>OX411756.1:22069698-26869698 GCA_948252205.1 Orthosia incerta | reverse complement strand
GAGCGCGCGAAATTTTATAAACAGACCTTTGGCAGTCTAGATATCATGAAAAAACGAATAAATCTATCTGTTAGAAATAAAATTATTTTCATTGTTGAACTACTAATCTATCCCTGTATGGAGGCCGTTTTGCAATTTTTCGTCTTCCTATGGTATTTATTTGCAACCAAAAATACGTTAAAATTAGTGTCAAAGAGTGGAACTTTCGACGCTCATAACTTTCAAATATTTTATTTTTTTACTTTTTTGCTTCCATACACGGCTAGATAATGATGAGACATATTGATATCACTTTTTATTTTGAACGTACATTGTCAAACAGTGGAATAATCCCTAGACTACGTTTGTATGGAAGTATTTTTGGCTAGTGTAACCTTAAGCATTTAAATCGACATTCTTACTAATATTGTTGAGTAAACTTTCGACCATTCTATTTTAAAACACGTACAAACAACACACGACAACAATATTTTATCAAGAAGTCAGCAAGAATATTTTACTTACCACATGTATGCAACCAAGTGTTCGTACAGTCCTAATGAGTTACCGATTCGATTTCTTACAAAAATCGACTATATTTACGAAGGAAACGTTAATCGATTTATCACATTATTATTTTATTTTTGCTCAATATTTTGTATTGTTTTTTAAACCTACCTTATGCATTAAAATTAACTGTAATATTTTGTATAACTTTTATCTGTATAGATGTATATTCTATAACCAATATTACTTTTCTCAATATTTACTACTGATTTGTTACTGATTTGTTTACTGATGCATTTTCGATTCATTTGTGAATTTGAATTTAACGGAATGTCGGGGGCTAAAGAGCACGTCGCTTCACTATTGTAAGCGTCCATGAAGAATTGGATTTCATTCTCTATGGTTGCTTGTTAATAATAATGGAACTTCATAGACGTGCTTATGTCAAAAGTAAAATTAAATGCTGGACGGAATATAATTATTGTTATATCGATTGACAGTCGATAGTAAAATATCAACGTAAGCGAATACCTGACTGAGCCTATTCGAACAGTTTTATTTATAAATAAAAAATAAAATATACACATCAATACGGTCTAGGGATATTTCATACTCAATTAAATAACTCGAAAAGTACTGGCCGCATTGGAATCTTTTATACACCGATTTGTTTGTAATTTATCTCAGACTAATTCCAAATTCAAATTTTTGAAAATTCTTTTGTTTCGGTGGCATAAAAATGTCTTGATGTGTAGGAGAGGGAATTTTCATTTGTGCGAAATTTAGAAAACAATACGAATTACGTTTAGTTACAGTTATTTTTCATTTTTAAACGAAAGATAAAGTTAAAATTGAGGTATTGTAGCCATGCAACGCCAACATTTGGCGAGGGCGGAGATGTTACGAGCTGTGGGAAAGCTGGAAGCTGGGTCTGTTCAGCGTAATGTTGCTGAGGCCATAGGGACCCACCAAAATGTAATTTCAAGATTGTGGACACGCTATCGTGCCACAGGTGAAGTAGCGGAGAGGCACCGGGGGCCAAGTCGCATCACTACCCCCAGACAAGACCGATTTTTGCAAATTACTGCACGAGCTCAACCAAATACAACGGCGACTCAATTGGTCCAAAGGCTGCGAGTGGAACACCAAGTGCTTGTGAGTGACCAAACTGTAAGAAGGCGACTGCATGAAAGCAATCTACGCTCTCGTAGACCACTCCGGGTCCCACCTTTACGGAGAGGCAATCGTGGACGACGATTAGAATGGGTTCGGAACCACGTGGACTGGGGCCGTGAGCAATGGTCCAATGTGCTGTTCACGGATGAATCCAGGTTCGGCTTCCATCCAGATTCACGAAGGACGCGTGTTTGGCGAGTTCCTGGACGATGGAGCCGTCTTCAGAACCCTCAGGAAGTTCACCCATACCAAGGAGGAATAATTATGGTTTGGGCAGGAATTCGTCTTGGAGGACGGACGGATCTCGTTTGGTTGCGGGGCAATATGACGGCAGAACGATACGTCCAACAGGTGCTGGGGCCCGTAATCTTGCCCCACAGAACACAAATGGGGCAAGATTTCCTGCTCATGCACGACAATGCCCGGGCACACACGGCGAGAACGGTAGCAGCTTGGTTACATACACACAATGTTAGGGGCTTAGACTGGCCTGCTCAATCGCCAGATCTAAATCCCATTGAGCATGCGTGGGATATGCTGCATAGAAGAGCTCTGAAGGAAGTTCCTGAAAATCTGGCTACAGAAGATCAACTTTTTGCACACCCCAGAAGGACATGGGACAATATTCTGCAGCAAGACATTGACAACCTTGTTCTGAGCATGCCGAATCGTTGCCGATGTCGTCGCTTTTTTAAAAATATCCCTAGACCGTGTTGATGTGTTTAAATGATTAAACATAAATAGGTAAATAAGCGTTTAAAAGTTCAGATATAAAACAAAGTGTTATACTTTTTGTTTAGTGTAGGTAGTATAGTAGTGGTATCAAATAATATTGGACACCTAAATTTTGCTTTACCAAATCAATAAAAAAATACAAAGTTAAAGCGCATCAAAGTTCAGGAGTGGGGCTTGTAACGTCACTAAGGCAGTATAAAGTGTACTAGCAGCGTGACGTCACACGATATTTCAACGTATTATATCGTCGACACTTTATGATTACGTATCAAAAAAAAATACGTCTCCAATATTTATTATTAATCTACCTACGACGAAAATATCTCTACCAATAATCTTATATCTAGACGTACGGCGATGCGCCATCGGTACATGGTGGACATCCCACCCATACGCACTAAACGTTTTGAAAATACTTTCATAATGCGTACAGCTAAGAAGTGGAATTCCTTGCCGGTGTCTGTTTTCCCCGATAGCTACAATCTAGGGGTCTTTAAGTCAAGAGTGAATAGGTTACTTCTAGGCAAGCGTGGTACACCGTTGACCACATCATCGCTTACCATCAGGTGAGGTAGTGGTCAAGCGCAAGCCTACCTACGATAAAAAAAACCCTGACGGACAAAAAACTAATTATCAGTAAATTACCCTATTGCCATCACTGAAAGATTGAATCTATGTCTACAGTCTCTAAGTTCATAATTATCATAGCAAGGTCGTCGAACTCATAATTATCTGTACGTACAGAATGAGGTTTCACACTCGCTCTCCTAGTAACGTTACCTAGTTTAATAAAGACAGCCTCATCTTTCGTAACTCTCATAAAAGACAACTTAAACCCAAAATGGGCCTACCGACAATACATCACTTTTCCACCCCACTCAGCCCTATAAGAACACACTATTCATCCCATAAGACAACACTAGCAGCACAAAATGGCGCGCCGCCGCTTACGTACTTTCTGCAATCCTATAGCTAGAGTGTCACTATATGACATTAGGCCGATTTTTAGGGTTCCGTACCCAAAGGGTAAAAACGGGCTCTATTACTAAGACTCCGCGGTCCGTCTGTCTGTCTGTCACCAGGCTGTATCTCATGAACCGTGATAGCTAGACAGTTGATATTTTCACAGATGACGTATGTCTATTGCCGCTATAACAAAAAATATTAAAAACTGAATAAAATACATATTTAAGTGGGGCTCTCATACAACATACGTGATTTTTATTCCGTTTTTTGCGATAATAATAAAAAAAATAGTATTACGGTACGGAACCCTTCGTGCACGAGTCCGACTCGCACTTGGCTGGTTTTTTTTAGTTTTAATACCCTCGAAATCATCAGAAAATTGTGTAACGATCTATTTAAGCAGTATTTATCTAATATCAAGAGACTCAGGACGAAAAATAAAAACGCCCCAAATTGCTGTTTGTAAATCTATTTTTGATAAGATTAACACCTTGAGTGTCTGAAACGTGGATCCACGCGAGACACAAAGGCTTTTCAATTGTTTGGGTAATTACAGCATTCAACCCGTTAAGAAAAAACGGTGAAGGAAAACATCGTGAGGAAACCGGCATGTCCTAGAACCAAAAATTCGAAGACATGTGACATCCACCAACACTTACTGGGGCCGCGTGGCTCTCTCACAGAGAGGATGCCTGTGTCCCAGCAGTGGGAACATTAATAGGCTGATGATGATGATGATGAACCCGTTAAGTTATTTACTCAAAATTCAAGGACAGCTATTCGAAAGTGCGCAATTACATTTATTTTGTTGACACCGGAAACTCTCGCGTATGATTTACGGTTGATAAACAGCATCTATTTTTAATATTTCGCTTTTTTTTGTTTTTAGTCTATAACTCAATAATATGATTATATCAGATAGTGACTCTCGCTTTAGGATGGCACGTTGACCTCATAACGTCAACAGGTACTGTCAGGCAACCGGCAGATTACTTAAAACTAAAACTAACTTGTCCCTGAAAGTCTGTAAAGGCGAAACTTCAACATTTTGCGGTTGAGTTGACAAGCCCTGGTCCCATGTGTGAGTCTCTCGTAACAACTTCTAGGGTGATATTTTGTAAAGTTGTGTACAAAAGGGTTGAGTTTTTAATACGAATTACAGTTATGATAGGTATTTGTTTAGGCTTTGTCTCTCTAGAGAAGGATTTGTCACTGTCTGTTTATATGTTAGAAGTACGGTTATTATAGGATGAATGAAAACTCCTAGCAATACCTTGTAATATAAATAAAATATGCTAGGTCAGTCCTAACTTCTGTTTTCATGTCTTATTCGATGTGAGGTTGGAAAACAGCCAAAATTGTTAGATAACACTGAGTAGAAGTGTGCGTGACTGATGACGAATGATGGAAACAGGATAACGTAGGATAAATTTATAAAATCGAAGCATTATTGCAAATCAAAAGTTTTTTTTTAAATGAAAACGTTGCCCCACACTAGGAATTACTCCTATATTGTGAGTGCGTTTACAAACATATAAACTCACATACACAAACACCCAGAGCCGGAACAACTATTTGTAGGTCATACAAATATTTGTTCCGTGCGGGAATGTAACCCGCGATACGCAGGGCAGCAGTCAATCGCTCAACCACTGCGATAACCGTGCGCCCTATTCTTTACACCATCTCCTAATTCAGGCCAAGGTCTACCTGCAGCCTATTTGCGTAAGAAAATTCGGCAAAGCAAAGAGTTTGACTCTATGAAAGAGTATGACAAATTCTCTTTAAATAATTAGTTATTGCCAAACATTATTGGTCGATTTCATTGGTGAAGATACTCTTTTCGAAAGAGTCCAATAATTTTGTCATACTCTTTCATGACAAAGATATTTTATTTCAAGTAGGCCACCAAGCGGCACTTTTGAACGTTAGGTACATTACAATTTACAAGTTATAAAAGTTGATTCTACCGTGCATTCGGAAAGTAGCTTGTTATGGAGAAGAATGCACAAGAAACTCCATACTTACTCTTATAAAAAAAAAGTTTTTTTTACAATATTTAGTTACATAAGTACATACATTAATAAATTCATATATGTGAGGACAATGCACCCAGAATAGCACTACACACTATACTACGTACAGGCATAAAGTAATAAAAGTACTCACACATGTACTGTGCAGTTATATAATAGAAGCTAGAAAAAAAGCATTAACATCCGAAGCAGTTAAGTTATGACCAATCCCAACTGACGGCGTCCGTTCACAAACATGACGCATGAATTGGCAACACCCAGCTCAACCATCATGAAGGGAACTGGGTGATCCAACATACGCGCCACCATCAGAGAGACATTTGAGAGAGCATGACACACTCAACTGCCAGGGCACACACAAGTCAACGAACGACACACGGGTACAGTAAATGGTAGATTTACAGATGGGTACATAGTACTCACACACGTGCTTTGCAGTTGTACAATAC
The DNA here is from genome assembly GCA_948252205.1 of Orthosia incerta. NCBI lineage: Eukaryota > Metazoa > Arthropoda > Insecta > Lepidoptera > Noctuidae > Orthosia > Orthosia incerta. The sequence goes on along the minus strand of OX411756.1, from coordinate 26,863,850 downwards.
TAAGGGAATTGAGTTTATACAATACAAATACATTCATTCAGTCTTCAGCAGGTCCAACAATACTTCAAAACAATAATGTTCTGCATATCACTTGTTTTTGCGCCCTAGTGGATGTGGAGCAGGAATAGCATTTAGCCAAGCATTTTTATCAGTGATGTAATCCCCCAACTTACAATATGCCAGCCTGCATAGTGTGCGTTTTATACAAGTTTTAAATTTCGTCTCATTCAGTTCAAGAATGTGGGGTCAAAACCTTTACCTTGCCGAATTCACTCACGCAGTTCAGCCGTTGAACCGCGATTAGCAAACATACAGACTTACACACTTTTAATTTTTGTAGGATTGGATACCGACAGTAATTCGTTTCTACTTTGACCTCGAATGCTGTAATTCCTACTCTATTAATACGGCCACCACGGCTTACCTATAACACATAACACCAAACTATATATAAACGTAAGTAATTCCCTTCACGAGTGTGCGTAGAGATAAATGAAAGTAACGTGTATATCAAGGGGCGGCTAATTCAATTAACGAATGTTCCAGGACATGCCAATGTTATTTATTGATGTATTTATATTAATACGAACACAATAATGTAGCATAAAGATAGGATTTCTTATGGTATCATAAATTGCGAGCTTTTATTTAATGATTTTCCTGCGGATCTATGATACGGGTAGATAAAAAAAAACATTTATGTGGGACTGGCGTCTTTGTCTTTGCCGTCGTACTGTCGAGTTAAAAGTTTAAGCTACCCACCTGTGGTATTCCTGAGATTGGAAACGTTCAGAGGTAGAGGTGCTCCACGTGATTGTTTGCCTATCAATCAATATCAATATAACATATAATAAATCTGTAGAAAAGTAATTTTTGTACACCGAAAATATTTCCAAAAAAAAAGCCAGGGTGTTAAAGGATAACAAACAGAGCCTATTTCCAGCATTTTTGGATTTTTTGTCTGTTTATTTGTGCACGCATCACGTGAAATGTACGAAACCAATGTAGATAACTTTTACACATAAAAATTTTACGTAACTTGAAGAATTATTTAGTTTTTGTTTCATCGCAATCGGTACACTCTATCAAAAGTTAGATGCATTTAAAGTGTTCAAGAAGTAAAATTATAACAATACACGCATTCAATTGAACTCGATATTCGATAGATGGCGTTGTGCATTTGAAGTCATTTTCTGAATGGCAGTGTTAAGATTCTCCGCGAAAGAATGATGACTATAGAAAAATAAAATTGGTAGTTAGTTAAATAGGATAGACAGGAGGGTAAGTAGGGAAGGGTGGGCAGACAGAAGCCGCGAGCACAGCTACTGTACCATAAAAATCGTGCACATTATTGAGTTTTGTTTAAAAAAGTGCAATACGAGAAATGCAATACACTCTCATTTCTCCAGATATGTTTAAGGCGCAGATAACCGTTACCGTAAGGCGCGTAAGTCCCATGAAATAAGAAAATCTATTTACAATAACTGGGCTCAAAGCCAGCCTGCTAGTAAAAACAATTTTCAAAATCGGTCCACAATTGACAGAGTAATCGGTGAACATACACAAAATAAAAACAAACATAATGTCGAACATAGAATCTCCTCCTTTTTCGAAAGTCGGTTAAAAATGCCAGAAGTAATGAAAAATAATACGTACTTCAAAGATTTGTGTAACTAATTTGTTAAACAAGAAAGTATATTTTATTCTCAATGTATATATTAGCAACCTAGTCATCATTAACACCCCTTCAAAGATTACTCAACTATTTTGTTAGCCCTTATTTCTTTGTTGTTAGTTTCCAATGAATAAAGAAACAAATAGTCTCAATTAGATATCAGGCCAATGTATCGACGTGCCGAAAGATTAAACTCTTGTACTAATGAGTTTCTACTCAACTTTCTGGCTCATACCGCAGTTTTGTTAGCTTCGTTAGTGATAAGATTAGTGGCTGAGTAGCTCAATAAGGCCGGTTGTAAGTTTGCAACTCTCTATGGTAAGAAAAAGAAACAAATCGATTTAAAAGAACCAAAAATAGGTGCCCACACTGCCCACATGCCGCCAGTTATGAATAACTAGCACTTCGCCCGCGACTTCGTTCTCGTGATCCGTATTTTATCCTACAGATGACTTTTTAGTTTCACCCCCATAAAGGTTTAATTGCCAAAAATCCCTTCTTAGTGATCCCTTACATCATATAAAGATATTATCAATTTACAAACTAAAAAAAATATACAATCTTTCAACCCCCTTTTTACCCTCTTAAGAATAGAATTACCGAAATAAAAAAAATACCTTTTTTTTAGTTACCAAGAGCGTAAACCAAGAATTTCAGATGTTTTACCTTCTAAACCAAAGACACTTCACATAAAGTTAATTAAACCCTATTTTATCCAGTTAGGAATAGAATTTCCAAAAACCAATAAATAAATGAATTCTTTTTATCAACCAGCAGCGTAAATCTAAAATTTCACGTGTCCAATTTCAAACTGTAGAAATTCCATACAAACATTCAACCCCCTTTTTACCCCCTTAAGGGTGGCATGTCCAAAAATCCTTTCTTAGTGCGCACTTACGTCACTTGTGGAACTTCCCTGCCAAATTTCATATTTATACGTCAAGTGGTTTTTGATATTTCGTGATAGGTGAGTGAGTGACCATTCGCTTTTATATATATAGATTACCATGTAATATGGGGCGTGCCTACTGTCAAACAGGCATATATACAGACTCGAGCTTTTACTGAATAAAATCCAGATGAAATAACTCGACAATACTTGGCCCGACCCACCAATCGATTCCAGAAACTCATGCTCATAAGTAGCGCTTGCGACCCCTAGACCAACGAGGCAGTCATCAATGTCTATGGTTCTCAAAATGGCGTCTGCCCGCGAAATCAGCTGTCAGAATTGTAAATGCCATTTTTATTCAATTGACAATATCAAATTACGTTTTTATGTTTATTTTGAAGTCCCAGGCGATATCCAATGATATTTGGAGTGGAGCTTCGAAATGAGATTGATTCAATAATAACGGCCTGAGTGTCATCTGAATTTCATGTGAAATATTTCATAAGTAAATATAATTTATGTATTATTGAAAAGCATTTTATGTAAAGCAGACTTAATGTAAATGAGGTGTAAATGTAGATATATTATGTAATATTATATTACATATATTTTAATACCTACAGTTTATGATTATCATTTAATTTCTACATTCATAATTTTATTGTTTACCTACTTTTATTTTAGAAACAAAAGTTATGGCCACGGAAACGAAATCAAAGAATTGTTTACAATTTTTTGTAAACAATTCTTTAAAAAAATCTTTTCTCTTTTCAGACGTAACAGGACAGTTTTTTACATTATTTCATAGTCGTAAAAAGTATTACAGAAAGAGTAGGACAAAAGATTAATCAACGGGTCAAAGATTAACTAATAGCAATTTTTTTGTACAAAATAATGGGCCCAGAAACTTGAAAAAAGAGCTTTTGACATTTCAAAGAAATTCTTGAAAAGAAATTTGCCACGAAATAATGTTCATATTCCTGGCAGCTTCTTTTTACTTTTTCTTTATTTCTTGTCAAAATATAACTTCTAAATTAGAACGCTGCCGAAATGAAACTCTGTGATGATTTATAATAAAAAATAACATACATAAAGTCGAACATAGAACCTCCTCCTATTTGGTTAGTCGGTTAATAAAATTAGCCTTGTAGTAATCGACACTAAAAAGGCTAAAATCGCAAAGCATGATGTTCTCATTTGTTTGTATTTTGTGTGGACCAGTAAGTATGTATGTGAATACAAATTTGTAACTTCGAAAAACTTGTACTCGCTACGCACCACGCAAAAAACTGTGTTTTAGGACATTTTTCACTATTTTCTCTAAATGTCATATACCTACTATGCATTTTTCGACAAACACAATTTTGTACTTTCTGGAGTACCGTACCTCACAAGGAAAAAACCGAACCCTTAAAGGATCACTTTGTTGTGCGTCCGTCCGTCCGTCTGTCTGTCTATCCCTTTTCCTCAGGAACGCGTGGAGGTATCAACCTGAAATTTATATTAAATACTCAAGTCTACTATCCCTTAAAGCTGTGAAAAAATCAAACTTCTAAGCCTACGCAATCAAAAGATACAGCCGTTTATGCCGCAAATTTCCCCAAAATTTCAACACTCGCAAGGGAATCAAAACCTACAGGGTAATCCTCCTCCAGGGCTTCCCATGAACTCAGAATCTTGAAATTTGGTACGAAGCAACGTCTTATAGCACAGATAGAGAAAAAATTGCGAAAACTGTAAATTTTTAGTTATATGATAGAATAAACATATCTATACTATATATATGATAGATATGTTTCTTCGAAATGAGATTGATTCAATAATAACGGCCTGAGTGTCATCTGAATTTCATGTGAAATATTTCATAAGTAAATATAATTTATGTATTATTGAAAAGCATTTTATGTAAAGCAGACTTAATGTAAATGAGGTGTAAATGTAGATATATTATGTAATATTATATTACATATATTTTAATACCTACAGTTTATGATTATCATTTAATTTCTACATTCATAATTTTATTGTTTACCTACTTTTATTTTAGAAACAAAAGTTATGGCCACGGAAACGAAATCAAAGAATTGTTTACAATTTTTTGTAAACAATTCTTTAAAAAAATCTTTTCTCTTTTCAGACGTAACAGGACAGTTTTTTACATTATTTCATAGTCGTAAAAAGTATTACAGAAAGAGTAGGACAAAAGATTAATCAACGGGTCAAAGATTAACTAATAGCAATTTTTTTGTACAAAATAATGGGCCCAGAAACTTGAAAAAAGAGCTTTTGACATTTCAAAGAAATTCTTGAAAAGAAATTTGCCACGAAATAATGTTCATATTCCTGGCAGCTTCTTTTTACTTTTTCTTTATTTCTTGTCAAAATATAACTTCTAAATTAGAACGCTGCCGAAATGAAACTCTGTGATGATTTATAATAAAAAATAACATACATAAAGTCGAACATAGAACCTCCTCCTATTTGGTTAGTCGGTTAATAAAATTAGCCTTGTAGTAATCGACACTAAAAAGGCTAAAATCGCAAAGCATGATGTTCTCATTTGTTTGTATTTTGTGTGGACCAGTAAGTATGTGTGAATACAAATTTGTAACTTCGAAAAACTTGTACTCGCTACGCACCACGCAAAAAACTGTGTTTTAGGACATTTTTCACTATTTTCTCTAAATGTCATATACCTACTATGCATTTTTCGACAAACACAATTTTGTACTTTCTGGAGTACCGTACCTCACAAGGAAAAAACCGAACCCTTAAAGGATCACTTTGTTGTGCGTCCGTCCGTCCGTCTGTCTGTCTATCCCTTTTCCTCAGGAACGCGTGGAGGTATCAACCTGAAATTTATATTAAATACTCAAGTCTACTATCCCTTAAAGCTGTGAAAAAATCAAACTTCTAAGCCTACGCAATCAAAAGATACAGCCGTTTATGCCGCAAATTTCCCCAAAATTTCAACACTCGCAAGGGAATCAAAACCTACAGGGTAATCCTCCTCCAGGGCGTCCCATGAACTCAGAATCTTGAAATTTGGTACGAAGCAACGTCTTATAGCACAGATAGAGAAAAAATTGCGAAAACTGTAAATTTTTAGTTATATGATAGAATAAACATATCTATACTATATATAATATATAATAATTATACTATATAAAACTGCATTACCACTCACTGACTCACTCACTGACTCATTGACATAATTGTTCTCCCAGATGGTGGATGGGGAGGTGGGTATATTTTGACAGATTCGTAAACAAGTAACTCCCGTGAGTATGGGAAAAGTGCCAAACCTCCCCTTTTCCCCCCCTCTCCTCCCCCCCTCTATCGTATCTCGGAAACTAAGGTACCCGTATTTTTTGTTTTTTACGGATTCGTTTAGAGGAGGCTCGGAAAAGTAAAGACCATTTTTCAAAGTTGACCCCCTCGCCCCCCTTTTCACCCCCTTAAGCGGATCTCGAAAGTTGGAACACTTGGAACATTTCTTTTTTCATATTCATATAAAGGGGCAATGCTATAGTCACAAACGAACCAGTTTTCAAAGTTGACCCCCTTGCCCCCCTTCTCCCCCCTCCCCCCCCCGTTTTGGCGAATCTTTTTTTTTTGTTTTTTTTACGGAATCGTTTAGAGGATGCTCGGAAAAGTAAAAACCATTTTTCAAAGTTGACCCCTTCGCCCTCCTTCTCCCCCCCTTTAAGCGGATCTCGAAAGTTGGAACATTTGGAACATTTCTTTTTTCAGATTCATATAAAGGGGCAATGCTATAGTCACAAAAAACCAGTTTTCAAAGTTGACCCCCTTGCCCCCCTTCTCCCCCTCCACCCCCCCGTTTTGACGAATCTTTTTTTTTGTTTTTTTTACGGAATCGTTTAGAGGATGCTCGGAAAAGTAAAAACCATTTTTCAAAGTTGACACCCTCGCCCCCCTTCTCCCCCCCTTTAAGCGGATCTCGAAAGTTGAGAGACTTGGAACATTTCTGTTTTCAGATTCATATAAAGGGACAATGCTTTAGTCGGAATCACTTTTCAAAACTCCCCACTCTCCCCCCCTTCACCCCTCTCTCCACCCCTCCCCAACCTCCACTACCTAATATCAGTCGTCGAAACCTGTCCGGTGGGAGTGGACCAGGCAGCGTAGGGACCCCGAATGGAGCGAACCTACGAGATCGAGTGCAGCGCAGGGGGGAGGTAGCGAGCGAAGCGAGCCGGCGACCTCCGTAGCGTAACGAAGGTTAAGTGGGTGAAGCGAAACTCAGTGCCTGGCGACGACAAGCAAACATTAGGGTTATGTTTTTTGGAACAAAGTGTAGGGTAGGTGTAGGGTAGGTTTAGGGTAGGTGTAGGGTAGGTGTAGGGTAGGTGTAGGGTAGGTGTAGGGTAGGTGTAGGGTAGGTGTAGGGTAGGTGATTCGCGCGTTAGTCGTTGTCTCTTTTTTTCTCGATAGTGCTGCATCGCATCACCACGACGATTATATCGATATGTTAGGCTCCAAGACGGAAAAAACTCGGCGAGCGAAAAAAAAACTCAGAATGCATTGTTTATTATTAAGTATTACACAATACTTTGTTGCCGAAATTAATAAGAACTGCAGCTGTGTACGTTCTTTTGTTTTTTATTGTCATGCCCGTATTTACCATATCATAAATCTAACCTTTAATCGAGCAATTCATGTATATATGTATCTTTATATATATAATTCTACTGTACGTGTTATGTCACTGCACTCCTCCTAAACGACTGGAACGATTTGAATGAAGTTTTTTGTATGCGTTTGGGTGGCGCCCCGGATGTTTTAGATTTACAATAGGGTAGGGTAAGTAGGGTAGGTAGGGTATTTGGTGTTTTTATGACAGATGAAAGTTTGTCGGCTCATTACGAAAAATAATACAAGTTCAAAAGATTACATAAGAAAAACATATTCAAAGCTAATTAATTTTAGAACCAGTAAATTCATAATTATTTTTTAATTGTACCTTTAATTTATTAAACACCTGTTTTATTTCAAAATCGAACCCCTAATCTCTGTATCCTAAAGAAATCCTTACACTATTAATAAGTTAAACAACTATCGATATCGATATTTTTTTAATTTCTTGTTTGGAATCCCTAAAGAATCAGCTGTCATTTGGTTGTCAATCTGTCGCCTAATCACAGCGGAGGAAGCTTACCTCTGCCCCCGCCGTAATTTGGTGACTTTGGTTTAGAACAAAAACGTGCCGATGCTCTCTCCACTGGTTTCGTGCTCCGTGCAACTGACCAACCAATCGCGTGCTCGGAACGCTAAACGCCCCCACGCCCCCGCTTGGTTACCAAAGAAAACTAAAAAACTATTTGTGCGCATCTAACTGCTCTTGCCAAGTTACTTGCCGACAACTGTACTACACTTAGTTTTCTTTACCTAGCTTTTTTATCAAAATTGGTTCATAAATCTACACTGGGTCCATCTCCAGATTTTTAAAAGTATTTTTTTTTTTATTTAACATATTTGAACAGAACTGATACCCTAATGAGTCCTATAGAGTCTATAGACCTGTATAGATTATATTTATTGGTTCTGTAGACTGTACTGATATTTTCGAATCGTACCAACTGGAAAGTAACTGCTATGATATCTTACTCAGGCGTTTCAAAAATTAATCGCCTGTGAATTTTTTTTAGCAATCAGTAACGCTTTCGATAAATTTAAGCACTGCGGAGCGTGTATTACCGTAGGCGCTGAACTTTATAGTGTTGTGCATTTTATCACATTTGAATTATTTTAGGAACTGTTCGACAACAATACCTAATTTACATTATGTTGTAATATTGCACAGTCTGTCGTCGTCATCAAGCTGTTATTGCGTCTATAGTTACTGGGTAGGTAGGAACTGTAAAAATTGTCTGCTGGAAGGTATTTTTTACATAATGTAGCAGAGATTTTCGCTGGAGACGAAATTACGCAAATTATTATTGGTTTATGCTTCTTGTCTTGTCTTGTTCATGCTTCTTGTCAATGGAATTTAAAATATGTTTAAAAATATTTACAGACAGCTGTTGGTTATTATATTATATAAAGCTGGATTACCACTCACTCACTGACTGACTCACTCACTGACATAATTGTTCTCCCAGATGGTGGATGGGGAGGTGGGTATATTTTGACAGATTCGTAAACAAGTAACTCTCGCGAGTAAGGGAAAAGTCCCAAACCTCCCCTTTTCCTCCCCCCTCCTCCCCCCCTCTATCCTATCTCGGAAACTAAGGTACCCGTAGGATGTTTTTTTTACGGATTCGTTTAGAGGAGGCTCGGAAAAGTAAAAACCATTTTTCAAATTTGACCCCCTCGCCCCCCTTCTCCCCCCCTTTAAGCGGATCTCGAAAGTTGGAACATTTGGAACATTTCTTTTTTCAGATTCATATAAAGGGGCAATGCTATAGTCACAAACAAACCATTTTTCATAGTTGACCCCCTTGCCCCCCTTCTCCCCCTCCCCCCCCCCTTTCGGCGAATCTTTTTTTCGTGTTTTTTTTACGGATTCGTTTAGAGGAGGCTCGGAAAAGTAAAAACCATTTTTCAAAGTTGACTCCCTCGCCCCCCTTCTCCCCCCCTTTAAGCGGATCTCGGAAGTTGAGAGGCTTGGAACATTTCTTTTTTCAGATTCATATAAAGGGGCAATGCTATAGTCATTAACAAACCATTTTTCAAAGTTGCCCCCTTGCCCCCCATCTCCCCCCTCCCCCCCCCCGTATTGGCGAATTTTTTTTTTGTTTTTTTTTTACGGATTCAGCGTAGGGATCCCGAGTGGAGCGAACCTACGAGACCGAGTGCAGCGCAGGGGGGAGGTGGCGAGCGAAGCGAGCCGGCGACCTCCGTAGCGTAACGAAGGTTGAGTGGGTGAAGCGAAACTCAGTGCCTGGCGACGACAAGCAAACATTAGGGTTATGTTTTTTGGAACAAAGTGTAGGGTAGGTGTAGGGTAGGTGTAGGGTAGGTGTAGGGTAGGTGTAGGGTAGGTGTAGGGTAGGTGTAGGGTAGGTGTAGGGTAGGTGTAGGGTAGGTGTAGGGTAGGTGTAGGGTAGGTGTAGGGTAGGTGTAGGGTAGGTGTAGGGTAGGTGTAGGGTAGGTGTAGGGTAGGTGTAGGGTAGGTGTAGGGTAGGTGTAGGGTAGGTGTAGGGTAGGTGTAGGGTAGGTGTAGGGTAGGTGTAGGGTAGGTGTAGGGTAGGTGTAGGGTAGGTGTAGGGTAGGTGTAGGGTAGGTGTAGGGTAGGTGTAGGGTAGGTGTAGGGTAGGTGTAGGGTAGGTGTAGGGTAGGTGTAGGGTAGGTGTAGGGTAGGTGTAGGGTAGGTGTAGGGTAGGTGTAGGGTAGGTGTAGGGTAGGTGTAGGGTAGGTGTAGGGTAGGTGTAGGGTAGGTGTAGGGTAGGTGTAGGGTAGGTGTAGGGTAGGTGTAGGGTAGGTGTAGGGACAACAACACGCGAGCTGCTTGCAGCTCGCGCACCAAGCAAATACTAGTTATATTATATAAAACTGCATTACCACTGACTCACTGACTGATTGACATAATTGTTCTCCCAGATGGTGGATGGGGAGGTGGGTATATTTTGACAGATTCGTAAACAAGTAACTCCCGTGAGTATGGGAAAAGTGCCAAACCTCCCCTTTTCCCCCCCCCTCCTCCCCCCCTCTATCGTATCTCGGAAACTAAGGTACCCGTATTTTTTGTTTTTTACGGATTCGTTTAGAGGAGGCTCGGAAAAGTAAAGACCATTTTTCAAAGTTGACCCCCTCGCCCCCCTTCTCCCCCCCTTTAAGCGGATCTCGAAAGTTGGAACATTTGGAACATTTCTTTTTTCATATTCATATAAAGGGGCAATGCTATAGTCACAAACAAACCATTTTTCATAGTTGACCCCCTTGCCCCCCTTCTCCCCCCTCCCCCCCCGTTTTGGCGAATCTTTTTTTTTCGTTTTTTTTACGGATTCGTTTAGAGGAGGCTCGGAAAAGTAAAAACCATTTTCCAAAGTTGGCCCCCTCGCCCCCCTTCTCCCCCCCTTTAAGCGGATCTCGGCAGTTGAGAGACTTGGAACATTTCTTTTTTCAGATTCATATAAAGGGGCAATGCTATAGTCACAAACGAACCAGTTTTCAAAGTTGACACCCTTGCCCCCCTTTCCCCCCCCCCCCCCCGTTTTGGCGAATCTTTTTTTTTACGGATTCAGCGTAGGGATCCCGAGTGGAGTGAACCTACGAGACCGAGTGCAGCGCAGGGGGGAGGTGGCGAGCGAAGCGAGCCGGCGACCTCCGTACCGTAACGAAGGTTGAGTGGGTGAAGAGAAACTCAGTGCCTGGCGACGACAAGCAAACATTAGGGTTATGTTTTTTGAAACAAAGTTTAGGGTAGGTGTAGGGTAGGTGTAGGGTAGGTGTAGGGTAGGTGTAGGGTAGGTGTAGGGTAGGTGTAGGGTAGGTGTAGGGTAGGTGTAGGGTAGGTGTAGGGTAGGTGTAGGGTAGGTGTAGGGTAGGTGTAGGGTAGGTGTAGGGTAGGTGTAGGGTAGGTGTAGGGTAGGTGTAGGGTAGGTGTAGGGTAGGTGTAGGGTAGGTGTAGGGTAGGTGTAGGGTAGGTGTAGGGTAGGTGTAGGGTAGCTGTAGGGTAGGTGTAGGGTAGGTGTAGGGTAGGTGTAGGGTAGGTGTAGGGTAGGTGTAGGGTAGGTGTAGGGTAGGTGTAGGGTAGGTGTAGGGTAGGTGTAGGGTAGGTGTAGGGACAACAACACGCGAGCTGCTTGCAGCTCGCGCACCAAGCAAATACTAGTTATAATATATAAAGCTGGATTACCACTCACTGACTCACTGACTGACTGACTCATTGACATAATTGTTCTCCCAGATGGTGGAGGGGGAGGTGGGTATATTTTGACAGATTCGTAAACAAGTAACTCCCGTGAGTATGGGAAAAGTGCCAAACCTCCCCTTCCCCCCCCCCCTCTTCCCCCCCTCTATCGTATCTCGGAAACTAAGGTACCCGTATTTTTTGTTTTTTACGGATTCGTTTAGAGGAGGCTCGGAAAAGTAAAGACCATTTTTCAAAGTTGACCCCCTCGCCCCCCTTCTCCCCCCCTTTAAGCGGATCTCGGAAGTTGAGAGACTTGGAAAATTTCTTTTTTCAGATTCATATAAAGGGGCAATGCTATAGTCACAAACAAACCATTTTTCAAAGTTGAACCCCTTGCCCCCCTTCTCCCCCTCCCCCCCCCGTTTTGGCGAATCTTTTTTTTGTGTTTTTTTTACGGATTCGTTTAGAGGAGGCTCGGAAAAGTAAAAACCATTTTTCAAAGTTGACCCCCTTACCACCCTTCTCCCCCCCTTTAAGTGGATCTCGGAAGTTGAGAGACTTGGAACATTTCTTTTTTCAGATTCATATAAAGGGGCAATGCTATAGTCACAAACAAACCATTTTTCAAAGTTGACCCCCTTGCCCCCCTTCTCCCCCCCTCCTCCCCCCTCCCGTTTTGGCAAATCTCCGGCGACCTCCGTAGCGTAACGAAGGTTGAAATGGTGAAGCGAAACTCAGTGCCTGGCGACGACAAGCAAACATTAGGGTTATGTTTTTTGGAACAAAGTTTAGGGTAGGTGTAGGGTAGGTGTAGGGTAGGTGTAGGGTAGGTGTAGGGTAGGTGTAGGGTAGGAGTAGGGTAGGTGTAGGGTAGGTGTAGGGTAGGTGTAGGGTAGGTGTAGGGTAGGTGTAGGGTAGGTGTAGGGTAGGTGTAGGGTAGGTGTAGGGTAGGTGTAGGGTAGGTGTAGGGTAGGTGTAGGGTAGGTGTAGGGTAGGTGTAGGGTAGGTGTAGGGTAGGTGTAGGGTAGGTGTAGGGTAGGTGTAGGGTAGGTGTAGGGTAGGTGTAGGGTAGGTGTAGGGTAGGTGTAGGGTAGGTGTAGGGTAGGTGTAGGGTAGGTGTAGGGTAGGTGTAGGGTAGGTGTAGGGTAGGTGTAGGGTAGGTGTAGGGTAGGTGTAGGGTAGGTGTAGGGTAGGTGTAGGGTAGGTGTAGGGTAGGTGTAGGGTAGGTGTAGGGTAGGTGTAGGGTAGGTGTAGGGTAGGTGTAGGGTAGGTGTAGGGTAGGTGTAGGGTAGGTGTAGGGTAGGTGTAGGGTAGGTGTAGGGTAGGTGTAGGGTAGGTGTAGGGTAGGTGTAGGGTAGGTGTAGGGTAGGTGTAGGGTAGGTGTAGGGTAGGTGTAGGGTAGGTGTAGGGTAGGTGTAGGGTAGGTGTAGGGTAGGTGTAGGGTAGGTGTAGGGTAGGTGTAGGGTAGGTGTAGGGTAGGTGTAGGGTAGGTGTAGGGTAGGTGTAGGGTAGGTGTAGGGTAGGTGTAGGGTAGGTGTAGGGTAGGTGTAGGGTAGGTGTAGGGTAGGTGTAGGGTAGGTGTAGGGTAGGTGTAGGGTAGGTGTAGGGTAGGTGTAGGGTAGGTGTAGGGTAGGTGTAGGGTAGGTGTAGGGTAGGTGTAGGGTAGGTGTAGGGTAGGTGTAGGGTAGGTGTAGGGTAGGTGTAGGGTAGGTGTAGGGTAGGTGTAGGGTAGGTGTAGGGTAGGTGTAGGGTAGGTGTAGGGTAGGTGTAGGGTAGGTGTAGGGTAGGTGTAGGGTAGGTGTAGGGTAGGTGTAGGGTAGGTGTAGGGTAGGTGTAGGGTAGGTGTAGGGTAGGTGTAGGGTAGGTGTAGGGTAGGTGTAGGGTAGGTGTAGGGTAGGTGTAGGGTAGGTGTAGGGTAGGTGTAGGGTAGGTGTAGGGTAGGTGTAGGGTAGGTGTAGGGTAGGTGTAGGGTAGGTGTAGGGTAGGTGTAGGGTAGGTGTAGGGTAGGTGTAGGGTAGGTGTAGGGTAGGTGTAGGGTAGGTGTAGGGTAGGTGTAGGGTAGGTGTAGGGTAGGTGTAGGGTAGGTGTAGGGTAGGTGTAGGGTAGGTGTAGGGTAGGTGTAGGGTAGGTGTAGGGTAGGTGTAGGGTAGGTGTAGGGTAGGTGTAGGGTAGGTGTAGGGTAGGTGTAGGGTAGGTGTAGGGTAGGTGTAGGGTAGGTGTAGGGTAGGTGTAGGGTAGGTGTAGGGTAGGTGTAGGGTAGGTGTAGGGTAGGTGTAGGGTAGGTGTAGGGTAGGTGTAGGGTAGGTGTAGGGTAGGTGTAGGGTAGGTGTAGGGTAGGTGTAGGGTAGGTGTAGGGTAGGTGTAGGGTAGGTGTAGGGTAGGTGTAGGGTAGGTGTAGGGTAGGTGTAGGGTAGGTGTAGGGTAGGTGTAGGGTAGGTGTAGGGTAGGTGTAGGGTAGGTGTAGGGTAGGTGTAGGGTAGGTGTAGGGTAGGTGTAGGGTAGGTGTAGGGTAGGTGTAGGGTAGGTGTAGGGTAGGTGTAGGGTAGGTGTAGGGTAGGTGTAGGGTAGGTGTAGGGTAGGTGTAGGGTAGGTGTAGGGTAGGTGTAGGGTAGGTGTAGGGTAGGTGTAGGGTAGGTGTAGGGTAGGTGTAGGGTAGGTGTAGGGTAGGTGTAGGGTAGGTGTAGGGTAGGTGTAGGGTAGGTGTAGGGTAGGTGTAGGGTAGGTGTAGGGTAGGTGTAGGGTAGGTGTAGGGTAGGTGTAGGGTAGGTGTAGGGTAGGTGTAGGGTAGGTGTAGGGTAGGTTAAGGAATACTTCTCAAAAACACGACAAAGCCGCGAGCTGCTTGCAGCTCGCGCACCAAGCAAATACTAGTTAATATTATAAAGCTGAAGAGTTTGTTTGTTTGTTTGTTTGTTTGAACGCGCTAATCTCAGGAACTACTGGTTGGAATTGAAAAATTCTTTTTGTGTTGGATAGTCCATTTATCGAGGAAGGTTATAGGCTATATAACATCACGCTACAACCAATAGGAGCCGAGTATAAATGAAAAATGTTGCAAAAACGGGCAAAAATATTCCTTTTTGAGAGCTTTTGTTGCGTGCGCTTCGTAAACGGTTTAAGTTACGCAAATATAATGTAAAATGGAATTGTTCTTCTTTAAAAGTTCTAAAAAAAAGTCCGCGACAGCATATGTCTATCTTTAAAGATTGACTCACAATAGCAACTTTTATGTTCTAAATTTTAATTAGATCGCCGCCGCCGGTAGAAACAAAAGTTTACAGGTTACATTCGTATAGTAGTAAGGGTAGGTAGGGTAGGGTAGGGTAGGTGTAGAGTAGGTGTAGGGTAGGTGTAGGGTAGTTGTAGGGTAGGTGTAGGGTAGGTGTAGGGTAGGTGTAGGGTAGGTGTAGGGTAGGTGTAGGGTAGGTGTAGGGTAGGTGTAGGGTAGATGTAGGGTAGGTGTAGGGTAGGTGTAGGGTAGGTGTAGGGTAGGTGTAGGGTAGATGTAGGGTAGGTGTAGAGTAGGGTTGGTAGGATAGGGTAGGTACGTAGCCAGTTGACGTGAGCGAAGCCGCGTGGGACAGCTAGTTTTAAATAATTTTAAACTTACTACCCCTTTCCTCATGAACGCGTAGAGGTATTAAATTGAAATTCATATCAAATACTCAGTTCTATAATACTTTTAAGCTGAGGTTTGTATGGAACCCTCGGTGCGCGAGTCCGACTCGCACTTGGCCGGTTTTTTAAAGTTAATTAAATTTGGAACAATTTAACCGCAGCCCTATAAACCATATAGGGACCAAACTATGACCTAGATCATAACTTTTGACAATTGTTAACACCAATACAATGTCAGTTTGCCTCTTTAGATAAGTACAATTCGTGAGTGAGTAATTATTTCTTCTTCTAAATAACCATTGTTTTTTAATAGTTTGAATAATAATACAATACTAGCGAACAAGATTCACACAATAAGCCGGGAGTGTGCAAGTTGCGGCTGGAAACCGCCGCGTTTGTCACTTCACTGTACTTAGACAGTAGCGTCAGAAGAATAGTTGTAGCATAAAAGTTATATTACAAGCTTTTATTTAACTTGTATGTATGTATGTAAGTGTGTTCGGGTCAAATCTTGCAACTGATGATTTTAAAGCAGTTATCCTCAACCGCTTAAGATTAAATTTTGCTTACATGGTTAATTTGGACGAAAATGCATGGTTAGCTAAGTAACGTCATTCTAAATCCAATATGGCGGACGGCCCAAGATGGCTGACTAGTTATTTTTTGTGCACTGCCATGATACGGGTATCAAATGAAAGGATTTGCTGAGAAGAAAATGAAAAAAGCTTGTTTAAAAAATACTTTTATAATCAATTTTAAATTAAAAAAAAAATACATTGTTTTTACACAACTTCTAGGAATTGAACTAAATTTAGAAAATAACGGTTAAAAATAAGAATAATAGGTATCAATCTACACTACAATATTATAAAAAGTTTCCTCACTGTTTCAATAGCAAAAATTCACCCATATCAATGATAATGTAGCACCAAAAAGTACTGTAGTGCCAAAATGAAAATGCTTGTTTTTTTTCTGAAAAAATCACGGTCCCTGTGGAATACGTCACAGGAGCGAAGCTATGGGGAAAAGCTAGTATCACATATACGTATTACATATTAAGCAGTGGTCGCCCAGTGGTTTCGGCCGCGAAATTCAAGTTGTAGGTCGTGGGTTCGAGCCCAGGCAGGCGCTTTACTTTGTGTAAATTATTTCATCACCACTGCTCTCAAAACGGTAATGGAAAACATCGTGAGGAAACCGGCATGTCCTAGAACTAAAAATTCGAAGACATGTGACATCCACCAAACCGCACTGGGCCCGCATGGTGGCTTACGACCCATTCCCTCTCACAGAGAGGAGGTCTGCACGCACGACGGACCAAATGGGAGTCTAAGTGCGGATAAGGGGGTCATCTATCCTATCCTATTATATATTAAGAACTTACATAAATAAAAACAATGTAACTTCAACTCCAACCTTTTAAAATATAATTCACACAGCAACAACCTTCTGTAACCCGTAATAAATTCACTCTTTGACCCAAACTAAGACTTAAAACTGTGCCAAATGATCCAGTCGACACTGAAATTGTGTTAATTAATTCTTTTTATCTTTTAAAACGTCAGTTTTATCTTTTCTTATCGCACTTGTGTTAGTGCTAATTTATTTCAGCGAATAGTTTTAGCTTTTATTTAAGAAATTCTTGGAATGCTGCCTTTGGTCTGATAAGTCTGATTAAACGTTGCTGAAGGTTGTAGGAGTTTGTTAAGTGTTTATAAATGTTTAGTGGATTAAATACCTAGTTGTCTTATTGTTAAGTGTATTTTATTGCTGAAGGAATGAAACAGTTTATTTGTGTGTTTTTGTTATTGAATAATATACTTCGCGAAACTCGGATAAATAAAACACCGGATACTTTGACAGTACATGTATTCGAAGTACATCTGTCCTCAATCTCAAACTCAAGAAAAACAATTTTACTTAATCTTAATCCGCGTAAATGTCGAAAATTATCCCAAGGGAACATATTTCTGGGATGAGAAGTATCCTATGTGCTATTACAGACTAAATTCTATCTCTGTGCCATATTTCATCCAGATCCATCCAGCCATTTGAGCGTGAAGAAGTAACAAACATACAAACATACTCTTAGACTTTCGCCTTTATAATATTAGTGATAAGTGATATGATATGATATATTGTGATAGTGTGATGTGATTCAGGACCTCCAACGACAGATAAAAAATAAGAGTAATGACAAGTGCAATTTATAGGATGCCACAGCATGCTTTTTAGAGTATCGGCTAAATAATACCTAAAAAATAAACTCTTATTACAAGGTAGTAAAACATATTAACATATAAAAAGAAAAAACAAATCAAAACATGAAATACGTATAAAAAACTCTCCTTATGTAGGTACTTGGCGGTTAAAGTTAGTGTACTTGTTACAGTTGTTCATTCTAGAAACAAAAAAGTTGTACTGCAGCTAATTGTTAAGTCATGTACAGCGCATGCTAATTGTACACACTTTTAATACAAGGTCTGTTGTAATGGACAAGTATATGATTAAAAAACCGAAAATCATTTATACTATATAATATTATAAAGAGGTAAAGTTTGTGAGTTTGTGACGTTGTAAGGGGTAATCTCTGGGTCTACTGAACCGATTTTGAAAATTCTTTCACCAGTAGGAAGCTACATTAGTCTTGAGTGTTATAGGCCTAAATATATTTTCAGAAAATTTAGAGTTCTTTATGAAAATTGCAATAATGTAACCCAAGGTCCCAAGGTAGCAAAATGTTGCCTATAAAATTCATTCTTTGGTGTGCGCTGAGAAAACTATTGATGATAGATAAAAAATATTGGGTAGGCAGGTAGGGTTGGGTAGGTAGGGTAGGCAGTGTAGGCAGGGTAGGCAGGGTAGCCAGTTGACGGGAGCGAAGCCCCAGGGATTTTCAACAAATTCAAATTAAGAATAGTGTGATTAACAAAAAAAAAATACTGTAAAAAAACATGGGGTGTTTGATGTTAAATGTTATTATGTTTTATAGACAGATATTGGGCATATTGTTTTTATTAATCAGTTATATAAAAACTATAATATTTGCCTCCCATGTTGCATTTATCAATAGGAAGGAGAAATATGTTTTTTGAAATTAAATGCTTTAAGCAATATTTTCTCAAAATTGCATTTTCTGACTTACTGTCCTCTTGATTACCGTGACAGAACGGAATAACTCTTGATTAATAGCAATAAACCAGAAGTTATAATAATACCAGCCTGTTATCGTCCCACTGCAGGGCAAAGGCCTCTTCTCATACAGAGATGGCATGAATTGATCATATATCATTAACAAGCTATATAAGCGTCAATTTCATGATTCGAAGTGGAGTTGAGTTCGAGTTTTAGAACATGACTTGGTAAATTTGTTTTGCGAAAGTTTGTGAGTGTGTGTTTGCTACTTCTTCACGCTCAAACGGCTAGACGGATCTGGATGAAATTTGGCACAGAGATAGATTGTAGTCAAGAATAGCAGATAGGCTATTATCATATTTATTCCGGTATAATGTTCTTTTGGGATGATAATACACTTTTCACGCGTAGAAGCCCGGATCAAAAGTTTTTATCCCGTGAATATGAATATACATACACGCGAGCGAAACCGCTTGCAGAAGCTGGTAAATAATAAAAAATAACAATAATTTTAAATATTGTTCCTAAATCACGTCTCAATAAAAAATATAAGCATACCCATACGCACAGAACGTTTTGGGGACACTTTTATTATGCGTACAGCTAAGGAGTGGAATTCCCTGCCGGAGTCTGTGTTTCCCGATAGCTACAATCTCGGGGTCTTTAAGTCAATACTGAATTGGTTACATCTAGACAAGCGTGCTTCACCGTAGACCACATCATCGCTTACCATCAGGTGAGATAGCGGTCAAGCGCAAGCCTATTGATAATAAAAAAATAAAAATATATGCTGTGCTGCAAAAATCTATTAGTAAAAAAAACAACTGAATACACAGTAAAATTTTTTAAAGACACACTGTTGCTATAAAACAACTACCACTTCCAAGACACTACTTTATTGTCCTACTTACAAGTCTTATTATTAAGTCTAGTCATAACTTTAATAAGCATCTGGCCCACTTCTCGTCGTCACACAAAAACAACTAATTCACAATATTGCTGCGAACGTGACGATGTTACTGATGCAATGTTTTGTATGCTGACTGTACTTGGTTACAGTTTGCAGAGCTCGAAGTAGGAGATAGTTTTCAAGAACAAGACTTTGCCATTTGTGCAATTAATATTTTAATTTGGTACAGATTGATTAATTAGGCTGTTATTTATTTAAGAACTAGCTTCTTCCAACGGCTTCGCCCGCGTGAACATATTTCCGGGATAAAAAGATCCTATGTACTATTCCAGGCTACAATCTATCTCATCCAGATTCGTCCAGCCGTTTGAACGTGAAGAAGTAACAAACATACAAACACACTCACAGACTTTCGCCTTTATAATATTAGTTTGAAGTTAGATAAAAGTAAATTAGGTGCTGACAATTTTGATATCGATTTCAAAAGTTTTCACAGACATTCGCGATGCGACAATGCGACAACGCCATTTCAAATAAATTGTTACCTAAGCATATGAGTAGGTACATTTAAATTTAAATTTTTGACGTTCAAAAGTGCCGCTTAATGGCCTAATTGAAATAAAGAATTTTGACTTTGACTTTGATACGTTGCATCTGTCTGAGGGATCCTTAATAATCACAACTCAAAGTATGTGCAGGGAAAGAAACGATGTTACTGATGCATTGTTTTGTTTGCTGACTGTACTCGGTTATAATTTGCAGAGCAAGAGATAGTTTTCAAGTACAAGTTTTGTGCCATTTGTGCAATTAATATTTTAATTGATATCGATAAATAATGCTATTATTATTGCTATTAGTCATAGTAATTTATTCATGAACCATAAAATTGCATCTGAACATTTACACAAAATAATTAAAAACAAACTAATCACAAAAACAAAAACTATTAATTTTACAATTTAATTCAATTATATATGTCACGTCGAGGTACCTATGAATTATAGGACCACCATCATCAACTCCAATTCTAGAGGTAATTCCTTCATTCTTCATAGGAACGGGTAAACTTCAATAACACACATCACTGGATTGAAACTCGAAAGTATTTATTTGACTTAGTTACAGGCACTTTGAGTTTTCATTCGAACTTGAAGTTAAAACCACATGGTGGCTCGCTAGGTCGCAATCCCTTGTCGATCTCTAGAGAAGACCTAGCAAGAAACTCTAGGATACTCTTTTTTAAATCTTTTTATAGTTTACACAATCACATACGCGCGATGCGCGTTGCAAGTGGGCGGGACTTCCATATTGTTTTTTTGTTTAGACACTAATTACTTGGATAGTTGAATAAAGCTAACAAACAATACTAAAATGCTGCTCAGTTAATTATTTTAACATTAAACAATCCCAATACTCACAAATACAAAGTTGTTCGTAGATTATTACTAAAATAATCACCTCAACTCAAAACTATCCAAGTTTCCGGTGATCTGAATATACTAACCAGAAGGTTTCTCATTATTACATAGCTGTGTAAAATATTCTTATTACTTTATAGTATTTAATCAATTACTCAAATTTGTTTAGTTATCGTATTAAATTATTAAATCTAGTTATTGGTCATTAAAATTATAACATCCGCCATTGTTGACAACTTTTCGTAGGGCCATAATCAAACATGTTTATTTCGTCAAATGTGCAATAGTTAAAATGAGAACAAATCTAAAAGTCCTACAATAAGTGTTCCCGTTTTATTTAAACATCTCGTATTAATTAAACATTGAAAATTAGCTTATCAAATGATCTTCATTCAAACAAATCTATAACTAATTCCACAATAAGCCAATAGATGGCGCTGAACTATAAAACCAACATAAACAGACATTTAATAGTTCTAGCGAAATCTTAGAGATGACAGGATTATAGAGTTTGTGTTAATTGACAATTAAAATTATTAATTTGGATAACGAATTAGCAGATCCTCCGCGGCGACATATACATTCCATATATTATACCATAATAATAAAAAAACAATTATTAGTTGTTTCTGTACACTTAAAATTTACATAGTATAAAATACGTAATTAACAATAGCTGCCTGTATAAATTATACATTTAAATAAAAATAAAAATAAAATTAAACTACGAACGCGTATAAAAGGGCAGGGGTCATAGGGCGTCAAAAAATTCGACCACATCGCTTTCAACGTGAAAAGTGCCCAGAACGCAAGAAAATAAAATATTTTGGTTAATTACTACAATTCTGTTTCTGCCTACCCCCATGGGAAAATGGCGTGAGTTTATGTATGTATGTATGTATGTACTACAATTCTTTGTTTCAGTTTGAATTAGATACACAAACAATAACCATTCATTTTACATTTCATATTCAATTCATACATTCTATAGATGTAATAATCACAAAAAAATCTAATCCAAAAATCACTCAATATTAAGTACTACAATTCTTCAATAGCATACAGACATTTCTCCAACAGGAATTCTTTTAATTTTGTTTTAAAAGAATTAGTTAGAAATTAGTCAGATCCAAAGGCAACCTGTTATAGTAGTTTATGCAACAGTCATATAATAGGGGTTATAAAAACACGAGCGTAGGTCAAACCTAAACCTGATGCAGTTGTTTGAAAATCGATGGAAAATGTTGCACTGTAATGGTATTTTTTTAGGGTTCCGTACCCAAAGGGTAAAAACGGGACCCTATTACTGAGACTCCGCGATCCGTCTGTCTGTCTGTCCGTCTGTCACCAAGCTGTATCTCATGAACCGTGATAGACAGTTGAAATTTTCACAGATGATGTATTTCTCTTGCCGCTATAACAAACAAAACATCATCATCATCATCATTTCAGCCGAAAGACGTCCATTGCTGGACATAGGCCTCCCCCAGGCATCGCCACATTGACCTATCCCGTGCGTCTCGCATCCAGCGCCTTCCCGCAACCTTAACCAGGTCATCGGTCCACCTAGTGGGAGGCCTTCCAACGTATCGTCTTCCGGTTCGCGGTCGCCATTCCAGAACTTTTCAGCCCCATCGGCCATCCGTTCTGCGAGCAATGTGCCCTGCCCACTGCCACTTAAGTTTGGCAATTCTTCGGGCTATGTCGGTAACCCTGGTTCTCTTGCGGATCTCCACATTTCTGATTCGATCACGCAAGGAAACTCCGAGCATAGCCCTCTCCATTGCCCTTTGAGTGACTGTAAGCTTCCTGATAAGGCCCATTGTAAGCGACCACGTCTCAGAGCCATATGTCATCACTGGCAACACACACTGGTCATAGACTTTCGTCTTGAGACACTGTGGTAAGTTGGACGAGAAGTTACCGCGCAACTTCCCGAACGCTGCCCAGCCGAGTCGGTTAACAACAAATACTAAAAACAAAATAAAATAAATATTTAAGTGAGGCTCATATACAACAAACGTGATTTTTTTTGCCGTTTTTTGCGATAATGGTACGGAACCCTTCCTGCGCGAGTCTGACTCGCACTTGGCCAGTTTTTTTAATTTTACCTGTCTACAAATATAAAGTACGTGTTTATACAATTAAAACATATTACTATGCATTGTGCGAGGAAATAAAAAAAATATCTGAACCAAACAAGAAATTAATAAAATGGCGCTTATTCAAGGGCACTCAGCATATCCACAGATTAACTAATAGTTCATAGTTCCTCGGGCATATCTACTGCGCATGTGCAAATAGCTGTCACGTCGTAACGCAAAAAGGCACGAGCAAAATATTCATTCTGCCAAACATATTTAATGAATATTTAAAATTAATTTATTGATCAAAATCTAAATCAGTAGAGAGTAATTAAAAACGCCTTAAATGAAGTATTAGTTTTGTTTTACCTTTTATATAAATTATTATAATCTGTACTTAACTAATTTTTAAAACTTTTCTCAAATAATAAAACTCTATGCGGTGGGCTGACGTTGGAGTAAAAATTAAAAAAAGCACAGGAAAGTAAAAAGCACAAGTAAAAATAATTTTACTGTTTGGTAACGTGGACTGTGTTTCACAACAGGACATAAATGCTTGGAACTGTGAGTATGCCTAACTTTATAAAATGTTGCCGGCAACTTTCT
Organism: Orthosia incerta; assembly: GCA_948252205.1. Taxonomy (NCBI): domain Eukaryota; kingdom Metazoa; phylum Arthropoda; class Insecta; order Lepidoptera; family Noctuidae; genus Orthosia; species Orthosia incerta. The sequence goes on along the minus strand of OX411756.1, from coordinate 26,840,694 downwards.
GTTTGGGGGATGCGGTCTATAGTCCGTATTGCCCGTTTCTGCAGAACAAAGGCTCTTTTGATATTGTAATCGTAACTGTTTCCCCAGTGATGTACGCTATACCTCGACTAACGTAAAATGTACCATTTTCAGTTGTTCTACACTGATTTCGCTTCTCAGAGATCTCAAATCAATATAAATAAATAAAATATGTTTATTTCAGACCTATATCAGTCCATAACTTGTTAGTGCTTAGTAACAGATTGTGCTTAAATGCTATGTTAGTGTTATTAGTAGGTACTTACGTCTATTTAACATAAACCTGTACATACTATTTCCACCCAGTCACTTTGGATGGGGCAGTCCACGGTTTCTTTGTATGGGATGAGGCATATGTATGCTAGTATATATAATACACTATATTATCTGTGACCACAGATAATATAGTGTTGGGTTTGAGTTTGACCACAAACGAATGATGCAAATGCGGTTGACAACGATCTTTTTTTACCTAGAAGTGACTTCTATATGAGATTCCAGTTTGTAGCATTAATATCACAAAATTAATAAACATACGATACGTCAACGAAGCCTGAAACGTATCTATATATTATAATAAACCAACCGCACCTCTCATTTCACCGACGTAGGATTAACTACGACGCGGAGCGGTAAATGAAAATTATGTTTTCACACGTATATACACAGGTAAACCTAAAATAGGTACAGGTTAATTATAAATTACAATGCTTTAGGCATTAAGATAGTAGCCAGAGTATCGAAAGTTTAGTTCGTTGTGCAAGGGTAATTAAGAATTCTGTGGCCTTTTGTTGCGAGTGATCTAGAATCGAAAATAATAATTTAGGTATTTATTTAACAATTGCTTATTTAGATGGCACCAAAGTTTTATATGATAACATATCAATATCTTATATTTAAGAAAGGTTGAATTGTTTTGTTTTTTTTTGTAGGAAGTAACCTCTTGATCTTATTTAAAATTTTTTTTCACTGATGGCATACCTACTGAAAATAAAGTATTTTTCTTTACACTCTTAATAAAAGAACCTACGTAATGAATATGAAGTCAAACTGTATAGCTACATATGAGAGAAGAAGAAGCAATGTACTATGGTCACGGGGTCTCATTGCTAAGAAAGATAATTAGGTTCAAATAAATCTCACTAGATGGCGTGACATGTACACACATCATCATCATCATCAGCCTATTAATGTTCCCACTGCTGGGACACAGGCCTCCTCTCTGTGAGAGGGAAGGGGGCGTAAACCATCACGCGGGCCCAGTGCGGATTGGTGGATGTCACATGTCTTCGAATTTTTGGTTCTAGGACATGCCGGTTTCCTCACGATGTTTTCCTTCACCGTTTTGAGAGCAGTGGTTATGAAATAATTTACACTCGAACCCACGACCTACAACTTGTAAGTCGCGGCCGATACCACTGGGCCACCACTGCTTAGCATGCAACGTCATTTACACACAATTCAATATAATTGTGTGTAAAATTAACATTTTCTGGAATTGAACATAAAAATTTTATGTTCTTGTTTAATCAACTCTTTTAAGTACAAAGTTATGGAATATTGGGCTCTTAATTCACATTTCAAAGATTATTTGAACGGATCATTTAAAATTGATGCCAATAGATGGCGCATTTTTAAATTTCTGAGGCATTCCACTCGATTCTTAAAATTTGCATTGTTACACATTTTGGTGCAAAAAACTGTAAAAACGTGCAAGAAAATACTATAAAACGAATCTTCACTGTATTAAAAGAAAAAAATATTCACGAACCTAGTAAACCCTTTTACTTGCAAGTCGCTGCTAACACCATCTATTGCCGTGAAGCGGGATCGAACGCGATTGATGTACTTACAAAAATAACAAGATTAATCAGATGAAAAACGCTAGTTACGTTGGCACGGTTTCTTTGTATGGGATGAGGTATGCTAGTATTATATTATCTGTGCTATGGTATAGAAAGTTCAACAGGTTCAACTCATCTGTGCGCGCGGCTTCATGTGTGCGTGCGCTTGTAATTATACATTATGCATTTGTGTGGCAGTGATGCGGCAGTCGTCGTCCGAGCAAAAAACCACCCACACAAGCTTACCCACACATAGCGCCACGCGCAAAGACTAGTTGAATTATCTATAGAAAGTTTTGCCCAGACTTGTTTTAATATTACCAAAATTGGGTAATAGATGTGTAAAGATCATTATTGATAGTTCGAGGTATAGTTTAATTAAGAATTCTGCCTTTTGTTGCCAGAAATGTAAAGTAATATTAAAAAGAGGCAAAATATTCTCTATGTTTGTCTGTGTTTTTGATGTTTGTTTGTAAATTGTTCTTTCGGCATATTAATTATCATCATGATTTCGACCAAAAGTCATCCTCTGCTGAACATAAGCCTCCCCCGGGCATCGCCATATTGACCGATCCCGTGCATCTCGAATCCACCGGATTCCCGTAACCTTAACCAGGACATCGGTCCACCTAGTAGGAAGCCTTCCCACGTATTGTCTTCCAGTTCGCGGTCCAGAACTTTTCAGCCCCATCGACCATCCGTTCTGCGAGCAATGTGCCCTGCCCTCTGCCACTTAAGTTTCGCATTCTTCTGTCTTTCGAACTTCGAACTTTGGCGGATATTTACTTATTTATTATATACTAATATGTACAGGACAAACATTCACAAAAACAAGTGTACAATGGGCGGTCTTATCGCACAGGGCAATCTCAGGCAACCTTTGGATAGACTGTACGATAGGAGAAGAATTTAGAGCTGTCAAGTGTACAAAATTACATATTTAAATAATATGACTACATAATAACATAAAAATATATAAAAGAGAAAGGAGAAGAATAAAAATTATAATGACAGATAATGCTTTTTTACCATTTTCTTAAACGATATTTTCTTATTCTCATTACTGATGCGATCACGCAAAGAAAAATTCTTCATTGCCCTCTGGGTGACTTTAGCCTTGTAATGAGGCCCATTGTGAGCGACCGTAATATTAATTATAATATTCAGATTATTTTATCTACACTATCACTACACATATCATACCTAACTTAATTTTAATAAAAATAGTAGCAGAAACTTAGTAAAAATTTGTTCATATTCATTAGTACTTTCCCCTCTGAAAGATAACCAATGATTTCAAACTCAACCTGCATAGCTAGAAAAGATGACATTTTCTCGAATAGATATATGAGCCAATGGACTACTCTGACTTTATGCGTAGAAGCTTTCACCCTGCGTTGCTTTTAATATAACCGATATTGGGTCCCTGTGATATGCCATTAGATACCATAAACTATACTTCCTAATCCCCTCTAGCGATAAATATAGTTACACGACCAACTTAGGTAAGTAGGTCATAGAATATGCGGTGTGTACAGGGTGTTATGGCAAAAGTGGTTAGACATTGAACGCCTAATAGGTTTGGAATGCCGGAAGCCCAACGCATCCCAAATGAATCCCTATTTTTGGAATTGAATTTATGTGGTGACGATATAAAAATACTTTTTTTTTTTACAAATATTTAAAAGATGACAAAAAACATCTATTTAGTCCACCTGTTAGATAACCTAAAAATATTGGATACGATTTTTTTTGTTTAGCCATGTAATAAAAAAAATCCGACGATACAGTGAGTTAATATAATAATCGTGTGACGTCACGGTGTGCTACACTTTATACTAGGGTGGGCCAGAAAGAATTGCGAATTTGAAAAAATCATTTAAAAAAAACTAAGTACAATTCACATACAAATTTTTGTTTCTATAAAAATTGACATCTGGGCAATTAATTTCTAAGACATAACGTCATCCAGGTGTGCACCATCACGCTGCAAACATTCTTCGAATCTGAACCTCAAATTGGTTAAAACTCGCTGGCACATTGCACGGAGAATAGCTGTCATTTCTTACCGGATATTGGTCTTCAACTGGTTAATCGTGGCTGGGTTATTAGATTAGACTCTACTTTTTAGGTATCCCCACAAAAAAAAGTCCAGTGGTGTTAGATCCGGACTTCTAGGAGGCCATGCAATGTCACCTCGGCGCGATATCAGTTTCCCAGCAAACATCTCGTTTACGACCGCCAAAGAGGCATTAACTGTATGGCATGTCGCGCCATCTTGTTGAAACCATGTCGCACGATTATAGTCTTCAAAGTGTTGAAGTTGTGGAACGAAAAAGCATTCGAGTCGATAGAGCAGGATTACGTTGAACTGAATCTCTAACTTGTTCAATTGTGTCTTCCGTTCTTGTTGACCTTGGGCGTCCCGCAGGCTTCTGTTTGAGAGTCGAAACAGTAGCTTCGAACTTTCTGACCCACGATTGAATCACACTTTCCTTTTGACACTGATTTAGCTCATGTAATCCAAAATCACGCCGAAATAAACGCCGAACCATAGCGCACGAATCGCGATTTTTGTAATAATGTTTATCGCAGAATGCACGTTGCGCTCCAGTGAAGTGATCCATTGCGACAAAATTTCCGAGAACCAAGCTAGTTAACCCCACCACCCGCGCAGTCCCTTCTCTAAAGCTTTATACGCAAGAGTGTTATTAAAATCGTACGCCTTTCTGGCCTACCCTCGCATCTTACATCAATCCACACCACACCACATAACACGCCCCTCTCCCTTACTTACTTATTACACACAACACTTTATCATGACAGACACCACAAATAAAAAAAAAAAAAAAAAAAAAATATCTTGTGTTTTGTTTATGCCGTAACATATTATTTTCTTAGTGGCAATAAATGTTTTCTTTCTTTCTTTCTTTCTTTTACAAATACACTTAACACAAACATTAGTTTTTAATTATGAATACTATTAAATTGTGTTTAATATATATTTACTATTAATAATGAACCATTGATGATGCAGAATTAATGTGACAAATTGTCAAGCACGCGTTATCTGCTGTGATTGGCTGTTGACAATTCATTCAACCAATCAAAGTCGATAACGCGTGCTCGACAATTTGTCACATTAATTCTGCGATAATTTAGAGCTGAGAAACTCGGGGTTAGTCTATACCTTGTCTGTGACTATATACTGCTAGTACGCTCATAATTTGCTTGTCCACTATATATGCGAAGACATTGCCTCCTAAGATACAGGATCTTCCTAGTTTAGGAGTCAGGGCTTGTGAGGAGGCAGGGAATTGTTGAATTGAATGTACTTTGCTATCTTTCACACACTATTTTTGTTGTTAATTTCTCTGTACCCTAGTTGAGAATTAGGTGTACTTTAATATGTGTCAAACTTGTATTTTCTGTTAATAAATATTATATTACAACATATTATATACTGAAAAAGTGACGTCACAAACCCCCACTCCTGAACTTTAATGCGCTTTATCTTCGACAATATTTTTTATATATTTGATAAAGAAAAAACAAATGGAATTATCATTTTTCTACCTAGGACCTCCTATTGAAGGGTTTGAACTGTAATTGGTATCAACATGAGTTGTTGGGTTCGATTTTCGGGTCGGGCAAAGTGTTATTGTGTATTCTGCCTGTTATTGTGTATTCTGCTGGTTATTGTGTATTCTGCTGGTTATTGTGTATTCTGCCTGTTATTGTGTATTCTGCTGGTTATTGTGTATTCTGCCTGTTATTGTGTATTCTGCCTGAAAATTTTCCTAGATTTGTGCTGGTTGATGGCAATATGTTTGCTGCCGCCTACTACATGAAACTTATACCTATCTTGAGTATATTAATTGTACTATTATGTAATCCTTCTCCCCAAAGGACAGGAATAGATGGACGTGTCGTATTAGGTTGGCGCAGTGGTTGAGCGATTGACTGCTGCGCTACGTGTCGCGGGTTCGATTCCCGCACGGAACAAATATTTGTATGACTTACAGATAGTTGTTCCGGCTCTGGGTGTTTGTGTATGTGAGTTTATATGTTTGTAAACGCACCCACGATACAGGAAGAAATTCCTAGACTGGGGCAAAGACTTAAAAAAAAAAAAAAAAACCAGCACTAATAAAAAGTTTTGTCACTTCAAGTGTAGAATTCATATAGATAGTTACGATTTCTGCAATCATTGTTCCATATAGACAAAGGACATGAATATTTTACTGAGTTACCAAATCACAGCCCCTTCCAATTTCTGATATTAAGTTCAACCAATAGTCCACCCTGTACAGTGACGTCGCTCAGATCTGTCCAACGGTCCAACTATAATCTATCCGACCATATTCATCGTCACGGATTGTCTTGATATGGAAGGATATGTACACTTCAACACAACAGATGTCTGTTGCTTGTATGGGCTTATTTTCAGAGCTCTATATGCAGTATTTGAGAATCGTAGCAGATGGCGTTGTGTAGTTTCTGCGTGGGATATAATCTCATAGGAAAATTACGAGTGTATGTAAGTTTAAGAATTTTATCTTGACAGAGATTTCAAAGCGTTGCAACTGACCTTGTTTGATATATGCAGTTAAGTCTGTATCGTAACATAATCATTTGTTTTCTCTAATGAATTTATCTGTTCAGATGATCAGTGAATTCAATATGCTTCGTGCGTCGTTTTAAGAGGTTCCTATTTTTACCGTGCGTCATTTTAAGAGGTTCATATTTGTTACATATTTATGCAATCATTTAAGTAACACATTCAAAATTCCCACATAATTTTAGAACTGAAGACCAATTTTCGTTCTTAAAATAAAAACTTTCAAATTCACGTCGCATACTCGTCTCATGGACAGTCAATGTCAAAATCTTTTAAAGGCATTTGGGAATTTGAAGCTTTTGAGATTCAGAATAAGATTAAAATACCAATGTTCCTTAAGACGACGACAGTCGCCAACGGTCTTGAAGGAACAAAACGCACCCTCGTTTCACACGAAGATTTGGTAGGTTTTTGTACTTTCCTTATTATTCTATGAAAAAGAAGCCTTAGATCAAAAAGTACATAATTCAAGTGTCTTTCATATGCTGAAAATTTCATTAAAATACACCCGGCGGTTTTGGTGCGATTGTCATTTTTTTGTCCATGTTAGACATAACTTTACAAATTAATTACACTATTATTTATATAAAATTTATTGTACACCAAGACAAAAAAAATGTAACATACGGAAACCTTAAAATTAAAACAAACATACAACAGGCGACCTTATCGCGTTCTGCGATCTCTTCCAGGCAACCCAGAATGGAGAGATATAGCCTGGACACGACATGGGGTTGCACTTGGTGCAAGTTTGAATAAAACAATAAGTAACAAACATAAAAAGCACTAAATATAAAATACTAAAATAGATACATACATACATATAAATATACAGTCAAGAAAACAATACAGCTGCAACAAGAAGAAGATCACTGTGACAGGTAGTGCTCCTTCACCAGTCTTTTGAAGATCGGTAATGATTGCGCGCGTTTTATTGTTACAGGCAATGCATTCCATAGACGAGCGGCCTAGACAGTAAAAAATTTGTCCAGGAAGATAGTGGAATGCATTGGCACTATGTATTACGAATAAAACTCAAAATGTTCCTAGATCAAATTATTAAGAAAATGGTCTCATGTAATATCATCATCTGCCTGCCCTTGTCCCATGTTTCTTGGAGTCGGTGCAACACCTTTTCTTCTTCCATACCGTCCTGTCCCCCGTCACGCTATCACTGACTCCCTTTTCTTTCATATCACTCCTCACACAGTCCATCCATATTTTCTTTGGACAAATTAATATTCATAACTCTTTTAGTAACATGCGTTTCATCCCTCCTCATCAGATGACCATACCAAGACAAACGGTTTCCTTTCAAATTTTCTGTCACTGGCGCCACTTTCAAACTTCCTCTAATATACTCATTTCTCACTTTATCCATTCTCGTCACTCCGCACATCCATCTCAACATTCTCAACTCTACTACATGCATCTCTCATCATTCATCTCATCTACTTTTTCCATCTTTTTCACAGCCCAACATTCTGATCCATACAGTACGACACGTGCTGTACGAGACGTGATTCTCATTTTAAAATCTGCTACTGAGGGGTACATGCGCCTTAACAATATGGGAATTGCGACCTGGTATGTTTCAGCTCAGCTTAAAATAAAAATAAACTTGTCAACACACCAATTTTCCAATACTATATCAATACTTTGCTTCTTCTCAGTAACGATGTACGTTCGGTTGTTTGTCAAGAGATCCGTCATATTCCGCTGAAGGGTCGGGCAACCGTCACTCAGTTCAGTGACGACACAAGGAGAAATATTGCAACGCTTGTTAAAAATTGTTAAACTGCGACAAAGAAAAGCGGTTGCAAAGTTGTGTAAACAGAATAAAACGTGTGGCATAACTATAAACAATTTTTATAAGCAGTTTGATTTTGCGATAAAATTGTTATAGTTTAGAAAAGTATACAAATGTAAATGTTGATTGCCCGATGCGCTTTCTTTATTCATGAATTACTATTTGAATATTGAAATATTGAATCAAAACTGAACATTAAACCCTGGATCATTAGACTAAATAGATTATTGAATTACATTTGATTAGTAAATTAGATAGGTATTGAATATTATTGGTTATTAAATCAGATATTAGAATTGATTATTACATTACATATAGAAATTGATTATTATATTAGATATTGAAAATTGATTATTAAATTAGATAAGTATTAGAAATGATTTTTAAATATTAGGGTTCCGTACCCAAAGGGTAAAAACGGGACCCTATTACTAAGACTCTGCGGTCCGTTTGTCTGTCTGTCTGTCACCAGGCTGTATCTCATGAACCGTGATAGCGAGACAGTTGAAATTTTCACAGATGATGTATTTCTATGCCGCTATAACAGCAAATACAAAAAACAGAATAAAATAAATACTTAAGTGGGGCTCCCAAACGTGATTTTTTTGCCAATTTTACGATAATGGTACGGGAACCCTTCCTGCACGAGTCTGACTCGCACTTGGCCGGTTTTTCTTGATTTCGTAGCAACAGAATAAAATGTTTAAATGAAATGTTAAATGTAATGTTTAAATTATGTAATATTATCTAATTAATTGCAATAAAGGCACATGATGATTGATTTTATAATTATTTGTTATTTTACTACTAAATCAACAAGTGGTCGCTTTAATTAAATGTATGTATGTAAAGACTAAACCTATTTTCCAACGCACTTGCTCATAAAGTGGCTCTAATTTCACTGCAATTAGGCACATAATGATACCTGTTATCAAACTGTGACTTTTTCATTGCTATTATTCACAAGTGAGTTATAAAGTTTTTTTAAAATTTATTGGTTGAGTTGCTTTGTTCTTAAAAAAGTTTCGATACAAAAAAGATCGTGCTCAATAGTACAAATAAATTAATGTACCTATTGCTTGCTCACTTCATGCAACTTCGTATTTAAATAGATAATTTCAACTTGTACGTGCTTAATAACAAAACTTTCACTCAAATATAAATTTTATTTGCTCTGTAATTAAGAAAAATTGAAATTTCCTATTTTGTACGTGGCTCTTAAACAATATCCACGAAAAGCAAAAAAAAACCTCATTCTTTAAGTCTTTAGTCTATGGCCGATCGCCATTGTTAAATGCGCGCGCATTGGAAAACTGATTCATTTTGCCCGCCATTGTGAAAAAAATTCACAACTCGTTTTTACTGTTGAAATTGATTTTTTTGTATTATTTTCTTCACAAGTGTGTTGAAAAACGTCGTATGATACACGTGTGTATTGATGATTACCGTCCTCAGCTCTCTTAAGACCCTCACCTACGGCTCGGGTCTCAATGGTGCCTCAGCGGTAATCACCAACATTGCACACTTGTACCATAATGTACTATTAATTTAATTTTACTATTTAAAAATTGATCCCTTAAAACAATTACATGAGATACATTTTCAATAATCATCCTTAGAGCCTCACCTTTCGAAGTACAAGGATGTCTTGGGTTAAAATATTATGCTTATAGACACAACGGTTTAGTTATGTCACAGATATTAATAACAAAAAATAAATAAAAAAAAGATTGTCTGTTAGTGAATTTATGATTGTTACTAGTTTCTGCCAGTGGCTTCGCCCGCGTATATGTCTGCTATGCCTGACTATAATCTATCTCTGTGCCAAATTTCATCCAGATCCGTCCAGCCGTTTAAGCGTGAAGAAGTAACAAACTTACAAACACACTCACAAACTATCGCCTTTTAATATTAGTGGGTTGTGATATAGCATCTGGTCAAACAGAACAATCCATTAATTTATCCGATTCATTATCACCAGCTCCCTGCCCTTATCTCCTGTTACTTGGAAACGGCCCAACACGTTTTCATCTTCCATTTCCTCCTGCCAACTGACACGCTATCACTGATCCACAAAATCTATCTAGAATTGTAACTATGATAATTGCATAGTTTTTTTTTATGGCAATTTGCCGAAGACAATTCCTGCCAATGTCGTGTAGAAGACTCATAGGCATTATTGAATTTTCAAATTAATTTTTAATTTATATCTTGTACTTTTTGTGGCGATCCTTTGAGGAGTGGGTTATTTAGTTTGACAGGTTAGTTTTGATTTTATTACAGCGTGCTGTACTGCTGCTGCCAATGTTATTTTTTTTTTGAGGTTATTTGTTTTGTGGATTTTTATTTTCTTCGCGTGCCCATGTTTACAAATAAAATTAATATTCTCGCCTCGTCTTCAGTGCAATTTTAACATTCTTGATTGTATAGTATGCATTAGAATGCGGATTTAACATATTCTTATGTTTTTTGGAGTATTTGGCAACAAATTGTATCGAGTCAGCCTGCCCAGTAAGGCATAGCACGCACTGCGATTTTTATTCGCGCGAATTTTTTTCCACACATCCTGTGACCTATGGAAATGTATGAAAAATTGCGCTCAAATAGTACAAAAAATGTGCGTGCGTGCTATGCCTAAGCTTTGCGGAGGTAGTCAATACTACAATAACATTTTCCGCTCCACTAACCCGAGATCGCTTCTGTCAATAATTTCACATATTGTCCAGTTCCGTAGACAGTTGAGACACAAAACTACACCAATTTTATATCACAATATATCTACTAGGAATCAATTTGCAAATAATATTAAAAGCCGTTGAACTTCACTCGAAAAAAGGCCCACCAGAAACTCCCATTGCATCGTTAGGAAATTTATATTTTTTAATTCGGCATGTACATTTTGAAGCATAGGCATGAATCATGACAGCTTTACACAGTGCATGCACTTCAAAAACGATTACCTGCACAAAATACTACTCTTCAACCAATACCCATACAAAGTAAAAAAATCCTGAACGTTTTCAGCTCAAAACACAAAACTGTATTAATCCCGAAACGAATAATTCTTGGCAACCAGCAAATCCGTTGATACTCTCATACCACAGACTAAAGAGACGACTTAGCGGTCACTGCCAGAGACGGCATTATGACGGCAGTTAAAGCCAAAGTATTGTTTTTTATTTCAATAAGGCCATAAAGCGGCACTTTGAACGTCGAAAATTTAAATTTAAAAATAAAAATTGTCCATTCGCAAAGGCAGATTATTATGGAGAAGAACCGTCAAGAGAATCCAAACTTACTCTTTAAATAAAAAAAGTTAATTCAAAAATTAAAAACCCGCCTGCTTATGAAGCGAACTGAAAAGATGTAAACAAAAAAAATCATGCTGTGCAGTCAGAGGATCAGGGGGTCAGCCAGCTTGCGAATATGTATCAACTTTATCATATATCCACACCACACCATATTTTTTTTCGAATAACTTTTAAACATATAAGTGGTTTATATTTTTATAATCACCTCTAAAATTTGATACCCCACTCGATGGGTTTGGAAGAAAAAAAAATTATTGCAATCCCCACAATATGCTACGCAAAATCCGCCATGTTCCTTTTTGTAACGGCACTTATCTAAGAACACTTGGGCGGTCAAGACCTATCTAACGATGTCTTAACTGTAAAAATCCGTCAAGTAGTCTGAACGATACGAGTATGAGGTAATAAAGAATATTACATACATAGATACACGGGCAGATATAAGATACGCGAGAAAAACATAACCCTTTTCTTACAGCCGGGTAAAAAAAGGTGTTTTACAATACTTTCATACATACATTAATATACGTGAGGACGATGCACCTAGTATAACACTACTATACTACATATAGACACAAACCAAAAGCGTTTGTGAGTGACAACCGGTGTTACCGAACCAAAAAAAAAAGAATATCATAAGGCTTGTATTTTTTTGTTTCATTGTACTTGTGCCACAGCTTATAATGTCCCCAGTATTGACGACACGGTTGGCGTAGTGGTTGAGCGATCGGCTGCTGCACTGTGTGTCGCGGTTTTAATTCCCGCACGAAACAAATATTTTTATGGCCTACAGATAGTTGTTGCGGATCTGGGTGTGTTATGTATGTGAGTTTAAATGTTTGTAAACGCATCTGCGATACGGGAAGATATTCCTAGTATGAAGCAAAGCTAAAAAAAAAAAAATTGGGTATAAAAAATTAAAAAAAGGTTGGGAAACAGGCCTCCTCTATCTGCGAAGTGGCCCGTAATCCACCACGCGATCCCAGTACGGGCTGGTGGATGTCACATATCTTCGAATTTTTGTTCTACCCGGGTGCAGCAATTCCGTGTTCTGTGGTTGACACTCGCACCAATCACATTTCGATTAAAAATCTCTCTATTCGGACCCGATCGCTCGGAGGTTCCAAGTTCAAAACGCCACCGACTTTTTTGTTTTGCGTTCGATCATTTGTCCGCCGGTACTTTTGACTGTCAAAGGGAGACTTGAAACCGAAATACAATGAGTTAAATCTGGAATAGGAAAGACGGTGTTTACAATAATTGAGCTATGCATTTTTTCGTTAAGGCTAGTAGAAACACGAAATGAGAATCTATACCGAAAACTTTTATCACTAGGTAAATAGTATTTTACAATAAAGAATACGATTCAGCAAAAAAACTATTGATGCCTTTTACAGTTTCACTGGACAACCGGACCATTTCGTCCATCATTTTAATATGGGCAGAAACTCTGCTGACCTTCTAAAAGGAAAAGACCATAAAGATAAACCTCCTAGGTCATAAACGAAACCGTTTGGAAATGTGGAACCAATGAGTTAAACGCTACCCATTCTAAATTCGAATTCTAAAATTCGAACTTCGGAATTTAAAATTTGAAATTTACCGTTTATTGAATGCGATATTTTTGCGCGCGGATTAGCTTTTGTGGATTTCAAAATGGCTTCTTGCCTTTTTAAATTGCATTTACGGTTGTAAATCTATTATTGATTTTGTTTGATATAATAATGTGGTCTTTTTTGTTGTCGTACATAAAAGGAAATGTGGAAAGTAACATAACATACTTTTAAAGTTATGGTTTTTAAGGTTTACTATTCTGCTCTTTTGAAATCGACTTTGGTGAAATTGGAAGAAGAGCAGCGTGATAATATATCCAACAGAAAATACCGCGTACCATGGCGTTTTATTTCAATTTTTGGTTGATTTGAACATAATTTTTGACATTTTAAATTGTTGACAGAGAATTCTGACTGTCAAAAAAGCACAGCCTAAATGTCTTGGTTAAGAAATATTCGTAAAATAATCATCATTTTAGAGGGCGCGAAGAAAAGATTTTGGGGCTCAAAAGATCCAAGCCGACAAGCCGAGTTGCCAGCTTGTCGGTTTTTTATCGGTTACATTTCGGGGATTGTGCGATGGAATTGCATGATTTAATTCCGCCCAGCCCGTTCCAACAGCGATGTGTCATCGGTACATGGTGGAAAGCCCACCCATACGCTCAAAACGTTTTGGGGACACTTTTATTATGCGTACAGCTAAGGAGTGGAATTCCCTGCCGGAGTCTGTTTTCCGATAAGCTACAATCTAGGGGTCTTTAAGTCAAGAGTGAATGGGTTTTATCTAGGCAAGCGTGCTTCACCGTCGACCACATCATCGCTTACCATGAGGTGAGATAGTGGTCAAGCGCAAGCCTATTGATAATAATAAAAAAAAAAGATTTTATATAACCGAAATTCTAAGTAGTTCAAATGTCTTTTGAAGTATGTATGAGAAACAAAGTCGCGGGCATCTCCTAGTTGGCCTTATTGTCGTCTTCAACGTTCGGAGTTTACTGTCCAACACTATAAAACTACGAACACACGGGCATACAAACTTAATAACAGAAAAATAAAATAAAATGTATGAATGTAACGTACATAACTATTTGAAAGCGCGGCCATCAATATTTTTGAACGAAAAACTTTCTAACGCAACAAAGCATTCGTTCCAAATTCAAATTTGTATTCGGAACCGACGAATTGGTTTATGTTCCGTTCTATTGGAATACTTGGAGTGACTGACAGATCTGATAGATCTCGGTTACAGAATGGCCCATGCTGGTAGGGCTTTAGTATTTTTGATAGCCTTTTGCTAGCTAGCTGGCTTTTGTATGCATGAATACTTCTGAACTGTACTGTGTTTATTCTGTGTAAATTAAACACAACGTTTTGATTGGTTTTTACCTTTTCGTCGATCTTCCTCATGTGATGAGGAGGGGTAAAACACATTGTGACTAAAAGTTTGATAAATGTAAATGTTGATAGAAAGAAAGGGAGAGAAAGGTCGAAGTAAAGATGAATGGATTTGTGTGACATGAAATAAACGGGAGTAAATGATAATGTGAATTCGCTGGATGCGATACGCACAGGACCGATCGATGATGACACATGGGGTAGATCTAAGTTCAGCGTGAGACCGTGATGGCACAGAAGGAGGCAGCCGAGCGGGATCGTGACAGGGCCGATCCCGCTCAGAGAAGAAGTTTCATATTCATATTCATATTAAATTTATTGCAACCATAATGTACATACAGGTGGTAAATATTAGTTACAGAAACAATTATGGACCCTGTCGGGCACAGCAACATTCTAGATACATTTAGTGTCTAGGAGAGAGGAATAGCTCTTAATATTTTTGTTTGTAATTAAAATTTCAGTTATCCATTTCTTATCTAGCTGCTTTTATTTGGTTTAACATACTAATATATGTGTGCCTTTTTATGTTCATGTTAATTTATGAATTATTATTGCTTATTAATTTATTTGCTTAAATTTTTGTATCACAGTTAGTTTATTTGATATAAATTTTTGGATTCCAATTAGTTTGTTTATATTTAATAAAATTATCGAATTAAAAATTATATTCATTTTAATAAAATTAATACTTAGTATCTGATAACGATGTCCATATTACATTTTGAGTCAATTAATTCTTTATGTTATTTTACTAATCTAACTAATAATTGTTTTTATTTTTACTAAAACTAATAATTAACATGTCCATATTATATTTTGAGTCAATTAATGTCATTTACTTATCGAGTTATCAGTTATTTTTATTCATTATTGAATTTATCCGTCAGATATTCGTCAATAGTGTAATAGCTTTTATTAATTAAGAATTGTTTTAATTTATTTATAAATATAAATAAATAAGTATATAAATAAATAATAAGTTGTTGTGGAGGGAACTGCCTAGACGCTTAAAACGCCAAAACCCCGCATGCATTACAGGAAGGCGGGACTCCGGGGACATGGGCGGTCAGATTGGGGACTCTGTTCACCCGCCAAGTGACTCCAAGAAAGACGGTGCCGTGCACAGCGAGGCTCAGGGGTGGCGCTTTTTAGTCTCCCCAGGGATGTGCCCTAACAGGTTACACAGAAGGGGTCCCGGGGTAGTCTTTTGTGAGGTCCTGGGACCCCTTCTACGTGGTGATTTTGATCACCGGGGTGGTTAGGTTAGGTGATATAAAAAGCCCACACTCCCTGGTATTTGCCCCAAAACTCCAGGCGCCTATATATATTTTATCATCGTACCTATTTATGACACAATCAGTGATGCAATGTTTCGGTTTTGGAAAGTTGACAGCCGGTGTAGTTACGGCACAAGATACATCTATTTTCTGCTTTGACTCTGGAACAGTGAGGCCTTGAATAAGCATGGAGGATTTTGACTCACTCATTGCCCAGTTTAGGCAAGCCTGAAAGAAAGAAAGAAAGAAAAAGTATTTATTTGTGACCCGCACAGGAGACACCTGCCTGTTTACTGGGATCAGTGATTGGTGATGATGAACCATTACCATGAACCGTTTCGGCGTATGATGACGTGATGTCATATCAAAGAGAAAAATAAACCAGATTCCTCTTCCCATACTGCATGATTTCGATTATTTATTTACCTATTTCATCCGACGTTTCGGCCGTATTGCAACGACCGTGGTCCCGGGTAGAATGGTGTCTCGGTGTACTGGCTCCGTTGGGGCAGAGAATTCATTCTCTACCCTCACATTTCCAAACACAACACTGACAATGACCGTGTAAATAATCGAAAACAGCGCGTTAAATTCCCGTAATATATTGTTTTTCAGTTATGAAACGCGGAAGTTTTAAAGATCTTATAACCTACTTAAGCACTAAGAAGTTGTTAGTACATTACTTATGAATGCACATAAACTTTTTCCTGCCCATGACAGCCAAACTTGACTAAAATTTATTGCAGAATATAATGTTACTCTTACGAAATAACTCCCTTTTCCTTATGGCTTGTACGAGTATACGCTCTCATATCCGTTACATGTGATTACTTTGTGGGTTTCTATATGAAATTACGGAGAGTTATTTTTTACTCGTGGTTTGAGTAATTTTAGAAGGTACGAGTATTGCTATGTGATCTTATTAAATTAAAAGGGTCGGAAAAAGATTTTTGTTTTACAAATGTTGTGATGGCCAGTGACGAGGCCTCGCCTGTCATGCACAAGGTTATAAATTCAAATCCAGGCAAGTACCATGTGCGTTTCCAAATACATTATTTGTAAAACAAATATATTATCCAAAAAAAATCGACTGGCCGCTTTGACGTGATTCTCATTTTAAAATCAGCTACTCAGGGGTATTTATTTATTTATTTATATACACTTTATTGTACACCATAATAAACAAGAAAAAAAAAGAAACAGTTTAATACTAAAAACATACAATGGGCGGCCTTATCGCATTCCGCGATCTCTTCCAGGCAACCTGGAATGGACAGAGATTAGCTGGACATGACATGGGGTTGTCAGTGGTGCGACAATACCAACTATGAACAAAATATTTATACAATAATACTTACTAGAAACAAAAATAAAAATACATACATATGCTAGATAATAGATACATAAATACATACATACCTAATATAATAAGCAATGAAAATAAATGATGTACAACAATCATAGGACATTATGTCAAAAAAACAAGAGCACAATCACAGCGACAGGTAATATTCTTTGACAAGTTTTTTAAATACAGGCAACGACTGAGCACGTTTTATTGAGTCAGGCAATGCATTCCACAGACGAGTAGCCTGGACAGTAAAAGATTTATCCATGAAAGTTGTGGAATGGGTATCTGCACCTTAAATATATCACGGGAATTTAACGCGATGATTTCGAGGGGGGGAGGGTGTGAGGGTAGAGGAAGAATTTTCTGCCCCAACGGAGCCAGTACACCGAGACACCAGTCTACCCAGGACCACGGTCGTTGCAACACGGCCGAAACGTCGGGTGAAATAGGTAAATAAATAATCGAAATCATCGCGTTAAATTCCCGTGATATGTTGTTTTTCAAATATAAAACGCGAAAGTTTTAAAGTTAATACATTATTTGTATGAGAAAGAGATCAGTAAGAAGCAGTACTAAAATAAATCGAGGTCCAAGTGAACCACCAAATTACCGATGTCTCCGTTGCCCTTGCAACACCAGACATCTGCAACTAGCAATTACCAGACAACAGACTCTAATGCTTAGGATAAGCTGGAGGTTCCAGATAAGTGGCATTCGATGTCAGCGAAGGCGATGTCAAAATGTAATTGGTGGGGTTTTTGGCGGGATATTGGGATACAGCCGCTGAACTTCATTCGAAGTTCAGCGGCTGTTAAAATTATTTGCAAATTGAATTCTAGTGGATATTGTGATATAAAATTAGTGTAGTTGTGTGTCTCAACTGTCTACGCAACTGGACAACATGTGAAATCATTGACAGAAACGATCTTAGGATAGTGGAGCGGAGAATTTTGTTGTAGTAATGACTACCTCGGCAAAGCTTACTAGGAAGGCTGACTCGATACAATTTGCTACTCCAAAAAACATGAGAACCTGTTACATTCGCATTCTAATGCATACTAAAGAATCAAGAATGTTAAAATTGCACTGAAGACGAAAAAATAAAAACCACACGACAAAAAAAAACAACATTGGCAGCAGCAGTACAACACGTTGTAATAAAATCAAAACTAACCTGTCAAACTAAATGACCCACTCCTCAAAGGATCGCCACAAAAAGTTCAAGATATTAATTAAATATTAATTTTCAAATTCAATAATACGCACGAGTCTTCACTACACGACATTGGCAGGAATTGTCTTCGGCAAATTGCCATAAAAAAAGGGATCGATCACGTGATTTTTTGACACTCGCCATCACCAAGCTTTCGAAGATATAGTATGTCTTAAAGAATAAGAATACTCTTCATTATTACTGTCATAATTATAGCTCCTAAAACAAATGAACGACGAATAAAACAAATGAGAACTACTAAGTACATCTGAATACGCTTAAGTAACCTACATAATAAGTACATACGTATGTTTGTAGAGCAATAGAAAACTCGTACGTAATGTACCCGTAGGTGTACAAAGCGTTGGAACGATGCCAGCTTGCCACTACCTGGGTTATAGCAGCTCGTAGCCATATCTTTACGCCATAATTTTTCTCACGGAGTGAGCAGAATAAGTTTGTCTTTAATTATGAGAGGGAAATGCTTTTTGTGGAATAACTTGGCTCTTAAGGAGGTATCTTTTAAAGTGTGTTAGGTCACAGATAATATAATACTAGCATACAGATGACTCATCCCATACAAAAAAAACCGTGCCGACGTAACTAGCGTTTTTCATCTGATGATACCGATTATTTTTTGTAAATCGATCTCGTTCGATGCCAGTATAATCGGTATAATCAGATGTTTAACGCTAGTTACGTCGGCACGGTTTCTTTGTATGGGATGAGGCATCTGTATGCTAGTATTATAATATATTATCTGTGGTTAGGTAGTGCAATTTTTATGATATGAATTATACTTTTTGTGTAGTTTCATCTTTTTGGTAAAGCAAAAAAAATCAGATGCTTGTAGTGAAATAAGGTAAATTCAAATTATTACTAGCAATTGGTCGACTTTCAACTTATTTTCAGCTTCTGAAAAATTATCAAAAAAATTATTATCTTATTAAAGACTAGCTGTCCAACGCGACTTCGCTCCCGTCAACTGGCTACCTACCTACCCTACATACATGAATGTTGCGTAACTTTAACCACTTACGCAGCGCATGCAACGGAAGCTCTCAAAAAGGAATAATATTACCCGTTTTTGCAACATTTTTCATTTATGCTCCGCTCCTATTGGATGTAGCGTGATGTTATATAGCCTATAAACTTCCTCGATAAATGGAATATCCAACACAAAAATAATTGTTCAATTCTAACCAATCGTTCCTGAGATTAGCGCGTTCAAACAAACAATCAAACTACCTCTAACTTGCGTTAACGGGGTGTTGGTCTACTGCCACACAATGATTTTATAAAAAGCGTCTTTATGTTATGGTTATTCAAAAGTGTCAGACCAAAGCTTTTTGGACGACACGGTTTGCGCAGTGGTTGCGCGATCGGCTGCTGCACTGCGATCGCGGGTTCGGATCCCGCACGTAACAAATATTTGTATGGCCTACAGATTCCTAACAGTTTGGGATTGGGTGTCTTGTGTATGTGAGTTTAAATTTTTGTAAAGGCACCCACGATACAGGAGAAACTCCTAGTGTGGGGCAACGAATAAAAAAAAAAAGAGTACTCTATGACAAAGCTTAAAACAAAAGCCTAGTGTCAATGTCTATATTCTATACTATATAGTAAAAATTAAAAGAGGAAACATTTTTTTGTTTGTTTGTTTGTACCGAATAGGCTCCGAAAGTACCGGACCGATTTAAAAAAAATCTTTCGCCTATTGAAAGCTACATTATTCCGGAGTAACAAAGGCTATAATTATTTTAAAAAAAATAGAGATCCTTATGAAAATTGTAATAATGTAACCCAAAGTAGCAAAATTCATTATTTGTCGTGCGCTGAGTAAACTATTGATGATACATAATTATTATATACTATATGATTAAAGTACTCATTATTACCTACAAAAAAGCTTGCGAGAGAATATATCTAACTATCATAGTTAAGTTACATTAGCAGCTTTTGTGTTCTAAATTTTTTTTAGATTGCCGCCGGTAGAAACAAAAGTTGGTTACATTCGTATAGTAATATTATTCTTATTCAATTACTAGCTGACCCCCGCGGCTTCGCTCCCGTCAACTGGCTACCTACCTACCTAACCTATTTTTTTATTTCCCATAACTACCCTACCCACCTACCTACTCTACTCGTAGGTAGAGTAGGTAGGTGCCTACCCTACCCTACCCTATCTACCCTACCCTACCTACCCTACCCTACCCTACATACCCTACCCTACCCTACCTACCCTTACTACTATACGAATGTAACCTGTAAACTTTTGTTTCTACCGGCGGCGGCGATCTAATTAAAATTTAGAACATAAAAGCTGCTATTGTGAGTCAATCTTAAAAGATAGACATATGCTGTCGCGGAATTTTTTTTAGAACTTTTAAAGAAGAACAATTCCATTAAACATTATATTTACGTAACTTAAACCGTTTACGCAGCGCACGCAACAAAAGCTCTCAAAAAGGAGTATTTTTTTGCCCGTTTTTGCAACATTTTTCATTTATGCTCGGCTCCTATTGGTTGTAGCGTGATGTTTTATAGCCTATAACCTTCCTTGATAAATGGACTATCCAACACAAAAAGAATTTTTCAATTCCAACCAGTAATTCCTGAGATTAGCGCGTTCAAACAAACAAACAAACAAACAAACTCTTCAGTATTATAATATTATTATATATATAGTATAGAAGTATAGATATAGTTTAACAAATTGGTAGTTAAGTAGGTAGGGTAGGTTAGGTGGGTAGGTTAGTAGGTAGGGTAGGGTAGGTAGGTAGGTTGATAGGTAGGCAGGTAGATGGGTAGGCAGATAGGGTAGGTATCTAGGTAGTAGGTAGCCAGTTAACACGAACGAAGCCGCGGGACTGACTCCCTAGTCATTCACATTACTCATTTCACTCCCTGAACGTTTTCCTATCAATTCTATCTCTACAACAAAGATTAACTCCCCAGAAATCAAACATAAACAACACTTCTCCACGAACACAGAACACTATAGCCACTAACCCAAATAGTAATTGGTGTTACGCCAAAGTAATTTAATTCCCTTATCGGCGTCTGTTATCAGTAGCTTATCCTTAAGGCCGGCAATCCGAACGAGTGGTTGCTTTCTTAGTTTCGTCCCTAGCGAGAGATATTCGGAGGAAATGATTGTAACCTCTTTGTAGTAATTAAGTGAGATTGTTATATGTTATTTGTTTCCTGTCGGGCGTGCTCGAGAAGCTGTTCGTGTCGAGCGATGACCTTGCATCCGGGGTTGATGTTGAGAATCGTAATAGTAACTAGAGACCGGATTAGATGGAACATCATCATCATCATCAGCCTATTAATGTTCCCACTGCTGGGACTAAGACCTCCTCTCTGTGAGAGAACCACGCAGGTCCAGAGTGCGGGTTGGTGGATGTCACATGTCTTTGAATTTTTGGTTCTAGTACATGTCGGTTTCCTCACGATGTTTTGCTTCACCGTTTTTAGAGCAGTCTAGATGAAATAGTTTACACAAAATAAAGCGCCTGCCTGGGCTCGAACCCACGACCTACAACACGTAAGTCGGGGCCGTTACCACTGGGCCCCCACTGCTTATAATGGCCAGTGGCCACCAATCCACAGATCGATTGAACTGCTTATCCTTGAAGACTGACATGTGCGACGGTTATTACTAAAGGATTACATGCGCGATGGAATGCAATCTAATTCCGCCCAGCCCGTTTCATTATCGGACTACCAGACGTAACGCGATGCGCCATCGGTACATGGTGGACATCCCACCTATACGCACTAAACGTTTAGAGAATACTTTTATTATGCGTACAGCTAAGGAGTGAAATTCCCTGCCGGAATCTGTGTTTTCCGATAGCTACAATCTCGGGGTCTTTAAGTCAAGAGTGAATAGGTTAATTTTAGGCAAACGTGCTCCATCGTCGACCACATCATCGCTTACCATCAGGTGAGATAGTGGTCAAACGCGAGCCTATCGATAAATAATAAAAAAAAAAAAAATTTCGTTTTCCTTACGATGTTTTCCTTCACTGTTTTTAGAGCAGTCTTGATGAAATAGTTTACACAAAGTAAAGCGCCTGCCTGGGTTCGAACCCACGGCCTACAAAACGTAAATCGGGGCCGTTACCACTGGGCCACCACTGCTCATAATATAGCTATAATTGGCCACCAATCCACAGATCGATTGAACTGCTTATTCTTGAAGACTGACATGTGCGACGGTTATTACTAAAGGATTACATGCGCGATGGAATGCAATCTAATTCCGCCCAACCCGTTTCATTATCGGACTACCAGACGTAAGGCGATGCGCCATCGGTACATGGTGGACATCCCACCTATACGCACTAAACTTTTAGAGGATACTTTTATTATGCGTACAGCTAAGGAGTGGAATTCCCTGCCGGAATCTGTGTTTTCCGATAGCTACAATCTAGGGGTCTTTAAGTCAAGAGTGAATAGGTTACTTTTAGGCAAGCATGCTACATCGTCGACCACATCATCGCTTACCATCAGGTGAGATAGTGGACAAGCGCGAGCCTATATTAAATTAAATAATAAATAAAGAGTTAATTCACAAAAATAATTAACGTTACAAATATTGATAAACATCTGTTCGTTAGATGTTTAGAAAGGGTTTCGAGTTTTACAATGCTTAAACCCTGCCATAAATTACACTTTATACAAAAATTACAACAATGATTCTACAAACTATTTTTCCAATTCCACATCATTTCAGCCAAAAGACGTCCACTGCTGAACATAGGCCTCCCCAAATGTCGCCGAATCGACCGAGCCTGAGCCAAAAACTGCATAAAACAAATACATTTTAAAGCTCGTCCTACAGTAATAATTATTCAAACTCGTATCCCCAGTTACTGGGATGTGGATGTCAGACAGGTAGTAGCTTCATTTAAATTCTGGTACTCAGCATCATCTGGTTAGTCTGGAAGCCAGCCCCAACATCATTGGGCAAAGGATATACAGATTGATACAGCTCAAATCACAAATATCTTCTTAGGGTCTCGTACCCGAAGAGTCCGAACGGTGCCATATTGCTATCACTCACGTGTCCGTCTATCTGTCCGTCGTTTGTCACACAGGTTTTACAGCTAAATGGTTGGAGCTAGTCTTACAATTTTCACAGTATAAATATCTTGTTGAGCCAAAGCCATTAATTGTCAAAGGGGGCTCCGATACAGCTAAAGGGGAGCGCAATAAGAATTTTTTGTCCTATCTCATCGAGTGGGGTATCGTTGTTTAGATATATACTGTAATTTTTTGTTTTAAAAAATATTAGAAAACAAAGGAATGAAAAGCCACCAAAGTCAGTTTTTTTACAAAATTTTGTTCCGAAGAATTTTCTAACTGTCCATTGAATTAGACACTTGAAATTTGGCGATAATATTTATTATTATGGGAGCTCGTGCCTAAAAAATAACTGGTCGATCATCAAGGTTAAGCAACGCTTGACGAGGTCGGTCTGTGGATGGGTGACCATTTCAACATACCGAGTTTCCTCCGTGCCTCGGCAAGCACGTTAAGCACGTTGGTCCCGGCTGTCATTTCAAGATCTTTGGCAGTCGTTACGGATAGTCAGAAGCTTGAGATCTGACACTAGTGATGTCAAGGGGTATCGTGTTACCCAGTTACTGGGTTGTGGAGGTCAGATAGGCAGTCGCTCCATGTAAAACACTGGTGCTTAGCTGAATCCGGTAAGACTGGAAGCCGACCCCAATATAGTTGGGAAAAGGCTAGGCAGATGATGGTATATTTTACTAACAAATGCCAATATATTAATAAATCAGATTTTCTTTGTAATTCCCTCATTTTTCCTATTACAACCAACTTGATTTTGCGGTTTGGTACGAAACCCTAAATCTGCAAAGTCCGACACGCACTTGACCGGGGATTTAGATGCCCGCTAGCAATAACGACAAAAATAATCTATCAATGGGCACACATCCATGGCTTGCCATAACTTACCTGTAATACGAAATACTTTTAGCTACCTTGCCGTCAAATAAATCATGAACATTATGTTTGTTAGCACACTGTCAGTGCTACCGATGTGGAAGAAACAAATGGCTGATGGGGGAACTAGAGTGTGTCATTTGTATGGCAGGATTTGGATGGAATTGATGGCAGATGTGTTGTTGTTTTTGTTTGGTTATGATGTAGCTGGTAGAACGTACGAAGTGTTACAGAAAAAAGCGATTTCTTAAAAGGGGTCAATGTCATTATCATCATGAACAATATTTACTATGGGTTACCACCCCTGGTTTAAGGGTACACTTGTCGACGGCACGGACTATTTTGTGCGCGGGGTTAAAATGCATTTTATATCAACCGACAACACGTGCGGAAGAGGTAGATGCTGTGATGAGCAGTAGGAAGCTAGTTCGCGTACGAATACACACTTTTGCAAATTTGTAGCGAAATGGATAATGATTTAGGACGAAACCGAGCGCGCGAAATTTTCAAATCATGAAAAAACGACTAAATCTATCTGTTCAAAATAAAATTAATTTGCATTGTTGAACTACTAATCTATCCCTGTATGGAGGCCGTTTTGCAATTTATATGCTTATGGTATTTAATCGCGTCCAAAAATGCGTTAAAATTAGTGTCGAAATTTGGAACTTTCGACGCTCATAACTTTCAAATATTTTCTTTTTTCACTTTTTTGCTTCCATACAGAACTAGATAATGATGAGACAAATTGATATCAGTTTTTTATTTTGAACGATCAAACAGTGGAATAATCCCTAGACTACGTTTGTATGGAAGAATTTTCGACTAGTGTAACCTTAAGGACACCCGGTTGGAACGGCGTTCGTTTAATTAAATTTACAGTCTTTCAGTTTCGTAAAATATGACGAAACTGAAATAACAACAACACAGCTGCAAGCGTACTTACTGTATGTGTCTAGTCAGCGCGCGCTCGTACGTCTTCGGTTTTCTTAGTACTCCTCCGCCTCTTTCCTCGGTCTCCCTTTTTTCGTGGATCTTCCCATGTACTATTCTGCATGCAGCACGCTGAGCTTCACACAATTTATTACGCAAATATGATTATTTATATTTATTTATGTAAATAAAAAAGGTTGTTTTAACGTTAAAATTATAATTGCATATTCTAAAAATTTACGGCAAGCTTAATCAATTGAAAAAGTTTAGTTTTCTGGGTGATCAGGAAGTGTCTCAAAAATCGCTGCAAAAAGGTTTCGGTTTTTTTTCATTTTAAAAATTTTTTCGGTCTTGTCCCTCAGCCCGAAAACAGATCAGTACGATAAGAAACTTCGTTCCAAAACCTGCTGTTAAGTACATTTCGCGATTCCTAAATCACATAGCCAAAGTTGTTCATAATGATGAGTACCTTTTCAGGTTTTGCATTGTTTCTTAGGATTTCGTAAGTATCAATGTGACTTATTCGGTTTTATAAAGGTACTCTAGCGAAAAGAAGAGGCTTAGTTTTTTTAAATTGATAATTGTACCTACCTAGCCTTCCTAAACATGTTGAGGTTGGCTTCCAGTAAGACTAACTGGCCCCAATGCAATTGAGTGTCACTATTTTACATGGTTCCACGTACGATCTACGATCCAGTATCTGGGTAACGCTAGACTTTGTCAAAAGACTGGTGTCAGCAATTCAACGAAATGTTCTGAAAAAATATCTTGTTCTGGGGCCAAGTTAAGAATTGATACAGAAGTGTTTGCTTTTATTCTGCGACTGTATGTTTGACGTCAATCTCTTAACTCACAAGCGGTAAGGCATTTATTCGCGCGAATTTGACCTATGGAAATGTATGAAGCTGCACGTACTGCGGAAAAAAAAACTGCGCTCAAATAGTACTAAAAATTCTCGCGAATTTTTATTCGCGCGAATAAAAATCGCAGTGCGTGCTATGCCTAATGGTTACGGTGGATGACACTCCGCAGATTAGGTATACTTAAGCTATATCGCATAGGTTCACGCTACCAGCATCAAGTAATCTACATTTATTATGTATAGCCGTCAAACTATTCCAATAATGCGGCGGAATGGCAAAATTTCCATGAATAGAGATATGTATAGGGATGTATTGATAGGCTTGTGCCGAGAGGCTGGCTTCGGTATGACGTTATCAAACTTTGGTTCCTACGGTATTGTCTTTTGATAAGTAAATTATCTGAATCTTGCATCTTTGTCTCCATTATATACACTATTTTACTAAGAGCGACTAATTAGACTAAAAAGTCATTGAACCGACTTGTATCAAAAAGTATTATTACGTAACTTGAAAACATGTTTTTTTTTATAACTATGGTCTCAAATGAAAGGTATAAGCATATAACTATTTTATCCGTTTAAATCAAGTAAATCGGTCCACGCGTTTATGAGATATTAACTCATTACTGAATGCCAAGTGACAGGGTCAAGAACGCCCCTTACCGCAATATTTTAATATTGATTGTGTTAGCGACACTGCCCTTACATTTTTTTCGAACCTTTTTTAAATATTGGAGTACATTGGTAGACAGGTGTCAACGACTTTTATTTTTTTGTTAACTGGCGGTGACCATACTAAATAACTAAGCCTAAAATAAAATTATCTAAAATATAGCGTCTACAGACTTCTCCGAATCGGTGTCCACTAGTATTGTATTCAAAAGACGTGTAGCCTGGCCACGTTGTATGGCAGTGCTTATCCTCTGACCAAAGTAAATGTCACAAAATATTTTATCCATGTAAATAAAAATCAGGCAGGCGCTTTACTTTGTGTAAATTATTCCATCACTACTGCTCTCAAAACGGTGAAGGAAAACATCGTGAGGAAACTGGCATGTCCTAGAATCAACAAATTCAAGGACATGTGACATCTACCAATCCTCACTGTGCCTGCGTGGTGGATAGGATAGGATAGGATAGGAGGATCCGTTTTCCGCACTTAGACTCGCATTTGGTCCGTTGTGCGTGCAGGCCTCCTCTCTGTGAGAGGGAATGGGCCGTAATCCACTATGCGGGCCCAGTGCATGTTGGTGGATGTCACATGTCTTCGAATTTTTTGTTCTAAGACATGCCGGTTTCCTTACGATGTTTTCCTTCGCCGTTTTGAGAGCAGATGGTGATGGAATTAATATTTGTTTCGGGATATTTACCATGTATGATTTTTGTTGAGAGCTCAATATTTCGGCACCGTTACAAGCGCCATGATCACGAGTTCTCGTAATATCATCATCATATGCCTAGCCTTTTTCCAACTATATTGGGGTCGGCTTCCAGTCTTACCGGATTCAGCTAAGTACCAGTGTTTTACATGGAGCGACTGCCTATCTGACCTCCACAACCCAGTAACTGGGTAACACGGTACCCCTTGGCAAGACTGGTGTCAGATCTCAAGCTTAACGCTGACTACCCGTAACGACTGTCAAAGATCTTCAAATAACAGCCGGGACCAATGGCTTCACGTGCTTTCCGAGGCACGGAGGAAACTCGGTATGTTGGAATGGTCACCCATCCACGGACCGACCTCGTCAAGCGTTGCTTAACCTTGCTGATCGCCCCGTGCGGCTGTTATTATTTAGCCACGAGCTCCTGACGAGTTCTCGTAATAAATAAATGGTAAATATCCCAAAACAAATATTAATTCGAATGATTGTGACCATGTCTGCTTAAAAACTTATAGTGGTGATGAAATAATTTACACAAGGTAAAGCGCCTGCCTGGGTTTGAACACACGACCTACAACTTGTAAAGTCGCGACCGTTACCACTGGGCCACCACTACTTTTGCCTGCATGGTGGATTACAGCCCACTTCTTTTATCACACAGAGGAGGCATGTGTCCCAGCAGTGAGAACGCTATAGAACGACAATGCTATGCTATCATCATCATCATATCAGCCGAAAGACGTCCACTGTTGGACATAGGCTATGCTATGCGCTATGTATCATCCCTAAAGCCGCTCCTTTCAAACGGACATTACTAAATTACGGGTTCGAAGCGGCGGGCGAAGGAATGCCCGACACTTGTAACTAAACTGTGCCGGGAAAACTTGCCAGTGTTTGTTTACGAAACAAGTCCCTAAGAGCCAATAGGAAAGGAGAAACAGAAGGGCAATCCCTAAAAGGAGTTTACTGCTTGATTTCGAATGTCATATGTCCGATGGCTATTTCCCCGAAGTCATCAGATCGAACGTCCGAATCGCCGAAAATCCATAGCATCGATGTAACAAAATTTCGAATAGCCATTAGATCGAAAGCCCGTTTCGCCGAAAAGCCATTGCAACGATAGTCCTATCCATTGAATGTCTCGACGTGCCAGTAAGTCGAAAGCTATTCAACCTAAAATGTTCAAGAAGACTAAAAGAAGGAATCTAAGATGAAGACTAATAATACAAACCAGCAGAGTTAAATATCATGATTGTTGCATTGGGCATATTACGTTGATTAAACCCTGCTGATTTGTTTTTTATCCCATTTTATATGACTATCGTTGCAATGGCTTTTCGGCGATACGAACGCTCGATCTAATAGCTATTCGAAATTGTGATACATCGATGCTATTAAATTTCGGCGAATCAGACGTCCGTTTTGACATTCGAAATCAAGCAGTAAACCCCGTATTTTATGTTTTATTTCTAAGACATGCCATAACGTTACGATGGTTTTCGCTAAGGATTTATATCAAACTGGATCCCCAACAGTTACGTTTGACATCACTAGACCAACAAGTCAGCCACTTGAACCTTCTGTATCTATAATTCATTGTTAAAAGGGAGGCATAGATATACGCCTACGATTGCCAAACATTTATCTAACATCCGATTCGGAATTCTGTTGTAAGCAGGATTTCGGAATCTGCTTTGCTAGGCCTTATTGCTGTATTTCAGTGTACACATTCTTCTGGATGACATGTTCTTCGCTATAATATAGTGTTACTGGCTGTATTGTTATCAATTACTTCTTTAAAAGTGATATTCATAGTGTGGCCAACATAAGAATTAGATCTTATTATTCTTAAGAATTATTCAATAAAGACTATTCAAGACCGAATCAGTAAATCCCACCAATTTTCAACTATTTTAAAGACGGTTATGTATTTTTTTATTTTTGATGGGTTTGCTCTTGACTCTAGTCTAGGTCATAGGTGACAGAGACAGAGTCGACGATGGAGTGAGCTTACCCAGAAGAAGCCTGTTCACTCTAACTTTGAAGAGATTCGGGTTGAATGCGTTCGGAAACACAGACGCAGGTAGTGAGTTCCATTCATTCGCTGTGCGCATTATGAAGGATATTTGGAAGCGCTTCGTGCGAAATGGTGGAATGGCAACAAGGTAAGGATGGTCACTTGCAGTGCGTCTAGATGTCCGATGTTAGAAGGGGGCTGCTGGGATGAGGTCGTGGAGTATGTAGCTGAATACTTCATATCGGCGGGCTTATTACGTAAGAAATAGCAATCAGCAATCATAGCACGATCAAACGCTTCATGTCATAAAAGTCGTACTTATAATTACCTACAGTGTAGGTATGGTGAGGACCTACACAATCGTTTGCTAATCACTCGTTGTTTAACAAATGCAGACATCAAATGAAGAACAATTATTGCGCAAAAATCGCTATCGTTTTGCTCTTGCAAGATACGTAATAAGCCTGCCAACCTCTACAACACAGTTGGTAAGGGGCACCTTAGGCTCTAGACTATACTTCCATTCGACATCGACATCACATCTTTTTGGCAAAAAAAACTTAAATCAAAAAATCGAAAAACACGACAGCTTGAAAAGCGAATTAAAAAGACGTAAACAAGGAGAAAATCATGCTGTGCAGTCAGAGGATACGTATTCACGAGCTGGCTGACCAAAACCAGATGTATGATGAATTTAGAACTTTTTTATTTATATATATAGTAATAATCCACACGATGTGTTTGAAAAAAAATTTGGGCGTCCACAAAATGACGCCCAAAAGACGCCATTTTCTTATTTTCCAATTTTAATGTAGCTAATGACTCTCGCAGGATTAAGACTAATCGATTGACGTAAGAAACATCGAAATCAGCCAATGCGTTTGGTCTCTAGAACGCCACAAAGGAACAAACATACATACATACATAGACTGATAAACACATTACCCTCCTTCGGCAGTCGGGTAAAAAGTCAGAGATTGATCTTGTGACATTTCGATAGCGTTCGACATTTTTCAAAATGCTATCGTCAAGCTTTCGGTGATAGAATACCAGTTATTTAGGGCCTCTTGGTAGAAATGGATTTCATATTTTCTGTCTTCTGATTAACCGTAACGACTGTCAAAGATTTACGAATGAGAGCTGGGAGGAGAGATTTAACGTTATTTTGGAAGCTCGGTGGGGTTGCAGTAGTTCATGGGTTACCCATCTACGGACTGAGTTTTGGCAAGCGTTACTTGACTTTGAAGATTGACACGGGCGCCTTTTATTAGGGTTCCGTATCCAACGGGTAAAAGCGGGACCCTATTACTAAGACTCCGCGGTCCGTCTGTCTGTCTGTCTGTGTCCGTCTGTCACCAGGCTGTATCTCATGAACCGTGATAGCTAGACAATTGAAATTTTCACAGATTATGTATTTCTGTTGCCGCTATAACAACAAATACTAAAAACTGGCCAAGTGCGAGTCGGACTCGCGCACGAATGGTTCCGTACCATTATCGCAAAAAACGCCAAAAAAATCACGTTTGTTGTTTGGGAGCCTTACTTAAATATTATTTTTTTTCTGTTTTTAGTACTTGTTGTTATAGCGGCAACAGAAATACTTCATCTGTGAAAATTTCAACTGTTTGGCTCCGTCCGTTCATGAGATATAGCCTGGTGACAGACGGACAGACAGACAGATAGACAGACAGACAGACAGATCGCGGAGTCCCGTTTTTAACCTTTGGGTACGGAACCCTAAAAACAGAATAAAATAAATATTTAAGTGGGGTCCCATACAACAAACGTTATTTTTAACGTCGTTTTTTTGCGATAATGGTACGAAACCCTTCATGCGCGAGTTCAACTCGCATTTGACCGGTTTTTAGTAAGACACGAGCCCGTCACATTAAATCATCAATCATAAAACACATTCCAAATCAAAAGTCACATTCAAATTAGGCTAAGAGCCAGCACTTTTTGAACATCAAACTTGTACATAAATACATCCTCCTAAAACGGTTTCCCGTCGCTTAACATACCCACATTCTTACCCATGGTCTTACATCCCATCTAATTCAAACTACCCTATATATTTGAATCATTAATAGCCACAGACACCAACAAATCCTCCTGAGGCATAGCGGAACAAAAGCCTATCGAGGTCATTACTTATTTATCGAACTACCGTCCTTGCCTGTTTAATTATTACAGAATCTTATACGTCGTTCGATGTTAGGAGTGCGGTCTAAAAATAGGTATGTTATGGTTCTATGATTGTGGGAATTGGGAGTTCGGAGTTGTATTCTATTGGTTTAATGGGTTTATTTCTTCTTGTAAGGTCAGGAGGTGGAGGTGATTGGGCTGTATTGTTTTGGGATTAGTTTTCGGGATAAGGAAAATGAGCAGGAAGTTTTGAGTAGGTATATATGTGGATGTATTATATAACTGCACAGCACATATGTGAGTGTTATGTACCAAATGTAAATCTACCATTTACTGTACCTATTATGTTGTTCGTTGACTTGAATATGCACTGGCAGTTAAGAGTGAGTCATGCTTTCTCAAATGTCTCTCTAATGGTGGCACAATTAAGTGTTGGATCATTTGGTTCCCTTCATGATGGTTGAGCTGAGTGGTGCCGATCCATGCGTCATGTTCGTGAACGAGCCCCAACGGTTGGATTTTGACATAACTTGGCTGCCTCGGCCTGTTTTTTTTGTATTTTGGGGTTGTTTGTTTACTCTACCTAGACGCTTTTGCATTCACGTCTTTTTACATCGTTCTCACATATTATATAATTTTCCGACAAGAATGATGTAATCAATTACTTATAATTCAAATGTATTGATGTATTGATAGAAAAGAGTATCCGTGCAGTTTCATGCACGTTCTTTTCCATAGAGATCCTACCGATGCTTGCGAATGTGCAAGCATCGGTAGCTTCATTATAGTTTTTTATTCTTGATATTTCATAAGTACCTTTAAACGATTTAGTTGTTTTTTATAGTTATAAGAGTAGTGGAAGACCAAAGTAACGATGGATGGACTTTAGAAAGTAGGTGACTATGAGATGATGACTAATAAAGAAGTATGGAAGAAGAAGACATGCAGCGCTGACTTTAAACAAATTGGTATAAAGGCAAGAGAATGATGAATAATATGTCGCAGCCATCTGGTTGAATTAGCCGGCTAATTAGATGCCTAGGCAGTTCATTAAACGCCATTAAATCCAATTAGATGCCTAGACCGGTAGTTAATTGAACTAGAATCATTCAACGTTTAATAAGTGGCGTATAGTCAGGCCTTTGATGATCACTGACCAATTTAGTTCAATATTTTTGCGCTTCGCTCAAAAGTTCAAACGTTGCACTCAATGACTTGGCTACGTGTCCTTCAGCCATTAGATGCCGGCGTTTACTGAGTGGCCTAAACGTCCAATTAGCTGGCTAACTTAACCAGATGGCTGAGACAAATACACATAGACACACACACATACTCATAGATATATACATTAAACCAAATAAAACAGATAGGAAATAGACAATTAAAATGTTATTTAGGAAAACATTAAGCGCTAATCCTCTCTCCTAGACACTAACTCCATCTAGAATATTGCTGTGTCGATAGGGTCCATAATTGTTTCTGTAACTTATATTTACCACCTGTATGTACATTATGGATGCAGTAAACTTAATTTGAATTTGAATTTACAGAATTTAGCAACCGTTTAATGGGTTAAGTGATGTGCAGTATATAATTGTGAAAGTTTGCAATAGTATTTGTTATTCAATACCAGACTGCTAAAAATATCTAAATGAAAAAGTTTGCATAGGATATGATAAAATATGGAAACAAATAACCGGGTGTATTAATTACTTTTTCTAGTAGGTTCGTTGTTTAATTGTTAAAGCAAAAAGACTTTCTTATCATCTCAGTTTTAAAAATCAGTGGCGAAAAACCTTCCTCTCTAAGTGAAAATCTCTGTAAAATACCTCCGCTTAGGAAGTCGAATAAATTAATACCGAGAAAAAGGTAAAAGTCAAAGCCGATATCAGTAGAACGGGAAGGTAACCTTAATTGTTAAAGCAAAAAGAATTTCTTATCATCACAGTTTTAAAAATCAGTGCCGAAAAACCTTCCTCTCTAAGTGAAAATCTCTGTAAAAAATACCTCCGCTTAGGAAGTCGAATAAATTAATACCGAGAAAAAGGTAAAAATCAAAGCCGATATCAGTAGAACGGGATGGAAGGGGCAAATATCACCAGGTCCCTACCATGAGCTCTTAAAGCAAAGGTTCCATTGTGCGTAAGGTAGATGTATACAAGTCATACACATACGTTTATATCATCATCAGCCATATAATGTTCCCACTGCTGGGACACAGGCATTCTCTCCGTGAGAGAGGTGTAGGCCCTAATCCACCACGCGGGCCCAGTGCGGGTTGGTGAATGTCACACGTCTTCGAATTTTTGGTTCTAGGACATGCTGGTTTCCTCACGATGTTTTCCTTTACCGTTTTAATAGCAGTGGTGATGAAATAATTTACACAAAGTAAAGCACCTGCCTTGGTTCGAACTCACAACCTACGATACGTAAGTCGGGGCCGTTACCACTGGGCCACCACTGCTCTTACGTTATATATGCGAATACATTCATTGTGTGTATTGCTAAAGAGTGGAATTCCCTGCTAGAGTCTGTATTGCCTGATAGCTACAACCTAGGAGTCTTTGAGTCATAGGTTACTTCTAGGCAAGCTAGCTTTCTCCGCAAAAAAAGAGTCAATTTCACCCGGCTCCAACTTTCCGAGGTGTGACCGTGCCAATAACTGACCATCTTGAGCTGCTTGGCGTTACGTTGACATCGACTCTCAATTTTGGCCCATTCATTGAGGCAAAGGCTCAGCTGGCTGCCAAGAAGCTGGGGATCCTTGCAAAGGTGAGAAGGTACTTCACGCCAGAACAGCTGCTCAGCTTGTATCAAGCGCAAGTTCGATCGTGCATGGAGTACTGTTCTCATCTCTGGGACGGCTCTGCCAAATACCAACTTGATGCACTAGAGTCGATCGAAAAGCGGGCCAAGAGGCTCATCGGCGATGAGGCATTGGTTAAGTCAAAGCTCCAGAGCCTTGAACATCGTCGCCGAGTTGCCGGCTTGTCGGTTTTTTATCGATTACATTTCGGGGAATGTGCGATGGAATTGCATAATCTAATTCCGCCCAGCCCGTTTCATCATCGGACTACCAGACGTACAGCGATGCGCCATCGGTACATGGTGGACATCCCACCCATACGCACTAAACGTTTTGAAAATACTTTTATTATGCGTACAGCTAAGGAGTGGAATTCCCTGCCGGAGTCTGTGTTTCCCGATAGCTACAACCTAGGGGTCTTTAAGTCAAGAGTGAATAGGTTACTTCTAGGCAAGCGTGCTCCATCATCGGCCACATCATCGCTTACCATCAGGTGAGATGGTGGTCAAGCGCGAGCCTATATAAGATAAAAAAAAAAAAAAAAAAAAAAAGCGTGCTTCGCTGTCGACCACATCACCGCTTACCATCAGGTGAGAAACGCGAGCTAAACGTTGATAAAAAAAACATTGTTCTAAGAGCTCATGGTCGGGCCCCTGACCTTGTTTTGGGTACAGGTCAAGAGTAAATTTCTTGATTTACACAATCGTTTAATGTTAGTTAAACAGAGGTTTAATTGGACCCTTTTTGAGTTAGACACTGCTTAACTTTGGGTTTAAGAGTTCTAGAAAAATCTGGTTTTATATGTGAAAATTAATTGAAGGTTTGGAATGCCACAAAAGAGGCAGTTTATGAACTTTACGTGAACTGCAGCAAGTGTTCATGTATAGTCAAAAGAAACTAAGAGGTCAGGCATCTTAGATATATATTACAGGCGACGTATGCATCATCTGCCTAGCCTTTTCCCAACTATATTGGGGTCGGCTTCCAGTCTTACCGGATTCAACTAAGTACCAGTGTTTTACATGGAGTTACTGCCTATCTGACCTCCACAACCCAGTAACTGGGTAACACGGTACCCCTTGGCAAGACTGGTGTCAGATCTCAAGCTTCTGACTACCCGTAACGACTGTCAAAGATCTTCAAATAACAGCCGGGACCAACGGTTTAGCGTGCTTTCCGAGGCACGGAGGAAACTCGGTATGTTGAAATGGTCACCCATCCACGGACCGACCTCGTCAAGCGTTGCTTAGCCTTGATGATCGACCCGTGCGGCTGTTATTATTCAGCCACGAGCTCCTCAGGCGACGTATGTATCTGTACTAATATTATAAAGAGGAAGGATTTTTTGTTTGTTTGTACCGAATAGGCTCCGAAACTACTGGACCGATTTAAAAAATTCTTACACCGATAGAAAGCTACATTTTTCCTGAGTGACATAAGCTATTTTTTAATCCCGAAAACGGGTCCTGTGGGGTGGTCCACGGGAGCGAAGCCGCGGGGAACAGCTAGTTGTTAATATTTTGAATACATTACTTCATCAGCCTATTAATATTCCCACTGCTGGTACACAGGCCTCCTCTCTGTGAGAGGGGATGGGCCGTAATCCACCACGTGGACCCAGTGTGGGTTGGTGGATGTCACATGTCTTCGAATTTTTGGTTCTAGGACAGTTTCTTCACGATGTTTTCCTTCACCGTTTTGAAAACGTGATGAAATAATTTACACAAAGTAAAGCACCTGCCTGGGCTCGAACTCACGGCCTACAACTTGTAAGGCGCGGCCGCTACCACTAGGCCACCACTGCTCTAAGAATAAACCTTATAGGTACTTTTGGATAGACAAACAAAAAAAAAGACGAATCTAGTTGCAAGAAACTCCACGGACACTAGTCTGGAATAGTACTAGGGATAATTTTCGACATTCACACGGGCGATGCCGCTGACAAAAGCTAGTAAATCAATAAAAGACTTTCGAAACAAAAGCCGGTCGCATTTTTATTTCAACTTCCACATCTCTTGTCTCCGTTCTCAAGTTAAAACCCTCCAGTTGAAGGCTCGTTCGAGTCGACGGCCCTTCTTAATTATTTCTGTTCCAAGTTCTTCTGACGCTTTTGAGGATTGTCATCGGGGATTTGAAGTTCCGATTTCGAAGAAAAACTGTTCGAAAATATGGAAAATGGACGGAGATTTTCTCAAACGGAGATTTTGCCGTCTTTTTAAGTTGACAAATCCATCTCGATTTCGAAGAAAACCGCTGTTTGGAAAATGGTTGAAGAATTACTCGTGGTGTTTTTAAGATAGGCGAAATCCACTCTAACAAGAGACTGTAGACAATTGGCATTCGCTCGTATAGTCAAAGTATCAAGAAGGAAGGGATTGATCACGTTGTTTTTACCCGACTGCCGAAGGAGGGTAATATGTTTATCAGTCTATGTATGTATGTATGTTTGTTCCTATGTGGCGTTCCAGAGACCAAACGCGTTGGCCAATTTTGATGATTCAATTCAAACGTCAATCCATTCGTCTTAACCTTGCGAGTGTCACTGGCTACATTAAAAGTGGGCAATAGAAAAATGGCGGCTTTTGGGTGCCATATTGTGGGGGG
This sequence comes from Orthosia incerta, assembly GCA_948252205.1. Classification (NCBI taxonomy): domain Eukaryota; kingdom Metazoa; phylum Arthropoda; class Insecta; order Lepidoptera; family Noctuidae; genus Orthosia; species Orthosia incerta. The sequence goes on along the minus strand of OX411756.1, from coordinate 26,803,570 downwards.
CTAGTTTTCTTTTCTCTTCCAAACCTATCATGTGGGGTATCAAAATAAAGCTTTTCAAGAGGTAATTTCAAAAATATATCACACTTATATGTTTAAATGTACCAAATTCGAAAACAAATTTAACTAAAAAGTTATAAATAAAAAAAGTTAATTCAAAAAACCAAAATACCCGACTGCTTAAAAAGCGAACTAAAGAGACGTAAACAAGAAGAAAATTATGCTGTGCAGTCGGAGGATACATATTCGCGAGCTGGCTGACCAAAACCAGATTTTTAGATTTTTCGAATTAACTTTTTCGATAATAGCTTGTCCATCCCATACACGCCACGCTCTCGATGATAGAATGTCACTTGTTAGGCCCTCAGCACCTAAGATTCCTAATAGCTATGGTTGGTGAATTTTTAAGTCATGTATTGGTCCTACATCTGAGGCTCCAGTCCTGAGTATTGAGGTTCTATTAACAAGGCCTTCGATCAATAATACACTAGATACACAATCCTTTCCTTTCCCCGCTGCTCAACAACATCAAAGATTACACGCATGTTTTAAAGTCTAAATTACAAAGTTCCAGAAAAGTCGACGTGTGTTACAATAGTTGGCGCTTTGCCGACGCAAACGTTGGTCAAACAATTATAATATTTGGTAATTGATTCATATTTACTATTTCATTCGATTTTTACTTAAAAAATACTTAATGATATAAAATTATCGAAAAATAGATATTTCTTCCAAAATCTCGGAGTTACGGTGGTTATTTGCACAATTATTGACGCACACTGCGGCATTTATGATTGGACCTTAGTAATTTGAAATAAGACCACAACCGTATTTGTGCTCTTACTTTCCGGCCCGTTTTTGAAGCGCTTAGGTACCGGGCATCTAGTGTATTTGATCGAAAGGGTATTGCAAAAAAATTATGGGAATGCCAAGCGCTATCAATCTTACACTTCTTTTACAATCGACTTCAAAAAGGAGGAGGTTCTCAATTCGACTGTATGTTTTTGTATTTTTGTTACGCGACCACTCCGTCAATTATGAACCGATTTTGATGATTGTTTTTTATTTGAAAGCTGGTGCGGTCCCATTTAAATTTGATTAAGATTTAACGAGCATTGTTTAAGTTATCCTTAATAATGCGTATTTTCATGGTAATATAAGGTACCAAAACTAAAAAGAGAAAAATAAAAGAAGCTTTAGCAAAAAATTTAAACCGACTTCCAAAACAAAACAATACAAAGCGAAAAATAACTTTATTTTCGGAAGTCTGTGTCAAATACGAAAAAATTAGGTACCAAAGATACCGACTGGAGTTTTGGCGGAAACGTAATGGCGTCTTTGTTGCTGAAAATTAAACATATATACTATGCCCCTTTGTTTTCATTTTTGATGATACATTATTTTTAGAAGCACTAGAACCCTCAAAAAATGCTCAAAATTGCGCTGTCAACAGAGGTTTAGTGTACAAATTTGAAAAATATAAATGAAAAAAGAATACATAGGGGCATAGTATATATGTCTTACTTTTTCAGCTTATGGAATACCTTTTAAATTGGTCCAATATTGCTGAAGAAAATAGACGAGAGCCAAACCTCGAATTATGACTTTTTACTTAGGACCTCGTGGCTAAATAATAACAGCCGCACGGGCCATCAAGGATAAGTAACGCTTGACGAGGTCGGTCCGTGGATGGGTGACCATTTTAACATATCGAGTTTCCTCCGTGCCTCGGAAAGCACGGTAAGCCGTTGGTCCCGGCTGTCATTTGAAGGTCTTTGACAGTCGCTACGAGTAGTCAGAAGCTTGAGATCTGACACCAGTCTTGCCAAGGGGTACCGTGTTACCCAGTTACTGGGTTGTGGAGGTCAGATAGGCAGACGTTCTATGTAAAACACTGGTACTTAGCTGAATCCGGTAAGACTGGAAGCCGACCCCAATATAGTTGGGAAAAGGCTACGCATCTAGATGACTTAGGAAATTCAGTCGGCGCTCTCTGCCCATATTTCCTCTTAAAATGTTTTTTTAACAATATTCAGTTACTTAGAATTGAGTTTCATTCAATTTCATAAGACACTTTATTTCCCAACTGCCCGAGTTCCTGTCAACTCGAAATAAAATCCCCAAATATAACCCAAAAACTCAAACACGAAACACATTTTCCACACCTTATATTTTACATTGTAAAAGTGGGTTCCTCGTCAAACAACCATGTTTGAAGATATATGTACCAAACAAGTGCGGTGTCTTGTCAAATAATGGAGAATTGAGCGCTTTATTGACTTGGGAACGTGGAACCACAATAAGGATGGATTACAGAAGGTCGGATTCGTACAAGCAAAACCGCACGCACACAAGCACGCTTCACGTAGCGCGACTGTCTTTTGTTTATTATAGTTTTAAATCGCCGAAGGTTTTGTCTATTCCATATTCAAATCCTTGTCAAAAATCTTAAATGTTTGCTTGACCGAAGGCTCTAGACAAGTCTCATTCGATGTCAGCGATGGCGATGGTTGAAATGCCAAAATTTAAGGGATTGTTCACATTCTGACATGTGACATTTCGAGAGTACTTACCAATCCCATACATAATTTCAATGGCTATCGACGCTTTCGTTGATAGAATTTCAATCGTCTGACATTTCGGTGGCGCATGTCGAAGGGCGTATGTCTATCCATTTTTTGACTTTTTGACAACCATTTTTGCTGGTAGAGTGTCACGTGGGGGACTTTTGACGGGAACGTGATGGCGTCTATGTTGCTTCTCTGTTTTATTTTCCTATAATTGTTTTAAATTGAATATTAATAGTGTAAAAATGGTGGTTTTTTATTCTAATAATATCAGTGAACGTGCACGAGTGTGGGCAAGTAAAACACAGCAGTAGAACAAGAGTTTGTACATGGTGTCGACAAAACTCCGTAGAAGCCTCCAATAAAGTTACCGCCATTTTATTGGGGCCTAACTTGGACGACTAAAATCTAAAGAAACTAGAACTTCTATTCTAAACTTGACACTGGCTAAATGCACAAACCATGCGAAGCCAAAATATAAAAAAAAAAATGTCACGTGCTCTAGGCTCTCTTTTTTGCAGTTTATTGTAATTTGAACCCTTGTTTTCTATGATGAAAACTATAAAATGATACTCTAAAAAATCACAAAATTGTTTGAATTTGTAGTGTCAAATAAACTTTATATTTTTTTAGACAGCCATGTTGTAGCTATCAGGAGACACTCCTTAGCTGTAAGCACAATCGAAGTATTCCCAAAACGTTTTGGTTGAGATGTGTGCGTTTTAAAGTACTTTTTCAAAAACTCCGATTTGTTTATTATGTTTCGAAACTAATTGCTGCTGCATAAGATATGTCTATGCCTGAGTGAGAATAATTTCTTCACTTGTTGTATAGAGCTGGTCTTCTGTTATACCTGTATCTTATGTGATGTAACCTCAGAGATTTCTGAACCGAGGTCTATTGACTTTTTGGATGCTGGTAATTAGCTCAGAATAGCTTGACGTTTGGTAGGACGAAATTCACTGAGTTTGTTGACATTATGTTATGTTTGATGCTTTGTTTGACTTGAATTTAAGATGCATTTGATAGACAGGAAATAATTAACTAACAAAAGCTGAATTAGAAATATATGTTAATATATGCACTGTACGTTTACGTACAGTATAGTCTTATTTACTTGAAAGCAACAATTGCCATGCAATGCGCCATACAGAATTGAAAAACAGAAAGGAGTTTGAAAATTATTAAATACTCATAGGTTAATCTCGTTGAAAAGCTAGAAACGATCGACAGGTTCTCCGTAGAAAGGTACAAAGCGACAATGCAAACAAGCGTTTTCATATAAATTGTTCTTTGTAGAGTAACTTTAGCAATATTTCTATGATAAATAGCTGTCGCAACCCTCGTGTCTGCGAGAACCTTCAACCTTATATCGTTAACGAAAATAAGGATTTGCTTATTTTAGATTTTAATTTATAAATTACATTACAGTCCAGCAGACTAGCGGTGGTTAGTCGTCACTTCGAATACAACAGCCCCAAACATTATAATAACATAAATAGAATTTATAAATTTACCCTATGACTGAAAATTTATTAAAGAAGAATTTGACAGAATGGTTAAAATCCATATCCTACGATGCAACTGAACAACTTGCGGTAACGTAACTAAACATAACAACTCACATATGCAAACAGACCCTCACACATATTATATACACATACCCCCCACACTCACACATACACTCTCAACACACCCCTGCACCTCTACATACACTTCCCTTGATTTTGATTTATTTTTTATTATCTTCTTCTTCTTCGTCGTATCGATGATTCCTCAATTAAATACGTTTTGACCAGAATTCAGCCACGGCAATAGCGTTTTCATTTGCCTCACAAAGGTCCTTCAGGGTGCAGGTGTTGTTGCACAGAGAGCACGATAGGAGGTGAGGCATTGTTTGGGACGCGGCTTCGCAATCGCACTGCGGGTCATTGGAGTACCCCCATCTAACTAAGTTGTGCCTGCAGCGACCCACTTGGCTTCGGAGTCGGTTTAAAGATTTCCAGGTGGGCCATGGAAGTTGGTGGCCTGCAGGCAGCTTTTCTGCAGGCTCAACATAGTCGGAGGAGGATGTTTGAGGAGCCACAGTCTCTTCTTTGCCCCACCAGAACTGCTGCTGCTATTTTTTATTATATAAGTTCATTAAATATTATTTTTCTATCTAGTAACAAAAATTTTCATAGTAGTCTGGAAAAATTGTATTTTACTCTGTCTTGTTGTCGGGCGCTGATAGCTGCGCCACAGTTTGTACTTCTGTAGCTCTCATCGTTCCATTGTACTTTGTTTAATTCCTTAAGGTTACACTAGTCAAAAATTCTTCCATACAAACGTAGTCTAGGGATTATTCCACTGTTTGACGATGTACGTTCAAAATAAAAAGTGATATCAATTTTTCTCATCATTATCTAGCCCTGTACGGAACCAAAAAGTAAATGTTTGAAAGTTATGAGCGTTGAAAGTTCCACATTTCGACACTAAATTTAACGCATTTTTGGGCGCGAATAAATACCATAAGAAGACGGAAAATTGCAAAACGGCCTCCATAGATTAGTAGTTCAACAATGCAAATAATTTTATTTTGAACAGATAGATTTAGTAGTTTTTCATGATATTTAGACTGCCAAAGGTCTGTTTATAAAATTTCGCGCGCTCAGTTTCGTCCTAAATCATTATCCATTTCGCTACAAATTTGCAAGTGTGTATTCGTACGCGAACTAGCTTCCTACTGCTCATCACAGCAACTATCTCTTCCGCACGTGTTGTCGGTCGATATAAAATGCATTTTAACCCCGCGCACGAATTAGTTCGTGCCGTCGACTAGTGTACCCTTAATGGTTCCAAATAAACGTTTATTTATTATCGATTATAATTATTTAAATGAATTTTGGATTGTGTCTTAGTTTCTTATTTTTTTTTAAACTTATATACACATACATTCATAAACTCACGTATTTTTCCCATGGGACCCCCATAGGAAAAATACGAGGCAGAAACTACAGAACGCCACCTGCTTCGATCCTTATATAAACCTTTTGCTTTATTTCTTGTTTTACTATTCAAAAATATGGATCAGTAATGTTTCTGCGACAAATAAATATTAACAGGTTTATTATCCACACAGCAGACACAATAGTTAAACAATCACGTGAGAATAACGTGTGTCATATATGACTCATTGGACAGGGAAGAGGTTAATAAGGACATTTTTAAAATCCGTTAAGAAACTTACACCAGCATTTCGAGGTCCGATTTCGCAATGGATGTTCACTTGCGAAAATATCGTTCAATAGACATTTATCCGGAAAAATACACGCATACAACAGACGTAACGCAATTTGAGCTGAAAAGTTGTGCGATTTAATCCTAGCTGTGGCCGACAAAAAGCCCATTATAGATGAGTCGGCTCTTATCATGTTAAAGGGCTTTCCTTTAGGGAGCTTTTCTACTTTTAGCTAAGCGATACGGGAATATGTAGCGGCGCTGTGAAAATGTGTGGTTGTTTCCACTAAAGCGGTGTGTTGGTCTTTGCAGTTATGCGCATACACATTAGAGTAGTGGTGGCCCAGTGGTATCGGCCGCGACTTACAAGTTGTAGGTCGTGGGTTCGAGCCCAGGTAGGCGCTTTACTTTGTGTAAATTATTTCATCACCACTGCTCTCAAAACGGTGAAGGAAAACATTGTGAGGAAACCGGCATGTCCTAGAACCAAACATTCGAAGACATTGTGACATCCACCAACCCGCACTGGGCATGCTCGGTGGATTACGGCCCATATCCTCTCACAGAGAGGAGGCCTGTGACCCAGCAGTGGGAACATTAATAGGCTGATGATGTGATGTGATGTCCATACACATTTTCCGTTTCTTTTTTGCATCTCTCGCACTCATCTCTCGCTTTTAACTGACTTCCCAAAAAATAGAAGGTTCTATATCCGACTGTTTTTTTTTTTCGGAATTCGGTTGCAAAAAACGCATAACAATAGGTACCAAAGACACCGATTTCCGAAAAGAAAGTTATTTTTCAATTTCTAGTGTTTTGATTTGAAATTCAGTCTAATTTTGTATTTACAAACACCTAGCTCCACATATTTTTTTTATGGATTGTCTCGCTCTTGACCACTATCTTACCTGATGGTAAGCGATGATGTGGTCGACGGTGTAACACGCTTGCCTAGAAGTAACATTGACTAAAAGACCCCAAGGTTGTAGCTTTCCATCAGAGCTGCACTACCTCAAGCTCGAAAAATTAATTCTTCCTGTTGTTGGATTTTTCCCTCGCGCACCGCCTAGCTCCTCTGGTGGAACAATACCCTAACGGGTACTCCTTTAAGTTTGACTAAATCCGAGTTTTTTTATTGATAAATGGACCCGGTCTGAAGTATCACTCAGCGATGGAAAGACTTTTATCAGAATATATTATTGGAAAACGTAATTTAGTGTTTCGGGGATGGACGCTTTTTGTGCTCCATTTCGCAGTTGTCCCACGTTTTGGACAGGAAAGCCTGGGGATTATGCAAGATTCCGATAAATTATTTAGGGTTCCATTCCTCTTTGGCGTATTTTAACACGTATTGGGATAGACAGCTTCTTGTTGTAAGTAATATTTTATTTATTTATAATTTAAACAATATATACAATTGAATGTTTCCAATCTTATGCCTAATAACAAAACAAATTTACATACAAAGGGGAGAGGAAAAGCGGCTCATTGCGCATCAAAAAATTCATCCACATCGATGTCAATGGGAAACGTGCCCAGAACGCTGGCAGCATTGCCACGTTGAATGGCAATACTGATTCTCTGGCTAAAGAAAAGGCCAGCCCTCTGGTCACGCGAACAGTCTTTGGGGGCATGCGGAACAGGGTGTAAAGTCCCACAAACCTCCATAGAAAAGGGAGGATCCTCCGACCAGACGGGTGTTGTGTTTGGTCCGGGCAACTGCCCAACGGTAATTTTGGAATGTTGTATGTGTTCAAATCGCGCCGAAAACTTTACTTGCGCGATGCAGGATTTGTGTGACGTCATGTCATTGGTTCGTAAGTGGCGGCGTTGGTGCCGCTACAGTCGACTAACCGTTTACTAATGTCTCGAAACACTCGATGAGCACTCGGACCCCACGGACCTAATGTCTCAACCCCAAACGGCTCAAACATACAACTTCTTGTTGTTATCTTGGTATCTCGTTATATGTTGGTACGGCTATGGGCGGTGAGGTTTACTTCATCAGGCTCTAAACAATCGAAATTATATCAACGAACGCGTTGCGATAACGATTCGAAAACGTCAAATTTATGCGGTGTCACGTAATTAATCCCTTATATTTTGGCATTTTATTCGCTGATTGAATCGCATTTAGTTTAGAGTTCTTATCTGACAAATCGTAGATAGCCGTTGCTTGTCTTTAGCAATAATAGGTGGGATCAAGTGTCATACCACGAGACTTCATTCGTTGATAAGGAGTGAAAAAAAAGGGGTCGATACTCTCAGCAACATTATTCTTGCTTCACATAAACGAACTGCTAAAACCTTTGGGGAAGCTGACGACAGCACTGCTGCTGAGAGACACTTGTCCAATGCACGGGCTATTAGGCCACAGATCCGGTCTCTCCGTGAGGTCATAGTGGAGCGTTTGAACTTGTCCTTGGAGGCAGTCTCCGAATGGGGGGCGATGTCCTGGTCAAGTTTAATGACGCTAAAATACTGGCTTGTCTTTTCTCCTCTAAAAAGAGCCAATTTCACCCGGCTCCATCTTTCCGAGGTGTATCCGTACCGATAACGCACCATCATGAGCTTCTTGGCGGAACTTTGACATCGGTACTCAATTTTGGTCCATAAAGCGAGGCAAAGGCTCAACTGGCGCCAAAAAGTTGGGGATCCTTGTGAAGGTGAGACGGTATTTCACGACAGAACAGCTGCTTTAGTTGTTTCAAGCGCAAGTTCGATCTTGCATGGAGTACTGTTCTTATGTCTGGGATAGATCTGCCAAATACCAGCTTGATGCACTAGAGTCGATCGAAAAGCGGGCCAAGAGGCTCATAGGCAATGAGGCACTGGTAAAGTCGCAGCTCCAGAGCCTTGAACATCGTCGAGTTGCCAGCTTGTCGGTGCATCAGATTCACATCATCGCTTACTATCAGATGAGTTAGTGGTCAAGCGCGAGCCTATGCATAATTTAAAAAAGAAACAAACTCTATTCGAGTAATTTTTCAACAACAAACAACGATGGAAAGTCGTTTATCAGAAATGAAAACAGGAGCACAGCGTATGTGCGCTGCTCCTGTTTTCATTTCTTCGTTAGTTGACACCACCTTCCGAAATTAAAGTTATTTTTCACTTTGTAGTGTTTTTATTTGGAATTTATTTGTATTTTTTTTTATTTTATTTTCACAATTTTAACGAATTTCCAAAAAGATGATTGAATCACGAGCATAGGGAGTGATTCAAGTATTAGAATCCTGAGCGACGCGAGTGATTCATGGCCCTCGGTATAAATCCGTTTTATTCAAGAGTTGCACACTATACTTTATACCATGACTAATTCATTTGACTCTGGTGTGAAAGAGTCCTTAGTTTTCAAACATAGAAATAAAGATAACAAGTCGACCGCATCATCGCGCCGCATGGCGGTAGACAATGCAAAACTTCGGTGGCAGAGAGCGCCGACTGAATTTCCTTAGAAAAAAGTCATAATTCGAGGATTGGCTGTCGTCTCTTTCCTCCTCCAATATTGGACCAAATTAATAGATATTCCGTAAACTGAAAATTTAAGATATATACTATGTCCCTATGTTTTCCCTAATACATTATCTTTAAAAGCACTAGAGCCCTCAAAAAATACTCAAAATTGCGCTGTCAACAGAAGCTTAGTGTACAAATTTGACAAATATAAATGAAAAAAGGAAAACATAGGGACATAGTACATATCTTACTTTACCAGTTTATGTAATATCTTTTCAATTGGTCTAATATTGGAGGAGAAAAGAGACGACAGCCAAACCTCGAATTATGACTTTTTACTAAGGAAATTCAGTCGGCGCTCTCTGCCCATATTTCCTCTTAACAATTACTTTCATATATTCGTAAAGTTAACACTATAAAGCTCTTGCTACTCCTGGGCATCAAAATGTATAATTCAAGTATTATAAATATATTTGACTTTGAACTTTGACTTTTGACTTTAGACATAAATTAATTCAAACCGCAAGTGAGAACCTCCTCCTTTTTGAAGTCTGTTGAAAAAAGTGATCATGATGGATGAACAAATATCCAAACATAAATACAGACTTTCTCATTTACATTATTAGGATCATTACTAGGATCAAATATCAGTCCTTTGATTCTCTACCTACCCCTTTCAGTCCTATTGTCTGATTCTATTAAGCATACCCATTTCAATCTACGCCCGTTCAACTTTACAACCCCTATTACTAATTAGGATGTACATTGTACATAAATGAGTGAACAGTATCGGCCGGAACTCGATATGTTTGTATTCAAGAGGTTAAGTCTGCCAGACGTAGGTGTAAGTCAATTAGCGGAGTAATTGATGGACTCGAGGTGGATCTAATCACAAATCTGCTTATTTGTAGGACTGGTGTATGTTGGTGAGTTGTTTTGTTAGTGACGTGAATGAGAATTAGAATGTTATTATATACTAGCTGTGCCCGCGGCTTCGCTCACGTCATCTGTCTGCCAACCCGACCCTACTTACCTGCCTGCCTACCCTACTTAGCTACCTACCATTTTTGTTTTGATAGTCATCATTCTTTCTCGGATAATCTTAACACCGCCATTCAGAAAATGACTTCAAATGCACAACGCCATCTATCGAATATCCAGTTCAACTGTCCAAGTATCTGAATGACGTGTGTTGTGATAATTTTACTTCTTGAACACTTTAAATTCATCTAACTTTTGATAGCGTGAACCGATTGCGATGAAACAAAAACTAAGTAATTCTTCAAGTTACGCACAATTTTTATGTATAAAAGTTATTTACATTGGTTTCGTACATTTCACGTGATGCGTGCACAAATAAACAGACAAACAGACAAACATTCCAAAAATGCCGGATATAGGTTCTGTTGGTTATCCTTTAATACCCTGGCTATATTTTTTGTAAATATTTTCGATGTACAAAAATTTATTTTCTACAGATTTATTATATGTATTGATGTCGCATCAAAGCTGGCCGATAGATCAAACACATAAAAAAGCCAAAGCCATTACACAGACACAAACACATAAACGTCAATACACAGTGTTTGATTACAAAGAGCACAAAGAGATCTTTCCGTCAAGAGTGAGATAGTGTACCACCATTGTCTTGTACAGCTGATAATGTAGCTCCTAGACACGACTGTATCCCTGGTACAATATCAGTGAGAGATATGACACTCGTTAATTTTGATAAACTTGTTTTTATAGGAGAACTAGCTGCCCGCCACGGGTTCGCTTTAGTTAATATAGATTTTGTGATTCTGATTGCCTGGTAGTTTGTGAGTCCTTACCACACATGATTCCTTCCCCGGGGAAACTTACTTCTGTTCTTTATGTTTCTGTTCGCCTGGTAGTTTCAGAGTCAGTAGTCATGATTCCAGCGCCTGTATTTTTGCTATTGGATTCTGGTGTCCTGGTCAGTTGTGAAAAATCTAACTGAGCTCCCAGACGGTCTGAGTAAGTATAAAGGTGAACGCGCACCTATAAGCGCCGCAGGAGCCGCACGCGCCGCAGTCATCGCATTTTCTCAAGGTCGACGGCGAACGCGCCACACGCATCGTATCCACTTCTGTACATAAACAATATTTTCTGTACGGATACGGATGACGTCTCCGCGCCGCGCCGCAAGCATCGAACGCGCCGAATCTCATGAAGTCATCCGCACGCGCTTGTGGAATCCGTATACCTACAGCATTTTGCTGAAATGCGGGTCGTGCGTGCGGCGCGGATAGGTGCGCGAGGCTGCATACGATTTCATATAAAGATTTATAAAATGCGATGACTGCGTCGCGTGCGGCTCCCGCGGTGCGTCTAGGTGCACGTTCACCTTAAAGAACCAAAATAATAGATTTCATGAATGGACCGAATGTGCCTAATGCATCGTATTAGTGATCTAAAACCATCTTCGCATTATTGCCTTCGGTTGGGTGGTTTTAAAGTCTAAAACGGACATAGGTAGTTTTTTTTTGTGTTTTATAAGTCTTATACTGTGTACTTATTCAGATATTAGCTGCCTAGCCTTTTGAGACAGTCTAACAGGATGCTGCTGAAAGTCTGTATTTTACATCGAGGGACTGCCAATCTGACTTCCACAGCTCTGTTTCTGGGCAACATGACGGCATTTGACCGAATGTTAATGAGATTTATTGGTATTGGTTAAAATTTTGAAGAAATTGGAAATCATTTCAGAATCTGGTTAGTCCACGGTTTATAAATTTAAAATACATGAAATTAAAATTCATTTATTTCGGAACCAGTCCATATAAAATAAATAATACAATTTAACAATAACATAAAATATTAAATACACTATGTTTCATCTTATTCTAAACTAGCGGACGCCTCGCGGTTTCACCCGCGTAGTTCCCGTTCCCGTTGGAATACAGGGATAAAACGTAGCCTGTGTCACCCGGGGATAGTGTGGCTTCCCAACGGTGAAAGAATTTTTGAAATCGCTCAAGTAGTTTTTAAGTATATTCGTTACACACAAAATATAAAAATACAAATATTTCCTCTTTATAATATTAAGTTTAGAAGTATAGATTTAGGTTTGGATCCGGAGTGCTCAACGTGCAGCCTGGTCCAGTACCGCAATATTGGGCAAAACAGCAGGCTTATTACATATCTTTTGCAAGAGCAAAACGATAGCGATCAAACGCTTTATGTCATAAAAGTCGGAATTACCTGCAGTGTAGGTATGGTAGGTCCTACACAATCGTTTGCCGTACGCTCGCTGTTTGTAAAATGCACTTATTAAAAAAAAACCGCCAAAAACTCTAAAACTTATGTATGGAAGAGCAATTATTGCGCAAAAATCGCTATCGTTTTGCTCTTGCAAAAGATACGTAATAAGCCTGCGGATCCAGATCCACCCTTCATGCAAAAACATAATACATATTATCAGCCATCTTCTTTATGGTAGGCTTGCCTCGTATTACCAGGACTTTTTACTTACTGGAGAAATGGCTGTAATATATAATCCTATGTTTTTAATTCGGGAACTACAGGTATAGTTACCAATAAAAATCTTATGGAATGTTGTCTAGCCGCAAATGTTGTACGCATGTCTTGTAATTCAAAAATAAGGATGTTATTTTTTCATTTTGATAGCCTTTAAACATGTTCCGTCTTTTAGACACTGTAAACATACCTAAGTATGCCTTACGTCGGGTAAAACACACGTTTTCCGTGAATAGGCCCGTAACACAAAAGAGGCACTGCGATGATGCTCACGTAACTCCCAAGCCTAGTCCACGATGTCTCTGCAAACGAATGTTCGAGAATCTTTTGAAGAATACACAGTCTTTTTTTAATAATACAACCAACCTTTTTTTACCCAACTTTTTTTGTACCTGAGGAAAAATAGACGAATTGTGTTCTAAATGCGAAAATGCTGATTAACATGACATAATATTTTCAGAGTTTTTGTGGAGAAAAGGAAATGTATAAGTCCATTCCAGTTATCATGAATAGTTTAGCTACTTGTACGACAAGACAAGACAAGACAAAGACAAGACAAAGATATTTTATTTCAAGTAGGCCACCAAGCGGCACTTTTGAAATGTACATTAAAATTTACAAGTACCTAATAATAGTTGATTCTACCGTGCATTCGGAAAGTAGCTTGTAAGTAATACTTACTCTTTAAAAAAAAAAAAAATACAATATTTAGGTACATAAGTACATACCTTGATGAATGAAATTGAGTTTATACAATACAACTATATGTATACAGTCTTCAGAAGGTCCAACAATACTTCAAAACAATAATGTTCTGCATATCACTTGTTTTTGCGCCCTAGTTGATGTGGAGCAGGCCTAGCATTTAGCCAAGCATTTTATCAGTGATGTAATCCCCCAACTTATAATATGCCAGCCTGCATAGTGTGCGTTTTATACAAGTGTTAAATTTCGTCTCATTCAGTTCAAGAATGTGGGGAGGAATTTTATTGTAACACTAGCTGTGCCCGCGGCTTCGCTCCCGTCATCTGCCTGCCAACCCTACCATACTTACCAGCCTGCCTGCCTACTCCACATACTCAAAAAAACTTTTTCGTAGTCGGTGTCTTTCGTAGGTACCAATTTATTGCGTTATGGACACCGACTTCCAAAAATAAAGTTATTTTTCACTTTGTAGTTTTATTTGGAAGTCGGTAGTATTTTTTTGTAAAAAGTTTTTTTATTTTTCACTTTTTAGTTGTACCTACCTAATAGGCAAGTTGTTTAGTAAGTTACCTACTCGTATAACGCCAGAATATATTACCTTAATATCATGAAACTTGAACATAACCGGTGAAATGAGAGATCTGCGTACCCCTTAAGAGCGTACTGGCGTGATGTTATGTTATGAAATGGTATAAACAACAAACAGACATGCGATTGCAGCAATCCCGAGAGATTTGCCGTTATTTATTGAAGAGTTCTGTTGTATATCTTCGAATTGCTTCGTCAGTCCTACACCAAATTAAAATGGGACCAATCTCGGAACATACTCTTTCAATCAAAAAAAGATTTTTTGAAATCGGTCCACAACTGACGGAGATATCGGTGAACACTGAACATACACAAAAAAAAAAAAAAAAAATACATTATGTCGACCATAGAACCTCCTCCTTTTTGGGAAGTCGGTTAAAAGATATACGTACTACATACCAATTTTTTTTTCTAGGGTCATTCTTTCGCGTAAAATCTTAACACTGCGATTCAGATAATGACTTTAAATGCACAACACCATCTATCGAATAGCGAGTTCAACTGTCCGAGTAACCCACAGAACAAAAAAAACGCCTACTACAATTGCGTGAGCTGTGATAATTTTACTTCTTGAACACTTTAAATTCATCTAACTTTTGATAGAGTGAACCGATTGCGATGAAACAAAAACTAAGTAATTCTTCAAGATACGCACAATTTTTATGTATAAAAGTTATCTACATTGGTTTCGTACATTTCACGTGATGCGTGCACAAATAAGCAGACAAACAGACATACAGACAAAAAGACAAACAGACAAAAATTCCAAAAATGCTAGAAATGGGTTCTGTTGGTTATCCTTTAACACCCTGGCTATTTTTTTTGGTTTTTTTTTCGATGTACAAAAAATATTTTTCTACAGATTTATTATATGTATTGATGATGATGATTGATTTTGTACAGTACCCCATGAAAGATGAGGCTACTTAAGCGAGTATTTAAAGTAAAACGTTATTAAGATTGTTAAAGACATTAACTTAAACTACGTTGATTTATTAGTTTATCCTCGCACTGGAACGCCTTGCTGCAATTACACCAATGGAGCACAATCTTATAATAAACTCACTATAAGTCCATGTTTCCTCACGATGTTTTCCTCCACCGTTGTCAGCAATGTCTAAGATAAACTAAGAAAGTATATATGGTTAGAAAAAGTCACAGCCCGGATTCGAACCCACGAACTCAAGCACGAGAGGCGAGGTCTGAGCCACTGGACCACCACGACAACGTTACATTATCTCAGCATATCCATTTGGGGAATAAAAGGTGTCACAATTACACGACTTTCCTATTCACTATTGACTTAAAGACCTCTTGGTTGTAGCTATCGGGGAACACAGACTCCAGCAGGGAATGCCACTCCTTAGCTGTACGCAAAATTAATAAAGTATACAACTGCGTCCGGTAAGACTGGAAGTCCACCCAATGAACTTGGAAAGATGATAGGCAGATTTCTTTAATCTCAATCGAAAATATTTATTTCCAATACAAAAAAAAAAACTTTTTAAATACAAGCTTTGTCGGTCGATGTGCAATATACGCCAAACGGATTCATGCAGGCCACACTTTATTAATTTAAAAATATTAACTCTCCCTAGTGTATACATATATGAAACTGTTATGTTTATTAAATCAAACCCCAATTTATTTGAGTTTTGTACTAGGACCAGACACAAAGACATGCTGGACACAGTTGCCAGTAAAACAAAGCTTTTGCACCAAAGCATCTTTTGTATGGGCCCACGTATTTATAATAATCTGCCGCCGTTTCTCAGAACTGTTAGCAATATTAATGCCTTTAAAAAAAACCTCCAAGAATTATTGATAAGCAAATGTTATTACTCGATATTAGAATTTCTAAGTGACAAGACACTGAAATAGCCGGCTTATTACAGCAAACCAATGGGTGCATATGCATGAACTTGTAAACCATTACTCATAAACTGAAGAGACACTATTTAATTGAATTTACTATTTTGTAGCATTAATAATTTGACATTTCATTTTACTTATTTAATTTTTATTTGTATTGCATGACAATTTGATGATTTGTATTTTGAATAGCCTGATGTTATGAATTTTGTATGCCTTAATGGCGGGACATAGCAGATCTACCTGTAACCTCAACATCTTATGTACCTATGATCCACAATAAATTATTTGAATTTGAATTTGAAGCTTTTTAAGCTTACCGTGCATTTTCATCCAAACCAAACATGTATGCAAAATTTCATCTTAATTGGTTGAGGATAACTGCTTTAAAATTCAGTTTCAAGATTTGTCCCGAACATACATACAAACATTCATTGCAAGTTAATAATAGTATTTTATGCAATGGTCATATAATAGGGGTTATTAAAACACGAGCGTGGGTTTATCACATGAGGCGAAGCCGAATGTGATAATAATAACACGCAAGTATTTTAATACCTAATTATATGCCATTGCATACACTGTTTTATCATCACTCATACAGTTGAAATAAAACAAAAGTGGAGACGGTAAAAAGCGAAAAAATTTTTGGTATGGCGGGCAATTTAGATTCTCATTGCGCATGACTGCGCAGCGCGCGCCTCCATAGACAATGACACTTCTTTCCTTCATTAATTCATTTAGCCCATAAGCGCCAATAAATTAAAAGTGTGCTATAAAAATTTAAAAGTAATTTTATGATGCAGTTGTTTGAAAATCAAAGGAAAATGTTGCACTGTAATATTTTTTTTTTAATTTTACCTATCCACGAATATAAAGTACATGTTTATACAATATTTTTTTTAATCATATTTGGAACATTACGTTGTGAGCGTAGATAAAAACCTGTAATCAACTGCATTTTGCAGTCGTCTTTTGCTTAAATGCATTCCCTTGCATGCAGTTACTTATGCCGTGCGTGTCATAAAATTGCTTGTAGAAAGAGTTTCTTGGCAGCCGTCACATACTTCCTAAACTTTTCTTGGCCTACTTCCAAGATATGGTTGTGTGAGTTTATCAATGCTCCATTGTGTACCCATTTTAGTGATAATGTATGATGGCGGCTGTTACAGCATCCTGTAAGACATGCGCATAATTTTATCTCACCTTTATAGCTTCTTGGTTGTGCAACTGAAATTAAGGTTACACTAGTCGAAAATTCTTCCATACAAACGTAGTCTAGGGATTATTCCACTGTTTGACGATATACGTTCAAAATAAAAAGTGATATCAATTTGTCTCATCATTATCTAGCCCTGTATGGAAGCAAAAAAGTATAAAAAGAAAATATTTGAAAGTTATGAGCGTCGAAAGTTCCACTTTTCGACACTAATTTTAACGCATTTTTGGGAATTGCAAAACGGCCTCCATACAGGGATAGATTAGCAGTTCAACAATGCAAATAATTTTATTTTGATTTGAACAGATAGATTTAGTCGTTTTTTCATGATATCTAGACTGCCAAAGGTCTGTTTATAAAATTTCGCGCGCTCGGTTTCGTCCTAAATCATTATCCATTTCGCTACAAATTTGCAAAAGTGTGTATTTGTACGCGAACTAGCTTCCTACTGCTCATCATATTTATTTCTCGGTAACGAGGATTTAGCCGCTGCCGAGAAATGAATTCATATCTTGTATCCTAAAGTGGTAACAGTTGCTCAGTAGTTTTAAGGTCAGTTGTTAATACTAATTGTATAACATTTGTATTTAAAAACAAGTGCTTCTCGCCATCAAACTTAAAAGTTTGGCGAGTAAATTGTAAATTAAAAAATATGTAAGTTTATGAAAAATAATAGAAAAAAAAACACAGCATCTATCTCTTCCGCACGTGTTGTCGGTTGATATAAAAATGCATTTTAACCCCGCGCACAAAATAGTTCGTGCCGTCGACTAGTGTACCCTTAAGTTCTCTAGTAATAAAGCTAAAGTAGAATTTTACTCTGAAATCCGGGTCCTCTTTGCCATTATACTAACCTAATAATTATACAAGCTATGAAACTCTACACTGCTGTTAGCAGTCCATCTCACAAATACTACAATAATGATGATGGGGACTCTCTTTTCCGCACTTAGACTCTCATTCGGTCCCTTGTGCGTGAAGATATAACGTCTTCACGTTGAGAAGCTACGGCCTCGCATTCCAGGATGACGTGGGCGGCTGATTCCTCGGCGTCAATGCAGCCCCTGTAAAGTGGCTTGTCTGTGGCGCCTATATTATTAAGATGTTAGTTAAGGGGGTTATGGCCCATTATTGTTCCTATGTTTATTCTAAGTTTATTTCTACTCAGGCTGAGAATTTTTTTTGGTTAATCGCGGGTAAACATTCGGTATAGCCAATTTTGGCCGTCTACAGTTGCCTGTGACCATCTGCTATTATAAAGTTCGGTCGATCTATGACGAAACCACGCACGAATTTGTAAGAATACAGGGTGACACTAAACAACTACAATATTGACTACAAAATCTTAGAATGTCGGCTATTGAGACCTTGCCGATTTTTTGTTGCAGTATTTTCAATCGTTTAATATTTCTCGAATATGTAATTGCGTCATGATTATGTACTTTCATTATACATAACATAACAATACGGTTGTATTTCATAAAGGGTAAGACAGAGATCAAATACATCCATAATTAGACAGTTATGTGTGTGTCCCCTGTAAGTCCAAGTGTCCATGCCATTATCCGGGTACCCTTCTCTTCTTTTTCGTTGTCTTAATTTCTGAAGGTTGTGCCCATCATGAAAAGCTTTGACGGAGTCAACGACAAGCTGCAACCAAGCCTTCCTGTCTTCGGCTCCGTCGAACGTCCACGTGGTCTTTTCCATCCACCTTGCCCACTACAACCAGTTTTTCCAGATTGTCTGGCTGTCTACGGGCGATTGTTAAACTAACTTAGGACTCATTGGTAGCAGATCGTGGTGAGTCTAGTTTTGATGTTCAACTGGTGGAGAATAGACTTATTCGTGCGCTTGGCTGTCCATGATTATACGCAAAATTCTCCTCCAGAACCACATTTCAAAAGCCGATCCTCCGCTGATCGATCTTTTTCCGATCCTCCGTGCGAATTGCCCAAGATTCGGAACCGTAAAGAAATATCGAAAATAGTTTTCACAAGTCTCTTCTTTTTGCTATTAAAGACATCTATATTCTAACATATCCTTGACATCTTGCTCATACCAACCTTGGCCATCTGCGTACGCCTCAGAATCTCCCCGTCGCAATCGCCCTGATCGCTGATCATGGAGCTCAAGTACCATTCTACATTACCATTATATAGGTAGGTATATAGTAAGATTGACTGCATATTTAGCGCAATATCACAACTTCTAAACTTTCAACAGCCCATTCCAACACTAAACAAAACAAAAAACTGGCCAAGTGCGAGTCGGACTCGCGCTCGAAGGGTTCCGCACTATTATCGCAAAAAACGGCACAAAAATCACGTTTGTTGTATGGGAGCCCTCCTTAATTTATTTTATTTTAATTTAATAATTATTATTTTTTGAAGTGAATAAATAGACGCTTGAAATATTCACAGAATATACAACTAAATATTCTGTGAATATTTCAAGCGTCTACCTATTGCCGTTATTAATATCGAGCAAACAACGGCAAAAAATTCACGTTTGTTGTATGGGAGCCCCCCTTAAATATTAATTTTCAGGTCATAGGTTACATAACATCACGCTACGACCAATAGGAGCCGAGCATCAATGAAAAACCGGCCAAGTGCGAGTCGGACTCGCGCACGAAGGGTTCCGTACCATTATTGCGAAAAACGGCAAAACAATCACGTTTGTTGTATGGGAGCCCCATTTAAATATTTATTTTATTCTGTTTTTAGTATTTGTTGTTATAGCGGCAATAGAAATACATCATCTGTGAAAATTTCAACTGTCTAGCTATCACGGTTCATGAGATACAGCCTGGTGACAGACGGACAGACAGACAGACAGACGGATCGTGAAGTCTCAGTAATAGGGTCCCGTTTTTACCCTTTGGGTACGGAACCCTAAAAAAACTAAACTTGACTGAACAAACTCAAACTGTATCGCATATGAATGGCGGCTGAAGAGTGAAGCTACAGACTACACACAGTAGTGGAGCACTAATGTAACCTGCCCGCTCTGAATGGAAGGCCAGTTGACTGTCTGGCACTAATGTGCGTTTACACTAAGTATTTGTATGGCTTTTGTATGAGATGTGGGGATAGTTTATTTTTATTTTTGTAATTCTTTTGAGGGGTCGTGGGTGAGGCCGAGCCAGATCTTTGACAGTCGTTACGGATAGTCAGAAGCTAGGAAATCTAACTCCAGTCTTGCATAAGGGTAACGTGTTACCCAGATACTAGGTTGTGGAGGCCAGATCGGCAGCATCCGGTTAGACTGGAAGCCGTCCAGAACATAATTGAGAAAAGGCTAGGCAGAATGAATTCGTTTGAGGTGATCTTTCTTATGGGGAGGCCTATGTCCAGCAGTGGACGTCTTTCGGCTAAAATGATGATGATGATGATGATCTTTACTAATTACACTAGATTATCACACTAATATTATAAAGGAGAAAGATTGTGAGTATGTGGGTGTGTGTTTGTATGTTTGTTACTTCTTCACACTCAAACGGCAGAGCAGTGGTGGCCCAGTGGTATCGGCCGCGACTTACAATTTGTAGGTCGTGGGTGGTGGTACTGCTCTCAAAACGGTGAAGGAAAACATCGTGAGAAAACCGGCATGTCCTAGAACCAAAAATTCGAAGACATGTGACATCCGCCAAACCGCACTGGACCCGCGTTGTGGATTACGGCCCATTCCCTCTTACAGAGAGGAGGCCTGGGTCCCAGCAGTGGGGACATTAATAGGCTGATGATGTGACTCAAACGGCTGGACGGATCTGTATGGAATAGATACACACAGATAGACTACGAGTATAGTCAGGAATAGCACATAGGATAAATTTTACCCATGGTATATGTTCCCTTGGGACAATTTTCGACAATCATGCGGGCAAAGCCGCTGGCAAAGTCGCTGGCAAATCCGCTGGCAGAAGCTAGTATTATAAATGTGAAAGTTCAGATGGATGTGTATGTGGATTGGTAGATGTATGATTGTTACTCAATCACGCCCGAACGGGTGAACTGATCTGGATGAAATTTGGCTCAGAGATAGATCATAGTCTATTATAGCACATAGGCTTTTTGATCGCGGTATAAGGTTACCTTGGGATACAAAAATCAATTTTCACGCTGGTGAAGCCGCTGGCAGAAGCTAGTGGGTATATAATAAACGTGATAAAACGAAATTGGATTTCTTCATTGGGAATCGGTTTGGCAAGGAGAATGAAGATTGTATCCTAAACTTTATCATCAAAATCAAAATCAACTATTTTTATTTTACATAGGCACATGGGCACTTATAAAACGTCGACAAAAGGTGCACGGTTCGGGTTAGTCGTTTCCTATGGAGAAAAACCGGCAAGAAACTCCATGGTTACTCTTTTAAATTTTTTTGTTTACAATATTTCCATGTTACAGCATCACCAGACTATTGTTCCCATTGCTGCGACACATTAATGGGGATGGACCGTAACCCACCACGCGAGCCCAGTGCGAGTTGGTGGATGTCACATGTCTTCGAATTTTTGGTTCTAGTACATGCTGGTTTTCTCACGATGTTTTCCTTCACCGTTTTTCAGAGCAGTCATGATGAAATAATTTACCTACAACTTGTAAGTCGCAGCCAATACCACTGGGCCACCACTGCTCTCCATCCTAAGCTTACCTCTTCACAAATCAGGTGTATTATCCTGAATTCCCATTAAGTAATATAAAGTTGTTTGTGGACAAAAACAGACGAGTTTTAGAACAAAAACCATTTTTTTTTGCTGAAAACTTAATATTTTTCTTAAGGTACATTAAGCTCCCAATGACGTAGACTAAGACTAATTACCACCAACTTACATACTTAGTAAGCAAATCTTATCTAGCTTCTTAAACTAGCTATTAAAAGATTTTTGACTCCTTACCTCAGAGACCAAGCCAAAAGATAAGTAATTTTAATGTCCTCGATAGCTCCATAGGGTCCTATTCTATAAGTCTTGTGAGGAGCATGTTTAAACAAATTGTCCTAACGAGTCCCCAGACCCAAAACTTAGGGCCATTTCTGGCACAAATAAGGATAAAGCTTCAAAGTCAATGTATTTGTTCCCGAAGATTTTGTTTAATAGCCGTTATGAGATCGTTTTTTGTTTATTTTTTGTTGTTGACTTTTTATCGTTGGAATTAATTGGATTACTCTTGAGAGTTCGGCTTTGAACGTTATCAGGCGTGGTAGAATAGGTATTATTAAGTATTTTTATCCATACTTAATAATAAGGCCGGCCAAGTGCGAATCGGACTTATGCACGAAGGGTTCCTTACCGTCATCGCAAAAAACGAGTTCTTTTTGCCGATTTTTTTGTTTTTTTTTCTCCCATGAGCCCCACTTTTTATTCTGTTTTTAGTATTTGTTGTTATTGTTATTGCGGACACCGAAATACATCATCTGTGATAATTTCAACTGTCTATCTATCACGGTTCATGAGATACAGCCTGGTGACAGATAGACAGACAGATAGACAGACGGACCGGGGGAGGAGTCTTTGTAATTGGGTTCCGTTTTTACCCTTTGGGTACGGAACCCTAAAAATGCTAAAGTAACTCTGTCTGTCTGTAACCTTTTCACATCACAATGGCAGAACAGATTTGGATGAATCTTGGCATACGGCACATGTCCTGGATCACATTACAGAATACTTTTTAAATTTTTTGTTCCCTTGGGATGACTTTCGAGTTTCACGCAGACGATGCCACTGGCATTAGAAAGTGAAATATAAACGCGAAAATGTATTATTCTAAGTGAGTGTAGAAAAAAATCATGAACACCATAGTAAATGTCAAGTCACAATCTGACATTAGCTATGATTAGGAAATTCTTAGTACTGTGATGGGAGACAGACCTTTTATTAAACATGGTTGGCTGAATATACTTTTAAAATGTCATGCGAATTGGAATTGGATAACTTGGCAAAATAGTATTGTTTGGGCGCCCGAGAGGCCACAGGCCACTTGAACACGCTAAAAAAAATTACCGGGCCTACGCAAGAATTCGTGTCGTACAATACCAATTCATCATATATGTACACGACAAGAACTTTGTTGGCACGAATCTCGTGATTAGCACAGACCAGTTTTTTTTTGTTGATCTCCGTGGCAGTCCACACGGTTCGGGTGGTAGAAACGACTCGAATTCTTGCATAGGCCCGGTGACTTTTATTAGCGTGTACAAGCGGCCTTAGGCACGTTTGTTTTATAATAATGTTATAAACGTGCACGTGCCTTTGATTGATCCCGATTATGACAGTACCTAGTAGCCTAGGGCCCGGAGTATAGACGCAAATGCTTTGTTAAGAGGAAACCGGGACAGAGAGCGCCGACTGAATTTCGTTAGTAAAAAGTCATAAATCGAGGTTTGGCTCTCGTCTCTTTCCTCCTCCAATATTGGACCAATTTAAAAGATATGCCGTAAACTGAAAATTAAAGATATATACTATGTCCCTATGTTTCTTTTTTGATAATACATTATCTTTAGAAGCACTAGAGACCTAAAAAAATGCTCAAAATTGCGCTGTCATCAAAGGCTTAGTGTACAAAGAAAAACATAAATAAAAAAAGAAAAAACATAGGGACATAGTATATATCTTACTTTACCAGTTTATGTAATATCTTGTTATTTATTTGGTTTAATTGATCCAATATTGGAGGACGAAAGAGACGAGATCCAAACCTCGAATTATGACTTTTTACTAAGGAAATTCAGTCGGCGCTCTCTGCCCCATATTTTCTCTTAAAGGCGAATTATTATGGTTCAATTACACAGGAGTTACCATAACTGGAAAATAAAGGGTGTGAACCACTGCCCATCTCAAATGGAACAAGCGGTGTGTAGATCACAAGAAAAGACGAAACGAAAAGGTCACTTTACAAAAATCTCCTAACAATAGAAGCCCACCATTTTCTTGTAAAATAAAATCTTCACAAAAAAACTCAATCAATAGGACTTATAGCAAATCGTCAAAGTACCGCGGAGGGTAGCTGAACAATAGTCGTCCGTCCTTCCTTCCTTAAGGAAATGAGGCTAGTAAGTCAACTGAGGGCGAATTGGTCCTACGTGTTAGGATATAGTTGTATCACGACCATTCGGTTGCTAGGCCAGTTTTTGGGACAACTACCTAACTGGAGATCAAATAGGGATTGTTGGAAAAGTTCGAATACTTATTGGTTGTCTATTTTCGAAAATGTTTTGTGTATGAAGTTTTCTCGTAGCTTTTGTACGATGTACAGAAAATGATGACCAACTGTACTCCATTCGCTGGAGCAAAAAGTAAAAGGTCAAATACAAACGTCAAACGGTTATAAGCCGACTTATTTAAAAAATACAACCGTACCACGCAAAATGGTTACTTTTGTAGCATTCTTTAATTTATTATCTTAATAGTGTCAAACTCCAGGCTTTGGAGATGCTGTTGAATGTCGGCTATTGATTTTGGTTTTAATATTAAAAAAAAATTGTCTATTAAAAAATTTATATTGTTGTAAAATACGGAAACACAAATATTTAAATTTGTTTTTCCGTTTGACGTCGCGTTGGCCGATTTTGATGATTCATACGACAATTTTTTTATTTATAAAGGGTTTTAAGAGGTGACTGCACAGCACGATTTTCTTTCTTGTTTACGTCTTTTTAGTTCATTTTTAATTTAGTCGGGTTTTTGATTTTTTAAATTAACTTTTTCTACTTTCTAATTTTAATGTAGCCTATGACACTCGCAAGGTTATGACGAATCGATTGCAATAATCATCAAAATCGGCCAACGCGTTTGGTCTCTAGAACGCCACAGGAACAAACATACATACATAGACCGATAAACACATTACCCTCCTTCGGCAGTCGGGTAAAAACGGCTAGCGGCTTAACGTAGGTTCTTTCCGAGGCACAGTCGCCAATCAACCATATTTTTTCGTATTTAAAACATCATTCTATTTCAAGAAAAAACTACGGCCTTTCAACCAAAGTATTACTTTTTCATGTAAAACATGATACCTCGATCGATACGATATCAAAGTTATAACAACACAGCCCTCTGCCTACCCGGTAAGTTATATTCTCTGGTTTATGTTGTTCTCGCTCAAATCCTTCATGAATTTTAATAGGAAAAGTACCTAATACCTACTATTGTATCGCATGTAACACAGAGATAGATACATCTAACTAGATAACGCAAACTCCCTCCATCTGTATGAAAACCAAGCGTGCAACTTTTTCACACACAATTTAAGAAGAAATCTTACCTATGAAAGAAAATATTTCCATTGCCCTGGGCAACTTTTTTTTTGTAGAGTTTTACAGCTCAATCTATCTATATATATATAAAAATCAATGCCACTTTTCGTTGTAATGTTATAACTCAAGAACGGGCTCACCTATCCAAACCAAATGTTTAGGATTTGTTCGGACTATTTAGTAGATGGTTTATGTGAAGTTTGCACAAAATCGGTGAAGCAGTTCTTCATTTATCAGATTTTTTGTAACAAATGAATTCAATAAATGGCGGATCATTTTGTTAATGGGGATTTTGTTGTCAAATTGAGCCGTGACATCCACATGGCTTTTATACGCTCTACCGACTCTAGGGTAGGTAGGGTAGGGTAGGGTAGGGTAGGTAGAGTAGGGTAGGGTAGGTAGAGTAGGGTAGGGTAGGGTAGGTAGGGTAGGGTAGGGTAGGTAGGGTAGGGAAGGTAGGGTAGGGTAGGTAGGGTAGGGTAGGTAGGATAGGGTAGGTAAGGTAGGGTAGGTAGGGTGGGGTATGTAGGGTAGGGTAGGTAAGGTACGTAGGGCAGGGAAGGTAGGGTAGGGTAGGTACAGTAGCGTAGGTAGGGTAGGTAGGGTAGGTAGGGTAGGTAGGGTAGGTAGGGTAGGTAGGGTAGATTGAATGTTTGATATTTTTATGGCAAAACAAAGTTTGCCGGGTCAGCTAGTACAGTATATCACATCACATCACATCATCAGCCTATTAATGTTCCCACTGCTGGGACACAGGCCTCCTCTCTATGAGAGGGGATGGGCCGTAATCCACCACGCGGGCCCAGTGCGGGGTGGTGGATGACACATGTCTTCGAATTTTTGGTTCTAGGACATGCCGGTTTCCTCACGATGTTTTCCTTCACCGTTTTTGAGAGCAGTGGTTATGAAATAATTTACACAAAGTAAAGCGCCTGCCTGGGTTCGAACCCACGACCTACAATTTGTAAGTCGTGGCCGATACCACTGGGCCACCACTGCTCTCAGTACAGTACAGTATATATAATTAGGTATTTGCTAGATTTCGGTTGATGTCCGGTGCCGATAACGCTAAATGAAACAGCTTAAAGTACGAGCATTGCTCTCACTTTTGCTCCATTTTTTGACACGCGAAGTACATACATTCACGTCATCAGGTTAGATTTATGTCTTTGGTATGCAACGTCTTCTCACCATCGCCTTTCTCGTTCCTCTCGGCACTTAAAAGTACCGTTTGGCTCCAATAAGTACTGTTTGGTACCAATAAGTACTGTTTGGTACCAATAAGTGGTGTTTGGTGCTGATAAGTACTGTTTGGTCCTAATAAGTGGTGTTTGGTGCCGATAAGTATCATTGTGGCTTGGTATACCAACACTTGATATTTGAATGGTAATAAAGGCTTAAAGAGAAACAAATAGGGTTCTGATATTTTCTATTTTTGTTAATCCCTTTAGTGATAAGAAGAACAACAGTAATTCTCGACGAAGTGTAAATGACATCTTATTTCAGCTGTTCTGGTTCTTATACAAATCCATCTATATCTACTGGACATATTATTATAATTTTCCTAACATTAGACGAATATCGACGTTGCGTATCTGCATAATGCCGATTATAGGCATCTTATTTCCTTCTCTCTGGTCGCCTATTGTCGATTTTTTGACGATTCTAAAAACGGACATCGAATTCTAAACTTCTAAAATCTCAGATTCGGTCTCTCCGGGAGGCCATGGTTGAACGCTTGAACCTGTCCTTGAAGGCGCTCACCGAATGGGGAGATGCCAATTTGGTCAGTTTCAATGCTGCGAAGACCCAGGCGTGTCTTTTTTCCGCTAAAAAGAGCCAATTCCACCCGGCTCCTTCTTTCCGTGGTGTAACCGTGCCGATAACGGGCCATCTCGAACTTCTCGTTGACATCAACCCTCAACTTCGGTCCATTCATTGAGGCGAAAGCTCAGTTAGCTGCAAAAAAGTTGGGGATTCTTGCTAAGGTGAGACGGTACTTCACGCCTGAACAGCTGCTCAACTTGTATAAAGCGCAAGTTCGGTCATGCATGGAGTACTGCTCTCACCTCTGGGATGGATCTGCCAAATACCAGCTTGATGCACTTGAGTCGATCGACAGACGGGCCAAAAGGCTTATTGACAACGATGCACTGGTCGCCTCAAAGCTCCAGAGCCTCGAACATCGACGCCGAGTTGCCAGCCTGTCGGTTTTTTATCGGTTACATTTCGGGGAGTGTGCGACGGCACTGCACAATTTGATTCCGCCTATAATAGCCCTTTCCATCATCGGACTACAAGACGTACGGCCATGCGCCATCGGTACATGGTGGACATCCCTCCCATACGCACAAAGCGTTTTGCTAATACTTTCATTGTGCGTACAGCTAAGCTTCATCGCCATTTCTCTCAAAACGGTGAAGGAAAACATCGTGAGGAAACCGGCATGTCCTGGAACCAAACATTCGAAGACATGTGACATCCACCAACCCGCCTTGGGCCCGCTTCGTGGATAACGGCCCATTGCCTCTCACATAGAGGAGGCCTGTGTCCCAGAAGTCCCACTGCTGGGACACAGGCCTTTGACATTAATAGGCTGATGAAGTGATGTGTGATGTGAATGGCTACTTATTTAGTGCATAAAGATGCACGGTTTCTTTTGGACAAGCCAAGGGAGTGAAACCGCGGGATAGGGCTGACGAACAGACGAACAAAACACTGTTCGTAATATATGTATGTAATGCCACAAAAATACAATTTCAACACAACAAAAAACACGAGAAGCACGCAAAACTCGGGACTTTCCAACTTATTCACAACTTTGATCATTTAAAGCCGCAGCGAACAGTCGTAATCAACTGTCTTGTTTACTTGCGACTGTTAACTGCTAAACTTGCTTTAACGATGCTTTACAACTGAGATACAATGTCTCGTGATGAGAGAAAAGTGCATTTGTTTGATACGAGTTTGTTTTATTTGTGTTAAATGATTGTAGAGCAGAGTAATCCTACTTCTTGGGAAAACGGTTAATGTGCGTACAGTAAGAAGTGAAATTTCCTGCTGGAGTCTGTGTTTCCTGATACCTACAACCTAGGGGACAAAAAATATATATATACATATTAAATATATAGTCAAAACGAGCTGAGCCCTTCATGCAATGTGGCCCAGGTCGTTTTGACACCAAAGTTTTAATTCTTGTAAGAATTAAGTGCCAAATAAAAATCAGTAATAAGACCTTAGTGGCAGGGGTGGCTTTTTAGTCGGTAGGCACCTTAAGTGAGTCCGGTACTGCCCAAGCTGGCTCGCTCTGGGCGAGGCAGTTTGGGGCGTCAAAGAGGATTTATCCACTCCAGCCAAAACAAAAAAAAACCTGGTGGTCTTTAGGTCAAGAGTGATTGGCTAAGCAAGCGTGCTAGTGGTCAAAAGCGAGTTCATCAAACAAGTTAAAAGAGAACGCTGGTTCTTGGTTCGGTAAATGCCGGTTGGAACGGAATTCGACTCATTAAATTTACAGTCTTTCAGTTTCGTAAAATATGACGAAATTGAAATAACAACAACTCAGCTAATGCTCAGTATAAACACACAATAGCGGCTACTAGTCTAGGTACTGTATGTCATGTCGTAGTCAGCGCGTGTTCGTACTTCTTCGGTTTTCTTCTTGTGCCTCCAGCTCTCTCCTCGGAGTCTCCCTTTTGTGCGGATCTTCGCTTGTACTATCCTGCATGCAGCACGCTGTGCCTCGCACAATTTATCATGATTGAATCAATGATTATTTATATTAATAAAAAAGGTTATTCAAATGTTAAAATTATAACTGCATATTCTCAAAATTGACGGCAAGCTGAATCTATAGAAAAAGTTGTAGTTTCCTTGGTGATCGGGAAGTAACTCAAAATCAATGCAAAAAGATGTCGGTTTTCGGTGCCGTTTTTTTATTATTACACTTTTTTCGGTCTAGCCCCTCAGACCGCAAACAAATCAGAACTATAACGTGATAAGGAGGAACTCCGTTCCAAAATTCGCCGAGGTAGGCTTATAGTGTAATCGGCAGCAGATGAACACCTAGTATTTCATAGAGCCACTGCCTTTTTGACCTCCACAAACCAGTAACTGCGCAACACGATAGCCCTTAGTTACACACGTGCCAGATTTTTTAGCTTCTGTCCACCCGAAGATTTACAAATGGCAGCCGAGACCAACGATTTAACGTGCTCTCCGAGACACGGAGGAGTCTTAGCATGTACTGGATGGTCAACCTTTCACAGACCGACTTTGCTCCTATTAATTAAGTGGACTTATGGATTCTCTTGCCTTTCTACATGTTGTTTTCCTTTATTGTTTTGAGAGCAATGTTGATGAAATAAATTACTCAAAGACCCTGTTTTTATTCAAATTCTCGACCGAAACACGTTTCTATTAGTATCCACAATATCCCAGAGAAACACCTAGTTTAAGATAACCAATTACTTATATCCAGTGCTATTTTAAAGGACTGACTGCCTCGTTGGTCTATAGGTTGCAAGCGCTGCCGCTAAGCCTAATATGGGTTCGATTCCCGGGTAGAGCAATGTTTTACCGGAGACTTTTTCAGTAGCAGTCTGAAGTCTAGCTATGTTTCCTGTTCATCGTTATAGCCTCGGCCCCTACATGGGACTTAGACATAGCTGATGATATGTGGGTGTACTGCATATCAGGACGGGAGGAGAGGGGGGAGGGCAGAGTTGCCCAATCCTTGGGGAAACACAAGCCTGTTGTGAACAGTGGGCTTTATCAGAATATCAGCGCAGCGTTATTTCCTTTTTGGATATCGTTGCACATGCTGAGATAGGAGCCTTTTTGGTCTCGCACGGGGTTTTAA
The DNA here is from genome assembly GCA_948252205.1 of Orthosia incerta. Taxonomy (NCBI): domain Eukaryota; kingdom Metazoa; phylum Arthropoda; class Insecta; order Lepidoptera; family Noctuidae; genus Orthosia; species Orthosia incerta. The sequence continues at coordinate 26,773,329 of OX411756.1, read as the reverse complement.
TTTTATGATTGTAATTTTTTTGTTGGTTTTTGCTTATTTCAAGTGTCTCCTGTGCGGGTCACAAATAAATATTTTTTTGTTATGTGTTATTTTAAAGCATGGTGCTAATAAATTTTCATTTTTATTCCCAGGTAATTTCATCTATTCACAATCTAACTGAGCATCACACGTGGTTCTGCAAGATCACTTTCAACTGGCCTGGCGTCTCTTCAGTTCGTAAGTCGGAGCCGCTGTCTCTTGGCTATCAATGCTAGAGCCAATAAATTTGAAACCTGAGACTCTAGACAATTGACATTCGATGTCAGCGATGTCGATGGTAGAAATGCCAAAATGTTACGTGAAATTTCGATAGCGCTGGAAATTCTCATACATTATCTTCAAACGCTGTTGCAACGCTTTCATTAATAGAATGCCACTTGTCTTGACCCTGTGGTTGCTTGGGTCAATAACACCTATTTTTTGTTCACTGGTGGAAACCTTCAAAAAGCGCCTTGACTTTTGGGAAAAAGACCATGGGTGTGGGATTATTACCTCACTAAAATCACCCCGGTGATCACCACCAGCACGTAGACTTCGTGACCTCTTAAAAGACCACCCCAGAACCCCCTCTGTGCAACGCCTGTTAGTACACATCTCTGGAGAGACTGAAGGAGCGTCTCTCACGTGAACACTGTGCCACCGTCTTTCCTGAAGTCTACTGAATCTTATAACATCTAGTGCGAGCTTTACTAACAAACAATATTAAAATACCACCTCGGACTGTGCAACGCCTGTTAGGGCACATCCCTGGGGAGACTGAAAGAGCGTCTCCCTTGAGCCTCGCTGTGCACGGCAGCACGTGATCACTGTGCCACCGTCTTTCCTGGAGTCACTTGGTGGATGGACAGAGTCTTATAACACCTAAGTTTTACTAACAAATACTTTTAACCCAAATCCCATTAAAAACCAAAAATCTCGATCAACAAAAGAAACACGTAATGGAACAAATGCCTTCTACACCAAGGGCCAAAACTTATTCATAAATCTAATAGCGATCGTCAAGAAAATTCTTTTCATCCGAAAGGAATCGATTTCTTTTATAAAATGCCTGCTTTTGTTCCGGAGCCATACTCTGAAGAGAACAGGGCTTAATTATCGATACGAAGAGGTAATTTCTATGCAAAAACTAAGCTAATAACTGGCCACAACTGAGCCGCGAGCTATTAAGCTGGTGTTGGATATTATAGTCGGCGTATGAAGGAGAATCATAGTTGAATACAGCTTGGTTTTGTTGAAGTCAAATCATTTGTAAATAGGTAAATTTATTAAGCTGTTATGGTGGCCGAGTGGTGGTGAGGAGCTCATGTCTAAATAATAACAGCCGCACGGGTCGATCATCAAGGTTAAGCAACACTTGACGAGGTCGGTCCGTGGATGGGTGACCATTTCAATATACCGAGTTTCCTCGGTGCCTCGGAAAGCACGTTAAGCCGTTGGTCCCGGCTGTCATTTGAAGATCTTTGACAGTTGTTACGGGTAGTCAGAAGCTTAAGATCCCCCAAGACGTATCGTGTTACCCAGTTACTGGGTTGTGGAGGTCAGATAGACAGTCGCTCCATGTAAAACACTGGTACTTAGCTGAATCCGGTAAGACTGGAAGCCGACCCCAATATAGTTGGGAAAATGCTAGGCAGATGATGATGGTAGCCGAGTGGTATCGGCCGCAACTTACAAGTTGTTGGACGTGGGTTCGAACCCAGGCAGGCGCTTTACTTTGTGTAAATTATTTCATCACCACTGCTCTGAAAACGATGAAGGAAAACATCGTGAGGAAACCGGCATGTCTTAGAACCAAAAATTCGTAGACATGTGACATCCACCAACCCGCACTGGGCCCGCGTGGTGGGTTACGGTCTATACCCACTCACAGAGAGGAAGCTTGTGTCTCAGCAGTGGGAAAATAAAAAAGGCTGATGATGATGATGATTAAGCTATTGTTGGCTGGGATGGTAAATAAAAATAAATAAATAAATTATAGTGGGGGTAAAATGGGCATACTAGTGAAATACCTATTGCTATATTTTTGCAGTAATCAAATCATCTGTTAATAGAGAAATATAATAAGCTGCTGTTGGATATTTTAGTGGGGTAAAAATGGGCAATCTAGAGAAATACCTATCGCTTTTTGTTGAGGAATTTTAATCATCTGTTAATAGAGAAATATAATACGCTGTTGTTGGATATTATTGTGGGGGTAAAAATGGGCATTCTAGTGAAATACTTATTGCTTTTTTTTGAGGAATTCTAATCATCTGTTCTTAGAGAAATATAATAAGCTGTTGTTGGATATTATTGTGGGGGTAAAAATGGGCATTCTAGTGAAATACCTATTGCTTTTTTTTGAGGAATTCTAGTCATCTGTTAATAGAGAAATATAATAAGCTGTTGTTAACAACAATAACAGTTGTTGCTGTTGGACGGGGTAAAAATTAAAATAATAGTGGAATATTGTTAGGTTTTTTCTGTCGATGTCAAGTCATCTGTTAAGGGTACACTAGTCGACGGCACGAACTATTTTGTGCGCGGGGTTAAAATGCATTTTATATCAACCGACAACACGTGCGGAAGAGATAGATGCTGTGATGAGCAGTAGGAAGCTAGTTCTCATACGAATTCACACTTTTGCAAATTTGTAGCGAAATCGATAATGATTTAGGACGAAACCAAGCGCGTGACAGGACATGGCTAAATAAAGTATGGACGATTGCCCTAGCAATGGATAACTATTTCAACTAGTAATATGTAATGCTGAATAGCTGAATATTAGTTATTAGTTATTATTGTGGGGGTAAAAATGGGCATTCTAGTGAAATACCTATTGCTTTTTTTTGAGGAATTCTAATCATCTGGTAATAGAGAAATATAATAAGCTGTTGTTAACAACAATAACAGTTGTTGCTGTTGGACGGGGTAAAAATTAAAATAATAGTGGAATATTGTTAGGTTTTTTCTGTCGATGTCAAGTCATCCGTTAAGGGTACACTAGTCGACGGCACGAACTATTTTGTGCGCGGGGTTAAAATGCATTTTATATCAACCGACAACACGTGCGGAAGAGATAGATGCTGTGATGAGCAGTAGGAAGCTAGTTCTCGTACGAATACACACTTTTGCAAATTTGTAGCGAAATCGATAATGATTTAGGACGAAACCGAGCGCGTGAAAGGACATGGCTAAATAAAGTATGGACGATTGCCCTAGCAATGGATAACTATTTCAACTAGTAATATGTAATGCTAAATAGCTGAATATTAGTATTTCGTATGAAAAAAGTTACAGACACTTTTTATATCGTCACAATCCTGAAAATAAAATCGTAGAAACTCCTACATTAATAGGTATACAAACTTGTAAAAGAATAAGATTTTGCTATGCTACTTTATTAAGGCGTTTAGAAGAGCTCGTGGCTTAATAATAACAGCCGCACAGGTCGATCTTCAAGGTCAAGCCAAGGTCATTCCGTGGTTCCATCGTGTACATAGCATGTTTCCTTCGTGCCTTGGAAAGCTAGATAAGCCGTTGGTCTCGGCTGTCATTTGAAGATCTGTCATCTGTCAATACGCATTTGAAACATAAGATCATACGAACTCTGTAATTACATACTTAATACCCGGCGAAAGGAGCATCGTTCAAAGTGAGTTCCCACGACACCCCCAACATGTTTTTTTATTTGGTTCTAATCGAATCAAGTGTAATCTAGAAGAATCGACTGTAACTTTTTAGTTTCAGCACTATTTATGTACCGTTTCTTTCCAGATTTTGCCAATAATTTCTAGAAATCAGATAAATGCAAAGAAAACAACATCTATGGTTCTATCTCTAATGTTTTAGGATGTATAGCGAAAGGTACAAAAATAAATAATAATGAATACTGTTCGTTTCGATTTACGTAAATGTCTTTAAAAGTAGGTTTATTGACTACACTTTTTCCTAGAACGGAATCTTATGTTCTTCTTGCCAAACAAAAATATGAAAAAGCTTTAAATTATTTGATTAATTCACGAAAATTCTAGAAGAATAATAAAACTGTATAATAATTAAATAATGAATATTTCAGATGTATTGCGATAGGTACAAAAATAAATAATAATGAATACTTTTCGTTTCGACCTACGCAAATGTCCTTAAAAGTAGGTTAATTGACTAAATCTTTTTGTAGAACGGAAAGATATGTTATTCTTGTCAAACAAATACATGAAAAAACTTTTAATTATTTGATTAATTCGTGAAAGTTCTAGAAGAATAATAAAACTGTAATAATTAATTAATGAATATTTGAATGTTACGAGCTATTGAATAATTTCTATACATGCTTAGGGCAGTTGTTTAGCCATGTCCTTTTATAAACAGACCTTTGGCAGTCTAGATATCATGAAAAAACGACTAAATCTATCTGTTCAAAATAAAATTATTTGCATTGTTGAACTACTAATCTATCCCTGTATGGAGGCCGTTTTGCAATTTTCCGTCTTCTTATGGTAATTATTCGCGCCCAAAAATGCGTTAAAATTAGGGTCGAAATGTGGAACTCTCGACGCTGATAACTTTCAAATATTTTCTTTTTTTACTTTTTTGCTTCCATACAGGGCTAGATAATGATGAGACAAATTGATATCACTTTTTATTTTAAACGTACATCGTCAAACATTGGAATAATCCCTAGACTACGTTTGTATGGAAGAATTTTCAACTAGTGTAACCTTAATAGAGAAACATAAATGTTGTATCTGTTAATATGTTGTGGCTTCTTATAGTTGGGGCAAAAATACTCGTAGGAATAATTGTGGGATATTGTTAGGTGTATTTGTGGCAATCATCGGTTATTAAATAAATGAAGAGGTACAACTGATAATTTCTTTGGGATTATAATGTTTCAGCATGTTCTTCCTATGTCAGAGAATGATATGAACATTGACATAGATCTCATACTATTATATAATAATATTTGCAGTACCTGTTAGTTATGTTACAATTATTTTTTAGATAGATATAAATTGTGTAAATAGGTTGTACATTTATGGCTTTTAACACCCTTAGGTCTTTAACCTCTGATATAAATCATATATTAAGACGTCAATATTGGATGACAATTTTTTTGGAAAAACATCATACACGATATTATTGTCTAAATAAGCGTAGTGATCAATATTCGTTTCTTGAATCAGTCATCCACAGACGTCGTACCTTCAAATCAACCTTTTGACGAAAACTCCCGGTTATAAATCCTCCAAGGTGAAATTAGTTGTCAAAGATTACTTTGCCTACATAACGACTGCTATTGGAAATAGGTAGGCATGAAAATATTCCGAAAAATTACTATAATAAGGGAATAACAATACAGTTAGATTGATTTCCCGACTGATTTTTATCATGTTTAATCATTTAGTATTTTATATTTTACTAGCTTTCCGCCCGCAGCTTCGCCTGCGTGGGCTACACGATATTGGCCGTTTCGTTTTTTTTTCAGTTCTCGTGGGATATTGCAAATTATTATCTTAACATAGTTTTCCGCCCGCGCCTTTGTTTGCGTGGACCACAAAATTTGTTCAACATTATTATTTTATCGAATTATAAAAATTAGGTGTAAATTGATATAAAATGACTAAAATGAGCATAAACTGCACTGCCTTGCTGTTCTAATAGCTAGAGCTATTTTAGACTTTCATTCCGGAGGTCTCGTATTCGATCGATTTCCACGGGGAGATACAAATATTGGAAGACCACTTTGCTTTCAATTTCTGAATCCTACTACAGACACGATAGAAAATGAATACAGGGTGTCGCAAAAGTTATCACCAGATGTTCTTTGGCTGTTTTTTATGTATCAAAAATTCTATGTTTCTACTTTTATATAATTTTTATTTGGTGTCTTAATTTATTTTCCATTTAGTCGAGAAAATTATACGGCTAAGTGGCCGTCGCGACGGGCCCGTTTATGGCATTTGCCATCACTCTTGCCAGAACTTCCGGCGGATATTATCTTTGAGGGCTTCAAAAGTCTGAGGCTTGTTGACTTAGACTCGTGATTTAAATAAAACCCACAAAAAGTAGTCTGGAACAGTTACATCAGGCGATCTTACTGGCCAGTGCAAGTCCGGGTAATACCGCCCTCAGAATTTCGGTAGCGGCTCGTGCAGTAAGCACCGTTGTACTATCCTATTGGAACCATTATGTACTCTAGTTCAAATTTATTGCTTTTAAGGATAGAGAAATATGTTGTTCATGACTCTGTGACCTCGTTGACCACAGTAGTGGTTTGGCGGCCCGATGACGCCTCCAGCGTAAAAAAACACACCATGCTACTGAAACTTTGAGCGGATGTAATGACTCTGTCTAGATTATACGCGGATTTTCGGCCCACAGAGGTGATAATTTTGCTGATTCACATATTCACAGAGCTTGCTCATGATCATTTTCGATGAAAAGTTGTCTTCCTCGTGGTCGAGATTTAGAATGGCTTGACATAGGTTACACCCGTTTGGAGGTTAACAGCTATATTTTCCATCTGTTTACTTCACACATATCGAAGCAGAATTGATATTTTCCGCCATTTGCAAAAATTAAAGCATCTGCCGATAGAGTGATCAGTTTTGCGCCATCCTGCTTCACTCCATCCAGCTTACACTAACAATGTCGTCATCAAGAAGTTAGAATTTAATTAAACTCTTCTTTGTATGTCACATTGGTGTTTTTTCGGTGTCAAAATGACCAGGCTGCTAGAGCTGACTCTGGGACAGGCAACGTGAAATTGCCCGTGTCGGAAGCAATCTTGCCGCCACCCGTAATGACTGACCTTGAGATTTATTTATGGTCATTGCAAAGCAGACCAAGAGGAATTGTAATCGTCTTAACTCAAAGACATAGTTAGAAAGTATCAGTGGTACTCGAGTTATGAAAACTGTTTCCCCGCGAACACATCCCGTAGTCATTCAAACTTTAAAACCCCGTTTTACCCCTTTAAGGGATTCAATTCAAATAACCCTTGAATTATTGTGTGTTTAATTGTATAGAAGAGCAGAAATACTAAATTTTAAGTAATTTTGATAATAAAGAATTTAGTTTTCATACAAACTTTAACAACCCTTTTTACCCCTTTTAGGGATGAAATTTAAAAAGCCTTAAATATGTGTTTCTTTAATTGTATTGAAGAGCATAAATACTAAATCCCAAGTTATTTTTATTATAAACAATTTAGTTTTCACACAAACTTTAACGCCCCCTTTTACCCCTTTAAGGAAAGAAATTCAGAAAATCCTTAAATTCATGTTTCTTTAATTGTATTGAAGAGCATAAATCCTAAATTTCAAGTAATTTTGATAATAAACAATTAAGTTTTCATTTAAATTTAAACACCCCTTTTTACCCTTTTAAGGGATGAAATTCAAAAATCCTAAAATTCCTGTTTATTTTATTGTGTTGAAGAGCAGAATGACTAAATTTAAGTCAATTTGGACAATGAATAATTTATTTTTCATTCAAACTTTAACATCCCTTTTTACCCCTTTAAGGGATGAAATTCAAAAAATACTTAAATAGGTGTTTTTTTAATTGTATTGAAGAGCATAGATACTGAATACCAAGTAATTTTGATAATAAACAATTTAGTTTTCATACAAATTTTAACATCCTTTATTATCCCTTTAGGAGATAAAATTCTAAAATAGCTTAAAGACATATTTTATTATTTTATATTTAGAGGCTAAATACCAAATTTCATTCATTTCAAATTAAAAATTACAGAGTTTCATACAAATCCATAAAGAGGTGAAATAGGGGATCTATTTCACTTCTTTAGAGGATGAATTTCCAAAAATCCTTTCTTGAATGACGCCTACAATATAAAATCAACATCCTCTAAAAATTTCAAACTTCTATCGTTAGTCGTTTAGGCTGGGCGTTGATATGTCAGTCGGGACATTGCCTTTTATATATATAGATTTGAAATGTTCATTGTCATAAATTGACATTTCGAGCGAAATATTATATTATAAATGCCATAAAAATTAAAAAAAACAGTTACCCCAGAGAAATAACTTGGTTCGAGACCGAATGAATATTTGAACGAATGAACGAAATAATGGGCATCAATCCGATGTCGATGTGGTTGTCTAATTTCGGCAGATTGGAAGGTAGAAATTTTTTATTTAAAAGTAGAATATCGGATGTGAGGATAGTTAGGACAAGACAAAGACAAAGATATTTTATTTCAAGTAGGCCACCAAGCGGCACTTTTGAACGTTAGGTACATTAAAATTTACAAGATAGAAAAGTTGATTCTACCGTGCATTCGGAAAGTAGCTTGTTATGGAGAAGAATGCACAAAAAACTCCATAATTACTCTTTTAAAAAAAATGTTTTTTTTACAATATTTAGTTACATAAGTACATACATTAATAAATTCATATATGTGAGGACAATGCACCCAGAATAGCACTACACACTATACGACGTACAGGCATAAAGTAATAAAAGTACTCACACATGTACTGTGCAGTTATATAATAGAAGCTAGAAAAGCATTAACATCCGAAGCAGTTAAGTTATGACCAATCCCAACTGATGGCGTCCGTTCACGAACATGACGCATGAATTGGCACCACCCAGCTCAACCATCATGAAGGGAACCGGATGATCCAACACACGCGCCACCCTCGGAGAGACATTTGAGAGAGCATGACACACTCAACTGCCAGGACACACACAAGTCAACGAACGACACACGGGTACAGTACATGGTAGATTTACAGTTGGGTACATAGTACTCACACACGTGCTTTGCAGTTATACAATACTAAGGAAATTGAGTTTATAAAATACAAATATATTCATTCAGTCTTCAGCAGATCCAACAATACTTCAAAACAATAATGTTCTATATATCACTTGTTTTTGCTCCCTAGTGGATGTGGAGCAGGAATAGCATTTAGCCAAGCATTTTTATCAGTGATGTAATCCCCCATCTTATAATATGCCAGCCTACATAGTGTGCGTTTTATACAAGTTTTAAATTTCGTCTCATTCAGTTCAAGAGGTAGGTACTAATTATTTGAATGCAAATGCCAAACCTTTTGTAATTAATTTGTAGTGTTTTAGTTTGGGTCTGTTGCGAAAGTTCTATTAAAACTATGTTAATTTTAAGGTACGCTGTGAATAATGAATGATTCTATACCTTGGCTAAGATGAAGGTACAATATTTACTAACAAAGAAATGACAGCTCAGTTAGATGACAGCAGGGGTGAAAATTTTAGGTTCACTCATTGTTTGCTCTAATCTCATCTTCTAGTCCTGTGACCTTGGATATTTTATGTTTTCGAAATATCTTTCATCAGATTTAACTCGGTGAAATCTATGTACCAGAGATAAAACATTATATATCGAGTTCGTATTATTTTTGTAGTTGAGTAGAGGGTAGGCGTAAAAAGTTGCTCTTTTACTTTGTCAGTAAACATTATATCTTTAGAATGGCTGGAGTAGAATAGAATAGAATACTCTTTATTATGTACACCATATAAGTTACAGAATGTATAGACGAAGAAAACATTACACTGGGTGACACAATGGGCGGCCCTATAATAGTAGGTGTCACATCAAGGGCAATGCCTTCTCTCAAGTCTCCTACTATAAATCGCTTCATGTTTTTTGACTGACCAACTTTGATAATTCAAAAGTGCCAATTAATATACACATCAAATAGAATAGAAAAGAAAACATTTATTCGATATAGTCGAAACACAACAACAACAATCACAAAGTAACAGAAGAATAGTAGAAATAAGTACAAACAAGGTTTAAGAATTATTGCCCAAAGGGGTACCAACTCAGCATTTGCTGGGCGTCAGAAACCTAGCGTTGATTTTCAGTTGGAACCCCGCTAGTGAAACACGGACGTGGTAAATAAAACAGATACTTAAAATATTGTCATATTGTGAATATGAAGGTAACTTACTATAAATTATTATTATTATACATGTCGCATCAAGGCTGGCCGATAGATGCAAACCATCGGGAAGTCACCCTTAGGTTAAGACATCGTGTGTGGGCAGGTCGTTGGGTAGAATCGTGAAAATGAAATCACACAAGTTATTCGATACACTGGGTTTATTCAAATAGTCACAACTTACAGTTACAATCTTGCTCACTAATATTACGGAACGACACTGATTCTATGACGTCTTAGCTCTAAGGCTGTCAGTACTCAACTGCCATATTCTGCTGTCCCCGCCACGCATGTGGTTAGAGAAAGCGCGCCAAAGCGTAGTTCTTGATTTGCCGACAGGTGGCGTGCATGTGATTTGTATTGACGTCCTTGCTATTTACTAAACCCGACATACATAACTAATAAATGGAAAAATATGTAAAATATAAAGTAAAATAGAAAAAATATATAATGTTTATTTTTATTTTTGTTTGTAATGGGTATGCTCTTGACTCCAGTCTAGGTCATAGGTGACAGAGACAGAGTCCACGATGGAGTGAGCTTACCCAGAAGAAGCCTGTTCACTCTAACTTTGAAGAGATTCGGGTTGAATGCGTTCGGAAACACAGACGCAGGTAGTGAGTTCCATTCATTCGCTGTGCGCATTATAAAGGAAAAAGTGAAAAGGAAAAGGAAAAGTAAAGGAAAAATGGCAATATAAAGTATATAAAAAAGTACATCACGCCTGTATTCCCCAAATAGTTGGGCAGAGAGCATCCACATTTTTTAAGTCCCATATAATAGGGGACGAGCTTATTGCCATCAACCGGGAACAAATCTAGACCCCGGGCTGCTATTGAGAAATTCCAGATGGAAAAACCCAATAACACTTTGCCCGACCTCAAAAAGTAAAAAAAAAAATTATGAATTTTAGACTTTACCTTTAATCTACACAGGTTTTCAATTCGTAACCTAGAGCTAAAAAAGTTATCCTATAATATATTTTTAACCACAAGTAAATATAAAAGTCTACCCTAATAAAAAACATGTCTTCTTTATTCAATCATGACCTCTAAAAATCCTGAAGTATCTTATAAAAATATACTGAAATAAAACCCAAAATTTTATAACTTTATCAACTATTTGGCATATATATAGCAACTATTTATCTAAAGAAATAAACTTATCATTTACACATTTTAAATCGCGTCCCAACCCTATATTTTACAAGGGTCATCAAGTAAGCAGGTAATTGCGAATAAAAAATGGTTCGGGTTATACCTTAGGGATGGCACAATCTGTTCTGTGTTATTATTGTAAAAACAGGGCGCAGGGATGGAAGGATACGAGTAAATGTAACAAGTACTTAATCGATGCTCTTCTGTGGATACTAAGTATTTCTTGTATCGATACTTTGAAACTAAGTAGGGATTAGTCATAAGTGGTACCGGTTTATACACAACATAAAAATGCATGCATGAAAAGTGGCAAAGTATACAAGATCAAATAATATAAACCTAGTTATTACTACTTATCTAAACTAATATTATAAAGAGGAAAGATTTGTATTTTTGTATGTAACGAATAAACATAAAAACTACTGGACCGATTTCAAATATTCTTTCTTCGTTGGGTAGCTACACTATCCTCGGGTGACATAGGCTCCTTTTTTATCCCTGTATTCCCACGAGAACGGGAACTACGAGGGTGAAACCGCGAGGCGTCTGCTAGTTTTAAGTAAAGAAAATAACCTTTTTTTTTCCTTTTTTTTATTGGGATCAGCTTCCAGTCAAACGGGATGTGACGAGTACGAGCATTTTAAACCGACGACTACCTTTTTTTTTTTTTTTTTTTTTATAGTCTATAGGCTCGCGTTTATCTAAGATTTTCAAATGACGATTTTACTTTAAGATATTGAAACTTTTGAACGCATCTTTCAGATTTGTTTGCGGCAGACTACGAGTATACCAGAGAGAAAATAAAACTATCCCCTTGTTTTCGTTCCTAATCCTTACCTCGATGATACGAGAGTGAACTAATACTTTTTAAATGACACAGAGTAAGTATTGATACTTTATGACTAATACTGTATAGAGTAAAAGTATCGATAACTTAATGGTATTGTTTCAACCCTAACTGTGCGATCTAAAGGTCTTTAGTGCCCCAAAGGTGGTACTTCGGGACAAATTCGAGGAATTTTCATGATGATTTGAAAAAAGGAATCGTATATGTAAAGAGATATATCTACTTACATTTGAATGAATTTCTAAAGGGTGGATTGAGGAAAAGATTAGCTCCCAATGAAATTATTGAGTAATTTAGAGGAGAGATATTTGACGAGATTTTTCATTAAAATGTTCTGTGTAATCATTTATATATCTATAAATGATGATTACACAAAGTTAAATATACTACACATTATTACTATCTATATTTTTATTTTATATATCTTTTAATATGAGGATTGATTTTAAGAAGACTGAACAGAACAATTTCTAGTTTCCATTCCTGGACCTCGTGGCTACATAATAACAGCCAAGTGGGACTATCTTTAAGGTTAAGCAACACTTGCCGAGGTCAGTCCGTGGATGGGTGACCATCTTTAGAGAGTGAGATTCCTCCGTGCCTCAGCAAGCACATTGTTAGGCCCGTTTGTCATTTGTAGATCTTCGATATTCGTTGGATAAAGTTAAAAGCCAGGAACTCTGACACCAATCTCGCCAAGGGGTATGGGTTCCCTCCACAACCCAGTTAGGTACTGGGTTGTGGAGGGCGCTCCTCGAGAAAAAATGGAACGTAGCTGCACCCGGGTAAACTGGTAGCTAACCCCAATAAAGTTGGAAAATATACAATTTAATATTTCTAATCTTATGCCTAATAACAAAACAAACTTACATACAAAGGGGAGAGGAAAAAGGGCTCATTGCGCATCAAAAAATTCATCCACATCGATGTCAATGGCCAACGTGCCCAGAACGCTGGCAGCATTGCCACGTTGAATGGCAATGCTGATTCTCTGGCTGAAGAAAAGGCCAGCCCTCTGGTCTAACCTCAAATGGCGCAAATATAACAACCTTATTGGCAATTATATGTTTGAGCCGTTTGAAGTTGAGACATTAGGTCCATGGGGTCCGAGTGCTCATCGAGTATTTCGAGACATACATAAACGGTTAGTCGACTGTTCGCGTGACTAGACAAATTGATTGTTAAATTCCATTCTTTAATCGTCGTCCTCAGTTATTTCATAATTATTAGCAGAAAAGAACAGCCCATCACGTTAACAGAATCAATTACCACGTTTTAACTTCAGAAAAAGTCTTGAGACCGATTTTTATCTACGATCAGCAGAGATTAAAACCTTTACGCCGTCGGCAAACTCTCCGCTTCTTAAGACGATGATACCTGCCAACGACCGGTTAAAACTCGCACTCGCTTTACACTCGCTTCACACCTGGGCGACCCAAAATTTTGTTATTTTTGGTATTTACCTTATTATGCTTTGCCTTTTTAAAAGCCATAGATGAAAATATAGATGATCATTTGTCTTTGAGAAGGTGAAAATTTAACACTATGTTATACAAAAAAAAATACACTTTCACTGATATAATTATAAAAAAATGGTCTAGTAAAACAATCAATCTGCCTAGCCTTTTCCCAAATACAAGAAAAGCACTATCCGTTTAGACATGAAGTTCTTTACAAGCTTTTATTTGTTTCACTTGTCCCGGTGTCTGTAATCAAAACGAAAGTTAATTTTGATCCACTGCCCGGTGATTGATCGAGATGAAATTTTGCAAACACGTATTTTTTCGTGACACTGCATTTTTTAATATAAAAGTTTGTTTAAAAATAAATTAAGTACTTGTTTTAGAATCAGTTACAGCGTTATTAGAGTTATCTGCGCCTTAATAATCACGTGGAAACTGATTATGCAGGCGTCGAGCCCTGCCGATATTAATATCACATTATCTAAGAGTAATGGCTTATTAATACGATGTTACTTGGCACTATTCATCTTCCTTTACTCGTGTTTACCTACTTTTTATCTAGTAGATACGGTGTAACTAAATGGTTAATGAGTTCACAGATTTTATATATCTATAAATAATTAATACATACCACTACCTTCTCCTAATATATTTGCGGTTGATGTTGTTGAATTCACTATTATAATAAAGAATAATTATGTTATGTCATATTAATTCAATATTAACAGGATAGAAAATAGTTATTTATGCTACAAGTGCGGAAAGTAGGTGATTTCCGGTGAGTGGATAAATCGACACGAGTCGGAAATCATCTTACGCACGTGTATCATACAACATTTTACTATGCATTGTGCGAGGAAATAAAAAAATATATCTGAACCAAGCAAGGAATTAATAAAATGGCGCTTATTCAAGGGCGCTCAGCATATCCACAGATTAACTAATAGTTCCTCGGGCATATCTACTGCGCATGTGCAAAGAGCTGTCACGTCGTAACGCAAAAGGGCACGAGCAAAATATTCATTCTGCCAAACATATTTAATGAATATTTAAAATTAATTTATTGATCAAAATCTAAATATAGAGTAATTAAAAACGCCTTAAATGAAGTATTAGTTTTGTTTTACCTTTTATATGAATGATAATCTGTACTTAACTAATTTTTAAAACTTTTCTCAAACAATAAAAACTATGCGGCGGGCTGACGTTGGAGTTAAAAATTAAAAAAGTACAGGAAAGTAAAAAGCACTAGTAAAAAAAAGTGACACTTTCCGCACAGTTTGGCTGCTTGGAAAACGCTCTTTTCGAGGACATGCATTGTAAACTTTTATTCCACACGTGCTGTCTAGCACTCATCTGCCATAATTAGCGAAACAATAGACAAACACTTGATTCAACAGAGTAAAAGAAAATAATAGATTTTTAGGTTGCCTGGAAGAGATGGCGGCATGCGATAAAGCCGCCAATTATGTCTCTCATTTTAATGTACAATGACACTAATATTATAAAGGAGAAAGTTTGTGAATGTGTGTGTTTGTATGATTGTTACTTCACGCTCAAATGGCTGGACGGATCTGGATGAATTTTTATCTTGGGAATATGTTCCCTCGGATAATTTTTGACATTCATACGGGCGAAGCCAAAAGTTAGTAAATAAATAAATAGAAATAAATAGATTGAGACTTCTAAAATCAATAATCAAGTCAAACTAATAGGCACACGCTGAGTTTTACAAACCTTCACGACCCCTTCACAATCGAATAAAAAAGGTAAAGCGGTTCCAGAGAAACGATCTCAAATGGAATGATTACATGTATGACTTGTTTCACAGGCTTTAAATTACCGTAAGTTAATAAAGTCTCTTGTCATGTTACAAAACATAATTTATAAGTACTAGGTTAACATACATTGATGGAGTGCAATATAAATTGATAGCACCTACTTCTTTAGGTAGGAACACTTTACAAGCCACTGAACCGCGAGGAGCACCGCAGCTAATGAACACGAGCAGTTTGTTAAGACGACGACTAACGCCAACGACCTTGAGGGAACAAAACGCGCACTCGTTTCACACCCGCGCGACCCAAAATTTAGTAGTTTTTTGTACTTTCCTTATTATTCTACGACTTTAAAAAAAAAGCCTCAGATCAAAATGTAGATAATTAAATTGTCTTTGAGATGGTGTCGATTTCATTAAAATACGCCCAGCGATTTTAGTGTGACTGTCGGGTTTTTGTCCGTTTAAGACATAACTTTACAAATTAATTACACTATGTTCTACGAATAAAATTCAAAATTTTCTCAGATCAAATTATTAAGAAAATAGTCTAATATAACATATATTTTTTCCAAAAAATTACGACTAACCATTTTGACGTGATTCTCATTTTAAAATCAGCTACTCAAGGGAATCGGCGCCTTAAGGCATAGCGTTTGGCAGTGTTCACGGAAATATCGGGGTTTTTTTATTTGAAATTGTTGGCCATACTTATAAGAATACTAGCTGCCAACTGCTTCACCGCCCGTGAGGAATTAGAATTGCTATCTTTATAAATTATAGCCTTTATGTTATTCTGATGCATAAGCTATTTATTATATTACTGTACAGTTTCATCAGAATCCGTTCAGTAGTTTTCGCGTAACAGAGTAACAAATATCCATCCTCACAAATTTTCGTGGTTACAATAGTAGTAGGATTGAGCTAGGAAACATTAGGTAAGCATTACAACTATAGAAAGAAAAGAAAGAAAGAAAAAAAAATATTTGTGACCCGCACAGGAGACACGAGATAAGAAAAACACAAACAATAATAGAAAAATAAAATAAATAGCGCCGTGCAAGACCAAAAAGACCTATCTCAGCATGTGCAACGATATTAAAAAGAAAATAACGCTGCGCTGATATTCTGATAGGGCCCACTATAGGTACTTACGGGAACGTATTAATGTACAATTGTACAGTTCTCGGACAAGGAGTCATGGCATGGTCGTCCAAATCCTTTCAGCCATTAAGGCGTGATTGATAAACATACATACATATACATGCAGACTTTCACCTTTATAATATTAGTAAAACACAATAACGCTCGCTCAGGTATTTTCTTATTAATACCTTTCCTGGCAAAAGGTACCGTACATCATAATTAATTCAGCTTAAATAGTAAAATTATTACGAATTTCATCACACGTGTACACTTTGACAATAATTCTTCTGAAATAAAAACCAAAGCTTTCACAAAACAAACAACAAACGATAAAAAATAAACAAACCATGCACAAAATGTCACCCTACACGTGTACACATTCAAAATAACAACATATTATATTTTTCCTGTTATAATTCGTCACAATGTAGGCAGATACAGAAGGTTGGTTCCATACAACAACGTGAGAAAACTGCACGCACTCTTAAGTCCGTATTCCGCAACGTGGGTCATGCTCAACTCCAACTCGAAATCTCATATTGACAGTTGTAGCTTGTAATAGATTGACATTAATTTGCTCGACTTAAGTTACCACAATGAGGGCTACCGCATTTAAATTTGCCGCTAGGGGCGCTAGTGTACAGTGAGGTCTTCAAAATGTCACATTTCATAGTTTTTGGCTTTGAGCGCGAGTTCGCGAGTATTCACTACGTTTGTATTGTTAGGTTTTTTTTCCAAATATGGCACATTAAGATGGGGATGGGTTTTACCAGCCACTGCCTTAATAGAGTATTATGCTTCGGATAATTTAAAAAAAAACACCTTCTACGGCATTAGAAATGATTTTATTTCAAACTTTGCTTCCGTGTGCGTTATTACAACGTTTAACAGCTACATTTAAGGAGCTGAGTAAGTAAGCTCAGTGGCGCCACCTGGTGGGCACAAAAATGGTAGCCCTCATCGACATTAATGGGGGAAATATTTTTTTAGGCAGAGACACAAGTATACTAAATTGCGTTACAGTGGCAAATGAGATTTAGCAATCAGCAGGCCAATATCGTACTTAAAAAAAGTTCAAATTCAAGTCACAATTTCATCTCAGCGACAACCAATGTCAACACCAGTCCCTGCATTTTGTCAACTGTCAACACCAGGCAGGGAAATTAGACGTGATTTTTACGGATTGCGAATGAGATGCAGATATTTTGACAGATCTCTATTACTTAAATAGTCGATGGTTTTCACACATTGTATGGAGTAGCCTCGGAAAGTACGTTAAACTTTGGTCCTGTTCTTGATCTCTTTCCGGTCGTGTCGGATGGCCGTCCCGTCGGGCTATGAGAGAAGAGGGTGTGCACCTGAGTTTTCACACACACTTGTGCACTATAAATATCTTCCGCGCCGATGGCTAGTCTTCGTTGAGATCGGCCCCCGAGGCTGCAATCGGTCAAGAGGACAATTATTATGATTATTATATTATGGAGTTGATCTTCTGTACTTATTTTTCTGTGGGTATCCGATCTCCTTTGTGACGAGGGAAAGACCTTGACTACAGGAGGGATAATTTAATTTAATTTTTCGATTACGTTACCAAATTCTCCGTAAGATCTTTTGTAACAAGATAAGGAAGGGCGTTGGGTTGACTATTCTGGAGACAGTTCTGAAATGTATGAACGTACTGATTTTTTCAAGGTTTCTGTTGTCGTTACCTACAGCACGAGCACTCAACGCGAAAAAAAAATTGCACTAGATGGCGTTCATCACGCCATCTAGTGCAATTTTCTCTGCTTCGATCTGTTATTGAGTTTTGGGAAATATTTTCTAGAGACGATTATAATAAAAATATGTTCTTGTTTAATTAACTCTCCTAAGCACAAAATTAAGCTTAATTCACATTTCAGAGATTATTTGAATAGATCCTTTAAAATTAATGCCAATAGATGGCGCGGTTTTAAATTTCTGAGGTATCCACTCGATTTTTTAAATTTGTTTTGTAACACATATGGGTATAATAAAACTGTTCTTAGAAAAATAATCAGTTTAATCAGACGAAAAATGCTAGTTACTTCGGCACGGTTGCTTTGTATGGGATGACGATACATATACTTCTGTACGGCTAGTATTATATTATCTGTGCCTATTTGTAAATAGATTTTCCCGCGGTTTTGCTTTCATGGACTATTATATGGGAACCGTACAGTTCCAACCATAGACTTTAGACTATGGCTTACTATGTGGACATAAGCTTTCAACTGAAAAAATGATAATGTACCATAAGAAAAAAAAATTGCTCGTCGCTTAGTACCAACACCTTAGCAAACTCTACCCGATCGTAAGTCAATGCCAAACCCACTATTAAGCCATTAAACGATGCAAGTTTAACGTAACAAGTTCACCTCAATTGACAAGCTGAAGTTACATCCGTTGCTGAAATTACTGTTACCGTGTGAACCGAACTTTAGTTTCGACTGTCGGAAGTTGGAGGGTTGGCTGTGACACATGCTAACAGTGTTTTGTTTAAAAAAAATTGAATTTGGAATAGAACATTTTAGGTACTAGTACAGTCGTGATCGTGATCTTGTATTAGAGCAGTGGTGGCCCAGTGGTAGCGGCCGCGCCTTACAAGTTTCAGGGGGGTGACCATAAGCTCTTAGAGCGGTATCAATTTGATATCGAGTAAGTGACAGATGTATACAAGTCATATACATCTGTCCCTTATTCGATCTCAAATTGATAACGCTCTAAGAGCTTATGGTTACCCCCTTGGTCGTGAGTTTAAATCCAGCTTTACTTTGTGTAAATTATTACATCACCACTGCTCTCAAAACGGTAAAGGAACATCGTGACGAAACTGGCAGGACCTAGAACCAAAAATTCGAAGACATGTGACATCTACCAACCTGCACTGGTCCCGCGTGGTGGATTACGGCCCATTCCCTCTCACAGTTAGTTAGTTAGTTTAGTTTTGACTGTCGGAAGTTGGAAGGTTGGTCTTGACACATAGAATAGAATAGAAAAATATTTTTCACACACTTATTTTGTTTGTTTATTTTTAATTTAACCACGCAAAATGAAGGTACCTTTTTAGGGTCGATAATCAATCGTCAGATAGCTTTTATTGGAATAATATATTGTTTTGAGAGCTTAAATTTTGTATGGAAATATTAATAACTAGGCGTCGCCGCTTTCGCCGCGTACAATTCGTATTTTTGTCTTTATAAGTTATAGTTTATTTGTATTGTTTTTTTGTGGCAATGCTGCCAGCCTTTTGGGAACATTACCAGTGGACAACGATGTGGAGGAGTTTTTCGACGCCATATTTTAGTTAAGTATATTTTTAGGTTTAGGTAGTGAGTAGTTTTTGGCTTAAATGTATATATTTGTAGTCTTAGTTAATTAAGTATTTTATACACGGTATATTGTCAAATAACTAAATAAAAAATACCTAGATCTCTGTGTAAATACCTTTGTATTGTGAAGCTATATAAATCTAAACTTTCATCAAAATCTGTTCAGTAGGTATTTCGTGAATTTAAGAAACATCAATCCATTCATACTCACAATCTTTTTCATTAATAATAGTAAGTAGATAAAGTGAAACTAGAAAGCTTAAGAAGAGTTTTTAATTAGCTGTAAAAAGAAGCTTCTTGTTAATGAATTTCTCTCGTGAAATTAAGAGCACGCAATTTGCATTCTAGGAAGGTCACAATCTTTTTGACATAGCAGAAGTCTATATATATTAGAGGAGCTCGTGGCTAAATAATAACAGCCGCACGGGTCGATCATCAAGGTTAAGCAACGCTTGACGAGGTCAGTCCGTGGATGGGTGACCATTTTCAACATACCGAGTTTCCTCCGTGCCTCGGAAAGCATGTTAAGCCGTTGGTCCCGGTTGTAATTTGAAGATCTTTGACAGTCGTTACGGGTAGTCAGAAGCTTGAGATCTGACACCAGTCTTGCCAAGGGTACCGTGTTACCCAGTTACTGGGTTGTGGAGGTCAGATAGGCAGTCGCTCCATGTAAAACACTGGTACTTAGCTGAATCCGGTAAGACTGGAAGCCGACCCCAATATAGTTGGGAAAAGGCTAGGCAGATTGATTTTTTTGAGAAGTCTATATATACAGAATGAACCATTTTCCATGAAGTAAACTTTTTGCCAAATTGTACAAAACTAATGGCCAGTATCATGGCTCGGATGCTCGAACACAAATTGAGCAGAAAAACATAATTGATCCATCTAGATTGATTGGTGAGCTTCACACATATCGTTACATTAATTGAAGGCTTCATGTTTAATTGGAACAACGTTACGCTATTGTTAACAATAGTTATCAATTAACGTGACAAGGTAAGTTTAAATTACAAATATTTAGGCAGTAATTAACGATTAATACTTGCTTCAACACTATCGTCGTTTGAACACACCTTTATATTTGAAGAGACAATCACCGTGCCAATCATTCGAGAATAACTAGCTTTTTATCAATTCGCTTAAATGTTATCGTCCTTTAAACACATTTTTAAATTCAAAGACAGAATATCCGTTCCAGTCAATTAATAGCAACTTACCCCCACTACTCGCTTAACACTATCGTTATTTGAAAACTCCTATATTATATAAATAGAGTAGTTTTTACTAAGCCAACGCAATCAAAAGATACAGCCGTTTATGCCGCAAATTTCCGTAAATTTTCGACACTCGCAAGGAAATCAAAACCTACAGGGTACTTCCCGTAAACTCAGAATCTTGAAATTTGGTACGAAGCAACGTCTTATAGCAAAAGTATAGGAAAAATTGCGAAAACCGTAAATTTTTAGTTACATCATATAATAAAAAGATATTTAATAATTTTAGGGTCGGTGCACATCTGACGGAAGATGCGTCGAGCGTAGTCAGTTAGTACAGTAAACGCGCTAACGTATCATCGGTTGAGTGTGAACGGTCGAGTGTTTTTCTATACATTTTGTCTGTTCTGGCGTTACGCGACCGATAATACGCGACGCATGTTCCGTCAGATATGAACCGACCCTTAAACTTACTATCCCTTTCCTCATGAACGCGTAGAGGTATTAAATTGAAATTCATATCAAATACTCAGGTATATAATACCTTTAAGCTGAGGTTTGTACGGAACCCTCGGTGCGCGAGTCCGACTCGCACTTGGCCGGTTTTTTTTCCGGGGATTTGCTATCGAGCCCAGTTATAGGAGCCGTGCTTTTTTCGTGATCAAACGGTACCTGTAAATCTGGTCGATAGCTTTCATTCAGTGCCAGGATCTCCTAATCGAAACAGGACTTCCTAAAAAAGCAGTATAACCTCTATATAGTTTTCGTTTAACCTCTACAATCACAATAAATTCTAGTCGATTTATAGTTACTAACGCTCACTACTAGCTTAAACTATTATCATCCTTTGAACACACCTTTAAATTCAACGACACAATCACCATTCCAGTCAATTGACACTATCTCACTCCCCTATTCGCATGAACACTATCCCCGTCTGAACATAACTTTATATTTGAAGAGCGGGAACAAACTAGCAGTGTTGTATTAAATTTCAGCGAAGATTTAAGATTACTGTTGCAGTTTGTTGAATATATAGTAGTGTTCAGCCGGTGATAGTGGAGTAACTTGCTTTGTTTCTGAATATTGCAGAGTTAACTGCTATCTATGTTTCCTTGCTGACACAATGAAATCTTAAATGGGTTAGTAGAGTTAGTGATCCGTGAAATTGTGAATGCAAACGCACCCCCCATGATGCAAGCGTATTGCCTATAGTGAAACCAAACTAAATGAAAAAAAAAGTTCAATGCTATATATCTTCTACACCTGGTTTTTACTTGTATTTAAGACTAGCTGTTCCCCGCAGCTTCGCTCCCGTGGACCACCTCACAGGACCCGTTTTCGGGATAAAAAAATAGCCTATGTCACCCAGGAATAATCTAGCTTTCTATTGGTGAAATATTTTTTTAATCGGTCCAGTATTTTCGGAGCCTAATCGGTACAAACAAAAAAATATTTTCTCTTTATAATATTATATATATTATAGAAAGATAGATTGATAATAAAAAAGAAACGGACTTGTAAAAATTAAGCATTAGAGGTCCTCGTAGGGAAATGGACCTGTATTTACTTAACATATTGAATTATTAGAGTCGTGCAGAGCAGAGCAGAGCTTGTATTAGAGCAGTGGTGGCCCAGTGGTATCGGCCGCGACTTACAAGTTGTAGGTCGTGGGTTCGAGCCCAGGCAGGCGCTTTACTTTGGGTAAATTATTTCATCACCACTGCTCTCAAAACGGTGAAGGAAAACATCGTGAGGAAACCGGCATGTCCTAGAACCAAAAACTCGAAGACATGTGACATCCACCAACCCGAACAGGGCCCGCGTGGTGGATTACGGCCCATTCCCTCTCACAGAGAGGAGGCCTGTGTCCCAGCAGTGGAAACATTAATAGGCACTCTTTCAAATTCTCTACCAATAAACACTTCCAATCAAGGTGATCAATTTCATTAAATGCCCATCACTAAGATCAAAATGACAAAGCACCGTACCTCATCTAGCAAGTGCCAAACCTATTACAAACTGAGTTTAACCTAACATGATACCTAGACCCAGATTAAACTTTCGTTAAGGAAGGCGCCGGCTTATAACTTGTATAGTTAGGACACGTCGTTATGTTCGACCTTTTTGAAGTTCGAGGCTTGAGAGTATCGATTTCCTAGTAAGTTAGGGCTAAAGTTTTAGCGAAAGAAATTTGGTGGGTGTTAATATTGGAAGAAGTAATAATTTTTATGATTGCTGCTTGTTCGTGTTATGTTTGAAAAATTATGATTCTTGTCCGAAGTATTTGAATTTTATTGTATTAAATGGGGCCGTGTCTGCAGTGGGACAGTTACAGGCTGGATTTAGATAAGAAAATATTTTAATTGGTAATAGCAATGTTATTAGGAGCTTACACCACAACACTTTGCAGAAGGCTACACGAAGTGAATTTCAAAAACATACGCGTGAAAATGTCTTAATTTGTGAACCCGTAACGAGAGGTCTCATTTCGACCAATTTATCAGTTAAATTATTAAAGTGTTACAAAATTGTTTACAATTGTTTTGTGACAATTATATTCTCCGGAGTGTATTATTTCGGGGTGTTGAAATATGCAGAAAAAATAAAGTGTTTTATTACAATTCAGAAAAAATCAATGGGAATCCAGTGTAAATCCTTAAGATAGATTATTTTACTTAAAGGAAACATTCCTTTATTTTAAAAAGAAATAAAACTGTATTCACAGATATCTCGACTAGCTTACCTAAACCGGGAATCGAACCAACAAAAATTTTCGTGTGAGGATGTGGCCTCCTTTGGTGTCAGAATTAATTAAGCCGCCTCTGGGAACCCCACAGACCTCTCTGACTTGTCTATTTCAGACTTACATTAACAATATAAGTTCAGGTTTCCTCATGATGTTTTTCTTCACTGTTGCCAGTGATTTCCAAGATAAATTTAGAAAGTACATATAAATTTGAAAAAATCACTTTGGTCCGGTTTTGAAGCCACGACATCAAGCACGACAGATGAGGTCTTAGCTACTGGGTCACCACGACATATGGATTTATTTCACTAATCGATAGGTAGGATAAAATCTCTCTAATAAACATTTGGTCTTAAAAATGACAACTGCAATATATGTATGTAAGTGTGTACGGGTCAAATCTTGCAACTGAATTTTAAAGCAGTTATCCTCCCCTGATTAAGATGAAATTTTGCATACACGTTTAGCTTGGATGACAATGCATGGTTAGCTAAGTGACAGCATTTTAAATACAATATGGCGGACGGCTCAAGATGGCAGACTAGTTATTTTTTGTGCACTGCCATGATATGGGTATCAAATGAAAGGGGTTGCTGAGAAGAACATGAATGGTTTGTTTTATTTTATCATCAATTCTAAAATGAGGGACACGTAAACATGAAATAAAATAATTAACCAGCAAGACATAGATACTTGAACTATTTAAAATTACAATTTTGTGACACTTTAATAATTTAACTGATAAGTTGGTCGAAATGAGACCCCTCGTTACGGATTCACAAATTAAGATTTTTTCACACGTATCTTTTTGAAGTTCACTTCGTGTAGCCTTCTGCAAAGTTTTGTGGTGTATGCTCTTAATAACATAATATCATTGCTATTACCAATTAAAAGATTTTCTTATCCAAGTCTTCAACAAGGTACTTAGAGATAAATTAGCAAGCATCTACTTCATAGAATGTCTATGAAAAGAGAGATATAAAGAAAAAGATAAGATATGAAGATATAATTAATAAGTATAAGTTTTTAAACTGTCATGGTCACTAACACTAACATTAACATTAAAAGCGGGCTATTTACCATGTTTAATGGTAAATATCCCGCTTTTAATGTTATTTAATAAGTGTTATAAGAAACTTACGTGGCTTTTACTTATTGAAATGAACAGTTCTAGGTTTTTTTTTATCCTTGATAGGCTCGCGCTTGACCACTATCTCACCTGATGGTAAGCGATGATGTGGTCGACGAAAAGAAACCTATTCCAGGTTGTAGCTATCAGGAAATACAGACTCCGGCAGGGAATTCCACTCCTTAGCTGTACGCATAATGAAAGTATTCCCAAAACGTTTGGTGCGTATGGGTGGAATGTCCACCATGTACCGATGACACATCGCCGTACGTCTTGTAGTCCGATGATGGAACGGGCTAGGAGGAATTAGTTCATGCAATGTGCTTCTAGTCTAGGTAAACATGATCAAAGCCCTTGCGTACTAAATTAACATTTAGTACGCAAGATATTCATGAAATCGTTCGATTTCATGAATATCTTATATAATAGACGGGTGTAAGACCTAATGTTTCTTGGAGAAATTTTATCTTTAACAGTAACTGTATCGACTAGTGAACTAAAATAGCGAGTGTTTAGGTAAGCTTGTCGAGAAATCTGAGAATGCAGTTTTGTTTCTTTAAAAAAATAAAGGAATGTTTCTTTTAAGTAAAATCATCACCATCATCATCATCTGCCTAGCCCTTTCCCAACTATATTGGGGTCGGCTTCCAGTCTTACCGGATTCAGCTGAGTCCCAGTGTTTTACATGGAGCGACTGCCTATCTGACCTACACAACCCAGTAACTGGGTAACACGGTACCCTTGGCAAGACTGGTGTCAGATCTCAAGCTTCTGACTACCCGTAACGACTACTCTTCAA
Source organism: Orthosia incerta (assembly GCA_948252205.1). NCBI lineage: Eukaryota > Metazoa > Arthropoda > Insecta > Lepidoptera > Noctuidae > Orthosia > Orthosia incerta. The sequence continues at coordinate 26,747,718 of OX411756.1, read as the reverse complement.
ATAACAGCCGGGACTAACGGCTTAACGTGCTTCCCGAGGCACGGAGGAAACTCGGTATGTTGGAATGGTCACCCATCCACGGACCGACCTCGTCAAGCGTTGCTTAACCTTGATGATCGACCCGTGCGGCTGTTATTATTTAGCCACGAGCTCCTCCCAGTTTCTTTTAAGTAAAATAATCTATGAAAATTATTTAAAGCGTTTTCCCTTCAGGGCTCATTGATTTTTTCCACCCTGTATGGCTTACCATCTTCTGCCATTTCTTTTGCCAAGGGAACATATTACCGGGATGAAAAGTATGTCCTATTCCTTTTAATCTATCTCTGTGCAAAATTTCATCCAAATCCGTTCAGCCGTTCTGGCGTGATTGAGTAACAAACATACATGCATCCATCCATGCCTCTAAACTTTCTCATTTATAATATTAAGTTAGATACTTCAGATTATCACATAGGCTAATCTATAAGCAGTAGACCTGGGTTACCCTCTCACAGAGAGGAGGCCTGTGTCCCAGCAGTGGGAACATTAATAGGTTGATGATGTGATGTGATGTGATGTGACCTGGGTTGCGGGAATGCGCTGGATACGAGACGCATATAACCGGTCAATGTGGCGACACTTGGTGGAGGTTTTGCTTAACAGTTTACGTCTTTCGGCTGAGCTGATGATAATGATGACTAATTCCACTTGGTTGGAGCCGCTGGCGACAGATAGTTTTTTTTTCTTTTTTGTTTTTTGAAAAACTTTGCCCCACACTAGGAATTTCTTCCTGTATCGTAGGTGCGTTTACAAACATATAAACTCACATACACAAACACTCAGAGCCGGAACAACTATCTGTAGGTTATACCAATATTTGTTCCGTGCGGGACTCGAACCCGCGACACGCAGCGCAGCAGTCAATCGCTCAACCACTGCGCCAACCGTGCGCTCAAGTTATAATTAAAGTTCAATATTTACATCACAATTATATCAATAGTTTGGTATCATGGGCTTAAAAGCTATTAATGTTGTACCTAAGTACTTGATCTTATCAGGTAGCTGTTTCTCGAACCAATGTATTGTTTCTGAGTAACATTAATATTGCTAATAATCTCATTTTGGGCAATAAATCTTATTGTCTCAATAGAGCTTAGATAAAACGTGTAATATGTTAGTATATAGACAGAAGTCTAGGTCTAAAACGAGATTAATGACCGAGTTTTGTTCTAGAATCAGAATCAGAAATCTTTATTTGTGAGTCATAGGTACAGTGGATGTTAAATGGTACAATTTTAAGTTCGCTACAACCAGCCGTTAATGGCATACAAAAATTACACAAATCAATAAAAATAAAAAAAAACAGAGTATGTAACAAGAAATAAAATAAAACATGCTTAACAATATAAAATAATAACAAAAATTCAAGTGTATAACAGTAGATGTCAAAGAAAAATTAAAGAAAACATTAATTAAGATTGTAATTAGTCAATAACATAGTTGTGCAATACTAAAGTCAAATTAACAAAAAGTTATGTCAGTTTTTGTCTTCCATAAAGTCATTTGTTGAGTGGTAACATTTATTTATTAAAAATTGTTTGAGTTTAGTTTTGAACATTGTGACATTATGATTTATTTCTCGGGGTTTTTTTTTATATATAACCGGAGCCATTCCATAGATGCTTTTACGTAGAAGAGCTGTTTTGCTGTGATCAACACAGAGTAGATTTGATTCCCTTTTCCTTAACAGTGGATCAGCTGGAGCTCGTTTTACAAATAACTGTGGATTTGTTTTAACGAATAATGCTACCTCGTAGATGTATACGGATGGAAATGTTAGAAGCTTTAAAGTTTCAAAGTATGACTTACAGCTGTCCCTTGATTTTAATTTACAAATTGCGCGTATGCACTTTTGTTGTGCGATGAAAACATCTAGAATTTGGGCTATAAATGTGACAGTAGTAATTTTCAACATGATTTCAACCTACGAAAATACCAATAGTATGATAAAAAATTTACGTATTCTTTTTGCCTTGGCTTCGTTCCGTAGTTTAATTACATAAGAGCCGTGTTTGTATTTTGGAATAAAAAAATTGCTATAACGTTGCACTCTGCTATAGTGTGACAACTCCTCTTTTTTCAATCTTTCAATGAAATATTTTTACGAGATCAATTCTTCCTGGTATCAAGTTCTACAAACATACAATATTATTTATTGTTATTTGGTACTTTATTACAGAAGTTTGGTTTTCCTTCAAACATAAGTTGTTAGTCACAACCTGGATTTAAGCTTGGTTTATAGTCATAGGCTCGCTCCCAAACAGGACTTTTATAGCATTGAGAAAATTGAGTTACCATACGAATCTGCCTCCTGGCCTTCACCAGTCCTCTTGGTGGGAGGCCTTCCATCGCAACGTTCCGGTTCGTGGTCGCCACTCCAGAACTTTTCTGCCCCATCGGCCATCCGTTCAGCGAGCAATGCCACATTGCCACTTAAGCTTGGCAATTCTTCGGGCTATGTCGGTAACCCTGGTTCTCTTACGAATCTCTACATTTCTGATTCGATCACGTAAGGATACTCCGAGCATAACCCTCTCCATCGCCCTTTCGGTGACTGTAAGCTTTCTGATGAGGCCCATTGTGAGAATCTCGTCCATAGGTCATCACTGGCAACACACACTGGTCATAGACTTTCGTATTGAGACACTGTAACGAATCTGCGTACAACTGCGGAAAATGAAGCCAAGCGTGTTGTAAATACTATATCATTATTTCAAAATAACGCCCATTTTAACGTCCCGACCGTTCCTCATACTCACAACATGTGGAATGCTCAGCATTTCCTCTAACCCACAAATAAAGCAAACTAAATGCAATACACATAATAGTTTGAATTCTACTCCGAGAATGTTCCGTAATACTATGACCGAGTAAAAGCATAGTTCTGCTTTTAATTTTGTGTTCCGAATTATTTTAGCTTTCCATGTAATGCTAAGTGGACATCTACATTGTTTCCTTTGTTGAGATTTTGTTGCACCATCTATTTTCTGTTTATTAATTGCAAATTGCAGTTTTGTTCAGCTGTTGAATACTGTTAATTAAAATTGTATTTGTTAAAATTTAATACAACTTATACGTAAAATTACAAATTTAAAAAACCCCGATTTTAGATTTTGCTTTTTAAACTACATTTAATATACCTAGTAGCAGACACGCTTCAATCGACAATCTAACGAAACACGTAATAATGACACGATATCTTGCGGAAAAATCCAGATTCAAAGAGTAAAATGCAAATAACTTTTTAACGGCTAAACCGATTTTATTCAAACATAGCTAAGAACACTTTAGACAAAGTCACCTTTCAAAAAAAAACTTAATTCAAAATTGGTTCATCCGTTTAGCCGCTATGATGCCACAGACAGACACACAGATCCCCCTTTTTTGACCCCTCTTTTTCTGTCGGGGGTGAAAAACAGAGAAAGAACAATACAAAGGTGCTGCTTATTTCATAAGTCTTCCGAAGAATCAATATTGCCCAATTCAACAAAAAGTTTTAATTATTGAAAAGCCTTTTACCATTCACAGAATGTACTTTTAAAAATTCATTGGAAAAGTCGTTAGTCTGACCTTTTCTAGGAACCGTATCTTAGGTATACAAGATTTTTAAAGCTCTTTTTGATTTCATTATGAGCTCGCTCCTGACCTCGATCTCGTGAAAAGAGATGGATTAGGTCTTCGATGGTGTGAGCGAGCCCAGAAGATGAGGCTCTGGAAAAGTTACATTATATCAACGAAAGCGCTGTGAAAGCGATCGGTAGAATGTCAAAAATGCCAAGCGCTATCAAAATGTCACGTCATCAATTCCTTACCAACTTGACAATTTTGTTTTTTTTAAAACATTGCTCCACACTAGGAATTTCTTCCTGTACCGTGGGTGCGTTTACAAACATATAAACTCATATACACAAACACCCAGAGCCGAAACAACTATCCGTAGGTCATACAAATATTTGTTCCGTGCGGGAATCGAACCCGCGACACGCAGCAGTAGCAGCAGTCAATCGCTCAACCACTGCGCCACACACACATAATGTCAACTTGACTTTACAATTATTACTTTTGACATGTATTGGAATAATTTGAAATTATAATATACTTTTTTTTCCCACTATGCTTTAATTTCATCACAATCACACTAAAAACTCAGTACAAAGCGAGTCTTTATTGCTCTAGAGCAATAAAAATGTATGAAATTTCATTATTGCACAGTTTTTTTTTTAATCGCACCAAAAGGTGCCAATCTCAATGGATTAGCTCTATTCAGCCAGCCGATATCAATACTTTTTTATTTACGTACGTATTATTCGTTTCTATCCTACTTGTTCCAAATTTAAAAAATGATTGCTGCTAACTCTGATTTAAAAATGAAAGAAATTTAATTGATTGGACGGCAAAATAGGAACACTGACACATAAACCTGAAATACAAAATAACCAACATACAAATAAATATTTTTCAGTTAAATATTTTCATGTTCCACAGACATTTATCAAAAGGTTCGTTGTTTTTAAATATTTCATTTGGAGGCCTTGTCGTTTTATTTATAGGGTCGTTGTCCTATTTCACTAAGGTAAATGGATTAGTTGGGTACCTGGTTTATTGGCCGTGGTTTTGTGTTCCAAGTAATTATTTGGGTTTTTTATAAGATGAATATGTTATCAGTCTGTACAATGGTCCCACTGTATTGCAGAATAATTATCTTGTTAAATAATGAGTATTTACCCGACTGCAAGGAAACGGTTATAATTTTAATTTCGTTGTCACCATGCTTGCCACCAAAGACGTCGGTCCTGAGTTTCATACTTAGAATGTCAGTTTGTCTAAGGTCCGTAAAACTCTGGACCACCAATCTCCTCTAGGTCACCATTATTTTCATTTGGGATTAGTTTTAAGGGTTCCGTACCCAAAGGGTAAAAACGGGACCCTATTACTAAGACGCCACGATCCGTCTGTCTGTCTGTATGTCTGTCACCAGGCTGTATCTCATAAACCGTGATAGCTAGACAGTTGAAATTTTCACAGATAATGTATTTCTGTTGCCGCTATAACAACAAATACTAAAAACAGAATAATGATTGGTGGTGGTTTTCCAGCAGTGTGAGTGGCCTGTCTGATTCCCTCCAGTTTGGGCCCAGTCTTGTTTCACTGACACAGGAATGGTATTCATCGGTCATCTGGGGCGTGTTAGCTGTCGTTCTGAAGCTACAGTATCTGGGTGGGATAGATTCAATTTTATTATAATCACTTTTAAGCATAAGACATAATGATTATTAAATTAGATTTAGGAATACACACACCATAGTATTTTATTTTTATTTTCAGTGTAGGTAATTATTATACCTCTCAGTTTATGTATCTTTTATTTTATTATGTAACGCATAAATACAGACATAGGTATATAGTTTATAATGAGACTTTGATGTACATTTTTTATTTTAGTTCTTGTACTTACTTTCAACATGTTCAGTCGGTTCAGTCACACTCATTTTCGTACGAAATTTTGCTAACAAGTTATAGTATTTTCAAATGTGGGGACGTCATTACGTCATTCGCGAGGTTTATGCTGAAAAGCAGCGCTGTTGACGATAGGTTCGTCTGAAGTCGCGGCATTAAGCTGAGCAATGACCTATTCGTGCACAGATGCGACGCACAGCCTATTTGTTTTTGTTGTTTTCCACTCAGTAATCGGCATCGGCATTTTGTTTAATGTTTTGTTTGTTTTTATTTGGTAATGTCGAAACATATTACGCAAGTAAATTGTCTTTGGCCTCTCACCCACAGATATACCTAACGGTGTATTGCTCTCATCAAGCAAGAGACAAAAAAATAAAATAAAATTTTTTCGTTTTAAATACGAGGCTTTTGGCTAATTTGTACCTATAGTGAATGCCACCCTTTATTTTGTATTGTGCGTTTAGTTTGTGCAGAATAAACAATTTTTCTTTCTTTCTTTTTTTTTAATAAAATTATTGTTTAAGTGGGGCTCCCATACAACAAACGTGATTGAATGAATTTTTGTACCGTTGTTTGTGATAATGGCTCGGAACCAACCGGCCAAGTGCGAGCCCGCCTCGCACTTGGCCGGTTTTTTTTTATAATATTACTGTCGCGGTCCGTAACGTTAAAAACCAACTACTCCCCTACGGTCTTTACATCACCACGTGAATATACTTTGTTGTAATTATAATAAACTTAAATATGTAAATATAGATACAGTATCAATGATGATTTTGATGTGATGATTCGCCCGTTGTTAAATCTACGGCAGTAAAGACAACATTATTAAATTACGTACTCAAGTACGTGAGGAAATCGGCATGTCCTAGAACCAAAAACTCGAAGACATATGACATCCAGTCATCCACCAACCCGCACTGGGCCCGCGTGTTGGATTACGGCCCGTTCCCTATCACAGAGAGGAGGCCAGTGTCCCAGCAGTGGGAACATTAATAGGCTGATGATGTGTATGTGTGATGTGTACTCAAGTAACACAAGTAAATAATATTGTACTGTTTACTTAAGGGCCTACAACCACTTTAGTGCCGTAAAACGGTTATTTTCTAAAGCATACTCCTTAGTAACGGCTAGATTAAAAGGTTTGAAAAATATATATATTTATTATTGTTTCATGTATATTATTTTTGAAACAAGGTTTTTTCGTATAACTAATAGTTATGCTTTAAAAAAATAATAAGCAACACGAAATTTTTCGCAACTTTAAGAAAGTCCTCCAAAACGACTTGGATGTTTAAAAATATTTTTACACAGAAAAATTTATTATACAATTTTGATTTACATATTATGTAAATCAAATAATATTTTGCAAATAAAACTGTTCAAAAGGAGGTTCAATATTGATATTTTGGGTCTGAGCGGGCGCACGGCCAGTACTGCGTTAACATTGGAGCGTATATATCGCCTTAAGAGTCCCTACAAGTTTCACGAGCCAAAAACAGAAAACAGCTACTTTTTCAGCGAAAATTTCTCAATAACTACAAGATATATGATAAAAAATATAATGACAAAAAAAAACGACACAGGTCCGTCGTCTACAAGCCCATGAGCAAAATTGAATGTCTCGCGCGTGCGCAACGGTTTATAAGGCAATATTCAGACAATTTATTAAAATAAAATAAGTACTCAAAAATAAAATATAATAATTGGATTCGATTGATAAACACCTCAAATTTCAAATTATTTATCAGTTATTTTTATATTCAACATATTCTTTCACGTAGCCGACGTTTTCGCACATGATAACATTGCCTTTTTTCCGCGAAGACAATATTTTTTTTGAAGTACATATACAATAAACTTTAAAAAACTAAATTGGTGGCTCCCTAGTATACTTTATGCCTAGTCCACGAAATTTTTTGCTTGGCATTCGCCATCAGTAAGCTGAAAAAGCAATTGAAAAACCTGGTGTTTCGGGATTACGTAAAAACGTGTGTTAGGAATTTATTTTTTCTAATTTTAATTGAGCAGTTATCAAAAATATGTAATGTCTATTTCCTAGATAACTATGTGACGCAAAACGTTGTTTTAAAAGATTTATCATATATCTTGGAGTTATTGAGAAATTTGCCCTGAAAAAGTAGCTTTTTCTGTTTTTAGCTCGTGAAACTTGTAGGGACTCTTAAGGTCCACACTACCGCGGTCCGGATGTAGACCGCCGCGGTCCGCCATTTGGTGAGCCCTGCTCTAGACTAATAAGTAACATTCTATCAATGAAAATTAAAAAATATCCGGGATTGGGCACGTCACATTTCGTTAGCACGTGCCAATCTCTTTTGACAATATTTTCATCGCTGATAGAATTTCATGTCACTCTGTCTAGTACTTACTCAGGATATTTTATTATATGCTCCATTAAACAGTTGGAACAGATAAAATATACTTAACTAGAACTGTATTTAGGTAGGTATACAAGATATACAAATACGAAAATAATAAGACTTTACATCCTGCCTAAACTATAATCCTATCTTGCTAATATAGACCAGGGTCGATAATTTTTACAAAGAAAAAAAAATATAGTAGGATGAAACTCAATAGAAAAGGAAGAGAATATAACAAAAATTAAAGGAATAATAAATTACGGGTGATCTGAGGTCGGGAAGTGGAAGGGGGTGAGTTTTTAAGGGTGAAAACGGTTTATCTCGATTTCCGGCAAAACTAAAAGTCCTATGGAAAAAGTTAAATGACAAAGTTGTAGATAATAAAAAGATCTACAACTTTTGTGTTAACACTTTTTTTACATAACCTCAAAATGTATGTGGAAAATTCAAATAACCAAGTTTTTGGTTTTTTATTTTTAGCATTTACAATTTTTTTTTCGCATTGTTTGGTAAAAACTTACCTTTTCATGTCCCAAATACACTGTAATTATTTTAATTAAAATATTTACTTTTTCACCTTATTTTTACTTAATATCAAAAAAACTACCCCAATTTTCAATCTTACAGTAATTTTTTTTTGGTTTCAAAAATTATCAACCCTGGTCTTTAAGACCAGTTTCCTCACAACGATTTCCTTAACCGTTTTCAATGATGTCCAAGATAAACTTAGAAGTCCATTATGACCCTCAAGCACGTGAGGTGAGGTCTTAGCCAATGGGCCAGCACGACACTATATGAAGATAAAAATACTTAAATCAATCATGTTGATGGATTTTTCCTCGAAAAACCAGTGGAAACCCAGTCGAAGTATTATCATCCATATAAACGGAACGGAAAATAATATCATAACGTTTATTTAGAAATATAATATTAGATTGAGGCTGGGGACAATATTTGATGGAGTATCGAAAGGACAATCTTATTTGTTGAGCTGGAAATAGTGTAATATTAGGTACATTTCACGTATCGAATGTATGCTTGGACGTTTTACTATTTACTCAATAATTGTATTATGATGTCTGAGTTGGTCTTAGTTGGTAAAAGTTAATTGATGTTATCTCATCAAAACTTCAAGGTAAATATTGAGTTAATAGAAAACCTTTAAATAATTTAACGCTACGAGTATTTTCATTCATGGAATGAAGTTTTGATAGATCATTAAAATCAAAGATATAGTTAGAAGTTTGCTGATTTTGAAGTCTGTGATCCTCATGAAGGCCCCAGGGGTTACTCTGACGTGTTGAATTTATCATGGTTCCACTGTGAGAGTAAAACGGAGCTATAAATGACGAAGAACACTATCGCTTTTTCGCAGCTGAATCATGATGGCGTTGATGTATAACATAGTATAACATAAATAATTATTTATCATCTACACTCACAACGTAATGCTCCAAATATGAATTCCAATATATTGTATAAACACGCACTTTATATTCGTGGATAGGTAAAATTAAAAAAAAACCATTACAGTGCAACATTTTCCTTCGATTTTCAAACAACTGCATCATAAAAAAGTTTTTATTTTTTATAGCACACTTTTACTTTTTAATTTATTGGCGCTTAGGGGCCTAAGCGCCAATAAATTAAAAAGTAAAAGTGTGCTCTGTGGGGCTCAGGCTGTGTCATTGACTTAATGTAGAAAAGTAGTGTCATTGTTTATGGAGGCGCGCGCTGCGCCCTCCGTACCACATATTTTTTCCGTTTCCACTTTTGTTTTATTTCAAATTTAAGAGTAAAGGTAAAATAGTGTATGCAACGGCATATAATTAGGTATTAAAACACTCGCGTGTTATTATTATATCACATTCGGCTTCGCCTCATGTGATAAACCCACGCTCGTGTTTTAATAACCCCTATTATAAAAAGTTGTCTTAAAAACTATTACATAAAAGTGCAACATTATTTGATAAAACCTTTGTGGGAGACTGGTATCTGCACTAGGAAATCCTGTCACACAGATTACTAGGCCCTCCCCACAAAACTTCGATTGTTAATCAATTTATGTAAAAATATTGACCTTTGGTAAAGGACAAGAAAAATTAAAGGAATACAGTAACTAAAATACTTAAAGAAAATAATTATAATAAAAAAAAAAATATGATTAAATTATTATTGATCAATTATTATTGATATATTATTAAATTATTTTTATATTCTTATAAGAATATTAATAAATTATTATTAAATTATAGTAAAAAAAATATAAAAATATTTTTAATGAGATGTTGAGGTCGTAAAGGTGTTACACACCTTCTCGTTCGATCGTTATTTTGTGGTGTACTAGCCAAAGCAAACTATTTTACAAATATCAGCACCAGCCACCCAGATAATAATTCCCCATATCTCTCAACAAAACTAAAACGTAGAAAATATAAATTATAGAGACATGGATCGTTAAGACAGTAAGGGTCATCGCATTGCGTAGGCGGGGCAGAATTATAGCCCGAGATGACTTACTGTGGAAACACTATGCCCGCTGGGGATTTGTTAGCGAGGGTAGTCTTTTCTTTATCATACTCTGTTATGATACATGATTATAGGGGTATTTGTTTTATAGGAGAGGCACCGTTTTTGCAAAGTCAACGCAGTTATTTTCATTTATAGGCACTTTTAAATTGTCAAGAAGCTGGTCTAGTTAGAGCGACATATTAAAAGCGATGGCGTTTGTTGAAATGTCAAAAAAATATATATTGATTCGAGCTAAACGGCCTAGCTGATTATTCTGCACGCATCGGTCTCCGGATAAATTGGACAACACTCAGGTTATGTTCAATTCACACGTCAGTCCGGGATCTATTGTGGGCAAAAAATTTTTTTCGCGCCTCCCCCTCTTTTTTGTATGGCCTTCCTTAAAAACCTTTAAAATGTTTTTTTGACAATTTGTATGGTCAACAAGATGCTTAAAATGTGAAAATTTACATTATACGGAACCCCAAAAACTATACAATTTTACGTTTTGAAGATCTCGCTCTACACTAGCGGCAAATTCAAACGCGATATGCGCCTGACGCTGATTCTCAGAAACCTGTTATCCAACATGCGGTCAAACCGAATTTCAAAACGTAGCGGAGTAATAGGATTTGGAGGTCTGCTTGCAGCCGCTAGCCGGTCAGGGTAAAATATTCGCTTTGCTGCCTATCTTTAAACAAAACAATCAACATAGTTGCACTATCCGCTTTTGTTTCGGTTCGGTTCACTTTGGCTACTAGCGTTTGGAATTCCACTAAAAACTTTTAGGTGAAATACCAAAGTTATGGATTGGTATTTCACCTGTGATCTATTTTACTTTAAACAAAAAGGGAGAGACAATAGAAATAATTGAATTGTGTGAGGAATATTATGAAAGGAAAGGAATTTAATGATAGAGTGACGATTGACAAGGAAAAAGAAAACGTGAAGAACGTTGAATGGAGAATGGAAGAAGAAAACGAAAAAAACAAAATTGAATCGAATGCGCTACCGAAATGTCCGGTGAATGCGAAGCACACAGAACCGATCAGTGTGGTGACGCTTGGGGGAGGCCTATGTCCAGCAGTGGACGTCTTTCAGCTGATATGATAATGATGAAAATCATTTATGAAAATATTATGTATATACTGAAAAATATACATCTCTTTAGTAACGTTAGTGATAGACACAATTGTAATACTAGAAATAAAGATAAGATAGATCATCCATCTTATAGATTAGCTAAAGTACCCACTTATTTCATGGGGTACGGTGTTATGTTCTATAACAAATTCCCTTGTGATATATTAAAACTAAATGAAAGAAAATTTTAAACTTTTGTTAAAAGCACACTGTGTATACAAGCATATTTCAAATGAGATGATTACATTCAAGATAAGAATGCTTGGAAATATGCTGGTCCTGCTCCATGTGGCAATCTTTAGTGTAGACAAAATCTATAATTCATAAATTATTAAAGTATTGTTTCGTATTTTTTTCTTCTCTTTTTGTTTAAGAAATTGACTCGCACTCTGTTCCATTCTTGTTGAATTAGGTAATTTACCTATGTTTGCAATATTTATAAGTACCTATGTGAGAACCATGTTCCTATTTATCAAATTAATTATTTTACCTGTTAGTGTTTGTAATACTTTATATCTATACTTAGTATAGTAGTGTTAGTTTGGGTGCATCGTGCTCACGTATATGTAACAAATTATGTATGTAAATATTGTAAAACACTTTTTTTTAAAGAGTAAATGTGCAGTTTCTTCTCCGTTCATTAAAAGAAACAAAGGAAATCTAAAATACAAATACAGAGTATGCGCTACAACCACGCAAAATGGTCATCGCACAGCATTTATGCTGAGACTCGCGTGCTAGACAGAGCCACAGTGCTGGTTTTCAGCGATAGTCGGTGTCGACTGGGTGACGCCGAAACAATGAAACCTTATGGATAAAAGTGACGGAGCATACTTCTTTCCATTTTTCATTAGCATATGGCAATCTTTTCTTCGTCTTCTTTCCTCAACGACCACGTCAAATGTGATCCTTGAGGAAAAAAGAGGCAGATGAATTTATCTCTGATAAAATGTCACTTTGTCTAGAGCCACCACCTATTCTGTGACAATTTCCACTTCCAAACTTACAAAACCTTACTAGTTGTTCCTATAAAGTAAATATTCTTTTGCTGATGCATCCAATGTTTATATCTGTTGGATAGTTTCCAACTAGGAAGGAAAAAGGACTGCTAGATAAGAAACTGGAATATACTGCCGTAATGTATGTAGGTATGAATATTTTGGAAGATTACTTTCATAGTGGTGCCTAAATGTTTTAACCTACTTCTTGGGCTGTATATCAGGGTTATAATGTCTTATGAATGGGGCCGTCTAGCATGGAAGAAAATTGGAATGAAAAAGGCTATGTTTAAAAAAAATTGGATGACGGTATAAGTAAAGATGAGGTTATTAATTTACAATGCATGTCCTCGAAAAGAGCGTTTTCCAAGAAGCCAAACTGTGTGGCAAGTGTCACTTTTTTTTACTAGTGCTTTTTACTTTCCTGTATTTTTTTAATTTTAACTCCAACGTCAGCCCGCCGCATAGAGTTTTTATTATTTGAGAAAAGTTTAAAAAATTAGTAAAGTACAGATTATATATATATTTTTTTTAATAAAACGTTGTCCCACACTAGGAATTTCTTCCTGTATCGTGGGTACGTTTACAAACATATAAATTCACATACACAAACACCCAGAGCCGGAACAACTATCTGTAGGTCATACAAATATTTGTTTCCGTGCGGGAATCGAACCCGCGACACGCAGCGCAGCAGTCAATCGCTCAACCACTGCGCCAACCGTGCGCCCTAAATAAAACTAAAACTTCATTAAAAGCGTTTTTGATTACTCTAGATTTAGATTTTATCAATAAATTAATTTTAAATATTCATTAAATAAGTTTGGCAGAATGAATATTGTGACTCGTGTCGATTTATCCACTCACTCTCTTCGTTCGCTCGTGAATAAAAATACCACTCATCGGAAATTACCTACCTTCCGCACTTGTAGCATAAATAACTATTCTATTACTATTTATTTATTTAAACTTCATGTACAATAGTGGTACATAGGCGGACTTAATGCCACAAGGCATTCTCTACCAGTCAACTTTTGGGTTAAATAGGATAACGTTGTGAAAAGGTACAAAATAATATCTAAAAATAACACCTTGTATATACTTACATATATATTAATAATGCACATATACAAATAAAATAGAGTAATAAATACTTCAACAAATACCAATAAAAAAAACGAGAAACCTTATTAATAATTACTCTTTTTGAGTGTCTTTAAATAAAATGAGATAAAAAGATCTACCTTTAAGAGTATTCTAATACTTTTTGTATCTATACACCGTAATAATACCAACCTGTAACTGTCCGTACTGTATAAGGAAAAGGCTGATACAAAGAAGTTATAAACAGTCATTAACCACGCTTATTTAAGGCGGGTTAACAATATTACTCATGCTCTTTTGATATGCTTTCAAGAGTCATGCGTTGCTAAATAATTAACACGCTTTTATTAGCTTGGTATGTATGTATCTATGTATCAATGTAACGGCATCTTTGAACGTGATTTTTTCCCCCTTCAAAACGTCGGATTAATTTGAAACTTTGCACACTTATCAAGGACCGATGACAATGGAATAATTTAAATAGCGTTTTTTTTATTGCTTTTTTTACACGGTATTGTCTTGCGCCAAGTACACGTATTAAATATATGCTCCGGACACAGTAGACATGCTAATTACCATCACAGTGGGGTAGTTGCATTAATAAATTGTCTTAACTAAAAAGAAAAAAGCAATTAATACTTAAAAAAACACGCTTTAACGGAAACCAAACTGTAAAGTAAAAAATAATTATCATTTAATTTTAATTAAGAATAGTGTTATGTAAATGTAAAAAAGCGTAGGGTGCTTGATGTTTATTGTTATAGTATTTTATTGACAGATCTTGGTGTAAGTATTCATTTTGAAAATGTCTTAAAAAGCACCCCTCGCTTTTTTAAATTTACATTACACTATTCTTAATTAAAATTTAATTACTTTTTAGTTTGGTTTCCGTTAAAGCGTGTCTTTTTTTGTTTTTTATTATTTATTAGACTTCATAGTCAGCAAGATTGCTAGCAGCAGTCTACAGGGGGTGACCATAAGCTCTTAGCGTAAGTTTATTTTGAGTGTGTGTAAGGGATGTATATAACTTGTATACATCTATCCCTGTCCAAGACACTCATACTTATATGCTTATTCATTTCTCAATTCGGCGACAAATCACCCAAAAACCGCGACATTTTGCATGTCACCAAAGATTTTCTACCGAATCAATTCGTTATCGAAAAGTTCTAAATCTGAAAGAGTTCAACAACCTCCTGAAAGCCCCCAAGCAGTCAATAATGCTAGCAGAAAAACAGACTGAATATTTTTTATTGCTGCCATTAAGAGAGCCAAGACAAATGTTGGTATTGCAATGATGGATATTGCTGCGTCTATTTTCCTAGCCACTGTAATAATATTCGTGAGTAAGTACGCCAATTATTTTATCTAAATACCCAGTAATGAATTAGGTGTGTCTTTCTGTTTGAGAAACGTCCGGACGCAATTCTTTTGCGCAAGAATGACTGAATTTATTCTGAGTCTCGGGAATAATTTCATGGTATGATTTCAAACGGAATGTGTTTCATGCTTTTCAGGTCGTTTTGTCGCAATAGAGTTGTTTTACAATGTCAATTTTATTAAACTTTCTTAAAAACGAATAAATAAGTGGGTAATGGTAATGGATCCAGTGACTGACGGTAAAAGAAAATTACCCAGACGAATCTTGGGTTTCATTAATTTCGTCACTATGCCATGTTTTGAACCGACTTCAAAAAAAGGAGCAGGTTCTCAATTCGTCGGATTTTTTCCCGTTTACTCAAAGACGGCTGGACCGATTTGGAAAATACTTCTTTTGTTTGAAAGGGTATACTTTCCAGGTGGTTCCATTATCGTCAAGTCAGGATCTGACGATGAGATCCCGGAGAAATCGAGGGAACTTCCTAAATATTATAGGCATACATATAACGATTTTGGTATTTTCATCAAAATTACAATCATTCAGAATTACTCAGAAAGTATTATTTGGTGAAGTGGAACTGATGAAGAAGACCACAGATAAGAAAACTGGCACTCCTTAATGCTAAGTATGTCACGGATATAAGATATTTTGAATAGTTAACCGACTATGATGAAGCAAATAATTATAAATAAATGGTACTGATGAAAATGTTACCATTGAACTGTTCTGATGATGAGGCCGGAAGGTAAGCACTGGTACTCCGAAATTAAATAATGAATCCTAGTCGTGTTTGGGCTTATTGGAATCGTCATGAGATAAACTTTGGTTATAAATGATTTTCATAGCAATTGGAGGTACTTATCTACCAAAACTAAAAAGAGAAAAATAAAAAACTTTTGAACAAAAATATCAAACAAAACATTACAAAGCGAAAAATTACTGTCTTTTCCGAAGTCTTTGTCAAAAACGGAAAACAATAGGTACCAAAGACACATTTCGGAAAGGAAAGTTATTTTTCGATTTGTAGTGTTTTGTTTTGAAGTCGGTTTGATATTTTTGTTAAAAAGAAAAAAAAACTATGGCTAGTAATGAAATTCATAACTTACGATAAGATGTAAATTTTGTGCAACATAATCTTTGTTCCTTTACTCTCCTAGTCCAATGGAACGGCCAACTGTCACGACAGCTATAAAAACACGAACACATACATTTTATACCAATTCGTTGAAACCATACAGTCTGAAATCCCACCATTGTCATATTAAAACAGCATCACCTACATCACACATATAAAGCTATATAAAACAGCTAATAAGCCAGACGATCCCATAATTTTCCAGCTAACCTGTTTCACGCGGATAATTTAGTAGTTAAACAGGCTCATTTGTCGGATCGATGCATTCGCTGTGATAGCATCTCCCGTCGACCGATTTTATACAGCATCCTGTATTAATTAAGTGTTCATTTTGTGGAAAATTCAGTATTAAAAGAGCTCGTTTTATTTTAGTGGATGGATCCGTTCTAGATAATTATAATCAGCCTGTAAAATTGTGGTTTTATGTGGTTTGTCTATAATGAAAGTCAGAATAGGGTATGTTTTGTCGGCTAAAATTGTTTTTTACCCGGCTGAAAGGAAAGGGTTATGTTTTTCGCGCGTATCTTGTATGTTTGTTTGTTTGGATGTATGTAATATTCTGTATTACCTCATATCTTACAAACTACTTGGCGGATGTTTATAATTAGGACATCGTTAGATAGGTCTTGACCACCCAAGTGTTCTTAGCTAAGTGCCGTTAAAAAAAAAGTAACATGGCGGATTTTGGACGCCATATTGTGGGGATTGCAATTTTTTTTTCTTCCCTACGCATCGAGTGTGGTATCAAAATGAAGGATTTTAGAGGAGTTTACAAAAATATAAACTACTTCTATGTTTAAATGTCATTCGTAAAAAAAAATATAACTAAAAAGTTGTAAATAAAAAAAGTTAATTTAAAAATCAAAAACCCGCCTGCTTAAAAAGCGAACTAACAAGCTGTTAACAGTGTTGCTGTGCAGTCGGAGGATACATATTCGTAAACTGGCTGACCCCCTGATCCTCCGGCTGCACAGCATGATTTTTCTTGTTAACTGCTTTTTAGTTCGCTTTTTATTAGAAGCTTTTATTTAACTTGCAATGTATGTATGTAGCAGCAGTTATCCTCCACCGATTAAGAAGAATTTTTGCATAAATGTTTAGTTTGGATGACAATGCATCATTCATCAAAAGGGCGCACCGTTGGCGCAGTGGTTGAGCGACTGACTGCTGCGCTGCGTGTCGCGGGTTCGATTCCCGCACGGAACAAATATTTGTTCCCTCTGGGTGTTTGTGTATGTGAGTTTATATGTTGGTAAACGCACCCACGATACACGAAGAAAATCCTAGTGTGGGACAACGTTTTTATTTAAAAATAAATAAAAAATAAGTGACGTTATTCTAAATCCAATATAGCGGACTGTCCAAGATGGTGGCCTAGTAATTTTATGTGCACTGCCATGATATGGGTCAAAAAATAATAATTTATAAATAATTACGGTCGTCAGTGGGTTTGGTGATCACAATATTCATTATTTACATAGGTATGTACCGTGGCGGTGTATACGTTTTGGGTAGGCATAGGTTTGGGCTGCATGAATCATATTTGCTGCACTTGCATTGTTCTGCATAAACATCTAGATCTGATTTTAACGGAATTAAAACTAAATATCGTTCTTGCATAACTTATCAAATGTTGCCGAAAGATCTTGGCTACCTACCCAACACCTATATCTACGGTCGGTGTCCGTCCTATATCAATAATGTCCCTTGAACACCTTCAACCTATTTAACTCTCCAATACATTTCCACATCGTACTCACACAAAAATCGGAAACACCGGGTCACAGTGTCAACATGTCATGACCTTTATAAACTCCTCTATTGTAAATGTATCAATAGGCATTGTGAAATTATACCTATTCTATTGTGACATTGTACAATCAGAATCCTGGGGGGTGACCATAAGCTCTTAGAGCGGTATCAATTTGATATCGAGTAGGTGACAGATGTATACAAGTCATATACATCTTATGGTCACCCCCCAGGTTTCTGATTGTACAATCATCATCATCATCAGCCCATTAATGTTCCCACTGCTGGGACACAGGCCTGCTCTCTGTGAGAGGGAATGGGCCGTAATCTACCACGCGGGCCCAGTGCGGGTTGGTGGATGTCACATGTCTTCGAATTTTTGGTTCTAAGACATGCCGGTTTCCTTTTTTTGTGTAAATTATTTCATCACCACTGCTCTCAAAACGGTGAAGGAAAACATCGTGAGGAAACCGGCATGTCCTAGAGCCAAATTTCGAAGACATGTGACATCCACCAACCCACACTGGGCCCGCGTGGTGTATTGCGGCCCGTTCCCTCTCACAGAGAGGAGGCCTGTGTCCCAGCAGTGGGAACATTAATAGGCTGATGATGTCTGTGATGTGATGTGTTAACTACATTCTCTGAGTTAAGATTTTCACGCAAGAGGGCCGTAGGCCATTAGAAAATTCATCCCGCTTTCATTTTATCGACATGTCACCGTTTTAATATGAAGCGTGTACTCAATCTAATATTGACTACCGAAATAGTTCGTATAATTTTTGGAATACAGATATTGTTATGGACTTCGTTTTATAAGCAAATGGACGACGGTTAATTCTTAAATCAAAAAATAATTTCAGCGTTATCAAAAAAAAAAAACAATAATCTATTGGCATGAATTCAGTGGTCAACGTTGCACGACCCTGTATTGACACATTTTTCAGTGATTGAAAATGTCTTAAGTGCACCATGCGGTGTTTAACAAGAAAAAGTTAGTGTTTTGCAGTTTTTAAACGAATCATGAATCAAACAGCTTGACTGAAAATATACATTGTCACATTGTATACAAAAGAATGATGTAGGTATAAAATATTGGACGTAAAAGTTGTCTTGGAACTCGGAGTCACGTCTGATATTGTGTTGTGTTGTCAATACACTGCTTTTGTGGGATGACCAGGTTGTATATTTCAAGGGACAGTCTATTATTGGTTGGCCTTTTTTGTTGGCAAATAAATAAGAGACCGTCCACCTGGTTAGGCTTTTTTGTTGCTAAATAAACTGATCGATCTTTTGAAAGGATGTTGTCACCACGGCTTGTAAGCGTTGCCAAGGAGAATGAATATAAAGAAATTTTTGTTTATTGCCATATACACATAAAACTTCGTCTTTTCGTGTCAATTAACTCAAATTTTACCGATCAGAATTTACCTAACTGAACGACTCTGTTTATGGCTTAGAGGAATGCTGCTGAATTTAGAGACTTAGGCCCATATTCCGGATGCTCATACTCCACTCGAACTCAAAATTCGCCACACCTACCAATCAACTACCAACCAATCACAACTCTCGACTTTGGCATATATGATTGAATAAAAGAAGCCTTTATTGCTGTAACTTCAACATGCGTAGTAAAACAAATAAATAACCTATATATTAAGTGATGTTATAAGCAGGTATATATAATATTACTAAATTATATCGGCAACCGGTTTATTCTTTTACAGCTTGCCCTTCGACTAAGGCCTCATCTAAAGCTTTCCACTTTGTTCTGTCCTTTGCAGTGCGTGTCCATTCTGGACCAGCTATCTTTTTTATGTCTATTCTATATCTTATATCTTCCCAACGTTTCCTTTGTCTACCTTTGCTCCTTTTATTATCTCGCGGGTACCACTCTGTCGCTATTCTCGCCCACTTCTCTTTTTCTTTCCTTAGCATGTGCCCTGTCCGAGGAGCTCGTGGCTAAATAATAACAGCCGCAAGGGTCGAACATCAAGGTTAAGCAACGCTTGACGAGGTCGGTCCGTGGATGGGTGACCATTTTCAACATACCGAGTTTCCTCCGTGCCTCGGAAAGCACGTTAAGCCGTTGGTCCCGGCTGTTATTTGAAGATCTTTGACAGTCGTTACGGGTAGTCAGAAGCTTGAGATCTGACACCAGTCTTGCCAAGGGGTACCGTGTTTACCCAGTTACTGGGTTGTGGAGGTCAGATAGGCAGGCGCTCCATGTAAAACACTGGTACTTAGCTGAATCCGGTAAGACTGGAAGCCGACCCCAATATAGTTGGGAAAAGGCTAGGCAGATGATGAACATGTGCCCTGTCCATCTCCATTTCAGTCGTTGATAGATAGTATGTATGTTTTTAAATTTAGTTTTGCTCTTTATATTTTTTAATTTCACTTTGTCTCTTCTTTTAACTCCGATTACACTTCTTTCAATACCGTTTTGACATACTTGGATTTTTTTATCTTGTTGCTCCGATAGTGCCCATGTTTGACATCAATATGACAAACATGGAAGGATACACGTGTTATATATTTTCCTTTTTCTTTGTGATAGGCATGTCTTTGTCCTTCATGACTTCTTGAGCTTGACATATGTGTAGTTAATAGAGCAAGAGCGTAGACGCCCTAGATTACTGAATTCTTATACACAAAATGTGTGGTAGGTATTGTATGTAAATCGTTCCAAGTACATGCTAATACTACTCAATTCCACTGTTTTTGTGTTAAAAAGGTTCAGTAACGTTTGGGGTGTCTAGAATGTTGATTAATGTAAAAAAAACAAGCCCACCAATCACAACTGTCCATTGCCAGTTTGATTTGAGTTGAGCGTGAGCATCTGGAATTTCGTCCTTAGTTTTAAAATGACATAAACTTGCAAATTCAGTGGGACCACCTACCATTCAAAAGTATGCCATATTGTTTTGGGCACAAACTGGTTTGGTGCCCAAAACAAGCAGGGTGGTTAGAATCTACGACTGAAAATTAGCCATGAAGTTCTAATACAGTCCTCCCACGTACAAAATTAAACTTATAAATTATTACCAGCTGCAAAAATCAGTTTTTATTTTCCCTCTTTCTTGTTTCATCCACCAACGGCCGGTCGTTATAAGTCAAACTTCGTCCAGTCCGAATAAGCCATTAAGTGTCCAAACAAAACAATATTATTTATGATAATATTTACGACGGTCATAAAGAAAATATATCGTAATTGTTTTATTATATTAATACTTCTAGCTCTGACCTCGGTCGTATTTTTAAATTGACGTTTTCTAATATGGAATTCAATTTATTGAAAGGTTGTGCATGTTAGGAATAAAAATATGTAATTTTATTCGATATTACCAAATTGTTTTATATTTTTCTAAATGAATGAAAAGATTTATTCGCAAGTACACCAAGATGCGTTAGGCAATTTAAGTTATATTAATACATCTTCTTAGCACGGCGGGCTGTGCTGGGGCAGCTGCTGCTGGTGCAGAAAACCTCAAACGGCGCAAATATAACAAGCTTATTGGCAGTTATATGTTTGAGCCGTTTGGGGTTGAGACATTAGGTCCATGGGGTCCGAGTGCTCATCGAGTGTTTCGAGACATTAGTAAACGGTTAGTCGACTGTTCGCGTGACCAGAGGGCTGGCCTTTTCTTCAGCCAGAGAATCAGCATTGCCATTCAACGTGGCAATACTGCCAGCGTTCTGGGCACGTTTCCCATTAACATCGATGTGGATGAATTTTTTGATGCGCAATGAGCCCCTTTTCCTCTCCCCTTTGTATGTAAGTTTGTTTTGTTATTAGGCATAAGATTAGAAATATTCAACTGTATATATTATTTAAATTATAAATAAAAAAATAAGTTATATTAAATAACTTATCTTTGGATTTTATTTGACTTTTTTGTAACTTACTTTCAGCATATTGCAAATGTAATATTTTTATTCATCTCAGCTGGTAAACATTTTCAATTTAAAACATCAGCTGTGTGTGTTGCTATCCAATTAGGAATTGACTTAGTACTAACATAAGTAAAATAGAAAACTTTTCAATCAACATTCCTGTTATTTTTTTCAACAAAAACTTACACTTGTTATTTTACTTAAAAACTCAAATACCCATTTGCATTTAACTTACTCAATCAAATCAGAACAAACTGGCAGTTCACAAAAAATAAATGTAATAATTTTACGTCAATTCGATATTTAAATTTCACAATTTCGCGGGTGTTTTCAGCCAGAAACACTTCAGAGTCGGTTTCACGAATATTTACAAAAGATTAAATACGAAGTTTAGTGGACCAAAGCTTTAGGTTACGAAGATATCAAAAAAAGCAAAATGCGATAAGGAAATACTCGAATATTTCCCGTAAAATATTATGAATTTGGCGAAAAAAGTTTTAGTTCCCGTCATAAAACATTTTTGTGGGTACATGAGTTTAGTTGGTAGGATTGCATTGAAAATATATTGATAAACATTCCATTTCGTGGTCTAATAGTTTTTTTTAGATAAAATGGCTTTTAGGCTTAGGGACTTTACTGATAGCGCGACGCATATTATATTTGCCAAACAAATTTCTAGAGGAAATCAATTGCGTTGGATTACATTGCATTATGTCGATGTGAAAGTACTTGCAATCTCAGATCAAATAAACAGTCAAGATGGAACGTTGCAAACAACAAGGTGACGCCGGTAAATCTACGCCTTCTCGTATATATACACAATTACACTCGCACACGTACAACGAAACTACGCCTTAGCTTGTCAGTCGAGCTTTTTATTTGATCTGAGAGCTGCCGGAGTCTGTATTCCACGTCATGTCAAAACTAGCATAGTTCGACTGTAAAAAAGGGACAGATGTATACAAGTCAGATACATCTGTCCCTTACGCACACTCAAAATTAACTTACTCTAAGAGCTTATGGCCACCCCCCAGGGAGTCTTTAAGTCAAGAATCAATATGTTTCTTCTAGGCAAACGTGCTACATCGTCGACCACATCATCCCTTAACATCAGGTGAGATAGGATCTAAAAAAAAAAATCGCCTATCAGTGTGATGTAAATCAAACCGCTTCGAGCCATCGGGAAATTCGCTTAGACTAATCTTTGGTATTTTGCTCATGATATAAATACCTATTACCTAATTGATAAACCTGACAGTAACTTAAAATAAAACAGGATCTACTACAAAAATGTAGGTCACCAAGTTTCTAGTAAGGTATCAAAGACTTCATAATTTATTCACGTAGATAGCAATTGTTCCGTTCAATGACAAAAAGTCTTATAGAAAGTCTCATTTTAACATATTATCGAAGCCACCCTACACCTTATCTACAATTTGTATGAAACATGAGCAGGTCAAGACATTCAAAGGCAGAAAAATGACCCGTTTTTTTTGTCCCGATTTTCCTAATGTCCCTCCTACAAGTCGTTAGGCTTTTTTCAAATATTCGATTATAAGAGCCGATAAACGTCGAGATTAAGACGTCGCAGTCACTAATTTGATTGTGGCCTTAAAGAGTCTTTATTTAAGCATATTTTGATTGATGTAATTATGCTTGACTTTTACGTGAATAAGGCACTTCATTAAGAACGGTAAGTACTTAATTAAGGTTTTAAATGAGATATTTTGATGTCGGTTGTTAAAATTATTATTACAGATGTGAATTATTGTTTTAAGGAAAATGGACATTTTAAATGTGAAAACTCAGAGCAGCTATATTTTTTGTAAAGGTTTTCCGCATGTGTTTTGTGATTGTAAAATTAAGAACTCTAAACATTTAATTGCTAGAAGAGATTTGTTATAAAGGGCCAGTATTACCTATGCATAATAATCATAATATTTCTTTATTAACATTTTGTGTAATCACATCGTCATCATCATCACATCATCAGCCTATTAATGTTCCCACTGCTGGGACACAGGCCTCTGTGAGTGGGAATGGGCCGTAATCCAGCACGCGAGCACAGTGCGGGTTAGTGGATGTCACATGTCTTCGAATTTTTGGTCTAGGACATGCCGGTTTCCTCACGATGTTTTCCTTCACCGTTTTGAGAGCAGTGGTGATGAAATAATTTACACAAAGTAAAGCGCTTACCTGGGCTCGAACCCACGACCTACAACTTGTAAGTCTTGGCCGATACCACTGGGCCACCATTGCCTTCATTTTTGTGTAAATCATGGCTAAAATATGTTAGCGTATTTGTTTCCTATCACCCGATCCTCCTAACATCTGCGATCGTTCGTTCCATCGTAGAATTCATCAATCGCTTCCATCAGGCGGGATACAGGTCCAGAGCTTGCTCATTGTCATAAATAAAAACTTATTAACAAAATAATTTAACCGACTTCCAAAACAAAACACTACAAAGCGAAAAATAACTTTATTTCGGCAGTCTGTGTCTTTGCTACCAATTTTCATCGTTTTTGAGACTGACTTCCGAGAAGAATAGTTATTTATGCTACAAGTGCGGGAAGTATGTGACTTCCGATGAGTGCTATTTTTATTCACGAGCGAGCGAAGCGAGTGAGTGGATAAATCGAGACGAGTCGGAAATCATCTTACGCACGTGTATCATACAACATTTTACTATGCATTGTGCGAGGAAATAAAAAAATATATCTGAACCAAGCAAGAAATTAATAAAATGGCGCTTATTCAAAGGCGCTCAGCATATCCACAGATTAACTAATAAAAGCTGTCACGTCGTAACGCAAAAAGGTACGAGCAAAATATTCATTCTGCCAAACATATTTAATGAATACTTATTTAAAATTAATTTATTGATCAAAATCTAAATCTAGAGTAATAAAAACGCCTTAAATGAAGTATTAGTTTTGTTTTACCTTTTATATGAATGATAATATGTACAGAACTAATTTTTAAAAAATTTCTCAAATAATAAAAACTCTATGCGGCGGGCTGACGTTGGAGTTAAAAATTAAAAAAGTACAGGAAAGTAAAAAGCACTAGTAAAAAAAAGTGACACTTTCCGCACAGTTTGGCTGCTTGGAAAACGCTCTTTTCGAGGACATGCATTGTAAAGTTATTTTTCGCTTTGTAGTATTTTGTTTTGGAAGTGAATATTTTTGTTTTTTTATTTTTTTAGTTTTGGTACCTTACATTGACCAAGAAAATACACATTATGAAGGATAACTCAAAAACGAAGCTTTAAATGAAAAAAGAATCATCAAAATCGGTTCACCTAGTAAAAAGGTCTGAGGTTATACACAGAAAAATAAAGTTGAATTGAGAATCTCCTCCTTTTTGAAATCGATTAAAAACGTAAATAAAAAATAAATTATGAAAGATTTTGATTGACATAGAAACTCTACTAATTAATTTCATCAAAGTGATGAAATAAAAAAGAGAGCAGTGGTGGCCCAGTGGTATCAGCTGACAAGTTTTAGGTCGTGGTTCGAACCCAGGCAGGCGCTTTACTTTGTGTAAATTATTTCATCAGCACTGCTCTCAAAACGGTGAAGGAAAACATCGTGAGGAAACCGGCATGTCCTAGAACCAATAATTCGAAGACATGTGACATCCACCAACCCGCACTGAGCCCGCGTGGTGGATAACGGCCCATTCCCTCTCACAGAGAGAAGGCCTGTGTCCCAGCAGTATGGGAACATTAAGAGGCTGATGATGTGATGTGATGAAATAAATAAATTAATCACAGGTATATAATAATTGATATATTAACCAAGGATATTAATATAGCAATTACAGGACGAAGGAAAATCAGTTATTTTCTGAGAACCAAGCTCTCACCTACGTAGATTATTTTCGGGCACTTTATTGTCTGAAGGTAATTTCGTGGAAGAAACATCGAAAACAACAGGCAATCAGGAAATTATAATGATTTCTCATAGTTATTGATATTGATAGATCTTGTTAAGAGTTCAATAGATGTCTCATAGTTGTGTGTAAGAGTTGACCAAAGATACATTTTATCAGTGATAACGACTGTCAATAGTTCAAAATGGCTTGTCAATGTGACATTTTAAACGTTTTGACGTTTGATCGCTGAAATAATGTCACTTTCTCTGGACCTCTGGAAGGCCATAGGCACAGATAATATAATACTAGCATACAGATGCCTCATCCCATACAAATAAAGTGCCGACTTAACTAGCGTTTTTCATCTAATTATACTGATAATTTTTTGTAGGTACATTGATCGCGTTCGGTTCTGTTCCACGGCGATGGATAGATCACCATCTATATCCGTGGAACGGAACCATGCCGACGTACTGTACTGATAAATCGATCGCGTTCGGTGACATTCCACGGCGATAGATAGATGACCATCTATATCCGTGGGACGGAACCGAACGCGATCGATTTATCAGTACAGTACGTCGGCATAGTTTCTTTGTGTGGGATGAGACACCACGCCATAGGTATTAGTATGTATTTAATCTTTTAATAACTCAATAAAATAATATAAATATATTTAATATTAAAAGTTATAATTAATATAAAATTAAAAGAGCTTTCTTTTTTGTTCACAGGTGTCATCTAAGAAAACTATCGGATAAGGTACGTTTAGCTTTAGCAATAGTACTATAAATAATATCTACCTAAATAATACGTTCAAACTAATAGTTCAAACGAATACTATCATTGGCAAGTTAAATACAATAAATCTTTTAATAATGTTTTCAGTAAATCACATCCTGTCAAAGAGGAAAAGATTTCTTAAGGTTACACTAGTCGAAAATTCTTCCATACAAACGTAGTCTAGGGATTACTCCACTGTTGACGATGGCTGTTGACGATGTACGTTCAAAAAAATGATATGAATTTGTCTCATCATTATCTAGCCCTGTATGGAAACAAAAAAGTATAAAAGAAAAATATTTGAAAGTTATGAGCGTCGGAAGTTCCATATTTCAACACTAATTTTATCGCATCTATGGGTGGCAATAAGTTATTATATTATTTTGAAAGTATACGTTTAGTAGTTTTTTCATAATGTTTAGACTCCCAAAGGTCTGTTTATAAAATTTCGCGTGCTTGTTTTCGTCATAAATCATCATCCATTTCGCTACAATCTTGCAAAAGTGCTAATTCGTACGCAAACTAGCTTCTTACTGCTCATCACAGCATCTATGTCTTTCGCACGAGTTATCGGATGAGATAGCAGGCATTTTAACCCCGCGCACAAAATAGTTCGTGCCGTCGACTAGTGTACCCTTAATAATATCCTTTCCTTATATATACCCCAGGTCAAATACCTTTATTATGTAACGTCAACTGTGAAGCCCGTCCCAGGAGTTCTAGCAATCCTTTTATGCCTACTTCTATAGGTACTGAAGTAGCCTTCCTTATCTAGAAAGCCTGTTTAGAATTACCTCACACATGAAAGTATGAGATAACTGGTATTACTAGCGTATTTTTCAGGTAACTTGAATACTCTTTAGACCCAATATATCGGGGAATATATTAGGTATTTATACGCCCTTTAATGTCTGTTTTGTTTGGCAGATGTACAATCCCTAAAGGAATCATATTACTTCCTGCGTTGTTTGTAGAAATAGGCCGTCAATATGGGACATTAAAATATGATACAGAAAATGGAATTTATTACTAAGCGAGCTTCCTAACGGTTCGACGCGATTCGATTTATATTATACAAGTGACATTTACCAAGCACTTCAAAGCAAGAGATTTAGTGTGAGAACAGTAAGAGGCTCGAGACAAGTGTAATTCGATGTAAGCGATGGCAATAAAATGGTTGAAATGCCAAAATGTAAGGGATTGACATTTCGATAGAACTTGACATTCCCATACATATTTGACACGTTCCGAATCGCTATCGCGTCGTTTTTGTTGATACAATGTCAGTTGGCTAGAGCCCAAGGTGTCGTATTATCTTTCTTCTCTCTCATGTAACGAAATGAGCCTAAACGTGACGCATCCTTGAACTGTCACTCTCAAATCTTGTCCAATTATCGAATCACCGCATAAGTTTCCAAAACCGTTACTTTTACTATTAGCTTTTTCGAAATTCAATCTTGTCATTCTAATACACTTTTTTCACCATCAGTATCGTTAGCATGTCAACATACCTTTGTGACATATCTTGCATCGGCGTTGACATTACATGCCATCATTTAAACCAACGAGGTAGGAAAACTATGGAGACGGCATATTCTACTATATGAAGAATAGTTATACAAATATCTATAATACCGACACACGCATGTCAAAAAGCGTTTTGTCTCTTTTTAACTAACCAAGAGCTGCATATGAAAAGAGAGACATCTAAATGTTTGTCAAGGATTAAACTTGGTAACACTTTTGAGTGACGTCAAAATCATGTCTATGCGTGACCGGTCGCCATGTTGATTGCCGAGTAAAATTGGTAGTTGTGTGCCGTATATGTACGTTTATCTGTGTAGTTGTGCTGTCAAACGGGTGCAAATAGGCAGCCATCTTAATTGCCCGGTTTTTGTAGGTATGCACGCTAATTTCGTAGGTATGACAAGTCCATAGGTTTATAAGTCAGTGGTTTAAACACACCAGCGGTGACCGAGACATGCGTCACGGTCTCTGTCTCCAGTTTCGCGTCGCAGCGCGAACGTCCACTTCACTTCAAAAACCATGCCACCAAAACCGTTACTTAAACTAGTAGCTTTTTCGAAATTATTATCCATTTTCGACGCTGTCTATACTATTGGTAGATATCGTTAGCACGTCAACTAACCTTTGTGACATATCTCGCATCGGCGTCGACGTTACATGACAAGTCTCATGTTTGGCGGCGACATTCATTCCACATTACGTGCCCAGATAACGTGTAATGTCACAGCAATAAGCATTGCTTTTTATTTACATTTGGTTCGAAATCTGTTCAGTGTAATTAGGTAGGTACGTTTATTGTTTGAAAAAGTTGTTTAGATTCTTCATTCAAATTTCTGTTTTTGAAATTTTTATAAGTCCTGTCCTGAACATCCACAGGAGAAATGATAATATACGATATTTTGACAGTTTTATTTATTATTTCTGTCCTGGTGTCTGTAATCATAATTATCTTGCAGTTTAATTTGACACTCTGCCCGGTGTTGGGTTGAGTTGAAAATTGCAAAACTTAATTTTAAAAAAAATACAACATTTAAGCTTGGTTCAATCTGTACTAAAACTAAAATGCCAACAACAATTTGCAAGAGAACATACGTAATTACTAAGTGTAAAAGTTTGATCGAATTCGCCCAAGACAGATAATTGAAAATTATTTTGAACCTTATTTGTTCCCAACCTTTTTTTTTCCGGACAGGTAAAATTGTCATATTTAGCGGATCATAAAAACATTGTGAAGTACTTGACGTTTTAAATGGGTGTGGGAAGATAAAACAACTAAATAGTATTTCTTACTTTAGACACAGATAATATAATACTGCCATACTGTAGATAAATAAATGCTTTACCTGTAATTCTGTTTTTTTAAATTGATACCTAAATGGAAGAAGTCATTGACGCCTAAAATACAGAGCCTGCTAACCTAGCACAGGAGTCAGGGCTTTTCCTTTTAACACAATGTAACCAACAAAAAAATATATAATTTTACCTGACTGCAGGGAAAGGGAACTGACTTAGCTCTAGGGAGCTGAATAAGCTCTATCAGGTTATCTTTTCTTGGAATGAGTAAAATACATTTGATAGGTCTCACAGTT
Organism: Orthosia incerta; assembly: GCA_948252205.1. Lineage (NCBI taxonomy): Eukaryota > Metazoa > Arthropoda > Insecta > Lepidoptera > Noctuidae > Orthosia > Orthosia incerta. The sequence continues at coordinate 26,718,142 of OX411756.1, read as the reverse complement.
ACCTCTATATCCGACAACTATCGTCAATTCCCTCTTGTTAATTTGCGGCATCAATACAACATACCAATTAATTTTAGCACTAAATATTGATTTAATGTTTAATTACATCACAGAGTATAATTATGTCATTTTAATTAGCAGTTAACTTTGATTGGCAACAATATAACAATGTTTGTTTAGCTTCGGCATCAGTGGCGTTACAATAGGGTGGCAAAGGGGAGTCGGCTCAACGGATCGGTTCGACGGGCCCCCAGCCCGAGAGCCATTGAGTACCTACAGGAGGAATATAAAAAAAAGTCTGAATTTTTTGTAATAGAAAATTACTGGATAGATTAAATTAAGATAAGACCGTGCACACTTTTTATTTTTTTTATTATTGATAGGCTCGCGCCTTACCACTATCTCACCTGATGGAAAACGATGATGTGGTCAACGGTGTAACACGCTTGCCTAAAAGAAACCTATTCACTCTTGACTTAAAAACCCCAAGGTTGTAGCAGCAGTGGAGAAAAAGAATAATGAGAGCCGACCCCGAATAAATGGGATACGGTCGCGACAAGAAGAAGAAGACAAAATTATCCAAAAATGCACACAATATAATTATTGTTTGCATTTTTGGTTAATTTTGTCTTCCTCTTCTTGTTGAAGTTTCATTATTATAAAACATTTTTTTTTAATCGGATAAAAAAATGTTTTATAGTAATGAAACTACAACGTCAAGCTTTTCTACGTTTAGGGAGGGCCCCAACCGAGGTCGTCCTCTAGGACGACCTCTAACTACGTGATGGTATGACAAAACTTTAATTGGAGGAACAACTGCCCGACGCAACAATACAAACAGACAGGACAGATTGTCCTGTCCATCCGATGAATTTGCCACGGTCCGCAGATGTATAGTTACGCCACTGTACGGAATATTTTTATCGACTTTATATTTACCACATTAATTCATACTGTAGGTAGTTGTTTAGTTGCTGTTAGTACATAATGTTATTAATTAAATATTACTCGTTTGGGCTAATAATAATGTTTATAATAAATTACTGGTATGGTTAGCAGAGTGGCCGGTACGGTTATTTATGTATCTCGAGTAAGCGTTATGCAGAACATCCGATCAGTGTCCAAAGAATACAAATACTAAAATATTTATTTCATCTCGTGCATTGTGTCAATAATAATAATCGTATTCTGGGTTTTCTAAAAGTAAAATTTACAACCAGGTACGCTTCAAAAATGTTATTATAGTGGCTAATAAGTTCGTGTATTTTCTTATAGAGTATGTTTACATCGTCAATTTAAACTGGTGCTGGGTAGTTTTTATGAAGGAGATGATCATTGTAGTATTTTTTCATAGATTCGCGCTTTCTTGGAAATGGTTTGAATGGGACAGAATACATGTCTAGAGCCTCTGCTATAGACAAGTTAAATTCTAACAACGAAAGCCTCGTGGTAGCTATTGGAAAAATTACAAATATGTAAAATAATGTGCTTTACATTCGAACGTCAACAATACCGAACATTTTGGGATTTCGACCATCGCCTTTGCTGATAAACTGACAGTTTGTCTAGGCGGTCAGGTGTAACCGAATACCATCAAATCTATTTAACAAGTCATCGTCATCATCATCATATCAGCCGAAATACGTCCACTGCTGGACATAGGATTGACATTGACATTTAACAAGTAAAATTTAATAATTAAAGAAATCACCGACACATTTTTATTTCATGCTACCTATATAACTTATTTATTAGTAGACACGCTTCGATCGAAAATCTATTGAACACGAAATTATGACACGATATACACGTAAAACGCCCCATAGAACGGCTGAACCGATTTTCATCAAACATAGCTAAGAACACTCTCAATAAAATCACCAGTCAAACAAAAAAAACCGAAATCAAAATCGATTCATCCACATCATCACATCATCGGCCTATTAATGTTCCCACTGCTGGGACACAGGCCTCCTCTCTGTGAGAGGGAATGGGCCGTTATCCACCACGCGGGCCCAGTGCGGGTTTGTGGATGTCACATGCCTTCGAATTTTTGTTTCTAGGACATGCCGGTTTCCTCACGATGTTTTCCTTCACCGTTTTGAGAGCAGTGGTGATTAAATAATTTACACAAAGTAAAGCGCCTGCCTGGGCTCGAACCCACGACCTACAATTTGTAAGTCGCAGCCGTTACCACCGGGCCACCACTGCTCTTCGATCGATCATCGATTTCGAATTGAATTGATTCATCCGTTAAGGAGCTATGATGCCACATACAGATACACAAACACAGAGGTACGTCAAAACTTATAACACCCGTCTTTTTTCCGACGATGGTAAAAAAACCTCGACTTCAACTCAAAAGTTCTTGCGACACAGCACACCCCTAGCTCCATTTAAAGTTGACGTTGTTACACATCGCGGGGTCGCGACAATTCAACGGTCTCACAGCACTGTTTAGCGCGTACTACATACATACCGTATAGTTCCATAATTAGGTCACGTCGTACTCCAGCTTTGTAACACTGTGACGGTGGAAGTATTTCTGTTTGTAGGAATGATCTTGTTTTTTACACAAGTGTTACAGAGAGGGGGTGCGTTTAAAGAGCCTTTATTGCTGACGTTTTGTGGTAAGCACGTCTGGAGCACCCAGCAAGCGTGTCGATCATCAAGGTTAAGCAAAGCTTGCTGAAGCCACAGCACACGTGTGAGTACTATGTTCCGACTGTAAATCTACCATACACTGTACCTATGTGTCGTTCATTGACTTGTGCAACAGCACAGCAGCTTGTAGCACTGTGATGGTGGATGTATTTGTGTTCGTATGATCTTGTTTTTAGGGTTCCGTACCTCAAAAGGTAAAAAAAGGAACCCTTATAAGATCACTTTCTTGTCCGTCTGTCCTTGTGTCACCACCGATTTTCTCAGGAACGGGTGGATCTAGCAAGTTGAAATTTATACCAGATACTGAGGTCTATATTCCCTTTTAGGTGTATAAAATCAAGGTCCTGAGTCAACACGATAAAAAGATGTAAGCAAATTTAGATTTTCGCGATAACTTGTAAGTACGAAAATTTACCTTAATTTTATCATCATTCATCATCATCATTTCAGCCGAAAGACGTCCACTGCTGGACATAGGCCTCCCCCAGGCGTCGCCACATTGACCGATCCCGTGCGTCTCGCATCCAGCGCCTTCCCACAACCTTAACCAGGTCATCAGTCCACCTAATGGGAGGCCTTCCAACGTATCGTCTTCCGGTTCGCGGTCGCCATTACAGAACTTTTCGGCCCCATCGGCCATCCGTTCTGCGAGCAATGTAGCCCTGCCCACTGCCACTTAAGTATAGCAATTTTTCGGGCTATGTCGTTAACCCTGGTTCTCTAGCGGATGTCCTCATTTCTGACTTCTTAGATTCTCACGACTATAACTAGCTTATGAAACTGTTTCAAATCAAATCCTCCATGCTCTACCGTCACATGGGCATGCAAAACATATTATTTATTTTATACAAATTAAAATATTGAATTATCATTTTAAAAATCAATGAGAATCAAATAATACAAATTAATGTCAATCGTTTGAATTGCAGTAAAATGTCACAATAATACATTAATGTCATCAAGGTTACAATTTAAAAATAAAATAAAAATGTCAAATGGTATAAATAGCATGTCAATCAATCAGTGATTCATCATTAAGGAAGTCGTCAATTGTGTAATAACTTTTTTAAATTAATATTTCCATTAGTGCCCTTTTAAATTTCAATACACTCATAGTTTTAATAATATTAGGTACTTTGCTATAAATGCGTGGGGCAGTGCAAAAAAAACTTTTTTGCATTAGTGCAGTTTTACATTTAACTTGACACAATTGATTCACATATTGAGTTCGTATTGGATTTCTTCTGACTGCCGATAAGTTTTGAAATAGATTTCAACGAATTTTTTGTATTTGATATCGACAGGTATGAAATTTGGACCTGGAGAAGTCTAACTAAATGGATTATCCAATTTCGCTAATAAGATGTAGATCGACTTATCCTGGGCTTGGCTTGGATTTCAAAGGTAATTCAGTATATTATAGGATTTTCGTGTTGAGAATATGACTGTTACAGACTTTGTCACCGCATAACGTCTATATGCCACATAGAAATACTTATTAAATCTTTTTATTAAGTTTTTTTAATAGTTTCCAGTCAATGTACAAACCCATATTTCTACAAAAAAAAACCTTTATAAAAATAAACATAATAACATGTTGTAGACCCGGGAACCGAACCCACTTAACCATTTGACTAATGGAGCGGTTAACCGAAACTGGGTAACAGGGAAAGCTACCCTTCAAAATGGTTGGAACATGGTTTCGGCACAAATTAGCATAAACTGTGAAATTCTATGTGTCAACAAATACATTTATCCATTGGAATAATAATATAATAGGAATGCTTGAAAATATGTTTGAATGTTTGTCCATCAATTACGCGTAATCGGCTGAACGAATTCGGATAAAATTTGGGACTAACATAGACCTCGTTAGCCTAGTAGTTGCAAGCGCTACTAGTAAAGGATCCGGTTTCGATGCCTTTTTTTTTGTTTTTGTAAATCATCCCATTCTCCCGCTTATGGGTGAAGTGGAAGGGCGTATCAGACTCTTACTGACTAAAACCCACCCGTGTTCCATCAGTTCCTTGAGCCAGGGCTGCGGTAACTCTCTTTCAAATTTATCCGCGACCCAGACAGGCATCGGCCCTAGCGGACTCCGTCAGTTTTTGCTGACATCTCTTTGAGGCGCGCGTGGAACACTACGCGCCGTCGACTCGGGCCTGGCACTTATTGGACGGGTAGCTACCCATTACTCGCCGTCCGCAAGACGCGCCTACAGTGGCTGGGAATCTACTTGCGGTTCCCATCGCCCAGGGTGTCTCCTGCGGTGGCTAGGGCGTCTCTGTTGCTGGTTTCGATGGCTGGTTCGGCAAACTATTTTCTGTTTTTTTTTCATCTAGAATTTTAATCTAAATAAGTGGACGGTTGGTGGCAATAGCCTCCTGTTGTATGAGACTTAAAAATAACTGGCGAACTGGCGAAATTTGGGTGTCTAACAGATTTGGGTTTCTGAAAGATACGGTAGGCCTACACCCTACATCTTTACTTAAATCTTCGGGACTACAGGCGTAATTTTATGTGCCGACGCCGGCATAAAATCAAAACGTTTCTTTCAGAAAAAATGACGCAACAATCATTGTAACTATAGTGCGCGCGGAACTAGTTTGCCGCGCCTTAGGTATGTGAGCGGTGAGACGGAGAGGCGGGGGCGCCAGTAAAACCCGGGATGACCCATTGACAATGGGTGTGATGACCCACTGACCCATTGACATTGTCATTGTCCACTGTCCTAACGCGCCCCCTCACCCCTGTCGCCACCTAAGGCGCGGCCAACTAGTTCCGTGCGCACTATGGTTCACCATATTGGCCTTGTTTATTCTGTCTCCTGCTTGATATGGAGGAAAGTGGAAATTTTAGTTTTTCCTACTCCTCGTTGCGGGATCTAAGACAGTTAAATTCTCCGGGACTTCGTCGAGCTTCATTGCCTCGTCGCTTTTCGGTGGTCGCCACAGTTAATTCACGCTTTTAGGAGTTGCTGTGGTTTGGGAATAGTGCGGTGGGATTGTCCCAATAGTTCACCATAAGGGACGCAATTTAAATTGCGTCGATAGGCGATAATCACGCACGTATTTTTTAAGAAATTATGAAGAGCCTCTTAAAAAAACACTTATTGGTATGATATAAATCAGGAGGGTAGCTAGAAAAACCCAAAACGCTTTGATTCCGAATATTTCCGATTCCTTTCAGCCTCTCAGAAACAACTACTCTCTCTTATTAGGTTACAGGCTCTTCCTATCTTCGGCCAGTAATGTTATCAATAAAAGCTTTATTTATTTATTGCGTCTTTATTGAGGGGGAGCTAACAGGATTTTTGAGCAAGCATATTTTTTACGAAACGGCCACCAAACTATTCCAGACCACTGCGAGTCCTGAAAGCCAGAATCAATAGTTGCTAACACCAGATAAGCGCCGCACACTGGTTCAGGGGCGGAAAAAAGTACTTTGTTTCGACCTTGTTTAAAATGTCTACAATTTGGTACACACATACTAGAATGTTAGTAGAAACAAGTCTTAAAATTAATACGGGTAAATAATTATACAGTATTTAATTATATGATACCAAAGTAGGGTGATCTAGAATTAACAAAAATCGTGCAAAAAATATTGTTATTTCAAGTATGAATAAAACCTAAATACTATAATTATCAACTTTTATTTTTAGTTTAGTCATAAGTTTATTGTGTGTATTAATAAAATACATAAACATAATTATGATATAATGATAATTACTTGCTATTACATTTTTAGTGAAGAAGAAGGTCATTTGGTACCTTTTGTTTTCAATCATGAGATCATAACTAATCTCCGTTATCGACCGATGCGTAATAATATAATTTCGGAGATTAATTAGACCCTATAGATTAAGAATACATCAGTTTTGACTGCGATAACCTGCGATCTTGGAAATACCAGGTGCTTAACTAATGACGCTCTGTAAGTAAGAAAAATTGCATTATAACTAAAAAAACATTAAAACTATGTCTTCTCTATTTAATATTTAAATTATTAATATTTATTTATATAGAAATGCTTAAAGACTGTATATTTTGCATCATATTTATAATTGAATTCATGTGAAAAAATATGATGAAGATGTGATGTTAATTTAAAAAAAATACGTATTATATCTTTCTCTTTGTATACTGGTACATTCATTATATCATTTTAATAATGTATTATAAAGAAACGCAACGTCTTTTCATTTAAAAATAATATTTCCGCATGCCCGTACTACCTGCACCACTGTGCGCCGTGTCAATGAAGCTTGACGATCCTGGAGAAACGATTCAACTGTCTTAGCTACCGCTACGAAATTAATCAGAAAAGAACAGTTGGCAAGCATATTAGTGGGGAAAAGTTGCACTTAACGTGCAGGGCCTTTCATTTTCATTTGATCCAGTGCGGCTTTACGCATAATTAGGCAGACCTGACGAAGAAATTGAGGGAAAACTATGAAAACTTCGAATATCTATGTTTATTATTTGTATTCTCCTACTCGGCTATCAATTTTCTGCCCTGGATATAACATAACATCAACATGTATTCCCCGAAGGTTTAGCGGTTCAGCTATAGTACGGTTGTGTTTGAAATGTGTTTACATTTCACCAATTATATTTAAGTCCTATGTAAAATGGAGCGAGCATAATTATCGCCAAATGTCTGCTTGGATTTGCTTGCTCAAAAACCCTGCCAGCTCCCCCTGTACTATTTCTTCTGCGAGGCACTAATAATCCGATATTGGGGTCTCAATGTCAGGACCCATTTATTCCTCAAATTGATCCTTTTGCCAGAACTAAGGGCTGTTATTTGTTTGGCGGGGAGAAACTGTAGTGTTTTTTTTGTACGTAAATTGAATGCGATGTCCATAGCAGCCGCTCGAGTTGAAAGTTTCAACAAAAAGACAAAGTGAAAAAACAAATATACATCGAATACGTTAAAGAAGTTAGAGGATATAACTAAAATCATAAAATAACGACTCGTCATCAACATAAAGTTTTTTAATAAGCTGCGTAGTTTAAACCGATTTACAGAAATAAATATCATTCTTTCACTTTTTGCCCAGCTGTGGGACAACAAAAAGCTGGCTAGTATCGACCCACCATCTAATCAATATCTTTGGTACCTATTATTTTTCCTTTTTCGACACCGACTTCGGAAAAGAAAGTAATTTTTAGCTTTGTAGTGTTTTTCTTCAAATCGACTTCCAAAAAAACACTACAAAGCTAAAAATTACTTTTACTTTTACTTAATTTTTAGCTTTGTAGTGTTTTTTTTGGAAGTCGGTTTGAAAAAAAACAAACCGGCTTCCAAAAAAAAAACATTACAAAGCTAAAAATTACTTTCTTTTCCGAAGTCGGACCTTTTGAGTGTTATTTACCGTCGATTTAGCCCGTCAGAGAAGTTACAAAAGTACATATAAATAAATTTCATAACCTTTCAATTCCTTACATCTTTCAAAATTCAGCCAATTAAACCTCCCAGCAAAAACCCCGTCCATAATTCCCTTAGATATGATTTCATAAATAAAATCACTATGCACTTAAACAGATACTAGGCCAGCTAAATATAAAAGTGGGAATTCTCAAGCATTGCTCGTCGACTCATTTCAATTTGCAACGTTCGTCTTGTAATTTGAGCGCTATACTTACCGCGATAAAATTATGCAGAGTAGAATAACTGGATGTGGCTGGAAGGGGTGAGCGTGGTTGGTGTATAAAATTTGTTAGGGCTGAGCGCGGTTTTGGGGTTGAAGTTGTAGTTGGAAATTTGCAGTAAGACATTTATCTACGGTCGTATTCGTGCAGATTGTATCGACTCAAAAATGATGCGTTTTTTTATTTTCTTTAGATCTAATGACTTTTTCAATCGTTAGATATTATAGATATAAAAGAACGATGCAAATATTTATTTTTGAAAACTACGTGGTTTGAAAACTCGTTTTGTCTTTCTAATAAATAAATAATCCTGTATTACAGTCATTGATGTTCATATTCAACCTCCAGAAATATGACCATGTGTCAAGCTGCAGAACTGAACTCAAATGGATGCCCTTTCGGCAGAGAAGAAATTTTCGCGCTTTGACTGCGCTTTTCTCTCTACTCAACTCTCCCACACCTCCTTATCTCATACCTCACTTTCAATACCTATGTACTTCACACGCTAGGGATCTGCGTTCATCTAACAATCTTCTCCTGCTCTGTCCTTCTCATACTTCTGATATTGTTCATTCTTCCTTTCATATTCAGTCCATTCTTCTCTGGAATGCGCTTTCTCTCGATATCAGATCGGCCACCAGTCAGTATGCATTTAAGCGCAAGTTGTGGCATTATTTTCTAAATGAGAGTCGTCTCAATACGCGCCTTTTTATTAATTTATAAATATATATGTATATTATTGTATATATAGTATTTATTATAGTACCTATTTATGTATGTTTATTTTAACTATATCCCTACTTTTGTACTCATTTTGTGTTTATTATTTAATTTTTTATGCACCTGCCATGCATGAATGCCTCAGGCATTAAGTCCGCATATGTACTTTTATGTTGCATGAAGTTTTAATAAATAAATAAATAGCTGAAATAAAACGTGTCAAAAGTATTTGCCCTTAAAACAGAAACTTTAGGTTATTTTGAATGCTTATTTATTGCAGAGAGAATACAGAATTACAGTTTCACGATTAACAATAACTTCTAAAAACATTCCTGGAATGCCTGGCCTAGATTTTAAATAGCTTAGGCACCTGTTAAAATTTAGTAAAATATTCCATTTGCTAACTATCCAATTTACCGCACACCGAGCGTCCCCAGAATCCCCGTTAACAACCATAATTTATTAAAATAGATCGCATTAGTAGTTTGCAAGTTATAATTACACGAACTGAGGTACGCAGGGTACCACCAAATGGAATAAATAAGGAAGTCTAACTCCACACAATGAGCGAAAACGCACGCACACTTTGAGACGCTTCACGTACAGCGAGCGGCCTCAGCGAGTGCAAGCGACCGGCCTCAGCGAGTGCAAGCGACCGGCCTCAGCGAGTGCAAGCGACCGGCCTCAGCGAGTGCAAGCGACCGGCATTTGTCGATCGCCGTACATGTGTGCGTGAGACTGTTTTTGTCCGATATATGGAGTTAGCTTTCTGTACGTTTCTACTCTCTAGTTTTACCTATTTGATCACACTCGCTCATATTTGATGTTGTTATTTGAGCAGTTTACAGTTCAGGAGGTTGATTTTACCGCATGCAATGGAATATATCCTTCGAATTAAATCGTCTTGGGATACGGATAATGCGAATAGTCTCGTACAACTACAATTTGTAATGTGATGGTATCTCGTAATAGCGTTGGTTGTACCAAGAAGTTTTCGAGACAAAAATTGCAACAAGCGCAATGTCATAAGGGTACGATTAGGTGAACGTCTTTTGTTTCTTTTTGTGATGTTGGTACGTGCAACTAGGTTCTGCCCGCAGCTGCGCCCGCATGAAAACTTTATTATACCAAGGGAATAATAGCAAAATTCTGGGCCAAACATAATCTATACTTATAATATTATATATTTATATTATATACTTACAAGATTATAAAGAGGAAATATTTTTTTGTTTGTTTGTACCGAATAGGCTCCGAAAATACTGCACCGATTTAAAAAATTCTTGCACCAATAGTAAGCTACATTATTCCTGAGTGACAAATGCTATATTTCAAGCCCGATAACGGGTCCTGTGGGGTGGTCCACGGGAGCGAAGCCACGGAGAACAGCTGTATTTAATATTTTCCATCAACAGGCTTAGAAGAAGAAGATCCTAAGGGAACATTACACCAGGATAAAAAGTATCCTATTTGTTAATCCTGACTAATAACTATACGTGTGCAACATTTCACACAAAGTTTCAGTTTCACCTTCGTAAATCCCGTTCCCGTGGGAATCTATACTAATATTATATAGCAGAAGAGTTTGTTTGTTTGTTTGAACGCGCTAATCTCAGGAACTACTGGTTGGAATTGAAAAATTATTTTTGTGCTTGATATTCCATTTATCGAGGAAGGTTATAAGCTATATAACATCACACTACGATCAATAGGAGCGGAGCATAAGTGAAAAGTGTTGCAAAAACGGGAAACATTATTCCTTTTTGAGAGCTTCCGATGCATGCGCTGCGTAAACGATTTAAGATACGCAACAATCAAGTATGTAGGGTAGGTAGGGTAGATGGGTAGGTAGGTAGCCAGTTGTCAGGAGCGAAGCCGCGTGGGACATCTAATAAAGGGATAAAAAGTAACCTATATCAACCGGGAATAGTGTAGCTTCCCAATGGGGAAATAATAGGGAACATTACTATCAATTGCTCCCGCCAGATGGCGCTTGACGGCTCTGAGTAAACAAAAACATAACAACATGGCGTCTACTACTGTTTGTGGTTACCGAACTCTTTTTTACTGTTTTTAAGATAACTTGTGTTCAAAAACCAAAAAATAATATTGGGGCAGTTAGTTAGCTTCATTTTTCTTTCACTATTTGTTTTATATTTTGTATACATAAACTGCGAAATTTTGTCGCTGGACTTTGACAGTTTGATTTTTTTTAGGGATGTGTCCGATATGTCTAAACGTAACTTATATCGGATATGTGTTAGATATCATATCATATCGATATCGATATCAAAATAACCGATATTACAAAAGCTGTATCTAATAAAAACCTTACTAGCGTGTGAGAAAGAATAATTCAAAACTTAAAACCGTAAAAATACGAAAACGTACGAACTACGAACAAAACGCAAACTTCACAAACGTTAGGAACCATATGCGCTACCTATCTTTCTAAGTATTATTTCTTGTTCGTTGTTAGTTTGCTCATCTAAATAACATTTTAACTTTTGCAAACTGTACTACTGATATCGATATCTGAAAACCGTTTTCGATATCGATATGAAAACACATACATAACCGTTTGCGCAAAAAACCGAAAACGCCCTTCTCTAGTTTGTTTACGCAGAAACCTGTGGCGCCATCTGAGCGCAGCTTTGCGGATAGTTCCCTATTTTTGAAATCGATCCAGTAGTTTTTATGTTTATTCGTTACATACAAAAATTCAAAAATAAAAATCATTCCTCTTTATAATATTAGTATAGCAGTATAGATTAACAACGCTTTTCGGACATATTGTATTCTAACATGATTTTATATATATATCCTAAGTCAAACTTAAGAAAGCGAAGGCGCTCTACTAAGGTTTCGTTTTTCAAAAACACGATATGCCGCCATTAGTGCCAATATCCACCCTTTTCTCTCTGTTGCGTCAAACAAAATTACTGTAAATCATTATTAAAATTAATTAACAGTATTTTATACTTCGTTCACATCTACGTAGTTAAAGCTGGCTCAGGCTTCTTATAATTAACTTAGACTCAACTAAGAATGTTAGAACTATGTATGAAGAACTGAGATACTACCAATACAACTTTATCTAAGTTAATATAAGCTATTAAGTGCTGATCAAAGGATACTAAAGTGTAAGCAAATATTGCTGTACAAAGTACACCTAAGTGTAAGTTAAGGGTACATAGTACGAAGTTGCTAATTAACTTCATCATCTAAGAGAATTGCTGATGACTATTAAGGTTACACTTAGTCGATAATTCTTCCATACAAACGTAGACTATGGATTACTCCACTGTTTGACAATATACGTTCAAAATAAAAAATGATATCAATTTGTTTCTCATTATCTAGCCCTGTATGGAAACAAAAAAGTAAAAAAAAAAAAATAATAATTGAAAGTTATGAGCTCCATATTCAAGTTACATATTTCAACACTAATTTTAACGCATCTTTGGGTGGAAATAAATAACATAAGAAAAAGGAAAATTGCAAAACGGCCACAATACAGGGATAGATTAGTAGTTCAAAAATGCAAATAATATTATTTTGAAAATATACATTTAACGGTTTTTTCATGATATCTAGACTCCCAAAGGTATTTTTATAAAATTTCGCGCGCTCGTTTTCGTCCTAAATAATCATCCATTTCGCTATAAACTTTCAAAAGTGCTAATTCGGACATGAACTAGCTTCTTACTGCTCATCACAGCATCTATCTCATTCGCACGTTTTGTCGGATGAGATAGCATGCATTTTAACCCCGCGCACAAAATAGTTCATGCCGTCGACTAGGGGAACCTTAAGGCCTAGTTTTTTTTACCAGTATTTTACTCATCTAATGGTTAATAATGGTAACCAATGGTTTAAAATTTCGGTAAAATGTGTTTTTGTCAAGGCTAACAGCCTAACAAATGTTCAGCTGGAGAACTTATAATAGAAACAATTACGTTTACCTTACCAATTAATCATCTATTTATATCTCTTCGATTTTTATTTTATTTCTTATTATTGTTGGGCTAGCGTATGATCACTTTCTCACCTGCTGGTAGGCGATGATTTGGTTGATGATGGAGCATGCTTGCCTACAGTAACTCGTCCCTTAAAGTTTTTGCTGTTTTAAATATTTTTCCTTTGCCAGTCACGCCACTAGAGTGGCATAAACAAAATAAATACATTAAAAACAACAATTTAAATACAAAAAAATCTATACTAAAATTATAAAGAGGAAAGATTTTTTTGTTTGTTTGTTTGTACCGAATACGCTCCGAAACTACTCGACCGATTAATAAAATTCTTTCACCAATAGAAAGCTACATTATTTCTGAGTGACATAGGCTATTTTTTAACCCCTTAAACGGGTTCTGTGGGGTGGTCCACGGGAGCGAAGCCGCGGGGAACAGCTAGTATACAATAAAATAAAAATTACAAAAAAAAAAAACTGTTTAAATATGTTGGCTATCGTTGCGATATTCTTGTTTCATTTCCCAATCACAATTAATTTGGGTTACTGTGCAGCATCTGTTCTTTGGTACCATTACTTCTTTTCAAGTCTATACTTTCCATCTTAATAGGCATCTTCTTTCTCACATAAATATGTCAATTCAGTGTATAGAGTCAAGGCTGTATCAAATAAAATATTCTAGATTTATCCACGAGTCATAAGTAACCAGATATTGCTTTCAAATATCGTGTGGGTTCAACCGTAACCTTTGTCTTACAATATTATGAGAAAATAAAAATGCCAGTTTTAATAAAATTGTCGGCTTTTCTCTTTCAGCTTTCAATTCAAATAAAGTGTGAACAGACATGACAGTGAATTTAACATCATGAAATGTAACGATATATTTTTTGCTGCGGCATCCTCTTAAACATAATATATCATGAAACAACATTGTTATCCGACTACGGCGAAGCCAAAAAGAAGGTTTATCTACTCTCATATCGTAATATTCGAATTATAAACTTCAAAACGATTGACATACTTTATAAACACAATACCGAAATTTAAAAATAGAATCGCATTATAACACTATTTCTCTAACAAAATAATGCTATAAAACAATTTTTTTCTATTACGATACAGGACAAATCCAAGAAATTAATTACTAAGGAGTTTCCATCAATATTTTTTTTTGTAATGCCATTTTAGTAACTATTATAAAAAGATTTAATTCCAATTTTAAATTGTCTGTGACAATGCCAATGCACGCAGTGCGATCTTTATTCGCGCGAATTTTGTCTTTTTCTACCGGTTCAAAGAGCTCAAAATATTCGCGCGAATTAAATTTGCGCCGCGATGCGGTGGATTCTGTTGCAAAACACGGCTTTCATGCGGTATTATTGCCGCACGATTTTTTACCACAATGCGAGCAGCTTCATACAATTCCGTAGGTCGCAGAATGGTTGGAAAAAAATCTCGCGAATAAATGTCGCAGTGCGTGTGCTAAGGTTTTGGCGCCATTCGTATGAAACTGCACATAACTAGGTATTAAAACATTCGTGTGAATACTATTAAAACACACACTCATGTTTTAATACCCCTTATTATGCAACATTATCATAAACTACTATTATGATTTTAGCAGTCTAGATGTTTTTATTAACATATGTTCCTCCGTACTGCCTAAACAAGTAGTCTGATTTTGATGAATAAGGTGTCAATCGATTCGTTATTATGGCCCGGGTAACCTATGCTAAAAAAAATTGTAGTCGGGTTACAGATTTTATTAAACTTTTTGCTTGTTGTTTTTCAAATATAACGCCTGTGGTACTTAACATAAGGTCTGTATTCCCAGAAAGGTTTTGCAGTGGTGTACCTATGTACATCGACATATCTCCAGTTATATATAAGTCCCATATAATTATTGCCATCAACCGGCCACAAGGCTGCTACTGAGAATTCCAGATAGAAAAATGTTTTATTTTATCTATACTAATATTATAAAGAGGTAAAGTTTGTGGGTTTGTGACGTTGTAAGGGGTAATCTCTGGATCTACTGAACCGATTTTGAAAATTCTTTCACCAGTAGAAAGCTACATTATTCCTGAGTGTCATAGACTATAATATATTTTTAAAAAGATTAGAGATCCTTATGAAAATTGCAATAATGTAAGCCAAGGTAGCAAAATGTTGTCTATAAAATTCATTAATTGGCGTGCGCTGAGAAAAATATTGATGATAGATAAAAATTATTAGGTAGGTAGGTAGGGTAGGGTAGGCAGCGTAGGTAGGGTAGGCAGGGTAGGCAGGGAAGACAGGGAAGGCAGGGTAGGCAGGGTAGGCAGGGTAGACAGGGTAGGCAGGGCAGGAAGGGTAAGCAGGGTAGACAGGGTAGGCAGGGCAGGAAGGGTAAGCAGGGTAGGCAGGGTAGGCAGGGCAGGCAGGGTAGGCAGGGTAGGCAGGGTAGGCAGGGTAGGCAGGGTAGGCAGGGTAGGCAGGGTAGGTTGGATAGGCAGGGTAGCCAGTTGACGGGAGCGAAGCCCCGCGTGTCAGCTAGTTTTATAATAATTTGTTATATTTGAAACTTTTTAGTTTTAGTAATGAACAAGTTCTCACAAATAAGTTATGTGGTAATAGATTGTTTATATTGCTATCAAAGTTACCCTTATCTTGAATTTGTGCCAAAATAGGAACATAAAAGTGTTACAATATATATAGTTTTGACATGGCCTGTTTAATAGCTTTCATTTGATGCCCATATTGTTAGGTAAACGAAAAAAAAATGTATCACCCCCTTTTTTTTAGTGGGGCGCTATTTTATTAATTATAAAAGTGTATGTCACTCCCAAAATTGAGGTGAATCCAAGGACGCCTCATATGCCATAATTCGTCAATCCGTTTGGGCTGTAGAGCGAGCTTTAGAAATGGACATACAGACATACATAAGCTTGAAAAACATCACCCTCCCACAGTCGGGTAAAAACCCAATAACACTTTGCCCGATCCTCACCACATTACCCAGGGCCTCATGAGCAGCAGTATCACTTTCGACCAACGATGTAGTCGCCAGTTGACGGGAGCGAAGCCGCGTGTTACAGTTAGTCCTCTCTTATATGACGGTGGTAATATCTCCTTTGTGATATAATATTATGGAAACCACATTAGTATTCATCATAATTAATTTGAGGACGTATCCGATACCTTTGATTCTAGTAATTAATAATGAACAAAGCTATTTTAATCAATGTCAAAATTAAGCAACGAGGTTTGTATTGCCATGTGATATTGTTTGGTAGTGGATTCGTGATTGGGGAAGTATATTATTTACTTGATTATTCTATGTTGGTTAATGGAGTTATTAATACACATACATCATAAAATGCTGTTTATATTATTGCTTGTATTATAAAATTATTATTAGTGTTTAGTACAGGTCTTCGGATCACAAAGCCAAGAGGCAAACGCTGGGACCCATAGCAGTGCTGCGACTCCTGGACCCAAACAGGTCCATACCCGCGAAACCACGGTACGTGGCAGCGGTCGCTAGGGTATTGTTCTTTAGAGATAGATACTGGTTCCTATCTGACAGGTGGGAAGTTGGACAAGTACACGAATTACTAACCTGGATGCCCGCGCCTGGGGTCCTTCAATTCGTGCGTGGTCGAAGGTTATCGTGGGATGATATATATATATATATAATAATAGGGAAGAAGGGATAACTGACTTTTTCTGGGCCCTAAGCTCTGGCTGCCACCAGACACGTTGTCGACACAAAATACCTCTCTGCGAGCGAAATATACACAAAAACGATGGCCCAGGCGGGGCACAATACCACTCGCGGATGGAAACACAATTTCGGATAATTATCGCCTGGTTACAACTCGACTTCAAAATACCAGTTCTATACCGACATATTTTCCGTCTCGCCAACTGTCAACTCCAAGCTCAGTCGAGAACTGTCTATTCAAAATTACAGCAACAAGATTACAAAGGTAGGAACGAAACGTTTTCGTTTCGAACAATTAGTGTAACAATTGTAGATAGGATAATAAAACATATCAAATCAAAACAGTATTTTTTTACTTTTGTTTAAAATCCGAAGATGGATGATGTGGGTTCTAAGATTCATAATTCAAATTAAGTCGCCCGTCTTCTTTATTACTGCGCAATAAAAATATTAAACCCACTCACAGAAAATGCACAGCCTAAACCGCACGATCCAAATGTTTTTGGGTTCCGTACCCAAAGGGTAAAAATGGGACCCTATTACTAAGACTCCATCGTCTGTCTGTGTGTCTCTGTCACCAGGCTGTACCTCATGAACTGTGATAACTAGACAGTTGAAACTTTCACAGATGATGTATTTCTGTTGCCGCTATAACAACAAATACTAAAAACCAAACAATAAATCTGCCTAGCCTTTTCCCAACTATATTGGGGTCAGCTGCCAGTCTTACCGCATTCAGCTGAGTACCAGTTTTTTTACATAGAGCGACTGTCTATCTGACATCCACAAAACCTAATAAAATAAATAATTATGTGAGGCTCCCATACAACAAACGTGATTTTTTTGCCCTTCGTGCGCGAGTCCGACTCGTACTTGGCCGGTTTTTTTTTGTAATGACGATGATAACATAGATTTCGAAATTGGGAGAATTTGTTGCGTATTAAATTAAGCAAGCTTTGTATGAAAGTTTGACATATTTAATCATAGACATTGTTTATTTGCGGTTTGTAGTTAAGTAGAGAAATATTTCTTAAGTTTAAAAGCCATCAGTACGTAAACTATCACATTTATCAAAAATCAAACTACACGGCCTAAAGAAAATGTAAACTGGATAAAACACAATAATACGGTCTTTCAACACGACCCAAAGGGTTTTGACAAATATATTTTAGCAGACAGATATATTAACAGTATTTGTAAAAGCTTCTGATCCGAAAAAAGGCTAGACTCGAGACTCGACAAATATCGTTCGTATCGTATTCGTTGTAAAATTCTAACCCTTAGAAATGATGTAACGAGGGTCAGTAATAGTCATTTTGCTATTTACTCTGTTTTGATGTTTGGTCGCGGCAATACGTCATTATTTTTATATAAAATACTTTTTATTTGTTGTGGCTAATGGACTATTTTCTATAGATTTTTATTTCTAAAGATTGAGTAGACAACTTTAATGAATTGGCTTGGTTAGGTAGTCATTATTAATGTTTCTTTTGACTTAGAAAGGTTACCTCTAGATTTTGTAGCGTATAATATATTTTGTATGAAAAAGCGGTAATAAGAAATTTAATTAATATAAGTAATATGTTTCTTTTTCCCTCTTACAGAGAGAAGGCCTGTGTCCCAGCAGTGGAAACATTAAAAGGCTGATGATGATGATGAAGTAATATGTTTTTTTTTTACTGTCACACAAATACAACTGAATTTTTCCATCTAATTGTTACAAATAACTCACATGGAACTCACGGGGAAAAATATTCACAGACGTATTAAATTGTTCTAAACTGTGAAACGGAAACACATTTTCTTTTACATAATAAACAACGGGGAACAAAATTGTTTTCTAAAAACACAAACACCAAAAAATTACCCCTTTTACCAAGCCACATCCAGTAATGCGATTCAAACTTATCCGTGGCGCGTCGGTCGCGATAAAATTCTTTATGCATCTACCCTCGGAATCGTCTCAGGATCCAGTTTCATTACGTTAACGAAATAATTCAATTATGCTTCCCTCTAGTCGCCGCCCGTGAGACCTCGCCTCGGCTTCTCATTCATTTGAATTTGGCTTCTGATTATTTTTTATTGCGTTCACGTTTTAAGTCTGCGTTTTGGGTTTGCGTTTGCGTTTCAGTTTTTAAGGGTTGAGTTGGAATGTTTATAGGGCTGTTGTAAGAAATTATGCAGGGGTTATTTTGAGTTTTATGGTGTATCATTTTAGATTGAGGTATAATGTTTTTGGATGGCCGATGGGACTGAAAGGTTCTGGAGTGTCTTCTGTCAAGGCTGTGTATTCAGGGTGTCCCCCACAAGGTGGACCGATGACTTGATGAGGGTCGCAGAAGATTGCTGGATGCGAGAGGCACAGCATCGGTTGATGTGGGCCTCTTTAACACAGGAATTTCTTAGCATGCATTATTATAGCAGATTGATCGTGTATTTTGTATCGCACTAATAAATTTTATCGTAAGTTAAGCCTTTTCAAATTGTATCCTAAGTTTGCCCTAGTCGACAGCACGAACTATTTTGTGCGCGGGGTTAAAATGCATGCTATATATACCGACAACACGTGCGAAAGAGATATATGCTGTAATGAGCAGTAAGAAGCTAGTTCGCGTACGAATATACACGTTTGCAATTTTGTAGTGAAATGGATGATTATTTAGGACGAAACCGAGCGCACGAAATTTTATAAACAGACCTTTGGTTGTATGGATATCATGAAAAAAAGACTAAATGTATCTGTTCAAAATAAAATTATTTGCATGTTTGAACTACTAATTTATCCCTGTATGGTGTCTGTTTTGCAATTTTCCTTCTTCTTATGTTATTTATTTGCGCCCAAATATGCGTTAAAATTAGTGTTGAAATGTGGAACTTTCGACGATCATAACTTTGAAATGTACATATTTTTTTACTTTTTTGTTTCCATACAGAGCAAGATAATGATGAGACAAATTGATGTCATTTTTCATTTTGAACGTACATCGTCAAACAGTGGAGTAATCGCTAGACTACGTTTGTATGGAAGAATGATCGACTAGGACGACCTTAAGTGTCACCTGTAATTCTGTACTTTTTGCCAAAAAATTATTACTTATTATTACTTCAGAGAGACCTTTGTCCAGCAGTGGGAGACTAGCGGCTGAAAAAAAGATGATGATATTTTTAATTTTAATTGTTTGGTATTAGGCAGTCACAAAAACATTTTTATGGAGTCAGCATAAAGACCAACATGACTTCTTTAACATTAATAATTCTGTTTTACGACACCTATAGTAAAAGCTGCGTAGCTTTATTTCACTGGGAAAAAGTAGTTGGTCTGACTGTTCCTTTTGATCCAATTCGAGATAAAAGAGCCAAGTTTTCCCCAAATTATAATATTACTGAATTTTCTGAAAGCAGAGCGAATGCTGAATCAGGGCAATGTAATAAAAACTCGAGCACCTACTGTAAACTTAAATCTTTGGCAAATATTATCAATACTCTTTCGTAATATTTATCGTTTCAGTGCAGTTATATGATTAATCTCATTTCGGGTTCTGTATTCAAAAGAGTCGTTTGTTTTTAAATTACTTAATTTTCTCTGGTGGATGTGCTCTTGGTAAAATTGGCCATTGCCTGCCCCCTCGGTTTATGACGTAATAGGGGAAGAAATATAATAAAGACGTTCTCTGTTCTGTGAATGCTTTTTGTTGGTTGAAAACCCATAGCTTGGTTAGGTACGGTTTGAATTCATTTATTTCTAAAGATTACAAATCACTTGTACAGAAATAAATACTAAAGAAAGAAACACATTTATTTGACACAAGCCAGAGCACACAACACAAACATAAAAAAATCTTTTTTACAAAAAAATACTACTGACTTCCAGAAAACTACAAAGTGAAAAATAACTTTATTTTTGGAAGTCGGTGTCTTTCGTAGGTACCATTTTTTGCGTTATGGACACTGACTTCCAAATATAAAGTTATTTTTCAGTTTGTAGTTTTCTGGAAGTCGGTAGTATTTTTTTGTAATTTATTTTTTATTTTTCACTTTTTAGTTGTACCTACCTAATAAGCAAGTTGTTTAGTAAGTTTCCTATAACGCCAGAATAGATTACCCGAATATCATGAAACTTGAACAAAACCGATCAAATAAGAGATCTGCTTACCCCTTAAGACCGTACTGGCGTGATGTTATGTTATGAAATGGTATAAACAATAAACAGACATGCGATTGCAGCAGTCCCGAGAGATTTGCCGTTATTTATTGAAGAGTTCTGTTGTATATCTTCGAAGTTCTTCATCAGATCTTCACCAAATAAAAATGGGACCAATTTTGAATCATACTATTTCAAACAAAAAAAGAATTTTTAAAATCGACTGACCGAGATATCGGTGAACATAAATAAAAAAGTAAAAAAACATACATGAAGTCGAACATAGAACCTCCTCCTTTTTCGAAAGTCGGTTAATAAAAAGAAAAACTAAGACTAAACAACAAAAACATTAATTTATATATATATAAAATATTGCTGGTTTTCAACTGGACCTGTGACCGACGACGTGACGGACGTAAAGCGTAAAGTAACTAAATGTGTATATAAAACAAGTACTTACTTACATAAATGATAAGAATAGATGTGTATATAACAAATAATAAAAATACATGTACACTACATAAGAGTAAATAAATAAGGTGAGTGTGACAATAAATGAGGTGTAGGTGTTGTACTAAACATAATGTTGTACTAAACATATGAGGAGCTCGTGGCTAAATAATAACAGCCGCACGGGTCGATCATCAAGGTTAAGCAACGCTTGACGAGGTCGGTCCGTGGATGGGTGACCATTTCAACATACCGAGTTTTCTCCGTGCCTCAGCAAGCACGTTAAGCCGTTAGTCCCGGCTGTTATTTGAAGATCTTTGGCAGTCGTTACGAGTAGTCAGAAGCTTGATAACTGCCACCAGTCTTGCCAAGGGGTACCGTGTTACCCAGTTACTGGGTTGTGGAGGTCAGATAGGCAGTCGCTCCATGTAAAACACTGGTACTTAGCTGAATCCGGTAAGACTGGAAGCCGACCCCAATATAGTTGGGAAAAAGGCTAGGCAGATGATGAGGTGTTCAAGGTGTTCAACATTACTTGAATTATACATTTTGGCTGTCCAGGAGTAGCAAGAGCTTTATAGTGCATTACGAATATATGAAGGTAATTGTAAAAAGTTTTGTAGTGTCTATCGCCGTACGGCGCGTTGACGCGGTCGACGTGCGGAGTCTCGTTATCCTTGTTTTTATGTTTGAAATCTAAGGACTCGTTCACACCAGAGTCAAATTAATTATATTAGTTAAATTAGTTATTTATGACCTTTTAAGATGTGACACTTTAGTAGTTTTTAGGGTTCCGTACCCAAAGGGTAAAAACGGGACCCTATTACTAAGACCCTGCTGTCCTTCTGTCTGTCTGTCACCGGGCTGTATGTCATGAACCGTGATAGCTAGACAGTGAAATTTTCACAGATGATGTATTTCTGTTGCCGCTACAGCAACAAATACTAAAAACAGATTAATATTTAAGAGGGGCTCCCATACAACAAACGTGATTTTTTGGCCGTTTCTTGCAATAATGGTACGGAACCCTTCTTGCGCGAGTCCGACTCACACTTGGCCGGTTTTTTAAATAGTAATAACGATTGTGTATTTTTTATATCTTTTTATAAAGTTAAGTTAGGTACACTAGTTTGCCTGAGAATGCTTGAAAATTGGGCAGTGTTCTTCACACTAATGTGTATCACATCACACTTTATATTATAAAGGTGAAAGTTTGTGTTTGTTACTTCTTCACGATTTCGATTGGATGAAATTTGCTTTGCATTAGCACAGAGATACACACATACATACAATTAAGTACGGGAGTATGTTCCCTCGGGATAAATTTCGACGTTCACGCCGGCGAAGCCACTGGATGAAGCTTTTTTTTATTATTATTATTGATAGGCTTGCGTTTGACCACTATCTCACCTGATGGTAAGCGATTTTGAAGAGCTGTTTTTTTTATTATTTTTGGTTCACAAATCGGGCAATACAATATTACATAAGTACTAAACTCCATTTGCGATAACATTAGACGTTTAAATTAGCCTATTTTACAACCCGTACAACCGATTTTGACTTCTACTGCGTTGGTGATACGACAAATAGTGGCTGTAGTAAACAGTTGGTTTTGGTAACAGGTTTATGCTTTTTATGTCATCCTTATGTTTACGGGATATAACTCAAAATCGGTTGAACGGACTGTAAAAAGATTTGAAAACACGTCTAATGATATTTCAAATGGACTATAGGTAAACATAAAATAAATAAAAAATAACAAAAACTAATACTTCACAGTTCACTATAAATCGCTGATTTGTTTGGCAATCATATTGAAAATGTTATCTATTAAAATGAAAAAACAAAAAAACTTTTAAGAAACAAGATACGTGTTCCTATCTGGAACAAAATGAACAATTTTACCTTAATGTTTACCATCTCTGACTGCGTTGTCGGTCAGTAAATTAATTATCAAAATTATTTAAGAATTTTATTAAACAAATTGTCACACAAGATACTTCATCCGGATTACATCTTAACTTGACCAGAACAGTACACTTATAAAGAGAATTACGAATATCCTAATACTTTCATTATGCGTACAGCTAAGGAGTGGAATTCCCTGCCGGAGTCTGTGTTTCCAGATAGCTACAACCTCGGGGTCTTTAAGTCAAGAGTGAATAGGTTACTTCTAGGCAAGCGTGTTTCACCGTCGACCACATCATCGCTTACCAACTGGTAAGATAGTGGTCAAGCGCGAGCCTATCTAACCTATGTTGGGGTCGAACTCCACTTTAACCGAAAGTAGCTGAATACCAGTAATTTACATGGAGCAACTGCCTATCTGACCTCCACAACCCAGTAACTGGGAAACACGATACCCCTTGGTAAGACTGTCAGATTTCCTGGCTTCTGACTACCCGTAACGATTGTAAAAATCTACAAATGACACCCAGGATCAACAGTTTTATGTGCTTTCAGAGTATTGGTATGTATGGAATAGTCAACCATTGCCATCCACACACCGACCTCGACAAGCGATGATTAACCTCGACAATCAACTTGCAAGCTTTACAAATCTTGCAAAAGAAAAACGATAGCGAGTTTTGCGCAACAATTGTTCTTCAATACAGAAGCACGTTTACATTTTGTGAATACTTTTATTATGCGTACAACTAAGGAGTGAAATTCCCTGCTGGATTCTGTGTTTCCCGATAGCTACAATCTCGGGGTCTTAAAGACAAGAGTGAATACGTTACTTCAAGGCAAGCGTGCTCCATCGTCG
This sequence comes from Orthosia incerta, assembly GCA_948252205.1. Lineage (NCBI taxonomy): Eukaryota > Metazoa > Arthropoda > Insecta > Lepidoptera > Noctuidae > Orthosia > Orthosia incerta. Next base: position 26,694,064 of record OX411756.1, on the reverse strand, counting down.
ACCACATCATCGCTTACCATCAGGTGAGATAGTGGTCAAGCGCGAGCCTATCTAAAAGATATATATATATAAATATTATCTTACTTAATATTATAAATGTGAAAGTTTGGATTGATGTGCATATGTTTGTTACTACTCAAACACGCTAAAATTGCTGAACGGATCTGGATGAAATTTGGTAGAAATAGCTCATAGGTTATCTTCCTGGTATAAATACGGTATGAGATACTGGTCGAGTCTAGGCTCCACGGACACGGTGTTATACACCGTCGCCGAGTTGCCAGCCTGTCGGTTTTTTATCGGTTGCATTTCGGGGAGTGTGCGATGGAATTGCATTAACTAATTCCTCCTATCCCGTTCCATTATCGGACTACAAGACGTACGGCGATGCGTCATCGGTACATGGTGGACTTCCCAACCATACGCACCAAACGTTTTTGGAATATACTTTTATTATGCGTCTGTACGCTCTGAGACTCTCTGAGACTCTGGCAGGGAATTCCACTCCTTAGCTGTCTAAGGAGTGGAATTCCCTGCCAGAGTCTGTATTTCCTGATAGCTACAATCTGGGAGTCTTTAAGTCAAGAGTGAATAGGTTCCTTCTGGGCAAGCGTGCTTCACCATCGACCACATCATCGCTTACCATCAGGTGAGATAGTGGTCAAGCGCGAGCCTATCAATAATCTCCTATACTATGTACTATAATATATATTAATTATTATTTATTATTTAATATTATAAAGCTGAAGAGTTTGTTTGTTTGAACGCGCTAATCTCAGGTACTACTGATTGGAATTGAAAAAATATTTTGTGTTAGATAGTGCATTTATCGAGGAAGGTTATATAACATCACGCTACGACCAATATCAGCGGAGCATAAATGAAAAATGTTTAAAAAACGGGCAAGATTATTCCTTTTTGAGAGCTTCCGATGCGTGCGCTGCGTAAACGGCTTAAGTTACGCAAAAAGATTTTGTTATTGCATGATGGAATTGTTTCTGTTTAAAACGAGTCCGCGACAGCATATGTCTATCTTTTAAGATTGACTCACTTTTTTATGGTAATTAAATATGTTCATTTGCAAAGGAGTTTTATCAACATCTATACTAATATTTTAAAGCTGAAGAGTTTGTTTGTAGGGTGGGCAGGTAGTGGTAGGTAGATAAATAGCCAGTTGACGGGAGCGTAGCCGCGGGGGTCAGCTAGTCAATAATAAAAGTTAAAGTTATCTTGTGATAAGAAAACACGTTTCACGCGGGCAATGTCACTGGCAGAAGCTAGTAAACCTTAATAATATGACGAAACTGGTCAATATGTCATAACATACACATATACTTTAGCACGGGGACTGAACATAAAACATTATGCGCTATAAGGAAGACCATAAGGATGGCGTATGGATATATACGGTCTTATCAATAAAAGTGGACAACTCTTATTGGGGAAGTATAACTAATAATGGAGCATGTCTTTAAGGTTTAAAATGGTCATTTTATCGTCCTCTTTTCCGTTAAATGTTTTATCTTCTTTTCTCGTAGGGGATATTAAATATGAGAATAGCTAATGCTGTAATTAAGTTGACTATTGAGTAAGGTAGTACGAGTGAAGCATGTCATACGAATTTATTAGCACAAGGCGTACAATTTTATGCACAAATTCAGTATTGCAAGCAATGCTTTGCTCCCATAGTTTATTGAAAGGGTCACTAAATGGCGGACCGCGGTCCGGATCCGACCGCCGACCTATTTTGTGTGGACCATAAGTAAACAGTACAATATAATTTACTTGTGTTACTTCACGTGAGCAGAGGGCTGGCCTTTTCTTCGGCCAGATAATCAGCATTGCCATCCAACGTGGCAATGCTGCGAGCGTTCTGAGCACGTTTCCCATTGACATCGATGTAGGTAGACGAATTGTTTGATGCACAATGAGCCCTTTTCCTGTCCCTTTTGTGTTTGTATATAGGCTTGTTTTTTAAGAATATTCAATTGTATATATGTTAATATATTTTATGCTAGTGTTACTTGAGTAACTATCTAATTTAATCATATATCCCGCGCTTCGACTTAACGCCGTCGATTCGACAACGGACGAAACATTTTATCAAAATCGTCATTGATATTGTATCTTAATACACATATTTGAATTTATTTTAAAATACACGTGACATGGTAAGGGGAGGCGACTAGGTGGCTTTAAACCTTATCAGGCGTGATGTTATGTAATGTAATATTAGTTAATAATAGTAGGAATACGATTGTAACTCACCTTCAATGCAAAGTGATTTTGAGTAAGTTTGTCACGTAGTTGGGATACAGATTTATATCCTAACTAAAGAGCAGCAGGTACAGTCGTCTATTATAAACTCCTGTACCAAAGGGTCTTAGAGATCTCGTTGCGTTGCCAAACTACATACGAAATTGCAATTTCGCATATGCCTAGCCTATACAATATCTGTCTGCTGTGTTCCGGTTTGAAGTAGAAAGGTGCCGGAGTAATTACAGGCTCATGTACACATTTCTGCTTTGTCTGTAGGTTGCCAGTACCAAAATCAAAATCAAATCATTTGTTTGCGAAATATGGGTAGTTTTCAGGGTGACATTTTATAGAAGTTCTTTAGACCATATCCTACCATGACAGGTGTGAAAAATATTACAATAGAATGAATAAAAATTACATTACCCCCTCAACTGTGGACCCCGCTCCAGGAGCGTGACGTCAAAATCGTCAGCTATGTGTCCCCCTCTCCTGGTACTCGATCAGTCATTGACGTGCCTTAGCCACTCATCACCAACTATGATTGGAGTAAATTTTCAGTAAAACGGGTAAACTTCCAGCATTTTACACGTGCCTAAGCTATAAAATATCTGCCGTTCCTGTGTCCCAGTTTAGGGACATTACACATTTCTTCTTTGTCTGTAGGTTGCCAAGTATAACGCCTCTAAAATTACAGATGGGTGATGACCAGCACCTATTAGGTTGGAAGCTTGCTTGTTTGCCATTCATCACCTGCCTGGCCTTGGCCCAACTATCATCTTCATTATCATCGGCCTATTAATGTTCCCGCTGCTGGCACACAGGTCTCTGGGAGTAGGGAATGGGCCTTAAGGCGCAGAACCTTCTTCGAATTGAGAGCAGTGGTGGCCCAATGGTATCAGCCGCGACTTACAAGTTGTAGGTCGTGGGTTCGAACCCAGGCAGGCGCTTTACTTTGTGTAAATAATTTCATAACCACTGCTCTCAAAAACGGTGAATGAAAACATCGTGAGGAAACCGGCATGTCCTATAACCAAAAATTCGAAGACATGTGACATCCACCAACCCGTACTGGGCCCGCGTGGTGGATTACGGCCCATTCCCTCTCACAGAGAGGAGGCCTGTGTCCCAGCAGTGGGAAAATTAATAGGCTGATGATGTGATGTGATAAAAATGCTTCAAGCAAGAACTCTAGTCTCAAAATCTCTGCATGAAAATAGCTCAAACTTAGCAGTAGCAGTGTATATTTTTATTTGAGTATCGATTTGAGTGAAGGCGATTCTTTACAGTGTCGTGACTCCACGCTGTTCAAAGTCGTCCGGGTCACGGCGACGGTAGGGGTGCCTCGCTGCACGCTGTCTTCAAAATGTTAAACTTATTTGTTGTTAAGACAAGAAAATATTTTGAAACTAGAACATTTTGTGGTAGTGTTTTTTTTTGGATTGGAAAAAATTAAATTAGTTAGAGCTATTTGTGAAGTTGATTGTCCAGTAGAGCTATTGGAAATCGTACACCGATACATGTGTAAAATAGCATTTCACGTACTTGGCGGCCATATAACTGTAAAATAATTATATAAAATAAATTTTATTCTATTCTTCCTCATGATTCCGGTTCGCTGTCTTGTTTGGATTTATTGGCCCATAATACTTTGGAAATTATTATAGCTATTATTTTAAGTTAATCATGTTGTCTGACATGATACTATTTTTCTTACCTATTTTCAAGCTATTATTTAACTTGCGATGTAAGTATGTATATATGTAAGTATGTAACTGTGTTCTGGTCAAATCTTGCAACTGAATTTTAAAGCAGATAGCTGCTCCGATTACGATGAAATTTTGCATACTCGTTTAATTTGGATGACAATGCATGGTTAGCTAAGTGACTTTATTCTAAATCCAATATGGCGGACGGCCAAAGATGGCGGACTAGTTCTTTTTTGTGCACTGCCATGATATGGGTATCAAATGAAAGAATTTTCTCAGAGGAATACGAAAACAGCATGTTTAATAAAAAAAAGTCACCTGCAGTTTTCATATGTCCAGATAGAGGCAGCAGCGATCACAAACTATAGTGGGCCACGAGCTTTTTGCCACCCATTACCACAGTGCTTCAAAAGCGTCACTTCTATTAATTTCCTTAAAGGCTTACATCCGCTTTAGTGCCGTAAAACGGTAACTTTCTAAAGCATACTCCTTAGTAACGGCTAGATTAAGTTTTGAAAAAAATATATATTTATTATTGTTTCATGTATGATATTTTTAACACATGGTTTTTTCGTATAACAAATAGTTTTGCTTTAAAAAAAGAATTAAAAATACGCTAGTTTTTCGCTACTTTTGGATACTCCTCTAAAACGACTTGGATGTTTAAAAACATATTTTCACAGAAAAATTGATGGCTGGAATTTTTTCATAACTAACATAGCATATGTAAATCAAATAATATTTTGCAAACAAAACTGTTCAAAAGGAGGTTCAATATTGATATTTTGCCATCGAGAAGGCGCACGGCCACATTGGGGCGTAAAAATTGCCTTAGCATTACATATTGATCTACTACATTATTTTGAAAGTTTGATTGACAGCTTACTAATTTTAATTACTGCTAAACATTATTGCCATTAGAGACTGGCTATGTCTCGACCAATAACTAAATACAATTGGTTCTAAATTAAGTTATTTCAAACACAATTGTTAATTATTCGAGATTGACAGAAACAGATTGAAGTTTTAATTAAGCATAGTAATCGAAACTAATATTATAATGTACTAGCTGACCCCCGCGGCTTCGCTCCCGTCTTCTGGCTGTCTACCTATCTATCTACCTACCCACCAACCTTGCCACTACCAAATAATGAATTTTGCTACTCTGGGTTATATTATTGCAATTTTCATATCTCTATTTTTTTTAAATTATTTATAGCCTATGTTACTTGGGAATAATGTAGCTTTCTATACGTGAAAGATTTTTTTAAATCGGTCCAGTAGTTTCGGAGCCTATTCGGTACGTACAAACAAACACACAAACAAAAATCTTTCCTCTATATAATATTGGTATAGATAGATAATTCTTCTTAGTTCTTTAGGATGCCACACAATCGCCATGTCTTCATCATCATCATCAGCCTTTTAATATTACCACTGCTGGGATACAGGCTTCCTCTCTGTCAGAGGGAATGGGTCTAAATCCAACACGCGGTCTCATTGCGGGTTGATAAATGTCACATGTCTAGGACATGCCGGTTTCCTCACGATATTTTCCTTTACCGTTTTTAGAGCAATGGTGATGAAATAATTTACACAAAGTAAAGCGCCTGCCTGGGTTCGAACCCACGACCTACTACACGTAAGTCGGGGCCGTTACCACTGGGCTACCACTGCTCTTGATTCTGCTCTATCGCCATGTGCCATGAAGTTTTAGACACATGCCATTCGATGTCAGTGATGGCAATGTTTGATCACGTAACATGTCGATACCGCTTGATAATTGACATTTTGACATTTTCCTAATCGCTGTCGGGCCTCGTTCTTTGATTATTTAAAGAATGACACGGTATTTGAGTCTTTTGGCTCATAATTATCCCAAAAAAGTGTAAGCATCCTGTGGGCTAGTCTAAGGGGAGACTCCTTTAAAGTCTCTTCAGGGATGTGCTTATTAACAGACATTGCAGATGGGTGGTATTTTATAAGAACTTTACTATATATGGTAATAGCGATCACAGGGTGGTTATAATGAGTTTAGAATCCTACATATTCCGGTGTTATCATTATCACCAAAATACCAGATGCATTTATATCATAGTAGCATCTACCAGCGGCTTCGCCCGCGTGAATGTCGAAAATTATACCAAGGGAACATATGCCCGGGATAAAAAGTATCATATGTGCTATGCCAGATTATAATCTATCTCTGTGCCAAATTTCATCCAGATCCATCCAGCCGTTTGAGCGTGAAGAAGTAACAAACATACAAACACACTCACAGGCTTTCGCCTTCACATAATTAGTGTGATTTATTAATTGCAATTATTCTGTGGACTTACAGTTAAACCCAACACGTGCAGAGTCAATAATTATATAGTTACAAAATAATATATTCATAATTTAGAATTAAACAAACATTAAAAAAATAAAATCTATAAGTCAACCCAAAAAACACTACAACTCTTTGATTAATTAAGATAATATTAACAAGAGCAGTGGTCGCCCAGTGGTATCGACCGCGACTTACAAGTTGTAGGTTGTGGGTTCGAGCCCAAGCAGGCGCTTTACTTTGTGTAAATTATTTCATCACCACTGCTCTCAAAACGGTGAAGGAAAACATCGTGAGGAAACCAGCATGTCCTAGAACCAAAAATACGAAGACATGTGACATCCACCAAACCGCACTGGGCCCACTTGGTGGATTAAGGCACCTCTACGAAAATATTAAGTGATCTTATGATACCCAATGTAAAGAATAAGAAGCATATAAAGAATTAAGGTTCGGATGAGTGATGGGAAGGCATTGTGATTACGGCCCATTCCCTCTCACAGAGAGGAGGCCTGTCTCCCAGCAGTGGGTTTTTTTATTGTCTATAGGCTTGCGCTTGACCACTATCTCACCTGATGGTAAGCGATGATGTGGTCGACGATGACGCACGCTTGCCTAAAAGAAACCCATTCACTCTTGCTTTAAAAACCCCTAGATTGTAGCTATCGGGAAACACAGATTCCGGCAGGGAATTCCACTCTTTAGCTGTACGCATAATAAAAGTGTCCCCAAAACGTTTTGTGCGTATGGGTGGGATGTCCACCATGTACCGATGACGCATCGCCGTACGTCTGGTAGTCCGATGATGGAACGGGCTGGGCGGAATTAAATCATGTAATTCCATCGCACACTCCCCGAAATGTAACCGATAAAATACCGACAAACTGGCAAGTCGGCGACAATGTTCAAGGCTCTGGAGCTTTGACTTGACCAGTGCGTCATTGCCGATGAGTTTCTTGGCCCGTTTTTCGATCGACTCTAGTGCATCAAGCTGGTATTTGGCAGATCCGTCCCAGAGATGAGAACAGTACTCCATGCACGATCGAACTTGCGCTTGATACAAGTTAAGCAGCTGTTCCGGCGTGAAGTACCTTCTCACCTTCGCAAGGAACCCCAACTTTTTGGCAGCCAGCTGAGCCATTGCCTCAATGTATGGCCCAAAATTGAGAGTCGATGTCAACGTAACGCCAAGAAGCTCAAGATGGTCCGTTATTGGCACGGTTACATCACGGAAAGTTGGAGCCGGGTGAAATGGGCTCTTTTTAGCGGAAAAAAGACACGCCTGGGTTTTAGCAGCATTAAACTTTACCAGATTGGCATCGCCCCATTCGGAGACTGCTTGCAAGGATAAGTTCAAACGCTTCACCATAGCCTCACGAATTCACATTAATAGGCTGATGATGTGATGTGAATATTAACAATAATCTTATTTCAATAATTATAATTCAATAATTGCATAATAATAATTCAAGGGTAAGGAATGCCACCCAAAAAAATGGCTCGGGAGCGCAATATTTGCAGACAGGTTGAGTCTAAGTCTGCGCAGTATAAGTCTGCGCGCGGCCAAAATCGGAACTAATCGTTTGTCATTTTTGTCAGGTGTCAAGAGAGTGTGTTGTATGCCGTGTTTTTATTCGTTTCCGAAGTAAATATTCGCCATCATTATGCCAAAAGTAATTTAAAGTGCTGGCAGGGATGTTTTCTTGAAGTGTACAAGACAATAACGGGCCTATGGTACCGTTTTACAAAGATATAGCCCGCATTGCTTATTTGACAGGTAACTTTTAGGGATACTATTATACTAAAATTTCCCTAAATTTTCGGACTACCGGTGTCTGACCGGTTTCTAGTTGGTACATAAATATACCAGCGGGACAGGACTGGCATCATGTAATATGGATACATCATTGTTATTTTGTTTTAGGCGTTTCTGAACGCACCGTCACCCAAATTACTCAAGAGGGTTATGTGGCAGCAGCTTCTTCAAAAATTGTTGAAGAAGAAATTAAAAAGGAATTGAAATTGAAATGGACGGTATTAGCCACTGCAGTACCATTGTTAGACCTTTAACAGTAGGTACTACTAAGTATAAAAGATTTACAATAATTTCATGTAGCTTTTTCATCATATTCTATGCAAGTAGAAAAAGCTAGTAATTAATTTTGCTTAACTTAAATTATTTTGAGTTTCGAGTAATGAAAAATGACTATTGATAAATTGAAGGAAAAAAGATCAGTTATGCTGGCAACATTAAGCACGCCACCCGTCGCGCGCAGACTTATCTTGCGCGCACTCTAGTTAGCAATCGTTCTAATAGACTAGAGGTTAAATACTCAAATCAAAGACACAAATTGCTAACAAGTTTACACCATTAAATATGTAGGACAATAAGTATTACAGTATCGATTTAACTTTGGGCTACTGTTTAGTTACGTGACTTGCCGCCATTCGTAGTTGGGTCACGGTGACGACAGAGCGCTGACATAATATTCAAATGGGTTTATACAAATTAATTTTGTTAGGGTTGAGTTTGTTTTCAATCTTAACTGTTTCTATAAAAAAGTAAATTAAAAAAAACAAGTATCGCCATGTTTATTTTTTTTAAGTCACTTATTTAAGAACACCTTGGCGGTTTTATCGAGCACACTATTATCGAGTGGCATTTTACATTCTAAAAAAAAAACAGAATATCTGGCAGATATATCAAGACAGCGAAGCCTTGGAAAAAAGTTCCCCCTCCTCCTTGCGTCGATTTCTCAATGGTCGTGGGTCGTGGGTCGTGACCACATCATGGTTTCAAAACCTTCTTCTTGATTATGTTTCTCCACCTGCTCCTATTTTCAAGGATGTGCGAATTTGGTCTGACCAGCGTAAAGGACTTCTTCCAGGTTGTTTGCACTCAACTATGCTAGTGACAAATACCTTCAGAAGGTTATCACCAGGTTTGCGGGCGATATGGCTTTAGAAGTCGAAAACCTTGCGGAAGCACAAAGTCGATAATCTTGGCCTTTTGTTAATTTTGAGCTTCTGCTAAAAAAGCTAGTATTTTTCAAATCCTAGCTTCTTTTTCTATCCTAAATTCCTTCTTTCTCTTCCATCACCACGCTGTTTGCTGCGAAGAACCAGTATTTGGAAGGATTCTAGCTAGTCCAGTCATTTCCTTCTGGATTTTCCACGTGGCTTGTTAATTGGACGTTTCGAAATGAACTTGTCGAAGAAACCAGTAGTATTTCCTAAAAAGTCCATTTCAAGCGCACTCGCTTGAAATAACATCAAAGGAAAATAGTAAATAACTTATGAAACTATAGGTATTTTTATTATACTATACAAGTAATGGTAAAATTATGTTTAGAGGAAAACTCTACTGTCCAAGACTGGCGCACAATGTTATTAACGAATTACGTTTGAGACAGAACGCTTTTAATACACTACAGGGGAATCATCATCATCATCATTTCAGCCAAAATACGTCCACTGCTGGACATAGGCCTACCCCAGGCGTCGCCACATTGACAGCGCCTTCCCGCAACCTTAACCAGGTCATTGGTCCACCTAGTGGGAGGCCTTCCAACGTATCGTCTTCCGGTTCGCGGTCGCCATTCCAGTACTTTTCGGCCCCATCGGCGATCCGTTCTGCTAGCAATGTGCCCTGCCCACTGCCACTTAAGTTTGGCAATTCTTCGGGTTATGTCGGTAACCCTGGTTCTCTTGCGGATCTCCACATTTCTGATTCGATCACGCAAGGAAACTCCGAGCATAGCCCTCTCCATTGCCCTTTGAGTGACTGTAAGCTTTCTGATGAGGCCCATTGTAAGCGACCACGTCTCAGAGCCATATGTCATCACTGGCAAGACACACTGGTCATAGACTTTCGTCTTGAGACACCGCGCAACTTCCCGAACGCTGCCCAGCCGAGTCGGATTTGACGGCTGACCTCTTTCTTGAAGTTGGCCCTACCCAATTGGATCGTTTGTCCCAGGTAGACATAGTCGCCCACAACTTCGAGTGTAGAGTCTCCGACTTTGATAGGAGTGGGTGTTACATGGGCATTCACCATGACCTTGGTTTTTTCCATGTTCATTTTCAGACCCACTCTTTCGGAAGCTCAACTGAGGTCATCGAGTATTTTACTGAGGCTCTCCATGGTCTACAAACCACCACACTAAACTATGTCATCGGAAAACCGAAGGTGAGTGATGTACTCGCTATTAACGTTGATGCCAAGCCCTCTCCAATCCAGAACCTTGAAGACATCCTCCAGCGCAGCAGTGAACAGTTTCGGAGAAATGACGTCTCGAATTCAGATGTTCCAATTAGCCACCAAACCACTAAGATGCTATTATTAAACCTTCAATCTGCCTGACCAAGGTGACTTTTAGTACCGTGACTTTGCGTCGTCGATGTCGGTCGGGTCATGATGACAACGCAGAATCGAAGGCGTGACTTCTAAATACATTAGTTAAGTTAGAGAATGCAATTTTAATTTTAAATTCTAAAGAGTATTAGTTTTGATGGTACGTGTAATGACTTTACACATAAAGTGCAAAATAATGTCAAAGTGAGCTTGGGCTCTAAACAAAGGCTGGGTTTCTAAATTGAGTATTTGGAGTTAAGAAATACATATGATTAAGTCTGTTTTTTGTTGGGGTCAAATTTAGTCATTGAAATTTTGGATACCTTATTTTGAAAATATGTAATATTAGTCTTGCCAAGGGGTACCGTGTTACCCAGTTACTGGGTTGTGGACGTCAGGCAGTCGCTCCATATATAACACTGGTAGTTAGCTGAATCCGGTAAGACTGGAAGCCGACCCCAAATATAATTGGGAAAAGGCTAGGCAGATGATGATTTTGAAAATATGTAAAGATTAACTAATGCACCAATCTAATTGTAAACATATGCTGTGTTACTTTTGTTGTTCTGTAAGTACGCTCAACATAACTTAAATTGTTTAGAAATGTAAGTTTCTCTTGTAAGTGAATGCCATTGTAATTCTTTTGAGAAACAAAGATTCTTAACCGTAAGAACGTGTCAACAGAAATTTTGACAGGTTTGCCAGACTTGACAAATGCTCAACTTCAAATACTTTAAGGTCAGACCGCACTAGGCGTAACTGCGCGTCAGCGGAGCGACGCGACAAAATATATTGTATGAGATAATGTTCCGCGTCACGTAGTTCCGCTGCCGCGTAGTGCGGTCTATCTCATGCAGTTTCATACAAAGTATATTTGGTCATGTCACGTCGCGTCGCTCCGCTGACGCGTAGTGCGGTTTGACCTTTATTCAGTAATCGGGGGAAATATACGTTCTATTATTAAAAGTGAGTATATACTATAATAGAGCATTTTCGTTAGCATTACAATGAAATGTAACGTTCTTTCGAATGGTACAATACAAACAAATGCTCGGTTTCTAAAGCATTTCCATGTAATGTAACGTTCTTGCGAATGTTCGACGCTGTGTTCGACATAATGCTCACAGCGAGTGAGGATTTACCTGTAACATTTCTATGTACCTTGCGTTCATTATTGATCTCACTCTACGTCATCCGCGCTCGTGCTTTTGCTTGATAAAATGTTACACCAAAACGCTCGTTGGTTTTTAAAGCGTCATGTTCTAAGTAAGGTTCGAGTAAATTTATAAACAGTAAATGCTCGATGTTCTGTCACAAGTAAATGCTCGTCTATACACACCTTAAAACGATTGTCGAAAACCCGGTGTTTGAGATCGTCCACGCGACATTTCGGTGACGTCTGTCAACTCCATAAATAATGGACCTTTTGACTACCATTATCACTGTGTTTATCGCAGATAAAATGGTCACTTTGTGTAGGCCATCTAAGGACGTAAAAAGATACCAAAGACAGTTTTGCTTACCAATTTCTGTCTGTCTTTCTTAATGTGTTCCAGATCTTTTGCTGCCACCTTATAGTTAAAAAACCTTAGTCATTTAGGTTATCCTGGAAACTATAGTTTCATATATGTGAATATACATTAGAGCAGTGGTGGCCCAATGAAGAGTCCACTACTCAGGGTCACTCTAGGGTCAGTGCAGAGCAGTGGCCCAGTGGTAACGGCACCGAATTACGTATCGTAGATCACGATCTACAAAGTAAAGAGCCTGTCTAGCTTTACTTTGTGTAAATTATTTCATCACCACTGCTCTAAAAACGGTGAATAAAAACATCGTGAGGAAACCGGCATGTCCTAGAACCAAAAATTCGAAGACATGTGACATCCACCAACCCGCACTGGGCTCGCATGAAGGATTAAAGCCCATACCCTCTCTCACAGAGAAGAGGTCTGTGTCCCAGCAGTGGGAACATTAAAAAGCTGATGATGATGAATATGCATAAATCAAGAAAACTTTAAAGTTATGCTAGCAAGTAAAGTAAACTTATTGTGAGTCGGTAAAAATATAAATAACGTGAAGAAACCGGCTTAGTGCCGCGATGTAGGACACGTAAGAAAGGCGCTCCCAGAGATAAATGTACATAATTTATCAAGAGCATCGATAAATGAAAACATACCGTAACCTATAAAGTGTATTTTTCTTTACTTGTCCTATTTCATTAACAAATATGGCGGAGTGCGACTCTGATTTTGAAAGTTTTATAGTTAATTCGAAGTTGAGTTTGATGGAATTCATACTGCATTGTTTTTTAAGCTTTTATTTAACTTGCAATGTATTTATGTATGTGTGTATGTGAGTGTGTTCGGGACACATCTTGCAACTGCATTTGAAAGCAGTTATCCTCCACCGATTAAGATGAAATTTTGCATACACGTTTAGTTTGGATGACAATGCATGGTAAGTGTTGTACTTCGTAGCACGACCATGAACGCATTCATTATAACTTTAGATGGTACTAAAATCCTTTTAATTTTTACAATTTTATACCACTAATTAGAAATTGTATACTTCCAATTATCACAGATATAAAGGTCGTGCTGACAAGATTCTTGCCCAGCACGACCACGCTAAAATTCTAGCAGGCATAGAAGTGATAAAACGGGAGCTATGCCTAAAAATCTGTACTCATTATGTACTCCTATTTCATTACGGGTAAATTTCTAATTAGTGGTATAAAATTGTATAAATTAAAAGGATTTTAGTACCATCTAAAGTTATAATGAATTCGTTCATGGTCGTGCTACGAAGTACAACACCATGGTTAGCTTAGTAACGTCATTCTAAATCCAAAATGGCGGAGTAGTTATTTTTTGTGCACTGCCATGATATGGGTATCAAATGAAAGGGTTTGCAGAGAATAATACGACAAATCTTGTTTGAAAAAAGATTTTTAATGAATAATTTATTTTAAAATAAGGAACTTGTGGCTAAATAATATCAGATACACGGGTCGATCTTCTGATGGCGATGGGTCATCTATTACAAACCGTGACCCCGTGAGCCTCAGAAAACACCTTAAGTCGTTGGTTTCAGCAGTAATTCGTTGATTTTTGATAGTGTTTTGTGTTACCCAGTTACTAGGTTGTGGAGGTCAGAAAGGCAGTCGCACCATCTAGCTAAACTGGAACCCACCCCCCCATAATCTTCTTCTTTTCGTTTGAGAATGTGGTCACCTCTGGCGTCGGAGTTAATTAAGCTGCCTCTGGGAACCCCACAGTCCTCTGACTTGGCTATTTCATACTTACATTAACTGTAATATAGTATTTTATCACACCAATGACAACCCCACTTCAAGTCCAGACAATTATTGTCCATACCAGGTTGCCTGGAAGAGATCGCGGAAAGCGATAAGGCCGCCCATTGCATTTGTATTAATATTAAGTTTCTTATAATTGTATTTTAAGGGGTACAATAAAGCATGTAATAAATAAATATATAAGCCCAGGTTTCCTCACGATGTTTTCCTTCACCGTTGCCTGTGATGTCTAACATAAACTTAGAAAGTACGTATGGATTTTCGAAATGTCACATTGGTACTGGCCGGATTTGAACCCACGACATCAAGCACGAGATGGGAAGTCTTAGCCACTGGGCCACCACGACATTTTTACCCCATTAATTTTACCCAAATAATGGGGCAAGGTTTAAGCAGATTCTCAAATTGACTGTGTTTTTGTGAATGCATTAATACCCAACTTAAAAGTCCGTGATGAATGAGATAATTCGTTCTTTTCGTACAATGTTTCTTTACCAAATAATATGACATGCGTATATAAATATACTACAGTTCCGTTATAAATGAGTCCTAAATAATTCTTCCACAATGGTATCTAGTTTGAATGCTAGAATAATAGAACGTTAATGTTCTTCATATTTACTCAAGTCTCTGGCCTTTTCCATTTGCTTTGCTCGAGTGAGCTAATAGTTTCTGTACCAGCTAATTATGTGATTAATCAACTTGAAAGAATATATAAATAAACCGTTGATATTCGATAACTAATTCTGTTTCGGTGAATAACATCTTCAATTAATACTATCTGTTGGAAATGAAGTGCTCACTGAACTAAGTATTTTTGAAAACGTAGAATCTTCTAGAAATTGTAACACCACTCAGACATAAAACGCTTTGCCTTATTTTTTCGGAAATCTGCCGTGGTGTTATCCCATAAAGTTCTGAGGTTTTAATTTTTTAATCATTTTAACGAGAGGCCTTTATGTTAGGCCAGTGCGTGTGGTGCATCTTCATCAACCTAATAGCAGTCACCTCTGGCCCCCGTGATAGACTATCCGCACCATACTTTTCGTGGTAAGGACCTGGTAAGTGACGCGGGATTCTGCTGGATGCTTTTGCTGCTATAATATGCTAATCAGGTATATTCAGTATTATCATTGTGCATTTCTCAATGTTGGCATTGTATCAATTAATTTTATACATTTTTAAATTTTATCAATTTTATAAGTCTTTAAATTTTACCAATGTTATTAATTTTACATTTTTTATCATTGTTACTATTTTTATTGTTTGTATTCTAATTTATCAATTTTATTCATGGATCGATTTTATAATTTTTGCTTTTATTATCGTCTTTTAATTCATTATAGTCCAACGACCTGCCCCCGTTTTAATGATGTAATACAATTCTTATTTAATTTGTTCTCTTTTGTCAATTGGCACATAGAACTTTTATTTTTGTTGTGTTATATTTAAGAGTCGCAAAAATTTTATTCTTTACTTTTAATTCAGTAGGGTATAAACATTTGTGTTGGTGTTTTCGAGCGTATGGCACTCGTGGGCTGCAGCTGAAAATCAGCGTCAGGTGGTATACTCTGTATTACCATTTGATATTATGCTGAGCTGAGGCCCTTTTGGCATTAATAGTTTTATTTATTTATTTTGTTTAATTTTAAGTTGTTTTTGTTTTGAATGCCATTAAACACAATTATCTTTAGTTCTTTCTAATGATCGGTTACCGGACACAATTCAATTCGACCCTCGGAAGTTCTCATCCTAGTGCTATCAGCAACCTAGCAAAGATCGTTGCTCCACTTAACTTAATGTCTTCCTATCTCTAAATAAAAATAGAATCCCTGATAATGACCGTACATAACAAAAGCATTGTGAGAGTCCGAAATTAACAATTTAAAGACCATTTCCTAAATTCCTCCCTTTGACAGCCCTAACATCGAGTCGTGACCTACTTGTGTACATTGACTTGTGTATCTGCCAGCGCCGTTTGTGTCGGCGACACGGCGTGAAGGTGTCACTGCCTGTTTGCTCTTTTGTCTAGCTTTTAACTGAATGTACTGATGTATCGTTAGTATGTAGGTTGAGCAATGTAGTAGCAGAGTTGTGTTCGAGTGCAACTTGATTGTAAATCTGTTTTGTATTGACGTCGAAATTACTTACGGTTTCGATGTTTACGAAAACGTGATTTATTAGCTATGCATTATCGCCTTTAAGTATTCCATAGGGCAAGGGCGGTTACGCACTACAACCGATCCGTGTCCGTGATTTGAGTTCAGAGTTCAAAATGTTCTGAATTATGACGGACAGAGTTCGGATGTAGTGCGTAAGCTTCCCCTACAAGAAGTACTACGGCTACTTCGAAACCGAAATTTCACGGAGACGGATCGGATGTAGTGCGCAACCGTCCTTAGGCAGAAGTGAGAGGTTACACCCACTGATTGTTGGTCCTGTTAAAATCCAATTCAATGGAAACTGAGGCTTTAGATATGAACCCAGACGTATGACTGACATCTACGTGTATACGTAGGTGTCAGTTTCATAATTATCCTATATCTTTTTTTTTAATCTTTGCCCTTCACTAGGAATTTCTTTCTGTATCGTGGGTGCGTTTACAAACATATAAACTCACATACACAAACACCCAGAGCCGGAACAACTATCTGTAGGTCATACAAATATTTATATTCATTAGCCGAGAAACGTTCACAGCTGGACATAGGTCTCTCCAAAGGTCAATGGTCCAAGGGTCACATTGAGCGGTCCTGATATCAGAAAGATCTTTAGTAAACAAGAGCACTTTGAAAGAACTGAGCAACAAAAAACAAGCAAAGATCCTTTGCATAATCCTTAATATTGCGTTAAAAAAGTTATTAAAATCAAAAACCCGGCTGCTTATGAAGCAAACTAAAAATATATAAACAAGAAGAAAATCAAGACGACCCACTGACCAAATCATGCTGTGCAGTCGGAGGATTCATAACTATTTATAAGCTCGCTGACCAAAACCATATCTATCCTCCCCCACAATATGGAACCCAAAATCAGCCATGTTTGTTTTTTTACCTCACTTTCTTAGAACACTTGGGCGATCAAGACCTATCTAACGATGTCTTAATCATTTAAATCCGTCGTACAAACAACATACAAGATACGCGCGAAAAACATAACCCTTTCCTTGCAGTCGGATAAAAAGTACAGCTCGTTCTTCAACAAAAATGTGTTCAAGTAAAATGTAGCTGGAAATGGCTTGTCGTGAAAAGGCGATTGCGAAAGCCTTACAAATGCAGTAGCAATATTTAGAGCAAAGCTTCTTAGTGTTGGTATTTCTACATTTTTAAAAAGACTAACCAATAAGCAGGCAGGTAAGTAGACTTGAAATATTATTTAGAAATATACTAATACTAAAATCTGCATATTCATTTCTCAACCATCCCACCTCGTCAAACTCGACCTCAACGGTCGGGTTTTAGTTTAATGCGTCTAAATATAAGAATTTTACATGAAACGACTGCCTATTTAACGAGTCACTGATTAACACGATTAGCATGAAATCCGTTTGTTTGGACGTTTGTTAATCACTTCTTAACAATTAAAGGTTATGTGTGAAACTAGGCGCGCTTTTAATCTAAATTAAAGTGGTGTCAGGATAATCAAAAGCAGATAAAATTGGATATTATAGCTGAACTTCACTCAAACAAGAAATTTGGTCAGTTCTGGAAAAACACCAAAACCAAAACACCATTTCAGGGTGGATTCTCCCCTAGGCCTGGCGCGACAGGGGCTCGATGCTGAGGAAGGTGGTGAGCGTAGTGTTCATTTTACTGCGAATGCAGTGCGTGCGGTGATCAGAGGCATGGTGAGGGGTAAATCCCCGGGTCACGACAGCCTTAGCATCGAGCACCTGCAGCACGTAGGTGTACATCTACCCAGAGTGCTTTCTATGTTTTTTACCCTGTGTTTAGGGCATTCTCATCTGCCCGATAATCTAATGCGTACTATAGTTGTACCAATCATTAAAAATAAACTGGTGTTACATCAGATGTAAACAATTATAGATCGATATCTCTAGCCACAGTGGTCGCCAAAGTGCTGGACTGCTTGGTCAGCACCTGGATAAAAACGTCTCCCTAAACGACGCGCAGTTCGGCTTCAGGCCCGGGCTTTCCACTGAGAGTGCTATCCTGTGCCTCAAGCAGACTGTACAGTATTACACGAGTAGAAAAACCCCAGTGTATGCATGCTACCTTGATTTATCGAGAGCGTTCGATCTTGTATCGTACGATATTCTATGGGGTAAATTAAGGGATGAAACTTGTCTACTTAGGGAAATTGTGTTATTATTTATGCATTGGTATAACCATCAAAAGAATTTTGTAAGATGGGCAGGCGCTCTCGGGGGAATACGGGCTGGGGTGCGGGGTGAGGCAGGGGGGGTTGACCTCTCCCACGCTCTTCAACCTGTAAGTCAACTCAGTGGCACCGGCATCGGGTATCATATAGATGGAGTGTGTGTAAATAACATCAGCTACGCAGACGATATGGTGCTGCGAAAGCTCCTAAAAGTGTGTGAGTCCTACGCGGTGACTCATGGGCTAAAATACAACACAAAAAGAGTGAAATTATAGTTTTCAGGCCGGACAACAAGAGATATACTTTGATTCCGAAATTCACCTTATGTGGTACAGCTAAATAGTCTAAAGTCGAGCAATTTGAATATTTGGGTCACTGGGTCACTGAGGACCTTAAGGACAGTGTGGATATTGAAAGGGAGCGCAGGGCGCTGTCTGTCCGATGCAACATGTTGGCCCGCAGGTTTTCACGGTACACGAGGGCTGTCAAAGTTGCACTTTTTAAAGCGTACTGTCAGTTCTTTTACACCTGCAGCCTATGGGTTAACTATACACAGCGGACATACAGCGATCTGCACGTTCAATACAATAACGCGTTCCGGGTGCTGATGGGGCTGCCACGCCACTGCAGCGCCTCTGATGTTCGCGGCGGCTGAAATAGACGGCTTTGCCGCTATTATGTGCAAACGGTGCGCTTCTATCATGCGCCGCACGCGCGACAGTCCCAACACCATCCTGCGCGCGCTGGCGGACCGTTGGGTCTCTCCGATGCTGGCTCGCTGGATACGGCTGCACGCTGTCGTATAGTGATTTGTCACCATCATCGGGGAGTCAAACCGGACCTGCTACTGTTTTATTTAAATTGAATGTATTCAGTTACGAATTATTACTAACACTAGTTTGTAAGCTCGCAATTGTACTAACAAATATGGATGTAATCGTGTAAATGATGAATCTAAAATACATGATGATTTATTTATTTATTACTTAAAGGAAACATTTAGATTATGAACTGTATTTGGCCCGGTATCAACCAAAGCGGAGAGGAGACGAGACAACGAGATGTGCTGCGAAACACACGCGAGGATGGGGCGCACGAGCTTGGGCGCCGCCCGGCCGCCCGACTACACACATCTCCGCTCTGCCGCACCGCTTGCTCGCTCGCGGCACAAAATTCTTTTGAAAAATGAGACATCTCCTCTCCGCTTGATCCATTTCCACCGAAGCTAAGTGGAGAGGAGATGTGGCAACATCGAAATCTGATTGGTAATTCAAAACACATCTCCTCTCGTCTCCTCTCCTCTCCGCTTTGGTGGATACCGGGCCTTAAAGGGCATATAATAGTTTTTATGCTGGTAGTGCCTACGTTTACGTACACGCGGGTGAAGACACTGGCAAAGCCTTTCATAAATGATAGCCACGCATTTTAACACGACCATATCTATGAACACGACCAAACCTTCCAGAAAGCTCTCAAAAAAATTAAATAACAAAATTAATCACAAAATACTTCTCAACAATGGACGAAGTTCAACGTAAATTGATTTAGCAATACCGTTTTGTAATATTACAATGAGTTCGACGTGATTTTCCTGCTTTTAGTAATCAATTGAAATGGCGCCAATGGCTTTGACAGGTGTCGGCCATTTTGGATAACAAAGGAATTGACGCGTACAGCCAAGTTGACTCAGCAAATTCAAAACGGCCTGTAAACATAGTTTGTCTATGGGTCCAAGGTTTGGTTAATGCATTAATGTTTTGTAATGTTTGGCCTATTTTTGCTGCTACTAAACGCAAAAAAAAATGGAATGTCGTATCTATTGTTACTTTTTTTTAAAGTTTGCGGGTTTTAGCGTGATGCATATTTGGAAAAAATATTTGTGCCTTGCTAGCTTATATAAAATTCTAAATTTGAAATTTAATTGAATTTGTTGACATGGGTTTTCGGTTTATGTTGAAACGATTATAAAAATAACAAATAAATCTTAATCTATACTAATATTATATTATAAAGCTGAAGAGTTTGTTTGTTTGTTTGAACGTGCTAATCTCAGGAACTACTGGTTGGAATTGAAAATTATTTTTGTGTTGGATAGTCCATTTATCGAGGAAGGTATGAGGCTTTATTAAATCACGCTACGACCAATAACACACAAAACACACATAATTACACACACACACACACACACAAAATAAAACACACAAAACACACACAACACACACACACATAATTTAAATACTTACTAAATATTGGATACCGTTAATGGTTTAATTTAAGATGTCAAAAATTTTGTATGTCGTTTTTGTGGCGAATAAACGCTTTTTCTTTCTTTCTTTCTTTTCTTTCAATAGGAGCAAATCAAATAAATAAAAAATAAAAAAAATGTTGCAAAAAAGGTTGAGAGCTTCCGTAAACGGTTTAAGTTACGCAACAATCATGTATGTAGGGTAGGCAGGGTTGGGTAGATAGGTAGGTAGGTTGCCAGTTGACAGGAGCAAAGCCACGTGGGACAGCTGGTATGTTATATATGAATACGTTTTTTATGGCTTTATTTTTTGTGTTATTGATAAGCCCGCGTTTGACGACCATCTCACATGCAGGTAAACGATGATGTGGTTGACGGTGCATCACGCTTGCATAGAAGTATTCACTCTTGACTTAAAGACCCCAAGGTTGTAGCTATCAGGAAACACAGATACCGGCAGAGAAGGCCACTCCTACCCACAACGAAAGTATTCCCAAAACGCGTCGTATATTTTGTTTTTTTTTTTTTTTTATTTGAGATGGGTTTGCTCTTGACTCTAGTCTAGGTCAGAGGTGACAGAGACAAAGTCGACGATGGAGTGAGCTTACCCAGAAGTAGGCTGTTCACTCTAACTTTGAAGAGATTCGGGTTGTATGCGTTCGGAAACACAGACGCAGGCAGTGAGTTCCACTCTTTTGCTGTGCGCATTATGAAGGATGTTTGGAAGCGCTTGGTGCGAATTGGTGGAATAGCAACTAGGTGAGGATGGTAACTTGCAGTGCGTCTAGAAGTCCGATGGTAGAAGGGGGCCGGTGGGATGAGGTCGTGGAGGTGTGAGGTGGTTTGTTTGTTTTGTCTTTATTTAATGGTTATAATTTTTCTTAACACCGAATTTTACAATAGTATTAAAACATGTTTGTTTATCGTTACCATTGGTCAACATGCGACAACAGCCCTTGCGAAGCACGTAGAAAATTGTAGCTCCTCAAATACCCCCCTCCAACTGTCTATATCGATCCTGCAGAAAAGCCCCCAGCTGTGAATAAACTGCCATGGCCTACCTGGAAATCCCTAAATAGGCTGCGAAGCCAAGTTGGCCGCTGTAGGTACAACCTGGTCAGATGGGGGTACTCCGATCAGCCACAATGTGATTGTGGAACCACACCGCAAACGATGCCCCATCTTTAGTCCTGCTCTATGTGCACAAAAACCTGCACCATGAGGGACCTGTGCGAGGCCAACGCTAGGACTGTGGACGTGGCTGAGTTCTGGTTGAAGCACAACATCTAAATAAAAATTAAAAAATGGAATCATCGACACGATGAAGAAGAAGAAGATTGGTCCATTTTACGTTCGTCACGTAAAAGTTTACTGGCGTATCAAAACACATCATTCACTGTTGATTATTTGCTTTTCCCTTGCAGGTATTGGATAATAAACCGAAAAAAAGATATACCGTAAAATCGTAATGGAAAAATCATGCTGGCTATAAACTACAGACAGTGAAATAAAAAGGTTTAAAAAGCATTTCCATTATTTTATTCATGCATAAGATTCATAACTGTAAACTTCATCATCGTCATCCTATTAAGAGTCCCTACAAGTTTCACGAGCTAAAAACAAAAAACAGCTACTTTTTCAGCGCAAATTTCTGAATAACTACAAGATATATGATAAATCTTTTGATGCAACTTTTTGCGTCACATAGTTATCTAGGGAATGTACATTACATATTTTTGATAACTGCTCAATTTAAATTAGAAAAAATAAATTCCTAACACACGTTTTTACGTAATCACGAAACACCGGGTTTTTCAATTGCTTTTTCAGCTTACTGGTGGCAAAAAACAATCTGCAAAAAATGGTGTGGACTGGGCATATATAATACTGTCCACGCGGAAAAAAGGCAATTTTATCATGTGCGAAAGCGTTGCCTACGTGTAAGAATATGTTGAATATAAAAATAACTGGTAAATAATTTGAATTTGAGATGTTTATCAATCGAATCCAATTTTTATATTTTATTTTTAAGTACATATTTTGTTTTAATAAATTGTCTAAATATTGTCTTATAAACCGTTGCGCTCGCGCGTGGTATTCAGTTTCGCTCAAGGGCTTGTAGACGACGGACCTGTGTCGTTTTTATTTTTGTCATTATATTTTTTATCATATATCTTGTAGTTATTGAGAAATTTTCGCTGCAAAAGTACTGTTTTCTGTTTTTGGCTCGTGAAACCTGTAGGGCCTCTTAATGTTCCCACTGCTGGAATACAGGCCTCCTCTCTGTGAGAGGGAATAGGCCTTAACCCACCACGTGGGACCAGTGCGGGTTGGTGGATGTCACTTGTCTTCGAATTTTTGGTTCTAGGACATGCCGGTTTCCTCACGATATTTGCCACCGTTTTGAGAGCAGTGGTGATAAACTAATTAATACAAAGTAAAACGCCTGCCTGGGTTCAAACCCGTGGCCTACAATTTATAAGTCACGGCCGTTACCACTGGGCCACCACTGCTGTCATTAAACAGTAAACTTACAATGATATAAGTCAGGAGTGATTAGTGAAATCATTTATCATGAAAAGTAATAAAGAGGAGACATTGTTTGTTTGTATGTAGGAGGTAACATCTGATAGAGTCTGGCAAACGAAAGTAGACACTCGAATTATTTGCAAACTTTTTATATGGCAATGCTATACTAATGTCAACCCCAATTTTCGTATGACGCTACTAAGTTGATACTTTGTTTTAATTCGTAATCACTATTCACCTTTTTGTAAAAACATTTTCACTATTTAAGAATTTAAAAAGTTTTATTATTAATGTAGAAAACAATGATTCCTGTGACTCTTATGAATCTTTTCACATGGAAGTCTTAGATTCTGATTTTTATTTAAAGTGAATAAACCAAAATTATTATAGAATACTGTTGCTTTTTTTTTATTCAGATTGATATATCTAAAGTATTACCTACCTAAATGTACCTATAGTATTTTTATTCAGACGAAGTAATATAAATAATTCTAAAGTATCAAATTAGGTTGTTCCAGGTATTGCATACTAGTTTTTGGGGTTGCTATGCTATACTTTCGTTTGCCAGACTCTAGTAATAATCTGATTAAGAAAATTCTTACATATTATAAAGCTGCACTGATGCTTACTCCATTTTTCGCACTTAGACTCTCATTCGGTCTGTCGTGCATACGCGTTAGGGCTAACAGCAGCAGCCAGCAGTTTCCTGGAGGTTTTACTGGCTTCACGGAGCGACTTCACCGTCATAGGTTCATTTTTATCCCGAAAAAAGTTCCTGTAGACGACGACGGGAGCGAAGCCGAGAGAAAAAGCTAGGTTCATTTATTTTTAATTTGTACTAGCTATTGTCCGCGTCAAACCCGTAAAACTAAAAAAATAAAGGTAGTTTTTTTACGTGGAACCCTAATTAGCTTTTCCAACCTTTTCTAAAATAAAATAAAAGTTGCCTAAGTTAGTCCCTTTGACATCATCTATCAGTCCCGTCAAAATCGGTCCAGCCATTTCGAAGATTACCCGAAACAGACAGATATTATTACTAAATTGATTTTTATTATAAGTACCGTATATAATTCCATATTACAATATGTATTTAGTAAAATGCTGTTGTTATGACATTTGAAACAGACACTTCAATTTTATTTTTTGTATATTGAAGATAAAAATAGAACTTTAAAAATATAGGATTCGCCGCGTCTAGCTAAATACGTGCTTACTGAAGGAACGTGATGGTTTTGTGTATCTGTGTCATTACTTTATTTGACAAGGCACCGCTTTTAGCTAGCAGGAGTGTTAAAAATCTTGATTTCAAAGTAGAGCTTTTTTTATTTATTTTTATTTTTTATTTGTGATGCTTGACTCTAGTCTATGTCAGAGGTGACAGAGATAGAGTTGATGATGGAGTGAGCTTACCCAGAAGAAGCCTGTTCACTCTAACTTTGAAGAGATTCGGGTTTAATGCGTTCGGAAACACAGACGAAAGTAATGAGAGCTCGGATTAGGGACACCTACATCGCAGCAAAATCAATTGATAAGTCTAGTAGAAATTCTTCATTACTAAGCTAGTTTTTGAAGAACTTATAAAACTCTATAATTTTTTCTAACAGTAACTTTTCCCGTAGGTACCATGAGAACCATAATTTTTTTCGAGATAAAAGTATTGCTTTCTTTGAATGAAGGATATTTCGTAATGGTGTGCTAGTGTTATATTATCTGTGGTAATGGGATCATTTATGCTTTAAGAGATTACCTACCAAAATCAAATATTTTTATTTTACATAGGCCTACATGGGCACTTATAAAACGTCGACAAAAGGTGCATGGTTCGGGTTAGTCGTTTCCTATGGAGAAGAACCGGCAAGAAACTCCATGGTTACTCTTTTTTTTTTTTTTGTGTTTACAATATTTCCATGATACAGCATTAGTACTTGGATATGGGGGGACAACGTAGGCCCGACAATAAGTCGTACGAAATTGAAAAAAAAAACAAACAAAAAAAATAATGTACGAAATAAAAAGTTAACAAATGTTAACAATCATCTAGAAAGTCTACAATGTTCACACATTCACAATCGGTAAAAGAATCTATACAATGGAAAAAAAAGAATCTATATTATATTATATATACAGTACATTACTGCAGCGGCCAGCAAAAGAGGCATTGATGGATGAACGTGTAAATGTGGGCCGAGGCGAAGCCGAGGCACACATACGTAAGTCCATCAATGCCTAGTTGTGGCCAAGGCTTGTATAGTAGTTTTCTCAAGTAATGCGCGGAAATTAAAACTAAGTAGCACCTAGAACTCTGCATTTTGTCATATACAATTACTTTTCGAAATCAATGACGAAGAACAATAATTATTCCCTTGTTAAAGTGTTATTTTTTTTTGTTCTATCAACAGCTTTCTGTTTGCAAGCCAGTTCGAAAATTAAATAAAACCTTTGATAAGTTACCTCGTTGGTTGCCATGATTTGTAGTAAAAGATCGTTCCGTTTTAAAATTACACGACAGATATGAGTTTAGAAGTGCGCGCAAGCTAAGTCTGCGCGCGGCCAAAATCGGAACTAATCATTTGTCATTTTTGTCAGGTGTCAAGAGAGTGTGTTGTATTCCGTGTTTTTATTCGTTTTCGAAGTAAATAATCGCCATCATTATGCTAAAAGTAATTTAAAGTGCTGGCAGAGATGTTTTCTTGAAGTGAACAAGACAATAAAAGGCCTACGGTACCGTTTTATAAAGATAGAGCCCGCTTTGCTTATTTGACAGTAAATTTTGGGGATACCATTATACTAACATTTCCCTAAATTTTCGTACTACCGTTGCCGCTTTATCAAAAATTATTAAAGAAGAAATAAAAAAGAATTGTAATTGAAATGGACGGTACTAGCCACTGCAGGCCGCTAAACACGACAGATATGGATTTTCATACAACTTTTGCCGGCCGCTGCTCGCATGTATATGGCCAGTACCCATATTTTTAGCTTTATCATTCATTTTTTTAAATAAAGTGCATCAAAGTTCAAGGGCTTGTCACGTCACTTTGTCAGTATAAATTGCACCACACCACGACGTCACACGATATTTCAACGCACTGTCGTCGTAATTTTTTGTTTATGCGGCAAAAGAAAAAATACGAGTGCAATATTTTTAGGATAACTAACAGACGGACTAAATATATATTTTTGTTAACATCCCTATTGATTTCACAATGAGGCAGCACTGAGCCATCAGGTCCAGGCACCTGTCAAAGCGCTTACGTTGCCCGACATTAGTTAAATTTACGTCAACGTCACGTTGATGACATTAAATTACGTTTTCAAAGAAAAGGACCTCTTGCTAAAGTAGCGCCAACTGGTACCGTGTTTTTTTCTGAAAAGCTTGATGTTTAAAATATGGAGATTTGTTCTACAGGATACTTTAACTAAACTCCAACGCTATTGATGCAGTGTTCTACGTTCAGTTTAAAACCACACACACTTCTACAACTAAAAAGCTAAACCCAACAGCTAAAACATCGAACAACGTACAAAAACTACGAGCGAACCCGGCTTGCAACACTAGTTTATATACAAAACAAAGTGTGTTTGTTGGAACTGCAAGGAAATCAACTAGAAATATCTGCCCTGCTTGAGATAAGTCTCAAGCTGCATGATTTTCCGTTTCCGTTTACGTTTTTATTTTTAGTTTTTATTTTCGCTTGAGTTTAGATTTCGATGTTTTTGTTGGCAAATATATTTTATTTTAATTTTTTGTGTTGAGTAATGTAAATTATTTGCATGCTATTGTATAGAATCACGTTTTTGTTTTTTCCTAACTGAACAGACAGCTGTGCTGCTGGGGAGTTTGTTGCGCCACTTCTTCGTCCCAGCAAAAGCACTAGGAAGTGGTGAAGGGTGGGCGTTTTTGGGGGACTGTCTTATGTAATTTTGACGTTCGGAAAGTGCTGATTCTCAGCCTAGTTTGAATAAATGAGTTTTGAATTTGCAGTCTTCCTTGACGTGTTTAGACGCGTTTTGGGTGGCTGTTTATATATGCCTGTACGTACTTAAGCACTTGGGCACACCACAATTGCGGCGGTAAGGCCCCTCTTTGAGGAGTGGCTTGAGAGGCGCCACGGCGTCCTCACCTTCCACCTGACGCAGGTCCTCACCGGACATGGCTGTTTCGGGAGGTTCCTGTTCAGGATAAGGCGGGAGGAAACGCCCGGGTGTCACCATTGTGTGGATCGCCCGGAGGACACGGAGGAGCATACGGTGGAGGTCTGCCCCGCTTGGGCGGAGCACCGCCGTGTCCTCGTGGAGTCGATCAGCGGTGGCAACCTCTCGCGTCCGGCCCTGGTTCAGGCCATGGTACGGAGCGAGAGGGCAAGGGAAGCTGTCACCTCCTTCTGCGAAGCAGTAATGCTCACGAAGGAGGAGGCGGAACGCGTTAGGGAGACGCAACGAAGACGCCCTGACGCCCCTAGCCACCGCAGGAGACGCCCTGGGCGTCGGGAGTCGCAAGCCAATTCCCGGCCACCGTAGGCACGGGCTTGCGGACGGCGAGTAATGGGTAGCTCGCTGTCCGATAAGGACCAGGCCCGAGTCGACGGCGCGAAGTGTTCCACGCGCGCCTCAAAGAGATGTCAGCAAAAAATTGACGGGGTCCGCTAAGGCCGATGTTTGTCTGGGTCGCGGATAAATTTGAAAAGAGTTACTGCGGCCCTGGCTCAAGCAACTGAAGGAACACGGGTGGGTTTTAGTCAGTAAAAGTCTGACACGCCCTTCCGCTTCACTCAGAGCGGGAGAAGTCATTGGATGATTGCCCACCCAAAAAAAAAAAGAAAAGGTACTTAAGCACTGCGACATTTATATTATGAAAGTATCCTGCTTGTCAGGTGCAAGTTGGATGTTACTTCAATCTGCCTAGCCTTTTCCCAACTATGTTTGGGTCGGCTTCCAGTATTACCGGATGAAGTTACTTAAATGTAAAATTTTCTTTGTTTTTTGGGTCCCGTTTTTGCCCTTTGGGTACGGAGCCCTAAAAAATCGGACAAGTGCGAGTCGGACTCGCGCACGATTATCGCAAAAAAACAGCAAAAATATAACGTTTGTTGTATGGGAGTCCCACATAAATATTTATTTTAATCTTTTCACGGATCATGAGATACAGCCTGCTGACAGACAGACAGACCGACAGTGGAGTCTTAGTAATAAGGTCCTGTTTTTCACCCTTTGGTTACGAAACTCTAAAAAGTAGCAGTAGCTGTTTTACAAAAATAATCAAAGACGATGATATTCAGATATAGATTAATATCTAGACATGTGATATTAATCTATATCTGAATATCATAGATTCTATCAATCAATAGACATATCATCAATGCGGGTCCGGAGGATATCCAATCTGCCATCTAGCCTCCGATATCCGAATTGAATCGAATTCGATTAGGTGTTAGGATTCACGGGTCACCGAGTCCTTCTAAAAATCTGTGTTACTATTTTTAGAAAGATTACCATTCATGTGTAAGAGTTATTTTGAGTGAGATACAGATAACTTAGGACCGATATCTGACCTGAGAAGTGAAGAACATGTCAAACCATACTTTAAGACGCCGATTCCCTTGGGTAGCTGATTTTAAAATGAGAATCACGTCTAAACGGCTAGTCGTAATGTTTTGGGAAAAATATATGTTACATTAGACCATTTTCTTAATCATTTGATCTAAGAATTTTTTTAGTTTTATTCGTATAACATAGTGTAATTAATTTGTGAATTTATGTCTAAAACGGACAAAAACACGACAATCGCACCAAAACTACTGGGCGTATATTAATGAAATTGTTACCATCTCAAAGACAATTTAACCATCTACATTTTGATCAGAACCTTTTTTTTTAAAGACAAAGAATAAGGAAAGTAAAAAAAGCTACTAAATTTTGGGTCGCGCGGGTGTGAAACGAGTACGCGTTTTGTTCCTTCAAGGTCGTTGGCGTTAGTCGTCGTCTTAAGGTTGCCCTACTCGAACATTCTTCCATACAAACGTAGTCTGCCGATTTCTCCACTGTTTTAATAAATACCATCAGGAGAAGGAAAATTGCAAAACAGTCACCATACTAGTAGTTAAACAATGCAAATAATTATATTTTGAACGGTAATAATAATAATAGGTAGTGTTCCCGATACCGGTTGGATTCTATTTTTTATATTTTTAAATGTTTTTTAAGTTTTCTTTTTTTAAATATTTAAAAATGTAATGAATTAAGAAAAAAGATAAATAAACGACATAATAGGTAGTAATTTTTTCATGATATCCGTATTCCCAAAGGTCTGTTTATAAAATTTCGCGCGCATGTTTTCGTCCTAAATCATCATCCATTTCGCTACAAATTTGCAAAAGTGTGTATTCGTACGCGAACTAGCTTCTTACTGCCATTCACAGCATCTCTCTCTTTCGCACGGGTTGTCGGATGAGATAGCATGCATTTTAACCTCGCGTACAAAATAGTTTGTGCGGTCAACTAGGGCAACCTTAATGTCAAGTTTGATACGTTTTCATTGTAAAGTATATTTTGACAAGTATTCAACTTCGTTTTGAGATCAAATTGGAATATATTTGTATTTAATACCGCATTAATTGTCCGGGAGTAAGTTACATAATTAAAGGTAATTTCTTAGTTTATTTAGTTATCCTTATTATTTTGTGTATGCATTGCTGTCCCACTAATGGACAATGGCCTCCTCTAAGTCCTTCCTGGCATTCTTTTCCTATTAGTTTATAAATAAACAAAGATATTAGTCATTTGGTCATAAGCAGTGTCACGGGGTCTCACTGCTAACAAAGAAAATTTGGTTCAAATAAATCGTACTAGATGGCGCGACATGTACACACAATTCAATAGAATTGTGTGTTAAATTAACATTATCTGGAATTGAACATAAAAATTGTATGTTCTTGTTTAATCAACTCTCCTAAGTACAATATTTTGGAATATTGGGCTCTTAATTCACATTTCATAGATTATTTCAACGGATCATTAAAAATTGATGCCAGTAGATGGCGCATTTTTAAATTTCTGAGGCATGCCACTCGATTGTTAAAATTTGCATTGTAACACATTTTGGTGCACAAAAACTGTAAAAACGTGCAAAAAAATATTCACGAAAACAAAATTAAAACCATTTTTTTTATTTTACTTAAGCCTACATGGGCACTTATAAAACGTCGACAAAAGGTGCATGGTTCGGGTTAGTCGTTTCCTATGGAGAAGAACCGGCAAGAAACTCCATGATGGTTACTCTTTTAAAAATTTGTTTGTGTTTACAATATTGCCATGTTACAGCATTAGTACTTGGATATGGGGGACAACGTAGGCCCGACAATAAGTCGTACGAAATTAAAAAAACAAACAAAAAAACATTTAAAACGAAATAAAAAGTTAACAAATGTTAACAATCATCTAGAAATCTAGAAGGCCTAGTAAACCCTTTTACTTGCAAGTCGCTGCTAACACTATCTATTGCCGTGAAACGGAATGGAACGCAATTGATGTACTTACAAAAATAACAAGATTAATCAAATGAAAAACGCTAGTTACGTCGGCACGGTTTCTTTGTATGGGATGAGGCATCGGTATGCTAGTATTATATTATCTATTATCTGTGGCAGTGTAAACTTTTGTTTCTACACTGCTTATGCCAAAATGACTTATTCACGATACTGCCTATAACAAGATAATTAAATAACTATATTATAGACTTTTTTTTGTTATAGACAGTAACGTTAACATTTCGAAAAACAACACTCGGAGCAGTGGTGGCCTAGTGGTAATGGCCTGGACTTACGTTTAGACAGGCACTTTACTTTGTGTAAATTATTTCATCACCACTGCTCTTAAAACGGAGAAGGAAAATATCGTGAGGAAACCAGCATGTCTTAGAACCAGCATGTCCTAGAACCAAAAAATCGAAGACACGTGACATCCACCAACCCGCACTGGGCCGGCGTGGAAGATTACAGCCCATTCCCTCCCATAGAGAGGTGGCCTGTATCCCAGCAGTGGGAAAATTAAAAGGCTGATGATGATGATGATCGATACTCCACGAAAAATATGTACTGGTATTCATTTGCATGCCTTTAGATCAGACCTTCAACATAGTAGGGAAACGGCTCTACATTTAATAATATGCTTAATTTCCCACTCTGAATTTTCTCACCAAAAATGCCATGAAAATTTTGCAACGCCGCTGAAATACCCCGGCCTTGTAGTTTTTTTAATACTTATAACCGGAGAGTCATTTAGAGGACGAGGCAACTCAAGAACACTTCATTATGAGTCGTGCTCTTTATTTTGCAGTCTCCATTAGCTTGGACAATATTTTTCACTCTTTAGTTTTAAAGCTAAGTCTAGCTTTTAATTTTTAATGCCCAATGACAATGACCATTGATGCTTGAGTGGAATACTCAAATGTTTAATCTTGAAGAGGATTTTGATAGAAGCATTTGTATCAAAATGCTATTGCGACTACAGCAGTTGTGTACCAGGAAATGGGCAGAAATTTGAAATGTAGGTCTTTGGAATGAACCCGACAGGCTCTATAATAATGCCAACAATAACAGCCTGTTACTATCCTATGGCAGGGCTAAGGGGCTATTCATACAGAAAAGGTACGAGCATTATAGCTTGGCAAATTCATACGAGACACTCCCATGGTCCACGCGGGTTGCGGGGGACGTTACTACCCAATGACGTGACGGCGCGATGACGCGACGACGCTCCCGTAAGGTGACACCATCCCGCGCGCTTGTTTCACCACCCCGCTGCCTCACGTCCCTCACACCCGCGGACCAGGGATGTGTCGCGTACGAATTTGCCAAACTATCATTACCACGCTTGCTAAAGGTAGGTTGGCGATTTTAAACTTAAATTAAATATAAGTCAACAATGTCTAAAGGAACGTCCTCACTGAGAGCAATCACGTGTAATAATGAGCATTCGACGTCGAATATTCGAGTGGTGTGGACGTTGAGCCGAGTGTTACAATACTTACACGCAAGTGCTTACTTCGGCCAGTGAAGACGTCGCAACGATTTTCGCGGAAACGATTCGCATTCGAATGTTTACGCGAATTAAACGCTCGAAAGCGAGTACTCAGATAATGAAATGAATGAGTATGTATGTAGGAATATTACTGGCCACTTGTAAAGCACGGAACAGTTCCTTGATCTTAAGTGACCGACCACTCTATCCGACATTTTGAAATGAATGACATTTAACGAGATTGTATTCGAATGCTCATAGCTCGCAGGGGAATGTTCGATTCGAACGTTCATAGTTTTGCACGAAAGTGAATACTGGGCTCGCTAGGCAGCATTTGTTGCTCGCCTACGATTGCTCCCAGTGAGGACGTTCCTTAAGATAAACTTATAAAGTACAGTTGTGAATTATATTTATAACCACAGCACCCAAAACAAAACATCGTGATGAAGCAGTCATTTCCTATGATCACACCGGTAGTGGTGGTGGATTATGGCTCACTGCCTCACAGAGAAATAAGGTTGTTTGTTGTCTGTCGGCTAACTGTATGAATATCTTTGTTAAACTTTGACCATCTGATGAAAAAATACTAACCCAATACTTCCCTAACTTTGATTACTGCAACAGTGAGTTCATTGCTCTGGCCACTCAAAAAAAGAACACAAACAAATGAAACCGCACTTTTTTACTTCCTCAAAAGAATAAGAGAACCCAAAGTTGCTTATTCTCCGGAGAACAACACAACAATAGTTGGACACGTTTCAAAACTAAAGTAAGTTCTGTAAGTGTGGAGTTTAAGTTCACAACAGAGGACTGTGGAGGTATTGACATGTTGGTACGGTGGGGGTGCATTCTCTTTGCTGGGTCTTATCACAACTTGCAATGGTTCGATCCCATTAAGGGGCTTTCGAAAATAGGGTGGATAGAAATAGGTGTCTTTCAAAACAGGGGTCAGAATAAGGAGTGGGTAAGATACGTATTTTTAAAAAGGGTGTGAGATAAAATGTCTCCATAAAACAGTTTACTGTTCTGTGATATATTATGCGAGTAGCATGTGGTTTTATAATGTAACTAGCTGTCCCACGCGGTTTCACTCCCGTCAACTGGCTACCTACCTACCCTACATACATGAATGTTGCGTAACTTTAACCGCTTACGCAGCGCACGCAACGGAAGCTCTCAAAAAGGAATATTTTTTGCTACGTTGTTCATTTATGCTCCGCTCCTATTGGTCGTAGCGTGATGTTATATAGCCTATAACCTTCCTCGATAAATGGACTATCCAACACAAAAAGAATTTGTCAATTCCAACCAGTGCTTCCTGAGATTAGCACGTTCAAACAAACAAACAAAATCTTCAGCTTTATAATATTTGTAATAGTATAGTTAGTAAGATATTTTTTTTCTAGTCTTAAATTACACTTCATTATCACGCAACACGCAGATTTCAGCGAGCAGTGTATTGGATACTTTTAGCGTTGCCTATATTATGTACACCGTCTGTCCGTGTCCGTGTGTCCGTTTCCGTGAATGTGTCCGTGGCATCAACAGTGAGCCCTATCAGAATATCAGCGCTGCGTTATTTTCTTTTTAATATCGTTGCACATGCTGAGATAGCAGCCTTTTTGGTCTCGCACGGGGTTATTTATTTGTATTTTTTATTATTGTTTGTGTTTCTCTTATCTCGTGTCTCCTATGCGGGTCACAGATAAATATATTTCTTTCTTTCTTTTCTTTCTTTATTTACATCCTATAACATTTATAGCAATATAAGTATGAAAATAACTATCTATATAAAAACTATAAAGAGAATAACTCCATAAGAAAACTTTCATCAGAAGCATTTAGGATTACAGTCAATATTATATTTGGACTCTTCCCACTAAAAGTTATTTTGGGTCTTACTAATCCTCATTTGTCGAAAGACCGTCGTTTTCCCGGATTGCTGGAAGCCAATTAAAACTTATAATCGACTTTTTTGGCAGTCAGCATCCTAATATTAAGGAAATGTTAGTTTGTTTGTTGGCAAAGATTTGAAAACGAAGAAGGAATGTTTCTAAAACTTTTGATAAACATTTATCGCCTGAGGAAGATGATACAAATTACTTTTCCAATCATAGATGAAGTTTTTCTTTTAAAATGTATGAGAGAAAAAGTAAATCACATACACCACATATCACTACATAACAGTGCTTGTAAAAATAACCTACAAATTGTAAATTGATTTGTTGTAGAAAATATACTAGACAAACTGTTTATGCCAATGGTTGACTAAAGTCGTGAAAATCTAAGAAATCGTATTTGACAGCTATAAAATACTTAATAATAATTAAACTTGATGCTAACGAATTATACTCGTTGTTATAGTGTATGGATAACATAGTAATTAATTAAGATTATGAATTTGATATTTTAATTTCTTACGTACAAAGTAGAGCAGTAGTGGCCCAGTGGTATGACTTACGTGTCGTGGATCGTGAATTCGAACCCAGGCAGGCGCTTTACTTTGTGTAAATGATTTCATTACCACTGCTCTTAAAACGGTGGTTAAGGCCCATTACCTCTCTCACAGAGAGAATGCGTGTGTCCCAGCAGTGGGGACATTATAAGGCTGATGATGATGATGACGTACAAAGTTATCGCGGCATGTAAAATGAGAAACGTCGTCGGACTTCTTAGATTATCACGATTATAGTCAAGAATGCCTTGTTGCATGTATTCCACCTGTGGACCACTTCTGTATATGAAGCTTAAAAATATAACAGTGAAATTAAGTTCATTGGAGGAGCTCGTGGCTAAATAATAACAGCCGCACGGGTCGATCATCAAGGTTAAGCAACGCTTGACGAGGTCGGTCCGTGGATGGGTGACCATTCCAACATACCGAGTTTTCTCCGTGCCTCGGAAAGCACGTTAAGCCGTTGGTCCCGGCTTTTATTTGAAGATCTTTGACAGTCGTTACGGGTAGTCAGAAGCTTGAGATCTGACACCAGTCTTGCTAAGGGGTACCGTGTTACCCAGTTACTGGGTTGTGGAGGTCAGATAGGCAGTCGCTCCATGTAAAGCACTGGCACTTAGCTGAATCCGGTAAGACTGGAAGCCAACCCCAATATAGTTGGGAAAAGGCTAGGCAGATGATGATAGTATCCCGATATGGTACTGCTCGGAATGCAGTGCCTATGCCTACTCCTTCTCCGGTCGTTTTGGATTGCCATCCTATTTAAGTATGAGAGCGAGTCAACAGAGAGTCTATTCTATTCAATTTTTTTAAAAACGTTGCCCCACACTAGGAATTTCTCCTGTATCGTGGGTGCGTTTACAAACATATAAACTCACATACACAAACACCCAGAGCCGGAACAACTATTTGTAGATCATACAAATACTTGTTCCGTGCGGGACCTAGATGTACGTACAAATTTGTGTACTATGATATCGCGCCGTTGGCTTGTCTCCGCTTAGATTGCTTGCCGTGGCTGAAATTCGGTCTAGAGTACTATTATTATTTATGTCCCGATTTGAACTCTTTTATAACAATCTCGCCAAATCTTGCCCCTGTTCTATTAACGTGTGGAAATACTCAAAGATGTCCACTGCTCTGAGGCAAGCGAATGGGTCTGTCATACTCTAACTGACTTAAACCACACGGTGATCTGCAGTTATCTTTGGCCGGGACGCTGGAGCGCTTGCACACATCTTACCCCTGCTTAGTATGACTCTTAGTAAGACATCTTGCCTAACATACGCGTTGGTTACTAAAGCTGGATTTGCATTTGTCTGACATGTTGTGACGCAACAGAACAGTATCGGTTTCAGCCATTTAGTATGATGAGATTTATATTTGTGTGTCGCAACGTGTTATGATGCGCATGAGAAGAGATTCCGATTGCATCAGAACAGTGGAGGTTGAGGGCGGGGGAGCGGGCACACGGCAAATGTGACAACGCACCAGTGTTGCGTTGTGACGCGTTAGAGCCGCATGCGTTTTATTTACGTTTGAGTATCGTCTCGATTTAAATAATTTAAAGTATGGACAAATTAGTACGACAATATAAAGTGATTTATGATACCAAATGTAAAGAATAGGGTCCAATCAATCTGCCAAGCCTTTTCCCAATTGTTGTTGGGGTCGGCTGCCAGTCCTACCAGATTCAGCTGAGTACCAGTGTTTTACGTGGAGCGACTGCCTATCCGACCTGACCTAGTAACTGGGTAACACCATACCTCTTGGCAAGACTGGTGTCAGATCTCAAGCTTCTGACTACATGTAACGACTGTCAAAGATCTTCAAATGAGAGCCGGGACTAACGGCTTAACGTGCTTTCCGAGGCACGGAGAAAACTCGCTATGTTGAAATGGTCACCCATCCACAGACCGACCTCGTCAAGCGTTGCTTAACCTTGAAGATCGACCCGTGCGGCTATTATTCCCACGAGCTCCTGTTGATGCTTATAAAGAATAGGGACCATGTAAAGAATATAGGGTCGGATGAGTCATGGGAAGAAATTGTGAACGTATGAACTCTTCGAGAGCTACGACTACATTGATTCAAAATTTCATCAGAGGGCGTCAGAACACAACTTAAAGATGTGAACACTAGCCATCACGTCAGCGCCCGTCACGACACAACACGTCAGACAAATGTAAATCCGGCTTAACACTTTACAAGACCTTGACCGATGTCGATTGATAACCGTAAAGAGAAAATCGATACATAATCGTATTTTACGGGCTTCAAAAACCTTTTTTCATTTGCCTTTAATTCCTTCTTTCAACATACATAGCTAATTCCTATTAACTTTTTTGCCTTACTCAATACTCACATTTCTTTTTAACAATTTCTCGTAACAATCTTCATTTCCTTTCAAGTAAAAAGCTTTTTCCTTGTCAAGTGTTTGAAAAGAAAGACGTACGTATATCGATTTTCTCATAAATTGGTGGAGCTCATTATGCTTGCTCTCGTAAATTATCATACTTATGATTATTTTATTAGCAATTCCATAAAATTGCTTACTTTTAAATGCCTCTTTATTATAGAGGGGCGTTTGTAGTAACACTGTGTTTTGTTTGATCAACTAATCTGATAACGGGTACTCGACTTTAGAATATAAACAGAACTACAGTTGGTGATAAAACGTGCTATGTGACAATATGGGACATTAGTATCTTCCTATCTGGGTTGAGTGATCCCGCGGGTCCATTTCGAGTGGGCCCAGTTGACCAAAGACTCCTCCTTCAAGAATATTAAAATGTTAAAGCCGATGTTTGGATGTTTTTCAATCAGTTCAACGTTTTAACCCCACAGGAGACTTCAATTTTTCCGGGATCCAGACGAGGGGATATCAGTGACAAAAAAAAGACTATTGTATCTATACCTCTATAGTCTTATTAATAAAAATGACGTATTACTAGCTTACTCCGAAGTTACTCTTGGACTAGCTAATCCCGGTGTAAGTAAGGATTAACATAGGCTAAGCAATGTTATTAACAAACATGGAATAACCTCGGACTAACTATTCATTTGTTACTCTTGGATTTACGCGTAAGCTATGGCAACCCAGTTCAATTTAAAAGTAAAAAGAGTGAAGCAGTGAATGAAACCAAGAAATTTGATGACATAAAGTAGAAAAAGAAAGAAAAATAGCTGACAAAGTGACATCTGTCATACTTAAATCGCATATAATAAAATATTATGAATGCGAAAGGAACTCTGTCTGTCTATTACCATTTACCACGCTTAAACCGCTATACTGATTTTGGATGGAGTTAGTCATTGAGATATTATGTATTAAATAATTACCTCAATGGAGTTAG
Source organism: Orthosia incerta (assembly GCA_948252205.1). Classification (NCBI taxonomy): domain Eukaryota; kingdom Metazoa; phylum Arthropoda; class Insecta; order Lepidoptera; family Noctuidae; genus Orthosia; species Orthosia incerta. The sequence goes on along the minus strand of OX411756.1, from coordinate 26,656,156 downwards.
TTTGGGACCCTGGGAAGGACATACGTTAGTTTTTATCCAATGTAATGGTGGCAAGGAAGGTAGAAATTTGTATGGTGGACTAATAATTTCTCAAGTAAGGCGGCCTTCACAATATAATTAGTGCGACATTAAAAATAGGCTATTAGGAGTACTAATGCTACGCAGACTAAGTCACGAGCAACAGCTAGTATTTAATATTCATAGTGGTTTGATACATCTGATGACGAGTGTATCTCTCATACTAATGTAAGTAAAATACCTAAGTATTAAACACGTCTTCATGCCAGTTCCTGAAATAGTGTTTCCTGTCTAGTACAATATATTTATATTAAACTAAAAATTTTCATCATCAAATCACAACGAACAAAATGTCAATCAAAAATAATAAATGTAGTTGCCATGGATACACTCTTAATCCAACCTTACTCCGACCTTAAACTAGCTAGCACCATGGAATAACTTTTAGTCCAAGACTAGAGTCAGATTAGTATAATCTCTCCTTACTCCGTGTTTATTAATACGGAAATTTGTAAGTACCAACCTAATGCTTGGAATAAAGTTAATCTTACCTTAGTCCACGTTTATTAATAAGACGGCTAGAGATTAGCTCTTATAAACAAACAATATTACTTTGTAATAATATCAATTTAGATTTAATCAACTTACTACTTACTAAAACTTCTTCCACCAATATTTTTACAACACCCTCTTATCAATTTTGCCTCGAACGATAACGTAAATGAAAAAAAAGGGTTGAATTAATCTTGAATACCAAGCTTAAGTACGTAATTGAATAATTTCGTTCAAAATGAACTCGAGGGTAGAATCGTCCAAAGAAAATTAAAAATACTGCTGACGATGAAAACGTGAAAAGTATGGAAGAAGTAATTGTATGAAAATTTTCCTTTTCCAACGTTTCTGGCGTTTTCCGGGGATTATTGCCAAGGCTCCTATCCTGTAGCTAGAGTGCCTCTATCTGACAAAAAAATATTTAGGGTAATAGATGAAAAACGGTAAACCGCCAAGGGGTAAAAGTCGATGCTAATTATCAACTTTAAATCATAAGCGAGAGTTTCTGGTGGCAATTTAGTTAAAAGCACACTTTGTAAACAAGCATATTACAAACTAGATGAATATATTCAAGATAAGAATGCTTGGAAACATGCTGGTCCTGCTCCAGGCAATCTGTAGTGTAGACAAAATCAAATTTGCTAATTTATATTCCTATTCATAGTTATTGTATTTTTTATTTTTTTATTTTCTCACACACTGTTCCGTTGTTGTTGAATTCGGTATTTTACCTATGTTTGCAATATTTGTAAGTATGTGAGAACCATGTTCCTATTTATCAATTTAATTAATTTACCTGTTAATGCTTTTATTACTTTATACCTGTACGTAGTGTTATTTTTGGGAGCAACGTCCTCACCTATATGAATTTATTAATGTTTGTACTAAATATTGTAAAACACCTATTTTTTTTAAAGTGTAAGTATGGAGTTTCTTGTGCGTTCTTCTCCATAACAAGCTACTTTTCCGAATGCACGGTAGAATCAATTTTTATTACTTTTTATATGTATGACGTTCAAAAGTGCCGCTTACTGGCCCAATTGAATAAATATATAAAAAAAAAACTAATTACGTACTTTCAAATAGGCACAGTTTTGGTTTAAATCTATGTCACATTGTAACGGAGTACTTAAAAACGAAGGAAAAACAGGAGCAAGATAGGCGTCACGCGCAGGTCGGAGTGGTGTCCTTATAGGGGATAAGGACACCACTCCGACCTGCGCGTTCAAAGAGCCGTAAAAGTTTTCTGATATTTACGACCTCCTCGGAAAACAGCGCGACCTGATATGTGAACTGTAGGTGAACAGACATCCCACTCCTCCACAGTTTATTTCTCCAGCAGAACATCTGCCACCTGAACACGAACTGCAGTGGCCAATCTTAAAATCTCTGAACCGATTGAGGTTCTAGGTTGGTTTCTGCAGAGACAATATGACAAAGCCCTGGAGAATGGATGCAACTGTCTTGGATCCCGCAACGAAATTAATCAGAAAAGAATAATGGAGGGAGGAATAGCAAAAAATACAAATGTCCACTTACCTCCATATCAAGCAGGAGACAGAATAAACAAGCACAAAGAGCCGTTTACAACTGGGATAAGCCCAGTTGCCTATCACCACGGATAAAAATTATCATTAGTATTAATGGGTCCTAACATTGTGAACTATTTTATTTGATTCCATTAATACGTATAGCAAAGAACTCTAGATGCAGCCTGTACATTATCCAACATAACATTGCGTTCATTCTGCCAAAGAATACAAAATGGGGTATTCTTGACCCATCCAAAACACGATGCCACTGTGGAGCCCCTTCACAGGATATGCACCACCTCCTTTCCTGCCCAGCATGCACAACCATCTGCATCTTCTACGACGTGAACGAGGCCTACGACAGAGCTGTCCAGGTGGCCACATTCTGATCGGACAAAATTTGTCCAAGTCCAACCGACACGGAAGAAGAATTTGGGGCAAATTTATTTTTTGTCTGGAATTTGATAGTAGGAAAAATTAGTTACAAAAAGAAAAAGTCCGACTGCTTAAAAAGCGAAATAAAAAGACGTAAATAAGAAGAAAATCATGCTGTGCAGTCGGACAATACATATGCACGAGCTGGCTGGCCAAAAGCAGTTGTATCCTCCGACTGCACAGCTTAATTTTCTTTTTGTTTACGTCTTTTTAGTTCGCTTTCTAAGCAGTCGGGCTTTTTTTTTTTTTATTTATTTTTTATTTTTAACTTTTTAGTTTTTTTTTTAATATGGCACCCAATACCGCCATTTTTCTATTTTACAATTTTAATAACAAACTTAAAAAAAACAAAGTGACACTCGCAGAGTTAAGACGAATCGATTGACGTAAGAATCATCAAAATCGGCCAACGCGTTTGGTCTCTAGAACGCCACATAGGAAGAAACATACATATATACATACATACATAGACTGATAAACACATTACCCTCCTTCGGCAGTCGGGTAAAAATACTGCCGATTGATAAAAAATGTTTTGCTGATTACGATGGCATCTAAAAACGAAAATCGGTCAATTGTCAGATAGCGGCACTGTAGCTATAAGACGGTATGTCTGTTTTGATGGAGGGGAACTGATTAAGCATTCATTAGTCAGCGAGGAAAAATTCTTTATGCACGAAATGTGGTGCTCTTTTACTTTCAGTATACAAATATTAAGTACATACCTACTTAGGTATTATACAACGTAAATGAAAGTATGTTATTTTTCTCCTTATTTACAGGCTTTTGCAACTAAGAATTATTATTGGACCGCAAAGTTGCTGAGAATAATTCCTTAGCTTCGGTCTCTGGGCCGAGAATCGTGTTATTGGGTTATTCGATTTGAAATACCTCAGCTGCAGCTCAAACTATTTGCTGACTATTTCATGAATCTTGAACGTATCTGTAAAAATATGTGTGTATAGCTACTGCTAAACCTGCTTTGTGGAATTCAGGTAGATGTTATGTCATAACTAGAGACCGGATTAAACAACATATAAACCTCGAAATATGCATGCAAATATGCATAAAATCGCGCAAAATATGCATGAAATTTGCCAAAATATACAACATCAAATATTTAAAACATGGTTATTATTAGTTGTTTTATTTAAAAAGCCACATACAATCCGTGCATTTTATTATTTATTTTATAAATCCATATTATACACAAAACAATTCAAAGTATTATTACATATTTTAAACATAAACGACAGGGACTGTTCCAAATGTTCGGTAGTAAGTTTGTGTCTTCGATCGCTTAAAACATTGATAGAAGAAGAATAAAAGAAAATAATGGTTGACTCTACGTCGATATTTGTACGAAAATATGCATCATCACTAATTTTTAACCGACTTTCGAAAAAGGAGGAGGTTCTATGTTCGACTTCTTTTATGTTTTTATTTTTTATTTATGTATTTTCACCGATATATCCGTCAATTGTGGACCGATTTTGAAAATTATTTTTTTGTTTGAAAGAGTGTGTTTCGAAATTGGTCCCATTTTAATTTGGTGAAGATCTGATAAAGAACTTCGAAGATATAAACAGAACTCTTCAATAAATAACGGCAAATCTCTCGGGACTGATGCAATCGCATGTCTGTTTATTGCTTATACCATTTCATAACATAACATCACGCCAGTACGCTCTTAAAGGGTAAGAGGATCTCTCATTTGATCGGTTTTGTTCAAGTTTCATGATATTCGGGTAATCTATTCCGGCGTTATAGGAAATTTACTAAACAATTTGCCTATTAGGTAGGCACAACAAAAAGTGAAAAAAAAAAAAAAATTACAAAAAAATACTACCGACTTCCAAATAAGAAAACTACAAAGTGAAAAATAACTTTATTTTTGGAAGTCGGTGTCCATAACGCAAAAAATGGTACCTACGAAAGACACCGACTTCCAAAAATAAAGTTATTTTTCACTTTGTAGTTTTCTTATTTGGAAGTCGGTAGTATTTTTTTGTAAAAAGTTTTTTTTTGTTAAAATATGCAATAACCGGTAAAAAGGGGTTAAATAAGCAAATGCATATGCAAACATGCAAATGCAAAATAATCCGGTCTCTAGTCATAACAATTGCATTGCCCATTCATTTCTGTACTTAAAATTTCTTAAAAAACTGTTTCAGGAACTATTAACTATAAGCCTCCGCTTAGTATTGATCTACTCAAATCTTAATAAAATCCGCTATTTCTTTTCAAAGCCCCTTTCGAATAAGCAGCTCAGATTTGATCAAAACGCTCGCATCGGATTGAACTCCCACCGACATGTATCATTTGATCCGTTGAAGGAAAACGCGTGAACAAAACATTTATGTATGTTCCGTGATGTATATACGAGAGAAACGTCAATCAGTCGTGATTGATGTAACTCAAATAGCGAGGAAGACAGAAGGTTTATCTCTCTCTGTTTCTGTCACCCGTATGAGGATTGTGAAGTGAGCCAAGATATATATGGTTGCTACGGTCTTGTCTAGGCTTTTTGTTGGCAATAAGGCAACCCAAAACTATTAATCATTACCAACATCATAATCATTCTTCCAACCTAAGTTTTTCATACTGGTAGTTGTGACGACAGTTCGCGGAAAAAAAACCTTAAATAGAAGATGTATTTTAGCCCACCAGACATAACACTATCCTGTTTCTCAAATCTCTAAACAACTTTGCGGTTCACTGTATTGGTATTAAAAGTTTGTAAAGCAATTACGACAAGGGGGGTCTATCTACGAGGGTTTTATTGCATTTGGTGATCGATATTTCAGGATTTTTCTATAACGATTTTTGGTGGTCTTTTGTACGATATAGGCGTCGACTCTGGTCACATTTTGACGTGACAACGTCTAATAAATCGATGAACGCCGGCTGCACTCACGAAAAAGGATGCCTCAATGTAACGTTACGCTCAATGTAACGTTACGCTCATTGTAACGTTATAATCGTAACGTTACAATGACGTTAATTGTATCGTTAAGTATGCAATCATTTAATCAATTTTTTTTATGACGTTTTCACGTTAAACTATCGTCCGTAATATCGTTCGTAAGTTTTAGTTTCACTTCATGTTTAGAGATTTGAGTTTTTGAAGCGTTGCATTGACTAATTCTTCTGTTTATCTTCATGTGTTATGTCAAACCCTTTCCTAACCTAAGGGGAAGAAACATTGGTAGTGTTTGTGTATATGAGCTGCCTTTTATTCGTAGCAAAGGGTCTTCGTTACATGGTAGACACATTTGACACGTGGCGTACTTTTGTTCACGGTGACCTAGCTAGAATGTAATAATTTAGGATGATTCATTTTCTTGTGAGCTTTATAAGTACTACTTAACATAACTTACGACAAACTTTCAGCGTGAGTGATGCTGCTGAAGAAATCCTTGTATAAAAACCCATTAATATTTTCAGCGATTTTGGAATCGAATACAGAAACTGCTCAGGAGACGAGCTTACGATCTCAAGACGAATGGGATAGTTACGTCCGGGTGTACTACCTGATATTGAATATCGAATAAGAAAATCTTGTAATAATTTGCTCGAATGTACTAAAGATCGTTAGTACGACAATTACTTCTCTCATGCGACCTCTAAGCTTCAAAATCCCTCATAGCTATAAGCCTGAAACATCGGTAGGACGATATATTAAAACATTTTTTTTTATAACATTATATTAGAGACCACTTTTATTGTTTTGGTACGGTGTCTTGCAACCTTCATTGCAGACAAACTCAAATTATTTAGCCTGTCACTTACCTAATATCCTGCAATGAGTTATACCAACACATTGTCCTCATCCTTTACTAATCCATCTTAATTATGGGCATAGCATGTATCATACTCCACGGCGACCTGTTGAGTGGGTAATAAGGTTACAAATCAACCTACATGTGGCTAAAGTAATGTTATATACATAGGTGCTAAATGAATAAATTATGGCACCACTTTTATTTACATTACATATTAATACATATTGCGGTTTTTGGTTACTTGATGCCTGTGGCTTAAGGTCTCGGCTGTCATTTGTAGAACTTTGATAGTCTTTACGGATAGTCAGGCAAGCTAGGGGTACCGCTTTCTGGATCAAGCCCTTAATCCAACTGCCCAACGAGAGCCTCCTTAGGTGTTCGTCGAGGCTCTTGGCTATTATGCCATTGGCCGTCACGACTAGCGGCACAATGATTGCTGTATTCACATCTCACATGTCAACAACCTCGCGAGCCAGATTAAAATACTTAGTTTTCTTATCTCTCTCAGCCTTCACAAGTTTCTCGTCATGGGGTGCCGCTATATCAACAATCATTGCGCGACGATCTAGTCGGTCTATCACCACTATGTCAGGCTTATTGGCAACAATAGTCCTATCAGTGATGATAGAGTTTACCCAGTTTCAGTTTTATTTATTTACGTAACCAATAGCGATACATAAAAATATTTTACAAAATATGCATATGTATGTATGTATTACAATTTTTATGGCCAATTATAGGTTTCCCTGTGTAAATGAGATATATAACATGCGAACGAACTAAAGCCACAAATTTAAATCAAAAGATGCACTACAATCCAAATTTACAAAAAGTTAAATTTAAATCCCAATTTTGAAATTGTAAAAACAAAAAAGGTTGAATATCAAAAGGCAGGAGAAGATAGAAGATCGGTTGACTGTCACTCGTTTCCATCTATAGCCTTCACTATTCGTTTTTTGAATGTAGGTTCATTACAGTTAAATATATCAATTTCTGAGAATTTCGAATAATAAATTCGAGCAATGCGATTCAGTACACAGTTCTTGGCATAGTTAGTGGAGTGCCGAGGAACGTGTAACATTGGCGTGTGACGAGTGCGCCGTAGGGGAGTGTTAAAAGTTATCTGTGCGACCAGCTCTGGGCAATCAAGGCGTCCATTGAGTATGTCATAGAGCAAACACATGTCCATCACTTTACGCCTTTCTTCGAGTGTTAATAGCAGATTATTTGTTCGACAGCAATATTTGTAAGACATTGGAGGTTTACGAAGGCGATAGTTAAGATTGTTATTTTTTTTTTAATCTTTTCTATTTGGTTCTTATAAATTATGTATTTTGGGGACCAGATTGGGCACGCATACTCTAAAACGCGGTGCACATAGGCAAAATACACAAATCCTAAGTTCTTATAAGCTTTTGTGCTAATAAGGTCTATGTAATCTGAGAACATTAATTTACTGCCACTCATAACTCCTAAATCCCTAACCATCTGGACTTTATTTATGACAATTCCGTTAAAGTTATATGAGTAAACAATCGGGTTCCTCTTACGTGTGTAACTGATACATTGACACTTTGCAACGTTTACAGTGATCTTGTTTTTTATGTAATAATTATTCTATGTAGAAAACAACAGCTGACTCCCACCGCGCCCGACACAGCGCCCGCGCATAATAATGTTACTCCGCCGCCGCCATAAGTGATTAAGATCCTCTTGAACGGCCTTACAATCTTCGGATGATCTTATTTCATAAAATGTTTTTTTGTCATCAGCGTACATTAGGAGACAGGAGACACGAAATAAGCAAAACAAAAACAATAATAAAAATTACCCCGTGCAAGATCAAAAAGGCTCCTATCTCAGCATGTGCAACGATATTAAAAAGAAAATATCACTGCGCTGATCAGAGTATTCAAAAGAATCAGTGATGTCAAATAGATATGCGTTGTAAAAAAGAGGTCCTAAATGAGATCCCTGGGGTACACCGCTAGGGATTTCAATAAAGTTGTAACGGGGGCAGTACTGGGGGGTGGACGCACTACACTAGGTTCACACGTTCATGTAACCTTGCCCTGCCTGAAACACATTTATTTATTTCAACTTTAACAGATTTATCATTACAAGAAACACAATTTATATTTTTTAATATCAAAAAGGAGGAAGTTCTCAGTTCGACTGATTTTTTTTCATATTTGTTACCTCAAAACTTTTCACTAGATGAACCGATTTTGATGATTCTACATTTTTATTTACAATATTTTTTATTTATTTGAAAGCTGGTACTTCTTGTGTGGTCCCATTTAAATTTGATCAAAATCTGATGAAGAACTTCGGAGATATACAACAGAACTCTTGAATAAACAACGGAATATCTTTCGGGATTGCTGAAATCGCCTGTCTGTTTATTTTTTACGCCATTTCGTGACGTAAGATCACACCTATACGCCCTAAAGGGGTACGCAGATGTGTACAGTTCACCCTGGTACACTCTCATTTCACCGGTTATGTTAATTTTATTTTATTCTGGTAATCTACTATATTAAACTTGCTCATTATGAAAAATAATAACTTTTTACAGTAAAATGTAACCGACTTCCAAATAACTTACCTTAATATTGTACTTGCTAATTATGTACCATAACTAAAAAGCGAAAAATAATAACTTTATACATTAAAATATGATTTACTTCCAAATAACTTCAATTTATATTGAACTTGCTCATAAACTAAAAAGCGAAAAATAATAACTTTTTTCAGTAAAATGTGACCGACTTCCAAATAACTTAATTTAATATTATAGTTGCTAATTATGTACCACAACTAAAAAGCGAAAAATAACAACTTTTTACGGTAAAATATAACCGACTTCCAAATAACTTACCTTAAATGTTGAACTTGCTCATTATGTACCACAACTAACAAGCGAAAAATAATTACTTTTTTACAGTAAAATATAAAAGACTTCCAAATAACTTCAATTCCGGAAGTCGGTTTCAAAAAACAGGAACACCGACCTCCTATATTGAAGTTATTTTTCACTTTATAGTGTTTTTATTTGGAAGTCGGTTGTTTTTTTTTTGTAAAAAAGTTTTTATTGACGGGTGACCACTCTGTACCCATAAATACTCACAATTCTTAGCCTTTTTCTTTGGTCATTCAAGACAAATTTCAAGGAGCTTATTTAAAAAAAAACTCCTTTACATCAAAAGTAATATTTTTATTTTTGAATTTTTATTTCTCCTTGATGAATTTGCCGTCGGATTGCAATTTAAAAAGCGCCATAGATTATGTTCATTCAAAGGCTTCTAATAAGAAAAGCTCCTATAAATGTTTGAAATTGAAAGAAATCTCATTCCCGAGGGAACAGTGTCCGATGTTTTAATTTTTCCTTCAAGGAACGTAATTTTAACTCGGAGTTATTGTAAAAAGATATAAAGTGGTACAGCTGTTGAACGATATATTTCACGACTCGTGTAAAATGGACATCACTCAGAAAACTGCTAAACTTAAGTCGAAAGCCATTTCGATACTCGACTACACAACTGTATTCTGACTGCAAGATGTTTAGGGTCTGACAGATCTTTGTGCTTGAATCCATCTTGAGGAAGCATCGATCAGTTTCCCCTCCTGACACTGCCAGACGTAAACAGAAGCTAGTTTGTCATACTCCTTCACATCACACAACGTTTGCGAGTAGACAGTATTATGTAACAAGCAGTATACTTTATAACAAAATTAATATAAATCTTAATATATTACATTTAAATAAACATGATGCTAAGATCTCAGTGAAAAGATGGTTATTGCAATTGGACTACCAAACTACCGAATATCTTTTGATTTCACAAACAAAATAATTAAACACACACACACACATATACACACAAACACACACACACACACCCACTCACATTCTTTACATTCTTTATTAATTAATTAATTAATACAGTAGCAAGCAATGTTTTAGGTTATAAAATAACGAAATTGTCAACTGAATCTTCTGAGATACAGGCCTCGCCTAGTTCAGAAAAGAGTCTATACCAGTAAACCTCTCTTTACCACCACAAATGCTGCTGGATTATTATTATATAATTTGCATGATATTAGCATACTTACCTAGTATTAAGTACTTTTACTATGTAATTCCTTGTTGCTATGCTGGTGAGAAATAGTACATTATTGCAGCGGCCAGCAAAAGAGACATTGATGGACAAACGTGTAAATGTGGTCTGAGGCGAAGCCGAGGCACACATACGTAAGTCCATCAATGCCTAGTTGTGGCAAAGGCTTGTATAGTACTTTTCTCAAATAATGCGCAGAAATTAAAGCTAAGTAGTAACTAGAACTCATTTTGTCAAAATCAATGACGAACAACAATAATTGTGCCCGCGTTAAAGTAAGTGTTCTTTTGTTTTTTTTTCAATAATCAGCGTTCTATTTGAAAGCCAGTTCGAAATTTAAATAAAACCTTTCATAAGTTACCTCCTTGGTTGCCATGTTTCAGAGTAAAATATCTTTCCATTTTTAAATAACACGACAGATATGAGTATACTATGTAATTTTTTTTTTTTTATATATTTTTTCTTGCCAGTGTCAAGTTTAGAATGTAAGTTCTAGTTTCTTTAGATTTTAGTCGTCCAAGATAGGCCCCAATAAAATGGCGGAAACTTTATTCGACGCTTCTACGGAGTTTTGACGACACCATGTACAAACCGTACCAACTCTTGTTCTACCGCTGTGTTTTACTTGCCCACACTCGTGCAAGTTCACTAATATTATTAGAATAGAAAACCACCATTTTTACACTATTTATATTTAGTTTAACATAATTATAGGAAAATAAAACAGAGAAGCAACATAGACGCCATCACGTTCCCGCCAAAACTCTGCTATGTAATTTATTTGGCCGCTAGATACGACAGATATGGATTTTCATACAACTTTTTCCGGCCGCTGCTCGCATGTGTTTGGCCAGTACAGCAATTTCGATTTGTCCCGAAGAAGGTTGTCAAAATAAATCTCATATTTCCAAGCATGTTTGAAAAATGAACCATTTTATTTATTATTAAGTGGGATTGCCGGATATGTTTGCCAGATGTCCGACCACAAATGGGCTAAACGAACCACCAAATGTTACCCATTAAACGTTAGACGACATCGCGGCAGACTAAGGCAAAGATGGCTGGACGTTCTCGACTCCAACCGACTGGCCTTTGCAGAAGCCAGAATTCCGTGCCACAAAGGGAGAGGAATGCCTTTGCCCTGTAGTGGGACAAAAGAGGCAAATTATTTACTTCGTAGTTTGGGAAAGTTTACTATAAATTGTCAATAGTCTCAAATATAGAATACTAGCTTCTGTCAGAGGCTTCGCCCGCGTGAAAAGTGTTTATTTCTCAAAAATGGTATGTAATTTTATTTTATTTTATTTGCAACAACTTGCATAACATCTCTAAAAAGTATCCAGAAAGTGAACTCCACCGGAGACTTATTCACAACTGTCCAGTAAGAAGCGAGATTTTAAATATGGAATCTCCTACTGTCCAGTAAGTAAGTATGTAATTTACTTTCTGGACAGTAGGGCATCCTCTTTAGATCTGCTTGAAAAAAAAAACATAGAACCAGACACAGATTAGAGTTTAGCCATTATAACATGGTCATAGGAGGGAGGCTCCAAATATATTTCTATCTCTCAGAGATATATATATTTTTGGAGCCTCAAACAGCCATTTTATAGTCTGTACACTTAACACGACGCAAAAAAAGTATGCACGATGCGTTTTGTACTTAGTAATGTTGTAGGATTATAGTGTGGGATTTTATGTTTGTATTTAGTAATTTCAGTTTATAAATCATGCTGGATTAAAACTCTCTTCTTCTAAAATTAACATGGAGTTTCAAAAACAATAATTTACATTTTTTTTCTAAAACATTCATGTAATGTAAAAATAAAACAATGTTCAAAACTAAACGCTAAGTAAAGTAAAAAAAAAAAAACGACTGGCGGTGAAATCCCCGCCACATTCAATAAATGCCCCCGGTAAATCGATCACAATATCTATCAGTAACTGCTATAATATGAATGTAACCTTCAATATAAATTAAACGAATTTGTTGTTAAACTTTCTTTCTTTTTGAGAAAAGCATTATACAAGCCTCAACCAGTAAGAAAGCCATCCTGGCCTCGTATATAACCGGACCTCACCTGCGGTTCGGTCCGGTTAACTCATACTTGGCCAGGAAGGCTTACTTACTGGATTCTGCAGTAATGTACTATTTCATCCCAAGGAAACATTATACCGGGATTAAAAGCCTATGTTCTATTTCAGATAAACTATAATCCAACTCTGTGCCAAATTTCACCCAGATCCGCTCAGTCATGCTGGCGTGTTTGAGTAACAAACATACATCCAAACTTTTGCATTTATAATATTAGTAAGATTACTAGCTTCTGCCAGCGGCTTCGCCCGCGTGAAAACTGTTTTATCATCCCAAGGGAACATTATACAGCGATGAAAAGTTGTCTAAGTGCTATGCTTGATTATAATCTATCTCTGTTCCAAAATTCATCCAGGTCTGTTCTGTACTTTTTGCAAACACACACACAAACTTTCGCCTTTATATAATTGAATTAATAGGAACATTACACCGGGATGAAAAGTAGCCTATGTGCTATTCCAAACTGTAATCTATCTTTGTGCCACATTTCATCCAGATCGGTTCAGCCGTTCTAGCGTGATTGAGTAACAAACAATCCACACACGCATCTAACCAAGCTTTCACATCCCTGTATAATGTTCCCTTGGTATGATAAAAATTTCACGCGAGTGTAGCCACTGGTACAAGCTAGTTTTTTTTTAGCGTATTGTACTTCTACTACTCATCTTATCTAATTAATGCAAGCCCCTGTACAACAGTGAATACATCTAGCTATAAAGAGTTAACTTAAACTTATTATTTCAACCCTGAAAATATATCTAAGTGAAAGTGCTAAAGACTTTTCAGCATAAACACTTATTTGCTTAAGTTAAATTCAAGAGCACAGCTGTACATCTACTTCTAAATGGAATTCGTCAACAAGTACACACATTTGCACTCGAGTGTTTAGACAAATGCATTTTGCGAGAGTCTGGAAACTTTTGATTGAACACCTACACAAGTTTTAGATAAAATTTTCTTGTTGAATATTTAATTTATTACATTTCTTAAGACGCTGACAACATTTGAAGCGCGGTCACTGACAGAGTGCATTCTTCGTCTTCATGTCTCCAGCACAACAGTAACTTTGATCTTTTTGGGCGTAAACTTCTACACTTCCATGGTATTGTCGATGGTATTTTTTTGTCCCAAAACTTTCCACGGTATCGTCGATGTCAGCGCAGAGGTCACTGATTGCATGATTTGGAATAAAGATTTCATTGAAAAAGAAGAGATACAGTACGCTTGTAACTTAAGCTGTTATCGATTTCCTCATAAATTAGTTGATTAATGGGAAATATAAAACAACAAAGTTCTGCTTTTAGATATGATATTTTGTGGTTAATCATATTAATAACCTACGTTGGAAAGTAAAACAGGTATGATTTTTTGAAGTTCAAGGAAAATGGTAACATTTATAGCTCATTTGCCGCTATAATTAAAAAAAGTATTTTGGAACATCCAATTTCTCAGAAAGGGTATGTTTAAGATTAACTAATTACTTATATTTCTTCTTCTCCGTATCGCAGCCAAACATAGACTCTTCTTAATTAAATCCCTTGCCTGCGCCAGTATTCAAACGTATGGCTTAAACTCAATTACTTATGCTAATTATATATTTTTTCCAAAGCCTCAAACTGAATAGATTTAAACAAGCCTTTTGAATATTTGTCTCTTGTCACCGCCTTAAGTTTTACGAAGTGTGGTCCCCGTTTATGGACAGAATAAGATCTTCTCCTGGGAGTTATAAAGGTAGATAGTCCACCTGTGCTCTAAAAATACAACCTAAAATGGTCCCTAGAGGATCAACCAGTCCTTGGATTGTAAAGGTCAAAGTGGCTCGAGAAAATCTTGTAACCTAATTTAACAGAACATTTATGCGATATTTTCTCTTTGATATCTGAACTAATATTATAAACTGGTAAAATTGTTTGTGAAAAGGTAACTTCTAGGCGAGCGTGCTTCAGTTCATCGCTTATCATCAGGTGAGATAGTGGTCAAACACAAGTCTATAAACATTCAAAAAGTAAATACTGCTGATCCGATCATGATAATTCTCACACTAAGAGGAAGCAATTGCTGAGTTTCAAAACCTTCTACATAACCCGAAAACACGGTAAATATATATAGTTTCATATTTTTTTATTTACGATGGGCTCACGTTTGACCACTATCCCGCCTGAAGGTAAGTGGTGATGTGGTCGACGGTGTAGCACGCTTGCCCATCACTCTTGACTTAAAAACCGAAGGCTGCAAGTATCTCGAAAAACAGACTCCGACACGGAATTTCACTCCTTCGCTATACGCACTATGAAAGTATTTCTTAAACGATTAGCGCGTATGGGTGGGATGTCCAACATTTACAGATAAAGTTAAATAGACGTAGTCATTTCTGCTAACGTACTCGAAACTAACGGTCTGGTTTGCTATGTCAAAAGTAACAACCCTGATACAATATCGCATGCTAAGTTTTCTGCATGCAAAGACAAGACAATAATAGATCTGCCAGCTGCAATGCATAGGAAATTGATATTCTATTTCGATGTTACAATCGTAACCACAAAATGGAAACAGTCTTAGCTGTTATACTTGCTCGTTTCTGCCTCTATGCAGCGTTGCTGTGTTCCGGTTTGAAGGGTTTGGGTGCTGATGTTATTCCTCAGATATGATAGGTTTCCGTTTTGTATTTTTTCTCATCTGTCATCAGTCTTTACAGACTATAATCAGATGTGTTCACGGGTCAATGTCTTGTAGAGTGTCTCCTTCATTAAGGACAGTTACTCTTCTTCTTCTGCGGCTACTCTTCTTCAGTACAATATAGCTACCATCTGTTGTGCAGCTTCATTATACCATGCCTTTTGAGGCGGTTGGAGTAATTTTGGCCTATTAATTGGACTGCTAGTTCATTTGGGTGAAGAGACAGGCGCTGCTTGTATGTCGCCGCAGTTGATCGAATTTCTTCTTTGACTGTGGTCATTTGTAACTGTTGGTGTATTTCATTGTTTGTGATGAACAAGTGAGCGTTGCTGATCGTTCTTAGTATGATGTTCTGCAGTCGCTGAAGCATCGAGATGTTTGAATCACTGGCACTACCCCATAATTGTATGCCGTACATCCAGACAGGCTTAAGAACAGTTTTATAGATAAGCAGCTTATTATCTGTAGACAATTTACTGTTTCGACCAAGGAGCCAGTGTAGGAGTCGATACCGAATGTTGAGTTTCTCTCGTTTACACTTGATATGAATGGAAACATAGCTGCGATTCCTCAAGTATTGCATATAAATGTAAATTATATTTTATTCATACTGCTCCGTTATTCTTTTCTGATTAATTAATGCGGGATCCAAGACAGATAAAATCATTATCCGGGAGTTCGTCGAGCTTCATTGCCTCGGCGCTTTGCTGGTGGTCGCCGCTGTTGATTATGGCTTTGCAGTTGCATTGGTTTGGGAACAGTGCGGTGGGGCAGTCCCAGAAAAAAATATGGCAGTAATCTCTTACCATCAGGTTGAACGCCTGCTTGTTTACTAAAATCGAATACACTAGCTTGTTCCCACGGTTTCGCTCCTATGGTCTATACAGAGAAACCGTGTATTTTTCAGGAACGAAGTTATTACTTGGCGATAATGAAACTTCACAGCAATTTTAGAGATAACATACTAGAAAGTTCTGGAATGGCGACCGCGAACCAGAAGACGATGCGTTGGAAGGCCTACCACTACGTGGACCGGTGACCTGCAGCCTTATTGCGTAAGTGAATACGGCAACGCAAAGGGTTTGACCGCTATCAATCGACCAATCACACAGACGGAAATCCACATCGCGTCATTCATCTCGCATGTGATTGCCATGATGGCAAGGCGAATACCGAATTCACTTGCGCAATTCGGCTGCTGGTTAAGGTTGCGGGAATCCGCTGGATGCAAAACGCACGGGACCAGTCAATGTGGTGACGCCTGGGGGTGTCTATGTCCAGCAGTGGACGTCTTTCGGCTGAAATGATGATGATGATGATACTAAAAACAAGCAAAAACTATATAATAATCTTCAAAAAAAGTTTAGGGTGTAAATTACTATGTACTTATTCTCTACTGAAAAAATATTTGCAATAGAAGTACAAAGACTGAAAATGCTAGGTTATTCGAACCAATTTAGCAGAGCAGACTCTAAACCGTTTTTAGCTAGATACAATACATTTTAGAAATTACTGTCCACTATTTTACTTGTAAAATTGTTACAAAAAGGAAATTAAATTACAGGCCTTCAAGAGTTTGTATTTTATTATAAGAAAATTAATTTTAAGTGAAACCTAAAAGTTCAGAATCTTTAATATTTCGAGACAAGGGTGTCTGACAAAGACTTTATTGTGTTTTGTCTAAAGAAATATGAGTACTTATTTTAAGTTTATAGTTGTTAACAAACTAAGATTATTGACACTTCTTGTTGGGAGCGATAGAAGAAAACTAAAAGGAATACTTTATTTTGCTGAATAGTAAAACTGAGTTCTTTTACAGAATTGGAAAAGGTGACTTTTCGAATTCTGATGTGTCTAGAACCGTAAAGAGGGGGCACTCTAGACAAAGTGACATTATAATAGGGAACATTACTGCCAATTGCTCCCGCCAGATGGCGCTTGACGGCTTTGAGTAAACAAAAACATAACTGTGGACGACTATAAATTCTATAAATAAAACATTTTTTCGTCCAATTCAATTTTCTGTTTTACTTGTTTTTTTAGTAACTTGGTTACAACGTCAAAATACAAAAAAATATAAAATCCAATAAAAAAACTACCCTAAAGGAGTATTTATAACGGCAGTCGGCCACATCCTCCCCCTTTTAAAGCAAAACGACTTTCTTAAGCGGTCGTCGCAACGTCCCTGCCATAGTTCTAACATCCACGACCCTCGTGACACCGTCGCGGCCTGGGTATGTCGCAGTAACTATGCCTCGTGGCCATGTTCCCCTAGGTAAGTCTCCATCGGCTAAAAGCACGGGGTCTCCAATTTTAATTGTGGTTGCAACTCCGCGAACACGTCGTGGGGCCAGGGTTGGTAAATATTCCAGAACCCACCGTCGCCAAAAGTGATCAGTCAATCGCACTGCTTTACGCCACCCACTTCTGCTGCATAGATCGGCATCCGTGAGTTGGGCTGGTAATGGCCGCCCCGATGAGGAGCCGAGCAAAAAATGTGTCGGTGTCAAGGCCTCAGGATCATTCGGGTCCGGAGAGACGTGAGTAAGGGGCCGCGCGTTAACTATTGCCTCGGCCTCTGCCAAAACCGTCGCAAGGACTTCATCGGTTCAAAGTCAAAGTCAAAGTCAAAGATTTATTTGCAGATAAATATGGTTACAAAAGTTCTTACAATGGTAGTATAATAGTAGCTTAACATATTTAATCATAGCATAATGACATGCAAATTTTTGTTAGTATACAATTAGGTCATTTAAATTTAAACTGAAAGAATTCTTCTAAAGTATAGAAGGAATTCTCTATTAACCACCTGCGCAAAGCCCTTTTGAAGCGGACCATTGGAAGTTCTTTTATTTCTTTAGGAATCTTGTTATAAATCTGAATACACATTGGATAGCAACTTCGTCTATATAGCTCGGTTTTCATTCTAGGGATAATTAATCTATTAGGATATCTAGTCCTGAATTTACATTTATCTCCCAATTTTTCAAACATCTCAGGGTGAGATTTTGTAAATTTACATATTTCCTCAATGTATATACCAGTCAATGTAAGTACTCTAAGTTTCCTAAACAATGGTTTACAGGATGTAAGTGGGTCTACATTACAAATTGCACGTATACACCTCTTCTGCGCGATGAAAGCTCTTTCGAGATGCACCGAGTTGCCCCATACCAGTATACCATAACGCAGAATTGACCCAACATATGCATGATAAGCCTGTAATGTGGCTTGCCTACTTATTAGGTTAGATATACGCCATAGAACATAAGCAGACTTACTGAGTTTACCACATATCTTATCAATATGATTAATCCAGGAACACCTCTCGTCTAGATCTATCCCAAGAAAAGTCATAGTATCTGATTGCTGTATTTGTTTATCTTTATAAGTAATGTTTAAATCGATTTTATTCCAGTTCTTGTTATGAAATTGTACAAATTTGGTTTTATCTATATTAGGTTTAAGGTTATTCTTTTCCATCCAAGTTATGACTTTGCTTACGGTACTATTTATTTCCTCATTATAGTTTTCTTTATTTTTAGGGATAATTACGGCCACATCGTCTGCAAAGAGTATGCAAGGATGATCAGTCGCTTCTGTCAGGTCATTGATATAAATCAGAAAAAGTGGGGGGCCTAAAATACTGCCCTGGGGAACGCCTGTGCAATTGTAGCCTAATTTAGATTTAAATGTCAGTTCACCGTTTTGATTTGGTTTATCCACAGTAATTTCTACAAATTGCGATCTGTTTGCAAGGTAACTTTTTAACCAGGTATTTGCTTTACCGCGTATTCCATATTTATCACATTTTTTTAGTA
Source organism: Orthosia incerta (assembly GCA_948252205.1). Lineage (NCBI taxonomy): Eukaryota > Metazoa > Arthropoda > Insecta > Lepidoptera > Noctuidae > Orthosia > Orthosia incerta. Next base: position 26,637,121 of record OX411756.1, on the reverse strand, counting down.
GTAGCTCGTGCGATACAAAGTCAAATGCTTTTGACATGTCAAAAAATAAAACAGTTGTCGGGATTTTCTGGTCAATATTTTTAGTAACTAGGTTAATTAAATTAAATGCCGCTGTGGTTGTCGATTTCCTTTTTTGGAATCCATGCTGTTCATGTTTTAAAATTTGGAACTTATCAATAAAATTTATTAATCGCGTATGCATGACTTTTTCGTAAACTTTTGCTAATATAGGCAAGAGGGCTATCGGTCTGTAATTATCAACAAGCTTTTTATCACCTTTTTTATGTATTGGTTTAATAGCTGTCATTTTCAATTTCTCAGGAAACACTCCCGTGAATAATGATAAGTCTATTAGATGTACTAGTACCGGAGTAATAATAGGGCTTATGAATTTTAAAATTTTTGTAGGTATTTGATCAAAACCTGTTGAATTTGTATCCCTGAGTGTTTTTATTACTTTTGTATTTCGTCATCATTAGTGGGCATTAAAAAAACACTAGAATTTACAGGATGAATGTCATAATCATTAGTGCTTAAGTCAAAATCGTTGTTCGCCGAATTGATAAAATAGTCATTTACATAATTGGCAATGTCCGTGGGGCTTGTTAGTGGCCCGGTTTCAGTATCTATTTCCTTAATATTTGATTCCTGTATTTGATTATTGTTGGAATTATATTTTATTAAGTCCCATGACGCCTTGCATTTATTCTTAGCCCTGGTTATGTAACTTGTATTATGAATTTTTTGTGCCCTTTGTATACATTTTTTAAGTAATTTGTTATAATTTAGGTATTTTACTCTACTTTTTAATTTACTGTCTTTGTCAGATGAGAAATAGTATTTAAAGCGCAAGTTCCTTTTGGTTTTAGTTGATTTTTTAATACCTTTGGAAATCCATTTCGTATATTTTTTGACTAGGTTGATTTTGATCTCAATTTTAGGGAAGCACAAATCAAAGAACAAGACAAGTGTATCGTGAAAGTGGTTAAACGCACTGTCAGCTTCCTGATTAGAAAATATTTCTGTCCATCTTAAATTTGACATACAGCTAAAGAACTTTTCTTTATTTTCGGAGCTAAAATCACGCTTATGAATTGTGCGAAAGCGTAGAGGTGGAACTTTATTCACTAATTGTATGGATATCATCTGAGCCGTTTCATGATCTGATAGTCCCAATGGTATAACCTCACATAATGCATCCTTACAGTTACTTATAATTTGGTCTAAACATGAATTTCTTCTCGTTGGTTGTTTTATATGTAGTGTCAGTCCGAAATTATTTATAATCCTAGTTAATTCGTCTACGCATTTTTTATTTCTATGGGTTTTTGTACTCAAAATATCAATGTTAAGGTCACCTACTATGACTAATTGTTTTTTTGATTTATTTCGAAGGTTGCATAACATTACTTCTAAATTGCGTAGGAAAACAAAGGGGTTTGAGCTTGGCGTACGGTATAAGGCTATTATTATAATGTTATATTGTAAGAGTTCAATTCCACAACACTCAAACTCATTTTCAGCCGCATATTTTTTCAATTGTGTCAGTATTTTGTACTCAATGTGATTCAGGCAGTATATACAAACTCCGGTTGGGGTACGGTTGGGGTACGTTCCCGTAGTGTTACGCGGAGAGCTGTCTTGACGCTCTTTACCAATCGCTCCCACGCTCCCCCCATGAACGGGGCTGATGGCGGGATGAAGACCCACTCAATTTTCATATTTGAGGTATAGTCGATGACAGCCTGATCATAAAGTGTACGCAGCTCCCGGTTCGCGCCGACGAAGGCCGTTCCATTGTCGGAGAATATTTGACTTGGCGTACCTCTTCGAGATATAAAACGGCGAAGGCACATTATGGCTGCATCAGCTGACAAGCTGTGCACCACTTCAAGGTGTAGAGCCCTGGTAGATAAACAGGTAAACAAGGCAACCCAACGTTTCTCTTGTTTACGGCGCACCATGACTTGTAGAGGGCCGAAGTAGTCGACTCCAACAAACGTAAAGGGTCGCTTGTGGTGGGCGAGCCGAGCTTCAGGTAAATTGCCCATGGGTGGTTGCAAAGGTTTTCCGCGTAGCAACTTACATTGTTGGCAGTTGTAGACGATGGATTTGACTGTATTCCTTAGACTCAGTATCCAGTATTCCTGCCGAAGTTCATTTATCACGGTCTCCGTGTTGGCATGTGCCAATTTCTTATGGAAATGACTGACGAGTAGGCGCACGGCTGGGTCTTTCCCGTCTAATATGATTGGGTGCTTGGTTTGTTCTCCAACGTTCTCGACAGCGTTTATACGTCCTTGAAGATACATCAAACCGTCTTGGTTTAGAGCTGGGGACAGGCTCACGAGACGACTCTTAGGTGATATGGGGCGTCCACGCTGCAGGCATTGTAGTTCTTTATCAAATGTATTACTTTGACTTTGGCGTAGGGCGTGGATGCAAGCTATTTTGAGGCATTCCATATTTAATGGCCTTAATGGTCTTATCTGGGAATTTCCAGCTGATATGCTAAGTTGGGAAAGGACAAAGTTACGCGGAACCCCCTTAACCTTCATAATGCATTGAGCAATAAACTGGTGAGCTCTAGCAGTTGCCCTTACCATCCTTAACCAAGAAATAAAATGATTTGGATCAGCAACTACTGGTACGGGCAACTGGCTTACATCATTGTAGTTGCAAATAACGTTTGTAGGTGATGAGGTCGAGGTTGATTTTAAGCATGCCGATGGTGACTCTATAGTACGTGCAGATGATTTCATTTCTACTTCCACCAATGGATCAATGACAACACTATCTACTGGATTAGATGGCCAAACACTAGAAGCACGAAGTAAAAATTCGGGACCTGATATCCAGCGCGACTCAACATTTAACGTGCAACAATTAGTGCGAGTAGCGTCATCGGCAACGATATGTTCCGTGGGGACCCATCGCCATGCAGAGATATCAGTATTTTCTAAAATTTCACCTACTCGGTTGGCTACGAAGGGCTTAAATTTCCGACCATCACTGCGCAACCAACCTAGTACAGTCATTGAGTCGGACCAGAAGTAGCGCCGGTTTGGTTTGAAATGATGCGCTTCGCAAATATATGTGGCGAGACGAGTGGCTATCAATGCAGCCTGTAGTTCGAGGCGTGGTATAGAAGAAGGTTTTAATGGAGACACACGTGCCTTGCTTGCGATAAGAGAAAGCCGAGCCTTGCCCAAAGCATCTACAAGTCGCCAATAAGCGACTGCCACATACGCTTGCTCACTCGCATCGCAAAAAACGTGTAACTCTCGTTCTGCAACATCCATATCACACAAATTATACCAACGAGGTATTTTTAATTCTGCAATCGACTTTAGACTATTATACCACTCATACCACACTTTGCAGTCGTCTTCGCTCAGCTTATCATCCCACTCCAAACGCTTTCGCCACAGATTTTGAAAAAGAATTCTACCTTTAACTACAATCGGTGACAAGATCCCTAAAGGATCATAAATACGCATGACTTGCATTAAGGCTTGCCGTTTAGTTGTAGGAGCCCATGACTCGCTTGTTAGCCCAGAATTAAATTGCAATAGATCGTGTATAGGTTGCCAAATGAGACCTAGAGTGCGAGCCACAGGGTCCTTACACAAATCTACGCTGCTAATCTTGCTGCTGATTATATCGGACAACAGCTCTTTTGGTAACATGTCTAAAGCAGCAGGCTCATTAGACGTCCAGCTACGCATTTCAAAACCACCGCGCTTATGGATGGTCACCACTTCAGCAGCCAGACGCGCTGCGGACTCTACGCTATCAACGCTACTGATAAAGTCATCCATGTAAATATTGTTCTTGATAACGTCCACGGTCTCGGGAAACTCGTCTTGGTACCCTGACGCGTTTAAGTTAATTATATAAATTGCAGTTGATGGACTTGAACAAGCACCAAAAATCATAGAACTCATGCGAAATATTTTTATGGGACCTGAAGGATCGTCACGCCACAGAAATCGTTGGGCGTCCCTGTCTTTCTGAATTATTTTAATCTGTGGGAACATTTCCTTAATATCAGCTGTCAGGGCGATCCTCCCTTCCCTAAAACGCATCAAAATACTTAGTTGGTTTTGCAAGAGGTCGGGGCCCGTCAGCAACATTGAGTTCAAAGACACTCCCCAAGAACGTGCAGCAGCATCATGGACGACTCGAAGCTTCGCGGGCTTGTTCGGATTTATTACACCAAAGTGTGGTAAATACCAACAAACACCGGAGGGCTCTACCATACTACACTCTTCAGCATAATTTTTCTCTAAACTATCATGAATATTCTTTCGATATCGTTCGGCAAAATTGGGTTCCCTCGACATCTTTTTCTCTAAACTCTTAAACCTAGATAAAGCTAAAGGAAGGCTGTCTGGTGCTGTTATGTTTTCCGTTTTCCAGAGAAGACCCACTTCGTAACGCCCAGAAGGCAGTCGACGTGCAGTGCGCGATAATATATCCAATGCGCGTTGATCGTCAGTACTGCGCGCTTCGTGCTTGGTGATTCCAACAGAGTCTAACTTATAATAAGCTTTTATAAGCTCTTCGAGTTCAGACTTAGGTTCATCAAGTATAGTCGAATAAGCATGATACGTACATACGGTGGGTTTAAGTGATTTGACGGGCCTAGTTTTACTACTCGAGAAGCCAAAAAGAATCCAACCCAATGCAGTTCGAATTGCTACCGGTTGTGATTTTGTGCCTTTCCTCGTGGCGGTGGCAATTGACAATTAATGCCAGTTATCAATCCCTATTACAAGCATAGGAGAAACATTGTCATAACACAGCTCATTAGATAAATCAGATAGGTAAGGATAACTAAGTAAATCATCGCTATTGACTGTCTGGTTACACACTATTCCTAAGTTTTGGATTGAGCGAGCCCTACGAACTGAATATGTTTGACTAGAGTGCCGGCCTTTTATTTCAAAATCAACGTAATGCACAGACGTTTCTCGAGACAAACCACCTACACAATCCAAACAAATGTTTCCCACTGGACCATTAGCACCAATGCGGGAGGAAATGTCAGAATCTATGAATGTAGACGTGGAGCCGTCGTCTAAAAGAGCATACGTGTCAAAACTTCCAGCAGGCCCAGAAACTGTAACTGCAACTATCTTCAAGAGAGGGCGGCGACTCGAACTTTTGCTTAGATCTAAATGAGTGTTTGTGTGGGTCACTAAGTCTCTCGCCGTATTTTCTTCTGCGTTGTTTGTAGTTGATACAGACAAAGTCTTTAAAGTAGATGTTGTGGGAGCACTCTGTACCTGAATACTGTGTGCAGATGCCGTAGGAACAAAGTTTGGATTGTGTAGCAATGTGTGATGTTTACGCTTGCAATCGTTTATTTCGCACTTATTTTTATTTTTATTACACAACCTAAAGTTATGTGAACTTCTTTGTAAGCAACGATAGCAAATTTTATTTTCTTTTATGAAATGCCACCTGTCATCTATTGACATTGCTTTAAAAATGTCACACGACGACATGTCATGTGCTTGTTTACAAACAATACAATAATTATTAGAATCATTATGTATGTTTTTAGGTCTACACCCCGTATGTGATTTCTTTGGTATGTCTGATCCTGACTCCGATACAGCATGAGTACGTTCGCGTGGCACATGTGGCGACTCGGCGGAAGCACCAAAATTAATGTGTAGGTCCACCTCTCGTGATAGAAAATCGGATAACAATCCGACTTTAGTATTGGACTCTGCAGTAGAGGTAGCGTGAGCTGCTGCGTAATCTAACCATCGTGTGCGTAACAGTGGAGATAATTTACTAAGCAGTGCTCCGAACAACTCAGGCGAGCGTAAATAGTCACTGTGCTGCAGTAGCTTACTCACTTCGACACAATTGCGCACGCGAGAAGCAAACAAATTCAAGTCTTTTACCTCCTGACTCAGCTTAGGCAGAGTTCTGATTGCGTTGACCTCCTGCAGTACAATCTGCTCTGGTCTACCGAAGCGCCGATCAAGAGCGTCAATGACGTCCAAAGCACGAGGAGCCATCACTAGTAGCATACTCACAGCCTCACGCGCGGCACCTTTCAACGCCTGGCTCAAGCGCGCTAGGTTTTCTGCTTCTGTAAATGTTCCTACAGTGTCCTTAAAGGCACGCTTAAACATAAGCCAATCTAACGGGGCTTTGCCGTCAAAAAATGGAAGTTTAATTATGTTTTTTTTATTAGAGCTGTTATTTTTTAATAACTGTAGGGCTTGCACCATTTGTGTAACGCCAACGGAGCCGTCATCTCTACAAAAGCCGGTGGCAGTGACCCCGTCACCCCCGCTTACTTTGGGCTGAGGTAACTGTGTAGGGCTCGGTACTGCGACATTCGTTGAAACGACGACGTCATTATGAAGTGGAAGTGCCTGAGAACATGTAACATTATTAACAGACTTTATCTCATATCCGTTGTTGTTTGGCGAATAATTATTACCTGGTTCTTCCCGCTGTTGAATAGGTATCTTGGCAGGGCGAGGAGTGCTGTGCAACCATCGCTCCACGCTGGCGCGACTCCTGCCACTGCAAGGACTATGCTTACTTGCCGCGTCTATTGCGGCAAGCTCAGCCTGGTAAGCAAGTTCGGCAGCTTTACGCTCTAACTCAGCCTGCTTACCCTGAATTTGTGCTTGCATCGTCGCCTCCATCCCCTGAATCTGTGCTCGCATGGTCGCCTCCATCTCCTCAATTTCCAGTTGTGCGAGATGACGAGCATGTTGCGCGCCTGCTGCTAATTTTTGCGCAATGACAGTCGCAGATGAGCGGCTGGTGTGCGTAGCAGCAGAAAGTGTGCGCGTGCTGGTTGTAGGTACCTGTACCACTTCCCGCCTGGAAGTTGACGTAATAGGCGTTGAAACCACGTCATGTCTCGAATCGCTCGATATATTTGGCGTACTTTTTGCGAGTTTCGTATTCGATCTCGTGACAACCATATTTATGCTAAAAAATGGTTGAAAGGAAGGAAACTGTAAAATACACTAGTTCACTTTGTTAAAACGGTAGAAGGACCACTATGTGGACGACTATAAATTCTATAAATAAAACATTTTTTCGTCCAATTCAATTTTCTGTTTTACTTGTTTTTTTAGTAACTTGGTTACAACGTCAAAATACAAAAAAATATAAAATCCAATAAAAAAACTACCCTAAAGGAGTATTTATAACGGCAGTCGGCCACAATAACAACATGGCGTCTACTACTGTTTGTAGTTACCGAACTCTTTTTCACTGTTTTTAAGATAACTTGTGTTCAAAAACCAAATAATAATATTGGGGAAGTTAGTTATAGCTTCATTATTCTTTCACTTTTTGTTTTATATTTTGTATACATAAACTGCGAAATTTTGTCGGAGGACTTTGACAGTTTGTTTTTTTTTTAGGGATGTGTCCGATATATCTAAACGTAACTTATATCGGACATGTGTTAGATATCATATCATATCGATATCAAAATAACCGATATTACAAAAGCTGTATCTAATAAAAACCTTACTAGCGTGTGAGAATGAATAATTCAAAACTTAAAACCGTAACAATGCGAAAACGTACGAACTACGAACAAAACGCAAACTTCACAAACGTTAGGAACCATATGCGCTACCTATCTTTATAAGTATTATTTCGTGTTCGTTGTTAGTTTGCTCATCTAAATAACATTTTAACTTTTGCAAACTGTACTTCTGATATCGATATCTGAAAACCGTTTTCGATATCGATATGAAAACACATACATAACCGTTTGCGTAAAAAACCGAAAACGCGCTTCTCTAGTTTGTTTACGCAGAAACCTGTGGCGCCATCTGAGCGCAGCTTTGCGGATAGTTCCCTATTGGCAGCAATAACGATGACTCGACCTTCATTGTGGTGAAAGGATTTACTCAGCTAGACTCTGCGTTACCGAGTGCTAGCTGTCCAAGGTGCGTCGGGCGTTTGGAATTCCAATACGATATTTTTAACGTCGCTCACTGCATGAGTTGATGAAAAACTCTTCAAATACGGGGTCCTATTTGAAGAGTTTATTTTGGACATTTTGATTTTTTTAAAAGCCGGTTTTAAGTTTAATTTAATTTTTAACTGCAATTTTCTTACATCTCTGCATCTATTTTTTCACTTAACCACACAAAAATACAGCAATGAGGAGCTCGTGGCTAAATAATAACAGCCGCACGGGTCGATCATCAAGGTTAAGCAACGCTTGACGAGGTCGGTCCGTGGATGGGTGACCATTTCAACATACCGAGTTTCCTCCGTGCCTCGGAAAGCACACTAAGCCGTTGGTCCCGGCTGTCATTTGAAGATCTTTGACAGTCGTTACGGGTAGTCAGAAGCTTGAGATCTGACACCAGTCTTGCCAAGGGGTACCGTGTTACCCAGTTACTGAGTTGTGGAGGTCAGATAGGCAGTCGCTCCAAGTAAAACACTGGTACTTAGCTGAATCCGGTAAGACTGGAAGCCGACCCCAATATAGTTGGGAAAAAGGCTAGGCAGATGATGACACAAAAATACAGCAATATCTGCACACAAAAACTGGGTTTATTAAAAAGATTTTTGAATTGCGTTTTATTATTATTTCAGTTACAATCAATCTAATTATTGTATTTAAACCCACAGCATTACAACCTCTTAGCCGACAGACTCTTTTCCCGCTTCACTATTTAAAATCCAGACTCCATTGTGCGCCATATTGAATCAGAGTCCCTTTTAAAAATAAAAGCAGCGTCTGTGGTGTGCAAAGACAATAAGTCTCGAACGAAATCAACAGTGTTCAAAAGATTCTTCCTTCTTTGATATGTCGTATTGAGTTTAGAGTTAAGGCAGGTAATAGAACTAGCTGGCTGGTAAAATAATTGAGTTTTGTATTTGGAGATCAAACGGGACAATTTTGTAATGAAGGTACTATAGAAAGAAGGCGTTATTTGTGACGCGAAAAGTAAGTCAAAGATTTTCGTCGCTAGACGAAATTGCACAAGTATTTTCTAAATAAATGTTTAAGTGCAAATCGATCTAATTGCATCGCAATGCGTTTATAAAAATCACTTATCGGTATATGTAAATAATGGATTTTAAACAACGACAAAGAAAATCAATACAATACCAAATCGAGTACAAAGGGGACGCAGTACTAGAATCGAAGACTACAAAGTTTTTAGGATTGCATATTGACAATGATATGGCATGGAAAACTCAAATCGATAGTGTTTGTTTGAGACTTTACCGATTTTCTTATGCCCTTTATATGTTAGGTAAAGTTGCAAACACAACCGCTCTCCTGAAGGCATACCACGGGTATGTAGCCTCCGCATTAAGATGTGGACTCATATTTTGGGGTAATGCTGCAAATATATCCTCTGTACTTTTAGCACAAAAAAGATGCATCCGAGCCATCTGCAAATTAAGAACAACAGATACATGTAAGCCATACTTTAGGGATTTAAATATTCTAACGGTGCCGTCGCTGTATATCTATGAGGTTTTGATGTTTGTAAAAACCAACATACACTTGTTTAATCATGTAAAGAGTCAACGTCGCTCAGATAAGTTAGAAACAATAGCCACCAGAACTGCTTTTGCTTATAATAGTGTCTACGCAATGGCACCAAAATTGTACAACAAATTACCTTATCATATTAGAAATAGTAAGAATAATAATAAATTTAGAAGTAATCTCTTTAAGCTACTAAATGACAAGGTGTATTATTCAGTCAAGGAGTATCTCGATGACAAATTTTGATCAAATGTTTTTCTTTTTTCTATATAATTGTACTTATTTTCATGACATTTCCCTATTTTTATTGATTGTATTGTTGAGAATTAATCTAATTTTGTATGCTTATCGGCGGGACATAGTTCGTACAATAAATATTTATAGTGAAAAACACCTGTAATCACCTATGTTCACAAAATAAATTAATTTGAATTTGAATGATATTAATCGATTCGTGTCGATATATCAGAAAGGTTACTCACTCTTTGACTCGGTGTGATTGCCCGTTTCTGATCATCTCACCTAGCCTTAGCCTGACACCTGTAATCTTGTAATTTTAGGCCGCGGTCTCTTCTCTACTTCATAACTTTCTTTTTTTTTTTATTATTCTTTTCTTTTTTTTTAGAGGCTTTTAAACTAGAGGTTTATGTCAGCCCCATCGTAGCCTTATAACTATTTTACAACATTACTATGTAGAATTTAAAAGTAAAAATACATTTATAATTGCAATACATAGGTAATAAAAGGCTAGAATAATTAATTAACCAAGTAAAGAAATTACTAGTTCATAAATCATTCCCGCCTCTTTTGAAGTTGGGTAAGATAAAAACCCTTGCAACACACCCAAATTAGCTTCACACATACCCAGATCTTTAAATATTCTTTGTCTCTCAGCCCGGTTACGGACACATTCCATCAGAACGTGATACACGTCTTCTGGTTTATCACACACTTCGCAATTAGGAGACGTGACTTTTCCCATCATATGTGCAAAAAAACCTGAGTGGAATGTGTCCGGAACGCAGTCTGTGTGCCAAAACAACAAGTTTGCGACTTACATCACCTACAAACCACGGGGATACTTCATAACTTGTGGTCTATATTGCCATTTCCGTATAATCTTGTTTATCTAATTGCAATGTTCCTACTCTTGAAATACAAAACAATGTTCATCTAATTGCAATGTAGATCTTCTTGAACTATAAAACTATTAGTTAATACTTCTCAATCTGACCGCGCACATAAGTCGAGTCTGAGAGACGTCAACTATAAGAAGTTTCTGGAAAAATTCAACGCAATTGCGGCGACTTACAATGAGCTACTTATAATACGCGCGCTTGATCTTTCCCCAAGTTAAAACAAAAAGGTAATTGGATTTGTAAAGTAGCAGGCACTGTTGCCGACACCTTGCGAATGTCCTTTTGATGGAATACTTTTTAATTTGTTCGTACGGCGCCTTAATTCGTGTGCCTCTGTTTTGTGTCTAATATAATCGATGGAGAGTTTGTTCCAGATAAAATATATGAAAGTACACTGTTTTTGGACTGTTATATTTTACTTTCATGGTACTTGATTTATGGTGGGTTAGGAACATCGAAAAACGCCTGCAATCCGAAACATCCACTGGCCAGATCCATGGTGGATCTAGTTAAGTGACGATTGTTTTCTCATGAAGTCTATATATGTAATAAAAAAAATAAGTAAACTGGATCTACTGAGAATATGTAGTAAAATGGATCTAATAAATGACAAATGAATTTCCCTGCCGGAATCTGTGTCTTTAAGTCAAGAGTAAATAGTTTATTTCTAGGCAAGCGTGCTTCACCGTCGACCACATTATCATCAAGCGCGAGCCTATATTAAATATTAAAAAAAACTTTTTTACAAAAAATTCTACCGACTTCCAAATAAGAAAACTACAAAGTGAAAAATAACTTTATTTTTTTGAAGTCGGTGTCTTTCGTAGGTACCATTGTTTGCGTTATGGACACCGACTTCCAAAACTAAATTTATTTTTCACTTTGTAGTTTTCTTATTTGGAAGTCGGTAGTATTTTTTTGTAAAAAAGTTTTTTATGTTTCTTTTTTTAGTTGTATCTACCTAATAGGCAAGTTGTTTCGTAAATTTTCTATAACGCCAGAATAGATTACCCGAATATCATGAAACTTGAACAAAACCGATCAAATGAAAGATCTGCTTACCCCTTAAGAGCGTACTGGCGTGATGATATGTTATGAAATGGTATAAACAATAAATAGACATGCGATTGCAGCAGTTCCGAGAGATTTCCCGTTATTTATTGAAGATTTCTGTTGTATATCTTCGCAGTTCATCATCAGATCTTCATTAAATTAAAATGGGACCAATTTCGGAACATAGTATTTCAAACAAAAAAGAATTTTCGAAATCGGTCCACAATTGACGGAGATATCGGTGAACATACATAAAAAAAAAAACACAAGAAGTCGAACATAGGACCTCCTCCTTTTTCGAAAGTCGGTTAAAAATGGAATTGTGATTCACTTGTTTTAGTGGTATCAGACAGGGTGAGACAGATGTCAGGATAGTAATATGTTGAATAATTTCAACACACGAATGATTTCAACAAATTAGTATCCTGACATCTGTCCTGGTGAAAAAGATTCTTTGAGAAAAGGGACGATGAGGAGGGTTTAAGATTGTTATTATAATAATATGTATCTATTGTCTCAACCAAGTTTTTACCTATTTGTCGGCGATTGGATGTCGAAATTTATCTCACGGGAATCTAGCCCAGGCTGGTATATCCTGTTATAAAGAGTCCCTAGTCCTAATCCAGACCACGGACTTTATATTTGAGTTTTACTTATATCTAAATCCGGTTAGCCGTTTTATCAAAATATATGTAACCGTTGATTGGATAACAAACATACAGACATCATCATATTTATCATTCATCTATACTATCTATACTAATATTACAAAGAGGAAATATTTTTTTGTTTATTTGTTTGTACCGATTAGGCTCCGAAACTACGGTACCGATTTGAAAAATTCTTTCACCAATAGAAAGCTACATTATCCCTGAGTGACATAGGCTATTTTTTATTCCCGAAAATGGGTCCTGTGGGGTGGTCCACGGGAGCGAAGCCGCGGGCAACAGCTAGTAATATTATAAAGAGGAAAGATTTTTTTTTGTTTGTACCGAATAGGCTTCGAAACAACTGGACCGATTTAAAAAAATATATCACCAATAGAAAGCTACATTATTCCTGAGTGACATAGGCTATTTATTAATCCCGAAATTGGTCCACGGGAGCGAAGCCGCGGGCAACAGCTAGTGTTTAAATAATTGTAGGATATAACTTATAAGCCTTAATATTAGAGCCCAATTAATAGAATCAAAGTTTTTTCGTTTCACAAATTTTTATTCTCATCTTTTCTCCAAATACAATTACTACATGCAACTGAAAGAAAAAAAAACTCTGAATCTTTTAACTTTTCTTTGGTACATATCTTTGGAAGGCATCCAGACATCCGAGTACATTAAGCCGGCTTCGGCTTTAAACTGTAGGAATATGTCTCGGCGATATCCTTGTATACAATGAAGGATTTTCTTTCATTCAAACTATTTCATTCTTTGTTGGTAAGCAGAGATTTAAGTCTGTCGATATCTGTGAGGTTTTGAATTCTGTTTATGGAAATCATGTTTGTATGTCTTGCTATTCTTCTGTACTTTTCTGAATGGAATCCAAGACAGTGGCATTGCTCCTCCAAGAGTCGTCGAGCTACATTGTATTTGACCTTTAGTGGTCACCACTGTTGATGCTGGCTCAGGCTTCAGGAGTCACACTGGTTGGGTTGGTGTATTAAAAAAAACTGTTTATGAAAAAATCTGCTGTAGCAGTGGTGTCTCATCCCATACAAAGAAACCGTGCCGACGTTCTATACTGATTATTCTGATTATTTTTTGTACATCAATCGCGTTCGGTTCCGTTCCGTTCTGTTCCACCGACATATATGGTAATCTGTCTATCGCTGTGGAATGGAACCGAACGCGATCGATTTACAAAAAATAATCGGTATAATCAGATGAAAAACGCTAGCTACGTCGGCACAGTTTCTTTGTATGGGATGAGACATCTGTATGCTAGTATTATATTATCTGTAGCTGTAGTCAGGCAATAATTCAAAGTAAAACTGGGAAACTTTTTCCTACCTGTCTGCCTTATAGATGTCGTATACAACAGTATAGGAATATTTGAAGAGGATGGACCAATATCGCCTGCAACAAACTGTAAATACGAAACATGTATATTACCAAACGAATTGATAATATTAAAGAGTTCTGAATATAAATGTGGTTGGATGGAGAGGGACAGCAAAATAAAAGATGGATGGAATGTGTGAGGAGTGATATGAAAGAAAAGGGAAGGGTGATGGCGAGACGAGGGACAGGACGGTATGGAAGAAGAAAACGTGTTGCGCCGACCCCAAGTAACATGGGACAAGGGCAGGAAGATGATGATGATTAACATTAAAGGTTGGTTATTTTTAAGATATAAATAAATAAAAAACCGGCCAAGTGCGAGTCGGACTCGCGCACGAAGGGTTCCGTACCATTATCGCAAAAAAAAAACGGCAAAAAGACAGGTTTCTTGTATGGGAGCCCCACATAAATATTTATTTCATTCTGTTTTTAGTATTTAATGCTATAGCGGCATCAGAAATACATCATCTGTGAAAATTTCAACTATCTAGCTATCACTGTTCATGAGATACAGCCTGGTGACAGACAGACAGATGGACAGCGGAGTCTTGGTAATAGGGTCCCGTTTTTACCCTTTGTGTACGGAACCCTAATATGTAATCCATGCATATTAACATTATAATTGCAAAAGTAACTCTGTGTGTATGTTATATTTTCACGCCTTAGGAAGAAACGGGGGCAGAGAGCGCCGACTGAATTTCCTTAGTAAAAAGTCATAATTCGAGGTTTGGCTCTCGTCTCTTTCCTCCTCCAATACTGGACAAATTTAAAAGATGTTCCGTAAACTGAAAATTAAAGATATAAAATATGTCTCTATGTTTTCCTTTTTGATGATACATTATCTTGAGAAGCACTAGAGCACTCAAAAATGCTCAAAATTGCGCTGTCAACAGAGGCTTAAGTGTACAAATTTGACAAATATAAATGAAAAAAGAAAAACATAGGGACATAGTATATATCTTACTTTACCAGTTTATAGAATATCTTTTAAATTGGTCCAATATTGGAGGAAGAAAGAGATGAGAGCCAAACCTCGAATTATGACTTTTTACTAAGGAAATTCAGTCGGCGCTCTCTGCCCATATTTCCTCTTAACGGCTGAACAGATACGTATTAGATTTGGCTCACGGGTGGACCATGATCTGGGACAGGATATCTTATGATACTTTTAATCCCGGTCGTATCTTCCTTTGGGATAGTCAAAACTTGACGACAACGATTCCTTTTGACGCTGGGGAAACCGCGGGCAGAAGCTTGATTTATTAAAATAGTAACAAAATTCGGTATATCACAAACACAGCACCTTTTAAATGACTAATTGCAGTTCAATATCAGCCAGTTGCGCTTCGAAATAAACAAATTAAAAAGAGCAACCCTCACAATATTCGAAATTCCATCGCAACTGAAAAAAAAATCTTCACAGAACGTCGGTCGGTGCCTACCTGTTTTTACAATTCAACGTTCAAAGATTTATTATTTCCATTCATCTGTAATCTTATTTCGAAAAAAATGGCGGGCTTGCAATTTTAAGCGAAAAAAAAAGACTTTATCGGTCCTCTCTTCCGTGAAGAACATAAGGCGAGTTGCTCACTGAAATCTGCAACTTTTAATTTGAGGAAATTGTTTTTTGCAAAGTGAATCGTCGCTTATTTTTATGGATAGTTTCTGTCAGATGTCTGACCTTATTCTCAGTGTATCACAAGTCTAATTATAGAGATTCTAAATTCGTGTGACTATTGTTTTCTATTTCGGTCTGGTGTCCGCAATTCCACGTCCAAGCGAGTGTTTTGCGTACGAGTATGAATTAGTGAAACTATTTGCCACAATCCATGATCTACCAGCACATTATCACACTGCCTATCTACTATGACAAATGCGAAAATTTGTGAGAATACATGGAGAAATGTTTATTACTCTTTCAAGGAAAAAACCGGCCAAGCGCGAGCCGGACTCGCGCACGAAGGGTTCCATACCATTATCGCAAAAAACGGCAAAAAATCATGTTATACAACAAGCATTGTTGCATTCAATTGTCTAGCTATCACGGTTCATGAGATACAGCCTGGTGACAGACAGTTAGACAGACAGACGGACTGCGGAGTCTTAGTAATAGGGTCCAGTTTTTACCCTTTGTGTAAGGAACCCTAAAAACAAGCTTATACATCATAATAACACATAGGTTATCAATTAGCAATTTTGCTGAAGTAAGGTGAAGTGAGATACTCATTGCATGCGAGTGGAGCCGCAGCCTTTTAAATATACCTTTTAAATATTATCAAATTAATATAAGAAACTGGAAGCATCATGAAACGGATAAAATTCCTTGCCATCTTTCAAAAATAACTATCCAATACCAAAAAATAAGCAACTATAATCAATCAACCTGCCTAGCCTTTTCCCAACTATATTGGGGTCGGCTTCCAGTCTTACCGGATTCAGCTAAGTACCAGTGTTTTACATGGTGCGACTGCCTATCTGACCTCCACAACCCAGTAACTGGGTAACAAATACCTCTTGGCAAGACTGGTGTCAGATCTCAAGCTTCTGACTACCTGTAACGACTGTCAAAGATCTTCAAATGACAGCCGGGACCAACGGCTTAACGTGCTGTCCGAGGCACGGAGGAATCTCGGTATGTTGAAATGGTCACCCATCCACGGACCGACCTCGTCAAGCGTTGCTTAACCTTGATGATCGACCCGTGCGGCTGTTATTATTTAGCCACGAGCTCCTCAAGCAACTATACACAATATCGTTGCATATTTTCCCGTTGCTGATTTCCTACAGTATACAACCAGCTTTAGGCCGGGCAATCCGGCTACGGATTTCCTAAGACGATATGCGCTGCTCCGAGCAATAAGTGTTGATAAGGAAGCAAGTACTTGCTCGGAAGACTTCTAATAATATGGCCTTTTGTTTTCGTGTCATTTGCTTGAAGGAGCATAAGCAAACGTAAGGAGATTTAAGTGAAGTTTACTTTTGAGTATGTTATTAAAGTAGGTCGGTGTTTCTTTCTGGTTTTTATAAAAGTTAAATTAATATTTTCATACTCATATAATATATTATTTTGAACATCAAGTCGCATGTCACGATCTTATGTCAGCAAGGATCAACGCCAAACACTTGCACCAAATAATAAAAAAAAACCGGCCAAGTGCGAGTCGGACTCGCGCACGAAGGGTTCCGTACAATTATCGCAAAAAACGACAAAATCATCACGTTTGTTGTGTGGGAGCCCCTTTGTACCCCACGTTTGCTGTATTTTATTCTGTTTTTGGTATTTGTTGTTATAGCGGCAACAGAAATACATTATCTGTGAAAATTTCAACTGTCTAGCTATCACGGTTCATGAGATACAGCCTGATGACAGACGGACAGAAAGACAGACAGACAGACAGACGGATCGCGGAGTCTTAGTAATAGGGTCCCGTTTTTACCCTTTGGGTACGGAACCCTAAAAATGAAGCACGGCACACGCAACAACAAAAATAAAAACGAATTGGCAAATTATAGGTTTTTTTTTTTAAGATTTAGAGCCAGTTTCTGAGTGTCAAACCTCTTTTATGCCAAAATTTTACAGGTTTTTACGCTCAAGAAGAGCTTGCTTGACAAATACTAGTTATACTTGATATCGTTAACGCCCTCAGAAACCAGAGCTAAGACTGAGATAAGAATGCAAGTTTAAACTAGTCTCAAAAATTGAATTTAAAAATTAAGGCAAAGCACATAGTCAACTAAAAAGGGTAAGTAGATCACCGTTTAAAATGGTATCAAGAAAAAAATAGCTAAAATATCACACATTCTGTTGAAAAATCTGAAGTAAAGCTGCAACTTACGAGTATTAAAATTTTTAGCATGCCTTTAAAATCGCTTCAAATACCTTCCGTATCTTTTCGCAAAAAGATTCTCACTTGACTTTAAAAAAAGAAACACTTTGGAACGCTATCCTCTGGCTGGTAAAATCGCTTGCGAGCAGATTTAAAAATAGAACACAGCGTTCTGGAATATTTGAACTTTATTTGAAACCACCATTTTTTCTCGCATCGAACGTTAAATGAAAATTGCTCTAAACTCTGATTTTTAATGTCGTAGACTAAACTGACATTTGGGTGGTTGTCACTTTATCGTTACATAAAATTGTGTCGTATCCTGACTATCCTGAGTGATCGAAAGTTGATCGAAAATTGAACTATTTCCCGGCAAAAAAAATAAGAAACTAGCGGCCCTTATTTAGTTTCTACTGATTTATGTCAGACTTCATTTTATCGATCGCATTTATTTTATTGTTGACTTTATATATAATGTACTATGTGTATGAACACTGTTATATTTCAATATATTACGTTTATAATCATAAAACATTTATTTACACCAATTAGTACCTTATAAAAAGCTACACTATTACTATATTGTTGAGTGTCACCCGGTTTCTGTGGGATAGGAAACAGAAGCGAAGTCGTGGGCAAATGCTAGTTTATTATTATAATAAACACCACATTGTCTCCTGTGCGGGTCACAAATAAATACTTTTTCTTTCTTTCTTTCTTTTCACATTCTAATTTTTGGGTGTCTTTCACAATGCACATGTTAGTGAGCGGATTATGTGATGATTTTTAGCTTAGTTCGTCTTAATTCACCGCACTGGCCCAGTGAGTTGGTAGATGTCACATGTCTTCGGATTTTTGACATAAGACAGAACACACCAACATGCAGGCATGCAACAACCAAGCGTATTGACCAATGCTCGGGGAAGCTCGGGGTTTGTGTTAAGAGGTCTTTACACTGCAGTAAAACAATATAATGCTGCTATTATTTTGGCTCGTAAATAAATATTAATTATGATAATGGTATTATGAAAGGCTTTTAGGAAAATCAATTACAATATCACTGGTAAATATACTTAATGGTTATTAATACATTTAATTGATTAAAACCACATATAATACATTTGATTGATTAAATCCATTGATATACGTAATGGATTAAATTAGTAACGGTTTCATGGAATTATATCTAGTTTCAATATAATTTAGAGAGAGAGTATGAATAAAGGCGACTAACAAAAGGTATAAACAAGATCTTATTGTCGGTGTTCTTCAGAAAGGTCAGGTACTCAGAACCGGTATGAGTGAATGATAAGATATGTGGACGTGTTGCTGGCTTTACACGCTTGTCGAGCCTCGAAAAGCGTCCACAAGCACAAGCGTGTGAACGGGGGTGGTTGGCTTAGCTTGCATGCGCTTGAAGAAGTTTGTCGCCAATCCGGTCGATTGTCGATTTTTAAACACAAATCAAAGGGCACCTGCAACAAGCGCTTGCGAGGCATTCACACGTTGGTGCGCGCTTAAGGTTACACTAGTCGATATTTATTTCACACAAACGTAGTCTAGGGATTACTCCACTTTTTGACAATGTACGTTCAAAATAAAAAATGATATCAATTTGTCTCATCATTATCTAGCCCTGTATGGAAACATAAAAGTAAAAAAGAAAAATATTTGAAAGTTATGAGCGTCGAAAGTTCCATCTTTGGGCGGCAATAAATACCATAAGAAGAAGGAAAATTGCAAAACGTCCACCATACAGGGATAGATTAGTAGTTTAAAAATGCAAATAATTTTATTTTGAAAATATTTATTTAGTCGTTTTTCATGACTTCCAAAGGACTGTTTATAAAATTTAAACATAAATCATCATCGCTACAAACTTGCAAAAGTGCTAATTCGTACGCGAACTAGCTTCTTACTGCTAATCACAGCATCTATCTCTTTCGCACGAGTTGTCGAATGAGATAGCAGGCATTTTAACCCTGCGCACAAAATAGTTCGTGCCGTCGTCGACTAGTTTAACCTTAATATTGATTGTGATCTTACGACAGGCGGTTTTGTTCTGTGTGATCTCAAAAAGAGGGGCTGGTCAAACGAAGGTTGTGAGGGTGAAACTTGAACTTATTTGGAGTCTCAGAGATGTAAACCATAAAGATAAAAAGAAAGTTTGAGATACCTTGAGTCGTCTTGTGGAGTAAATGCAAAAGCCAATTAAATAATGAAAAGCTAGAAAAAAAAACTGATGACTTCTTTCTATAGTTTCAGTTTACTAGTATTTCGAATAACAGTTTGATAAACCAAATACGATAGTCGAATCAAGTTCGGTGTCCGCCATGCTTGCCTGTACGTAGTAACTATACTGACGCATTCACAAGCATGCAAATACTGCCCAATGTAAGCCTGCATTTGAAGGGTATAGGCAAAAAACAGGGAATGTCCATAATTATAGATTTTGAGAAAAACGCAGTAAGAAGTATATAATTTTTATCGTTCTTCTTTACTGGTATGTACCGGTATGTCATAGACATGCCTGGTTCTTTTCGTTTCGGCCATAAATAAAAACGTCTTTTTGGCGCCTTACGTTTACTTTTAAAGAAAGTTTGTGATTGAGAATAAAACTACCATAGATAAAGATTTTCTTGCCAATATAAACGAGAAAAATTCAAACTTGTGACGTTTTCTGTTCTTTGCCTGTACCCTTCATTTGTAAAGTCCTAGGGGTAGTGAACACTGGCCGAGGCTTGGCAAGCATGTAAAGCATGTATCTTAGCAGAGGCCCTAGAGAAGTGGCATTCTATCATCAAATGTTAATTGATCTATTGAATGATAATATATTAAACTATGTATTGAATGATAATTGTAATGATATATTATTACTTGATCTATTAAATGATAATATATTAAATTATCTATTGAATGATAATTGTAATGATAATTTATTAATTTATCTAATTTTAAAATTTAGGTTCATGTTGCATAAATAATGTAGATGTTTGCCGAATGGTAAAATATGGCTGAGCTTTGATATCATAACAACTATTGTGTATTACCCATATTTGCAATATAATATTCTATTCTATTCTAAAGCGAGCCAATAACGATTGGCAAAATGACAAAAATGTATGGATATGTCAAACACTGTCGAAATTTCACGTGATCCAGTCTGGCATGTCGACCATCGCCATTGCTAAAATTGAATGACACTTGTCTAGACAAGTGAGGCGAGGCTCCAGAGACTCGTATCACTTTCAGTAGTTTCGTATATACTTCCGTTTTGGACGTATATTAATTGATGTAATCAATTAATATCAATTGGGCGCACGGTTGGCGCAGTGGTTGAGCGATTGACTGCTGCGCTGCGTGTCGCGGGTTCGATTCCCGCACGAAGAAATTATTCGTATGATCTACAAATAGTTGTTCCGGCTCTGGGTGTTTGTGTATGTGAGTTTATATGTTTGTAAACGCACCCACGATACAGGAGAAATTCATAGAGTGGGGCAAAGTTTAAAAAAAAAAAAAAAAAAAAAAACAAAAAAAACAATAATTAATCCAATGATGAATCCAATGAAATCAATGATAGTTTCATGAAATTCTATCCATTTGTTTATTTCTCCTTTATTTATACTTTCACATTATAATGGGATAAAAATAAATTGTTTGTTACTTAGCCAGAACAATTAAACGGTTTGTCAGATTAACCAGATAACATTATCGGGCTATAATTGGAATCTGGGATAATCGTAAGTTTTTCAATATAAACGTAACGACGGGCATTTAGGTCTCATCTGATAAAGTACGAAGGTGTTGGTGTATCCGTAAAAATATATAAATAATCCCCTTTAACCTTCATTTTTTATGTGTTCCATGATACCGCATAGGTTTGTGAGAAGTGTTGAATATGTCAACTCAACCTTATAGATTTGCGATTTTGCATTTTGGTATTGCTTGACACTCAATAGGAGACTAAAATCAAAACAACTTATAGCTTACCGTCACGTGAGATAGTGGTCAAGCGCAAGTTGTTTATAATTTAAAAAAAACTGGTCTAATTAATAAATCAGCGTCAGTATAACTGATAATGCCAATTTTCTAACAGGCACATTCTCTGTATTTTAAAATACAGACAATTACTAAAAATAAACCTGAATATTAATTCTAGAATTCCAGAATAGGGCGCCTAAATAAAACCATTCTATCACCGATAATGATTAAAATTGCCAAAATGGGGTTGCCAATTGCCACCAAAATTTTGAAAAACATTTAACATTTTTGACAATCATAACCACTAATAGAATTTCACTTTGTCTAAAAACAAAGTAGTCAACAATAAACTAACCAAAAATACAATTCAAATAACATTCAATATAATATAATAATATTATAATTCATTTGAAAAATTTCGTGCAGTCTCGCATATAGCTAAAAACATACCAAACAAATTAAAGATACAAAAGCCTATATAATTTGGAAGTAACGAAACAGGCACTCCAATAAATAATTATTTTGTTCCACAGACTTAAATCTATCTAGATAACACAAGTCTCTTTTATTCTTCTTCTTCTTCAGTCGGTCCCTCATTACTGAGAATTGTGGCCACTAGACTCTTTTAAGCGGGCAATCTGTCTCCATTGACTCCGGTTCAAAGTTGTCACCATCACCAACTGCTGAAAGTTACTTGCAAATCCCTCGTATCTATTTGAAAACCAAGCGCGCTACTTTTTCATACACAATTTGCTAACTGATGAAAGGAAATTTGTTGATTGTGTCGGCCAATTTTTTTAGTAGAGTTTTTACAGCTCAGTCGATAATAAGGCATTTTTCTAGATTTTGGTTGATGTCCGGTGCCGATAACGCTAAATGAAACAGCTCAAAGTAAGAGCATTG
The DNA here is from genome assembly GCA_948252205.1 of Orthosia incerta. Lineage (NCBI taxonomy): Eukaryota > Metazoa > Arthropoda > Insecta > Lepidoptera > Noctuidae > Orthosia > Orthosia incerta. Next base: position 26,614,644 of record OX411756.1, on the reverse strand, counting down.
CTCCCACATTTTTAAAACGCGAAGTACATACATTCGCGTCATCTAGTTAGATTTAACTCTGTGTTCTGTACCATGGCAAGTTCATTATTTTACGTAAACACAAAACAGACAAAAGGAACGGACTTGAACAATCATTCCTCATTTAAGGCCAAAAGACGTCTATAAAAATAAGTCGATGCCTCTTCGAATATTATTTTAGGATTCCGTATTCAAATAGAAAGGCTCGTAATTATATTATGTTCTGTTTTCGTAAAATGACCTCTCGTCGAACTCTAATTTCCTACACATGAGTATTCAAATAAATTTTCAGAAATCTTTTATGTTACACATGAATCCGCAAAGGTTCATTAGAAAAACTTGATACCTTTCTCGTTACTCGACACTCGATGCTCAAGGGGTTCAACAACCCCATAGGTATTGTGGTTGCAATAGCTACTGCTGAGTATTATGTCCTTGATTCGATTTTCAGGTTGGGCCAAGTGTTACAGGGTGTTCCTATCTGGTCTTTCTCAATAGTAGCCAAGAGGCTCTAGACTAGTGGCATTCGATGTCAGCGAAGGCGATAGTCGAATTGTCAAAATGTACGGGATTGATCACGTGATTTTTCTCAATAGTAGCCAAGAGGCTCTAGACCAGTGGCATTCGATGTCAGCGAAGGCGATAGTCGAAGTGTCAAAATGTAAGGGATTGATCATGTGGTTTTTCTCAATAGTAGCCAAGAGGCTCTAGACCAGTGGCATTCGATGTCAGCGAAGGCGATAGTCGAAGTGTCAAAATGTAAGGGATTGATCATGTGGTTTTTCTCAATAGTAGCCAAGAGGCTCTAGACTAGTGGCATTCAATGTCAGCGAAGGCGATAGTCGACGTGTCAAAATGTAAGGGATTGATCACGTGATTTTTCTCAATAGTAGCCAAGAGGCTCTAGACTAGTGGCATTCGATGTCAGCGAAGGCGATAGTCGAAGTGTCAAATTTTAAGGGATTGATGACGTGATTGTTCGATATCGCTTGTTAATCCCGTACAATTTTGCCTTTTTGACAATCGCTATCGCCACGGTTTCGGTGATAGAATGTCACTTGTATAGGGCCTATGGCCCGTAGTTTTGTGTTGTGATGGTACTATTAACATCACAGCACAAATCCAAGCTTATGCTCAACCCCTCGTGCATGGGGGAGTGTATAACGCTTCGGGAAATATGGGCATGATGTTACGTTACACAACGACACGACAATAATTTTTGACTGAAAATATGGCTCAATGCACATTCTTCAAATTCAATAGAAACTGTGGAGAGAGAGAAAGGTGTGAAATTCACTGCCGGCTGTCTGTGTTTCCCGATAGCTACAATCTAGGGGTCTTTAAGTCAAGAGTGAATAGGTTACTTCTAGGCAAGCGTGCTCCATCATCGACCACATCATCGCTTACCATCAGGTGAGATCTGATGATCTGTGAGGCCTATATTAGATTTAAAAAAAAAGTTGTCAAGTACTAAGCCATTTGTGAGGATTGTTTGCAATATTAAAACAAGACCAATTTATCAATTATTTGCCAATGTTTTTAACAAATCATTACATCTGTGTAGTTTATAGTGTCTAACGCGAATGCTTTCGCTCTTATACCCTCAGAAATAAGGTTCAAAAGATATCGACCGAGAAATATCGCAGATAACAATATTCCAACTCTAGAAACTACATTTTCTGCACAATTTGTAGTGTATTCTAATATTCAAGACACGTTCGGTGCACTTTGGACAAACTAGCAATGCTGACGGCTAGTTTTCACAACAGCAAGAGTGATGTTCAAGTTAATCCAGAGGGATCGATCCATCTAAGTGGTTATCGATGGCTGCTCGTCCGGTCAGTTAGATATCACCGCCGTAGTCCCTCAGGGGTCAGTGTTCTCGGCAACATTGTTATTGCTGCACATTAATGATCCCAGAACCTTTGGGTATGCACACGATAGCACTGTTGCTGAGAGATACGTGTCCGGCGCATGGGCTACTGGGTCTAAGATTCGGTCTCTCCGGGAGGCCATGGTTGAACGCTTGAACCTGTCCTTGAAGGCGCTCACCGAATGGCGATGCCAATCTGGACAGTTTCAATACTGCTAAGACCCAGGCGTGTATTTTTGCCGCTAAAAAGAGCCAACTCCAGCATGCTCCATCTATCCGTGGTGTAACCGTGCCGTTAACGGACCATCTTGAACTTCTTGGTGTTACGTTGACATCCACCCTCAATTTCGATGCATTTAGTGAGGCGAATGCACAGTTGGCTGCAAAAAAGTTGGAGATTCTTGCAAAGGTGAGACGGTACTTCACACCTGAACAGCTGCTCAATTTGTACAAAGCGCAAGTTCGGTCATGCATGGAGTACTGCTCTCACCTCTGGATATGCCAAATACCAGCTTGATGCACTTGAGTCGATTGACAAATGGACCAAGAGGCTTATTGGCGACGATGCACTGGTCGCGTCTAAGCTCCAGAGCCTCGAACTTCGACGCCGAGTTGCCAGCCTGTCAATTTTTTATCGGTTAAATTTCGGGGAGTGTGCGATGGAACTGCATAATTTGATTCCGTTTAGCCTTTTCCATCATCGGACTACAAGAAGTACGGCAATGTGCGCAAAGCGTTTTGCTAATACTTTCATTTTGCGCACAGTTAAGGAGTGGAATTCCCTGCCAGAGTCTTTGTTTCCGCGTGGTATTAGTACTTCACCCAATATCTTAATAAATTTTAGCCCAGGCGTTATTCTGATGTATAAGCTATTATATCTGTAAAGTTTCATCAAAATCCGTTCAGTAGTCCTGCGTGAAAGAGTAACAAACATCCGTCCATCCTCACAAACTTACAGGTTTATTACAGTTGTAGGATTTGTAGCTTATTCCCATGTTTTTGTTCCCGTTTAGGTGTAGCCAATCACACAGAGTTTATACGTGATAAAAGGCCTGTAGCACTGGGCGATAGTTTAGTTTTCAACACTGAAATTTTGGAGAATACCTGCTGCAAACAAAGTATTTCACCTCTTTGTAATATTCGTTAAGATTACTATACTTAATTAAGGAGCTCGTGGCTAAATAATAACTGCCGCACTGGTCGATCATCAAGGTTAAGCAACGCTTGACGAGGTCGGTCCGTAGATGGGTGATCATTTTCAAAATACCGAGTTACCTCTGTACCTCGGAAAGCACGTAAAACCGTTGGTCCCGGCTGTCATTTGAAGATCTTTGACAGTCGTTACGGGTAGTCAGAAGCCTGAGATCTGACACCAGTCTAGCCAAGGAGTATCGTGTTACCCATTTAAAGGGTTGTGGAGGTCAGATAGGCAGTCGCTCCATGTAAAACACTGTTACTTAGCTGAAACCGGTGAGACTGGAAGCCGACCCCAATATAGTTGTGGAAAGGCTAGGCAGATTGATTACTAAACTTAATTAAAACGGAAAAAAGAAACCGTGGACGTACACCAATGACCTACGCACAATTAAGAGTGACATGATCACAGGCAACACAATAGAAGAGAAAACCTGCAACCAATCATACAGTGGGGACCTTTGATGTCGGACGACAACGCCACCCGTGTAGATACTTTCGCTATCACTCGCAAATATGCATGGGTTGTCAAAGTAGACGATAAAATAAATTTTCAACACACTTGCTCATAAAGTGGCTCTAATTTCACCGCAATTAGGCACATAATGATACCTGTTATCAAACTGTGGATTTTTCATTGCTATTATTCACAAGTGAGTTATAAAGTTTCTTTTTTCATTTATTGGTTGAGTTACTTTGTTCTTAAAAAAGTTTAGATACAAAAAAGATCGTGCTCAATAATAGTACAAAAAAATTAATGTACCTATTGCTTGCTCATTTCATGCAACTTCGTATTAATTTCTACTTGTACGTGCTTAATAAATAAAACTTTCACTCAAATATAAATTTTATATGCTCTATAATTAAGATAAATTGAAATTCCCTATTTTGTACGTGGCTAAAACACTATCCACGAAAAGCCAAAATAAAATAAACCTCATTCTTTTAGTCTATGGCCGATCGCCATTGTTAAATGCGCGCGCATAGGAAAACTAATTAATTTTGCCCGCCATTGTGAAAAAAATTTACAACTCGTTTTTACTGTTGAAAATGATTTTATTGTATTATTTTATTCACAAGTGTGCTGAAAAACGTCGTATGATACACGTGTGTATTGATGATTACCGTCCTCGGCTCTCTTAAGACCCTCACCTACGGCTCGGGTCTCAATGGCGCCTCAGCGGTAATCACCAACATTGCACACTTGTACCATAATGTACTATTAATTAATATGTAATCATTTATTTACAAGTACGTATGTACCTAACTACATTAACATGTGTTGCACTGCCAGATATTTACGTGACACTTTATTTTGTAAGGTTTTTAGTTTTACATTATTAAATTTAATTGTGAAATGTATTCGCATTCGGATGAATAATCTTATCACAAATGTTTGAAGGAAATATGAGCATGGCTGTGATATGAATTCTATTTTAATACGTTAAATAATTTCTCTAAAATATTGTTTCTAATATATGAACGGAAATTCTGCCTAAAATGGTTTTCTAGTTCTTTACAGTAGTCAACTGGAGGTAACTGTAGCCCGCCAAAACAATCACGCGAAGTATTGTATGCACGTTGGCGTAAGTAAAAATCGCGATTTACGCGTCGCGTCTGCCCTCGGCGCTCGAGTGCACAAAAACTAAGCGCGATCGAGCACTGCGATCCGCGCCACTCAACTCCCTGCGAGATCCCTGCCGTTGCTCTACGCAAGTACATTCGTTGTATGATTGTTAAACTGTGCCGCAACCGTACGGTATGGCGCAGAAATATTTGGAGAGGAGAAACATCAATCTGTTTCTACCAATCTCAAATAATTTACAATTATGTTTGAAATAACTATACATCATCATCATCATCATCATCAGCCTATTAATGTTCCCACTGTTGGGACACAGGCCTCCTCTCTGTGAGAGGGAATGGTCCGTAATCCACCACGCGGGCCCAGTGCGGGTTGGTGGATGTCACATGTCTTCGAATTTTTGGTTCTAGGACATGCTGGTTTCCTCACGATGTTTTCCTTCACCGTTTTGTGAGCAGTGGTGATGAAATAATTTACACAAAGTAAAGCGCCTGCCTGGGCTCGAACCCACGACCTACAACTTGTAAGTCGCGGCCGATTCCACTGGGCCACCGCAGTGGTGGCCTTGGCCCTTATAAAAATAACTATATTTAGAACTAATTGTATTTAGTAACCTGTCGACCCAAGAGCCTTTAATAGCAATTATGTGTAGCAGTAAGTTTCCGGGAAAAAGTAGCATTCTGTTGTTCTATTTTTTTATACGCAGCTGCAAGGCAAGGTTTATGTTTTTCGCGTGTATCTTGTATGTATGTATGTATGTAATATTCTTTTTACCTCGTATCTTTCAAACCACTTGACGGCTTTTTACAAGTAAGACATCGTTAGATAGGTCTTGACCGCCCAAGTGTTCTTAGATAAGTGCCGGTAAAAAAACGGAACATGGCGGATTTTGGGCGCCATATTGTAGGGGTTGCAATTTTTTTTTCTTCGAAACACATCGAGTGGGGTATCAAAATGGAGGGTTTTTAGAGGTGATTATAAAAATATAGACCGCTTATATGTTTAAAAGTTATTCAAAAAAAAAATAACTAAAAGGTTGTAAATAAAAAACGTTTATTAAATTAAAAAAAACCCGACTGCAAAGATGTAAACAAGAAGAAAATCACGCTGTGCAGTCGAAGGATATTTATAGATTCGGTCAGCCAGCTCGCGAATATGTATCCTCTGACTGCACAACATGAATCTCTTTTTGTTTACATCTTTGCAGTCTGATTTTTTGCAGACCTGTTCTGCCAGACAAACAAGCAAACCATATTGGCTCTGTATAAAATTATTTTAGACATACAACATTTTTAGCAATTATTCATGATTAAAGAACCCAACGTTCCACACGAAGGCAAACTTGACCATTTTTTATTAAATTGACGGCACTATTTTCTTGAACCATTTTGTCTTATCTTTATCAATCATTTTGCTCCGATGGTTGCATACAAAGAGGCTTAGCGAGCCCAGAGGACGGTCTCAATGACCTTGACCTTCAAAAAGTATTTTTTCCATGTAAGTAGATTTTATAGAAGACCCCATTTATGGCGATGGACAAAATAGCTTCAGCTTGTTATCTTAAAGCTGAGCAATTGAGGGTAAAAAAGAAGTGTTGGCTAAGGCTAAGAAAATAGGTTGGGTCATTGACTCAGGCTTCGGACAGGGTGAGGAGCTTACGCGGATGCTAAGGTGGACGCGATTTGTACAAATATAGAATACTTACTCCTGCCACTGGCAGCTTGCAGATAGTATTTTCAATCGATTCGTCTTAACCTTGCAAGTGTCACTTAAATTGGAAAAAAGAAAAATGGCGGATTTTGGGCGCCATATTGTGGGGGCCCATTTTTTTTTGTCTTCCAAACACATCTTGTGCGGTATTAAAATAAATGGTTTTGAGAGGCGATTAAAAAAAAAATGTTACGTAAAAAGTTTTAAATAAAAAAAAAAAACAAAAAAGCAAAAACCCGAATTCTTAAGAAGCGAACTAAAAAGAGGTAAATAAGAAGAAAATCATGTTATGCAGTCGGAGGATACATATTCGCGAGCTGGCTGACTATAACCAGATGTATCCTCCGACTACACAGCATGATTTCCTTCTTGTAATTTTTTTTTTCTTGTTCAACAATAAATAAAGGCATCACCATCAACGATAAATAAAGCCATCACCGTCAGTAGGGTGACCATAAACTCTTAGAGCAAGGTTATTTTGAAAGTGCGTAAGGGACAGATGTCTATGACTTGTATACATCTGTCCCTTTTTCCACAGTCCTAGATAGTTTTGACACGCCAGGGTACGGGGCTAAGTGAGATAGCGGTATCTTACCTGATGATAAGTGATGATGTGATCGACGGTAAAGCGCGCTAGCCTTTTTTTTATTATTATTTATTTACCCTTGATTTAAAGAGGTGAAGAGAAGTTGCAGGTATCAAGGAATCGTTGATTCGAATCGCGTCCGCACCCGCCTTAGTCCCTGCACTTTGGCCAAAGCCTTTGTCCTACTATGCGTCATAGAGATTATAGAACAAAACACGTTTTTGGTTTTAGATTTTTTATTTCAGCGATTTTTATTGAGTGGAACTTGTCTCTGAAACAAGAACGTGATTATATTAAATCATGAATTTCTCAAACCTAATTTATTATCTTGAAAATTGATTTTCATCGTGCTGAATCTACAGTCTCGTATTACATTTTGTTGATGACAGCTGAAATAAATCTAGTAGTTTTATTTCTCAGTGATGGAAATTTATTACTGATTTGACGAAGCAGAAATATGAAATAGATAGGCTGAAAAAATGACGTATTTTTGTAACGTACAGATAGCAGTTTCATATTATCAAACTCAAAGTAATTTATTTCCATTAAACCATTAACAGGCACTTTTGTCTAAATTGTCAATAAAATGTAACCTACGTGCAAATTTCAGTTTCAAACACGAATTTTGAATAATGATCATCATCATCATTTCAGCCGAAAGACGTCCACTGCTGGACATAGGCCTCCCCCAGGCGTCGCCACATTGACTGATACCGTGCGTCTTAATAATGACGGTAATAAAAATAAATTGCATGTGGCTAAAAGTAATTATTATGCCACGGTATTTTATGCTAATAAAAGTTATGCGAAAACGTTATGCCAAACAATATTATACCTAAAAAAAATATGCCAAGAGGAGGAATCCCGGCTATAAAATTCTTCTCCTGTCACGACCTTATCCCGTTTACTTGGGGCTGGCCCTCGTTATCCTATTTCTCCAATGTGTACGGTCTCGAGCTAAACTGGCGTCCAGTTGTGGTTCTTTCAGGGGGTTGACACTAAGCTCTTAGAATAAGGTTATTTTGAGATCGAGTAAGTGACAGATGTATACAAGTCATATATAGCTTATGGTCACCCCCTGGTCTTTTTCAATTGTCTTCAACCAAGGTGGTCTTCCGCGTCCGCGTTTCTTCATTGGCAAGTTCAGGGCAAGCTTAACCATATGGTCGTCTGGCCGTCTCTGAACGTACCCAAACAATCGTAGTCAATTTTCTATCACTTATCACGTTTCTGTGATGGGAGTTACTTTATTATAGCTAAAAAAGTGTTGAATATAAATGAGATGAAGGGAGAGAGAGGCTAAACAAAAGATGATTGTGCGAGGCGAAAATAGAGTCAGTGGTAGCGTTATGGTTGATAGGAATGGCAGAAAGATAAGTGTTCCACTGACCCAAGTAATATGGGACAAGGGCAGGACGGTAAAGATGAACAGAAACAACAGCACCTTACCCTAGATAACTATAAATTCGTCCGCTCGACTACGCATCTCTCTGCAAAAGTCGAATTTGCAAACTTCTCGGTACCCTAAAATCACAGTTCTTTCTCTTCTTTCCTAATTTAATGAAGATACAAAAATTATCCCAGTAAAGATATTTTGATAATTAATGTCAATTGACACGAAATATATGGCTAAATCGTCCCTTTCTTAGAGTTTTCGAAGAAAATAGACTCTGTTTTATTTAAAACAGTAAAGACAAAATCGTCGCCTTATTTAATAGACCTGTAACGATCCACTGATCAAAAAATATTTCTCTCAATTGTCCCGTTACTCTCAATATAATGAATTTGTGTGACCTGTGGCTAATCTTCTTCTAATTACAAATTTTAATCAGTGGTGTTGATATTAGACTTAGTTCACTCGACGAAGTACTACGTAATTCCAAAACACAGTTTAGTTATCTAGCGTTAAGTAAACAGATGTAGGGAGCAGTGGTGGCCCAGTGGTATCGGCCGCGACTTACAAGTTGTAGGTCGTGGGTTTGAGCCTAGGCAGGCGCGCTTTACTTTGTGTAAATTATTTCATCACCACTGCTCACAAAACGGTGAAGGAAAACATCGTGAGGAAACCGGCATGGCCTAGAACCAAAAAATTCGAAGACATGTGACATCTACCAACCCGCACTGGGCCCGCGTGGTGGATTACGGCCCATTCCCTCTAACAGAGAGGAGGCCTGTGTCCCAGCAGTGGGCACATAATAGGCTGATGATGTGATGTGATGTGAAGTAAACAGATGACCAGTATTAAAACCATTTTTAGATAACAATTACCCTAAAAGAAAAGTTTAAGTAAACGAAAAATTTAAATGCAAATAACGCCTAGGAGGGTCGAAAATGAAATTAGTTTATTAAATTAATTAAACATCAAGACACTTTGGGGAGTGAAAATGCTTGTGTTATGTTTCTTCCTTATTATAATAATTGTTATTCCAAGGGGAAATGTTTGTCTTTTCGGCTGCTTCTGACGCTGGCGAAGAAGATTAGGCTATGGTTTTATTAATACATTTTTTGGCAGTTATGTTTTAGTCACTCGTTATAGTGGTTGGTTAGGGTTTCAATTTAGTGGTTTTTCAAAATCAAAATCATTTTTTTTATTTTACATAGGCACTTATAAAACGTCGACAAAAGGTGCACAGTTAGGGTTAGTCGTTTCCTATGGAGAAGAACCGGCAAGAAACTCCACGGGTACTCTTTTAAAAAAATGGTTTGGTTTTACAATATTTCCATGTTACAGCGAAACAGCATGTTACTGAAAGTATTAAAGATGCGATTGAGCGGAATAAGGGCTCCAAGGTCTTTGCAAGGGATCTGTCTATTGGGCAGAGCCAGCTCACAAAACTGAAGACCGATGATGGCAGGATCGTTTCCACCAAACCGGAGCTTCTGAGGGAGATCGAGAGATTCTATGGACAGTTGTACACGACAACCAGTAAACCCATTGCGAATCTAGCAAACGACCCAAGAGCTAGATTGACCCGACACTATACCGAAGATATCCCGGATGTCAGCCTGTACGAGATTAGGATGGCTCTGAAACAGCTTAAAAACAACAAGGCGCCGGGTGATGACGGAATCACTGCTGAACTCCAGAAGGCGGGTGGAAAACCGGTCCTTAAGGCCCTTCAGAAGCTGTTTGATTCCGTCATACTCGAGGGCAAAACGCCACAGGCATGGTGCAGGGGTGTGGTAGTACTCTTCTTCAAGAAGGGCGACAATGCCCGGCTGAAGAACTATAGGCCCATCTCACTTCTTAGCCATGTCTACAAGTTGTTTTCAAGAGTCATCACGAATCGTCTCGCGTGCAGGTTTGACGACTTCCAGCCTCCCGAACAAGCCGGATTCCGAAAAGGCTTTAGCACCGTAGATCACATACATACGCTGCGGCAGGTTATACAGAAGACCGAAGAATACAACCTGCCTCTCTGTTTAGCGTTTGTGGACTACGAGAAAGCCTTCGATTCGATCGAGACTTGGGCTGTACTGCAGTCTCTCCAACGGTGCCAGATCGACTACCGGTACATTGAGGTGTTGAAGTGTCTGTACAGAAACGCCACCATGTCAGTCCGTCTTCAGGATCAGACCTCGGAACCAGTCCTTCTCCAGCGTGGCGTGAGACAGGGAGACGTCATTTCTCCGAAACTGTTCACTGCTGCGCTGGAGGATGTATTCAAGGTTCTGGACTGGAGCGGTCTAGGCATCAACGTTAATGGCGAGTACATCACTCACCTTCGGTTTGCCGACGACATAGTGGTCATGGCTGTGACCATGGAGAGCCTCAGTAAAATGCTCGATGACCTCAGTAGAGCTTCCGAAAGAGTGGGTCTGAAAATGAACATGGACAAAACCAAGGTGATGTTGAATGCCCATGTTACACCCATTCCTATCAAGGTTGGAGACTCTACACTCGAAGTTGTGGACAACTATGTCTACCTGGGACAAACGATCCAGTTGGGTAGGGCCAATTTCGAGAAAGAGGTCAACCGTCGAATCGGCTGGGCAGCGTTCGGGAAGTTGCGCGGTGTCTTCTCGTCCAACTTACCACAGTGTCTCAAGACAAAAGTCTATGACCAGTGTGTGTTGCCAGTGATGACATATGGCTCTGAGACGTGGTCGCTAACAATGGGCCTTATCAGAAAGCTTACAGTCACTCAAAGGCCAATGGAGAGGGCTATGCTCGGCGTTTCCTTGCGTGATCGAATCAGAAATGTTGAGATCCGTAAGAGAACCAGGGTTACCGACATAGCCCGAAGAATTGCCAAACTTAACTGGCAGTGAGCAGGGCACATTGCTCGCAGAACGGATGGCCGATGGGGCAGAAAGGTTCTGGAGTGGCGACCGCGAACCGGAAGACGTTGCGTTGGAAGGCCTCCCACCAGGTGGACCGATGACCTGGTGAAGGTTGCAGGAATCCGCTGGTTGCGGGACGCACGGGAACGGTCAATGTGGCGACGCTTGGGGGAGGCCTATGTCCAGCAGTGGACGTCTTTCGGCTGATATGATGATGTTACAGCACTAGTACTTAGATATGGGGGACAACGTAGGCCCGACAATAACTCGTAAGAAATAAAAAAAAAAGGAAAACGAGATAAAACGTGAACAAATGTTAACACGCATCTAGAAATCTAGAAGGCCTACAATGTTCACACATTCACAAAACAATCGGTGAAAGAAGCTATACAAAGGTAAAAAAAAAACAAAATTAAAAAAGTAAATAAAATAAAATGTTTATTGTGTTTCGAATTTTTACAGTTACTTATTTATTTGAGGCAGCCCCGGTAAGTAATTAAGAATACTTGTGTTGGGCCTGACTCGCTCCTACCCTCATTTAAACATAACAGCAATTTCGAATAAAACATTTGAATAAAAGAAACAAACTTATGAAAGTAATAAAAATAAGTAAAAAGAAGCAAATAAAGTTAACAAAATAAATTCTATCCAGTAATTAATCCTACAACTTTGCCAGTAGGACATTATCTATCTGTGTGTGTATGTGTTGCGTGTGCGAATATGTGTTACGTGTGCGAGTGTGTGTAGCGTGTTGAGTGTATATTGCGGTTGCGTGTGTACATTTACTTGTGCCAATTTAAAATAAGGAAATGTATTGATAACTTTTTAATATTTAATTTAGCTAATTCTGGCTAAGATTGCCTCAGTTTCCGTATATGTTAATGATTTCAGCCACTAAGTTACAGCTCTTTTGCAATCCCGCAGTACCTCAGGGTGGAACTTTACTTTTGCCTTAATCTTATTATAGATGTAGGCTGATTGAGTTGCTGACGCATTGCATAAACAGTACGGACCCTTAGGGAGAGAGCGACGATGTCGTTGCGTCTTTTTTCTTCATGAGCTGCATTAAACGGTATAGATTTATGAAGATATAAGGTCGCATTAGAAGATACAACTTTCTCACTGTTATTAAATCGCTATTTTACATAACTCAACTGTAGGGAATCTAAATGGCTTAAAATACATAACTTTGATAATCGACCTTTGTGCTCTTTCCAGCTCAAGTAATTTCGTTTTGGTAGCACCGCCCCATACAGGTATGCAGTATCCTATAATTGATTGTGCTAGCGCAACGTAGATATTTTAAAGGATCTTCGGAGACATCAAATAGCGTAGCGTTTTAAAGATCCAAATTAGCTTTCTTACACGAGACATAACGACCTCGATATTACTGTCAATAGTAATGCCCAAGTATTTTATAGATGTAACCTGTTCGACAGCTAGAAAATCACAATTATGGTTCCTAAGGTGCACACTCATGGATTCTAATTCCAAAATTAGAACTCGGTTGCGATCTCTGACTTGGGGAGAAAGAAATGTAGTTTGTCTTCGAAATGTTAAGGGTTAGGAGATTAGCTTTTAGCCAGCTATCTATACCGGTTAAACCCGCCTCAGCATTACTTCCTACGAAATCCCAAGTATTCCCGGAGAAGACAAAAGCTGTGTCATCCGCATAAGAAAATATCCTCCCACCGATGATCTTTAGGTCGCAGAGTTCACTGAACCAAGAACAGCGGTGGACCGAGCACGCTTCCCTGCGAAACCCCGAAGACCACATTTTCCTCCTCACTAAACGAATTTCCTATTTTGACCTGCTGTCTCCTACCTATGGATAGCTATCGAAGAGGGAAAGAGCTGTATCTCTAATACCTATAGCTTCAAGACTCTGCACAAGGATAAGGACAGAAACGGTGTCAATCGCCTTTTTAAGGTCTAAAAATACTGTTATGCATTTAAGTCCCTTGTCAACCTTAGCTGTAATTTCAGACGTCAATGCTGTAACATCATCCTGAGTTGAGATCCCTCGCCTGAATCCATATTGATGATTAGAAAGAATACTGTATCTGTTCAAGTATCTTGTGAGTCTTTTATTTAGTAGCTTTTCGAATACTTTAGAGAGTGATGGTAATACAGATATCGGTCGATAGTTATTGAAATCGCTCATGTTTTCGTCCTTGTGCACAGGCGTGATTAGGGAACGTTTTAAAGCACTGGGAAAAAATCCTGCTTCGTAAAACTAAAATTAGTCAGTTGACATATCAAGGGAACCAGAGACTCGAGATAACTTTAGGAAACTTATGGGTATGCCATCCCATCCCGTAGCACTTCCCGTGTCAAGTGCCGAGAGAATGCTATCCACTTCTGCTAGATCAGTAAAAATAATAATAATGTATAACAACACTAAATTTAACAAGTGGCACAAATGTTGTTATCCGTGCTGTAACTATTCTTAACAAAGGGCTTTAGATGATTGAAAACCATTGTAAAAAAATAATTAAAAGAAGACAAAAAATGAGATTGAAAATAGTTAGAGACATCCACATATTTGTGCCGTTTATGAGTTACCAGAGAAGCCGCATGCGCAGGATATTTTAATTAGTGAAACAACTGGATACAATACGGAAGTAGGATTGGATGTGAATATAGTTGTCGGCACGTAACTTGGCAAGAGTCGTTAGATGCGCACAAGTAGTTTTTTAGGTCTCCTTGGTTACCTAGCGGGACGCGGGGAACGTTTAGCACCGTTCCGAGCGCGCGATTGGTTGGTCAGTTGACAGAAGGATCAACCAGATCAAGGATCGGAATGGACCAGATCAAGGATGACCAATCGCGTCGCGTCTACGTTCCGTTCGCTCTATGATGGTTGGTCATTTCGCGCACTATGCGCGAACTTACCCCCACTACGCCAAAACCTTGCCAAGTTACATGCCGGGGACTATACACTTGGGGATGTCTGTCTATATTTTGCATGGACGTCTTACGGTTGAGCACATTCTAAAAGATACTGTTTATGATTATTGGTTCACTGACCCCTTACTGGAAGATTTTTATCTAACATCCAAAAAACCAAGGCATTAGGTACCAATCAAAGGTACGATTTATGCAAAAAATGTGTCTTTGATTAAAATATTTTTGCTGGTATAAGTTGACTCAAATAGCATTTTTTTTTGTATGATGATGAAATATCACGTTGTTTTTTTTATTATGGATAGGTTCGCGCTTGACCACTATCTCACCTGATGGTAAGCGATGATGTGGTCGACGGTGTAACACGCTTGCCTAGAAGTAACATATTCACTCTTGATTTAAAGACCCCGAGGTTGTAGATATCTGGAAACACAGACACACATAATAATTATGTTTAGGTACATAAATAAAAGAAAATAAGATTTCAAAAACATATTAATTACACTTCATTCAATCTATTTCCTAAGCCAGGCACACAGTATACATAAAAGCTTCGAACGTTAATTTGTTAAAGTGGTTGGAATTAATTAATTTGGTTTTTGGTTTGCTACGCCGTAGCAGATGCTACGCCGTAGCACTTAGCGTAGTACGAAACCCTTGTTATCAAATCAACATGAGAACAAAATTGTTTACACAGACATAAATTTGGTAGCCACACTACTATTATAAATGTAAAAGTAACTTCTGTCTGTCTGGTTGTCTATTACGCGTAAACTGCTTGTCCAATTTTGATGATTTTTTTTGGGCCTTCGAGAAGGATATACGTTGGGTTTTTTATCCCAGGAATACGTTTTCTTAACGAAGACAGTGGCCTGAAAGCAGTAAGTCAGTAAATTTGTAAAAGATTGCCAGAACGGGCATGACCTTCAGCAATTAGGAAGAAAAACAAGAATAACAAGGACGAATACACATCTTCGACGACCTTGCCCAACACAAAATCCATTATTTTCCTTATTCATAAAAACTCAAATGGTTTTAGAAAACTCTAAAGCAATATTTTGAAACAAAAGCGCGATAATTAAACTGTGCCGATAACATTGGCTTGTCAGCCACACGGCCGGTAGTTAAATAACATTACGCTCGTATTTCCCGAGGGTTGACAGAGGTGCATCTAATATTTACATATTTATAAAATAATAATTCAAAAAAAAATATAGCTTGTTATGTTTGAGGAGCTCGTGGCTAAATAATAACAGCCGTACTGGTCGATCATCAAGGTTAAGCAACGCTTGACGAGGTCGGTCCGTGGATGGGTGACCATTTCAACATACCGAGTTTCGTCCGTGCCTCGGAAAGCACGTTAAGCCGTTGGTCCCGGCTATCATTTGAAGATATTTGACACACTTCTAGTCAGAAGCTTGAGATCTGACACCAGTCTTGCCAAGGGGTACCGTTTTACCCAGTTACTGGGTTGTGGAGGTCAGATAGGCAGTCGCTCCATGTAAACTACTGGTACTCAGCCGAATCTGGTAAGCCTGGAAGCCGACCCCAATATAGTTGGGAAAAGGCTAGGCCGTTGATAGCCTGTTATGTTTAATTCCCATGTAGTTATTGGCGAGCCTATTGCTATCAAGAGCAGTGGTGGCCCAGTAGTATCGGCCGTGACTTACAATTTGTAGGTCGTGGGTTCGTGCCCAGGCAGGCACTTTAGTTTGTGTAAATTATTTCATCACCACTGCTCTCAAAACGGTAAAGGAAAACATCGTGAGGAAACCGACATGTCCTAGAACCAAAAATTCGAAGACATGTACACCAATCCGCACTGGGCCCGCGTGGTGGATAACGGCCTATTCCGTCTCACAGAGAGGAGGCCTGTGTTCCAGCAGTGGGAACTGGGCTGTGTGGGCTGATGATGATGATGATATTGCTATCAACTAGTCACAATGCCAGACTCCGGGCTGCTGCTTAGAAATTCCAGATGGAAAAATACAATAACACTTTGACCAGCCCGGGCATCGAACTCAGGTCCTCTTGCTCAGCAGTAGTGCTTGCGACCACAAGACCTTAGAGGCAGTTTAGAAGTTTATATAATACTAGCTCCTGCCAGCGGCTTCCCCGGGTGAAAGTCGAAAATTATACCGAGGGAACATAATATTTCCGGGATAAAAAATCCTATGTGCTATTCCTGACTTTATTCTTTCCGTCCCGAATTTCATCCAGGTCCGTCCAGGTTGGAGCGTGAAGAAGTTACAAACATACAACACACACACACTTTCGCCTTTATAACATTACTGTGATAAAATGAACTTCAGTCTCGACGACCTCGCCCAACACAAAAACCATTTTTCTCCCTATTTTGTTCATAAAAATACAAATGATTTTAGAAAACTCTACAGCAATATTTTGAAACAAAAGCCAGGGGGTGACCATAAGCTCTTAGAGCGGTATCAATTTGATATCGAGTAAATGACAGATGTATACAAGTCAGAAACATCTGTCCCTTACTCGATCTCAAATTGATATCGCTCTAAGAGCCTATGGTCACCCCCCTGATCATTTAAACTGCCGATAACATTGGCTTGTTATCCACACAGACGGTGCGGTATTTGGTATCCCAATTAAGTTTTATTTTATTTGTTTTACCAAGGGGTATCGAGGTAATCTTACCCAGTAGTTGGGTTGGAGTGTCATGCAGATAGTCAGTAGCTTCACGTAATATATTGGGAGTTAGCTGTATCCGGTAAGCATAGTAGATGACTCCAACATTGAAGGGAAAAGGCAAAACAGATTCGTGTACGATAGATTGAAACAAAAATAACCGGCCAAATGCGAGTCAGACTCGGTTCCGTACCATTATCGCAAAAAACGGCAAAAAATCACGTTTCTTGTATGGGAGCCCCATTTAAATATTTATTTTATTCTGCGCGGCAACAGAAATACATCATCTGTGAAAATTTTAACTGTCTAGCTTTAATGGTTCATTAGATACAGCCTGGTGACAGACGGACAGACAGACCACGGAGTCTTAGTAATAGGGTCCCGTTTTTACCCTTTGGGTACGGAACCCTAAAAATGGAGAACGAAATAGGATAGGATTCTTACCTCGGGAAAACGTTCACTATGAGACCGCTGGCAGAAGCCTAAATTAACAAATAAACCTTTAGTAAATTTTATTATTTTTTACCGACTTTCCAAAAAGGTGGAGTTGCTATGTTTGGCTGTATGTATTTGTTTTTTTATGTTCACCGATTACTCACACGATAAAGTATATTTTTTTGTTAGCAAGGGTATACTCTCGAGGTGGTCCCATTGTCATAAAGGCAGGATCTGGTGATGGGAACCCATGGAAATTGAGGGATCTCCTAAAATTTTATAGACATACATGTAGCAATTTTGGTATTTTCATTAACAAGGCAAGCATTTGTATTCAGAAAGTATCATTTGATGAAGTGGATCTGATGAGGAAGATCACAGATGGCTACTGCAACTTCTCAATGAGATGTTTGTTTTGGGAATAAGATATCTCGAATTGTTAAATGACTGTGATTAAGCAAATTTAAATGATTGGTTCTAATGAAAATGGTACCATCGAACTGATCTGGTGATGAAGCTGGAAGGGAGGCATCGGAACTCCGTAATAAAACAGTTTAACTATCCCAGTCGTGTTTAGGCTTGTTAGATTTGTTATGAGAAGCTCTTTGGCTATATAAATGATAGCTGTTTCACGCGGCTTCGCTCCTGTCACCTGGCTACCTACATACCCTACCCTACCTACCCTACATACATTAATGTTGCGTAACTTTAACCGCTTACGCAGCGCACGCAACGGAAGCTAAAAGGTAAAGGAATAATTTTTGCCCGTTTTTGCAACATTTTTCGTTTATGCTCCACTCCTATTGGTCGTAGCGTGATATAGCCTATAACCTACCTAGATAAATGGACTATCCAACATAAAAATAATTTTTCATTTCCAACCAGTAGTTTCTGAGATTAGCGCGTTCAAACAAACAAACATAGATTTTCATGGTAATATAAGGTACCAAAACTAAAAACAGAAAAACAAAATTAAAAATTTTTTTTTTGCTATGTAGGTAATGTTTTGTTTTGGAAGTCGGTTTAATTTTTTTGTTGAAAAGATTTTTATTCAAACATAAAAACTCAAACGATTTTAGAATACTCAAACAAAAGCGTGATAATTTAAATTGTGTCGATAACATTCGCTTGTCAGCCACACGGCCGGTATTTGGTATTCCAATTAAGGTTTATTCAGGTCAGAGTTTGACGGCCATCGTGTCATAAATAAACTGTTGGGCTATTTATTTATTTTCTATAAAGTTTAGAATTTTATAGAAATGCATGTATTAGGGCGATTTTATGGTGGAGAGGTTATTGGATGTTTTTGAGCGTAGTAAGAAGACTAAATGACAACCAGATTTATCAAGGGGTTTCATGGCGTTCAGAATATGCAATAGCTCTATGTGAATGGATGGTCATCAGCTACAGCTGGAAGACTAATACTCGTCTTCTGAATTGAGAGGAATATATAATGGTTAAGAGGAAATATGGGCAGAGAGCGCCGACTGAATAACCTTAGTAAAAAGTCATAATTCGAGGTTTGGCTCTCGTCTCTTTTCTCCTCCAATATTGGACCAATTTAAAAGATATTCCATAAACTGGTAAAGTAAGATATATACGTATGTCCTTATTTTTTTCGTTTTTTGATTTATATTTGTCAAATTTGTACACTAAGCCTCTGTTGACAGCGCAATTTTGAGCATTTTTTGAGGGCTCTAGTGATTCTAAAGATAATGTGTCATCAAAAAAGAAAACATAGAGACATAGTATATATCTTTAATTTTCAGTTTACAGAATATCTTTTAAATTGGTCCAATATTGGAGGAGGAGAGTAACCAAACCTCGAATTATGACTTTTTACTAAGCAAATTCAGTCGGCGCTCTCTGCCCCCGTTTCCTCTTAAGAACCTTCAAATAAAATTAAATCAAATCATTAATTTGCTAGAATGAAGGTATACAAAATATGGTTTGTTAGAAAAGTTGAGCCATACATTCTGTCCATAATTTGGCATGCAAAATTTAAACAAATAAAACAAAAAACGTGGCTTCCACACATTCAAAAAATAAAATCAAAATTACAATCGCTGACTGGTACCCTACGAGGTATCGTTCGTTGCTTACCCCGACAAGTTCGTTATTCAATCTACTTCTCACTCGTTAAACCACACATAGACTACCTTGTTGAAATAAGGGGCGCCGCTGCTAGGTCACATACAAACCTTCTGCAAACTACTCAAAATAAACTACTAAAACGTTGTTTAATTATGACTACTTAACTCCAACAGACACTCTTTATAAACAAACCAAAATTATGAACATCACACAAACATACATTTACAATACATGCATACTGATTAGAAAAATACTTAATAAAAATATACATACAAACATTACCTTTACCAAAGCCAAAAAAATACACAAAATGACATTAAGACGTGGACTAGACTTTTTACAACTACACTCAACCCGAACAAACTACGGCAGAAAATCTATTTTATATGAAGGATCCAAATTATATAATAAATTACCCAGAGACCTCAAAGAATCCAAATGCGTTACTACTTTTAAAAAGCTAGTCAAACAATTAATATTAAAGAACGCACTTTCCTTGAAATAGTTTCGAGCCACATCCAGTTAAGCTTGTCCGTGCTGTAATTGTAACGAACGGTGACTTGTTTACTTCAATGTTTGAACCAGTGTCGAACCAAAACATTATTGTATTTTTGGTCTACCCACAAAATTTAATTAAGTACTTATATTGACCTACCTCTGTATTAACTCCCAACAATAATTAATCTATCTACTGTTATTTATAATATTCACATGTAAGTGAATTGTATTCTTACGTGAATGAAGATTTCTTAAACCTCAAAAAACACTGTATGTGAATGTGATGAATGAATAAAATAAATGTGAAAAAAAAATAGATAATGTCACATTCAGTTAAAATTTACAAAATACAATCGAAGCAGTCAATTCGTCAATAAAGGTTAAAACAGCCAACCAACCAGTCAACCTTGATGCCAAAGTGTGCCAAAAGCTGGCTAAATTAGAGTGTGACAAATATCAATATAAAGCTCCAGCATCTTTACGGCGTACATCCTACTTGAGAAAAAGTTGAGTAGAAGATGATTATTTTCTTTTCTGAATAAAAGCCATTACTACAGTGAAAAAATTGTCATCATGAAATTGGAAAACCCACATCATAGCCTGTTTCAAACCCGCGACCTTGTCGTCCAGAACCGAATCCCTAAACTTCCGTGTCATCACAGCCTCCCTTATCATCAAGATAAACAATCCCAATTAACTTTTATTTAACTGGCGCGTCCTTCACGTGTCATTAGCCGGGGTTAGGATGTGTTCACACTAAAACGTATTTAGTAGCAAGACATTAAGGAGGTCGAGATTAAAGCCCTTACTTCGCCTGTGAGGGTCACAAATAAATATTTTTCTTTCTTTCTTTCTTTTCTTTCTTTCATAATGATTAAAAATAATTCAAGTGATGATGTGGTCGAAGGTGAAGCACGCTTGCCTAGAAGCATCCTATTCACTCTTGACTTGAAGACCTTGGTTGTAGCTATCAGGAAACAAAGACGCCGGCAGGGAATTCCACTCCTTAGCTGTAAGCACAATGAAAGTATTTTCAAAACGTTTTGTGCGTATGGGTGGGATATCCACCATGTACCGATGGCGCATTGCCGTACGTCTTTTAGTCCGGTGATGGAAAGAGCTAGGCGGAATCAAATTGTGCAGTTCCATCGCACACTCTTTCCTTCCCTTCCCTTCTTCTCACTTATTACCCTCTCACAGAGAGGAGACCTGTGTCCCAGCAGTGGGAACATTAATAGGCTGATGATGTGATGTGATGTGATGATCGCACAATCCCCGAAATGTTCGTCTTAGTAATAGGGTTCCGTACCCAAAGGGTAAAAGCGGAACCCTATTACTAAGACTCCGCGATCCGTCTATCTGTCTGTCTGTCTGTACGTCTGTCACCAGGCTGTATCTCATGAACCGTGATAGCTAGACAGTTGAAATTTTCACAGATGATGTATTTCTGTTGCCGCTATAACAACACATACTAAAAACAGAATAAAATAAATATTTTAGTGGGGCTCCTATACAACAAACGTGATTTTCTTGCCGTTTTTTGCGGTAGTGGTACGGAACCCTTCGAGTTGACTCGCACTTGGGCGGATTTTTAACGATAGGCTTGCGTTCGACGACTATCTCGGCTGATGGTAAACGATGATCTGGTCGACAGTGAACCAAACTTGCCTAGAAATAACCTATACACTCTTGACTTAAAGACCTCTAGGTTATAGCTATCAGAAAAAAAAACATCATCTGCCTTTTTCCAACTATTGGAGTCAACTTCTGTTCTAACCAGATACTATTTTATACTGGAATTTTACATAAAGCCACTCTACAGGGATATCACTGGTTCTCAGAATTTTAGGTTTCTGACTATCTAAGTCTACAAATGGCAACCGGTAACAACGGCTTAACGTACTTTCCGAGGCACGGGTCCTCTCGTAACGGCTCAGTACGCAATAGATGATTGGATGTATTCCACGGAACGACCCCGGTAAGCGCAGTTTAACTTAAAAAGGGCTTGCGAGCACTAACAAGCTGGGATCTGATTTGTTGTCGGTTGCCTACAGACATAAGATTGCTTATGTCTGTTACCGATTATATTGATTGCACCTATAAAAATTTCGATCGCGTGACATTACAAGTCTTTTCTGCAGGTAATATCATTGCCATACATTTAGACGTTATCGTCTGAATTATTGCCGCTAAGGAAAAGATTTTTGTCCAGAGGAACGGTATAAATATCATTCTATCATCGAAAAAGTAGCGATAGTGATCGAAAAACTAGCGATAGTGTACGAAAAAGAAGATAGTGATTGAATAAGTAGTGTGATCGAAAAAGTAGTGATAGTCATCGAAAACGTAGCGATAGAGATAGAAAAAGTAGCGACAGTGATCGAAAGAGTAGCGATAGTGTTCGAAAAAGTAGCGATAGTGGTCGAAAAACTAGCGATAGTGTACGAAAAAGAAGATAGTGATTGAATAAGTAGTGTGATCGAAAAAGTAGTGATAGTCATCGAAAACGTAGCGATAGAGATAGAAAAAGTAGTGACAGTGATCGAAAGAGTAGCGATAGTGTTCGAAAAAGTAGCAATAGTGGTCGAAAAAGTAGCGATAGTGATCGAACGTGTAGCGATAGTGTTTGAAAAGGTATCAATATTGTTGAAAAAATTGCGATAGTATTCGAAAAAGTAGCGGTAATGATCGAAAAAGTAGCGAAAGTGCTCGAAAAAATGACAAAAATGTATGAGAATGTCAAACGCTATCGAAGTTTCACGTTATCTCGACCATTGCCATCGCTGATGTAGAGTGACATGTGTGGAGCATGTCTAGAGCCATAGGGCCTGCAGTAGCGAGAGTCGAACGACATAGTGACGTCACAGTGGTGCACAGATAGTCGGACGGGCTGTACAAACGTTGTGAACGCAGCCTTAGGGACGCACCAGACGTGCGTGCAACGCGCGGCCGACCAGCGGTAACGCTTACGTGTTTACAGACCATTTGTTTTGAATGTATTGACGCGCAGTTATCTTGATGGGCCTTTATATTAGCTGGTATGGTCTGTATGGACTCTATGGGATATTCATGGTGTAGGGGGATCAGTTAGTGGACGGGTTGTGTCACAAGTTGCAATGTTTTGTTAAAAATACAGGATTATACCTACCGTGATTCGTAATCAGATACTTTTTATTTTGTAGAAAGTTTCCAGAGGGCCTAGACATACTGAGATTCTTTCAGCGATAGTTATTTTTGAATGTTCATAATTTTTGGGATTGAACACTTGAAATTTCGGTATACATTTTGTATCATTTGAAAATCGTTTTCGCTGACAGAATGTCTTTTTGTTGACAGCCTAAGGCATCCTTTTGATACTTCCTGTGAGCTGCGTTCAAGTAACGGATGAATATCTAAACGTAACTCAATCGTGGTAATCCCATTCGACCTTTAAAAGGTACAGGTAAAGATTTTAAAGGTCACATTAGATACGTTCAGGTTTTCATAAAAAAATCCTATTTTCACGAGCTTCAACTTAAAAAAAATATTAATAATAGTCTCTTTAAGGCGCTGATTTCAAAATGCGAATCACGCTTAAACAGGTAGTCGTAATTTTTTGGAAAAAATATATGTTACATAAGACTATTTTTTTAATAATTAAATCTAAGAAAATTTTGAGATTTATTCGTATAACACTGCGTAATTAATTTGTAAAGTTAATATGTCTAACACGGACAAAAACACGACAATCACACCAAAACCGCCGGGCGTATTTTAATGAAATTGACACCATCTCAAAGACAATTTAATTATCAAAATTTTCATCTAAAGGCTTTTTTTAAGTCATTGAATAATAAGGAAAGTTCAAAAAACTACTGAATTTTGGGTCGCGCGGGTGTGAAACGAGTGTGCGTTTTGTTCCCTCAAGGTCGTTGGCGACTGTCGTCGTCTTATCAAATAATATAACCCGTATTTGATAAAAATAAGGTAAGTACTGAAAACCATAACTCATCAACTATCAAAAAAATTCAAATATTAAACACAATAATGGTCATATTGGAATACAATTATCAAATAAAAACTCTTTTAAAACTACCTTTTTTGCGTATTTCTATCAGCAACCATTTCATTTGATATCCATATCATGGGGGTGCATAATAAATAATAATTGATCCGTCATATTATTGCATTCTGATTTATCTCATTAAATCATTTTACTTAGCCGTGACTATGTAAAATGATTGTTCATCACATTGTTATACAAACTAAAATTAAGCTCATTGCAGCTCAATCTGTCGAGGAAAACTGTTTTAAAATTCAATTGCAAGTTGTTATATGTTTGAGCCGCTTGGGGTTGAAACATTACGTCCATGGGGTCCGAGTTCTCATCAAGTATTTTGAGATATAAGCAAACGGTTAGTCGACTCTTCACGTGACCAGAGGGCCAGAGAATCAGCATTGCTATCCAACGTGGCAATGCTGCCAGAGTTCTGGACACGTTGCCCATTGAGAGCGATGTGAACGAATTTTTTGACACGCAATGTCCCCTTTTTGATCCCCTTTTTAAAAGCGTTTGTATTTAAGTATGTTAAGTTTTAGTGTATAATTTTATTTTTGTTGCAATCAGTAGTAGTAGATAATAAAATTACGTTGGTATTGAAAAAAAGTTGCGATATTTAACCCACACATACTAACTAATAAGGTCAGTTAATTTAAAGTAAAAAGTTAAAGCTTTCAAAATTTTAAAAATAGATTCAACATCAACAACTTCGCTCTTTAGCAATTCTAAATCGCAAAATCGCGTCGTCCGTCGACATTATCGATTCCACTTGATATCGGACATCGATTCCGTTTTATTCGAGTATTCGATTAGGCGAGAATCGATTTGGGTCAGGGTTGACATCTGACCTTTGTGTTTAGAGGTGTCAGTGTCATATTGAGAGAGTCGATAAATATTTATGATTTTTCATCGTTATTTTTGACCGTGATTTCGGTCTCTTTTCTAAATATGGATGAGGTAGCGGTGTTCTCTGATTAATTGGGCTCGGTTTTCCTTAATTGTTGGTTTGGTGGGCGTTATTGTTGATATAATTAGCCTAGGATGTTGCTATTAGGAAAATAATGTAATATTGTTGTTTTTGTATTGTGTTAGACTGGGAATCATAGATTTTTTTGTGGTTATGATCATTGATCTACGTATGCAGGTCAAACTCGAATCTTTATTTATTTATTAATTAATTTTATCGATGCATTTTTTATTGAAATGCGAAGATATCTTAACAACGGAGATTAGAAATGTGAAATTGAAGTCTTCTCCTTTTTCCTAGCGTTTCGATGGCAAATACAGTTTGTAAATGTTTAGTTTTTCGACCAAAATGGTTGCGCCGATTAGAACGCAACGCAGATATGCTGTAGCGTTGTGAGAATCTCAACTTTAAATAGTCGAGTGATGCTAAAATATCATAATTAGTAAGTTCCTAACCACATCACTAATAACGCGGTACAACACTGTTTTTCCGGGGACGCACAAATACCTAGATTTGGACGCTCGGGAGTAGACCGCTGTCGATCTGAAGGAAAGAAGTTCTTGGTGAATTCACCATCTCCGCGAATCACACGAGCTCAATTGACTTGAGTTCGGCCCGCGTGCTGTGCTCTTGACTGATCTCCGCGACAGTTGACCTAGCACCAGCAACGAAGCAAGAAGGGTTCTTGCCGATGGCACGAATTGAGGGCTTAGAAAACATTGTAGTTTTTTAATAATTATATTCCAGTTCCACTGTTAAAATGCCTTAGTTTATAGTAGGTAAGTCTATCCATATTGAATGATCATAACACCATTTCACCTAAATAAAGTCGTAACTTACTCAATATTTATATAAAAGGCACATAGAACTCCGAATCACAACATTAAACAAAGCAATAGTGATTCCCTTAAACACAGAATTGATACTAAAACTCCCTTTCACTGAGCTATCACGCATAAAACTAACACGATTAAAACTTGTACAAAAAGCACAAAGTGACAATTCGGGTCGCGGCCTCGGCCTTTAAGTCCTGGTACCCCACAGCCAAAAGGTCCGCCTTTGGGATACTTTTCTACCAGACATGAGCGAAGTAGCTAAGCGGTACGTAAAGAATAAATACATTAATGGGATCACTTAATTTTCCTTGCCTGACTTAGCGGAACTCTGGTGGATAAGGGCTTGCAGAGCTAGGTATTTTTTAAATACAAAAAAAGCGAGAATTTAGCGCGAGAGATGAGAGTGGGGAATGTGTGCGAGGGATGTGCGCTGGAGACACGAACGAGAAATGTATGCAATGGATGCGAGTAATTGGAGCGGCCTACAAACGTCCAGCAAAGGTTTGCTAAAGGCTAATGATGATGACGACATGACTGAGGGATATGTGCACGCACACACCGTTACAAAGCTTTGCTACGCATCCTCACACCGCGCAAGCTCCTCCTACAGCATCAGTGGAAACAATATCACACATTGAAGGTGGGAGTTCGCACCGCAACAGCGACTGGTGACCGAGACAGTAGGCCGCGAAACATGTCTTGGTTTCCGTTCGCTGTCGCGGTGCAAACACACACCGCCCGCTTTACACAGCGCCGCTACACATCCTCGCACCGCTTAGTTACTTCGCACATCTCTGATAGAAAATCACCCTTATTGCCGTGAAAATACCCACTTTTCGTTGGACCAAGCTAGTTTTGAATATTATATACATGAATATTCCAATATTTGATACGTGGTGCGAATGCTAATCGGGCGAATCGACTAGTTATCGAATTTCGATTTTGTGTTTGTTTTAATAACGCTTGTCATCGTTTTAGAGATAGCAATCGGCTTTAGTTTTATTTTAAAAGGTTTTTGTTTAGTCAACTTTAGTAAGCGTGTGCTGTTTTTGGTAAGTTTCATTTGTTTGCATTTTAAAGAGGTCATTTTGTTTGCACGTTTGAAATGGCTTTATATCATGTTTTTATATTTTAGTGGACAAATATTTTGAATCCATTCTCTAAAAACACGTTAAGCCGTGTGTCCCGGTTGTTGTAAGCTATAATAAATAATAACAACCGCACGTGTCGATCTTTAAAGTTAAGTAACCCTTGGCGAGACCTGCCCGTGGATGGGTCCGGCTCATTGATGGATGCACCATTCAATTCTGAAACTTTTCTATGCCTCGGATAACACGTCAAGCCGTTGATCTCGGCTGTCATTTATAGATTTTTGACATTCAGTCTTATCAAAGGATATCGCGTAAATCAGTACTGGTTATGTAGAACAGTTGGCGGTGGTCCATGTAATATAATTTTATTCAGCTGCATCAAATAGTTCGATGTCGATGTTGGAAGAATCGGCTTCCAGTCTGGAAACAAGTTTTTTTTTTAAGCCCCGAGGTTTCGACCCTTGATTCTTAAACTACAGCGTCGATTGTCGATCGAAACATGTAATTATAACACGATAATTTTGCGAAAATACCTTCTGAACGGCTGACACGATTTTCGATTTTTATCAAACATAGCTAAGAACACTCTCGACAAAGTCATCTTTCAAACAAAAAAACTCACACAAAATTGGTTTATCCGTTTAGGAGCTACGATGCCACAGACACATACACACTTCAAACTTATAACACCCCTGGTTCTGGTTTTCTGTTGGGGGTTTTAAAAAGGCAAGGCAGATGATGTTCCGATATTAGCGTAAAACACTTCACGATGTTATTTTTCCTAAAATTTATCATCAATTTGTAACATTGTCGGAGACATGGTTGTCTTTTCCTAACTTTAATGGCATTTGACATCCAGGTTTTGAAAGAAAATGAATATTGATAGGTACCCACGCATTTTTTGTTAAAGATTACAGAAAAAGAGCACTTCAATCAAATTTTTTGAGGTGTAGGATGTTGTCTCCTGTCGAAGATGAATGTATACTTTTTGTCAGTTTTTCATTTGAACGCCATTCTTTGTTATGTATACTTTTTACCCGACTGCCGAAGGAGGGTAATGTGTTTATCAGTATGTACATGTATAATGTTTGTTTGTTCCTATGTGGCGTTCTAGAGACCAAACGCGTTGGCCGATTTTGATGATTCTCATGTCAATCGATTCGTCTTAACCTTGCGAGTGTCACAGGCTACATCAACATTGGAAAATAGAAAAATGCCAGATTTTGGGCGCCATATTGTGGGAACCCATATTTTTATGTTCCATACCCATCTTGTGGGGTATCGATATAAAGGGTTTTAAGAGGTGATTTCAAAAATATATAATACACATTTACCTAATGCGAAAAAAATGGTATCTAAAAAGTAATAAATAAAAAACCGGCCAAGTGCGAGTCGGACTCGCGCACGAAGGGTTCCGTACCATTATCGCAAAAAACGGCAAAAAAATCACGTTTGTTGTATGGGAGACCCACTTAAATATTTATTTTATTCTGTTTTTAGTATTTATTGTTATAACGGCAACAGAAATACATCATCTGTGAAAAGTTCAACTGCCTAGCTATCACGATTCATGAGATATAGCCTGGTGACAGATGGACAGACAGACAGATAGACGGATCGCGGAGTCTTAGTAATAGGGTTCCGTTTTCGGAACCCTAAAAAAAATTAATTCAAAAAATCAAAATACCTGTCTGCTTAAGAAGCGAACTAAAACGACCGTAAACAAGAAGAAAATTATGCTGTGCAGTCGGAGCATACTTCTGGTTTTGGTCAGCCAGCTCGCGAAATTGTATTGTTTTTTTTTTTAATTAACTTTTCTTAACTTATTTCTGGCACTTGCTAGCGGTTTCGCCTCCGTCAAAGTCTAATATTATAGCACCGAAATGTACTCCCGATAAAAAAAATTTAAATGATCATATCTAGGCATGTCAAACACTAGTTTCAGCCAGCGGCTTCGACCGCATGAAATGTATAAATTATCCCAAACGCCCGTGATAAAAAGTTTGATAAAATTTCAGATACATTAGTATGGGTTAGTAGAAAGCAGGATAGGATTTTAGTTTTCGTTGGTGAAGTTCTGTGAATATTTTAGCAGGCCGCTTACCAAAAATGTTACCACCTCATTTATTGTCACACTCACCTTATTTATTCTTATGTACTTTACATGTATTTTTTATTATTTACAATATACACTTACAACACATCTTTTTTATCTATACTAATATTATAAAGAGAAAATATTTTTTTGTTTGTGTGTTTGTTTGTACCGAATAGGCTCCGAAACTGCTGGACCGATTTAAAAAAATCTTTCACCAAAAGAAAGCTACATTGTTCCTGAGTGATATAGGCTTTTTTTATCCCGAAAACGTGTCCTTTCGCCCACGGGAGCGAAGCCGCGGGCAACAGTTAGTCTTTTATATAAGTAAGTACTTTTTTCACATACTCATTTAGTTACTGTAAGACTGCTTTACGTCCGTCACGTCGGTCACAGGTTTAGTTGAAAACCAGCGTCGGGCACTAGTTGCCCGACATTTTGCTGAACTGGGGGGTGACCATAAGCTCTTAGAGCGGTATCAATTTGATATTGAGTAAGTGACAGATGTATACACGTCAGATACATCTGTCCCTTATTCGATCTCAAATTGATACCGGTCTAAGAGCTTATGGTCACCCCCCTGGACCTATTTGGCGCAGCCGTGGGACACACAATATTACTTTTGTATTGTTTTCTTTTTCCTTATGTTATTGTCGTTTAGTCTAAGTTTTATTTTTTTATTTCTATTTTGTGTGCTCTGTCTTGTGTCAAATAAATGTGTTTTCTTTCTTTCTTTAACACACTCCTCACACTGAATCAAACCTAACCAAGCAATTATAAAGGTGCAAGTCTACTATTCCATACTTAGACATAATACTATCCCAAGTCTAACAAGGGCCCGCAACTAATATTAAACTCTATATACCAATAAGTTTTAGGTTCAAAGTTCTACTGCAGTTGCAACTCGTACTTAGACTCAGGTACTAAAGTTGGGACGTGCAAGTTACGAGTAACCTATGGAAGATGTTTTAAGGGTGAAGCCTTATATGGGATGGATTATTATTGAAACTTTATGGCTTATTTTGTCACCTCCTGATTATATGCGATTAATTTATCTGGTCAATAATTTGAAATAGTTGTTTGTTTTTTGACGTGACATCGTCTAATAAATCGATGAACGCCGGCTGCACGCACGAAATAGGATGACTCATTGTCCCGTTACGCTCATTGTAACGTTACGATCGGAGCGAGAGCGCTACATGAGCGAGCGAAAGGCACGATCGGCTTGTGCGTTCGGCTTGCGCCGCATCCTGACGTTGTCACGTTAAACTGTCGTACATAAACAGAATTTACAGACAATCGATTTTATTTTAATCTTTTCAATTTAAGCAGGAAAGGAAAGTATCTAGTCTATGTTTGAATTACAAATTAATGTGTAAGTTATAACAGAGAGTGCATCCGGGTAGATTGGAAGCCTATCCTAATTGAAAAATAGTTTAAAAAACACTAAAAAAGACTCTTTAATAGAAAACCAAACTATTAAAGTAGAAAATAATAGCGTGATTAACAAATAATACTACACACTATTCTTTATTTAAATTTATTGAAAATTATTTTCTACTTTTTAGTTTGGTTTTCTATTAAAGCGTGTTTTTTAATTATTTTAAACCATAATTTATTTTTTTACTTTCTAGTGAATCGCTAATCCTGAAGATCCTGGTAAGGATAATGGGACAAGCCATTTAATTTATTGCACTGTCGTCGGTCCTTGATAAGTGTGCAAAGTTTCAAATTAAGCCGACGTTTTGAATGGAGTGAAAATCACGTTCAAAGATTCATAGATACATACATACCAAGCTAATAAAAACGTATTAGAAAGGTAGATTCATTGAATGGATAGTTTCAAACATATAGATATAAATAGATGACCTGTTATTTAACAATGAAAAACGCTTGCTGAGCGCTCTCCGCACTGGACAGCTGCTCTAACACGATGTTCAACGCTTACCTAGTATTAGCTTACCTAGGGAAGGCGCTGCACAGTGACGTGGTGTCTCTCAGTAAGTTCAAGGTCGCAAAATGAAGAATTTCCTCAACGGCTCAAAAAGTAAACAAATTAAAAAGTAATTTCTTTTCAACCGGTCATTACCAAAACCACTCAATCAAACGAACATCGATACCAGTGGCGATACCGATACCCAATTAGCACCAAGTTTTTTCCCTTTCATAAAATCGACAGACCGAGGAAAATCAAGACACGCTAATTGGCCTGCCATAGTCCCCAACTGTGCTACCGTTACCGCCATTTTCGTGGCCCTACCCAAAAATTGCGATCCTCTGAGTGGGGTGACCGACCATCCGGATTTTTTTTCGGACAAATCCGGCACGGATCGTGAGGAGTTTTTCGTAAATGCAATTTTTCCTTTTTTTTTTAGTAAATTCAAGTTCATTCATTCATTTCAGCCGAAAGACGTCCACTGCTGGGCATAGGCCTCCCCCCATTTATGGGGGGCGGGGGGGTTCCGTAATCGCTACGCTTGGGTGGCGGGTTGGCGATCGCAGTTTTTCTTAAAGTGCACAGAGAACGCTGCTGTCCATTATCTGGTGTTTCCCTTAGTCGCCTCTTACTACACCCACGGGAAGATATGAGAAATATATAGACAAATAGAAATACCTATTAAATGTTCGGTCTAATCTGCAAATAACATAAAATCACGTCCTATGGGAAAAAGAGGAACCTGTTAGATAAACCTTAATTTTACCAGTTATTTTTAAGTACATTATAATATGGAATTATTGCCAGACTCCGAGAAGCTACTGAGAGAATTCTGGCATGGTATGGTAAACCCCAAAAACCTGACCGAGCGATCAAACCCGGTACACCAGTACCAACCCTAGTTGTTCTTAGCAGTCCAAGTTTAACGCGGTCGTTTTTGCTAATATCCGGGCTTTAAAATTTAGAAATGGTAACCCTACCTGCGAGTTTTAATTGGACCATTTGATTATTGGAACAAAGTTGTTAATTGGTGTCATACCTTTGAAGCGGCCTCTTTGTCTAACTACGGTTTGGACTGACTTTGGTCTGGGAAAGGCTATATAAAAGATGTTGGTACGGGCGGTACTGTGGCATATTTTCTAGGAATTTTATACCGAATAAATTTCAACACGTGCCTTGCCAAATTGTGGAGACACGCCAAAGTGATAGCTCTACTAGAAAAATGCCCTAAAGACCCTAAAAGTTACCGACCTATATTCCTCTTATATCACACATTCAAACTCTTTGAAAGGCTTCTACCAAATCGCCTTTTACCTGTAATTGAACCGAACCTTATACCTGAGCAAGCTGGCTTTAGGCCTGGAAATTTGTGCACAAACCAGACCCTCAAACTGAAGCAATTCATCAAGGGTGGGTTTGAGGCGAACAATGTCAGCGCCATCCTGAATAACCGTCGCTTCCACACATCATCAGCCTATTAATGTTCCCACTGCTGCGACACAGGTCTCCTCTCTGTGATAGGGAAGGGGCCGTGATCCACCACGCGGGCCCAGTGCGGGTTGGTGGATGTCACATGTCTTCGAATTTTTGGTTCTAGAACATGACGGTTTCCTCACGATGTTT
This sequence comes from Orthosia incerta, assembly GCA_948252205.1. NCBI lineage: Eukaryota > Metazoa > Arthropoda > Insecta > Lepidoptera > Noctuidae > Orthosia > Orthosia incerta. Next base: position 26,582,215 of record OX411756.1, on the reverse strand, counting down.
TCCTTCACCGTTTTGAGAGCAGTGGTGATGAAATAATTTACACAAAGTAAAGCGCCTGCCTGGGCTCGAACCCACGACCTACAACTTGACTGAATTATAGCTTCATTATAAAGATAAAATATAAGGTAAATAAAGTAGATAAGGCAAAGATAGCAGTACTAATTACACGGCTAGTAATGTATAAATAACCCGGGTAAATTCGCTAGTAATTTTATAACATCCTCGCAGATGCTGTTAGTGACTACAAAACGAACGTCAAAGCAGTATGATTTATATACACGACTTTAAGTTGCGACTAAACTTGTGATGTTATGATCGATGATACACAGATGGTATCAGACGTATTAGGTAAGTTTAAGTTGAATTTCGTCTTAGAAGGAGATGGTTTTGAAAAGCTTCCTTAGTGTCACAATGGCAAGGTACCTCCGTGGTATTTTGTCTAGAAATTCTATGCCGAATAAATTTTATCATCATCTCTTTGCCGAAAGACGTCCACTGCTGGACATAGGCCTCCCCCAATAGTCACCAAAACGACTGGTCCTATGCGTTTCTCACCTTTACCAGGCCATCGGTCTCATGCTGCGTCTCGCCGGTTACGCGGTTGGCACTCTAAAACTTTTCGGCCCCATCGACCATCAATAAATGCCATACTAAGCAGTTATTTAATGTTCAAATGTAATAATCGCGACTTACAAGTTATAGTTAGTGAGTTCGAACCCAGGCAGGCGCTTTATTTGTGTAAATTATTTTGTCACCACTGCTCTCAAAACGGTGCAGGAAAACATCGTGAGGAAACCGGCATGTACTAGAACCAAAAAATTCAAAGACATGACATCCACCAACCCGCTGTGGGCAAACGTGGAGGTTTTATATTTTTTAATTATTGGTAGGCGCGCATTTGACCACTATCTCGCCTGATGGTAAGCGAAGATGTGGTCAACGGTGAAGCACGCTTGCCTAAAAGTAACCTATTCACTCTTGTTAAGTCAAGACCCCAAAGTTTTAGCTGTCAGGAAACAAAGACTCCGGCAGGGAATTCCACTCCTTAGCTATGCGCACAATGAAAGTATTCGCAAAACGCTTTGTACGTATGGGTGAGATGTCCACCATGCACCGGTGGCGTGCGTGGTGGATTACTGCGCATTCCCTCTCACAGAGAGGAGGCCTGTGTCCCTGCAGTGAATACTTTAAAAAGCTGGTGATTATGATGATGATGAATAATAATAATCAGTAAAAGGAGCGTCAATAACCAGGTCCGTGATGTATCCCAAAACACTCAAGGTTACAGCATATTTTTTGACAAAAAAATGAGATGAAATTACTCAAAACAAAGTATATTGAGTGACGACTTACGACTTATTGTCGGGCCTACGTTGTCCCCCCATATCCAAGTACTAATGCTGTAACATGGAAATATTGTAAAACCAAACCATTTTTTTAAAAGAGTAACCATTGAGTTTCTTGCCGGTTCTTCTCCATAGGAACCGACTAACCCGCACCGTGCACCTTTTGTCGACGTTTTATAAGTGCCCATATAGGCCTATGTAAAATAAAATAAAATGATTTTTCATTTAATACCACCTCAAAATTCATAAGACGGATCTTCAGATTATTCTGAAATAAAAAAAATGTCGGCAACATTTAAGACGGAAGGTAAAACGGCAAGAAACTCCATGGATACTCTTTTAAAAAAATGGTTTGGTTTTACAATATTTCCATCTTACAGCATTAGTCCTTGGATATGGGGGGACAACGTAGGCCCGACAATAAGTCGTAAGTCGTTACTCAATATACTTTGTTTTGAGTAATTTCATCTCATTTATATGTATGACTATTATAAGCACACGAAGACAAGGCTGAATAGCAAAGCGACCTCTTTGGTCATTGGGCTGAATGCATGATGTCTATTGCCAGTATGATGGTTAGATGTACGCGAACTTTTTGAAAAAAAAAGTGTATTTTTTAAATTACTTACCGCCCTAGGGCTTTTCTAGCTAAATTATTACCCTAGAGCGCTAATTAGTCACCTACAAGTCCCATTTGGAGGTAATAAGAACCTACTTACCGAACATGAGAGATGTAAAAGTTTTTTGTTGCATACCCTTTGTTAACACTATTGTCAACCTTAATTTAAAGTAACTAAATAGATAATCCATTATCACAAAAGGTCAGTAATTTTAATCGCCTTTAGAGTCACTTTTCTACCAATATAGAATTAATTTGAATAAACCGTGGACGAGAAGCCCTTTAAAATTTATATTAATTTAGTTTTGACCACTCTAAGTGGTAACTTTTGGGTCGGGTTATTTATACAAAATATTAAAGTACGTGTAGTCTGGTTTTGACGATAAAATGTTTACAAAATGTAATAGTTTGTTAGTGAGTTTTTAATTCATCTGTTTTGATAAAGTTATAAGTTCTTTTAATCGGTCTAAATGGAGTTATTTGGAAGTTTTAGCTTTAGATACATATTTTTACTACACTACTTAATCGCTTCTTAGCCGGCTGCAAGGAAAGGGTTATGTCTTTCGCGCGTATCTTTTATGTATGTATGTATAATAGTATGTATATTCTTTAATACCTCTTATCTTTCAAACCGCTAAACAGATTTTATAATTAAGACATCGTTAGATAGGTTTGACCGCCCAAATGTTCTTAGATAAGGGACGTTAAAAAAAAATGGCAACTTTTGGGCACCATATTGTAGGGTTTCCAATTTATTTTTCTTTCAAACACATCAAGTATCAAAATGAAGGGTTTTTAGAGGTGATTACAAAAATATATACCACATAAATTTTTAAAAACAATTCGAAAAATAAACTAAAAAGTTGTAAATAAAAAAAGGTTAATAAAATCAAAAAAACCCAACTGCTTAAGCGAATTAAAAAGATGTAGGTAAGTAAGAAGAATATTACTGATTATCGTCACACTGTCTATTGTTTTAGAAATTATTTATGTATTTTACTAGTTAGTTAGTTTATTAATAGCCGACTTTAATTATTGTTCATATTTTTTTTATTTTGTACACCCATCACTGTTGTGTCCTTTTTAACTCAAATGTTGACTGATAGAGAATGCCTTGCTGCATTTAAGAGTAAACGGGGGCAGAGAGCGCCGACTTAATTTCCTTAGTAAAAAGTCATAATTCGAGGTTTGGCTCTCGTCTCTTTCCTCCTCCAATATTGGACCAATTTAAAAGATATTCCGTAAACTGAAAACTAAAGATATATACTATGTCCTGATGTTTTCCTTTTTGATAATACATTATCTTTAGAAGCACTAGAGCCCTCAAAAAATGCTAAAAATTGGGCTGTCAACAGAGGCTTAGTGTAAAAATTTGCCAATATAAATGAAAAAAGGAAAACATAGGTACATAGTATATATTACCAGTTAATTTACCAGTTTATGGAATTTATTTTAAATTGGTCCAATATTGGAGGAGGAAAGAGACGAGAGCCAAACCTCGAATTGTGACTTTTTACTAAGGAAAGTCAGTCGGCGCTCTCTGCCCATATTTCCTCTTATGTCCACCTAGCACCATTGTACATGAAGTTTAATTTATAAATAAATATCATGCTGTGCAGTCGGAGTAAATTAACAACATCATCTAGTTAGTCTTACACCCGTTACACCTGTCGATAATGTTATCTTCACTCTAGAACAGTGTTTTTCAACCTGTGGGACGCAATCCCTAAAGTCGCAATCCAGGTTAAGGTGATAAGCAAGGGCTGTAGGCAGGCCCTACACTACAATAAGAGTGTAACAATTTCAGTAAGAAGACTGTGCCTGTTTATTTTTAACCACAATAGATATCACCTCGTTGTTACGCTCCTAGAGGGTTACCACATTTTTTTAAACTTAAATGTGAATAAGTTGTCACGTAGTTAAAAATATTGAAAAACACTGCTCTAGAGCAGACTAGTAAACTCTTTTCACGCAGAATATTTTTGGAGTTCAGTTAGAATTTTTTCACTAACCCTGATCCCTTGAAAGGTTCCGTATTAGAGTAGATTAAAATTAGAGGCAATATTAACAGCTGTATACCTTTTTAACCGACTTCCCAAGAAGGAGGAGGTTTCTCAATTCGACCGTTTTTATTTTTATTTTGTATGTGTGTTAGCGGATGAATTCGTCATTTATGAACCGATTTTGATGATTGTTTTTTTGTTGATAAGTAGATATCCCAAGGGTGGTACCATGATCTGATGATGGAATCCTAGAGAAATCGAGGGAACTCCTCAAATTTTATAGGTATAGATATAGCGATACTGGTATTTTCATCAAAATTGCAATCGTTTGCACTCAGAAAGTATCATTTGGTGAAGTGGAACTGATGAAGAAGACCACAATGGCCACTGGAACTCCGAAATAAAGGAGTTCCAGTGGCCATTTCTGAGTGCAAATGATTGCATTATTGACCACCAATGTATCCCAGTCGTGTTTGGGCTTATTGGAATCGTCATGAGATGTACTTTGGCTATGAATGAGTTTCATGTTAATTGTAGGTACCTACCAAAACTAAAAAGAGAAAAATAAAATAATAACAAAATATCAAAATTGATTAAAAAGGAGTTGAACAAATATCCAATAAGCAATCAAAAAGCCGTCCAACGACCCTGTAACGATGTTATTATTTATAACAAATCAATAACGTTTGCTATTAATTTGTAGCCGATATTTCGAGTGCTCTCGGCATCCACTCACGTTTGGTCCAAAATAAATTGTACATTTTCGTTCATTGTTAGTTCTGTGTGTTATTTTATTTCAGCAAACAAATCTGAATGAGGCTTTTAGTTAGATGTGATTTTATTTAACAATCGTTTTGTATTTTTGGGCCGGTTTCTGAATGGAGCATTTGCAGTTAAGAATGCGTCAAACCATACTTTTATGGCAAAGGTTTTCAAATTCAAATTTAGGGTAGGTGTATTTATTAGGATATATTTTTGTGATTGTAATAGGTACTGTATTCAATCTTTTTTTTTTTTTTTTTATTTGAGATGGGTTTGCTCTTGACTCTAGTCTAGGTCAGACGTGACAGAGACAGAGTCGACGATGGAGTGAGCTTACCCAGAAGTAGCCTGTTCACTCTAACTTTGAAGAGATTCGGGTTGTATGCGTTCGGAAACACAGACGCAGGCAGTAAGTTCCACTCTTTTGCAGTGCGCATTATGAAGGATGTTTGGAAGCGCTTGGTGCGAATTGGTGGAATAGCAACTAGGTGAGGATGGTAACTTGCAGTGCGTCTAGATGTCCGATGGTAGAAGGGGGCCGGTGGGATGAGGTCGTGGAGTTCATGAGCACACTCGCCAAAATACAGTCTGTAGAATACCGACAAGCAGGCAACCTTACGGCGATGAGCTAAGCTGTGAAGCTTGGCATCCACCAGTTTGACGTCGCCAATTAGTCTCTTAGCTCTGCGTTCCACCGAGTCAAGCGCGGCAAGCTGATATTTAGCCGAGCCATCCCAGAGGTGGCTGCAATACTCCATGCAGGATCGGACTTGCGCTTTGTAAAGAGTTAATAGCTGTCCAGGCATAAAGTATCGCTTCACTCTGTTTAGGACGCCCAGTTTCTTTGCCGCAATTTAGGCTTTGTACTCGATGGAGGCGCCGAAGTTGAGACTGGATGTCAACTCCATGCCAAGGAGCTCGAGCCGATCAGTAACAGGAACAGATGCACCCCGAAAAGTAGGCGTTTGAATGAAACTAGTCCTTTTTGCGGTAAAAATACATGCCTGTGTTTTGGTGGCGTTAAAAGAGACCAGATTGTCGTCACCCCAACGGGAGACAAGATTTAAGGTCAAATCAGTACGCTCCACCATAGCCTCTCTCAAGGAACGAACTTCATCCCCAATCTAATCTTTGACTCCTCTCGTTTTTGGTGGTAGAAAACTTGTCTTTAACATCTAGACTATACTCCAGTTGAAATAACGTTAGACATGTGACCAAATCTTTTTACAGTCCGTTCAACCGATTTTGAGTTCCATCCCGTAAACATAAGAATGACATAAAAAGCATAAACCTGTTACCAAAACCAACTGTTTACTACAGCTACCATATGTCGTATCACCAACGCAATAGAAGTCAAAATCGGTTGAACGGGCTGTAAAATGGGATAATTGAAACGTCTAATATTATCGCAAATGGAGTTTAGGTACAGTAAAGAAAATTAATAGTGTATCACCTTAATCAGTCTAGACAACAAATGCTATTGTTCAACTATTTTCAGCAGTCTTGGCAAAATATGAACAGGTGTCATTCGATTCGGAATATCATGTAAATAATTTTTGAAAAAATAAATAAGGTGCACTCGCAAACAAAGCAAAAGTTATAAATAATTTTATTAAAACAAAAAAAGGGGTTTGGTGTTTTGCAAATATCTCAAAAAATTATTAAGTAATTGCAAATTTAAAAATTATTCTAAAAGAAAGTCCCAAATCTCGGAACTGTAAGACCAATATTTATAATTTTGCATAGAAGTGAAAATACGTCCGAAAACGGGTAACACTTTAACAATCTCGGACACTTTAACAATAAAAATTATAAACATATTAAATACGAAAACAAGAAATGAAAAAAAAAAAAAAAAACAGGCACTACTGGATATGTGAATGAGTTGTTTTTTGGGAATTCTTATTTTTTTTTATTTTAAACTTTTTGTTTTCTTTTTTCCCTATGTTTTGTTACATTAAGGTTACACTAGTCGAAAATTCTTCCATACAAACTTAGTCTTTAAGGATTATTCCACTGTTTGACGATGCACGTTTAAAACAAAAAGTGATATCAATTTGTCTCATCATTATCTAGCCCTGAATGGAAGCAAAAAAGTAAAAAAACAAAATATTTGAAAGTTATGAGTGTCGAAAGTTCCACATTTCTTTCACTCTTTCTAATTTTAACGCATTTTTGGCCGCGAATAAATACCATAAGAAGACGGAAAATTGCAAAACGGCCTCCATACAGGGATAGATTAGTAGTTCAACAATGCAAATAATTTTATTTTGAACAGATAGATTTAGTAGTTTTTTCATGATATCTGGACTGCCAAAGGTCTGTTTATAAAATTTTGCGCGCTCGGTTTCGTCTTGAATCATTATCCATTTCGCTACAAATTTGCAAAAGTGTGTATTCGTACGCGAACTAGCTTCATATTAACCCCGCGCACAAAATAGTTCGTGCCGTCGACTAGTGTACCCTTAAGTACATTAAGAAACAAAATATAAGAAAAAAAATTGTGTTTAACAAATTGTTTTAAACAAAAATGTGTTATAAACAAATAAATATAATATAACCAATTTAAAGAACAAGGTAAATGAGGATAAAAAATGTTTCCTTAATATTAATTAGAAGTGGTAGTAAAAACTGACAACAAATAAGTTTTTAAGCAATATTTTTTTTAAGAGTTTCGAGTATATTTTTAGATTGGCATAATTTATTTTTTTAGAGAAGAACGCACAAGAAACTCCGTACTTACTCTTTTAAAAAAACAGTCTTTTACAATATTTACATAAGTACATACATTAATAAATTCATATATGTGAGGACGATGCACCCAGAATAGCACTACACACTATACTACGTACATGTATAAAGTACTTATTAAAGGAACTCACACATGCACTGTGCGGTTATTTATTAGGTACTAGAAAAACATTAACATCCAAAGCCGTTAAGTTATGACCAATCCCAACTGAAAGCGCCCGTTCACGAACATGTCGCATGAATCGGCACCACCCAGCTCAACCATCATGAAGGGAACCGAATGATCCAACACACGTGTCACCATCAGAGAGACATTAGAGAGAGCATGACACACTCAACTGACGGGGTACACACAAGTCAGCGAACGTAAATAGGTACAGTAAATGGTAGATTTACAGTTGGGTACATAGTACTCACACACGTGCTGTCTGAATCTGTATTTGTGTTACAGTTAATGGCTATAGGCTCGTGAATGGCGAAACGCATAGTAGCCTATGGCAATGCGATCTAAAAAGTTTTACAAAAACCATTCGTTGAACCAAAAGTTTACATAGGTACTTTCAAATATAAAAACACTATTCAAAACAATGACGTTCACCGGCCGATATCATTCCAATTTCAAATATTCAAATGAAAATATTTCTAAAAAAAACATGGCACTCAAAATCAATAGTTTGGTATCAATTTTTCATAGGCGTCACCTTTCACCGTTCGAAATTCAAATCGCAAAAATAAAAAGCGTTCGAATTTCGAATCGCTAAAATAAAAACTAAGGGATTTGATGCAGGGTACCATATGACAGTTTTATGAAAAAACGTTCGCGGGAAAACTGTCCAAAGTAAATAAGGTATTTTGTCAGGTTTTTGAGCGTGGAGGTTAAGCTGAATGATATGCTATGTATGTGGATTTAAGGGTGGTATTCGACTGGATGTCATCTGGCTTTGGGCAGTATATGGCCTAGGTTTCTTCTTGATGTTTTCTAAACCAGTGTTACAAAGACATTTTTTTTTTTGTTTGTAAGAGGTTTCTGAAAGTACTGATCCGTTAATGTCGGAGTGGTCTTTTGAGTCGTCACGGGGTTTATGATGGTGATAATCGGGGTGGTTTTAGTGAGGTATAAATCATCTCACACGCCCTGGTCTTGTCCCCAAAGGCCCAGGTTCTTTTTGAAGGTTTTATCCCGTAAAAAAACCGGCAAAGTGCGTTTTGGACTCCGAACATTTTCGACTCCGTACAAAATCAATTTGAATTCAATAGGAAAAATGAGAAAATTTCAAAGAAATAATCTGATTTATCAATATATAGGTATTAGTTCAAAAATATACGGAATAAACAAAAACACCGAATTTCAAGTAGGTCAATGGGCAGTTTAATAATTTATCGGAACAAAATTTTGTAAAAAAATGCTAACTTTGGGGGCTTCTCATTCCTTTGTTTAAAATATTTTTTTAAATTCCACACATTAAATGCCTATGGCGTTTAGTCTGCCCCTGTACGTATGTGTGCATGAAGTATTAAATAAATAAATAAATAAATTGAATTGTCATTGTCACATTAAATTGAATATGGCTCCCTCTAGGGGGCACGAAGTAAAGAACAAAAAGAAATGTCAGCCCCACTCCATCATATGTCGTATAAACAGACAGACAGACACGTGAGTGACAGCAATAGGGCTCCGTTTGGACCCTTCGGGTACGGAACCCTAAACATGAAGGCTACATCTATTCTGAAAATATGCAACGTTCCTGTACGATGCGCCAAAATCAAAATAATTTTTTTTATTTTACATAAGCCTACATGGGCACTTATAAAACGTCGACAAAAGGTGCACGGTCCGGGTTAGTCGTTTCCTATGGAGAAGAACCGGCAAGAAACTCCATGGTTACTCTTTTAAAAATGGTTTGGTTTTACAATATTTCCATGTTACAGCACGTGAGCCACATGAGCGAAACCGCATGAACAAGCTAGTTCTAAGGATCTAGGACAAGTAAAATTCTATTACCAAAACCGTCACCATACTGATCGAAAAAAGTCAAAAACTTATGGAATGCTGAGCATTTTGGCATTTCAACCATTGCTATCGTTGATAGAATGACATTTTATCTAGATCTTCTAAACTATCTTGAAAAAGCCAACATTTTCGAAAAAAAAAACATTCTACGATAAAAATCTAATCTTCCTACACGATAAAACATTTATCCAAAAATCGCACACATTTTATCCATCAAACTTATCCCGATCACGAATCGCTAAATCCTGTACGAACATACCTATATAACTCATACATACATTCCTGACGCCTCAACGAATAATCGCATTCAGAATAAGAATTCCTTGCACGGAATAGGGACGTAAGTTAGTACTTATTGTAAGTGTTGAGTACGAAAATATACGTATGGCTTTGTGAAGGCAATCGTTCAATATGCCTGATGTTTGGATGATATATTGGTATGGTATTATTTTCGAGGTGAATGGTGCTTCAAGCAGTGTCAATGGGATATGATGAACAAGGTATTTGATCATAGACATATTGGTTATGTCTGTCGTATTATTTCTGGTTTAATAGTTAATCTCAGAAAAGGTTTTTCTCGTAGTTACGTAGGTATATTCTAATTCTTAATTCTTTATTGTACACCAAAAACAATATTCAATACAATCCTACTTCCTACCATCACACACTAATTATGAAGGCAAAAGTTTTTGCGTAAGTATGTTTGTATGTTTTTACTCTTTCACACAAAAACTACTGAACGGATCTGGATGAAATTTGGCACAAATATAGATTATAGTCTGGCAAAGCAGATGGATACTTTTTATTCCAAGAATATGTTTTATTTTGGGATAATTTTCGACATTCATGTATGATAATATGTTTTTTTTTTCTTTAGGCTTGCGCTTGACCACTATCTCACCTGATGGTATGCGATGATGTGGTCGACGGTGAAGCACACTTGCCTAGAAGAAACCCATTCACTCTTGACTTAAAGACCCCTAGATTGTAGCTATCGGGAAACACAGATTACGGCAGGGAATTCCACTCTTTAGCTGTACGCATAATACAAGTGTCCCCAAAAGAGTTTTGTGCGTATGGGTGGGATGTCCACCATGTACCGATGACGCATCGCCGTACGTCTGGTAGTCCGCTGATGGAACGGGCTAGGCGGAATTAAATCATGTAATTCCATCGCACACTCCCCGAAATGTAACCGATAAAATACCGACAAACTGGCAACTCGGCGACGATGTTCAGGGCCTTGGAGCTTTGATATATTCCATGTACAAGGGTGAGCTTAACTCAATGTTGAGTTTTCTTACAGCAAACTATAGAGTGACAGAGATGTCATGGTCATGTCCTCCAGTCAAACACAAACAAACTGTCAGTTTTAAGCTTGTTACTTTTATGGACATTAATCAAGAGTTATTTACCGATGTTGAGTTATTTTCTGGTGACTAACGACTGGACGGAAGAAAGTTTTCTTTCTTCCAAAGGAATACAGGTTATTGAGTAGCAGATAAATATATCAAAGACAAAGACAAAGACAAAGATATTTTATTTCAAGTAGGCCACCAAGCGGCACTTTTGAACGTTAAATTTTACAAATAATAATAGTTGATTCTACCGTGCATTCGGAAAGTAGCTTGTAATGGAGAAGAATGCACAAGAAACTCCATACTTACTCTTTTAAAAAAAAACTTTTTACAATATTTAGGTACATAAGTACATACCTTGATGAATGAAATTGAGTTTATACAATACAAATATATTTATACAGTCTTCAGAAGGTCCAACAATAATTCAAAACAATAATATTCTGCATATCACTTGTTTTTGCGCCCTAATGGCTGTGGAGCAGGACTAGCATTTAGCCAAGCATTTTTATCATTGATGTAATCCCCCAACTTATAATATGCCAGCCTGCATAGTGTGCGTTTTATACAAGTTTTAAACTTCGTCTCATTAGTTCAAGAATGTGGGGAGGAATTTTATAGTAACATTTTGTACAGTACCCCATGAAAGATGAGGCTACTTTAGCCAGTCTGAAACCTGGTTGAACTAATTGGTCCCTATTTCTAGTAACATAATTATGTCTGTCGCCGTTTTTACTAAAAAGATGTAAATTCTGTATTTGTATCATTATCATTTATCTGTCTATTTGTATCATTTAGCGAGTTCCTTGATGGCGCGACGCAATTTGCAATGATAACGGTTGGATATCACGTACGACAAATTGGTAGCATTGCATTAGGTTTGATGGAACATGACCTAGGTATGGCGTTATTAATTCATGAAGTTTGACTTTTCAAGTATATTGTTTGTTACTTCATATATTATATCTGTCACATTTATTAACCACCTACTGACAAATATCGAAGTACCTACCTAATTTATTGTTTTGTCGGTAGGTGCGACAGTTGTTTATTATGTAACAAACTATTTACTTGAAAAGTCAAGCTTCATGATTCGCCGATTTCGCCTCTACAAGGACACGGCGGTGTTCCGACCAAGTGGGGCTGATCTCCAGCGTGTCCTCCGGGCGATCCACACAATGGTGACACCCGAGCGTTTCCTCCTGCCTTATCCTGAACAGGAACCGCCCGAAACAGCCGTGTTCCGTGAGGACCTGCGTCAGGCGGAAGGTGAGGATGCCGTGATGCCTCTCAAGCCACTCCTCAATGGTGGGCCTTATCGCCGCAATTATGGCGTGCTTTGTAATACCTAAGTACACAAGACTCACCCTCATCACATGGAATTTAACTAACGAAGTATCATGATACAAAACACCTCTAGCAACTCTTTTACCGAAAGCAAACGTGACATAATTTCCATTCAAAATTCAGCATTCAAAACACAATAAATTCTGACTAGATTCGTAAAACAATGGGTAACTAACATAAAAGGATTGCAACTTTGTCATGGATCCGTCTAATGCGGGTATCACTGAAACTGACGTTGGAACGTTGAAACGTTGAAACGTTGAACGTTGAAACAGTAACGTGAGATGAATTGGCAATCGTCGCGCGTCATCGCACCGGGCCATTCGCTCTGTATCTAGTTTAGAATTTTAAAATTAACTGCGCTATGTGGGATGATATTTGAGAATATTTGTTGACGTTATTTGGTAGAAATTTTTCAAGCAAACTAGCTTATGCCAGCGGCTTCGCCCGTGTGTTCGTCGAAAATTATCCCGAGGGAACATATTGCTGGGCTAAAATCCTATGTGATATTCCCGACTATAATCTATCTCTGTGCCAAATTTCATCCAGATCCGTCCAGCCGTTTGAGCGTGAAGAAGTAACAAACATACACACTCATAAACTTTCGCCTTTATCATATGTATTAGTGTGATACGCTAAAAATGTATTGGTGATACGTTTGTTTGAAGGTGGCACATTTAAGGAGTGAAAGTCTTTGTTAGACTCTTCTTTCAAGATAAATTATATTATATATTTATTTACCTTTATAATATACTATCTGTCCCACGCGGCTTCGCTCCCGTCAACTGGCTACCTACTCATCAACCCTACCTACCCTACATACATGATTGTTGCGTAACACTAACCGTTTACGCAGTGCACGTAACGGAAGCTCTCAAAAAGAATAAATTTGCCCCGTTTTTAGATCATTTTTAGGGTTCCGTACCCAAAGGGTAAAAACGGGACCCTATTACTAAGACTCCGCGATCTGTCTGTCTGTCTGTCCGTCTGTCACAAGGCTGTATCTCATGAACCGTGATAGCTTGGCAGTTGAAATTTTCACAGATGATGTATTTCTGTTGCCGCTATAACAACAAATACTAAAAACAGAATGAAATAAATATTTAAATGGGGCTCCCATACAACAAACGTGATTTTTTTGCCGTTTTTCGTGATAATGGTACGGAACCCTTCGTGCGCGAGTCCAACTCGCACTTAGCCAGTATTTCATTGATGCTCCGCTCCTATTGGTCGTAGCGTGCTGTTATATAACCTATGACCTTCCTCGATAAATGGACTACCCAACACAAAAATATTTTTTATATTCCAACCAGTAGTTCCTGAGATTAGCGCGTTCAAACAAACAAACAAACAAACTCTACAGCTTTATAATATTAAAAAAATATATATATATATTAGTATAAATACAACTGAATATTCTAAAACATAAAACTATTAACAAATCAAATCTATATACATAGGGGACAGGGAAAAGTGCTCAATGCTCATAAAAAAAATTGTCCACATTGACATCAGTGGGAAATGTGACCAGAACGCTGGCAGCAATGCCGCATTGAAGGCAATGCTGATACTCTGGCCGAATAAAGGGCCAGCCGTCTCAAAGGTCACGTGACGAGTCAACGAGCTTTTGGCTAATGTCTCGGCAAACTCGATGAGCACTCGGACCCCATGGACCTAATGTTTCAACTCCAAACGGCTCAAAAATATAACTTCCAATAAGATTGTTATAAATGCGCCGTTTGATGTTTTTTTTCAAGATACTATAAATTAAAGTCTTTACTATAACAACAAGATTATAGAGTGTGTACATTCACAAACGCACACACACACACACACCATACACACACATCTTGTGCATCCAATAAAATTGATCCACATCAACTGTCAACATAATGTATTATGTAACAGATAGTACGGTCAACAAAGACCATAGACCCTTGTCTATTATCATTTACAGGGCATTTGAAGTAGTAGATCAGAAACGGTAGGTAATTTTGGCTACAGATACTTCAAAACAGTTTTACACTTAACGCTTTTTCCAAAGTTACCTGTTATTGGTGTTTAGATACGTAGTTATTGTTAAGGCGCAGTTTCCCTTGAGTAGTTGATTTTAAAATGAGAATCACGTCTAAACGGCTACTCGTAATTATTTGGAAAAAATATATGTTACATTAGACAATTTTGTTAATAATTTGATCTAAGAACATTTTGAGTTTTATTCCTATAACATAGTGTAATTGATTTGTAAAGTTATGTCTAAAACGGACAAAAACACGACAATCACACCAAAACCGCTAGGCGTATTTTAATAAAATCGACACCATATCAAAGACAACTTAATTGTCTACATTTTGATCAGAGGGTTTTTTTTAAGTCTTTGAATAATAAGGAAAGTACAAAAAACTACTAAATTTTGGGTCGCGCGGGTGTGAAACGAGTGCGCGTTTTGTTCCCTCAAGGTCGTTGGCGTTAATCGTCGTCTTAATTAAGTATGTGACTGTGAACATTACTTAAGTAAAATTATTAAAATACGAAGTAGAGATGTCCCTTTTATTATTTAAATCTCTAATACTTAGTCCATGGTCCAGAGAGTAACATAACTATTAGATATAATCCATAATTATCTTCTTTCCAGTGGTAATTGACTTTCAGTTTTTTTTAGTTTTAAAAATGTTTTTTGCCAATTTAGTGTACCTAGATGTATTAATTCCTCACTCAATCACTTATCTATTTTGTTGTCAGTACTAACCAAACATTAGTTCGAAGGTGGCGTTACAATGGTCCTTTGATGAACCCCTTCGAGATCAATTAGCTTTGCAATCAAAGGCTAATAGCATGTGTAGTTTATGACATGTTAGGAGTGAAGTTATGCTTATGTTATTGTAGCTATGCTTACAAAGCACTTGTCATTGTATGCCTCATTTTAAGGTGATTTTTTTTATTTTTTTTTGTTCCTTACGGAACAGGCTAAGGTCTGAGACCATGCTGCCTAGTCATCAGTATTTTTCATGAATACTTTAGCATTAGAATGTGGATGTAACGTATTCTAATGTTTTTTGGAGTATTTGGCAGCAAATTGTATCGAGTCAGCCTTCCCAGTAAGCTTTGCGGAGGTAGTCAATACTACAATAAAATTCTCCGCTCCATTACACCGAGATCGCTTCTGTCAATGATTTCACATATTGTCCAGTTGCATAGACAGTTGAGACACAAAACTACACCACTTTTATATCACAATATCCACTAGGAATCAATTTGCAAATAATATTAACAGCCGCTGAAGTTCACTCGAAAAAATCCCGCCAAAAACTCCCTCATTATTTGGTGAGTAAATAATTGTAGTATTATTTACCTAAAATTCGTAAATAAGCTGCAAATCAATGTTCAAATAATTTCATTTATACGGTACGGGAATGTTTTTACTGTCTAGAGCGCGTCACCTTGATTGCGAATTGAATTAAGTATTCGTTTAGTTTCGAATGTATTTATTTTGGATCTTGTTTTATAATGCATGGCATGCTAATGATTAGAGAATAGATTATTATTTTATACTTTCTATATAAAAGCTGTCAATCGGCCATTTTTATTCCTCAGTTAAAAGTTATCTTACTTTTTGAAAAATTGGTCCTAAAATAGATAATGTTATCGATACTTTTTTGCATAATATTGTTTATCAAATAGTTGCCTATTGCCTTTTAATGACACAGTGTAATGTATATTTTTACCCGATTGCCGAAGGAAGGTAATGTGTTTATCGGTCTATGTATGTATGTATGTTTATTCCTATGTGGCGTAGACCTAGAGACCAACCGCGTCGGCCGATTTTGATGATTCTGACTTCAATTGATTCGTCTTAACCTTGTGAGTGTCACTGGCTACATCGAAATTGGAAAATAGATGAATGCCGGATTTCGGGCGCCATATTGAGGGGGCCCAATATTTTTTCTCTTAATCCCATCGTGTGGTGTATCAAAATTATAATAGAGTGTTCTAAGAGGTGATTTCAAAAATATAGAATACTTATATATTTAAATGAAAATAATTCGAAAAAAGAAAATGTTAACTAAAAAGTTAAAAATAAAAAAAGTTAATTCAATAAATCAAAAACCCGACTGCTCAAGAATCGAACTAAAAAGACGTAAACAATAAGAAAATCATGCTGTGCAGTCGGAGGATACATATGGGTTTGGTCAGCCAGCTTGCGAATATGTCTGACTTCTTTTTTTGTTCAGAAGTTGGTGTGGTCTTTGGTATCTATTTTTTTTTTCGTTTCTGACACCGAAAATAAAGTTATTCACTTTGTACAGTGCGTTCATTATAACTTGTCCAGTGACGCGATTGATAGCACTGTTACTACGAGACAATAATAGATTTAATTTTGAAACTAAGGCGTCAAACAGACGAGCACCACTTTTCTGTTGACAGAGGCAACTGCAGCTGTCGACAAAAGGGACGAGACGACAAGGGACAAGTTATAGTGAACGGTCTGTAGTGTTTCGTTTTGGAAATCGATTAAGTAATTTTTTTGATAAAGAGTTTTTACCGAAAAGTTTAGTAATCAGGAACCCCAATGTCAAAAATTCCCGACACAAAAAATCGGCTTGTCTGCCTATTTATATAATCTATGCTGGAAGAAATGGATTTCAGTTCCAATATTACCTAAAATTTATCGGTCCGGGCACACAATTTAACAACACTCCACAAATTGCAGTGCAATTAAGCTGCTTACGAACTTGAATTGTTTCAACAGGCCATAAGCTTTCCAGCCGACTATGTTTAGTAATAGACAATCAACTGGCTTTCAAACAGTTTTAAACGATCCTATAAACATACCGAGCTTTAATACTGGTTCTATAGTACATGCAACGACACAAAAAGTTGTATATTCCAGTATTGGTTGATCTCTTATTGTAGGGAAAGCGTATACAACCTGCGGTCAGCTTTTAGTGGAGAGTGTAGTTATATGTTTTGACGAGTATACACAGTACTAAAGTACTTTAGTGTTTCATACGATTTAAACTCTATAAATACAGTTTACATCTATTACATTTTCTTTTTAAATCGGCTGCCCATTGATGTAAACTGCATTGAATTTAAATTAAATCAGTCATTTGTTGGCAGAGTGTTTAACAAATGAAGTGTTAATGTGCGGGCTGATTGAGTGGAATACGCAGGACCAGCTATTTCCCACGGTGTCGTTACTTGGCCTATCCGACCGTGTTATGTGTTTGCCGGGGTAAAATTACTCAAAGGCGTGGTAAAAGTAGTCTAAGGTGGTGTTAAAGTAGTTTAAAATGGGCTAAAAGTAGTGTCGGTGTGTAAAAGTAGTCTAAGGCGGCGTTAAAGTAGTTTAAGATGGGCTAAAAGTAGCCTAAGGCTTGGTTAAAGTAGTTTATGACGGAGTAAAAGTAGCCTAAGGCGTGGTAAAAGTAGTTTAAGACGGGGTAAAAGAAGTCGAAGATGGTTTTAATGTAGTTTAAGACAGCGTTAAAGTAGTCTAAGGCGGTGTTAAAGTAGTTTAAGATGGGCTAAAAGTAGCCTAAGGCGTAGTCGTGGGTTAAAGTAGTTAAAGACGGGGTCAAAGTAGCAATAGCGTAGCTTTCCATCAGTCAAATAATTTTCATGATTGGCAAGTCTGCCAACCATTCATATCAAGCGGTATCATATTACCTAGTTATACTGGATGGTGGATGTCAAATAGGCAGTCACTCCATCTTAAATACTGGCGTTCAGCTACATCCAGCCACCAGCTGAACTGGAAGCCGACCCAAACATTGTTAGGAATAGCTAGGCAGATCATGCTGAGAGATAGCTCATTGTCTTTCAATCAAGGAAGTAGGGTTTTATTAATCAACTTTCCAAAAAGGAGAAGTTTTCTCAATTCGAAGTTCGCTTCGTCGTTTATGAACCGATTTTGATGATTCTTTTTTGTTGAAAAGGAGATATACCAGGAGTGGTACCATGATAAGAAAACCAGGATCTGATGATGGGATCTTAGAGAAATCGAAGGAATTCCTCAAATATTATAGGCATACTTATAGCGATTTTGGTATTTTCATCAACAATGCAATCATTTGCACTCAGAAAGTATCATTTGGTGAAGTGGAACTGATGAAGAAGACTACAATGGCCACCGGAACTCTGAAATAAAACAATGTATCCTAGTCGTGTTTGGGCTTATTGGAATCTTCATGAGATGTACTTTGGCTATAAAAGATTTTCATGTTAATTGGAGGTACCTACCAAAACTAAGAGAGAAAAATAAAAAACTTTGTAACAAAAAATCAAACCGACTTCCAAAACTTATAACTTTATAACTTTATTCATAACATACATTACATTACACTACAAAGCGAAAAATTCTTTGCCGAAGTCGGTGTCGAATTACGGAAAACAATGGGTACGAAAGACACCGACTTCGCAAAATAAAGTTATATTTCGCTTTAAAAAAACACTATGTTTTTATTAATTTTGTTTGTCAAGAATCCTCTTATAACCTCGGTCTCATCTGGAAAGCGATGGATGAAATCTACCGTTGGAAAGATCTCAGTATATATATAGATCCATTTCATTCTTGCTTTGAAGGCTGTCCAGTCATAGGTGGTAGGGAACACAGACTCTAGCAGAAATTTCCACAAATTGACTGTGCACTTAATAAATTAATAACTCCAACCATCTTTCATTATATTTATTTGCGAACATATCCCATTTGTTTACTTAACTTTGGGATGGCTCAGCTAAGTATCAGCTTGCCGCGCTTGACTCGGTGGAACACAGAGCCAAGAGGCTCATTGGCGACGTTTAGCTGGCGGATGCCAAGCTACACAGCTTGGCTCATCGCCGCAAGGTTGCCTGCTTGTCGGTCTTCTACAGACTGTACTTCGGTGAGTGTGCTCAAGAACTCCACGACCTCATCCCACCAGCCCCCTTCTACCATCGGACATCTAGACGCACTGCAAGTTATCATCCTTACCTTGTTGCCATTCCACCAAATCGCACCAAGCGCTTCCAAACATCCATCATAATGCGCACAGCGAATGAATGGAACTCACTACCTGCGTCTATGTTTCCGAACGCATTCAACCCGAATCTCTTCAAAGTTAGAGTGAACAGGCTTCTTCTGGGTAAGCTCACTCCATCGTCGACTCTGTCTCTGTCACCTATGACCTAGACAGTCAAGAGCAAACCCATCACAAATAAAAAATAAAAATAAAAACTCTATGCCCAAAAACTCATCGAGTTCCACACAATAGTTTACGAATATAAATGTATTTTAAAACATCGAGAATTCTCTAGAGAACGGACGCGTGTACTAACTAGAACACAAAAGTTATTTCGATTTCCGCTCGACGAATGTGACTCGATCCTAATATATGTTTTTGTGGGAGTCTGATTGACAAATTGTCATGCTTTTGTTCTGGAGGTTTTGAAAAGGATTGTGAAAAGTTTGGTTGGATGTTTTTGGGGTTAAATTAAACCAGTACCACAAAATAGAAAGTATACAGAAAGGCCACTGCCGCCGTTTAGAAAATTGACACCTAAACCTGACAGACTCACAAGGGTTGCTACTATATTGATTCTGAATTTGAAAAAGTGTTATGCAGTCGGAGGATACATCTGGTTTTGTTAGCCAGCTCGAATATGTATCCTCGGACTGCAGAACATGATTTTCTTCTTGTTTACGTCTTTTTAGTTCGCTTTTTAAGCAGTCGGGTTTTTTGATTATTTTAATTAAGATTTTTTATTTACAACTTTTTTGTTATTTGTTTATAGAATTAAGTACATTTAAACATATAACTGTTATATGTTTTTGAAATCACCACTAAAAAGCCTTTATTTTGATACCCCACACGATGGGTTTGGGAGAAAAAAAAACCCCGCTATTTTTTCTTTTCCAATTTTAATGTTGCTAGTGACACTCGCAAGATTAAGACGAATTGATTGACGTAAGAATCATCAAAATCGGCCAACGCGTTTGGACTCTAGAACGCCACATAGGAAGAAACATACATACATACACAGACTGATAAACACATTACCCTCCTTCGGCAGTCGGGTATAGTATAAATACTTAAACTACAGTACCTAAAGACTGGCGTTTTACTACTTACCTTTCTATATCGTTTGGACATTTGAAGAACGAGTTGGTTCTGTTTTTTGTTGTATTTAAGCAACCAAATGCACTGCAGGCGAAATAATAGCATTCATTCATTTTGTCAACACTTGACCACTAAGTAGAAAGCACAGAATGATAGGCTTTGCCGCAGCTTACATAAAATAGCCACACTTATATATCACACATGTACCTATGTCCCATAAAATAAAATTACTTGACTTGACAATTGTTGACGCAATTCAAAATCAATATCAATATTTTTTATTTCACATAGGCCTACATGGGCACTTATAAAACGTCGACAAAAGGTGTACGGTTCGGGTTAGTCGTTTCCAATGGAGAAGAACCGGAAAGAAACTCCATGGTTACTCTTTTAAAAAAATGGTTTGGTTTAACAATATTTCCATGTTACAGCATTACTTAGATACTTAGATATGGTTTGACAACGTAGGCCCGACAATAAGTCTTAAAAACTAAAAAAAAGAAAAACGAGATAAAAAGAAAACAACACATTCACAAAACAATCGGTAAAAGAATCTATACAAAGGTAAAATTAAATAAAAATAAATGTATGACAAGACTAAATTTAACATGTGGCACAAACACAGGGCACAAATGTTGTTATCAGTGCATGCTTCTTTATAATTCTTTGCTTACAATAGTTATTTTTAGCAAAGGGTTATAAAGATGATTGAAAACCATTGTAAAAATTATAATAAAAAGAAGAGAAAAAAAAATGAGTTTGAGAATAGTAAGAGTTACCAGGGAAGCTGCATGCGCAGAAGGAGCTAAAGCCAATTTTTTTATCTTCAACGTAGTCCTTGATTTTACACCAGACATCCGGACATCTACATACTTCATAAATACTAATGAATTTAAAGTATATTCGGTCTGTATCAATTTATAATGATATCGCAGCCAATGCAACCTCGTTACAGTACTTTATGAATGACGTGACAAACGTCCGCACAAAGCACTCGTGACAGCCGCGACTGAGCTCTGTCCAATATTGCCCAAGAATCCCTGTAAAATCGCAATGTCAATGTGTGTGTGTGTAAAATGACGCTTTGTTCGTAGTGGCCTCTCTGTCTGCGGCACGCCGCCACTTACGTACTTTGTACCAGTACCTTTATTGCATTACACACTTTCTAACATAATCCAAAGCAATTTAAAGGAAATTACTACTCCATTCGTTCACGTCCTTAAAACAAAAATCTATGACATGTGACATCCATTAAAACCATTGGAGTTGCAGAGTGGATTATCACAACCTCTCATAAAGAGGAGGCCTTTAACTTTAGCTTGACAACGTAAATCAAGTAATTAACATTGTTGCAGCTCCATAATGATGAAAAGCGTTGCCATAAATTGAGTGTCACACAACACACCGCTGTTTTATTTACTTATAGTTTGTAGTTAGCTGCTAATCGGGTTCGATTCTGAAGTAAGGAAAAACGAATTGAAGTTTTCTCAGCCTAAATTTATGTCTCTTACAGTTTTGATAGAAAATATGGAGTGTACTTCATAGGATAACTTACGGGTAGTAATTGTGTCTTATTTCAACTTTCATTCGTTCTAGGATCTAAAGACATTCTAGTCGAAAATAAATTAAAAAAAAATGCTTTTTATCTCTCTTCACAATTGAAAAGAGATAAAAAAAACATTTTCAAAATTTATTTTCCACTACCTATTTACCTAAATACTTGACGACCGACATCTTACTCTGAAATTGAAAAGAATCAAAAATGCAGGCAGCAGCAATATTAATTTAAAATTTCGTTGCTCTAGTGAATAATTTATAGCAATCGTATGCATATCCGATCAGTTATTATATCGACAGATCAGATAGTCGGCATAATGGATATTTTTGATATGGCAATCGCATTTCAGCAATGAATGTATTAAATATTGAATTACTAGCTTCTGCTAGTGGCATCACCCGCATGAGAGTCAGAAATTATCCCAAGGAAATGTATTCCCTAGATAAAGAATATCCTATGTTCTTTTAGAAGGTCCAATCTGTCTCTTTACCAAATCGTACGCACAGCTAAGGAGTGGAATTCCCTGCCGGAGTCTTTGTTTCCTGATAGCTACAACCTTGGGATCTTTAAGTCAAGAGTGAATAGGTTACTTCTTGGCAAGCGTGCTTCACCGTCGACCACATCATCGCTTACCATCAGGCGAGATAGTGGTCAAACGCGAGATTATCGATAAATAAAAAATATAAAAAATCATCTAAATTGGTTCATTGGTTCAGATCGTCTAAACCGACGATTAATCGTAACAGACAGACATACAGTTACTTTCGCATTCATAGCGATTATTACTAGCATATAGCCGCGGCTTCGTTTGCATTAATGTTCTTTCTTATTGTTCTTCTTTCTTTTTTTTACATATTAAATAAGCAGAAATCACAGCGGTGAGCTTAAATAATACGCAACAACAAAAAAGATATTAATATTGATTTACACCGACAGTAAAGTTATTTATTCCAAATTTTCTTAACCACATTCTTCTTAAAGACATCCATTACACTTCGGCCCAAAAAAACCGCATCACACCTTAACATTTACAAAACAGCGCTCCTCTCCGTACAAGTTAGTCTTAAACTCTCATATCTCACTCCGGCGGGACTGCTACACAGTGTAATTGCCTCCGTACCTCCGAGGAACCGCCGCCGCCGGGAGGTCACGTAACTAAGATTTATGTGGTTGCTTATGCTTTGAGGTCCGAATTTCTGCTCGCCAGTGTAATGTGGGGTCAAGGTTATGATGGAAAGAAGACAGAAGGTTATGTGGTAGGTATTTCGTGATTAATGTTATTGATCCTCATTAATACCATAGACCTAGCAAATTGAACATCAATAATGATTGAATTCATTGAACTAGCGATTTGTAATTGTTTGATTTAAAATTAAGTTCCCTTTTTTATTTGTACCTACATTGTGTGTATCTGTGTGAGCCAAATAAACTAGTTTTATCTCTTTCTTTTCTTAGCTGGTTGACTTTTTTTATTGCGAGTCGCAAAGATACGAATCCCTCAGGTCCTAATAAATTGCGAGTATTTTGAATGTAAGACACATTATAGAGACTCGCATCTTACTTCTATCGCCTTCATGGTCAAGGATGGTCCTTCGAGTCGGATTATTATAGTCTTTCTATAATGTCGATAAGTAAGTGAGACTATCATTGTACAGTTCAAAGGCTTTTTGTGTCAGAAAATACTATAATTTACTTTTGAATACGAAAGCTACGTGATATACATGTGTCCTTTGTCTAACATAGGAATCATCATTTCAGCCGAAAGATCTCTGCTGAACACATCGACCTTTCGAGTGCATCTCGCATTAACAGCTGATTCTCGCAGTTAACCAGGTCACCGGTTCAGCAGTGGAATAGTGGAAGCTAAAAGCCTATGAAGATTGATCATACCACATACATCTACTAGAATCCGTGATCTTCGCCAAAGCACGATGGTTTTACCCATACGTATAGACCATACAAACAAGCTAAACCTTCTTTTTCTCCCCTACCATACGCCATTCCTATCCAAGATTTTGTTCAAGTCAGCGCCCGCAATAAAAGTAGCAAACGGGAATGAAGAATCCCCACAGTAACTAATCCGGCCGGTCCGGGAAACGTGTCGGAACCGTGTCGGGAAGACGGTTAATCCCCACTACTGTACAGCCGGTTGTCAGCCGGATTACTCGACAAGTGTTCTTTAAAACCGTCAGAGATTCGGAATAAAATATGATAAGAGAAGATTTTTATTTGTGAGTAAGAGAGTGAGGAGATATTTTTGAACTTAAAGACTCTAGAAATGAATACTAGATTCACGTGATTTATTTTCATTGAATAATTTTATTGCAAGAGGACTGCACGGTGATTCGTCACCAGAGTCTCTAGTGACAGGGACATTCAGTCAGTGACATCGATTCTCAAAAGTCCAAAATATTTGGAATTAAAGTAATAACGAGACAGCGCATGTCAACCTCTACATTTTGTACTTTTCAGCTGACTTCAAAAAGGAGGAGGTTCTCTATTCGACTGTATGTTTTTTATGTGTGTTACCTCAGAATCTTCTAATAGGTGAACTGATTTTAATATTTATTTTTTTATTGGAGAGCTTCTCATGTTGTTCCCCTTTAAATTTGATCAAGATCTGACGAATAGTTTTTGAGTGATCCCAAATAATGCGTATTTCCATGGTAATTTATGGTACCAAAATTAAAAAGAGAAAAATTAAAAATAAATATTGACAAAAAAATTATACCGTCTTCTAAAACAAAACACTACAAAGAACTTTATTTTCGGCAGTTGGTGTCTAAAACGAAAAGAAATAGGTACCAAAGACACTTTTCCGAAAATAAAGTTATTTTTCTATTTGTATTGTTTTGTTTTGGAAGTCAGTAAATTTTTTGTTAATAGGCGTTATTGTTAAAACAATGTCAGTTTGTCTAGGCCCTCCTGTTTCTTTTACCAAGAACCTATTGCAACAACACCTGTGAGTCGTCATACGGGTACTCCAAAGCCTGGAAATCATAATCTAAATACCTGTTTTTTTCCGGTGGGAAATCATCCAATGCCTTCTCCCGCCTTGGGTGAAGCAGGAGGGCGTGTCAGACTTTTACTGACTAAAACCCACCCGTGTTCCTTCAGTTGCTTGTGCCAGGGCCGCGGTAACTCTCTTTCAAATTTATCCGCGACCCAGACAGGCATCGGCTCTAGCGGACCCCTTCAACATTTGCTGACATCTCTTTGAGGCGCGCGTGGAACACTACGCGTCGTCGACTCGGGCCTGGTCCTTATCGGACGGCGAGCTACCCATTACTCGCCGTCCGTACTCTAAATACCTGTAAATTCGAATATATCCAAAGATAGAATAACCGGAGAGTAAAAATAAAAATCTCAATTACGAAATACATTTCGTGTTCTTATGTAAGTTATTACAACAATATATTAATAAACCAGTACCTCATCAATTTGACTTGTTCACAATAACAAGTGCTTAGGAAACCTATTTTATACATCCTTATAAAACTTATGGTATACCTTCGTACAAGGTATTACAATATTTCAAGCCCACGCCTAGTTCGACGCCCCGGGTACATTCATGGAATACTCGTAGCTCTAAACCCGCTGTGTAGTCAAGTGCCTGGCATACATGATGATTGACATTCGATTAATCTGTGCTCTGGATTCCAGATTCATGTGTAATAATATTGGTTGTCACCGCAATATTTTGTGTTTCCCTTTTCTGTTTGTGTTGATTCGCCGAATAAATGTTATTTTATTAAATACGAGGATTAAATGAAATCCTCGTGTAATCTCAATTAAGGGGAAATGCGGTCGCAGACTTCCGTCAATAAGTCATAATACATGGTTTGGCTCTCGACTATTTCCTCCTCCAATATTGGACTAATTTAAAAGTTGTTGTTTGTTGTTGTTTTTTGTTCGTTGTGCGATGCGTCATCGGTACATGGTGGACATCCCACCCATACGCACCAAACGTTTTGGGAACACTTTCATTGTGCGTACAGCTAAGGAGTGGAAATCCCTGCCGGAGTCTGTGTTTGAATAGGTTTTTTCTAGGCAAGCGTGCTCCATCGTCGACCACATCATCGCTTACCATCAGGTGAGATAGTGGTCAAGTGCGAGCCTATAGGACATAAAAAAAAAACTGAAAAAGAAAGATGTGTACAGTGACCCTAAGTTTTCCTTCTTGATGATAGGTTATCTTTAGAAGTACTAGAACTCTTAAAATTGCGCTGTCAACAGAGGCCTAGTGGGCAAATTGACAATTACAAATAAATGAAATAAAACATAGGGTCTCATTTTATATCTTTCTTTTTCAGTTTATGGAATCACCTAATATTATAAAGGCGAAAGTCTGTGAGTGTGATTGTTACTTCTTCACGCTCAAACGGCTGGAGGAATCTGGATGAAATTTGGCACAGAGACAGATTGTAGCCTGGAATAGCACATGGATACTTTTTATCCCGGGAATATGTTCCCTTGGGATAATGTTCGTCATTCACGCGGGCAAAGCTACTGGCAGAAGCTAGTATTTTATAAATTGGTCCAATATTGGAGAAGGAAATAGGTGAGAGAAAACCTCGAATTATGATTTTTTACTTAGGATTAATTCGACTGATTTCTCATATTCGCGAGCTGGCTGACCAAAACCAGATGTATCCTCCAACTGCACAACATGATTTTCTTCTTGTTTACGTCTTTTTAGTTCGCTTTGTAAGCAGTCGGGTTTTTTTTTATTTTTTGAATTTTTTTTTAATTCTTAACTTTTTAGTTGACATTTTTTTAAATTAGGTACATTTAAACATATAGGTGTTTCATATTTTTTAAATCACCTCTTGAAAACCTTTATTTTGATACCCCACACGATGGGTTTAGAACAAAAAAGAAAATTGCCCCCCCACAATATGGCGCCCAAAAGCCGCCATTTTTCTATTTTCCAATTTTAATGTAGCCAGTGATACTCGCAAGGTTAAGACAAAACGATTGCCGTATGAATCACCAAAATCGGCCAACGCGTTTGGTCTCTGGAACGCCACATAGGAACAAACATACATACATAGACTGATAAACACTACCCTCCTTCGGTAGTAAAAATAGTAAAAATAGTCCAGCGAGCAAGTAGCTGTTACTGCACTAAACAACCATCTTGTCTACCGTCAAGCTGTTGCTGACGCCTGACTCCCTTTTCTTTCATATCATTCCTCACACAAAAAAAAAATGCTTAAAGTAATAAAACATATTGCCTCCTAACACTATTACTCCAAAACTTCACACTATTCTCAACGCGAGTGTAATTCTAATATAGTTATAAATTATATAGACTCCGTTTTATGGCCCATCCAGTGATAAAGTTCACGAGGCGGTATAACCTTCGTATCGGAAGGAGCAAGTTTTTACGTCTCTTTGAAAGCGATAGTGAACAAGTTCTTGAGTGCCATGGAAAGATTTTGGATGGCTTTTATGGAAAGATTGTCATGTATTTTAAGTATTTAGTGACAATAAATTTAATGTTTGTGGTGTCAATGAGGCGGATACTTTGAAGTTCAACATTGTAATTGGCAACATTAACGGCTCTAGACTATAGAGTCTGGCAAACGAAAGTAGAGACTGAAAATGCGCGGCAAATTTAAAGAATATCAGCATTGCAACCCCAAAACTAGTATTCCTGTACCTGGAATAACCTAATTTGATACTTTAGCATTATTTATTTTATTTCATCTGAATAAAAATACTATAGCTAATTGAGGTAGGTAATATTTTAGACATTATTTAACAATCTCAATAAAAAACACAACATTATTCTTTAACCATTTATGTTTATTGAACTTATTAGCGTCATACTAACTTATGAAATCCAACACCACACGTAAACAATCTTGTTTTTGTTTGAATTCGACGTCTTTCTCCTGATGTTTTTCTTGATATTTAGACATCATGCGAAAAAAACATCGCCCGCAATCCACTTTTAATTGTTTTATTCATTTTTCACTTAATAAATGCTATTATCAAGACCACAACAAATCACCAAAAATTTATGTTGACATAATTAGCATAGTATTGCCATATAAAAAGTTTGCAAATAATTTGGGTGTCTACTTTCGTTTGCCAGACTCTAAAGGTTTGATAAGTTTTTACTCCTTGAGAAATATTAAGCTGCATTATGGTACACTGGAAGTTAACCACAACTTAGTTGGGAAAAGCCTAGGCAGAATGACTGTTTTGTGACACGACAATTTAGGGTTCCGTACCCAAAGGGTCCAAACGGAGCCCTATTGTTGTCATGCACGTGTCTTTCTGTCTGTCCGTCTGTCCATCGTCAGTCACACATTTTGTGCCGAAGAATTTTTGACTTCCCATTGACCTATGACCTTCAAATTTAGTGATAATGTTTATTATTACGTATATTTTACAAAAAAATACCAATATATGACAAATACCAATAAATTGACGCCGATTGCCGGCCGATGTTAACCAGGGTTACCGACATAGCCCGAAGAATTGCCAAACTTAAGACGACGACTAACGCCAACGACCTTGAGGGAACAAAACGCGCACTCGTTTCACACCCGTGCGACCCGAAATTTAGTAGATTTTTGTACTTTCCTTATTATTCTATGACTTTAAAAAAAAAAGGCTCAGATCAAAATGTAGATAATTAAATTGTCTTTGAGATGGTGTCAATTTCATTAAAATACGCCCAGCGGTTTTGGTGTGATTGTCGAGTTTTTGTCCGTTTTAGACATAACTTTACAAATTAATTACACTATGTTATACGAAGAAAACTGAAAATTTGCTCAGATCAAATTATTAAAAAAATAGTCTAATATAACATATATTTTTTTCAAAAAATTACGACTAGCCATTTAGACGTGATTCTCATTTTAAAATCAGCTACTCAAGGGAATCGGTGCCTTAAGTGGCAGTGGGCAGGGCACTTTGTTCGCAT
Organism: Orthosia incerta; assembly: GCA_948252205.1. NCBI lineage: Eukaryota > Metazoa > Arthropoda > Insecta > Lepidoptera > Noctuidae > Orthosia > Orthosia incerta. The sequence continues at coordinate 26,553,421 of OX411756.1, read as the reverse complement.
AACGGATGGCCGATGGGGCTGAAAAGTTCTGGAGTGGCGACCGCGATCCGGAAGACGTTGCGTTGGAAGGCCTCCCACCAGGTGGACCGATGACCTGGTGAAGGTTGCAAGGATCCTCTGGATGCGAGACGCACGGGACCAGTCGATGTTGCGACACTTGTGGGAGGCCTTTGTCCTGCAGTGGACGTTTTTCGGCTGAAATGATGATGATACGGAACCCTAAATATGCAAAGTCCGAAACGCAATTGGCCGGTTTTTTTGTAGTAGACGTCTTTATAGGAGTCCTTACCGAGTCAAGTAAAACACTACCTATCTATATATTAATGTATAAATAGATATGGCCAAGCACAATTTCTGGGTTCTGATTTCAAATGTATATTGAAATTACAGCCTCATGAACTCTGTCGCTTGGATTTGCTAAGCATAGTGGGTACGCATCGGGAAGCCCTTTGATGTTGCAAGCGTATATATGTACGTAGTAATATTTCCGTCCCATCAGGTGTAGCGTTGATCTGTTTTCAATTAACACCATATGATATTCATATTCAAGGGCTCTGTGTAGTGATATTCTGCCATTAATAACTATTGTCAAACAGTCCAAAATATGATCTCATAATCATTATTATCAGCCTGTAGAATGTTCCCACTGCTGGGATACAGGCCTCCTGTCTGTGAGAAGGAATGGGCCGTAATCCGCCACGCGGGCCTAATGCGGGTTGGTGGATATCACATGTATTCGAATTTTGGTTCTAGGACATGTCGGTTTCCTCACAATGTTTTCCTTCACCGTTTTGAGAGCAGTGGTGGTAAAATAATTTACACAAAGTAAAGCGCCTGCCTGGGTTTGCTTACCCACGATTTACAACTTATAAGTCGCGGCCGATATCGAAACTTTACGTGGTCAATCCTACTAATATAATAAACGTGAAAGTTTGTGAGGATGGATGGATGGTACTCTTTCACTCAAAAACTACTGAACGGATTTTGATGAAACTGTACAGAAATAAAGCTAATACATCAGAATAACACATTTATTTTAATAACACTATAATTTACAAAGATATTGGGCGAAATACTTATACAACGCGGCTGGAACCGCGGGTGGCAGCTTAGTGCCATACATTTTAACTTTGAACAATCATTATCAAATTGGCTAGATATATCAACTTTGCTTGTTAGGTTCGCTACGAATAGTCTTCTTCTTCAACACAACAGTCATTTAGATTTTTTGGCTCAAAACATCGCCTTACACGGTATCGTCGATAGCAGAACGGAGGTCACGTTGGCTGCATGTTTTGGAGCACAGAGGGCAGAATTGTTTGTGATAGGGCTCCGTCGAGGTAGGTCTATGCATAGTATTCATCAGCAAACTCAGCCCGTATTCCAGATGCTCATACTCGACTCAATCTCAAAATTGGCCACACCTACCAAACAACTGCCAACCAATCACAACTGTCGAGTTTGGCATATATGATTCTTTAGTTTGACATATGTGTACACAATAGAACAGAGCCCTGAAGCCTCAGACGTTACTGCATTCTTTCTACACAAAATGTGTGGTAGTTATCGAATGAAAATGAAAGTCAAAGTTAGCAAGTACGATTACGTTCCAAATACGAGTACATGCTAACACTACTCAATTCCACAATTTAGTGTTAAAAGAGTTCGGTAACGTTTGGGGCGTCTGAGAGCTTGGACTTGAGCACGGTGATGTCAATAAAACAAGGCAACCAATCACAACTGTTAATTTCCAGTTTGAGTTGAGTTGAGCATGAGCATGAGCATCTGGAATACCGGCCTTAGATGTTGTCTTTACGAGTATCTTTTTGCCGGGTGAAGCGATAGTATGCGTGGCATTCCTTTACATTTTTATATTTCTTAGGGTTCCGTACCCAAAGGGTAAAAACGGAACCCTATTACTAAGACTTCACTGTCCGTCTGTCTGTCTGTGACCAGGCTGTTTCTCATGAACCGTGATAGCTAGACAGTTGAAATTTACAAAACACACAGATGATGTATTTCTGTTTTCGCAATAACAACAAATACTAAAAACATAATAAGATAAACATTTAATTAGGGTTCCCATACAACAAAAGTGATTTGTTTGCTCTTTTTTGCGATTTATATGTTTGTAAACGCACCCACGATACAGGAAGAAATTCCATGTGTGGAGCAACATTCATTTAAAAAAAAAAAAATGATACTTAACCCTTCGTGCTCGAGTCCAACTCGCACTTGGCCGGTTTTCTTCCAATAGCTGTCGCGATGCTTTTGTTGATAGTTACTTTTCTAGAGCCTCATCTGTTTCCAAAATGATACAAAAAACAGGAAGAAATAATCTTACTCAACCTCGCCCTAGAAAACCACAAAGGTTGTCAATAAAACTGTGTAGATCATATTATAGCACATAAAAGCTTCTGTTATTACCACCTATAAAATTAATATGTCTCGCGTTATACTAGGGAAATTGTGGCCCCTTACACATTTTTATTTCCACTGTTTTTATGACCTCTAACACTATAGTGAGATTTTCGTTTTATTATGGTTTTGCACCTTATTATGCTCTGGTATAGGGGCTCGTTAAATAAATCTTAAAATGCGAGGACGTGGTGGCCCAGTGGCTAAGACCTCGCCTCTCGTGCTTGAAATTGTGGGTTCAAATCTGTTTAAGTACCTGCCAAGTACTTTAAAGTAATATCTTGAGCAGTGGTGGTCCAGTGGTAGCGGCCGTGACTTACAAGTCGTGAGTTTGAACCCAGGCAGGCGCTTTATTTTGTGTAAATTATTTCATCACCACTGCTCTCAAAACGGTGAAGGAAAACATCGTGGGAAAACCGACATGTCCTTGAAACAAAAAATCGAAGACATGTGACATCTACCAATCCGCACTGGGTTCCCATGGTGGATAACGGCCCATTCCCTCACACAGAGAAGAGGCCTGTGTCCCAGCAGTGGGTACATTAAAAAAGGCTGATGATGATGATATTGAATATCTTGGACATCCCTGACAACGGTGAAAAAAGCATCAGCAGGAAACCTGCACCCTAATTGCATACATAGGTTTTGACAGAACGAATCACACTCCTTCCCTTTCATTTTGGTCATCATCATCATCATATCAGCCGAAAGACGTCCACTGCTGGACATAGCCCCCCCCCAAGCGTCACCACATTGACCGGTCCCGTGCGTCTCGTAACCAGCGGATCCCCGCAACCTTCACCAGGTAATCGGTCCACATGGTGGGAGACCTTCCAACGCAACGTCTTCCGGTTCGCGGTCGCCACTCCAGAACCTTTCTGCCCCATCGGCCATCCGTTGTGCGAGCAATGTGCCCTGCCCACTGCCACTTAAGGCGATATATACACCCCAATGCTAACGCAGTACTGGCCGTGCGCCCGCTCGATGCCAAAATATCAAAATTGAACCTCTTTTTGAACAGTTTTGTTTGCAGAATATTATTTGATTTACATAATTATGCTATGTTAGTTATGAAGAAATACCAGCCATAAATTTTTCTGTGTAAAAATATTTTTAAACATCCAAGTCGTTTTGGTGGAGTTGCCAAAAGTTGCAAAAATATTGTGTTGTTAATTATTTTTTTAAAGCAAAACTATTAGTTACACGTAAAAACCTTGTGTTCAAAATTATCTACATGAATCAGTAATAAATATATATATTTTTTAAACCTTTTAACCTAGCCGTTACTAAGGAGTATGCTTTAGAAAGTTGCCGTTTTACGGCACTAAAACGTATCTAGGCTCTTAAGTGTGGCAATTCTTCGGGCTATGTCGGCAACCCTGGTTAACATTTTGGTTACGCTGTTGAGTCGACGGATTTTTAAACATATAAAGCAATGAATGCAAGGCAAACATACCGTGCTCTATTCTTAAAACTAGTTACATAACGTGTTGCGTAAAACCGCCATCTCGGTACGTAGATCACTGATGGTAGATTGAGATGCTTCCAACTTCAACTGCATTTCGACCAGGCTTGACCTGAGGGTTGTGATGTCCCGCAGTAGCCTGGTGACGTCGACGTGGTCGAGTATGACGGGAGGTAGCTTGCGCAAATCCTTCGCCACGAAAGTCGGCACGTCGTCCGGGTCGGTCTCCTTTAACACTTTAATAATGTCCTGAAGATTCCTCTCTCCTTTTTCATCCCTCCTACGGGACGGTATTCGGTCAGCCATATGTAGCGACTCGTACAGCTGTGTTTTTGCCCTGCGTATCTCCTCTTCATTGAAGTTGGACGTGCAGATCTGTATCACACTGACCTCGTCCATGAAATCCAGCTGATACTGCAGGAATGCCAGGACCTCGTTCGCCACAAGTTCTTCCGAACGCATGGTGGCAGCGGCACTTGCCGCGCTCGGCAATAATTAAATAATTTTCGCGTTCAGTGTAGTCGCGTCCGATTGCAACGGCTGATCGCACTGCACTGCAAGTATGTACGTATTTACACATGCAGCTTTTCTTAATTAAAGTACATTACACTTTTGTGGTCTAACCACTTTATGTTCTCTACGACTTTCAGTTAAGCTTACCACAAATTTAAGTAAAACCACTTCAACTTCATTTAGAATTAGACCACAATACTAATGCAATGCTAATTTCGTGTGCCAGCCTTGTGGAGTTAGAATTTGCAATCTTTTCTAGGCATTACCTGGCTAATTGGATGGGAATTTGAATGAGTATCATGCGGCAGACCCAGCTACAAGAATGGAAATAATTGTAAAATGAATGTGATGATTTGTCAAAAGTTCTTTAGCTGCTGTCAGTGATTGAATAGCCAATAGGATCAACTGTCTTGTGTTTAATTTGTGAAAAGTTGATGATTTTATTCCAAAACCGATGGTAAGAAAAATCCTACGAGACTTTCGGAATTAAAGTTTAATATAACTCTAGCTAGAGTTATATTAAACTTTAATTCCGAAAGTCTGAAATGAGCATACTGCCTTCCTGTTCTAATAGCTATTAGAACAGGAAGGCAGTATGCTCATTTTATATCAATTATCAAATTTTTATAATTCGATAAAATAATAATGTTGAGCAAATTTTGTGGTTTACGCGAACAATTTGTCAAAGACGCTGGCGGAAAACTATGTTTTGATAATAATTTGCAATATACCACGAGAACTGAAAAAAAAACGAATCAGCTAATATCGTGTAGTCCACGCAGGCGAAGCTGCGGGCGGAAAGCTAGTAAGAGATAAAGTGTAAATGGCAGTAAGTATTTTTTTTCTCGCCATTTTGGTCGAAGTATTTTACAGTTTTCAAAAGCCTTTTACCAAAGGCGTCAACATAGAAAAAAAGCTCAATTTGTAATATAATTCAAAGTCTTAGAAAAAACCGCATCAGTCTTCTATAGTCAGATTTAAAATGTAATAAGATAAAATCCACAAATCCTTCAGTCTAACATTACTCTGCTTGAAAACGCCAGACCACGACTTTTACCTAATCTAATCTCTCCTTTCAGGCTAAAATTAATCCTACCCAAAATAGCTGGCATACATAAAAGGGGCTCTTTATTTATACGCCACATATTTGCATAAATGAATCATAGGTACATCAGGAGGTGGGGATTGTGAAAAATGCCGAATTTCAATCTCTCTCGGCCTTGTTCGGTCTTGTTCGGCATTCCGATCATTCACGAACCTAAGTGTATGGGTACATACGGGTTTCGGATTATAGATATTAGGGTTAAGGTAATTGGATTATTCGAAAGGGTAACTTGAAAGAAATAAATTAAAGTTGTGCGTTCTGTGTGTAGTTTAAGGTTGCTGAATGGAACGTCTTGAAAAACGTCTCATCCTTGCGTCGTTCTCCCAATGGTACGGGTCGTGACCACTCAATATTATATGGATGTCTCTAACTATTCTCAATCTCATTTTTTTTCTCTTTTTATTAGACTTTTTACACTGTTTGCCAATCATCTTTATAGTACTTTGCTAAGAATAGTTACAGCACTGATAACAACATTTGTGCCACATGTTAAAGGAGATTGCTCATCCTTCTATGGACCGCCATTGCGCATAAAAAAAATGTATGATAGCGTAAATTGGATATAAAAGAGGGGAGAGGTCATACTTTCAAAGGAAATAAAAAAAATCCATTTATTTTGTGGAGTTTTTGCTTTTCTTTGATTTTCTGTTCGTTCTACACAATCCACACCACCAGCACAGAAACAGTACAATAGTCTTCAAAAAGATTTCTTGAGCGTGCAGGAATCCGAAGACTACTGAACACGACATTAACGCAATAATAAGTTATTAATTAGCACAACAAACTCAACAAATATCAACGCAAAAACAAAAGTTCGCTACCGCGCCAACACGATGCTTTGTTTGGCACCTAGTCTGACTTGACATTTGACAATGACATTTTTGACAGTGACGTTTTTGATAGTTGACAGTTCACCTTTCATTTACATCGCCTGTGGTAGTGTTATATATAAGTGATTTGTTAATTAGAGAAACATTTTTAATTAGTAAAGTAATATCATTTTAATTATGTTATATATAAATAAAAATATTAATAAAGCGGGAAATGTCATTATTGAAATGATTTTTAAAACTCAGCGTCTGCCCTTACACTATTAGTAACACTGATTATGGGGAGGTTCATAAAATGGCAACACTGTTTTCACTAAAATCCGCCATTAAAATGAAATCGAATAAATAACTAATTAAACACAAAATATTAACCCCACATACGATTTCGATCAAGTTAAATAAGAAAACTTAAAAAAAAAATGTATAATTTATGAGTAGGTATAGCTTTGTTTTTTCGTTACTGATTTTGGTCATTCTTCTTTAGTGTTGCTAGACATTTTTTTTACTTGTTTTTTTTTACCTTTCTAGATTTCTAGATGGTTGCTAACATTTGTTAACTTTTTATATCGTTTTACTTTTTTTTTTTAATTTCTTACTACTTATTGTCGGGCCTACGTTGTCCCCCCATATCCAAGTACTAATGCTGTAACATGGAAATATTGTTAAACCAAACCATTTTTAAAAGAGTAACCATGGAGTATCTTGCCGGTTCTTCTCCATAGGAAACGACTAACCCGAACCGTGCACCTTTTGTCAACGTTTTATAAGAGCCCATGTAGGCCTATGTAATTTTTTATTTTTTTTATTTTTATGACCATCATCATCTTCCTGCTACTTGGGGTCGGTGCAACACGTTTGCTTCTTCCATACCGTCCTGTCCCCTGTGACGTTATTACTGACTCCCTTTTCATTCATATCACTCCTCACACAATTCATCCATCTTTTCTTTGGCCTTCCTCTCCCTCTCCATCCGTCCACATTTATATTCATAACTCTCTTAGTAACATGCGTTTTATTCCTCCTCATCACATGAAATCCTCCTCATCAACAAAAATTACAATAACTACTTTCTGTTCTCTAGTGTTGTGTTATGTCAAATTTTAGTTTCCCGGGGCACACCAGGAAGTGAATCGATATTAATATTCCCTTGACTGTATTTCGGTGACGGAGTGGTAGCCATTCTGAAAGGACTAGTCTACTAAACACAAGGCTTTAGCACAGCCAAATTCTAAAGTCCAGAGACTATACAAGTGCCATTCGATGTCAACGAAGGCGGTGGTCGAAATGTAAGAGATTGATCTCGTTATCGCTTGTCAATCCCACACAATATGCCTTTTTAGGGTTTCGTACCCAAAGGGTAAAAATGGGACCCTATTACTAAGACTCTACGGTCCGTCTGTCTGTCTTTCTGTCACCAGGCTATATCTCATGAACCGTGATAGCTAGATAGTTGAATTTTTCACAGATGATGTATTTCTTTTGCCGCTATAACAACAAAAAAAAAGTAAATCAAAAAACCCGACTGCTCAAAAGGCGAACTAAAAAGACTTCTTTTTAACTCGCCTTTAAAGCAGTCGGGTTTTTTGATTTTTAAATTTACTTTTTTTATTTATAAAATTTTAGCTAATTTATTGGAACGAAGTTCCTTATCGCGCGTTGCGAAAGGGGGCTAGACGGAAAAAATTATGACGAAAAGTTGTAACGACACTTTTTGCTATAGTTGTAAGCCGTGCGGCGTGCGCGTGTTTCGTACGTGTTCTAACCTATACGCTGTTGTGTTTACGAAGTCGAGAGAGTATATATACATATAATATATATATGTATATACATATGTATGTGTATATATATATATACTAAAGGAACTTCGTTCCATCGTTTTTTTTTCACAATTAGGCACATTTAAACATGTAATCGTTATATATTTTTGAAATCACCTCTTAAAACCATTTATTTTGATATCCCACACGATGGAGAGGGAAGAAAAAAAAATTTGGGGTCCCACAATATGGCGCCCAAAATCCGCCATTTTTATATTCTCCAATTTAATGTAGCCAGTGAAACACGCAGTGTTAAGACAAATCGATTGACGTAAGAATCATCAAAATCGGCCGACGCGTTTGGTCTCTAGAACGTAACATAGGAACAAATATACATACATACATAGACTAATAATAGATAAACACATTACCCTCCTTCAGCAGTCGGGTAAAACAGAATAAAATAAACATTTGAGTGGGGCTCCCATACAACAAACGTGATATTTTTGCCGTTTTTTTGCGATAACGGTACGGAATCCTTCGTGCGCGAGTTCAACTCGCACTTAGCCAGTTTTTGACAATCGCTATCGCCACGTTTTGGATGATAGAATGCCACTTGTCTAGGGCCTCTGGCAACTATTACAAATTACTCAATAGAAAAACCGTGTAATGTTTTTAGCTCAACCCTAGATTGGATCCTAGGACTTCGCGGATACACAAGCAACTGAAGGAACACGGGTGGGTTTTAGTCAGTAAAAGTCTGTCACGCCCTCCCGCTTCACCCAGAGCAGGAGAAGTCATTGGATGTCACCAAAAAAAAAAAAGGATTTTTGATTCGCAGCCATATAAGCTAACTACCTGAAAATACATTAGGTACTTTTCAGTTAAAAACTGTCGCCTATACCTATCCATACATTCATGTGATCAAGGTACTCATTGCGTAGATCTTTGTACGAACCACACGTCTATTTCATTTAAAAACTCTAACAAGCAAAACTCGACCTTAAGACGACGACTAACGCCAACGACCTTGAGGGAACAAAACGCGCACTCGTTTCACACCCGCGCGACCCAAAATTTTGTAGTTTTTTGTACTTTCCTTATTATTTTATGACTTTAAAAAAAAAAACCTCAGATCAAAATGTAGATAATTAAATTATCTTTGAGATGGTGTTGATTTCAATAAAATACACCCAGCGGTTTTGGTGTGATTGTCATGTTTCTGTCCGTTTTAGACATAACTTTACAAATTAATTACACTATGTTATACAAATAAAACTCAAAATTTGCTTAGATCTAATAATTAAAAAAATAGTCTAATATAACATATATTTTTTTCAAAGAATTACGATTAGCCATTTAGACGTGATTCTCATTTTAAAATTAGCTACACAAGAGAATCGGCGCCTTAACACACCAACAGGTACTGGAAATATCATAACTTTTAAAAGATCTGCAAAATTAATATTAATAATCTTCTACCTATAAAGTTAGTCAGGAATTTGTCAAGGCCAGCACTCACCAGCAGTGATCTTATTTGAACGTTCACGAGTTGTTGGAATAATGTGGCACATAGTTGTGGTTGCAAACTACGAGTATGTGCTATGATTTACTGGTACTACGGGGCTGATTTATGTCATAGGCAGTAAGCGGAGCTCGCGGCTAAATAATAACAGCCGCACTGGTCGATCATCAAGGTTAAAACCATAAATGTAAAAGTTTTTCGTTTACATTCTGTTTTTTATCTCAGACAAAATTGACACATGCAAATGTCAAATTACTTCTTTTAGCGAAACTATTGCTGACTGTCATAGGCTACTTCCGGAAAACGCACAGTTCTTGTGAATTAATGAGGGCTCCCGTTTTTGTGCTCACCAGTTGGCGCCACTGGCGGGTAAGGTCCTTAAATATAGCTGTTAAAGTTTGTTATAATGCGCACAGTAGCAAAGTTTGAATTAAAATCTTTTCTCATGCCATAGAAGTGTAATTAATTATTAATGATTATTGTTTTGCATTATTATATGCCGGAATATATGCATTTGCATATTTGCATATGAAATTGCATATTTACCCCATTCACAGCGGAAATTGCATATTATATCTAATATAAAGAAGGAAAGAAAGAAAAAGTATTTATTTGTGACCCGCACAGGAGACACGAGAAATCAGCTTCAAATTAAACAAAATTAAAAATGAAAACCCCGTGCGAGACCAAAAAGGCTCCTATCTCAGCATGTGCAGCGATATCCAAAAAAGGAAATAAAAAAATAAATGTGAATAATAATATCTAGTAAAGATGCATATTTTCGCTATATTTATTATATTTTTCGGTAGGTTCCCCTATTAATAAGTGTAATAATAAACTCTTTAACCAACATTTCGCCCTATACACTTACAATTTTCACTTATAAAAATATTTTGATTGGTTGAAGACCAATCAAAATAGAATAATTTATTTACCATTTAGAACATCTACCTACCTGATTGTTTACGTTTACAAAAATGTTAAATAATTTTTCGTTTTAGTGCATTGTTATCGTCTACAAAGTTGTTACATTTTGGTACTGACAATTTATGATTGAATAAATCACCAATTGTATGCTGATTTAGAAATAAAATAATGAGACAAGAACTCCTGAGGTAAAATAAAATTACTTAAACTGAAATTATTAATACCTGTTACCAAATAAATTATATTACTTATGGTACTATTATTGTTATTTATTTATAATTCTAATATTATTATTGATTTATAATTTTAATATTTTAATCCATTTATTGCTGGTATACTTTAGTTATCAAATTATAATATTAAAGTAAAACATAACTTTTACAAAATCACAACACATTCATCCTTTAGACAAAACCTAACACCAACACACATACACAAACTCTCCTCACAAATAATCTACCTATCTATATAAATACAATACATATATACCTAATATAAATATATACATATATAAACAAAACAATACTAGCAATAAACAGTAAGCGGTCTCCGAGACTATAGTTATCGCACACAGGCAGAAACTGGTGTTCTTGTCAATCATATTTACTTACGATCCTAACTAAATAAATATCTGGGTACCGTGGTGATGACCAATTAGCCAGCTGTGTTTAGAAGTACACTTTTTCTTTGTTTGTGATGATAATTATTGTATTTTTTACCTTTGCATGCTTCGTCATAAGACGACGATATTTATAATGTAAAAATTCAAAACTCGTGTAAGTGAACTGTAATGTTCTTATGAGAAATAAAGATTCTTTAAACCTAAAAGCTACCACATTTTTCCTTTTTATAGTTTTCTTAAACTTTAATGTTGCATATTTTACAAATATTTATGCATATTTTGCGCTTTTTTATGCATATTTCTAGCATTTTATGTTGCATATAATCCGGTCTCTAGTGATTAAATATAAAATTAAGTATGCAGTATGTAGTTTTGTGCAACCAATTTTTTTCGAAAAAAAGTAGGATAAAAATTTATTTTCTGAAACATAATGTTCTATTAAAGCAGTTGCTGGTCTAACCCGTACCTTACTTAATCAGCCGTAATTGTAAATTATTCACAATTATAAAAAATAGTAAAAAAACTTGCGCCTATTTCCTACAATCTATAAAATTTGACATTTTGAAGACCTTATTCACCAGCGCCCCTAGCGGAAAATTCAAACGCGGTAGCAAAGTGAGTGAAGCCATAGGAAAATTAAATAACAAAATACTGTTAGAAATCAATGAAATCACCCCAAGAGTCAACCCAATTAGGCCAGTCCTTTAACCCACCACTCCAACTTTAAATCCATAAATAAAACGAACTCTCAGTTGTAAAACTTTCAAGTTGAACATCAGCTAGAGTCCCACTGGCACTAAATTAAGTTAGGTGTAGTGAAATTTATAGTTCAGGAGCTAAGCTAACAAGTAAAGTGATGGTGCGTGCAGCTCTTAAAACTTCCTCCTGGATTGCGGTAACAAGATTATCTACTGGCTCTCTTGCTATGTTAGTTCGGATTCTGGAGTTCTGAGGTCATGGGTGGAATTTTTATGGAGTTTCCAAGATTGTACTGTTGGTTGTTAGAGGTTTTGTATTGCAATTTATAGGTTCTAGGAGTGATTGGTAATGTTGCTATTATGTGTAAGTGTGAGTTAGGCATAGGCCCTGTCAAAATGAAGATCCTTTGATCATTATAGCGAATCGGTTGAAGTAATGATGTTGATGTATCACATCACACACATCACATCATCAGCCTATTAATGATCCCACTGCTGGGACACAGGCGTCCTCTCTGTGAGAGGGAATGGGCCGTTATCCACCACGCGGGCCCAGTGCGGGTTGGTGGATGTCATATGTCTTCGAATTATTGGTTCTAGGACATGCCGGTTTCCTCACGATGTTTTCCTTCGCCGTTTTGAGAGCAGTGGCGATGAAATAATTAAAACAAAGTGAAGCGCCTGCCTGGGCTCGAACCCACGACCTGCAACTTGAAAGTCGCGGCCGATACCACTGGGCTACCACTGCTCTGTTGATGTATAATAATATATATTACTAAACGTTAGGAGGAGTTTTACTCTTATAACAGTTTCCAAAATATATTAACTCGGTGATACGAAGTATGGAAAAGAATGCCCGTAATTTCAAGGAAAACCCAGGGAAATTTATTGTATATCTATTTAGGATTGAGTATCACTTGAACGACAAGGTCTACCTATGTGACAGTTAGATCATTTCAACTATATCGAACCTTATGGAACCTTAGTAAATTTACTGAGAATTGTTGCCAAACTAAATAAACAATATTTTTTCGTAACTATTCTTAATCATGTATCTGTCATCTTTTTGATAAAAGGATGCTCTTGACACAAATACTCAGACACACATACATTACATATAAATAATTTACATATGTCAGTTGATTCCGAAATCCTCCCAAATCTAGGCGACGGATTGGCTTTACAAATGCAAATACGTTAAGACTTGGATTCAACAAGCTTCATCTAGGATTCTCTGTATCGGCGACACTATCAATCCGTCTGTTATGTGGTGAAATAAATATATGAACTTGTTTCACTTTGATTTTTGTTTTTATGTATCACTATTTTTTCCCAGCAGCATTTTTTTGAAATCATATCAAAATATTTTATTTCAACTAAACCATTAATAGGTAATTTTGAATAGTCAAACAAAAGATGAATCTAGTTGCACATTCGCAAGCGTCAGTAGGTCTCTATGGAGAAGAATGTGCAAAAAAATCCACGGGCACTCTTTTGGTTACATCATTCTTGTTGGATAATTACAGAACAATGTATAAAAAGGCATGTACGTAAAAGTGTCTAAAGTAAAACCAAAAATAATTCAAAAGTACAATAATTAATTAAAATAGGCCGAGCATCGACCATCCCAACTGATGGCACCCGTTAGCAAACAAGACGCATGGATTGGCACCACTCAGCCCTGCCATTATGAAGGGAACCGAATGATCCAACAAATGTTCCAATATCAGAGAGACATTAAAGAGAGTTTGACCCACTCTCAACTGCCAGGGCACATACAATTCAACGGCCTACAGTAAATGTTATATTTACAATTGAGAGTACTCACACGTGTGATTAAAAGTATATATATGGCATACAGATTTATATATATAGCATAGATATGGCGTGTAGATTTCTATCTGTAAAATAATTTTCGTTACACTTACGAAAATTATTTTACTGCTTGCAGCGGTCTTGCAAGTTGCAGACCCTACGTATTCCAAAAAAAAAAGGAGAGAGGTGTCAGGACACCCGGTTGGAACGGAGTTCGATTCATTAAATTTACAGTAAGTACAAAAACACAAAAGTACAGTAAATTATGACGAAACTGAAATAACGGTTTTTGGTGTGGTTTTTTTCATTGTTACACTTTTTCCGGTCTAGCCCCTCAGCCCGCAATCAAATCAGAACTGTAACGCGCGATAAGGAATTATGTTCCAATAAATAATTTTACCTTGTTATAATATTAGTTAAGTTTTTTTTGAACTGCCACTTGCTCCTGAAATGAAGTTCTCAGTTTGCAGAAACAACAATATGTTGAAGTCACAATCAGCAAGGTTTCATTTCATTACACTCGTACCTAAGAATGAAAGAGAAAAAATGTAAAATAATATTCGCTTTTAATTTAAACGGACACTTTAAAAAACATAAAACGCAACAATGTCGCATTTTACATCGTAGAAGCAAAAGCAGTGTTCAATATTTTTTTTAAATATTAATACCAGTTTTTAACCGACTTACCAAAAAGGAGGAGGTTCTATGTTCGACTTCATGTAAGTTTTTTTTTTGTGTATGTTCACCGATATCTCCGTCAATTATGGACCGATTTTGAAAATTCCTTTTTTGTTTTAAAGAACATATTTTGAAATTGGTCCCATTTTAATTTGGTGAAGATCTGATGAAGAACTTCGGAGATATACAAAAGAACTCTTCAATAAATAACGGCAAATCTCTCGGGATTGCTGCAATCGCATGTCTATTTATTGTTTATACCATTTCATAACATAACATCACGCCAGTACGCTCGAAAGGGGTACGCAGATCTCTCATTTCACCGATTATGTTCAAGTTTCATGTTATCCGGGTAATCCATTCTGCCGTTAAGGTACTTACTAAACAACTTGCTTATTAGGTAGGTACAACTAAAAAGGATAAAATTAAAATAAACTTTTTTGCAAAAAAATACTACCGACTTCCAAATAAAAAACTACAAAGTGAAAAATAACTTTATTTTTGGAAGTCGGTGTCTATATAGCAAAAAAATTGGTACCTACGAAAGACACCGACTTCCAAAATTAAAGTTATTTTTCACTTTGTAGTTTTTATTTGGAAGTCGGTAGTATTTTTTGGCAATTTTACGTGGCTGAAAATTCATTAATTTATTCTTCTATTAAACTGGACATTAACAATTCTCACATAGAGATTCCTTTATTAATATGACAATCAAAATTAAACTTATTTTTCACTTTGTAGTTTTTATTTGGAAGTCGGTAGTATTTTTTGGCAATTTTACGTGGCTGAAAATTCATTAATTTATTCTTCTATTAAACTGGACATTAACAATTCTCACATAGAGATTCCTTTATTAATATGACAATCAAAATTAAACTTATTTTTCACTTTGTAGTTTTTATTTGGAAGTCGGTAGTATTTTTTGGCAATTTTACGTGGCTGAAAATTCATTAATTTATTCTTCTATTAAACTGGACATTAACAATTCTCACATAGAGATTCCTTTATTAATATGACAATCAAAATTAAAGTTATTTTTCACTTTGTAGTTTTTATTTGGAAGTCGGTAGTATTTTTTGGTAATTTTACGTGGCTAAAAATTCATTAATTTATTCTTTTATTAAACTGGACATTAACAATTATCACATAGAGATTCCTTTTTTTCCTAATATGACATTCAAATCCCGCCACAAAAACCACTGCACCACAGGTCATTCCCCTCAAAAAAGTCGAGAGAATTTCAGTAAGCAGAAGCCGACACCGACGATGGTTTATTAAAAAAGCCGGCACAGAGCGGGTAGCACACGCTTACCGATGGTTCCGTTCCATGCACCTTGATATGAATAAAGCTTTTTCTCGTAATTTTTAGGGTTCCGTACCCAATGGGTAAATACGGGACCCTATTACTAAGACTCCGCGATCCGTCTGTCTGTCTGTCTGTCTGTCACCAGGCTGTATCTCGTGAACCGTGATAGCTAGGCAGTTGAAATTTTCACAAATGATGTATTTCTGTTGCCGCTATAACAACAAATACTAAAAACAGAATAAAATTAATATTTAAGTGGGGCTCCCATACAACAAATGTGTTTTTTTTTTGCCGTTTTTTTTCGATAATGGTACGGAACCCTTCGTGCGCGAGTCCGACTCGCACATGGCCGGTTTTTATTTTATTTGTGACTGCAAAACTAAATGTATGTGTGGGTTTGCTGGTTACTATTAAAATTATCTAATTAGAATCATTGTTTTAGTTTCCTGTAATATTTACATAAACGTTTATCATCAAGATTTACGATTTTTGTTAATTTCTTTCACTTTGTTCTACCAGTTTTAACAGAAGCAAAGCGATTTTTTAAAAAGGCTCCATACAGGCATTATTGTGAAAAAAAAATACTATAGAATAACCTCGAAATTGTAAAAAAAACAGCTGCCCCGTACAATATGTGCCCCGTATAATGTTTCTTGCATAAAACGCACACTATGCAGGCTGGCATATTATAAGTTGGGGGATTACATCACTGATAAAAATGCTTGGCTAAATGCTAGTCCAGCTCCACAGCCACTAGGCCGCAAAAACAAGTGATATGCGGAACATTATTGTTTTGAATTATTGTTGGACCTTCTGAAGACTGTATAAGTATATTTGTAATTGTATAAACTCAATTTCATTCATCAAGGTATGTACTTATGTACCTAAATATTGTATTTGTTTTTTTTTTTTAAAAGAGTAAGTATGGAGTTTCTTGTGCATTCTTCTCCATTACAAGCTACTTTCCGAATGCACGGTAGAATCAATTATTATTATTTTAACGTTCAAAAGTGCCGCTTGGTGGCCTACTTGAAATAAAATATCTTTGTCTTTGTCTTTGTCTTTGAATAATTGTATTTGCATAATTCGACAAAATGTACCGAACTGCTGACTTTTTCGGGACCCAGGGTTTTTTTCTAGAGTAAAAGATGTTTCCTAACGACGAATATAATCTATTTCAGGAATTTCATGGTCTCAGTTACACTCTGTATAAGATGTAACAGGATTGGTTATACAATTAAAATCCGTAGCATTTGTAGTTGTTAATAAGGAGTTGTGGCACAAACCGACAGACCTTTTAACCATTTCGGTACGGAACCCTAAAAAAGGTGAAAGCCTTTGGTCCTTTTCACGTATAATTAAAATGGCCGCTATTAAGGAAACTTGCTTTCACTCTATTTGATAGTGGAGGTCGGTTAAGGGCCCTTTCGGGAGTGTGAGAGTGTTTTATTTAATTTGAAAGCTGTAGTATACTTGTTTGGTTGTTGGGTTTATTGGTTAAGAATTTATATTAAACTAGCGACCCGCCCCGGCTTCACACGGGTAGCAGAGGGTATAGTAAGCTATCATTAAGAGATACATATGCCATCGCCGACTTTTATGTAGACCTACAACAGAGGAACAATTCCATCACAAATTGTTTTTTTTATATCTCAAAGGGATCAGGTATCGATTTCGATAAAATCTATGGTGGCTTGGAGCTTGGCTCGGAGCAGTGGTTGCCCAGTGGTAACGGCCCCGACTTACGTTTCATAGGTCGTGGGTTCGAACCTAGGCAGGCGCTTTACTTTGTGTAAATTATGTCATCACCACTGCTCTAAAACGGTGAAGGAAAACATCGTGAGGAAACCGGCATGTCCTAGAACCAAATATTCGAAGGCATGTGACATCCACCAACCCTCATTGGGCCCGCGTGGTGGATTAAGGCCCATTACCTCTCTCACAGAGAGGAGGCCTGTGTCCCAGCAGTGGGAACATTAATAGGCTGATAATGATGATGGCGGCTTGACATTTGCCGACATTTTCAAAAATAAACGTCATATTTCCTAAAACCTTAACAAATTTCCTCACGATGTTTTCCTTCATCGTTGCCTGCGATGTCCAAGATAAACGTAGAAAGTACATATAAATTCGAAAATTCACATTAGTACTTGCCCGGATTTGAACACACGACGTCAAGCACAAGAGGTGAAGTCTTATCCACTGGGCCACCACAACACAAGTGCAGACAAAAAAGATAATCCTAATTAATTACAATGTTATCCATACACTATAACAACGAGTATCATTCGTAAGCATCAAGTTTAACTTGAAATAGTAGTTTATGCAAAGTTCATATAACAGGGGTTATCAAAACACGAGCTTGGGTTTATCACATGAAGTGAAGCCGAATGTGATAATAATAACACGCGAGTGTTTCTTTAATACCATTATATGCCGTTGCATACACTATTTTAACTTCACTCATACAGTTTAAATAAAACAAAAGTGGAAACGGAAAAATAAGTGGTATAGCGGGTAATTTAGATTCTCATTGCGCATAACTGCGCAGCGCGCGCCTCGATAGGCAATGACACTACTTTTCTACATTAAGTCAATGAGCCCATAAGCGCTTATAAATTAAAAAGTAAAAGTGTGCTGTAAAAATTAAAAAGTTATTTTATGATGCAGTTATTTGAAAATCGAAGGAAAATGTTGCACTGTAATGGCCATTTTTTTTATTTTACCTATCCACGAATATAAAGTACGTGTTTATACAATATTTTTTTAATTCATCTTTGGTATATTACGTTGTGAGTGTAGATAAAATGTATTTTTATAGCTGTCAAATCCGACTTCTTAGATTTTTGCGACTTTGATCAGATGGTAAGATAATGGTGATTGTATTTGGAAACTGGTTTGAATGAAATTGGGGATTGGAAAACAGATCTAATTGTTTCATTTTCTTGTTACAGGTAAACATCTGAAACTTTTGGAGCGTATTGCTGAAAACTGAAAAAATAAGTAAGAAACTAAAACGTTATTAATATTGTCTTTCAAATGTTTTCGAAGCTTTGTTGTGAATTAAGATTGGAAAACATTATTTAAACAATTGTTTTTCAATAATTTTAGCCTTGACATTATTTGAATTCTGCACTGTTCGCAAACTGTAATGAATATTTAAGAGAATGAAATGGGTTTTCCACATTAAGATAAATTATCTGTCACTATTAGGCGCTAGAGACCTTGCTAGTGCGACGCAATTTAATTGCGTCAATAGGCGATATCGCGGCAGTATTTTCTAAGAAAATTTTAAGTGCGAATCGGTCAAATTACATTACATTGCATCCATTCCATATGAACGTAATTTAATTTCGCTTGTAGAAATCGCTTCTCGGGGTGATAAAAATCGAATAGTGTCACTTACTTATAAATTACTTAGTTCAAAAATTAAAACTTGCCCTTTTTTGCAAAGAATTCATAAACAGCCAGTATTAACGCAGTCTATACAACTCTCTCTCCTTCTTTACCTACTACCTTATTTCATACACCCGCACAAACACACACTATCATACACCATCACGCAAACATACACACCATCACAATCACACACAACATAGGTACATGCATAACTACATACATACTTGGTTATATACTGTTTTTCTTTTAGAGTTTTATTTTATATTCCTTTTCTTGCAAATTACACGTAGATTAGATTTAATTAAGAATTTATTGTAACGTAATATTGTTGAACAGCAATAAATGTAACCGGAATGAAGGAGCCTGGATCTCACGACACAGGAAATCCTAGTGTGCGTCCAGGAAGCAACGCATTTAAATGTAATTTCTTTACAATAAATTATTATATTATTCTATTCTTTTCGTTAAGTCCAGCCAAAGATTGTCTGGTAGTCATCGCTGTAAGACATAAGACCTCCTTTGTACCCATAGTATTAAGTTGTTGTAAAATATATGTATAATTTCTTCTTTTTTTTTGTGTACCTTAAAGTATATTCTATTATATTCTATTCAAGCCTTTCTACTATGAAATGAACTCCTTTTAACACTAAGACAGTAACTGAACACAGTACGCGTTCACAACACGTCTCACTAGACACCGCTCATTTATCTTAGCTCTCGTTTTTTTCGCTCGTACCGCTCGTTCCGCTAAAAAAACAACTGCCTATTTACTTAGGTAGAAAAGAAACTGGTAGTTGTATGAGCATAGAGACGAGCCAAGATTTTTCTGTGTTGGACTATGATAGATTTTTTTAAGAGCTAAAATAAATACTTGATAGTGATAGAATTAAAAAGATGATATAAGATTTTTCTTGAAATTCGCTGTATCATTGACCAACATTAAAAAAAACGGCCAAGTGCGAGTCGAACTCTTGCATGATGGGTTCCGTCCCCAGGGTGGCATTAACTATGTATGTATGAGGTAACCCTTTAATTTTCAACATTTGTTATTTTTTCGGTTATTATCCTATAATTGCGCTGTAAGACCTCACTTTTTGCCAAATTTCGTGATTTTAGGTCAACGTTAAAAAGTTGAAACTTATGGTAAATTTTGGTACTTACAAGTTTTGTTGACTCAGGACCATCATTTTTATACACCTAATAGGGACTATAAACTTTCAGTATCTGGTATAAATTTAAACTTGCTAGGTCCACCCGTTCCTGAGAAAATCGGTGGTGACACACGGACAGACAGACGGACAAAAAAGTGATCTTATAAGGGTTCCTTTTTTACCTTTTGAGGTACGGAACCCTAAAAACAGGAATAGTTTAGAGGTTCTACACAAATTGTCATTCTATCGGTGACGAAGGTGAGATCGTTGAAATGCCAAAATATAAGGGATTAGTCACGTGACATACATTTTTACCCGACAGCGGGAGGGATGTAGTATGTATGTATGTATGTATGTCCATTTCTATAGCACGCTTTACAGCCCAAACGGCTTGACGGATTATGATATATGCCTAAAATAATATTTAATGAATTTTTTTAAATATGCCTAAAAAAGGAGGCGATTCAATTCTGTTTTAGGATTCCGTACCCAAAGGGTAAAAAACGGGACCCTATTGCTAAGACTTCGCGGTCCATCTGTATGTCTGTCTGTCCGCCTGTCTGTCCGTCTGTCACCAGGATATATCTCATAAACCGTGATAGCTAGGCAGTTGAAATTTTCACAGACGATGTATTTATGTTGCCGCTATAAAAAAAAAATACAGAATAAAATAAATATTTAAGTGGGGCTCCCATACAACAAACGTGATTTTGTTGCCGCTTTTAGCGATAATGGTACGGAAACCTTCGTGCGCGAGTCCGACTCACACTTGGCCGGTTTTTTTTTATAAAAACAATATGGGTACAAATGAAAGCTACTAAATAGACCATTCCAAAAATATATTTATCGTAACACTTTTATGTTCCCGTAACTTTGAAAGCGAAATAAATAACCTTTTACCACATAACTTATTTGGAGAACTTGTTCATTAATGAAACTAAAAAGTCTAAAATAAAACCAATTATTGTACAAAAAACCCGACTGCTAAAAAATAATTAACTGAAAAGTGAAAAACAAATACTAATTATAATTTATTCATTAAATATGATGAGGTGCTGCAGGCCCCGGAGACAAGCAAAAAAATATAGAAAAACCGACTAACACTTCTTTTGCTACCGCTCATTTATTTATTTATTATTTATTATATGCTTTATTGTACACCATAAAATACATTAATAAAAATAAACTGAAGTCTAAATCACATACAATGGGCAGCCTTATCGCATGCCGCGATCTCTTCCAGGCAACCTAGTATGGACAGTAATTGCTTGGACATTAAATGGGGCGGTCATTGGTGTAACAATAACATTGCTTAAATGATATACTACAAGAGATACACAGATAAATACATAAGCTATGTAATAGATACTCATTTATCCTATCAACATGATTAAACCATCTAAGCAAAAGCTTAATTTAATATAGAACAACCTTTTTGAAGTACAATGTTGCTAATAAATGACCAACCAGACGTACGTTACAACATAAATTGACATTAAATACTACAGCAATCAAAGTAGTCGGCATACAAATCTATCCCCAATACCAGGAACATCGTCTCTCAATGGATCAAATTCTCAGAACCCTTTGTAGACCGCCACTGGTTTGCTTACTAACGAGTAAATATACAAGGCTCTTAGGGCTTTTCTAAGAAGTGTCTCTACTGGCAATATTGTGCTAAAATGGCTAACAGAAACCCGTTTTGGTCTAGTCTATTTTAGTCTCGTTTATAATATAATTTTGCCAGTAACGGTGGAGACAAACTACGTGAGGAAACTGGCAAGCCCTAGAACCAAAAATTCAAAGACATGAAACTTCCTACCCGTATTGGACTTGCGTGGTAAATTATGACTCGTTCTTTTTGCGAAAATAGAAGGGACCTGGCATGGTTTTCAAGCCAGCATATTTTGAGGCGAAAAGTTGACAGATGAGCATGTGCGGTTTGCAGAGAGAACATTGAAAAAGTTATTGGCTAGTGGACCAATTTCTTAGATTTCAAAAAAAGGACACTTATCGTGTAGGACCGTTCATTTTTAACCGACTTCAAACAAGGAGGAGGTTTGTCAATTCGACCGTATATATTTTTTTTTATGTGTGTTCGCGGATATCTTCGTCGTTTATGAACCAATTTTGATGATTCTTTTTTTGTTGGAAAGGAGATATCCCAAGAGTACTATGATAAGCAACTAAGATCTGATGATGGAATCCTAGAGAATTCAAGGGAACTCCTCAAATATTATGAGGAAACCGACCCCAATATAGTTGGGAAAAGGCTAGGCAGATGATGATGATGATATAGCGATTTTGGTATTTTGATCAATAATGCAATCATTTGCTCAGCTTTTATTTGGTGAAGTGGTACTGATGAAGAAGACCACAATGGCCACTGGAACTCAGAAATAAAACAATGTATCCTAGTCGTGTCTGGGCTTATTGGAATCGTCATGAGATACACTTTGGTGGTAAATGATTTTCACGTTAATTGAAAGTACGTACCAAGACTAAAAAGAGTAAAATAAAAAATGTTTTAACAAAAAATCAAATTGACTTCCAAAACAAAACATTACAAAACGAAAAATAACTTTCTTTTCCGAAATCGACGTCGAATAACGGAAAACAATGCAAAAGTCACCGACTTCGGAAAAGAAAGCTATTTTTCGCTTTGCAGTGTTTTGTTTTGGAAGTCGGTTTGATTATTTGTTAAAACGTTTTTATTTTTCTCTTTTTAGTCTTTTTCTTCATTTAGTCGGGTGCGGCTTGTGTTCTTTTTTTTGATTGAACTCTTTCGAAAAGAGTATCTTCATCAATGAATACGTCGAATAATTTTTGGCAATACCGAACAAATTCAAAGGGAATTTGTCATACTCTTTCATGGCGTAATACCCTTTGCCCTGCCGAACTCATTTACGCAATTAGGCATAGTTGCCACTTTTATTTTATTAGGATCTCCAACAAAGAATACACCTTACATGCTATATTATTATAAAGTAACAGAACACAAGAAAAAACTATGTGCTTCCTCAATTATAGGAGACCTCATCATGCAATTAAATTAAATAAAAAAAAATATAAAAGATCAAAGAGCAAAGAAAAAAAACAGACCTACAGACAAACAAAAACGGCAGTAAACAAAACACAACTAGGCAGGCAGATCAACACCTACATAATACGCAACAGTGTACGGATCAATGACCAGCTATATTTACCCAGAGTATTAGAAAAACTCAGGGTAAATATAGGCTACAAGCCAACTCCAATATTTGTTATTGAGATGATTTGTTTGTTTAGATTAGATTTTGGCTAAAACCGTCACATTTTTTATTTGTGCCCTACGAAATGTTAGCAGAGTTCCCCTATGTACAGTGACGACTATTTTTTAAACTGTCCGGCCTATTTGCACTACGATGTTGGCAACACAACATTTAGTTTTATATAATCTGTGCTGTCACAGGCTGTCACTACTGTCAATGTCTTGTAAAATAAGAAAATTAAATGTAGCACACGTTTATCGAAGATCTGCATTTTAATTTAAATAAATAACCAAACAAGTCTCCCAACATGGTCCTTCAAGCAATAATATAGTTAATCCAGCGCAGGAAAAGTGTTTATGTGTGTGAATTGGATACACTGATACAGGCTCCAGAAGATACCCACGCCGCCGGTCGGAACGAAAAGGAACGAGCGAGTCCATTTTCCGAATTACAAGGAATTCAAGGCAAGTCCAAAACGTTCCAGAAAGTCCGATCGACACGTTCGAGTGTTCTGTGAATATATCCATTCGTCGTTGAGTCAAATTGCAAAAGGATTGCAAGCGTATTACGATTTCCGGAAACGCCGACATAAATTCGTCGCCACGCCAAGCAAGACGCATCTGATTGGCTCACGTGATACCACGCGACCCGCCGAGCCAACCAGCGACGTGCGAGCATCGGGCGAGTCCATCGCGCTCGGAGAGCCAGCGCCGCCGACGGCTGGACGGAACTCGGAAGTGCTTCAAAAATCAAATCGCAACGCGTCCCAACCGCCATATTTTTTTTCACTTGTTGTGCAGAAAGGTTCTACAATAACGTATTGTCTTGTTCTTACGCAGTCAAGATAATTTCAGTTACATACAAGTTACAATTTACAACACTTACAACTGATATATATTGTTGTAGTGGCAATTTCGTGTGCAAAACGAGTTTTCAGCCCTCCAACAATGGAAGACCAAGTCAAGACGCTCGTCAGAAAACGAGCGTCCATCAAAGGCTCCATAACGAAGATTGAAAACACCTTCAAAGACAAAGAGGCATGCAAGGAGTTCTCGAAACAAGCGTTATTAATAAAAGAAGAGCGTCTTCGGAATGCCTTCCAAAAATACGAAGAATATTCTTTGGAAATATGCGCTATAGAACCCGACCTCGATGCCGACGATGATGTAGAAGAGCAATACTTCAAAACCCTCACCGTCATTAAGGAGTTGCTGGATGATTGTGATATCGATTGTAAAAAAGAGTGTATTACGAAATTTAATACCAAGTTACCAACAATTAATGTACCTACCTACTCGGGTAAGTACTCAGAGTTCATGCCGTTTATACAACTCTTCGATTCACTCATACACAACAACCACAATTTGGATGACGTGCAAAAGTTTTTCTATTTACGTAATTTTCTACGAGAGGAACCTCACGATCTGGTTAAAAATCTCACCTTGTCTACTGAGAGTTACCATGAGGCCAGAAAAATTCTATTCGATAGATACGACAACAAATATAAAATTACAAATGAACATATACACATTTTGTTAGATATTGTACCTATAAGTAAGTCTACAGCAAGTAATTTAAGGAATTTTGTATCTGTGATAAAGCAACAACTAGCTGCCTTAAAAAACCTAGGTCATTCAGTTGATCAATGGGATCCTATAGTACTTTGCATTCTGACCAGAAAGTTAGACTTATTATGCAGTAGGGAATTCCAATTAGCTCGAGTACAAGATCCGACGGTTGCACACCTTATTGATTTTCTAGATAAGCGTGCACTGGCACTAGAGAATGCGGAGCGACCACTGGAGCGATCACAGCCAGCTTCAAAGGTATCCAATGTTGCAGCTGTGAAGAAAGCTAAACCAGATGCAGGTGCTGCTGCGGAGACAGTAGGAACAAGAAGCTGTTTACTCTGTAAGTCAAACCACAAACTTTTTACTTGTCCACAATTTAAACTTATGTCTGCAAGTGAACGAATCAAGTTTGCTTCATCTAACAAAATATGTGAGATTTGTTTAAATAACCATAATAAAAAATGCAGATATCACTTTAAATGTGATGTCTGCAAGGAAGGGCATAACACATTGCTCCACGAAGATAAACCACTGTCTCCAGTAACATTGATGTCAGAGGCAGCCTCCGAGCAGGTACTGTTGCCTACAGCACAGGTAAAACTGTTAGCGAGCAATGGTACTGAGGTTCATGTCAAGGCTCTTCTAGATACTGGTTCGCAGGCATCTTTTGTGACTAAAGAACTTGCAAATTTATTAAAATTACAAATTGATACAGCCAACACTCCGGTTATCGGTATTGGCAATAATTTAAATAAATTAAAGGAGAAGGTCAATTTAGAAGTTCATTCCCTCACTCAAAATTATAAAATTTCAGTCACATGTTACTTATTGGACAAAATAACTTCAAAGTTACCACAAAAAAAGTTTGATTTGCAAAACTTAGTTTTACCTCCCAAAATTATGTTAGCTGACAAGAAGTTCAATGAGCCAGGTAACATACACATTCTATTAGGTGCTGACATATTTTTCCAGATCCTGCTGCCGCCTGAGCCTCGAGTTCTTCCATCCAGCTCGGAGGCTGCTGATGGCAGTGTCACATCTGAGGCTCCATTATTAAATACAAGACTTGGTTATGTAATTGCAGGTAACACACCTACACAACACACAGAACCAGTTGATACATTATTTTGCAAAAAATGTGATTCTAATTTACATAAATCTATTGTTAAGTTCTGGAAATGTGAAAGTGTTCCAGAAACCTTTTCAGAGACACATTCTGAGCATGACTTATGTGAAAAGATATTTTGTGAAAATGTTGAGCAAGATACAAAAAATAATACCATTCAAGTAGTCTTGCCATTGAAGTTACCATTAGACTCAATCAATCAAGCTTTAGGAGATTCATTATATTTAGCATTAAAAAGATTCCATAACTTAGAAATTAGATTTAAAAAAGATTCTAAGCTTTATATGTTATACAATGAGTTTATTCATGAATATTTAAAACAAGGTCATGGTACATTAATTGATATCAGTCAATATAACCTGTCTACTGATCCAGTGTACTTTTTGCCACATCACCCTGTACTTAGGCTAGATAAAAAGACTACAAAATGCAGGGTTGTATTTGATGGTTCCATGAAAACCAATACTAAAACATCTTTGAATGATTTATTACTTAATGGTCCTGTAGTACAAAAGGAATTAGTGGATGTCTTAATGCTTTTCAGAGTTGATGAATATTTTTTTATAACTGACATAAAAAATATGTTTAGAAATATAAAAATACATTCAAAGCACAGGTCTTTACAAAACATTCTATGGAGAGACTCTCCAAACGAAAGTGTTAAATGTATTCAACTAAACACAGTGACTTATGGCTTAAAGAGTTCATCCTATTTAGCAACACGATGTTTAAAAATGTTGGCAGAACAGTACCAAAATGAATACCCTGTAGCTGCTTTTATTATAAACAATTGTACCTATGTCGACGATATTCTTTTTTCTGAAAATTCATTATCTAAGTTGTCAGAAGCGAAAGAACAACTATGCCATTTGTTAAGTTTTGGAAGTTTTCAATTACATAAATGGGTTTCAAATTCACCAGACCTATTGAAAGAAATACAAAAGGATCTACAACATTTTGATGACATTGATCTAGAGAAAAACAACTCATCTTTGAAAACACTAGGTATGAATTACAATATTAAGTTAGATTCATTCATTATATCGAGTCCCAAAACTATTGATAGCATGCCTCAATCTAAGCGTGAAATACTTAGCTTCATAAGTGGCTTCTATGACCCACTGGGCCTTGCTGGACCTATTGTGGTAAGCGCCAAGGCTATAATGCAACGCTTATGGCAAGAAAAGTTGGAATGGGATTCAGTGCCTAATTGTGAACTGCTACAGCTTTGGCACAAGTTTTATAATAGCTTGCTTACAATGAAACCAATGCTTATACCGCGACATACAAGTATGCATGACACAAGCTTCACACAAATTATAGGATTTTCTGATGCATCTAGCAATACTGGTTATGGTTGCTGTGTATATTTAAGAGTTGTGGATTCAGTAGGCAATGTCAAGATATCTTTACTTTGTTCGAAATCACGAATAAATCCCATTAGTCAGAGTTTATCAGTTCCTCGACTGGAACTTAATGCAGCTTTGTTGCTTGCAAAGCTTATAACCAGAGTACATAATGTATTAACTGTTAAAATGCAAATACAGGATGTGATACTTTATTCTGATTCACAAATAGTATTAGCCTGGCTTAAAACTAACATAAACACTCTTAAGGCTTATACAGCGAATCGTGTTAAGGTAATCTCACAACTCACACAAAAATACACATGGACATATGTTAGCTCGAACGAAAACCCCGCCGATTGTCTTAGCCGAGGAGTCATGCCAGACGAGTTAGCCGATCACGACTTATGGTGGAAAGGCCCAGCTTTTCTGAATTCACGTGAGTACAAGCCACAATTAAATTTAATTTTGCCACAGGATTTACCGGAGGTTAGCGTCCACTCTGCATGCCTAAACGCAATGGTTTGTACTACTTCTGGTGAGCAATTGTTGTGTCTTGATTTTCTTGAAAAGTTTTCTGATATAAATAAAATGGTAAGAGTTTTAGCTTACATTTTACGTTTTGGTCAGAATGCAAAGTCTAAAATCTCTAAAAATAAACTTAATTATATTACAACTCAGGAACTTGATCTGTCATTATCAATGATTGTAAAATATGAACAACAAAAGTATTTGTCAGAAGAAATTCATGTTCTAAGATGTAATAAAACCAATGTTAAAGGTAACTTAAAACCATTATGTCCGTTTATCGATGACGGGGGTTTGGTCCGTGTGGGTGGTCGATTACAAAATGCCTCCATCCCTTATACACAGAAACATCCCATTGTTTTACCTAAGGATTCGCGTATCACTAACTTAATTATCACAAGTGAACATATAAAGAACCTCCATGCGGGTTCAAAGCTCGTTCTGTCATCGATAAACCAAAGATTCTGGATTGTGAATGGTCTCAGACAAGTTAGAAAAGTTTTACATAAGTGTACTGTTTGTTTTAGACTAAAAGCTGAATCAGCAAAACAGTTAATGGGTTCTTTGCCACCAGATAGAGTCAATGTATGTCGCCCCTTCCAAAAGGTTGGTTTGGATTATGCTGGTCCGATCCCACTAAAAATAGCCAGGATCAGAAAACCTATAATTTCAAAAGGTTACATTTGTCTGTTTGTGTGCTTTGTAACAAAAGCCATCCACTTAGAGCTGGCCTCTGATTTAAAAACAGAGACTTTTATAGCCTGCCTAAATAGATTTATATCACGACGTGGACTGCCGACAGACATATATAGCGACAATGCTTCAACCTTCAAATGCGCAAAGAACCAATTAAACGAACTACATAATTTGCACAACTCGCCAGTTCACCAAAGACAAGTTTGTCAATTTACAGCTCAAAAGAGAATTAATTTTCATTTTTTGCCTTGCTACTCACCTGTCTTCGCTGGACTGGCAGAAGCTGGCGTCAAGAGTGTAAAATACCACTTAAAGAGAGTGCTACTAAAGTCTATTCTTACTTATGAAGAACTATATACTGTCCTTTGCCAAATTGAGTCGAGTTTAAACAGTAGACCTCTCATGCCATTATCTAATGATCCAAATGATTATTCTTGTGTAACCCCAGGTCATTTTTTAATAGGAACCGCCTTAAATACCTATCCTGAGCCAAATGTAAACATAGTAAAACAATCTCAATTTTGGAAAATTTGTAATGAGATGAAAATTTCATTCTGGAAGGTTTGGAGTAAGCATTATTTAAATTTGCTACAATCTCGCCCTAAGTGGCAAGACACTCAACCTAATGTAAAAGTAGGAACATTAGTGATCCTAAGGGATGACAACTTGTCACCACTATACTGGCCCTTAGCCAGAGTCATAAATACTTACCCAGGTAAAGATGGTAAAGTAAGAGTAGTTGAAGTCAAGACTGCAAATGGCCATACACATAAAAGAGCTGTAATGAAAGTTTGCGTATTACCACAGGAATGTAGTGGTGCCAATTAATAAGATGTAAATCTTAGTTTTGTTTCCTATTTTATTAATATTAGTAACTTTTTAGTTTGAAAGTTTGTATACTACCACAGGAATGTAGTGGTGCTAATTAATAAGATAAAAATCTTTGTTTTATTTCCTTTTTATTAAAATTAGTAATTTTTAGTTTGAAAGTTTGTTGTTCTATCGCTGAAATGAAGCGGTCAATAAGATGAACACTTAGTTTTGTTTCCTTTTATTACAATAAATGTAAGTAATATAGAGAATAATAACAGTACCTTTAAGTTACATTGTCAGTTGTAAATTTATTTGATTTGAGGTGTTTTAAATTTTCAGCATACTTTAATATCAAGTACTCAATTGATCTTTTAGTTGCCCCGGCAATATGTTGGCAACACAACATTTAGTTTTATATAATCTGTGCTGTCACAGGCTGTCACTACTGTCAATGTCTTGTAAAATAAGAAAATTAAATGTAGCACACGTTTATCGAAGATCTGCATTTTAATTTAAATAAATAACCAAACAAGTCTCCCAACATACGAATAAAAACAAATAGTACTATTTTGTCTGCCTGTTTGTTCGAGCTGAACACAAACAGCTGAACTTTTTTATATCTTTTTCGGTTAAAAGTTTAGAGAGCAATTTAAAAAGTGTCAATCAAGGGATTGAGTGATAAAAATGTCAATATTTAGGAACAAATTGACTTTGAATAAAGTGGGGAAGTTACAGCGGTTCGGTGTTCTTTTTTCTATGTTTAATTCAAATAATATTTTTTATTTTATTGTATTTTATTTTGCAAGAGAACCAGGGTTACCGACATAGCCCGAATAATTGCCAAACTTAAGTGGCAGTGGGCAGGGCACATTGCTAGCAGAACGGATGATCGATGGGGCAGAAAGGTTTGGAGTGGCGACCGCGAACCGAAAGACGTTGCGTTGGAAGGCCTCCCACCAGGTAGACCGATGACCTGGTGAAGGTTGCGAGAAGGCCTATGTCCAGCAGTGGACGTCTTTCGGCTGACATGATGATTGTATTTTATTTTTTAAACTAGTTATAGGTGCTGTCCTACAGCTGAGCAAATGTCTTCGTCATAGTTTTCCAATCTACTATATGCGTTGCCTTTTCCAATTAACGTTCTGTGAAAGCATATAAGGCTATATAACGTTAACGTTCTGTGAAAGTATATAAGGCTTTCAAACCAGCTCGGTATAATAAATATATACCGAGCTGGTTTGAAAGTCCTTCAATTCAATACTGCGGAAAACCCTTCATTTAATGACAATACATAACACACATTCAATTTAATTATTCGTGGTGCAGTCAAGTCGGAGAACATGACTTAGAATATTCTGGTAAGATGTCATGCCAGATTTTCTAGACTAGATATCGACGCCCGTCTTCTCTTATCTATTCTGTGGCCTTTGTGAGAGCTCTTTCACGTACCTTCTAGAGTTTTCTTAAGTATACATATACCGAATTCCAAAGCATAACACTAAAAAGAGCAAAAATAACTTTCGTTTCAGAAGTCGGTGTTGTTGGTGCCTCCTATTTTTTTGTTGTTCTGCGTCACCGACTTCCGAAACGAAAGTTATTTTTGCTCTTTTTAATGTTTTGCTTTGGAAGTCTATATATCTTTTCTGAAAAAGTTGTTTATTGGGTGCAAATTGACTTAAGAGAACTCGAGCATTTTTCTCTTTTTAGCTTTGGTACACTCTCACTAAAAAGTGAGCAAGTTCTATAGTAAGGTACCTAAAGGATTGAAAAAATACCCATAATAACTCAATTTACACATTCGTGTTGTTTGTCGTTTCGGTTGTATGTTCCATATCTTGAAAACTCCTGAACCGATTTTGATGAAGCGTTTATTGTTCCCTAAGTTGAGAAATACGTAATCCAATAAAAAAGAATTATCATGATCCGACTACTAGTTTTACAGAGATGCATAGGCAAATATACATAAATGTAAACTTACATACACTTATGAAATTTGACAAACGTGTTTAGAAGCCCACATAGAGTAACATACGTGAATATTGAGAAATTCCAACAATGAAACATACGTACGTATAGATTTGGTAACTTTCTTTTTTAGAAGTCGGTAAAAAAGGGGTTTCCCTTTACTGTACTGTAAACAGACAGCGCTTTCTAGTTTTAATACAAATGTCATGCACGAGTAAAAACTCGCTCTAAACCCACTAATGTATTTTGCATACATATTAGTTTTGTTTTATTATTCAGCCTCTTTATTTGGTTTAAAACTATTTCACACATAAATTCAGAAAGCTATATCAATAAAATCTCTTATTCAATTTTAAAAACGTTTTAATTTAAATTAAACAGAAAACAATGACTCCTTTGTTTTGTGTCCACTTTTACACATCAAAAGCACCTAAAATTAGTTTACAAATAGATTCCGGACCTTTTTAGAGCGGTCTCTAACATGGGTTCGTCCTTAAATAACTATTTCGGTCCTTTACCAACAACATGTAAGTTATTACAAGCTTAAGGTGGTAACAGCCGCAACCGACCCTGTAGGAACAAAATGGACATGCGCTTCACATTGGCGCGAACCAAAGTTTATTCTTGACTTTGCATTTATTTTTTTGACGTTTATAAAAGCCGTATCTTACTAAAATTTAGATAGTGAAATTGTCTTTGAGATGATGAATTTTGCATAAACATGCGCTGGATGATTTTAGTATCATTGTTTGTTGTTTTTAATTCATAAATGTTACTAATCCACAACTGAGTTTATGGAGACTGATATTTAGATTCTGCCAGTGGCTTCGAGCGTAAATGTCGAAAATTATCCCAAGGTAACATATTGCCGAGATAAAAAGTATTATATGTGCTATTCCAGACTATAATTTATCTCTAAGCCAAATTTCATCCAGATCCGTCCAGCCGTTTGAGCGAGAAGAAGTAACAAACATAAAAACACACACTGACAAACTTTCGCTTTTACAATATTAGAGTGATAAATAAGATTAGTAAGATTTACTAGAAAAATAAAGATCAGCATTTAAGACGTGACATTCATTTTAAAATCTAGTCGTATATCTGCCCCTTAAGGTGACAACGTGTGCCACAAATTGTTTGAAAGTATTTTAAGCCACGGTTATGCCAGTTTTATCTTTGCATATAATTATGGCTGTAGAAAGAAGGTTATAATGTTAAAACTCGATTTAAATTTTTTGAACAGGTTGTTTATTAAAATTTCTAATGTCTTTTGAAGACTACAAAAGTGTAATACTGGCAAATATTATTACACCAGAACATATTATGCATATAATTGCACCAACGACATTGTGATTATAAATGCTAATGTCAATATTAACTTTAAAACTTTCGCGTTTTATAATTGAAAAACAATATACCACGGGAATTTTACGCGATGATTTCGTTAATTTATCTATTTCACCCGAAGTTTCGGCGGCGTGGAATCCAGTGATTTATAAAAACATTACCTCTTTTTGTGCAGTCGGCGAACTTATAGAATAAGGACACGGTCAGTGTTGTGTGTAGAAATGTGAGGGTAGAGGAAGAAATTTTTGCCCCAACGGAGCCACAACACCGAGATACCAGTCTACCCGGGACCACGGTCGTTGCAACACGGCCGAAACGTCGGGTGAAATAGGTAAATAGGTAAAAAAATCGAAATCATCGCGTTAAATTCCCGTGATATATTATTTTTCAATGCTAGTGTCTATGTTTTCTACGAACTGTAGCCCGATTTCAAAGCAAGATGAACAGACATTTTCTAGACTCGCTCATTTCAAAGTAGACCTCATCTATGCCTAAGTCTTTGGTCAGCTGGACCCACTTTCCAATAATCATGTACAAAACTCATTTTCAAAGTTATCGCCTTTTTTTAAGACGACGACTAACGCCCAAGCAGCACATTAGCGAAAATTACAGCCAAAGGCTCTTATGTAGCTGTATTAACGGATAAAATGATTATTGAGGCTGTATGAGGGGTGATCTCTACACTATTTAACAGCACAGCTGACTAATGGCTGTACAATGGAGTAAAAAACAACAAAATGCTTCTTAGTAGAATTTGATAGAACTATTGTCCAGCCTTTGGCTACGTATAATGCTACTAGCTGGTTAAGAAGACCAAAGCTTATAAACGGCTGCTTAGCGCGATAGTGTCACCCCTCTTCTAAGCTGTGAGCTGTACTAGAGAATCAACTTTTGCCATTGGCTTTTTTATGGTGTAAACTAATTCTATTATAATGCTACCACAATGAGCTTAATAGTAGCTGGTTAAAAGTATTTAAGAACTATATGAGCTGTAAATTAGTGTAACTTTACTCCACTTTATTTCCAAAGCTTGCAGTGTAAATATTATCTATTATACAGCTTCTAGAATTATTGAAGAGTAAACATAGGTTAGTAGTGGAATTTTTTTCATAACATGGCTCGCTAGTTTGGCATAACAGGTGAGAATAAGTAGCATCACACAATCAAGTAAAGTACCTACCTAAGCTATTTAGAGTACGAAATACTCGAAATGAGTTAAAGTTTTCTAATCAAGATTACATGTCCCTAAAACGCTGTTGTATAGTCTCACATTACTCCTCTAACCAGTCGTTAGAGTAACCGAAAACCATTGTACAGCTAGCGTACAGTTTCCAGCTGATTAATGAACTTGAATATGGCCATTGAACAAAAAGAGTTGGTCAAGGGAATTTAGTTAGAATTATTGCTGGATAACAAATTGACGCCATTTTAATGTGAACAAGCCAATTACATATGAAAAAATCACTGATGTCTGTCACTGACAGCTGTATAGTCACTGTTGTCCAGTGACTATACAGCTATGTGTGCTGCTTGGGCGCCAACGACCTTGAGGGAACGAAAAGCGCACTCGTTGGACACCCGCGCGACCCAAAATTTAGTAGTTTTTTGTACTTTCCTATTATTCTTGACTTAAAAAAAAAACCTCGAATGAAAATGTAGATAATTAAATTGTCTTTGAGATGGTGTCGATTTCATTAAAATTCGCCCAGCGGTTTTGGCGCGATTGTCGTGTTTTTGTCCGTTTTAGACATAACTTTACAAATTAATTACACTGTGTTATACGAATAAAACTCAACATTTTCATAGATTAAATTATTAAGAAAGTGTTCTACTACAACATATATTTTTTCCAAAAAATTGCGACTAGCTGTTTAGACGTGATTCTCATTTTAAAATCAGCTACTCAAGGGAATCGGCGCCTTAAACCACATTTTATACTGCGCAGTCACTCGAGTTACAATGACACAGGCATACCTACTCACATATTGAAAAATCTAGTAACAAAATCATCAATTCTCAAAGACTAACCGAACAGCACATTTAAGGCGCAGGGCACACAGAAATGGCGTCGGGCGCGGACATGGCACGGGCGGCTTCCTATTCCATTCAAATTTCATACAAAATGCATGGAAATAAAGTGCCATGTCCGCGCCCGACGCCATTTCTGTGTGGCTTGCGCCTAAACTGGGAATTCACCCCAAAATCATCTTACTTACTCGTACAAAAACAGAACAGAACACGAAACGAGACAGAAAATCCATACACAAAACTGCCGATTCTGTCCTTACAACAATAATATCAGGGCCCAACAAAAACTCATTTAAATGTAAAAACTTGGGCTCCTAATTTGGGAATCATGTCATCAAGAGATTATCTTGGATTTTCCACTCTTTAGGCGACGCCGGCTGTATTTATAAGAGGATTACTGTTGTGATCCTTGTACTGACGACAAAAGAGATAAGTAGGCAGGCATCTGAACACATGCCTTTTTATCCGACTGTGGCGAAGAGGGGCAATTAATTCATGCGGTTTTTGAGCAAATATTTTATTTTATTTTATTAATGATTAAAAGTGACGCACAATGTATGCAATTGCTTCTGTTGCCGATTCAGATTTTTTTATATTTCAGGGCTGCCAACATGCTTTGTAAACTTATAAAATACTTACCCCTTTATTCCCTACTAGCTGTTACCCGCGGCTTCGTTCCCGTAGACCACCCCAATAGACCCGTTTACGGTATTTAAAAATAGCCTGTGTCACTCAGCAATAATGTACCTTTTTATTGGTGAAATAATTTTTTAGATCGGTCCAGTAGTTTCGGAGCCTATTTGGTACAAAGAAACAAACAAAAAAATATTTCCTCTTTACAATATTAAGCATAGGCAATAAACCTTAAAGTGATAGTGACAGCAAGAAACTTAACGGCGAGTAAAAATTGAGTTTAGTTTAGTGACGTTGACAAACGTTA
The DNA here is from genome assembly GCA_948252205.1 of Orthosia incerta. Classification (NCBI taxonomy): domain Eukaryota; kingdom Metazoa; phylum Arthropoda; class Insecta; order Lepidoptera; family Noctuidae; genus Orthosia; species Orthosia incerta. The sequence continues at coordinate 26,517,601 of OX411756.1, read as the reverse complement.
TTTTTTTGACTACGCAGCACATGCAAAACGTGAACATTTAAAAAAAAAAAAAATGCTCGCGCTTGACCACTATCTCACCTGATGGTAAGCGATGACTTGTCGTCGCGCTTGACTCGTCACTCTAGACCCCCTAGGTTGTAGCTATCGGCAAACACAGACTCCGGCAGGGAAAACCAAGTTTTTTTTAATTTGTTTTAGACTAGCTTTTGACCACTATCTCGCCTGATGTTAAGTGATGATGTGGTCAAAGGTGAAGCACGTTTGCCTAGAAGTAACCTATTCACTCTTGACTTGAAGACTCCTAGGTTGTAGCTATCAGGAAATAAAGACTGGAAAACAGGGAATTCCATTCCTTAACTGTAATGTTTATGAAAGTATTTTTTAAACGTTTAGTGTTTAGGGGTGGGATGTCCAATTATCCACCATGTACCGATGGCGCATCGCCTTACCTCTTGTACTCCAATTATGAAACGGGCTATGCGAAATTAGATCATGCGTTTCCATCGAACACTCTCAAAAATGCAACCGATAAAAAAAACTTTTTTACAAAAAAATACTACCGACTTCCAAATAAGAAAACTACAACCAACACCAAACCAACCAACTACAACTCTGTCACCTATGACCTAGACTAGAGTCAAGAGCAAACCCATTACAAATAAAAAAAAAAAAAAAAAAAAAAACTACAAAGTGAAAAATAACTTCATTTTTGGAAGTCGATGTTTTTCGTGGGTACCATTTTTTTTGCGTTATGAACACCGACTTCCAAAAATGAAGTTATTTTTCACTTTGTAGTTTTCATATTTGGAAGTCGGTAGCATTTTATTGTATAAAAGTTTTTCATATTATTATTTTTAGTTGTGTCTACCTAATAGGCAAGTTATATTATATTAATAGGCAATGTTTAGTAAGTTTCCTGTAACGCCAGAGTACGAGTAGATTACCCGAATATCATGAAACTTGAACATAACCGGTCAAATGAGAGATCTGCGTACCCCTTAAAAGCGTACTGGCGTGATGTTATGATATGAAATGGTATAAACAATAAACAGACATGCGATTGCAGCAGTCCCGAGAGATTTGCCGTTATTTATTGAAGAGTTCTGTTGTATATCTTCGAAGTCCTTCATCAGATCTTCACCAAATTAAAATGGGACCAATTTCGGCACATAAGCTTTCAAACAAAAAAAAATGTCAAAATCGGTCCATAATATATACAAAAAAGTATCAAGTCGAACATAGAACCTCCTCCTTTTCGAAAGTCGGTTAAAAACAGAAAAACTCGCGGTTACATGGCGACGATGTTCAAGGCTCCGACGCTTTAACTTGACTAGTGCCTCATTGCCGATGAACCTGTTGGACTGCATAAAGTTTTGAGTGTTGACCTCTGATATTATAGAGGTCAATCTGTGCTGTTTCTATCGCATCATATTGTATACTATGCTTGTATTCTTAGAATAAACAGTGCAACAATTTAGTAAATAGGCCAATAAATAAATACAAGTCCTTCTATCAGCTATAACCTGCACACATATCTCCTTGGTCGATTGTACTTTGAGGTTGGCTCCCAAATAGCCAGGATACGAAGTTAGATGACAAAGTTTTGGTGCTTTAGAAGATAATTAGGTGGTTCAGCAAGTTATGTGGTGGTGGAATTATGGGGTTAATGTCGTGGAACAGACTTTGGCAAAGTTTTTGGCAGAAAGCTTTATATATGGACATGTAGATTAGTAATTACTTTAATGTCAATAGCCTTAGTGGTAAAGGGAACAGTCGTGCTTTCAAAGATAGTAGTTAATCTAAAGACGTGTTCCTTCCTCTGTTTTGCTGTGTGTGACATTCTTCTTGGTCGGTTGTGTCCGCCGAGATATACGGTAACTTTACTGTTTAAACAATTAGACAAGATAAATTAATCAAAATACATCCAATAAATGCGGTATCTCTTATGTGTCTCCGTATCTCTTCCGTTTTACATCTAAACCAAATGAAATGACACACAAAATGATTAAGAATAAGACTTAAGATACTTGTCATCACGACAGTAAGTTCTCTTGACATGAAAACACTTCTCACGTGGAGCCGCTATATGCTTATCTTTACATCTCGCTCAACAACATGGAATTATTTTGTTTTAGAAATATTTTTGATATGTATTAGTCAACAGTGGCGGCTGGTGGATCATGGTAGTAGTAGTGCAATTTGCCGTCTCACTGGGTAATTGTGTTAAGTTTACTAAAAATCACAGGAGCCTATGTAAATCGGCAAACCATCTCGCTAGCGACTTCTAATTCGACGCCAACGCCATCTAGTTACGTCGTTGTACAACTTTACTCGACCCGCAGATAAATTTCGTTCGTCAAACTTCGCCCGCTCTCGGTAATCTTCGGTTCGCTGGGACGGTGCACGAGAATGGTCATATTTTGCCGTACATTTTCTATTGAACTATCTCTGTCTCACGCACCAGGCGTTTTCGCTTGTTTCTCGTAGAATAGTATGAACTCTCGCCGTGCGCTTTAGCCCCGCGCACGGGGAGTATTTTTTACAACGATATACGTCTTATTACTTTAGCAAAGAGCTTAAATTTGTTCGTCATAATTTCGTAAATATTGAATAGATCGTTAATCAGATATTATTAAACATTTTTATTTTATTTCTAAACCTATTCACATCTGGCAGTTCAGTGCACGAGTGAACTTAAAGTACAGCCGCCTCTGTTAGTCAATATGATAAGAACTCAAATTCTTTTTTTAAAGATACTCTGGCTATTTTTTTCTTGAAATATTTTCGTACATAAACGCCTTTTCTACAGATTTATTACATGTATTGATAAGTTAACTAACATAAGCGAAAATTCCACAAACCAATATTTCAGCCACTATCACATAATTGCAATTTATCAACTTAATACATTACCTACGTACGTAAGTACGCACTCATCGGATAAGAGAGAATGGGCTTAAAGGAATGAGGGAGAAAACCTTATAAATTGGACCACTTACGCCTTTATCTGCCGAACGGATGAGAGAAGGACATAAAAATAAAATCTTACATTTTTATCCCAATGCGAGATGCAACCGTTATATACATGTGTGTATACGGTATATCCTGACTATCAATTTTGTGGTTTTTTTATTTTTATCCAGGACGTCGAAGGTTTGTTTTTAGGTCCATGAACTAACTTTTCAAAACTGCTCTCAAAACGGTGAAGGAAAACATCGTGATGAATCCGGCATGTCCTAGAACCAATAATTCGAAGACATGTGACATCCACCAACCCGCACTGGGCCCGCGTGGTGGATACCGGCCCATTCCCTCTCACAGAGAGGAGGCCTGTGTCCCAGCAGTGGGAACATTAATAGGCTGATGATGTGATGTGATGTGATATGAACTAACTTTTTGGCTCTCTGAAATTAAAACAAATCATTGTTCTAGAAAGTTATTTGATAGGCTAAACGAATAAAGTCCTGCAGTGGGCCACATAGAAGCTGTATGTCTCCTTGGTTTCGGTTTCCAATAAAAAAGAAATCAGCGGAATACTATAATTTTACATACAGCAACTGCTTATCTGTCCCCAGTAACTGGTTAATTTGATACCCTTGGCACGGGTACTCAACACGAAGAATGAAAATTAGGTTAAAATAAATTGCACTAGATGGCGTGATGCTTCGATTTGTTTTTGAGTTTTGTGAAATATTAAGATTTTCTAGAGACGATCATAAACCATGTATGTTCTTGTTTAATTAACTCTCCTAAGCACAAAATTATGGCTCTTAATTCACATTTCAAAGTTTAAATGAATGGATCATTTAAAATCGATTCCAATAGATGGCGCGGTTTAAAATTTCTAAGGCATCCAATCGATTTTTTTAATTTGTGTTGGCCTAGAACTCAACCACTCCAAATGTGAAATTTTCATCTGTGACAATACGGACAGACAATCGACCCTTCAAAAATTCACAACAATAGCACCAGATATCAAAATTGCAGAAAGTAGTTCACTGCACCTCCTAGGTGCCCCAATTTTGGAAGATAATTTTTCTCCATTCATTGACGCCAAAATAACACATTTCAACAATATTTCGGACCGACTCTCTAAGATTAATGTACATTCGGCTATCACCCTCTTTCGTTATTGTTGCTTTGGTCCAAATTTCATGTACTTTCTTTGCGCTTCGCCATTTTGGAAGCATACACAAATTCTCTTGGACAAAATTGATCAGATTATTCGTCGCACACTATCATCTATCCTAAATGTGGCCCTGGATGACCGAGCGTGGCTGCAAGCTACTCTACCCATACGCTTCGGTGGGCTCGGCATTCGCAAAATTTCTAGTTTAAGCCTACCGGCGTTCCTGTCTTCGGTCCACAGCACTGAAAAGTTAACCAGAAAAATTTTGTTGCCATCACTGGTTAACTGTCAAGTGCCGTACTCGACCGATAATCGACCGAAAAATAATCAGTTTAATCAAACGAAAAACGCTAGTTTCAATTCAATTTCAATTAGTTACGTCGGCACGGTTTCTTTGTATGAGATGAGGCATCTGTATGCCAGTATTATATTATATGTGCCCTTGGCAAGACTGGTGTTAGATTTACTGGATTCTGACTACACGGAACGACTGCCTGATTTTCAAATGACAGTCATATGTGAACCAGGCAGGTCAACGTCTGAGGTGTACTTTACTGGCCATATAAGTCGTAGAACCTATGACCGTTGGGGTAAACGTGTTCTTGAGTGGAGACCGTGAACTGGTAAATGTAAGGTAGGACGCCCTCAGGCTAGGTGGAGCGACGATCTTCGCAGGGTGGCTGGTAGCAGCTGGATGACAGTTGCCGAAAATCGAAACAAATGGCGTGCAATTCGAGAGGCCCATGTCCAGCTGTTGACTGCTATAGGCTGATGATGATGATGATATGAGAACAAGGCAGGTCAACGTCTGAGGTGTCCTTTACACTCAGATTTATAATATTAAATGTTATCACACAGATAAATAAAATGTTGCCATTAAGAAGCTTTAAAATACTTAATGATGCATTTGCGGTATAAGCCATACGATTTCGATAACAAATGCTTTTAGCCGAGAGTCGATTTATTTATAGAATAATTCATTTTATTTATTCTCGTTTCATTTTGCGGTTTTGCGGTACTGCCAAAATGCTTTTTGCAAAGAATTGATGTATGAATGGATGGGACAGAAATGACATCGTAATGGTCGATCATGGAGAAGACTAATGTGTTTTTGGTAGGAAATAATTTATTACGTGTAGTGGAGAAACCTTGACGATTTATGCTAGAAAAGTTAGGTGTTTATTGCTAATAATTTAATTCATAAATCATAACACATAAAAGTCGTCATTGACAGAAACTAACACAAAGCATATCTCCTATTGTCCAAATCATGTCCTCCAAATCATCATCATTTTAGCTGAAAGACGTCCACTGCTGAACATAGGCTTCCCCCAAATGATACCACATTGACTGGTCCCGTGTGTCTCGCATCCAGCAAATGACCACAATCCTAACCAGACCATCAGTCAACCATTTTTTGTTCTTTGGTGTGGGAAATCATCCAATGACTTCTCCCGCTCTGGGTGTAGCGGGAGGGCGTGCCAGACTTTTACTGACTAAAACCCACCCGTGTTCCTTCAGTTGCTTGTGCCAGGGCCTCGGTAACTATCTTTCAAATTTATCCGCGACACAGACAGGCATCGGCCCTAGCGGGCCCCGTCACATTTGCTGACATCTCTTTGAGGCGCGCGTGATACACTACGCACCGTAAACTTGGGCCTGGTTCTTATCGGACGGCGAGCTATCCATTACTTGCCATCCGCAAGCCCGCGCCTACGGTGGCCGGGAATCGGCTTGCGACTTCCAACGCAACGTCTTTGGATTTGCAGTCGCTACTCCAGAGTATTCTGGCCCCATTGACCATCCGTTCTGAGAGAAATGTGACCTGTCTACTGCTACTTATCGCAGTTCTTCGGGCTACATCGGTAACTTTCGTCCTCCTGCGGATATTCTCATTTCTGATGCGATCACGCAAGAAAACGCCGAGCAAAGCCCTCTACTTCGCAAACCATCGAATACAAATCATTTATTTTCTTTAGCTAGCCTGTAGTACACCTAGTTGAGTGCCCTCTTAAGCAGGATGGCTGCTTTAGTCATAGCTGGTTATTTAATGACATAATTAGGGGGTTAGTCCTCAATTGTTATAGAGAATGTATCGAGGGTAGGTTGTTTTAACTGACTTGGAATATAAGCATTTGTATCCAGTGAAAAATCACTAGAATAAAAAAAAAGTCGGTTGCATTGTTTTAACACTGGCCACAATTCGTGACGTTATTTCAAATAAAAAAAGGAACAATAGAACTGCATAAATACCGTATCCAATATATTATTCGATTACCATTGCTCCAAATTCAAAATGTGTTTGTGTATAAAATACGAATCAAGCGACGCAAACATTGCTCTGTCTCTTTTAACCATATGAAATTCACGTTTGTGGGAAAGAGAGTGGTTTAAGCGTACAGTGACTGTATGTAATGTCTAAAAGATAGGAAAAACATATTACTTTTGCGATCAGCATTGCGCTTATATATTGTTATTGGCAATTGAATATTATTTACCTACAGCGGAATGTTTTTTCTGCATACGTTTGCCGCTTAGAATAGACGTACTATGTATCGTACCGTAAAATTGGATATTGTTGACATCACAAAGGCAGCAGTCAATAACAAGATACTCGTTCATGTTTCAGTAGGTGCTGAAAGATGAATTGAATTTCATGTATCAATCGAGAAACGAAAAAAATGTTCTTCTAATTTAAGCTTTAGTTATTCAAAGCCCGATCCTCACGATTGGGATTGTCATAAGAGGAATTGTGGTCATTAAATTGACAAGGGGAAGCAGCCCGGCTTCAAAATATATATACGTGTGTATGATGATGTCCGACTCATCTTCAAAAATTCCAATGGTTTACTATTTCACCAACTGTTCAATCTACCGTCCTAGGATACCCCCCGTTTCCTCAAGTTCGTAACTCCTGTTCCCCTCATTGCAAACTACTCATGTGGGCTTTTTTATATAATATTTGTGTTTTATTGCTTTGTGCATATTTTTAAATTAAAACTAGATATAAAATTAGCAAAAAATGGTCACTGGTCGCGCAGACAATACATTTGGTATGTTACTATAAAGAATCGCAATTATTGTGCAATTATTCTACACTAGCTATCCCACGCGGCTTCGCTCCCGTCAACTGGCTACCTACCTACCCTACCCTACCTACCCTACATACATGAATGAATGTTGCGTAACTTTAACCGCTTACGCAGCGCACGCAACGGAAGCTCTCAAAAAGGAATAAGTTTTCATTTATGCTCCGCTCCTATTAGTCGTAGCGTGATGTTATACAGTCTATTAGATAAATGGACTATCCAACACAAAAATATTTTTCAATTCCAACCAGTAGTTCCTGACATTAGCGCGTTCAAACAAACAAACTCTTCAGTTTTATAATATTAGTATAGATAGTGTAGATTATAATGTCAAAATTAGTTGACAGTCGCTTTACGAGTATGCTAGTTAATATTTAAGCGAGGTACCATACAAAATGGTGCATCTTATTCCTGTTTATAAAGTTAAAATTTCATAATATTCTCTCATACAATTATTATCTAATAGCTCACCATCTGCTAAAAGCACGGTAGAGAATCTGCCTCGTACCGCCTCGTACCGCCAACCTCGTGCCCCTAAGTTCGCAACAACACAATTCCTGTTTCTCCCAGCACAAAGTTGGGAGCGATTTGTCCGCACTAACTAATTTGTTTGTTCCTGTGTCTGAATCCCAGCGAGATATTAATAAGAGTGCTTTTAAAGGTGTGAATGTCGTAAGTGGTGTGAATGGGGTTGAGTAATGTGTCTATTATTTTTTGTAATACATACATAAACTCACGTCTTTTTCCATGGGGGTAGACATAAACTACAGAACGCCACCTGCTACGATCCTTACATAATTATTTTGCTTCACTCACATTCATACATCTAGTCATACACACACGCCGGTTATGGGTATTGCGCACCTGGCCTTTCTGAAGAACGTCACCAATAAGGTCTATGTATGTATTTCTTTATTTTTTATAATGTTTTTGTGTAATATTGTTTTCTCAAAAATGGTATTTAATGTTGTCATAACATCTCTAAAAAGTATCCAGAAAGTGAACTCTACCGGAGACTTATTCACAACTGCCCAGTAAGAAGCGAGATTTTAAATTTGGAATCTCCTACTGTCCAGTAAGTAAGTATGTAGTTTACTTACTGGACAGTAGTACGGATTGGTCCGATATATCAAAACGTAACTTATATCAGATATAGATATCATATCATATTGATATGATATCTATATTTTTGTTAAAGTTTCTTTAATTTTTGAGAAAAACAATATACAAGCCTCAACCAGTAAGAAAGCCATTCTGGCCTTGCATATAACCGGTTTACCCATACTTGGCCAGGAAGGCTTACTTACTGGATTCTGCAGTAATGTACTATTTCTTCTGTCTGCTAATTTGTGGAATGCGATGACGATGGCATTCTGTAGTTTTGGTCATGTAATACGGCTACAAAATTAATAACGTGGATAAAGTTGCTTTAAATAGTAAAATCCACCAGGAAATCGCTTTTATCAGAGTACACACTTTTTGATTTCTTGGTAAATTACTGTTATTCGTGTGAATGATTCGAAATTGTTATCTATGCTACAAGTTCGGAAGGTAGGGATGCCCGATGAGTGAATAAATCGACACGAGTCGGGAATCATACATTATTTTCCTATGCATTGTGCGACGAAATAAAAAAATATATCTGAACCAAGCAAGAAATTAATAAAATGGCGGGCTTATTCAAGCGCGCTCAGCATATCCACAGATTAACTAATAGTTCCTCGGGCATGTCTACTGCGCATGGGAAAATAGCTGTCACGTCGTAACGCAAGAAAACATGAGCAAAATATACGTTCTTCCAAACATATTTAATGAATATTTAAAATTAATTTATTGATCAAATCTAAATCTAGAGTAATTAAAATCGCCTTTATTGAATTATTAGTTATATTTTACCTTTTTAAAGAATGATAATCAGTACTTAACTAATTTGTAAAATTCTTCTTCTTCTACCTAGCGTTTATCCCGGTTGCTCATCCCGCCCAGCGCGGGAGAACCCAGGGTCCGCTTTCCACTTCCTTCTCCACTTTGCCCGGTCTTCGGCATCCCTCGCAACTAGCCCATTGGCGCGCATGTCATCCTGCGCGACATCAAGCCAGCGTTTCTTTGGTCGTCCTCTGCTCCTGGTGCCAGGTAGGGTCATGTCCAGGCATTTGTTTCCCACGTAGCTTGCCGGTCGTCGTAAGACGTGGCCGTACCAGCGGAGGCGACTTTCCTGCAGCTTGTCAGCAATGTCACGGACATGAAGGCTGCCGCGGATGTATGTATTCCGTACACGGTCTTTCCGCGTGACGCCACACATCCACCGCAGCATGTTCATCTCCGTGACATGCAACACCTGTCGGTGTCGCTCCAGCACCGGCCACGCCTCACTGCCGTACGTAAGGACAGGCCTTATGATGCTCTTATAGACCTGTCCCTTCAGCTTGACCGGCATTTTGGGGTCACAAATGACACCCGTCACCTCGCGCCATTTCGCCCAAGCCGCTGATACACGGGCCTTGATGTCGCGATCGATGTCCCCGGACGCATCAAGCACAGATCCGAGGTACTTGAAGTTGTGAACAGTGTCGTCGCCTATACGGAGAGACGTCAGATCTGTGCTATTGCAGGCCATATACTCCGTCTTCGCCACGTTTAGCATCAGCCCGCCGTTCTCAAGCGCCTCCCTCCATGCGTGCACGCGTCTGGTGAGTCGTCCTTTGTCCCCATCTACCAGTGCGATATCATCAGCGTACATAAGCAGCCAAGGCTGCGGTAGTTTCTGTACGCTGGCTGACAGTTCGTCTAATATCACACTGAAGAGATAGGGGCTCAAGACGGAGCCCTGATGCACGCCTACGGTTATGGGGAAAGGGGTGGTATCACCAACAGCGGTCCTGACTATTGAATCGGAGTTGCGGTACATGTCACGTACGATTTCCACGTAGGTCTCTGGTACCAACTTCGACCGCAACGCCCACCAGATCATCTCCCTGGGAACACAGTCAAAGGCCTTCTGCAGGTCCAGGAATAGAAAATGCAGAGGCTTATTCTTTTCCCTGTGCTTCTCCATGAGGATCCTTAGGGCGAATATAGGGTCCATGGTACCGCGTCCTGGTTGGAAACCATACTGGGAGTCCGACACTGTACACTCCTGTCGGATCCTGGTGTCAATAATGCGCTCGAAGAGCTTTATGGTGTGTTACATCACCTTTATACCGCGGTAATTACCGCAATCCTGAACGGACCCTTTACCCTTGTGGACCGGCGTTATTATACTAAGCCGCCACTGATCGGGCATTATTCGGTCGCTCAGGATTTTATTGTAAAGGTTAGTAAGAATGCACACACCACGAGCCCCCAGCGCTTTCCACGCTTCAATTGGCACCTCGTCCGGTCCGACAGCTTTCCGATTCTCCATGTGACGAAGAGATGCGAGGACCTCGTCAGGTGTAATCGGTGGCACGAGTCCATTGTTCGGGAGTTGTTCGGGAGGGTGCACTTCCCGGTGCTGAGTATTCAGCAAGACGTGGAAATAAGAGCGCCATCTCTCCTTCACCGCACGATCATCGTACAGGAGCTCGCCATTAGGGCCGTTGACGCTGCAGCAGCGAGTAATATCTTGCGCTGCTTTGGCCCTAGAGCGCGCCAGTTTATATATGAGCTTGTGCCCCTCAGGAGTGTCCAACTTAGCATATAATGGTTGCAAGTGGTCACGCCTGGCTCTGGCTACAGCTTTCTTGGCAGCTCTTTTCGCAGTCCTGTAAGATGCGCGATCTTCAGGAGATTTGGTCGCTTGCCACGTCTTGAAGAGCACTTTCTTCTCCCGTAATGAACCCTGGACTGTGGCGTCCCACCACCAGGTCTCCTTGTCGATTTTGCGGCCCCCTTTCGCCACGCCGAGAACTTGCTTTGCCGTCTTTGTGATTGCTGTCTGAATCGTTTTCCAGCACTCTTGGACGGACTTGCCTGCTGTGTCGAGACTAATATCCCCAGCTGCAGAGTCAAACTCTGAGTATCTGGTTTGATCCAGCAGCCACCACTTGATTTGGCGGCGGCAACGTTCGGCGTGTCTGCGACGGGGTTTTACGCAGTGGTCCATGACAAGAAGTCGGTGTTGGGCAGTGAGACACTCACCGGGTATGACCTTACAGTTGGCCACGCGACTGATATGGCTTCTCCTGGTCAGTAGATAGTCGATTTGAGTGGCGTTCCGACCGCTCCTGTAGGTAATCAGGTGCTCGGTTTTCTTTTTGAAGAACGTGTTCACCACGGCCAGGTCTGCTGCAGTGCAGGTTCTGAGAATCGTTTCCCCCTCTGCGTTTCTTCGGCCGTAACCATAGCCGCCGTGGACACGTTCATACTCCCCCTGCACCTCGCCCACATGACCGTTCAGGTCGCCACCCTACATCTCCGAGCCGATCCCAAAACACCGTCTTATCCGAGTCGCTGCAACCGACCTGTGGGGCGTAGGCACTTATTAAGTGGGTCACGACCCCCTTAGTAAGCAACCTTACCACCATAAGTCGGTCGCATATGCGTCTAACTTCCAGGACGCTATCGTGGAAATGCTCGGCGATCACCACTGCCACACCGTTCTCCCCACCAGATGAGCCTGTATAGATCAGCTTGTAGCCGTGCCCAATATTCCGGCTCCTGTTGGCCTTCCACCGTGTCTCCTGCAGGAATGCCACTGGCACTTTACGCCTGGCAAGTATGGCCGCAAGTTCTGCGGATCGTCCCGTAAGCGTGCCAATGTTCCAGTTTGCAAAGCGAATCTTCGTAGTTGGTGCTAACGTCTTTAGCCGGGCTCGCACGGGGCCCGGTAGCCCTCGCATACTTGTCGCAGGGTTAAGGCAATCTCCATGCGCGTCGTTATGCGGCGACGCCCTAGCCCTAAACGTATATTTCTTTCTTTTTCTATCCATTTTTAAGTGGCTTTGTGCCAATTACCGGGGCGACTGCCGTCTGACCCCCGAACCCCTAGGACGAACCCCAGAGGAGTGGCATCGCCAGAGCCCTTTCCGTTGTCCAGCAGGTGCGCCACGTGCAGGCGAGGTTGGCTTGGGCTCCAAGATCTTAGCGGAGCCCCTTACACCCTACTAACTAATTTGTAAAATTACACCTTACAACTAACTAATTTGTAAAATTGTTTCACAAATAATAAAAACTCTATGCGTCTGGCTGACGGCGAAGTTAAAAATTAAAAAAATCCAGAAAAGTAAAAAGCACTAGTGAAAAAAGTGACTCTTTCCGCACAGTTTGGCTGATTGGAAAACGCCCTTTTCGAGGACATGCATTGTAATATTATCATTATATACGTTGTCATAATAATAGTCAATACACAATATTCACACTAGAATTCGTGTGAGAAAACAACATACACTCTAGCGCTTGGCTACGCGCGTAGCAATCGTATCAAGGACAGTGCTACGTCGTAGCCACTCGTAGCAGTGGCGTAGCTCTATGTTGGTTGACACTGCAAGAGAAAAGATTTTAACACCAAATTCCTAGTACCAAGCGGTCATTGAACCCTTTACCAGCCCTTTCAGACCAGCAGATTGTTTTATTCCCACGACACAGTCTTAACATTTTTCATAAAAAAATCTAATTACATTTAAACAAGACGTCTCTAGATTCGCAGAAACTTTTTCATTTACCTAATTGTTCCTAAGCTCCTGTGAAGTTGGCACTTTGTTTGTGCTTGTGGTACTTTAAGTGTTTTTCTTTCTTTATTTTCGTTTTTGGTAGATTTTTAAATTAAATAGGAGACAGTACGTGCTATTTAAAATTTGGTTGAAAACTCAAAGGGTTGCGTTAATCTTTGTTAATGTAGATATTTTTTGGCGTGTAAGGATTTCTTTGTGGACCTAAATATTTTTTTTAAACAAAGCGGTTTAATAAAAAAATTGGTGAATAAAGACAGTTTACAATTAATGTGGTTTATGTTTTTTTTTTTCTAAAAAGTTATATTTTGTCAGCGTTTTTAGCCATGTCCTGCAGCGTCACAAATTATCCCATGTGACCCTAATATGTACGTAGAATGTTTTATAATAAAATGCTTTTAAGTTAAAATTATTAAATAAAAAAAAGTGAACAAATTATTATCATGGGTTTGTGGTGTTAACGAAACTTTAATTTTAATATTTTGTCATTACAACATAAAAAAAGAAAAACAAAAATAACTAAATAATGTTCCGTTCTCACCAGAAATAGATAGAATAGGATAAACAGATACCTTATTTAAGGATATTCTCACGAGAGAAAAAAGGGTTTTCTAACAAAGTTTTCCTTAAGCGGTAGACAGTGATCAGATGGGCAATTGCCGTAATATAAAAAAAAATATCGCATTCTAATTTCAGTTACATATAGCCAGTTTCCGAATTGAGTATTTTTTTATACAGCCCTGAGCCTTCTCAGGTCTTTGCTTTAAATTACATAACAATAGCAAGATTAATAGTATATTATTTTTATTTGAGATTTGAAACAATTGTTTTTATGTGATCACTCACGCTCTCTCCTAGCCAGCTGGAGCCATGAAGTGACGTACATGGCGTGGATGGCGCACAGGTTAGTCCTCAAACAGCCTCATGAGGTACGCCTCGCTGGCTGCCTGCAACGCCATCATCACCGAGGTCCGGCACCTTACATCGGCCTCGTACTGCGCGACACAGATTATTAATCTGTAACTGCTCAATCTCCTTCTTGAGGCACTGGAACGGCAGCTTCCTGATGGTCTTCTGGAAGCGGCGTATCTCTAGCAGCGCGATTCTGGTCGGCTTCTTCATGCCGGCCGTGGCCAGCTGCTTACGTGAAGCCCGCTTTGTAGGTGCCATCTTGGTTTAATTTAATTTTATTTCTTACTAACGAGTGACGATGACCAGTGTATGAACAATCTGACGGTGTGTATCGATAGTGACGGTGAGAAATGGTAACTTTCTAAAGCATACTCCTTAGTAACGGCTAAGATAAAAGGATTGAAAAAAATATGTATTTATGTTTTTGTCTTGCACATTATTTTTAAAACATATTTTTTCGTGTAACTAATAGTTGTGCCTTTAAAAAATAATTAACAATACTTTTAGCGACCAGGATGGAAAAACAAATAAAAATAACAATTTGAACAAACTAAAACGAATTTATTTCAAGATAGACTTAATTTTAACAATAGTTCAAGTAATCATTAAAATTCGAGCAATCACAAACGACCGTTTATATTCAAAACGAGTACCAATAACACAAAAACCCAAATAGCACAATATGGAACGAACTTACTGCAAAGTAGCGAAGGTACCGATAACCTTACCGTGCGACGACTTAGGAGAAAAAAGGGGGCGATACTCGCTCGAGCGCACGCTTTTATATTAATCGGTAGGTACCACCACTACCAACAATAAATTCTGCTTATAATACTACATTTTTTCGCAACTTTTGGATATTCCTCCAAAACGACTTGGATCTTTAAAAATATTTTTACACAGTAAAATTGATGGCTTAAATTTCTTGATAACTGAAACAGCATATGTAAATCAAATAATATTTTGTAAACAAAACTGTTCAAAATGAGGTTCAATATTGATATTTTGGCTCCGAGCGGGCGCACGGCCGGTACTGCGTTAACATTGGGTAGATACAAATTAACATTGGTACATTATTTAACATATATCGCCTTAATACAGAATTTGAAGGTTAAACGGTCATAAGACCTCTAATTATATTTTTACAAGTTTTAGACATTGGTTATCGCTGAAACAAAATTACAACGCGAATATGAACAATGTTTTAGTAGGATACCTTTAGACTTTAGAAGATATAAATAAAAAAGTCACATACATGAAATCACTACAGTCAAAAGGCAAATATTATTACATCGTAATTTCATAAAGCAGTCTGAATTCGACGAACATAAAACATTGTACAGAGTTCGAGAAATAGAAAATCGGCAACTTCACATTAGTGAATTGAAAAAGTGACAATGCCAATTTAGGTTGGATAGCTGCGACGTTGCCGCTTTTATTAAGGGGGCGTGCACACGGGCAACTTTCTCACACGACACTAGATGTGAGCAACATATCCCCTATTACTCAAATTATATTAATAATGTTGAATAAGTTCAGGCCCGTTTTGTTATGTATCTTTGTGTCAAGAATGGGATCCGAAAAGCTATACATGATTACAATGACAGGTTACGGCACTATAAGATGATTAGCTTAAAAGAAAGACGTATCAATTCTGACTTACTTATACTGCACAAAATTATAAATGGTTCCATAGATGCGCAATTGATAAACTATTTAAGCTTTAGGACTAGCCAACGTAGCAATCGACATCATCGCATTTTTCAATTGCCTACATCTACCTTAAATACTACCTTTAATAGCCCCCTAACACGTATGGCAAGGATATATAATGAAAGGTCCAACTTGAAGGATACCCTATCGATGTTTTCTCTATGAGTTTCGCTTCATACAGACGTTCCCTATATAAATAGTGCGAGCAATGTACGTCTATATAGCTCAATTTGTTTTGTTATTGTAGTGTTCTAGATAAAGGTCTATTAGACACACTTTTTATTTTTACTTTGTCTCAAATATTCATTATGTCAATGTCATGCATACCTGTTATTTGCATGGTTACTGAAATGCCGATTTTATATATTATTTTATTTGAATTGTAAGTGACAGTGCTGTTGGTGTGCTTATTATAAATAAATAAATAAATATTTAGGTACTTGCCTACGCCCGCAGCTTAGCGTATGTGAAATGTGTTTAATACCCCAATGGGTCACACCAAGTTTATCGCGATAAAAATTGTGCAAAATGTCATCGAAATCCGTTTAGCCTTTTTTGCGTGTCTGAAAAACAGACATACAAATTTTCACATTTATGATATTGAAAATCTATTACTCGGCAATATAAAATAGTAATCAGAGCTGTTATAATATTGGTTATTGAAGTAAAAGGGAAATTCTCGTAATTGTGAGAACGTTCACGAGCCAATCTCAGCCAAACTGCAAAAATACCTCTAATTTCCTATAATTTTCATTAAAAACATTGACAATCGCTGAAATAAGTTTGCGACTGGATTTTGAACATATTTAAATATAGGAATTGCTCTTCAATTATCCCTTATTTTAAGCAAAAGGCAACAATTGTTGCTGGGCAATAATTTTCCGTGTACCCACACCTCAAGGGTCACGCCACCGATCTTTGGTGAGTAGTTCAAGTGGAAGTAACTTGGGTTCAGCTGCTGATTGGATGACGAACCCTTGACGTACCTACCTATAAGTACCTACTTGTTTAAACGTGTAGGTAGTTGGGTTTTGGATGTACACGTGGTAAGCCAATTTACGTTGGTAAGTCGATATTTTGGATAAATATTGGATGTTGTGTTAATTAGGAAGGGAATAGATTGCAAAACGGTTTATTTGTGTTCAATAAAAGGGACAATGATTAATAGGTATGTATGTGAGGTACAAATTAAATTAGCTTCTCTTATAAATACCGGGTTTGCCGAAAACATGTCTTGATACTTGATTTTTTTTTTATGCAATATCAATTTTATGCCCTCTCTGAATGAGAAGAAGCCTTTGGCCTGAAGAAGAATAGTTTCGAGAAAACAGAGGCAAAATAACTAAAACAGTTTCAGTACAATAGGTTTGTTCATGATATTAATAAACAATTAGATGTTATACAGCGTTTTATGTTAACTTGTAACGATAACAAAAAAAAAACTTTTTTTTTTTCTCTTCCAACAAGGTGCCTTACAAACCATATATAATATGTAATGACATATTATTTGATACATCCTTTGTGGCAGACTACTATATGCACAAGGAAATCCTGGCACACTGATGATATGGCCCCTCCACAAAATAAAGTGTATTGTTTTTTTTTATGAAAGACGTTGCCTCACACTAGGAATTTCTTTCTGTGTCGTGGGAGCATTTACAAACATTTAAACTCACATACACATGCAAGCACCCAGGTCCGAAACAATTATCTGAAGGCCATACAAATATTTGTTCCGTGCGGGAATATAACCCGCAACACGTAGCGCAGCAGCCGATCGCTCAACCACTCGCCAACCGTGTCGTCAAAACCGTGTCGTTTTGTTTGCATAGTGAGGGCACCATAGATTTATAAACACACGCCATTGTAAAATATCCCCCCCTTATTTTCCCTTCTCGAAGTATAAACGATATAACGATTTAATCATAAGCATCTTATGAAAAAACTTTAACAATTAATTAGCCATTTCCAACCTACCAAAACATGGAAACTCTCAACATTATTTCCTAAACAAAAAACAAGAAAAAAACCTGTAAACAACAAAAAAGTAACTGACAAAGTTTGTATATGATATCCATAATATGCTACGATACAGATCAAGATTAATGATCGGCGTACACTCTCTGAAAGTAGGAGTGAAAGTGGGGGAACGTATCAAGATTATTATTCACGATGTTCGCCGTATTGTATCGAGTTCGGTGCCATATTTTATTATGTTACGAGAGAAAATGGGGCATTAATTTGTAGTGAACTGGTACACCTGTTTATCTTGTATTTATTTAAGACTAGCTGTTCCTCGCGTCTTTGCTCCCGTGGACCACTCCACCGGACCCGTTATCGGGATTAAAAAATAGCCTATGTTACTCAGAAATAATCTAGCTTTCTATTGGCGAAATAATTTTTAAATCGGTCCAGTAATTTCGGAGCCTATTCGGTACAAAGAAACAAAAAAAATATTTTCTCTTCATAATATTAGTATAGACTAGCTTGTGTCTGTGGTTCCGCCCGAGTGGAATTAGTACTTTTAAACAACTAATTATATAAAAGTGAAAGTTTGTAAATATGGATGTTTGTTACTCAATCACGCCAGAAAAGCTGAACGAATCAGGATGAAATTTGGCACAGATATTGATTAAAGTCTGGAATAGCTAAAATTATGCTACTTTTTATTACGGTAGTAAACACCTGTAGGATGATTCCCAAAAACCACGCATGTGAGGCCGCTGACAAAAGGTAGTATCTCAATAAATTATAGCCTCTGTTTTATTCTGATCTCTATGTTATAATAACTGTATCATCATAATTTCAGTTGAAAAACGTCCACTGCTGGACATAGGCCTCCCTCAGGCGTCGCCACATTGACCGATCAGTATAAGTTAATTAATTAACTATAAATAGTAATTAATTAGTTAATTACTGTATCACACTAATAACACCAATATTATAAAGGCGACGGTTTGTAAGTGTGTGTGTGTTTGTATGTTTGTTACTTCTTGACGTTCAAATGGCTGGACGAATCTGGATGAAATTTGGCACAGAGATAGATTATAGTCATAGTAGTCAGCTTGCCGCGCTACTCGGTGGAACGCAGAGCTAAGAGACTAATTGGCGACGTCAAACTGGTGGATGCCAAGCTTCACAGCTTAGCTCATCGCCGCAAGGTTGCCTGCTTGTCGGTCTTCTACATACTGTATTTTGGCGAGTGTGCTCATGAACTCCACGACCTCATCCCGCCGGCCCCCTTCTACCATCGGACATCTAGACGCACTGCAAGTTACCATCCTCACCTAGTTGCTATTCCACCAATTCGCACCAAGCGCTTCCAAACATCCTTCATAATGCACACAGCAAAAGAGTGGAACTCACTGCCTGCGTCTGTGTTTCCGAACGCATACAACCCGAATCTCTTCAAGGTTAGAGTGAACAGGCTTCTTCTGGGTAAGCTCACTGCTCCATCGTCTACTTTGTCTCTGTCACCTCTGACCTAGACTAAAAATATAAAAATAGTCTGGAACAGCACATAAGATACTTTTTATCGCGGGAATATGTTTTCTTGGGATAATTTTCGACATTGGAAAAAGCCGTTGGCAGAAGCTAGCAGTTTATAGTTGTTCTATCTCACGATGACGGATGAATCGTAGCAAAATGAATCTTATTTCGGTGTCATAAAAATCACCTAACCCGTCATCGTGAGATAGAAGAACTGTACTAAAATACGTTTAGTTGTTTTTGCGCGAAAGAGTAACAAACATCCAACCTTCACAAAATTTCTAAACGGAAAATCTCGTTTTGAGGTGACACTTCGGAGTTCAGTAAAACCTGATCTTAACCAGATTAAATGCGTTCGGTATTAGGGCTTCTAACTCCGGTATTGCGGGACTTCGATATTCCGAGATCTCGCGGTATTGAAAATGTTCATTACAGAAAATGCCGGGATCGAAGGTAGACTACGGGAATGGAAGCCTTAGTGCAAACTAGGAATGAGTTTATTTATAACATTGATTTTTCTGACATTGCTTCGTTAGGATATAATTTATATAATTTCAGAAAACCTTCCTTTGATAGGTTCGCGTTTGACCACTATCTCACCCAGATGGCAAGCTATGGTGTGGTCGACAATGGAGTACGCTTGCCAAGAAGTAACCTATTCAAAAGAAAATGCGAATACGACTAAGAGAGCCCCAAAGATTAAATTGAAAAATGTACTGCTCAAGGAAATAGCCGCTAACTGTGATAAATGATGTTTTTTTTTTTTTTTAATGTATTCTAAGCATGGATGATAGGAACTTAATTGTTACTGTTTGTTATTATTATTTTAGTGATTTTAATTTTATATGATTTTAGTGATTTTATTTTATTTGATTTTAATGATTTTATCTTATCTGATTTTAATGATGAATTTGGTGCGTATAACCTCTAAAAGATTACTAGTAAAATCACACGCGCTTGAACCTAAATTATTAGAGTAATCTAGGCTATAATCGCTGATTCAGCAGTGCTAATTTGAAGGAGAAAAATACGCAGATGAGACGAAAGGCAATGGATAAAGTTCAATTTATTAATTATGCCACATACCTTTGAAACAGCGATTCCCATGCAGATGCAGATGGATGTCACGTTCGGGAAGTTCAGCTCACAGAGTAGATACACTATGCTGGCCAGCGGTACACAACACAGAAGGTCTAGGTAATGCAGATAACACTTTCATGTAGGTTCAATAGGGAACATTGGGCGAGATGATGCGCGATGATGGACGTGCGCGCACCCAACCGTAGTTAAAACGAGAAGAAGAAGGCCGGCGGCGGCGTATTGACGGTGGCGCCACCGCGCGGGATATCACCAAATCAACGATATGTGACACTTATTTAATAAACTGGAACTATTAAACCAATGCCTCTCAATCGCCCTATGGTGATGTAATAAAATATAAAAATTATAAATTAGGAAGCGTAACCAGAATTTTTACTGATTATTTACTTTATTTTATTGTATTGACATAGTATTTGAGTGATTTTATTTAATTTTAATATTTAATTTGTTTTGTATTTGATTTATTAATGGGATTTGTGTGATTTTCAATGCAATGAGATTATCAGAAAATTATTCTTATTATTAGTAACGTTTTGATCAAAATTTTGTAAAATTAAGATTTAATACAAGCGCTTATCCCGCCGACAAACTGTTACGGAGTTTGGTGGGTAAACTTAAATGTGTAAAATTGTTTGATCCAAAATAAACGATTTATTTATTTTATTTATCTTGACTTAACGACCACTAGTCATAGTAACCAGGAAACACAAACTCCGGCAGGGAATCACACTTTTTAGCTGAACGCAAAAAGAAAGTATTCTGAAAAAGTTTTCTTCGCCCTCCACCACAGACGGATAAAAATAAACAAAAGTTAGTTATGGAGACTGTCGACGGACGTGAAAACTTAAAACTTTGGATTAACTATGTATAAAACGGGTGTATAATTTATGGCATAATAACAGACAGTATATTATCATTTATAAACAAATAACCTAATTTCATGTGATCTAATTTTATATTTTATATAACCTTCATTTGCTCTAATAACATTTAGTATTACGTTCATTTCATATAATTTTCAATTTTTAAATTGCTCTTCTATACTATAATATTATAAAGAGGAATGATTTTTTTGTTTGTTTGTTTGTACCGAATAGGCTCCGAAACTACTGGACTGGTTAAAAAAAATCTTTCACCAATAGAAAACTACATTATTCCTGAGTGACATAGGCTATTTTTTATCCCGAAAACGGGTCCTGTGGTGTGGGGTGGCCCACGGGAGCGAAGCCGCGGGCAACAGCTAGTTTTATATAACGTTCATTTGACCTAATTTTCATATTTACAAATTTTCTAAGGTAACGCATCGTTCTTGAGAAAAACAAATGATTAACAAATGACTAACCTAACCTCAAAACACTAAAGTTGCTTCTGCATCGTCTCCGGCGCTGCGGGAAATGCAACCCCTGCGCCCTTACTTAACAAAGGATAGGCGCCATGCTCACCTCCGCGGGTTCAAGTTACACACCCGTATTTATTTATTCAATCAGTAGTAACACATATAAACTCAAAAATAAAACACAGTTATTCCGTCACACTACACATTAACATGTCGATGACGGTGACACAATAGCATTTTGCTGACGCAAACCCATAAGTTTTGCCTCTACCAAAAATCACTCAACGCGGCTAAAGAAGTTTTCACTTTAAAAATCTCCCTAAAATTCAATATTTATCTCCCCGACCATCAGCTGCACATTACTGTGATGCAGCACTCACAAGTATGTACACTGATGTCGATGCATAGCCCAATCAGCTTGACCCGACGCATTGATTGCCGCTCAATCAACTACTTCCGAGCCCAATGCAGCTGCCATGGTGATTGGCAATCTGTTGCAGTAACGACCGGAACATACTGCGGAGAAATTATTGGGAATCTGATTTTGGAAGTAGGTTCAGGTATTTTATATATTTCATTACATCTATATTCATGAAAAAACTTCTAAACGAAAAATCAAACCGACTTTCAAAACTTAACACTACAAAACGAAAAATAACTTTCTTTTCCGAAGTCGGTGTCTTTTGTACCCATTGTCTTCCGTTATTCGACACTTTTTAGTTTTGGTAGGTACCTCCAATTAACATGAAAAACATTGATTGCCAAAGTACATCTCATGACGATTCCAATAAGCTCAAACACAACTAGGATACATTGTTTTATTTCGTAGTTCCAGTAGCCATTGTGGTCTTCTTCATCAGTTCCACTTCACCACTTCACTTTCTGAGTGCAAATGATTGCATTGTTGATGAAAATCCCAAAATCGCTATATGTATGCCTATAATATTTGCGGAGTTCCCTCGATTTATCTAGGATCCCATCATCAGTTCCTTTCCTTACAATAGTACCACCCTTGGATCCTGTCCAACAAAAAATAATCATCAAAATCGGTTCATAAACGACAAAGTTATCCGCATACACACATAAAAAATATATATATACGGTCGAATTTATTTTTGGGAAGTCTGTTAAAAAAGGGAAACAGTGTAAGGTAGAATAAGCCTTTTAACATTAATCTATAAGCCGATAATTAAAACCTTGGTCTTCAAGTCAAGAGTGAATAGGTTACTGAAATGAAAGCGTACCTACTTCTTCAACGACCGCTTTATCGTTTACCATCAGGGTCTAACGCAAGCTTAAAAAAACTGGCTGACTGCGGCTACTGTGAGAAAGACCGTCTGGAAAAACCCTTTGCCCGAACTAGGATTGACACCCAGGTATTTAAGACCACTTGAAAAGGACGTTACCGCGGCCCTGGCACAAGCAACTGAAGGAACAGGGGTGGATTTTAGTCAGTAAATGTCTGGAACGCCCTCCCGCTTCACTCAGAGCGGGTGAAGTCATTGGATGATGTCAAACCCAAAAAAAAAATTGAAAAAGTATAAAGGTACTTAAGACCACGAGAGCAACGAAAGGGATATTATTTTTACCGACTTTTTCAATCGTAAAAAATTAGGTAAGACATTGTGTAAAATGTTAATTGCACGAATACAATGGAACGAGGCAATCTTTCAACGAAGACCTTTCAAAAAAAAACTAACGTTCATAAAATCTTGCACTAACTCCATCATCACGAACTTACGTAAACAAAACTGACGTCATAACAAGACCTTCAGCTCTGCTTACCTCTCAACTCTAAAACAACAAACACTCATTGTCCTCTAAGTAATATGTTTGTGCACAATAACCACGTATAACCGTGAAGGTGGCACAAGTTTTGTCATCAAAACGGTTATAAGTGTCTTGGGGCGTCAACTAAAGGCCTATTTTCATATATCACATGGACTAGGGTTTTGCTGTGGTGTTGCTTAAAGAATTTGGAATTTAAAGTAATATAAGATATATACAGGGATAATTCAAGACTGTTTGTAGAACTTAATTCCTCCTCTTTCTCGCGTGACGCGTCGACGTGAAAACCACTTTTTCTTCACGAATTTGCCTAATATGTGTTTAACTTTTGCGTCGTAAGAGCATAATGCTCCGTTAGGAGTTATTTGTTCAATTTCTAATCAACTGGAGTATATTTTTTTTTTAACTTTGTCAAATCTTCAAAAGGCGCGAATGTGGGCTTTTTACCTTACTAAACCACCCCGGTGATCACCATCAGCACGTAGAAGGGATCCCGTGACCTCTCAAAAGACCACCCCGGAACCCCCTCTGTGCAACTCCTGTTAGGGCATATCCCTGGGGCAATTAATAAAGCACCTCCCTTGAGCCTCACTGTGCTTGGCGGCACGTGATCACTGTGCCAACGCCTTTCCTGGAGTCACTTTGTGGTGAACAGAGTCCCCAATCTGACCGCCCATGACCCCGTAGTTCCGCCTACCTATGGTACAGGAGGGATATCGGCGTTTTAGGCATACAAAACAGCTTCCACTGAAAGAAAACTAGACGAACACTGCAGGACTTTGCTACTTCTTATCTCAAATAAGCACGTGATTTCACCATGAATAAAGCTATTTCTTAATGTTTTATATACCCTAATTGTTTTTAGTCTCTTATGCCCACCTATCCACTTCTGGGTCACCGGCCTTAATGATCAAATTACTTCTAATCAAAATCATCATCATCTTCCTGCCCTTGTCCCATGTTACTTGGGGTCGGCGCAGCAACGTTATCTTCTTCCATACCGTTCTGTCTCCCGTCACGCTATCACTGACTCTTCTAATCTACATAGCCATCAACATTGCTTGAGTATGGAACAAACGTCTTTCAATCGATTTTGCTTACTGTATACATTACTAGCTGTCCCACGCGGCTTCGCTCCCGTCAACTGGCTACGTACCTACCCTACTCTACACCTACCCTACACCTACCCTACACATACCCTACACCAACGCTACACCTACCCTACACCTACCCTACACCTCACCTACACCTCACCTACACCTACCTTACCTACCCAACATACATGATTGCATAACTGAAACCGTTTACGCAGCGCACGCAACGGAAGCCCTCAAAAAGTAATATTCTTTCCCGTTTTCGCAATAATTTTCATTTATGCTCCGCTCCTATTAGTCGTAGCGTGATGTTATATAGCCTATAACCTTCCTCGATAAATGGACTATCTAACACAAAAAGAATTTTTCAAATCCAACTAGAAGTTCCTGAGATTACCCCCTACATACAAACTTACAAATTTACCTCTTTATAATATGAGTATAGATATAGATGGCTACTATTAACTTTCTTGAAACTCAAAGTATGCGTAAAAATACCGGATGTCATGGTAATTCATGTCCCTACATTGACTTTAACTACCTATTAGATCACGTATAATTCTATTGGAAACTCATCCCATATGAAAAAGTACACTCTTTCCATTCCCAAATTACTAGGAAAGCAGTAAACCTACCAATAAATAAAGTACTTGAATTAAATAGACAAACAGACGCACAATAAGCAAGCGAATAGTTGACAAAAGGTCGCATCAACACTAAGAGAAGTACTACCCACCTCCCATATATTACTTCAAGAGCCCGTGACGTCATTTACCCACTCAAACGAATTGATACCTTGGGACTTAAATATTAAAGTGCTTTTTTGTTCGTGGGCACAATTTGAGATGAAAAGACCCGTTTAGACAAGTGAAATCGTTTCGGAATCTAAAAGTGTAGTTTATGTTAGTTAGGAAGATGAATAGGATGGTTTTGGGCTAGGTTTTTGATCGTATAATCAGCCTAAAATGTTCCCACTGGTGGGACTTAAGCCTCCTCTCTATGAGAGCAAGCAGGCGGGCCACTATGCTGGCCCAGTGCGAATTGGTAGATATAATTTTTCGTTTCACGATGTTTTCCGTCACCCTTTTTTGAGTAGCAGCAATGAAATAACACAGAAATGCTGTAAGAAAAGTGATATTCTATTACAATCGATGGTATATTTCATTGACATGGCGATTGAGTATACTTCAAAAGGGCTTAGAATATAGGGACTTCCCTAATAATGACATAATTGGGATCCTTGCGAAGGTGAGACGGTACTGCCCACCAGAACAGTTGCTAAAGTTGTATCTAGCGCAAGTTCAATCTTGCATGAAGTACTCATCTCTGGGACGGATCTTCCAAATACCAGCTTGATGAACTAGAGTCGAACGAAAAGGGACAAGAGCCTCATCGGGAATTCGTCGTCGAGTTGCCAGCTTGTCGGTTTTTTATCGGTTGCGGCATTGTGCGATGGAATGGCATGATCTTATTTCACCTAGCCAGTTTCATCATTGGACTACAAGACGCACGGCGATACGTCATCTCTACATGGTGAACAACCCACCCATACCCACTAAACGTTTTGAAAATACTTTAATTATGCATACAGTTTGTGTTTCACTATAGCTACAACCTAGGGGCCTTTAAGTCAAGTGTAAATAGATTACTTCTAGGTGAATAGGTCACCGTAGACCACATCATCGCTTACCAGGTGAGATAGTGGTCAAGCGCAAGCCTAAATAAAAAAAAAGCATCGATAGGTGATATCGTGCAAGTATTTTGTATATAAATATTAGTGCTAATCGGTCGAATTACATTGGTTTGCATATTGAATATGATAGGATAGGACAGATGGACCCCATTTCCGCACTTAGACTCCCATTTGGTCCGTCGTGCGTGCAGGCCTCCTCTCTGTGTGAGGGAATGAGGCGCAATCCACCACGCGGGCCCAGTGCGGGTTGATGGATATCACAAGTCTTCGAATTTTTGGTTCTAAGACGTTTTCTCACGATGTTTTCTTTCACCGTTTTGAGAGCAGTGTTGATTAAATAATGTTCAAATAGTAAAGCGCCTGCCTGGATTCGAACTCACGACAACTTATAAGTCGTGGCCGTTACCACTGGGCCACCATTGCTCTCGCTTACGGGTGTGATATAAAATCGAATTGCGTCACAGGAATGTTGCGAACCTGCGACTTGGTGAGTTCGGAGCCGTTACCACTATACCACCTCTGCTTAGAGAACGAGTAGTGTTTAATTCAACGAATTCGTTTGTCACTGGCTGTCACGTCTCACCCTTAGGATACAAACTACTTTCTTATTTACGCCTTTAGGATCACACTTTGTAAATAATGATAGCTCTCCAGTGATAGGTTGGAAGAGGTCACATGAGAACTTTAACAGCAAATAATTTATTATGTCTAGGTAGACATTTAGACAGCTATATAATACCTAGCTTCTGCCAGCGGTTTCGCCCGTGTGAATCGTATTTTCTTATCCCAAGGGAACATTACACCGAGATGAAAAGTAGCTATTGTGCTTTTCCAGACTCTTAAATTATTTCTGTGCCAAATTTCATCCAGATCCGTTCAGCCATTCTGGCGTGATTGACTAACAAACATACATCCATCCAAACTTTCGCATTTATAATTTTAGTAAGGGCTTGTCCCCATCACCAAGTCACGATGTCGTTAACGTAGAACGGTGCGGTGTCGCGGCGCTGGGCAATGACGTGACGTGCTAATGCACGGTAGGGCAACGAAGTCGCGGAACGACACGTCGTACGTCGTCGGAAGTGGTACGTGGCAATGCGCTCACTCAGTTCATGTGTAATGGAAGTTAAAACGAATATTTTTATACAGAAAAGCCAGTCAAATTCACTTTAATATTAAGAAGCTTTTATTTTTTTCAGGTAAGCGATTTCGTGGTAAGCTCCATACGCATATTCTATCACCTGGGTAAGTAGTCTTTATTCCAAGGATGTTTTCTTAGAATATAATGAATTAACTTTTGTTTGTAACACTGCAAATAAGCAAACTATTAAAAATAATAAATAGTGCATAAAAGTTAACAATAAATGAAAAATAAAAATACAACCAAATAATATAAATTTCGAGTAACATATTAAAAATTTCAAAAATAATGTGAACATGTCAAGAAATTCAAATGTCAATAAAAACATTTAAAAATAAATTAAAATGTCAACAATTTTTTTTTAAAGTAGTAATTAATTTAAGTGCAGAAATACAAATAATACTACACATTTGGTTAATATACACATACACTTAGAAACTATTGTTAGTAATTAAAAGTACCAGACACAATTATTATTTGTGATACTTATTATACGCCTCACTGGCATGTAGGCGTATCCAATGACCCAGTATGGGGCTGTCCAACCTGTCCGCTAGCGTTCCCGAAATTAAATAAACACATGCGTCAAAGCAAAAGTACTACGTACATCGTAAGATGGCCGTTCAGTTTCCAGTTAATTCAGTCGAGAGTTGCTCCACCAGAGGCTTTAGACAAAGTGTTATTATAATAATGATTGCGACATTCAGAACCTTTTGTAGCGCTTGGCAATCCTATCTAGATTTTTTATCATTTATCTAGTCACTATAGCAATACGTTGTTGTTGCGTTTCTAGGCCTCAGGATTTTCGGGAGGTTCCTGTTCAGGATAAGGCCCGGGTGTCATCATTGTTTGGATCGCCCAGAGGACACGGTGGAGCATACGGTGGTACGAGCATAGGTCTGCCCCGCTTGGGCAGAGCACCGCTGTGTCCTCGTGGAGGCGATCAGGCGGTGGCGACCTCTCGCGTCCGACCCTGGTTCAGGCCATGGTACGGAGCGAGAGGGCCTGGGAAGCTGTCACCTCCTTCTGAGCCACAAGCCGATTCCCGGCCACCGTAGACGCGGGCTTGCGGACGGCAAGTAATGGGTAGCTCGCCGTCCGATAAAGACCAGGCCCGAGACAACGGCGCGTAGTGTTCTACGCGCACCTCAAAGAGATCTCAGCAAAAATTTACGGGGTCCGCTAGGACCGATGCCTGTCTGGGTCGCAGACAAATTTGAAAGAGTCAGTCTATAAAAATGAGCCTCAAATCAAACCTAACACTTACATATGATTTACAGGTGTAAAAGAAAAAAGAAAGATGGCCTTTCAGTTTCCAGCTCATTCAATCGTGAGTTGTTCCCCCAGATTCCGGTTAGAATGTCTTCGATATTTTTTAGTGCCGTTAAAAAGATTCCCTCTTTTATGTATGTTTTATTAGGCACTTTTATTTAATGGTCACTGGGATTGTTACGATTTTGGAACGTGACGCGCGTATTTCTTTTATAGGAATTTAGGTCTTTCTTTAGCTAAGTATTGTGTAGTCACTTTAATTTCATTGTTACGTGGGATTATTAAGCGAATATTGCGTTATATTGGGAAATATACAGGTTAATATTAAACTAGCAAGCAAAACTTCACAGACATAATGGAAATCGATGTCTAAATACAAAAAAAAAGTTTTTGTACATTGCATACTTGGAGATTTAATTTAGAAACAGGTCTAGTAAAGTAAGTTAGGTTCTAATACAATTAAATGCCTGATTAAAAACCTGAGTATGCTCTTCCAGCCTTGCTATATTTTTTTGTTCTTTTTATCAATACAATATATAATAATTGTTTTCTCCAACGCCTTTAATGCCGTCAGTCACGATATACTTCTTTCTATCGTCTCCCATCTTATGGTTTCTTCCGAGGTGTTGGAATGGTTCTCCTCTTATCTTCGGGGGTGACAGCCGTCGGTTCACGTCGATGAGAGTTCGTCGAATTGGCGTGCCTGGATGCTGGTGTTCCATAGGGCGGTATTCTGTCTCCATTACTATTCTCAATGAGATGTAAACCGGAACTTGAATGCTATTAAGGATTGGTCTGACAGATTTGGGGTGTCCGTACAATGCCAGGCCACTGGCGGTAGGCTCTCTTCCACCGATCTTATTCAATGGTTCCATCATTTCCAGTAGCCCTAGCGGGAAAGATCTCGGTTTGCATCATGACTCGAAACTTGTCTGGCAAACTCAGGTATCTAGTGTCAGTCAGAGAGCCAACGGTAGGTACTTTGCGATCCTTGTGTCGTTAGAGGTGGATTTGCCTGTAAAGACGAAGACAATGCTTGTGCATGCTTTAATATTCCCAGTCATCGACTATGGGGACGTGTGCTACTTTGACCTGAACGCGGTCTTGCTGGACAAACTGGACAGGGTCTTGAACAACTGTATTATATTATTCTTCGGCATTATGACCATGTATCGAGCTACAGGTCCGAGTTAAAATGGTTGCCCATTCGCCAGAGAAGAAGCTTACGCGCTTTGATCACGCTATTCTCTCTATTAAATTCACCCACGCCTCCTTCCTATCTTATCACTGGCTTTCAATATCTAAGTTCTTCACACGCTCGCACTTTGCGTTCTTCCGATAATCACCTCTTATTCTGTCGTTCTCACACTACTGATTTCGTTCACTCTTCCTTTCATATCCAGTCCATTCTTTTTTGGAATACGCTCCCTCCGAGATCAGGACGGTCACCAGTCGGTACGCATTTAAGCGGAAATTGCGCATTTATTTTCAACACAAATAAGCAGCGATCTCACATTCTTCTTGTGTTTCTATATTTATATAGATATATATTATATACAATATAAATTAGGGTGCTTCATAAATGAAAAAAAAAAGAAACTTTTTTAAATTATTATGCGTGTCACCCTTTTATTCTGTTCTAAGGCGCAAATAACTAATACGTAATTTTTATTTTATTTTTAAAGTAATATTTAGGGGTCGCTTTGCGCCCTAACTGTCACAAGCGAATGAAAAATAAATAATAGTATTTTTGAAAATTCTCTAATTAAGTTCTACTAATTAACTATTAAGATTAAAAAAAAATGTTACTTATGCTAATAAAGTAGATTTCTTTGTATCAGGGTACTTTTTCCTGAAATTTTTCTCAACCAAAAGAAGGAATTGTATTTGTTTTTCGTCTGTGGTTTTATTAAATTATTCAATAAATGCTCACCACGTTCCGCAATTTCGTTCACTACTCTCATAGAACGCACAATGTCTCTGGAAGCTTTGTATTCTTCATCTTCTTCCCAAAGAGGAGGTTCTTTTAGCAGAAATGCAGACGGAATTCCCAGGATTCAAAAAAAATCTTAAGGTGTTGCTTGTCGCGAAATCCTCAATATATTTTTCTTCGATGTGACTTAGCTCCAAGGTGATTCGCTTTGGGCTATAGTCTGAACCTTCCTCATTCAGTGCAATCACCATTTTTTGTTAACTTTCAAGAGAAACTTCGTCATTAAAAAAAGCAAGTGCAACAAGTTCTTCGGGCAGATACCACAAATGCCCTAGGAACTTCGTTAGAGCTTTTTTGGACATAGCTTTCTTTATATTTTCAAATTTCTTAAGATTTTTTAACTGCCACAAGTCATTCCTTGGTGCTGAAGTTGCCACGGGAGCGTGGAACCAGCATCTTACATAAATCTTAACGACGAAAACGCAAATTTCAGTAATGGCTTCAAGTTCCTTTTTTTTCAGTTTTAGAGACTAGTGTCTCTGAACACAAAAAGCTTAAGGCAATAAATTGATTTTGACATCCATCGTGCGCGATGAAGACCTGCTGGAGCTTTGAATGATATCCTTTTATTAGGCACACCTCCCAAAAATATTATTGTAAGTGTCAACAGTTCCTTGTAATCGTCACGTGGTTGATAATCATTAAGCTGCTTTTCAGCAAATGAAATTGCGCTCCTTGCTATATATTCTAAGGGTCTGAAGAAACTATACTGAACTTATTCTGGTCAATGTTAGGCCCAGCAGATCGAAATCGTTTGAAGATCAATATGTCTGGTCCACTTGATGGACCTAGTGCTTGAACTACGATTGCTTCTAGCAGTATTTCCAGTGCGGGAGGGGAAGAGGGGTGGGTACGAGTGTCCAAGTACGGAATAATGTGACAACGAGTTGCATTAGTATGTTTTATCATGTATAAATGATGAATATAACTGTTTTAGTACATTGAGCTGCAAGTTATCATTATCATAATTTTTTCAAATTTTGACACGAGGTAGCGACGCCTAAAAACCTATCTAAGAAATAAATAAAAAATATTCGTTCGTTTTTTAGGTGATAGAAGCGAATTTGCATACTATTGTATAGAATCAAGTTTTTGTTTTTTCCTAACTGAACAGACAGCTGTGCTGCTGGGGAGTTTGTTGCGCCACTTCTTCTTCCCAGAAAAAGCACTAGGAAGTGGTGAAGGGCGGGCGTTTTTGGGGGACTGTCTTATGTAATTTTGACGTTCGGAAAGTGCTGATTCTCAGCCTAGTTTGAATAAATGACTTTTGAATTTTGAATTGAATTTTGAATGGCGGGCTGACGCAATAATTTTTCAAAAGTCGATAAATAAGAAGCACCCTAATATTAGTACGCGTATTTTACCTATTTTGGTATAATAACTACTAGCTTTTTATTATTAAACTATGCACCTGCCATGTTGTCTCTTCACCACCCTTAGTTGACTGGTAGAGAATACCTAAGCCATTAAGTCTGCCTTTGTACCCTTGTGCATGAAGTCTAAATAAATGAATAGAGATGTTATTGCCTGTTTATGCTCATTTCATTGCAAATCTCTGATCTTAGGTTAGCTTATAACAGTCACTAATAAATAATTACATAGCACCAAAGCCTTTTTAAACTGTTGTATATTATACAGTTCCTGAAAAACTCACTCCATTAAATTTCCAATCAATTGAACATTGAATCCCGACAGCTCGCATCAATAAATGCCACGACTCCGTCTCTGGCGGTATCTACGAGTAATAAACCGTTCCGGGCTGGGACGGGAATTCTTTAAGCTGCTGAAACCGGTCCGGCTTCGGAACGATTCAATTAAGTGCTGGAACTGCCGCACATGTGTGTAGGGGCGTTTGTAGGTAGGTTCTTGTGACAAATTACACGTCTATGGGGCATAATACAACAGGTGCTTGGATGGGAACCTTGTAAAGTTATGTACATCTTTTGATGTTGTGTTATGTTTGATGGCATCGAATAATTGCAAACGCCGTAAGTTTATAATGAATCGCGTGATTTTACAATATCAATAGGGCACGAATATATTTTTAACCAACTTCAAAAAAGGAGGAGGTTCTCAATTCGTCAGAACCTTTTTTTAATGTATGTTAACCGATTACTCAAAGACGCCTGGACCGATTTTGAAAATTCTTTTTTTGTTTGAAAGGGTATACTTTCCAGGTGGCCCCATGGTCATTAAGGTAGGATCAGATGATGGGATCTTGGAGAAATTCGAGGGAACTCCTCAGATATTATAGGTATACATATAGCGAGATTAGTATTTTCCTCAACATTGCAAATATTTGCACTCAGAAAGTAGCATATGGTGAAGTGGAACTGATGTAGAAGACCACAGATGGCCACTTAATTGTGAGTTTGTTACGGGTATAAAATATCTCGGATAGTTAACTGACTAAGATGAGTCAAATACATATAAATAAATAAAAATGGTACCATCGAACTGATCTGATGAAGAAGCCGGAAGTAGGCACTGGAATTCCGAAATAAAACAATGTATCCTAGTCGTGTTTGGGCTTATTGGAATCTCCATGAGATGTACTTTGGCTATAAATGATTTTCATGGTGATTGGAGGTACCTACCAAAACTAAAACCGCCCAAGAGCAAGGCGGACTCGCGCTTTAAGGGTTCCGTACCATTATCGCAAGAAAACGCAAAAAAAAACACGTTTGTTGTATGAGAGAAAAATAAAAACATATTCATTTTTTGTATTTGTTGTTATAGTGGCAACAGATTAATTACATCATCTGTGAAAATTTCAACTGTCTAGCTATGACACAGCCTGGTGACAGACGGACGGACAGACAGACGGTTCGTAGAGTCTTACTAAAAGGGTTCCGTTTTTACCCTTTGGGTACGGATCCCTAAAACATATTTGAATTTGATGCTAAGCGTAAATAGAGCTCGCTTACCTCGAAATAATCTATTCATTCTTGATTATAAGACGGCCATACAAACGATTACGTAATTAAATTCCAATTATGTAATAAAACACAACAAAAAAATTAACATTTCAGGAAGTGTCGTGTCAAGAGGCTTTCATTTGAGACATTTTGAATACCTGTATTTTGTCTAATTAGTTACACGTTGTTAACTTTACATATTAGACATTTATCAACTAGGACTACTTTGTTCGTTCAATTTAATTAAGTATAATAATTATTAACTAGCAAACATACCTATCTGTACGTTAACTTACTTTAAATTACTAATTCGAAGACATTGCCAGAAAGCGTTGTATACCACGTTCCGTTGAGGACAAAAAGGCTTGGTATTGAGCTGCTCCAATTAATTCAGATTTTTTATATTTTGCACCGTGAATTTTGTTTGTTTTTTGGTTCGCTTGCAATGACAAGAATATTTACTTTTTAAAGTATTGTATTATTTAATTAAATTATTGTGAATGTGAAGACTATGTCGATCATTATTTTTGGAACGAAGTTCCTTATCGCGCGTTGCGAAAGGGGGCTAGACGGAATAAATTCTAACGAAAAGTTGTAACGACACTTTTTGCTATAGTTGTAAGCCGTGCGGCGTGCGCGTGTTTCGTGCGTGTTCTAACCTATACGCTGTTGTGTTTACGAAGTCGAGAGAGTATATATACATAAGACGACAAAAGATCCCAATGGGTCGAAGTGTCCGAGTTATTTCTCGGCCCCTCCATAAGATAAGATAAGATATATACATATGTATATGTATGTATGTATACATATATATACATATATATGTATACATATATATATATACTAAAGGAACTTCGTTCCATCCGAGTGTCCCTTGACACCTCTCAAGTTTTTTGTTTTTAATTTATCTAAGTTAGTTTTTAATCATGGTCTGGCAGTTTGAGTAGTTTATGCGGCCTACCCGAAAGTCCTTTCGTTGTTATTGTTCGTCAAATCCTTGAGCTCAACTCAGTTTTTGTGTGCCTGACTGGACAGGTCCACTGACCACTCAATTTGGCTGGTTCTTTCCTCAAAAGACCATTTTAGATATCAATCTACATGGTCTTCACATGATCTAACCAAGATTTTGTCTGGACTTTAAAAGAGACTGTGACCACTGAGTTTGTTTCGGCCTTTCTTCTCAGATTAGTCAGATAGGAAAAGCCGACCTCATCTAGTTTAAAAAATATGATCGACGACATGTAAAAGTGTTTTTACAAACCATCTTACAGAAATAAAATCATTAATTCGCTTTTATTAGCTTGGTATGTATCTATGTATCAATGTAACGGAATCTTTGAACGTGATTTTCACCCCCTTCAAAACGTGGGATTGATTTGAAACTTTGCACACTTATCAAGGACCGATGACAATGCAAGAATTTAGTCAAAGTCAAAGCCAAAGTCAAAGTCAAATATGTTTATTCAACTTGTTTCAAATTTACAAGTAATGAAAGTTGATTCTACCGTGCGCGTTTAAATAGTTTGTCCCATTAGCCTTACCAAGATCTTCAGGATTAGCGACTTTTTAGTTCAATTTACCATTAAAGCGTGTTTTTTTAGTTTTTAGAACTACAATTTATTTATCATTTACTGTCTCAAAGACGAAACAGTATATCTACCTGTTTGTTACAATACACGTAATAATTTGCTCTGTCACACATTATTCAGAAAATAATTACCTATTGCCATAGACTAATAAAGCTTATAGAAGAGACACTCATATACTTCCCTTTGTTACGTACGACATTATTACTGAAATAAGCCCCTACTCACACCACACTGCTAATGCACAAGAATATTTTGCACTCACGTAAACAGTCTGTACTTTTTTTTACTTGCCTGGCTTTTGCCCGCGACTTTGTCCGCTTCAAACTCGTATTTATTTTCTTTTCCTATGTTATTCCAATGTTTCCTATGTTACTCCGTATACTACGAGTATCAGCTATATATTAGTGAAAGTCTCGTAAAAATCGGTCCAATAGTTGCCGAGATTACCCGGAACAAACAGACAGACAAGAATCATAAATATTGCGTATTTGTTATGAGTACCGTATACATTTGCACATGCATTCAATAAAACAGTGTTATTTTGATATTACATACAGAACTTCAATTGCTCTTGACCACTATCTCACCTGATGGTAAGTGATGATGTGGTCGACGGTGAAATACGCTTGCCTAGAAGTAATCTATCGAACCCAGTAAGCTGGGATACCAGGTCTCTGTAAGATGGAGAGGGTATAGGGTTACCATTTCGAAAATTTTCTGAAAAAAAGCAGGACATTAAAAAGAAACAATTGAAAATAATGATTCCAATAATTTAAAAATAAATTTATGATATATTAATAATGATTTAATTTGTATTTTTTTTTTATTGTAATAACTTAATCATAATTTTTTATAATAATTGTTTTCTTTTAATTATATTAAGTAACTGTATTCCTTCGTTTTTCTTGTCCTATACCAAAGGTCAATATTTGTAAAAGAAAATATATATATATATATATATTAATAATCGAAGATTTATGGGGGGGCCTGGTAATCTGTGTGACAGGATTTCCTAGTGCAGATACCAGTCTCCCACAAAGGATTTATCAATTAATGTTGCACTTTTATGTAATAGTTTGTAAGACACCTTTGTGGAAGAGAAATAAATATTTATGTTATGTTATGTAATGTCATCATCATCTTCCTGCCCTCATCCCATGTTACTTGGGGTCGGCGCAACACGTTTGCTTCTTCCATTATCACTGACTCCTTTTTCTTTCATATCACTCCTCACACAGTTCATCCATCTTTTCTTTGGCCTTCCCCTCCCTCTCCATCCATCCACATTTATATTCATAACTCTCTTAGTAACATGCGTTTCATCCCTCCTCATCACATGATGGTCATGTGATGAGGAAGGACAAACGGTTTCCCTTCAACTTTTCTGCCACTGGCGCAGTGCGCACCGACACTTTCAAACTGCCTCTTATATACTCATTTCTCACTTTATCCAATCTCGTCAGGCCGCACATCCATCTCAACATTCTCATCTCTGCTACATGCATCTCCTTTCATCCATCTTTTTCGGAGCCCAACATTCATACTATATATATCATACTATTCATACTGTATACTGATCCATACAGTATGACAGGTCTACTTACGGACTTGTAGATTTTCCCCTTTAACTTGAGTGTAAATAAACGCCTAAGGCATAAATTAGAAGGCCGGACAAAGTTCGGACAGGACGCCAAATGTCCGGACATGGCCGGACAAATCCGGACAGATGGTCACCCTAAGTGGGCCGTAATCTACCACAAACGTGGGTCCAGTGTGTACTTGGGTGCCTTTCTTTGAAAATTTTTGTTCTAAAACAAAGGTACCGGTTTCTTCCTGATTTGCGATGTTTTTCATTGTTCTGTTGAAAGTGGGCCGTAACGTTGGCCGTAACGTTGGCCACAAACGTTGGTCCAGTGCATACTTGGGTGCCTTCTTTGAAAATTTTTGTTCTAAGACAAAGGTACCGGTTTCTTCGCGATGTGTGATGTTTTTCGTTGCGCTGATGAAATTAATTACGCTGCAAGCAAATTTAGAATCCTAACTAAATACATATTTTGGCTGGTTTCATAGGCCCTAAACTATAGACATTTAGAACCCTTCAAACCTGAAATTCCTCTTCAATTGATTTTAATTCTATACATCCAGCCTAATTGGCCGAATAAGAGTAAATCTTTGATGCCGTATTACCATTTATTTGACGTCTCAATGAGAAAATTACACGCTTTTAAATCCTCTAATATACGCTGAAAGGCTTTCATGGAGAATTTAATGTCAAGTGTACGAAGATTGTATTGAGATAAGCCTTGAGAGGTAGAAAATGGAACAAATTTGATGTGCGACAGTAATTGTTCGCGTCTAAAATAAAGTGTTTCTTTTTACGTCTTGTTCTGAGTAGGTCCTTAACCTTTATAAATAGGGTGGGAAATGGAACCTGCATGTTTAAGCCTCAATTATAAGTTAAAATTGTTTAAGAGGTCGTATTTTTATGCTCTGCTGAATAGTGGGGGCATTGGCAATGTGTGACGAGTTGGTATTATTGAGTAGATTATTCCGACATTGCTTCTAGGTATAAAAGACTGTTACATTCCATTTTCAGGCTCAGTTGAACTATGTTATTTGTCTATTAATAACAATTGAACAAAATGAAATATTTATCTAATTAGCAAAAATATCAAATTCACTGACGTTGACAGGCAACATTTGTTTATTCACAATCACATCACGTGAATTACAAATCGACAAAATAATCTAATCAACTATTGGACCAATGCACATGACAAGTACGGAGTACATAGCACTCATTATAACATTTCCGCCCTGAGATAACTATAAATGATTCAATGCAAATCTCAAATTAATTTAAAAAATTAAAAAGTTAAAATATTAAGTATAGGTTAAAATCAGTATCAAAATAGATCAAACAAAATTACAAATGGTTAAATACATACAAATAAAATTTAAATGATAAAAAATAAGAATAAATAGTCATAAATCAAAATCATAATGTCAATAATCAACATTATAAGGTCAAAATCATAAAATAAAATCCAAAATCAATAAAAAATTAAATCTAAATCACAAATCGAAATCATTAAAAATAAAACCATAAACTCGGTAAACCAAATCATAAAGTCAAAATCAAAGACATTAAAAAATTAAATACAAAATAAAAATTATAAAAAAATAACCATCAAAAAGTCATACCTCAAATCATAATGTCAGAAACAGAGTCATTAAAAAAAATATACGAAATCAATACAAATTAAATTAAAATGTGAAACGGATAAATAAAAACCGGGCAGAGCTTTGTTCAGATCTTGTATTCACAATCGAAAGAGAGATAAAAAAATGATGGGCAATCGCTTACATTAACACAATCCTCGTTGCTGACATGGCTTGACTGGAGGGGAGGCTTCAATATGGCGGCTTAGCTTCGGCGGGCTAGCCGCGTATTGGTCGGTTGCACGTAGGCCGACGTCACATCCGTTACAAATGTCAAAAATCTAATTAAATTATCAAAATGCTTCATCATCATTTCAGCGGAAAGACGTCCACTGCTGGATATAGGCCATAATGGCGTCACATGAACCTGGCTTGTGCGTCTCACATCCATCGGATCCTCTCTCAGCTTTAATGAGACCACAGGTACACATGTAGAGAAATGCCTACCCCTTACTCGGTCGCCACTCCAAAACTTTGCGGTTTCATCGACCATCCGCTATGCGAGCAATTTACCCTGCCCGCTACCACTTAAGTTTGGCAACTCTTCGGGCTTTGTCGGTAACATTGATCCTCGGATCCTTGTCGATATCTTCATTTCTGATTCGATCACGCAAGGGAACTCCGACTCTCTTCATTGCCCTTTCGACGACTTTATGTAAGCCATCAAATTTTTAAGGTTAATTTATTATTTGACATCTAATTTTTAATGTTAATTTATTATTTGACATTAAATTTTTAAGGTTAATTTATTATTCGCCATTTAATTTTTTAAAGACATTTTAATAATTGACATCAAATTTTTAGTTATATTTTAATTGTTTTATTTAATTTTCAATTATTTTTGCATGTATTGTTTTTCTTAATCTATAATGTTTTGGCCTTTCTTATAATTTGGTAGCTAATGATTTAAAGACATTTGCTGATTAATTGTTAATGTAATTTGCTAATGATATTTGTACGCTTCACGGCAAAACATAGAAAATCTACGTTATATTTTAACATCTCACACACCATGTACCAACTATGTTTACAAATAAATATTCTGATTCTAAAGGTCAGACCGCACTACGCGTCAGCGGAGCGACGCGACGCGACACTTTATCTCATACAATTTATTACAAAATATATGTTGTCGCGCCGCGTCGCGTAGTTACGCCTAGTGCGGTAGGACCTTAAGAAGCCAAATGTGAGCGACCACAATTTATTTATTTATTTATTAGTTTATCCTCACACTGGGACGCCTTGCAGCAATTACACCAATGGAGCACAATCTTATAATAAACTCACTATAAGTCCACGTTTCCTCACGATGTTTTCCTCCACCGTTGTCAGCGATGTCCAAGATATACTTGGAAAGTACATATGAATTGAAAAAGTCACTATAACAAAAAGACATCGCACAATCCAAACTGAAAGATGAAAATATTTACTCGTAACGGTTAAATAGGAATGGATGAAAATTAATATGGAATTTCGCATTTTTTTCCAACAGAAAATCTAATAGAAAATAATATTGTCATTTTTGTAAAATGATTTCCAAAGAACATTTTACCTTAATTAAGACACAGAATACTTCTACATTCCTATTTATATCACCAAAGGAAACACCTCCACCACCACACCACCAAATAATTATTATCACAATAGTAATTGCCCAGCATTTCCGTCTACAGTAATATCACTTCCCCAAACGAATGACATCAAACGGGAGAGGTAATAATTAATATTTACTTACCTACCTACCCCATTCGTTACTATGACGATATATTCGTTGATATTTCCGTTGTAATGTAAATAATTAAATTGGTTTCGAATTAATTCTCGTATATCTTAATCTATATGTAGGGAAGACTATATGATTGTCAGGAAAAGCCATTAATTGCATGGGTTCTTTTCGGGCTAGGAGTTAACGAACTTCTTTGCTTGTATGTAAGGTCACAATGTAAATAATCACGTTATGTCTAGGAGAATAACGTAAACGACATTCCACCAAGCACGTAGTTTGATCTACACGAACAATACCGATCGTTGAACTATACATGGACAGGCACAACTAACGATCAGAGGGGTAGTTTATGTTATTTCAATTAAACTATAGCATTTTAATCTCAGTATAAATCTATGAAAATAAAACTACTTTGACATTCAAATAAAAGCATACAAATTCATCAACACATTGTTATCTTTTCTGTTACAAGAAACCATTATAATTCCCAAGAGTATCATATTTTTCATCACAACTATAAAGATAGGAGCACACAATTGTAATAAAACACGTAAGCACAGCATTTAGCTAAGTGGCATGATAAATTATTACACTTCATATTAGAATGATAAATGACGATAGTGACACTGTCACGTCTAGAATAACTTTGTGTACTTGGGTTTACTTTGACTGATTATAACTTTTTACATTTGAGTGCCTATTTTTATTAAATGTAACGAAAAATAATAATCTTTCTTTTCGCTTCTGAATGCAGTATATTAATACTAGCATCCGCCAGCGGTTTCGCCCACGTGAAAAGTGTTTTAGCATCCCAAGAAAACATCACATCATCAGCCTATTAATGTTCCCACTGCTGGGACACAGGCCTCCTCTCTGTGAGAGGGAATGGGCCGTTATCCACCACGCGGGCCCAGTGCGGGTTGGTGGATGTCACAGGTCTTCTAATTTTTGGTTCTAGGATATGCTGGTTTCCTCACGATGTTTTCCTTCACCGTTTTGAGAGCTGTGGTGATGAAAAAGCTTGAGTCTTTGGGATATATAGCTCAAATCATGACTTACTTAACTTAATGTCCCCCTAGATAAACCCCTAGTTTTAAACCCCTAGATGGGGCAGAGGGCGTCCACAGATGTCCTCCAACGCGATCGGTCTTGAGCTTCACGCTTCACCTCGCTCCATGTCATTCCGATGCTCGTCGCTTCTGCCAACACGGTGCGACGCCAGGTTTGACGGGGACGGCAACGCTTTCTTTTCCCTTGGGGATTCCAGTCCAAAGCTTGCTTGGGTATGTGGTCGGGACCCCTACGGAGCGTGTGGCCAATCCATCTCCACTTGCGACGCTTGATCTGGCGGTCGATCGGGCTCTCGTGGCAATTCTCCAACAACTCTACATTGGAGATGGTCTCGGGCCAGTAAATTTCGAGAATGCGACGAAGACAGCGGTTGACGAAGACTTGTATTTGGCGTGAGATGTCCTTTGTGACCTTCCACGTTTCAAATCATAGTTTCAAATTAAACCCTATCTTTTGATATCCTTATCTATACTAATATTATAAACAGGAAAGATTATTTTGTTTGTTTGTTTGTACCGAAACCGAAACTACTGGACCGATTTAAAAAACTCTTTCACCAATAGAAATGAGTGCATTATTCCTGAGTGACATAGGCTATTTTTGAAACCCGAAAACGGGTTCTATGGGGTGGCCCACGGGAGTGAAGCCGCGGGGAACAGCTAGTTCTTATAATAAACCACAAAATGGTACAGGGTACGGTGTTAAATTCTATAACAAATTACATTGTGATATATTAAAACTAAATGTAGGAAAATATAAAACTTTTGTTAATACCACACTGTGTAAACAAGCATATTACAAATAAGATGATTATATTCAAGATAAGAATGCTTGGCAACATGCTGGTCCTGCTCCATAGGGCAATCTTTAGTGTAGACAAAATCAAACTGGTTAATCTATATATTCATAATTATAGTATTGTTTTATTTTTCTTCCTTTTTTGTTTAAGAAATTGACTTGTACACTGTTCCGTTGTAGTTGAATTAGATAATTTACCTGTATGCAATATTTGTAAGTATGTGAGAACCATCATCATCATCTGTCTAGC
Source organism: Orthosia incerta (assembly GCA_948252205.1). Lineage (NCBI taxonomy): Eukaryota > Metazoa > Arthropoda > Insecta > Lepidoptera > Noctuidae > Orthosia > Orthosia incerta. Next base: position 26,475,629 of record OX411756.1, on the reverse strand, counting down.
CTTTTCCCAACTATATTGGGGTCGGCTTCCAGTCTTACCGGATTCAGCTAAGTACCAGTGTTGTACATGGAGCGACTGCCTATCTGACCTCCACAACCCATTAACTGGGTAACACGGTACCCCTTGGTAAGACTGATGTCACATCTCAAGCTTCTGACTACCCGTAACGACTGTCAAAGATCTTCAAATGACAGCCGGGACCAACGGCTTAACGTGCTTTCCAAAGCACGGAGGAAACTCGGTATGTTGAAATGGTCACCCATCCACGGACCGACCTCGTCAAGCGTTGCTTAACCTTGATGATCGACCCGTGCGGCTGTTATTATCTAGCCACGAGCTCCTAAGTATGTGAGAACCATGTTCCTATTTATCAGATGAAAGAATTTAACTGTTAGTGTTTGTAGTACTTTATATCTATACGTAGTATAGTAGTGTTAGTCTGTGTGCATCGTCCTCACGCATATGAATTAATAATGCAAGTGTGTTATTGAAAAACACTTATTTTTATAAAGAGTAAAAGTGGAGTTACTTGTCCGCTCTTCTTCATAACAAGCTACTTTGTCGAATGGACGGTAGAATCATTTTTGTAACTTGTATATTTTAATTGTTGACGTTCAAAATTGCCGCATAATGGCCTAGTTGAAATAAAGAAATTTGACTTTGAAAACAACAATTCTTAAACATATTCATATTTCTCCTTTACCCAAATTCCAGATATAGTTATCAAGACCCATATTATCCTTCCTATGCAACGTCACGACAAGAGTTATTATCCAATGATTTATTACAGTTGTGACCTTCAGCGTGACACATGTCACGCAGTGTCACGTCTGTCTGTATTGTGTGTACTCGGCTTTATGTTAACTACTTCGTAGGTCGACTTGAGTGTTGTTATAAAAAGTGTCCGAGTTCTTTTTGTTATTTAGGGTGGGACTGCAGAGTGCAGTGGTGTGACGAATTAACAGTGGATTGTTTTATGATACTGTTTTATGATATTTATTTTTCATCGAAAAAGAGTTTCCATAGCGATTAGAAAAAACCTTTCAAGTGCGAGTCAAACTCGCGCACGAAGGATGCTGTACCATTATCGCAAAAAACAGCAAAAAAAATAACGTTTCTTGTTTGGGAGCCCCGCCTAAATATTTATTTTATTCTGTTTTTAGTATTTTTTGTTATAGCGGCAACAGAAATACATCATCTGTGATCATTTCAACTGTCTAGCTATCACGGTTCATGAGATACAGCCTGGTGACAGACGGACAGACAGAAAGACAGATCGGACTCTTAGTAATAGGGTCCCGTTTTTACCCTTTTTGTACGGAACCCTTTCAAGTTTATTGACCCAAGAAATCCGATTTTTCCATACAAAATTCGACACCCCCTAAATCAACATTTGGGGGTAGTACCGAAAAACTAATTATGTCAATCTTTATCATTTACTTAGAATACTATTTTTGCTAAGTTTCAAGAATTTTGGTCGAAGGAATTAGATTTTTCATACAAACTTTCAACCCCCTTTTTAACCCCTTAGGGGTGGAATTGCCAAAAATCCTTTCTTAGTGCACACTAACGTCACTTGAGGAACCTTTCTGCCAAAATTTCATGCTTCTAGGCTAAGCAGTTTTGGGTGTGCGTTGATTGATCAGTCAGTGATTCAGTCAGTCACCTTTCGCTTTTACAGATATATAGATAATAATAGATAGATAGATATTACATAGGTCTATGGAACTTTTTTTTGCGGGAAATCATCCAATGACTTCTCCCGCTCTGGGTGAAGCGGAAGGGCGTGTCAGACTTTTACTGACTAAAACCCACCCGTGTTCCTTCAGTTGTTTGAGCCAAGGCTGCGGTAATTCTTTTTCAAATTTATCCGCGACCCATACAGACATTGGCCCTAGCGGTTCTCGTCAGTTTTTGACACTACGGACCGGCGGGCTTGCGGACGGCGAGCTACCCGTTACTCGCCGTCCGCAAGCCCGCGCCTATGGTGTCTGGGTGCGCCTATGGTGTCTCCCGACGCCCAGGGCGTCTCCTGCGGTGGATTGGGGCGTGAGGGCGTCTCCGTTGCGTCTTCCTCACGCTTTCCGCCTCCTCCTTCGCGAGCACTATTGCTTCACAGAAGGACGTGACAGCTTTCCATGGCCTCTCACCCCGTAACATGGCCTTAACCAGGGCCGGACGCGAGAAGTCGCCTCTACGAGGACACGGCGTTACTCCGCCCAAGCGGGGCAGACCTCCACCGTATGCTCTACCGTGTCCTCCGGGCGATCCACACAATGGTGACACCCGGGCGTTTCCTTCCGCCTTATCCTGAACAGGAACCTCCCAAAACAGCAGTGTCCGGTGAGGAGGTCGACGGACCTTTAATATAAGTAATTACATTTAGAGTAATTTAAGCGTTATTAAAACTACGTGCAAATTGAAAAAGACATTTCATAGCTCTAAAATCTATCTACACCGCTAACAACTCTTTGGCAAACACGTGAGTGATTTTATATTATAACTAACACGTTTTGTAATTATTAAAACGCAGGCGATAAACTATAATATTTTTATTAACATTCTCCAGTAAGACGCTTATAAAATCTAAAAAGAAAATAGACAAGTAATGATAAATCGTACCCATCTGCCAGCCACAGAGTATGAAAATTCACAACAAAACTTTCACCACTTCTCAGTATGACAACGATCTCATACACTAAGTTTTTTCCAACACCAAGATCAATGTGAAAACTACTAACTTTACAGTAGAAAAGGTTCAAGTTGGAAACGTAAATTTACTTTAAAAGTGTGATATCACTTTACATGAAATTTATCATGGAACTCAGTTGAAAAATGACTGGAAGCTTCGGCGTGAGTCTTTTAATATTAGGTTGGAAGTAGAAGTATATGTATGGAACGATTGATGGTTATTCTGTAGCTTAGTTATATACTTTTATAGTTTTTGGCATGTGTTTAAACACATATATGGTGGTTTAGTGGTGGTCCAGTTGTGGCCCAGTGGTTACGGGATTATTAGATGTAGGTTGCGGGTTCGAACCCCAGCAGGCGCTTTACTTTGTGTTAATTATTTCATCACCCCTGCTATCAAAACGGTGAAGGAAAACAATCATTCTGCCTAGATTTTTCTCAACTATTTGATTTAGCTGAGTACCAGTGATTTACAAGGAGCGACTGCCTATCTGACCTCCACAACCCAGTAACTGGGTAGCACGGTTCCTCTTGGCAAGATTGGTGTCAGATCTCAAGCTTTTGACTCCCCGTAACGACTGTCAAAGATCCTTAAATGACAGCCGGGACCAACGGCTTAGCGTGCTTTCCGAGGCACGGAGGAAACTCGGTAAGTTGAAATGGTCGCCCATCCACGGCCCGACTTCGTCAAGCGTTGCTTAACCTTGATGATCGACCATTGCGGCGAGCTCATCACGTGCTCTCCTCCACTCCTCCTCAAAACGGTGAAGGAAAATGTCGTGAGGAAACCGGCATGTCTTAGAACCAAAAATTCAAAGCCATGTGACATCTGTGAAAACAATTAAAAAACACCAATCCGCACTGGGCCCGCGTGATGGAGTGTAGCCCACTCCCTCTATGAGAGGAGACCTGTGTCTCAGCAGTGGGAACATTAAACGGCTGATGATGATGATGATGTTCACAGTTAAATCTTTAAGGTTAAGCAACGCTTGCCGAGGTTGTTCTGTGGATGGGTGACCATTTATACATTGCGAGATTTCTCCGTGCCTCGCAAAGTACGTTAAGTGGTGCGTCCTGGTGCGTCATTTGTAGATCTTGAACAGTCGTCACGGATAATCAGACGCCAGGAAATATGACACCAGTCTTGCCAAGGGGTGTCGGTATACCCAGTTACTGGGATGTGGATGTCAGACAGGCAGTCGGTCCATGCATAATACTGGAATACGACCCCTAAATACATAGTTGGAAAAAGGCTAGGCTCATTTTCTACGCTTCGTAGACATTTTTGTACCTTTTTAGGTTCCTTACCCAAAGGGTGAAAACGGGACCCTATTACTAAGACTCCGCGATCCATCCGTCTGTCTGTCTACGAGTATCTGTCCGTCTGTCACCAGGCTGTATCTCATGAACCGTGATAGCTAAGCAGTTGAAATTTTCACAGATGATGTATTTCTGTTGCCGCTATAACAACCAATATTAAAAACAGTATAAAATAAATATTTAAGTGGGGCTCCTATACAATAAACGTTTATTTTGCCGTTTTTTGCGATAATGGTACGAAACCCTTCGTGCGCGAGTCCGACTCGCACTTAGCCGATTTTTTTTAACTTGCAATGTAGGTTCGGGTCAAATCTTGCAACTGAATTTTAAAGCAGTTATCCTCAACCGATTAAGATGAAATTTTGCATACACGTTTAATTTGGATGACAATGCATGGTTAGCTAAGTGACGTCATTCTAAATCCAATATGGCGGACGTCCCAAGATGGCGGAATAGTTATTTTTTGTGCGCTGCCATGATATGGTTATCAATTAAAAGGATTTGCTGAGAAAAATAAGAAAAAAACAATGTTTGTGTCCACTAAACTCCATTTGCGATAACATAAGACGTTTAAATTAGCCCATTTTACAGCCCGTTCAACCGATTTTGATTTCTATTGCGTTGGTGATACGACAAATGGTAGCTGTAATAAACAGTTGGTTTTGGTAACAGGTTTATGCTTTTTATGTCATCCTTAAGTTTACGGAATAGAACTCAAAATCGATTGAATGGACTGTAAAAAGATTTGGATACGAGTCTAATGGAGTATAGACACACAAAAAGGTTTCTATTTTCAGTTATGTTTTTCTAAGTATATTATTATGTACTTACATACAAGCTCCACGAGTGCTCCAAAACAAACATATATAGCCATTATACAGTGTTCTATTCTTTTTTTTTTTTTTTTTTAATATTTTGAAAAAAAAAAAATGTAAATGCACGGAACGGAGTTATGCCCACAGTTTTCATATTCTCGAATAATTTTAACTCCTGCAAGATTGTCAATGAATTAAAAAACACAGGGTCAGTTTCTGAATTAAGAATTTGTTGTTAAGAACTTGTGAAATCCAACTCTTATGCCGTTATAAGTTTGACAGGTTAAGTAGAATAGTAGGCTGAAGTAGTGTTTGACAAATATTCAACTTCAAATTCTTAATTCAGAAGTGGCAGGATTGTATAGGAATGATTGAGAGATTTCATGTACGAAAGACTCACGACACGTAGCTCAAGTCAATTGCTCATCCTCTGTTTTACCAGCCCTTCAATTTAATGAGATAAACACGCTTAATCAAATCACGATTAAATATCAAGATCAAACGCCTGTCGTGAGAATTAAAGGCTTACAAAAGCATCAAGATCAAAAGTCTTGCTTGAAGATGTGACATTTAATCTTTTCTGAAATCCTGGTCGCCTGGTGCGCCTAACGATCGTAAAGGTCATAGGTCAATCGAAGGAATTAATAGTAAAATGGATGAAAAGGGGATATCTTTTTGTAAGAGGCAACTTATGAATGAAGGCAGAGGGCTGCATTGTTTTATGTTACTATCGGATCACATATATATACTGCTATACTAATACTATACTATATAATATTATAAAGAGGAACGATTTTTTTGTTTGTTAGTTTGTAACGAATAGGCTCTGAAACTACTGGACCGATTCGAAAAATTATTTCACCAATAGAAAGCTGCATTGTACCTGAGTGACATTGGCTATTTTTTAATCCCGAAAATGGGCCCTGTGGGGTGGTCCACGGGAGCGAAGCCGCGGGCAACAGCTAGTCTATACTAATATTATAAAGAGGAAAGATTTTTTTGTTTATTTGTTTATTTGTACCGAATAGGCTCTGAAACTACGGTACCGATTTGAAAAATTCTTTTATCTTTAGAAAGCTACTTTATTCCTGAGTGACATAGGCTATTTTGAAGCCCGAAAATGGATCCTGTGGGGTGGTCCATGGGAGTGAAGCCGCGGGCAACAGCTAGTAATATTATAAAGAGGAAAATTTTTTTTTTTGTTTGTACCGAATAGGCTCCGAAACTACTGGACCGATTTAAAAATTCTTTCACCGATAGAAATCTACATTATTCCTGAGTGACAAAGGCTATTTTTTTATCCCGAAAACGGGTCCTGTGGGGTGGTCCACGGGAGCGAAGCCGCGGGCAACAGCTAGTACATAATATAATTCAAACATGGCGCCTGTTTCAGCACTAAAACTTTACCTAGCATAAATAGAAGCTCTTGTTATAGAAAATTCAATTTATTTCGTGTCGCGATGTGGTTGACAGATTATTTTTTGTTAGAAAATATTGTCACAAAAATTATTATAGAGCTACATATTTTTGGCAGTCGTATTTTGTGAAATACTAATTCAGCTTCATCCACTTGTACAGCCCATCGTGACATAGTTTATATAATGCAGGAAATTGCAAATGAAAATGCAGTAATATAAAATATACTAAGAGCTCTTTCAATTTAGACGTTTGGTGTCGGACTGTTGCGGTGCCGCAGCGGTGTGGGTGTCGTACTGCAGCATACGTCCAGTTGATTTTTGCCATAGAATTTATGTACACACATACCCGTCCTGCAGTCCTGCACCACCAGCGCTGCACTGCGCTCTTGTTGTATAAATTGTAAGAAAAAAAACAACTGGTCGTTCGCATTACGACATCCGCACCGCTGCGGTACCGCAGCAGACCGACACGAAACGTCTAAATTGAAGGAGCCCCGTTCAATTTCGTTAATAAAAAAAATACTATAGCCTCATTCATCGGCAACCAACCAATTCCTGTTTAGTAGCAGGATAATATTGAAAAAAGTAAGAGTTAAGATATTAAAAAAAAAACCCGAGGCCCTAGACAAAGTGTCATTCTATCGCAAAAACTGTTTTCAAAAGGATATTTTTTTTTATAACCCCGAAGGCTAATTAACCAATGTTTCTTAAACTACATAATTTATCTAGCAGTAAACACGCTTCACAATCCGTCGAAATACGTAATTATAACACGATATCTTTCGAAAATAAAAGTACTCAAAGTTTAAAATGCCCATAACTGTTGAACGGCTAAACCGATTTTCATCAGACATATAACAAAACCTAATCTAAATCGATTCATCTGTTTAGGAGCTGTGCTGCCAAAGACAGATACATAAATACACCAACACACAGATACACATTTCAATCTTATAACACCCTTCTTTTTCCGTTGGCAGTAAACATTTCAAAACTGTATGAGATTGACAAGCGCTAGCGAAAGCATACCTATTACCATATTTTGAACCTTTGGCAACCGTTATCTCTGATAGAATTTCTCTATGTCTAGAGTTCTTTAGTCATACTTGACATGGGACCGAAAACAAACATGACTGGCCACTTTTACATAGTGTTGTTTTAGGTAAGGTTATATCACAAGTGTAAGACGCAAAACATGAGTGTGAAAATAATCCTACTTGAACTACTATAGAGGCAGGTCTTTCATGTCATCGAATTAAATGTATACCAGCCGTAAAAAAATAGAGTCAGGCGAAAACATTTTGAAGTATTTTCAGAAGGTTTTCATAAGACATGCCTTTTAAGCAATAGTCAAAGGCGGGCCTCTTTAAAAATGGTAGGCCGTCGCAACTAGTGTACCTCTATTACAGAAGTCAATGGGCGGTGACCGATCATATACAATAAGATGGGCCACTTGCATGTTGTACATGTCATAAAAAGGTCTTCCAAGACTTCAAATGTTTAAAAGCTTGAAAGTAAAGTTGCTTGACTTTTACGGGTATGCTATAACATCGCTACATTTTCTTAACAGCACAAGTTGCTACTCCAAAAATCCCAGAACGCGATATCAAGGAAATAAAATTTACCTTGCGAAAATACATTCAAGCTAGGGGGCCTCTTATGTTGTCACTTGAATTTCCGTACACTACGCTTACGAATAAGAAAACATACCAAGTTTTTGCAACAAGGAAAAATCTCAGCGCCATACAGATGGATATTCAAAAAGAGCTACATTATGCTGATCAATATATACGAATATCCGCGGATTCAAGCATAATTGCTTTTAACCTCTTTTCAAAGGTTTCAAAGACCGTTTGACTACCAATACGTGTTGTGGGGTTCACAAAACGCTGCGTAATCAAGATAAGTGGGACCCCAAGGGGTACGAAACCTACGCTTTCGAAGGGGTCTTTAATTTGTTTCATGTAATAAAGTTTACTGTAGTTTGTTTCTTTTTCTCTTTTTACTGTTGATTGGGAAGTATTTCTTTTTTAGGGATGTGAGTTACGATCAGGGTTGATCTAGATTTAATCTAGATGTGATAGAAAGATATTCAAGTATATACTGTCTCCAAAATATAAATGCGTTATTTCATTTTGATTTTTCTTGTGTTAGCATAAATTAATGGGATATCAATTAATACATATTTTCAAGTTAGTCTTAGGCTAGTATTATAATAGACTCTTTATGAGAAATTCACATGAAATTAGCCATAAAAAATAACATGTCGTATTGTTAATTATTAGAGAGAACACAATCATAGCATCATGATAAGATGGAGAAGGAAAGCGGATAGTTTAATACTTAAAAGAAGATTGTAGGACGTGATTTAGTAAGAAAAAGTAAGTAAAAAGTATTTTTTGCCAGTATTTGTTGACAGTTGCTCGCATAACGGATGGCCGATGTGGCAGAAAGGTTCTGGAGTGGCGACCGCGAACCTGTAGACGTTGCGTTGGAAGGCTCACACCAGGTGGACCGATGACCTGGTGAAGGTTGCGGGGATTCGCTGGTTGCAGGACGCACGGGACCGGTCAATGTGGCGACGCTTGGAGGAGGCCTATGTCCAGGAGTGGACGTCTTTCGTCTGATATAATGATGATGATGACTTTGTCTTGATACCTATTTTCGTTTTAGTCACAACATATAGTGTTTACGTAGTGGTTTATATTATCTTTCTGTATTTGTTTTATATTTTTGTATTATATTAGCCACAACAGACTTTGGTTTCCGTACGTCACGTCCTAGGCGACCACTGAAAATCAGCGCCGTGCTGTGGGTCTCCCACAGCACAGCAATATGCTGAGTGGAAGCCTTCTTGCCACATTCACGACATACATCTGCTTGTACTTACTCATCATCCTAGTAGGTAATGTTCTCAAATTTGGTATTTAATTTTAATCTTACTTTTCTTTACTAACATAATTTAAATACTTACTAATATTGGATACCGTTAAGGTTTTAATTTAAGATATCGAAAATTTTGTATGTCGTTTTTGTGGCGAATAAACAATTTTTCTTTCTTTCTTTACTATAACAAGAAGGCTCTCAATCAGCTTGGTGCTGTGCCATGGGGGACCCACTACACGAGAAAATTTTCAGTGGTCGCCTACGATAGTATAAGTAGAAGATATAAACAGAACCACTATCAAACCAAATATAATAGTAAATACTACACACAGATTATGAACAACCAATTCTCCAAAACCAACAACCTAAGTTTGTATTCCAAACAATGCCTGTGACAAACTTGGAACATGTTTTACTAATACACAATTCATTATTATTGGTAGTCATTTACACAGAATGATACCCAGAGGAGTTGTAGTTACACCAATGTATGACATTTGTTATTATGTTAGCGCGTTTGTAGCTCCCAGAGGGCATGGTAGAGATGTGTTGATGTACACGGATATGACAATGTCCGATTATGTAGAAACACCTGTAATATATTTACAGGTACTGGGCATTTCCTGAAGAAAAAAATGGATCTATAATTTGAGACTATTAAAGGAGCCGAACCTAGGTTGCTAAGCGGGACTGATGAAAGTCGTGGCTTGAACTTATTAGATGAAAAAGAAAATTAAGTATGAAACGGTAACAGTAAATATAGGAATTACTTAGTAATTATGAATAATACTAGTTATGAATATTAATGTGGATGGATGGAGAGGGAGGGGACGGCCAAAGAAAAGATGGATGGACTGTGTGAGGAGTGATATGAAAGAAAAGGGAGTCGGTGATAGCGTGACGGGGGACAGGACGGTATGGAAGAAGAAAACGTGTTGCGACGACCCCAAGTAACATGGGATAAGGGCAAGAACATGATGATGATTGTGTCATCATCATCAACAGAAATAGTAATATTAGTTTTATGGTAATAAGTATTTGGAACCCTGTAAAAGACTGCGAAATATTATGCTTGCCAGTAAAAGTGAGTCAATCACATCAAATCCTAGCCAATTATGAAACTTTTGAAAAGAAAATCCTTACATTCAGAGTCATTTCAGAAAAAATAATTCAACAATCGGCAACTTGCTATCACTTACACTCACCAACGGCAATTTATTTTTTTCAATCAGGTCGGTACGGCTGTGCTGCTCAATTACAATAATTATTGTATTACACATTTGTTTGTGAAATTATTTTAATTAATACAGAGGTTGCACAATTTTCATAATAGAATTAAATGTTTGCTTTACAAGAGAACTTGCGACTGACTGTTCTTTGTTTCCATTCATTTAAAATAAATTGGCTTCATGTGCTGATTTTATACGGTTGTGCATGTTGTTCTTATTTAAAGGGATGATATAACGTTGATTTGGGTTTGAGATAAAACTATTCTTTCAAAGTGCAGTTCTTAATCGGTATCACAACCTAGCGACGAGGTGGAAATAGAAAAGAGTCAAAAGGAATGGAAGCCGTGTATTTCGGTTACGATAAATGGTAAGCTAACATTTTTTTAACAAAGATTTGCCTCGAACAAAACAGGTGTTACAATGATATTATTACGTTGTTACTTTAGTATCTGTGTTATTGAAGATAGTGTGCTTGTATTGTTATCATGATTTTAATCATTGTTCTGTTTTGAATTTGGTTATCTTTAACTTTGGCTATAAATAATCCTAGTTTATTTGGGGCTAGTCCTACTAGTATTTCTGCACCACACCGTACGTTTGAGGGTTATCTCTTTTGTAGCATTGCTCGCTATCATGACATTTTTTACTGTTTGCTGCCTGGTCATTAGTGGTCACACACGGCCATTTTTTCCGTCTTTTATACTTGACTCTTTTATTCATATGGTCACCTTTAGAAATAAAGTAAATGATGAAAATGTGAAGACTTTTCAAGTTTGGAATTACTTATCATTTATTCATTCAGCATTTTATACTCGTATCTACGTCGAACCAATCGTCCTTATCTATCCCATCAAAAGGTACGATTTAGAAGCACTTACGCGAATGTGTTAGGAATCTTATTAACGTCTTTATGATTGAAATTGATTTCATTCAGACGTGTGCGAATTGATTCATTAATATTCATGGGTAGCTAGAGGTTTAGATCAGCATTGTTCGAGATAATAAATCTGCTAATAGGTATTAGGGAAGCTGCGGTTGCTCATATATGGAATATTTAAGCTCTTCTCATATCATATTTAATCTCATAAGATTATATATATATAAGCCTGTTGGTTCAAAAATTAAGGCTGCAGTCAGTTTTTTTCTCCTCAATCAACTTGACTAGCTCTAAGAAATCATGAAGTCAGTAAAACAAACAAAACATACATTCATGGACCCTGTACAGAAAAAAAAATGTATTTTATTGTGCTAAGATTAATCATTTGTATGATGTTAGGTAATAAACGTTAAATTCTGAATGTTAGTATCTGATAGACTTAAACACAAAATAAAATTTTCATCATTGCCATATAGAAATCCGTAACGACACCCATGGTAGAAAACCGAGGCCCGTTATTAATAATGGCGAAAATTATAAAGATATTTTCAATAACCGAACACGTTCCATTTCCAAATTCCACGAAACTGTCATAAAACGTAATCCCAGCCAATATATGAACATAATGCCTCAAATTCTTCCCTAAATGGGCCCGATAAAACCCGAAATTAAGCCAAAGATATAGCCGAAATAAAATCTCATTCAAATCGGGCCCCATTTGCTATCTTCACAATAATGAGCATTACATAATGCTATATCGACAGTATAAATCCATTTGACGTATGAATAGATCCAAAGATAATTAAGGATGCCTCATACGAAATATTGCCGCAGTTAAAGCGGCTAAATTAAAATATTCAAAAGCCTTTAAACCGGTGCCAGAGAAACTGGGCGAGGGTGTTATTCCATTGGAGAACGAAACGAAAAACCCTCCGTATTTGATTTTGCTTAGGTTTTTATGTTAAAGGAAAATTCTATAAGCAGGGATAAATGTTTTGATTATCTTCTGGTTAATGGTGTGAACTGAATCAAATAAAAGGGGAAAATTTGATGTTCAGAATAATGTTTATTGATGGTGGAATTTCATAAACAAGCATTCCATAATAGTGTTCTATCATGCGACAGTTTTTTTTTTTTTTGTTGCAACAGTCATTTGAAAATAAATCATCCCGATGAACGAGGTATGCAGATAAGTTTTATTTTTGGAAAACTGTTGAATTACACGAACTATTTCTAGGTTTATAAGGTTTCAAAATGTTTTATATTTATGTCAGGTTCTTATATATTTCGAAGCGGAAACAAAATTATTTAATTATTTTGTACAATCATAACAAGGTAATTTTCCCTTGAAGAAAGTGGTGTTTATTTTCCACAGAATTTCACGTACGTTCGAGAAACTCTAATAGACGGTATCAAATATTCTATCCAACACTTACCTCAAGTCGATCTAAAGTAAAATTGATGACGTTGAGTGAGTGGCTTTGACACTCTACAGAGATTTTAAAGGTTTTTCACAGGTCTTCTGTCTGGTTGATGTTTTAGTCAAGTGAAGTGATTCTGATTTGCTTAACTATTGACTTAAACTATTGCTACGATTGAGGCTTTCGAGATGTGGTGCTGGAGGAGAATGTTGCGCATATAACTGCTAAACGCACAAATAAGTCCATTCTCAACCAGTTAAACATCAAAACCAGACTCTCCACGATTCGCTACCAAAGAGTCCTAAATTATTTTGGTCACATCGCCCGGAGACAGCCAGATAACCTGGAAAACTGGTTGTTATAAGAAAAGTGGATGGGAAAAGGCCACGCGGAAGCTCACCCACTCGGTGGTCAGACCAGATCAGGGCGATTACGGGACTCACGGTTACCACTGCCCTGAGAAGAGCCGAAGACAGAGTGGCTTGGAAGCAGCTCGTCAATGACTCCGTGAAAGCTTTCCAAGACGGGCACGACCTTCAGTAATGAAGTCAACGAATAAGAAGAAGATTGCTATGATACTCAAGAATTTAGTATCAGTTTATATATTGGTTGCGTATTTTCATCATCTACAGTAAAGTCTATTTGTCTCTGCATCACCCAAAGTTTGACTAGTAGAATATGTCTAAGGCATTAAGTCTACCTCTGTACGTCTGTGTGCATAAAGTTTTAAATAAAGCTAAAGTTATCAATTTAATAACTTTAAACCTATTCTACTCTGATAATAATAACTGGCACGCCATTTACTATCAGATTACAATATGGTTTACTGATATTATATTCAGTGTTTATAGCACCAGAGCGGTTTATTAGTACCATTAATAAGCACCCAATGACCCAGAAAACATTCCCACTTACCAAAATTGAAAACGGAAACATCGAATTGTAATTTGAAACAGCCGAAATAATCTCGATCATTAAACCAGCATGTCAAACTGAATAATACATATAAATACATGAGGACCATGTACATTGTACAAGGCAACAAATTTAACTCCTAATCCTGAAATTCACATCTGTTGTCTCTGTCATCTGGAATATTTCAGAGTTTGTTAGACAAGGATAGGGAATCGCTCTCGAAAACAACGGAATTGAGGCCTAAAACCGTTTCCACTTCCCCGTCGCGCCCCAGATTAAAATACAAATTTACTCATTGAAAACGTTTTACAGGGAGATTACCTCCGTATTTATTTCCTGCTTGTGTGTCAGTAACGTGTCGTTTCTAAGCTTTTGTTGTCTAAATAATGGGTTCTGGTTTTCTAGAATTGTTAATCAGTTTTTGTGTAAAAGGGTTTCTGTTTATACAAGCTAAAAAATACCCATGATAAATGTGAAGGTTTACATGTTTGTGTTTCAATAATGCAAAAATGGCTCTACAGATAGATCATAACCAGGATATAACACATAGGATACATTTTATCCCGGTATAATGTACCCTTGTGATGATGATACACACGGGCGAAGTCGCGGGTAGAAATGAGTTAATTTTGTACTGAAAGAAAGCTTTTATATTTTTTGGAGCAGGGCTAATATTGTTCTGTATTGTTAACATTACCTTTACACAGAATTTTTATTCTCAGAAAATAGCATATAAATCATATTTGGCAAAAAATGAATTGAAATGCAAAGGTTACGAAATACCTACGTGTTACTAATAAATCCACAAGAATGGTGATTTTCAATATTCAATTCGCAGAAAACTGGCTATTTACATTGAAAACCGTTGTACTTATTCGAACTCTTAATACGAATCCCGAATTGGAAAGAATTTTACTTATTACAAATCAAGTCATAAGAAATTCTAATCGCTTATAAAATATTTACTTCGAAATAGATTGAACATTCACGAGAAATTTCTGATATCAGAATATTGTAATGAAGTTTCTATTTTGCTTATAACATGTACATCAGCCAGACTAATCAAATTATTACTAAGCGTGTCTTTCCCGCCTCCCTAGAGTAAAAACCTCTGGGAAAAACAGTGTCAGTATTCTGTGCTCCTTTTCTCTACTGTTTTTATGAAATATTTTCATCCATCCCCATGGGTGTCTTAAGAGATAACTGAGGGAAACATCAGGAGAATTTACGGTAAAGTTTGTTTAATCAAAATTTAATCATCAGGATAATGTATTGTTTTAATGTGTTGGTGATTATGTTAAGGGTCCAATAAGTTGGGGATCCTTGCAAAGGTACTTCACGCCAGAACAGTTGCTCAACTTGTATCAAGCGCAAGTTCGGTTATGCATGGAGTACTGCTCTCACCTCTGGGACGGATCTGCCAAGTACCAGCTGGATGCACTAGAGTCGATCGAAAAGCGGGCCAAGAAGCTCATCGGCAATGAGATATTAGTTTAGTCTAGGCTCCAGAGCTTTGAACATCGGCGCCAAGTTGCCAGTCTGTCAGTTTTTTATCGGTTACATTTCGGGGAGTGTGCGTTGGCATTGCATGAACTAATTCCTCCTTGCTCTTTCCATCATCGGACTACAAGACGTACGGCGATGTGTCATCGGTACATGGTGGACATCCCACCCATACGCACCAAACGTTTTGGGAATACTTTCATTATGCGTACAGCTAAGGAGTGGAATTCCCTGCCGGAGTCTGTATTTCCTGAGAGCTACAACCTGGGAGTCTTTAAGTCAAGAGTGAATAGGTTTCTTCTAGGTAAGCGTGCTACATCGTCGACCACATCATCACTTACCATCAGGTGTGATAGTGGTCAAGCGCGAGCCTACCAATAATAAAAAAAAAAATGTTTGATTCTATGCTGGATTTAGTACATGTAGTGTAATGGATTTTTTGATTAGATTTCTTATCTTTATTTTATTTATGTCGGCGCGTGGTCGCCATCGTCGTAGAGTTCACACGTAATATTGGTTAGCACCAACATTTATACACAGTAACAGTTCACAGTTAGAGTAAATGGCGAATGAAGAAATACTTTAGTTCAGTATAGGGCGTTTATTCCATGGTAGCGAAAGAGTGATCTTCCTCCTTAATTACATCGGTTTTTATACAAAGAAAATAACAAACATAAAGTTTAGGCACGAAACATCACAATTAGGCGGGAAACATCAAAAAGTTTATCAAAATAAATCCTTACAATATTTACTCAGACGATAGAGAAATATTTAAAATAAATAAATAGAACGGAAGTTGTCAAAGTAAATTTTTATTTAATCAAAACAAGATGTTATAATATTTTAATGAAATAATCCTTGAGGAGCTCGTGGCTAAATAATAAGAGCCGCATTGGTCGATCATCAAGGTTAAGCTACGCTTGACGAGGTCGGTCCGTGGATGGGTGACCATTTCAACATACCGAGTTTCCTCCGTGCCTCGGAAAGCACGTTAAGCCGTTGGTCCCGGCTGTTATTTGAAGATCTTTGACAGTCGTTACGAGTAGTCAGAAGCCTGAAATCTGACACCAGTCTTGCCAAGGGGTATCGTGTTGCCCAGTTACTGGGTTGTGGAGGTCAGATAGGCAGTCGCTCCATGTAAAAAACTGGTATTCAGTTGAATCCGGTTAGACTGGAAGCCGACCCCAATATAGTTGGGAAAAGGCTAAGCAGATTGACAGTCAAATTAAATCCTTATAAAATGTCAACTGGAAATCCCTTAATTTTTAAAAAATTATAAAGGATTTGATCAAATTAAAGCTTAATATAAATTGAACCGGATATCGCAACATTTTAAATAATAAGATAATAAATACAGAATGTTACAATATTAAAAATAAAACGGAAACATTAAATCGACTAATGTTTTCGCGCCCAAAATGTACATCATTAAAAGTGGTAAAACATCAAGACCGTGATTTATATTTGGTTTCACATTCATTTAAATTTAATTTTCGTTTACATGAAAAAAACTCAACATCGTATTGAATAGCAGAAATAGCAAAAAAATAAGAATTTCCCCGACCCCAGTTCCTTCAAAAATTTCTTCAGCAAAATCCTCACCCGTAGAAACGACTGAACCATCCGAACTTGATTAAATTTAAGATTTTGATAGCTCCATAAAAAGGAGAACGGCTCCTCATGATAATAACCGGTAGACACACGGGTGGAATTACTGCTACCATTTGCATACGTTAATACTGGCCTGGATATTGTCCAAAAGGGGAGGGAAGGGATCAAGGTATTTGATATAATTTGGGTTTATAGACTGACCTTATTATGGCATGTTGATCTTGGGATTATAGAGTAATTTGTCCATAATTTTTGTCATTCTATCAGCGATGGCAATCACATCACCAGCCTATTGGGGATTGTGCGGGTTGGTGGATCACATATCTTCGAAATTTTGGTTCTAGGACATGCCGGTTTTACTCACGATGTTTCTCTCACCGTTTCGAGAGCAGTGGTGATGAAATAATTTACACAAAGTAAAGCGCCTATCTGGGCTCGAACCCACGACCTACAACTTGTAAGTCGAGGCCGATACCACTGGGCCACCACTAGACATGGGTCGTACTTGCAAAATCGAGTACCAGGGCTTCCAAGTACGTCTACTTTAAGAAACCAGGTCCTAAAACCAGGGCTCGGGATACTTTCAAGTATTTTCTATCTGGATAGGAAATTGACCCGTAATGTTGTATAATTAAGGAGCACAATTACGTTTTCAAATAAATACCTACTTACAGACGATTGAACTTCCTACCTCCATGCCAAGTCCTGTTGGAATAAAAAATACTTGCATAGGAAATTGAAACGTGACTTACTATAAATAAGGAGCACAATCGCCTTTACTAATAAATACCTACTTACAGACGATTAAAGTTTCTACTTCTATTCCATCCAAAGCCCTGTTGGAAGAAAAATACTTGCATAGGAAATTGAACCCTGACGTCTTATTAATAAGAAGCACAATCGCGTTTACAAATAAATACTTCCAAAGACAAACCATTAAAGTAAAAATACTTGCATTCGAAATTGTTCCGTGGACCCTTACAAATAAGGAGCAAGATCGCATTTGCGAAAACTAACCCGGTATTGCAGAACCGCGGGCACGTCCCGACGGAGCGAGTCCGAGTAGCCGTATAAAATACTTTGAAGTCTTGCAAGTATTTCGGGTCGGTACCTGGTGTACGTACTTGGAAGCAAATACCTGGTGTAAAAACGTGGTCGCGTAAATACGTACCTTCCCTAGCCACCACTGCTATACCAGCGATGGCAATACAAATGCCAAAATGTCTTAGCCCAGCCCAGCAGGGACGTTTAACAGGCATTATCAGATTATATTAGAAACACGATTCATAGTAGGTTAACCGTTCAATTCTCTTGTGAGACATTTAATATTGACTTCGTTACTTATAAACGATAGATTGGAAATATACGTGATAGCTAATTCTACGCTGAAATATCATGCATTTTCAGTCTCATTTAATGAAATATCGAGCCGTTTTCTCGAGTGTAATAATTTGCTAGAATATCAAGTTAAATAACTGACAGCTTTGTGGTCTGCGCTTAAATATCTTTTACGTGAGTGACGTAATCGACTTGGAGATGTTGCTGAAAATATAGCTACTGCAACCTTTGCATTTAAATTAGCTCTCTACTAGCTCTTTTGCTCTCTTGCTCTATCTCACAGAAATCACGCGTGTATCTATCCATACTAATATTATAAAGCTGAAAAGTTTGTTTGTTTGTTTGAACGCGCTAATCTCATGAACTACTGATAGGAATTTAAAAATTCTTTTTTGTGTTGGATAGTGCACTTATCGAGGAAGGCTATATAACATCACGTTACGACCAACAGAAGCCGAGTATTAATGAAAAATGTTCCAAAAACGGGCAAAATTATTCCTTTTTGACAGCTACCGTTGCGTGCGCTGCGGTTAAAGTAACGCAACATTCATGTATGTAGGGTAGGTAGGTAGCTAGTTGATGAGAGCGAAGCCGCGAGGGACAGCTAGTTTGCAATAAAAGGCCTATGGTACTCAATTCAAAGATTTTTCGTCTGCCAGAGATTACTTTTACAAACATTACCTCTACCTCTTCGTCCTTCACCTCTTTGTTAACGGACTTCAAAAAAGGAGGAAAATCTCAATTCGTCGGCATTTTTTTTCATATTAAGTATGTTCCCCGATTTTTCAAAGACGTAATCAGTCCATGATTTGACAAAATCTTATTTTGTTTGAAAGGGACTTCCCAGGTGGTCCCATAATCAACAGGTCAGGCTCTGATGATGGGATCCTGGAGAAATTGAGGGAACTCCTCAAACATTATAGCCATAAATTTAGCAATTTTGGTATTTTCATCAACAAAGCAATCATTTGCACTCAGAAAGTATCATTTAGTGAAGTGGAACTGATGAAGAAGAGCACAGATGGCCACTGGACCTCCTTAATGCTAAGTATGTAACCAACTATGATAAAGCAAACACTTACAAATAAATGGTACTGATGAAAATGGTACCATCGAACTGATCTAATGATGAAGCCGAAAGGTAGTCACTGGAACTCTAAAATAAAACAATGTTTCCTAGCCCTGTTTGGGTTTATTGGAATGGTCATGAGATTTACTTTGGCAATAAATGATTCTCATGGTAATTGGAGGTACCTACCAAAACTAAAAAGAGATAAATAAAAAAGTATTGAATTAACTAATCAAACCGACTTCCAAAAAAAAACACTACAAAGCTAAAAATTACTTTTTTTCCGAATTCAGTGTTGAAATACGGAACACAATAGGTACCAAATACACCGACTTCGGAAACGGTGTTTGGCTATACAATTGTTTTATTGGAAATCGATGCTGCCCGAGATAGTTCTTTCATCAAATCTTTCAGTAGTATCTAGGATGATGGTTACACATAAATAAGCACCGCCTTAGCATCATCTCCCTAGCCTTTTTTCCTAACTATATTGGGGTCGGCTTCCAGTCTTACCGGATTCAGTTAATTACCAGTGTTTTACATGGAGCGACTGCCTATCTGATCTCCACAACCCAGTAACTGGATAACACGGTAACCCTTGGCAAGACTGGTGTCAGATCTCAAGCTTCTGACTACCCGTAACGACTGTCAAAGATCTTCAAATGACAGCCGGGACCAACGGCTTAACGTGTTTTCCGAGGCACAGAGGAAACTCGGTATGTTGACATGGTCACCCATCCACGGACCGACCTCGTCAAGCGTTGCTTAACCTTGATGATCGACCCGTGCAGCTTTTATTATTTAGCCACGCCTTATACTCATGGGAAAATGAAACTACAGTACGCCACCTGAACCACGGATGATCCTCCTAACTGATGATTTATAATTAAATTTACTTTGGAACAGATAAATTTAAGGCACGTGAGCACATTCGCAAGAAGTTTGCAGAATCATCACAGAATTGATTTGTTGGTTTCGGTTTCTCTATAACATTGTTTATGTATGTATGTATCTAAGTATATATATTCTTTTATATATATTTTATCTCTATTTATCCTTTAATTTAGTTGCACCTGCCTTTTTTTTTTCTGCACCACCCTAAGGTCGACTGGTAAAAAATGCCTAAGGCATTAAGTCCGCCTATGTACTTGTGCGTAAAGTTTTAATAAATAAATAAATAAAAATAGCTTCCAAATGATGACAAACTTTGATTTCATGTAACTTACTTAGTCTCAAGTTGTAAAAAGTATGTCAGAATAATTTCTCGCTCAGTTTGGTTCGCGTATTTTTGTCAGTTGCGTTCAATGTTTTTCATGAATTTATTTCACCTGGAGACGAAAATATTTTTTGGTGAGACTTGTATACATAGGTAGGTTTTTGGATCTACTTATTGGATTATACAGGCCCGTCCCTATTCTGATGTTGATTTGGTAAAATAGGTTGAAGGGTACAAAAGTTTCCGTTAATCCGAGGTTGTTAGGTCTCGTCGGATGATCTGCAAACAGGCAGGGTATGGGATTAATAACATGAGCTGCTTATTTCGGGAAAGTTCAACGTGATCCGGCTAAAGTTTTATAAACTATGTGGGTTGAGATCAGTTATCAGTCAATCGAAATGTAAATGTATGAAAATGTTAATCTATACTAATATTATAAATCTGAAGAGTTTGTTTGTTTGTTTGAACGAGCTAATCTCAGAAACTACTGGTTGGAATTGAAAAAATCTTTTTGTGTTTGATAGTCCATTTATCGAGGAAGGTTATAGGCTATATAACATCACGATACAACCAATAGGAGCGGAGCATAAATGAAAAATGTTGCAAAAACGGGAAAAATATTACTTTTTGAAAGCTTCTGTTGCGTGCGCTGCGTAAACAGTTTAAGTTATGCAACAATCATGTATGTATGGTAGGGTAGGTAGGTAGCCAGATGACGGGAGCGAAGCCGCGTGGGACAGCTAGTGTATGATAATGGTTCACTCGTTAAAGGTTAATAAAGTTACGTTTTAGAAGATGCTTTGGCTTCCATTATTTCTGTCGCTGTCACACTACTGTCAAAATACTAAAGCAAGATGGAATATAATTATCCAAAGTATCTGCTAAGTAACCGTTATTGATCTCGGCTTTATAGTTGGCACAAAAAAATATAACTTATTGTAATTATTTTACAGTTTCAACGTAAAATTAATTAATAAATTATTATTATTTCACATCACATCACATCATAAGCCTATTAATGTTCCCACTGCTGAGACACAGGACTCCTCTCTGTAAGAGGGAATGGGCCGAAATCCACCACGCGGGCCCAGTGCGGGTTGGTAGATGTCTTCGATTTTTTGGTTCAAGGACAAGCCGGTTTCCTCACGATGTTTTCCTTCACCGTTTTGAGAGCAGTGGTGATTAAATAATTTACACAAATTAAAGTGCCTGCCTGGGCTCGAACCCACGACCTACAACTTGTAATTCGCGGCCGATACCACTGGGGCATCACTGCTCATTATTAAATAAAGCATTATTTAATAAAGAATTATAAAATCACATAATTTAATGTAAATTGTGCACAATCGCATGAGAAATGTACGCTGCGTTTTGAATCATATGTTTTGCACATTTGATTCATAGACCAGAGGAAGCATTCTGCAGTAAGGCATCACTAGATTCCTACCTCAGTTTTTTGTTTTAATAATTACAATAATGAGTTCATTTATTTGCAAACAAGTGTCACTGTTGAATAAAACCACTGGCTCCTGAACTAGGTAGTTAACCTGAATCTCAGGAGACAGTAAATAAAAAATAGGCATACCTATTGTCCTATTTCTTGTGTTATAAATGTAAAAGTCTATATATTTAGTTGTTTGTTTGATTAATAACTAAGCATGCCCGAAAGGCTGCATATATCTTTACATAATTTGATAACACAGATTTAAATCTACTTAAACCTGTTTTAATCCTCTGTATCTTTAATAACCCACCCTTACCTCTGTAAAAGCATTCTCCTTCTAAGTATAAGATTGTTCTATATAAACATACGTCCATGTACCATCTTAATGGGTGCTTAAACCTAAGATGTGAGTGAGAACAACATTGTGTTCATAAAATGGCTCATTAACACTTGTAGGTGGTGAAATGCTTGATTTTAATTACAAAATGGTGGCGGTAATGGTACGGGTTATTGTCATATCTCCATGTGAATGAGTTTTTGGCAAGACCTGCTACTATTGGTTGTTCTAATGTGTTATATTTTTAACAAGTTGAAGTTGATAAAGTCTATCTCTTCCAAGTTTTCGTAATATACGACGTCGCAGCGCAGCTCAGTTGCGATGTCATCTAAGCGGCATCGCAACCTACTTGTTGGCCGCTACGACGTCGGCTTATCGCTAGAAGCCCTGGCGAACGGCCTATCCTCAGGTTTTCTCTTCGCTTCACCATGGGGATGCAAGCCACGGCTACTGAGGCCCCCGCATCAACAATGCGGGAACCCACCAGGGGGGATGGCGCAAGAGGTCTTAGACCATGTGACAGTCTAGCGGACGTACGTGCGGTGTAGCAATTTTCAAAAACACTAAAATAAATAGGACAGCAAGATGAGTCAAACAGCCTAGGAGAGGCATATCCTGTGATGGGACACTGCCGTCGTGTCTAGGAAGGGTACATGATATTATGATATACCATTTTGCTGGATCAATAGTGGCCAAACTGAGTCCGTTAAGAGATTTTCAGATTGATCACTGCAGTTCTGTGTGAAAAATTAAACTACATCTGTTAGCCAGTCCCAGGTATACGTGACATTAATAACACCGACCTCAAAACACCCACGGTCACCCACACCTCTCAATGTTGCCAACAATCGAGCATCAGTGTTGCCAGCCAGCATTTAATTTTAATGAGCTTTAAAAGGGTCTGCCCTGAACTTAATTAGTTAGAGCTTATCTACAGACAAGTTTCGCCTTGTGCATGTTAATGTAATACATACGGAACCTTTTACTTGAGGACGTGACTTTTTAAGTAAGCGGTTTTGAAGTTTTTTATTTTCCAGTTGCCATGTTTTAGTCCGTTTGAGAGTATGTTTTGTACATTCTATTAGAGTTTTCTGAGCATCTAGTTTTCTTTGATATTTTTAAATAGCAACGGACTTTTCAAACAATTTCATTATCATTAAGAGTTCACTACTGCTAAAGTTGGTGTTAACATAATTTTGATGATAGCGAGTATATGTACTAGGGACCTGTTTCAACAAAAGATTAAATTCAATAAACGTTCTAGAAATTAAAGGTTAAAGTACAAGTTTATTAGGTTTTCTAAGCTGATCAGACATAATCCAGTTTAACTTCTAATCTAACAATTAGCGAGGATATGGCCCCCATGTTTCGATTCAATTCAATTTATTTAACAAAAACTAAATTTTCAATTTAATCTTTATCTCTTGGTATCGCTACCTTCTTACGATTGTCGACGATTTTTGGCACCGAATTAACCTGGTATTTGAATAACGCTATTTATAAAAAAATAAAACAAATTTGAGTAGTTACTTTCGGCTGTTACTTATCTATAATCAATCACAATAATAATAATGCCCCCTAACAGCCCCCAAATAGAAGTCTATTTTGGTTTTTAGATCCACTTTACGGCCAAAGTGTTTATCAAGTTTGGTAAAACTTTGATAATCTGCGACCAATTTGAAATATTACTTTCATGTTCGTCTTTGAAGACCATTAAGGAGTTTATTTAGATTTTAGTCCATTACCAACGTTTACATTTAATTGCTAAGTAAATAAAGGTTTAATTTTAAGAAAACTATTTTCAGATTTTTTTTTATTTACTTTAGTTTACATAATCATCCTAAATACTAACAAAAATATAGCAGATAAATGAGGCGTGTTACAGCAGAGGACAGAGTCAGACCCAGTCCCGCGCTAGGCATTAACCTGTGTCACAGGCACTGGGCACCTACTCCAGTATCACACTTGCAACACTACAATCTCCAACACCACTATGTTAGAACTGGTATTCACCTTTACAAAGTTGGGAACAGTTAGGCAGATATTGAGTGTAGCTTAACTGTACCTGTTCGAAACGAAAACGTTTCGTTCCTTCTTTTGTTATTTTGTTGCAACACTTGCCAGCTCGCTGTCATTTTGAATTGACAGTTCTCGACTGAGCTTGAAGTTGACAGTTGACATGACTTGTAAAAACGTGTTTTCCATAGAAAAACGTGACGATTTGGCTTTGGGCTGGTTTTGTTTGAAATATAAATAGATAAATAACCAGTCAATCGTTCACCAGAATTGTGTCTCCATCCGCGGGTGGTATTGTGTTTCGTCCAGACATTTTTATTTGTGTATATTTCGCGGACAGCGAAGTATTCTGACGGGAACGTGTATCGCAGTGTGGCGGGAATCCCACCAGATCACGTTTGTTGTCCCTTCCACATTTATTATATATATTTTCCCTCTAACACCCCGACCAGACACACGGGATTGACCAGAAGACCACCACGAGGACCAAGGGTAAGTGCAAAGTATATGTACCACTGTCCACCTGTCAGACAGGAACCAGTATCTCTAAAGAACAAACCCGTAGCGACCGCTGCCACGTACCGTGGTTTTGCGGGTATAGACCTGGTTGGATCCAAGAGGCGCAGCGTTGCTATGGGCCCAAGCGTTTGCCTCTTGGCTTTATAATCCGAAGACCTGTAATAAACAGTACCTATAGTGTTTTTAAACGGATCTTTTCACCATCCGAAGAAACAATAAGTTACACCAAACCAGACTACACAAACACTCGTAAGAAACGACACGACAATCCAACACTGGCAACATGAAATTAAACCATAAGCGAACACTAACCGCACTGTCTTACACTTAGTGAGCCGGGAATTTATCTACCCCGATTTAATTAAAGGAAGGTATAATTCACAGAGCATAGCGGCGACTAGAGACGCCATCTG
This sequence comes from Orthosia incerta, assembly GCA_948252205.1. NCBI lineage: Eukaryota > Metazoa > Arthropoda > Insecta > Lepidoptera > Noctuidae > Orthosia > Orthosia incerta. The sequence goes on along the minus strand of OX411756.1, from coordinate 26,450,591 downwards.
TATACACACGTAACTAACATACGTACATAATTATTACCCGTTTTGCCCATGGATAGGCAAAAAATGGAGAACGCCGTCTACTACAGTCCTAATATACTCTTTGTTTTTGCTTTGTATACTTCTCGTCATAAAGACACGCCGGTTCTGAGTACTACGCAGCTGAACTTTCTGAAGAACATCACAAATAAAATCTGTGTTTATGTTTCTGGGAGTCCCAATGACACAACTCCAAGAAAAGTTCAGTCTTTCTGGTTCAGCAACGCCCAAGTCAGTATAGTCCTTGGACTTTAGAGCTGAAATTTTCCACAGAGGTTCCCTTTGTGAAAATTTTGTAAGGAACATTTCTGGTTGTGGTTAGATTTACTTGAAACTTAAACAAATTTGTATTCCAGTAATTTAAAAAATTAACCCTTAACGGGTGAAAAGGTTTCAGGCATAGTGTGTGCTATTCTGGGTGCATTTTCCTCACATATATGAATTTATAAATGTTTGTACTTTGTAAATATTGTAAACCACTTATTATTTAAAAAAAAGTAAGTACGGAGTTTTTTGTCCGTTCTTCTCCATAACAAGCTACTTTTTCGAATGGACCGTACAATATTTTATTATTAATTGTATATTTTAATTGTTGACGTTCAAAAGTACCGCCTAGTTGAAATAAATATTTTTGACTTTGACTTTGACAGGCGCAATGTCGCGGGCGCAGCTTATAATTAATCAATTCGTGCCCACGTAATGTTTCAACTGTCAAACATGGTTGGAATCGTCACGGCCCGTCAATTCCTATGACACACACTGATACAGTTTGATTGTATAGAAAGCTTTGACAATCCTGCCTCTAGCAGTATCCGACGAGTGCACTCGTTGGTCTGTGCTATAATTAGAGGAATGGCTCCTCGGGTTTGAAATTAAAGCGCATAGGTGAACGACGTCAATGTACTAGGTGGCATTTGTAATTTATGTCGAGAAGGATCGTGTTCTGGTATTTGGGTGTTTGGTCATTGTGATTTAGGAATAGTTCTTAATGTGGCTAAGATATAGTTTGTTGACTCAACAATGGTGCAATGATAAAAAGAACTGAGTCTTGTCATTGAGTGGTCAAAACAGATACAGGTAGTTTAATTAGATAATAGAAAAAATGCTTAATATTTTAATGCCTTGCTTGACACCGATTTTTTAAATCACAAATAAATACAAGCCAAATAGTGCGATTGGCTGTTAATGATTTTCTTAACCAATCATTAATATAATAATAATAATTTATTTATTTTCAGACATCAAAAGGTCCACACTGACAAAACAGAAATACTTAAAGCGTGTTAGTAACTACATAAAATCTTATAACCTATGTTAGTGCTTCTATGCTAGGATGTTAGTGACAATTTATCTTATGACCTACGTTAGTATCTATATTCTAGGATGTTAGTAACAATGTGGCTAATGATCTATGTTAGTACTTATACACTACGACAGACAGTGTTGTTTTGATGAGATGTCCCATTATAGGACTCTCATCAAGTCTATCAGCTATCACCCTCAGGAGGCTGTTGCCACTGCCACGTAATCTGGTGAGCAGAGACGCACTTTTCTTCCGCAGGACAGCTGAGAAGCTGTCGACTCGGGCTTTTGCGAACATCTCTGACGCACTGCAGTAACGTGGCAGCCGCATCAGCGCCCTGAAGGCGTTATTATATTGGACGCGCAGCGCATTGACTGCACGTTCGGTACATTTGATCCACGTTGGCACGTAGGTACATTAATGTACGTTTGACAATTTGTCACTTTATTTTCCAATCTATATCTATACTATCTATACTAATACTAATATAATATATAATATATATAATATAATATATAATATAATTTATAATATAATATATAATATAATATATAATATAATATATAATATAATATATAATATAATATAATATTATAATATAATATTATAAAGAGGTAAAATTTGTAAGTTTGTATGTAGGGGGTAATCTCTGGAACTAATGATCCAATCCTAAATTTTTTTTCACTGGTAGAAAGCTACATTATTTCTGAGTGCTATAGGCTATATAACATCACGCTACGACCAATAGGAGCGGAGCATAAATGAAAAATGATGCAAAAACGGGAAAGAATATTACTTTTTGAGGGCTTCCGTTGCTTGCGCTGCGTAAACGGTTTCAGTTATGCAATCATGTATGTTGAGTAGGTGTAGGGGAGGTGTAGGGTAGGTGTAGGGTAGATGTAGAGTAGGGTAGGTAGGATAGGGTAGGTACGTAGCCAGTTGACGGGAGCGAAGCCGCGTGGGACAGCTAGTAATTTATATACCAAGAAACAGGGTTTGATTTAAAAAACAAATATCAGTTAATATTTTTCATCTCATTCATACGTACCTACTGCTGAAAAACAGTATTCCCAATTCTATTTCCCACTGTAACCAAAAAAATAACACACCAAAAATACAACTAAAACATACAAACAACTTACGTGCTCAACCCCAACTAAAGAAAAAACTCAGCGGATTGTAGATAAAAATAAATTAAATAAGGCTTACGATAATCCTAGGTTGAACACACATTACTAACACATACGAGTACTCACTGTTGTGTGTGTTGTGTCCACACACAGTTTGTTGTGGTATGTTTGTGAGAAACATGTGATCATGTGTCCACGGTTTATCTGTGTAGTTATTTGTTATAGTGAATTGTGTATTTTTTTTTTGTTGCTGTGTTTAGTTGATATTAACAGCCGCACGGGTCGATCATCAAGGTTAAGCAACGCTTGACGAGGTCGGTCAGTGGATGGGTGACCATTTCAACATACCGAGTTTCCTCCGTGCCTTGGAAAGCACGTTAAGCCGTTGGTACCGGCTGTCATTTGAAGATCTTTGACAGTAGTTACGGGTAGTCAGAAGCTTGAGATCTGACACCAGTCTTGCCAAGAGGTACCGTGTTACCCAGTTACTGGGTTGTGGAGGTCAGATAGGCAGTCGCTCCATGTAAAACACTGGTACTTAGCTGAATCCGGTAAGACTGGAAGCCGACCCTAATATAGTTGGGAAAAAGGCTAGGCAAATGATGATTTAGTTGATATTTTTACCTACTTTTCTGTTGAGTTTATGAGCAATACTTAACCAGAGTAATGTAATTTAGAGATTTATCTAATTTACGTGATTCATTTAATGAACATGGACAAATCCAAGGTGATCCATTCCATCCAAGGTGTTCCATTTTAGATCTACTTCGATTTTCGATGAAGTTTCGATCACACAGGATAGTCAGTTTAGTCTACGAAATTAAAAATCACAGTATAATTTTAATTCTTCTCAAATTGCTTCTCGTTTTAACTTTTCATCCCTTGATACTTTCTTACGATTGCATTTGAATAATGCTATTTATAAAGAAATAGAATAATTAGATTTTTAGAGATTATTGTTATCTTCGGCTGTTACTTATCTATTTTCAGTTATCAATCACAATAGTAATAATGTCCTTCTAACAGCCCCCAAATAGAAGCCCATTTTGGTCCTTGGATGCACTTTGCGGCCAAAGTCTTTATCAAGTTTGGTAAAATTTTGATAATCTGTGACCTGTTGAAATATTACTTTCAAGTTCGTCTTTGAATACCATTAACGGAGTTTATTTAGATCTCAGGCCATTACCACCGTTTACATTTAATAACTAAGTAAATAAAGATTAAATTTTGGGAAAATTATGTTCAGATTGTTTTTTATTTACTTTAGTTCGGGGTCTTTGAAAACTCGGTAAATACAAGCTTCTGCTATTGGCTTCACCCGCGTAAACATGAAGCCGCAACAAAAAGTATTGTACATACTTGTATGTCCTATTTCATCCAAATCAATTCAGTAACGGCTACACCACATTTAGGCGCGACTGATTAATAAACATGTGAACATACAGACTTTCACATTTATAATACTTGTTCTATATTTACTTTTGTCGCCTCAACTTAATCTGAAGCTAAAGACCACGGAACAGAAAAAACAGTGGAAATGCAAAGTAGGCGTGTCACTAATAAGCGCATCCACGCAAAACTGATTCCAGTCGTGTTCTAACATCGCGTCGAGTTGCTAGTCTCGCGACAAATTTATTTTTCCGTAACTATGCCGTTTTGTTCCATTTTGGAGTGCAGAAATGATAGTAGGAGAAACAATCTTAAAAATGGAGTTGTTTCGTATCATCGGTAAAAAAGATTTTATTTGTTTTCTAATAAAATCTTAGTAAATTTAAATGAACTAATAATTTAATAAAACGTCTAGTTAAAATCAACCTTACGCGATTAAATTAAGGTTTGTTTTGGATTGAATGTGTTCACTATTTCGTTCTCGAAAGTTCTTCGCTACTCAATTAGGGATGTAGTCGGATCAATACCCGACGTATTGATTTTATAGATAGATATCGATAAAAGAAAATTGGCACCTATATTTTCTTTTACATTACGTTGATTAAATAATTCCATAAAAATGGAAGTTTGCTGTTTTGCAAGCATAATAATTATTACAATGATTGTTTGTGCAGCAATTTCTTGAAATCACTAAATGAAAAATCCTTCTGATTTTTCGACTGAGACTTCACGATCCGTCTGTCTGTCTGTCTTACTGTCCGTCAGTCACCAGGCTGTATCTCAGGAACCGTGATAGCTAGACAGTTGAAATCTTCAGGGCATTTACCTGTAACATTTCTTTGTACCTTGCATTCATTATTGTCCTCACTAGACGTCACCCGCGCTCGTGCTTTTGCTCGACAAAATGTTACACCAAAACGTTCGATGGTTTTTTAAATCAGGTTGTAACAAAACATCAAGCGTCATGTTTGATTTGTGTAACGGGTACATTTAAAAACAACGAATACTTGATGTTATGTTACAAGTAAATGCTGTAGTCTATACTCACCATTTTGTCTACTTATGTCGTTGGTTGTTTTTATTTTAGCCTTCTATCAATCAGAACAGTCAACGTAAGATATAATGGATTTACTGACCAGCTATTCGATCAGTTTTATCAATCAAAAGTGCCTGACTTGGCACTTAGCCAAAATAATTGATTTTCTTTTTTACGACCCTAAAAGTTAAGGGTACACTGGTCGAAAATTCTTCCATACGAACGTAGTCTAGGGATTATTCCACTGTTTGACAATGTACGTTCAAAATAAAAAGTGATATCAATTTGTCTCATCATTATCTAGCCCTGTATGGAAGCAAAAAATAAAATATTTGAAAGTTATGAGCGTCGAAAGTACCACATTTCGATACTAATTTTAACGCATTTTTGGGCGCAAATAAATGCCATAAGAAGACAGAAAATTGCAAAACGGCCTCCATACAGGGTAGATTAGTAGGTCAACAATGCAAATAACTTTATTTTGAACAGATACGTTTAGTCGTTTTTTCATGATATCCAGACTCCCAAAGATCTGTTTATAAAATTTCGCGCGCTCGGTTTCGTCCTAAATCATTATCCATTTCGCTACAAATTTGCAAAAGTGTGTATTCGTACGCGAACTAGCTTCCTACTGCTCATCACAGCATCTATCTCTTCCGCACGTGTTGTCGGTTGATATAAAATGCATTTTAACCCCGCGCACAAAATAGTTCGTGCCTTCGACTAGTGTAACCTTAAAGATCAGAATGCTTAAAGTTAAGTATTTGCTGAGGAAACTGCGTCACAAGTCAAGTGGGTGATAAATTTTCTTTTGAAATTGAAAACGTTTTAGTGATAGTTATGTGAAAGAGCTAATCCGGGTTGCATTACCGCTATAACAATTTACTGCTCAGAATTACTGTGACAAGAATAGTTTCAAGAATGAATGTGGCTATAAAAAACGAAGACTTGTGAAGAGGTTATTTTCATTTTATTTTTTCTTATAAATAGGCTAGCGCTTGACTACTGCGGTAGACGCTGTAGAAATCTTGCCTAGAAGTAACGTATTTACTCTTGACTTAAATACCCCGAGGTTGTAGCTATCGGGCAACACAGACTCCGGCAGGGAATGCCACTCCTTAGCCGTACGCATAATTAAAGTATATCCAAAACGCGATGCGCGCGTGCGTATGTATGGGATGTCCACCATGTACTGATGGCGCATCGCCGTACGTCTTGTGGTCTAATGATAAAAATAGGCTAGGTGGCATTAAATCATTCAATTCCATCGCACTCTCCAAAATAGTATGGAAGTGAACACAGAAAAGACAGCTGTTCTATGTTTAAAAATTATAAAACAATAATCAAAACCAATGTATATTGTATACTAGCTGTGCCTTGCTACCTATCCCACCTACCTACCATTTTTTTTCTAGCGCCTTTCTTCCGCGGAGAATCTTAACATCGCCATTCAGAAAATGACGTGAAATGCACAACGCCATCTATAGAATATCGAGTTCAACTGTCCAAGTATCTGAATTGCGTGTGTTGTGATAATTTCACTTCTTGAACACTTTGAATTCAACTAACTTTTGATAGAGTGAACCGATTGCGATAAAACAAAATCTAAGTAACACTTCAAGTTACGCACAATTTATATCTATAATAGTTATCTATATAAGATATGTACATTTTTGTGATGCGTGCATAACTAAATAAACAGACAAAAATTAAAAAAATGCTGGCAATGGGTTCTGTTGGTTATCCTTTAACACCCTGGCATTTTTTTTTTGGAAATCTTTTCAAAGTACAAAAACTACTTTCGCATCAAGGCTGGCCGATAGATGTAAACCATCGGGAAGTCAGGATGTATTCTCTTAGGTTAAGACATCGTGTGTGGGCAGGTCGGTGGGTACAATCGTGCAAATGAAATCACACAAGTTATTCGATACACTGGGTTTATTCAAATAGACACAAGTTACATTCTTGTTTACTAATATTACGGATCGACACTTATTCTACGACTTCTTAGCTCTACGGCTGTCAGTACTCAACTGCCATCTTCTGCATCATGCAAGTGCTTATAAAAGCGCGCCAATGCGTAGTTGCTCTTGATTGCCGCTAGGGGCGTGCTTGTGATTTGACTTTACGTCCGTACTATTGACTAAACCCGATATATGTATTGATGATTGATAAAAGAATAAGGCTCACTAGAATTTACGTTATTTACGAGATATATTTATAGTTTTCAGTATTTAACAAGAACATTACACCTATTTTTCCGATGGCCGATCTTACAGATATCTCAGAATTTAGTTTACCACCGTCTTATATCCGCTCTTGGATTGTTCTAGGAGGCAGTGCAATACATTTTCATTTTGCATTCCTCCTATTAAGATCCCCTACAAGTTTCACGAGCCAAAAACAGAAAACAGCTACTTTTTCAGCGAAAATTTCTCAATAACTACAAGATATATGATAAAAAATATAATGACAAAAATAAAAACGACACAGGTCCGTCGTCTACAAGCTCTTGAGCGAAACTGCATGCCTCGCGCGAGCACAACGGTTTATAAGGCAATATTTAGACAATTTATTAAAATAAAATAGGTACTCAAAAATAAAATATGAAAATTGGATTCGATTGATAAACACCTCATATTTCAAATTATTTACCAGTTATTTTTATATTTAACATATTCTTACACGTAGGCGACGCTTTCGCTTATGATAAAATTGCCTTTTTTCCGCGTGGACAATATTTTTTTTAAGTAAAAACACGGTTAACTTTAAAAAACAAAATTAATGGCTTACTATTATATTATATGCCCAGTCCACACCATTTTTTGCAGATTGTTATTCGCCACCAGTAAGCTGAAAAAGCAATTGAAAATCCTGGTGTTTCGGGATTACGTAAAAACGTGTGTTCGGAATTTATTTTTACTAATTTAAATTGAGGCGTTATCAAAAATACGTAATGTACATTTACTAGATAACTATGTGACGCAACAAGTTGCATTAAAAGGTTCATCATATATCTATGAGTTATTGAGAAATTAGCGCTGAAAAAGTAGCGGTTTTCGGTTTTTAGCTCGTGAAACTTGTAGGGACTCTTAACAGGCAGCTCTAACTTTCATATAATTCCTGACACAATCCATCCATCTTTTCTCTGAGGTCTACCTCATAACCTGAAAACATACTTTTCATTCTCCTGCCTTGTTTTTCTAGTCTGTTTGCCTATGTTGAAAAGCCCACGGGAAGACATTTGATATTTGATGACGGTGTCGAATTCTTAATGGTGTTGAAGCAAAGTACTATTGTTTTGTAAACATTGTTTGTTTTTGTTGATTGAATATCACCTGGAGTATCTTTTCACGTAGAATATATTTTTTTCTTACAACGCGATAACTTGAAACATATGTTTATATGTAATGCATCATTTATTTTAGAAGAGATTCGCAGGGCACAATGTTAGAGTGACATAGCCCGAAGAATCGCCAAGTTTTAATGCAAGAATGGTCGACGGATTTCGTAACATTGCAAGGCATCCTACAAGATGAACCAATGAGCTGATGAAGGCCACTGAAAGCCAGTCGATGCGGAAGCACAGTACCAGTCGATGTGGTGATGTGTGTTTCTCACACACTGTTCCGTTGTTGTTGAATTAGGTATTTTACCTATGTTTGCAGTATTTGTAAGTATGTGAAAACCATGTTCCTATTTATCAAATAATGAATTGACCTGTTAATGCTTTTAATACTTTATACCTGTACGTAGTATTGTGTGTAGTGCTATGTGCATCGTCCTCACATATATGAATTTATTAATGTATATACATAAGTAAATATTGTAAAACACCTATTATTTTAAAAAGAGTAAGTATGGAGTTTCTTTTGCATTCTTCTCCATAACAAGCTACTTTTCCGAATGCACGGTACAATCAACTTTTATTACTTGTAAATTTTAATTTTAATTTTTGTTTGACGGTCAAAAGTGCCGCTTATTGGCCTAGTTGAATAAATATATTTGACTTTGACTTTGATGCTTGTTGGCCTAGGTTGTAGACGTTTTTAAGCTGAAATATGATGACCACGTTTCTACAGTTTACCTGCCCCCGAACCGATTTTGATAAAAAAGCACTAGGATATCATAAGAATGTAACGTACATACCAAGCCAGAAGATTAAGAACTGAACTTGCAAGTGAAACTACACTTAAAGCTCATTTTAATAGCTCTACGGTATTATTGAAGCTTTTACCGACGACTGAATTAATTTATCTTCTTTTCTTTTAGAACTTTTTACTGGCTTTGATGGTATGGATTAATCGGTGTACTTTTAATATGAAAGAAGTGCCTTTTTAAATATAAAACTATCAGCAATCAAATTACCAATTGTAATGGTGGCTGTAGGGAGAATGGATTAAGGATGTCTGAAAGTGGCGCTAGTGTCAGAAAAGTTGAAAGCAAATCGATTTTCATACTCTTTGCATTGCCGAATTCATTACGCAATAAGGCTGCTGGTATGGTCATGTGATGAGGACGGATAAAACGCATGTTACTAAAAGAGTTATGAATATAAATGTGGATAAAGAGAGAAGGGACGGCCAATGAAAAGATGGGTGGACAGTGTGAGGAGTGATATGAAAGAATAGGGAGTCAGTTATAGCGGGACAGGACAGTATGGAAGAAGAACTGCCGACCCCTAGTAACTTGGGATAAGGTCAGGAAGAAAAAGAAGAATGGTAGCTATATTGACTACAGGCTTTCATAACCTCATCTTGGATGGAAATATTGTTAACGTTTATTTAAAAAAAGCTTCGCCAGCGGCTACACCCACAGGAATGTCGAAAATGATCTCAAGGGGCGGTCCTTTCCCGATATGAAAAAGTATCCTACGTCCTTCTCCAATGTCCAATCTGTCTCCATACCAATATTCAAACCACTGCAACTCCTGAAAGTCAGAATCAACAGGGCGACCACCAAAAAACCGCCATTAAAAGCTTGACGAACTCCCGGAGAAATAATTTAATTGTCTTGGATCCCGCAACGAAGTTAATCAGAAAATAATAACGGTGGAGTAGGAAAAATAAACCTAATTTCCACTGCCCTCCATATCAAGCACGAGACAGAACAAACAAGGCCAATAGGCACAAAGGGTTTACGACTGGTTTAATTTCGCATTTAAAATATTAGTTACACGAAATTCCCTTGTATTTGCCATCGTGGAGAAAGAAAACATTAGCCAATTGACAGAAGTTAAATATGCAGGCTGAGCCGGACGTAAAAATACGTCCGAAATTTTATCGCTAGGGGAGGTTCCTTTTATACAACACCCCATATGACCGAATGGTATTACCGTAGCTGAATACTAGGCCACGTAAAATTGAATGTTTCAAAAAATATAGTCATCATCGACACGCTAAGAAGTAGACAATATTCCCATGTCATTCCATCCATGAATCTCTTACTCATCTGCCTAGCCTTTTTCCCAACTATATTGGGGTCGGCTTCCAGTCTTACCGGATTCAGCTAAGTACCAGTGTTTTACATGGAGCGACTGCCTATCTGACCTCCACAACCCAGTAACTGGGTAACACGGTACCCCTTGGCAAGACTGGTGTCAGATCTCAAGCTTCTGACTACCCGTAACGACTGTCAAAGATCTTCAAATGACAGCCGGGACCAACGGCTTAACGTGCTTTCCGAGGCACGGAGGAAACTCGGTATGTTGAAATGGTCACCCATCCACTGACCGACCTCGTCAAGCGTTGCTTAACCTTGATAATCGACCCGTGCGGCTGTTATTATTTAGCCACGAGCTCCATGAATCTCTTACTATTCAATCAAAATACTCCCCCAAGTAAACCTCTAAGATTATACCCCAGTTGAAACCAACAAGATTACATACAACGTAGCTTCAAGCGACAATATATCACCCAACTTGTTATATAAGCAAGAACCAGGAATTTAATTTACCCGGTGTAACGGTAAATGTAGTTACCGTTACCGGTAACTTATCCGGGTAATGACTTTAGAGAGTCTTTACGGGGTACAGGGAAGGTGAAATTGCAAGGGTTGGTATGTTATGTGTGTCGTAGTGCAGGGATAGATGAGTTGTGGTCTTGAAAGTCAAAGGTTTTAGATTAATGTTGTGTAGTATTATAAAGTTGGTTTAATTTGCTATGATGTAAATAAACTTGTAAGTTTACGTGAAATAAGTTTTGGAAAAAAAATGAACAACACAAATATTGTAGAAGATTTTTAGGTTTTTTGAAAGTCGCACAAAATATATGACTACTTTTGTTAGCTTGGGTCCTACCTGTAAACACAAATGTATGTGACATGAATAAACTAAAATTAACCTAACTATTAATTGGAAAAATAAAATAAATTGTAGTTCTATAAACTAAAAAAACACGCTTTAATGGTAAATTGAACTAAAAAGTCACTAATCCTGAAGATCTTGGTAAGGCTAATGGGACAAACTATATATATTTAAACGCGCACGGTAGAATCAAGTATTATTACATGTAAATTTTAATTTTTGTTTGACGTTCAAAAGTGCCGCTTATTGGCCTAGTTGAATAAATATATTTGACTTTGGCTAAATTATTGCATTGTCATCGGTCCTTGATAAGTGTGCAAAGTTTCAAATCAATCCGACGTTTTGAAGCGGGTGAAAATCACGTTCAAAGATTCCGTTACATTGATACATAGATTCACAGATACATACATACCAAGGTAATAAAAGCGTGTTAAAAATATTTGTTTTCAACCATTCGATTCCCCCAGATAAACTAAATAATTATGTAAACAATTCTTTTGTACCCGACTGCCGAGGGATGGTAATGTGTTTATCAGTCTATGTATGTATGTATATTTGTTCCTATGTGGCGTTCTAGAAATCAAACGCGTTGGCCGATTTTGATGATTCTTACGTCAATCGATTCGTCTTAACCTTGCGAGTGTCACTGGCTACAACTATTACTATGTTAAAATGGGCAAATAGAAAAATGGAGTATTTTGGGTGCTATATTGTGGAGGCCCAATGTTTTTTCTTCCGATACCGCCGTGTGGGGTATCAAAATAAACAGTTTTTAGAGGTGATTTCAAAAATATACAATACTTATATGTTTAAATGTAATGTTAACTCAAAAGATATAAATAAAAAAAACTTTCTTCAAAAAATTCGACTGCTTAAGAAGCGAACTAAACTTGTGTTTTTTAATTTTCTGTTTAGTTTTTTTTTTAAATGCTTATCTCGAAATATCAGTGACAAGAATTACTTTGATTTGTATAACAAACTTTTGAACCAAATCATATAATGCTAGAAGTTTTATTTTATCTGCATGATTTGCATTTGACAATAACTATTATGTAAATAAAATAAAAACAGAACTTTTCATAAAAGGTGCCAGCATTTTATTCCTTTCAAAAGGATAATAAGTATTACCGTCAGTCGTCGAAATGAAAATATACAGTAAGTACATGACTTAATGGTGTATAAAAAAATAAAATTCCACGTTCAACGACAACTCGTAAAAATGAAGTTAAATAACCAGGTTCTGCCATTATCTATTTTATTATTTTCATTATAAACCTTTTTACATTTTTCTCTTTTAGTTTATGGCCAGTACTTTTTGGGTTTAAACCTGGAATTCATGAATAGGTACGATTTATTTAATTCCCCCAAAAATTAGGCTTTACCCTTTAGTTTTAATAAAAACCGGCAAAGTACAAGTCGAACTCGCGCACGAAGAGTACCGTACCATTATCGCAATAAACGGCAAAAAAAATCATGTTTGTTGTATGGGAGCCCCACTTAAATATTTATTTTATTCTGTTTTTATTATTTGTTGTTATAGCGGCAACAGAAATACATCATCTATGAAAATTTCAACTCTCTAGCTATCATCGTTCACGAGATACAGCCTGGTGACAGACAGACAGACAGACAGACGGACCGCGGAGGCTTAGTAATAGGGTCCCGTTTTTACCCTTTGGGTACGGAACCCTAAAAATGATTAGCTGTAGGCCCTGGTTTGACCACTATCTCACATGATGGTAAGCGATGATGTGATCGACGGTGAAGCACACTTGCCTAAAACCAATCTATTCACTCTTGACTTAAAGACCCCTAGGTTGTAGCTATCAGGACACACAGACTGCGGCAGGGAATCCCATTATTTAGCTGTACGCACAATGAAAGTATTCCCAAAATGCTTTAGTTAAATAATAACTATATCGTCTACATAACTACATACTGTTGATTCTGGCTTTCAGGAGTTGCAGTGGTGTGGGAATAGTGCGGTGGGATTGTCCTACAAAAAATATACTTACTACATCAGAATGAAAAGTTACATTTATCACGTTCATATTTTTTTTGCCTTAACCCTCCGCGCACCATGTGGGGTCTAATAAACCCCACCAAAACAAAAATCTCTTTACTTCTTTAAATATTCGCGCGCTTGCTCTGATGCTTCGAGTAGTTGGAGTTGCGGCGTTGCCAAACCGTCTAGTGACAGCTAATTAGTGGATGCGTCACGGGTGCAGCGGAGAGACGTACCCAAAGTCCTTCAGGGTCTCACATACCCCACGTGATTTGGGACGTCGTCTAAAACTTCAGTAGTAAATTTGTATGAATTAGTATGGAGACTGAAAATATTAAACAACTTCTCACCGTTTTTTCTTTTTCATTACATTAACCTTTAAAATAAAGGGTAAAACGTTTTTTTTTAATTACTTTTACCTTGATATAGGCTATTAGTAACTTTTTGTTTGTGAAAACACATTTTTTTTGTATTTATTTTTGTATTTAAGATTATTTAAATGTTTATTCTATTTTTATTTATTTATTTATTATATACTTTATTGTACACCACAAAAAAATATACAGGACAAACGTTCACAATAACAAATGTACAATGGGCGGTCTTATCGCACTAGGCAATCTCTTACAGACAACCTTATCCACAAACAAACCAAAAACACTATTCACACAAAAACAAACATATTTAAAAACTGCACATTCTATTCCTTGATAATAATCAGGGTACAGAACACCCCATGTGGCGCAGGACGTAACATTTAATCACTTGGTGCATGGAGGTTAATCACAATTTATATCTCTCTTATCTGTCTCTCAAGATACAGGTTGCCCTAGTTTGAGAGGCAGGGTTCATTACTAAAAATGGTTACAAACTTTTTTGCACCAATAAACATTTTTATTATTATTTATTTATTTCAAGTTGGTGCTACATGTCTCCTTCGTCTATATTTCAATATTAGCCGTTTCCTCAGCAGTCACCCTTTTTCTAGCCAAATCATTTTTCATGACACCATGACCACCGACATCCTTACTCTTAGGAATTGTGAACGGACATGACCACCGACATCCTTACTCTTAGGAATTGTGAACGGATATGACCACCGACATCCTTACTCTTAGGGACCTTCCTGGTGGCGCAAAGCAATCGCACGTTTTTCCTAGAAAAAATTAAATTGCAAATTGGTAGAATTGCAGCGCATTTAGTTCACATACTTGCAATTGCCGCTGATTAAAAATGGCTTATCGCTTTTTTATAAATCGAATCGCGTCGAGCCATCAGGAAGGTTGCTTTTAGACATCCGCAAACATACTCAAAACTTATCTCAGTACATATTAACCCCGACGGAAAAAGAGCGGTCTGTGGCATCATAGCTCCTAACCGGATCAATTGATTTTGATTTAGTTTTTTTTTAAAGGTGGCTTTGCTGAGAGTGTTCTTAGCTATGTTTGATTAAAATCAGTTCATCTGTTCAAAAGTTATTTGCATTTTATTCTGTGAATCTGGGTTTTTTCGCAAGATATTTTGTCATAATTACGTATTTCGATAAATTATCGATTGAAACGTGTCGACTACTAGGTATATTATAAGAAGTTGAAAAAATATGAAATCCCCCGATACAAAACCTCTAAAAAGCAAAAAAAAGCCTTGTAAACGTTAGCGGTTCCCCGACGCGAGTACGAGGCTTATTTTTTGCTTTTTAGAGGTTTTGTGTCGGGGGTTGCAAAATTTTTTATTTAGTTTTTCCTAAATCTTTATACTGAATTTATAAAAAAAAAACTTCTAAGAACTCGTACCCTTAAGATAACGGTATCAGTTTAAATTTTAAGCTAGTACACAAACGCCGTACTTTTGATAATATTATTAGAATAGATCTCCTTAAGGCAAGTACACACATTCTATACAGTAATGAAAAACCGCACTAGTGGCTCGGACTAATATGTTTGAAATGCAGGCAAGTGGAAACTAGTCTCGGTTTGCCATTAGATGAAAATGTTGAATAGTCTGCCTTTTTAGCTTGGGGAGATTGCTTGCGGTTTCACAAGTGCATCATATATAATTATTGCTGAATATCTAAATACTTTCAAAAGCACAATAGTCTCTTGACAAAGTAACATTGTACCTATCATCGATAGCGAATGTGAAAAAGTTCGATATAAACACATCAACACGGTCTAGGGATATTTCATACTCAATTAAATAACTCGAAAAGTACTGGCCGCATTGGAATCTTTTATACACCGATTTGTTTGTAATTTATCTCAGACTAATTCCAAATTAAAAATTTTGTAAATTCTTTTGTTTCCGTGGCATAAAAATGTCTTGATGTGTAGGAGAGGGAATTTTCATTTGTGCGAAATTTAGAAAACAATACGAATTACGTTTAGTTACAGTTTTTTTTTCATTTTTAAACGAAAGATAAAGTTAAAATTGAGGTATTGTAGCCATGCAACGCCAACATTTGACGAGGGCGGAGATGTTACGAGCTGTGGGAATGCTGGAAGCTGAGTCTGTTCAGCGTAATGTTGCTGAGGCCATAGGGACCCACCAAAATGTAATTTCAAGATTGTGGACACGCTATCGTGCCACAGGTGAAGTAGTGGAGAGGCACCGGGGGCCAAGTCGCATCACTACCCCCAGACAAGACCGATTTTTGCAAATTACTGCGCGAGCTCAACCAAATGCAACGGCGACTCAATTGGTCCAAAGGCTGCGAGTGGAACACCAAGTGCTTGTGAGTGACCAAACTGTAAGAAGGCGACTGCATGAAATCAATCTACGCTCTCGTAGACCACTCCGGGTCCCACCTTTACGGAGAGGCAATCGTGGACGACGATTAGAATGGGTTCGGAACCACGTGGACTGGGGCCGTGAGCAATGGTCCAATGTGCTGTTCACGGATGAATCCAGGTTCGGCTTCCATCCAGATTCACGAAGGACGCGTGTTTGGCGAGTTCCTGGACGATGGAGCCGTCTTCAGAACCCTCAGGAAGTTCACCCATACCAAGGAGGAACAATTATGGTTTGGGCAGAAATTCGTCTTGGAGGACGGACGGATGTCGTTTGGGTGCGGGGCAATATGACGGCAGAACGATACGTCCAACCGGTCCAACAGGTGCTGGGGCCCGTAATCTTGCCCCACAGAACACAAATGGGGCAAGATTTCCTGCTCATGCACGACAATGCCCGGGCACACACGGCGAGAACGGTAGCAGCTTGGTTACATACACACAATGTTAGGGCCTTAGACTGGCCTGCTCAATCGCCAGATCTAAATCCCATTGAGCATGCGTCGGATATGCTGCAAAGAAGAGCTCTGAAGGAAGTTCCTGAAAATCTGGCTACAGAAGATCAACTTTTTGCGCACCCCAGAAGGACATGGGACAATATTCCGCAGCAAGACATTGACAACCTTGTTCTGAGCATGCCGAATCGTTGCCGATGTGTTATGAACATCATGGGCGCTTTTTCAGACTACTAACTTCAAGTTTATAAACACAAATTAAATGATTTTACTATTTTTTTCAGTTTTTACTCATAAATTATCGTTAATTCATATACGGTTTCCGTCTATGCTTCATTTTTTTCCATTAAATCCTGAAATTTTAATCGAAGTACCTTAACCAGTATTAAAAAATGGTAGAATATTAAATAACGTAACTTTTAAATATATACATGTCATATAAATAATTAACACATTGATAGTAATTCGCTTTTTTTTAAATATCCATAGACCGTGTTGATGTGTGTATATGGTATTATGTCATCATCGTTGTGGTTCCAGCCTCTGGAACCACAACGATGGGCCCAGATCATAACAAACTGGGCTTCCAGATCTGTTAAAAGGAGAAGAGGCAGGCCTTTTAAAAGGTGGAGAGACGACATTGACTGGACAGCTAGACTTCGCAATAAATGGAACTATTTGGAGGAGGCTTTTACCGCCTCAGGCGGTAAAAGCCTCCTCCAAATAGTTTACACTAAGATAGAGACAGAAAACGTATATACTAACACACAACACTAACAAATATTAAGCTAAGTTTTTTATTACTTTTTACTAACACAATAATGTAATTTAAGCCGATTATTGTCTAATAGTTATATAATTTTAAACCTTTGTACTTAGTAAGGAATTAATAAAAGCTTTTTTGTTTATTTATTTTTAACGCATCATCATTTCAGCCAAAAGATGTCCAATGCTGGACATAGATCTCCCAAGCGTCGCCACAGTGATCGGTCCTGTCCGTCGTGATGGTATTGACTAGCGCTGCAGAAATGTAACGGTCAATCGTTGTGATGTTTCGATAATTATTTTCACTGAAAGAATGTAATGGCAATCGAGACTCCGAGACTCGCTCTTGCCTCCGAAAACTGGTTCAGCCGTTGGTCTCGGTTGTCATTTGAAGATACCAAAACGAACCGTAGTCGGCAACCAGAATAACTGACACCAGTGTTGCCAAAGATTACCGCAGGCAGTCGCTCTATGTAAAAAATTACCGCTTAGTAAATAAAATAAACTGCTAAAAACGTTGACGGTTCCCCGACGCGAGTACGAGTTTTATTTTTTGCTTTTAAACTACTTGCAATTTAACTAGTAGTAGATACGCTTCAATTGACAATCTATCGATACACGTAATAATGACACGATATCTTGCGAAAAAAAACAGATTCAAAGAGTAAAATGAGGATAACTTTTGAACGGCTGAACCTATTTTATTCAGAAATAGCCAAGAACAATCTCGACTAAGCCACCTTTCAAACAAAAAAAAAACTAAATTAAAATAGGTTCATCCGTTTAGGAGGTATGATGCCGCAGACAGACACAGATAAACAGATACACAGCAACACACATCAAACTTATAACACCCCTCTTTTTTGATCGTGGGTTAAAAATGCTGGTACTCAGCTACACTAAGACTAAAACCAATCCGAATATATTCGGGAATGTATAGCCAGACTGATTTATATTTTACAATGCATGTCCTCGAAAAGAGCATTTTCCAAGCAGCCAAACTGTGCAGAAAGTGTCAATTTTTTTACTAGTGCTTTTTACTTTCCTGTACCTTTTTTAATTAACTCCAACGTCAGCCCGCCGCATAGAGTTTTTATTATTTGAAAAAGTTTTAAAAATTAGTTAAGTACAGATTATTATTATTATTAATATAAAAGGTAAAACAATACTAATACTTAATTTAAGGCGTTTTTAATTACTCTAGATTTAGATTTTGATCAATAAATTAATTTTAGATATTCATTAAATTTGTTTGGCAGAATGAATATTTTGCTCGTGCCTTTTTGCGTTACGACGTGACAGCTATTTGCACATGCGCAGTAGATATGCCCGAGAAACTATGAACTTTTATTTAATCTGTGGATATGCTGAGCGCCCTTGAATAAGCGCCATTTTATTAATTCCTTGTTTGTTTCAGATATATTTTTTTTTATTTCCTCGCACAATGCATAGTAAAATGGTGTATGATACACGTGCGTGAGATGATTTCCGACTCGTGTCGATTTATCCACTCATCGGAAATCACCTACTTTCCGCACTTGTAGCATAAATAACTAATGTCACTTTTCTTCTAGCCTATTTTTAAATCCAGTATTTCGTCAGCTTTATATATCAAACATCAAAGTACCCGTCATGTTCTTTTTATGCGCTGTTGTACGAGAAGAATTTTGTGCCAATAATTTCAATCCGATTGTTGCCACACTGCATATTTTATGTGTGGTTTACCTAACAACTAAGTACTGGAGTCTCAAAGAAATTTTCAAAAGTGACTTAACCGTAAAGTTAAAGAAGAAGCAGAGAATTGTCTTATCCCATGTTTAATATATGCGTGTCAAACATGGAAATTCACAAATAAAATTAGAAACAAAATAACTACAGTCCAGAGAACAATGGAACGCAGTATGTTAAACATAAAGTAAATACGTAAGACATAAAAAGATTAGTTGAAAAATACGAACCAATCAATGCTCTTAGCCACGCTCAAATGATAAAATAGAGATGGGCCGGTCATATGGCGCGCCTTAAAGACCATAGATGGACACAACCATAGATGGACCAAAGCGGTCACAACATGAAAAGGCAGGCAAACGCCACAAAGGAAGACCTCATTCACGCTGGGAAGACGACATCAAAAAAATTGCTTGATCAAACCGGTATCATATTTCTCAACACTGAGTAAATGACAATACCTGAAAGAGGCCTTCACCTGAGAGAGGTTCCCGTTGAAAATTTTAAAATTAAGAATTACTAGAAAAAAAAAATATGTACACACAAAACACATAAAAAAGAAAGTACATTTAAATATAGAATATCACAAAGGTGACAGACCTACGACAGGAGAATTAAATAAGAAACATAGACACTGTTCGGGTCAATCACCGAACAATAATAAACATGTCAGCGTAATTGCGACACAGCGCTCTATGCCTTGAATATTTTATGTATTACATATGTAAAATAGTCAGTACGCTTTCGGATATTATATCGGGCGCGACTCAATCTCATCTCATTCACTTCATTAGTTTTAATCGTTATCCCATTTATAATCTTTATAATCTTTAATCCTAATTTATCTTACCCCAACCCCGAACAGACACAGTGTGTGCATACAGGAAATAAAAGGCTTTTTTTAGTTTTATTTTTTATTTATTTATACCTAACACACGCGGTCATTGTGCTGTCAAAGGTTTAAACAATTGTCGAAGAGTCACAATATCGTGGCTGTTGTGGTGTCAAAGGTGAATTAACATTTGAGCGTTGAATGTTGACACCAAGCCATTGCGTTGCAACCGCTCATGTGATGCGTTCCTTTTTTTGTGAGTGGCTTCTCTTAGTTCGGCTTGTGAGGTGGTCTACTGCTTAACTGGACTTTCCTATGGCAATCTTAGTAAACTAAAGCCTCTAGCTAGGGCATGTGTTGCCTCCCTTAAAAACCCAAGCTTTTTTTTTCCAGATTTTTTGCATCTACAAAGTACAACATTCACACGAGAATGTACGTCTATACTTTGTGACAAATAAATAACGGACTTTTCTTTCATATTTGTGTTGGTCTGGGCGAAAGAGTCGGAGAAGATATTGAAAGAATTTCTCTAAGTTAATATTCTTACTGAGTTTTTCATAAATATTTACTTACTGGTGGAGGTAAGATAGTAGTTACTTCAGTACTCAAAAGAAAATGAATGCTTTTAAAAAGAGATGGCCAATTCTTTGCACAGAACTGCAGTTTTTTGTTACGTAATGGAAAAATACATTTTTTGTTTTAACTAGCGCTATGTACCTAAATCGGAAAATTATCTAAATGTATCGAATTTTTTGTTTAAAAGTTATCTTATTTTAAGTGGATTTCATAGTTGCTTTAAAGGAATGAGCATTGGTAACGGCCACGACTCATGTGTCGTAGGTTTGAATCCAGGCAGGCAAATTACTTTGTGTAAGTGACTGCATTACCACTGCTCCAAAAACGGTGGTTCTAGACCCAAAATATCAAAGACATGTGACATTCACTAACCCGAGCCCTCGTGGTGGATTAAAGCCCATTCCCTCTCATAGAGAGGAGTTCTGTGTCCCAGTAGTGAAAAAGTTAAAAGGCTGATGATAATGATGACTTGCTTTCTGCTTTAAAAAGAGATTTAAATTTGACTGAAGTCAGCCCTATTTATTATACATGATTATGACATTGACAGAGGAGGAGGAGCTCGTGGCTAAATAATAACAGCTGCACGGGTCGATCATCAAGGTTACGCAACGCTTGACGAGGTCGGTCCGTGGATGGGTGACCATTTCAACTTACCGAGTTTCCTCCGTGCCTCGGAAAGCACGTTAATCCGTTGGTCCCTGCTGTTATTTGAAGATCTTTCAATAACAGTCGTTACGGGTAGTCAGAACCTTGAGATCTGACACCAGTCTTGCTAAGGATTCCGTGTTACCCAGTTACTGGGTTGTGGAGGTCAGATAGGCAGTCGCTCCATGTAAAACACTGGTACTTAGCTGAATCCGGTAAGACTGGAAGCCATACCCAATATAGTTGTTAAAAGGCTAGGCAGATGATGATTATGACATTGACAGTCCCCCAAAACGCCCACCTGTCACCGTTTCCTAGTGTTTAACTGAGATGCAGAAGTGGCGCACCAAAAGCCCTAGCAACAAGTAACCAAACATAACGAATAACCCAATAAAATAACTTAACACCGGCAAAGAAATGTCTCAAACACATTACCGAATTCTCAAAGCGTTCCAACGTGTCCCACATTAAGATCGGTAGCACCATACTGAGTAATATTTGTCACGTACCATCAGGCGCGATAGTGGTCAAACGCGAGCCAATTGCGTATTTTTCTTTTGACACGTAAACATAAATTGACAAAGATAAAATGCTTTGAAATATCGTGAGACATCACGCCGGTACTCTCTTTCTTCTCCTAAAATTGTTTGTCCGAAAATCATTATCCATAACACGTTTGCTATAAACTTCAGTAACCTTAATGTTCAAAATCCCGAAATTTTGTTTAACATCATCTTTAGTTCTAAAAGTATTCTGTCATAATCGAGTACTATAATAATTGAATCTACTAATTTTACATGACCTAAAGTCATATGTCCTAAGTATTGTGTTAAATAATGTGTATTATTCCGAATGCTCATTTATAATATTTTTGTTAGTCCTAAAACATTTGATAAAAATTAAGTTTTAGTGACAGAAACGAATCGCTGTAAATCCGACTCCACGCAGTCTTGTCTGCTCTATCCCTAGAGTGTAATTTAAAATTGCATAGGCGCGGAGGGTCGAGTTGGCCTGCGAGTTGAGGAGTGGTGGTTGACACACTCGCCTCCGCGGCTGAGGCTGGCCGTGAAGCCGGCCAGCAAGCCGAAGCTGCAGTGGTTAAATTTAGGACATATTATATTTAGGGATTTCAATTTTATGGCATGTAATATTATGTGATATTAAGTTCGGGTAAGTTATCATTCGAACAAATGATGGTTAGGACAATAAAAGTTATGGCACTTTATACTGACATAGTGACGTCACAAGCCCCCTCTCCTGAAGTTTGATGCGCTTTATCTTTGTCAATTTTTATTGATTTGGTAGCAAAAAATACATGTCCAGTATTATTTGTTAATCTCACTGACGCGCTAAATACAATTATCATTTGTCTACCCAGGAAACATATTTTTTGTTGACAGAGCAAAGGCCTTGCGATTCATCATATTTAGAGGTGACACCAATAGCTAGACAAGTAAATCAAACTCGCCGAATCAGAACCACCCAATGAAATATCGTACTACCCTCAAAAGAAATGCCTAAAACACATTACCGAATTCTCAAAGCGTTCCAACGTGTCCCACATTAAGATCGGTAGCACCGACTGAGTGGCATTTGTCACGTATGCTCAATGAAGTGGAAAAGCCTGTTAGCAATGTGGCTTGCGGTAGCTCGGAAGCCTACCCACTTCCCCTCGCTTCCATGGCGATATTAAAGCGTGTGGCAAGTTTAAATTTATATAAAAGCATTCGTGGGGATCGAGAATATATTTAATTTTGTGTGGTTTTGTGTTAAGTGGGTTGGTTTGTGAATTCGTTTCTGTGAGTTTTCTGGTTATGCCTAGAATGTATTGAGAAGAATTTAAAGGTTTGGTCTACTTGGGTCAATTGATCTACCAAGCCTTTGCCCAACTATGTTAGGGGTCGGCTTCTTGTCTAACCAGATTCAGCTGAGTACCTAAAAGGATCTAGTAGCTGGGGGTCCTTAGGTCATGAATTAATAGTTTCCTTCAAGCTCGTTGCCTCACCTTTATGTCAGTGTTCTACATCATCTGCCTAGCCTTTTTCCCAACTATATTGGGGTCGGCTTCCAGTCTTACCGGATTCAGCTAAGTACCAGTGTTTTACATGGAGTGACTGCCTGTCAACGCAACCCAGTAACTAGGTAACAAGGTACCCCTTGGCAAGACTGGTGTCAGATCTTAAGCTTCTGACTAACCGTAACGACTGTCAAAGATCTTCAAATGACAGCCGGGACCAACGGCTTAACGTGCTTTCCGTGGCACGGAGGAAACTCGGTATGTTGAAATCACCCATCCACTGACCGACCTCGTCAAGCGTTGCTTAAACTTGATGATCGACCCGTGCGGCTGTTATTATTTAGCCACGAGCTCCTCTAGAGTCAGTCTTCTACATCTGACAGCGAATATGTACAATCTGCACATCATATCTTATGGGAGTGTATTCTTTGGCAGAATTAACGCAAAATTATGTTGGATAATTGGACAGGCTGCATCTGGAGTTGTTTACTATACGAACCTTGTAGAAACCAGAACAAATTTCCGTGCGTTCAAGCGTTTTTGCCATACCTATTATTGGAATCAAATATAACAGATCACAATGCTAGGACCCATTAATATTAATGCAAATTTTTATCCGTGATGCTAGGCAACTGGGCTTATCCCAGTTGTAAACGACCCTTTGTGCCTATTGGCCTTGTTTGTTCTGTCTCCTGCTTGATATGGAGGGAAGTGGAAATTTATATTTTTCTTACTCCTCCATTATTCTTTTCTGATTAATTTCGTTGCGGGATCCAGGACAGTTAAGTTCATTCTCCGGCACTTCGTAGAGCTTCATAGCCCGGCGCTTTTCTGGTGGTCACCACTGTTGATTCTGGCTTTCAGGAGTTGCAGTGGTTTGGGAATAGTGAGGCGGGATTCACCCAATAAAAAAAATACAAAACAAAATGTTACTTCTAGGTAAGCGTGCCTCAATATGTCGATATTGAGGCACGCTTACTTAGAATGTATTGAGAAGAATTTAAAGGTTTGGTCTACTTGGGTCAATTGATCTACCAAGCCTTTGCCCAACTATGTTAGGGGTCGGCTTCTTGTCTAACCAGATTCAGCTGAGTACCTAAAAGGATCTAGTAGCTGGGGGTCCTTAGGTCATGAATGAATAGTTTCCTTCAAGCTCGTTGCCTCACCTTTATGTCAGTGTTCTACATCATCTGCCTAGCCTTTTTCCCAACTATATTGGGGTCGGCTTCCAGTCTTACCGGATTCAGCTAAGTACCAGTGTTTTACATGGAGTTACTGCCTGTCTGACTTCCACAACCCAGTAACTAGGTAACAAGGTACCCCTTGGCAAGACTGGTGTCAGATCTTAAGCTTCTGACTAACCGTAACGACTGTCAAAGATCTTCAAATGACAGCCGGGACCAACGGCTTAACGTGCTTTCCGTGGCACGGAGGAAACTCGGTATGTTGAAATCACCCATCCACTGACCGACCTCGTCAAGCGTTGCTTAAACTTGATGATCGACCCGTGCGGCTGTTATTATTTAGCCGCGAGCTC
Organism: Orthosia incerta; assembly: GCA_948252205.1. Lineage (NCBI taxonomy): Eukaryota > Metazoa > Arthropoda > Insecta > Lepidoptera > Noctuidae > Orthosia > Orthosia incerta. The sequence goes on along the minus strand of OX411756.1, from coordinate 26,426,047 downwards.
CTCTAGAGTCAGTCTTCTACATCTGACAGCGAATATGTACAATCTGCACATCATATCTTATGGGAGTGTATTCTTTGGCAGAATTAACGCAAAATTATGTTGGATAATTGGACAGGCTGCATCTGGAGTTGTTTACTATACGAACCTTGTAGAAACCAGAACAAATTTCCGTGCGTTCAAGCGTTTTTGCCATACCTATTATTGGAATCAAATATAACAGATCACAATGCTAGGACCCATTAATATTAATGCAAATTTTTATCCGTGATGCTAGGCAACTGGGCTTATCCCAGTTGTAAACGACCCTTTGTGCCTATTGGCCTTGTTTGTTCTGTCTCCTGCTTGATATGGAGGGAAGTGGAAATTTATATTTTTCTTACTCCTCCATTATTCTTTTCTGATTAATTTCGTTGCGGGATCCAGGACAGTTAAGTTCATTCTCCGGCACTTCGTAGAGCTTCATAGCCCGGCGCTTTTCTGGTGGTCACCACTGTTGATTCTGGCTTTCAGGAGTTGCAGTGGTTTGGGAATAGTGAGGCGGGATTCACCCAATAAAAAAAATACAAAACAAAATGTTACTTCTAGGTAAGCGTGCCTCATCATCGACCACCGTCCGACCGACTGACTGTAATTTTTTTTAAATATTGCTGCACTTGCTGATATAGGAGCATTTTTGGTCTCGCACGGGGTTTTTATTTGTTAATTATAGTTATTTGTGTTTTTTCTTATCTCGTGTCTCCTGTACGGGTCAAAAATAAATATTTTAAATTTTAACTTTCTTTCTTTCAAAATAGTTGTTAGTAAAATCAGCTTTGAGATATTTCAAAAGCCGTGGTAAGAAAAAGACACCCATAAGATATTGGACGCTGCTGGATTAATTTGAATCTCATAACCTTGCAAAAGTTTAATAATCTACAAAAAATTAAGCAATCTAACTTTTCGCTGGTTCAAGATGTTTCTTTCAAACATTGAGAAACATAAAACTCCAGTATCAATACACTATCGTTCCAAGAAACTGACCATATCTCTCTAAAAATAAGTGTATTTAATATCAGGATTAGTGGCAGCTGCGGGCTCCAGCATTTGTTTGTTCCCCGTGACAGATCTGGTCATCCGTAACCATCTTGTGTAATCAATTTGGCTACTCTGTCCTCGACAGCTGACCAACTAACAAAGACCTCTAAGATCTTTACTAAAACCCCCTCTTTCATAAAGAATAAAAGGCGATGAGACGGGGCGGGGAGGCCAAGATAGCTGGACTATTTGCAGATTGACCGGGCTGTACGTGTTTTCGGCTTCCTTCATTTTTGTAACGATGTTTGTTCAAGTTCTACTCGATATTTGGGGGTAAAACAAACAGATACGGGAGACTAAACTAGCGGTTTGACCAATCGAGTTAGAAGTATCGTTTTATATTTTGGTCGAAGTGATTTTTTGTATCAGGTGTAACTTTTTTTTTGGTTGAAAGTGTGCGGCGTAACAGTTCAGCTTGAAGATTCAGTTACTTATCTCTGACATAAAAACAGTGGGACAATCGTTTGTTCCATGTATTTATAAAAAATACTAATCACTGATCTTCAAATTTTGACGTCAGCAATTGTAGCGCTCATGCTGTCAGTAACACTAATGGCGGTTATAAGCCAAAATTATAGCGATGAGTTTATCCGATTGTGAATGACTTGGCAGATTTTTCCAGAGACTAGGTACGTTACTTATGTTGCGGATATATTTGAAAGAGAGTTACCGCGGCCCTGGCACAAGCAACTGAAGGAACACGGGTGGGTTTTAGTCAGTAAAAGAGCGGGAGAAGTCATCGGATGATTTCCCACCCAAAAAAAAAAAAAAATAAAAAAAAAAAAAAAAATAAAAAAAAAGTTACGTTACTCATAGATACAACAATTAAGCTAAGATAGCAGTGAGTTTAGCAAGTATTTTAGCAAATAATCTTCAAACTTTGTATGCAAGATAGTGGTACATGCCTATTTATCTAAGCCAAAGCAAATTCTTTGTAATTTTTAATCATCGAAGCCGGTTTCCGAAAATAAATTATGAACTGTTGAACATTTAATCAATCACATTCATATTGCATTTTTTTTGCAGACACTATTTCACATCACATCACAACATCAGCCTATTAATATTCCCACAGCTGGGACACAGGCCTCCTCTCTGTGAGAGGGAATGGGCCGTAATCCACCACGCGGGCCCAGTTTGGGTTGGTAGATGTCACAAGTTTTCGAATTTTTGGTTCTAGAACATGCCGGTTTCTTCACGATGTTTTCTTTCACCGTTTTGAGAGCAGGGGTGATGAAATAATTTACACAAAGTAAAGCGCCTACCTGGGCTCGAACCTACGACCTACAACTTGTAAGTCACGGCCGATACCACTGGGCCACCACTGCTCTCAAAGAATCTATTTGTTGGTCTACAGTTGCTTTTTTTATGAGGCCATAGTGTGTCACCCCACTGCAGGGCAAATTCTTCCTTCCTCTCAGATGTATCTTAAAACATACATATGATAAAGATGCCCGTTGTATGTGTTTTAGTTGAACAAACACACTAATATTATAAAGTTTACTCTTTCACACTTAAACTACTGAACGGCTCCGAAAGGCTATCCGGCTCGAAGGACCAAAAAAAATTTACGACGAAGGTCTATACTCATTGCCCAAGTGCACGATGATTGTTCTGTACACTTCAGATGATGGAAACCCTGGGATAATGAATGTGGTAAAATCACTTATTTATTTTATTTAGCAAGTGGACAAAATGATCGCGCGTATGCAAACGCTGATGTAGCTTATCCTACTTAATATTACGAAATGTTTGAGCTCACAGCACAGATCTGGATTAAATTTGGCACAGAGATAGATTAAAGTCTGGAATAGCACATAAGCTACTTTTTATCCCGGTATAATGTTCCCTTGGGATGATAAAACACTTTTAAAGCGGGCGAAGCCGCTGGCAAAAACTGGTAAAGTATATATCAGAACATAATTTCTTCCTTTCTTAATGCAGCTCTTGTTTTACAAAAAGAAGGTGTTAAAAATAATACACAACAGGACTGACTGCCTGAGGCTGCCATTAAGGGTACACTAGTCGACGGCACGAGCTATTTTGTGCGCGGGGTTAATATGCATTTTATATCAACCGACAACACGTGCGGAAGAGATAGATGCTGTGATGAGCAGTAGGAAGCTGGTTCGCGTACGAATACACACTTTTGCAAATTTGTAGCGAAATGGATAAAAAATGATAATAATTAATTTAGGACGAAACCGAACGCGCGAAATTTTATATACAGACCTTTGGCAGTCTAGATATCATGAAAAAACGACTAAATCTATCTGTTCAAAATAAAATTATTTGCATTGTTGAACTACGAATTTATCCCTGGATGGAGGCCGTTTTACAATTTTCCGTCTTCTTATGCTATTTATTTGCGCCCAAAAATGCGTTAAAATTAGAGTCCAAATGTGGACCTTTTAAAGCTCATAACTTTCAAATATTTTCTTTTTTAACTTTTTTGCTTCCATACAGGGCTAGATAATGATGAGACAAATTGATATCACTTTTTATTTCAAATGAACATTGTCAAACAGTGGAATTATCCCTAGACTACGTTTGTATGGAAGAATTTTCGACTAGTGTAACCTTAACAGCTATATCCGCACATCAATCTTCCTCCATCCTTTTGCATCACCTTCTCTAGAACGATCTTTCCCCATCTGTATCTGTCTCTGGCGGTGTGGAGGGCGTTGTAAACTGTAGTGTCAAGAGCGGTGCGGATCTGGTCAGACCAACGTCAACATCAACCTTATTCACTCATTAATATTCCCTTCATATCTGGCTGAGCATTGGACCCACTAATATTTTAAAGGCAAAAGTTTGTGTGTGTTTGAGTCTTCGTCACGCCAGAACGGCTGAACGGATCTGGATGAAATTTGGCACAGAGATAGTTTAGAGTTATGTTTTTATCGCGAGAATAATTTCCTTTACGATAATTTTCGACTTTCACGCGGGCGAAGTCGCTCGCAGAAGAGATTTAAAAATAATTATAAAGCATCAATCTATCTCATTACTTTCAAATGACTGACATAAATAAAACGATGATATAAATTAGTTTCGCGTTAACCCCGATCTCTTATTAAAGATTTGAAATTAAAATCATGTCAATCTTTATCGCACTGTTGTTACAGCGTCGACCACATCATCGCTTACCATCAGGTGGTCAAGCGCGAGACTATTTATAATAAAAAATGAAATATTTCAAAGTAAATATTTTAAAGTTTCAAATTTTAACAGAGGGGTGACCATAAGCTCTTAGAGAGGTATCAATTTGATATCGAATAAGCGACAGATGTATCTGACGTGTATACATCTGTCACTTACTCGATATCAAATTGATACCGCTCTAAGAGCTTATGGTCACCCCCCAGGTCTTCATGATTCTTAATTGAGAAGTTGGAGTTTTTTTGGTGCCCCACACTAAGAATTTCTTCCTGTATCTTGGGTGCATTTACAAATTGTAGGGAAAATAGGTCTTAGTCTACCACTGCTTCATACAACATAATTCCTTTTCCCAAATCAGCTAAAGTTTTACAAAACAAGTTTTTCAAAAGAATATATATACAGTATAATATTTTTTTCCTGGGCTACCATTAACAGCCATATCCGCACATCGACCTTATTCACTCATTCATATTCCCTTCATACCTGGGTAACAAGAATTAATTCGAGCCAACCGTTTTTTGGAGGCAGCGAGGCCTAAAAATGTATGTGCGATATTCATTATTAGTACAGACGATGTCCTATGTTAGGGTGTGGACACATCTGCGTTCAAACGTCGAACATGTGTGCTTTTGTCAATAAAATTTTGGTGTCTCCGATTTTGAAACAAACTCAAAGTGTTGCACGTACTGCTAATACAATTGTAGTTTCGCTAAAGATTTGTGGTATTCGGTTTCTAAATTGAGTTCAATATGTACTTTAATGATACAAGTTTTAATAGATTCTCAATTTTTTTTATTTAGTAACCCTGGGTTAGAAATTTGTCCAATTTGATATATTGGAGGAACCCACGTCTACAATGTGCTGTTTTCACAAGTTTAATGACAAACAAGAAACGGCCGAAAGTTTAAATATAAAGCTGATGGCTCACAACTTATTATGACGCACTGCCTTCACAAAATCAACTGACAAACATGACAAGCACAGTAGCAGTATTTTTACGTTCTCTAACATGCAGTTTTTGCAAAGATGATGGACACCTGATGGTGTATGGTGATGCTAAAAACATCAGTAAAAAATTGTATCCAAGCAATCACGACGCACGACGTTCGCATCAGATGTGAACAAACCCTAATCCAGCCAGGGGTCAACAACATAAAGCTGTACGTACAATAGTACATGTATGTCTGCCCGACACATTTCTGCGTCATTGGCGCGTCCCTTCCGTATTTTTCTAGCCGCATGACAACCCTGTTACATTATCTCTACATCTGTTATGTTCGCTTGTTCGAAGGGACAGGGGTTGTCAACTTTAAAAGGACGTGTATTTAATTTAGGCTGGTTATTTGATGTACCTAATTATTTTTGTACTACCTTTAAAATTATGTTTTTTTGTAGGAATTTTCAATGCTGTGACCTCTTTACATAGAAAGCAAAATATACATAAATGTAATATTTTAGAGATTAAATCCAGGATTTGCTTTTGTGCTATTTTGATTGTGAATAAGACTTTGGTATTATTTTGATTATGCATTAGATTTTAATCTTAACTGTAATTTTAATTTTGATTGTGAATTTATTTTTGATTTTAACAAGTTAACAATAAAATGTTTTTGTCCGTCAGGTAGATTAATGAAAAATATTTGACACGTATTTTTTCTTTTGACATATTTTGTTACGACGATATAATACGTTGAAATATCGTGTGATGTCACGCCGTTAGTACACTTTATACTTACATAGTGACGTCACAAGCCCCCACTCCGACGTCACAAGTTTGATGCATTTTATCTTTCTTAATTTTTATTGATTTGTTAAAGCAAAAAATACGTGTCTAATATTATTTGATAATCACACTGGACTAAGTCGAATTATAAGATTATTTTTCTACCTAAGAAACATCCCTATTGTTGGATGACAACAAATAATAAATAAATAAAATAAAACCTTTCGGGGAATACAGCCCTGATTTTATGGTATGTTGATTTTAATATCCGGTTAAACTAGATATAGTTTACGGAAGCTTTACGGTATTCAAAAGCCAGTAAGTCAGAAAACTAAACGATTCTCGGAATACCGGTATTACGAAGGTAATTGAGTTGTGAGGTTCCAAGTAAAATATTGATATTCTGCCGCATCTGGTAGCACAGGAATCTAACCTCAAGCTAGTTGGGTAAACTCTTGAACATTTGGTCAACATTATTATAAAATGAGCGATAGTTTCTTGGCTTATTTCTGATGCAGTAATAGGAACGTATTATCATCTTAAGTTTACTTAAGTTCTTCTTGAGACCGTTAAAAGTGTCACAATTTAAACATTTTTGTGGTGGGAAATCATCCAATGACTTCTGAATGATGAATCGCTCTGGGTGAAGCGGGAGGGCGTGTCAGACTTTTAGTAACTAAAACTCACCCGTGTTTCTTCTGTTGCTTGAGCCAGGGCCGAGGTAACTCTCTTTCAAATTTATCCGCTAACATCTATTTGAGGCGCTCGTGGAACACTTAACTAAACTAATTGCATCATTATTCTAGTTGCCACTGTTGAGCTTGAGGTCTTGGATTCAGTGCCCTGGCAGGGCTAAATTATATTGTGTTTTTTTATCACAAAATTCTCAGTAGCAGCCCGGAGGCTGGATATCAAGCAACCTGGCTGGATAAGCCAGGCAATTTGTTAAGTGTATTATTATAAGCCAGGCAATTTTTAAATGTATTATTATAAACCAGGCAATTTTTAAATGTATTATTATAAAATAGGATGTAATACTAACACAATATAGACATTTGAATTGTCTGAAATAAACGATTCTTTTATTTATTATGTAAGTAATTCTGAATTACGAGTGCACTACTGGTACACGTCTGCATATACCCTTCAGGGAATGTATTGTGTTATATTAGTATTAAAACTATTGTTGTCAGCAAGATAGATAAAAGATAGCAAAAATGTATTTTCCAAAAGGTCCCCTTTTGCTCCAGAGTTCGCTTGAACTTGCCCGATCATCAAAGTTTAGACAATTAAATGATACAACTATTTAATTTAATCAAATTAAATTAATAGTTTAAACATTTACTTTTGAACTACATTTAACATGTAAAACTCGCATCAGGGGTAGGTAAACCTATCATCAAGTAGTCGAGTTGTTTTCGCAACAGCCCGCAGTATACCGATGGGATCAACCGCTGAATGTAACATTTAAACTTCAAACGACTGGAACATTACCGATTAATAAAGCTAATATAAATTTATGTTTGACTATTTTGATTATTGTTGAGTTTCTGAGTTGGGTTTATCATCAAATATTAGTTTATTTAAGGATTTAACGATTGCTTCGGATGTTTTTCGGAGGGTTATATATAAAGTTTGGCTCAAAAATGGGTTCGGTTAATATAGAAGTTGGAAGGGGTAGTTTGATAAAGTTAGGTTTGATATTAAAGCGGCCCAGGTAGACGTAAGATTTTACGACGTCGGAATTCGCGAATTTTCGTTAATGCGATCGACCTTCGTCTTCATCATCTGCCTAGCCTTTTTCCCAACTATATTGGGGTCGGCTTCCAGTCTTACCGGATTCAGCTAAGTACCAGTGTTTCACATGGAGCGACTGCCTATCTGACCTCCACAACCCAGTAACTGGGTAACACGGTACCCCTTGGCAAGACTGGTGTCAGATCTCAAGCTTCTGACTACCCGTAACGACTGTCAAAGATCTTCAAATGACAGCCGGGACCAACGGCTTAACGTGTTTTTCAAGGCACGGTACGCAACTCATTCGACCTTCGTCTTGGTTCTGTTAATTTTCAAAACGAATGCTGAGCTGGTATGTTCCACCTTGGATAGCAACTGTTTCATGTGGTCGGCACTAGTTGCGAACAGCGTAGTCTAGTCCACATATCGCAGGTTCAATACTATTATAAATCCTATCGATACAACGTCCGTCCAGTCGTCAATCCGCATTATCAGTTCAGTGTAGATAATGAAAGCGCCTTAAAATTATACATCCTTGAAGGACGCCTGCAGTGGGGTGATAGACATTCGATAGTACGCCATCCGTCCTCACTGACGCTGTTCCATCCTCATAAAGACTCCTCAAAAGATGCACAAGGTGTTTGGGTATCCCCATACCAAAAAAGGACCTCCACAGCACTGGCCATTTCACCGAGTCAAACGCCTTGGAGAATTCAACGAAGCAAATGTAAGTGGGTTTGTTGAACTGCCGGGCTCTCTCAATAATTTGGTGAACTATGAAGATCTGCTCTCGAGTGTCCTATCCCTTTACAAACCCTGCCTGTTCAGGTGCAACTTGGAAAACTAGGCCTTCAGTCGCTCGTTTAACACGTGCAGTAAAATATTGTTTGCATGTGATATTAGTGCAATCAGTTGGTAGTTGCTGAGCTTCTTTGTGGAACCCTTTTTATGTAGTGGAATGAAGACAGTGTAAGCCCATTCCTTAGGCCATGTTCCGCTTTGCCATATTTTTTTACAGATGGTGTGAAACATCTGTAGCCCCTGTTCGCCAAGGGCCTTAATGTTTTCTATTGAAATGGCCTTGCCTTTGTTCAGATGTTTGATGGCTGCCTCGACTTATTTATTTTAAAGCCGAGATTGTGCCCTTGCTACGGCGTAGCATACGCAATGATGAAACGCCTACGCGGTTACGCTTTCGAAGCACATTTGCTACGCATCGAATTGTTTTTATTTTCAATGTTTACTTTTGCATTCAAACCGTGTTTTGTTTCAATCTGTTCTTTTTTGTATCAAGTCTTTAAACTGTAAACAAGGTTTCTAACTTTTTATTTCTTGAAACTATATAAATAAACCTCAAGACTGGCCATAACTACCATCATTCCACTACAGTATATTACTGTATTACTAAACTAAACGTATAGACTCTGGACGTAATTCAATTTTCATACTAATGTCCTCTTTGAAGTGGCTTCTCGCAGGACGTACTAACGAACCAACGTACAGGGACTTTGGAAGGGTAATGTTGTTATAAAATGTGCGGGCAATTGAAAATTATTGACTTAATTAAACCAGTATTTAACCCCCCCGACGGAAAAACAGGGGTTTTTAAAGTTTAACATGTGTACTTGTGTGTTTATCAATTTGTGTATCTGCCCGTGGCATCAATAGCTCCTAAACGGATGAAATGATTTTGATTTTGTTTAAAGGTGACTTTATCGAGAGTGTTCTTAGATAAGTTTAATGAAAATCGGTTCGGCCGTTCAAAAGTTATGGTCGTTTTTTTATTGAAACGGAGTGTTTTCGCAAGATATCGTATCATAATTACTTGTTCGACAGCTTGTTGATCAAAGCGTGTCTACTACTAGATGAATTATGTAGTTAAAAAAGTATGAAATAAAAATAAATGTGGGGATTTTGGATGTTTTTAATTTTTACTTGTGTATTTGTGTACCTATAGTGGCCGGTTCGCTCTTATTGATTCATGGTGCCCTGGTACCTGGCTGTTGATTGTATTTAATCGTTTTACTTGTTTTATAGGTCTACAAAGTCATAACATATTTATACAGTAGCTAGTTTTTCGACATTTGGGGGCCTCTTATTAAGGTATGGTTTCCTGGTACCTGAACATTGGTTGCATCAAAGTCAAAGTCAAATATATTTATTTCAATTAGGCCAGTAAGCGGCACTTTTTAACGTCATACATATATGAATTAAAATTTACAAGTAGTAAAAGTTGATTCTACTACTAATTATTTACACCATCTTCGAATTGATTGGCAAGTGTGACTTCAGGCTTAGGTTATAGTGGGAAACTTTAAATGATTGACTTTAGTATACCTAGCGTACCTAACCAATTTACTGACCTTTGGTGGCCGTTTGCCTCTTATTCAATACTAGCTGTTCCTCTGGCTACCTACCTACCCATACCTACCTACCTACTCATCTACCCTACCAACCCTACATACATGATTGTTGCGTAACTTAAACCGTTTACGCAGCGCACGCAACGGAAGCTCTCAAAAAGGAATAGTTTTGCCCGTGTTTGCTACATTTTTCATTTATGCTCCGCTCCTATTGGCCGTAGCGTGATGTTATATAGCCTATTACCTTCCTCGATAAATGGGCTATCCAACACAAAAATATTTTTTCAAATCCAAGTATTTCCTGAAATTAGCGCGTTCAAACGAACAAACAAACAAACTCTTCAGCTTTATAATATTACATATTAGTATAGATATGCATGTTGATTGCATTTAATAAAATTTTACCTCCTTTATAAAATTGCATGCAGAGTTTGTTTCTTATTGAGTTGGACGTTGATTGATTAATGATTACGAGTATAAAAAACTATGCGAATATAGAAAATTCAGTCCTTAGAAATGATTGTGTTGCAATTCTGCTGATTTCAGATCTTGAGATTTTAAGTTATTTTTCCAGATTGAGAGTTGCCATTCAGAAACTATAAGTACTAGAATTTATAATTGTGGCCACAATCTCTCTCTTACTATAATATAACCTATAGTATGTTTTTCAACACACTTGCTCTAATTTCACCGCAATTAGGCACATAATTATATCTGTTATCAAACTATGACTTTTTTATTGCTATTATTCACAAGTGAGTTATAGAGTTTTTTTTTTAATTTACCAATATGGAATATGGCCAATATGGAAGGCATTGAATCGGCTACGTACCCAAGTAGGCCGCTGCAAATAGAAATTGGCAAAATGGGGGATTATTGACTCTTCCAACGCCCACCATTATGTCCCACTTGCTGGAGTGTCACTCAAATATAAATTTTATTTGCTCTGTAATTAAGAAAAATTGAATTCCCTATTTTGTACGTGGCTAAAACACTATCCACGAAAAGCCAAAAAAAAAGAAACCTCATTCTTTTAGTCTATGGCCGATCGCCATTATTAGATGCGCGCGCATAGGAAAACTGATTAGTTTTGCCCGCCATTGTGAAAAAAATTTCACAACTCTTTTTTACGTTAGAAAAAGATTATTTGTATTATTTTCTTCACAAGTGTGTTGAAAAACGTCGTATGGTACACGTGTGTATTGATGATTACCGTCCTCGGCTCTCTTAAGACCCTCACCTACGGCTCGGGTCTCAATGGCGCCTCAGCGGTAATCACCAACATTGCACACTTGTACCATAATGTACTATTATACACTTCTCTCTAACCGTTTGTAGATGAAAGTCGTGATGTTATTATTATACATAGGTATTTATACATATAGAAGAATAGGAGATTCCATACAAAAATTAGGGGTATTTTTTGTAAGGAATCTCCTTTATCAACCCCAATTATCGACCTAATTCAGACAACTGCCGTACCGTACATGGTTGAGAGGTTCGCTCAAGACACTTGTTTGCAACTCCTTTTTGTAGAACCAACTCAGGCGTACGGTCACCGCTGTATAGATTAGTTAACACCTACAATGGGCAGTTTGGCTCAGCTGATGTTATGTTTCTCAGCAAGGCTATATTTAGAAAAGAAATTGTTACTATTTTAAGTGATCGGAACCCTAACAATTAAGTAATGTTTACTTTTACTCTGTTTATTTTTATATCGTTCTCTTTAGCAACTAGTACATGTGTTTATCAATATGTGGATAACATTGTGAGTAGTGTATTTTGTAGTTATTATTACACTGACGTTTGTTGTCCCTAAATAAATCAATAAATAACTATACACACCTTATAAATCAGACATCTAAACATTCCTTCTAGAACTTCTGTCTATTGTCCATACTCCCAGACTGTTTCAAAATTATGATTAGTTACCGATTAAACACTAGAACACAATATCGTTAGTTTATGAAACAATAGCGAATATACTTAAGTTCAGAAGTCGTTTGAAACTTTGTTCGTAATGCAATTGTTAGTTTTGAATGTCGGTGTTGAATGGAAGTCAAACTTTGTACATTTTGCTATAAAATATTTCTATTAAAGATGGAGTGGTAACGAGTTCTAATGAAGTTTTGTGTTTTGATCAATTTATTGGAGATGGGTACAACAATGAGGCATTTTAGCAAGGAACCATCTCTAGTAGAATAATGACCAAGGCATAATAGATCTTATAGGACGATTTCGGTAGCTAGACGAAGAAGATTTTGATTCTAATTTAGACTCATTTTAATGAATAAAAATCTGAACAGGGCGATGTGTAAGGAACGCCAAAAATTGAATGTTTTTCGACTGAAATAATTATGCTGATAAAATTCTGTTCTAATATTTGTTTATGAATGTGCAAGACCTACTACACTATATTATTGCAGTTAATATAGTGTACCTACTACACTATATTAACTGCAATTTTTATATTATTTTCATCATTAATAAGAGTCCATGATCGTTAAAAAATTAAATTAACGCCAAGTTCTTGGTGAGGTTTAATATGCAAATAGCACACACTAATAATATGAACAAAGTTTATTTATTATTTAAAAAATCAGCCTATTCTATCTTATCTTCCTATTATTATAACAAAATAAAAGATAGAAAAAGATATCTTGTTTGTTATTTAATTGTAATTTAATTATTGTTTTGTTATTCAATTGTAATTTAATCCTTATTTTATTTGTTATTCAATTATAATTTAATTTTAATTTAATACTTGTTGAATTTTAATTCAATTCTTTTTTAATCTGAATCCAATTGTATTTTAATTGCGATTTTATTTGTAATTGTAATTATATTATATTATTATATTGTGTAAAATGTGCCTTATGTTATAAATAAACGATATTATTATTATATTTAGATTGTATAATATTTAATTACTTTTAAAACACGAATAATGTGTACGCCTGCAATTGACTTGTTTGCACGGGACCATCTTGTTGATGAATGTTAACACTGTAATGAATTTGCAAATATGTTGTTGCCTTATTGAAATAAATAAAGTTATATCCTTCACAATCATCACATCTTGCTAAAAATTACATACTACCTACCCATCAAGCAATTGAACAGAATTAAAAAGATACGAGGCATTCCGAAACCATTTTTGGAACACGTACAAAAATCCGCCATTCCGGCAGCCATGTTCCGACACAGGTATCAATCAACGCTTTTTTTTATTTGCGAAGGAAATTCATACGCATTCATCATTCGAATGTCGTAAATGTTTATGGCCAGAACGATAAGGGTCGTTTTTTTTCTTTTGGTTATTTTTTTATGGCGGTGCATATGGCTTTTCAGTTGCAGTAAAGTGGAAAGATTGGTGATTATGATTCTGTTTTTGAATGTAATGCATTGAGACTATGACGCATTTTTGGGCCTTCATTATGTTGGTCTTCGGATTTATTTATTAAATGAAGGATAGTACATAAGTGTGTGTTTTGGCTGTTATGATGTTGATGGCAGCCCTACCAATTCAACTGATTTTACTCAACGCGATTAACGCGCAGTAATTTTGACCTGTTTCTAGTTTGTGTCAATACCCGATTTCGAGACACAAACCTACAAGCCCGCTCTTGACCTCTATCTCACCTGATGGTAAGCAATGGATAAGGCCTATGACATTCTACGAGTACAGCCTGTGTAGGCAGTATAGACAAATACCTTTGCCTTTTTTTGTCTATTTTGTTGGCGGGAAGTACAATTTTTTGTTGTCGATTTCTGATTTTGTTTTTATGTAAATTATTTTATTTTTTTGTTTCGTCTTATGTGTTGGTATCTACCTCTATGAAAACATAAAGTCTTCGACATTTCTTCTTCTCGAGTTGATGGTCAAACTCTTTAGGTATGTTGACCGCAGTAAGTGGTCACGTTAATTGCAGCGTAAGTGGAATTCATTAAGTTCTCTAAAGTGCAGGTGTACGGGCACTTGGGGCACTCCAATGTGTGGTTCATGTTTCGAACAGGAATACCGCACTCACCAAAATACTCGTAGGTTTCTGGCAAAACAGGAAGTGTTATTCTGAATTACCACAAAACAAGTTCCAAAATCTATATGTTATGAAACGGATAAATAAAAACCGGCAGAGCTTTGTTCAGATCTTGTATTCACAATCGAAAGAGAGCAATAAAATGACTGGCAATCGCTTATATTAACACAATCCCCGCTGCTTGGGCTTGACTGTAGGGGAGGCTTCAATTTGGCGGCTCAGCTTCGGCGGGCTCGGCGGGCATTGGTCGGTTGCACGTAGGCTGACGTCACATCCGTTACAGTTATGAATAACATTAAACTTTTCCTCAAGATCACCAAGGGCATCACTACCACCGGCGGCACACCTTCAATCCATCCATATTGTATCAAGGCCATGTCTGACGGCTGTTAAGGCTGATTTATTTCAAATAAATTACCTACAAAAAAAAAGTGGAAAGTTAATAAAATCGGTAGGAAAATGGAGAAGTTACACACTTTTTAAGTATTCTTCCGTCCTTGTCACGCAAAACGACGTTTTTAGTTACGCATACTGTCGCGTGACGTCAGATTACTGTAGTGAAAATACGTGCGTGATATCGCCTATCGACACAATTTGAATTGGGTTGCATCATTAGGAAGGGCCCGAAGAACGTAATATATTATTATTATTCTGTGAAAAAAATACATATTAACGAAACGGAAACATAAATAATTCGCCAACATTTAAAAAAAGTCCGGAGGCTCGAGACAAGTGGCATTCGACGTCAGTGACTGCGACAGTCGAAATTTGAAAATGTAGGGGATTGTTCACGTGATTGTTCGATATCGCTTGTTACTCCCATACAATGTTGCCTTTTTGAAAATCGCTTTCGCCACGCTTTCGATGGTAGAATATCACTTGTCTAGGGCCTCAGAACATCTTCCTCAATATCACAAAACAATAGTTTTAATCATTTTGACAGTTTATTATTATCTATACTAATATTATAAAGTAGAAGAGATTTTTTATTGGTTTGACCGCGCTAATCTCAGGAACTACTGGCTGGAATTGAAAAAATCTTTTTGTGTTGGATATTTTTTAAATTAAATCTTCTCGAGGAAGGTTATAAGCTATATAACATCACACTACGACCAATAGGAACGGAGTATAAATGAAAAATGTTGCAAAGTCGGGCAAAAGTTATTCCTTTTTGAGAGCTTCCGTTGCGTGAGCTGCGTAAGAGGTTAAAGTTACGCAACATTCATGTATGTAGGGTAGGTAGGTAGCCAGTTGACGGGAGCAAAGCCGCGTGGGACAGCTAGTCAAAAATATACATGAATGATACTTGTTTGAAAGATGTTACTAAAACAAATACTACATAATAATGTAAACAAAAAATCGGTGTAAAAATGGAGAAGTTACTTACTTTTTAAGTTTTTCAAGCAAAACGCGCTCGAATTCACTCTGGCGTTACTGTCGTGCGACGTCAGGTGACTGTAATGTTGTCTCTCTCTATCAAAGATTTTTGAACGCTTAGCTGTTGTAACTAGAAGTGTTTACTAAATGACAAACATTGTAGGAAAGGAAAATAATTCTCCCACGAAAAAACAAGTCCACAACACTCTTCCTCAATATCACCAAGGGATACGCTACCCTCAATCCATCCATATTATATCCAGGCCATGGCTGACGGCTGTTAGGGCTGCTACGCGCCAGTTGTTTCACCCCCGAGACGCCCAATGTCCCGGTTAATTATGAAACAATTAGGATTTTGTTGGCACATCCCTGAGGTGTTGTGCAAATTGTTTCACACGGACATTTTTTTTGGAAATTGATGTGTTTTTTTTTGTGTTCTATGGGATTGAGTTAGTATTTGTGTGAGGGAAAGTGAGACTATCACATGTAGGTCTTTACTAGGTTAAGTTAATCTGGATTTCCAGACGATTTTTTTTTTTTTTAAGATTTAGTATGGAGTTTCTTGTGCATTCTTCTCCACTACAAGCTACTTTCCGAATGCACGGTAGAATCAACTATTATTACTTGTAAATTTTAATGCACATTTCAAAAGTGCCGCTTGGTGGCCTACTTGAAATAAAATATCTTTGTCTTGTCTTGATTTGAACTTTAAATAAATGTCTCTTCAAATGTTTCAATAATTTTCATATCACTGACAAATCCCTACTTAATTTCATTCAGAATTAAGATTTTGAAATTGAGTGTAGCTATCATTCTTTTTCAGCATATAAATCTGTTTTACCGACTTCATTTTGGCGTAAAGTTATACGTTTTTATCTCTAAATACCCAATTCAGAAACCAGCCACTCATCTTCACATTCTGTATCTACCATTAAACACAAATAGTTTTAAAAACACATTTATTTAATCCTATTGAGCAAAACAATATTTTGGCATCAAAAACGCGCGAAAAAGTACATCAAGTGTCTAGTGACAGATCGTAGTGAGGGGCACACGTTTTCGATTGAGTAGTGCTGTGTAGACTCGATTTTATCTCGCTAACACTACCTACCTATATTTGAATCTAGCTTTCAACGTTTCGATTCGCTTAGCGTTCGTCTTTATGCGGATGCCTTAACACCATTTTGAGATTCGCCAAATAATCTTTATTTTTACGTCCAATTAAATGCATGAGGATCCATAGTTCACTTATTTACCACATATATTAAGATTTAAAATTATATACCGGACCGAAAAAGAATTATCTTCCACCATTTTTCATGCACCTTAGCGCCATTTCCCGGATCCCAAGCGCCCTATCACATTTACTCCGACTAAAATCAATTTGACATATCCGAACGCGAGAAAGGAAGTGACGTCAGCCGTCACCAGTGGCCATCAATCATAACATGACAAAGTAGACGCATCTATCTGATGCTACTTAATGACCTTTGTGCTGTGATTTTTGCAAAAATACTATCCCCATCTCTTTTTCTCAAAACAAATTTTCCGGTAGAGTGAAAGAGATGGATAAAGTTTTGTTATTTCAGCGAAGCGTAGCTAACAGAGTTGCCCGAAGCGATGTTCTTTTTTTAAATTTATCGGAATCTTTTTGTTGGGTTTCTCTAATCGTAGATGTCCGTTGTCATAATCTCTTTCGTTGTTTTTTTTGTTTTTTCTTTTGGCGTAAAAGGCGTTTAGGCTTTTATTGCTGGGGAAGCGATAAGGGGTCGTGCTCCTTACTTTTACTGGGCGGTAAAGTTGTCACAGAAAGATTTGGAAGAGATTAAACGAGTTTTATGAATCATTGTCCTACATTCTAAGTCGGTTTGAAGGAATTCCATTAGACTCAGTAGCCATTGCAGCGGAAAAAACCCGTCGTCCATGTCTATATATATCAAGATAACCGTTAATTGGATTGATTTAGGTGGAGTAATAAAAATGAAGGATTCGTAGAAGAAAAAAGTAAAGTAGAATTCGTAGAATAAAAGATTCGGGGATTCGCGGAAAAGAGTAACTCGTTTAATTGGCAAACTTAACCTTTAAATACGTTCACAAATTAATTAAAATCAAAGTTAAACTTTACTTGTGTTTGCTACTACAATACGGAAGGTCCCATGATTCTATATTCAAAAAGCCACAAATTATTTTTTTTGCATTAAAGAGATATTATGAATATAGCCAAAACAATGCAGATATACCTGTAACCAAACTAGCTTCTGCCAGCGGCTTTGCCCGCGTGAAAGTCGAAAATTATCCCAAGAGAACTTATTCCCGGGATAAAAAGTGTCCGATGTGCTATTCCTGACTATAATATGTCCCTGTACCAAATTTCATCTAGATCCGTTCGGCCGTTCTGGCGTGATTGAATAACAAACATACACACATCCATCGAACTTTTAGCATTTATAATATTACTGAGATATAGTAAGATATAGTAAGATACTCGTAAACAGCGAATCTGCATGCCTAGCCTTTTCCCAACTTTATTTTGCTTGGCTACAGCAGTTGCCCGCAAGCAGGAAACCAGAATACCATTAATTTATGAGGATCAACTGCCTGTCTTCATAACCCAATAATTGGGTAGCACGACGTAGTTGTTCTTTCTCACGATGACGTGTGAATCGCAGCAAAATTGATCTTATTTCGGCGTCATAAAAGTCACGTAACATGTCACCGTGAGATAGAACAACTATACCTCTTGACAAGACTGGTGTCGTCTTCTAACCAGTAACAACAGCCAAAGATCAACAAACACAGCCGGGACCAATAGCTTAACGTGCTTTTCGTGACACGGAGTAGTCTCAGTATGTAATAGTTGGTCACCCATCCATGAACCGACCTCGGCAAGAGTTGCTTAACCTTGTACACATATACATATATATATCATATTGTGGGTTCTAATGGCTTGTGACAAATAAAATGTATTTTCTTTTCTTTTCTTTCATGTGGCTGTTATTCTAGTCCTCGCCAACCCTCTTGGCCGCCCTGAAGTTGGCTACAATGGCTATGCAGTTGTAAATCTATTACAAAAACAGCACCGATCCGTGTCTCGCGCATCGGAAAACCCACTTCTGGCTGGCCAAGAAGTTTGGGGAGAATTAGGCTTAGCCATGAGCTTTTTGTTGTTTTAGGATAGTCTCGCTCTTGACCACTATCTCACCTGATGGTAAGCGATGATGTGGTCGACGTTGAAGCACACTTGCCTAGAAGTAACCTATTCACTCTTGACTTAAAGACCCCTAGATTGTAGCTATCGGGCAACACAGACTCCGGCAGGGAATTCCACTCCTTAGCTGTACGCATAATAAAAGTATTCTCAAAACGTTTAGTGCGTATGGTTGGGATGTCCGCCATGTACCGATGGCGCATTACCGTACGTCTGGCAGTCCGATGATGAAACGGGCTAAGCGGAATTAGATCATGCAAATTCATCGCACATCCCCGAAATGTAACCGATAAAAAACGAACAAACTGGCAACTCAGCGACGATGTTCAAGGCTCTGGAGCTTCGACTTAACTGACTCTTTTTAGTTGTTTGAGCTCCTCAAAACACACACAACTAAACAAACTATTGAACCTTTGGCAACGGGTTCAACGATCTCTCTCTATGTTCACCACTATGTAACTATCAACTTTGTAAACTTATATGAAAAAGCTAACGCTGCCAAAGTATTTTGTGTCTGTTTACAATTTCGTATTGAAGAAGTCCAATGTACTTTCTTGAAACTTAATATTCGAGTTGTAGATAGAAGCTGACGTCGGTTATTGTTCGTTTGGTTAGCATAATGTTTGGTTAGACGATTGAATAAAAATGTTTCAGTACCAATCTTGTGCAGTCAAAGAAAAATATCGACGTCTTCACCTATATGAATCGATTGGAAATTAACTCTAGGGAACGTATGTTTTTATTTCATCCAAGTAATTTCTGCCTCTAAATGTAATTGATTAACAAACTTTCAAACATGATCTCTTGACTTCTAAATTAAGAAATTAAAAGTATTTATCAAAATCGAATTAATCCTGATAAGCCTGAGGAGCTCGTGGCTAAATAATAACAGCCGCACGGGTCGATCATCAAGGTTAAGCAACGCTTGACGACGTCGGTCCGTGGATGGGTGCCCATTTCAACATACCGAGTTTCCTCCATGCCTCAGAAAGCGCGTTAAGCCGTTGGTCCCGGCTATCATTTGAAGATCTTCGACAGTCGTTACGACTAGTCAGAAGCTTGAGATCTGACACCAGTCTTGCCAAGGGGTATCGTGTTACCCAGTTACTGGGTTGTGGAGGTCAGATAGGTAGTCGATTCATGTAAAACACTGGTACTCAGCTGAATCCGGTCAGACTGGAAGCCGACCCCAATATAGTTGGGAAAAGGCTAGGCCGATTGAATTTAGCCTGATAAGCTAACAAACTTTGGTTGTCATCATCATCATCATCATCAGCCTATTAATATGTTCCCACTGCTGGGACAGAGGCCTCCTCTCTGTGAGAGGGAATGGGCCGTAATCCACCACGCGGGCCCAGTGCGGATTGGTAGATGTCACATGTCTTCGAGTGTTTGGTTCTAGGACATGCCGGTTTCCTCAAGATGTACTTGTAACTATGGTTGTACTTTTATTGTATTTGACGCGTTTTCAACTCCAAATATTCAATTCAGAAACCAGTTCAGTATTTTATAACTAATACTGTTAGTAAGATATGATACTTACTTTTAACTTAATTTCTATGTCGTGGTGGCCCAGTGGCTAAGTTATCTCAAGCTTAGTTCGTGTGTTCAAATCCGGGCAAGTACCAATGTGACTTTTTCAAATTCATGTGTACTTTCTAAGTTTATCTTAGATATCACAGGCAACGATGAAGGAAAACATCTTGAAGAAACCTGGACTTATAAAGTTAATTCAAGTCTGGAAAAGCCAAGTCAGAGGCCTGTGGTGTTCCTAGAGGCGGCTTAATTAACTCTGACAACAGAAGTGGCCACATCCTGACACGAAAAGAAGAAAAGGAACATTAATAATTTAGTTTTTAGGGTAAATAAATGTTCAATTATAATTTAATCAAAATTTAATTTAATATTTTATTTTGATTAAATTTAATTATGTTTGTTTTAAATGCTAATTACAATTTATGTGATTTACTCTGTAAATGATGTGCATGCCTGTAAGTCAAAAAAAAAATCAAATATTTTTATTTTACATAGACCTACATGGGCACTTATAAAACGTCGACAAAAGGTGCAAGTGACTTGCTTAAACAGGATCATTTCCAAATGTTTCATTCTAATATTAATGTATAAATAAGTCGTTGGTGTGCCTTATTAATAAATAAATAAATAGTAACATTACCCACCGTACCTCAAATAATATTTTATCATACAAACTCGCGAGCCAAAACAACTCACATACACAAATACACATAGAACAACACAAAATGGGCTACGCTGTTCGAGATCTTGGCTGGAACTTGGGAATTGGGCGCGTGACAATGGCTCGATGTCCCAACTTGTATATTTCTCTCATATTTTACTTTGTAAATGTTTCGCTTTTGTTTTTAGTGCAGTGTACTGTTTTTTTGGCTGCCTGTGTACGACGTGGAATTTATTGTTATGGTCTTCGTATGGAGGTTTAAAGCTAGGGGTTTCGAAGTAGCGTCGTTTTTGGATCATATTCGTTAGTATCGTTACGATTTTTAATGCTTGCTAACTTTGTTGTTTTTATTGTGATTGCTATTCCACATAATCATAATAAATTATGGTTCACTTGCTGCCAACCCCAGGTCCACCAGCATGATGTTATCACTTCTCCCAATATCTTTATATATCACTAGCTGTTCCCCGCGGCTTCGCTCCCGTGGACCACCCCACAGGACCCGTTTTCGGGATTAAAAAATAGCCTATGTCACTCAGAAATAATGTAGCTTTCTATTGGTGAAAGAATTTTTAAAATCGGTCCATTAGTTTCGGAGTCTATTCGGTACAAACAAACATACAAACAAACCACCAAAAATATATTTCCTCTTTATAATATTAGTATAGATTAGTATAGATAGCCTAAGTGTTATTCTGAAGTATAAGCTATATTTCAATGATATTCATCAAAATCCGTTCAGTAGTTTTTACGTGAAAGAGTAACCCACACGACGCACGGTTGGCGCAGTGGTTGAGCGATCGACTGCTGCGCTGCGTGTCACGGGTTCGATTCTCGCACCGCACAAATATTCGTATGACCTATAGATAGTTGTTCCGACTCTGGGTGTTTTGTATGTGAGTTTATGTGTTTGTAAACGCACCACGATACAGAAAGAAATTCCTAGTGTATCAAAAAAACAAACATCCATCCTCTCAAACTTTCACGTTTATAATAGTACTAGCTTCTGCTAGCGGCTTCGCCCGCGTTAAAGTTGAAAATTATGCAGAGGGAACATAATCCTTGGATAAATAATATCCTATGTGCTATTCCTGACTATAATCTATATCTGTGCCAAATGTCATCCAGATACGTTTAGCCGTTCTGGCGTGATTGAGTAACAAACATACATACATCCAAACTTTTGCATTTATAATATTAGTAAGGATAAACAATTATGTAGGAAAAAGTGTATTAGTTATGTTAGTTTATTTTATATCAAATATTGTACCATTTTGTTTTTAAATATATTTCTATTTAAATCCCGACAAAGTATGTCAAAGTCAAATTTCTTTATTTCAATTAGGCCACCAAGCGGCACTATTGAAGGGAAAAAAATTATACGTAATAATAATTGATTCTAACGTTCTTTCGCAAAATTAGCTTGTTACGGAGAAAACGGACAAGAAACTCCACATTTTTTTATTTTTTTTTAAGTGTTTTCAATATTTATATACTTAAATTCCTATACGTGAGGACGACGCATCCAGACTAACACTACTATACTACGTATAGATATTTTATAAAGTATTACAAACACTAACAGTTAAATTCATTCATTTGTTAAATAGGAACATGGTTGTTAGGGACCTTCCTAGGACACTTTAAATTAAAGATCAGTGGACTGTATAAACTGATGTATTGTAGGTACTATATTATAAATAAATGAAATGCGCGTGTGTCTTCGTCGGAGCTCGGTAGTGAAGTGGCGGGCCCCTAGGCACCGCGTCCCGCGCGCCCGCGCCCCCCGCCTCCTCCAACCGTCGCCTGCGCCGCCGGCCGTAGAAAGCGCCCGAACATCCTCCCCGGGTTGAAGGCTTCAAGTAAGAGGGAGTGGGCAGACATTGTTGTAGGCCCGCACCATCGTCCCCTTCTTCGTCTTCAGCTCCACCACCCGCGTGGTCCCGTCGCTCCCAGGAAAGACCTGGATGACTCGCCCCAGTGGCCACATTAGTGGCGGAAGTCCCTTCTCTTTGATGAGAACGAGTGCTCCCACAGAGAGCTGCCCTGTCGAGGTTGACCATTTTGTTTTTTGCTGAAGCAGAGAAACATACTCTAAGTGAAACCGCTTCCAAAAATGCTGTTTAATGTGCTCCATTCTGTGGTAGCGCTCCAGTCGCCCGATGGTGAAATCAGTCACCTGTGGATGCGGAACGGACATAAGTGGTCGCCCAATTAGAAAGTGTGAAGGAGTGAGGGCAGAGAAGTCTAAGGGATCAGAGGAAAGAGGGGTAAGAGGACGAGAATTTAAAATGGCCTCTATTTGAGTCAAGCAAGAGGCCATCTCTTCATACGTAAAATGAGTCAAACCTAAAAGCCTCTTTAGGTGATGCTTTGTGGATCGGACGGCAGCTTCGGCAATGCCGTTAAAGTGAGGGGAGTATGGAGGCGTGAAAGTAAACTTGATACCTTGTTGAGCAACTTCGAAGACAAGGTTAGAATCTTGTAGGAATTTACGGAGCTCGTTATTTGCACCTACGAAATTGGTGCCGTTATCTGACAGGATGCTTTCGGGTTTACCACGACGAGCCACAAAACGACTTAAGGCAGCCATATAAGCTTCCTTCGTCAGATCTGTAACGAGTTCGATGTGAACAGCTTTGACACCAAGGCAAACAAAAATACAAATATACGCCTTTATAAGCCTACACCCTCGACCTTTGCGATCAGCTATCAATACTGGCCCGGCATAATCAACGCTGCACTTTAAAAACGGGTATTCTAAATGTGTCCTTGAGGAGGGCAGTTGACCCATTGAGGGTTGCACGATTTGACATCTATATTTAAAACATTTTATACAATTTTTAACAGTGGACTTTGAAAGGTTTCTGCCGCCAAGAGGCCAATACGTTTGCCGAATGTTAGCCAACAATAACTGAGGTCCAGCGTGTAAGAAATCGTAATGATACTTACAAAATATTATTTTAGTAATGTGATGCTTACCACATAACAAGATAGGATGTTTGACGTTGTAGTCATATGGCGAATTATCAAGCCTCCCGCCTACGCGAACGAGACCGTCCGTGTCTATAAAGGGACTTAGGGAAATTAGCCTATTTTTACTACGCAACGGTTTTACTGATTGCAATAAGGCGTACTCTTCAGGAAACATATCCATTTGGGCATGACGCATAATGAAGTTGAAGGAGCTGCTAAGTTCTTGAATGGAAAGGGGATCACGGGAACGATTATATTTATGTTTTAAATTGTATATAAATCTGTGTATATAAGCAACTACTCTATGTAAATGATTAAATTTAGAATATTTGTGAATTAATGATTTAATGAATGATTGATTTCCCGAAATTATATTATTATATGAGTGATTATGAGAAGTATGATCATTGAAATGTGATGATACTACTTCAGGTAGATCCTGTTTCACGTTCTCATTGGGCATTTTTGGCCAATATATTTCATCTTCCAACAAAAATTTAGGACCTGACCACCATAAGGAACACTCGCTGATAAGGTCAGCCTTCAGCCCGCGAGAAACAAGATCTGCCGGATTTTCCTTAGACGGCACGTAGCTCCACGTATGCTCTGTAGTGCTTTCCTGAATTTCATCGATGCGATTACGAACAAAAGGCTTTAATGTATTTGGTGCCATGGCAAGCCAGCTTAACACTATTGTCGAATCGCACCAAAACCGGCATCTACTAACGGGCTTGGTGAAGGATTTCAGTACATTAGTACACAGTCTTGCTCCCAATATGGCTCCACATAGCTCTAGCCTTGGGATAGTTGTTGGCCTGATAGGTGCCACACGATTTTTAGAGACTAGCAGTTGAACTCTTACTAACCCATCCTTGTCCATAGACCTAATGTACACACAAGCACCATACGCCTTTTCGGACGCATCTGTAAACACGTGAATTTCATTAACTGTAAGGTTGTTGCATGAAACCCATCGAGGTATTTTAAGGGTGTTTAAACATGAAAGACCATTTACAAAGGAAACCCAAAAACTATGAATGTCATCAGGCACCATCTCGTCCCAGTCACATTTAGCCAACCATAGTTTCTGGATGACTATTTTAGCCTCGACAACACAAGGACCAACAAGACCCAATGGGTCAAATATCTGACTAATCACCGATAGAATCTGACGTTTTGTGATTTGTTTGTTGGTGTCGATGCATATTGAAAACGCCAGAGAATCAGATTCACATAGCCAATATAGGCCTAACGTTTTAGAAGACACGTTTCTATTCTCTGATAAGTCCAACTTTTTAGAATGCCCTGAAATACCTGCGATTTCCGTTAAAATGGTTTCACTGTTAGACTGCCATTTACGCAAGTGAAAACTAGCAGAAGCTAAAATGGAAACGACTTCCTTACCCATCTCTACTACTTCTGGAATGGAGTCACCCCCACTAATGTAGTCGTCGACGTAAAAATCACGTTCAATGGAAGACTTGACAATATTATTAGTAGCGTCTGCCGCCAGACTGACCAGGCACTTCGTAGCTAAATAAGGAGCGGAGGCCGTACCATAAGTGACGGTGTTGAGACTGTACGTCTGAAGAGGTAATTTGGAATCTGCGCGAAAGATTATTTGTTGCAAATGGCGTTGCGAAGGCGTCACAGAAATAGCCCTATACATTTTTTCTATGTCTCCAGAAATGACATATTTATGCTGACGGAAACGTAGCAATATAGAAAAAAGATCATCCTGGACAGTGGGACCTACCATTTGGATATCGTTCAGCGATATTCCAGATGTAGTTGCAGCTGATGCATCAAAGACTGCCCGGAGCTTTGTTGTTGCACTGGATTCCCTGATGACCCCATGATGTGGCAAAAAGTACTCATTGTGGTCACCTGAATGAGGTTTCTTCTGCGATTTATTCATTGTCATATGGCCCAAACTCTCATATTCCTGCATAAAGGCGACATACCTCTCCTTGAAAGCAGGATCACGTTGGAAACGACGCTCCAATGATAGGAACCGACGCTTGGCCATTTCATAAGATTCACCTAACAACACGGCCATGTTTATCACGCGTCGTGTTACGGCGAAAGCTCTCTTCACAAGCTCGTTCTTCTTGTGACAAGGAGTGCTTAGAAGACACGGAATCAAATTCCCAAAATTTATGTAAACTATTATTTAATTCGTCAATTGATACATTACAAAAATGTGACTGTACCTTCGTTGGTGGATATAATGGAAGAGCCACAGAGCCTGATACAATCCACCCGAATTTAGTCTCCTGTAACTTGGGCTGATTTTTTCCTAAATTGATAGATGCAGCACATAGGACATTCCAAAATACTTCTGCACCGACAAGTATGTCTATTTCTGACGGAACATTGAACGACGGATCGGCCAGTTGCAAATTCGATGGTATCGGTACTTTGCGTATGTCAATCAAAACAGACGGCAGCATGTTTGTGATTGTCGGTAATACAAAACAATTTACATTTGTTTTATAGCTACCGCTGTAGGATTCTATAGTTAAAATGCAAGACTGTGTACTAGATGTAATCTGACTATTGATACCTGTAACCGTGGAACTCGTGCTACGTCGAGGTAATCCTAGCTTATCGCATAGTGTCTGCGTAATAAAGTTGGCTGTGCTACCATTATCGAGGAGTATCCTGGCGGCGACCTTCACACCGCGGTTGTTCACCACTCGCACCAGCGCTGTGGACAGTAAAACATTGGAAGTAGTATACTGTGTTAAGGCAACATTATCTAGTGTGTCTTTTTCAGAAGAGCCACTTCCAGAAAGGTCAGTAGGTAAGGCAACACTACTGGGCATAGGATCTTGAAATTGGGTTGGCTTAGAGTCTTCAACATGTAAAAGAGTGTTATGCTTGCCTTTACAATATTTACAACGCGCTAATCTACATTGCTTTGTTAAATGTCCAGTACGCAAACAATTAAAGCAAACTTTAAACTGTTTTGCTTTAGATATACGATTGTCTACAGTCAGATTACGAAATTCTTCGCACGTATACAAAAGATGATTTTTGATGCATAATGGACACATTAATTTATTATACTTATCCTGATTTTGATTACTGCTATGATTTGTTTCTACTATTAATGCTTTATGTTTATTTTCTATCTTGTTATTTTTATTCTCTGAATTACATGTATTTTTATTATATTCTAATGTTTCTAATAGATCAGCCTTTTTACTCATGAATGAACAAAATTGTGATACTGTGGGTTTCTGTGATAAGGTGTTACGATGGGCTTCCCAATCTCTACTGGTGATAGGATCTAATTTAATGGACATCATATAAACAATCAGCGTATCCCATGTCTCCGTAGGCTCGTTCAATGTTTTAAGGGCTCTCATATTTTTATTAATAAGGTCAACTAATCGACGCAGAGCACTGCACGATTCCCTCAAAATGTGTTCAACATCGAACAATGCCTTCAAGTGATTATCTACTAAAAGCCTACTGTTATCAAAGCGATCACATAGTAACTTCCACGCCATCTCATAGTTATCACCTCTAAAGTCGATATTTTTAATTACTTCTAGTGCATCACCTTCAAGTGATGCACGAAGGTAGTGGAACTTACTAATTTCGTCTATGCAACTACTATTATGTATTATTGATAAATACGTATCTCTAAACTCAAGCCAGTACTGATAACCACCATCGAAATTAGGCAAATTAATCTTGGGTAAGCGTATAAAATTACGTTGTTGGCACGATTCACCTGTTTGCTTGTTCACTGAACCCGCTACAGACCCATAGTCACTGGCGCCGACCGTGACAGCTAGCAAGCTGCGCGCCTGCGCTACGAGGGAGTGGAAACGCTCCTCAAACTTGGCCCGCTCGGCATACGCCTCGTCCGGCTTGTCCAAAAGCACCTCGATTTCCATCTGTAAGTCATCAAATTGATCGTATATAGCCTCAAATTTATTAAAACGGCTCTCCAACTCGATGCGTTGTAAGTCTGAAATCGATTTACAACTTTGAAGTACATTCAGATAGTTGGCGAAATTTGTTAACTTGGCTTTCAAAGCACTACGCTTTCTAATAAGAAGTTCTTCTGTGGCCATAATGAAAGCTAGTAGCAAGATAAATATATACTGTTAAAAAGCTAGCAAAGTATAAAGACGTTATAAGTCGTTAAATTTGAACAAAGGAAAAAGATAACGGCGATGAATACGCGTGACCTTGAAGTCACTAGCGGCGACGGCCAGCTGTTGTGGGTAGGTACTTATGCGCTCAGCTGATGCGACCGTTACTAACGGTATTGGCAAGATAAGCAGTGCGTAAGCGCAATACAAGTGTGAAGAGAATAGCTACTGCGATGAAACACGTGTTGGCTCAAATGTAAGGTGAAAAATAGGATGATTATAATATTTTACGGAAAATAACACTTAAGAAATGTTGGCAAAGGATCTAGAAGGGAAATAATTGGAACAAACTTACAAAATATCCTGATCCTTATCCTTAGGGTGAACTGATTTTTATCACTCGAAGCGATGACTCGGCAACAATCTACTAATCCAGCAGATCTGGTATGCACGGCGTCGTATTTCAAGACTGCAGTGAAGTTGTCGTAGTTCTTCGTGACTTCAAAAAAAAACCGTTTCTCCGATGACAGGGCGATTTCAAATTTAAGTTGTCGTACTGCCAGTAGCCGACGTACTAGGAATATGCTATACTAAAACGCGACTTTGAAGAGGCTCGAAGGACCAAAATGTTAGGGACCTTTCTAGGACACTTTAAATTAAAGATCAGTGGACTGTATAAACTGATGTATTGTAGGTACTATATTATAAATAAATGAAATGCGCGTGTGTCTTCGTCGGAGCTCGGTAGTGAAGTGGCGGGCCCCTAGGCACCGCGTCCCGCGCGCCCGCGCCCCCCGCCTCCTCCAACCGTCGCCTGCGCCGCCGGCCGTAGAAAGCGCCCGAACATGGTATTCACAAACTTACAAATATTGCAAACATAGGTAAATTACAACGGAACAATGTCCGAGGCAATTTCTTAAACAAAAAGAGAAGAAAAAATGTAAAAGGTATATGTATGGATCGTAGCAGGTGGCTTTCTGTAGTTACTGCCTACCCCCATGGGAAAGAGGCGTGAGCTTATGTATGCATGTAATGTTCGACGGAAAAGCAAAATATTGCTTCGGTATTGACACGAATAAAAATAATTAATTTTGATTATTATTGGAAACCGGCCGTATTAATAAATGTAATTGAAAAAAAAAACGAATGAATTAAAGCTACAAAGATTTTTAAATACACTAAATTAGATTCAAAATACTTTGAACTACATGCTGGATACAAAGTTCTTACTTATAAATACCTATACCAGATTCAATAAACCTAAAGTTCTCTCCGTAATAGAATAAGATTGAAAACAAACAACTACAGTGAATTGGCGCAAGGAAATACGTTCCCGTATTCAATGGCGCTTACACTTTAAATATGAAAGTTAGCGAAAAAACTTTTATATATATATATAATTGATAGTCTTGCGTTTGGCCACTATCCCACCAGACATGATGTGTAAGCGCCATTATAGCATACATGTAAGCTTTTATGTGGTCGACGTTTTTCTCATCTTGATTATAATTAGAAAATAACCTTAATGTATATACATAATTGAGAAAATCCGAACAAACTAAAGCTACAAAGGTTTTCAATACGCAACATTAGATACAATATACTTTCGACTACATTTTGGCTACAAAGTTCTTACTTATAATTTCAAATTCAATAAACCAAAAGTTCTCTCCATAATAGAATAAGATTGAAAACAAACAACTACAGTGAATTGGCGCAAGGAAATACGTTCCGTATTCAATGGCGCTTACACTTTAAATATGAAACTTAGCAAAGGAAATCTTTATTGAGCCAATATTTACTTGTTACAGGTACACTGGCGAGGGGCCAACGTTTCTAATAAGTGACCGACTTTATCACTGTGCTCGCCAGTTTCAGTACATTTTGGTGTGCCGGTAAGTGTGGCTTTAAGTGTTTTAGCATTTTGGTGTTTGAATAGGTATGATATACATATTTAAGCCAGTTTTCGGTTTTATTATTGTGTTTTTTGGCGATGTACATATATTATGTTGTCTCCTTAGGTAATACAACAGATCTTTCAAATTTTGTTCTTAAAATAAAAATGATACTCTTTATTTTTGTTTAATTTATTAGTTTACTTCATTAACGACAACCAGTTTTGCATGATCTAATCGTCTGCCATTTTATGGTTAACCTATGAATAAGATCATTGGTACTTTTATTTATAATAAACTGAGATGTGCCACACTCAAAACCACTCTTATTTGCATATTTACTTCACAATAATTATGTACATATTAACAGAATCGATTATTCGTGTATAAATTACTATCAACATTCAGTATGCTTAGATATTTATGATATCATATATACCTAATTACCTTATTTCTAACAATGATGTTACTTTGACTTTAACGACAGCAGTCAAAAATCTTTCATTAGGAGGTCTTATTTTGCTACATGTCGCTTTATTATGCACACCGTATAATTTACAGAGAATACAATTTAAAAACTATTTGACACAAAGAGCGGCCTTAATCGCTAAAAGCGATCTAAACGTACATAATTTATGTACCTACTTATTAACAAACCAACTAGTGCCTAACTTTGTTACTGGAAAATGGCGATTCCAACCTAGGTTACTAACAATTTACCCCCGAACAATAAGGTGCGGACGCTATATTGCCCAATCCGATAGTAAACCGCCTGCAATACGTTCCAACATTAATTATTCACAGTTCCCACGATGTTGTTCAGTTCCAACGTTAAATTAGATTAAGTGCATGTCTGCAGTTTGCACGAGCTTAAACTATACGTCTTACTGTGTAATAAAAGCATCAAGAACTTAAGTGCGGCCGGTGCACCTTGGGTGAAACGCTGCCCTGTGGGATGGGTACATATGTAATCTTTTCAAACAAACTTGAACGTTACGGTTGGTGCTGTTGATTTATGTCGATTTAAGGCCTCATAACTACATCATAGGAAAGGAATGTGATTCCTTGCGTGAGTTTCCGCAAGAGAAACAGGGTTACCGACATAGCCCGAAGAATTGCCAAACTTAAATGGCAGTGGGCAGGGCACATTGCTCGCAGAACAGATCGCCGATGGGGCAGAAAGGTTCTGGAGTGGCGACCGCGAACCGGAAGACGTTGCGTTGGAACGCCTCTCACCAGGTGGACCGATAACCTGGTGAAGGTTGCGGGGATCCGCTGGTTGTGAGACGCACGGGACCAGTCAATTTGGCGACGCTTGGGGAAGGCCTATGTCCAGCAGTGGACGTCTTTCAGCTGATATGATGATGATGATGAACTTTATCACATATATGTATACTATAAAACCATAGACAAAACTTTCAGGTGAACTGGCATCATCTTCCTGCCTTTGTTCCACGTTACTTGGGGCTTGGGGTTTCAACCATCACACTATCACGCTACGATTTTAGTACGAATAGTGTTTATATATATATACACATATAAATTTTTTTCTACCACAGCCTGTCACCAAAAGTTTGCTACCGAAAATCTCGATGTCAATACAATTTCGACGAGAACTTTTTGTGTTCTATTAAAGTCACACCTGATAGGATTCCACATTTTTCAGTCCCAATAAGATGCTGCTATTGAGAAAGCCTAGATGGGAAAACTGAACAACACCTTATGTACGAGTTCATACTACACCAAGTAATATCTTCATTTCTTCGTGACTTCTTATTTTTCAAACGGGCAACGCGCAAATTTCTCAAACCGATAGTTTTACGTAAAAATCAATGTCAACTGGCATCAGTTTGTTTACCAATCAGTATATGAACCCCAGTTTGAAAATGATGCCCGAAAATTGATTGAATTTGAGGTCGGTCAGGCTAACCGAATGCAACTGTATAAGTTAAAAAATTGTGTTGTACACTCTTTTCATTTAGGTAAAACACACAATTCCCTACATACCTACTTACCAAGATTACTTAAACCTATCTCGGTAACTACTACGTAAAGGTGAGCCAACAATAAGCATTACAACACTTGAGGCCGAAAATAAAGGGCCAGCTAATACTATTACCTGTATTAGCGAATACTCTTTAAATACATTACGTTACTGTGTTATGTGTGGTCGGGCCAAGTGATATTGGGATTTTCCTTCTCGGATTTCCAAGTAACAGCTTGGAGACTGGATTTGTATGTTAAACATAACGCGAACTGAGGCCCTAGACAAGTGATATTCTATTATTGAAAGCGTGGCGTGGCGATAGTGATTGTCAAAAAGACAAAATTGTATGGAATTGAGTAGCGATGTCAAAAAAGCACGTGATAAATTACCCTAACATTTTGACATTTCGACTATCGCCTTCGATGACATCGAATGCCACTAGTCTAGAGCCTCTGAAAGAGGTTGCGTTGGAAGGCCTCAGTTTGCGGGCGCACGCGGGCCCATAGCGGTTTGGCGGATGTCACATGTCTTCGAATTTTTGGTTCTGAGACATGCCGGTTTCCTTACAATGTTTTCCTTCACCGTTTTGAGAGTAATGGTGATAAAACAATCTACATAAAGTAAAGCACCTGCCTGGGTTAGAACCCACAACCTACAACTTGTAAGTTGCGGCCGGTACCACTGCTTTCTCACGGCTGCCTTAAATAGTATCAGCAGTCATCCCAGGCCTGACGCTGGTCTTCCGATGAATGTTTTGGGACAAGTGACGGAACAAAACAGTTTCAAATTAACAAATAATAATTCTGCGCTCAGAATATAACTACAGTAGCTAGGGGTAGTAAGTGATAAGCCAGCAAAAGTCACAAGGAATGCTAGTACCTATTCTACTTTAAAAAAAACACAACCCAAATAAAATCTCTTTTGTCCCAGCTCTGCAAATTCGAAAAAAGAACTCGAATGCAATTCTCAGACTGCCAGCGCGCCTCACCGACTTAATCCAACAGCGATACAAAAAAATAAAAATAATTAAAAAACTGAATGAAGAAAGAAAGATTAAATTACAAGACTTTGTAGCCTCTACAAGCTTCTACAAGGCATTTAAAAATGGCAGCTGTTGCCAAGAACGAGTCTGGTAAAAACAAGGACGCAATGAGAATATTTTATTAGGAGCCAAATATAGCTTACATTAATGTAAGAACATTTTTAGGAGATGTAATTATGTGGAGAACAAGTGTAATAATACTTAGGTTCTTTATTATTGTACCAAATGCAAATATCAGGCTAGGGTGATTTTTTTCTACAATAGGGTCATCTTTCAGGCAACTAGTTTTTTGTACACAGAGAATTAGTAGGAGATTGTTTTCAGGCTACCTATTAGAACCAGTCTAACATAATAACAATCATCATGATTGTCTTGTCTTTAGTCACCCTGAACGTCCATTAATTACGTGAAACCCTACTAATACAGATGTGTCTGTAGGTTTTTTTATTTGTGATGTGTTTGCTCTTGAATCTAGTCTAGGTAAGAGGTGACAGAGACAGCGTCGACGATGGAGTGAGCTTACCAGCTGTTAAGCAGCCTGTTCTCTCTAACATTGAATAAATTCGGGTTGAAAGCGTTCGGAAACACAGACGCAGGTAGTGAGTTCCACTGATTCGCTGTGCGCATTATGAAGGATGTTTGAAGGCGCTTGGTGGAATGGCAACAAGGTTAGGATGGTAACTTGCAGTGCATCTCATCCGATGGTAGAAGGGGGCCGGTGGGATGAGGTCGTGGAGTTCTTGAGCACAAAGCACAAAGTCACTCACTGTTTGCAATCAATGACGCATCAACGGCTGAACGTATTTGAATGAAGTTTGGAACACAAATGTAGAGATAGCCTGGATTAGGTTTTTGAATATTTTTTATTCCGGTAGTAGGATTTGAAAGTGGCATAATGTTTGACATCCACGCGGGCGAAGCTGATGGCTAAAGCAAGTATCTATATAATAAATACATTTCTAACTTCCAGCATTTATAAACGATTTTTCACATAGAACCCAACAGGAAACCGAAGACCGATCATCCAATTTATAACCTCAAATATAATACTGCTTACTGACCACATAGCCCTTCAAGGTTCAGTAAACAGCTTCCACACTCCAAAGGATCTACAAAAACATTAAAGAAAAGCAAACTAAAATCGTGGAAAATATCCGATTCTCAATCTAAGTTAACACGGTAAGTAAACAGTTTAGAAAAAGGAAAAAGGGAAGGAAAAAAAAACTTACTGAAGAAAGAAAATGTAGAAGCGTATTCCACCGCTGAGGATTTTTCCATTTAAGTGAAACTTGAGCTTGAGGCAGTACTTTTAGAACGTTTTTGTATCGTTATAATATAGTAAAAATCACGTTCTTATTTGCGTTTAGTTGTAATAGAACTCCTTGAGGAGGAGCTCGTGGTTAAATAATAACAGTCGCACGGGACGATCATCAAGGTTAAGAATTGACGAGGTCGGTCCGTGGATGGGTGACCATTTCAACATACCGAGTTTCCTCCGTGCCTCGGAAAGCACGTTAAGCCGTTGGTCCCGGCTGTTATTTGAAGATCTTTGACAGTCGTTACGGGTAGTCAGAAGCTTGAGATCTGACACCAGTCTTGCCAAGGGGTACCGTGTTTACCCAGTTACTGGGTTGTGGAGGTCAGATAGGCAGTCGCTCCATGTAGAACACTGGTACTTAGCTGAATCCGGTAAGACTGGAAGCTGACCCCAATATAGTTGGGAAAAGGCTAGGCAGTTGATGATGATGTAATAGAACTCCTTGAGAATAATTTTGTCAGAGAAAATTTTACCCACTGCTACTTTTACCCGACTGCGGGATAGCAATGTTTTTCAAGCGTATGTGTGTATGTATGTATGTCCATTTCTATAACTTGTTCTATATACAGCCCATACGGCTTGACGGATTATGATACATGCTGTGTCGTTGGATTTGTCTCAATTGTGGGAGTGACATAGATTAAATATTTTTTTAATATGGCATATAATATATTTAAAAAAAAAATTGTATCACCCCCTGAAGTGATAATTTTTTTTTCGTTATCATAACACTATGGGCATAAAATGAAAGCTACTAAATAGACAATTCCAAATATATATATGTCGCTTCAAGGCTGGCTGATAGATGCAAACCATCGGGCAGTGGATGTATTCCCTTAGGTTAAGACATCGTGTGTGGGCAGGTAGGTGGGTACAATCGTGCCAAATGAAATCACACAAATTATTCGATACACTGGGTTTATTCAAATATTCACAACTCGGTTACAATCTTGCTTACTAATACTACGGATCGACACTGATTCTACGACTTCTTAGCTCTAAGGCGGTCAGTACTCAACTGCTCTATTCTGCTGTCCCCACCATGCAAGTGGTTAGAGAAAGCGCGCCAAAGCGTAGTTGTTCTTGATTTTCCGACAGGTGGCGTGCTTGTGATTTGTTTTGTCGTCCGTACTATTGACTAAACCCGACATATTATAAACACTTTTATGCGACTATTTTGGCACAAATTCAAGATAAGCGTAACTTTGATAGAAAAATTAATAAAATTTTACCACATAACTTATTTAGAGAAGTCGTTCATTGGTGCTGCAGGTACAAACAAAAATCAAATACAAACCTACCAAAACTTCGTTTGTCACCGCTAGCAGCACCTCATCATATTTAATGTCTATTTTAATAGTACTTGTTTTTCTCTTTTCAGTTAATTGGTTTTTAGCAGCCTGGTTTTTTGTTACTAAAATAATTTGCTTTTTCACAAGGATTTTATCAGGCGAAGTTCTCCGGATTTTTTTATGAGTGTTCAAATCCAGCCAGAATCATTTGTCTGCTAGCCTACATGCTTGAACCTTATCTTTAGCCTGGAACCTATATAGTACCAATTTTTGCTAAATTGATTCTTTGTTTCGAGTTAGCTCTGTCTTGGTTCGTCATTAGTTAAGTAGTTAAGACTACCTCGTGTCAGTTGTATTGCACTTTATTTCATTAGATAGTATATCGTAACGCCTTGCAAAGCAATTAGTGGGCAAAGTTTATTTTAGCAGATAAAAAGCAGAAAATAAATCACCGGCCAGATCAGTAACAAGAGCTGAGGCATTATTCAAACGCTTGTGAATTGCTACATGCAACATTCACCACTCTCGTTACATCTGTTGATGGAGTCTTCGCTTCACAAATGTCTACCTTCGTAAAACATCTTGGAGTTGCAATCGCTGACCGCTGGAATAGGTCCTTTAGTGTAGTGATGGGTTGGACAAGATCAAGAACCATCATCTAAATAATCCGTGCCACTAGCATGTGCATTCGCGGCACATGACAAATTTAAACCAATAGCCAAGTTATTCGGCTTCGACGATGGAGCAGCCCTACCTAGACAATGATGTGGATGTGGCCGACGAACCAAGAAAATGTCGATTGCTATATTTCACACACACACATCACATCATCAGCCTATAAATGTTCCCACTGCTGGGACACAGGCCTTCTCTCTGTGAGAGGGAATGGGCCATAATCCACCACGCGGGCCCAGTGCGGGTTGGTGAATGTCACAGTCTTCGAATTTTTGGTTCTAGGACATGCCGGTTTCCTCACGATGTTTTCCTTCACCGTTTTGATATTTCATGATGGATAAATGAGCTTGTTTTATAAGATAACTAGCTTCCGCCAGTGGCTTCGCCCGCATGTATTATACATATAAACCGTCCTCTTGAATCACTTTACCTATTAAAAGAAACCGCATCAAAATCCGTCGCGTAGTTTCAAAGATGTATGCATACATAGAGCGGGAAAAATATAAATAAAGAGCGGGAAGCGACTTTGTTTTATACTATGTAAGGATTAATCAATAATTTGACACTACTGTATTTACATATTATTTTGTATTGTAATTTTTTGGTATTTAAAAATAAATGTTGTTTCTAGAGCTGAGGCATTACATACAAGTGTCTAAACACCAACTCAAATGTATGTAATTCAGGTCTCAAGTAAGAGGTTTCAATTACACTCAATGTACATACACACATTACTGTTAAAACTTTAATTGTTATGTTTAATGTAAAACTTTTGTAACAAACTTTGTTCGGATCTTATCGTCTTGTGTGTTTAGGGTTTCGAGACACCTTTTCTTTGCTTAAGTGTTTTCAGTGTTATAAGAGCCTAAATGACCCAATAAAGTGAAAAGTTTTAAGTCCAAAGCATTTTTGCCTTGAGGAGATGGTTGACTGGACAATTTTACATTAAAGGAAAATATTAAACAACTTTTCTGCAAAGAGATGATCTCTCAAAGACGTTAAAGGTCACTGACTCCACCAGGAATTTGAAATTGTAAAGTAACAAATAATAAAAACTCTAAATACTGTCTTTGTACCATACCTACAGAAGCAGCCTGTTTCATTCCAGCTGAACAACCTCACTCTTAAAGGCATTGGAAATCAGCACGTTGGCCTAGTACGTGTTAGTAGATTTCAAATTATCAGCAACGTCTCAGCCGAAAGAGATATTTTGGCTTTTTTTCATCGACCGGTATCCAGAAAACGCCCACGACTCTCACAAGTTAATTAGTCTACTTTGTTAGAGATCCTCTTCCTAGTCGTTCTTGATGGAATTATGCTTCACATCTATTATATCAGGCGCCGCGGCATAGAGTGGGGATTATCCAACGTCTTGGAAGACTTGGATTACGCCGATGACCTATGCCTGCTGAGTCATACCCACGCCGATATGCAAGCAAAGCTAAACGATCTACGTCAGGAAGCGGCAAAAACGGGGCTCAAAATAAACATCCGAAAGACCCAGGAAATGAGAACTGGAGTGAAGAACCACTCACCATTGCTGATTGGCACAGAGACAGTGGAATGCGTCCACAAATTTACTTACCTCGGGAGTGTCGTGTCAGAGACTGGGGGTAGTGAAGAGGACATCGCTTCACGGATCGCCAAAGCCCGAATAACCTTCGCGCAGCTGAGATCTGTTTGGCAATCGTGGAAACTGACCCGAAGGATTAAACTCGAAATCTTCGGGTCCAATGTCAAATCCGTGCGTGGAAGGTCACAAAGGACATCTTACGCCAAATACAAGTCTTCGTCAACCGCTGTCTCGGCATTTACAGGCCCGAGACCAGATGGTCTCGGGCCTGTAAATGCCTTTTTTGGCATTTCTCCAACAGCTCTACATTGGAGATCCAATGTAGAGCTGTTGGAGAAATGCCACGAGAGCCCGATCGACCACCAGATCAAGCTAGCAAGTGGAGATGGATTGGCCACACGCTCCGAAGGGGTCCCGATCACATACCCAAGCAAGCTTTTGACTGGAATCTCCAAGGGAAAAGAAAGCGAGGCCGTCCCCGTCAAACCTGGCGTCGCACCGTGTTGGCAGAAGCGACGAGCATCGGAATTACATGGAACGAGGTGAAGCGTGAAGCTCAAGACCAATCGCGATGGAGGACATCTGTGGACGCCCTCTGCCCCATCTAGGGGTTATAGGACATTAAGTCAAGTCAAGTCATCCAACGCCACCACGTAAGGTATGCGGTCTTCACTCCAGGCTTGTCTTTTTATATTTACTATGGACACTTTTAACTTTCTACATCGTTCTCACATAATGTGTAATCTCAACATGAATGATGTAACAAATAATGATTTGTAATAATTACCTAATTGAAAAAGAGTGTCCATGGAGTTTCTTGCCCGTTCTTCTCCATAGAGATCTACGCCTTGGAATGGGCATCTACGGTACTTTCACAGTTATTATGTCTTGTGACTGGGACTGTAGCACCATAATTTTGTAATATTTTATTTTGTCTTTTGACAATTCAAAAGTGCCTGTAACTGGCCTACTTGAAATAAAATGCTTTGACTTTGACTTTGACTTTGAGGAAATTTTAGCCACATTGGCCATCAGTTCTTCAAGCAATGTGCCCCGCCCACTGTTTTATATAATCTCATTAACTTATGGAAGTGGATTCCACATGTTTGAATTTCGAATAGTTGGTCTTGAACATTCCAGTTTTATCACTAAGAATGATGTCTTCTTTCACCGTTAACAATAACTTCAATAAATACCCAGAACCACCCAGTTCTCTTTTAATTTTCTTGAGGAGTGGAGTAATTTTACTCGTGGCAACACTGGCAATATAAGGTAAGTGCGTTTAAATTAAAAGCAACGTAAGTGCTAAATGGAATGGAAAATTAACTAATGAATTAGGTTTAGTGGTGAAGTGCGGTGACATCGGGCACGTTGTAGACAGATGAAGGAATTCTTGTTAGTAGTACCTATGTATATAATATCAGTCTGTTACGGTCCCAATGTAGGGCAAAGTTGTCTTGTCACACAGAGAAGGCACGAACATCAATCAACATGCTTGCTCAAGATGGGCTGGCGATTTCAAACTTATCTACTATAATAATATTATAAAGAGGAATTATTTTTTTGTTTGTTTGTTTGTACCGAATAAGCTCCGACAACCCGCATATGTATGCTCTGTGGCTCCGCAACCAGCACAATTTGTTGAGCGTTCCGCCTTGCTACCGCCCGCGCCGCCGCCGCCGCTCCCGCCCGCATGCTGTCTTTTGGCCGCCCCGCCGGCTCTGCACCCCGCGCTCCTCCGCGTGCCGCGCGCGCTCCCCTCTGCGCCCGCGGCTTCGCACCACCGCCGTCCCGTCCGCTGAACAGCGCGTGCACCGCTTGTTCCGGTCCCCCGCTCCCCGCTGTGTCACCCATGCTGGCCATCGTCTTCATCGACTCCACCGCGGCTGCGTCCCGCTCCGCCACTTCCAGTGAACTTGCTAGCCTTACAGCATCGGTGAACGATATAGTGTCGGCCTCCGCAATTTTTTTATTTTCATTACGATGTAACTGAATAGTTACTTCATAACAGTCACAATCTAGCATCGAGGCTAATAAGTAACTTAAATTTAACCTAATTTGCTAATAATTTATAGAGTAAAGAATGTGTCCATTGGCACTTTTCTTATTGT
This sequence comes from Orthosia incerta, assembly GCA_948252205.1. Taxonomy (NCBI): domain Eukaryota; kingdom Metazoa; phylum Arthropoda; class Insecta; order Lepidoptera; family Noctuidae; genus Orthosia; species Orthosia incerta. The sequence goes on along the minus strand of OX411756.1, from coordinate 26,386,188 downwards.
CTCTACTATGATGGGAAGACACTTAGTTCATGTGTTCTTAAAAGGTAGCACTCACTGCACTTCTTAACACTAATTTCACTCTAAACTAACTCAAAAGGCTTAGTCCTTTTCAGTCTCCTTATTATGTCCGTGGTGTCAAGGAGCTGGATAGCCTCGACATTCACATGTTTATGAAGTCTCTGTTCATGAGCTTCGGCGTATTTTTTTATAACTTTGGCGACGAGGTCCACTCCTAAGTCCCGGTGGATATCCTCGTTTCTAATATACCAGGGAGCATTTACTATGCTCCGCAGTACCTTGTTTTGAAATCTTTGAATAATTTCAACATTGGTACGTTTTGTACAGCCCCAAAGCTGTATACCGTATGCCCATACAGGCATAAGTACTTGTTTGTACAGAAGTACTTTGTTGTACACTGACAATGATGAATGTCTGCCAAGTAGCCAGTACATATTCCTGTAGCGGATATCTAACTCTAGGCGTTTCTTTTTATTTATTTATTTGTTTATTTTATTTATTTATTTTATTTTAAAGAAGGCTTACAGACTAACAAAACAATGACCTTAAAGAAAATAAAAAAATTAAAAATTGCTAATAACAAGCCTCCACATATAGTTAATAAAAAGTCGATTTAAAGAAAGTACATACATATACAAGTTAATATAAACACTGCTACACTCTGAGACGTCAGCGATCACCGAAAAACTCCACCCAGTATAGACTCTTCAGTACATACCAAGGAGCGCCCCAAGCAACCGCCAAATGTCTCCGAGTGCGGCAGCTAGATAATTTAATTATGTAGACAATTTAGCTGTCCTTGAAAAATGACTGTGCCAATAGCCGTCTCAAGGTCGCCACACTGGTGCAAAATAAGTCGACATTAAGGTCCCCAGGAAGCTTATTGAAACTTAGTGCACTTCTTATTGAAAATACATTCCGCCTATAATTAGTCATTGCGATAGGTACACTTAATATTGGCCGCTGTCGTAATCCCATCAGGTTTGTGCGTAATGACAGATTAGCTACGAGTGCAGGACAGTCAATATGGCCATTTGCTATAGCCAAAAGTATACTTATGTCCCCAATATAACGTCTCATCTCCAGAGGAAGGAAGTGGTACCGTTTGCAGCGGTGCTCGTAGTCAACTGAGTATTGCTGAGCCCTATAATCCAGATAACGTAGGAATTTTCTTTGTACGCCTTCAATACGGGACTTATAAGTCTCATACTGCGGGTTCCAAACCTGAGACGCGTATTCTAAATGGCTGCGCACGAAAGAACAATACAAGATCTTAACCGGTTTGAGAGATCGGAAACAGGCCGTGGTGCGTAGTATAAATCCCAGAGCTTTGGAAGCCTTTGCAACTATGCTATTTACATGTTGATCAAACAGAAGCTTGCTGTCTATGATTACCCCTAAATCTCTTATGCTATTTAACCTGCCAATTGGCTCACCGTTCAAGGTATAATTAAAGTTTATCAAAAAAGTACAACGTGAGAATGTTAGGCGGAAGCATTTAGATACATTTAATTGGAGTTTGTTACAGATACAATATGTTTCAAACCTATGCAGGTCGTCTTGCAATTGATATGCATCAGACATGTCTCGCACAACTTTATGAATCTTCATGTCATCAGCATAAAGTAAAATATACGAATGACGAAAGCATTGTTTGATATCAGCAATGAACAATATAAATAACAAAGGACCCAAAATGGATCCTTGAGGTACGCCTGAAGGGACAGAACTCCAGCCAGAGGTGTAGCCCTGAAGTACGACAGCCTGTGTTCTGTTCTCTATATAGGAGGAGAACCACCGATACAGGTCACCGTGTATTCCGGCGAGAAACAGCTTCTTCAGCAGCATGCAATGATCAATACGGTCGAAACACTTACTATAGTCGGTATAAATCACGTCAACCTGTCGCTGTGCCATGCCGCCCGTAATGAACTCTTGTGACAGAAGTAAGTTAGACGTGGTCGACCGGTTCCTAACAAAACCGTGCTGTTCCTCACCAAGAATTGACTTAAAGGCCGCGTAGACATTGGTATAAACTATGCGTTCAAGAATTTTAGAAAAAAGGCAAATTTTTGATATGGGCCGATAGTTTTCAATATTAGCTTTATCGCCCTTTTTAAAGACGGGAGTGACGAAAGCAGACTTCCAAATCTTCGGAACCGTACCCTCGGCAAGAGAGCGCTTGAATAGAATATAAATGGGTTCAACAAGACTATCAGCACAAGCAACTATGAACACAGGGGGTATAAGGTCAGGTCCACCTGATTTACTGAGGTCTAAAGATTTCAGCAGCTTCAGTATATGTGAGCGGTTTATGTCAACTGTGCTGACAGACATTTCAGTATTAGTACATTGCTCATTAGAAGAACGCTCATGAACAGCCGTTGATTCAGGTTCCGAAAAGGTGGAATGAAAATAGGTAGCAAAGAGGTTGCTAATATCCTGTCCTGCATTCACATAGGTCTCACGGTAGAACATCTCATTAGGAAACGAGCCCACCCTCTGCTTACTTTTAACGAACGTCCAGAAAGATTTAGGATTTTTTACAATAGAAGCCTCAATATTTGCCATATAATTGTCATAACAAGTTTTTTCCAGCTCAAAAACTCTGGTACGCAGTAATGAAAACGAATGATAATCAGACAAGTTACTGTATCGTTTATATTTATTGTGAAACTTATGTTTTTCTAATTTTAATTAGTGCTGGAGTATACCAAGGAGGATAAGAGGACTGTTTTACCGATTTTAAGGGTATGTGTCTGTCCCTGAACTCATATAGTTTACTATAAAAAATTGTGACAGCATCTTCCAAGCTCGTTGACTGTAACAACTGAGGCCAGTTAATTAGATCAAGTTCAGATTTAATAGCATCATAATTGCCTTTCGCAAAGATATAACGTTGCTTAGGTTTGTCGACAAGTTTTGGAATTTCAATAAATTTAGTCTGAATAATTAAAGGCTTGTGATGAACATCAATAGGCAGAGCGAGTGGGTCCGAACATCCCGAGACAGTCACAGTGTCGTTACAGAATACGAGATCAAGTAATCTACAGTTAATGTTCCGCTCTCCATTATACTGAGACATGTTGAACGTTTGAATTGCATCGAAGAAATGAATCACATGCTGAGAGGAAATATTTTGCGGGATTAACTCACCATTGGCAACTATGTCACCACTACACCACTCGACCTCGTTACCGAAATTAAAATCACCCACCAGCAAAAACTTATCAAGTGGATGAGTCACAATTAAGTTGTTGAGATTATCTGTGAAATTACGCAATTGAATACTATGAGAATTACCTAGATTCTCCTTACACAGGTAAAGTGCACATATATGCAAATTGAAACTTACCTGCGGTTTGGACCTTTTAAGGATTAAAGATAGCCAAATATCCTCCGCAGAACTACGCCAATCCAACCTCTCAACCACCGTAAGATCATGTTTCACCGCTATCAGTACACCACCACCACGCAACTGACCGGTTTTTGACATGAGCCTTCCAGCGAAGCTTTGCGTCAAGCGTCATACCCAGATATTTTGCTGTATTTTCGTAAGGTATTATGCAACCGTTGATATAAACCGGTGTATAATTAGGGCTTCGGTTTGTGAAGTCTATATGGGTCGATTTGGACTCATTTAACTTAATTCGCCATTTTTTTGTCCAGTTGGTGATGGAGTTCACAGCAGTTTGTACTTTATCTACGGCTTCTTTGTGAGTGTCACCTATAGCCATGATGGCTGTGTCATCTGCAAAGGTTGCAATAAAGTTGTTTTTCATTTCTGGGATATCACAGGTGTATAATAGGTACAAGATAGGTCCAAGAACACTTCCTTGTGGTACACCAGCTTTTATTTGCTTGAGATCTGAGTAAGCATCTTCATGTCGGACTCTAAACGTCCTCTCTGTTAGGTAAGATTCTAAAATGTCTGCAAATTGTTTAGGAAGCATTTTCCTTAACTTATAAATGAGACCTGTATGCCAAACCTTATCAAATGCCTGTGCTACATCTAGAAAAACTGTAGAACAGACTTTTTTTTCTTCTAGGGTTTTTTCTATAATGTTGGTAATTCTATGTACTTGGTCTATCGTGGAGTGTTTTTCTCTGAAACCGAATTGGTAATTGGGAATCAGTTTTCTGTCTTCTATTATTGGTTTTATGCGTCTTATAAGTACTTTTTCAAATACTTTTGAAATGATTGGTAAAAGAGGTCTGTATGATGTTACTTCCTGAGGCGATTTTCCGGGTTTGGGGATCATTATTACTTCAGCAACTTTCCAGATATCAGGCACGTGTTTCAATCGGAGAGTTGCATTTATAAGGGTTGTAAGTTTTACTATGGCTTTTCGTGGCAGATTTTGAAGCAGTTCTCCAGTGATAAGGTCGTATCCAGGTGATTTCTTTTTGGCTAAGTTTTTGATCATATTTTGCACTTCTTTCGGCGTAGCTAATCGTATATTCAACTCATCATGGTGAGTGACATCTAGTGTTATGTTTTCAGAGCTTTCCTCAGCACTTGTTTGAAAAGTTTGTTGTAAATGCTCTGCAAATATATTTGCTTTCTGTTCGTTGCTTATGGCCTCCGCAAATAGTCGTTGTCGAATTATGTCGCGAACGAGAATTTACGCGATCAATTCATCTACGGGTTGCGCCGCAGATGAATTGATCGCGTAAATTCTCGTTCAAGGTTTCTTTGAACTTACAATGTCGGGCAAGTTTCTTGAGCTCGGCTACATACGCTGCTACTTTCTCATCACTGGTCTGTCTCCGCTGTCTGAACCGGTAACGTTCGGCGAGCACCGAGGGCGTTGGTTCTAAGTGCTGATGTAGTAATTCAACCACTTTGACGTATGTTAACTCCGCTGGCTTGTGTGGACTTGCCAGATTACACAAAAGTTCGTACGCCTCATCTCCCATAATGGCTATAAGCGTCGGTAATTTAGTGTTGTCATCTATTTTATTTGCTTTAAAGTACATTTCTACGTGGTCCACGTACACTGACCACGTGCCGGATTTTACATCGAACTCCTTTATTTTTCCGATTGTCATAGTTTTCGAGTTTTATACACACGACAGTCACAACCACTCGACAACCCGTATTATCACACGCGAAATTGTTCGGTTTTCATCCCATCCTCGTCGCCACTATAATGTATTTAGGGAGATATAATAAAACCAGGCGTTCTGCGACACGACTATATTAGAACTGACATTACATGCAGATCTTAACCTACCTACATATATAAATATTATATATAACTACCTACATTACACTATTATACGTGTTTACGCCTCTGCGGCGTAAAAAAGCGGCTCCCTCGCCTCACACGCTTCTATAGCGCACTTATTGCATCCAGTCCACCACATTGTGTAAAATACACGTAATAATAAACATTATCTCCAAATTTCAAGTTCATAGGTAATTTCAATGGTAAGGTAAAACATTATTCAGAAACAAAATTTTGTGACAGACGACGGACAGACAGAGGGACACGTGAGTTACAGCAATAGGGCATATTGGACCATAAAAACTGTATTCGTACTTGTAAATGCTTTTATCAAGATTTGAAGTAGGGTAAAAAGAAAGTACTTACAATTCTATTAAATATATTTTGAAAATTTTAACAATAGTGTGATAAAAATCGTTAAAATTTATATCATCACTAGCTTCTGCCAGCGGTTTCGCCCGCGTGAATGTCTAACATTATCCCAAGGGAACATATTCCCGGGATAAACAGTAGCCTATGTGCTATTCCAGACTATAATCTATCTCTGTGCCAAATTTCGTCCAGCCGTTTGAGCGTGAAGAAGTAACAAACATACAAACACACACACACAAACTTTCGCTTTTATAATATTAGTGTGATCATCATTTCAGCCGACAGCCATCCACTGCTGAACATAGGCATCCCCCAAAGAAGGAAAATTAATTATATTAACTTTTTAAGAATGAATAACTGTCATCCAGTTGATGTTTGTTGAGGTTCAAGTACTAACAAAAAGTCTGTCCTTGTGTGTATGGCAAAATATTAATTTTTGTTGTAAAGCTGGCAGTTTTATTAGTGTAATAATATGCAAAGTATAGTGTGGCGGCATCTTCTATTGGATACCTATGTAATGAAGGTAAAAGTGTCAGTCTAATATCGTTGGCATTTTTTCACTAAAGAATAACCCAAGTAAAAAACGTTTGTGCAAAAAAAAACGGGTTGTAAAACCCGACCAAGTGCGCGTCGGACTTCGCACATTTGTCCCGTATCAAATGTAGAATATATTGGTATTTGTTAGTTAAATCTATACTAATATTATAAAGAGGAAAGGTTTTTTTGTTTGTTTGGACCGAAGTTTTTAAGAATGAATAACTGTCATCCCCAGGGATTGACATGGTCTGCCAAAATGTCAACTGGTCAATTCTAAATTTTGAACTTCTCTTGACGAAGAAGGAAAAACGTTTCATTGTAAGGTTTAAAAAGCGAACTGACAATGTCTACTATAACTTCAAGCCATCAGTAGCTAAGGCGTTAGGTAGTAGCGGGGATTATCAAGCCATATTCCAATGCCTGAATAAGGAAGATACTAACACTAACAACTAATGTTTGAATCCTATAATACTGAACTCCGCAACACCGTAGATATCTATAGCCATAGAACACGATATCAACAAACTTTAACCACAGAAACCTTGTAATAATTAAGGTCTAGATTCCACACTGGAACCACAGAACAGTTAAGTACAGAAGGTCGGCTGCATACAACTAGCGAAAACGCGAGCACACATAGACACGCTTCACGTACAGCGAGTGCAAGCGTACTTGCAACTGTTATTTTGTTCGAGATCGCCGTCTGTGTGCGTGTCCCTGTTTTCGCTCGTCAACAGCTGCAAGTCGAATTCCAAGGTTCAGTAACGCTTACCGAAGTCAATCTTTGGATGAGTAACCATACATTAAATATCGAGAACCCTCAGGCTTTGAAAACTAAGTCAAACTGTTGCTCTCAGATCTCATTCGATTAATTTTAACAGCCGTGACGGATAGTTAGAAGATCTAAAATCTGTGTCTCTGATTGACAACCAGTGTTGCCAAGCAGGAGTATCGTTTTACCTAGTAACTGGATTTTGGAGGTCAGATAGGCAGTAACTTCATTCAGTCAGAATGGAAGGCAACCCCGACATAGTTGGGACGAGCCTAGGCAGATCGTGATAAAGTAGGCCTTTTTATATTTAATAGGCTTGCGCTTGACCACTATCTCACCTGTTGGTAAGCGGTGTGGTCGACGGTGAGACACGCTTGCCTAGAAATAACCTATTCACTCTTGACTTAAAGACTCCTAGATTGTAGCAGTCAGCTAACACAGACTCCGGCAGGGAATTCCACTCCTTAGATGTACGCATAATAAAAGTGTTTCCAAAACGTTTTGTGCGTATGGGTGGGATGTCCACCATGTACCGATGGCGCATCACCGTACGTCTAGTAGTCCGATGATGAAACGGGCTAGGTGGAATTAGATCGTGCAATTCCAACGCACACTCCCCGAAATGCAACCGATAAAAAACTGACAAGCTGGCAATTCGGCGACGGTGTTCAAGGCTTTGACTTGACCAGTGCCTCATCACCGATGAGCCTCTTGGCCCACTTTTCGATCCCTATCCTATTTAGGCCTTCTGTAACTATATTTATTCTGTGCCAGTATGGCAGTACAATGTTCCACACGTCTAATTGAAACCTCAGTCGGTATCTAATGCGATACACCTTAATGGGATTAACCAATTAAACTAGTTTTCTGCTAAAATGGGAGACGTACAGAATACGGAGGTAAAGAGGTGTTACGTTTGCACTTTTAATTCCATTTAATGTGTCTTACTTAGCTTTGTAGTTTGTTACTATTAGTTCGGTATTGTTGGCACTGGATGTTTCCCATTTAAAACGTGTTCTTTAGCGTGTAATGTGTTGTGTTCCGGTGCAGCTGCAGTGCAAACGCCTTCTTTTTATTTTATGTCCTGATCGTAATGGTATTTTCGGTATGGTCAAATTTGATAGCGGTAATCTATTTTAACCATTCAAATCTGTAAAGAAAGATCACAAATAATTCTGCACACTATTTAGCGGATGCTTATCAAAATCTAAATCTAGAGAGAATTTGAATAAAGCTTCTGCTAATAAGATGCTAAATAGCATAATATTTTTAACAAATTAAGGCCCATAAAATAGTACATTAAAGTACAAATGAGCAATGTACAAGCACACTGCAAAGCAATGTTGGTGTTTACCGCTGAGGCGCCATTGAGACCCGAGCCGTAAGTGAGGGTCTTAAGAGAGCCGAGGACGGTAATCATCAATACACACGTGTATCATACGACGTTTTTCAACACACTTGTGAAGAAAATAATACAAAAAATATTTTTTAACAGTAATAACGAGTTGTGAATTTTTTTTCACAATGGCGGGCAAAATTAATCAGTTTTCATATGCGCGCGCATCTAACAATGGCAATCGGCCATAGACTAAAAGAATGAGGTTTCTTTTTTTTTGGCTTTTCGTGGATAGTGTTTTAGCCACGTACAAAATAGGGAATTTCAATTTTTCTTAATTACAGAGCAAATAAAATTTATATTTGAGTGAATATTTTATTTACTATTTATTTATGTACACACAAAAAACACTTTGCAGATAAAATAAATAATACAGATTGAAGAGCACAAAGGTACTGCTTATTTCACTAGAAATTTCTCCAGCAGACCTGCGACAGGAAAGTTGGATGATAAACGAAGACACAGTGTGTAGAAAGAATAAGGAAATTTCAAATAATAGTAAATAATAGTACGTACAAGTTGAAATTAATACGAAGTTGCATGCAATGAGCAAGCAATAGGTACATTAATTTATTTGTACTATTGAGCACGATCTTTTTTGTATCGCAACTTTTTTAAGAACAAAGCAACTTAACCAATAAATTAAATAAAAAACTCTGTAACTCACTTGTGAATAATAGCAATGAAAAAGTCACAGTTTGATAACAGGTATCATTATGTGCCTAATTGCGGTGAAATTAGAGCCACTTTATGAGCAAGTGTGTTGAAAAATCTTTTACCACATTAACTTTGGCCAGTGGTGAGATAGCACCTATTCTATAGGCTAAACAAATAAAACAACTTATAAATGTTAGCATTACTTATCCAAATTCACAATATTCATTTCAACATCCGTTATGCGAGGAATGTGTCCTGCCCACTTAAGTTTGGCAATGCTTCGGGCTATGTCTGTGACTACGTGGGCATTCAACATGAATAATAATAAATAGGACGTATGTATCTACTGTCTACAGGAGACTCTGATCTGACTCGAAAGATCTTCTCTTTCAATTCAGAAGACTGTTTAGAAACTACTTTTTGAGGGCCATGTTGTAGACACTCTGAATACAAATTCCCTTTTTTGTCTACGTGTTTAAAGCTTCAAAACCAATAACACAAGTCATTTAAAACACCATTTTCTAATAGCACTTTTCAGGTATCCAAAGTTAAACCTCTGGCTTTAATTATCGACACATTCCTCTTCGCAATCGGAATTTATAAGTTGCAGAAAATTAGAAAAGTTGGATTCATTTCAGGTGCTTCCGCGCCAGGCATCAGAAGTATGGAAAACTTTTCAGGACTGAAACGAGAGCGATAGTAAGTACAGGGAAGTTTCACAGGAAAATATGGAAGTAATTATGGTTGGCATTTTTGTGTTTTGAAATGATTGAAAGAAAAGAAAGAAAGAAAGAAAAAGTGTTTATTCGCCACAAAAACGACATACACAGTTTTCGACATTGGTTCTTCGGTTTATTTGTTTGTCCATCAGGTAGATTAATAAAAAAATATTGGACACGTATTTTTCCCTTTTTAGGGTTCCGTACCTCAAAAGGTAAAAAAGGAACCCTTATAAGATCACTGTCCACCTGTCCGTCTGTCTGTCCTTGCGTCACCATATTTTCTCAGGAACGGGTGGACCTAGAGCAAGTTGAAATTTTTACCAGGTACTGAGGTCTGAGTCAAAAAATCAAGGTCCTGAGTCTACACGATAAAAAGATATGGGCAAATTGAGATTTTCGCGAATCTTCTTCCGCCTCGCCACTTCCCGTTACTCGGGGGAGCCTTACCTCTAGAGGACGCGTCCCCAGGTGGCGGATCGGGGCATACTCGCCAGATATGGAGTAGGTGTGTAGTGGAGTCGGTTAAAAGAGGTATATTAGTGATAAAACTTGCCTGAACGAACTTCTAAGGAAGATTAGTGAACTTCAGTGATTTCAAGAGCCATGCATGCGAGTATTCACATATTTCGACTAGTCCAGTCGACTAATTTCACTAGTCCACTCATAATGGACGCAAAGGGGAGTTCGCAATGGGTGGATGCAAACCGCACGCGAATCAAATTACAAACGTTAAAGTGATTCTAATATAATGTAAATCAGTAATGTGGTTTGATAAATAGAGCAGTGTAGTTCGATTTTAATACCATTTGATATTAGTTGCAATGATGAAAGGGATATTATAAATTGCATATCAAATAAAATAATCGTCTATCAATACATACTCATTATTTATATTCTTTTTTACATCAAATAACTTACTAAATGTTTAGCAAAACTCAAACTGCAGATAATTCGAAATTATACATCAATATGACATTACTTTTTTCCTCATAATGCAATACAGTTAAATTTATTTTTGTACAAAAATACTACATACATAGCAGAAATACTAACTGCACAGCAAATTTTCCATATTTCGTAGCAAAATAACTATCTCAGTCGCATATTAACCAGTAAGTACAACAAAACCTGTTAATCACATTTGTCCTAATTTTCAAGAAGTCATTAGTCCAAGAGCGAGCGAAGCGAGCTCGGGAAATTAGGGCACCCCGACACGGACAGGTTAGGTTCGAAAAGATGACGGCAGCTGAAGTGAGCGAGCAAAGCGAGCGAACTCAGCTCCCGTCATCTTCTTCGTGTTAGGTTACTTTAGACCCTTTAGACAGAAATAGTTAAATAGTAATTGTAAAAACTTTAACCATGGATTTAAAAGAAAAAGAATTAACATGTATGATGTGCATTAAGATTATTAGCTGTGCATTAATAAAAAAGCTTTTGCTTTAGGAAAAATCGCTGTACGCTGCGAAAATAAATTGTAGTGTGTTTAGTGATATTTTGCGTTGAATATTTTGCTGCGCAATCAGTAATTTTGATGAGAATTCGGCATTTTATTGCATAGAAAAAGGATATTTTTTGATTTGCGTTTAAATACTACCCATGATGAAATGGTATTTCAATTAAGATATTTATAGTACATTGTGTATTAAGGGCGGTAAGTAAGGAATTACGATCGAGGCTCTAGTAGAAGCCCGAAGTCGAAGACTGAGGGCTTTCTGAGTCGAGGTTCGTAATTCCCGTACCGCCCGTGAAACATACAATGTTTTTCATCACATTTGCGAGTAAATAAATAATTATAGGGCAGAATTTTTTTTTTGTAAATTTAAGTCAAACGTTTTTTCAAGGAGTCTTATTGTTTGAGACAAATTATTAGTAATAATTACACACATATCCATCTGATTGTCTTTTTAAAAATGCCGTCTGCTTTTTATATTCCTTAATGTTGATACAATCCTTAGATTGGAGAGTGGTTTTCAGCATAGAGTAAGTGGACCACAGTGAAGACGGTTTGTATTTATTCGCCAATTCTCCAAAATACGCCAGCAAATCATTTTCAGAACACAAACTTGTTTTCTTTTCGTTTCTCCATTTTATAAATTGGTCCTATGCAGCTTTCTACCACTCCTAGGATAGTAAAAAAAAAAAAAAAAAAAAAAAAAAAAAATATATTTTAATTAATTGTTTTTGCTGCATGGATAATATCTGGCGGTGTTGCATTTAAATTACACTCATCGGACGACGACGACGACATTTTTTATAACTTTTTTACTTGTCTTCAAATACAAAATTCGTTTAGAAACTTTAAGGGCAAATACTTACAGCCATGACGGCGTGTAAAAATATAAAATAATTTCGACGTTTTGGTACAAAAAACTATTAAAACCGATTATTAAGAACATTAGTTGAGTATTTAAGTAACATGTAGCGATATTGCAATGAAATGCCTGTTTAGATAACATTTAAAGACATTTTTTCAATTGCGTGTAAACTCCTTGCTTGAACTTGCATGACATGTGTACAGTGCTATAAATAAATAAAAAATAATACTTACCGACCTTGGGTTTCATGACAAAAAGAAAGCTCGAGGGTTTTATATGGGGAATTACTGACCATTAACCTGAAGTTAACCTGTATGTTTAGATACTGTTTACGTGCAAGTGTGATGAAAAAATAGTTTTGTCATTATAACAGTTAAATTAGGTTACATTAAGCAGAATATTTGGAACTCCATCTGTTATAATAGCTAAGAGCGTATTATATGTGTTTAACGTAGTTTTCTTCACACAGACAATATATATATATATATATTTTTTTAATTAAAAATACAGAGTCGACTTATAAGCTACGCACACTCCCGCAAAACTGCACATACAGTTTGACTGCGGGATCAATCATACTCGCTTACTTAGGTAGGTACATAATTACGCAAGTGCTTAAAATTAGAATTGTAGGTAAGTAAGTAGGTTCTTAATGCAAACTATTAAGGTAGTGCTTAAATAATTTACGCTTAAATAATTTCTTTTTTGGTTCTTTGGCAATGTCAGCAATAAATATTATAAATACTTGCTTTACCAGCGACTTCGAACGCGTTAAGGTTACACTCGTCGATAATTCTTCCATGCAAACGTAGTCAAGGGATTACTCCACTGTTTGACGATAAACGTTCAAATTAAAAAGTGATATCAATTTGTCTCATCATTATCTAATCCTGTATGTTATGAGCGTCGAAAGTTCCATATTTCAACACTAATTGTAACGCATCTTTGGGCGGCAATAAATACCATAAGAAGAAGAAAAATTGCAAAACGGCCACCATACAGGGATAGATTAGTAGTTCAATAAAAAAATATTTTGAAAATATGCATTTAGTCGTTTTTCCATGATATCTGACTCCCAAAGGTCTGTTTACAAAATTTCGCGCGCTCGTTTTCGTCCTAAATCATCATCCATTTCGCTACAAACATGTAAAAGTGCTAATTCGTACGCGAACTAGATTCTTACTGCTCATCGCAGCATCTATCTCTTTTGCACGAGTTGTCGGATGAGATAGCAGGCATTTTAACCCCGCGCACAAAATAGTTCGTGGTGACGACTAGTGTAACCTTAAAGTTGGAAATTATCGGTACTCTCGGGGTAAACAGATTCCTTTATCCTTCTCCAAGGTCCAAACTAAACATTAAAGCGGTGTAGGTGTGAAAACGTATGCAAACAGACAAACAGAGTTACTTTTGCATTTATAATATTAGTCTTGATTCATGTAAAAAAATCCGTACGGTAATTCAAAAAACCTACAAATATTTTACACTAAATCTACCTGTAGTTGCGATAAATATCTAAAGAAGAAACCTAAACATACATAAATCCGTGGATACCAATTAAAACAAAATAAAACACTACAATGTGGTTTAATTTGCCTCGTTCCCCGCACACCACATAAAACTGCATTGTACACAAATCGTCCTTAAATGAGACGGCAACGATATTGGAAACCAATGCTTAAGCGGAATTTATTGTTATATATTTAACCCGAAATTAAACACTGGTAATGCTGTAGTTTAAATTGAAGACACGTACTGTGTTGCAAGCGAGGTTTAGCACGTTTTGGTAAGCAAGTCGATACAACCATGCCTACTTTTGTCGAATTAATCTTTTATACGACTTGGATTCGATGATGGTGTCTGTCAAAGTTTGCGTTTGCTTTTTAATTTATAAATACTCCACATTGCACTGATATTTTTTGTTATCAAAATGAATGTCTGACTATACATATTTCATTGATCAACAAACTGCAATCACTGACCAGTATGTAAAGTATTATTTGTCTATCAATAAACCAACCAGATTGATAGTATAATAATTATCTACACGAGGTAGATTGAAAGATACGATTGTCTAATAAGGCCATACTGCATAATTAAATATGTGGTCAATCGCAAACATGTCAGACTATTGAAAGTCGTTATCGAAAATAACACCAAAATACAAAATAGCAGTTGTACAAAATAACAGAAGATATCTACATAAATCTACACAGACCAAGTACCCCTGTCTCCTAAACTAGGTAGTCCTGTATCTTAGGAGACAGTGATTAGGCCATACAGGGCGGTTAGTCATGTAGGTATAGCTGCAGCCAGGATGTATATCGAGACGGTGGTTAAGGCGATATATACACCCCAATGCTAACGCAGTACTGGCCGTGCGCTCACTCGATGCCAAAACATCAAAATTGAACCTCCTTTTGAACAGTTTTGTTTGCAAAATATTATTTGATTTACATATGCTATGTTAGTTATGAAGATATTCTAGCCATCAATTTTTCTGTGTAAAAATATTTTTAAACATCCAAGTCGTTTTGGAGGAGTTTCCAAAAGTTGCGAAAATTATCGTGTTGTTAATTATTTTTTCAAAGCAAAACTATTAGTTACACGTAAAAACCTTGTGTTCAAAATTATGTACATGAATCAGTAATAAATATATATTTTTTTCAAACCTTTTAACCTAGCCGTTACTAAGGAGTATGCTTTAGTAAGTTACCGTTTTACTGCACTAAAGCGTATGTAGGCCCTTAAGGCGCCTCCCCGAGCAAAACGCCGCGCCTAGTCGTTTTTGTGCAGTTTTTAAGAGCTATCTACTCTTTATTTAAAAAGCAATATCAATTAATAAAAATACATTTAATTTCTACATAATGTTGATTCTAAAATGGTAGCACACTTTTTTTTTTAAACAAGTATATGTTTCACTAATTTCCTTTCAACAAAACCATAAAAATGTGAAATAATTATTGATAGCATGCATCTCCTCGTAAAATGTTCATTAATTATTTTTTATACTAACCAGTAATGTATAGACTTTGATAACGAAGTTTTTTTTTTCAAAAGACCAATATTCGATTTTATAAAGATTTTATTCTAAAATCTGGGCGTATTAACTACTGTAATTCATGCGCCACCAGTGCCGCATTAACTACTGTAATTCATGCGCCACCAGTGCCGCTAGGCCAATAGGAATGCTCATATCTGATTGATTTTTTGGTCAGGGTACACTACACAATCGTGTCGGTGAGTAAATGTCTTTGAGTGTAATAATATGTGTGAGTGAGTGAGCCTATTTATGTGTATGTGTAAAATAGATTGACACTTTGTCTAAGCCCTCTAATTATCCTACGTAATTATCTATTTAGTTGACTGTACTTTCTTTTGAACTCACAAATCATTGTTAACAGCGACTCCACCCCAGAGCACGAAACCAGTGGAGAGAGCGTGCCGGGACTACCGCGGGCGCCAAGCGTATGCAATATCAATCATATGCGGCGAAATTTTAGTCAGTCGCAGCATTCGTAGGTAGGACGTACGAACGTCACGCGCTTCCGTCTTTAAAACAAATAAACTGAAAAGTAATGCCTAGTAGTGCAATTAAATGGTGTGGAAAGTGTTCTAATACTTCAAGTTACACAAAAGATGGGTTAACATTTCACAGATAAGTGTTTATCTACTCCATTTAATAAATTTCATTAAGTAAAATCAAATATTTTTATTTCTGGATGGTTCCGCTGCTGTCTCTTTCTGGTACACTGATTCGCGCATTAGTCGTTGTCTCTTTCTTTCTCGATAGTGCTGCATCGCAGCATCACGACGATTATATCGATATGATAGGCTCCAAGACGGAAAACGCTCATCGAGCGAAAAAAATACTGAGAATGCATTGTTTATTATTAAGCATTACACAATACTTTGTTGCTGAAATTAATAAGAACTGCAGCCGTGTACGTTCTTTTGTTTTTTATTGTCGTGCCGGTATTTACCATATCATAAATCTAACCTTTAATCGAGCAATTCATGTATATATGTATCTTTATATATATAATTCTACTGTACGTGTTATGTCACTGAACTCCTCCTAAACGACTGGAACGATTTGAATGAAATTTTTTGTATGCGTTTGGGTGGCGTCCCGGATGGTTTAGATTCACAATAGTAGGGTATTTGGTGTTTTTATGACAAAACAAAGTTTGTCGGGTCAGCTAGTATATATATAATCTGAATCTCGGAAACGGTTCCAACGATTTTCATGAAATTTAGTAGGTAGTGGGTTTCGGGGGCGATAATACGATCTAGCTAGGTTTAATTTTTAGAAAACGTCGTTTTCTCTATTTTCACCCGAGCAGAGATCGGTCGCCCGGGTACTGGTTATTATACGTACGATCCTAAGAAAATCATTTTTTGTTTGTTGTGATTACCAGTGTAAATCTATAAAAAATACGATTACATTGCTGGTGCAGCAAAAAATGACAGACGAGAACAGACTATACGCAATAAGCTTTGTTATTTGTATCAATATTAATGTTGGCTGTTTGTAAATTTCTTTAATAAATAATATTACCTAAATTGTAAATTGCAGTGGTGGCCCATTGGTAACGGCCGCGACTTACAAGTTGTGTAAATACTTATTCTTCTTCACTCCATTTAACGATAACTCTTAAATCTCAAAAACTCTTAAATAAAGAGAGTTATCGTTCTTGGAATTTGCAGATTTCCCAACGATGACATCGAAAAGAAAGAAATTTGGATCAAAGCTACACATAGAGGCAATTTTTTTCCAACAAGGTTTAGTGTCGTGTGTTTTAGAACACACGACACTAAACCTAATAATAGACGCCGAATATATAGGTAATACACCTGTTTTATTTCAAAATCGAACCCGTAATCTCTGTATCCTAAAGAAATCCTTACACTATTAATAAGTTAAACAACTATCGATATCGATATTTTTTTAATGACTTGTTTGGAACCCCTAATGAATCAGCTGTCATTTGGTTGTCAATCTGTCACCCAATCACAGCGGAGGAAGCTTACCTCTGCCCCCGCCGTTATTTGGTGACTTTTATTTAGAACAAAAACGTGCCGATGCTCTATCCACTGGTTTCGTGCTCGGTGGACTCCACTAAAATTGTAAGGTATTGCTTAAACCGAACTTATTTCGCTGCAGCTACAACTTAAATCCGGACTTTATCCTTCTCTCTAAAATACATAGTACTCGTAGAATTCCAGGTGTTCCAACTAAACAACACACGGGTTCAATTGTTAACAAATTCTAAGAAATATATAGTTCAAGGTTTGGAGAAAACTATATATTTTTGGTAAATCGATGTAAAATATTCGAAAATGTTAAATATATTGGGGTCTCTACTTATATCCACCAGGTCATCGGTCCACCTAGTGGGAGGCCTTCCGAGGAACGTCTTCGTCGCGGTTGAAGGTTGCGGGGATCCGCTGGATGCGAGACGCACGGGACTGGTTAATGTGCCGACGCTTGGGGGAGGCCTATGTCCAGCAGTGGACGTCTTTCGCTTATGATGATGATGACTATTTATTTGGTAATGGCCGCTACACAGTACTCCATACTAATGCGGCTGTTACGCGAGCGAATTCAAATTTTGTAAACTGCTTCTTGTTCCAATAAATATATTTGATTTGATATTTGATTTGATTTATCTGACCTCCACATTTCAAAATTAAGTAACTGGGTAATACGATGTTTCTTGGCATGACTGGTTTCTGGCTTCTTCTTCTTCTTCGTCGTATCGATAATTCTAAAGTTTTTTAGATCAGAGTTCAGCCACGCCAACAGCGTTGTCATTTGCCTCACAAAGGTCTTTTAAGGTGCAGGTGTTGATGCACATAGAGAGCACGACAAAAAGTGAGGCATTGTTTTTGAACGTGACTCCACAATCGCACTGTGGGTCATTGGAGTACCCTCATCTAACTAGGTTGTGCCTGCAGCGACCCACCTGGCTGGCCTGGCTTCTGACTACCTGTAATGACTCTCAAAAATCTACAAATGACAGCCGGGACCAAAACTTTGACGTCCTTTAGGGGCTTGTAGGAGTATGTAAAGATGGTCACTTATTTATTTATTTATTATATACCTTATTGTACACCACCAAATTTGGTGAGTGTCGCTTATCGTCGAAAATAAATCCATGGAGTTGTTATAATTTAGCCACGAACTCTTTCTATAAAATAAAATAAAAAATAGCTTTTATACCATTCCCCCTCTAAAAAGATTATTTTATTCACTGAAAACGTGTGGCGATTATGGCAAAAACCACCCTATGAAAAGCACAAATAAAAATGGCCCCTATTGCCCGGCAGCCTGCCTACCCTCGACTACGGTAGCGGTCGAGATTACGGCATGGCAGGGGTGCCAAGAATCTCCGGACGAGATCCGGCTACCCAAAGAATTACCGACGACTGTACCTGGCAACGTACAACACGCGCACACTTCGGACCGACGAAATCACGAAATCCGAAGATCACCGAACTCGAAGAGGAATTGAACAGGTTGCGATGGATATTATAGGGTTATCGGAAGTCCGAAGAGAGGGGGAGGACTCGATAATCCTTGAATCCGGTAACCTGCTCTATTTCCGAGAGGGTGACCGGCAGTCCCAGGGTGGTGTCGGGTTTATCGTCCACAAGTGCCTTGTGAACAACGTGGTGAAGATCGAGAGTGTGTCGACCAGGGTGGCGTGCCTTATACTCAGAATATCCTCAAGATATTCGCTGAAGGTCATACAGGTCTACGCCCCAACCTCGGCACACCCCGACGACGAGGTAGAGACCATGTATGAGGATATCTCCAGAGCCATGCATGGTTTCAAAACTCACTTCACCGTTGTCATGGGGGACTTCAACGCGAAACTGGGCAAACGAGACGAGGATGAGCTACAAGTGGGGCAACTTGGAGTTGGACGACGGAACCACCGGGGTCACCTACTGGCCAGTTTTATGGAGAAGGAGGGCCTCTTTATGATGAACTCCTTCTACAAAAAGCGTGAACACAGGAAGTGGACCTGGCAGAGCCCCGATGGTGCAACAAAAAATGAGATCGACTTCATCATGTCAACCAAGAGGCAAATGTTCAATGATGTCTCTGTGATCAATTCGGTAAAAACCGGGAGCGATCACCGCATGGTAAGAGGCACATTGAACATTAATATTAAGCTTGAAAGGTCTCGACTGATGAAGTCCACGCTCCGTCCAGCACAGATCCAGGTCCAAAACCCCGAAAGCTTTCAGCTCGAACTCCAGAATCGTTTCGAGAGCCTAGGGAGCTCCGTGGACGACTACGCCGACGGGTTCGTGGAAGCTGTCCATACGGTCGGGTCTAAGTTTTTCAAGACCCGTCGTACAGATAAAAAAAAAAGATCTCTGATCATACCCTCAAGCTTATGAAGGAGAGGGGTGAGATGATCCTGCAGTCTTCAGATGAGGCGTGCAAATACCGGCAGCTCAATAGACAGATCTCTAAATCCTTGAAAAGAGACCTCCGCCGCTTTAATACCGATCGTATTAAAGACGCGATTGAGCAAAATAAAGGCTCCAAGGTTTTTTCAAGGGATCTTGCTATTGGGCAGAGCCAGCTCACGAAACTGAAGACCGACGATGGCAGGATCGTATCCGCCAAACCGGAGATTCTGCGGGAGATCGAGACATTCTATGGGCAGTTGTACACATCAATCAGCAAGCCCGTTGCGAGTCTAGCAAACGACCCAAGAGCTAGATTGACCCGACACTATACCGAAGATATTCCGGACGTCAGCCTGTGCGAGATTAGGATGGCTCTGAAACAGCTTAAAAACAACAAGGCACCGGGTGATGACGGAATCACGGCTGAACTCCTGAAGGCGGGTGGAAAACCGGTCCTTAAGGCCCTTCAGAAGCTGTTTGATTCCGTCATACTCGAGGGCAAAACGCCACAGGCATGGTGCAGGGGTGTGGTGGTACTCTTCTTCAAGAAGGGCGACAATGCCCGGCTGAAGAACTATAGGCCCATCTCACTTCTTAGCCATGTCTACAAGTTGTTTTCAAGAGTCATCACGAATCGTCTCGCGCGCAGGTTTGACGATTTCCAGCCTCCCGAACAAGCCGGATTCCGAAAAGGCTTTAGCACGGTAGACCACATACTTACGCTGCGGCAGGTTATACAGAAGACCGAAGAGTATAACCTGCCTCTCTGTTTAGCGTTTGTGAATGCCTACGAGAAAGCCTTCGATTCGATCGAGACTTGGACTGTACTGCAGTCTCTCCAACGGTGCCAGATCGACTACCGGTACATTGAAGTGTTGAAGTGTACAAGAACGCCACTATGTCAGTCCGTCTTCAGGATCAGACCTCGAAACCAATTCTTCTCCGGCGCGGCGTGAGACAGGGAGACGTCATTTCTCCGAAACTGTTCACTGCTGCGCTGGAGGATGTCTTCAAGGTTCTGGATTGGAAAGGGCTTGGCATCAACGTTAATGGCGAGTACATCACTCACCTTCGGTTTGCCGACGACATAGTGGTCATGGCTGAGACCATGGAGAGCCTCAGTAAAATGCTCGATGACCTCAAAAGAGCTTCCGAAAGAGTGGGTCTTAAAATGAACATGGACAAAACCAAGGTCATGGTGAATGCCCATGTTACACCCACTCCTATCAAGGTCGGAGACTCTACACTCGAAGTTGTGGGCGACTATGTCTACCTGGGACAAACGATCCAATTGGGTAGGGCCAACTTCGAGAAAGAGGTCAACCGTCGAATCCAACTCGGCTGGGCAGCGTTCGGGAAGTTGCGCGGTATCTTCTCGTCCAACTTACCACAGTGTCTCAAGACGAAAGTCTATGACCAGTGTGTGTTGTCAGTGATGACATATGGCTCTGAGACGTGGTCGCTTACAATGGGCCTTATCAGGAAGCTTACAGTCACTCAAAGGGCAATGGAGAGGGCTATGCTTGGAGTTTTCTTGCGTGATCGAATCAGAAATGTGGAGATCCGCAAGAGAACCAGGGTTACCGACATAGCCCGAAGAATTGCCAAACTTAAGTGGCAGTGGGCAGGGCACATTGCTCGCAGAACGGATGGCCGATGGGGCCGAAAAGTTCTGGAATGGCGACCGCGAACCGGAAGACGATACGTTGGAAGGCCTCCCACTAGGTGGACCGATGACCTGGTTAAGGTTGCGGGAAGGCGCTGGATGCGAGACGCACGGGATCGGTCAATGTGGCGACGCCTGGGGGAGGCCTATGTCCAGCAATGGACGTCTTTCGGCTGAAATGATGATGATGATGATGATGATGACTGAAAACAGTGAATAAAAAGCACTTTTTCTCACTGTTTTGGTGTTTGAATTTAGAACACACCAATATATATTCGACGTCCATCTCAATGCTATACAACCTCCTTGCGCTTAAAATACTCGATACAAACTCCTTGTGCAAAGAATATTCGACTTTCAAACTTCTTCATCGATTTAATTTTCAGTTTGTTAATATTTAGGCTTTCAATAATGATTTTCATGATTTTGATTTTAGTCTGGGATATTTAGTGAATACTTTTTTTTTTTTTTTATCTTATATTGGCTCGCGCTTGACCACCATCTCACCTGATGGTAAGCGATGATGTGGTCGATGATGGAGCACGCTTGCCTAGAAGTAACCTATTCACTCTTGACTTAAAGACCCCCAGGTTGTAGCTATCGGGAAACACAGACTCCGGCAGGGAATTCCACTCCTTAGCTGTACGCATAATAAAAGTATTTTCAAAACGTTTAGTGCGTATGGGTGGGATGTCCACCATGTACCGATGGCGCATCGCCGTACGTCTGGTAGTCCGATGATGAAATGGGCTGGGCGGAATTAGATCATGCAATTCCATCGCACATTCCCCGAAATGTAATCGATAAAAAACCGACAAACCGGCAACTCGGCGACGATGTTTAAGGCTCTGGAGCTTTGTCTTAACCAATGCCTCATCGCCGATGAGCCTCTTGGCCCGCTTTTCGATCGACTCTAGTGCATCAAGTTGGTATTTGGCAGAGCCGTCCCAGAGATGAGAACAGTACTCCATGCATGATCGAACTTGCGCTTGATACAAGCTGAGCAGCTGTTCTGGCGTGAAGTACCTTCTCACCTTTGCAAGGATCCCCAGCTTCTTGGCAGCCAGCTGAGCCTTTGCCTCAATGTAAGGCCCAAAATTGAGAGTCGATGTCAACGTAACGCCAAGCCGCTCAAGATGGTCAGTTATTGGCACGGTCACACTTCGGAAAGTTGGAGCCGGGTGAAATTGACTCTTTTTAGCGGAAAAAAGACACGCCTGGGTTTTAGCAGCATTAAACCTGACCAGATTGGCATCGCCCCATTCGGAGACTGCCTGCAAGGACAGGTTTAAGCGCTCCACCATGGCCTCCCGGAGAGACTGGACCTGAGGCCCGGTAGTACGAGCGTTGGACAAGTATCTCTCAGCAACAGTGCTGTCGTCTGCATACCCAAAGGTACCGGGTTTTAGTAGATCGTTAATGTGCAGCAAGAATAAAGTTGCTGAGAGTACTGACCCCTGAGGGACACCGGCATTAATATCCAAGTGGTCCGACGAGCAGCCATCGATAACCACTCGAATGGACCGATCTCTCAGGAAGTCTGCAATCCAATCACACAGACCACCGGGCAAACCGAATGAAGGAAGCTTACCAATAAGGCTTTCGTGCCAGACCCTATCAAAAGCCTTCGAGATGTCGAGGGAGACGGCAAGCGCTTCCCCATGCCTCTCGATGGCCTCACTCCAGATGTGAATGGCATACGCTAGAAGATCCCCAGTAGACCGATTTCGGCGGAAGCCGTATTGGCGGTCACTCAGGATATCGTTAGTTTCTAGGTATGCCAGGAGCTTAATATTGACTACGCGTTCCATACTCTTACAGAGTATGGAGATTACAGATATGGGTCTGTAGTTGGCCGGGTCAGCTCGGCTGCCCTTCTTGGGCACGGGCTGTACGTTAGCCTGCTTCCAAGCATTCGGCACTTTTCCAGCCCTATACGAAAGGCGGAATAGGCGTGTCAAGATCGGAGACAGTTCAGGCGCACAGGTTCTAAGAACAATTGCTGGTATTCCGTCAGGGCCGCTAGCCTTGTTCACGTCGAGGTTGCGTAGCACCCTACGGACGTCCTTTTGATGGATACGAATGTCCGACATACTCGTCTCGCATCCATCAGGAGAAGGAGGGGGCCGCGCGTCACCAGGATTAAGACGTGAAGATTCCGTAAAAAGAGAGGCAAATAAATTTGCCTTATCCTCAGCGGAGTGGTCCAGCGACCCATCGGGTTTTAGCAGTAGTGGTAGTGAGGGACGGCAGAAGTTCGACTCGACCGACTTAGCCAGAGACCAAAACGCTTTACTACCTGCTGGGTAAGAAGCAAGTTTGGTCCCTATTCGGCCAATGTGGTTGAACCGAGCCCTTCGCAACACTAACTTGCAGGACTTGGCAGCCCTGTTGAAGGCCCTCTTCTTCAGACCCACGTCACTCGCCTTACGCGATCGAGCGTCGACCCAAGCCAGGTACGCCCCATGTTTAAGCGCGTCGGCGCGCTTACATTCGGCGCCAAACCATGGCCGGTCTTCGCCAGACATTGATACGTCAGAGAACGGAATGTAGTACTCCATTCCCTGACGCAACACATCCGTCACGGCGTCCGCGCACGACGATGGATCAGTCGAAGAAAAGCAAGTAGGCTGCCAAGGATAGCATGCGAAGAAAGATCGCATACCATCCCAATCTGCTGACTTGTACCGCCAAACCCGCCGGGTGCCTCTTGGGCTGGGATCGGGCGGGGAATAGACGGATACAGACTTCACCAGACAGTGGTCGGAACTACCTAAGGGTGAACCTATCGACACAGAGTATCTGTCTGGATCTGTTGTCAGCAGAAGGTCTAAGCAATTTGCTGTGTGCGAATCAACATCCGGTACCCTCGTTGCTCCCTGGACCAGCTGGGTAAGGTTTAGCGCTAGCGAAAGCTTACGCATCTCCCGTCCAGCATGGTCAGTGCACTGGTATGGGAAGAGCCACTCCTGATGGTGGGCATTCAAATCCCCCAGTAACACTAATTGGGCGGAAGGGTACCGCTGCTGAGCCGCATCAGCCGCCTCACTGAGGTACTCTGTGAGCCTGGTTGTCTCCTGATCTCCGCTGTGCGAACGGTAGACACAGGCGTAGATAATTTTATCCAGACCTGTGTCCACCAGAACCCAGAGCGTTGTGAAATTGGAGTCCTCAAGGTTACGGAGACGCCGATAGCAAGTGTCGCCACGGGCGTACATACACACACCCGCACGCGGTTTAAAACTGTACTCCAGGGTAAACCCTGGGTAAGATAAGTACGACACGTCTGACGGACTCGCTAACTGCGTCTCCGTAAGGAAAAGCAGCGCTGGTTTCTCAGTCTCCAGGTGGTAGTGGACTGCAGAGAGATTTGAGTGCAGACCTCGAATGTTGGTGAGGTGCACTTTGTGGGGGAGGGAGTGCAGCCGCTGTTTAAATCTCGTATTCTTCCTTTTCCTTGGCATTATTTTGAAGAGTGAATAGAGGAGAGGAGTTGGAAGTGAGACGAGGTTCCACGCTGCTAACCTTCGGACACGCTCTGAAAGGACAGCATCATTGGGGCACTAGACTGGAGACGGCGGGGACGCCCGAGCCCCCCCGGAATGTCCATCGGGCCCTCCCCATCTGGTCGCCAACCAGCACGATGGCGCATCCCGGGATTTTTCGACAGTTGGCGGGGCAGCCTTTCATGTGTGGCTGGCACACTACTTGGGCCCCCAACTACCTGCGGTCGGCCAGCGGCGCACCGTGCCTCGGATCCTGCTACCCTCCGAGACCAGTCTCCCGATACGCCCATACCAGCGCGCGTCAGGCTGGTCAGCCTGCAGTGGAACAGCTATCTCGACCCAACTCCTCTTGTGGCTACACCGAGCATCGTACCGGAACACGGCTAAGCCGCTTGGCGGTACGTCTTTGCCCGGTGGGTGGTCGCAAGCCTTCGGCCGAAGCCTACCACCAGTTTTTGTCACCTGATTTGCACCACCCGGGGACCACGTGTAGGGTATCGGAATAGGGTACACTCCTACGGACGTGGGTGACTCAGCCCCCAAAACTTATTAATACTTATTTGTATTGTAATTCTAATACTAATTGCATTGTTGTTTAATTAATTATAAGTATGTAACGTAACGGAGGTGATCACTGGCCCCTGAAACACAGATGCTGTTACCTAGCTCAGCTTCAATTTCCAAAAAATGTGAAACCCTGAGTTTTAACATTTTTTGTAAATTTTGAAGGTAACAAAACATTTATTTATTATTATTCCTTATGCTTTTCGCTTAAATCTTTCTTTTTCTCGTAGTCATGGTATAAAATATAGTATGCAACTCTTGAATAAAACGGATTTATATTGAGGGCCATGAATCACTCGCGTCGCACAGGATTCTAACACTTGTATCACTCGCTATGCTCGTGATTCAATCATCATGAATCACTCCCTACAGTCGTGATTCAGTTGATAGAATCCTTCACTTGTTCGTGATTCATCTATGGCCCTCGCTTTAAAACCGTCCTTTATTCACTAGTTGCATAATATACTATTATTCCCTGTAAACTGCTTACAATCATCATCATCATCAGCCTTTTAAAATACCACACTTATTTTTTTGCGGGTTGGTGGATAAAACACATGTATTCGAATTTTTGGTTCTAGGACAATACAATACTTATTTATAACTATACATTACTAACTTATCTAAATTAAATCTTGTCTTAACTTACTATCAGCTACGTTTGGTAAGGCTGTCTTTTGACATAGGCCTCATTTAATTCCCTCCACTTGTTTCGGTCCATTGCTGTTTTTCTCCACTTCTTTGGCGTTCGTCCTCCCATTCGCCTCTTTAACTGTCTTCCTCTTTGTCTCTTTCCATTTCTTGGGTACCATTCTGTTACTTTTTTGTCCAATTGTAGGTTTTTGTTTAAAGCTACTGCTCGGAGTTATATGACACGGGAGAGCCTAATAACGCTAATAAAACACGGGTGATAGAAGAACGTGATATCCTACCATCAGAATTTGAGCACGCCATCAAAGCTATTAAGTGCAGGAAATCACCGGGTAAGGATGCTGTTACAGCCGAAATACTGAATGTGCTGAGAAACTATTGATGATACATCAAAATTATGTACTACACGATTAAAGTACTCATTATTACCTACAAAAAAGTTTGCAAGGGTATATATCTAACTATCATAGTTAAGTCACAATAGCAGCTTTTGTGTTCTAAAATTTAATTAGTTCGCATGCAGAAACAAAACTTACATTCGTATCGTAGTATTAATTCTTATTCAAATAAATTGTTTAGCTAATTGGTAGATAGGTAGGTAGGGTGGGGTAGGGAGGTAGTTTGGTAGGTAGGGTAGGTGGGTACGTAGGTAGTTAGATGGGTGGGCTGGTAGGGTAGGGTGGGTAAGTAAGGTAGTAGTGTAGGTGGGTAGGTAGGATAGGGTAGGGTACGTAGCTAGGTAGCAAGTTGACAGGAGCGAAGCCGCGGGGAACAGCTAGTTAGACATAAAACCTCACAAACTATGTCATTAAACAAGGGTTTGACACCTTCATCATCAACTGCCTAGCCTTTTCCCAACTATATTGAGGTCGGCTTCCAGTCTTACCGGATTAAGCTAAGAACCAGTGTTTTACATGGAGCTACTGCTTATCTGACCTCCACAACCCAGTAACTGAGTAAGACGGTACCCCTTGGCAAGACTGGTGTCAGATCTCAAGCTTCTGACTTCCCGTAACGACTGTCATAGATCTTCAAATAACAGCCGGGACCAACGGCTTAACGTGCTTGCCAAGGCACGGAGGAAACTCGTTATGTTTAAATGGTCACCCATCCACGGACCGACCTCGTCATGCGTTGCTTAATCTTGATGATCGACCCGTGCGGCTGTTATTATTTAGCCCGGAGCTCACGAGCCACGAGCGAGTCACGAGCTCGAGGTTTGACACCTTCTTAACTTCAAATATTCAATTCTGAACCCTTTAATGAGTTTCAACTTGCAGTAAAATATCTTCATACTACGTCAGCCTATTAGAAAGATTTATTTTTCCAAAGGCTTTTAGAGATAAACCTCCTTGCTAATTAACTTCGTAATTAATATGATGAACCTGTCCAGACTTGTGTTCCTTATTAAATTAGACGCGATTTATATTCAAGAGAAAAGGCTGAAAAATTGGATTTCCTTTTTTATTTACGTTGTAGAGTAGGGCCTAGTGAACTTTTCTGATTTATGCTCGGTTGGTTTACTAGGTCAGATGGAGATTTTAAAGTCGCGGTCTTTAATTGTTGGTTGGAAATCAGCTTCTGATTTCATTATAGCTCTGGTTTCTGGAAAAATATTATTGAACCGTAACAAATTCATCGCAAATCAATTAAAAAGTTCAAAATTAATTCAACTCATGACAGCAGCTTACTCTGATTTAACTATTGATGTTGTGTTTCGGTAATTGTTTCATACATTTTAAGTATTCGTATGCACTTGTACCTCCTTATCCTCTATCTCATTTCCCTCATGCACTTTGTATATCGCAATCACAGTTGCGCAATGCTACAGAAGATGCGAGTGTTTTTTGTTATACTGTGAACGTGCGTGAAGTGACAGTTTAGTTGTTCTTCAAAATCAACCATCGCCGCATGCGCAAGAAAAATACCGTAATAATCGAGCACCGCAAACCAGCTCCAGGAGACGAGATCTGCAACGCCAAGTAAGTGCATGTGATCCCATCCTTCCAGGCAGCTGCCGCCCATTTCTTTCTGCTATTTTTCCTCAAGCAGTTGTCTATTCTAACATATTGTACAAGTAAACCATACCAATACAGTCCACGCCGCTAAATTGTTTTATAAGGAGAATTCTTATTAATTCCCCACCAATTGATCACATTAAATTTTGCGTTAATTGTCGTTACAGAACCATGGCCTGAGTTTCGTATAGGTAAGTATTTTTTTTTATTCACTTATGTTTTCCCACTAAGATACAACACAGTTTAATTTAACCAATGTTCCTCCTCCTCCTAAGATATGAATGACGAATAAAAATAAAGAAAAACACAAATTATCAGTGTTTCTTGTAATTATTTGGAATATGAAATAATAACAGCAAAGGTCCCAACATAATCCCCACAAAACCTTCAAATATTAAGGAACAACAATCACACCGAAAATAGCCAGAATTTCTTGAGAAGTCCGCAAAAAAACTACAATAAGAAAAGCTAACATCTAACTTTGACATCTCGCCAGATGTCCGTCGTCACTTTTTACTTCTTTTCGTAAAAACCTCCCCCTCTATAGCACGATATCTCAGCCTTAAGGGTCCTTTTCCACTGTAGATGCGCTATGCAGCGAGGTTGTGCGAGTATGCGTAGCGAAGCTGTGAAAATATGTTGTGACTGTTTCCACCAACGAACGCTTAGCGAGGTAGCACAAGGATGCGTTGTAAAGATGCGACACGGTGTGAAGCTAAGTGGGGCACACATCCCTCGCACGCATCTCTTTCCTTTTTTGTTTGTAATTATTATAAAAACAAAAACCCGACTGCTTAAAAATGAATTAACTGAAAAGAAGAAAACAACTACTAGATATAAATTAAATATTATGAGGTGCTGCCAGCGGTGATAAACGGAGTTTTAGTCATCATCATCATCATCATCATCAGCCTATTAATTTTCCCACTACTGGGACACAGGCCTCCTCTCTGTGAGAGGGAATGGGCCGTCATCCACCACGCGGGCCCAGTGCGGGTTGTTTTAGTTTTAGTCGGATTAAAAAAAAAAAAAATTGTATCACCCCCTTTTTTTAAGGGGAGGAGGCGCTATTTTAAAAAGAAAATATAGCCTATGTTACTCCCACAATTGACACGAATCCAACGACACCTGATATGTCATAATCCGTCAAGCCGTTTGGGCTGTAGAGCGTGCTATAGAAATGGATATACATACATACATACGGTCGTAAAACATTACCGCGGGTGCGCAGTCGGGTAAAAATACATGGCTCTGGTAGCCCACCAGTGCTGCTAGAACTAGCTAAAATTACCAAGTGCGAGTTGGACTCGTGCACCGTGGGTTCCTTCTAGGTCAACGGGAAGAACTATATAGGTTTCACACTACGGGAATCACTGGGAATGCTGACATAAACGGCGGTATCTTTTGATTGCGATGATCTAGAAGTTTTATTTTAAGCTATAAGGAGTTTTAGAGCTGAGTATACGATATTAATTTCAACTTTATACCTCCAGACGTTCCAGAGAAAAAGGTCTTGACACACGGACAGACAGGGTTACTTTTTTTCCTTTTGAGGACTGGAACCCAAAAAACGAAGTGATCCCATTCTCTTCTTTTTCGTGTTGCTGGCACAACGACCGTTCGTTTGGCCCAATTCTTAGCTACTTCCATGGCATCATCTGCGGCAGCGCATAGATCACCCTGGTAGTATGTTTTAGGGCACAGAGGACAGAACAGGAGGTTGACTATGGTTTGCGACTCGGCATCACATGCACTCCCTACTGCTATTCCGTCGCGGTAGCCCCATTTTCGAGGTTACACCTTCCTACCTGGGTTCTGCTGAGGTGGTTCAGGAACTTCCAAGTAGACCAAAGAAGGTTAAACCCTACGGAAAGATGCTTGCTTGGTGGAGATCCCATTGGTAGATATTTTTCTCGCGCACCGTCTCGCTTTATAGCTCGTCATTGGTGGAAAACCACCCTAATACATCGCCCATTTCAAAATGGTGGCCAAGTCCAAAATTAATCCTGTATAAACTTGGCAACGAGACTAAGGCAATTTCATAAAATAAATGACAATATCATGCATAGTAAATATCTCCTCATAATTCTTGCACTAAAAGCGGGACTTTTTAAAGTATTAAAAAGATAAGTTAAGACGAAAAACTTGGCTCGTTTTATGTTAAAAATGATTGGTTAAACCAATTAATGAGAGAGGGGGAAAAAAGGTATTTATTTATTATTTTATTCTCACACTGGAACGCCTTGCAGCAATTACACCAATGGAGCACAATCTTATAATAAACTCACTATAAGTCCACGTTTCCTCACGATGTTTTCCTTCACCGTTGTCAACGCTGTCTAAGATAAACTTGGAAAGTACATATGAAAAGAAAAAGTCACATTGGTACTTGCCCAGATTCGAACCCACGACCTCAAGCACGAGAGGCGGGGTCTTAG
Organism: Orthosia incerta; assembly: GCA_948252205.1. Lineage (NCBI taxonomy): Eukaryota > Metazoa > Arthropoda > Insecta > Lepidoptera > Noctuidae > Orthosia > Orthosia incerta. The sequence goes on along the minus strand of OX411756.1, from coordinate 26,355,894 downwards.
CCACTGGGCCACCACGACACTGACGACACACGGGATGATAAAGTTGCCAAAATATAGTAATAATGTCTGAGCTAGATAAATATGGAATTGGTTCTTTGTTAGAGAACTATTTTGTAACTTAAAAAAAGTCGCAGTACTCTTAAAAGTTGGATAAGGTGGAGTGTTTGTTACTACAAACTTTTTATATAAAGTAGTAAAATTGTTTGTTTGTTTTTCCAAAAGTAATTCGTACTTATCTGATTACGAAAATTATTTGACTAGTAGAAAGTTATACGTACTATCTCCGTGTTTCATTGGCTAATTTTATTTTAGTCTAAAAATAAACGGTAGGGGAGACCGGGTCAAAATCGTATAGCTAAGGGTTTAGGGTTGTAGGTCTTTCATCTCAAAACACTAATTTATCTTCTCAACAATTATAATTAGTCAGTCTCATATGGAACATAATCACTTGAAAATATTTGGAATAATTAAAATCTTAAACAATAAAAACCAAAAAAAATAAACATCTTCTAATTACGGTTTTACCCCGACACATGGGCAAAACCGTATATTATATACGATATTGCCCCCGAAATTATCTAGAAGCAACGCATCCCATACATACAAAATCATCTAAATCGTCGGAGTCATAACCTGTGCAACCTTCATGAGCCCAACCTTTGCACTCCCTACATTGCACCCAACCTTCGTCCATGCGGCTTGAACCATATTCTTCCAGGCAGTACAAACAAATGTTGTCATTTATTATTTTTTGGTTTAGTTTTTTGGCCTTAGAAGGTTGAGTCAAATTAAACTTAGGAGTTTTATTTTGTGAGATGGATATTATTAATTAAAAAAAATAAGTAAGTTTATATTCATTCATGCGGGTCAAAATCGTATAGTGGCCGGTTTTGCCCCGTACGGTTTTGACCCAAGACTCGATGTTTAAATATCTCACTCACTACTACATACGCAAACCGATTATACCTATTCAAATATTTGTTAATTACGAGTTAATACACACACTTTAACATAGTTGATTGGACACTTACCTGTTATATGTGTAAATTTCACTATTATTGATTGAATCTTCACAAAAATAAGATCAATAACACCGAAAAACAATAAAATCGATTACTTTGATAACGCGCGTGCATGCAGCGACAAGTGTTTGTTGACAAATAGCTCCGATTGGTCGACGCCGCTGAGCAGTTGGCGCGCGGGAACTTTGAATTATTTGACAAGAATAGACATGCTGTACTGTTTTACCCCGGTATACGGTTTTGTACAGGTCTCCCCTACCTGTGCAGCGTGTGAGCCATGCTACGGCAAAAACCCAGTGATGGCTGCAAATAATGTTCCATGTTCTAATTAATCAGATAGATTGTGTCTACTCGAGCATTGAATATAAATCTAAAAAGAAAAGTGCGTCTCTGCTCTCCAGATTGCGCGGCAGTGGCAACAGCCTCCTGAGGGTGATAGCTGTCAGGCTTGATGAGAGTCCCATAATGGGACATCTCATCAAATCAACACTGTCTGTCGTAGTTTACAAATACTAACATAGATCATAAGCCACATTGTTAGCAACATCCTAAAATATAAGTACTAACGTAGGTCATAAGATAAACTGTCACTAATATCCTAGTATGTAAGCACTAACATAGGTTACAAGCTTTATATTGTTACTAACACCCTTTTAAGTATTTTTATTTTGTCAGTGTGGACCTTTTGTTGTCTGAAAATAAATAAATAATAATTATTATTATTATAACTCATCATCATCATATCAGCCGAAAGACGTCCACTGCTGGATATAGGCCTACCCCAAGCGTCACCACATTGACCGGTCCCGTGCGTCTTGCATCCAGCGGATCCCCGCAATCTTCACCAGGTCATCGGTCCACCTGGTGGGAGGCCTTCCAAAGCAACGTCTTCCGGTTCGCGGTCGCCACTCCAGAACTTTTCTGCCCCATCGGCTATCCGTTCTGCGAGCAATGTGCCCTGCCCACTGCCACTTATGTTTGGCAATTCTTCGGGCTATATTGGTAACCCTGGTTCTCTTGCGGATCTCTACATTTCTGATTCGTTCCCTTTGGGTGACTGTAAGCTTTCTGATGAGGCCCATTGTGAGCGACCACGTCTTAGATCCATAGGTCTTCACTGGCAACACACGTCACTCACTCACACACACTATTAATATTGATGCTATTTTTATCCGTGGTGCTAGGCAACTGGGCTTATCCCAGTTGTAAACGACCCTTTGTGCCTATTGGCCTTGTTTGTTCTGTCTCCTGCTTGATATGGAGGGAAGTGGAAATTTGTACTTTTTCCTACTCCTCCGTTATTATTTTCTGATTAATTTCGTTGCGGGATCCAAGACAGTTAAATTCATTCACCGTGACTTCGTCGAGCTTCATTGCCTCGGCGCTTTTCTGGTGGTCGCCACTGTTGATTCTGGCTTTCAGGAGTTGCAGTGGTTTGGTAATAGTGCGGTGGGATTGTCACACACACTAAAACTCATCATCATCATTGTATCCGAAAGACGTCCACTGCTGAACATAGGCCTCCCCGAAGCGTCGCCAAATTGACCGGTCCCATGCGTCTCGCATCCAGCGGATCCCCGCAACCTTAACCAGGTCATCAGTCCACCTTGTATAACTATTTTTCTTGTATTATTAGTTTTTCTCATATAACACACCTACACTGCCATTCCAACCCAAGCTTCCAAATTCCATACACTCATACATTCAAGTTCTAACTTAAACATAACTTATCAAAGTTCGCAGCAGGTGCAAGGCACTGCAGACATTCAGGTGTTAAGTTCAAAGATCAGAGTGCTTAAGTAGCCGTAAGTTACATTAAGTAATAGTCTGTGCGGCGAATGCGAGTGGTCTGAGAAATGGAAGGACGCGAGGTAGGGAATTAATCGTTTTGGTTATGTTTAGTTTGATATAGTGGAAATTAAATAATAATAAAACACGTCTGCCTTGTCAAAATGTGAATTAAAAAAAATTACTAAACATTTAAAAACAAGCTAAATGACTGAAAACCAATCTTGATAGATGGACCCTCTTTGGCACACTTAGACTCCCATTTGGTCCATTGTGCATGCAGGCCTCTTTTCTGTGAGAGAGAATGGGCCGTAATCCACCACGCGGGCCTAGTGCGGTTTGGTAGACATGTCTACGAATTTCTGGTTCTAAGACATGCCGGTTTCCTCACGATGTTTCCCTTCAACTTTTTTAGCTCTCACTGCTCAGTGGTGATGAAATAATTTACACAAAGTAAAGCGCCTGTTACTTGGGGGAGGCCTATGTCCAGCAGTGGACGTCTTTCGGCTGATATGATGATGATGAAAGCGCCTGCCTGGGTTCCAATCCATGAACTACAACTTGTAAGTCACTGCAATTACAACTGGGCCACCGCTGCTCTCTATGTTACCTGGGTTAACGCAACATTTTTAACGATACCACAAACATTGATATCGGTTAAGCTGTTTAGAAGGTATGGTGGAATAAAGATACTCAGAAAAATACATGAAACCTGCAAACATAATACTCCTTTTTTAGGCAGTCGTGTAATAAGCCTTTGTCTAAACACATGTATCTATGGCGGAGTTGATCGCTAAGTAAAAACAGGCACACAGGTTGATCTTAAAGGGTGGGTGACCATCTTCATGGATGGGTCCATACAGATTCTCCTCCGTGCCATGGTAAACACGCTAAGCCGTTTGTCCTGGCTGTCATGTACATCTTTGAAAGTCGTTACGGGTAGGCAGAAGATAAAAACTCGGACGCCAGTCTTGCCAAGAGGTATTGTGGTACCCAATTACTGGGTTGTGGAGGCCAGAGCCTATTATGACTTACGGGGCCGAGACGTGGACATGGTACGACTGGTCCATCAACTCAAGGTTGCTCAGCAAGCCTTGGAGAGAGCTATGCTTGGGATCTCTCTGAGGGATTGAATCCGGAACGAGGCGATCCGGCAGAACACTAAAGTTGTCGACATAGCTCAGAGAATAAGCGAGCTGAAATGGCAATGGGCCGGCCATATTAGCCGTAGAACCGATGAACGTTAGGGTAGACGGGTTCTCGAGTGGAGACCGTGAACTAGTAAAAAAGACGCCCTCAGGCTAAGTGGAGCGACGATCTTCGCAGGGTGGCTGGTAGCAGCTGGGTGAGAATTGCTGAAAATTTAAGCAAATGGCGTGCAATAGGAGAGGTATATGTCCAGCATTGGACTGCTATAGGCTGGTGATGATGATGATGAAGGCCAGATAGGTAGTCGCTTCATGTAAAATACTGATATTCATTTGCATCTGTTTAGACTTAAAGCTGACTTAAACATTTTTTTGAATATTGCTATGCTACAATAGCTAGCCAAACAAATATCTGCTAGCCACTTTACTACGCATAATGGCATCAAAAGGTTGCATTTTGTAAACCAAAAAGCTACGGACGCACTGACAGACAGTTTACTTAATACCTAGAGCCTAGCGGGTCACCTAATGTGTACTAGTGTATCCGGTTACAAGCATTTTAGAATGTTCACTTCACTTCGCTAACCGCTATGTGACTGAACTAGGGTTCGGACTAAGAAGGCCGACTGTCAGTGCAGAAGTAGCCTAACAGAAAGCCATTTTATTTCATGAATTCACAATCAAACTCATTTATTTAAAACACTACAACTGATTGCGATACAACTACAATCATATTTTTTAAACCCGTCTCAAACTTCTTCCCTAACCAATACAAACACAAATCAATACCTTTCAACACAATACGGCAGCAAACCAACACAACACAATACCTAAAGCATAGAACATAATTGCAACTGTTTCATTTTGCAACGTCGCAAACAAGTACGTTTTGTTTGCGGTCGCTCGGTTTAAATATGTATTGATAAAGGACTGTTCATATTAATATGGACGGTATTGGACAAAGTTGGTCGGATTGCAAATGTGTTTTTGCTGAGTTGTCAATGAGTAAATATCGTGTTTTCATTAACAGATGCTGTTTGTTGTGCTGTTGTGTTTGTTTATGTGTGTTTTACCCTTATGGCGATAGATATGTTTGCACCTAAGGCTGTTGATAAGAGCATTATATCGTGGCAATATCGATTCGGGATCAAATCAAAAACATGTACTTTTTTGGTTTTTGGTGTGGATAGGACTAGTGTCTGCCAGCGGATTCGGTCGCGTGAATGTTGGAAAGTAATCCCTTTTGTATAATTTGTATAATATACTAGCTATCCCACACGGCTTCGCTCAAGTCAACTGGCTACCTACCCTACATACGTAATTGTTGCGTAACTTAAACCGTTTACGCAGCGCTCGCAACAGAAGCTCTCAAAAAAGAATATTTTTTGCTTGTTTTTGCAACATTTTCATTTATGCTCCGCTCCTGTTGATCGTAGCGTGATGTTATACAGCCTCTCACCTTCCTCGATAAATGGACTATCTAACACAAAAATAATTTTTCAATTCCAACCAGTAGTTCCTGAGATTAGCGCGTTCAAACAAACATTACCACTAAACTGCTACAGAAGCCTAGTTCCAGAAGTCTAAGTGCAAGTCCTACTCGCACTTGACCGGTTTTTAACTAATTATTACCAAGTAGTTAGGCGTACATAGAATTCCGAGAGTGGGTTCAAAATTAAGTTGGAACCTGCAGCCCTGTGTTAGCAGGTTTGTGTAGAGTTTTTTAAATGGATAGGCCATTTGAAACAACTCACTGAAACTCAACTGAAGTTTAGTTTTCCATTGTACGAGTACTCCGCTCTATTAAACCTATGCCATGGCAAGTCGATCGACATTCCTAACCCGCTCCATTTTGTATGTGCGCAGTGACCATGCAACCAAGAGACTATTGAATACCACAACACGTAAAAACCGGTCAAGTGCGAGTCGGACTCGCGCACGAAGGGTTCCGTACCATTATCGCATTAAACGGCAAAAAAAACACTTTTGTCGTATGGGAGCTCCACTTAAATATTTATATGATTCTGTTATTAGTATTGGTTGTTAGAGCGGCTACAGAAATACAGCATCTGTGAAAATTTCAACCATCTAGCTATCACAGTTCATGAGATACAGCCTGGTGACAGACGGACAGACAGACAGACGAACCGCGAAGTCTTAGTAATAGGGTCCCGGAATATTGTGGGTTGGCATAAGTTAACTGGTTCTATTTTACAGAAAAAGTACTTATAGTGGTTTTATTTATTTAAATGCATTTCATAGACTTTATCGACACGTGAATGTTGCGGCTACCCAACTGCTAGACAATACAGATTTAGTACGTAGATTAAAAATAACTAAACCTTTTGAATTAGTCATCATCAGCCTTTTTAATGTTCCCACTGCTGGGAAACAGGCCTCCTCTCTGTGAGAGTGAATGGGCCGCAATCCACCACGCGCGCCCAATGCGGGTTGGTGAATGTGTATTCGAGTTTTTGTTTATACGACATGCCGGTTTCCTCACGATGTTTTCCTTCAACGTTTTGAGAGCAGTGGTGATGAAATAATTTACACAAAGTAAAGCGCCTGCCAGGGCAACCACGACCTACAACTTATAAGTCGCGGCCGATACTTCTAAGCCACCACTGCTCTCCGCCACCATCACTGCTTTCAAATGATAGGCCATGTTAGTTGGTTAGATTCTATGAAATCAAATATTATAAATGGTTTTATATCTCCAACTGATTTAGCTCGAATTAGCATGACACGATTGTTTGTACTTTTTCCTACTCCCCCGTTATTCTTTTCTGATTATTTTCGTTGCGGGATCCAAGACAGTTAAATTCATACTCCGGGACTTCGTCGAGCTTCATTGCCTCGGCGCTTTTCTGGTGGTCGCCACTGTTGATTCTGGCTTTCAGGAGTTGCAGTGGTTTGGGAATAGTGTGGTGGGATTGTCCCAACAAAAAAAAAAACATAAAAGATTGTTTAATAACGCTTTTTTATATAAAAAACTGGCTAAGTGTGAGTAAGACTCGCGCACTGAGGGCTCCGTACAAACAGCTTACATTCACCAAAATAATTCAATAACATTACTGAAGTTCGTAAACTATGAGGGCACCGAACATTGCTCTAACGATGATAAACAGAATTGAGGGACAAAATTAACTTTGCCGTTGGAAAACTGTAGTCCCCATACATTAACATAAGTCGCGGTCAGTTTACCAACTGCAAATAAGTTAATAATCTGTGTAATAACAAAAATTTGGGAACACATCAAAAAAAATATTGTTAACCATAAACATGGTTTTCGTATTTTCTCTTGCGAGTGTAAAATATGCGTCATTAACGGCTCTTGATGGCGCGTTCCTTTTCTTCCTTCCTGCGTTCCTTGATCTCCACGCGTTCCCGAGATAAAGGGTTTTAGACAGATGGACAGACAGACAGACGGACAACAAAGTGATCCTATTAGGTTTCGGTTTTTTCCTTTTGAGGTACGGAACCCTAATAAAATATCTATTTAGGGTTCCGTACTCAAAAAGTAAAAACGGGACCCTATTACTAAGACTCCGCGATCCGTCTGTCTGTCTGTCCGTCTGTCTGTCTGTCTGTCCGTCTGTCACCATGCTGTATCTCATGAACCGTGATAGCTAGACAGTTGACATTTTCACAGATAATGTATTTCTGTTGCCTAAATAGATATTTTATTAGGGTTCCGTACCCAAAAAGTAAAAAACGGGACCCTATTACTAAGACTCCGCGATCCGTCTGTCTGTCTGTCTGTCCGTCTGTCACTAGGCTGTATCTCATGAACCGTGATAGCTAGACAGTTGACATTTTCACAGATGATGTATTTCTGTTGCCACTATAACAACAAATACTAAAAACAGAATAAAATAAATATTTAAGTGGGGCTCCCATACAAAAAACGTGATTTTTGTGCCGTTTTTTGCGATAATGGTACTGAACCCTTCGTGTGCGAGTCCGACTCGCACTTGGCCGGTTTTTTCACAATAATATTGATGAAACACATAATTTTAATACTAGATTCGGCTTCTTTCAGGTAAATTATGACGGACTGTTAGTGCATTTCTCAAAAAAAAAAAAAAAACAAATTAAACCTAACTACAACGTCATTATGTGCTTTCAAATAAACCTATTTTTTTTAAATGCATTTTTTATCCGATTCCACTATGTCGCAACCAAGGTTTTCTACCAACATCCGATCGTGTAAAACCGGCACAAAAGTTAATTTGAATACTCGAATACGTTCGAACTCCTTTTGATCGATTCGAAATTGTTCGAATTTCGAAAACGATATTAATTGAAACCCAAAAGTTATTGCACCTCTGTAATGGGAAGTAATTGAATTAATTGGTTTCAAAACGATTTTCATTCATTTTGAGCGTTTTATTGATTGTAAGTGATGTTTGAGTTTGATGAGTTTTTGATCTGTGAACACTTTGATCTTTGAACAGTCATAAAGTACACAGAGAACTTTAATTATAATATCCCAAACTGCCCTCTACGGATGTAATCATAAGCTGAAAGATGGATTAGGCCCTTTATAAAAGCGTTTATTAAAATATGACTATAATTTTCAAAAATATTTCTGTCTCACGTTCTTATTCTTCAGTTATTCGGATCCATGTTCTTTGCTAGTATTTTTCTTATTAGAACTCATTGACTCGGCGCCTTTCTGGTGGTCGTCACTATTGATTTAGGTTTTGAGAAGTTCCAGAGTTGCCGATTTGTGGCAGTGGTTAGGTGTAGCAGGTTTGTGCCGTTTTAGAAGGTAGCCATGCATTTGCCGCTAAAACCTTAACAGACATACACACGTCATCTTGAATAGAATAATAGTACATTATGGTACAAGTGTGCAATGTTGGTGATTACCGCTGAGGCGCCATTGAGACCCGAGCCGTAGGTGAGAGTCTTAAGAGAGCCGAGGACGGTAATCATCAATACACACGTGTATCATACGACGTTTTTCAACACACTTGTGAAGAAAATAATACAAAAAAAACATTTTCCACAGTAAAAACGAGTTGTGAATTTTTTTCCACAATGGTGGGCAAAATTAATCAGTTTTCCTATGCGCGCGCATCTAACAATGGCGATCGGCCATAGACTAAAAGAATGAGGTTTCTTTTATTTATGGCTTTTCGTGGATAGTGTTTTAGCCAAGTACAAAATAGGGAATGTCAATTTTTCTTAATTACAGAGCAAATAAAATTTATATTTGAGTGAAAGTTTTATTTATTAAGCACGTACAAGTTGAAATTAATACGAAGTTGCATGAAATGAACAAGGAATAGGTACATTAATTTATTTGTACTATTGAGCACGATCTTTTTTGTATCGAAACTTTTTTAAGAACAAAGCAACTTAACCTATAAATTAAAAAAAAAAACTCTATAACTCACTTGTGAATAATAGCAATGAAAAAGTCACAGTTTGATAACAGGTATCATTATGTGCCTAATTGCGGTGAAATTAGAGCCACTTTATGAGCAAGTGTGTTGAAAAATATAATAACCAACAGCTTTTTCCTTATCCCTTGCCACCTTACTTTACCTTTGAAACTAAGACTTCGAGAATCACAAGCATGACATGATGTGTTATTTCTGTACTGAAAGGACAAACACAGAAAAACAGAGTAAGTACAACAAAGGATCACAACCAGAAAACAAACACCAAAATCTTCTAAACATCCTGTACTGAAGTACACGTCAACACTCAAGTGTTTCGCAGTAATTGATACATGTTTCAATTGTGCGCGACTGTCCCGCGGGATTCAAGATTGTGGGACACGTTAATTGGTTGTTCAGATCGCATTGTACCTGTTTGTGGTTGGTTTTATTTGAATTTCGAACGCAATTGGTATTCGAAGGCGGAATTGGATAGTTTTTATTCTGTAGGGATTAATGTAAAGTTTTAAAGTGCATTAATGTTCGGTTGGTAGCAACGCGATTCCTTTTTGCTTTTTTATCGTGGTAATGTATTCCTTTTCTGGTTTTAAAATATGCGTTCTTGGTTTTTTTTTAAGCTGCACTTTCTGTCATCAGTGTATATTGTGAAAATAGGCAGGCTTTTAGTACTTACACTTACATTAGCCCCGTGTGATATAGGGTGAGCTTATTGTCATCAACGGGTTACAATTCCAGTTCTTTGCCCGACTCGTGAAACGAAACCAGGACCTCATCCTAAATAGTAGCGGTTGCGGCCACTAGACCAAAGAGACAAAAAAATACAGTCAAAATAAATAGCATATTATGCAGCTAGTGAATAAAGGACGGATTTAAAGCGAGGGCCATAGATGAATCATGAGCAAGTGAAGGATTCTAACATATGAATCACGACCGTAGCGAGTGATTTAAGTGTTAGAATCCTGAGCGACGCGAGTGATTCATGGCTCTCGATATAAATCCGTTTTTACTATACTTTACACCATGACTACGAGAAAAAGAGAGATTTAAGCAAAACACACAAGGAGTTTTTATGTCGAGTATTCTGTGCAAAAGGAGTTTTTGTCGAGTATTTTTTGCGCAAGGAGGTTGTATAGCATTGAGATGGAGGTTGAATATAATGGTGTGTTCTAAATTCAAATACCAAAATAGTGATTAAAAGTGCTTTTACTGTTTTCAGTGAATAAAATAAGCTTTTTAGAAGGGGAATGGTATAATAGTTGTTTATGCTACAAGTGCGGAAAGTAGGTGATTTCCGATGAGTGGATAAATCGACACGAGTCGGAAATCATCTTACGCACGTTTATCATACAACATTTTACTAAGCATTGTGCGAGGAAATTAAAAAAATATCTGAACCAAGCAAGAAATTAATAAAATGGCGCATAATCAAGGGCGTTCAGCATATCTACAGATTAACTAATAGTTCATAGTTCCTCGGGCATATCTACTGCGCATGTGCAAATAGCTGTCACGTCGTAACGCAAAAAGGCACGAGCAAAATATTCATTCTGCCAAACATATTTAATGAATATTTAAAATTAATTTATTGATCAAAATCTAAATCTAGAGTAATTAAAAACGCCTTAAATGAAGTATTAGTTTTGTTTACCTTTTATATGAATGATAATCAGTACTAAACTAATTTTTAAAACTTTTCTCTAATAATAAAAACTCTATGCGGCGGGCTGAAGTTGGAGTTAAAAATCAAAAAAAGTATCATATACTCGTATTACAATGGAATCACAAAGAAATTACTCAAATCTCTCGATTATACAATATTATAATACGAGTACCTATACTACATTACTTAATATTCAGGAGGTTAACCACCAACCCCACAAACCCTGCCCAAGTACTCAATGAAGCCAGTACCGCTAATAACCGGTATATACCAGATATTTGCGGTACATTCAATTATCGACATATCGTCAGTCTCGCACTACTGACACGTAGGTAAGTGGTTTTGCATAACAAATTGTGGTCATCAGTGGATACCACATAACTCGAGTAGTAGGTAGATTGAAGGTATGTGTCTGCCGGTGAATGTGGCTTCTTTTGAATCAAGACTACTGCTGATAAGAAATTTCAGAGAAGAGAAAAACCGAATAACACTTTTCCCTACAGGATGGAGCCCAGAACCTCATGCTGTAGCGCTTATTGAGAAAATTTAAATTAACAAAGCAGGAAAAATATTTAAAAACTAGCTTCTGCCAGCGGCTTCGCCCGCGTGAATGTCGAAAAGTATCCCAAGGGAACATATTCCAGGAATAAAAAGTATCCTATGTGCTATTCTAGACTATAATCTATCTCTGTGCCAAATTTCATCCAGATTCGTCCAGCCGTTTGAGCGTCAAGAAGCAAAAAACATACAAACACACTCACAGACTTCGCCTTTATAATATTAGTGTGATGAAACAAGTGGAGCTCGTGGCTAAATAATAACAGCCGCACGGGTCGATCATCAAGGTTAAGCAACGCTTGACGAGGTCGGTTAGTGGATGGGTGGCCATTTCAACATACCGAGTTTCCTTCGAGCCTCGGAAAGCACGTTAAGCCGTTGGTCCCGGCTGTCATTTGAAGATCTTTGACAGTCGTTACGGGTAGTCAGAAGCTTGAGATCTGACACCAGTCTTGCCAAGGGGTTCAGTGTTGCCCAGTTACTGGGTTGTGGAGGTCAGATAGGCAGTCGCTCCATATAAAACACTGGTACTTAGCTGAATCCGGTAAAACTGGAAGCCGACCCCAAAATAGTTGGGCAAAAGGCTAGGCAGATGATGATAAAACAATAGATACAAAATCCACACTGAAATCACAAAGTAGATACTCAAGTACGTACGTTTTGTATATTATGTTATGGACCAATATATTAATACGGCATTATTCATTATCATAATGCATGGGCAATTTTAAAAATGTCCATTAAGAGTAGGCAATCTGATAAAAACTATTGAAATACCTAATTAAATTGACTGGTCTTTCTGAACTGCCCGTCACTTATTGGGCTGGGTAATAAAAATATGTTTTAATTTTTTATTATTGTAATATTGGAAATGGAAATGGACAGGACATATGCTGAGAAGGAAAACGGAGAAATGTACTAAAACAATAACAGAGTGGTACCCTAGGGATGGCAAAAGAAGTAAAGGTCGACCAATGCAACGTTGGGAAGATGACCTCAATAGAGTTGCCGGTTCAGAATGGAACAGAATTGCGAGAGACAGAGATAAGGCCTTTGTCGTAGGACAAGCTGTTGTTGGAAAAACCGATCGTTAGGAATAAATATAATATTGTATTGTAAATTATGATAAAACAGCAATAAAGGCTTATTTATTTATTCATTGTAAGTTTGACATTGGTTTTAATATAGAATAGGTAAGTACGATTACTATTTAAGGCCGTACCCTGACCAAAAAATCAGCATGAGATATGAGCATTCCTATTGGCCTAGCGACACTGGTGGCGCATGAATTACGGTAGTGAATACGCCCAGATTTTAGAATTAAATCTTTATAGAATCGAATATTGGTCTTTTGAAAAATAAAAACTTACAAAATGTTCGTTATCGAATTGTCTATCCATTAGAGTTAGTACAAAAAATAATTAATGAACACTTTACGAGGAGATGCATGTTCCCAATAATTATTTCTCATTTTTATGGTTTTGTTGGAAGGAGATTAGTGATACATATCATATCCTACTTCTGTCTGCAGGATCTAAAGTAAACTAACATGAATGAGGTCCCGTCATCTCCTTCGAACCTAACCTTTACGTAACAGGGTGCCCTAAGCTCACGACCTGTCTTCCCTTGCTCTTGGTTAACATAATTATCGAATTGTCCAACCGTTACGTAGCAATACTCAACAGACCAGACAGTGTGATAAATATAAAAGTTTTAATTAGTTTTAATTACATTGCCCGATTTGACTTGCCTAGATTCATAATACCCGGCCATTATACATAGTGCCCTGTTTAATCACTTTATCCATGACATCTATATCTTAATATTCAGAAGGTTACCAGCTCTAACCAGAAACCCAGTCCAAGTACCCAATGGAAGCCAGTACCGCTAATAACCGGTATATACCAGATACTTGCGGTACATTCAATTATCGTCATGCATTCAGTCTCGCACTATTGATACGTAAGTGGTTTTGCATAACAAATTGTGGTCATCAGTGGATACCACATCACCTGAATAGTAGGTAGATTGCCGGCAATCAAAATCTGTTTATGCCTCAGAATATTCTTTATATTTTGTTTTCTTATTGTTATCAATAAATCTTTCATGACGATAATTGTGAAGAGAAAGAGATGTGTGCTACATTATATAATAATAGCCGCACGGGTCAATCTTCAAGGTTAAACTAAGGTTTGCTGAGGTTGGATCGTGGATGGATGATCATCTTTACATAGCAAGTTTCCTCCGTGCCCCAGCAAGCACGTTAAGCTGTTGGTCCTGGCTGTCTTTTGAAGTTTGTTACATAGACAATTGTTACGGGTAGTCATAAGCATGAAATCTGACACCAGTCTATCCAAGGGGTATCGTGTTACTCAGTTACTGGGTTGTGGGGGTTAGATAGGCAGTCGGTTCATGTAAAACACTGGTACTTAGATAAATCCATTTAGACTGGAAGTTGATCCCAACATAGTTGGGAAAAAGGCTTTATAGGTTACTAGCGGACGCCTCGCGGTTTCACCCGCGTAGTTCCCGTTCCCATGGAAATACAGGGATAAAAGTAGCCTATGTTACCCGGGGATAGTGTAGCTGTCCAACGGTAAAAGCATTTTTGAAATCGGTCCAGCCGTTCCGGTGTTATATATCATAGGTCTATATAACATCACGCTACGACCATTAGGAGCGGAGCATACATGAAAAATGTTGCAAAAACGGGAAAATATATTCCATTTTGAGAACTTCCGTTGCGTGCGCTGCGTAAACGGTTTAAGTTACGCAACAATCATTCATGTAGGGTAGGTAGGGTAGATGGGTAGGTAGGTAGCCAGTTGATGGGAGCGAAGCCTTATGGAACAGCTAGTATATAATATACCGCGCCTGTTTTTGCTTTATGAATTTAATAAAACAAATGAATAACGTACACATGACAATCACACAAGAACACATCAATCCAAGCGTACACATCAAGTGGTTAAAATAAGTGCCAAAACTATAAGTGCTAACAATTAAAAGTAAAAACATTGTCTTCAAGTATAATACCCTCTGTACAAACTAATTAATCTTATTCATACTCTTCATAAATCATTTAAGACACAATATTCTCCGTTCATTAGTATTCTCAGAAAATATATGCAAACGAAATAATATTTCATTTTCATCTTAAATTAATTTTTAATTACCGTTTAATCTGTGGTATCTTTGCGTCTAAGTCACGTCACATTAATTTACTTTTGATACTAAAATTATATCTCGGGTTTTAAGTAAAAGTTTTGACGGGACAATATATATAGACATTTTTGCAAGTTCAAATGTGGCGAAATTTTTCGTACATTAAATTTTTGAAGATAAATAAAACAAAAATATACTTCCTTGATTTGATTTTACCACTGCTAGGCAAAGTGCCGCTTGAAATCCAATTTTTGTAATTAAGGAAATTGTTGTTTTGTCATTTATTATCTACTAGCGACCGAACACGGCTTCGCATTTGACAAATTATCTAAAAAAATCTTCCGTATCAAAATCCGTATCGGACCGCAGACCGATTTTGAAATTTGCTTTTTTAGGCTTCCGTACCCGAAGGCTCTAAAGGGAACCCTATTGCTGTCACTGACGTGTCCGACTGTCTATCTGACCGTCTGTCCATCGTTTGTCACACAATTTTGTTCCGACGAAATTTTTAATTGCCCATTGATTTACGAACTTGATATTTTGTGATAATGTTTTTGGTTTGCATAAATATAATCACTGTATATTAGAAAGAAAGAAAGAAAGAAAGAAAAATATTTATTTGTGACCCGCGCAGGAGACACGAGATAAGAAAAACACAAACAATAATAAAAAATAAAAATAAATTACCCCGTGCGAGACCAAAAAGGCTCCTATCTCAGCATGAGCAACGAACCGTTATACATACAAATTACCAATCATCATCTTCCTGCTCTTATCCCATGTTACTTGGGGTCGGCGCAACACGTTTGCTTCTTCCATACTGTCCTGTCCCCTGTCACGTTATTACTGACTCCCTTTTCTTTCATATCACTCCTCACGCAGTCCATCCATGTTTTCTTTGGCCTTCCTCTTCCTCTCCATCCATCCACATTTATATTCATAACTCTTTTAGTAACATGCGTTTCATCCCTCCTCATCACATGACCATACCTGGACAAACGGTTTTCCTTCAACTTTTCTGCCACTGGCGCCACTTTCAAACTGCCTCTAATATACTCATTTCACACTTTATCCAATCTTGTCACGCCGCACATACAGCTCAACATTCTCATCTCTGATACATGCAATCTCCTTTCATCCATCTTTTTCACAGCCCAACATTCTGATCCATACAGTATGACAGGTCTAATCACGGACTTGTAGATTTTCCCCACATACAAATTACCAATATATTTATTTATTTATTAAATAATTAATGTACACACAGTATAATACATCAAGACAATAGAGTACAAAGGTACTGCTTATTTCTTAAGAATTTTCTACCAGCAGAACCGCGAAAAATTAAAAAGAAATGAAGACAATATTGTGTTAGAACAGGCAGAGAAAATCATCAAAATCAAAATCAAAAATCAAAATCATTTATTTCTTTGCAAACATGGGTAGAGTATATAGGTGTTTTTACAATAAAGTTCTCCATATTTTACCGTAACATGGGCATGCAAAGGTTTACAATTCCAAATAATTGGTATATCAAAATTAAGTGGCAGAACATTAGAATTACGATATAATATTAATTTAAAAAATGCCAGCGTGGTCATAGCAATAAAAATAAAATAAAATAAGTCAATGAGAGGGTCGCAATAATAATTATGTCAATCAGAGTAATAGTATGTCAATCAGTTAGTGTATAATCATTAAGAAAATCGTCAATCGTGTAATAAGTTTTCATAATTAAAAGTTCTTTAAGCGCCATTTTAAATTCTAATGTAGTCATATTTTTTATAATATTAGGTACTCTATTATATATAAGTGGGGCAATACCAAAAAAACTTTTTTTCATAAGTGCGGTTTTACATTTTACTTGACATATCTGATTGATGTATTGAGTCCGTGTTGGATTTTTTCTAACCTCTGATAGTTTTTTAAATAGATGAGGATTACATTTCACAATCAAAGCCGTTTCCATTATATATAAACAAGGCAAAGTTAAGATTTTAAACGATTTAAAATAGGGAACACAGCTATCAGTTGTTTTAAGACCGCACATTGACCTGATGCATCGCTTCTGTAGCCTAAATACCAGCTCCCTATCAGTGGACTGCCCCCAGAAAATAATGCCATACCGCAAAACAGAGGCAACCAGTCCATGATACGCGGTCAGAAGAGCCTGACTGTTAATTTTCTTTGAGAGTTGAAAAAGAGCATATGCGGATTTGCTAAGTTTCTTACATAGTTCTTCAACATGAGGTTTCCATGTAAGTTGGCTATCAATTGTAATGCCTAAGAACTTAGCCTTATTAGCTTCTTCAATATCACAGCCCTCGTAGGAAATACTAACATTTGGGTTTTCACGGCGTTGATAAAAATGCATGACTTTTGTTTTGCTCAGGTTTATAACCAAGTTATTATTATTTAACCAATGTATAATGTCACTTAAGCAAGAATTAATGTCAATATTATAATTATTTGAATTAGTATATTTTATTATAGCTGTACTGTCATCTGCAAAAAGAACCATTTTGTTTGTTGTTGCTTTCGGAAGATCATTTATATATATCAAAAATAGTGGCGGACCCAATACACTACCTTGTGGGACGCCATATTTTACATGTCTAGGTTTAGATATATATATAGTTTCTAATTTAGTTTTAGGACATATCCTAGTAATTTCCGTGCATTGAAGCCTATCACTCAGGTATGATTTTATTAACTTTAAGATGTTCCCTCTTATACCATAACTATTTAATTTATGTAACAGAATCTTATGGTCTACATAGTCAAAAGCCTTTGTCATGTCAGTGTAAATTGCACAAACTGGTTCTCTTTTATCGACAGACGGCATGATGTTAGCTAGCAAGTCAAATAGTGCCATATTTATCGTAGTGTTCTTACGGAAACCCTTTTGTTCTGTGCAAAATAATTTATACTTTTCGAAATAGGGATATAAAGAGTTGTAGATTACCTTCTCGAAATTTTTTGAAATAATTGGAATTTTTGCAATGGGTCTATAATTCTTAAAATCTGTTTTATCATCTTTTTTATACAGGGGCTTTATTATTACTTTTTTGAGCTTGTTCGGGAAAATGCCATCAACTATGCACAAGTTAATTATATGGACTAATGGAGGTGCTACTCGTTCTTTGGTAAATTTCAATACTTTTGTGGAAACTCCATCGTATCCAACAGTATTTGTGTTTTTAAGGCTGCAAATTATTTGTATTATATCGTGAATTGTTACAGGTTGCATGAACAGTGAATTTAAAGTTTGATTGTTAATAATTGTATTATTTAATGTGATGTCAGCTTTAACATTATTCTCAATTGTGTCAATAAAGTAATCGTTAAATTCGTTTGCAATGTCCAAGGGGTCTATAAATGTCAAATTATCTTTTTTCACGCACATGACGGGCTCCAATGGCAGACAAAATTTAGATTTATTTATAATTTGCCAGGTAGCTTTTGATTTGTTTTGAGCGGTATTTATGAAATGATTATTCTGTGATTTTTGTGTTAAGTTGATAATTTTCCTATAGAGTTTGGTATAGTTTTTAAAGACTAATTTATTTTTTGCCTTTGCTTGGTACTACAAGTTTTTATACCGCGTGATATCCATTTCGTTTTCTTACTAGTTTTAATGGTTATAATTTTTTCCGGAAAACATAATCTATATAGAAGTATGAAATCTTCCATGAAATTGTTAAAAGCTTCATTCGCGTCCTTAGCTTCATGTACTCGCTTAAAAGATAGAGAGCTTAGATGTCTTTTAAAAGTAATTAAATTTTCCATACATGTGTCCTGCTTTATTGTTTTCCAAAATTTTAAATTGCAAGTTTTGCTTATTGGTACTTTAAGAATTTGGGATGTATGATCCGAAAGGATCAGATCTACAACTTCAGCTTTACATTCTTTCCGATAGTTATGAGCAAAATTGTCAATACAGGTTTGACTTTTTAACCTGGTGGGAGCACAAAGCGCCAATTTTAAATTGTACTTCATAAGAAAGTATTCAAGTTCTAGTGTAACTTTGTTTCTTTTCAAAACATCAATATTAAAATCTCCACACAAGACGATTTTCTTATTTGAATATAGACAGATTTTATTTAAAATATATTCCAATTTATCATAAAATATGTCGTAGTTATATTTTGGGATTCTATAAATACAAACAATAATAAGTTTATAAGTTATTATTTCTACAGCGCAGCACTCAAAGATGCCTGAAACCGATTGTTTTGCTATGGCCGATATTTCTGTAAACTGCAATCCTACTCTTACGAAAATACCTGTTCCTCCTCTCTTAGTATTTCTAGAAAAGAAAGCAGCTGGACAAAAATTGGGAATGTGCACTAAATTCTCAAAACCCATTTGCATGAAATGTTCTGTAACACAAATAACATCTATTACAGTTCCCATCTCAATTAATTCCACTAATTTTACAGCCAGAATATCAGATTTATTAATTAGACCAGCTATATTTTGGTGTAAGATGTTAAGGTAGTTTACGAAAAAACTGAGAATTTAACGGTTGTGAATCATTCGAAAAATTGTGTTGACTATTGTTGATTTGGGGGTGGCAGTTCGCCTCTGAGAGCGTAGTATTCAGGCCGCATAGGCTAAGAATCAGGTCTTGTAAATCTGATATAACTATTTTTAAACCACTGGTATTTAAGGTTCCATAGCGTTTGCTGTAAGTATCACAGTCATATGATAGATTCAGATTTGAGTCAAGTAAATATCCATAGTTATATGTGTCTATATCCAAGCAAATTAGGTTATTGAATGTTTCCACGCGGCTATTATACATTATGTTAGCATCTATCATATATTTAAATGTTGGTAAACAAATTATAAAATTAGTATGACTCAATTCTATTAACTTTTCTCTAAAAAACATTACTAATTCCAAATAGTTGTGTGTTTTCCGAAAGTCTTCTTCTCCAATGTAAATAACACAATAGTCTGAGTGCGTAAAGTTTTGCACTTTTCCTTCAATTTTGTGAAGAATTTGCCGCAATCCGCACGTGGGTTTTCTATAGTGACAGATTTCATAGTTAATTAAATTACTTCTTTCGGCAATTGTATATAACCTATTAGATGTTTCGCTGCTTATGAGACATATTTTGTGTTTTTTGGAAGGTTGTTCTAGAGTTGTTTCGGCTCGTATGTTTTTAGTCGAGTTAGATGAGCTTACGTTTCCGCTGGTACTTTTAGTAAAATTTGTTTTAGCAGGTGACGGATGGTCTTTTTCTGTGGTCTGAATAGTCTGCGTTTGTTTAGACTTCGTATTTTTTTTTTGGCGTCATTAATGTTGTCTTCGCTTTAATTTTTCCTGGACTGTTAACAATTTTTTTGTACATGTCATTTCTCTTATTATATTCTTCATTTATTTTCCTTAAATTACTGTTTTCCAGTGATAATAATTCTATCTCTTTATGCGCACTGTTTAGCTGAGATGTTAGTCTAGCGATCTCATCTTTTAATATTTTTGACTGTGGAATGTCTTCGTCTTCGGATATGTCAGGTAAACTACTCGTCGTACAGTTTAATGTTTGAGACATATTGTCGTTTTCGTCATCATTATTAGGCTCAGATCTTGTGCGGGTCCGCCGGAAAGTAATATTTTCCAAGAAATTCATTTTTTAATTTCAATTACGAACTCACCTAAATCACAAATAGTTTGTAGCTAGTGAGGTTTGAACTTGCGTCTCGATATCTCCAGAATTACTATTATTAACAAATTACACGTCGCAAAAAGTCAATGTTGTTGGTCGGGACGGAACTCGGTTCATCTAGTTCATACGGTAGCAACCGAAACCACTGCGCCAACTTGTCGCCAATGTAGTAGGTCCAAATAGGTGTTCTTAACATACAACCAAATAAACGTTTTTATTATACGAAGTTTTTGAACTTCTTTTTTATTTTACTACAACCGCCACTTTTTATAAACGGTATTTTTATTATTATTTAAACAATTAAATTGTATTATGTTATGTATTAAGAAGAAAAGGGAACGACTTAAACTAAGATCTAAAAACATGCGCACCTACACAAATAGTGTAATAGTGGATATATACAAATATATATACATAATTCTAGAAAAATATATAGGTAGATAATTAATATATATACTTATAGATATACGTATAAAGATCGGACTTGAAAGGATGGATAATGCTCTTTTAAACGTTTTTTGAATAGTGAGATAGTATTTAAATCTCTGATGCTAGGTAGAAGTAAGTTCCACAATCTTACAGCATGGACAGAGAAGGCATAAGAATAATAACTGGTTTTATGTGGATGGGTTAAGGAGAGATTAGACAATATATTCATAAATCAATTTTTTTCTTTAGTACGGAACCTTAACTATGCGAAGTCCGAAGCTCACTTAGCCGATTTTGTGTGTATCAGAAGGTTGTCGGTAATGAAAAAAGTTAAAATTAAATACCTACTAGTTCGACACAGGCAGAGCTGCGGGTAGCAGCTAGTAATAAATAAAACTGCTGCAGCTAGGCTCCCATCACAATCCCCACAAAACATTCAAATCCAGGTGTCAAACCCTTCAAAATTATGAAACCTATCTCAGCCGAGATATGAGATGCACAACGGTTATCCGACCGCAAAGACACGAAAGCGGCATACTAATACGTCGGAAATCGTTAGACCAACACTTTGAATAGTCACTTGCTCCACTTTGACCCACGGCCATGACTGGAAACTAAATCATTTTACGGTATATAGGACACCAGTAGGGTTTCCAACTTTATTTTAGAAGAAAAATAGAGAACAGTGTGTAACGGAAAGTCTAGGCCATGTAAATGAACAACTTGCACCAAGGAAGTCGCAGGCAATACCAAAAAAAAAACTTGGATTTTCCATTCACAACTTTTTAAGAAATATTCAAGTTTTTTTTCAACTGAGCCAAATTGGTATGGTACTTTTATTATTGTGATCTGTCGAATTATTAGACATAAATTTCAATGAATGTTCGCTGCCCATCGCTTTGCAAAAACACGAAAACAAAAAAAAAAAAAAAAAAAAAAATTTTAACGTGCTTGCCGAGGAATGACCTCGTCAAGCGTTGCTTAACCTTGAAGATCGACAATCACGAGCTCCTCAATGTGAAATATATTATATACAATACTTTTTATTAGAGTACGGTTGGCAGCCCTAGCTCACCAGCTTGAGTAGTAAGGATGTAGGGATAATCGTGATTTAAATTCATGGGGGAGTTTCAGGTGTGGAGTTTTTTGAGATTAGGGATGATTGTGAGTGAGATATAGGGTAAACTGGTGCAAAAAAGCTGAAGGTTTGCCTTTCATGTTGGTTTAAAAAATAATGGGGAAAGGATTCCTATCAGTATTGTTTGAGATGAATAAAAAAAATTGAGACAAAAAAAAATTAAAATTAATTAAAATAAAGAGATGAGTACTCAAAAAACATTTAATATTTTCTCAATAATGACGAATAAAACACCTTTGAAATAAGAAAACAATAAGCAGCGGAAGTATGCTTTATCAGTGAACATGCTACATACTTAGAATATAAATAAATGTAAAACCATGTGATTAAACCTACCAAAAAAAAGAGGAGCCTAGAAAACGTTTAAAATTCAAAAACATCAGTTATCAAGCGCAAGTTCGATCATATATGGAGTACTGTTTTCATCTCTGGGACGGATCTGCCAAATACCAGCTTGATGCACTAGAGTCGATCGAAAGGCGGGCCAAGAGGCTGATCGGCAATGAGGCACTGGTCAACTCAAAGCTCAAGAGCCTTGAACACCGTCGCCGAGTTGCCAGTTTGTCGGTTATTTATCGGTTAAATTTCGAGTGTGCGATGAAACTGCATGATCTAATTCCACCTAGCCAGTTTCATCATCAGACATACAGCGATGCGCCGTCGATACATGATGGAAATCCTACCCATATTATTATGCACACAACGTTTTGGGAACACTTTATTATGCGTACAGCTAAGGAGTGGAATTCCCTGCCGGAGTCTGTGTTGCCCGATAGCTACAATCTAGGGGTCTTTAAGTCAAGAGTGAATAGGTTTTTTTTTTCTAGCGTGCTTCATTGTCGACCACATCAACGCTTACCATCAGGTGAGATAGTGGTCAAGCGCGAGCCTATAGACTATTAAAAAAACAGTCATAAACCATTATCTTCCTGCCCTCGTCCCATGTTACTTGGGATTGCCGCAACACGATTCTACTTCAATTCCATTCTATCAACTGTCACGCTATCAAAGACTCCCTTTTCATTCATATCACTTTCCACATAATCTATCCATCTTTTCTATGGTTTTGGTTGGTTTATCATACATACTGGCAAGGTGCGAGTCGGACTCGCGCACTGAGGGTTCCGTACAAACAGCTATATTCACCCAAATAATTAAATAACATTACTGTAGTTCATAAACTATGACTGCACCGAACATTGCTCTAACGATAAGATATACCGAATTCGAGGAAAAAAAATAACTTTGCCGTTGGAATACTGTAGTCCCCATACATCGGCGTAAGTCGCGGTCAGTTTACCAACTGAAAATAAGTTATTAGCCTTTTTTTAAGTAGTTACAAATTTACGGTTTTCAGCTTTTTCCCTTACTTGTGCTATAAGGCATTGCTTCTTGCTAAATTTCATGATTCTAGGTCAACGGGAAGTACCTTGTAGATTTTGATTCTCTTGCGAGTGTCAAATATGCGTCATTAACGTAGGTATCTTTTGATTGCGTGATCTAGATGTTTGATTTGTCACAGGTGCAAGGGGTTGCAAACTTGAGTATATGATATTAATTTCAACTCAATACCTTCACGCGTTCCTGAGGGGTCTTGCTTGACAGATAGACGGACAACATAGTGATCCTATAAGGGTTCCGTTTTTCCTTTTGAGGTACGGAACCCTAAAACCGTTGATGCTAATACTAACAAAACATGAGCTTACAACAAACCACATATTATCATTACCACACTACCAGAGCATACTCAAATCTCCCCTCATCTTGTAAAGCTACCCATAGTACGGTCACGTGCACAAATCCTCACACATGTCGATGACAACACGTACCGTCGACTAAGATTCCGACCTTTTCTACTCCCCTTATGATTGAGGGACAAGATTTAATGGGATTAAAACTAAACCAACTTTGGCGAGTGTTCTTGATAATACACAGTAATTTTGGAGTTAATTACACTCTGCTGAAACTGATTTAACTGGATTAGGTAAATAGATTTAGTTGTTGTGTTCTTGTGTTGTTGGGGAAATATTGGGAGATGGGTTATATTTAGTACACCTTTGGGGTTAAGGTAATTTGTATATTTTTAAAGTATTTTCAAGTAGCTTTTGGTATTAGTTATGAACTAATAATGAAGGTATGTAGAGATCCGCAAGAGAACCAGGACTACCGACATTGCCCGAAGAACTGCTAAACTTAATTGACAGTGGGCAGGGCACATTGCTCAAAAAACGGATGGCCGATGGAGCAGAAAAGTTCTCGAGTGGCGACCGCGAACTGGAAGACGTTGCGTTGGAAGGTCTCCCACCAGGTCGACCGATGACCTGGTGAAGGTTGCGGGGATCCGCTGGATGCGAGACGCACGGGGACGATCAATGTGGTGACGCTTGGGGGAAGCTTACTGTCCATTAGTGAATGTCTTTCGGCAGATATGATGATGAATGAAGGTATTAAGGTATAGATAAGAAAATAATCAGTCGAGATTCAAGACAATGAAAATAGGCAGGTATTTATGGCAGATGTGAAATGGACGCAATCCATAGGAGGATATACATACGTGTGGAAGTGGAAAATAGTTTGTAGGCTCATTTATGTACTTTTTTTTTTGTATTAGATTGTAATTTGTCGCAATTATGGCAATCTTGCGAACAGATGTTTATCAATTTCTGTGTAAGAAAAAGTGTTTTTTCTGAAGGTAGTAAATAGTTTAAGAATGGAATTATGGTTGTAAAATTGCCGTACTTTGTAAGATAGTGTGAGTGCCTGCGAGTAATTAAACTGGATTGAGGAACGCAGAGAAAGACTAGATGTCCAGGGGGGTGACCATAAGCTCTTAGAGCGGTATCAATTTGAGATCGAATAAGGGACAGATGTATATGACTTGTATACACCTGTCACTTACTTGATCTCAATTTGATACCGCTCTAAGAGCTTATGGTCACCCCCCAGTAGTACGATGTTTAAAGAGTAGTTCTAAATGAGAATTGATGTAAGACAGACCTCTGTTCATCAACAAAGATCTTATACATTTATATTAATTCCTCGCCTGTGATTTCTTTTAATTATTTTTTTCATTCCCATACAAACATGGATCTTATTGGTGATGCTCTTCAGAAAGGTCAGGTGTGCACTCATAACCATCGTGCGTGTATGACTAGATGTATGAACGTGAGTGAAGCAAAAGAAGTATGTAAGGATTGTAGCAGGTGGCGTTTTGTAGTTTCTGCCTACCCCCATGGGAAATGAGCGTGAGTTTATCCATGTATAACGAAAAAATTCCAATTATTAGTGAACTCAAGAATATTTCCTTTCTAAAGAAAAATAAATATTTTATAAATTATAGAACGGAACTTGTAATAAAACCCTTGAGGAAGAGATTGAAATAAACAATTCAACATCAACACAATTTGAAGTAACAAACAAACTACTAAATAACGTTAACGTTGACAATCAAGAATCAAAAACTATAGTTCACTCCAAAATAAAATCAGGGGTACCAGAATGAATATAGTCACGCGCATTTCGAAGCATTGAAACTACACTTTGTATGCAAATACTAACGTTAGTGTGAGGAAACTATCTGAGATAACGCAAAAAGTGCCGACAACGATGTTCGACTTTAAAAGTCAGAATTTTATTGAAGCAAACTATTCTATTTGCTGGTTATTCAATTCAATGTGGAATGTTTAAAAAATGTAAAAATACGACGCTATTTTGTACTGAGTACGAACTACATTCGTTGGATATTGGATCTAGAATGAAGATATATGCAAGTAAGTAGTATTGTGGACTTTTAAATGTTTAGCATTATTTAGTTCAGTGCTTGTAAAAATTTTGAGAATTGTGATTATCTTACAAAATTATTTTGGTATTTTTTTAAACTTTAATATCAGAATATACACTTTTCCATTCCTCAACATTGTTTTGTATTTACCTGCATGATTTTAAGTAGCATCGTGTTATTATAACAGAAAACACAAAGCATAGAACCATTTAGAAAAAGCTGTCAACATCAGCCCTGGAACGAAGCCAAGCGTAACGATTTATAGAACAAAAAATAATATCCTTTTTGCTTAATTATTTTACATGAAGCAACTCTACTACATAAAGACTTAATAGAAGTGAAATCGCTTCAAGTAAATCTAAAGAGTTAAAACGAAGTTTCACGTACTTTTTAATTGAAAGTCGGAAACTAACTTTGTGAATGGAAGAAAGATACAGATTGTATCAGATCCTTAGTGTAATAAGAATAGGAGAATCGTATTACGTGCTCGGTAACTGCATAGATACACGGACTGGGATTGGACTACTAATTGACCAGAAGCACTATGTTCAAAGATATTAGTAGCACAGAAGCAATGCTAATTGGCTCAATTGATATCATGTGTGGAACTTAGGAAGCTTCAAACATACATAAGACCTCCATCTCGCTCCGTCACATTAAGCCTTCTCTGTATGTGTACAAATCTCGAATATCTCGAAGACATCTAAGATTCTCTCAATTCAATTTATAATCACAGTCGATTGCCATTCCCGTTTAGAATAATCCCCTGACGGGTTCCTAGCTCGCGTCTACGTAATAACCCCCCCGAGTGTACAACTTTTAGCGAAATTAACAAAGTTGGAACCCCTCATTGCGGACCGGGATCTCGGAAAACATAAATTGTGATGAAATTTGAAAATAAAAATAGGCCCAGGGAAAATTTAAGGCTCAACTGGTCTGGATTGTTTAAAGGCAGTTAGGTGCTTGATCAATTTAACGCTCGCTATAATTCGTGTGGGTTTCTTTAAGTTGTTTTTTGTTTTGGAAAATTCTGGAGTTTGACAAATATGTTTAGACTTGTTTCGTGATAGCATTTTGGTGTACCATAGGCGGTCTTGTTAGCTTAAAATATGGCGAATACATTTTATACTTTCATTATAAATAAATGCGAGGCGATCAATGAACTATAGGTAACAATAGCAAGCAATTTTCAGAGGGAGAATATTCAATTTTTATTGAGGTACTTCTGGCTTGTGGCTAAATAATAACAGCCGCATAGGTCGATCTTTAAGGTTAAGCAACGCTTGACGAAGTCAGTCCGTGGATGGGTGACCATTTCAACATATCGAGATCCCTCCGTGCCTCGGAAAGCACAATAATCCTTTAGTCCCGGCTGTCATTTGAAGATCTTTGACAGTCGTTACGGATAGTCAGAAGCTTGAGATCTGACACCAGTCTTGCGAAGTGGTATCGTGTTACCCCGTTACTGGGTTGTGGAGGTCAGATAGGCAGTCGCTCCATGTAAAACACTGGTACTCAGCTTAATCCGGTAAGATTGGAAGCCGACCCCAATATAGTTGGGAAAAGGCTAGGCAGATTGATTGACTATTGAGGAATTTTACGACTGCGTGCCTCTGCTATGCCACGGACAAGCCTATTTCCGTAATACAAAGAAAACCTAAATCTCAAAGATTTTTCAAAGAAGACTTTAATGATAAAAATACACGATAAGAATCATGCGATGTTTTCTTGCTAGCATAATACTCATAACCAAAAAGTATGAAATACAACAAGTACCCAGACCTAAATTATATCTATTAATTTTAATTACAGCACAGTGCCACCGCTCTACTTCCTTTTTTTTGTAATTATTAATAGGCTAAGCGTTTGGCCACTATTTCACCTGATTATAAGCGGTGATGTGGTTGACGATAGAGGACGTTTGCCTCGACTTCAAATCTATGGGTAGCTATCAGAAAACACAGACTCCTGCAGAGAATTCCACTTCTTATTTGAAAGCACGATAAAAGTATTTCCAATACGTCATCATCACTATCGTTTCAGTCCACTACTGAAAACAGGACTCACCCAAAAGTCGCCACATCGACCGGCCCTATTCCTCTCACATCCAGTGTATTTTTTTTTTATTATCAGGCTTGCGCTTGACCACTATCTCACCTGATGGTAAGCGATGATGTGGTGGTATGATTTCCAAAACGTACGCACCCGAATCTCTTCAAAGTTAGAGTGAACAGGCTTCTTCTGGGAAGCTTACTTCATTGTCGACTCTGTTTCTGTCAAGTCTGATCTAGACTAGAGTCAAGAGCAAACCCATCTCAAATAAAAAAATAAAAAACGTACATCTTCATCTTCTTCCTGTCCTTGTTTCATGTTACTTGGATTCGGCGACACACGTTTCTTTCTCTCATTTAGGCCTTTCAACCTTCACGCTATCACTGAGTCCCTTTCCTTCTATAGCACGGTTATGCGCATCTATTTACATTTAAAATAAGAAAAACACCAAAATGCCAGATAATCAAGTTTCACTCAACACCAACTTTTCAAATCGCCATCACTCGGCAGTGGCACAAAGGATATAAAATAGTTAAAGCTGTACCATTAATTGGTAACGCGGTATATTAATTAAGAGCCCGCTTTAATAAGACAGTTGACTAACTTGTTACAAAGTTTCTATTTCTCGAGTTATTCGACCAATAAAAGTCTAAAGTTTGCTGAAATTAAATTTTCGCGTCGTTTGTTATTCGCTCGGTTTCAGTTTACTATCTTTGGGGTCCTTTGAGGCTTTTAGAGGTTTAAGCAGACTGGTGGAGTCCTTCAGGACTAGGTACTGTATAATAGATGTTTTGTTTTTATTTTTGTGTTGATATTTTGTGTATAATAGCTTTGATAGAAATGAGGAGGAGCTCGTGGCTAAATAATAACATCCGCACGGGTCGATGATCAAGGTTAAGCAACGCTTGACGAGGCCAGTAGTTTCGGAACCTATTCGGTACAAACAAATAAACAAAACAATATTGCCGCTTTACAATATTACTAGCTGTTCCCCGCTTCTTCGCTCCCGCGGACCATCCCACAGGACCCGTTTTCGAGATTAAAAAATAGCCTATGTCACTTAGGAATAATTTAACTTTCTATTGGTGAAATATTTTTTTGGATCGCTCCTATAGTTTCGCGGCCTATTCGGTACAAACAAACAAAAAAATCTTTTATCTTTATAATATTAGTATTAGTACAGAAAAACAAATGACTGACCTAAAAAAGCAAGCAACCAAACTTACAAAAAGCTATCAAAACATTCCACGAAAAACTCGAGCACCTAAACATCAAAGCAGGCCATTTGGGATCAATACACTAATATGTCTGCGGTAACAAACTTCGGCGATCCATTCACCATCAAATTGATTAAGCACATAGGATAATGGAGGGGAATCTATCTTGCTCCTGTAAATAGTTGAGAGATGGCCACTTCAACGCTTTAAGGCTTATAAGATTAATCATTGATGCCTTCAGACTTGCTAAGGAATTAGGAACTACTAGGATTATATGTAGTTGAAGATGGCAATATTTGGGAGGATAATAAAATGGCTGTCAAGGTCAAAAAGGCTTTTTTGGAAGGTCGAATGCCGATTCATCATCATCAGTCGCGACCTTATCCCATTTACTTGGGGTCGGCCCTCCTTATCCTTTTTCTCCATTGTGCACGGTCTTGGGCAGTGCTGTTGTCCAAATTTACTTCTTTCAGGTCTTTTTCAACCGTCGTCAACCAAGTGGCAGGTGGTCTACCGCGTCCGCGTTTCGTCGTTGGCAAGTTAAGGGCAAGCTTCACCATATGGTCAACTGACCTTCGTTGGATGTGGCCATACCATCGGAGTTGATTTTCCTTTACTTTGTCAATGATGGGAGTGATTTTAAAACTTCCTCTTACGTACTTATTCCGGATCTTGTCTAGTCTGGTGACACCTGCCGACCAGCGCAACATTCGCATTTCCGTTGTATGTAGTTTGTTTAGGTGTTGTTTAGTGGTTGCCCAACATTCTGATACGTACATAATTGCGGGGCGTATGGCTGTCTTGTAAATATGGCCTTTAGTTTTAATGGGCATTTTTCTGTCACATAAGACACCTGTGAGTTGAAGGTCGAATGCCGATTGAATACTAGAAAACATACATTTGGAAGGCCTTCCACAACGTGGTCAATAAGGATTTTTTGGCAGGGCGAGTGCTGATTGCATACTTCTTTTTCTTTCCGAGTTGATGTAACCTCTTAATATATTTTGGAACCAGTAGGTGGCCACCCCGATTGCGGTGTCTGTGGCAAGCATAAGGTCTTCCAATGAGCATGAGGTGTATGAGCATTTGGGTCACTGTTGCTTACTGGAAAACATTAAGTTGGAAGGACTTCCACAAGGTAGACCGATGTTCGATAGGTTGTGAGAGTCTACTCGATGCAAGAATCATAGTGTCAATTGATATGGCAATATTGAGTGAAATGATGATCATGATGTGGTCGAGATATCCACTCAAACACCTGTGACAAACGTTAGTGACAAACGTTAAGCTTCCTGCTAAAATAATGATGAAGAGACAATAAAAGCCGGTGGTAACACTAAAAGAAACAGTCACCAAATTTTGCACTCAGACAGACTAGCTAGTACTTGCAATGATATATCATATAAGACAAAAAAAGCTACAGCAAGATCTCTTAAGCCTTGAATAGGCTCAATCCTTAAAAACACTTATAGGTAGGATAGAAAGTTGGTTAAATATATATATACCTACAACAAAAAACAGGAATGCTATAAAATATGCAAATTAGAATCGTGTCAATGTAGCTGATTAAACAGGAATAGCAAACGTGTAACAAAACGTAATTACAAAACGGTGACACACAGAATTACATATTAATTGTGTGCAAAGAAATTAATGAGCCAACGAAATTAACAGAGCGTTGCCGTTAACGAGGTTTTGGGCAATATATCTGGGGCTGTAAAAATATGTATGGACATGTTTCATGGAATAAAACCTGGTAGTTTATTATTATATGTGTGAAAAATTTCAAAAAACTGGCCAAGTGCGAGTCGGACTGGCGCACGAAGGGTTCCGTACCATTATCGCAAAAAACGGCAAAAAAAGCACGTTTGTTGTATGGGAGCTCCCCTTAATTTATTTTATTTTAATTTAATAATTATTATTTTTTGAAGTGAATATACAATTAAATATTCTGTGAATATTTCAAGCGTCTAGATCTGTTGCCGTTATTAATATCGAGCAAAAAAATCACGTTTGTTGTATGGGAGCCCCCCTTAAATATTAATTTTATTCTGTTGTTAGTATTTGTTGTTATAGCGGCAATAGAAATACATCATCTGTGAAAATTTCAACTGTCTAGCTATCACGGTTCATGAGATACAGCCTGGTGACAGACGGACAGACAGACAGACAGACAGACAGACGGATCGTGAAGTCTTAGTAATAGGGTCCCGTTTTTACCCTTTGGGTACGGAACCCTAAAAACCCGTTCTGCCGTTTTTGCGTAATTAATACAAACATATTTATTTATTCATTATTATATGCTTTATTGTACACCTTAAAATACAATTATACAAAGAAACCTAAAATTAATACAAATACAATGGGTGGCCTTATCACATTCCGCGATCTCTGCCAGAGATTCCCACATATTTCCAGTATTAGTAGGATTTTTGGTTGTAGATTTCAAGCCCATATTCAAGGTGAAAATAGAGCAGAGAGATGAGGAAGAAGATGGCAAAGCAAGCAAATGTGTTAATATCTTAATTAAATATTTAATGTATGTAATATAATTTATGCTATAAAGTTTTTACGACTAGCAAATATTTGGATTCAAAAGATACGCATTGATATAGAACTACAGCCTTGGACCCTAGATAATGCTGTTAATTTAATATTATTACGATTAACGTCACGATGTATGGAATTAACTTCGCAAATGAAATTAGCCATTAGTCTCATACCTTTTGGAGGAAAACCCAACATTTTGTACTTTTGGCAATCCTTAATGCTGACAGAATATTACTTGATCACTTTTTTGTTCTCCTTCTTTTTGGTATCGGAGAGAAATATGCGCCTGGAATTTTGGGAAAATATAGGAGGGAAAGGTTTTACCTTATTAAAGTCACCCCGGTGATCACCACCAGCACCAGTGAACTCCGTTACACCAGCTCCTGCAGACAATACATGCATGTCCATAATAATAATTTATCACAGTATCAATAAATCACTCCTATACACTCTCTGAATAATAATAAGTAACACAAGTTCTTCAACCTAGGATTAAATTTGATATACCATTTTCGTCCTTCGAAATATTAAGTATTCAATATATAATTGCTAGAAAATAAATATTTGAAGTAAATGTTTGATGTTGTGTAAATAAGAATCTGGGCTGTTTTATTAAAATAAGTTGTTTAATATACAATTGTAGGTATATTTTATCTTGAATCTACACAAGCCTATACAGTATGTAAACAAGAATGTAAAAAGTGAATAATTGCCAATTATAAGTGGCAGTGGGCAGGCTACTGGCTATAGTGGGAAGATTTACTACGAAGTGAGCCGATAATCTTGATAAGGACCGTGGAAGTTTGGTGGAAGTGGGAAGCCCAGGACTGGTTGATGTGGTGACGCGTAACCTTTGTCCAGCTGTAGCTGTGCTGCTTGATGAGAACACTTTAGCAACCTTGCCATTTTCACTGGATTGAAAAATTGAATACAAGTAATACAGTTGCCGAAATGTGGGTGTATCTGTAGCAGGTGCACCTATGCTGAACCTTTATGGAATTCAGCCGTGGCACGATGGCACTGCTGTAGTGATGACAAATATATATGATCGACATGTAAAAGTGTTTGTTGTACAAACCAACTTACATAAATAAAATAATTTATCATTTAACTAAATTCTAATAGGCTCGAGATTTTAATTTAAAACTACTATATATTTTAGAACCAACCTGCTTCGTAAGTTATAATACTGAATCTAGATCAAAACTGAATATCTAATAAGGTTTCTTCTAATCTTTCAGATGTTTTTGATATTATACGTACAAGTTTTATTACATATTTTATTTATTTTACGTTGAGCAGCTTTCGTAATATCAATCATGAAGTTTAATTGCCTACGCTGCCAAGTCATATCTATGTCTAATTTTGAAGCTATTTTAGTCTCGTATTACCTTCTGTATGTTATGATGAGGAGGGATGAAACGCATGTTACTAAAAGAGTTATGAATATAAATGTGGATGGATGGAGAGGGAGAAGAATGCCAAAGAAAAGATGGATGGACTGTGTGAGGAGTGATATGAAAGAATAGGGAGTCAGTGATAGCGTGACAGGGTATGGAAGAAGAAAACTCGTTGCACCGAGCCCAAGTAACATGGTATAAGGGAAGGAAGATAATGATTACCTTCTGTACCTTCAACCATATAGATTAGATCCGTCGTCGCCATATAAAATAGGCTTCAAATTTATTAAGATCTTACTCTAACGTAAATTTTATGAAAGGCAAGGCATCATAACAAGTAGCCGATAGATTGTTATACTCATTTTAACTGCTGTGATTTGCTGACTGCAATGAGAGCCAAGTCAAATCAAGTAAGTAAGTTTTATTTTGACACATTGTTGAATAGTCAAAAACTACTAAATTTACCCAATGTCAAAAAAGTTAAATCAGTTGACAACACATGTTTTGTATCAATTAGTCCTACTCCTAGCGACCTACCTACTACCTAACCATTCACCTTCATAATTTCAGTAGAAAGAGGTACACTGCTGGACAGAGGCTTCCCCAAAGGTCGCCACGTAGACCGGTCTTATGTGTCTCGCATCCAGCGTATTCCCGAAGCCTATATCAGTGCAGCAACCCACATTGATTACTGTTACCATTGTTAAAATCTGGAGTACGACTATATTCAAATTATTGCTCTCGAGGTTTTGATTTTCTTTGAAGCAACATTTTCAATCCTCATTCCCTTTACTACTTTCACCACAGATACTCCAACATCTCTATCAACCAATACACCAGCTGAGTCGGTAGCTACAAATAGCTGTCCGACTGATTGATTGACGACCCTAGTTTGGTCCCATGTCCCAAAAACTTTTTGTTTACCAAACTGGGCCCGAGTTGGAATCGATGGTGTAGATAAATAAACTGTTTGGTGAGAAAGTGTGGTGTCATTGAGGTTTAATTTTGAACTTATAACAAGCTGTTCTATGGGAAAGCAAAACTTGCAATTCAATCAATATACCTAGCCTTTTCCAACTTATGTCGGTGTCAGCTTCCTGTATAATCGAATGCAGCTGAGTACCTGTATTTTACAAAAAGCTGAAATTTCAATTCAGTGAATGGCAGCATCGTGTAATGAGTTATATAGACATATTTACGTGCTCTCAGGCTTTATTTTTATTCGACTTATATATGAGACTTTGTTAATTATTTGATTTAATGATACGTTTTTCTTTATTATGTAAGTTTACTTTTATTTTTATATAAATTTATATACGTCGCACATCCCCATGGGAGCTGCTGTGGCTGGGGTGAGTGTCTTTGCTATAATGTGTTTAATTTAAGACTTTATGTCAATTTTATAATAAATATGTATGTACCTACTCAGTTATTTTGCAATCACACTTTGTCAAAGCGGCTTTTTTGGGGACAGTGTGATATGTAATCCATGTACGGCTACTTTCTAGCGAATTATAGTTTTATATTTTTTTGTTAATTTGTGAACAGTGCTGTGGGCTGCATTATTACTTATACAACACTATTTTATATATTGAATGTCCTAATCCTCATCCTATAATGCAGTTGTTTACTGTTCCTTATCATAAGCTTTTATTTAACTTGCAATGTATGTATGTATGTAAGTGTGTTCGGGTCAAATCTTTCAACTAAATTTTACAGCAGTTATCCTGCCCATATTAAGATGAAATTTTGTATACACGTTTAGTTTGGAGGATAATGTATGGTTAGCTAAGTGACGTCATTCTAAATCCAATATGGCGGACGACTCAAGATGGCGGACTAGTTATTTTTTAACCACTGCCATGATATGGGTATCAAATGAAAGGTTTTGTTGAGAAGAATACGAAAAAAGCTTAAAGATTTTTAATGAACAATTTTATTTTAATAAAATAAAATGAAATATTGGTGTCAGATTTTCTGACTTCTGACTACCCGTAACGACTGTCGAAGAACGGATATCGTTGTATAATATGGGATATTGTTCCGCTGTTATTATTTAACCACGATTTCCTTGAAACTTTACACATTTCCTTGAATTTCTGATTCCTTTTTTTCAGCCTTGAACTAGATTCGAAAAAAAAGATCGCTTAATTGCGAGACTAAGCGGACGTGTTTATTTGTACTTGCTAAAATGAAATATCTATTAACAATTGCAAAATAATAATATAAATCAATTTTTGCGGCGTCAGTTAAAAACAAAGTTAAGTGTGTCACGTGTGACTAGTTGGTTTCTTCCGACTTTGTGTGCAAGATGAACTGAATAGTTTTCTATTTTTTATCTACATTATACAAAGTGTTACGGGTAGTACTATGTCTACCCCAGGATCGAGCCCGTTTGGTCGTAGCCAACTACTAAGACCAAGTCCTCCGCCGGCGCCTATCCAAGAAGTGCCCCCGAGAAATCCAAATCCTCCTGCACCTGCAGAGAATGAGTTGCCGAGTGAAGTCATCAGCACGTCAGAGATCCAGAAATGGTTAGTATCAATAGACAGCATTCTAAACGAAGTGTGCACTATTGTCACTGATGGAAAAATGAACTCGGACCAAAAACTCCGTGTTTCAACTCTTTGCCGAAAGGTGTCAAGTGGGACTTCTCAGATGGCTGTCCTTTTCCAATCGCTAAAGCAGAAGATGATCCAGAGCCACACTACCGTCCAGCACCTACAACTTCAGCAGAACATGGTGAACTCTCTGGATCAGTTCAAAGAAGTTCTTGAATCCAAGATAAACCCCTCATCTTCTTATGCTAGTATGGTGAAGAAAGGCTCCGACAACTTCGTCCGTCCTGCTAACCTAAGCTCTATCGCCATATATCCCAGCGATAAAACTAAAACCAGTGACGACACCAAGTCACTCGTTCAAAAGTTGATTTCTCCCGAACAACTTAAGATCCAAGTCCGGGGCCTGAAAAAAGTAAAAAATGGAGGCGTACTGATTAGCACGGAAAACAAAGGCGACATAGAAAAACTAAAAAAATCGGAGAATATTATTACTTCTGACCTTATAATAGAAGAACCATCTAAACGACGCCCTAGGGTAGCAGTTATTGGTGTTCCCGTCGCCCTTACTGAGAAGGAAGTATTTGACTGTATTTTTGAGCAAAATCTGTCAGACAAATTGCCGAATACTACTCGAGAGACCTTCCTTAAGAACATCAAATTGAGCCATAAATCGGGTAAAAAGGGCCTTCCAACCTGCAATTACATCTTGGAACTATCCGCTAGCATAAGAAAAGTGCTAATAAATCAAAGCCGAATATTTATTAACTGGACTTCATGCCCTGTGCGAGATTTCACAATTGTCACAAGATGCTTCAATTGCCAGCAGTTTGGCCACGCAGCCAAGTTTTGCCGTGAAAGTAGTCCTACGTGCGGCCACTGTGGAGAAACTGGACACTCCTTGAAGGAATGCAGCAGCAAATCTTCTCCCCCTCAATGTGCGACGTGCAAACGGTTTAAGAGGAAATGCGACCATCCAACCTGTGATGTAAGTTGTCCAGCACGTAAATATGCAGAGACCAATTACATAAACTCAATAGACTATGAGGGCGCCTAAGAGCGCTACAGAATATTCTATTTAGTAGGCACTCACCACCTTTGATTGCATTTCTTCCTAGTTTGTAATTATCATGAGCAATCAGCTCATCTGTGATCTAGATAGTTTTACTGTGTCTGAATCTAAAACCTGTAATATTGAGGACTGTAAACACCTTCTTCCCTCTGGTGACAAAACTCTTACCTTGCTTACACAAAATATTCGCAGCATTAACCGAAACATGAACGGTTTTGAAGTGTTGTTACAAAGTCTTGACATAAACTGTGATATTATCGTCCTGACGGAATGTTGGTTGTCCAAACAAACAGTCGACTTACCATCTCTGGACGGTTTTTATTCATACAAAACAGACAGGAACACAAATCAAAACGACGGAGTAGTAGTTTATATTAAAAATAATTTGCGAACTATCAAAGAAGAACCCCCCTCCCAAGATAGTAATAGCTTAATAATTAAGATTATTCCTGATACAGTAGTCATGGCTATATATAGGCCCCCTTCTCATAATATCGAAGGATTTCTGGTCTCACTTGACACAAACTTAAAAAACTTAAGTTCTTTCAAAAATATTATACTTATGGGCGATATAAATATTAACATTGCTTCCGAGAAACTCGACACCCATACACATAATTATCTGAATATTTGCTCATCTCATGGACTTTTACCAGCTCACTATCACCCTACACATCAGAGCGGCTCTTGCTTGGACCATATCATTCTAAAATCAAAAAATCCATCCAAAACATTGGTAACTAACTCCTCGCTTACCGATCATCAAGCTGTTTTACTAACAATCCAAACAAGATCACCTAGAAAAAACTGCGAACGTAGCTACACTAAAGTCAATATGACAAACCTTAAAAGTGACATAATGGGTATTAATTTTGACCCAGTTTATGAATCTGTTGATGCAAATTTTTCATTAAAATATTTCATAAATTCACTACAGAATGCAATTAGCAAAAACACTTTCACTAAGACAATCCCTAGAAAGTATACTTGTATTAAACCATGGATCACACCCGGTCTCGTTCGTTGTATAAGAAACAGAGACAAACTTCACTTAAAATCAAAACTCTCACCCGATGACGAAATACTTTCTGTTACTTATAAACGATATCGAAATTTCTGTAATAATCTTTTGAAAAAACTAAAAATCCAATACGATAAAAATGAATTACAGAAAGCAGGGAAAAATAGTAAACTTGTGTGGAAATATATAAAAACCAATATTTTTAGATCAAAAAATCCCGAACCTCCGCTTGATTTACTAACTACAGAGGTTAACCCATCCAAAGCAACGAATAAAGTAAACACCTTTTTTGTGAACGTTGGTAAGAACTTGGCAGAAAAATCCTTAAATAGTAGTCGTCTTCCCCCTCAAAATCCAGCTAGAACACCTTCTACATTAAATTCTTTTGTTTTATTAGATACTGACGTCAACGAAGTAGTAAGAATAATAGAAGGGTTGAAGGATGTTTGTGCTACTGGGTGGGATGATATACCCAATAATATTCTTAAAAGGTTTAAACACCTCCTCGCCCCTCCGTTAACCCACATTTTTCAGTTATGTTTATCCAAAGGAATATTTCCTAAATTGCTAAAAAAATCTGTGGTCACACCTATTTTTAAATCAGGAGATAAAAACAGTGTGAACAATTACAGACCCATTTCAGTGTTAACAGGCCTTTCAAAAATCTTAGAAAAAATTATCAACAGTAGATTGCTAAAATACTTGGAAGATAACAAACTACTTTCAGATAATCAATTTGGGTTTAGGCCCAAAAGATCAACTAGCCAAGCAGTAAACAAATTGACTAATTATATTAGTACAAACCTGGATAACGGAATGCATACGGCTGGGATCTTTCTAGACCTTGCCAAGGCCTTCGACACAATTTCTTGTGATACACTTTTGCAGAAGCTTGAATCGCTTGGGATAAGAGGAACGCAACTTCTACTGCTTTCTGATTATCTCAGCGATAGGCAGCAGCGTGTCAAAATTGGTCCGTATACAAGTTCTGATCTTACTAATAGTGGTTTTGGAATTCCACAAGGTAGTATTTTAGGTCCCACATTATTTTTAGTCTACATAAATGACCTATGTAGCCTGCCACTGCAGAATGGTGTCATAATTTCTTATGCTGATGACACCGCTCTGTTGTTCGCAGCTAAGTCAAGAGCTGAGGTTTATGAACATGCTCAGAATGGCGTTGACATGGTGTCTAATTGGCTCAAGGCTAATCTTCTAACACTGAATTCAGATAAAACCAAATACATTTTATTTACAATGAGAAATACTAACATACCGCTTACTAACCTAAACATTTACGCGCATACCTGTAACACGTACGCTGACACTGCATGTTCTTGCCCTACTTTAGCTAAAGCTGATAATTTTAAATATCTAGGTGTCACTATTGACTCCAATTTAAATTTCCGTAAACATATCGAGTTAC
Source organism: Orthosia incerta (assembly GCA_948252205.1). Classification (NCBI taxonomy): domain Eukaryota; kingdom Metazoa; phylum Arthropoda; class Insecta; order Lepidoptera; family Noctuidae; genus Orthosia; species Orthosia incerta. Next base: position 26,316,823 of record OX411756.1, on the reverse strand, counting down.
TATGTACTAGAGTGCGCAAATTAATATATGTTTTTAAGAATTTACGTAATATAGCTGACTTTAAATTAATTAAACAGATTTATTTAGCGTTGTGTCAATGCATTCTTACCTATTGTATAACTTCTTGGGGTGGCGCGGCTAATTCAATTTTACTTCCCCTAGAACGTGCTCAAAGAGCAATTCTAAAGGTTGCTACCTTTCGCCCATTTCGATTTCCGACACAGCTGCTCTACAAAGCATGTGATGTTCTTACAGTACGGCAATTATTTATCTTCCACACAATACTGCAACAGCACATTGCACTACCCTATGATCCAGTTCCATCCGACAAGAGACGGAAGGATCTGGTATGCTCAATGCCACAAACCAGACATGCGTTTATAAATCGGTTTTATGTGTTTTTAGGACCTTTTCTGTATAATAGACTCAACAGGTTACTCAATGTTTATAGCTTAACATATAAAAAATGCTGTTTTACCTTAAAAGATTATTTAGGGACACTCAATTACAGTGACACAGAAAAACTTCTAGAAATTGTTGTTTGATTAGGGTATACCCTCATATCTACTTGTACATACTTTAATTACTTAATTTTGTTTTTATTTTTTGTATCTTTTTTGTTTTTTGTACCAAATTATATATTTTCATGTTTGTTAATAGACTAATTTTATTTAATATTTTAACTGACTCAATTATTAGTTTTTGTAAAGTGATGGCCTGAAACACAGGTTTGAAAGAACCTAAATCGGGCCGGTCCCTACCAAAAATAGAAATTCTTGTCTAAAATCTTGGAGTTGTAATAAAATATTTTAGTTATAATTTACATATAAGCACTATTTATACCATTGTTTTAGAAATAATACTACTGCACCTAATGTACATTCTTGTCAACGTACTTACTTTTAATAAATTATTCTTATTCTTATTCTTAGATTTGATTTTAACATGTTGATGCGGAATATGGTTAACTGTTATTTCTTAATCATTCACTACTGTGACCTCGGTGAGCATTAAAACATACAGAAGTACAAATGACTATAACGTTGGTATTTATTTCTAAAGGATGTTTGACTCTAAAAGCCGAATGCCCTGTACAGTTATTTGACAAAGATATTCATGAAATGTCTTGTATAATAAAAAGGTTGAAGCACAACTATTCTCAAAAGTTTCTGAATCAGACAGCAACTGAATACAACCTTACTCAACGAAAAACAAAATTCAACAAGAAAGTAGACAACACGTCACAATCCATACATTTCGTGCAACGTAGCGTCTATTTGAAATTTTGAACATCGAACATCAATCGTAAAGGTCGATGCATAGTCGTACGTGATACGACTGATCCAAGTCCGAACCGGACCGGTTCTCTAAACTTTTATTATGCTGAGATTTCACCCCTTTTTGCCGACGCGGACGGCGGCAGCGGCACGTACAAAACAATGTGGAGTGAAACTATAAGTGAATACATACATCTGTACGGACTTTAATCAATGCGTTTTTCTTTTATTCCTGTCTGTTTTGGTGTTTGTTGTTTTGTTCTTTGATCTTCTACTTTTGTAATGGAATGATGAACATGTTGACAACTATCTATGGATGAATGTGAATAGTGTAACGTACAAAAGTGCTACCAAACAAACACAAGAACGAAGTATATTCGCCTTAATAGAGACAATAAGAAAAGTGGTATTGGACACATTCTTAGTAAAGTCAATGTAATAGTTTTGGTCATAATTAAATTACTTATTAGTCTATTTATAAGGCTAGATTGTAATAAAATTAGGGTGCATCCTATTGATGAACCCTAGAAGAGGAAAAAAAAATCTATAGGTAATGTTGTAAAGTTTTTCACTGCAGTAAAAATTGTTAAGTATTACAACAAATGTCAATTCAAGATGGCTTTGTGACTTTAATCTTCATAGACTTCTTTTAGATATATGTCGTGGCGGCCCAGTGCTAAGACCTCGCCACTCGTGCTTCATCGGTCGTGGGTTCAAACCCGGGCAAGTATTAATGAAACTTTTCCAAATTCATATGTACTTTCTAAGTTTATCTTGTACTTCATAGGCAATGGTTAAGGAAAACATCGTGAGGAATTCTGGACTATTATAGTTAATGTAAATTTGAAATAGTCAAGATAGAGGCCTGTGTGGGAGACCACATCTATACAACTACAAGATAGACTTCTTATTCATTATGCTTCTTATTTTCATGTCAATTGGATTTAGTTTGCTCAGTACGTCGCCAACTCACTGGCTTCGTTCAAGTTATGGGAGGTGCAGGTGGCAGTGCATGCTGGGCAGGAAAGGAGAGGATGTATCTTCTGTGTGCTCCATTGGCACTGTATTTAGAATAGCTCAAAGATAACCCATTTTACCAGATGGTTTCTACACCGTGGGCGATCGTAATTGAGATTATTCCATATCAACCTAAAGACTCCCAGTGCTGAATATAGCCATACTCCAAGTACCACATTGATTGGCTCTGTTTTTTCGCACTCTGTGATTTCCCGCAGTCAGAGATATTCATCATCAGCATCATCATCATCAGCCTATTAATGTTCCCACTGCTGAGACACAGGCCTCCTCTCAGTGAGAGGGAATGGGCCAAAATCCACCACTCGGGCCCAGTGCGGGTTGGATGTCACATGTCTTCGAATATTTGGTTCTAGGACATGCCGGTTTCCTCACGATGTTTTCCTTCACCGTTTTGAGAGCAGTGGTGATGAAATAATTTACACAAAGTAAAGCGCCTGCCTGGGCTCGAACCCACGAACTACAACTTGTAAGTCGCGGCCGATACCACTGGGCCACCACTGCTCTCAAGAGATATTAGTGTCAATAAATTTGGGTCGGTCATTGACCGCTACTGCTATTCTACCTACTTAGGCTTTGATTCGGTTTTGGTCATATTAATAAACAAGTAATCTATGAAGATTTGAGCCTAGAATCCTATAGCAGATTCCAACCCCTATCAAGGGTCTGAATTGCGGTCATAGTTCAACATAATAGGTATTTGAACTTGTTGTTAGTATAGAATATTGCCAAGGGGTATCGTGCAACAGAGTTACTGGGTTTGGAGCTCAGATAAGCATTCGTTCCATAAAATATTGGTACCCAGCGGCATCAGGTTAGACTGGAAGTGGATCCCAAAATAGTTGAGAAAAGTGTAGGTAGATTGATTGTTTCTATGGAATGTTATTATGAACTATACTACCCGATTTAAAGATTGATACCTTTTCACCTGACTGCAAGGGAAACTCATGCTGTGCAGTCGGAGGATACATTATATTCGCAAGCTGGCTGACCACCTGATCCGCCGACTTCTCAGCATGATTTTTTATTTTCTGCAGCTTTTTAGTTGGCAGGGTTTTTTTTTATTTTTAAATTACTTTTTTATTTTATGTTTGTGTGTACCCACCTGATGAACTGTCAGTCGTTAAATACCTACAATGTGATTTCTTCTTTTTCATAGGGATTTCTTACTTTTGTGTATTTTTTTTTGTTTTCGAAAAGTTGTTTTTTCTATAAATCGTGTCTTTGATTCAACCTTATAAGCATAATCAGCCTATTGTATTCCCACCGCTGGGCCTCTCTGGGAGAGTCAAAATCAAAATCAAATATTTTTATTTTACATAGGCCTCAGACCAACAAAAAAAGATAGACGGCGCATCGCGAACATCATAAGTGAAGCCACAAAACTATGCTCCTCCAAGTAACTATACACGCTCACGCACACACCTACACTAAAACTATGCTCATCGCTCTTAGTACGTCACAAGTCGTCGTCTAGTTAACATGTATTCAAAAAAATAGAATTATGCCTTCCTGTGTAGTGAAAACTTGTAAAAACAATAGCAAAGCGCATAAAAAATCTCACGGAAACACTTTTCATTCGCAAGTACTTGAAATTACATCGTTTATTTATTAAAAATACTATGAATTTTAGGTTACTTGGAACAAAAAACCTCGACGAACGAAAGCAGTGACATAAAGTGCGAGAGTTGCCATAATATGATCTAAAATTTTCCCATTCGATTAAACATGAAAATAAATAAATATGATTTCTTAATTCGTGTTATATTTACTTCTAGTTATTTTAAATATAATAAATTTGATTGAAAATATAATTAAGTACCTGTATTATTTCAAAACAATTTACATAATGACTCATGCCCATGACGTTGTTATGATTACGCCTTAGCAACCTTATAACCTATAATCGAATTTCTATGATCATGATTATAGGAAGAAGCTGTATTTCACTTCTACCGATCCCAAGATACTGTGAAAGACAGGGCTAACTTACACCTAAACATATACCCCAAAGTAGAACTAAATAAGCTTATTTTAACTCATACACACTAACCACTCTCACCCATTAGCGCAAGCTCACCTTAACTCCCACACATCACACAAATACGCGATTTTTTTTTCACTTACACTTCGTTCACTTACAGTTAGCTTTTTCTATTATTTAAAACATATCTATTTATATTTTTTATTTTTTGCATTAAAGGTGATCTCCAAATCATAAGTGTATAAAGCCACTTTCTAATTGTTTTTATTTTTTTATTAATTTTGCGATGTAACAAAAAAACTATATTTTTTTCGGAATAGAAGTTCGTATAAACAATTGAGGTACAATACCATACTCAACAATATCTTACTTGAACAATATTATCCTACCCACACAATAATATTATTACCCATTTTATAGGGAAAAAAAATAACAAATGGCAACCCTTCCAAACACACATAGATAAAAATGTGGCTTCACTTTTGATGTTCGCGGCGCTCCGTCTATCTTTTTTTGTTGGTCTGAGACATAGGCCTACATGGGCACTTATAAAACGTCGACAAAAGGTGCTCAAATTGTTACTTATAACCTAGAAAAAAACTCGGAGGAGCTCGTGGCTAAATAATAACAGCCGCACGGGTCGATCATCAAGGTTAAGCAAATCTTGACGAGGTCGGTCCGTGGATGGATGACCATTTCAACATACCGAGTTTCCTCCGTGCCTCGGAAAGCACGTTAAGCCGTTGGTCCCGGCTGTCATTTGAAGATCTTTGGCAGTCGTTACGGGTAGTCAGAAGCTTGAGATATGACACCAGTCTTGCCAAGAGGTACCGTGTTACCCAGTTACTGGGTTGTGGAGGTCAGATAGGCAGTCGCTCCATGTATTACACTGGTTCTTAGCTGAATCCGGTAAGTCTGGAACCCGACCCCAATATAGTTGGAAAAAGGCTAGGCAGATGATGATGAACCTAGACAAAAACTACGCTGGTTCTAAAAATCTGGATATATAAGCGCTTGATCAGTTTGCATCATTGTCTTTGTACAAAAGCCTTTCAAAGCACTGAAATCTAAACCAATACAAACAAGACATGAGGATTCTACAAAAACAGCCCCATTTCACTAGCGAGAGAGTTCCCTTTGTTTCTGACATTACCTGAGCTGCCCTAACGGCTATGAATTATGTAACGCGCTTGAAGGTACAATGACTCCTGGCTTTTATTTATCATCATTCATTAGTTTGATGTGGGTAACTGGCTGGTTATATTGGTTCGTTTTGAGAATATAAACGATTTAAAAAATGTGGACTAATTAAAAGATGTGGAAATGTGGCCGAATTTTGCTTGAAATAAGACTGTGTCGAAAGTGAGTGTGTGAAAGGCAACTTTTGGTGGGATTTTTCGGTTGAAGTTCAATATCGGTTTATAACTGAAATTGAGTCTTAGTGGAAATTGTGAAGTTTTGTTTCTCAATTTGTCAACGCAACTAGACAATTAGGACATCATTGAAACAGGCGTGATTTCGGCAAAGTGGAACTAACAATTTTATTGTATTATTGTCAATCTCAGCGAAGCTTAAATGCCTCAGTAGAATCCCAAAAAAATAATGCGTAAAGAAACTAATCGTTGGGTGACCATTTTAAAAGGGTAAAAACGGGACCCTATTACAAAGACTCGGCGGTCCGTCTGTCTGTCTGTCTGTCACCAGGCTGTATCTAATGAACCGTGATAGCTAGACAGTTAAAATTTTCACAGATGATGTTTTTTTATTGCCGCTATAACAACATAAACTAAAAACAGAACAAAATAAATATTTACATACAACAAACGTAATTTTTTGCCGTTTTTTGCGATAATGGTACGAAACCCTTCGTGCGCGAGTCCGACTCACACTTGGCCGGTTTTTTTGGATACCCTCCCGTTGTTTATGCAACAAGAACCGTGCATTTTTCAGGATGGAAAACCCTATAGCCCCTTACCCTATAGCACTCAGCGATAGTGTTGTTATTTTTATTAATGCAAGAAGTTTCTTAATCCAATCAGTAACTCCAGAAACCTCCTCTTAGCGCACAATCGGAGAGCGTAGTAAAGTAATATTTTTATTTTTACTTTAATGTAAATTGTCAGAAGAAATCGACATGAGACATAGGTCAATGTCAACGTACTATATACTACTAAAATATATGAAAACATATAAAAAATTGGCTGTCTGTAAAGTCGGTTTACGGACGATAGTTTAACGTGACAACGTCACATACATAACGATACAATTGACGTCATTGTAACGTTACAATGAGCGTAACGTTACATTGAGCGTAAAGTTACATTGAGTCATCCTTTTTCGTACGTTCATCGATTTATCGTTGTCACGTCAAAAAATTGGTTGTCTGTAAAGTCGGTTTACGGACGATAGTTTAACGTGAGAACGTCATAACAAAACATTGATGAAATGATTGCATACTTAACGATACAATTAACGTCGTTGTAACGTTACGGTTATAAGGTTACAATGAGCGTAACGTCACATTAAGCGTAACGTTACATTGAGTCATCCTTTTTCGTACGTGCAGCTGGCGTTCATCGATTTCAAAAAAAAAAACTTTTAACTCAGATACAGCATAGAAAGAATAGCAATATACTCGAATGTTGCGTTAATTTTACGGCAACTCGAACGTGTCGTCGCACTCTATAAGGTGCCTGCCAGGTTTCTCTAACAATAATGAATGTATGTATTCGCACGATGATTGCGGCTTATGGCCGGTTTCTGATTTAAGTAAAGCAGCAATAATCAGTTGAGTATTGTCAAATAATTTAGGAAGCGTTTGAGTATTTTACGTTTCACAATTGAGAATCTACCTAGATCAGTTAAGTAAGTACCTACTTATGTATGGACCTGCCAAAGTTCCATTCACTTTCTCTTTCACCCTTACGTTCCATTTTACAAAAGAAATCCGAGACATCACAAGATTGCATAAATATTATTTATAAATTTTATACAGCCATAAAAAGTACAATATTATATTACTTCATTCAAGAGTAAAAACTCAAGTTATTAAAGATGTTATAATCTTTAATAACTTGATTTTTCATATTTAAGCAATTTCAAAGATATCTATTTGAAATCTATACAACCTTATTTTGAAACTATGAAATGGATCGTAGGCACTAGTCAATAACTTCAAGATTGTCATGGCAACCGTATTTATTTTGTCAATGATGTCTTATCGAAAGAAAATAATATCTAATATAATTTGTTATTGCCAAAATAAAGAATTTAAGCTTATAATTACTAGAAGTGAATGTGTTCAGAGCGAGCAGTTGCTGTTTCTTGTGATACCTCATAGAACTACAGAATATTTTACTCAGAATTTCACAAGATCTCTCAAGTGCCCCTTGTTCATCAGTATTGGAATCTGGTTGCAATTGTGATTTACCATCAAAAATGGACTATTGTGATGCAATTTTTAATGAGTGACCTGGGTTTTCAAGATCAAAGGCTTTGCTAGCCATCGAAGAGCCTCCGAAGAAAAAGAGTAGTAGCCAGGGTCGGTGCCATTGGATATGTGTCGGATATTATGAAGGAGTACTGTGTTTTAATATGTGTTAACAAACAATATACTATCTGCCTACTTATTTTGTAAAATAATAAATAAATAAGACCTATCATGTTGTTTTTATCATCTTTTATTGTTCTGATACCAAAATCATATCATACAAAAGCCAAATTCTGTACACAATTTCATCGTTGTAACATCTTCTTGTCTTGTGGATCCTACTAATACCTATTCTATATAGGTATGAAAGTCTGTATGTTTGGTTATTTGTTAATCACACCTTAATGGTTGAACGTATTTGGAAGTATATATTTTGGAAAACAATTACACAATGGTGAGAATTAGAACCTAGAATATAAATTAATATAATAAAATAGATTAATAATAAATACATGGCATAATAAAGCCTTTTATTCTGAAATCAGAGATATTAAACTGTAGTCTATACAATACATGTTTATAGTTTATAAAATGTCCCTAATCTCAGTGTGCCTCTTGGCATAGGCCTCCACTAACAGTTTCCAATGGGGTCTGTCCTGAGCTACTCGCCAACACCACAGCGCACCGTCGCTTACTCTTTTTGCCTACATCTTGGACCAGCGGTCGTTCCCATATTTCATTCGCGTCTTCCACGTCTTCTTTTCCCATCTCTTGTGTACCAGTTTGTCACTTTTCTCCATGTCCCTTGGTTATCGCGCATCATTTTTCACATAGTTCCTGTTGATCAAGACTCGGTTTTCGCGCAGAAAAAGCTACTGGCGACCACAAACACATTAACTGGGACTTTTTGAATATTTTCCTTGAAGATCTCACTCAACATCGTCATAATTTCTGCCGAAAGACTGCTGGATACAGGACTTCCCCAGCGTCACCACATCGATCGGTCCTGTGCGTCTTTCATACATCGGATTCCCGTGACCAGGTCATCGGTCTACGGAGGCCTTAATTGCGTATTCCACCACGCGGTCGCCACTCCAGAACTTAACAGCCCCATTGACCATCTGTCTGCATCCAATCTTTCGATAATTTAGGGCGAACACTCTTCTTCCACGCATCGGTCTTTGTTGAGGAATCTCCAAGGAAGACAAGGATGTATCTTCGTCACTCGTTTTATAAGTTTATATATTATTTTGTATTTATTTCGCTTGATCACCGTTTAAGCACAGGCTTGTCAACTATCAACTGCCAAATGTAACCAGTGTAGCCAGATTCGACGAGCCCCAAATCGGCAAAAATTTCGTTTTTCCATTTATAAAAAACTCAAGTCGAACATTATTCACTAAAACCACGAAACATTCTTCGAAACTTCAATGCGTTAGACACAATAATCATTATAGGTTCCATATAAAACATTTTTCAGCATTTCTCTATTTTCCCTGTGTTGTCACGACTGAAGTATAATGTAAAATAGTGATGAACAGTTAAAAGCATTTTGGTTACCAGTTATTTTCATAATTCCTCAGATAATGTTGTATTAGATAGTCTCATTCCGAAATCGTCTAAAATCACCCCATTTTTTTTTTCTGAGGTAGCCTCATTGCCTCCACTCGTAAAAATTGGTCGCCCCGACACCCTTCCGAGTAACCTAAATGGCAAACAGTCGCCCAATCTGGCTACACTGTTGATGTAACGTTGACAACGGCTTGAGAAAACTTTGAGAATTTGAGAATGATCAAATGTGTTTTTCTCAGTTGAGAGACCCAATTGAACGTCAATGAAGGTTTTTTGTATGACATAAGGTATACTTTGGCATGACTTTGACTAAAATGCTCAAACCTTGCTCAGTAACGCAGAAAACTTAAAGTGGCAGATGATCAAGAGTGACAGATGCTTAAATCGAGATCAGCACATACTTAGCGTCGAATACTCAAATCAGAAACCCGCCCTTAGTCATCTTCGTGACAAGCTCGGTTTGGCGTTCCTAACGCAACTCGGCCGAAGCGTTTACTGTCACAGCGGCAACTAACTCGATTGACCGTTGAGAGCGTCAATGGCTCGATGCAGAGCTAAGTCTTCCAACGATTTCTGGTACCTACCGACCTAATAGTATAAGTTCGCTTTTATAATTATCGTAACAAACTAATACCGTGCAAAAAGTCTCCTTACTTAAAAGACTGAGCGCAAAACGACGGGATCGGCGGGATAGCGATTCAAATCTTTGATGAACGGGAAAGGCGGCAATTTATCTGTACCTTTGCATTGACGTTATTTTGACAACACTTGTCGCGTAAATGTGGCATTTTCGAGCAGTTCTATATCTTTTTAACATTTTTGTCGCATTTCAACGTTTAAACAGGGCCGGCAGGGTCGAGCACGGCCTCTTTGATAGGCTTTAGTCACGCATTTTTTCACGGCTTTGCTTCCAAACTGTGATAAAAATGTGTGACTCAAGCCTGTCACAGTTGGCCGGGCTCGCCCAGTAAGAGTATGTTCAATGCCACTGGTTATGTGTTAAAAAGAGTTCGGTAACGTTTGGGGCGTCTAGAATCTTGGACTTAAGCCATTAATAACAACTGCCCATTTCCAGTTTGATTTAACTTGATAATGAGCATGAGCATCTAGAATACCGGCCTTAACGTGCTTTCCAAGGCATGGAGGTCGCCTACCCTGGGCATGTACTGTATGGTCGCCTACCCACCGATCGAACTCGGCAGCATTGCTGAAGCTTACATTTAATATCGACCCGTGCCGCTGTTAATATTTAGCCACGAGTTAGGAACATAGTAAATCAACCCCAAGATAGGTCCAGTTATGGTCACGCCAGTTTAGACATTAACAAAACAAAACTAATCGTCCAAACCAGGTCCAACCATTTCATTTTATACCTCTCACCTCTTACATTCCAGTTCCAGTTACACACCTTACACTCGTTCAAGCCCGGACGCGTCCGTGTTATAAGTTGTATAAAATTCAATTGAAAGAGGTACTAAACTCTGTAACAGGTTGTTCCTCTACGTATACAATGGTAACTCATTTCCTTTTGATGACGCGTCATTTACTGTAGAAAGTGTAAAATGAGTTGTGTTACAGGAAAATGAAATGTATCGTGTTTATGTTGTTTAGTTAAAGAATAGAGATGGGGTAAGTAGACAGGCGAATAATATATTTTCAAACGACTTCAAAAAATCGGCCAAGTGCGAGTCGGACTCGCGCACGTAGGGTTCCGTACCATTATCGCAAAAAACCGCAGACAAATCACGTTTGTTGTATGGGAGCCCCACTTAAATATTTATTTTATTCTGTTCTTAGTATTTGTTGTTATAGCGGCAACAGAAATACATTATCTGTGAAAATTTCAACTGCCAAGCTATCACGGTTCATGAGATACAGCCTGGTAACAGACGGACAGACAGACAGACGGACCGCGGAGTCTTAGTAATAGGGTCCCGTTTTTAACCCTTTGGGTACGGAACTCTTCAAATGTTATAGGCATACATGTAACGATTTTGGTATTTTCATCAAAAATGCGATCATTTGCACTCAGAAAGTGTCATTTGGTGAAATGGAACTGATGAAGAAGACCACAGATGGCCACTGGAACTCCTTAATGCTAAGTATGTCACGGATGTATGATATCTCGAATAGTAAACCAACTATGATGAAGCAAATACATACTTAGTAAATGGTACCATTTAACTGATCTGATCATGAAGCCGGATGGTAGGCACTGGAACGCCAGAAATATTGAAAACGTCATGTGATGTAGTGTTTTGTTTTGGAAGTCGGTTTGCTCTTTTTTTAGTTTTTAGGGTTCCGTACCAAAAGGTTAAAAATGGGACCCTATTACTAAGACTCCGCGATCCGTCTGTCTGTCTGTCTGTCTGTCCGTCTGTAACCAGGCTGTATCTCATGAACCGTGATAGCTAGACAGTTGAAATTTTCACAGATGATGTGAATGTGTGCCACTATAACAACAAAAAAACAGAATAAAATAAATATTTAAGTGAGGCTCCCATACAACAAACGTGATTTTTTTGCTGTTTTTTTGCGATAATGGTACGGAACCCTTCGTGCGCGAGTCCGACTTCCACTTGGCTGTTTTTTTTTTATTTCATTTACTATCTTTAATTCATAGAATTGAAAGGGTTTATGAAACTAGAACCCTTTAAAACCGCGTTGGATCTAAGATGTCGTTACAGTCGCGGGAATCACCTGGATAAGAGACGCATGGAACCGGAATGTATATCATAAGAAAGGGAAAGCCTATATGTACCTAGCAGTGAATGATTCCGGTCTGTAAAGATGATGATTTGAAAAAAAATCTGCCCTTCACTGTTACTTTCAGCGGTTCCATAATTTAGGAGGTCTGGCAGTTAGATTAGTTTATGCGGCCTACCCGAATGTCCTTTCTTTGGTATTGTTCGTCGAATCGTTCAGCTCCTTAAATTCTGTGTTGAGCTGCTCGGTTATTGACAAATGCGTGCACTGACTGGACAGGTCCACTCAATCTAGCTGGTTCTTTCCTCAAAAGACCATTTCAGACATCAATCTACATGGTCTTCACATGATCTAACCAAGATTTTTGTCTGGACTTTAAAAGAGACTGTGACCCCTGAGTTTCTTTCGGCCTTTCTTCTCAGAGTAGTCAGATAGGAAACGCCGACCTCATCTAGTTTTAAAAATATGATCGACATGTAAAAGTGTTCGTACAAACCAACTTACAGAAATAAAAATAAAATTTATCATTTATAAATTCGATTAAAATCACATATGTTTTAAAATAATCACCTCCAAAGCTTCAAAATTTCGTACATTTACTTAATTCGATTAATTTGCTTCACTCAAGTGCTTTGAAATATTATTATAACTGTCCCCGTCTCCATAACAAAACATTTCAAAGTTATATTTGCTTATTTCTTCTCATAAACCAAAAAAACTTTTAGACTTCATGAAACATTCGTTCTCCCATACATCATAATTATTCTCCACACACCGTTCATGTGGAAAATATTTATGTCCGAAGGTGCCTTACGTTGTGGCATTAGTACTGATTTAGTGATACCATTGATCAAATGGCTCGGGTTGGCCTCAGCAGCTTATGAATTATACAGTAGAATTATTAAATAGAGCCCTTTGTCTGGTGGCATGGAATTGCCTTAATAATGATAAGTTACTTTATTGTCTATGTTACAAACTTAATGATAACTTACGCCTTGATCCTAATCATTCAACAACGGATTCATTCATTCACAGGCACTTCGCCCACTGCTGAGAAAATACCTTTTTTTAGGGTCCCGTACCCAAAGGGTAAAAACGGGACCCTATTACTAAGACTCCGCGGTCCGTCTGACTGTCCGTCTGTCACCAGGCTGTATCTCATGAACCGTGATAGATAGGCAGTTGAAATTTTCACAGATGATGTATATCTGTTGCCGCTATAACAACAAATACTAAAAACAGAATAAAATAAATATTTAAGTGTGACTCCATTACAACAAACGTGATATTTTTGCCATTTTTTGCGATAATGGTAGGGAAACCTTCGTGCGCGAGTCCGACTCGCACTCGGCGGGTTGTCCTTGTGCCAATCCCCACGTTCCTGTACCAGCCTTATCCAGGTTTAACCTTTGATGGCAACACTGTCGTCTGCTCATCTCGTCGCCAGACGGCCAGTACTTTTTCTTTTTACAGTTCTTGGACGCCTCTCGGTTACTACTCAATCCACCTGATCAGACAGTTTACCCACACGAGAATCAGTCATTTTTAAGGAGACCATTATTGACAGGTTCTTTCTATTGATTCTGGAGCCCATTTTAATTTGTAGAAGATTTATAAAACCCTTTTATGCAAAGCGATGCTCCAATATCGGCAAAGATACAATCTGAAAAACTCGTTTACAAAAAGTAACTTGAACATTAAACTCTTTTTAGGGTTCCGTACCCAAAGGGTAAAAACGGGACCCTAGTATTACAAAGACTCCACGGTCCGTCTGTCACCAGGCTGTATCTCATGAACCGTGAAAGCTAGACTTTTGAAATTTTCACAGATGTTGTATTTCTGTTGCCGCTATAACAAAAAATACTTAAAACAGTATAAAATAAACATTTAAGTTCCCATAAAACAATCGAGATTTTTTTGCCGTTATTTGCGATAATGATACGGAACCCTTTGTGCGCTAGTCCGACTCGCACTTGACCGGTTTTTTTATTTTATTTGAAATAGATTCGCGCTTGACCACTATCTCATCTGATGGTATGCGATGATGTGGTCGACGGTGAAGCACGCTTGCCTAGAAGTAACCTATGAAATTGTAAACTGTTTTCGCATTTAGATTATTTTGGAATCTTAGAACTCAAGCCATTATCGGTTTTGACCTCATCATTAAGATTTTTCAATATTTACAAATCCAGCTGATTTTAGAAATTACATATAAAATGGCGTTTTTGGGCTCAAGACTGTGACATTCAATCAGAACAGGCCGATATGTTAAATTGAAGGAATTAACTTTATGAAATTTCGGTATGCAGCACATTATGTCGTTCACACATATTTTTGAAATTTCAACGATCATTTGTATAATAGAATATCAAGTTGTTTAGAGGCTTTTACCCTGTTATGCTTACTTATGACCCTTAAGTGTACGCCTTCAAACACCATTTATTGCAGCAAACTATCCATGCACGAAATTATCTCCAGCATGGTCCATTATGTACACGACCCACTACCATTATTCCCCAACTATATACACAAAGTGGCGACGCATTTCTTTTCCGAATCAACATGTATATGTGTAGGCGTTTTTCATTTTTAACCCTCAGCACAAGGATAATGGTATGTTTTATTTATGGCAACATAAATCATCAGGAGTTATCCGTGCTTCGTATTTATATTTTTTTTTGTATTGGTAACACTTTTGCATTATGAGATTAGTTGTCCATGTGTTTGAATGTGTTCTAGAATAAAATTTGTTTGGTTTAAAAGTCACGATTAAATTTTGAGTGTTCATAAAAGATACGAGTACAATGCATATTTCGAAACATAAAGGACGCTGTACGAACTGGTGTACAATAAAAAGCGACTTACCAATGGAAAACTAAAACGACATGAGAAAGTAAAAGGACTTCTGTAAGTCTGAAATTTAAACTTGCCATGAGCAAGCGCTCGATTAGTGCTCGCGTCTTATCTGTATGAGTAGAGGCCTTAGCCTTTAGTCACAGAATAAATATACACACAGTATGAAAACCACCTACGAACGCTCGAAACGGCACACTCACACAAACATCCCCACCGACGAGACCATTAAGAGCCCCTATAAGTTTCACAAGTTAAAAACAGAAAAAAGCTACTTTTTCAGGGCAAATTTCTCAATAACTACAAGATATGTAATAAATTCCTAACACACGTTTTTACGTAATCCCGAAACACCAGCTTTTTCAATTGCTTTTTCAGCTTACTGGTGGCGAATAACAATCTGCAATAAATGGTGTGGACTGGGCATATAGTATACTAGTAAGCCACCAATTTTGTTTTTTAAAGTTTATTGTATTTGTACTTAAAAAACAAATACTGTCCACACGGAAAAAAGGTAATTTTATGATGTGCAAAAGCGTCGGCTACGTGTAAAAATATGTTGAATATAAAAATAACTGATAAATAATTTGAAATTTGAGGTGTTTATCAATCGAATCCAATTTTTATATTTTCTTTTTGAGTACTTATTTTATTTTAATAAATTGTCTGAATATTGCCTTATAAACCGTTGCGCACGCGCGAGACCTTCAATTTTGCTCATGGGCTTGTAGATGACGGACCTGTGTCGTTTTTTTTATCATATATCTTGTAGTTATTGAGAAATTTTCGCTAAAAAAGTAGCTGTTTTCTGTTTTTGGCTCGTGAAACTTGTAGGGACTCTTAAGGCTCTTCTGCGGTGGTGTCAGTAGTGCAAGCCACTTAGGGGTCTCGTCGATGCACATGTTTGTGTGAGTGTGCCGTTTCGAGCGTTTGTAGTAGTTTCCATACTGTTTGTATATTTATTCTGTGCTTAAGTTCTTGACAAACCGACATTCTACCAGTGATAAACAAAATTAAAATATTAGGGATTGACATAGGAGAAAAACCGACCAAGTGCGAGTCAGACTCGCGCACGAAGGGTTCCGTACCATTATCGCAAAAACAAGGCAAAAAAATCACGTTTGTTGTATGGCCTTTATGGACTTTAATATTTATTTATTCTGTTTTTAGTATTTGTTGTTATAGCGGCAACAGAAATACATCATCTGTGAAAATTTCAACTGTCTAGCTATCATGGTTCATGAAGTATAGCCTGGTGACAGACAGACGGACCGCGGAGTCTTAGTAATAAGGTCTCGTTTTAACCCTTTGGGTACGGTACCCTAAAAATCAAGAGGTCGATGTAAAACATTTGTGCATTTCGACAATTGCTATCTAGAGCCCTTTGCCCCGGGTTTTGTTTTATTATTTTCAAATATCAACGTAACTTTTCTTTGCTTTATTTTCAATACAAAAGTTCACATTTTTCGCCCGTCTATTTCTGTCTTATCTCGACTCACGACCTCTGCTAGTCCTATTTTATCAGCAAGCGTGGTGTTAGTAAACAAGGCGGGTGCGACAGCGTGTAATTGGAGATCATCTGATATAGACAAAACATCTAGGCTTTGTCTAGGTCGAGTGTAGGACGAAATAAAGGCTTAGAACTATAGTAAAGATAAACAAAATGTTTCGGAGACATAAACATAACATCACTAACGCCTCTATTGAATATCAGCGCAGCGTTATTTCTTTTTCGGATATCGCTGCATATGCTAAGATAGGAGCCTTTTTGGTCTCGCACGGGGCTTTTATTTTTATTATTGTTTAATTTTATGCTTTTTCTCGTACTCCTGTGTGGGTCACAAATAAATATTTTTTCTTTCTTCTTTCTTTCTTTCTATTGCCCGATAGCTTATGTAGGGGTGCACCAGGAGCCATCTGATACCCATACCTTTCAGATTGAACCACAAGCATGCTAATTAAAGGCAAAAATATGTATGTACTTCGATGAAGGAGTCCCCATATAAAAAATCTTTATTCAATGGTATTCCAATAAACTCAATTTTGGTCCATTCACTGTGGCAAAAGCTTGTGGCTACATTATAACAGCCGCACGGGTCGATCTTAAGGGTTAAGCAACGCTTGACGAGATCGGTCCGTGGATGGGTGACAATTTCAACATATTGAGTTTTCTCCGTGCCTCGGAAAGCACGTTAAGCCGTTGGTCCCGGCTGTCATTTGAAGATCTTTGACAGGCGTTACGGGTAGTCAGAAGCCTGAGATCTGAGGGTTGTGGAGGTAAGATAGGCAGTCGTTCCATGTAAAACACTGGTACTTAGCTGAATCCGGAAAGCCTGGAAGCCGACCCCAATATAGTTGGGAAAAGGCTAGGCAGACTTGACATTGAGGCAAAAGCTCAACTGGCTGCCAAAAATTTGGGGATCCTTGCAAAGGTGAGACGGTACTTCACGCCAGAACAGTTGCTCAACTTGTATCAAGCGCAATTTCGATCACGCATGGAGTACTGCTCTCATCTCTGGGACGGATCTGCCAAGTACCAGCTGAATGCACTAGAGTAGATCGAAAAACGGGCCAAGAGGCTCATCAACAATGAGTTAATGGTCGAGTCTAGGCTCCAGAGCCTTGAACATCGGCGCCAAGTTGCCAGTCTGTCGGTTTTTTATCGGTCACATTTCGGGTAGTGTGCGCTGGAATTGCATGAATTAATTCCTCCTGCGCGTTCCATCATCGGTATTGGAGTTTCTAGGGAAAAATACGGCTTGTTGGTGTGAAAATTTTATTCTGAATTGACAAAACAATAGATAGAATACAAACATCATTTTAAACTAGTAATTTCTTCTTTATCTTATCAGAGAGGTTTAATAGGTATAGAATAGTATACATTTACAACATCCGCCCTCAATTAAAACTCTCTAAAAGTAAAATACCACATTATCAAAACCTATGCTAAATCTAAACCAGCTACACATCTCTTATGTGCAATACGCCCTAGCGGTTTCGTTAGCATATCAGCGAAATTCAAATCTGATCTGACGAATTTAATATCTATTATACCGTCAGATACCTTCTCCCGTATAAAGTGATATCTTGTATCTATATGTTTCGTTCGCTCGTGATGGACAGGGTTGTGCACTAAACTTTGTGCACTCTGACTGTCGTTAAACAAAGTAACAGTATCGGACTTACCGGTTATTTCCGATACAAATCGTCTTAAGTAACACGCCTCTTTAGCCGCAGCGGTTAGTGCCATATACTCCGCCTCAGTAGATGACAGAGCAATCGTCTGCTGCTTTTTAGCCTGCCACATTACAGGACCTCCAGCCAGCGTAAAATAGTAGCCTGTATATGACTTTCGGTCTATGCTACAGTTAGCCCAATCTGAGTCCGTGTATCCCTTAAGGTACTCCCCAGTCTTTCTGTAAATAAGAGCATAATCTATAGTACCTCGCAAATATTGCAACACTCTCTTTGCTGCAAGCCAATGTTCTTTATTGAACTTTGTGTTGAACTGACTGAGATAGCTCGTCACAAATGCTATGTCAGGGCGAGTGTTTACTGCCAAAAACATAAGGGATCCAATTAAACTTTGAAATGGATACTCGTTTTCTCCATTTCCAGTACTTAGCTTCTTCAGGCTTGATGGAGTCTCAACCATCTTGCACATATCCATACCAAATTTTTTCAGCAAACTTGAAATAAATGTTCTTTGACTAACCTTTACTTCACCATCGTCGCTTCTATGGATATTTAATCCGAGATAATATTTTAATTCGCCCAGATCTTTGATTGAAAAAATATTTTTCAAATCATGTTTGACAATGTCAAATGTTATTTCATTTTGGTAAAAGATAATAATGTCATCGACAAAAACTGCCAATATGACTAACTCTTTACAAAAAAGTTTTTTATACACGCATGGTTCCGAAGGAGTTTTTTCAAAACCTAACTTCAACAGTGTTTTATCCAACATCCTGTTCCATACTCGTGGTGCTTGTTTGAGCCCGTATAAGGATTTCTGCAGCAGACAAACTTGAGCTTCATGGCCTTTCTTTACGAAACCTTGAGGTTGTTCCATAAAAACTTCCTCTTCAAGTTCTCCATTTAGAAAAGCTGTATCAACATCCAAGTGTCTCATTTGTAGGCCCATTTCTACAGCTAAAGCAAACAATGTACGGAGTGAAGAATGACGAACTACAGGGGCAAACGTTTCATTGTAGTCAACACCTTCTACTTGTCTGAAACCTTTAACCACTAGTCTTGCCTTATACTTCATAATATTTCCGTCAGCATCCATTTTTAATTTATAGACCCACTTACAAGGTATGACCTTTTTATTTCCATTGGGTCGGTCAACAAGCTTCCAGGTTTTTAATTTTAACAAAGAATTGTGTTCATCAGTCATTGCCAAATGCCATCTATCAGCATCATTTGCATTCACTGCCTCGAGATAATTCCTCGGTTCAATAATCTCTTCAGCAAATACCTTAGAGGTAAAGAAATCCGGTTGTTTACGAATCCTAGTAGGATATCTACTAACTTGCTGATCCACAGCTGGCTCTATCCGTTCAGGACTTGTAGGATCCTCTGATTCTGCTGAATTATATTCATTTTCATCATCACTACATACAGAATTATTTTCTTGACGAAATTCATTCTCATCCTGCTGCTGCTGCTCATCAATCAAAATGACTGGTTCCGTTTGCACAGATTCAACAGCATTACCTTTTAATTGTGAAAATATATTTTCAAAAAATGTTACATCTCTCGACTTCTGTACGCTTCTTGGATTTGAAGAATCCCTGAAATAATAACCATTTGGATCTTTTGAGTATCCAACAAAGATTACTTCTTTAGTCTTCAGATCTAGTTTCTTCCGTTGACAAGCGGGAACTTGTATAAGTGCTCTACACCCAAACACACGCAAATGGGTCAAATCACCCTTATTGCCATTCCATTTTTCAAATGGTGTTTTTCTTTCAAGAGCCCGATGTGGTGACCTATTTTTCAAGTATACTGCAGTCTTGAAAGCATCTTCCCAGTACGCTTTGGATAGCGAACTCTGAGCTAGCATGGACCGTGCCTTTTCCACGATGGAACGATTGGTCCTTTCTGCTACTCCATTTGATTGAGGGCTATACCCTACTGTAGTCTCATGCGTCACTCCTTTTGTAGCTAAGTAATCCGCAAGCTCTTTATTGACATACTCCTTGCCGCAGTCAGTTCTCAATCTCTTGATTTTAGCGCCGGTTTGTCTTTCCACTAATGCTTGGAAAATACAAAACTGTTCCTTAACTTGTGCTTTGGAAGCAATAAAGTAAGGATAGATCATCCGCGAAAAATCATCTATGAAAATAAGAACATACTTATTACCTTGGAATGATGTCTCAGACATTGGTCCACATACATCTGAGTGGATCAATTCTAGCTTTGAGGTAGCTTTCTTATACGCAATCGTCTTAAAAGGTTTTCTCGCTTGCTTGCCTTCAACACAAGCAACGCAACTCGATTTATCTACTTCAGTATAATCTATACCTACGTGAGAATTCTTTAATTGGTTCATGCCAATACGACATAAGTGACCTAACCGTTTGTGCCATAACAGGTACCTGCTTAACGAGTCAGAGTGCACCTCGTACGCCACATTTTGGAGGGAATTAGTTGTACAATCGAGAGTGTACAGTCCACCACTAGCCGAACCATGTAGAATCGCCTCACCTTTAAATGAAAAATCATTATCTTTATAAAAACTACAACCATTCTTATCAAAAAGTACTACAAAACCTTTGTCTACGACTTTCTTGACAGAAATCAAATTATTAGTAAGTTTAGGTACATACGCTACATCTTTGATGCTATTTACCACATTGCACACAGTGTTAATAGATATGTCACCAATACCACCACAGTCGATCTTCTCACCATTGGCAACAGTAACAGTGCTACCTTCTAATGGTTTGATGTCCTTGAACCAATCCCGTCTAGGAGTCATGTGTTTTGATGCACCAGAGTCAATAAACCACTTATTTATCTCCAAACACGAAGAACCAAGAGCACTAAAAGAGGTAGTCTCCCTGTCTGATGAACTAACGCCTTTCTTTACCTTAATTCGTAGAGGGCAGTCAGGCCGTTTGTGTCCAGGTTTGTTACATTCATAGCAAAAAATTGGTTTCTTCTTCAATGTTTTATGAACATCAATATCAGATCGATTTTTCAGTTGAAAAGCTGCAACACTTTCTGTGGAGTCAATCTTTGACATTTCATTCAGTAGCTTTCTTTTAACTAGCTCGGTACTTACTTCTACATTGCTATTTTCCAAAGCCATTATTAGAGGCTCGTATTTCGAAGAGAGACCTCCTAATAAGATCGCAGCAATCGAAGCATCTTCAATTACCTTGCCGATATCAGCCAAATCTTGTGCAGTACTCAAAACAGCGTTAATGTACATTTCAATATTTTGGAATTCATTCAGCGAGAGTCTGTATAACTTTCTCTCTAGAGCCAACCTTCTGCCCATGCCTTTATCTTCATATGCATCTTTCAATGCCTTCCAGGCTTCTAGAGCAGACTTTGCACTCCTAATATGCGTTATTGCAGAGCCATCTACTGTTAAGCATATTTTTGCTAGTGCTCTCTTATCATTTCGAGATTTTATCTGTTCAGAGGTGGCATCTCCTTCATCGTACCCGTCAATTGTGCACCACAGATCTTCATGAATTAAGTAGTTCCGCATTTTGAACTTCCACGAAGGATACCCGTCTCTATTAGATAGGAGGAGCGAGGGTATTGATGATGAAGACCATCTGATCGCTACAGAATCACCACTGGACATCTCGGAAAAAATCTTCGATATAAATCACTACACAAAATAACTTTTTACACACTATTTGTAACAAGATTAACTGTATTTCCCATGAAGAATTCGTGCTGATAACGTATTGGAGTTTCTAGGGAAAAATACGGCTTGTTGGTGTGAAAATTTTATTCTGAATTGACAAAACAATAGATAGAATACAAACATCATTTTAAACTAGTAATTTCTTCTTTATCTTATCAGAGAGGTTTAATAGGTATAGAAGTATACATTTACAACAATCGGACTACAAGACGTACGGCGATGCGTCATCGGTACATGGTGGACATCACACCCATACGCACCAAACGCTTTGGTAATACTTTCATTATGCGTACAGCTAAGGAGTGGAATTCCCTGTCGGAGTCTGTATTTCCTGATAGCTACAACCTGGGAGTCTTTAAGTCAAGAGTGAATAGGTTTCTTCTAGGTAAGCATACTGCAACGTCGACCATGTCATCGCTTACCATCAGTGAGGTAGTGGTCAAGCGCGGGCCTATTAATAATAAAAAAAAACAAATTAGAATATACCTAAGCCTCCATCATCTTTGCTGTTCAACTGCGCTCAGAGCTGGGCAACGGCCTTTCTTTTCTCGTGCCATTCCCCACGCTCCTATTTCAAGGTTATCCAGGTTCCACCCCTGGTAGCAAGAAGGCTACTCTAACCAGAAATCAATCGAAAAAGATATTCATCAGCAACCATCACATAATAGTTATTTATGCTACAAGTGCGGAAAGTAGGTGATTTCCGATGAGTGGATGAATCGACACGAGTCGGAAATCATCTTACGCACGTGTATCATACAACATTTTACAATGATTGTGCGAGAAAATAAAAAAAATATATCTGAACCAAGCAAGAAATTAATAAAATGGCGCTTCTTCAAGGGCGCTCAGCATATCCACCATAGATATTTACGTATCAAAAAAAAAAAACTATAATATCCACAGATTAACTAATAGTTCATAGTTCCTCGGGCATATCTTCTGCGCATGTGCAAATAGCTGTCACGTCGTAACGCAAAAAGGCACGAGCAAAATATTCATTCTGCCAAACATATTTAATGAATATTTAAAATTAATTTATTGATCAAAATCTGAATCTAGAGTAATTAAAAACACCTTAAATGACGTATTAGTTTTTTTTACATTTTATATGAATGATAATCTGTACTCAACTAATTTTTAAAACTTTTCTCAAATAATAAAAACTCTATGCGGCGGGCTGACTAATTTTGAACTCCAACAGTTCAAAATTAAAAAAGTACAGGAAAGTAAAAAGCACTAGTAAAAAAAGTGACACTTTCCGCATAGTTTGGCTGCTTGGAAAACGCTCTTTTCGAGGACATGCATTGAAAATAATAACTCCGGCAAACATTGACCTTACCGAGATTAAAACAGTTTCCCTATTAAATTCCTCCGTGAAACAATATTCCCTAGTGTCTCTCATCGCCAACTTTTTCAGCTGTATCCTAAAATTGTAGCCCGAAATCCAGGCTAGGCATCAATCTTGCAAAAAGTGATTTATCGTTGGACAAGGTCTGAATGAAGATAAATTAACTGTTTGTACGCACTGTCAGTGTAATTGTTTATTTCGTGTAATTGAACTGGTGAGATGAATGTGATATTAAATGTAGGTAGAGGGTAGTCTGTTGAGGTATTTGTGGAAGATTTTGACCGGAGATGTATGTTTTGATTTTTGTATTTATCATTTTTACAAACTTTATTATTAAGTTACTATTATTTATATGTCCGGCAACAAGTTATCCATTTTTCAAGTACTTCCTGGCATTAAAATTAATCAAAAAATTGGCGTACTTATGTAAATGTTTCCACATTTAAATAATATAGTTATATCTAGCTAAACTCTGCTTTTTAATTTCGTAGACTAAACTGACATTTGAGGGGTTCTTCATCGTTACATAAAAATAGTTTCGTATCCTGACTATCCTGAGTGATCGAAAGTTGATCGATAATGGAAGTATTTACGGAAAAAAAAACCATTTGTTAAGAAACTAGCGGCCCTTATTTAGTTTCTACTCATTTATGTCAGACTTCATTTTATCGATCGCATTTATTTTAGTATTGATTTCATATCTAACACAAAAATAGTTTATGTTATATATATATATATATACTTTATTGTACACCAAGATAAAACAATACAAAAAAAAGATCAAAATTAAAACAAACATACAACATGCGGCCTTATCGCGCTCTGCGATCTCTTCCAGGCAACCTTGAATGGAAAGAGATAGCCTGGACACGACATGGAGTTGAACTTGGTGCAAATTTCAATCAAACAAGTATTACTTAAGTACAATTAGGTACTAACAATACAGCTTAAACAAGGGCAGGATCACAGAGACAGTTAATGATCCTTTATAAGTTTTTTAAAGATAGGTAACGACTGAGCACGTTTTATTGGGTCAGGCAATGCATTCCACAAAGGAGCAGCCTTGACAGTAAATGATTTATCCAAGAATGTAGTGGAATGCATAGGCATTTTAATTCGTACTATGTGAATAAATACCGTTACATTTAAATATATTACGTTAATATATTATGTCATCATTGTACTTGACTAAAATATTTTCTACAGTTTACGTCAATAATATTCGTATATTTATAGTAACTGGTTTTATTCGATCCCACAGTACTTATATCTACTTTAACATTACGTTTATATTCATAAAACATTTATTTATACCAATCAGTAAAATTAAATTGAGGAGTCATGTCACATCGATTCGATGAATCACTTATGATTGAGCCTTACCTAGAACACTATGCTCCGCGCTTGCAACATTTAAAACACGGCAGCGGTAAACTAGGGGTTTGTTCCATAGATACCGAATCGGCGGGGCGGTGGAAAGTGATACAAGCATGCAGAACTTATAACTACTACTCACATTTGTTCCCGTGGTGGTCTCCTGGCCCCGCATCCAATCCCGTGTCCGGTCGAGGGTTATAGGGGGGAAAATATACATAATAAATTTGGGATAACCGACGTGGTAGGTAACGGTGAAGGAAATAGGCTGATGATGTGATGTGTGATGTGACGTGGTCCAGCCTGAGATTCCTGGCAGACATCGACACGTTCCCGACAAAAATACTTCGCTGCGCGGTCGCGAACGTAATTTCGAGTAACAATGGGTTGATTATATCTCAATTACCACAAAATCAAAGCAAGACCCTCGTATTACGTCTCACGATTTCAATCACCTTTTTGCAAGTCTTGCCCCTTAAGTGACTTTATATAAATTATATTGTTCAATAGTTTACTGCGCTACATTTTTTTTTAATATTGGCTGCGGTGTCTTGTAAAACAAGCTAGCTCTATATGCGGACAAATAAACGACCTCTCTCTCTCTCTCTTTTCCTATAAGCTTTTTCTCTTGAAATACTCAGTATCTATATAGCTGGAGTTCGCTAGGTAGGTAATAAATTGATTTGCACCTTTCAAAACTTAATACGTCAATAAAAAAATGTTCTACCAAGCCCCGGATTTCTCTATCTACCCCTTTAAAATAAGCACTTACATTGTGACATCGCAAAACAAACACCATTTACCTCATTAGCTAAATAAACGCAAATGTATGTATGCAATATTCAGCTCAACATCAGAAGTGGGATCCAGCTTTTCGACTAATGTGGCTCAACAAAGCCACCCTCCGACTTTTGACTCAACAAAACGTCAGACTAGGTTCCTCGCTGAGTTTTGTAATGCAAAGTTTCTATATGAGTTAATATGTTTCTTTTGTAGTAATTAGGGTTGATTATTTGTAAATTTGCTTGAAACTTCCTCAACAATTTTTTTAAAATTTATATACTTCTATACGCACACAAATGTACCTATTAAGGAGACAAAGGCACCGCCGCGTGCTTTAAGGTCCATCCACACACATCAGGGCCGTGCCCGGACCGTGACCTGGACGGACCGTGCCCCAACAGGGGCTCAAAAAAATATTGGTGTGTACATTTTATATGAACTCGTTCACACACGTCCGCGCACGGGCAAGTGACGGAGCTTCAATGCCTGGGCCCAGCCCTGTCACGTCCCGGGAACGACCCTGATATGTGTGGATAGACCTTTAGGCAGTTTCTAACACTAAATTTTAAGGTGATGCAAAGGCAAACAGTAGTAGGTGCAATATTGAGAAACAAAAACGAAATTATACAGATATAACTGTATTTCAGTATTCTGATAATCGTAAGTAAAATAATATGAAAGGCCAAAAACTAAAACAAAATCTTGATTCAAGCAATTTTGATAGTCAAAAATTTAAATTTAAAAGTAATAATAATTGATTCTACCGTCCATCCAGAAAAGTAGCTTGTTATAGAGAGGAACGGAAAAGAAACTCCACTCTTACTCTTTAAAAAAAAGTGTTTTACAAGTATTTGGTCACATCATGCTTGTTGGAAAAATACATATATGTGAGAACGATGTAAAAAGACGTGCACGTAAAAGCGTCTTGAGTAAAGCAAACAATAAAAAAAAACCCTAAATACGTAATTAAAAACAGGCCGAGGTAACTACGTTCTGACCAATCCCAACTGATTGTGCCCGTTGACGAATATGACACATGGATCGTTTCCACTCAGATTAACCATCATGAAGGGAACCCAATGATCCAACACATGTGCCATCATCAGAGAGACATTTGAGAGAGCATGACACGAATCATTCCTTATTTCCCGAAGAGTAATTCACGTCGCAATGATAAGTTACATATAATATCAAAACACATGATTATGTACGATTACCAATTCAATTATCAGCACTTCACCAGTATTTAATGTGAAAATGTATCCATAGCAAAGGGTAACAACGGGATTCTCTTATCAAGCAGTCAGCATTATGCAGTGCAGGGGGGTGACCATAAGCTCTTAGAGCGGTATCAATTTGAGATCGAAAAAGGACAGATGTATCTGACTTGTATACATCTGTCACTTACTCGATCTCAAATTGATATCGCTCTAAGAGCTTATGGTCACCCCCCTGGGCTGCATGTAAAACCCTGATATCTCACGACTTGCCTATTATCTGCCGGTAGGCAAAAGGAGGCAAAGTATCGTAGATTGAGTAGTATGAAACCATGTGTGCACGATTCCGACTCATGCAATACTTAGACGGACAGACAAAACAAAGCATATTATCACGGCTGTGATACTCGTAGTTCAGAAAGAACCCTTGCGAGCGAGTCCCAACTAATAATATCCGGTTTTTGCGATGATTGCGAGGCTCAATTTCATATTAGCCAATATTAATATGAAAGGTCTAATTAGGTGTTTGACCCTGATCAAGATTTTTGTGCGGTCGGGGAAGTTTCAAGACAACACTTTCCAAATTCTTCGTTTGTTCACGGTCGATACGTTACGCCTCTTGAAGAAGTTATTTGGTGACCTTTTTGATCAACATTCTGGAGCAGGCAGTCTATGTTTCGAGTGGTATAAAAATATAATATTGTAGCTGTTTTAGTCTAAAGGTTCTCTACTTAAGAACAATAATTATGCCTACTAGTATGTCTTAGTGTATGTTTGTGTTTAGTTATCTGCCTTGCCTTTTCCTACAGTCCAACATGATGAAGTTGAACACCAGAAGTTAACATGGAGTGTCTGCCTATCTGCTGCCTATCTGAAGTACACATATTACAATAAAAAAGTTAATATAACCAATAAAAACCGACTGCTTAAGAAGCGAACTAAAAAGATGTAAACAAGAAGAAAATCATGCTGTACAGTCGGCGGATACCATATTCACGAGCTGGCTGACCAATACCACTGACCAAATCCATCTTGGTTGTGTTACCCATATGCATGTAACAAACACACTTAAATAATACGCGCGAAAAACATAACCCTTTCCTTGCTACTAACACGCACTGGGCCCGTAAGGTGGATTATACCCTACTTCCTGTCACAGAGAGGAGACCTTTGTCACAGCTGTGGGTTAATAGGCTAATTACGTGTGTGTGTAAGGTTTTAGTCCAAGTCCTAAAATTGGATTTAGACTTTTGATAATATTTATCAGTGCCCACTCCATATCCTATACATTTTAATTTTTTTAAGTCTAAAAGCAAAATTAATTTAAATTCTTTATAAAATAATAATTATCAACTTAACTACTTTACCAACCTAACGATCTCCCAAAACAATTTACCAAATATACCCGTCAGAAACGTCCAATAAATTCTGCCAGAAACCTTTCTCGTTTCAAAGCTCGAAGACGATAGGTTCCGGGACCGTCCGCGTCCCTTCATACTAGCAAAAGATCCCACTGCCAAAATCTGCTAATATTTTTGTTTTTATAAAACTTAATTTGCTTGAGTTATACTTGATAGTAGAAAAAATATTGCAGGGTTGCCTTGCAATATTTTTTGCCAATATCCAAGTGTATTTAACGTCATTTGAAAAAGTGCTGTAAAAAAAAAAAAAAAATGCTTGCCAGTTCTTAGTTAGCCGCTGCAATCTCTATGGGTTGGTAGTTTACCTATTTGCACCTGGAAACCCATAAATTGCGGCTAACTAAGAACTGGCTGATGTTGCATACGGACCCGATACAGACCCGGATACAGGAGAAATTTCTAGTGTAGGGCCAGAATAAAAAAAAACAAAAATCTAATTGCCGATAGATATTGCCAGGCAATCCTGCTTTAATCTAATATTCTATCATGTATCTATCAAGTATATCTTTTACAAAAAAATAGTATAGTCAAAAACAAAATGACCACAGATTTTGCGGTGAGATCTCGGACTAGATACCCGGACCGTCCGCGTCCCTTCATAACAAGTCAGCCGAAAAACTAAGACTCATTGAAATAATGACGTTGCTAACGTGATTCTTCGAGTAGAGGGGAAATGGTAAAAAAATCTTCTTTTAAAGATCGGGATGTTCCGGTTTGGAAGCTAAATTGGTTGGTTTTTTTTTGTAATGTGCTGTGATGTTTTAGAGGTCTGTTGGGGTTATTGATCTTCGGTGTGTTTTTTGACTTTTTTATGAGGTTGGACTTAACAAAAAAAAATACAGACTGGTGCAACTGGTCGATGTGAAACGATGCTACAACATTTTGGTTATTAAAGACGATAATTTTTACTAGTGTTACATATAAATGCGAAAATAAGTCTGTCTGTTTGTTTTAAGGTTGCCTTGACGGTACAAGGATGGACCATGATTTGGATTATATCAAAGAATGTTCACCCCAATAATACTAGTGTGTTCTCTTGGAGTAATAAAAAATTTTTAACGGGAGCAAAGCCGCGGGCAGAAGTTCTGTATATATAAAAGAAGAAACTGATTGACTGACTGATCGATCAACGCACAGCCAAAACCACTAAGCATAGAAGCATGAAATTTGCCATAAAAGTTTATCAAGTAACGTAAGTGAGCACAAAGAAAGGATTTTTGAAAATGCCATCCCTAAGTCAGTAAAAAGGGGGTTAAAAGTTTTTATATAAAATCTAATACCTTCGGCAAATATTCTTGAAACTTGGCACAAATACTAACCTAGGTGAACAATAATGATCACCCCCGGTGGTTTACCGCATTGTCAACGCGGGGGAGGAGGAGGCAACCGTAGCTTGGTCACCCACGGTGAAGCGCAGAGGAATCCGAGGAGGCCGCTCGTCAGGGCTATTGCCAATAAGCCGACGACGTAGCGGCCAACATGTATGTTGCGGTGCTGCCTGGGCGAAGTCGCAACTGAGGTGGGCCACGATGTCGTATGGGGCTTCCCATACCCATAAGATATTGCGGCTGAGGGTTGGAGGCCGTATGGAAGAATACTTTTTCTTGGGTTAATATACTTGCAACTTCGCTCAAATACTAAATTAAATAAATAATAAAGGTTGCTATTATTACAGTTCCGAAACTTCCCCCAAAATATTATTTAGCAGGTGTTAAAGTTTTTTTTAAGAATTAAATGTTTTGAGTTAATAAACTTGCAAATTGACATACATACCAAACTAAGTAACCAATCAAGGTTGTCATTATAAGTTTTTCGAAACTACCCCCAAAATACGATTTAGAGGGTGTTAATGTTTGTTAAGAATCTTACTGCACACGGTTTCATTTTTGATGTGGGGTCTGGGGAAGCACTAAGAATTAATTTTCAGATATTCAACCTTTGTGGGGGTAAATAAGGGGACAATTTTTTTGAATGAAAGATCTAATTCCTTGGGGATAAAGTGAATAATTTAAATTGAAATAATAAGTTTCTTTAAACTAACCCCAGATAAGTTTTAGGGGTGTTAAATGGTTCTTAAAGGAATCTTACT
This sequence comes from Orthosia incerta, assembly GCA_948252205.1. NCBI lineage: Eukaryota > Metazoa > Arthropoda > Insecta > Lepidoptera > Noctuidae > Orthosia > Orthosia incerta. Next base: position 26,286,836 of record OX411756.1, on the reverse strand, counting down.
ACTTATTCTGACTAAACATACATACAAGAAAATGACATAAAACAACAATAATGACATGACATAACAGAAAATAAAAAAGGAAGAATAGAGTGAATAACAAATATGGATTTTTTAGGGTTCCGTACCCAAAGGGTAAAAACGGGATCCTATTACTAAGACTCCGCTGTCTGTCACTAGGATATATCTCATGAACCGTGATAACTAGACAGTTGAAATTTTCACAGATGATGTATTTCTGTTGCCGCTATAACAATAAATACTAAAAACAGAATAAAATAAATATTTAAATGCTCCCATACAACAAACGTGATCTTTTGTCCTTTTTCCGTGGCCGGTTTTTTTTAAACTCAATCCTCAAATGGGCAAAAAGGGGCCATTATGTTTTAAGGAGAGGATTTTATTTTGTGGCGGTAACCTAAAATTTATCATTCTTTAAGTCAAAAAACAAATCATCTTAACCAATAAACCCTAGATTATCTACGACACCAAATTTTTTATTGATTTAAGCTTATTTTTCGTCACCTTCACTAACTGCACATAAGAAAGACATCTGTAGGATAAAATATGGATAATAAGGATAAATCACGCGAACGCAGTCGCGGGCGGAGTGCTAGTAATCTATGTTTTAGTAACACTATCGTGTTAACTTTTAAGTTATCTGTATTATATGATATGTCATCATCTGCCTTGCCTTTTTCCAAATTAGTGTTGTGGTCGGCTTCCAGTCTTACCGGATTCAGCTAAGTACCAGTGTTTTACATGGAACGACTGCCTATCTGACCTCAACAACCCAGTAACTAGGTAACACGATACCCCTTGGCAAGACTGGTGTCAGATCTCAGGCTTCTGACTACCCGTAACGACTGATGTCTTCAAATGACAGCGGCTTAACGTACTTTCCGAGGCACGGAGGAATCTCGGTATTTTGAAATGGTCACCCATCCACGGACCGACCTCGTCAAGCGTTGCTTAACCTTGAAGATCGACCCTTGTGGTTATTACTATTTAGCCACGAGCTCCTCAGGTATCCTCCTCCTCCATCTGTATTATATCATCTGCCTAGCCTTTGCCCAACTATATTGGGGTCGGCTTCCAGTTTTACCGGATTCAGCTGAGTACTAGTGTTTTACATGGAGCGACTGCCTATCTGACCTCCACAACCCAGTAACTGGGTAACACGATACCCCTTGGCAAGACTGGTGTCAGATCTCAGGCTCCTGACTACCCGTAAAGACTGTCAAAGATCTTCAAATGACAGCCAGGACCAACGGCTTAACGTGCTTTCCGAGGCACGGAGGAAACTCGGTATTTTGAAATGGTCACACATCCACGGACTGACCTCGTCAAGCGTTGCTTAACCTTGAAGATCGACCCTTGCGGTTATTATTATTTAGCCACGAGCTCCTCAGGTATCCTTCTCTACCATCTGTATTATATGATATGTATTAAGTATCATTATATTTTCAATTAATTCTACCTTATTTTTAGAATTCATATATGTATATGTTAACTACATAGTAATGAACTCTCTCCATTCCCAACAGCTAATTAATTCACGTGGATATTATCAATAATACACTTGAACATAACACCGTCCTTACTAACAGGCAAAATGGAAATTGGCATCAAAATCCCTTTTCAATTTAATTGAAAATTCAATTAACCGGTTCAATAACCAGTTAACGGGTTACATTGACAGGTTTACGATGGATAATTATGATTTTCGCTATTTACTTGTTCATTATTATTGCCATAAGAAATCAGATTGTTTTTTAGGGTTCCGTACCCAAAGGGTAAAAACGGGACACTATTACTAAGACTCCGCGATCCGTCTGTCTGTCTGTCTGTCTGTCACCAGGCTGTATCTCATGATCCGTGACAGCTAGACAATTGAAATTTTCACAAATGATGTATTTCTGTTGCCGCTATAACAAAAAATAAAAACAGAACAAAATAAATATTTAAGTGAGGCTCCCATACAACAAACAGCAATAATGGTACGGAACCCTTCGTGCGCGAGTGCTACTCGCACTTGGCCGGTTTTTTAATGAAAACGGCTTTAAAAAAATTACAACAAAATTGATACTAATCCATACTACTAAATTTAAAAGTCGAAAGTATGTCTGTATGTCTGTAACGTTCCGCTGAATGGATTTTGATGAAACTTGGCATACGGATAAACTAGGACTTGGCACACGATTATTATGTAGTATACTTTCATCCCGTTAGTAAGTTCCCTTGAGAAAAACACTATTCACATGGGGGAATCTGCGGGCAGAAGCTAGTTTTATTATTTATTTTGGAAATAACATACATAACGCCACGCCTAAACTTCCAGAAGAGTTAAGTGAAGGTGCATCTATGAAAATAAATTAAAAATAAATATATTATAATACAAATAAAACAGAAACAACAAAACAAATTGAACAGTGTACAAAATTGTCACGAGATAAAACCCATAAATATTCCATTTCATTCCATTTTTAAAACAGCCAAATAAACAACACTGAATAAAATATTTACCCCAAAATATCAACTTATTCACACAATGAAATATTTTTAACCCTAAAAAAGGCACGGGACTTTTTGGTCGAACAATTTGAAAAAAAGTACGGAACAGACACCAGAGAGTTTAAAAGTGAGCAATCAAAATGTATTGAGCTACAGTATTCCATTTTTGAACGGTATTGTCCTAGCTTTTGATCGCGGTTTCAGTTGGAAATGGGCTGTGAGTTTTTTAGCCGTGTGTTTCAACAAAATCAGCTTTGTGGAAGGTTGGTCCTTATATTTATTTATAGGTATTATTTTATAAAAGCTTTGTGCTGTTAGCCATTAGTGTGTTGTTTGTGAGAAACATTTTTCAGAGTGGTCATTTTTAGGGTTCCGTACCCAAAGGGTAAATATGGGTTCCTATTACTAAGACTCCGCGGTCCGTCTGTCTGTCTGTCTGTCTGTCCGTCTATCACCAGGCTGTATCTCATGAACCGTGATAGCTGGGTAGTTTTACAAATACTAAAAACAGAATAAAATAAATATTTAAGTGGCGCTCCCATACAACAGACGTGTTTTTTTTTGCCGTTTTTCGATATAATGGTACGGAGCCCTTCGTGCGCAAGTCTGTGTCGCACTTGGCAGGTTAGGAAAAAATAACAGCATTTTTCGGTATAATTACCTAAAGTTTTCAAAGGCATGTATGATGCTAAAGAGTTTTATTCATAATCTTACCTACGTTACATTCACAGTAGACGTATAAGCGGACGTACTGTATTTTATTTATTAGTATCACCAACGAGTTACACAAAATCAACTTTCAGACAATGTAAAATTCAATACTCTTATCTTGTTATGCACACTCAATTATAGGTAACCACAGCTTACACATGTTCGATTTAACACGCTCTATATAAATACAATTGATAACGTTACAATAAAATTTAAAAAAAATACAAAATAAAAATAACAGATAAAAACTGAATTTATACAGGTCATTATAAATATTAAATTAAAATCAACATTAAAATACACGTTCGATTAAATTAAAATACAGGTTATTGCAGGTTAAATTAAAGTAAAGAAAAGATTCTGCCATATGTAAGTCAACCTAATCATCATTATTAATATTAAAAATACAAATCAAAATACAGTTTATGTCAATCATAATTAAAATATAGAAAATGTCAAGACAAATCAAAACACAGGTTATGTCAAATAAATTAAAATATAGAAAATGTCAAATCAAATCAAAATACAGGTAATGTCAATTGAATTAGAATTTAATTAAAACATACATAATGTCAATACAATTCAGATTAAATTAAACTGTATTTAAATAAATCGTATTAAATCCATTGATACAGTAAAGGTGTCCCCTTCTAATGTCGCCTGATTATTGTAAGCTGCGTAAGTTTATGATTTACCTAGAGAGTGATTATGACCTCTCGATAAATTGTAAACAGAGCATTACCAATACAATGCAATGCATCGAAATGCGATAGTTTATATTATAATTTTCCATGTCATTCACAACGAATGAAAAAATACAGGACGAGTTTTAATCACAACGAATTAAAACTCGTCCTGTACCTATACTACAGGGCTCCTATATGTACTTTTGCAGACAATACACTGAATACCAGCTTAAAAAAGACTTATAACAGACACAGATACTAAAATACTTCAAAGGAATTCCGTTGGAAAATTGAAGAGTCTTGGACAATAGGATGAAATAAGGCAACAAATGTACGGAGCGATCAGTCGACTCGATAGACGCCGTGGCTCCTTTCTGTATGAACCGATCCTATAGTGCAGTGTGACGCAATCGCGTTGGGAAAGGGGTGATCAAATTGTGCAGTTTCTTTTGAGTTGGGGAAGTGAGAATTGGAATATAAGAGATATTCATACATAACATCGCGCTTGAATTATTTGAAGAGTTGAGCAGGTGGACCTTATAGCAGGTATTAATCTACAATCAAAAAGATTGAAACCTGACCCACCTTAAACTAATTCTTATACAGATATTCTAAAGCAATTAATAATGATAATAAAGCCTTTTATTCCGAAACTAGACAAAGCAAAATTTACAATAATAGTTACGACAAAATTACAAAAAGGCCCCGAATTACGATGTGCCTCATGGCATAGGCCTCCTCTAACAGTTTCCCTTGTCGTCTGTCTTGGGGTACCCTCCTCCAGTTGGACCTGTTGTCAGCTTTATTTCTTCCTCCCATCGGGTAAGCTGTCTTCCTCGATTTCTATGATTTTGCCATCCCTTGGATACTACTCTATCACTAATAGTCTGAAACACAGGTTCAACCTAGTTCAGGCAAATAAGCAACTGTCTTCTTTTATATGTTTAAGATATTTTATTGTAAAATGTGCCTTATGTTATAATATGGAGATCAGTGGTGGCCCAGTAGTATCGGCCGCGACTTACAAGTTATAGGTCGTGGGTTCGAGCCCAGGCAGGCGCTTTACTTTGTGTAAATTATTTCATCACCACTGCTATCAAAACGGTGAAGGAAAACATCGTGAGGAAACCGGCATGTCCCAGAACTAAAAATTCGAATACATTGACATCCACCAAATCGCACTGGGCCCGCGTGTTGGATTACGGCCTATTCCCTCTCACAGAGAGGAGGCCTGTGTCCCAGCAGTGGGAACATTAATAGGCTGATGATGTGTGTGATGTGATGTGTGATAAATAAACGATATTATTATAATATATTATTATATTACTACCTTACTCCACTTGCCTTTAGTGTTTCGCATCATGTGGCCTGTCCAACTCCACTTTTGTTGGTCTATTCTTGTTAGAATATCGGAAAATGCAATAAGGTTGAATATTATTTAAATATTAAATTTCCTTTTCAACAAAATTTTTATCAATTTAATTGGACCGTGACAATCAGAGGCTATAGGAAAAGTGTCATTCTATGTCACCTATGCTGTTAGGCGGGTAAGGCATTAATTACATGACATTTCGATAGCACTGGACATTCCCATACATTTTTGTCATTTTTCCAATCGCTATCAGAACGCCTTCGTTGATAGAATGTCACTTGTCTAACTCCTTAAGGCTGTTACTAAGAAATTTCAGATAGAAAATACATTAACACTAAGCTAGATCTCGTGCTCAGTAGTAACGTTAATGACCTCTAGACCAACGAGGTACCTGGAAAATGTGTTAAATATGGTGTATTTGGCGCAGCCGTGGAACACACAATGTCATATTTATATTGCTTTTCTGTTTTTTATTGTTGTTTAGTTTTGAGTTTTATTTTTATTTTTCTTTTTTATATTGTGTGCTTTAGTGGCTTGTGACAAATAAATATGTTTTCTTTCTAAAAAAATATGTCTCAGATGTATTGCCAAGTGATAAGATCTTAAGTGTGGATAATAGGATTTTTTTTTGTTGTTAAATATTCAGGACACTTTGGAAGAGAATCTGTTTCATCATACGCCTGGTTAAACCTATGCTTACAAAGGTATAAAAAAGGGAATAGGTTTTGAATAATTGAGTAGAACACAAATTAGGTTTTAATATCTCGCATTTTGTCCTAGAAGCTCAAATAATTTGAACAAAATTTTAGGTCTACTAACGACGCGTTGAGCTCTCGTCTAAGTAATAACAGCTCTATGTTCCGATACTTAAGGTCCAAGGTTTAGCTTGCTGAGGTCGGTTCGTAGATGAGTGAGCAGCCATTAGATAGATACCGAGACACCTCCGTGTCTTGGAAAACACGTCAAGCCGTTGGCAGTTTTTACGGGTAGTTGATAGTCTAAAATCAGTCATGAATACCAACCAGACTTGCAAAGAGATATTGTATTACTTAGTTACTGGGTTGTGAAGGACAGGCAGGCAGTCACTCCATGTATAAAACTGGTATCAAGCTGAATCCGATTTTCAAAGTCAAAGTCAAGGTGACTTTGTGGAGGACAGACAGGCAGTCACTCCATGTAAAAAAATGGAATCAAGCTGAATCCGATTTTCAAAGTTAAAGTCAAAGTGACTTTGTGGAGGACAGACAGGCAGTCACTCCATATAAAAAAATTGAATCAAGCTGAATCCGATTTTTAAAGTCAAAGTTAAAGTGACTTTGTGGATGGCAGACAGAGTCACTCTTTGTAAAAAACTGGAATCAAGCTGAATCCAATTTTCAAAGGCAAAGTCTAAGTGACTTTGTGGAGGATATACAGGCAGTCACTCCATATAAAAAACTGTTATCTAACTGAATCCGATTTTCAAAGACAAAGTGATTTTGTGAAGGACAGTCATGTAAAAAATTGGTATCCAGCTGAACACGATTAGACTGGAAGCCGACACCAATATATACATAGTGGGGTAGGCAGATTGTTAACGATGTAATTATTGTGTTAAAGTTGAATTCTATACTTTTCACCTTGTTACAAAAAGAATACTTTTAATATTACAAAATAATGTGAAAGGCTGTAATATTGGATGTTTGACAAGTATTCATGCCTCAAAAGCTGAATAGATTAGGATGGAACTTGGCGCTCAGATTGACCTTGGTATTTATTAATAGGATACTTTTATCTCGGTGGTCCTATGTTTCCTTGGTATAATTAAGATACATGGAAACAGAAACACGGAGAACGAAGCCGGTACCAAAAAAAAGTCAATCTGCTTAGCCTTTTTCAACTTTATTGTGGTCGACTTCCAGTCTAAAAGTCCAGCTGGTCAAGCCGGTACCAGTAGATAGAATTAAATAATTTCAAACGACTAAAATCAAAATGGCCACTCTGTGTGACTGAACTAATCTCGCAATTTGCCCACTTAATGAGCCGCTCCGTTTTAGATTACCCTTGCTAATTAATTTAGACTGTAATTATTTAAGTTTCTATACCCCTGTTTTATTAGTATTCATATTTTATTTTACGGATCTGAAATTAAATCCTTTAAGGATATAACATGATTTATATCTCATAGTTGTATTAGCACAGGAAGAGGTAATGACACACTATTGTGATCGTCATCAACATTTCAGTAGTAAGAAGTCTACTGTCGTAATGAGCCACAACGAGCGGTCCTGTGCCTCTTCTATCCAGTTTTCTCGATGTCTTTACCAGATCAATAGTTCACCTTTCTGTCGTCGGGTATTCCGATAGACAGTTGCCACTCCAGAAATTTTCCCCCTTATCGATCGGCCATCTGTCCTGCGACTAATTTGCCTGCCTATACTGACACTTAAATTAGGGAAATCTTCAGGCTATTTCAGTTACTCTACATAACATAAAGATATTCATACAAAACATCACGCTTGGATTCCCCCAAGGGCTAGGCAAAGGTGCATTTATAGTACACGCACATTTTCCCAGTTGTGTTTTAGTCCTGTATATACAACTACATATTAATAGGTTACCTATGTTTGCAATATTTTTAAGTATGTGAGAACCATGTTCCTATTTATCAAATGAATGAATTTATCTGTTAATGCTTTTAATACTTTATACCTAAACGTAGTAAAGTATTTAGTGCTATTCTGGATGCATGGTCTTCACGCATGTGAATTAATGTATGTATGTAAGTATAGTAAAACACTTTTTTTTTAAAGAGTAATTGTGGAGTTTCTGGTCCGTTCTTCTCCATAGCAAGCTACTTTTCTGATTTGACGGTAGAATCAATTATTATTACTTGTATATTTGAATGTCGCACTTTTGAATGTCAACAACGTTCAAAAGTGTCGCTTATTAGCCTAATTGAAATAAATAATTTTGACTTTGACTTTGAATATGTTTATTTGGTTGGCCGGAGACTTTTTGCCATTTATTACATTAGTTTCAGTAGCTTTACTAAGCTTTACCTAAGTAACTTTATGCACGATATTCATGACAAACAATTTGACTGGTACGCAGCACAAATATCAAACAGTTTTCCCAAAATAGTAATCCCCAAAGAGGAAAATCCAATAACTTATGTCTGACCTTTGACTCGAACCACCTTTAGCAATTGCACTTTAGCTAGAAGCCTTACGTTCAGTTGCCTGAGGTGGCTCTATAGAGGAAAAGAGGACTAATATAGAATATTTCTCAGGATGCTGACTGGCTTTCTATTTCATCTTTTACGGAAAGCTCAAGAAAAGCCTTCGGTAAATATCGTCTATCTTCGGAAACACATTTTTGCGGTGTTGAGATTTAATATAGAGCTGTTACAAGCATGGAAGTACTTGCCTATTAGAAGGTGAGCTGACAGAGTTTTTCAATATGAAAGGGCTCCCCTGACCATTGGCTCCATATATCTAAAACTTTTCAAATAATTATATTCTCGGTGTTCTTTCAGCAAATCGCACCTAAGCTATCAACTTTTCGTCCTGAATATGCTTGCTCAAAAACCCTGCCAGCTTCCTCTTTATATTTTACTAACTGCTGCCCTCGGCTTCGCTCCCGTGGACCACGCCACAGGACCCATTTTCGGGATAAAAAAAATAGCCTATGTCACTCAGGAATAATGTAGCTTTCTATTGGTGAAAGAATTTTTCAAATCGGTCCAGTAGTTTCGGAGCCTATTCGGTACAAACAAACTAACAAATAAAAATAGTATAGACTAGCTTCTGCCTGAGGCTTCGGCCGCGTAAAAAGTGTTTTATCCTCCCAAGGGAATACAAACTATCCTATATCCTTCCCAAGGTCTCAAACTATCTACATGCCAAATTGCATCTAAATCGGTCCGTAGATCTAGAGATTACTCCCTACAACCTCACAAACTTTACCTCTTTATAATATTATTAGGATAGATTACTCATCATCTGCTTAGCCTTTGACCAACTATATTGGGGTCGGCTTCCAGTCTAACCGGAGTCAGCTAAGTACGAGTGTTTTACGTGGAGCGACTGCCTATCTAACATCCAAAACCCAGAAGCTGGGTAACACGGTACCCCTTGGCAAGTCTGGTGTCAGATCTCAAGCTTCTGACTACCCGTAACGACTATGAAAGATCTTCAAATGACAACCGGGACCAACGGCTTAACGTGCTTTCCGAGGCACGGAGGAAAATTGGTATGTTCAAATGGTCACCCATCCACGGACCGACCTCGTCAAGCGTTGTTTAACCTTGATGATCGACCCGTGTGGCTGTTATTATTTAGCCACGAGCTCCTCTATAAGTATAGATTACTATGATTGCAAATTATAGATTTTCTAATTATTCCAAAATAACTTTTGGAAAGTTTTGAGTGATAACTGACGATTTGCGATCAGAGTAGGTAACCCGGCAGAGTAAAAACTTCGCTAAATGATAAGAGTATTCTTGTGTTTCTTCAGTGTTCATAATTGCTCACCTTTCCGAAAAGCATTTTGTTCAACAACAAAAACAATTGACGGCACACAAATACTGCAGCGGTTCTAACCCTGCAAAGTTCCTAGACAGTTCAACTTTACCATCAACTCGGAAACCACCCACGTCTACATACAAATTTGACAGATAACAGCTTCCAACCAACTCACACATTCCCAGAACTTATGGCCAAAGCATGACTACCAAATCTCAAGTGGACGATCACAAAAACAGCCAAACCCTCATCGTGGTAAGTTACTTATAACTACATACTGTCTTCGGGTCCAAACGACCCGCCCCCCCGATTTAATTGTCCAACTTCCTGACTTTATGCACTTGGATTTAATGGCAGTCGGCAGCCGACGGGTTAAAATCTTGATTGTAAAGACCGTGGTGTAGTGAGCGCGGGTTAAAGATGATAAAAGGTTGTCTGAGGCAAATTCCTTTTTTTGGGTTCCGTACCTAAAGGGTAAGAACGGGACCCTATTACTAAAACTCTGCGGTCCGTCTATCTGCCTGCCTGCCTGTCTGTCTGTCCGTCACCAGGCTGCATCTCATCAACCGTGATAGCTAGAAAGTTGAAATTTTCATAGATGATGTATTTCTGTTGCCGCTATAACAACAAATACTAAAAACAGAATAAAATAATATTTAAATGGGGCTCCCATACAACAAACGTGATTTTATGCCGTTTTTAAGGTTTCCGTACCCAAAGGGTAAAAATGGGACCCTATTACTAAGACTCCGCGGTCCGTCTGTCTGTCGGTCTGTCACCAGGCTGTATCTCATGAACCGTGATAGCTAGACAGTTTAAATTTTCACAAATGATGTATTTCTATTGCCGTTATAGCAGCAAATACAAAAAGATAAATAAAATAAATATTTAAGTGGGACTCCCATACAACAAACGTGATATTTTTGCCATTTTTGCGATAATGGTACAGAACCCTTCTTGCGCGATTCCGAATCGCACTTGGCCGGTTTTTTCTTTAAATTTGCACCCTTAATGTGTAATTGTTTTGACAGCACGAAACACGAGCGTTTTCTTTCGTTATGGCAATCCAACAGTTGTATGAAGCAATTAATGCAATCAAAACTCGCGTGTGCGCAATTAGGCTGCTAATAATTGTGCTACACACAAATTCATACAACCGATCGCAATCTTCATTTTTAGGGTTCCATACCCAAAGGGTAAAAATGGGCCCCATTACTATGACTCCACTGTCCGTCCGTCTGTCTGTCTGTCTGTCACCGGGCTGTATCTCATGAACCGTGATAGCTAGATAGTTGAAATTTTCACCGATCATGTATTCCTGTTGCCGCTGAAAAACAGAATAAAATAAATATTTAAGTGGGACTCCCATACAACAAATATGTTTTTGTGACGTTTTTTGGATATTGTAACAGGCTTATTTTCGAAGCATATGGATTACGAATTTCATTCAGCTGTGATTTAGTGTATTACGCAATGAGGATTCTCTATTTTCTTTTCTGTTGAAGTTTCTTGTTATTTCTGTAAATTGTTACTACTATAGTCTTATGATCAAAATAATGTTTTTCTTTTCTATTTCATAAGACTAGTTTCCCACCAGATAGTGAAAAAAATATCTACGCCTTGAAGATGTTTTATGTCAAATGAGTCCTTTAATGGAGATAACAATTGAAAACGAAGCGTTAGACGCTCTTGCTCCGATGAAATATAATTTATTAGACAGAAAATAGCTCTTATATAGGCACACCGACGCTGAAACAGACTTGCAAATGACGAACCATCATCTTCATCCATTATCTATTTCTAGTTGGGGATATTGTGCTCAACGACTGGAAATAGGCCTTAGTTAATTGACTTTTTGTGAGTGAAAAAAGTACAACAAATTCAAAGATTGAAATCAAAATATTTTATTTTTATTTTACATAGGCCTACATGGGCACTTATAAAAGTCGACAAAAGGTGCACGGTTCGGGTTAGTCGTTTTCTATGGAGAAGAACCGGCAAGAAACTCCATGGTTACTCTTTTAAAAATGGTTTGGTTTTACAATATTTCCATGATACAGCATTAGTACTTCGATATGGGGGGACAACGTAGGCCCGACAATAAGTCGTAAGAAATAAAATAAAAAAAATGTAAAACGAGATAAAAAGGTAACAAATGTTAACAATCATCTAGAAATCCAGAAGGCCTACAATGTCCACACATTCACAAAACAATCGGTAAAAGAATCTATACAAAGGTAAAAAACCGGCCAAATGCGAGTCGGACTCGCGCACGAAGGGTTCCGTACCATTATCGCAAAAAAATGCAAATAAAAACACGTTTGTTGTATGAAAGCCCCACTTAAATATTTATTTTCTTCTGTTTTTAGTATTTGTTGTTATAGCGGCAATAGGAATATATCATCTGTGAAAATTTCAACTGTCTAGCTATCACGGTTGATGAGATACAGCCTGGTGACAGACGGACAGACAGACAGACGGATCGCGAAGTCTTAGTAATAGGGTCCCGTTTTTACCCTTTGGGTACAGAACCCTATAAAAAACAAATTAAATAAATAGAACATCATAGTATAATTTTAATCAACAGAAACTAAAACCCGACTATTGCAAAAACAGGATAAAAATAAAATTAAACTACGAACGCGTATAAAAGGGCAGGGGTCATAGGGCGTCAAAAAATTCGTCCACATCGCTGTCAACGTGAAAAGTGCCCAGAACGCTGGCAGCATTGCCACGTTGAATGGCAATGCTGATTCTCTGGCCAAGGAAAAGCCCAGCCCTCTGGTCACGTGAAGAGTCGACTAACCGTTTACTTACTTCTCGAAACACTCGAAGAGCACTCGGACCCCATGGACCTAATGTTTCAACCCCAAACGGCTCAAATATATAACTTCCAATAAGGTTGTTGTATTTGCGCCGTTTGAGGTTTTCCGCACCAGCAGCAGCTGCCCCAGCACAGCCCGCCGTGCTAAGAAGATGGGATGGCGCAAGGGTGTCGACACATGTTGCATCCCACACCAAAGGCCTACCCACCTTCCAAGGCATTATGGTCATCCCGTCTGGTCTCTTCCCATCGTCGCGCGCCAAGCCATTGGGTTCTAAAACAGCTGGCACCCCGGCGGTGACAAGAGCCCGACGTATGATGTCATTAATGCTAGCGTGCCGTGCTAACCGACCAGCGCTCCTACTGCAGGATAGGCCATGGTGTCCGAGGCGGTCGACTGCTTCACCACATTGACAACGATGAGGAGCTCCGCTAGGAGCACCCAAACGCAGACATGTAGCGATCCGGAAGGTGTTGTCACTCAACATAGTACCTATGTTGGGTGACGGTAGTGCCTGTAGCCAGAGGCCCGACTCCCATTCTCCCACAGCCAGCAGGCGCGCACGCTCAGCAGTATTGGTGGACGTATCAATAAGTTTATTCCGTACCAACCTGCAGAGCGGCTCATCCCACTGTCTCTGGGAAAAAGGGGTCTCGGGCAACGCTGTATTCGGGCAAGCCACTTTCCAGGCATTCACTGCATCGGTCGAGTACGGCACTTCACAGTTAACCAGTGATGGCAACAAAATTTTCCTGGTTAACTTTTCAGTGCTGTGGACCGAAGACAGGAACGCCGGTAGGCTTAAACTAGAAATTTTGCGGATGCCGAGCCCACCGAAGCGAATGGGTAGAGTAGCTTGCAGCCACGCTCGGTCATCCAGGGCCACATTTAGGATAGATGATAGTGTGCGACGAATAATCTGATCAATTTTGTCCAAGAGAATTTGTGTATGCTTCCATAATGGCGAAGCGCGAAGAAAGTACATGAAATTTGGACCAAAGCAACAATAACGAATGAGGGTGATAGCCGAATGTACATTAATTTTAGAGAGTCTGTCCGAAATATTGTTGAAATGTGTTATTTTGGCGTCAATGAATGGAGAAAAACTATCTTCCAAAATTGGGGCACCTAGGAGGTGCAGTGAACTACTTTCTGCAATTTTGATCTCTGGTGCTATTGTTTTGAATTTTTGAAGGGTCGATTGTCTGTCCGTATTGTCACAGATGAAAATTTCACATTTGGAGTGGTTGAGTTCTAGGCCAATGGACTGGAATTGCTGCTTCAGGAATTGAAAATCTTTCAAAACTGAATCTACGTCACCTCCTAGTGTGCCATCATCTAGATACCAGACGTTGAATTTTGAATTTAATTGTTTGATGATAGGATGAATAGCCAAACTGAAAATGACTGGCCCGAGAGGGTCACCTTGTTGGCATCCTACTGCAGATTGCAAAAGATTTTCTTTATATAATAATTTAGAAGGGTGCCTGTAGCACTGCCAAATAAAACCGAAAATTTCAGGAAGTTCCTTTTTTACCTCCGCCAACAAAGTGTCCCTGTTAACAGAATTAAAGGCGTTCTTAACGTCAACCTTGAGGATGACCTCACCCTTGTCAGAATTTAAAAAAGTAGAAAGGGCATGTACAGCAGCCTCACAGCCTCCCCTAGAGCCAAAGCCAACCTGTAGGGGCTGGAACTTATTGGTGAGTCTTTGGCCGTAGAGTTTGCAGCAAATTTTGGCTGCCATACGCCTGTAGGTACATCCGACGGCAATAGGACGAATGCCGCCGTCCCTCTTGCGCAGGGCACATAAGTTGGCCCCGTACAAGACATCGACGACGGCATCGTTTATACCGCCGGAGAGCATTAGGTTGGTTAGAGCCGCAAGCTCCTTCAAAAGAGTCTCACCAGCGTCCCCGGCGCCTTATTTTTATTTAAGTGTATTTATAGGTAGTTATTGTTAATTAAGTATATTATATTATGTAAATTTTAGATTATTAATAAATAACTTCATCTTATTGGAAAAAAAAAAAAACAGGATTGATATTGTAGAACTCCGATAGATAGTGCCAGTATAAACACTAGGCACTAGCACTGCTAAAACCATAATCCAAGAAGGGTGTGGCTTCGTCGTATTTAGATAAAAATAGACTTTAAGCCAAATCAATTATAAAGTAGTCATAAAGACTTTACCGGAGTTTTACAATCCCAAAATTGGAAAGAATGAAACTCAGGCTAGATTCTGTGTCGGTTCATGATTTATTTCATGGCCCATTTGATATGATGCAGAATGTGGAAACTTGGCATCAGTATAGGAGATAGTGGCCCAATTATTACATTCACGTACGTATTGTAAGCCAAGTTGAAAACTTTTTTTGTACAGGATTGGAGCTTTATCCATTATTTTTTGATGAAATGGTGTTGTAGGATATTGCCCTCTGACTTTGGTTTCAAGAAAATTTAAAACCGGCCAAGTGCGAGTCGGACTCGCGCACGAAGGGTTCCGTACCGTTATCGCAAAAAACGGCAAACAAATCACGTTTGTTGTCCATTCAACAATAGCGGAGTTTTAGTAATAGGGTCCCGTTTTCACCCTTTGGGTACGGAACCCTAAAAACTGAGACAGAATATTGTATTTAAACTAGCTTTTTTCCCGTGGCTTCGCTCTTATGACCTATATCACAGAATAAAAGTAAGATATGACTCTCAAAAATATGATGGTTTTCTATCCGTGACCGTTTACAAATAATTCTTTCTCTGTCTTTTGAAAAACATTTAATTCTTAATAAATATAAAGATTTTTACATGATTGTTTATGGCATTTGGTAAGTATGGCATAAACAATCATGTAATTTATTTATTTTATTTGTTAATCCATATAATTTTATTTTCACCTCGTTTTCCTTAATTTACCCAAAGGCCATTTCCCGTATTTCAAAACGTTCAAAATCATGTCGCAATCTCATCTCAGTTACAACCAATGTCGAAAAGAGTTGTCAAAAATATAGACAAATTAGAGGTATTATTTTAGACAGATTAACAAATACCTATAAATGATTTCTAAATTAGACTGTTAAATTAATAAAATAGAGTGATGTAGCTTGTTATTAATTTTCAATAATAATCGAAGGTTTTTTTTCGATGTGGCTCATCCAATTACAGTGAAGAAAGTTACAAAAAGTGTTAAAAAAAAAACTTATTTCGTTATTACACATTACATGGAGTTATAATAATAGGACCGATGTTTGTACTGATTCTCGTATTGTTACGAATTCTTAATTCATAAAAATACGAGAATCAGAACAAACCTTAAAAAAATCCGCCCGGTGTATTCCAACCCCAAAAACGTGTTCAAATACTCGGAGACATTAAGATCCAGGCGAAAACTTGAAGTTTTATAGCGGAATTATTATAATGAACTGGCGTAATTACATACATTGTAACCGAGCCGCTTCATAAAACAAATAAGCACTTTAGACGGGGTACTTGAGGGTGTTTCAAGCCATGAGAGGGGTTGTAGACTGTTATTATAATTATGTGGAAACTTTTGAGGAATTCATTGGACAGCCAAAGCATGGTGGGTTTTAGGAGTTCATGATTGTAACGTTACTAGTAAACGGGTCTCTGCTTCATATGTTTTTTACGAATTGATTAAATACCGAGATTTGATTAGAATTTGTATGTTTAGTATTTATTGAATTAAGTATTTTACCTATGTTTGCAATAAATTGTGAGAACCATGTTCCTATTTAACAATTTAATGAATTTACCTGCTAATGCTTTTATTACTTTATATACCTGTACGTAGTATAGTGTGTAGTGCTATTTTTGGGTGCATCGTCCTCACATATATGAATTTATTAATGTAAATATTAAATTTTGTAAATATTGTAAAACATCAATTTTCTTTAAAAAGAGTAAGTATGGAGTTTCTTGTGCGTTCTTCTCCATAATAAGTTATTTTTTCGAATGCACGGCAGAATCAATTGTTGTAACTTGAAAATTTTATTTTTTATATGTTTGACGTTCAAAAGTGCCCCTTAATGGTCTAATTGAAATAAATATATTTGACTTGGACTTTGACTTTATTAGCATTTCATTTTTGAGAATACTGTCACAGGATCGCAAAATACCCCTTATTTTGACTCCTGAAAGACATCCACTAAGCAGCGCCTTAACTATTTAAATCGTCTATTATATTCTGAGATTTATTTTATTAAATTTAAGACAATCATTTAGGATTACGAACGCGATTGGAACAGACTGCCTGCGTCTGTTTCCAAACGCATTCAACCCAAATCTCTTTAAAATTAGAGTGAATAGGCTTCTTCTGTGTAAGCTCACTCCATCGTCGACTTTGTCTTTGTCACCCTTGACCTAGACTAGAGTCAAGAGCAAACACATCTCAAATAAAAATACGGCCAAGTGCGTGTCGGACTTTGCACATTTAGGGTTCCATACCAAACCGCAAAATAAATTTGGTTGTTATAAGAAAAATGAAAAAATCTGATTTATTGATCTATTGGTATTTGTTAGAAAAATATACGTAATAATAAAGATTATCACCAAATTTCAAGTTCATAGGTCAATCAGAAGTTAAAAATTCATCGAAATACAATGTTGTTAAAAATGCTGACTTTGGTGGCTTCATATTCCTTTGTTTTCCAATATTTTTTAAAACAATAAATACAGTATCTACTCAACGAGTTCTAAACAACGATAGCCCACTCGATGAGGGGGGGTGATTGTTTTGCACGCCCCCTTTTATAAAATATTTTTCAATGTTTTTTGACAATTTAATTTGTACCGTTTGGATCGTTCGGGGACGGAACCCTAAAAAGTAAATCCTAAAAATTCTTCTTGATAACTAAACTTTTTTGTTAAAATGTATTGAAAAAATATGAAAGCAGTACGTGGGTGAAATTACTTTCAAAGAAAATACACTGAAAGGTTCAGAAAACCTATATCTATTCGAAAACAAGATTATCCCTTCGAGGAAAAAATTGTCCTTTGTACCTAACGCAGATCTTAGTACTGAAATTAAAAATGATTGGTGCTTATTATTTTGGTTTTCTTTGATCTACACATTTGGGTGATGTTTTAATATAAACATAATTTAACGTGGGTACAATAACACTTAAGATGCTTACACATACCAAAATTGTCATTTGTCTTTCATTTACTTATGAATAGTCTATTTTCAGGGTTCCGTACCCCAAGGATAAAAACGGGACCCTATTACTAAGACTCCACGGTCCATCTGTCTGTCTGTTTGTCACCAAGCTGTATCTCATGATCCGTGATAGCTAGACAATTGAAATTTTCACAGATGATGTATTTCTGTTGCCGCTATAACAACAAATACTCAAAACAGAATAAAATAAATAATTAATTGAGTCTCCCATACAACAAATGTGATTTTTTTGCGATAATGGTACGGAACCCTTCGTGCGAGAGTTCGACTCACACTTGGCCGGTTATGTTATCTATTGGACTAACCATTAGATATTAAATTATGCTCTTCTGCTATACGCCCTTGACATTTATTACGACCAAGTCTAAAAAGGCTTCTTGTAAAAACAGACATAAATAAACAAAATCTGTTACACAACATATAAATCTCAACAAGAGACGATTCTTCGAAACTGATATAGATCGTTTTTGTGCTGCATTTTAAGAGCTATCTACTCTTTATTTAAAAAGAAATATCAATTAATAAAAATACATTAAATTTCTACATGTTATTGATTCTAAAATGTTAGTAAACTTTTTTTTTAAAGAGGTATATGTTTCACTAATCTCCTTCCAACAAAACCATAAAAATGAGAAATAATTATTGATAGCATGCATTTCGTAAAGTATTCATTGATTATTTTTGTACTAACACTAATTTGTAGACAATTTGATAACGAACATTATGTAAGTTTTTTTTTTTCAAAAGACCAATATTCGATTTTATAAAGACTTTATTCTAAAATCTGGGCGTATTCACTACTGTATATCATGCGCCACCAGTGCCGCTAGGCCAATAGGAATTCTCATATCTCATGCTGATTTTTTGGCCAGGGTACGGCCTTAAGCATCTGTCACTCATCACGTTTCTGAGCAAGATTTGAGTTTAGTAAATTGGATTCTCACTTGTGAAACGCAAAAAAATTAAACGCTTCCTAAATTATTTGTCAATAATCAACAGATTTTTGCTGCTTTATTTAAATGAGAAACCAGCAAGCTTCGTCCAGAGGTGGTAGCAAGCGGGGTGGCGATCGCGGTATGATGGCCATAGGGCATTGCGAGTTGTTGTAGCTGGCTGTAGAGGCTATCCGTGTTTCCTCACAGTAAAACAATAGACGATCGCACGCTAGCTATGTGCAGGCCACATAGAAATGGCGTCGGGCGCGGCGTCATAACCACGTCCGAGCAACGACTTACCATGTGTCCTAAATTGCGCTTTATTGCTATGTATTTTGAATAAAATTTGAATGGAATAGGAAGCCGTCCGTGCCATGTCCACGCTCGACGCCATATCTATGTGGCCTGCGCCTTAGGCTCGTTAGTTTTTGAGTCTATTAACCGATAGTTCTGGCAGTAAGTGGAAATTACGTTTTGTTTTCGTACTTTTCGGCTTATTTTTGATTAATTTTGTTTCGGTATCCAAGGCAGTTCAATCGTGTTCCATGAATCGGTGAACTTCTTTGCCTCAGCGCTATTTTGATGACATTGTTCACACTGGATGTTAGCAGTTGCAGTGCTTGGCAATACCTCATCTGCAATGAGATATTGGTCGATTCTAGGCTCCAGAGCCTTGAACATCGGCGCCAAGTTGCCAGTCTGTCGGTTTTTTATCGGTTACATTTCGGGGAGTGTGCGTTGGAATTGCATGAACTAACTTCTCCTAGCCCTTTCCATCATCGGACTACAAGACGTACGGCGATGTGTCATCGGTACATGGTGGACATCCCACCCATACGCACCAAACGTTTTGGGAATACTTTCATTATTCGTACAGCTAAGGAGATAGATAGGAACAAAAGATGATAATATACAGGAAAAATACAATTGGATAGAACATACAATCACAACAACCACTAAAGAACAGAGCAACAGGAAAGAAAATTCAAACAATTATATGACGGACAAAACTACCAAACTTCTTGAACAAAGAGCAGTTCTAATAAGTGCGAAAAGTACAGATAAAAATAGGAAAGAAATAGCGAAAATCAGCAAAGAAATAAAAGAAAACATAAGGAAAGACAGAAGACAACAACGGATGGAAACAATAGAGAGACATATTAGTCAGACCGGAGGAATAAAGAAGGCGTACAAAGAATTAACTAACAAAAAGGAATGGATTGTGAAGATGGAAAATAAGAGTGGGGTGGAGAAGATAGGCAGACAGGACATACTCAAGATCGCCACAGATTACTACACCGAACTATATAAAAACAGCACTCAGGGAAGAGAAATAGACTTACCAGAGAATGAAACAATACCTTATATCATGCAAGAAGAAACAGAAAAAGCTATTGACTCACAAAAAAACGATAAAGCTCCAGGGCCAGACGGCATAAGCAATGAAATACTAAAGCAAACGAAAGCAGCACTGGCACCTATACTCACAGAATTTTTCAACAAGGTGATTAACACTGAAACCATCCCAAAACAATGGACTGAATCCACAATAATCCTTATTTTCAAGAAAGGGAACCACTGCGATATTGGAAACTACCGGCCCATTAGTCTAATGTCTAATATTTACAAGATCTTTGCGAAGATTATTTTGAAAAGAATAGAAAGGAAACTAGACGAGCAACAACCAATAGAACAGGCAGGATTCCGCAAGGACTTCTCTGTATTAGACCATATCCATACAGTAAAGCAAATTATTGAAAAGTATGTTGAATACCAGCTTACATACTACATAGCTTTTATTGACTACAGCAAGGCTTTCGATTCTCTGATACACTCAAAAATTTGGGAAGCCTTAAAGGAAATGGGTATAGACCACAAATACATTAGGATTATAAAAAATATTTACAGGCACAGTTCGGCTCGTATCCGACTAGAAAAGGAAGGGAATGTGTTTCAAATACAAAAAGGCGTGAGACAGGGTGACCCCCTTTCACCAACACTTTTTCTGGCTGTACTGGAGAGGATATTCAGGAATCTGGATTGGACGGACATGGGCATAACTATCAATGGCCGCACGCTAACACACCTCCGATTCGCGGATGATATTGTATTATTTGCAAAAACACCAGAGGATTTAAGCAAGATGATAAATGAACTAGCGTCAGAAAGTGCTAAGGCCGGATTGAAGTTAAATCCAGATAAGACAAAAATCATGACCAATGGCAACAAATACCCTGTAACAGTGGAACAGTCTCAAATCTCCTATGCCGACGAATACATATACCTCGGTCAACTGATGTCTCCAAAAGACAACGAGAGCAAAGAAGTTGAAAGAAGAGTTGTGAATAGTTGGAAAAAATACTGGTGTCTAAAAGAAATAATGAAAGACAAGAGTCTACACATCTCAGTAAAAAGCAAACTTTTCAACACATGTATCCTGCCTGTATTGGCATATGGGAGCGAAACATGGGCTTTAACAAAAAACGTAGCAAACAAACTCTCCGTATGCCAACATGCCATGTTAAGGAGTATGTCAGGGATCAAAAGGAAAGAAAAAGTAAGGAATACCAACATCAGAAGCAAGACAAAGGTCCAGGACATAACTCGGAAAATACGGAGACAAAAGTGGAAATGGGCGGGCCACATGATCAGAGGAAAGGATAAATGGAGCAAAATAACCACACAGTGGTACCCAAGGGATGGAAAAAGAAAAAGAGGTAGACCACAGAAAAGGTGGGATGACGACATCAGACAAGTCGCTGGAACAACATGGGGTAGAGTGGCCATGGAAAGGCCGGAATGGAGAAGATTGGAGGAGGCCTTTGCCACCTGGCAAACGGACACACAAAAATGGAACAAAAGATGTATCTATGAACAACAAAGAAAATAATGTGTCCGGTAGAAGGCTTTATATACAGCTAAGGAGTGGAATTCCCTGCCGGAGTCTCTATTTCCTGAGAGCTACAACCTGGGAGTCTTTAAGTCAAGAGTGAATAGGTTTCTTCTAGGTAAGCGCGCTACATCGTCGACCACATCATCACTTACCATCAGGTGAGATAGTGGTCAAGCGCGAGCCTAACAATAATAAAAAAAATAAAAAACTGTGTGGAGGGCTAGCTTAGTGATTAGTCCTGTAACGCTAGCAACCCCATAGTCACTTTACTTAACATAAGCGCGCGGTATACCATGGTTTTGGAACCTACGGAAAAAGAGGGGAGTTATAAGTTTGACGTGTGTACCTGTGTGTCTGTGTATTTGTATATTTGTATATCTGTCTGTGGCATCATAGCTTCTAAGCGGATAAAGCGATTTTGATTTCGTTTTTTTTTGTTTGAATGGTGACTTTATCGAGAACTTTTAAGAACACTTTCTCAGCTTTTTTTAGGGTTCCGTACCTCGAAAGGAAAATATGGAACCCTTATGGGATAACTTTGATGTACGTCCGTCCGTCCGTATATCTGTCTGTCAAGACCCTTTTTCTCAAGAACACGTGCTTGTATCAAGCTGAAATTTATATCAAATACTCAAGTCTACTGTTGCTTAAAGCTGTGAAAAAATCAAACTTCTAAACCAACGCAATCAAAAGATACAGCCGTTTATGCCGCAAATTGCTGACACTTGCAGGGGAATCAAAACCTACAGAGTACTTCCCGTGAACTCAGAATCTTGAAATTTGGTAAGAAACAACGTCTTATAGCGCAGATAAAGGAAAAAAAATGTTACATCATATAATAAAAACATTTTTAATAATTTTAAACTTTCCCTTTCCTCATGAACGCGTAGAGGTATTAAATTGAAATTTATATAGAATACTCAGGTCTATAATACCTTTAAGCTGAGGTTTGTACGGAACCCTCGGTGCGCGAGTCCGACTCGCACTTGGCCGGTTATTTTTAATGAAAATCGGTTTAGCCGTTCAAAAGTTATGTCTTACTGTTTGAATCGGAGTGTTTTCGCAATATATCGTGTCTTAATTACGAGTTCAATAGATCGTCGAATGAAGGTTGTCTATTACTAGATAAAATATGTAGCATACAATAAAAATCTGTAGGGGTTTTTAAATTTAACATGTATTTTTAAGTGGTAATTTGCTTGCTAGATACAGAATTTTTATAATTGGATTTAAAAAAAATCTCCCACAAAAAATGCTATGGGTAATTTAGGTACCAACGCTAGGGCCATAGGCTGCATACTTTTATCCCGGAAAATGCACGACTTCTATGGGCCTGCTCCCACTTTGCATATACTCCACCTTAGTCTATCTAGGTAAACTACCAGAGACGAAGCGTTGAATTTAACAGACACTGTTCAGTACAATGGGGCAATTGTGCTGGGCTACAGGTAGCAATCAGCGCCCACTGTGTTAGTGCGAGCAATTTGGGACCACAAGACGATATGCCGAGACACGGCACACGGCTGTGTATTCGATAACCGTTTAGGAATAGCTTAAGGGGGTACGGCTTAACGTGTTAGGTAAATGCTGGAGTGTTTGATCTTGGGTAACTAGATGTATGGGTACATAGATTGGAAAGGCTTAGGTACTTAGAGTCTGGCAAACGAAAGCAGCGCGGCAAATTTAAAAAATATCAGCATAGCATCCCCAAAAACTAGTATGAAATACCTGGAATAACCTAATTTGATACTTTAGAATTATTTATATTACTTCTTCTGAATAAAAATACTATAAGTACATTTAGGTAGGTACCTAGTACTTTAGATATATCAATCTGAATAAAAAAAAGCAACAGTATTCTATAATAATTTTGGTTTATTCACTATCAATCAAAATCTGGATATAAGACTTCCATGTGAAAAGATTCATAAGAGTCACAAGAATCATTGTTTACATTAATAATGAAACTTTGAAAATTATTAAATAGAGAAAATGTTTTTACAAAAAGATAAATAGTGATTACGAATTAAAACAAAGTATCAACTTAGTAGCGTCATATGCTTCACCGTAGACCACGTCATCGCTTAACATCAGGCGAGATAGTGGTCAAACGCGAGCCTATAGATTATAAAAAAAAAAAAAAAACGAAAAATTTGGGTTGACATTAGTATAGCATTGCCATATAAAAAGTTTGCAAATAATTCGAGTGTCTACTTTCATTTGCCAGACTCTATAAGGGTTATTTGTAAAACACTTAAGACCTCTCAAGGAATGAAAGAGCTTATGAACAAAATAACGTTGAGCATGAGACCAACGCTGAAAAATCAAAAAAAAATGTTAATACATTCAAAAAACCCGACTGCTTAAAAAGCGTTTAGTTTGCTTTTTAAGCAGTCGGGTTTTTCGATTTTATTAACTTTTGTTATTTACAACTTTTTTTTTTGTTTTTTTCGAATGACATTAAATATATAAGTGGTATATATTTTTGTAATCAACTCTAAAAACCCTTCATTTTGATACCCTACTCGATGGGTTAAAAAGAAAAAAAAAATTGCAACCCCCTGTTTTTTTTAACGGCACATATATAAGAACACTTGGGCGGCCAAGACCTATCTAACGATGTGTTAATTATAAAAATCCGTCTAGTGGTTCGAAAGATACGAGGTAATAAAGAATATTACATACATACATACAAGATACGCGCGAAAAACATAACCCTTTCCTTGAAGTCGGGTAAAAAAGGATTAACTTCATTTTCACCGGGTAAATGTTGCCATTTTAATGAAACAACAGATATTTTTGATAATCCCGTGTTGGTCTCTTAGTACAAGTTATTATCACGAGTAGTTAAAACTCTTGAAAGGTTTTTAGTGTTTTACAAATAACCTGTTATACGTAAAGAGGGGATGAAAATATTTATCAACGTATGTTTGCTTAATATGCTCTTGCTGTACGTTCCAGTGTACTTCAATTATAATTAATTAATATATATAAGCCTATGTGAAACACTTACAAACCTAATTGTTCTATTACAAAGTTTCACAAAAAAATACAGATTTCATAAACAAAATATTTTAGACGGTTGGTCCCGCACATAAGAAGAGCAGACGCACTGTGTGGCGTAATTAAAATTAATAGAAATAATTTAGTCTGGGTACGTGTTGTATTTCATCCATTTGGGTCATGAGTTTTATGCTAGCTAGAAAACAATTATAATCGTTGAATGTGGGCTCAAAATTAAACGAAATGTAGAATAGATTTTTAGATAAAGAGGGTAATCATTCCATCTTTTTGACTGCTTTTATTTGAGTATTTTGAAATAGGTACCTCTTCTCTTTACCATCAACATCATATCAGCCGAAAGACGTCCACTGCTGGACATAGGCCTCCCCCAAGCTTCGCGTTTGGTACCTCTTATTTCTTCAAAAAATAGGTTACATATTAGGTAAGACACTACATGCCTAAATGTTTTAAAGAAACAATATTATTTGCACAACTGGTTTTTACACCAAACAAAAATATTTATGTTACCAAGTATAAGTATTTTTCTTTGAATTTTCCTTTGAAAATTCTCTAAAATAATGATGTCAGTGAAATTTGTCGAAATCTGTCTGCAAGACGAGAATTAACGCCCAAAACATAATCCGAATATCATAACACAGAACTGAGCCAACGCATTATTTAAAAATGCCTTCAAAAGCAGATTTTCTCAAAGCAAACATCCGAGCGTAAACAATATTAAAAAACAAAATAAAATCTACGAAAAAAAAACAAAACGATTTCATAAACGCGCTGGAGGAAAGACAAAAACAAATTTGCTTTAGCCCAAAGTACGTGATAATATTTTTGGCCAGGAGTTTTTAAGCTCGGAGAACTGTGTTTTGGTGCGACAGAATTATGAGCCCTAGCTCGGTTTTGGTGACAACGCCCTTAATCCTGTGTTTTATGGCCCACTGCAACGTTTGGTATACATGCTGGGTATGGAAATTTTATTTTGAATTTAGAACAAAGTGTGTCGGAGGTCAGACAGTGATGTGTCACAGCTGCAAGAAGGTAATTTGTGGTGACCAAAGCGATGTGCTTAGAGTGGATCAAAATAGTTATATTTCGAATATGCTGTTACTAAATTGGGAGTACCTTTATCGAAGACAGACGTTGGTTTTGTTACATGAAATATGTTCGATATTAAGGTTCGACTATAATGTGTGTGCTTGATTCAGACAGGTTTTGAAACATCATCAACGCATCTAAGTAAATGGCGGTGTATCTCTATGATTTTGATAACAGAACCACTGTTATCAAAAGCATGATTTGAAAATTATGATATCTCATTCTAAAAAACGTATTTCCTTTTTTGACATTACGAATGGTATGCAATAGCCTTTTTTACAGCGTAAATAGGCCGAGTAAGTTAATCATTAAGAGGGTACTCTATTGGGCCTTTCTCCATACAAAAACATTCCGCTGTTTTCTTCGTGGATAATGCGTCCAGAGCAATGATTTTTTCCCATAAAATCAAGGTCTAATTAATACGTGCCCCTGTCATTTCCTTTTTTCGAAAACATAATCACTAAAAGAAATATGACAATCCAAAAACCCGAAAAAAATGCCCGTATTTATCGCCATGTTCAGACGACTTTCAGACAAAATTGATAAGTTTTTAACAAAAAAGAAAATGATAGAAGCATAGATATACTTTTCCTCTAAATTTTGATATAAGAATTTTTAAGATCAGGCGAGTTTTGAAGAAGAAAACGGCGGAATACGAAACGCCTTTTAGCCAAGGTTTTTGTAGATAAAATCAGCCTGAGCTGCAGTTGTCCCTTTCGCACTTTACGGGGGGAGGTTGGAGGCGAGGGAGGGTAAGGCTTACACGTACACTAATAGGGAAGTGGCGGTTGTCGATATTTTTATCGATTTTCTAGTGATATACACCGATGTCGATATTTACAATATACAAAGATTTTATTTAATAAATCGTGTGATTGTGAGTATTACTTATTATTGATGAAGGCACTTGTCGAATGATTAACTTTGGCATGCATAAGATCTGAAAAGTGCAGTTGCGAATACACGATCGAAAGTTGTTTAGAAAATTAAGCCAGGATCCAGAATAAAGCTCGGTACAGACCAACCGAACGAACTAACATATCTTGAAAATAAATAGCTGATTTTTGTTATTATAGATAGGCTCTCTCTTGACCACTATCTCATCTGATAGTAAGCGATGATGTGGTCT
Source organism: Orthosia incerta (assembly GCA_948252205.1). Lineage (NCBI taxonomy): Eukaryota > Metazoa > Arthropoda > Insecta > Lepidoptera > Noctuidae > Orthosia > Orthosia incerta. The sequence goes on along the minus strand of OX411756.1, from coordinate 26,259,965 downwards.
ACGGTGTAGCAAACTTGCCCAGAAGTAACTTCACTCTTGACTTAAAGACCCCGAGGTTGTAGCTATCGGGCAACACAGACGCAAGGAATTCCACTCCTTGATGTACGCAAAATTAAAGTATTTCTAAAATGTTTAGTGCCTATGGGCGGGATGTCTACCTTGTACCGATGGCGCATCGCCGTAAGTCTTGTAGTCCGATGATGAAACAGGCTATATGGAATTAGATCTTGCAATTCCATCGCAAAATCCCCGAAATGCAACCGATAAAAACCGTCAAGCTGGCACCTCTGCGACGATGTTCAAGGTTCTGGAGCTTTGACTCGACCTCATTGCCGATGAGGCTCCTGACCCGTTTTTCGTTCAAATCTAGTGCATGAAGCTGGTATTTGGCAGATCCTTCCCAGAGATGAGAACAGTACTTCATGCAAGATCGAACTTGCGGTTGATACAATTTAAGCAGCTGTTCTGGCTTGAAGTACCGTCTCAACTTCTTAGCAGCATGTTGAGGCATTCCTCAATATAATGGTCAAAAATTGAGTGTCGATGTCAACGTTACGCCAAGAAGCTCCTCAATATGGTCCGTTATCGGCACGGTTACACCTCGGAAAGATGGAGCCGGATGAAATTGGCTCTTTTTAGTGAACAAAAGACGCTCGCTGTATAATATAAATAAAATAAATATTTTTTTTCCAAAGGTTCCTTTCTAGAAATGGTATTTGACCTTTTTCGGTGCAATAACTTGCAAATAAAATGTTACTTTAAAATTGCAATATAAAACAAATTCATAATACGAATGGTATATTGCATCTTATTTTTTAAAGTGGCTGCATACGTGCTCACTGCCCTCTGCGACCAGTCTCCCAATACATCCATAACAGCGTGAGTCTGGCCAGCCTGCCATCAGTGGAACAGCTATCTCGACCCAACTCCTCTAATGGCTGCACCGGGCATCGTAACCGGATCAAGGCTAGGCCACGTGGCGGTATGTCTTTGCCCGCTGTGTGGTCACAAGCCCTTCGGTCGAAACCTACCACCAGTACTTCACATGATTAGCACCATCCGGGGACCACGTGTAGGGATTCAAAACGCTTATTTTCCTACGGACGCGGGTGACCCGGCCCTCAAAATGATGGCTCAGATCTACTGAATGGTTCGCTCACCTTACGTCCTGTCTGCTGATTTGCAGTCTTTCGGTTGGTCTTACACCCAGTATTATGCAAACTAAATTTTGATTTCTTATAAAGCAGATACTTATAAAAATGATTTATGAATTTTGGAGAAGTGGGGTTTGTGGGTATTTAAATTAAAATATAGAATTTTAAATTAAAATAATAAAAAAAGAATTAAAAACACGCTTATTAATTAAAAGCACTTTTTGACAAGGCAGCTTGTCGAGAAGTGAATGAAAAAATTGAACAAAAAATTAAAAACAAGCGAAATTATTTTTGTGTTGAATGGGCTCAACTGAAAACCAATCTTTTCAACGAAGTCGGGGGACCTGTAAAAAACTGATCCAAGGAACCATCCCCCGACTGCAAGGCAGGCGTGTTTTTAATTATTTTTAATGATTTATTTTTTATATCATACCTCTTTTAGTAATAAAACGATATTTTTGGAAAAACAATTTATTTTATACGTTTTCTATGGGATGTTGAATAGTACCTACTGTTATATTTAGTTAATTTCTTTTGGTATGTTATTAGGGAAAGAATGATTATTTAATACTACTGTTATATATTATTATTTATATACTAAATAAGCTCTAGAATAGCTAGACGATGATAGAATAGGTAGTAATTATTTTATGAAATACTTTTTTTTTCCTTTTTTTCCCATTAGTTTTTTTTTTAATTTTTAATAACGTTACGCTTCTAAAGATACCACATAAATATATACCGGTTGAGCCGTTGAGAATTTATGGTGGAATAAAGAAACTTACAAACATACATGAGCCCTATAAACATAACACTCCAACATTTATCTATCGTAATTTCAATCCTTTCACTTGCAGGTAAATTTCGTGGTATACGACCATCAATAATTTCTGGCGGAAGGCATTTAAAAAAACCGGCCAAGTGCGAGTCGGACTCGCGCACGAAAGGTTCCGTACCATTATCGCAAAAAACCGTCAAAAAATCACGTTTGTTGTATGGGAGCCCCACTTAAATATTTATTTTATTCTGTTTTTAGTATTTGTTGTTATAGCGGCAATAAAGACAAAGATCATCATCTGTGTAAATTTCAACTGCCTAGCTATCACGGTTCATGAGATACAGCCTGGTGACAGACGGACAGACAGACAGACAGACGGATCGCGGAGTCTCAGTAATAGGGTCCCGTTTTTACCCTTTGGGTACGGAACCCTAAAAAAACTACATTTCTCCAAAATTCATCGTCTCTTTAATTTTTTTCGTAAAGTGTAAAGCGGCTCGGTACTCGCGGCGAGGGCGCGTGCACCGGCGGAGTCGGTCGGCCGCTCGGCGCGCTCTTACACACACAAATACACTACTCGTTCACACATTGATAGCTCGCTTGGTCGGGCGCAGCGCGACGGCAATAGTTTCTTCAAATACCTATTTTTCAAATTCTTGTTGACTAGAGTCCGCTCTTAAAACCGGGATCTTTGATCGGATTCGGTGACAACACCAATGAGTTTTTACCAAAAGAGACGTCATACTCATTATAATGAAATAAAACATGGAGATATTTTACTTCAGATACCTACATAGGATCTATTGAAATTGGAACTTTATTGCTATCACTGACGAGTTTAAAAGACTATATAGATATAAATAGGACCCCGTTGTCAGGAAGAGATGTTCAAACGTACGTTCATATAGCAGCCAGATGCAAGACGGACTGAGTTCACTCAAGCTGGTCAGCTTGTGTTTGTATTGCCTCGGAGACGTCGGTAATAGTACATTGTGGTAAAGTAGGTTATTGCAAACGATCTTTTTTTATTTAATGACACGATTTCGCAATAACCTACACGCCCGTCTATCACATAAACATTTGTCAAAAATCGAATAGGCTGTATAGGCTGTTTCCGTTGTAAAAAAATGTCCAGGTGCCAATTTTTTTTTTTTTTTTTTAATAATCATATCTAATTCTTTGATTTGTTATTACTATTTCCCACAACTGTATTGAAAAACGTATTTACCTCAGTATATTATATATAACAATATTGGGCAACACAATCTTGTGTTTTATGGCCCACTTCAACAATTGAAGCAATTCAGCAATTGAGGTTAGAGCAAACTGAGTATGGAAATTTTATTTTGAATTTAGAACAAAGTGGGTCGGCGTTTGGCCAGTGATGCGTCGCAGCTGCAAGAAAGTCGTTTGTGTTCACCGAAACATAATGTCAAGAGTTTGTTTGTTATTATATTTTCAATTTAGGACAATCAGCTGGGAGGGAGCCTTGGATAGACTCACATAGACCTTATTGGTGATGTTCGTTAGAAAGGCCAGGTGCGCAGTACTCATAAGACTAAATGTATGAACGTGAGTGAAGCAAAATAAGATGTAAGGATCGTAGCAGGTGGCGTTCTTTAGTTTCTGCGTACCCACATGGGAAAAAGGCGTGAGTTTATGTATGTATGAACCAATCATTAGATTAAATAGTACATTGATACGAAAAGAGAAAATATGGATGGTCTACAATTTGCTTCTTTCATTTAGATAGTAATTAATTGAACAAATAGGATTGCAAATATCACAGGAGTACCTTTGTTTGTATATCTTTGAGGTTCATGTCATAGACTAATATATTTATGACTGAGATAGACTGGCAACTGAAGTTTTTATTTTACTTAGCGATCAGCGCCCTCTGAACACCAAACATTGAAGTAAATGTATAGGTACTCGTAGGTACTTTGAATATCTACTGTTTTATTTTTAACTATTTCAATTTATTAATAGATACTTAAACTGTGTTTTGCCATATGCATATTTTATGAATGGTTTTAGAAACACAAATTTAAGTATCTTGGGTAATGGGGTAAAGAGAATGAGAAAATAATACAAAAATATATTCATTAATTAATTTATTACATTATTACAAATTTATTTCAACACCAGTTTGCTTTTTTTGTATCCCAAGAGCCTGCGACGATCTGGTCTTCGTTATTTGACGTTCGTATATGGTCCAAGCTCCCTATGGAGGGCCTATCTAAATGTATGTCACAAACACTTTCACAAAGTACAGTTTTTGCTGGAATTTAGGTATTTCTGGCATGTTCCGTACCGGAACGAAGTCCAACTCAACAATTAACACAAAAACACCAAAAATTACAAGAAAAAGCCGCGCGCGTACGAAAACACACCGATGGAAAATTTCTTGTGACGTTTCGTGGACAGTGTTGCTAACGTTTGGTATCAGTAATCTACTCTTGAAATTCTATCATAGTAAAAGTATCTCAAATAATACAAGGCATTTAACTAAAAAGAGTGTTTGTCATCGACACGTTAAGAAGAAGAATAATACAAAATTTTAATAAAAGTTTTGAGAATAAGCTATGTTATGAATGAATATAAGCTATGTTATGAAATCGTAAATTTTTGTGTAGCTGGACTAATTAAAGAAAAATAGCAAAATTAACAATTAATGTAAACTACCAAATATTTAGAGGAAAAAAGTGGTAACACACGCAACCAAAAGTTCCCTGTGTGCCGCATAGACGGCTCTTTTCACAATAAAAAAAATATGTTCTAAGTTACCAGGGCATGGTTCATGTCGGTCTAAACCGACCTGACCGATCGAAGCAACCTGGCGTAGTGATATCTAAAAGTATTACAAAACCTTAATTTCTTCTGACTAAACAAATCAGAATGAATTATTTTTTATAACATACTTTTGTTCGTAAAAATTAGATAGATAGATGGATAAATCATTTATTTAGTGCACGCAAAAGACACAGCACAACACTAAAAATCTTAATTAAATTATTACAATTTTCATGTAGGTATGTTTAAGAACAAAGTGCCATCATAAAAAGAAAAAGGAAACCGAAACAAAAGTAAAAATGACACCAGTAACATTAATTTTGACAATCAAAACACAGTGCGGTGTGCGTCTCAAGGTTGCACCAAATGGGAGTCCAGCTCAGCACGTGTCAGGCAAATATACCTGACGCTGATATTCTGCTGGATCCCTGCAGTGACAAATGGTCGCCAAGCAGACGTGATATGTTGGTGTTGTAACAGTGTTATGCGTAGAGTAATTCACGTAAGTACTCGTATACCCGCAACTTTAATTTAGTACTTACAAAAAAAATTTTTTTTTTTCATTAGAAATGTTCCATTTCTTAGGCGTGTTGAATATTTTATAAATTCTGGAATCTTTTCTGGTTGGATGTCCTTTAGATGAAACTCGTAAAAAAGTACCACGGAACTAAGCCAAATCTTTGGAGAATATCCCTAAATCTGTCAACCGTAAATTATAGCTGTCTAGAAAGTGCCCTTTTAGGCTGTTCAATCTGTAATCGGTATTGCTCTAGCTAGCCTGGATATCTCAATTTTATTTATTTAAATATTAAACAGGCAGAAATAAACTAAAAAATTCTGCAGAGCTACCAGGATCCCAACATTCTATTGTATTTTTCCGAAATATGGATTATAAAATGTAATCTAATATATAAAAACCGGCCATGTGCGAGCCGGACTGGCGCACGAAGGGTTCCGTACCGTTATCGCAAGAAACGGAAAAAAATCAGGTTTGTTGTATGGGAGCTGCACTTAAATATTTATTTCATTCTGTTTTTAGAATTTGTTGTTATAGCGGCAACAGAAATACATCATCTGTGAAAATTTCATCTGTCCAGCTATCACAGTTCATGAGATACAGCCTGGTGACAGACGGACAGACAGACGGACCGCGGAGTCTTAGTAATAGGGTCCCGTTTTTACCCTTTGGGTACGGAACCCTAAAAATTAATTGCCAAAATGTCTGTAAGCGCATCACTTTAGAACTGCTGGCACCTATTTTGCTAATACTTTTTTTGTATGCTTCGCCAGAATACAGGGAAGGTTTAAAAAAAAAACAAAAATAAAATGGGTAGGGAGGGTAGATAGGGTAGGTAGGTAATTAGGTAGGTAAGGTAGGATAGGTAGGTAAGGTAGGTAGGTAGGTTGACGGGTGTGAAGCCATGGAGGGCAACTAGTTTTAAATAAATAACAAGCTAGACATTTTTAATATGTAAGTAAATAATTTACTTAATTGCAGTTAATATGGTTACAACAACACTACATGCTGACTTTGCTGGCAATATTACAGGGGGTGCCAGTATCTATAGAAATTGGGCAACTTTCACAATGACAGAGTTATGGTACCAACTGTGTAAAAATTACCTATCTTTTCTTCAATACCCCCATAAATAATGCCAATGAATTTAAACACAACCTGTATACTCCTCTCGTGTGTACCTTTTACGCGTTCAGTTTTGTAACCTTCCATAAACTTCTAGCCATAATTCGTGCTTCCTTTGTTTTTAAACTGAGGCCGCTTTTATTAAAGCTACGGAAAATAAACTGAAACTGCTTAGATTTTATAATAAAATCATGAGTTATGAGATCGCGTGAAAAAATAAATGGGCAATATTGTTACGGCGTAAAAAATATTTAACGTGCGCAGGTATTTTGTATGTTCTGTATGTTTTTGTATCTTGGATATTTTTATTTTACACTAGACTTTTCTCGTGGCTTCGCTTCGCGGGATAGTAAGTAGTCTATGTTATTCAGTGAATGAATTTCTGTAATCGGTTCCGTATCTAGTTGCCGAAAAATCCTTTTTTTTATTATTTGTAATGGGTTTGCTCTTGACTGTAGTCTAGGTCATAGGTGACAGAGACAGAGTCGACGATGGAGTGAGCTTACCCAGAAGAAGCCTGTTCACTCTAACTTTGAAGAGACTCGGGTTGAATGCGTTCGGAAACACAGACGCAGGTAGTGAGTTCCATTCATTCGCTGTGCGCATTATGAACCCTGATTAAGGCGCCGATTCCCTTGAGTAGCTGATTTTAAAATGAGAATCACGTCAAAATGGCTAGTCGTAATTTTTTGGAAAAAATATATGTTATATTAGACTATTTTCTTAATAATTTGATCTGAGCATATTTTGAATTTTATTCGTATAACATAGTGTAAATAATTTGTAAAGTTATGTCTAAAACGCACAATCACACTAAAACCGCTGGGCGTATTTATTTATTTATCTCAGACATGCAATCCATAGTTGTTAGTAAGTACAAATACTTATATACTATGTTAGTCACTTAAAATTAGATACACATACAACACATACACATCATGTCAAAATTGAAGTACAAAAATCTAAAACGAATAATTATGATTTAAAATTAATGTCAATAAAATAAAATAAAATGTCTTGAAAAATCCAAAAAAATAAAAAGTACATTAAGATTTTAATGAAATCGACACCATCTCAAAGACAATTTAATTATCTACATTTTGATCTGAGGCTTTTTTTTTTAAAGTCGTAGAATAATAAGGAAAGTACAAAAAAACTACTAAATTGTGGGTCGCGCGGGTGTGAAACGAGTGCGCGTTTTGTTCCCTCAAGGTCGTTGGCGTTAGTCGTCGTCTTAATAGTAACTTAAATTGCGACGTCAGTTAGTTTACGAATACTAGGATTGTTAATCAATTTTATTGATGTTTTATTTTCCTTTTTCCAGGTACACCAGCTACCTTTTCACATGGAATGAAACTTCAAAACTGCATAAAAAGGTAAATTCACATAACATCCACTTCGTTTCAAAACATTTTACTAATTAATATTAAATATCTCCGTCCGTTGAAATGTGCTTCCGTACTCCCTAAACATGAGGTGTAGAGGTTAAATGTTTTTGGGAGCAAGAAATACTAAAATACTGAAAATTCTCCCGAGCAGCCGATTCACAAGTGTCAATGGTCTATGTTCCATCTCTGCACCAACCTAAGGTCGACTGGTATAAAAATCAGTGTTGCCAGTGGCAGATAGTCAAATATTACATGAGACATCTCAAACAGTTATATTTTCATGAGAAATAGTAAATTACTGCAGAATCCAGTAAGTACGCCTTCCTGGCCAAGTATGAGTTAAACGGACCGAACCGCAGGTGAGGTCTGGTCTGCTTTTCTCAAAAATGAAAGAAAGTTTAACAACAAGTTCGTTTAATTAATATTGAAGGTTAAATTCATATTAGGGCAATTACTGATAGATATTGTGATCGATTTACCGGGGGAATTTATATTTGTTTGTTGTACGTCTTGATTAACGGACTCAAAAATATCTCTATCTCATAAAATGTCATACCAAAAAGACAGATAGATATGTATTTGGAGCCTCCCTCCTATAACCATGTTATAATGGCTAAACTCAAAATTATGGTTCCTATCGTTTGTGAAGTTTGCGTTTTGTTCGTAGTTCGTACGTTTCCGCATTGTTACGGTTTTAAGTTTTGACTTATGCGTTCTCGCACGCTAGCAAGGTTTTTATTAGATACAGTTTTTGTAATATCGGTTATTTTGATATAGATATCTAACACATATCCGATATAAGTTACGTTTTGATATATTGGACCAATCCCTACTACTGTCCAGTAAGTAAATTACATACTTACTTACTGGACAGTAGGAGATTCCAAATTTGAAATCTCGCTTCTTACTGGACAGTTATGAATTAGTCTCCAGTAGAGTTCACTTTCGGGATACTTTTTAGAGATGTTATGACAACATTACATACCATTTTTGAGAAAAGTTCCATTACCTTATTTTAAGAGGAAAACGACAGTAATAACGTCACTCGCTCGCCGGAGTAAGCGGGATGGAAGGTTTAGAAATACAAGTGAGTCAGTGATTGAATATGGAATACGTCAATTTGTGTGTCACAAAATCAGGTGCGGCAACACGACGAACGAAAACTTTCTTAGATGCGTTCCGTATCACAAATATTTTATATTTGCTGGAAAATATTTCAATATTTTTTATTAAACCCGTAGTAAGTAACGTAAAAGTTACATCCTGAGTCATGTTACATGGAGCTTACATGAGTCAAAAGTAAAGTAAAATGTAACTAAATATATTTTTTGGCAACACTGATAAAATTCCATTCAGTAATTACTAGTTGACGTACATACAATTTTCTCTCTACTTCGTCGTTACGCTCTTGACTGAGCGGTCGTGGTCGTTATGAAGTATTATAAGTATTTTCGGCAGATGTAATGCGTCTCACAATGTCTCGCCACCTTTCCCGATTAGAAGTCATCCTTACAATTTTAATAAATATTTAATACATACTCAGTGTACAGAATCTTTACTAATTACTAATATTACAAAGCTGAAGAGTTTGTTTGTTTGTTTGAACGCGCTAATCTCAGGAACTACTGGTTGGAATTGAAAATTATTTTTGTGTTGGATATTTCATTTATCGAGGAAGGTTAATCTTAATATATAAAATTCTCGTGTCACAGTTTTCGTTGCCATACTCCTCCGAAACGGCTTGACCGATTTTGATGAAATTTTTTGTGCTTATCCGGTATCTATGAGAATCGGCCAACATCTATTTTTCATCCCAAAAAAAAAAAAAAAATATATGGTAGGGTAGGTGTAGGGTAGGTGTAGGGTAGGTGTAGGGTAGGTGTAGGGTAGGTGTAGGGTAGGTGTAGGGTAGGTGTAGGGTAGGTGTAGGGTAGGTGTAGGGTAGGTGTAGGGTAGGTGTAGGGTAGGTGTAGGGTAGGTGTAGGGTAGGTGTAGGGTAGGTGTAGGGTAGGTGTAGGGTAGGTGTAGGGTAGGTGTAGGGTAGGTGTAGGGTAGGTGTAGGGTAGGTGTAGGGTAGGTGTAGGGTAGGTGTAGGGTAGGTGTAGGGTAGGTGTAGGGTAGGTGTAGGGTAGGTGTAGGGTAGGTGTAGGGTAGGTGTAGGGTAGGTGTAGGGTAGGTGTAGGGTAGGTGTAGGGTAGGTGTAGGGTAGGTGTAGGGTAGGTGTAGGGTAGGTGTAGGGTAGGTGTAGGGTAGGTGTAGGGTAGGTGTAGGGTAGGTGTAGGGTAGGTGTAGGGTAGGTGTAGGGTAGGTGTAGGGTAGGTGTAGGGTAGGTGTAGGGTAGGTGTAGGGTAGGTGTAGGGTAGGTGTAGGGTAGGTGTAGGGTAGGTGTAGGGTAGGTGTAGGGTAGGTGTAGGGTAGGTGTAGGGTAGGTGTAGGGTAGGTGTAGGGTAGGTGTAGGGTAGGTGTAGGGTAGGTGTAGGGTAGGTGTAGGGTAGGTGTAGGGTAGGTGTAGGGTAGGTGTAGGGTAGGTGTAGGGTAGGTGTAGGGTAGGTGTAGGGTAGGTGTAGGGTAGGTGTAGGGTAGGTGTAGGGTAGGTGTAGGGTAGGTGTAGGGTAGGTGTAGGGTAGGTGTAGGGTAGGTGTAGGGTAGGTGTAGGGTAGGTGTAGGGTAGGTGTAGGGTAGGTGTAGGGTAGGTGTAGGGTAGGTGTAGGGTAGGTGTAGGGTAGGTGTAGGGTAGGTGTAGGGTAGGTGTAGGGTAGGTGTAGGGTAGGTGTAGGGTAGGTGTAGGGTAGGTGTAGGGTAGGTGTAGGGTAGGTGTAGGGTAGGTGTAGGGTAGGTGTAGGGTAGGTGTAGGGTAGGTGTAGGGTAGGTGTAGGGTAGGTGTAGGGTAGGTGTAGGGTAGGTGTAGGGTAGGTGTAGGGTAGGTGTAGGGTAGGTGTAGGGTAGGTGTAGGGTAGGTGTAGGGTAGGTGTAGGGTAGGTGTAGGGTAGGTGTAGGGTAGGTGTAGGGTAGGTGTAGGGTAGGTGTAGGGTAGGTGTAGGGTAGGTGTAGGGTAGGTGTAGGGTAGGTGTAGGGTAGGTGTAGGGTAGGTGTAGGGTAGGTGTAGGGTAGGTGTAGGGTAGGTGTAGGGTAGGTGTAGGGTAGGTGTAGGGTAGGTGTAGGGTAGGTGTAGGGTAGGTGTAGGGTAGGTGTAGGGTAGGTGTAGGGTAGGTGTAGGGTAGGTGTAGGGTAGGTGTAGGGTAGGTGTAGGGTAGGTGTAGGGTAGGTGTAGGGTAGGTGTAGGGTAGGTGTAGGGTAGGTGTAGGGTAGGTGTAGGGTAGGTGTAGGGTAGGTGTAGGGTAGGTGTAGGGTAGGTGTAGGGTAGGTGTAGGGTAGGTGTAGGGTAGGTGTAGGGTAGGTGTAGGGTAGGTGTAGGGTAGGTGTAGGGTAGGTGTAGGGTAGGTGTAGGGTAGGTGTAGGGTAGGTGTAGGGTAGGTGTAGGGTAGGTGTAGGGTAGGTGTAGGGTAGGTGTAGGGTAGGTGTAGGGTAGGTGTAGGGTAGGTGTAGGGTAGGTGTAGGGTAGGTGTAGGGTAGGTGTAGGGTAGGTGTAGGGTAGGTGTAGGGTAGGTGTAGGGTAGGTGTAGGGTAGGTGTAGGGTAGGTGTAGGGTAGGTGTAGGGTAGGTGTAGGGTAGGTGTAGGGTAGGTGTAGGGTAGGTGTAGGGTAGGTGTAGGGTAGGTGTAGGGTAGGTGTAGGGTAGGTGTAGGGTAGGTGTAGGGTAGGTGAATGTTTGGAGTTTTTGTGGCAAAACAAAGTTTGCCGGGTCAGCTAGTGCTATATAAAATCACGCTACGACCAATAGGAGCGGAGCGTAAGTGAAAAATGTTGCAAAACGAGAAAAAATCCCCGTTTTGAGAGCTTCCGTTGCGTGCGCTGCGTAAACGGTTTAAGTAACGCAAATATCATGTATTATGAAATTGTTCCTCATTAAAAGTTCAGAAAAAAGTCCGCGACAGCATATTATGCCTGTCTTTAAGATTGACTCACTATAACATTTTTTTATAGTAATCAAATTATTTTTATTTTTTTTATTTGTAATGGGTCTGCTCTTGACTCTAGTCTAGGTCAATAATAATAATAATAATTAATAATAATACAGACGTAAAAGATTCAATTTACATTACACTTCAAAAAGCCGCAATTTTGAACACCTGCAGAATAGTGAGGAAGTTCATGCAAATTGAAGAAAATGAAACAGCTCACAACACTTCTTCATTATAAAAATTCACGACACGCTACATTGACTTGGCTTTGTCCCGTTGATGTAGCTTAAACTAGCCAAAGTGCTAAGAAACAGTCCATGTTTACCAAAATAATAATAATAATAAATAATAATAAGTTGACATAACTGTTCCGCATGACGGGAACCTCGTGAAAGCCGAGAAAGATAAGCAAATCAAGTATCTTGACTTGGCTCGCGAGGTTGTCGACATGTGGGATGTGGACACAGCGATCATTGTACCGATAGTCGTGTCAGCCAATGGCTTAATAGCCACGAGCCTCGACCAACACCTTAGGAGGCTCTCGTTAGGCGGCTGGATCAAGGGCCTGATCCAGAAAGCAGTATTGCTGGACACGGCTCGCATTGTTAGGAGGTTCCTCTCTCTGGAGCCCTGACCGCCGGTAGCTTGGACCCTGTGCCCGATACCGGTGGGCCTCTATTTTTTATATTTTTAAATGTTTTTGTTTTTTAATTTATTTTATAAAAATATTTAAAAATGCAATTAATAAGTAATCTAATGAATAAAGAAAAAATAATAATAATTGTTATTGTTGTGGTAATTTGTTCATATGCGAAGGAGTTTTAACAACATCTATACTAATATTATAAAGCTGCAGAGTTTGTTTGTTTGTAGGGTGGGTAGAGTAGGTATGGTAAGCAGTGTAGGCAGGGTAGGTAAATAGATAGCCAGTTGACGGGAGCGCAGCCGCAGGGGTCACCTAGTAACAAAATATAATGAAAATTATTTCGAGAAATATATATGTATGATGATGAACTCGCATCGTTAGAAGGCCTACCAGGTGGTCCGAAGACCTGGTGGGGGCTATGGGTGTCCGCTGGATACAAAAAGGACTGGTTGATGTGGCCATCACTTAGGAGTGGCCTATGTATGTCCACCCGCAGTAGACGTCTTTCAATTGAAAAGATAATTATAATAAGACCTGTGATCTCCAATGTCCTGATATTTTCGAACAGAGAAACAAGGAGTACCAAGTAAAATTTAAAAAACCCCCGACACAATTTTATTTTATGCTACAAAATTTATCTAGGTAATAGACACGTTTCGATCGACAATCTCTCATCATCATCATCATCATCAGTCTATTAATTGTTCTCACTGCTTGGACACAGGCCTCCTCTCTGTGAGAGGGAATGGGCCGTAATCCACCACGCGGGTTTTTTTTGTTTCCTTACGATGTTTTCCTACACCGTTTTGAGAGCAGTGGTGATGAAATAATTTACACAAAGTGCCTGCCCGGGTTCGAACCCACGACACACAACTTCTAAGTCGCGGCCGATACCACAGGGCCACCACTGCTCTCAATCCATCATCGAAAATCTATTGAACACGTAATTATGACACGATATCTTGCGAAAACAGCCCGATTCAAACAGTAGAACGCCTATAACTTTTGAACGGCTGAACCGATTTTCATCAAACAAAGCTAAGAACACTTTCAATCAAGTCACCTTTCAAACACCTTTCAAATAAAACTAAACGAAATCAAAATCGGCCTACACTTTTAGGAGCTATGATGCCACAGCGACCCACGGATGCCCCTGAAGTTACAGGGTAAAATTTACAAGTCCGTGCTTAGACCTGTCGTACTGTATGGATCAGAATGTTGGGCTGTGAAAAAGATGGATGAAAAGAGTTTGCATGTAGCAGAGATGAGAATGTTGAGATGGATGTGCGGAGTGACGAAAATGGTAAAGTGAGAAATGAGTACATTAGAGGAAGTTTGAAAGTGGCACCAGTGACTGAAAAGTTGAAAGGAAACCGTTTGTCCTGGAATGGTCATCTGCTGAGGAGGGATGAAACGCATGTTACTAAAAGAGTTATGAATATAAATGTGGATGGATGGAGAGAGAGGGGACGGCCAAAGAAAAGATGGATGGACTGTTTGAGGAGTGATATGAAAGAAAAGGGAGTCAGTGATAGCGTGACGGCGGACAGGACGAAGAAAACATGGAAAAAGAAAACGTGTTGCGCCGATCCCAAGTAACATAGGACAAGGGCAGGAAGATGATGATGATGCCACCGCCAGATACACAAACACACTCAAACTTATAAAACTAAGAAGTATTATAAGTTTTGAGTGTTTCCGTCGGGACGTTAAAAGAGGACAAACTTCAAAGGGAGCATGTTATAGGCAATGACTATTATATTCAAAAGGAAAATAAAATTAATTTTAATCGGAACAGTTTTCATTCACCAGTTATGAAATGAAAACTATTAAAATACATATATCACCATTTAGAAAGTAAATATCGCTAAAAACATGCGCTGCTAAAAATATATAGCGCTTTCGAAAACATATTATTTTGTATGATAAAATATTAATGGCATGTGTGCGCAATCATATTCCAGCATTTAATAATACTTTAGGAACCGTTCGGAAATGCAATCTCATATTCAAATTTACGTTATTTTGTTAGGATTTGATATTTATTTTAGCAATATTTGCAAGAGCAATATGTCAGTGGCTTACTACCAAGCTGCAAATGTTTAAATATCTAAATATGTATTTCAATCGTTTTTAGGGTTCCGTACCCAAAAAAGGTAAGGGTAAAGTCCGTAAGCGTAAAACCGGGACACTATTATTAAGTGCTACTTCACTGTCCGTCTGTCTGTCTGTCAGTCACCAGGCTGTATCTCATGAACCGTGATAGCTAGACAGTTGAAATTTTCACAGATGATGTATTTCTGTTGCCGCTATAACAGCAAATACTAACATAATAACTTCATTTGAATTACTAATTAATTAATTAATTAATTATGAATTACTTGCATTGCATGATAAATAAGCACTGTTGCGTCTGCCTAGCCTTTTCCCAATTATGTTCGCATAGGCTTCAAGTCTTACCGGATTCAGCTGAGTACCAGTATGTTACATGGAGCGACTGCCTATCTGACCTCCACAACCCAGTAACTGGGTAACACGACACCCCTTGGCCCGACTGGTGTCAGTTAACAACTGACACCAGTCGGGTCAAGGGGTGTCGTGAGCTTCTGACTACCCGTAACGACTGTCAAAGATCTTCAAATGACAGCCGGGACCAACGGCTTAACGTGCTTTACAAGTCACGAAGGAAACTCGCTTTGTAAAGATGTCCACCTATCCACAGATCAACCTCGGCAAGCGTTGCTTAACCTTGAAAATTGACCCACGCGCCTATTATCATTTAGCCACGAGTGCACGCCTCCTCATAAATAAGCACATATAATGTTATTACAAGTTTTTATTTAACTTGCAATGTATGTCCTTTTTGATGAAACATCATCTTTAGAAGCACTAGAGTCCTCAAAAAATGCTAAAAATTGCGCTGTCAACAGAGGCTTAGTGTAACAAATTTTTCAAATATAAATGAAAAAAGGAAAACATAGAGACATAGTATATATTTTACTTTACCAGTTCATGGAATATCTTTAAAATTGGACCAATATTGGAGGAGGAAAGAGACGAGAACCAAACCTCGAATTATAACTTTTTACCAAGGAAATTCAGTCGGCGCTCTCTGCCCATAGGGTACACTAGTCGACGGCTAGTGTACCCTATGGGCAGACTAGTCAACTATTTTGTGCGCGGGGCTAAAACGCATTTTATATCAACCGACTACACGTGCGGAAGAGGTAGATGCTGTGATGAGCAGTAGGAAGCTAGTTCGCATACGAATACACACTTTTGCAAATTTGTAGCGAAATGGATAATGATTTAGGACGAAACCGAGCGCGCGAAATTTTTATAAACAGACCTTTGGCAGTCTGGATATCATGAAAAAACCACAAAATCTATCTGTTCAAAATAAAATTATTTGCATTGTCAAACTACTAATCTATCCCTGTATGGAGGCCGTTTTGCAAGTTTCCGTCTTCTTATGGTATTTATTCGCGCCCAAAAATGCGTTAAAATTAGTGTCGAAATATGGGTTTTTCGACGCTCATAACTTTCATATATTTTCTTTTTTTACTTTTTTGCTTCCATGCAGGGCTAGATAATAATGAGACAAATTGATATAAATTTTTATTTTGAAAGTACATCGCCAAACAGTGGAATAATCCCTAGACTACGTTTGTATGGAAGAATTTTCGACTAATGTAACCTTAAGATGAAATTTTGCATACACTTTTAGCTCGGAGTGACGACTTGTTTTACCTGAAAATCAAATAAATCAGTGGAAAATTCTAGTTTTGACTAGGTATTTATAGTTTTAACAAAGGCATTTATTTTTAACTAGGGAAAACGAGATCTAACGAAAAACGGGTTTTAACTGTGACATATATATCACACTAATATTATAAACGCGTAATTTTGTGACTGTTTGTGTGTGTTTGTATGTTTTTTAACTCTTTCACGCAAAAAACTACTGAACGGATCTGGATGAAATTTGGCACAGCGATAGATTATAGTCAGGAATAGCCCACAGGATACTTTTTATCCTGGAAATATGTTCTCTCGGGATAATTTTCGCCTTTCACGCGGTCGAAGCAGCTGGCAGAAGCTTGTAATATTATAAATGCAAAAGTTTGGATGGATGGATGTCTGTTTGTTACTCAATCAAGCCAGGATGGCTGGATGATCTGGCACAGAGGTAGATTACAGTCTGGAATAACATATTTTCATACCAGTATAATGTTCCCTTGGGATAAAAAAAACACTATTCACTCGGGCAAAACCACTGGCAGAAGCTAGTAATCCATATATTCGATTGAAACTAAATTAAAATCATGGACACTTCTGAGAATTGGAAAAGATTCAAAACACTTTCGGATTTTGAGGTCATAATTAGGCCAATAGAAATAACGAGACTGTCATTACTAGTAAATGTCAAAGTGTCATCTGCCAATACAGTGTCGATGTTGCTCGTTTGACACAGCGCTTTCAATCGCTTTATTCTGAGTGTAACTCAAGGTCTTATTCAAAGATCAAGCGCTGAGAGTGCATTTTGTAATTACGGTGCACACTAAACAAAGCGCTGCGCACAAAGCTTGGCTCTATGAGCTACAATACCCTTTGCCTATTCAAAATGTCAAATTGAAACATAAATAATGGCGCCGGGGCATAAGACTAAAGTAAATTACTTTACAATTTTTTTTCGAAATTGTGAATTTTTTGTTAATTGTAATGCAAAATATATAAAAAAACTATTAATTGTTTTAAAGTTTGCATACGTATTGATTCATATGCAATTTTTAACAATGTCCTTTAAAACGAAGAAAACTAAAGGATTATTGTTGACTAGCTGTTGCCCGCGGCTTCGCTCCCGTAGACCACCCCACAGGACCCGTTTTCGAGATTCAAAAATAGCCTATGTCACTCAGAAATAATGTAGCTTTCTATTGGTGAAAGATTTTTTTATATCGGTCCAGTAGTTTCGGAGCCTATTCGATACAAACAAACAAACAATCTTCCTCCTCCTCTTTATAATCTTAATATTATATAATTTTTTTAATTAATATTAGATAATTTATCCACTGAAGAAACTAAAGAGGTTAGATGTTCCATTACAATAAATCACTCATTATTCATTACAAAAAGATTGCCTTCATACAAAACAAAATGTTATTACACATCACATCATTTTCATGTTCCTTTCAAACCCAGACATATACACCAACTTTGATTGACAAACACATTTCGTACGGAATACCGTTCCCATTGCTTCGCATTTATCTTTTTTCTTTCTTTCCTTTAATAAAATGCAGTGGTAAAAAAGAAACACGTCTTCTATTACATTTATTTATATTTCTCTCTTCCGTCATTCTTTGTTGTTGGGTATGGTTCGTCTGTGAGCGTTTAAATATTTTTCAACACGCTTGCTCATAAAGTGGCTCTAATTTCACTGCAATTAGGCACATAATGATACCTGTTATCAAACTATGACTTTATCATTGCTATTATTCTCAAGTGAGTTATAGTCTTTTTTCTTAATTTATTGGTCGAGTTGCTTTGTTCTTAAAAAAGTTTCGATACAAAAAAGATCATGCTCAATAGTACAAATAAATTAATGTACCTATAGCTTGCTTATTTCAAGCAACTTCGTATTTAAACAGATGAATTTTAACTTGTACGTGCTTAATAAATAAAACTTTCACTCATATATAAATTTTATTTGCTCTGTAATTAAGAAAAATTTAAATTCCCTATTTTGTACGTGGCTAAAACACTATCCACGAGAAGCCAAAAAAAAAACCTCATTCTTTTAGTCTATGGCCGATCGCCATTGTTAAATGCGCGCGCATAGGAAAACTGATTAATTTTGCCCGTCATCATCATCATTATCTTCCTGCCCTTGTCCCATGTTACTTGGGGTCGGCGCAACACGTCTTCTTCCATACTGTCCTGTCCCCCGTCACGCTATCACTGACTCCCTTTTCTTTCATATCACTCCTCACACAGTCCATCCATCTTTTCTTTGGCCGTCCCCTCCCTCTCCATCCATCCACATTTATATTCATAACTCTTCTAGTAACATGCGTTTCATCCCTCCTCATCAGATGACCATACCAGTACAAACGGTTTCCTTTCAACTTTTCTGTCACTGGCGCCACTTTCAAACTTCCTCTAAGGCGGAGAATGGATAAAGTGAGAAATGAGTTTTAAATGAATACTCATTTCTCACTTTATCCATTCTCCGCCCGTCATTTTGAAAAAAAATTCACAACTCCTTTTTACTGTTGAAAATTATTTTTTAGTACCACTTTCTTCACAAGTGTGTTGAAAAACGTTGTATGATACACGTGTGTATTGATTATTACCGTCCTCGGCTCTCTTAAGACCTAGGGCTCGGGTCTCAATGGCGCCTCAGAGGTAATCACAAACATTGCACACTTGTACCTTTCCATTATATTTAACACCATTTATACCATGTTTTATGCAATTAAATGATTTGAATTTGAATTTGAATGTACTATAGAATGTCTCACTCTGTTTTGTTCAGCGGAGAAGTTTGATTTCTCACTATCATTTTGTACGTCATCGGAGACGGGGGTTACTTTGTTCTATGGGAGACTTGGTACATAAAACTTATAAAGACCCTATACACCTTCAGTTGATTTAAAAACTCAATCCTACTCTACTATTAGTTCTAATTCCCCGGCTTCATTACTTTAGTGGACTTGGAATTAGCATTCAAAAACAATTTGAGATACTAAGTAGCTTTATTATTTTTAACCGACTTTCGAAAAAGGAGGAGGTTCTATGTTCGACTTCTTGTATGTTTTTTTTTTATGTATGTTCACTGATATCTCCATCAATTGTGAACCGATTTTGAAAATTCTTTTTTAGTTTGAAAGAGTATATTTTGAAATTGGTCCCATTTTAATTTGGTGAAGATCTGATGAAGAACTTCGGAGATATACAACAGAACTCTTCAATAAATAATGGAAAATCTCTCGGGACTGCTGCAAACGGATGTCTGTTTATTGTTTATACCATTTCATAACATAAAATCACGCCCGTACGCTCTAAGGGGTACGCAGATGTGTACAGTTCACCTTGGTTTACTCTCGTTTCACCGGTTATGTTCAAGTTTCATGATATTCGGGTAATCTATTTTGGCGTTATAGGAAACTTACTAAACAACTTGCCTATTAGGTAGGTACAACAAAAAGTGAAAAATAAAAAAACTTTTTCACAAAAAAATACTTCCGACTTCCAAATAAGATAACTACAAAGTGAAAAATAACTTTATTTTAGAAGAAGTAGGTAATATTTTTTTGTGAAAAAGTTTTTTTATTGTGAACTATGTTTCCCATATTATCAAATATCCCCAGTCTATATATATGTATTTTAAGGCACCGATATTTTTAACTACCATTGCATTAATTCTTACCCGTTTATATAAAGAAAAGTTGTCCTACTTTTCACTGGCAAAGTCCAAAGCGTAGAGAAAATACAGCAATATAAAAAAAACAAAATCAAAAATGAAAATTTCTTTTTTCAAACGTCAAAAAAAAAAGAAATATAAATTGATTCTATCGTCCATTCGGAAATGTAGCTTGTTGGACAAGAATGGTCAAGAAACTCCACACTAACCCTTTTAAAATAAAAACTGTTTTACATGTATTTGGTTACATCATTCTTGTTGGAAAAATACATACAATATGTGAGAACGATAGCTACATATTTATTTAAGTATACATGTATAACTTTACAGGTCACAGCTAAGACGTTATACAATGAGAATAAATTGTAGTTCTAAAAACTAAAAAACACGCTTTAATGGTAAGGATAATGGGACAAACTGTTTAAATTATTGCATTGTCATCGGTCCTTGATAAGTGTGCAAAGTTTCAAATCAATCCAACGTTTTGAAGTGGGTGAAAATCACGTTCAAAGATTCCGTTATATTGATACATAGATACATACATACCAAGGTAATAAAAGCGTGTTAAAAAAACACTCACAAACGAAACATAAACTAATTAGGAAAAATTAAATATTAACAAATAAAAACTAATTTAAAAAAAAAAAATAACAAAAAAAACAGAAAAATATACAGAAATGAAAAAAAAAACTGAAAAAAAAACTTACAGAAGTAAAAAATTTACAAAGAATACATAAACAATTATTCACGAATCTAACTTTTATCCATCTTCTCACAAAATCTATCCTTAACATCTTTTGCAAAATACCGACAGACTGTCTTCAATTTAAATGCCTCCCAGGCTAAATTAGATACGGTTGTATTGATGTCTGTCGTCTAGACCTGGAGGCTATGCATTTGATATGCCGATCAAAACATCTGTTCGCACAAGCTGCTAGTGGCAGCCATCTTGGATTTGAAGAAGGTCGGGCGAAAAGATTTTTGTTACTGGCAGTATCTTCTGATTCTCAAATTACCAAAAACCTGTAATTTAAAAACATTATAGATACAAAGGCGTTGTTTTTTAATGAAGCAATATTTCAGGACGAGAAAGTACATATTCATGAAAATATTTTTTTTCGTGTTATACGAAATTATACTTGATTTATCTATGACACAAGTTGACTTTTATTTAATTGGAAATCTTTTAAGGGGGCAAGTACCCACAAATAAAAAAAATCTTTTATTTTGAGGCCAATCTTGAAATTATCAGCGAATATCTAGATTTCGTCTCCATTATGCGAACATATTAGTTTTGGTCAGATGTTTTCATAATTTCAGAGTTGATCCTATAGATAAAGTTGTTTATAATAATTATAACTTCCAACCCTTAAAAGAAAAAAAAACACTCTGTACCACAATAATTGTTTACAAACAGATTCTACTAAACCCAACTCAAAACGTTAATGCCGATAAAACCCTTTACGAGTGTTTTTGTTAAGTTGATCAGTTAGTTAGAAAGCCTATTTAAATACTAAGCTTTTAAACTGAAGTGAAGTTTATAGACAAAAAGCTGAGATTCCTAAAAACTGGTTTGTGAAACAAGCAAAAATACTATGGGTTTCCTTAAGGTTACACTAGTCGAATTTTTCCAAACAAACGTAGTCTAGGGATTATTCCACTGTTTGACTATGTACGTTCAAAACAAAAAGTGATATCAGTTTGTCTCACCATTATCTAGCCCTGTGTGGAAGCGAAAAAGTATAAATTAAGATATTTGAAAGTTATGAGCGTCGAAAGTTCCACATTTCCACCCTACTTTTAACGCATTTTCGGGCGCAAATAAATACCATAAGAAGACGAAAAATTGCAAAATGGCCTTCATACAGGGATAGATTAGTAGTTCAACAATGCATATAATTTTATTTTGAACGGATAGATTAAGTCGTTTTGTCATGACATCTAGACTGCCAAAGGTCTGTTTATAAAATTTCGCGTGCTCGGTTTCGTCCTAAATCATTATCCATTTCGCTACAAATTTTCAAAAGTGCGTATTCTTACGCGAATTAGCTTCCTACTGCTCATCACAGCATCTTTCTCTCATGCACGTGTTGTCGGTTGATATAAAATGCATTTTAACCTCGCCCACAAAATATTTCGTGCCGTCGACTAGTGTACCCTTAAAATCTAAATTCAAATGATCTGTAATTAAATAATTTTCAAGTGAAATCAGATATTTGAAAATAGAAGCTAAGTATAAATTCTTAGTACTAGGTTGGCACGTGGAAGTCTCAAAGAAAACCGCAGAATGGTTAAAAGCCAGACTAACTGGATCG
Source organism: Orthosia incerta (assembly GCA_948252205.1). Classification (NCBI taxonomy): domain Eukaryota; kingdom Metazoa; phylum Arthropoda; class Insecta; order Lepidoptera; family Noctuidae; genus Orthosia; species Orthosia incerta. The sequence continues at coordinate 26,237,805 of OX411756.1, read as the reverse complement.
GTACAAATGAATTGCGGTTAAAATAACTAGAGCAGGGCAATTGAACCAATAGGGATGATGACAAAAACAAATTTTACGTCAGTTAAATTGCCTAAAAACATTGGGTACATATTTTTCTTTTGCCACGTAAACAATAAATGACGACAATTACACGATATCTCAACGCACTGTGCGTTGAGATATCGTGTAACGTCACGCCTTACTACACTTTATAGTTTATACTGACATTAGTGTCGTCACAAGCTCCCACTCCTGAACTTTGATGCGCTTTATCTTTGTCAATATTGAATTAATTGATAATCTATATAAGATAAATTTGTCTATATTATATATATATATGTATTTATTTAATTTATAAATAGTACACCAAAGACTACCTACAGTACTGTCTTTCCTTTCATTTTTTTTTTTTAAATCCATCCAAAGGTTGTCTTGAAAAGATCGCTTTTAGCGATAAGGCCGCCCATTGTATCTCCCAGTGTAATGTTTTCTTCGTCTATACTTATATGGTGTACATAACAAAGAGTATTCTATTCTATTCTATTCTAATCCAAAAAATACGTTTCCAATATTATTATATAATCGGACTGATGGACTAAATAGAAAATTTATCATTTTGCTACCCAGAAAATATTCCCTATTACTTTATTCTAAGTATCATTTACATAAAATTCATCTCTCTATTTCAATCTTCATCCTATCAAAATATTATTTAAGTACTAGCTTTTACCCGCGGCTTCGTTCGCGTGGCTTACCGCACAGAACCCGTTTTCGAGCTTAAGGTTACACTAGTCGAAAATTCTTCCATACAAACGTAGTCTAGGGATTATTCCACTGTTTGACGATGTACGTTCAAAATAAAAAGTGATATAAATTTGTCTCATCATTATCTAGCCCTGTATGGAAGCAAAAAAGTAAAAAAAGAAAATATTTGAAAGTTATGAGCGTCGAAAGTTCCACATTTCGACACTAATTTTAACGCATTTTTGGGCGCGAATAAATGCCATAAGAGAACGGAAAATAGCAAAACGGCCTCCATGCAGGGATAGATTAGTAGTTCAACAATGCAAATAATTTTATTTTGAACAGATAGATTTAGTCGTTTTTTCATGATATCTAGACTGCCAAAGGCCTGTTTATAAAATTTCGCGCGCTCGGTTTCGTCCTAAATCATTATCCATTTCGCTACAAATTTGCAAAAGTGTGTATTCGTACGCCAACTAGCTTCCTACTGCTCATCACAGCATCAATCTCTTTTCCACGTGTTGTCGGTTGATATAAAATGCATTTTAACCTCGCGCACAAAATAGTTCGTGCCGTTGACTAGTGTAACCTTAAAAATTGCTTTTGTCACTCAGGAGAAATGTAGCTCAGGGCGAGTTTGGGAGTTAGCACCATCATGTTACGTGTTACCTTTTTGTGTAAATTAAACCTTTTTTCTTGTTGTAATACCTAATCCTTATAAGTGCTGATCTGAAAGGTCACTATCGCTGAGAGCCAAATAACTACTTTTTGTCCTGAAAAAGTGCTCGGCTTTCTGAGGAATAAGCCACGAGTGTGAAACCGCGTATGAAAATTAATTACTTAGTAATTCTTTCAAATCATAATGCGCACAGCGGTTGAATGGAACTCAATACCTGCGTCTGTGTTTCCGAGCGCATTCAAACCGAATCTCTTCAAAGTTAGAGTGAACAGGCGTCTTCTGGGTTAGCTTATTCCATCGTCGACTCTGTCTCTGTCACCTCTGACCTAGACTAGGGTCAAGAGAGAACCCATCACAAAAAAAAATCTTGGCTACACAAGAAAACCGGTCAAGTGCGAGTCGAACTCGTGCGCCGAGGGTTCTGTACCTACACATTATACCGCCATAATAAAATTCAATTTTAAAGATATGGGCAAATATAGATTTTAGCGAAAATTTGTAAGTACCAAAATTTTTTTTTTTTTTTGGATTTTTATCTTTATTTGTGCTGTAAGATCTTGTTAGGTCCACCCACATCAAATCACATATCATCAGCCTATTAATGTTCCCACTGCTGGGACACAGGCCTCCTCTCTGTGAGAGGGAATGGGCCGTAATCCACCACGCGGGCCCAGTGCGGGTTGGTCCACCCGTTCCTGAGAAAATCAGTGGTGACATACGGATAGACGGACAGACGGTAAAGAAAGTGATCTTTTAAGGGTTCCTTTTTTTACCTTTTCAGGTACGGAACCCTAAAAACAGATTAAAATAATTACAAAGAACGTTTTCTATTCTTTGTACAGAAAAAACTTTGGTTTGTTTCGTCTTTGATTACGCATGGAGATGACCCTTACATTTTAGGTCTTACAATAATATATTTTAAGAAAATATTTGACTTAATACCACTGTAGGTAGTTTTCTTCTTACTCGTGTTCGTCATTGCTAAAGGTCGTGCCTGCCCTGAGGCTCTAGAAAAATGGTACTTAAGGCGCCTCCCCGAGCAAAATGCCGCGCTAGTCGTTTTTGTGCAGTTTTTAAGAGCTATCTACTCTTTATTTAAGAAGAAATATCAATTAATAAAAATACATTAAATTTCTACATAATGTTGATTCTAAAATGGTAGTACACTTTTTTTTAAAGTTAGTAAAGTTTAGTAAAGTTGTTGGAAGGAGATTAGTGATAACACCTATCACTAATCTCCTTCCAACAACAACATAAAATGAGTAATAATTATTAATAACATGCATCTCCTCGTAAATTGTTAATTAATTATTTTTTGTACTAACACTAATGGATAGATAATTTGATAACGAACATTTTGTAAGTTTTATTTTTTTCAAAAGACAATATTCGATTTTATAAAGATTTTATTCTAAAATCTGGGCGTATTAACTACTGTAATTCATGCACCACCAGTGCTGCATTAACTAATGTAATTCATGCACCACCAGTGCCGCATTAACTACTGTAATTCATGCGCCACCAGTGCCGCTAGGCCAATAGGCATGCACATAATTATCTCATGCTGATTTTTTGGTCAGGGTACGGCCTTAATTATATCAGTTCTGGCTGAAATTGTCAAAACATAAGCGATTGATCATGTGGGATTCATTAGCGCTTGACATTTATATCGTTGATAGGACAAGTGAAATTTTAAATAAAAGTAACCCCTTACTTATTTTTATTTCATGCTATATAAATTATCTCGAGAGGAGCTCGTGGCTAAATAATAAAAGCCGCACGGGTCGATCATCAAGGTTAAGCAACGCTTGACGAGGTCGGTCCGTGGATGTGTGACCATGTCAACATACTGAGTTTCCTCCGTGCCTCGGAAAGCACGTTAAGGCGCCGATTCCCTTGAGTAGCTGATTTTAAGATGAGAATCACGTCTAAATGGCTAGTCGTAATTTTTTGAAAAAAATATATGTTATATTAGACTATTTTCTTAATAATTTGATCTGAGCAAATTTTGAGTTTTATTCGTATAACATAGTGTAATTAATTTGTAAAGTTACGTCTAAAACGGACAAAAACATGACAATCACACCAAAACCGCTGTGCGTATTTTAATGAAATCAACACCATCTCAAAGACAATTTAATTATCTACATTTTAATCTGAGGCTTTTTTTTTAAAGTCATAGAATAATAAGGAAAGTAAACTACTAAATTTTGGGTCGCGCGGGTGTGAACAGAGTGCGTGTTTTGTTCCTTCAAGGTCGTTGGCGTTAGTCGTCGTCTTAAGCCGTTGGTCCCGGCTGTTATTTGAAGATCTTTGACAGTCGTTATGGGTAGTCAGAAGCCTGAGATCTGACACAAGTCTTGCCAAGGGGTACCGTGTTACCCAGTTACTGGGTTGTGGAGGTCAGATAGGCAGTCGCTCCATATAAAACACTGGTACTTAGCTGAATCCGGTAAGACTGGAAGCTGACCCCAATATAGTTGGGAAAAAGGCTAGGCAGATAAGATGATATAATTTATCTAGTAGCAGAAAAGCTTCAATCGACAGTCTATTGAAAATGTAATTCTGACACGATATTTTGCGAAAACACCCCGATTCAAACAGTAAAACGCCCATAATCTTTGAACTGCTGTACCGGTTAAGTCAACTTTCAAACAAAAATACGAAATCATCTCTATCTATCTACCTATACTTATAACGCTCCTCTTTTTTTTTCCGACGGGCGTTAAAAACAGCTCTCCGTCCAGACAGACGGAGACGGAGAGGACACAGACGGATTGACTGGAGGAAGTCACTCCGTCTTCAGCTCTTCTCAAGGCAGTGATCATATATAGTAAGTCCAATTATCGATTTGATTTGATGCGAGTAGGTGAACAAACATGTGGTTTTTCCGTCTACTTTTGACACAAAAACAAGTTCTTCTAAGTTATTTAGTTTTCTCCTGGCGATTTGACGAAAGTAATTTAGGATTTGTATAAACATATCAAGGCTCGAACCAACAACATATCTATACTAATATTATAAAGAGGTAAAGTTTGTGAGTTTGTGACGTTGTAAGGGGTAATCTCTGGATCTACTGAACCGAATTATTTCACCAGTTGAAAGCTACATTATTCCTGAGTGTCATAGGCTATAATATATTTTCATAAAAATTAGAGATCCTTATGAAAATTGCAATAATGTAACCCAAGGTAGTAAAATGATGCCTATAAAATTCATTCTTTGGCGTGCGCTGAGAAAACTATCGATGAAAGATAAAAATTATTAGGTAGGCAGGGTAGGCAGCGTAGGCAGGGTAGGCAGGGTAGGCAGGTAGGGTAGGGTAAGTAGGTAGGTAGCCAGATGACGGGAGCGAAGACGTGGGGGTCAGCTAGTTACCAATAAAATTTGTTTTTCTTCGAGGCCTTTGTCCATACCATACGTACCATACTTAATATTATAAATGTGATTGTAATTCTGTCTGTCTGTCTATTATCTTTTCAAGATTTAACGGCTGAACAGATTTGGATTAAACTTGGCAAAAGGCCTGAATAAGGACATAATATAATCTTTTTTATCTCAAGAGATATTATATGCGGGCGAAACCGTAAGCAAAAGCTAGTCTTTAAATACCCGACTTTTTAGTTTATATAACAAAGGACCAGTGACCTTGTAAACCTCCCAGCTCAACAGAATGACCTCTATCGAGGTTTGCATAAAACAACACTCTCTCAACTGTGCCCATCAACTTTCAACACGCGTTCTCGCTTCACCTAGCACCCGTACATCAGGCACTGTCCCACAGCTGACGATTAGCGACAAGCGTGTAGAGCAGCTTACAACTAGAAACCAGTTGGTGAACAGCAGGTGAGTGTTCTAACCGCCAAGAGAGCGACGCTGGGCGAGCTTTTACTGAACAGTTGGAAAAAGGAAAGGCAAGGAAATGTTGCGCTGACTTATATATTGGGATAAGGGCAAAAGACAGCTACAGACAAAGATAAATTTTATCTGTGATAATGATTATCAAAAGTCCATCTCTATAGGACTGATCGCACATTATAGCGCATGTCATTTCCACACATTTTGTATTTTTTGACAGTCGCTATGTAGCTCTGGGACTTTTTACCCGACTGCGAAGGAGGGTAATGTGTTTATCAGTCTATGTATGTATGTATGTATATATGTATGTATGTTTGTTCCTATGTGGCGTTCTAGAGAACAAACGCGTTGGCTGATTTTGATAATTCTTACATCAATCGATTCGTCTTAACTCTGCGAGTGTAACTGGTTATATTAAAATAAGAAAACAAAAAAAATGGCGGATTTTGGGCGCCATTTTGTGTGTTTTTTTTTTCTTCCAACACATCGTGTGGGGTATCAAAAAAAGGGTTTTAAGAGGTGATTTCAAAAATATATAACACTTATATGTTTAAATGCACCTAATTCTAAAATAAAATAACTAAAAAGTTGTAAACAAAAAAAACTTGTTTAAAAATCAAAGAACCCGACTGCTGAAAAATCGAACTAAAAAGAAGTAAACAAGAAGAAAACCATGCTGTGCAGTCGGAGGATACATCTGGCTTTGGTCCGCCAGCTCGCGAATATGTATCCTCTGACTGCACAGCATGATTTTCTTCTTGTTTACTTCTTTTTAGTTCGCTTTTAAAGCAGTCGGGTTTTTTTATATATTTTTTTTTTTTTTTTTTATCTTATATAGGCTCGCGTTTGACCACCATCTCACCTGATGGTAAGCGATGATGTGGCCGATGATGGAGCACGCTTGCCTAGAAGTAACCTATTCACTCTTGACTTGAATTTTTTTTACTGTGACAAACTTGCAAGTAGTTTGTTGAGAGCGCTCTCGATGGCAGTGTGAACAGACAGCGAACATCAATCAATATCTGTATCTCTTTTACTAGTTCCTACCTATTTCCTACCTTCTGTGCTGCTCAACCTGCATTCAGAGCAACCTATGATCCACCACTGATTATGCCGTGTAAGTGGCAAAGTATGGAGCCCACAAAGAATCTTCATGAAGAAGAAAATAGTCGATAGCTAGTCGCGGTCGCTTCCTCGTCTTCGGTGGGACAGGTGCCTCAGTTTTATATAAATTTCAGGGCGCAATTTTATTACGACCCCAACGGTACATATGTAGTGGGATGAATAATGGAAAGTCTAAGACACATATTGGATTCGACGCACCTAAAGTATTGAATTCGTAGAGGAATAGGCGTAGTTTTGTCTTCCAATAACGTTCGCTTTTTATTGGGCTGTGGAATGGGTCCTTAGTGGCACCGTTTGTAATCGGAAATTGGACGCTTTGTTTATTTCCTTTCTAAGTAGAATTTTAATGTTAATTAGGAAGAGCTTATCATTCAAATGTTAGGCGGTGATTAAGTTTAGTATTTTCATAATTGGATCATCATCATCTGCCTATCCTTTTCCCAACTATATTGGTGTCGGTTTCCAGTCTAACCGGATTCAGCTGAGTACCGGTGTTTTACATGGAGCGACTGCCTATCTGACCTCCACAACCTAGTAACTGGGTAAAACGGAACCCCTTAGCAAGACTGGTGTCTTGCCAAGGGATTTCGTGCCATCCATTCCGTCCCATCTTAAGCTTCTGACTACCCGTAACGACTGTCAAAAATCTTCAAATGACAGCCGGGACCAACGGCTTAGCGTGCTTTTCGAGGCACGGAGGAAACTCGGTATGTTGGTGGTCACCCATCCACGGATCGACCTCATCATGCGTTGCTTAACCTTGATGATCAATCAGTGCGACTGTTATTATTTAGCCACGAGCTTGTATGTCTTAAAAAAAATATTATTTAATATATATAGTAAAAAATAGTAGCTTGCATGTCTTAAAAATAATCATACCTCAACAGCTGAACAGATTTGGAGGGCATTTAGAACACTGGTAAAGACAATAGTACGAGCAGGTATTTTTTGGCCTAAACGATTAAGCCCGAATTAGATTGCCTTAGGGGACCTAACACGCATAGGATAAATCGGCTTGGCCTAGTACAAACAAGTTTAGCCTGAAATCGGGTTTGGCCAGCACCATACACATATACTTTCATTAATGTTGTTTGATAGTAGAATAGATCACTGCAAGAATGCCTGGCAATATCTACAACAGATCACACATCACATCATCAGCCTATTAACGTTCCCACTGCTGGGACACAGGCCTCCTCTCTGTGAGAGGGAATGGGCCGTAATCCACCACGCGGGCCCACTGCGGGTTGGTGGTATTTGGTTCTAGGACATGCCGGTTTCCACACGATGTTTTCCTTCACTGTTTTGAGAGCAGCCTGGGCTCGAACCCACGACCTACAACTTATAAGTCGCGGCCGATACCACTGGGCTACCACTGTTCTTACACCACTGTATCTTGTATCTACAACGGTGCTGCATAATAATCAAAGTAGCATCATTAGATAAGGACGTATCTCCACGCCTCCGGCTGCGTCCTCAGTCGTTCAATCATATAACACTTAATTATAGTCTAAGGGCTCTATCGCTTACGCCCAGATGGCTCCTTGAAAGCAACATTAAACTCAAATATAAAAGCTATTCTTGTGTCTTCAAATTCAGTAACGTCAACATCAAAATACTCTTTAAACGAAGGACAAATTTTGACATAATTTCATAATAGCTTTCTCTATATAGAAGCATACTGTCTTCGGTATTCTCGACGTTTCTATACAAAATTCTCAAATGTTCTCAACAAAGGCTTTAGGCAATATTAATAATGTCAAAATCCTTAAAGATTAGACTGACTTTGAAAATGTTAAAGTAGTATTAAACCAAGTAATTTAACTAGTAACAAATCTTCGGCAAAGTCTGTAGTCTTGTACTATTTAATTTGCCTCAATTTATCTTAGGAAGAAAGGCTAAATATGGCTAAAAATAGAAGAGGTCTTAAGTACTCAAAAGGAAACTTATGTGATTTGACCACAGACCTAAATCTTACTAGATGACGCGAATTTAAAAAAATTAAAGTCAGACGGAAAAAGAGAGGTGTCTCTGACGTGTGTCAGTCTGTGGCATCATAGCTCCTAAACAGATGAACCGACTTTGGTTTAGTTTTTTTTTTAAAGTTGACTTTACCGAGAGTGTTCATAGCTATGTTTGATTAAAATTGGTTTAGACATTCAAAAGTTATCCGCATTTTACTCTTTGAGTCAAGGTTTTTTCGAAAGATATCGTGTCGTAATAACGTGTTTCGATAGATTGTCGATTGAAGCGTGTCTACTACTAGGTATATTATATAAAGTTTTAAAAGAATAAAAAAAACAATAAATAAAAAAAATAAAAAAAATGATTAATTAAAAAGGCGTGAGTTTATGTATGTATGTAAAAGAATTTGTTGTCTGTAAAGTCGGTTTACGGACGATAGTTTAACGTGACAACGTTACATACATAACGATACAATTAACATCATTGTAACGTTACAATGAGCGAAACGTTACATTGAGCGTAACGTTACATTGAGTCATCCTTTTTCGTGCGTGCAGCCGGCGTTCATCGATTTATTAGACGTTGTCACGTCAAAATTTAAAAACCGCTTAATAAACAAAATAAACTGCTGTAATCGTTGGCGGTTCCCCGTCGCGAGTACGAGGCTTATTTTATTGCTTTTAGAGGTTTTTGTGACGGGTTTTTTAAAATGTTTAATTTAATATCTGTTTCATTTAGCCTCATCGGCACCGGAATCAACCAGAATCTAGAAAAATGCCTTATTATTCCGCTTTGGGCTGTAAAAACTCAACAACAAAAGTTAGCAGAGACAATGTAAACATTTTAGTTCATCGTTACGTAAAGTTCTTACATTATGAGTGAAAAATTGGCAGGTTTAGTTTTCACACAGATGGAGAGTCTTGCGTTATCAAATTAGATTTATTTCCGTGGAGATGACCTTAAAATAGCCTAGGACCGACACGTGTAGGTCACCAAACAGCATTAAAAAATAACTACGACCAAACTCAAAGCTTTTTACATTTTGAACTGTCAAGGACTCGGTCAGATCAGAAACTTGAAGCTGGTCACTCGTTCCAAAGCGTTGAAACATCGTAGTTAGTTTCTCTATACCTTATCAATCATATGAAAAATTATAAAGTTATATTCCTTTTTTTTTTGTTTGAGGATAATTCTTTCACTGATTGAAAGTTACATAATCACTGAATAGTATATATAGGCTTTTACAGCACATCACATCATAATGTTCCCACTGCTGGGACACAGGCCTCCTCTCACCACGCGGGCCCAGTGCGGGTTGGTGGATGTCACATGTTTTCGGATTTTTGGTTCTAGGACATGCCGGTTTCCTCACGATGTTTTCCTTCACCGCTTTGAGAGCAGTGATGATGAAATAATTTACACAAAGTAAAGCGCCTGCCTGGGCTCGAACCCACGAACTACAACTTGTAAGTCGCAGCCGATACCACTGGGCCACCACTGCTCTCCTATATAGGCCTTATAAGCCGCAAAAAATGCAACGTTCCTGTGGTATAAACCACGGGAGCGAAGGATTGCAGAACTCGGAGTATCGGAATTTTGGAAAAGATTCATGTGGCTGCCAATTCAGCGTCGTCAAGATACCCATATCCTATCCCTTCTCTATAGTATCCTGCACAATCCTAATTTCCCTCAATACCTTCGTGAACGCTTTGAGTACCTTGTCCCTAGGCGCAAAACCCTGTCGCACTTCCATTTCTCTTCTCCTTCGTCCTCCACGACACACTTCCAGCCGCTATGATGGCTCTTTCTCTGCTACTGCAGTGCGTCTCTGGAACTCACTACTCCCTACGCGACAGCCCACCTCTGAAGGTCTTCAAGAGGAAGACTAAAGATAATTTCCTTGCGCAGTGACATAATATTAGAATATTTATTTATTTATTTAATAATCGCAAAATCCACAGCTCTAAAAAATACCTTATATGAATAATAAAAATATGTATTTATGTAAGTATATTTTATTTAATTCGTCATAAGTTATTTTAGAATTCTACACTGGACCCTGCCCTCTATAAGGTCATATTTCTCTGTCACTCTAGGGTTTGCTGTAAGAGAACTCAACATTGAGTTAAGCTCGCCTTTGTACATGTACTTTATTATCACTCTGTGTATGTAATGTTGTTTATGGTGTACAATAAAAAATTAAGAAGATGACTCATACATCTTTAGATGCATAAGTTTGGCATATTTTTAACCCACGACGGAAAAACATGCACCCCGATCCAAATAGTAAAACGCCCATAACTTTAGAACGGCTGAACTGATTTTCATCAAACATAGAAAACATTCTGTATAAAGTCACCATTCACACAAAAAAAAAACTGTATCAAAATTGGTTCATCCGTTTAGGAGCTAAGATGCCAGAGGCAGATACACTAGACACAAACACACGGGTACACACCTCAAACTTCAAATACCCCTCATTTTCCGTCGGGATTCAAAAACTAAAGCCTTTCAATCAATACATACCACCAGAGATAAATCATAACACACGAAACAGGGATCGTGAACTAGTAGGTACACAGAACAAAATCCTCCTATCTGAATCGGAAACAAACAACTTGTATCATCGTTACCACAGAACTAGTGGAGTTGAAAATCATTGCGACATATCGGGACGAATTGAGGCATATTTCAGTACGATTTGTGTAAAACTAACTACAACACGTTTATTAATAAGTAAGCTAGCGTGTAAATCAATGCCTTTAAACCTTGCAATCAGTACAGGTGATAGACATACACAAAACACCTCTACTATGACGTTTAAAATCATCATGATTAAAGTTTGAAAAAGAGACGGAGCTGTAAAAGATGAAAGAATAATTCAAAATACTAACTTCAGTCTGGAACCGAATTCTCACCCATTCCAGAATTCCAGCCATTAACATTAATGTTGATGAACAGTTAATGAAGAAACGTATTGTGTAAATTTATTCCCATTATTATTTTTATTGTACTAACATAGTTTATAAGATTTCTGATACTAACTTTTCTATGGACTGTGTAATTGTCTGAGAATAAACAGTTTTTTTTTATTATTTTTTTCCCAAGCAAATGAACTGCTACCATTACTACATTACGTTGAAACTTTCAATTATAGGCAGTCTCTCAAATAGCGAAAGTAGGTACTCGTTAGGAAACAAATATTTTAGCAAGGGGCCAATTCCGAAACTTGAAAAAAAAAATTGCCAAGTGCGAGTCGGACTCGCTCACCGAGGGTTCCGTACAAACCTCAGCTTAAAGGTAATACAGACCTGAGTATTTGATATGAATTTCAATTAATACCTCTACGCGTTCATGAGGAAAGGGGTAGTAAGTTTTTTTTTTTAATATCTTTATTATATGATGTTACTAAAAATTTACGGATTTCACAATTTTTCCTTTATCTGTGCTATAAGAAGTTACTTCGTACCAAATTTCAAGATTCTGAGTTCACGGGAAGTAACCTTTAGGTTTTGATTCCCTTGCGAGTGTCGAAAATTTGCGGCATAAACGGCTGTATCTTTTGATTGCGTTGGCTTAGAAGTTTGATTTTTCCAGCTTTAAGGTCCATTAGACCTGAGTATTTGATATAAATTTCAGCTTGATACCTCCACGCGTTCCTGAGAAAAAGGCTTTTGACAGACAGACGGACGGACAACAAAGTGATCCTATAAGGATTCCGTTTTTTCCTTTCGAGGTACGGAACCCTAAAAACAGGTAACATTCCGTTTGCAGAACTTGATAATATGTTAAGAAAAGCTGATATTAGTTTTCAGAGTAGGTCTTATAATAAAAGTTGTTAATATCCATGAACAACAGCAGCCACTTGAAATAAAGCCAATAAATTAAAAAAGTCACCCTATACAAGTAGTCCAGCTAAATGTGTAATACTTTTTGACCACGTACACGAGCCTTTTACACATCCCCTGTCCTCAAAAACAGAATATAAATTCAACAATATAATCAAATTTAGGATTCATTCCAACAAAATGTCGGCGCGTTGACACAAGAACCTTTGTCCCTCGTCTGACCGCTGCCTTTTTGGAATTACCTATCTACTTAGGTACGTAGGGAAATAAATACTTACAGGGGCGTTAGAGCCTTTTGATGTGTCATTGTCACCTCTTTGCGCATAGTTAATTAGGAATGGGCACGTTAAATATTTATTTACATAACCTACTTATGTGTGTGAGGGTTGAAATACATATTTTGAACAAATTTCCAAAATACGTATATCAACCATGTTAACATTAACTTTCGAAACGGGATATTTACTATGTTTACTGTTAGTTGCGAGTTTCCGATATTTCGGTGCTGTTGCAAGCACCATGATCACGGATCAACAATAATAATAATATAATATCGGAAACTCGCAACAAACAGTAAACATGGTAAATATCCCGTTTCGAATGTTAATGTTAGTGTTAGTGACCATGGCAGTTTAAAAACTTATGTCAGCCATGTTTCTCAATTTTAACTAGATGAGGCCGGTAATCTCTACCTGACTACTCTGAGAAGAAAACAGCGAGCTACACGAGTGAGCTACACGATAACTGACTAATGCTCGGTCTACTGCCGACACTGCACTGACGTGGACTCAAAACTGTAAGGAGCTCAATGATTTGAGGAACAATACCAAAATAAGAACATTTGGGTAGACCGCATAATCAAAATCAAAATAGTTTATTTCAAAAAAACCTTAGAGGTACTTTTGAATTGTCAAACAAAAAATTAATAGAAATATGACTCTAGTTGCAAGTTCGCAAGCGTCTGTAGGTCCCAATGGACAAGAATTTGCAAGAAACTCCACGGGCACTCTTTTCCATCGGTTTTAATTACAAATATCTGGTTACATCATTCTTGTTGAAAAAATACATATATGTACAAAGACGTGTACGTAAAAGCTTCTAGAGTAACAAACAAAAAAAAAAGTACAATTACAGGACGAGACAGCTTATTTATGACCAATACCAACTGATGGCGCCCGTTCACGAATATGACACATGGATCGGCACCACTCAGATCAACCATCATGAAGGGAACCGAATGATCCAACACATGTGCCACCATCGGAGACAGATTAGAGAGAGCATGACACACTCAACTGCCAGGGCACACAGAAGTCAACGAACGACACATAGGTACAGTGAATGGTAGATTTATCTACAGTCAGAACATAGTACTCACACATGCGCAGTGCAGTTATATAATACTAAAAGAACTTGAGTTTATACAATACAAATATATTCATACAGTCTTCAGCAGGTCCAACAATACTTCGGAACTTTTCTGCCCATCACTAATTCTTTGTAAAGTACCTACTCAGACTACCAGACGATCATGAAAACGAATAATGATAACGACCTTAATTATAGTCTAGTAAGCTGTCTTTATTTAAGTATTTTCTGAATCTAAAATATTTCACACCTTTTTTTCAGCTATCTTGGCGTTATGTACAGCAGTAGTTGTAAAAGGCTTGGTTGATTTTAGATAGCTTAAAAATAATAGTTATTTATGCTACAAGTGCGGAAAGTAGGTGATTTCCGATGAGTGGATAAATCGACACGAGTCAGAAATCATCTTACGCACTTGTACGAGTATCATACAACATTTTACTATGCATTGGGCGAGGAAATAAAAAAATATATCTGAACCAAGCAAAAAATTGATAAAATGGCACTTATTCAAGGGCGCTCAGCATATCCACAGATTAACTAATAGTTAATAGTTCCTCGGGCATTTCTACTGCGCATGTGCAAATAGCTGTCACGTCGTAACGCAAAAAGGCACGAGCAAAATATTCATTCTGCCAAACATATTTAATGAATATTCAAAATTAATTTATTGATCAAAATCTAAATCTAGAGTAATTAAAAACGCCTTTAATGAAGTATTAGTTTTATTTTACATTTTATATGAATGATAATCTGTACTTAACTATTTTTTAAAACTTTTCTCAAATAATAAAAACTCTATGCGGCGGGCTGACGTTGGAGTAAGAAATAAAAAAAAATACAGGAAAGTAAAAATCACTAGTAAAAAAAGTGACATTTTCCGCACAGTTTGGCTGCTTGGAAAACGCTCTTTTCGAGGACATGCATTGTAAAACTAATTTCGATGTATAAGTGCTATATATAAATTAATAAAGTTAATGCAAAATTACTTTAAAATCCAAGAGAAGATTAACAACAAACTGACACACTCTATTTACTACACCAGCATAAAAACTCGGACAGCTTAACAATGAATTCTAACTCAGTATTAACTCAAGCAGAACGTGGACAAAAACCAAAGCGAAGGACTCCGGGCCTAACCGCGACAGTTAGAACACATGAAACATGGAGCTAAAGTTTTGCGTATGGAAGTTTCATGCAAATAAGGGCGCTTTTTGAATGGTTTCTTGTTTTGTGAACCGGAAAGAGGGTTCTTATGAGCAATTCTATATGGTTTTGACATTTACGGTCTTTATGTTGGTATACTTTCGAAATCTCTTCCGTGGTGTTCTTTATAATTAAGAAATTTTTGTTTTCGTTATTTTTTGGTGAGGCAGTTTCTCGGAGATTCGATGAGATTTCGCTGCATAGCCGAGTGCCAAAGTCTACTTTTTATCTCGGAAAAATGAACGGTCCTGAGGGAAAACTTCGAGAAAAAGCTAGTATCGAATAACTTCAATCTATTTGTTTTTAAGGTTCCGTACCCAATGGGTAAAACGAAACCCTATTACTAAGACTCCACGGTCCGTCTGTCTGTCTGCCTGTCTATCTGTCTGTCTGTTACCAGGTTGTATCTCATAAACCGTGATAGCTAGATAGTTGAAATTTTTACAGATGATGTATTTTTGTTACCGCTATAACAAAAAATACTAAAACCAGAATAAAATAAATATTTAAGGGGGCTCCCATACAACAAACGTGTTTATTTGCCGTTTTTTTTTGTGAAAATGGTACGGAAACCTTTGTGCGCGAGTCCGACTCGCACTTGGGCGGTTTTTATTTTGCGCGACACGCGACTAATACTTTCCCTATTTGTATTTAAATAATTTTTGTCATATCTGGTGCAAATAAATTATTTTTCTTTCTTACCATTTATAATGTAACCTGTTTTATTGTATTATGGAGCGTAGACTTTAGTGCACCCTCCATCTTGCGCCAACCTGTCACTTGTACTCGTATATTTGAGAATCTTATGACTACGTCAGTGAGTGAAGTTAATTAAACATCCTACTTAAGGGTATACTAGTCGACGGCACGAACTATTTTGTACGCGGGGTTAAAATGCATTTTATATCAACCGACAACACGTGCGGAAGAGATAGATGCTGTGATGAGCAGTAGGAAGCTAGTTCGCGTACGAACACACACTTTTGTAAATTTGTAGCGGAATGGATAATGATTTAGGACGACACCGAGCGCGCGAAATTTTATAAACAGACCTTTGGCAGTCTAGATATCATGAAAAAAGGACTAAATCTATCTGTTCAAAATAAAATTATATGCATTGTTGAACTGCTAATCTATCCCTGTATAGAGGCCGTTTTGCAATTTTCCGTCTTCTTATGGTATTTATTTGCGCCCAAAAATGCGTTAAAATTAGTGTCGAAATGTGGAACTTTCGACGGTCATAACTTTCAAATATTTTCTTTTTTAGATTTTTTGCTTCTATACAGGGCTAGATAATGATGAGACAAATTGATATCACTTTTTATTTTGAACGTACATCGTCAAACAGTGGAATAATCCCTAGACTACGTTTGTATGGAAAAATTTTCGACTAGTGTAACCTGAAATTATAAATGTGAGTATGGATAGATGTTTGACACTGTTTCACGCAAAAACTTCTAAACGAATTTTGATTAAATCTGGTATAGTTAAAGATTTAAACCTGGTTTTATTTAATAATTTATGCCCACAAACATACATAGGCGGACTTATTGCTTTAGGCCTTTCTACCTTTGGGTGCTGCAGAGACAAATACATACAAATAATACTTTTTATTCAGGTAAGTAGTAGGTTCTTAGTAATTATAGGATAACCTCCGACTTTCAAGCAGGCGAAGCCGGTGGCATAAGTTAGTATATTTATAATATAACCTATTCTTTTCTTTACCGATAATGTTTGTATTTGCCACCGAAAGCTTAGATGGTTTTAGCTATTTCTGACACCTATTCTGTCCACAAATACGAATCTATTTCAAGGAGGCCTATTTTCACCAGACGCTCCTTGTTTTTTTTGCCATAAAAGATTATTTTTTTCCTCTACTATGATAATCCTTGCTAAGACGTTTGTTTACATTCCTGGTGTATCGTGATTCTTTGTAAACAAGATGTTTTTTCACGTAACTGTGTTAAGTGGGGATTTTTGAAGATTCTTAATGGCTAACGCGTGATTTGACACCACACCAGGCCTCCTTCACTCGACCGGTCCCGGCACTGCTCCACTAGTCGGTTGTCACCGCTCACGTGCAGAGGTCGCGCGTGCTAGGGGAGTGCGATGTTGGTGAGCGCAGGGGTCTTAGTTCGAGCAGCCTCGCAAGCAATGAGCCATCAAGGATCAACCCAACCGTCACGGATATTGAGCTCAAAATTGTGAACTTGATCTCGGAGATTGAAATATCTGTTACGTAGTAACTTCTCTAATCTGTGACCACACCTCAATTTTATGTACAACACAGTCAAAACAGTCCGCCTACCCGCTCGGCGCCCCGCGTTCGCCTCGTCAGAGTGACGTGACAGCGCCAAGTGCACGGTTATTTTGACCGAATAGAACAATTTATCTCATATGTGTGTGTGAGTGGCATATCTCACAGATCGTACATTTCCCGGGATTAAAATGTAGCCTAAAGCTTTTGATCAGTAAACGATTGTTTGTAATCGGATAAGTAAGGAAATCTTCATTTATCATCCCAAGTAAATTGATAACCAGTCTCTCACAAATGTTTTCATTTTTTGTATTAGTTTAAGTATTTTCTGTACCTTCAACATTTGTGATGAGAAAATAAATTTAATATTATTATTATAAAAGGGCAGGAAGTTTTACGGTTCCGTACCCAAAGGGTAAAAACGGGTTCCTATTACTAAGACTCCGCGATCCGTCTGTCTGTCTGTCTGTCTGTCCGTCTGTCACCAGGCTGTATCTCATGAACCGTGATAGCTAGACAGTTGAAATTTTCACAGATGATGTATTTCTGTTTCCGCTATAACAACAAATACTAAAAACAGAATAAAATAAATATTTAAGTGGGGCTCCCATACAACAAACGTGATTTTTTTCCGTATTTGCGATAATGGTACGGCACCCTTCATGCGCGAGTCCGACTCGCACTTGGCCGGTTTTTTTTTTAAATGTAACGTACATACTAATCGCAATATTTCTCAAACTACCCGAGTATAAAAAAGACTTTTTATATTAAACGTTACTTGCAGTCCGTCTATTTCGCTCAGCTGCTCATGGCATAATGGTTCACACCAAATTATTATACATATATATCGTTTATAACACACTAACATATATCTATTAACCTGTATATTTAACACCGTAAAAACTAATTCACATCCGTACACTTTAACGTAAGGTTCAGTTGAAAACCAGCGTCAGGCAACTCCTAGTTGTCTGGCATTTTGCTGAACGGGACCTTTTTGGCGCAGCCGCGGGGCACATTGTGTATGTAATTGTTTTAAAATTAAGTACACTTTTATCTGTACCTACATTGTGTGTATCTGTGTGTGCCAAATAAACTAGTTTTCTTTATTTCTTTCTTCTTTTATTTATCTATACTAATATTATTAAGAGAAAAGATTTTTTTGTTTGTTTGTACCGAATAGGCTCCGAAACTACTGGACCGATTAAAAAAATGCTTTCACCAATAGAAAGCTACATTATTCTTGAATGACATAGGCTATTTTTTAATCCCGAAAATGGGTCCTGTGGGATGGTCCACGGGAGCGAAGCCGCGGGCAAAAGCTAGTTTATTATATACTTCATTGTAGTACACCTCATAATAAGTAGGAAAGACATTTATATACATGTGTACAATGGGTGGTCATATCGCACATGACAATCTCTTAAAGGCAAAATTAATATATCCGATTTTATTATAACAAATTTGTGTAGGATTACTTTAGGTGAGCAGATTTCCTCGAGAATTCTTCGAAACATTGTTTTACCAAATTATGCTAACGGCTCTTTCTAAGTAAACCACTTACCTATTTACAACTTCAACAAGAACTCCTAAATACAATATTTTATGTCTACGTTAGTTCTAAAATGCATACATTCTTACTCAAAACTTAGACAATGTTTCTTCTAGTAATAATATGTACGTACTTAGTTGATACTATAGATATAGAGAATGGACAGAGCAATGTTAGACTGACTGTCACAAAATTGACAACATTTTAGATAGAGACAATGCAACTGTGCGGACGATATCTTGTTTTTTTAGTTTGATTTGAATTGTATTATTTTGATTTATTTTCTATTATTAATATTTGCATGCCATTGTAAACTAAGGCAAACATGACGCTCTGTATTTTACTTTTTGTAACATCTCTTACATATTGACAATTTGTTGTGTGCAAATAAATAATGATTTGAGTTGATTTGATTTGATCTGGTAAAATCCAGATAAAGAAAAACACTGGCCGCACTATTGCTTTACCTCTTACTCCTCTAGCCATATTCAAATGAATATGACTAAAAGTGTGAGAAAGATATTTAAGAAGGCCAAAAATGTACACATTCATGTCGCAATATCATCTCAGTAATAATCAAAAACATGTAAAAATGAAAATAAATTAGAGGTGTATTTAAAAGTTTACAACTGTGATGCGAATGCGCTCGTTCTTCAAAAATACTGCAATTGCCTTTCTGGAAAGGAAAACCTCAGTCCATTCTCCATGTCTGTGGTTGAAACAATCTGAGTTTAAATCTGCTAGCTCCCTGACTACCAGCTTTGCTGCTCCAAATAAGTTCTTCCTTGTTTTAGTAATTTAGAATGAAAGGAAACGAGAAAATCTAACACAACCAAGACTATCTTGCGGTCTTATTTATTTGTATTGTTAGATTTTGTCTGGTTGGAAAACCTTGCGTTTCTAGAGTTTTAAAGAAAGTTATGTGATTGGAAGTGATGTGGATAGGTCAATGTGGCGATACTTGGGGGAGGCTAAAGTCCAGCAGTGAACGTCTGTAATGATGATGACATAACATACACTGCGAGTGGTTTTTTAATCTAAAATATTTTGAAATAATAAAGTGGCAAAGTTGAACGACAGATTTTGTACCGCATACGTTTTTGTTGTTCGGTTATATTTTGTACCACTTATTAAATAATAAATTGACATGACATACTTGGCCTAGGAACTGCTCAGAGTTTCCTTTTAAGTCCAGAGTAGTACTTAGTACCATAGTGATATTAATTGACTCTTTAACGAATTAAAACTGTGTAGAAGTTACTGGAGACATTTCTCTAGTTTACCCGTATCCCAAATTCTGCGCCCACGTCTATAATCTAACACTGGTGTGTCACTAAGTAGGTCAAACCATGATCCTATATTCCTGGATCTGATAGATATAAAACAAGATGCCAAAGGCCCAAGGCGTCTCTGAATTCTTTTTTCAAAAATGTGTATAATTTAGTAGTGTTTGTATGTACTTTGAACATAATTATGCTTACTTGGTAACTCGGGTCTACGGCCAATTTACAGGTGCCAGGTGCTACTCAATCCCATACATTTTGTGTAGTAAGAATCAGAAAGGTCTGGGCGCTCTGGAATTTTGGACCACTAGTTCCGTCTGTCAAAAAACCAATAATCCGTTGGACGAAATAAAGGTAGGTAGGCACCTATAATAAATTGAACAAATTAAAATATTTCACTGGCTATTCTAAATTCAAAATCCTCGATTCTACACCAAAAACCGAATACTTATCATAGAATTTTAACCTCAATAATTTAGCCCAATTTCACAGGTCAACAAATAAAATGGGACGGTGCGTATAATTATTCGGTACCAGGCTCGCATAAATCTTCAGGAGGTTCCCGATAGAGGGCTTCACTATCAATCACTGACCTCAACGGGTATACTTCATCTTTAGATTGGTTTCATGCCTTCGTATCTTGGCGTCCCAAGTGTAACGGAAATTGATAACTGTGAAGTGAAAGCGTTTTGTGGGGTTTTAGATTTTAAGAAGAAATAAATGAACGGTTTTAGCCTGTAATTGTTATTATCGTATTATAAGAAACTCTTTAAATGGTTAATAATAAAACTAACAGTTATGTTTGTTATTTTGTCGTCGTTTATAGAAGCAAGTACGTCAAATAAATAGTTCTGAGTAATTTTTTTTAAATAAAAATTAAAAAAAATTAAAACTTTGTTTTATTTACTCTATGGATCTGGTGGATGGTACATGATCAATCAGTGTGGCGAAGCTTGGGGGCGGCCTTTGTTCAGCAGTGGACGTCTTGCAGCTGAAATGATGATGTTGATGATTCTATGGATACTCCTAAATTTACTTATTGTATAAAAAGAGGACAAAAACATCTCGATAAAAACAGCACTTTCTTCACATTTTGTCAGAACATAAATAAGTTAAAATTTATTTTCATCGTTCTGAGTTGATCCCATAGTAAAACATATGCACGAACTGACCCCCTTTTCAAATGCGGAGACAGAAACTACAGATCACCACCTGATACGATCCTTGCCTACTCCTTTTTCTAGTTACTTTTATGACTAGTCATACTAGTGACTAGACGCCCCGTGCGTCTCAATGCTAAGAAACAAAATTTGGGCAAATAAATTGCACTAGATGGCGCGATATGCACCTATCTGAATTGAATGTGTGTAAAATTAACATTTTCTGGAATTTAACATAAAAATTGAATGTTCTTGTTTAATCAATCCTCCTAAGTACAAAGTTATGGAATATTGGGCTCTTAATTCACATTTCAAAGATTATTTGAACGGTACATTTAAATTTGATGCCAATAGATGGCGCATTTTTTAAATTTCTGAGGCTTTCCAATATATTGTTAAAATTTGCATTGTAACACGTTTTGGTGCAAAAACCTGTAAAAACTTGCAAAAAAATACTATAATACGAACCTTCACTGTATTTAAAGAAAAAAATTCACGAACCTAGTAAACCCTTTTACTTGCAAGTCGCTGCTTACACCATCTATCTATCACCGTGAAACAGAACCGAACGCGTTCGATGTACAAAAAAATATCAGATTGATCAGACGAAAAGCGCTAGTTACGTCGGCACGGTTTCTTTGTATGGGATGAGGCATCTGTATGCCAGTATTATATTATCTGTGCTAGACGTATGAAGGTTTAATGCCGATTTATATTTATAAATACTTCCATCCCCTGCAATGAAGCCAGTAAATTATGTAATGGTTGAATAAATACCAACCTTTATACAAAGAAAGAACACAATGCTGAAATTGAAATTACTTCGAAGAAAGCCAAAAGCACGTTGTTGCATACAATGTAATTTCTTTCAGTTTCACGTTTTAATTGTTTCGTTATCCAAGTGAATAACATACACTTTTGTACGAAAACAGTCAATCAAATATTTGTAAGTGATTATAATTGAATCGATCATATCAGCCTATTATACTCACTTGACTTATGTGGTGATTAATTGATTATGACAATAGAGCAAATACATTTTTAGGGTTTTGTAGCCTAGCTCTACTGAAAAGAAGGATACATAACGTGCCTCTATGTTTTCTTTTTCAGATGAATTATTCTTAAAAGCACTAGAACCCTAAAAAGATGCTGAAAATTGCGCTGTCAACAGAAGCCTAGTGTACATATTTTTTAAATCTATAAATGAAAAAAGGAAAACATGGAGGCACAGGATATATCTTTCTCTTTCTGTTCATGGAATAAATTTAATCCAATAATGGAGGACAAAATAGGCGAGAGCCAAACCTTGAATGGATGGCTGCGACCGCATTTCCTCCAAAATCTTGTCCCGGCCCGTAAAATCATATTTTACAAAATTATATTTTGAAACATCGGTAAAATTCTTCAGGATGCCAGACAATAGTTATTTATGCTACAAGTGCGGAAAGTAGGTGATTTCCGATGAGTGGTATTTTTATTCACGAGCGAGCGAAGCGAGTGAGTGGATAAATCGACACGAGTCGGAAATCATCTTACGCACGTGTATCATACAACATTTTACTATGCATTGTGCGAGGAAATAAAAAAATATATCTTAACCAAGCAAGAAATTAATAAATTGGCGCTTATTCAAGGGCGCTCAGCATATCCATAGATTAACTAATAGTTCATACTTCCTCGGGCATATCTACTGCGCATGTGCAAATAGCTGTCACGTCGTAACGCAAAAAGGCACGAGTAAAATATTCATTCTGCCAAACATATTTAATGAATATTTAAAATTAATTTATTGATCAAAATCTAAATCTAGAGTAATTAAAAACACCTTAAATGAAGTATTAGTTTTGTTTTACATCTTATATGAATGATAATCTGTACTTAACTAATTTTAAAACTTTTCTCAAATAATAAAAATTCTATGCGGCGGGCTGACGTTGGAGTTAAAATTAAAAAAGTAGGTTCAGGAAAGTAAAAAGCACTAGTAAAAAAAAGTGACACTTTCTGCACAGTTTGGCTGCTTGGAAAACGCTCTTTTCGAGGACAAGCATTGTAATAGTACATTGTGATACAAGGGTGGAAAGTAGTACACACCCGTGTATCACACGACGTTTTTCAATACAGTTGTGAGAAACAGTAAAAACAAATCAAAGAATTAGATTTGTTTATTCGCAAAAAATAAAATTTTCAATATGGCGCGTTTTTGCAACTGGA
Organism: Orthosia incerta; assembly: GCA_948252205.1. Classification (NCBI taxonomy): domain Eukaryota; kingdom Metazoa; phylum Arthropoda; class Insecta; order Lepidoptera; family Noctuidae; genus Orthosia; species Orthosia incerta. The sequence continues at coordinate 26,214,552 of OX411756.1, read as the reverse complement.
CATATTTTTTTTACAAAGAAAACAGCCTATACAGCCTATTCGATTTTTGACAAACGTTGATGTGAAAATAATTAACTTAAAACTGGTAATTAAATATACTAAACAACTATAAGAATAATAATTGAGAATTTAATGCTAAAACGTACGGAATCATTAATTTTTCCTCGTTTAAAATCGTATCCCATTTTATTCTATGTATGAAAACTCCTTGCTACTAAACTTTTTTAAATTGACTTATGGTGCGTTTTTGCAACTGGACATTTTTTTTTTCAAAGAAAACAGCCTATACAGCCTATTCGATTTTTGACAAATGTTGATGTGAAAATAATTAAATTAAAACTGGTAATTAAATACATACATTAAACAACCATTTAAAAGACTTTTGAGAATTCAATGCTAAAACGTACGGAATCATTCATTTTTCTTCGTAGAAAATCTATCCCATTTTATTCTATGTTTGAAAACTCCTTGCTACTAAACTTTTTTAAATTGACTTATAAATTTAAAACTAAACTGCAAAACTAATGATCGAGCTCGTAAACAAAAGTCACGACCGCGTAACAGAAAGATGCATATGCGTAAGATTTAACTTTCGAATCATAATTATAGCCTCTGAAAGTACGCCATGTTTAACAACTGTATTGAAAAACAATAAACAAGTTTACACCTTCTTACTATGAGCTACTACGATCAAGATAAAGAAATATTAAACTGCTGCTAACTTCAGTAATACCCAGCCTTTGTTTACACAATCCATTCCTAACTTTTATCCGGGATCTTCTGAAGCTATTTTTATTTTCTCTTCGCATATTTGCTGACAATTCTAGCCACTTATTTGGCCGTTGTCGGGACCTTGACTGGGGTCTAATAGGACCTCTATGCAAAGTTCAGGCTTAGTTGAAGCTTACCCGTTCTTTTATTAGACAATAGGTTGCAAGGATCTGTGAAAGGTTTACGTGGTGCTTTCCTGTGTCGGGTTTTGTTTTGATGATGTAGAAAGAAAACAAATGACATAATGTTATAGTCACGATCCAACATGTTGCCAAGCTTTATGTGTCAATCAAAACACGATTTATGCAAAAATCTACTCCTAAAGATCAGCTGTGCCCTAAATTTCGTCGAGTTATTTGACCACATATGTACCAAACAGCTGCTTTTTAAACCCCGACGGAAAAAGTCAAAGTCAAAAGTCAAATATATTTATTTCAATTAGGCCAGTAAGCGGCACTTTTGAACATCATACATATATGAATTAAAATTTACAAGTAGTAAAAGTTGATTCTACCGTGCATTCGGAAAAGTAGCTTGTTATGGAGAAGAATGCACAAGAAACTCCATACTTACAAAGGGGGCAGTTACAAGTTTGACGTGTGTACCTGAGTGTTTGTGTAGATGTGTATTTTCTGTGGTATCATAGCTCATAAACAGATGAATCGATCTTGTTTTTTTTTAAAGATAACTTTATCGAGTGTGTTCTTAGCTATGTTTGATGAGAATCGGTTGAGCCGTTCAAAAGTTAAGGGCGTTTTATTGTTTGAATTGGGATGTTTTAGCAAGATATCGTGTACTTCTAGTTAAATTATGCAGAATGAAATTAAAAATGTTTTATTTAAATCTTTATTTGTTTCGTTATTTGTTTATTTGCTAAGAGAAGATGCAGTCTTCTCACGGAGAAAATGCCTGAGAGCATAATAGTGGATTTAAGATTTTGATTGAAAAAAAAAGGTCGTATCAGCTCTCAATAAAAACATTCTATTAGCAAAACTGATTTTGAAAGGCCAAAATATTAATTCCACATGGCATTTAGGATTATGCATATCAATCCCTTATTTTAAACATACCTACATTTTGATATTTTGGGCAAAAGTTATCGCTGAAGCCTGGTGTTGAATTTATCTTGAAATATGAATTAGTCTTGTTCGTCTTACGAAAATGACGATAAATAATAACTAAATGCACTCTAAAACTTATACTGGCTATAAAATCGAAAAAACCGGCCAAGTGCGAGTCGGACTCGCGCACCAAGGGTTCCGTACCATCTCATCTTATCTTATGGAGGGGCCGAGAAATAACTCGGACACTTCGACCCATTGGCATCTATTGTGGTCTCCTAGATAACTTACTCCTCCTCAATCTCGTTGATAACTGTTTGCATGAGTTTTACAACGAGACTAGGGGATATGAGCCTATAGTCTTCTAGTTTTGGATATCCAACCACTAGGAGACTAATTCGCTTACCAGCCAGTGCATCGCATGTGCACAGAAGGTGCTCCATGCGTTCCGTATGATCCCCACACAATCTGCACATGGGTGTCGCGGTTAGACCCATCTTCATGAGCATGTCGTTGGTTCCAAAGTGCCCAGTAAAGGCCCCAAGCAGGTAGCGGATTTGCCCCCTGCTCATGTTCCAAATGCATTCCAGGGCTTTGAACGTAGAGCCTAGGAATTTCTTGGAGTGTTGTAGACCGGTATTAGACAGCCAACAAGTTCGTTGTCTGTGATCTGCAAACTCCCTAAATGCGCCTTTTACGAGACACGTCGAAATGCCTACACATGCTTCTGGACCCACAAAATCATTTGCTGAGCCCTCTCTTGCCAGTTCATCAGCCATTTCGTTACGATGGAATCCTTTGTGCCCAGGGACGCACATGAGTCTTACCCTGTTGTGCTTCCCAAGCCTGTTTAGGGTTTGGATAGCAAGGGTTCCGTACCATTATCGCAAAAACGGCAAAATTATCACGTTTGTTGTATGGGAGCCCCACTTAAATATTTATTGTATTTGTTGTTATAGCGGCAATAGAAATGCATCATCTGTGAAAATTACAATTGTCTAGCTATCACGGTTCATGAGATACAGCCTGGTGACAGACAGACAGGCAGACAGACGGAACGCGGAGCCTTAGTAATAGGGTCCCGTTTTTACTCTTTGGGTACTGAACCCTAAAAAAGAAGAGTTTATTACTCTGGTATTCCAGTTCCTCATCACACGTCATAGATTTCGACTTACATGACTGAAATGAATAGCTAGATGGAAAAATTATTTTAAATAAAGCCAAAAACTACTTATCTCTTGTTCTTGTAAAACAGTAACAACACCAAAATATTTGTAACTCCTCGCTTGCAAATCCTATTATGCAAATAACGTCAAAGCCGCTTGTATCGATCGGCTGATATTGGCTTTTGATTTGCAAACATTTGCCTCCCGTTTTTAAACGAGCATCGAATTCTGTTAGCTGTAATCTTCTATTACTTACAAAAAGAGCAAGACAGAAAATGTTCTATCGAATCTATTGGATTCTTTATTTGAAAAGTAAGGTTTTCTTTTGTTTCTGCCTTGTTATTCTTCAATTCTTTAGGTTAAGTAAAAAGTCTACGTAAGCTCGTGAAATCGCTACTTTATTTTTTTGGTATAATGCTGAAAATACAGAGCAGTTCGTTTTATAAGAAAACTGTATAGCAATTTGTAATATAGTATTAAACAAAGGAATGGAAGAATACAAGGATCCTTAAAGCTAGACTTCCGACCGGCACGGCTCTATCGCAACAGCCGCAGCGTCAGTGTTACAGCGACTCTGACGCAGAAATGGCTGCCGAGCAGCGCGACTCTGGCGTCAGTCACAGTTGTTAATCCATATTAAAATGCAGAAAGAAAATATGACAATAAAGTTTTATTAAAATGCACTCATAGCGTTTTGTTTAATATTGTACTAGTTTCATCCGCGTCTTTGTCCTTTTTAGGTCCGTTTTTGCAGCTTTTTGTTTATTTGTTTATTGTTTTCTTAATTGTACACCATAATATTTTATTTATTTTATTATTATTTATTTTCAGCCTGTTTTGTCCCACTGCAGGGCAAAGGCCTCCCTTTCTTCCTTCCAATCCTCTCGGTTTAGGGAAATTGTGGACCAATCCTGTCGATATGCATCATGTGCAGGACGTAGCGTGTTCATTGGCCCCGAGAAAAGAAGGGCGTAAACCTTCTGGCCATTGCCGCTGAACGCCCCATCCACATCAACGAAAACAAAGGTTCTTGGATGCCTAGCTGCAGCAGTGACGTAGGGTTGCAAATCGACTCTAACGATTCAACGATGTGTTGGCTGTACTTGAGTTATTTCCAGATTCCGGGTTGCCTACTTCTGGATCAGCGCTCCTGGTGTCCAGGTTCCGAGGTTCAGCTCGACAGGATCGAAAAGGGATGTCTTCATAAGGGTTGAAGTCGATGAATTAAATGAAACACTAAGTTATTCAGTACACGGCACGATTCTAGGGCTCTCAACAATTTCTGAGACTTGATTCTATATAAGAATTACTTCTTATTTACTAAGACAAGTACAAGCGACTAGCTTTGGATGACTACAAATTCTATTTTGGGCCCGGGGGTTCTTTATACCCTCGCATTGTGCCATTATTGAGAGCCCCGCAAATTCTCGCCGAAAATAATTTTTATTTATGTAAAAAACCCTTATACATATTTGGTAAATAGGGTTACCGCACCCCTTCCATGGTGCTATCAATAGCTGGATTCCTTCGTACTGTAACACAGTAACGCCCCCTATCTATGTATCTAATCAATATACCTAATTTCCAGGTATTGATAGCTTCCCTAGACTATTTCCATGAAATAAAAGGACAATTCCCTTTATTTCCCAGTTAAAACCTTAATAGTTTTCAACCTAGCCTAAGGATATCTATAGGTTGGGTTGACCTGCTGGTGCCAATAGCAGGCTGTCTGTTGACGTCTAGAAAAAGCTTATTTTCGGGAATCTTCTATGGGATATCATCCCTTATGTAATGAATCTATAAATTCCTAAGTCATTTCACCGACTTTAGGACTTCCTACTTAGGCTAACCAGGCAATCACCGCCTATTATGGGGATTCTGGTAGCCAATAGACCACACTTTACATTTCTAGTGTTTATGTAAGTCTATCTAGGTCATATGCACATAAGGTGCCTTGATATGTACAAATTTGATAGCTGGTCACTTTCTTTGCGCCCAGCTATCAGAGAAATTAGATATAAAAACACTAATAAGATTGGGACAACACGATGGTGCGTTTAACGGGCCATCGGGAGGTCCCCAAAAATTCCTTATTTTCGGAATTCCCAGGGGTGTATAGTCCCGGGGAGTGCCAAAAACTGACTAAAAATTACATTTCCAGAAACCTATTTTCTGGAATTGTACTTAAACTACTTGAGCGATTTTCGCTCCAAAGTGATGGCTTGGTAGCTAGTCCAGCAAGCCATCCGAAAGTACTTACACCATGAGTACATCTATTCCCTTCATGGAGTTATTCCACCTGAAGGGTCTACAAATTTCAACGTTTTACGTTGTTTACATTTTTCACGACTGCTTATCTCGTTGACTATCCAAGCGATTCTTCCCATCTAGAAACCGCCTGGAAGCCCTTTTAGCAAGCTTTCCAATGGTAGTACTTTTACCAGTACACCTATATGTTTCTAGGTACTTAGGGCACCTAAAACCGTAAGCGATTGCCCAAAACCAGATAAACAGCAGTTTTTTTATTATATACTGACTTGATATCTCAAGTAAATGGGCTTTATATAAAAGACTACGCTAACTATGAGGTGTATATAGGCTTCCTGTCTCGGTCTAGGTCCCCCATATACCCTAAAATGACCTAAAACCATATATTTGGTGTTTGAGATATCAAGTCAATATTCCTATTTACATAGCAGAAACTATGTGGTCTTCACATAGTTTCATCATTATGTACTGATTTCATCTCCAGTACATAGGATAAGCCCTTAAAAACATGATTTTAATTACTATAATATTTTTCAAAAACCACCAAAACTATAAATAACGTGTGGTTCCCTCTCACGGTTCATTCGGAACTAATCCGTCGCCGAGCACAGACGTATCGTATGACAGAAATTTATGTTTTTTACTATGATAACTCTTATCAGTATGCTTTCTAATGATTTTACTCTGTTAAGGGTGAACTATTGAACCCTATAACATACTGACAAACACTAAAAACATTATACTACTATCTCAAAAAATGTAGGTAAAATTTTAGTATAAATATAAACGTGCCTCTAAAATTCATTTTAGTATCAGGTGGCGCGCCGTGGTAAGCAGACATGTCTACACATACAAACTTCAATTTCTATGAACCATTTAGTATGGTTGATGACGCTTCGTCGCGAACATATCTCCCGCCGTGCAGTGCTGTGTCGACTCGCTGTGTCGACTCGAAGTGTTGTCGGCGCGGCGCTGCATTCCTTCGGTGAGCGACGGACGGCATTTCTCGGCTGCCGGCCAGGCCCACCGAGAGGACGGTCGCCGCTCCGGCATCTCTGGTTACTGGGGCAGTGGGACGAGTTTCTTCACCGGACGCTTCAAGGTACCGCCAAGCGTGCGTACCTCAGCGGTCCGGATTTCTCCGTCGATTCCTGGATACACGGCCACAATGCGGCCTCGCGGCCACGTATTGCGGGGCAGCTGGCCGTCGGCTATCAGGACAGGGTCACCCACTTTAAATCTGGGCCCACTACTATGTGGCTCCCGCCGGTTTTGGAGCTCCGGCAGGTACTCTCTGACCCAGCGACTCCAGAACATATCAGCGAGGATCTGTGATCGTCGCCATATTTTCCTGCTGTCTATATCTTGCTCGGTGAACGTGCCAGGTGTAGGTAGTCTGGCTGACCCACCGAGTAAAAGGTGATTCGGTGTGATGGATTCATCATCATCACCATCTACCGACACGTGTGTCAATGGTCGGCTATTTACAATGTACTCTGCCTCACAAATCAGTGTGGACAACACCTCTTCGGTGGGGTGTTTTTCTGTAAGTACATTGTATAGTGTGTTTTTTACACAACGAACTAGGCGCTCCCAGGCGCCTCCCATGAATGGCGCTGATGGCGTTATGAAGCGCCATACGATGCCTCTACGACTTGCCTCTGTTTTGAAGGCGTCTCGCAGCTCTCTGTCGGCGCCGTGCATGTTGGTGCCATTGTCTGAGTGTATCTCAGCTGGGCATCCTCTGCGTGCGGCGAATCGGCGCAGCGCCAATATGGCGGAGTCTGCGCTAAGGCTGGCGGCGATTTCAAGGTGCACCGCCCTTGATGTGAGACACGTAAATAGTGCTACGTATCTCTTCTGATGCTGCCGACCGACGGTGACGGATAGCGGGCCGAAATAGTCGAGCCCGGTATATGTAAACGGCCTCTTATGGTGAGCGAGGCGCGTTTTCGGATGGTCGCCGGTCGCAGGTACTGGTGGCTGTGCCTTGCGTATACGGCAATGCAGGCATCTTGCTATCACCTTCTTCGCTGTTGGTCGCATCTTCACGACCCAGTAGTGCTGCCGTACCTCATTAATTGTGAGTTCGGTGCCACTATGTTGTAGACTGCGATGTGTCCAGTCTATGTACAACTGCGTTATGTGATGGTCGCCATGTAATATAGGCGGGCGCATCACTTCTTCAGCTACCTCTTGCGTAGCTGCTATGCGACTTCTTAGTCGCAGCACGCCGTCGACGACCTGAATTTGTAAAGGTCGCAGCGAGCTATTTTTATTTATTTCTTCAACATTCGCTAACTCTGAAGCGAACGATTGTTGTTGTGCGACCTGGACAAGTATTTTCTCAGCTTCTTGGAGAAATTCTGCTTCTATGATTTGTCTGTTGACCTGGGTTGGTGCTCTGCATGCCTGCTTCTGCTTCTGTGCAGGTACAGCGGGCTTCTTGCGCCAGTCTGGGTCCTTTTCAGCGTTTTTTCTCGTCCGTTTATAGGACGTTATCTCTGTTCTATTTTTGCAAAGAGATATAAAACGCAGAACTGTGGCGGTCGCACGAAGCAGTCGCTCCCATCTGGAGAATCTGCTTGGCTCTGGAACGGCTTCTATGAAGCTCTTCTTGTCCCCTTCTGTGACAACGAAAGTTTTTTCTTCTCCCGTGTCGTTTGTAGTCGGAGGTTTCTCTGTGGGCCATAATTCGGGCCCAAGAGACAAAAAACTCGGCCCGCAGTACCACTCGTGGTCCGAGTTGAACCGCAGTGGCACGTCACGGGTTGCTGCATCAGCGATGTTCATCTTGGTGGGTATCCATCGCCAATCTTCGACTTTGCTATTGTCTTCAATAGCAGCTATTCGGTGAGCAACGAAAGGTTTGTATACTCTCGCTCCTCTTCTAATCCAGGTCAGTACGGTCTTGCTATCTGACCAATACGTTACTGACGTGGGCTTGCAGTCGTGTTCACTCATCACTGCTGCGGCTACGCGGGTTCCCAATACCGCGGCCTGAAGTTCGAGTCTCGGTATCGAAAGCAGTTTCAGTGGGGCCACCCGCGCTTTCGCCATAACAAGGCTTATTAAGTGCTTGCCTTCCACGGTCGTGGCCCGCCAGTATATAGCGGTAGCATATGCCATCTCGCTTGCATCAGTGAACACATGCACCTGCATTTCTATAGCGTCGCTATATCCAGGATAGCATCTTGGTACGCTAACGTTTTTTAGTTGGCGTAAATGTTGTACCCAAATTTTCCATTGTAATGCTAGGTCAACATCTAGCCTCTGATCCCAGTCGACGCCTCGCCTCCATGCTTCTTGCAATATTTGCTTCGCCTTGATGGTTACTGGCGAGGCGAGTCCGAGTGGGTCGTATAGCGACGCTACTATTCTGAGCGCCTCTCGCTTGGTGGGCGCCTCTCGGTCCAAGATACCCTCAGGCAGACGCGCGAGTGTGAGGTTGAAACCCAGCGTGTCTTCGCCTGGCCTCCATATGAGGCCGAGTATCTTTTCCGACGTATCTATATCTCCAATGGATACCATCTCAGTTTGTATATGCGATGGGTCCATTTTTTCTAGGAGCTGCGAGCTATTTGAAACCCATTTCTTGAGTTCAAACCTCGCCTGTAGGTGTATTTTTCGCACCATACTAGCGACTTCTGCCGCCTTCTCGATAGTTGTATAACTATCTAGGTAGTCATCCATATAATGACTACGTAGTATAGCATCCACAGCTTCAGGGTGCTTCTCTATATATTTGTTTGCGTTCCAGTTCTTTGCAAAAATTGCTGTGCAAGGCGAACTGGCTGCGTCGAAAATGATGGACGTCATTCTATATTCTTCTGGCGCTCCTTCTCTGCGGTTTCCCCTCCACAGGTAGCGAAGCGCGTCTCGGTCTTGGCTCCGCACCTTCACTTGCATGAACATCTCCGCTATGTCACCGGTTATTGCGACGCAGTGGCGGCGAAACCGCATCATTACGCCTGGCAGCGACTGTAATAGGTCGGGCCCAGTTAACAGGAAGTCATTCAGTGACATTCCTCTCGATTTGGCGGCAGCGTCATGTACGATGCGAAGTTTGTCTGGCTTCATTGGGTTGAAGACATCGAAGTGTGGGAGGTACCAAGTTTTGCCCGGCGTGCTAATTGCGGGTGCCCTTTCAGCGTACCCTTTCGCAATTAGCGAGTCCATCTGGTCTGAGTATCTTCTTAGAAGTTCCTGGTTCTTGTCCAGCTTCTTTTCTGTTGAGACGAGCCTCTTCAGAGCTGTCTCAAAGCTATCTGGCATCTCAGCATGCTCATTACGCCAAAGCATGGCGGTTTCGATGTGTCCATTCTCTAATTGGACAGTTGATCGATTCAAAATGTCCTCTGCCCTTCTTGCTGGGTCAGAGGCGGGTCGCTGTGGGTTTATGCACAACGATTCTATGGCGAAATGTTCGCGCAACTGATGATCCAAATTGTCATCAGTTGTTATTCTATTGACATGATGTACTTGTTGTCGTAGTAAACTACTGTGCGCGCCATGTAGTGTCCAACCCATCGCTGTAAGTGACGCAATTGGTTGGTGTCTTGGACCTCTGCGAATCTCGCTGGCCAATAACAAATGCCAGTTGTCTTGGCCGACGAGTATTTTTGGCACGCCATTGTTGTACATCAACTCTTTTCTCAAGTCGGTTAAATGCTTGCAGCGTGCGACAACCCTATCGCTCACTGTTTGTTTTGCCAAGCTGAGTTTAGGTATAGTACGTGCTTTAAATTGTACCCTTCTCTCTTGCGGGCTAACCAGCGTCACCTTGACTCTTCTTGAGCATGGGGTGGTGAGCATGGTGTTGCCTATCGCACCGATCTTGAGCGGGTCCACAGGGCCCTCTGCCCCGACTTGCCTCGCGATGTCTTCATCCATCAGCGAAACGGTGGACCCATCGTCTAGGAGAGCGTATGTTGCTACCTCTCCCGCCGGTCCGATTACCCGGACCGGCACTATCTTGAGGTACGCCTGGCTCGATGGTGACCCGAAACTGGCCACCGTTTCCTGAGGATCCTTGCGGGATTCAGGAACATCGGGCTTCTTGTTGGCTTCCCTCTGCTGTTGCTTCTTCCTATGAAGAAGCCGATGGTGCGTATCTCTGCACCCGTCTTGGCCACACTGTTTTCTCTTACAAGTGTGGTTGCCTCGTCGATGTTGAAGGCAGCGATAACATAGATTGTGTTTTTTCGCTAGCTCCCATCTTTTCTCGACAGCTACGCCCCTGAATTGTGCACATCCAGTGGCGTAGTGATGTCCCACGTCGCAAACACGGCATTTTCCTACCGGTTGGTCCGTAGCTATATGCGTCCTTTGTGTGACGCGTCTGTTGGTGTTCGCCTCGGCCGAAGCGATGCCTTCGGGTGGGGCGAATGGACTACAGAAGTGTGCCTGTTCAGATATGAAATTACTGAACAATGAAATATCTGGCACCGATTGGTACTTCTCCGAATATGATCGGTACCATTGTGCTCGTAGCGAATTGGGTAACTTCTCTGTTAACAATCGCATAAGCTCCGCGTTCATAAGGTAATGACCCTTTTTTAACGCGCGGAGCGTGACTACAGCACCTCTTACGCGACTTGCAAACGCGCAGATGTCTCTTGGTGACTCACTGCAGCGCGGCAGTCCGCGTAATCTATCTGTTTCAGCTTGCGCTATGGAGTCTGGACGGCCGAACTGCAGCTCGAGTTCCTTCATGATGTCATCGGGCCTGGCATGTCCGATGAGTTCTGAGCTGACGGTTTCCATTGCACGTCCATGTAAGCTTCTCCTCAGCCTCGCTGTATTCTCGATGTCCGTAAAGTACGCTCGAGTTGTCTCATATATGGCCCGAAATGATAGCCATTCAGTATGAGAACCATTGAAATTCGGCAATGTCATGACGAATTTCGACGCAGAGGGGTTCGGTTGGTCCCGCTGTTCTATTTTCCTGTCGGCTAGCGACGCTATAGCGGACGTCAACTCCGTCAAGAATGGACGGAGACTATCCCTCTGACCTCCTGTACACTCAGCTGACGCTGCAACTGGAGGCTTTCGCACTTCTCTCTCCTTAGGATGCTGACCTTCTATTTGCGATTTGGTGGCGGCCGCAGTCAGGGGTCTATGCATAGAATTTCTGGTTCCCCCTTCAACGACGTTATCCTCCTTCTCAGGCTGAGGTTCTGGTGCCTCTTCTAGCCATGAACGCACGTACTCGTCATTCGAGTTTCTGTCATCCAGGTATTCAGCTTCGGAACCCTCTTCCTCCGCTCTCTGAAGTGCCAGTTGTGCAAGCTCCAACTTAATTTTGAGTAAGTCTTCGCGAGCTTTGTCTATGTTTTTTCGTGACCGAGTCACTCTAGTTGACGGCGGACGGCTATGTTCGATACGGGCGTCACCCCGGGTAGTCATCGGCATCGCTGTACGTCTGTCTTCTTCGGAAATCTTCTCTTTCTGAGAAGGTTTCAATGTTGTGTCTGAAGCTCCTTCTAATCTGGTTACTCTGGCAGAAACCGCTTGATCAGTTTCTATTGGTTGATGCGTCGGAGTGCTTTCAGTTTGAGGCGCTAGATGGCGCTGCTCGTCCGACGGCTCGGTCCCTTCGGTTGTGGAAGGTGAACACGGCGGCAGCTCATGTCTGATGCCAGCTGGCTGATCCAACTCCACGGTCCATGCCTCCGGCGTCTTGCCTTTGGATCTGGTTATCGGCATTGTTGTTGAAATATTTTCTTTTGAAAACTCGAAGTTAGTTTTCAAAGATAAGTCCCAGTTCCGGGCTTCAGCGTTCAAACCGACGATCTCCAGAAGTTAACCTCCACTTCGATTGACTATAATTCAATCTTCAAATAAAATATCACTAAAAACTTACGGTCAGTGATAAGTCTTCAGGAAACTTCAGGCATTTGCTATACAAGTTTATTTTTCCCATAAACGTGTATGTTCTATTTGATTGACTATAATTCAATCAAATTCTAAATCGCCGAAAAGTCAAGGTTACTTTTCGGTGGTGATGCTTCATGAACTGCTTGTCCAAAGCATCAGAGCCGTGCATCAATCTTCCGAGCACGTATCTTGCTTGATTGAAGAAAATTCAATCTTCAAATAAATCACCGAAACGTCAAAGTTATTTTCAGTGATAGTGCTTCAGGAACCGCTTAGTCAGTACATCCGAAACGTATCTAAGTCTTCAGAGTACGTTTCTTCCATTCACTGACGAAAATTCAGTCTTCAAAATTTTCCTGAAAACATAGGGGTTGTTTTCAGTCATAAGGCTTCAGGAATTATTCTTCAATCATCAAGGATGCACATCAGCCTTCTAAACGCACGTCTTGTATTTTTCTGACGGGCGCTCGTTTTTTAAACAAATCGCTAAAAACATAAGGGTAGTTTTCAGCGATAAGTCTTCAGGAACTATTCTTCCGCGTCAAAGACGTAATCCAATCTTCTGAACGAGTATTCTTGGTTGAATAAACAAGCGTTCAGTTCTAGAACAAATCACTGATAACATAGGGTAGTTTTCAGCGATAAGTCTTCAGGAACTATTCTTGGGGCTTCAAGGATGCGCATCTGTCTTCATACAGCATTTTGCGGCTCACAGAAAATTTCTTCTATTTTCTTACAATTATTGAAAAAATAGGGTATTTTCAATAACTGTCTCCAGAATTTTACCTCTTGGATCCAGCGGCAAATAGGGCACGTAGGACTTGTTCCCTGCAGTGCACGTCGATTTTTGGTTTATTTGTGAAATTAATTTCTCCAAAATTCGAAAAATTAATTCCACCACTGTTTCTTCCTGACGTCCTGGGGCGCTCCAGACTTCGAATTTCGGCTCGAACGGGTCAACGTTGTGTTGCACGTAGCCGACTTAATATGCAGGCACCCAGTTGTTTTTTCTGGATCTACTGTTCCCGACGTCCTGGGGCTCTCCAGGCTCCAAAATTCGGCTCGATAGGACCATTAAATGTGCATGACGTAGCGTGTTCATTGGCCCCGAGAAAAGAAGGGCGTAAACCTTCTGGCCATTGCCGCTGAACGCCCCATCCACATCAACGAAAACAAAGGTTCTTGGATGCCTAGCTGCAGCAGTGACGTAGGGTTGCAAATCGACTCTAACGATTCAACGATGTGTTGGCTGTACTTGAGTTATTTCCAGATTCCGGGTTGCCTACTTCTGGATCAGCGCTCCTGGTGTCCAGGTTCCGAGGTTCAGCTCGACAGGATCGAAAAGGGATGTCTTCATAAGGGTTGAAGTCGATGAATTAAATGAAACACTAAGTTATTCAGTACACGGCACGATTCTAGGGCTCTCAACAATTTCTGAGACTTGATTCTATATAAGAATTACTTCTTATTTACTAAGACAAGTACAAGCGACTAGCTTTGGATGACTACAAATTCTATTTTGGGCCCGGGGGTTCTTTATACCCTCGCATTGTGCCATTATTGAGAGCCCCGCAAATTCTCGCCGAAAATAATTTTTATTTATGTAAAAAACCCTTATACATATTTGGTAAATAGGGTTACCGCACCCCTTCCATGGTGCTATCAATAGCTGGATTCCTTCGTACTGTAACACAGTAACGCCCCCTATCTATGTATCTAATCAATATACCTAATTTCCAGGTATTGATAGCTTCCCTAGACTATTTCCATGAAATAAAAGGACAATTCCCTTTATTTCCCAGTTAAAACCTTAATAGTTTTCAACCTAGCCTAAGGATATCTATAGGTTGGGTTGACCTGCTGGTGCCAATAGCAGGCTGTCTGTTGACGTCTAGAAAAAGCTTATTTTCGGGAATCTTCTATGGGATATCATCCCTTATGTAATGAATCTATAAATTCCTAAGTCATTTCACCGACTTTAGGACTTCCTACTTAGGCTAACCAGGCAATCACCGCCTATTATGGGGATTCTGGTAGCCAATAGACCACACTTTACATTTCTAGTGTTTATGTAAGTCTATCTAGGTCATATGCACATAAGGTGCCTTGATATGTACAAATTTGATAGCTGGTCACTTTCTTTGCGCCCAGCTATCAGAGAAATTAGATATAAAAACACTAATAAGATTGGGACAACACGATGGTGCGTTTAACGGGCCATCGGGAGGTCCCCAAAAATTCCTTATTTTCGGAATTCCCAGGGGTGTATAGTCCCGGGGAGTGCCAAAAACTGACTAAAAATTACATTTCCAGAAACCTATTTTCTGGAATTGTACTTAAACTACTTGAGCGATTTTCGCTCCAAAGTGATGGCTTGGTAGCTAGTCCAGCAAGCCATCCGAAAGTACTTACACCATGAGTACATCTATTCCCTTCATGGAGTTATTCCACCTGAAGGGTCTACAAATTTCAACGTTTTACGTTGTTTACATTTTTCACGACTGCTTATCTCGTTGACTATCCAAGCGATTCTTCCCATCTAGAAACCGCCTGGAAGCCCTTTTAGCAAGCTTTCCAATGGTAGTACTTTTACCAGTACACCTATATGTTTCTAGGTACTTAGGGCACCTAAAACCGTAAGCGATTGCCCAAAACCAGATAAACAGCAGTTTTTTTATTATATACTGACTTGATATCTCAAGTAAATGGGCTTTATATAAAAGACTACGCTAACTATGAGGTGTATATAGGCTTCCTGTCTCGGTCTAGGTCCCCCATATACCCTAAAATGACCTAAAACCATATATTTGGTGTTTGAGATATCAAGTCAATATTCCTATTTACATAGCAGAAACTATGTGGTCTTCACATAGTTTCATCATTATGTACTGATTTCATCTCCAGTACATAGGATAAGCCCTTAAAAACATGATTTTAATTACTATAATATTTTTCAAAAACCACCAAAACTATAAATAACGTGTGGTTCCCTCTCACGGTTCATTCGGAACTAATCCGTCGCCGAGCACAGACGTATCGTATGACAGAAATTTATGTTTTTTACTATGATAACTCTTATCAGTATGCTTTCTAATGATTTTACTCTGTTAAGGGTGAACTATTGAACCCTATAACATACTGACAAACACTAAAAACATTATACTACTATCTCAAAAAATGTAGGTAAAATTTTAGTATAAATATAAACGTGCCTCTAAAATTCATTTTAGTATCAGGTGGCGCGCCGTGGTAAGCAGACATGTCTACACATACAAACTTCAATTTCTATGAACCATTTAGTATGGTTGATGACGCTTCGTCGCGAACACATCAAGTTCATCCCGCCATCTTCGCCTGATAATATACATTAGTAAAAATAAACTAAGACACGTACAATGGGTGGCCTTATCGCATTCCGCGATGTCTTCCAGGCAACCTGGTATGGACAGTAATAATTCACTTACATCGTACAAAATTGAATTTTTGACACTAAATTTATAAGTGTCTCGTCTTCTTCATCAGTAAATATTTTATTACGGTCGGATTTTTGGATATCTATACTTCTATATAATATTATTTTTTTTGTTTGTTTGTACCGAACAGGCTCCGAAAGTACTGGTCTGATTTAAAAAAAACTTTCACCAATAGAAAGCTACATTATTCCTGAGTGACATTGGCTATTTTTTATCCCGAAAACGGGTCCTGTGGAGTGGTCTATGAGAGCGAAGCCGCGGGGAACAGCTAGTTCTAAATATTGACATAACCTCAAAACTACGTCCGATCGCAGTGACCGTGCAACAGTGCTTCCGCAAAGCTATTGCCGAGCGTCACTGTCGCTGTGACAGTGACGCTGGGTTCTAATGGTAATTTGTCATTTTCGTACTGTATCATACTATCGCTCTATCGCCGCGTTACTGTCGCAGCGACATTACTTTCCGGAGCCGCTCTGATCGGAAGTCTAGCTTAACCAGCAATGGAACAGTACTGTAGTTTAGATGTCGTAATAAACACTAACTAGGTCCACAACCTCGTTCTTCTTCTCGCCTTTCGTCTTTCTTCGGGGGTAAGTCGCCAAAAATAATGTTACCCACGCACATTACTTAAAAGTAAAGACAGAGTGAATCGCGTGTTTTTCTGACGCCATATTTTGGTCAAATGGTCATACTAGACCGAAGGAAACTCACCACGCGGTAGGCTATCTTCGCTAGCGTACGTGCAAGACATAAAAAATGCCGTGTGTCTTGAATGGTGAACGAATATTACCAAACATTCTGACGACCGTATCTTAACTTTAAAAATCTATGCCTAAAACTGACCTTTGTGAAAGACAACCAATAAGGTCAGTCTATGCCTTTCAAAGCGTCCCGTCGTTTGATAACGTCAAAATACCAAATAAATATTCCTCCTATTTTCAAAACAACACAATCTTTTTATATCCTAGAATCAAGAAAACACAGCAAAACTTTTTCCATAATGTCTAAAATAAAACATTATCTGTTCTATTTCAATGTCCAAAAACCATTTCCAACGGCTCCAGGAAATAAAATGTCAGTTTCACGACATAGGCTTTACTGGGGACACACAATGAGGAGAGAGAACTGTTTTTACTAAGTTAGGGAGTGTTCAGATTTGTTAAGTGTGGTTTGCCGGGTCGCAAGACATTGGAGTGTGATATTTGAAATGGTTCCTTTAGGCGCCATTTAAACAATCAGACTAATTATTGCCGAAATTAGAAAATTAGACTGAAAGTCAACGAATAAATATTTGGAAAAAGGCTGAGCGTGTGATAAGTTACTCATAAGCAAATTCTCTTAACGTGAATAAGTTACTTTATAATTAAGTGATTAGGCGTGTTACATCATCGTTTACCATGAGTTGAGATAGCGGTAAAACGCTAGCCCATGATAATGAAAAACATCTATGCCTAATGGATGGAGGTCACAATAGACATCTCGCGCCAGATCCAAGTCATCGTCAGCCACTGTCTTCGTCCCATACTCGGAATCTATTGGCCCGAGACCATCACCTTCACAGCTGTTGGAGAAATGCCACAAGAGCCGGATCGACCGCTAGATCAAGCGTCACGAGTGGAGTTGGATTGGCCATACGCTGCGAAGGGATACTGATCATAAGCAAGCGCTGGATTAGAATCCCCCATGGCAAAAAAAAGCGTGGCCGTCCCCACCAAACCTGGCATTGCACCGTGTTGACAGAAGCGACGTGCATCGGTATGACATGGAGCGAGGTGAAGCGTGAAGCTCAAGACCGATCGCGATGGACGCCCTCTGCCCTATCCAGGGGACATTAAGTCAAGTAAGTCATGCTTGATGGATGATATAGTGCAGAAGAGAATTTGCTTATGAGTGCCTATACCTCTTGGTAACTAACTAACTGACTACCAGAAAAGACTGTCAAAGATATTGAAATCATAGCCGAGACCAAACAATAATCATCAACATAATTTCAGCCGAAAGACGTTCATTGCTGGATATAGGCCTCCCCCAGGTCTCGCCACATTGTGCGATCCCTTTCGTTTCGCATCCAGCGTATTCCCGCAACCTTAACCAGGTCATGGTCACCTAGTGGGAAGCCTTCCAACGCATCGTGTTCCGGTTCGCGGTCGCCATTCCCGATCTTTTCGGTCCCATAAGCCATCAGTTCTGCGAGCAATGTGTCCTGCTCACTGCCACTTAAGTTTGGCAATTCTTCGGGCTATGTCGGCAACTTTGGTTCTCCTGCGGATATCCTCATTTCTGATGCAATCACGCAAGGAAACGCCGAGCATAGGCCTCTCAATTGCCCTTTGGGTGACTTGAAGCTTTCTGATAAGGCCCATTGTGAGCGGTCACTTCTCAATAATAATAGCTTGTGCTTTTTGAGGCACAGCGTCTAAATGAATGGTCATTAGGTAACCTATTCAAAAGTCGCGTTGTTCCCTTCGCCAATGCGGTGCGTTTAAATGTGTACAGTCCCTAACATGGACAGCTTTTTGCTCCGTAACGTTTGAGGTCAGAGTCGGAACAGTGTCG
This sequence comes from Orthosia incerta, assembly GCA_948252205.1. Lineage (NCBI taxonomy): Eukaryota > Metazoa > Arthropoda > Insecta > Lepidoptera > Noctuidae > Orthosia > Orthosia incerta. The sequence goes on along the minus strand of OX411756.1, from coordinate 26,196,378 downwards.
ACAATTCTGTATTGTAAAGTTGTTGCTTTATTTTTAAATTCTTTCGGTTTAAAGTATTTTTAGATTGGACTCTTTTATATGGGTGGGTTTATTTAAATTGCTTTAAAAATTGTATGCTCTCATGGACAGAATCATCAATTAAACAAGAAGATATCGCAGAACGCGATAAGGCCGCCTGTTGTGTTTAGTTTTTATTTTAAGGTTTATTTTTGTATTATTTTATCTTGGTGTACAATAAGGATATTATGTAAATAAACAACCGTCACTGCATTATAGCTGCGCTTACGGTTACACTAGTCGATAATTATACAAACGTAGTCTAGGGATTACTCCACTGTTTGACGATGTACGTTCAAAATAAAAAATGATATCAGTATGTCTCATCATTATCTAGCCCTGTATGAAGCCAAAAAAATGTTATGAGCGTCGAAAGTTCCACATTTCGACACTAATTTTAACTCATTTTTTGGGCACTAATAAATACCATAAAAAGACGGAAAATTGCAAAAGGGCCACCATACAGGGATAGATTATTAGTTCAAAAATGCAAATCATTTAATTTTGAACAGATACGTTTAGTCATTTTTTCATGATATCCAGACTCCCAAAGGTCTGTTTATAAAATTTCGCGCACTCGGTTTCGTCCTAAATCATTATCCATTTCGCTACAAATTTGCAAAAGTGTGTATTCGTACGCGAACTAGCTTCCTTCTGGTCATCACAGCATCTATCACTTCCACACGTGTTATCGGTTGATATAAAATGCACTTGAACCCCGCACACAAAATAGTCCGTGCCGTCGACTAGTGTACCCTTAAGCCTTATCTTAAGAGCGAAATCTATCCGTCGTATTAGGTATACAATGCCTTTTTCATGAAGGTTCTATATGAAATTTTGTAGATGACACCCAGAGCCTGCATTTGTGCCTAATTGATGGCAAAACACTCACCCTTTATTAAATGAATTACATTTATAGGCGAAATTTGTGAGTACTACATTACAACCTCTCTTTACCCCTTCAGGGATTCTACTTTGCACTATAAATGTACCTAGAAAGCGAATAATTTATTTAATATTTACCTAAGTGTATCATGAAAACCCCATCTCATCATTTTTTACCACCAACCAATGTCATACCAAGTTATTTCGAAATTTTAACTAAATTTAAGACTGTATGCCAAAACTATTGGAAAGAGTATTTTAATGAAAGATCGCTAGAAAAAGGAATCTGGTATAGAACGATTCAAAGTGAACCCCCTCGTATTCCCTGGTTTGCCAACAGTGTACTTAATAGAAAATTTGTCATAATAGCTCACAGACTCCGGTCTGGACACATTCCTTGCAATAAGTTTAGGCATCTTATGAGAATAAAACCTAGCCCAAACTGTACCGAATGCGGTGTTGTAGAGGATGTATACCACTTGTTGGTGGAATGTGTCAGGACCAGAGCTGGGAGAGAGGCTCTGATGAATAGATTTAATATTAAATTAATAGATTTAGGAATTTTCCAAAGTATCTTGTCAGCGCCTCTGTCGGAAGCAGCCATTTTAGTTTATAAAATAATAGATAAGATAGAATAAGTGTATATTTATGTATGTGTATAGGCTTAGGTTATGATGGGGCTGGCATGGTCTTAATTGTGACTAAAAGCCCCTAAATAAAAGAAGATTAAAAAAAAAAAAAAAAAAACATTTTTTACAGCCATTACATCCAACTTTGTACGTGTTGTGGAAAACCAGATTGACAGGTCATTATTTATAATGTTACCAGTGAAATATTATGTCCAAAACAACCGCGCGAAATGATTCGCAATAATCAATTTTATCTGCTGCTGAATGAGTAATAAATATTGAATTATGGTGAACAAATAAAAAAACCGGCCAAGTACGAGTTGGACTCGCGCACGAAGGGTTCCGTACCATTATCGAAAAAACAGCAAATAACACACGTTTGTTGTATAGGAGCCCCACTTAAATATTTATTTTATTCGGATTTTAGTATTTGTTTTTATAGCGGCAACAGACATACATAATCTGTGAAACATTCAACTGTCTAGCTATCACGATTCATGAGATACAGCCTGGTAACAGACAGACGGATTGCGAAGTCTTAGTAATAGGGTCCCGTTTTACCCTTTAAGTACGGAACCCCAAAAATGGTTTTATTCAACATAACATCACGACTGTATTCCAAAAGGTAAGATGCGGGTGTGCCAGTTCAACCACATTTCGCCAGTTATGTCTAAAAAAAGAAAGAAAGAAAAAGTATTTATTTACACAAACAATAATCTATATCTATACTAATATTATAAAGAAGAAAGATTTGATTGTTTATTTGCATTGACTAGGCTCCGAAACTACTGAACCGATTTGAACATTCTATCACTGTTGGGAAGCTACCCTATCCCCGGGTGACATAAGCATATATTTCATTATCAAAAAAATTAGGGATCCTTACTAAAACTCCAATAATGTAACCCAAGGTGTAAAAAAATGGCTAAAATATTCTTTACATCGCGTGCGCTGCGAAAACTATTGATGATAGAATAAAATAATGTACTACGACTTTGCAGAACACATTATTATTTACAAAAAGTGTCGCGACAGCATATGTATTAATAATAATTTATTTGAAATGCCGCCGCTAGAAAAGGCTCTTTATTTGTATCTTGTAAATAAATTACTTCATATTCAAGACTACTTCAAAACCTTTATAATTTATTGGTTTTTGGAAATTCTACCCCTAAAGGGGTAAAAAAAGGGTTGAAATTTTTATAGCTTGTAAATAGGACACATGAAATTTTTGATTTACGCTCTTGGTTGATAAAAAGAGTTCATATATTTATTGGTTTTTTGGAAATTATACCCCTAAGGGGATAAAATAGGGGTGGAAACTTTAAGTTTAATTTCTTCGGTTTGAAAGGTACAACATCTGAAATTGTTGGTTTACGCTCTTGGTTAATAAAACAACAATGAGTTTTTTTTTAATTTCGGAGGTACTACCCCTAAGGGGTACCTCGAACCTTCGATATGCCGACGACACCATTCGCCTGGCAACATCTATGGAAGATATGAGAGAGCTGTTCCGAAGACTCGAATTAGAGAGTGGCAACATCGGTCTCGCGGTGAACAGAGCGAAAACCAAAGTGATGATAGTGGATCGATCCGGAAAGCTAACAAATGTCAAATGCAACATCCCTGGCATAAATATCGTCGACCGCTACGTGTACCTGGGTTCCCAAATCTGCAATGACGGTAGCTGTGTCCCCGAGATAAAGAGGCGAATCGGGATGGCAAAGGATGCTATGACCCGTCTGCACAACATATGGAAGAAGGGTTGGTATCAAAACCAAGATGAGATTGATACGGGCCTTGGTATTCCCTATTTTCCTGTATGGGGTGGAGACGTGGACAATCCTAACCCGGGTGAGACAATGGATTGATGCATTCGAGATGTGGTGTTGGAGACGAATGCTAAGAATACCTTGGACAGCGAAACGCACCAATGCATCGATCCAGACCCAGCTCCGAAAAAAGACTCGCTTGTCCACTATTTGCCAACAACGCATTCTTACGTATTTCGGTCACACAATGCGCAGAGGCGACGAGAATTTGGAAAAGCTGATTGTGGTTGGGAACACCGAAGGCAAAAGATCGCTCAAGAAGAAGACCGATCAAGTGAAAGACTCGTCGGCCTCCAAATTCTACACGGTCGTAAGGGACGAGCTGGACAGAAACCGGTGGAGGCAGATCATCCGCTCCAGGTGCAACCCTGATGCTGACCACGATCCTCAGACATAAGGGACCGACCAAGAGAGAGACCCCTAAGGGAGTAAAAAGTCGGTTGAAAGTTTGTGTGAAACTTCTACGCTTTAAAGTGTGACTCGTCAAATTAAAGATTTACGTTCTTGGTTGATAAAACGAATGCATGTATTTATTGTTTTTGGAAATTCTACCACTAAGGAGGTGACAAGGTGGAAATTTGTTGGGCTTATATATTTGAAACTTGGCATAAATACCAACCTAAGTAAACACTAAAGGTTTTCAATGTTAGTTTTTTAAAACTACTCCTAAAAGACGATTTAGGGGATTTTAAAGATTTTTGATGAATTTTACTGTACAGAGCTTCTTTTTATAACGTAGGGGAGCACTTAGAAGAGATTTTTGGAAATTTAACCTTTAAGGGGGTGAAACTAAAAAGTCATCTGTAGGATAAAACACGGATCACGCGAACGAAGTCGGGGGCGAAGTGCTAGTAAAAAATAAAAATAAATAACCCCGTGCGAGACTTAGATAGGAGCTGAGATAGGAGCCTTCTCCTATATAAGTCGACGAGCCTATGGCCATCAATTGGGCATAGACAGTGGTGGCCCAGTGGTATCGGCCGTGACTTAGAAGTGAAGGAAAACATCGTGAGAAAACCGGCATGTCCTAGAACCAAAAATTCGAAGACATGTGACATCCACCAACCCGCACTGGGCCCGCGTGGTGGATAATGGCCCATTCCCTCTCACAGAGAGGAGGCCTGTGTCCCAGCAGTGGGAACATTAATAGGCTGATGATGTGTGTGTGTGTGGGCATAGACCTAGATAGGGCTACAACTGGTAAAAATTGTGATGGTTGTAATAAGAAGGAAACACAAACACAGGTGATAGGCTTTTTAAGACAAAATTAAAAAGCCTATCACCTGTGTTTGTGTTTCCTATAAAAAGGTAAATTAGGCGTCAAATGGATACTTATAAAATTAAATTGGTACTGCCACAGATAATCTAATACTAGCACATAGATGCCTCATCCCATACAAAGAAACCGTGCCGTAAGATGATTATTTTTATAAGTAGGTACTTCGATCGTGTTCGGTTCCGTTCCACGACGATAGATGGTGTTAGCAGCGATTTTCAAGTTAGTAGTATAGACAAAATCAAAATCTTTTATTTTTATTTTACTTAGGCCTACATGGGCACTTATAAAACGTCGACAAAAGGTGCTCGGTTCGGGTTAGTCGTTTCCTATGGAGAAGAACCGGCAAGAAACTTCATGGTTACTCTTTTAAAAAAAATTGTGTTTACAATATTTCCATGTTACAGCATTAATACTTGGATATGGGGGGACAACGTAGGCCCGACAATAAGTCGTACGAAATTAAAAAAACAAACAAAAAAAAAATGTAAAACGAAATAAAAAGTTAACAAATGTTAACAATCATCTAGAAAGCCTACAATGTTCACACATTTCGGTTAAAGAATCTATACAAAGGTAAAAAAAAAAAAACACGAAAAGACGTTTAAAAGCCAAATGAAAAACGCCTAGTCATTAAGCCACTAAGCCAGATTTAAACAGGTATACTTACAAACCTTACTCCCCGCCAAGCAACAAAAAGATGAAATATATGAACCAGACTTTACAATAATAGAACATTATGGTACGAGTGTGCAATGTTGGTGATTACCGCTGAGGCGCCATTGAGACCCGAGCCGTAGGTGAGGGTCTTAAGAGAGCCGAGGACGGTAATCATCAGTACACACGTGTATCATACGACGTTTTTCAACACACTTGTGAAGAAAATAGTACTAAAAAATCATTTTCAACAATAAAAACGAGTAGAGAATTTTTTTTTATAATGGCGGGCAAAATTAATCAGTTTTCGTATGCGCGCGCATTTAACAATGGCGATCGGCAATAGTCTATAAGAATGAGGTTTTTTTTTGGCTTTTCGTGGATAGTGTTTTAGCCACGTACAAAATAGGGAATTTAAATTTTTCTTAATAACAGAGCAAATAAAATTTATATTTGAGTGAAAGTTTTATTTATTAAGCACGTTAAAGTTGAAATGATCTATTTAAATACGAAGTTGCATGAAATGTGCAATGAGCAGCAGGTACATTAATTTATTTGTACTATTGAGCACGATCTTTTATGTATCGATTTTTTTTTTAAGAACAAAGCAACTCAACCACTAAATTAAAAAAAAACTCAATAAATCACTTGTGAATGAATGAATGAATGAATAATTATAAAGCTGAAGAGTTTGTTTGTTTGAACGCGCTAATCTCAGGAACAACTGGTTGGAATTGAAAAATTATTTTTGTGTTGGATAGTTCATTTATCGAGGAAGGTTATAGGCTATATAACATCACGCTACAACCAATAGGAGCCGAGCATAAATGAAAAATGATGCAAAAACGGGCAAATATATTCCTTTTTGAGAGCTTCCGTCGCGTGCGCTGCGTAAACGGTTTAAGTTACGCAACAATAATATATGTAGGGTAGGTAGTGTAGATGGGTAGGTAGGTAGCCAGTTGATGGGAGCGAAGCCGCGTGGGAAAGCTTGTATGAAATAAGTTGACATTTACTAGCCGATTGATCTAAAATTCTAAGTCATCATACTAAATCACTTTCAAACAGGTACACTTACCAACCCTACTCACCGCCAAGCAAAAAAAGATGAAATATATTAACTACATAGACTTTATAATAAAGTTAATTAGTGCCTTCGTGTAGATCAGCTCATAAACTCGTGATTTATATTACTTTAGCAAGGAGCTTTACACATGGGACTTGGATAACGCTGCGTCGGATTTTCTGCTATTTTATGAAGGTACGGTGTGCTAGTCGTTGGATTTCAGAATCCAGCGCGTTATGTGGAATATTATATGCCTAGTTGTTGAGAGCAGTGGTTGCCGCCACGACTTACGTGTCGTAGGTCATGGGTTCGAACCCAGGCAAGTGCTTATCATTGTGTAAATTATTGCATCACCACTGCTCTCAAAATGGTGAAGAAAAACATCGTGAGGAAACCGGCATGTCTTAGAAACAAAAATTCGAAGACATGTGACATCCATCAACTGGCACTGGGCCCGCGTGGTGGATTACGGCCCGCTCCCTCTCACAGAGAGGAGACCTCCACGCACAACGGACCAAATGGGAGCCTAAGTGCGGCAAATGGGGTCCATCTATTCAAACATTTTTTTTATACTGGGGTAATGCTCATGCATACTGCGGTACCAGGGGGAGATAGCGCAGTTATGTGGAACTCCTATCCACTTAAACTCCACGTTGTCCTCCTGTGACACTTATGGCGGGAACACGGCCACGCGTTAGCCGGAACGCAGGTGGCCTATCCCCTGCGGCCGAAAAGCTTGTGGAAGGTAGGGAGAGCGGCGCACGGCAATACCGGCACTCCTCTCCCGCCGCGGTCGCAAAAGCCCTGACGATTCGACCCTCCTCGGGTTCGTATTGACTTCACCGTGGGTGACCAAGCCACGGCTACTGAGCCCCCCCCCGCCTCGAAAATGCGGGAACTCCAAAAAAGAAAGCGTGAAACAGAAAATCAATTATACAAGGTGGGCCAAAAGAAGTCATCCGATGTTGTTTCGCTCTCTTTTTTTTATCTAAATGAAAATCTTCGATTCTGATTTTTGACTATGTTTATTTGAACCTTTAAAATTTGATTGGTCAAGTTGAGAAGATTATATCGGCCAAATGGGCGCCGTCACAATTGATTGCCATACGGGCTCGTTTTATGGCATTTTTCATCACTTCGGCGAGAACTTCGGGTGACAGATTCTCGCACTCGTGTCGAATGTTGTCCTTGAGGGCTTCTAGAGTCTCGGGCTTGTTCACGTAAACACGGGACTTCAAAATCCCCACAAAAAAAAGTCTGGAACGCTTAAATCGGGCGCTCTTGCGGGCCAGTGCAAATCGCCAAAATGAGAGATGAGGCGACCCGGGAACGCTGCCTTCAGAATATCGGGTGTGGCTCGCGCAGTGTGTGCCGTTGCTCCATCCTGTTGGAACCACATGTCCCTAAGTCCTAATTCGTCCAATTGCGGCAGGAAAAACTCGGTTAACATGGCCCTATAGCGCGAACCATCCACTGTTGCCGTTTGGTGAACAAATATGTGGTATGGCGAGCAATTTAGATTCTCATTGCACATGACTGCGCAGCGGTCACATCCAAAGACAATGACACAATTTTTCCACATTAAGTCATTGTACCCATAAGCGCCAATAAATTAAAAAGTAAAAGTGTGCTATAAAAATCATAATAGTTATTTATGCTACAAGTGCGGCAAGTAGGTGATTTCCGATGAGTGGATAAATCGACACGAGTCGGAAATCATCTTACGCACGTGTATCATACAACATTTTACTATGCATTGTGCGAGGAAATAAAAAAAATATATCTGAACCAAGCAAGAAATTAATGAAATGGCGTTTATTCATGGGCGCTCAGCATATCCACAGATTAACTAATAGTTCATAGTTCCTCGGCATAGATATAGAAATCTATGTTCCTCGGGCATATCTTCTGCGCATGTGCAAATAGCTGTCACGGCGTAACGCAAAAAGGCACGAGCAAAATATACATTCTGCCAAGCATATTTAACGAATATTTAAAATTAATTTATTGATCAAAATTAAATCTAGAGTAATCAAAAACGCCTTAAATGAAGTATTACTTTTGTTTTATCTTTTATATGAATGATAATCTGTCCTAAACTAATTTTTTAAACTTTTCTCAAATACATACTAAAAACTCTATGCGGCGGGCTGACGTTGGAGTTAAAAATTAAAAAAGTACAGAAAAAAAAAAAGCACTAGTAAAAAAAGTGACACTTTCCGCACAGTTTGGTAGCTTGGAAAACGCTCTTTTCGAAGATAAGCATTGTAATAGTACATTGTGATACAAGGGTGGAAAGTATGTTTAATGTATGTATATGTAAACTCGTGTCATTAAAATCCTCGACTTCGGCTCGGGCTTGTTAATGACAGCTCGTTTGCAATAACCTATACACCTGTGTATCACACGACGTTTTTCAATACAGTTGTGAGAAATAGTAAAATCAGATCAAAGAATTAGATTTGCTTTTCACAAAAAAATAAAATTTTAAGAATATGGCGCGTTTTAGCAACTAGACATTTTTTTTTTACAACGGATACAGCCTATACAGCCTATTCGAATTTTGACAAATTTTTATGTGAAAATAATTAAAGTAAAACTGGTAATTAAATATATCAAATAACCATTTAAAAGACTTTTGAGAATTCAATGCTAAAACGTACGGAATAATTCATTTTTCCTCGTAGAAAATCTATACCATTTTATTCTATGTATGAAAACTCCTTGCTACGCTAAACTTTTTAAATTGACATATAAATTTAAAACTAAACTGCAAAACTAATGATCGAGCTCGTAAACAAAAGTCACGACCGCGTAACAGAAAGATGCCTATGCGAAAGATTTAATTTTCGAATCATAGTTATAACCTCTGAAAGTACGACATGTTTAACAACTGTATTGAAAAGTTATTTTTCAACAGACTTGCTCATAAAGTGGCTCTAATTTCACCGCGATTAGGCATATAATGATACCTGTAATCAAACTGTGACTTTTTCATTGCTATTATTCACAAGTGAGTTATAGTTTTTTTTTTAATGGATTCCTGCCTTCATTTTAAATACTTTTAAATTAAACTAATTTTAAAAGTGTCACAAATCAATCCAATGAAAATTAATAAAATAAGTCATTAATTCTAATCCAGTTAAAATTGAAGTATTTTCAATGTAATAAAATGTAACACTGTTAATCAATTAAAAGTGTCCCATTCGACATTAATCCCTTTCTATTCCTGTCATGGAAGTAGTACTCACTATATCCATAACATGAGATGGGTAGTAATTACTATTTCCATGATATCCATACATCACATAAATACATAAAATGTGGCATAGCTTCTAGTCAAACAATTCAGCAAAATGCTAGTACCTAACATATTGCTTGCTCATTTCATGCAACGTACGTGTTTAATAAATAAAATTTGCCCTCAAATATAACTTTTGTTTCTCTGAAAGAAAAAAAACTTAAAATGCCCGATTTTCTACGTGGCTAAAACGCTATCCGCGAAAAGCTAAAAAAAAAAGTAACCTCATTGTTTTAGTCTATGGCCGATCGCCATTGTTAGATGCGCGCGCATAGGAAAACTGAATAATTTACCCCGCCATTGCGAAACATTTTTCACAACTCGTTTTCACTGTTGAAAATGAATTTTTAGTATTATTTTCTTCACAAGTGTGTTGAAAAACGTCGTATGATACACGTGTGTATTGATGATTACCGTTCTCGGCTCTCTTAAGACCTAAAGGCTCGGGTCTCAATGGCGCCTCAGCGGTAATCACCAACATTACGCACTTGTACCATAATGTACTATTATACCATTCCCCCTCTAAAAAGCTTATTTTATTCACTGAAAACAGTGAATAAAAAGCTCTTTTACTCACTGTTTTGGTGTTTGAATTTAGAACACACCAAAATATATTCGACGTCCATATCAATGCTATACAACCTCCTTGCGCATAAAATACTCGATACAAACTCCTTGTGCAAAGAATATTCGACTTTCAAACTTCTTCATCGATTTAATTTTCAGTGTTAATATTTAGGATTTTCATGATTTTGATTTTAGTCATTTCATAAATGAAATGAAATTCGAAAGTCTGGGATGTTTAGTGAATAGTTATTTGGATTGTTATTTTAATATTAATTGCATTGGTGTTTAATTAATTATAATTATGTAACGTAACGGAGGTGGTCACTGGCCCCTGAAACACAGATGCTGCTACCTAGCTCAGCTTCAATTTACAAAACATTTGAAACCATGCGGTTTTTTTTTTTTTTTTTTGAATGGTTATATATTTTTTGAAGGTAATAAAACAATTATTTATTATTATTCCTTGTGCTTTTCGCTTAAATCTTTCTTTTTCTCGTAGTCATGGTATAAAATATAGTATGCAACTCTTGAATAAAACGAATTTATATCGAGGGCCACGAATCACTCGCGTCGCTCAGGATTCTAAGACTTGAATCACTCGCTATGCTCGTGATTCAGTCATCATGAATCACTCCCTACGGTCGTGATTCATTTGATAGAATCCTTTACTTGTTCGTGATTCATCTATGGCCTTCGCTTTAAAACCGTCCTTTATTCACTAGTTGCATAATATACTATTATCTACTCTCATATCGTAATATTCGAATTATAAACTTCAAAACGAGTTTATATTGACATACTTTATAAATACAATACCGAAATTTAAAAATAGCATCTCATTATAACACTATTTCTCTAACAAAATAATGCTATAAAACAATTATTTTTCTATTACGATACAGGACAAATCCAAGAAGTTAATCACTAAGGAGTTTCCAGCAATATTTTTTTTGAAATGCCATTTTAGTACCTATTATAAAAAGATTTGATTCCAATTTTAAATTGTCTGTGACAATGCTCGCTTTAGGCTTAGCACGCACTGCGATTTTTATTCGCGAGAATTTTGTCTCTTTCTACCTGTTCATAAAGCTCAAAATATTCGCGCGAATTAAATTCGCGCCGCGGTGCGGTGGATTCTGTTGCAAAACACGGATTTCATGCGGTATTATTGCCGCACGATTTTTTACCGCAATACGACCAGCTTCATACAATTCCATAGGTCGCAGAATGGGCGGAAAAAATACGCGCGAATAAATATCGCAGTGCGTGTGCTAAGCCTTAGCGCATGCGCAGATAATGCGGTGATGTGCTGGGTTTTGGCGCCATTCATATGTTTTGCAGGTTTCGCTGTACTGAATTTCATGAGTTTTTTTAAATTCTTGCTTAAAATGTAAATTAGTGAATGTGAAGAAAATTTGACTCCGCCAAACATTTTATATGCGGCGAAGGAACTCTTTATCTCTTACCAGCAAAGTCGAGATTATTTTATGATGCATTTATCACGACTTCATGGCATGGCAAATGCAAAAAAAAAAAGATATAAAGTAGGTCCAATCCCAAAATGTATGAATGTAGATAAAGTAGTGTATGAAACTGCACATAACTAGGTATTAAAACATTCGTGTGAATACTATTAAAAACCTCGCCTACGGCTCGGTTTTTAAACACTCATGTTTTAATACCCCTTATTATGCAACAGTATCATAAACTACTATTATGATGCAGTGGTTAGAAAATCGAAGGAAAATGTTGCACTTGTAATGAGTTAAGTTTCAGCGAACAAGATAATTATTAAAAAAAGATTTATTTAGTTAAAATACAATGTTTACTTTATGATTAGAACTACAAGACTAAAATTAATATTACAATTATTCTATAAACTAAACTTATTGCTAAATCAGTAAAACTGCAGTTTTATTTACGCAATGCTTCACGCGCGGATCCGGTGCATGATCAGCAGTGACGCACGCTAGGCGATTGCCTAACTTTTTTTTTTTAATTTGCCTATCTACGAATATAAAGTATGTGTTTATACAATATTTTTTTAATTCATATTTGGAACATTACGTTGTGAGTGTAGATAAACTCTTAAAGCAATCACATCTTATAGGAATCCATTCATTTCCTTCCATTAAAACACACCAAATGACATCTTCAAACTGTCACATAAAAATCCCACGCAGCTATTATCTTCACACTAAAAACTGGAGTTTTAAACTATCAGGCACATAATAAAAAGGAAATCTTTCTTTCCTAAGATTTATGAAGGAATGAATTTTCCCTCTTGTTAGGCATGCGATGTAACATCTTAACACTTTCACGCTACCGGGGTGGAAATGGTTTGGAATGAAATGTATGCCCGTATATCATAAAGGATATCTCGTTAGTTTTTATTAAATTTTATAGTTTTTTTTTTTTTGTGCTACAGGTTTCAAATTATAAATTTTGCAATTGAATTTTGAACCACCTACGGCGCCTCCCCGAGCAAAACGCCGCGCTTGTCGAATTTTGTGCAGTTTTTAAGAGCTATCTACTCTTTATTTAAAAAGAAATATCAATTAATTAAAATACATTAAATTTCTACATAATGTTGATTTTAAAATGGTAGAACACTTTTTTTTTTAAAGAAGTATATGTGTCACTAATCTCCTTCCAATAAAACCATAAAAATGTGAAATAATAATTGATAGCATGCATCTCCTCGTAAAGTATTCATTAATTATTTTTTATACTAACACTAATGAATAGACAATTTGATAAAGAACATTTTGTAAGTTTTATTTTTTTCAGAAGACCAATATTCGATTTTATGAAGATTTTATTCTAAAATCTGGGCGTATTCACTACCGTTATTCATGCGCCACCAGGAAAGTTCAAATCTCATGCTGATTTTTTGGTCAGGGTACGGCCTTGTGTGATTGGCTAATATTGTCTACTGATATTTCAAAATTGTTTTACTAATGATAAGCACAAAGTAAATAGTCATAAATTACATTGACATAACGATCATTACATACCGTATTAGACATAAAACGTTTTGCCATAATAATGAAGTATAATTTTATTAAGCACATGTTTGCAACTCCAAATTATGCAGCAATAAATTAGACCAAATTACAGTTTTGCTAACCACCTTTGCATTATGCCAAAGTACTATTATGCCACGGTATTATTATCCTTATAAAAGTTATGCCAAACAATATTATGCCTAAAATTGTATGCCAAGAGAGAGATTGTCTTCAAAATTTCAGCACCAAAATAAATTGTGTCTTTAAGTCAAGAGTGAATAGGTTTCTTCTAGGCAAGCGTGCTTCACCGTAGACCACGTCATCGCTTAACATCAGGCGAGATAGTGGTCAAACGCGAGCCTATAGACTAAAAAAAAAAAAAAAAATTGCCATTAAATTACGTCTGTATTCATCTAATAAGGGTTCACCACAAGGTGTACCTAGTTCACCGACTTTTCACCAGTTAGCCAACTTTCCGGGATGTGACCGTGCCAATAACGGACCACCTTGAGCTTCTTGGCGTTACGTTGACATTGACTCTCAATTTTGGCCATACATTGAGGCAAAGACTCAGCTGGCTGCCAAGAAGTTGGGGATCTTTGCAAAGGTGAGAAGGTACTTCACGCCAGAACAGCTTCTCAATTTGTATCAAGCGTAAGTTCGATCGTGCATGAAGTACTGTTCTCATCTGTGGGACGGATCTGCTAAATACCAGCTTGACGCACTGGAGTCGGTCGAAAAGCGGGCTAAGAGGCTCATCGATGATGAGGCACTGGTCAATTCAAAGCTCAAGAGCCTTGAACATCGTCGCCGAGTTGCCAGCTTGTCGGTTTTTCATCGGTTACATTTTGGAGAGTGTGCGTTGGAATTGCACGATCTAATTGCACCTAGCCCGTTTCATCTTCGGGCTACCAGAAATACGGCGATGCACTATCGGTACACTGTGGACATCCCTCCTATACGCACAAAACATTTAAGAAACACTTTTATTATGCGTACAGCTAAGAAGTGGAATTCCCTGCCGGTGTCTGTTTCCCGACAGCTACAATCTAGGAGTCTTTAAGTCAAGAGTCAATAGGTTATTTCTAGGCAAGCGTGTATCACCGTCGACCACATCATCGCTTACCAACAGGTGAGATAGTGGTCAAGTGCGAGCCTATAGTAGATAAAAAAAAAGTTACCGCTTGCCCGAGTTTGCTATTCCAGACCCGGAAAACATACCTAGGACCAGGGCCCAGCAAAATGTTTTTTTTTTTTTTGTTTTATCTTATATAGGGTCGCGCTTGACCACCATCTCACCTGATGGTAAGCGATGATGTGGTCGACGATGGAGTACGCTTGCCTAGAAGTAACCTATTCACTCTTGACTTAAAGACCCCTAGATTGTAGCTATCGGGAAACACAGACTCCGGCAGGGAATTCCACTCCTTAGCTGTACGCATAATAAAAGTATTCTCAAAACGTTGAGTGCGTATGGGTGGGATGTCCACCATGTACCGATGGCGCATCGCCGTACGTCTGGTAGTCCGATGATGAAACGGGCTGGGCGGAATTAGATTATGCAATTCCATCGCACACTCCCCGAAATGTAATCTTTTAAAAACCGACAAGCTGGCAACTCAGCGACGATGTTCAAGGCTCTGGGACTTTGACTTAACCAATGCCTCACTCCTTTCGACCACTAAAACCTTTAAAACACTTTATTTAGCATTTAAAATGTGGGTGATATTCATCGTCACAAAGCAACCGTTTTTAATTGTTTTTAGAAACTCATTTTCTCAAAAAACAAGATACTCGAGTTTTAAATCAATATTTCTTTGTGTTTCCATGGAAGAAAATGCGGCCCAATCTCCATGTGTCTAATGTGGAAATTGTTCCAAATGATTTAGTTCATAACTCTATTTGCCCTTCAAAGTTTAATCATGTACCCTCTAGGTGTTGGAAACCAAATGCGAAACTGTGGAAACTGAAAAGTGGTTAATTAGGTGCAAAAATCAACAGTTGCCTTTAGGCTGCGGTCATATAATAAAGTTATGATTATAGAAGTTCCACTGAATATAACAAATCCTTAATAATAAAAAAATTCAAAGATAACTCGGACTTAAGTGGCAAGTGGGCAGAGCACACATTAGGTAGACCGATGACCTGGTGAAGGTTGCGGGGAGCCGCTGGATGCGAGACGCACGGGAACGGTTAAAATGGCGGCACTTGGGGTACGCCTATGTTTAGCAGTGGACGTCTTTCGATTGAAATAATGTTGATGAACTCGGTCTGTCTGTCTGTGAACTTTTTATCGTATAAATGGATTCTTATAAAACTTGGCACACGTATACAGCATAAAATCACGCTTGTATAGCCCGTAAGGTTAGGCAGATACCAGAGATCCGCCTATGGTAAACCCGTAACTCGTCAATACTAGTGATTTATCTGTGGTGGTTTACATATTTCTAAAGCACCGGTCGTCTTTGCTACATCGCTCGTGTTAAAATCTCGACTTTTTATGCTTGACACGAAATATACTATTATTAGTAGACAACTTGTTTGGAAGTAGGGCAAAATAAGATAATAGGTCTCAATGGGAACGCACCCTCGGGCTGCTTTATTTGTATCATTTAAGTCATCATTTCTGTACCCTTCCAGCAAAAGCTTGTTTAGTGTCCGTTGTAAATCTTACGATCCTTTTGCTGACGTAAAATGTGCTTAATAGTTTTCACAGCAAGATACTATCGCTAATAGCAAGCACAGCTGTGTGAAATAAAGAAAATACAAAGTAATTTACCTTCTGCATATTTTCTGTGTTACAACTCCCTGCGATAGAATTTAAATTTCATGCGAGCAGACGTGTCAGTGTTGACTTATGAAAAGTTGTCTAACTAATATTTAAAGCGATTTAATTTAACATTTTTTCGTACTATTTCTGGCTGTTTGTTTAGGATACTCCGTTTATACTTTAACGGTGTATGTTTGTTTTGATAAAGGGACAAAAAGGTTGTGTTTTGTTTTGATGGAAATTGAAGATTCTGTTTGCCGGGTTTTATTTGGTTATAATACTCGTTTATATTAGTGATTCAATACGATGTTGTAAATAATGAAGATTTTACTTTTGATTTACAACAACAACATAACACTACATAAAATTTTTTTGTGAAGTTTTTGCGTAAACTTGGAACATAGAAAAATCTGTGTTATTTTTCTAACTGATTTTCATAGCAATTCGTATGAATGGTATATTGATACCTTTACAATATTTGTCACCACTCGTAACAACTATATACTTTTATTACTAGACATACATATGTAGCTACGTTTTTTTTACCCAACTGCAAGGAAAGGGTTTTTTTTGCGCGTATTTTGTATGTATGTTTGTTTGTGTGTTTGTATGTATGTAATATTTTTTATTACCTCATATCTTTCAAACCGTTAGACGGAGTTATATAATTAAGACATTGTTAGATACGTCTTGACTACTCAAGTGTTCTTAGATAGTTGAAGTTAAAACAACAAACATGGCGGATTTTGGGCGCCATATTGTGTGGTTACCAATTAGTTTTACTTTCATCCACCGCGTGGGTTATCAAAATACAGGGTTTTAAGAGGTGATTACAATAACATATACAAGTGGTATATCTTATTGTAATCACCTTTTATATGTTAAAAAGTAATTCGAAATAAAAATTATAACTAAAAGATTGTAAATAAAAAAGTAAATATAGTAGTAGGTTTTTGATTTTTATATTAACCTTTTTTATTTATTGACTTTTTAAAAACTGATCGGATCATAACGTGTGGCGTTTTCCATTAATTTACAGAGAGACTGGTGGCTGTATACATTAAGATTGCCTGCTACCTGGAGATGCAGATAGACTGGTGACTGTATACATTGAGGTTGCCTGCAACCTAGAGCTCCAGATAGACTGGTGACTGTATACATTGGGGTTGCCTGCTACCTAGAGCTCCAGATAGACTGGTGACTGTATACATTGGGGTTGCCTGCTACCTAGAGCTCCAGATAGACTGGTGACTGTATACATTGGGGTTGCCTGCTACCTAGAACTCCAGATAGACTGGTGCTGTGTACATTGAGGTTGCCTGCTACCTAGAGCTCCAGATAGTCTGGTGACTGTATACATTGAGGTTGCCTGCTACCCACAGTAGGTGGCATTCTATTGGTGATAGGATCAAAAAATTATACTGTTCCAAGAACAATCTAAACGACCTGAATAATATTTTCAATTTTTATTTATTTAGTGATTCATACTTGAAAGATATAAAATTGTAACTGTAAACACAATAATATTATAAAAACGAAAGTTTGTGAGTGCGTGTGTGTGTGTGTTTGTATGTTTGTTACTTCTTCACGCTCAAACGGCTCGACGGATCTGGATGAAATTTGGCACAGAGATAGCACAATGGCACATAGGATTTTTTTTTATCACGGGCATATGTTCCTTTGGGATAATTTTTGACATTCACGCGGGCAAAGCCGCTGTCAAAAGCTAGTGCACGAAATAAAATGCTTTTGTATTTATTTATCTCATACTTTTTAATTTTCAACAATCACTATCTGTAACAGAATACAGCTTCTTCTAGATTCTCTACTTTATCTACCCGTTGCCATATTATTCTGTATTAAAACATCTATCACAAAATTCTGCCATCTAAACTCGCTCCTAACCCAACTTTAAACTATCTTAAATGTAAAACTAAGCCCGTTTTAAAAATACGGCCATCCCCAGCCCATATTTTAGACAAAAGCTGCATAAACGGCATCATAAAGAATAAAGTAGGTGCTGTGTCGATAATACGATAGCAAATTGAAATTTTTATAGAATAACAGCTTTAAACTTCATGTGGGAAGCTAAGTTTTACATACCTATAGTTTTACATTTTGTGAACATATTATGCTTAGTTTTATATTTACTCTGTCGTTGGTCTAGTAGTGGTTGCAAGCGCTATTGCTGAACATGAGGTTCTGGGTTCAAACCCCGGGTCAGGCAAAGTCTTATTGGGGTTTTCCATCTGGAATTTTTCAGTCAGAGCCCGGCGTCTGAACTTTTGTCAATTGTCAATCAAGCCAGAACGGCTGAACGGATCTGGAAGAAATTTGGCAGAGAGATAACTTTTTTTTTATTATTGGTAGGCTCACGCTTGACCACTGTCTCACCTGATGGTAAGCGATGATTTGGTCGACGATGTAGCACGCTTACCTAGAAGAAACCCATTCACTCTTGACTTAAAGACTCCCAGGTTGTAGCTATCAGAAAATACAGACTCTGGCATGGAATTCTACTCTTTAGCTGTACGCATAATAAAAGTATTCCCAAAATGTTTGGAGCGTACGGGTGTACCGATGATGCATCGCCGTACGTCTTGTAGTCCGAAGATGGAACGGGCTGGAGTTAGATTATAGTCAGGCATAGCTCTTAGTATACTTTTTATCCTGGGAATATGTTCCCTCTGGTTAATTTTCGACATTAACACGCGTGAAGCCGCGGGCGGAAGCTACTTAATATTAAATAAATAAATATTGTTTAATGCATCCGTTCATAAAAAAAAATTAAACTCCGATCCCTGAGCTAGATAACAGCACCTATGTCACAGGGACCATGCAGTAACCTTTTCCGATACATTACATAATTAATATAAGAATTACAAAAAATATTACATTCGACATCATTTTTTAGGGTTCCGTACCCAAAGGGTAAAAACGGGACCCTATTACTAAGACTCCGCGATCCGTCTGTCTGTCTGTCTGTCTGTATGTATGTCTGTCCGTCTGTCACCAGGCTGTATTTCGTGAACCGTGATAGCTAGACAGTTGAAATTTTCAGAGATAATGTATTTCTGTTGCCGCTATAACAACAAATACTAAAAACAGAAGAAAATACATATTTAAGGGGGGCTCCCATACAACAAACGTGATTTTTTTGCCGTTTTTTGCTCGATATTAATAACGGCAACAGGTAGACGCTGGAAATATTCACGGAATATTTAGTTGTATATTCACTTCAAAATATAATAATTATTAAATTAAAATAAAATAAATTGAGGGGGGCTCCCATACAACAAACGTGATTTTTTTGCCGTTTTTGCGATTATGGTACGGAACCCTTCGTGCGCGAGTCCGACTCGCACTTGGCCGGTTTTTTAATTTGGTTAGGCTCGCGCTTGACCACTATCTCACCTGATGTTAAGCGATGATGTGGCTAAACATAACTGGGTGTTAGATGAACTATAGATTCATCTATGCTCGCCCATTGTAGAATACAGGCGTGAAGAAATGTTAACAGTTTAAAATTCATGTGAGAAGCTAAGTTTGCGTAGGTATAGTTTTATTTTACATGCTGTGAAAATGTGCTTAGTTTTATATTTGTATTTCCAAGAAGTTGGGGTAGTTCTTAGGAAGTTTGCTCTACTGGTTTTCTGTTGTATCGGTAGGAAGTATGTAAGAAGTAGTTTATGCTGTATTAAAATATAAAGTGGCTAGCAAAGGTTCCAGGGTGGCCAAACGTACCAACATAAATACCTCCTGACACTCAATAAGTCTCGGCACACCCGACGACGAGGTAGAGACCATGTATGAGGATATCTCCAGAGCCATGCATGGTTTCAAAACTCACTTCACCGTTGTCATGGGGGACTTCAACGCAAAACTGGGCAAACGAGACGAGGATGAGCTGCAAGTGGGGCAATTTGGAGTTGGACGACGGAACCACCGGGGTCACCTACTGGCCAGTTTTATGGAGAAGGAGGGCCTCTTTATGATGAACTCCTTCTTCAAAAAGCGTGAACACAGGAAGTGGACCTGGCAGAGCCCCGATGGTGCAACAAAAAATGAGATCGACTTCATCATGTCAACCAAGAAGCAAATGTTCAATGATGTCTCTGTGATCAATTCGGTGAAAACCGGGAGCGATCACCGCATGGTAAGAGGCACATTGAACATTAATATTAAGCTTGAAAGGTCTCGACTGATGAAGTCCACGCTCCGTCCAGCACGGATCCAGCTCCAAAACCCCGAGAGCTTTCAGCTCGAACTCCAAAATCGTTTCGAGTGCCTAGGGAGCTCCGTGGACGACTACGCCGACGGGTTCGTGGAAGCTGTCCATACGGTCGGGTCTAAGTTTTTCAAGACCCGTCGTACAGATAGAACCAAAAAGCTCTCTGATTCTACCCTCAAGCTTATGAAGGAGAGGCGTGAGTTGATCCTGCAGTCTTCAGATGAGGCGTGCAAATACCGGCAGCTCAATAGACAGATCTCTAAATCCTTGAAAAGAGACCTCCGCCGCTTTAATACCGAGCGTATTAAAGAGGCGATTGAGCGAAATAAAGGCTCCAAGGTTTTTTCAAGGGATCTGGCTATTGGGCAAAGCCAGCTCACGAAACTGAAGACCGATGATGGCAGGATCGTATCCGCCAAACCAGAGCTTCTGAGGGAGATCGAGAGATTCTATGGGCAGTTGTACACATCAATCAGCAAGCCCGTTGCGAATCTAGCAAACGATCCAAGAGCTAGATTAACCCGACACTATACCGAAGATATTCCGGACGTCAGCCTGTACGAGATTAGGATGGCTCTGAAACAGCTTAAAAACAACAAGGCGCCGGGTGATGACGGAATCACGGCTGAACTCCTGAAGGCGGGTGGAAAACCGGTCCTTAAGGCCCTTCAGAAGCTGTTTGATTCCGTCATACTCGAGGGCAAAACGCCACAGGCATGGTGCAGGGGTGTGGTGGTACTCTTCTTCAAGAAGGGCGACAATGCCCGACTGAAGAACTATAGGCCCATCTCATTTCTTAGCCATGTCTACAAGTTGTTTTCAAGAGTCATCACGAATCGTCTCGCGCGCAGGTTTGACGATTTCCAGCCTCCCGAACAAGCCGGATTCCGAAAAGGCTTTAGCACCGTAGACCACATACATACGCTGCGGCAGGTTATACAGAAGACCGAAGAGTATAACCTGCCTCTCTGTTTAGCGTTTGTGGACTACGAGAAAGCCTTCGATTCGATCGAGACTTGGTCTGTACTGCAGTCTCTCCAACGGTGCCAGATCGACTACCGGTACATTGAAGTGTTGAAGTGTTTGTACAAGAACGCCACTATGTCAGTCCGTCTTCAGGATCAGATCTCGAAACCAATTCTTCTCCAGCGCGGCGTGAGACAGGGAGACGTCATTTCTCCGAAACTGTTCACTGCTGCGCTGGAGGATGTCTTCAAGGTTCTGGATTGGAGAGGGCTTGGCATCAACGTTAATGGCGAGTACATCACTCACCTTCGGTTTGCCGACGATATAGTGGTCATGGCTGAGACCATGGAGGACCTCAGTGCGATGCTCGATGACCTCAGTAGAGCTTCCGAAACAGTGGGTCTTAAGATGAACATGGAAAAAACCAAGGTGATGTTGAATGGCCATGTTGCACCCACTCCTATCAAGGTCGGGGACTCTACACTCGAAGTTGTGGACGATTATGTCTACCTGGGCCAAACGATCCAATTGGGTAGGGCCAATTTCGAGAAAGAGGTCAACCGTCGAATCCGACTCGGCTGGGCAGCGTTCGGGAAGTTGCGCGGTATCTTCTCGTCCAACTTACCACAGTGTCTCAAGACGAAAGTCTATGACCAGTGTGTGTTGCCAGTGATGACATATGGCTCTGAGACGTGGTCGCTTACAATGGGCCTTATCAAGAAGCTTGCAGTCACTCAAAGGGCAATGGAGAGGGCTATGCTCGGAGTTTCATTGCGTGATCGAATCAGAAATGTGGAGATCCGCAAGAGAACCAGGATTACCGACATAGCCCGAAGAATTGCCAAACTAAAGTGGCAGTGGGCAGGGCACATTGCTCGAAGAACGGATGGCCGATGGGGTCGAAAAGTTCTGGAATGGCGACCGCGAACCGGAAGACGATACGTTGGAAGGCCTCCCACCAGGTGGACTGATGACCTGGTTAAGGTTGCGGGCAGGAGCTGGATGCGAGACGCACGGGATCGGTCAATGTGGCGACGCCTGGGGGAGGCCTATGTCCAGCAGTGGACGTCTTTCGGCTGAAATGATGAATGATGACTCAATAAGGCTTTTTAAAGACATCTTTGTATTTTTTCACATTTATGAAAGAGAGATTTTAATATTTTTGACATTATTTAATACACTTTTGACTTGTTCGAATAATTTATTGGTATCTTAATCCTCACTATTTCATAATTTTATCTATAATCTTTTTGATGATGACATTATTGTTGAATTTTGCATGCCTAAACTCGGGCAGAATGTACCCGGCTCACTATATTTTATAACAACTTTATTTTACAATACCTAGATTCTATGCGAATAAATGTTTTGATTTTGATTTGAGATATATTATATAATATAAAAGCAAAGTAATAACATTGGCCGGTCCCGTGCGTCTCGCATCGAGTGGATCTCCGCAACCTTCACCAGGTCATCGGTCCATCTAGTGGGAGGCCTTCCAACGCAACGTCTTCCGGTTCGCGGTCGCCACTTAAACTAGATGATTATAGTCAAACTAGATGATTATATTCAAGATAAGAATGCTTGGAAACATGCTTGTCCTGCTCCATAGGGCAAATCCTTTGTGTAGACAAAATCAAACTGGTTATTTTGTATTATATTCATAATTATAGTAACGCTTTATTTTTATTATTTTTGTTTAGAAACTGTGACTCTCACACTGTTCCGTTGTTGTTGAATTAGGTAATTTACCTATGTATGCAATATTTGTAAGTATGTGAGAACCATGTTCCTATTTATCAAGTGAAGGGTTTTTCTTGTTAGTGCTTGTAATACTTGATACCTATTAGTAGTATAGTAGTTCTAGGTGCATCGTCCTCACGTACATGAATTTATTAATGTATGTACGTTAATATTGTAAAACATTTTTTTTAAAGAGTAAATATGGAGTTTCTTGTGCATTCTTCTCCATAACAAGCTACTTTTCCGAATGCACGGTAGAATCAATTTATATTACTTGTAAATTTTAATTGTTTTCTTTCAAAAGTGCCGCTTAGTGGCCTAATTGAATAAATACATTTGACTTTGACTGTGACCACTCCAGAACTTTTCGGTCCCATCGACGATCCGTTCTGTGAGCAATGTACCCTACCCACTGCCACTTAAGTTTGGCTATTCTTCGAGCTATGTCGGTAGCTGTGGACCGCTCAATGTGGCGACACTTGGGGGAGGCCTATGTCCAGCAGTGGGCGTCTTTCAGATGAAAGTAATAACTCACTGATTGACTAACTCATCAAGGCCCGCGTAATTTCTTGAATTTAGAAAGCAGATATTTCACACGGAGGATCTTATTATCGAGTTGATTATGATCTTTTTAGATATTTTGAATCCAGTAAGTGTCCATGCTTATCACGTCAGTGGCGTATAAGATCATTAAAGGTTCAGGTCTATGGGACTTGGGTCATTCAAGTATGTGTGTCATGTTGTTGGCACACTATGAATGTGATTGTTTTAAAATTAAGTTCTCTTTTATTTGTACCTACATTGTGTGTATCTGTGTGTGCCAAATAAACTAGTTTTCTTTCTTTCTGGATAAGAGCACTGCACTGACAATGGTTATCGGACTGGTGAAGACAAAGTATAAGCAATTTTAGAAATTCACACGGTATATGAAATACTCAGCAGACGAATTCACTGGCAAAGTGCTGATAACGCCACAAAATTCTTCACTCATCAAATTAACATCTATTTAAATTTTAAGACCATAATTAATGTTACAATTTAGAAATAAACCAGTGAAATATATCAGTGAATACCTCAATGCCTCGCTTAAAATTAAGTACTAATAAAATTAACATTGCCGTCGAGTTAATAAACCGTCCTACAAACTTAGGTAAGTAATGTTTTAAGTGGTATTTCAAGTAATTTGTTGCGGGTATTACGAACACCGCTTTTTATTGCTTTTGCCGTCTGTTTAGAAGATTTTAGTTGAGGTTCATTTATTTCTTAGTAGCTGTGAGTTTTCTTAAAATATGAAAATTTCTCTCGAGTTTTCAAATTAAATTAAATTAAATTTTATTTCTTCTTCTTCAGTCGGTCTCTCATTACTGATGATCGTGGTCACTGGACCCTTTTAAGCGGACAATCTGCCTCCATCGACTCCGTTCCAAAGTTGCCATCGTACGTAGCTTCTTTCACTTGGTCAGACCATTGTGTTGGCGACCGGCCTCGTGCTCTCTTTCCTTCGGTATTGCCAACAATGACCAGCTTTTCAAGGCTGTTATCTACTCTTCGAAAAAATAAATATTTATTTCTCCATAAAATTATAAAATTTTGAACATTGTGATAAAATGATTAAAGCTATTATATATATGGCAAAAATAAAATGAGTATAACAGCGCCCGAGCTAGGCCGAGCCTGTATTTCAGGTCGCAGTTCACTTGCCAGACGTTATGAACAATACAACAATGGTTACGTTTACATAATATACACATAACTTTAGAGAAAAATTTTTTTTTGCTACAGAAAGAGTGAGGTTGTGTGGTGTGCTCGTGTTGAATGTGATTGAATGAGTGTCGTGTGTGGTGTGCTCGTGTTGAATGTGATTGAATGAGTGTCGTGTGTGGTGTGCTCGTGTTGAATGTGATTGAATGAGTGCCGTGTGTGGTGTGCTCGTGTTGAATGTGATTAAATGAGTGTCGTGTGTGGTGTGCTCGTGTTGAATGTGATTGAATGAGTGTCGTGTGTAGTCTGCTTGTGTTGAATGTGTTTGAGTGAGTGTTGTGTGCTTTTGTTTGGTGTATTTAATTATTGCTAGCTTGCTATTTAAACCTAAATATTTACCAAGAAAGATTCAGATTCGATGTCAATAATGACAATGATCGATATGCCAAAATATAAGAGGCTGAGACAAGTGGCATTCGATGTCAGCGAAGGCGATAGTCGAAATGTAAAAATGTAAGGGATTGATCACGTGATTGTTCAATATCGCTTGTCAATTCCATACAATTTTGCCTTTTTAGAATCTCTAAGCATTGAATACAATTATTAGTCGAAAGAGATTATTTTAATCGATTGATTGTCATATGTTTAACGAGGAGCTCGTGGCTACATAATAACAGCCGCACGGGTCGATCACCAAGGTTAAGCAACGCTTGACGAGGTCGGTCCGTAGATGGGTGACCATTTCAACATACCGAGTTTCGTCCGTGCCTCGGTAAGCATGTTAAGACCCGTCCCGGCTGTCACTTGAAGATCTTTGACAGTCGTTACGGGTAGTCAGAAGCTTGAGATCTAACACCAGTCTTGTCAGTTGTGGAGGTCAGATAGGTAGTCGCTCCATGTAAAACCCTGGTACTTAGCTGAATCTGGTAAGA
This sequence comes from Orthosia incerta, assembly GCA_948252205.1. Taxonomy (NCBI): domain Eukaryota; kingdom Metazoa; phylum Arthropoda; class Insecta; order Lepidoptera; family Noctuidae; genus Orthosia; species Orthosia incerta. The sequence goes on along the minus strand of OX411756.1, from coordinate 26,170,757 downwards.
CTGGAAGCCGACCCAAATATAGTTGGGATAAGGCTAGGCAGATGATGATTGTCATATTTTTATCACGCTTTTCCCAGATTGACAATCCATACTTCTAATTTTAAATGTTTAAATCAAAACGATCAGATAGAATTTTTATTCATATAACCCTAGTTTGAATGCTGGCGTGGCACGTGCCACGGTCTATACCAGGCTTAGCATGGTAGCTTGATCACGATTCGCAGAGCGTGATCGTGTGTGTGTGTGTCTGGCTTATTTACTGAAGGATTTGGACGTTTGTTTTTATTTGGATGAAACAAAAATATAGGGAGGCGGATTGCCTGATTGGTGTAGTGTTTCGAAAGCGTGGTGGTAGCGTGGGACGTGGTACTGAATCCCATCTCAGGTTAGAACAATGTTTTATAGGGTTTAAGAATTATATTTTTTAGTAACCGGTTTATATCTAGATTTTTGTTCAGTTTAGGACTACAGGCTTGTCCCTTGTAACATGTGACTTGCCAAAACATAATTGGTGGAATTTGAATGTACCTTACCGTTACACATGTTAAGGGTTCCGTACCCGAAGGGTACAAAGGGAACCCTATTGCTGACACTCACGTGTCCGTCTTTCCGTCTGTCTACCGTATGTCACACAATTTTGAATCGAATATGTTTTAGACCTATGAACTTGAAAATAATATTTATTAATACGTATATTTATTTATTACTTATTTATTATATTCTTTATTGTACACCACAAACAAATATATACAGGACAAACAAGTATAAAAGCAAGTGTACAATGGGCGGTAACTAACAAATACCAATACATAGATCAATCAGATTTTTTCTTTGGTACAGAACCCTAAATTTGCGAAGACCGACGCACACTTGGCCGGTTTTTGTTTTAAACATCCTTATCATTACTGGTTATAGGACTCCTTGAATCATCGTCACATCGAAAGAAAGAAAAGAAAGAAAGAAAACTAGTTTATTTGACACACACAGATACACACAATGACACATCGATCAATCTTGTGTTATCCAACGGATTTCTCAGACACTCTCCTGGTCTTCGATCCATCCAGGGTAAAGCATTTTATTTTTTATGACAAAAAATCTTCAATGAAACTGAAAGATAGATGCACTAGTGTAATTCTATAAGTATTTATCGATGCCAATTTAAGCACAACAATACTTATACACTCTCCCCAATTAAACTGCGGATCGTTTCGTTCACCTCCTCTGCATGCGGTGGCTTGATTACCGCGAACTTGATGGGATTACTTGTATTTAAACGTCATTCCGTTCAGACTATTGTGGCTGCTATGTTGCTAGTTACTAGTTCGAATAGTAGTGTTACTATAGTTGCTGTACAGGCTGTTTGTTGGAGAGAGGTTATATATTCTAACGATAAATGTACCAATGAACTGTGGCCCCACTGTGCATTGGTTCAGACTGCCCAGTCTTGTCCTTACAAAAGTAGTTAATTTTCTTTGAATTTCTTATCAATTTCGGCTTTCAATATAGGTATGTACCTATGTGATACTATGTATGTACATAGTATCACATTATTACTTCTCCATTTATTTTAAAGCCATATAGGGGGGAGTCTATTTTCATTAACTAAGCACAAATTCAAGATGGAAAACCCAAAAAATATACCGCTCGCCGTGCCTACCCTACTATCGATGCGTCGCTTATCTTCAGCTGCGCATCTTCCTCAAACAGCTACTTTGCAACAGGCACATCTTCATGGCACATCTTAATCGCTCCGCTAAACAGTTATGCCGTATATATAATGTCAAACAACAACAAAAATTGCTATGATTTATGAATTGTACCGAAATTAATTTGTAGCGGAATCAACGCCGCCACTTACGACTAATGACATGATGTCACACAAATTCTGCATCGCGCAAGCAAAGTGTTCGGCATGATTTGATCACTTACAACAGTCCGACAATAACCGTTGGGAAGTTGCCCGAACCAGACACAACACTCGTGTGGTCGGAGGCTCCTCCCTTTTCTATGGAGGTTTGTGGGACTTTACACCCTGTTCCACATAAAAATTTAACACTTTGACCATTCGATAGATTCCAGAGCCCCTCAGCAACCACGGTACGTGTAGCTGATATCTGATGAAAAAGTCTATATTAGTACCTACAGTAATTTGTAATGCTGTAGCATCAACATCCAACTTGAATACCACACAGTTTGGTCCTGTACATCCAAATCGATAGTACCATCTCCCCAAATTGATTCGAAACAATCGAGAACAGTTGTTAATTGGATTAAACATACCCTTTGTTGGTTCATTCGTTACTCTACTGTAATTTGGTTAGTGCTGTGTGGTGTCGAAGTTTAATACAGTTGGGTATTGAACGGCTCTTGAGGAATGCGAGGGAACGTACGGAATTTGAGTAAGGAGAGGACTTAGGCTGCTTTTCCACCGGAGATGTGCTATGCAGCTATGTTGCGAGGGTGTGATAGCTAAGCTATGACCGTTTCTACTAGCGGAGCGAGTAAGAAACTAAATCAACGTGCCTGGTGCAAAAAACGGTTTTTTTACTTTCTTTGTTTCTTTCTTTCTTTCATTCTTTCTTTACTACTTTCATTCTTTCTTTGTTTCTCTCTTTCTAAGATATGCTGCGAAGACGCGCTGCCACGAGGTAGCTGTGTGAAAAAATGCGTTGCATCGACAATACTCGTAGAAAAGGCACGGGGAGCGGCTAGGCTAGGCTAGGCTATTTGCAGAGAAGAGTATTACAACTCTTCTCTGCAAATAGCTACACCACTCACGCATCCATAGCTCCCGTCGATAGCACGCATTTTTTATTATAAAAACATGGCTTAGTTGAGCCCGATTCCACCAGTGCATTTCTATGTGGACCAATGAATATGATTGGTGAATAGCAAACGTGTCCATAGCAACCTAGCATAGCACATCTCTGGCGGAAAATCAGCCTTAGATTAGGCTAGATGTGTATGGCAATATTGCGTAAGGAGTTGTGCCTAGATCGAGCAGTGTGCTGGCATTTGAGAGTTGAAGTGTTTATTGGTCGGTTGGTAGTGAATTTAGGTCTTGGAATGATGGTGTATTGAAGACGGAATGGTGAATATAGGATGTATATTTTGATGAAACTAATGTTGACTCTCTCCCTAAAATAGACTCTATTTTAGTGAGAGTCAACATTTATTTGTAAACGTCTAATGCTTATATTAAGCCATCAAGTTAATATTGCGATTAAGATTGATTTAAATATTCATTAGAAACGATAAGTTACTAAAATAAGTCACAGCGTTGGTTTGATTTAAATATTTTTCAGCTACTTTTGTTTGACATAGCAGTAATCAACACATTATCACCTTGAGTAATAAAAACCATCAAACATGCAAATTAAAGCCAAATACAGTTTTACAAAACCATTATCTTAAAACAAAAGAAAAGCTTAAAAGCCACAATTTTGCGTCGAAACCAACAATTTGCAGTCGTAAGCATTTACCCGAAAATTTTCGCTCGCTACGGAATTGGGCGAAAAAATACGAATTTTTTGCCCATCCCCAACGTAAAACCGCACCATTTGGAAACTATGCGTTGGTTTTAAAAAAGCATAGCTTAATTTAAGCTTTTAGCTGAATTTCGGAGCGATCGAACGGAGCTATGATTTTTTTGGAAAAGAAAGAAAACGAACTATCGGTTCCACATGTCGATGAAAAATCGGTGTTTTAATTTTTTCGGAATAATGAATACCAAGATATTGGCAGTGCTTCAAATTATCATTTACTAGCTGTTACGCGCGGCTTCGCTCCCGTGGACCACCCCACAGGACCCGTTTTCGGGATTAAAAAATAGCCTATGTCACTCTAAAATAATGCAGCTTTCTATTGACAAAAGTTTTTTTTTTTGTCTCTCCAGTAGTTTCGGAGTCTATTCGGTACAAACAAACAAACAAAAAAATCTTTCCTCTTTATAATATTAGTATAGATTAACATTAGTTTAATTTAACATTAACTAGATTAGGGGAGTTTTGGCGGGAACGTGATGGCGTCTATGTTGCTTCTCTGTTTTATTTTCCTAAAATTGTGTCAAATTGATTATTAATTAATAGTGTAAAAAAGGTGTTTTTATTCTAATAATATAAGTGAACGTGCACAAGTATGAACAAGTAAAACACAGCGGTAGAACATGAGTTTGTACATGTTGTCGACAAAACTCCGTAGAAGCTTCCAATAAAGTTACCGCCATTTTATTGGGGCCAAATTGTGTTAAATTGATTATTAATAGTGTAAAAAAGGTGTTTTTTATTCTAATAATATAAGTGAACGTGCACGAGTATGAGCAAGTAAAACACAGCGGTAGAACATGAGTTTGTACATGTTGTCGACAAAACTCCGTAGAAGCTTCCAATAAAGTTACCGCCATTTTATTGGGGCCAAAATAAGACATTGGACTAAAATCTAAAGAAACTAGAATTATATTTTAAACGTGACACTGGCTAAATGCACAAACCGTGCGAAGCCAAATCATGAAAAAAAAAAAACTGGATTAGTTCCGAAACCTTTTTTTATGAGCAGTGATTAAAACACGCTTGCTTACTACGTTTAGTTACGTAATTGCGAACTATCAAATTGCCTTGTAACCTTGTATTTGTCATTGTAAATCTACACTAATTTATTTGTAAAACATTCCTCCTCGCACAGATTTAATCACGAATATCCTTTGACTGATCATAAGCTGGGCTATTAAGCTAAGTTGCATCAGCTAGTTTACATCCCGAAAAAAAACACAATGAGATAGAACAGATACGCATGCTTGATTAGTAATTAATAACTTGCGTGCTCCAATTAAACCTAGGTCGGTGCCGGTAGATTCTACTTTGCCGCAAGAGAGACTAAGAGAGATACAATCCACAGGGCAGCTTTGTGGTGAGCTGGTGGGCAGTGGCGACCCACGGATCTGATCTTCAGGGAGAAGTCTTATACCTCGTCTCCGGTTTGCCTTTATTGGCCTGTCGGTGTGAACACTGACGGGGAACAGAACTCGCACCTCTCTCTTGCCTTAATTGGCTGGCTTGAGTGGAGATTCGCAAGAGTAATCGTGCTGGGCGGAAGGAAGTTAACCCAGTAAGACGCTGGTAGGGATCTTGAACGTATTTCCGTGATTGTCCTGATAGCCGTGGCATATCTCTCCACTCCTCAAGCACCTCCTAATATGTTGCCTACTTGGCGCTATGTCACTAAAGTGCTAGCGACTGTTTATGGATGCCCCCCCATCCATTAACAGTCACTGCGGAGCAATAATTGAGTGTGCAAGTCATTCCCTGTCATTTTATCGCCGTGTAAAACAACAGTGGTCAGGAAGGAGCCAATAGTCCTTCTATAGTTCTAGTTTATCGATCCACGAAATTGAACCCATAACCCAATATGTTTTGCCTCCATATTCTGCAATATTCCTGCACCAGCCGGGGTTTGTCCTTGGGTGCTCTTGCGAAGTGACTATTGCATACAGGGATAATCGCCGGTCGGTGTCACATTTAATCCTCCATGTCTAACATGGCATCTGTGAGTTGGTTTCGGCCTCTGGTACACCTTTCAAAGGTCTGGGACCCTAGGGTTCCGAGAATCTCATAAAATTAATTTATTATATGAAACATTTGTGACGAAATAGATTTAAGAGGAGTAAAGGTTGCTAGTAAAATATAAATACATATATCGAATGACAAATAAAATTGGAAACAATTGCCCTCAGTTTTAATATTATTTACAATAGAAACACGATATTTATCGTCCCAGAATTAATGTTGATTAATTAAATTATAGTTTACTTCATAACCACTGACAATGAAATTATTTCATTCGTATTTAATTTTAAATTATTTGATTTCAGTTTTAAAATAAAGTTCTCGCTTGTTCTTAAGTACTCGCTTATTTACATATTCTTATAATTTTAAATTGGACTAAAACCTACATTTTTGAAATAATAATTAAACTCTACTTAGAATATCAGTGCAGCGTTATTTTCTGTTTAATATCGTTGCACATGCTGAGATAAGAGCCTTTTTGGTCTCGCACGGGGTTATTTATTTTTATTTTTTATTATTGTTTGTGTTTTTCTTATCTCGCGTCTCCTGTGCGGATCACAAATAAATATTTTTCTTTCTTTCTTTCTTAATAATGTTATTTAAAGTACTTTCTGCTTTAATTTGTTAAAATATAAGAGCATCGAAACACTTCTGCGGTCACTGCTAGAGACAGCTTCGGACAATCCCACCGCACTGTTCCCAAACCACTGCAACTCCTGAAATCCAGAATCAACAGTGGCATCCAACAGAAAAGCGCCGAGGCAATTCAAACGGTTAACTGACGAAAAAATGGCAGTTCTCAAGTCGACCTTTATTTTTTATTTTATCAGAATATGCCGAGTTTTATGTTTTCGTTTTGATGATGTTTGAAGTCTTTTCTTTTGCCTGTCTGTGCTTATTATTGGGTTGGAAACTATTGTAAATCGATTCATTTGGGTTGACCTACTCGTAATAAAGTTAGTATATTAAGCTTTCAGAGATTTCAAATGAAAGCCTTTTTGTTAGTAAAGTATAACAGCCGGTAAATTCGTCTAAAAGGGAAAATTGGAATAATAGAATCAGTAAGTCATAATATTCAATAATTTATAAAAGTTTACCATAATTTTCTCGGCAGACTGTTTAAGCCCTTTTAATGAACGACTTTACAAGTTAATTTATTCTAACCAAGGCAAAGGTTAATGAACTACATAGAATTTGAGTGGACTTCGTATTAGAAATTCGAGGAATATTTTCATTAAAAGAACTTAGTTATTATATTAATTTAACCATTCAGGTTGGCACAGTGCGTTTATTTAGGATGAACGTCTAACAATCAAGATATACTTGGAAAAATATTTAAAACTAGATGTACCCGCGGCTTCGCTCCCGTCATCTGTCTGCCAACCCTACCCTACTTACCTGCCTGCCTACCCTACTTACCTGCCTGCCTACCCTACTTAACTGCCTGCCTACCCTACTTACCTGCCTGCCTACCCTACTTACCTACCTACCAATTTTTTTTGTATAGTCATCATTCTTTCGCGGAGAATCTTCACACCGCCATTCAGAAAATGACTTCAAATGCACAACGCCATCTATCGAATATCGAGTTCTACTGTCCGAGTATCTGAATTGCGTGTGTTGTGATAATTTTACTTCTTGAAGACGTGTGAACCGATTGCGATGAAACAAAAACTAACGTACTAAACTTTCATACATTTCACGTGATGCGTGCACAAATAAACAGACAAACAGACAAAATATTCCAAAAAATACAGAAATAGGCTCTGTTGGTTCCTTTAACACCCTGGCTATTTTTTTTGGAAAAAAATTCGATGTACAAAAATTACTTTTCTACAGATTTATTATATATGTATTGATGAAAAGATAAGCATTTCAGCTGAAATTGAATAAACCTAACATTACAGGATGAGTTTTTCAAGTGTGCGTACATGGCCGCATTTCAGCTTTCATTTCGGCTTTTTCAAAAATCAATATCTTAGCAAGGAATTGAACCGCATAATAAAGCGTGTATTTTGTGATAAGCATATCACGTTCACAACTAGATTTTAAAATAACATTTCTCGCCAGTTTCTTGCAAAATCCATAAATTTTTAAATCGAGAAATCACAGTCTACGAAATCTGAATGCATTTCTAAGATTTATATTCCCATTATCTCTTTCGCTTGGCTTGATTGATGTTCTATACAAATAAATTAGTAGTTGTTAAGCTCTAAGCAGGAGCTACGCGGTTGCTACGCCGTAGCACCGTAGCTTAGTAGCGCTACGACTGCTACGCGGTCGTAGCTACATTGCGAGCAATTTACATTCAGTTGTATTTAGTTTATGTTTGCTAAAGTAGTTTAAATGTTGATGAAGCACTTAATTTGTCAGCAAACATTATTAATCACAAACATTTAATGGTAAATTAGGCTTATCGGTAGAATCATACGATAACATAGTATGAGGAAAAATATAATTTAGGACCAGATTTTAAATTATGGTTTTCTTGAGATCTGCATTCTGAATTCAAAGATTTTCTTTATTGTGTTATTGAAATAATTTTAAACAGACGGATTTGATTTTCATCACACATAATATTAAAAAGGTGATTTTTAGTGAATGTATGTGTGTGTGTTTGGCACAAAGATAGATTAATAAATCCCGGGCATATTTTTCCCTTGGGATTATTTTCGACATACACGGAGGCGAAGCCGCTGTCAGAAGCTAGTATTACATAAATTGAGCTTATCTAACCTAACTTAACTTAACCTTGATCAAGACTTCTGCTTTATCTCTTTAATCAGAGTTTAGTTCCACAGTAAGTCATCGTTGTGTGTCGCAAGAGTTAATCGCGAGTGTGTGCCCAGCCTTACTTAACTATTAGCTGGCAGGATTAATGTACCTACGTCTGTAGGCGGGCCTTGTGTGTGTACGGAGTTGAAGGCGATTTAAGTTGTTTATTTATTTCGTTTTGATAGGCCAAATACTTATATATGTCGCATCAAGGGTGGCCGATAGATGCAAACCATCGGGAAGTCAGGATGTTATCCCTTAGGTTAAGACATCGTGTGTGGGCAGGTCGTTAGGCAGAATCGTGAAAATGAAATCACACAAATTATTCGATACACTGGGTTTATTAAAATAGTCACAACAGTTAAAATCTTGCTTAAGAATATTACGACACTGACTCTACGACGTCTTAGCTCTACGGCGGTCAGTACTCAACTGCCGAATTCTGTTGTCCCCACCACGCAAGCGGTTAGAAAAAGTGCGCCAATGCGAAGTTATTTTTGAATTGCCACCAGGTGGCGTGCTTGTGGTTTGTTTTGACGTCCGCACTCTTGAATAAACCCGACATATAATTATGTCTGTCTACTCGGACTTTCTACTAAGTATTAACAAATTATAGGTAATATTTGCCCAGTTGGATAATTATTCCGACACGGAAACTCCTTCATCATCATCAATACTCATCATCATTATCAACCGAAAGACGTCACCACATCAAACAGTCGTGTGGGTCTCGCATCCAGCGGATTTTCATCGCCTTAACTAGGAAGAAACTCCATGCAAATCAAATAAATCACAATCAACCTTATATTTTAGTGGGATTACAATGGTATTTTAAATGTATTTTATTGTGTTTAATTGTATGATAATTGGATTTTAATTGTATTTATAATTGTATGATTGATTGCATTTTAAATGATATTTTAATTGTAATATTTTACTGTATTTTTAATTGTATTTAATGGTATTTTAAATTGTATTTTTAATTGTATTTCTGTCAGTCCTAATATCTTTGTGGAAGTAACATCGCATTGGCGTTATAGCTGTTAAGGTGTTACTTACATAATTTTAAATAAAAAAAATACACGAAAACCTGGACAACTTATTTAAATAGATCTATGAAGAATGTTGTCTTGTATTTTATGAAAAAAACAACAAATACCGTATTCAAGTTATTTCTACTGAGTTGCTAACTAAAAATGCATTATAAATGTCTTTAAAATAATTAAAGTATTTACTCTTACACAAACTTTCATTGTAATGCTAATACATTATTTTCAACACCCTTTTTTTCAAATGTGCACCTTAAGGCGCCTCCCCGAGCAAACCACCGCGCTAGTCGTTTTTGTGCAGTTTTTAAGTGCTATCTACTCTTTATTTAAAAAGAAATATCAATTACTAAAAATACATTAAATTTCAACATAATGTTGATTCTAAAATGGTAGAACACTTTTTTTTTTAAAGATGTATATGTTTCACTAATCTCCTTCCAACAAAACCATAAAAATAAAAATAATGATTGATAACATGCATCGCCTCGTAAATTGTTAATTAATTATTTTTTGTACTTACACTAATGGATAGACAATTTGATAACGAACATTTTGTAAGTTTTTGTTTTTTCAAAAGACCAATATTCGATTTTATAATGATTTGTATTGATGTATTCACTACTGTAATTCATGCGCCACCAGTGCCGCTAGGCCAATAGGAATGCTCATATCTCATGCTGATTTTTGGTCAGGGTACGGCCTTAACTTAACAATATTTTATTAATAGGTAATTTAAACATCTACTACTCAAGCAGCATAAGTACCATTTCCATACATATGTTCCACCTTTCATCAATCTGCCCCCAACTCTATCAAGAAACACCCCAAAACTTAAACCCTAACAGCCTCACTCGCCCCTCACTTTGTACACACACGGACCACAACCCCGTCTAATCGGAATACTGCCATAACACCGGGTTAACGAGACGTAGCCATTTTTACCCGACCTCCCCGTCTTGATTAAAACACGGAATTGAGTTGTAGGACATAAGATCAATGCTTCATCTAGCCTGAGATCCCACTGCGAATATCTGCAGGTAAAGTTTTTGTTGATTAAACTTAATTTTTATGAATCATTCTTGATATAAGATAGAAGACTACATAGAATTGATAACTGGTAGGTTGTCTGTTTGCAAACCTTATTTTTATCTATAAACCACTTTTTTTCAAATGAAGTTGGCTTCAATTGAAAAACATGTATATTATTTAGGCACATATCCCACCGCCGATGAGTAAGCGATTCGTTATCGATTATTTTCTCGTTGAAGAAACGTACAATAGATATAAGAGCCCGTGTCAATTAAAAGTGACACGTATAGTAATATTTGATCGCTGGCTGTTCACACTGCCGGTGAGTACTCTCTCACCACAAGTTTGTCGCAGCGACAAGAGCTTTCAAAGTTATACTCGCTCAGCGATACTCGCTCATTTCTACCTAAAGTGCGGCCGCCTCGAGCGAGCGGTGCGAGTAACCGCCCGGCGCACAACAACACTCGCTTAAAGCCGAGCGACAAAATGTTGGTACTATACACTCGCTTCTCGCTGCTCGCCAACTCGTTTTTAGTTTATATCTTTACTCGCTACTCGCTGATCGTCTGCGGTGGGACAAGTGCCTTATACAAGTTTTTCGATCTGCTAGTTTACTATCAAAGATAAATTTCAATTTCTTTAATTAAGGTTATTGCGGCTAGATATTTACATTATCAAATCATTCATGAAAATTTTGTTTAATCAAAACAAATATACCTGCAGATTTTTGCAGTGGGATCTTAGGCTAATAAGATCAATGCCTCATCGGAACAATGGGGCAAAATGTATTAGGATTTACCCACTTTCCCCTCGTTACTCATTTCTCTGATTAGTGAGATTGGAAACTGTCTTAGGATTCTCTGATTAGTGAGATTGGAGAAAACTTTGATGTATTTGGGCGGAAGAGTAATTTGTTCTGATAAAGTAAATTCTAGATTTCTTGGTATTGGTAATGTTTGAAGTTTGTGTGTATTCCGTTTGATGTTTCTTGTTAGTAGTGTTATGATTGATGAGGCCTGGAGGTATATATCTGTATTTAATATGTTATACAGTAATGTGAAACTACTTGAAATAAAATATCTTTGTTTTTGTCTTTGTGACTGGAGATTTTAGTTACAGGATAATTGAGTGTCAAGAAGTGGAGGGTGCACATTTACTGAACATTGTTTTTAATAAACAAAATTGAAAAACAGCTCTTTAATTTAACAGTAAATAAACCGAGTTTGAACTTATTCTAGTGTTTTTTTTTAAGTATCAATAAAGAAAAAAAACATTCTGAGACACCCTTTACATCCATATTACCCCAGATATGTTTAAGTTCCATGTAAGTCCCACTGGCGAGCCTGTTACCATCAACCGGCCACAAATTCAAACTCCGGGCTCCTATTGAGAAATTTCAGATGGAAAATCCCAAAAACATTTTGACCGACCCAGGAATTGAACCCAAGAGCAGTAACGCTTGCAATACCTAGACAACGAGTCAGTTTCTTATACTTTTTAAATAAACAATCTTATGAATATTGGCATTCATCAACTGTAGTCGTGACAATCTAAGAAGTCAGATTTGACAGCTATAAAAAATACGTTATTGAGGTTAAACTTGATGCTTACGAATGATATAAACCACGGCACGTAAGTTGGCAAAAGTCGATAGATATTTTTGGTGGTGAAGCGGGCCGCGGGGAACGTTTAGAACCGTTCCGAGCGCACGATTGGTTGGTTAGTTTACACAAGGATCGACTGACCAATCGTGTCGCGCCCACGTTCCGTTCGCTCTATATAGTGGTTCGTCAGTACGCGGCATATGTGCGAACTTACTCCCACTACGCCAAAACCTTGCCAACTTACTCCCACTACGCCAAGACCTTGTCAACTTACTCCCACTACGCCAAGACCTTGCCAACTTACTCCCACTACGCCAAGACCTTGCCAACTTACTCCCACTACGCCAAGACCTCGCCAACTTACGTGCTAGGCACTATACTTGTTGTTATAGTGTATGGGTAACATAGTATTGAGGATTAAGAATTAGATTTTTCAATTTCTTAGGAACAAAGTTATCGCGGCATGTAAAATGAGAAACGTCATCGGACTTCTGAAATTGTAACGATTACAGTTGACATTTTGTTTCCCTATCATTTCTCATTTCAACATCTATGGGTCGTGTTTTATGCAAAGGACTGATGACGTCATTGTTCCTCTTGTTTACACCATAAGATTCAAATTCCTATGAGCCATAAACATTATTGTGTGTACAATAGCTTGGCTATTAAATTCGCTCTGTTATAGAGGTATGTTTCACCCGTGTGGGATTATGACCTTTGTGATTGGTATGGTGATTTTATTACGGTAGGATTAGGAAGCTATATATGTAGTATTTTTAGTTTAAGTTTAGAATGTATACGTATTTTTGAGCAGTGGTGGCACAGTGGTAACGGCCCCGACTTACGTGTTACAGGTCGTGATTTTGAACCCAGGCAGGCGCTTTACTTTGTGTAAATTATTTCAACATCACTGCTCACAAAACGGTGATGGAAAATATCGTGAGGAAACCAGCATGTCCGAAAACCAAAAATTAGAAGATATGTGAAATCCACCAACCCGCACTGGGCCCGTGTTGTAGATGATGGCCCATATCCTCTCTCACATAGAGGATGCCAGTGTTTTAGTATAATGTTAGCTATTTCATCCCGGTATAATGTTCTCTTGGGATAATAAAACATTATTCACGCGGGCGAAGCCGCTGGCAGAAGCTAATTACTATTAAGCTTGGTTGAAGTAGTTGTTTAAAACGGTTCCGTAGTACAAAAGCTACATTGCTACAAACAAAACATCTCAAACATGTTCACATTTTTCCATCATAACTTTCCCTACAATATAGTACACACTCAAACAAAAATTCTGCTCAAGCGACCTACAAAATTAATATAAGTTTTACAACACATTATTGGGCTCGTCCATCTGTCCGTCCATTTCCTACGCTGGCCGCCATTTCCTGCAGCGTCTCGGCCATAGATCAAACGTCTGCGTATGAATGAGACAAATTGGTCGCGGCGAATATCTGATATTTCATAGAAATTTCTTCGTCGTAAAGAATATGCAAGATAACTGCATGTATGGGAGTCGATACTTTTGATGCCTTTAGGCTTTTTTTATAAATTACTAGCGGATGCCTCGCAGTACGTTCACCCGCGTAGTTACCGTTCCCGTGGGAATACAGGGATAAAAAGTAGCCTATGTCACCCGGGGGATAGGGCAGCTTCCCAACTATGAAACAAGTTTTGAAATCGGTCCAGTAGTTTAACCCAGGAGGACCCATTAAGATTCTAGTAGGGATCTTGACCGTACTTCAGTGATTGTCCTGATAGCCGTGGTATACCACTCCACTCCTCAAGTAGCTCCGTATATGTTGCCCCCTTGGTGCTACGTCACTGAAGTGCTGGCGACCGTTTATGGGGGCTCATTAATTGAGTGTGCATGTCACTTCCTGCCATTATATAGTCGTGTAGATCAACAGTGGTCAGGGAGGGGCCAATAGTTCTACTATAGTTTTAGGTAATCGATCCACTGAATCTCCCAAACCAATAACCCAATGTGTATCGTCTCCATATTTTGCACTAGTTCTGCCACAGCTGGGGCTTGTCCTTGGGTGCACTTGCGTAGAGCAGACCGGGCAAATTGTCGATTGGTGTCACATTTCATGCTACGTATCTAACAAGGCCTCAGCGAGTTGGCTTGGGCCCCTGGTACGCCTTTCAAAGGGCCGGTAACCAAGGCTTAAAATGCTCATACGTGGGTTTGTAACTGTTAGAAAACTTAATTTAGTCTATATTAAACGTTGGTCCCCAAATTAGGCGGTGCCTGTGTCTTGGGGACCTGAAAATATTAATTTAAAATTCATCAAAATTTACTAATTACATGTTCGCTATAAGTATTTAGAACAAATTTGTTTCTCTGTTTTCTTTAAATGATTGCAAGTAATGGAACTATTCACCAGCGTGAAAGCCGGAAATTGTCCTAAAGGAACGTACTGCGAGGATAAAAAGTTTTCAATTTTTAATTTTCTGTTTTATGTCCTTATCCAAAACAAGGTTTTGCGTGTGCCAAGTTTCATTCAAATTCATACAGCAGTCGAGGCGTTATTAACAAATATCCAGACTTCCATATTATAAAATACTAGCGACTCGCCCCGGCATGACAAGTTATTCACAAAAACCTTACTCGTTTCTCACTCTTTCTATTGATGAAAACAGCATGAAAATCCGTTCAGTAGTTTTTGAGTACAAACGCGGCAGGGTACTTTATTTTATAACTAGCTGTCCCACGCGGCTTTGCTCCCGTCAACTGGCTAGCCTACCTAGCCTACCTACACTACATACATGAATGTTGCGTAACTTTAATCGCTTACGCAGCGCACGCAACGGAAGCTCTCAAAAAGGAATATTTTCGCCCGTTTTTGCAACATTTTTCTTTTATGCTCCGCTCCTATTAGTTGTAGCGTGATGTTATATAGCTTATAACCTTCCTCGATAAATGGACTATCCAACACAAATATTTATATACAAATATTTTTTCAATTCCAACCAGTAGTTCCTGAGATTAGCGCGTTCAAACAAACAAACTCTTCAGCTTTATAATAATATATTAATATTATATATATATATTAATATTATATATATATATTAATATTATATATATATAATATATATATATATATATATATATATATATAGTACAGTTATACTAGCTGTTGCCCGCGTCTTCGCTCCCGTGGAACACCCCACAGGACCCAATTTCGGAATTAAAACATAGCCTATGTCACTCAGGAATCATGTAACTTTCTATTGGTGAAAGGTCCAGTAGTTTCGGAGCCTATTCGGTACAAACAAACAGAAAAATCTTTCTTCTTTATAATATTAATATATATTAAGTATAGATAATATGTAGTGATAGTGATTATTAGTGAGAAGTTAAGATACAATATATCTTAATAAGGGGAGCGGCTTTCCTAATAGTTTCACAGATCGTCAAATTCATACCCCAAGTATGCCAGTCTTGCCTGGTCAACCGTTTTACGATATTTGGGATGTTGGACATTGTGATCTATAAATTGCCCGATAGGCCTGCGTCTCACTCTGAAATGCCAATTGTTATAATACTGGGATTGTGTTAGATGGTCAGTTTAGTAGCAACTCTTGTTAGTAACGATTAAATGTAGTGGAGTAACTGGTTTTAAGGGAGAAGGAGGCCTTTTTCCTGTAGTACATAATAAATAAATAAATAAATAAGCATAAATAGATATTCTGACTGACACGGGATGAGAGCTAAAGAGCTGGATTTAACATTAGCAACATTTAGGTGTTTTACGATTGGTAGACAACATTTATTCTATCTCTGGTAGAAACCGAATGATTTTGACGCAGGAGCGTGGGGTTTTAAAAAACAGATGCCTATGCCCAGCAGTGGGCAAATCGAACTATGGATGATGATGATGAAGTAAAAAAACACTGAAAAACTGTGCTTATTAATTATATTTTCTGCAAATTGGACGGAAGGACGCTAACATTATCATTCGCTCTAATTTATTTTTAAAATAAATACATTACTATACGTATTACTCACTCAAACAAGAATTTTTAGCAGTTGTTTCAAACCTTCACCAACCTACAATTCTCGTTCCTTTTTCAAACCAACATAAGTAGCTACAATAAAATTCCAAATTCAAAATGTATTCCTACAGAACATGAAACAAGAATCCGTACAACCACAAAAGTCAATCTAATTAGGTTGCTACTAAAAACCAGTAATAAAACAAGCGAGTATCGGCTGCCCAAAGCTTCACTTCCGAGTAGAGCGGCTGGAAATTCGCGGAAAGAAGGTCGTGTTAAGGTCGATTTACATCAAACGAACAAAAAGCTAGAGCTAGTAAGAGCATTCTGTCGTGATCTTTTAGTGTAAACGAAAACTCGTATTCAGCGTTTACATTAAACGAACAAAAATCTAGAGCTAGTAAGAGCTTTCTTTCGTGATCTTTTAGTGTAAACAAAACTCGTATTCAGCGTTTACATCAAACGAAGAAAGAGCTAGAGCTAGAAAAAAATAGTGTAAATGAAAGCTGGATCATCTGAACGAATGTTCTTTGCTCATTCGTGTCAATTCTGTGGTTGGTATTAGTAGTGCTTAGCTATGTCTGACTCTGACAGCGATATCATAATTGCAAGTGCTGCATTTATTATTTTGTCGCAAAAACTCAAAAATAAAAGAAGGAAGAGACGTTGGTGGGTTACAAATATAATTCAACGAAGGAAACTGGTTAATGTCGGTGAAACAATGACGGATATGCAATCATTTTTCTTTAGACCAATCCATAATTTAATCGATAAGATATGTATACAATCGCTAGAACACAAGAACGCTTTGAAGAGACCGCTCAGAGGCGCGAGCACGCCCGAACACGCAAGAACGCTCTAAGAAACTGTTCGCGCGCTCTAGCGCCGTTTACATCAAGCGAGCATTCTTAGAATATTCCATAGAGTCTTTGCGAACGCACTAAGAGCAACGAAAGAATGCTCTACGCCTGTTTACACTAAAAGAATTTGATATAGTGGGGGTAAAATGAGCATTCGCTCTTTTGATGAAATCGACCTTTACACGTGTCATTCGATGTTAGTGATGGAGTTTAAATGTCAAATTTAAGGGATTGATCACGTGACACTTTGATAGTGATTAAGCTCTAGACAAGTGACATTTAATCAACGAAGTGTCGCGGTAGTAATTGATAAAATTGACAAGCACTATCGAAATGTTACGTATCAATCCCTTACATTTAACTATTTTGACCATCACCATCATTGGCATCGAATGATACTTTTCTAGATACTCCGATGGCTTGAAGCAATTTAAATTGCGTCGATGGGCGTTATCGCGCACGTATTTTCTAAGAAAATTTCAAGTGGTTATCGATCAAATTGCAACACATCGCGTCCATGTGATTGTACTTGCAATTTCGCTTAGTAAAAACAGTTTAACGATGTGATAATATCGGCATCAACAGTGGGCCCTATCAGAATATCAGCGCAGCGTTATTGTCTTTTTGATATCGTTGCACATGCTGAGATAGGAGCCTTTTTGGTCTCGCACGGGGTTATTTATTTTTTATTAATGTTTGTGTTTTTCTTATCTCGTGTCTCCTGTGCGGGTCTCAAATAAATATTTTTCTTTCTTTCTTTTTTATTTGATAAAAATCGGGCCGAGTCGATCCATCAGAAAGGTTGCTAACGTGTCAACTACTTTGTCACAAAAGCAACGGCCGTGCAGTCTCGAACGCGTAGGCGATGCACGCTAGGACCCGTCTCACGCGAATTTCAGTGTCGCTGCGACAGTGATCGGTAGTGAGCCTATAAATAGAACAAATCCTAGCCTGAAGCACAGATTAACTAGTAGGAGGTGGACCGTGTAAATTAACGGTAGATTCAAGCCTTGCTTAGCTTGCATATTTTGATTATTTATTAAAGTTTCAAGTATTTGCAGGCATTGCAAGAGGTTTTTTAGGCAATGGAAGATGTATTTTATAGTAAGAAATTTAAAATGGAAGAGGAAACCTTGCTTACATAAATTTTTCTCCGTTTGTTATCTAGGTCAGGGGTCGGCAACCTTTTCAGTCGGAAGAGTCGAAAAATGTTACACTGTTTTTAAAAAGCCAAAAAATTTTTTTGTTGACAACAATAAATAGTACTTGCATAAGTAAAGCTTTTTGTTAAAAAAAAACTAATCTATTTATTCATATATAACTAGTGTTTTCACAACAAATTAGATAATATATATTATTAGATATGGTATTATTAGATAATCACTTATTATTTAAGTAAAATATTAAATCAATTAAAAATTTACTTACAACACTAACTTTTAGTTCAATAACAAACAATTGAGCAAAAAAAATCAATATGAGCGATGGCTTTGCATGGTTGTTCAAGTAGAAAGTTCTTTTACTTAAAAATAAAAAACAATAATATACATTTGAGCAAACAAATTCAATGGGAGCATTGGTTTTGCATGGTTTTAGAAAGTTTGGATAAATTTGGCTCATAACTTGTTGTTTTATGTTTCAAACACGACTCGAAATTTTCATTTGTTAGTTGGCTTCTTACTTTATTTTTAATTATATTCAAGCACGCTTACTCGCACGAATATGTCGATCCGAAGATAGTCAGCACTCCAAATGCCAACTTATTCATCCTACTGTAGCAATCTGGAAGACTATTCTATGCGTCGAATATAAATGCTTCAACTTGCAGCATTCTATCAAAAAATCTTTTTTCAGATATGTTGCCTAATTCTCGTTAATCGAGTCAGAACGATATTTAAATGTTTTTTTTTATAATATAAATAATACTTGCGTATGGAACTAAAGAACCGCAGATTCACATCCAAAGAGCCGCATGTGTCTCGCAAGCCGCAAGCCGCAGACCCCTGATCTAGGTACCTATTTTGATTAGACTTGTTAGGTACTTTTATGATTCTTGAAATATAAGCATAATATCTTGTTTTGTACATACTTTAATTAATTGTAATGTAAATTATTTGCAAGTATTTAATTAAATATTTTTAGGTGGAGAAGACCCAAGTGGAACTAGGTTTAAAGAAACATTATTTCTTACACAAGAACATAATACAGTTCACTCATATGAGATTTAAATAAATAAATCGTTGTCTATTGACGAGGTTTGCAAAGGTAAAATTACGTATTACAATAATTCAATAACGAACAAATAAAACGTGTACATCTAAACCAAGGTAACACAGCTGGCTAATTGCTCGTCACCAAGATACACGTTCTACTAAAACTACTTAATCATGATATTGATGAAAAACACGATTGCCTATGGCAATGTTACCTAATACGATACTGAAACTAAAATACTTAACATGATATTCTGTGTTTACTATATTATTATTATTCTATATTTAAATATACTGGTCTTCTTCTTCTCTTCGTATGAAGTGTCGCCACCTCTGGTGTCCGAGTTAAGGCGCCTCCCCGAGCAAAACGCCGCGCTAGTCGTTTTATGCAGTTAAGAGCTATCTACTCTTGATTTAAAAAGAAATATCAATTAATAAAAATACATTAAATATCTACATAAATTTAATTCTAAAATGGTAGTTTACTTTTTTAAAGAGGTAGATATGTTTCACTAGTCTTCTTCCAACAAAACCATAAAAATGAGAAATAATTATTGATAGCATGCATCTCCTCGTAAAGTGTTCATTAGTTATTTTTTGTAGTAACACTAATGGATAGACAATTTGATAACGAACATTTTGTAAGTTTTTTTTTCAAAAGACCAATATTCGATTTTATAAAGATTTTATTCAAAAATCTGGGCGTATTGACTACTGTAATTCACGCGCCACCTGTGCCGCTAGGCCAATAGGAATGATCATAAATCTCATGCTGATTTTTTGGTCAAGTCGGTTTCCTTACGATGTTTTCCTTCACCATTGCCTGTGATGTCCAAGATAAACTTAGAAAGTACATATGAATGGTAAACTGGTATAAAATGCATATGCCGCTAAGCCCACCTTTGTGCATTGTTTTAAAATAAACGACTTGATATTGCTAATTGCTAGCATGTATAGCAAACAACAAGTCAACTCTTACAAGACTTATGACTGTGTACGTGTTACTAAGTGGTACCTTTAATCTTCTTTAATGAAAGCCATATATCTTTCAGACCATACTAGAAATCAGCCCTGGCTTTGCCCGAGCACAATGTAATAAAGTGGCAAGATTTACGTAAGTTTATTATGAATAAATTACATTCCAGGGGCACCATAAACATCCCTATGAAGTGCGCTACATGAAGCTTGAAACTTCAACCTAATTCTTCGAGTATTTTAAAAGTACTCATCGAATGCACAGATAAACAACTTTGTTTTATAATGGAAGCCGGCTCCAACTTTCCGTAATGTAACCGTGCCAATAACGGACC
The DNA here is from genome assembly GCA_948252205.1 of Orthosia incerta. NCBI lineage: Eukaryota > Metazoa > Arthropoda > Insecta > Lepidoptera > Noctuidae > Orthosia > Orthosia incerta. The sequence continues at coordinate 26,150,348 of OX411756.1, read as the reverse complement.
ATCTTGAGGTTCTTGGCGTTACGTTGACATCGACTCTCAACTTTGGGCCATACATTGAGGCAAAGGCTCAGCTGGCTGCCAAAAAGTTGGGGATCCTTGCGAAGGTGAGAAGGTACTTCACGCCGGAACAGCTGCTCAACTTGTATCAAGCGCAAGTTCGATCGTGCATGGAGTACTGTTCTCATCTTTGGGACGGATCAGCCAAATACCAGCTAGATGCACTAGAGTCGATCGAAAAACGGACCAAGAGGCTCATTGGTATGAGACACTGGTTGAGTCAAAGCTCCAGAACCTTGAACATTGTCGCCGAGTTGTCAACTTGTCGGTTTTTTATCGGTTGCATTTCGGGGAGAGTCCGATGGAATTGCATGATCTAATTGCGCCTAGCCCGTTTCATCATCGGATTGCAAGACGTATGGCGATGCGCCATCGGTACATGGAAATACTTTCATCATGCGAACAGCTAAGGAGTGGAATTCCCTGCCGGAGTCTGTGTTTCCCGATAGCTACAACCTCGGAGTTTTGAGTCAGGAGTGAAAAGATTTCTTCTAGGCAAGCGTGTTACATCGTCGACCACATCATCGCTTACCATCAGGTGAAATAGTGGTCAAGCGCGAGCCTATTAATAATAATAAAAAATACTAGCTTTTACTGACTTCTTCCGAGTTATGGTTAGAATTGTCCCATGGAAATATACTAGTTTTTTTTTATCAACCTATATTGTCCCACTGCTGGGCAAAGGTCTCCCCCATAGCCTTCCACTAGTATTACCGGAAAAAAGTATTCTAGGTACTAATACAAGTCATGATCCGTTATTCATCAGGTGATGCGATGAAATTTAAAAAAATACTTTTAAATTAATAATATTAAAAAAAGAAAAAAGAAAAACGAAAAAGAAAGTAGGAATTAGTAAGACATTCCACTCTATCAAAATCTTACAATAAAATTATAAATGTGAAAGTTTGGAAGGATGCGTGTATGTTTGTTACTCAATCACGCCAGAACGGCTGAACGGATCTGGGTGAAATTTGGCACAGAGATAGATTATAGTCTCTAGATATATTTGTCCTCGAGATAATTTTTGACTTTCACGCGGGCGAAGCCACTTGCAGAAGCTAGTATAAACACCAAAAACTGCAAAACACAAAGGAGGTATCATTATAAATTCTGCCTATACACCTGCTGGTAAGGAGAATTACTTTCTACCTGCACATATGCTTCAATATTACCAACTATACATGCATTCAGGTGTTCAAGTTGTAAATAAAAGATTACTCCGACCACCGTCGCCTTGGCTATTCGAAATTTGCATTCTCAGCTCCATTTTGGGCACTTAGTCGACCAAATAGTTTGCAAGTAAGTGGCTGCAAAGAGGTTTTCGTTGTGTATTTATTGTGAATGGATTTAAACAATTGTTTAGTTAACATGGATACGGAATATTTGAAGTAATACAAAAGGAGGTGATTACACAATCTGCCAAGCCAATTATGTTCGGGTCGGCTTCCAGTATAACCGGTTTTTTTTTATTTTTTATTATCTATATGCTTGCGCTTGACCACTATCTCACCTGATGGTAAGCGATGATGTGGTCGACGATAGAGCACGCTTGCCTAGAAGAAACCTATTCAGTCTCTACTTAAAGACCCCTAGATTGTAGCTATCGGGTAACACAGATTCCGGCAGGGAATTCCACTCTTTAGCTGTACGCATAATAAAAGTGTCCCCAAAACGTTTTGTGCGTATGGGTGGGATGTCCACCATGTACCGATGACGCATCGCCGTACGTCTGGTAGTCCGATGATGGAACGGGCTGGGCGGAATTAAATCATGTAATTCCATCGCATACTCCCCGAAATGTAACCGATAAAATACCGACAAACTGGCAACTCGGCGACGATGTTCAAGGCTCTGGAGCTTTGACTTGACCAGTGCCTCATTACCGATGAGTTTCTTGGCCCGCTTTTCGATCGACTCTAGTGCATCAAGCTGGTATTTGGCAGATCCATCCCAGAGATGAGAACAGTACTCCATGCACGATTGAACTTGCGCTTGATACAAGTTGAGCAGCTGTTCCGGCGTGAAGCACCTTCTCACCTTCGCAAGGATCCCCAACTTTTTGTCAGCCAGCTGAGCCTTTGCCTCAATGTATGGCCCAAAATTGAGAGTCGATGTCAACGTAACGCCAAGATGAAGCCGAATAAACAATTGAACATTGTAAATTTTAAAAACGAAGGTAGCTTAAATAAAATCACGTGTCTTCTACACTGTAACACAGAGAGTCACAGCCGTCTTCTTCTTTCCCTATCTACTATTTTTGAATCCCAGCAGTGGGCACATTATGCACTGTTTATGTTGAGTAATCTCCATGGGTAACGACCAATTAAGGTTACACTAGTCAACGGCACGAACTATTTTGTGCGCGGGGTTAAAATGCATTTTATATCAACCGACAACACGTGCGAAAGAGATTGATGCTGTGATGAGCAGTAGGAAGCTAGTTCGTGTACGAATACACACTTTTGCAAATTTGTAGCGAAATGGATAATGATTTAGGACGAAACCGAGCGCGCGAAATTTTGTAAACAGACCTTTGGGTGTCTGGATATCATGGACAAACTTAATGTATCAGTTCAAAATAAAATTATTTGCATTGTTGAACTACTAATCTATCCCTGTATGGAGGCCGTTTTGCAATTTTTCGTCTTCTTATGGTATTTATTCGCGTCCGAGAATGCGTTAAAATTAGTGTGAACTTTCGACGCTCATAACTTTCAAATATATACTTTTTTCACTTTTTTTTTTCCATACAGGGCTACATAATGATGAGACAAATTGATATCACTTTTTATTTTGAACGTACATTGTCAAACAGTGGAATAATCCCTAGACTACGTTTGTATGGAAGAATTTTCTTTGTTTTTTTTTTATTTTTAAAACCGTGCATTAGCTTCTGAAGTTTCATTAATGTTAGTATTTTTTTTTTTTTTTACACACTCTTTTCGTATTCTTCTCAGCAAACCCTTTCATTTGATACGCATACAATGGTAGTGCACAAAAAATAACTAGTCCGCCATCTTGTGCCATCTGCCATCTTGTGCCATCCGCCATCTCGCGCCATCCGCCATATTGGATTTAGAATGACGACACTTAGCATTGTCATCCAAACTAAGCGTGTTTGCAAAATTTCATTTTAATCGGTGGAAGCTTAAAAATTCAGTTTCAAAATTTGACCCGAACACACTTACCACCACCGTATGTATATACATTGCAAGTTAAATAAAAACTTGTAAAATGAATTTGAATCAAAAAGAACTGATTTCTAATAGTATGCTTGACTTTTAACTGGATCCAAGGCTAGTCGCTTACTCATATCATTATCCTTTATTCGTTTCCTATAACAGCCACAGGCGAGAGACCATGAGTTTGTTTTTCTGGGTACCATAATACTGGCTGGCATAGCAATTTTCTAGTTTCACATATCCGTTGATACAGCTAGCAGAAAGCATTCAGGTGTTCAACGTGTTCACGTAGTAAATAAAATATGACTACGACCAGCGTCGCCTTCTTGGCTATACGAAATTTGCATACAGTGCTCCATTGTGCACACTCTAGCTATTGAGAAACTAACTTTAGAGTTCCACTTTAAAACTGAAAATTATTGTGATGTCTGGTTAGACTAAAATTATGCTTGCTTGAGCGTGAGAATTGGCACCCACACCGTGACTCTCAGCATAAGTCCATCTTTACTTGGGCCAATTGCCACGTTTCTGTGACAATCTCATGCAGGTTCTACTGGCGATAGATGTCTTCTGCCCGTCTTGCCGCCGGATCACCAACACTCATTTTTAAACGACTTCAAAAAAAGGAGGCGGTTTTCAATTCGTCGGAATCTTTTTTTTTTTATATATATTTCCCAATTACTCAAAGACGCCTGCACCGATATGGAAAATTCTTATTTTGTTTGCAAGGGTATACTTTCCAGTTGGTCCCATAGTCATCAAGTCAGGATCTGATGATGGGATCTTGGCAAAATCAAAGGAACTTCTCAGATATTATAGGCATACATATAGCCATTTTGGTATTTTCATCAACAATGCAATCATTTGCACTCAGAAAGTATCATTTGTGAAGTGAAGAAGATCACAGATGGCCAATGGAACTCCTTAATGCTAAGTATGTCATAGGTGTAAGATATCTCGAATAGTTAAACGACTATGATAAAGCAAATACTTATAAATATATAGTACTGATGAAATGGTACCATCGAACTGATCTGATCATGAAGCCGGCAGGTAGGCACTGGAACTCCGAAATAAAACAATGTATCCTAGTCGTGTTTGGGCTTATTGCAATCGTCATGAGATGTTCTTTGGCTATTTATGATTTTTATTGCAATTGGAGAGTTTTTTATTTAAAAAACTTTTTAGCAAAAAAACAAACCGACTTCCAAAAAAAACACTGCAATGCGTAAAATAACTTTCTTTTCCGAAGTCAGTGTCGAAACACAAAACAACAGGTTCCAAAAACACCGACTTCGGCAAAGAAAGTTATTTTTCGCAAACGTTCAGTTACGTTGATTTCTACACAAAAAGGTTTTCCATTATTGTCACCAGAAGACGTTTATTCAGTTTACATACAAATTACGTTAACATCCATTGGGTACGTTTAAAAGCCAGAGCAAGTAGTTTTAAAACCATTTTTTTTTTTTTTTTATTATTGATAGTCTCGCGCTAGACCACTATCTCACCTGATGGTAAGCGATGATGTGGTCGATGATGTAGCGCGCTTATCTAGAAGAAAGCTATTCACTCTTGACTTAAAGACTCCCAGGTTGTAGCTATCAGGAAATACACACTCTTTTTATTTGTATTAATAATATGCCTACCCGAATGTCCTTTCTTTGGTATTGTTCGTCGAATCGTTGAGCTCCTTAAATTCTGTGTTGAGCTGCTCGGTTATTGACAAATGCGTGCACTGACTGGACAGGTCCACTCAATCTGGCTGGTTCTTTCCTCAAAAGACCATTTCAGACATCAATCTACATGGTCTTCACATGATCTAACCAAGATTTTTGTCTGGACTTTAAAAGAGACTGTGACCTCTGAGTTTGTTTCGGCCTTTCTTCTCAGAGTAGTCAGATAGGAAACGCCGACCTCATCTAGTTTTAAAAATATGATCGACATGTAAAAGTGTTTGTACAACCCAACTTACAGAAATAAAATCATTTATCATTTATCAATAGTCTCGCGCTAGACCACTATCTCACCTGATGGTAAGCTATGATGTGGTCGACGATGTAGCACGCTGACCTAGAAGAAACCTATTCGCTCTTGACTTAAAGACTCCCAGGTTGTAACTATCAGGAAATATATAGTTTTGTTTCTCGGCAAAATGGGCTACTACCAGTCACAATAAACACCTTCTTAAAACATCAAAACCGTAAGATAAACTCAAACTTGACTAAACACAGCAGAAACCCACTTGCTTAAACATAAGTTGCTCGCCCCATATTTTTCCACGCAATTTTCTCGCAAGCCACACCTCGTATGCCTCTAATATTGCCTGCATCGCATTCAGGTACTTGGGCGGTAAATAAAAGATTATGTGGTGGCTAAATTTCCAGCTAGCCACGGAACCACGTAGCGTCGTAGCCAATTTTGGGATGTGCAATTTCTAAGCGGTATCTTCAAGCTCGTTTTAGTTTTCGAAGGAGAAAGCTGGCCGTTTGGTTAAGTTTGTAGGACGTTTAAGAATGTAAGTGATAGTGTTTTGTTTTTATTTGTTTTTGGAATGGAATACTGTGTGTTAGGTAATATGAAGGGAGGAAGAATAACAAAGAAAAGTTTCGGTGTAATTTTAATTTATAATGATGTGTACTTTATTTTCGTTAGATTTACATTATTATCCTAACAGAACATAGGTAATACTGGGCTAAAAATAACTATTTGCCTCCTAATCCATGACATGTCCGAGTGTAAAATTGTATACGAAACCGTTCAACCGTTGAGGCATAAAAATGTAACAAACAAACATACAGATAGAGAATAGAATATGTATAATCAATGTAACTACTGCATAAACAGGAACGCACATTCAAATTTTGAAATAACTACAATGGATCGATTTGATTGGTTAATCGCAACTACCCGCCATCTTGTCCCTTCCACTTCCGTTTCCCTCCCTTACGAAAAATTAAGACAACCAAATCAACGCGTGTACCCAAAAAATTACCAAACAAAACATATTAGAGTGGTTGTTGTGAGCTGTTGTGATCCCCAGTTTCCAGATCCCGTTCCTCATCAAAATCGGTAAGTAGTTGTGTTTTTTCTAATCAAATTTGGTCCATTCTTCGCTGGATAGTGTAAATCACGACACGCCGGCCGGCGGCCATTAACCTCTTCTTGCAAATTCATTGGAATTTCGCTTTCATCATATTTTTATATATTTTGTTAAAATGGCTAAAAGTAATCAGATGCTGGTAATAAAATTTGAGTTTTATATTGAAAAGATTGTTAACATATACGATTCACTTTCAACAAGTAACTTAAACGATCCATTAGTTGTTGAAAAGTTCAAAATTAAATGTGCCGATTTAAATGAAGTCAAACAATGTGTTGAGGATTGTTATCTAAGTTTGTTAAGTCAATTTGCTTCTAATACAGAACAATTAGAGTTATTTAAGGAAAAGTATGCTAATTTCGAAGACCAATTTTTAGAAATAAAATGTAGGTATCAGAATTGTGTTCCGAATCCCAGTAGCTTTACAACTGGTTTCCAATCAGATAACAATATTAAATTGCCGAGAATTAACTTACCACATTTTTCGGGAAATTATTGTGATTTTCCTAATTTTATAAACCTATTTGACAGTTTAGTGCATAATCAACAATCGCTAAGTCCAGTCCAGAAAAAACATTATTTGCTTAGTTGTCTTTCACACGAGCCGCTTAACTTAGTCAAACATTTGACTAATATTCCGCAGAATTATGAGGAGGCCCGTTCAATATTGATAAATAGGTATGATGACAAGAGAATGATAGCCGACTCACATCTGAGCGCAATGTTATCCTTACCTACCGTATCTGTCAGGAATGTTTCTCAGTTACGTAATTTTGTTAGTAATATTCAGGAAAATACACGGGGCTTAACAAGTCTTGGCTTTCCTGTGAGCGAGTGGTCTTTGCTTTTATTACACATTTTTGTACGAAAACTAGATAATGACTTACGATCGAAATTCGAACTTGCATACCAAAATGTGAAAATACCTACTTTCGATAATTTAAACACATACTTAGATAATATATGTAAGACTTTGGAAACGTCAGGTCTTAATGTAGCTCACAGCGGGAGCAAATCTGCTCCCCACAACAAGGGTCCTAATAGCTTCCCTAAGGCCTCATTAACATCAGCCAATCACAATAATCACTCAGTTCAATCAAACAAACCGAATCAAAGTAATAGCTGCTGTCCATTATGCAATAGTTTTCACTATTTATTTAAATGCACGAAGTTTATGAACATGGACACACAATCTCGGTTTAACTTTGTTAAGTCGAAAAACTTATGTTTTAATTGTTTACGTCCTCATCGGGTAACTGATTGTTTTTCTAAGTCACGTTGTCAAACTTGCAATAGAAAACATAACTCGTTGCTTCACCTTTCAAGTGAACAAACTCCCGTGAATAGTGCTCAGTTAAATGATAGTAATGATCCGATTGATAATACTCCATCTTCGGCATTAAGTGTTAGTCAAGATTCTCAAACGTTACAGTCTGAGGCAATCCAACGCGATGACAAAACACAGAACATTAATTCGTCTCTTTCACACTCATATGTTTCACACGGTGTCGGCGCGAACACCGATAGCGGTCAGCGACACTCACTACTCGCAACAGCCATCATAGATGTCACTTCTATTAAGGACGGTTGCACTCAACGAGTCCGCGCGTTGCTCGATCCCGGTAGCATGACAAACTTTATTTCAATGAATTGTTTACAGAGATTGAACGCTAGGTATGATAAATCGAACATATCTATAACAGGGATAGGCGGTGCGATCAGTCAGAGTGTAAAGGGCCACTTAAAATTGTATTTAAAGGCAATAAATAAGAAAAATGAGTCATCATTGTGTATAGATACTTTTGTTTTACCGCGTATTACGTGTGACTTACCTACAACCACAATAGATGATAAGTTTTTAGATCGTTTTAAAATGTTGAACCTTGCTGATCCGTTATGTAATGTTAAGAAACCTATTGACGTACTTCTGGGTGCAGGAGTGTGCGCTCGAATATTTCAGGGTAATAAATTAGTTCTGGGTGACAACTTACCTATAGCTTTTGAAACATTATTCGGGTGGGTTTTAATGGGCGATTTTAACTCTGACAATGTAAATAAGCCAACAAGTTTGCAAGCATTTTCATGCATTAGCAACATTGACGAGACATTAAAACATTTTTGGGAAATTGAGGAAGTGTCTCAGAATAAAATACCACATCCCGACGACATCTATTGTGAGAACCATTTTAAGCAGACGTATTCACGTACTCATGATGGTAGATTTATAGTGCGTTTACCTTTCAAACAGGGTGAACATATATTAGGGGAAACTAGGATTTTAGCATTGAATAGATTACATTCACTCGAAAAGAAACTTAGTCGCGATCCTGTTTTAGAGAAAAAATACAAAGATTTTATGCGAGAATATCACCTTCTGGTCCACATGCAGCCAGTTGAATCCTCAACTGCACAACGTTCTCCAAAATACTACATTCCTCATCACGGAGTGTATAAAAAGGACTCTGATAAGATTCGTTGTGTATTCGACGCGTCTTCGAAGAGTAGTTCGGGGAATTCTTTGAATGACATTTTATTAGCTGGACCCAAGCTACAACAAGATATAGTAGATATTATTCTTCACTTTCGTTTGCACGAAATAGTTTTTTCCGCAGACATCCGCCAAATGTATCGGCAAATATTAGTCCATCCTTACGATCGTAATTTTCAATTAATATTATGGCGGGATGAAATTGGTAATGTACAAGAATTCCAACTTAATACAGTGACGTATGGGGTCACTTCGGCTCCATTTTTAGCAATGCGGTGTATTCATGAGCTTGCTAGTTTAGGGCGAGAAACTCACCCTCGTGCTTCGAAGGTACTACAAAATGATATTTTTGTGGACGATATAGTCACAGGAGCAAGCCACATTTCTGAAGCACAAGAAATTAAAGCCGAGCTCATAGATTTATTGTCACTGGGAGGTTTAGAACTTCGGAAGTGGACAAGTAATCAACCGCAGTTGCTTGCGGATTTGCCATCAGAATTTTGTGAAATTCAGTTTGTAGAAGACAAAGATACGTCACTCAAAATATTAGGTTTCAAGTATAATCCAATTTCAGATCATTTTAGTTATCAAGTTTCTATTAATTCTACCAAATGCACGAAGCGAGAAATTTTGTCAAAAATTAGCGGCATTTACGACCCTAACGGCTGGTTGGCCCCTGTCATAATTAAAGTAAAAATATTAATGCAGCAATTGTGGAAATTGGGTGTACAGTGGGATGAGACGCCACCCAGTTCCATTATTGCTGAATGGCAAGCCTTTTGTAACAATCTAGATTATCTTACCAATTTGTCCATTCCGCGAAAGGTATTATCTAACGACGTTGTATATTTTGAGTTGCATGGTTTTAGCGATGCGTCAGACGCAGCATACGCGGCTTGCGTTTATATACGATGCATCCATACTGATGGTAGGGTGACCATATATCTTCTTATTTCTAAGACGCGTGTCGCACCCATCAAACAAAAACTGACGATTCCCAAGCTCGAGTTGTCTGGGGCTTTGTTGTTAGCTCGACTAATAAAACGCGTTATTGACAGTTTAAGATCAAATACCGATCTGTTGAGACACACGTATGCGTGGAGTGACTCGTCAATTGTATTGTGCTGGTTACAAACGGAACCACATCAGCTAAAGGTATTCGAGTCTCATCGGGTTAGTGAAATACAAAATACAGTGTCACCCGAGTTCTGGCGATACGTGCCATCAGAACTAAACCCAGCTGACTCAGCCTCGCGGGGCATTTCACCTCAGGAGCTTGTTCACCATGATATGTGGTGGGGTCCAACTTGGTTACTAAAAGACAAGTCCACTTGGCCTGAGCCATGTGAACAACTGAGTTATGGCACAGTGCCCGGTTTAAGAAAACACAAGAAGGTTACTGTTTCAGTAGTTGAAAATAAATCGTTCAGTGAAGATTTGATTAATAGATTTAGTTCGTTTACTAAACTTACCCGTGTAGTGGCATGGTGCCTACGTTTTATAAGCAACTGTAGAAAATTATTAACATTTAATGGTCACCTATCACATATAGAATTAGATAACGGTTTGTTAGTTTTAGTCAAAATAGTTCAACATAATCATTTCAAGGATGATATTAAACTTATTAAGAGTAATAAGCTATGTAGCACTGGATTGAAAAGGTTACATCCATTCATTGACGATAATGACTTGTTGCGGGTAGGGGGTAGACTGATACATTCGTCACTTACATATACTGCTAAATATCCATTGGTGTTGCCTCATGATTGCCATTTTACTACTCTTTTGGTGGATTATTATCATTTAAAACACTTACATGCCGGACCTAGTCTTTTGATGTCACTTCTAAGAGAAAAATTCTGGATTTTGTCCGCTAGACGTGTGATACGTAAAAGAGTATTTAAATGTTTGCAATGCTTTCGTCAAAAATGTCAGCCTCCTGAGACGCTTATGGGTAACTTACCTTCTAGTCGCGTTACTAAATCGTATAGACCGTTTTTATCTATTGCAATCGATTTTACGGGACATTTTAATTTGAAGAGTAGTTCGATTAGGAACGCCAAGATTATTAAAGCTTATGTGTGTGTATTTGTATGCTTTACAACCAAATCAGTTCATATTGAGCTTGTCAGTAACTTATCAGCAGAAGCATTTCTAGCGGCACTCAAGCGATTTGTAGGTAGACGTGGTTTGCCTAAAGAAATTCGATCAGATTCAGGAACAAATTTTAAAGGTGCTAGTAATATATTAAATCACTTTGCAAAAGAAATTAAAGAGAACCCTAATTTGAAACAATATTTTTCTGAACACTTTATTGAGTGGAGTTTTTCGCCTCCTCTTAGTCCTCATTTCAATGGACTAGTTGAAGCTGCTGTAAAATCATGCAAAATGCACCTGAAACGAGTTATAGGCTATCGTAACCTAACCTTTGAAGAGCTAACAACTATATTGGTTCAAGTTGAATCCATCCTTAACTCAAGGCCACTGTGCCCTATGTCCAACGATCCTAACGATTTATCAGTATTGACTCCGGGTCACTTCATAATAGGAACTCCACTGGTAGCCGTGCCCGAGTTGCCCATTAACGAACGTTTAAGTTTAATGTCACGTTGGCACTTATTACAGTCAATCGTTACGGACGTGTGGAAGAGATGGAGCCATGAATATCTCCATACATTACAGCAGAGGAATAAATGGAACTCTATTAAATATGACATAAAAGTCAATGATCTTGTACTTCTTAAGGAAGATAATTTACCGCCCTTGCAGTGGTGTATGGGTCGAATTGTAAGGGTTATGCCTGGACAGGATTCAGTTGTTAGAGTGGTGGAAGTTAAAACAGCTAAGGGCTTATTTATCAGGTCTTTATCTAAGGTCTGCCCATTACCAGTTAACGATAACATGGATTAGCTTAAACGCATTCTAACAATATTAGTTTTAGTTATATTTTTAGTAGTTATTTAAATAGATATATCGTATATTTATATTTAGTCTCAGCTTCATTAGGTAATATCTATGGAGCTAATCTCTTTGTTTATTATACAGTCCACTAAACTATCTTATATTGTAAATTACCAGCATCTGACTATTGTGTATAAAAAGGGATATCCCCTTTTTGGCCGGGGGTATGTATAATCAATGTAACTACTGCATAAACAGGAACGCACATTCAAATTTTGAAATAACTACAATGGATCGATTTGATTGGTTAATCGCAACTACCCGCCATCTTGTCCCTTCCACTTCCGTTTCCCTCCCTTACGAAAAATTAAGACAACCAAATCAACGCGTGTACCCAAAAAATTACCAAACAAAACATATTAGAGTGGTTGTTGTGAGCTGTTGTGATCCCCAGTTTCCAGATCCCGTTCCTCATCAAAATCGGTAAGTAGTTGTGTTTTTTCTAATCAGAATATAAAACATTTATTCGACACAGACACAACACAACAGCAACAAAAGCAAAGTAAAAACAACACTGTTAAAAATGTTTCAGTAAAATTGCGCTGAGGGTACCCATACAGAGTTATTTATTATATTAGTTTGGATATGAAAACAATTATTTAAATCAGATTGCCCGTACTGAAAGATTCAAACAAAAATATGGCAGCTACAAAATAAACTAGTAAACAATTGAAAAGGCCTTACAATTTTTTTTTCACTCTCTTTGCATATTATTATACTCATTGTAATTATTTTAAATTCCATAAGCATACATTTAATTTCATTGTTAAAACTTCAACATTTTTGTGCTCAAAGGTACAACGGCGGACTTAAGTATTAGGTATGCATTCCCAAAGGGGAGTTTTACACTATCATATATATTTATGACCAGGTCAGCTGAGCAGTGGTGGCCCAGTGGTATTAGTCGCGACTTACAAGTTGTAGGTCGTGGGTTCAAACCCAGGCAGGCAAAAAGTAAATTTCTTTGTGTAAATTATTTCATCACCACTGCTCTCAAAGACTGTGGAGGAAAACATCGAGAGGAAACCGGCATGTGCTAGAACTAAAAAATCGAAGACATGTGACATCTAAAATCCGCACTGGGCCCGCTTGGTGGTTTGCGGCCCATCTCCTCTCACAGAGAGGAGGCCTGTGTCATTAAAAGGCTGATGACGACGATGACGGAGCAAAAAGCACGTCGCTTCATTACTTTAAGCGTCCATAATCATCATCTGCCTAGCCTTTTCCCAACTACATTGGGGTCCATGAAGTATTGTATTTTATTGTCTATGGTTGCCTGTTAATAATCATGAAATTTCTTAGTCGTGCATCTGTCAAAAGTGTGTGATCTAATGATTTTTTTATGTAAAATAGGGTGTAATTAAATATAAAAAGTAATAAAAAATAGTAATAATAAACTGGGAAAATTTCGCTTCTGCTGACTTTACAAATTTATATAACAATATTTTACAAGTCTTTATCAAAGACAAAATGATTCATATTATGATGATTATATTATATTACATTATCATGTAAATATGACTTGCTAGCTTCTGCCAGCAGCATTGCCCACGTGAAAGTCTAAAATTATCCTATGTGCTATTCCTGACTATAATCTATCTCTGTGCCAAATTTCATCCAGATCCGTTTAGCTGTTCTGGCGTGGAGAAGTAACAAACAAACTCACAAACTTTCGCGTTTATAATAATCGTGTAATAGATCTGTGATCCTAGATATATGATATTTATAGACCCTCTTTATATTTTTGGTATGGTCTATTTAGTAGCTTTCATTTGATGCCCATATAGTTATGACAACGAAAAAAAAATTGTATCACCCCCATTTTTTAGGGAGGGCGGAGTCCAAATTTAAAATTATATGTCACTCCCACAATTGAGACGAATCCAACTACACCTCATATGTCATAACCCGTCAAGCTGTTTGGGTTGTAAAGCATGTTATAGAAATGGACGTACATACATACAAACGCTCGAAAAACATAACCCTCCCGCAGTCGGGTAAGAAAATAAAATCATTTCTTTTCATATAGGCAATTTGCCCCCAAAATACTTACTAAGGTAGACCTACATCGTCATGAAAGCCTCAAAACATAAGCATTACAAAACAGCGCTTCACCAAGTCCCATACAAGTTGCTTCAAAGTTTTAATGGGCAGTGTAACAGCGCCTTAACTTCAGTTAACTTAGAACTTAGCAGAGATAGCCAACAGTTTGTTTACTTAAATATTGTTATTAATATTACAAAATGCCCTGTTATTTTGTGTGTACAAAAGTTGGTATCTTGAGTTAAAAAGTATTGCTGTGTTACATAGGAGAAGTTTTTGTTTGATTTTCTTCAGAAAGTGATTGTTTCTTCTTTCGTTTGAGTAGATTGACACATGATTTACAGCACAAAACCACTAATTATGTAACAATGTCCAAATTTATAATGTCCAAATTTCACACTGATGTGACCTTGAATGGCAGGGTCGCCATGAAGTGTCGTGGTAAATGAAAGACATCCACTCTGGATAACGTCTCGATTTATTGTGTGTCACATCGAATCATCGTACATCATAACATTTATATTATAAGATACTAGTGTTAACCTACATACACTACATTATGCGGTTGATGCATTGAGAACGATGAAGCTTGAAAAATGTGTAGAACTTCCTGCGAAATTGTTCTCAATAAAAAATATTTGTTAACAAAAATATGCCACTGACTTCCAAATAAAATAACTTTCTTTTTGAAAGTCGGTGTTTTTGGTAGGTATCAATTTTTTTTGTTATGAATACCGACTTCCAAAAAGAAAGGTATTTTTCACTTTGTATTGTTTTTATTTGGAAGTCGGTAGTATTTTTTTGTAATAATTTTATTTTTCACTTTTTAGTTGTACCTAATATTCAAGTTCTTTAGTAAGGTATCTATAAGGTCAGAATAGATAACCCGAATACACAGCTGCGTACCCCTTTAGAGCGTACTGGCGTGATGTTATGTTATGCAATGGTATAAACAATAAACATACATGCGATTGCAGCAATCCAGAAAGATTGTTGCTGTCATTTATTAAAGAGTTCTGTTGTATATCTCCCAAGTTCTTCATCAGATATTCACCAAATTAAAATGGGACCAATCAATTTGGGAACATACATTTTCATAAAAAAAAAGAATTTTCAAAATCGGTTCACAATTGACGGAGAAATCGGAGAACATACACTAAAAAATATTAACGAACATTAAGTTCCACATAGATAATTCTCCTTTTTGGAAAGTTGGTTAAAAAAAGACATTTTTTTAAACGATTGCCAAAAGTCCAAAGTAAATGGGATTAATCTCGTAACTTGTAGGTACGAGTAGTATGTCAAACCCATAGATATATTAAACAAGTATATTTTATATTTCTATGATCAAACCCCATAAATATTGAACGTTTTACTCGATTAACGCAAAGCATAAAAGAAGGGTTATGATTGGAAGCTATATCAATATACTTAGGCCCCTTTAAAAGTAGCAGGATCAGGGAAGTACTATCACCATTTCTTACATATTTGGTCACCAGACAGTGTTGCTATGTGGTGTTGAAATTTTGATTGTTGATGTTTTGGTTTGTAGAAGATGAGTATCCCACCCGTTCCGTCCCGTCCCGTTCATTGAATGGTATGGGTTGGGTGACGGAGTAATAAAAACCGGCCAAGTGCGAGTCGGACTCGTACACGGAGGTTTCCGTACCATTATCGCAAAAAAAACGACAACAATATCACGTTTGTTGTATGGGAGCCCCACTTAAATATTTATTTTATTCTGGAAATACATCATCTGTGATAATTTCAACTGTTTAGCTATCCTGGTGACAGAAGGACAGACAGTCCGTTTTTACCCATTGGGTACGGACCCCTAAAAATAAAATACAGATGAGAACTACTGATCCAATTAAGAATATTGTTTTAGTTAATCTATTCCGGAAAATGTGTGGTTTCTGTGCGGTAGACTACGAGATCGAAGCCGTGGGCGAATGCTAGTATATCAAATGAGCTAAAATACCCGGAACCTGATATTCCACATGTGTGTCAACACCTCCTTGGCATGGAGTTGACATCCAGTCTCAACCACGGCGCCTCCATCGAGTACAAAGCCCAAATTGCGGCAAAGAAACTGGGCGTCCTAAACATAGTGAAGCGATAATTTATGCCTGGACAGCTATTAACTCTTTACAAAGCGCAAGTCCGATCCTGCATCCTGCATGGAGTATTGCAGCCACCTCTGGGATGACTCAGCTAAATATCAGCTTGCTGCGCTTGACTCGGTGGAACGCAGAGCTAAGATACTAAATGGCGACGTCAAACTGGTGGAGGCCAGGCTTCACAGCTTGGCTCATCGCCGTAAGGTTGCCTGCTTGTCAGTCTTCTACAGACTGTATTTTGGCGAGTGAGCTCATGAACTCCACGACCTCATCCCACCGGCCTCCTTCTACCATCGGACATCTTGATGCACTGCAAGTTATCATCCTCACCTAGTTGCTATTCCACCAATTCGCACCAAGCGCTTCCAAACGGAGTGGAACTCACTGCCTGCGTCTGTGTTTCCGAACGTATAAAACCCGAATCTCTTCAAAGTTAGAGTGAACAGGCTTCTTCTGGGTAAGCTCACTCCATCGTTGACTTTGTCTCTGTCAACTCTGACCTAGACTAGAGTCAAGAGCAAAGCCATCACAAATAAAATAAAAAAAGACCTAAACTTACACGTGCAGGTACTCGTACTGGCCAAAACCAGCGAAGTGCATTAAATATATACAAAAGTACTTCACACACAGGAAGACCCGAAAGCTCACACTTCATTACCTCCGTACGTAACAAAATAATCTCCAACTCGTATAAACTTACAGAATTTATAATATCTAACAAACTTTGGGTAACAGGCTTAAGACTAAGGTTTAATGCTCACTGAGACAGAATTACAGCGAAGCGTCACTCGCGGCGAATTTTCGAGTCTTTGCGCGCATTCGCTCATCTTTGCACGTATGTAAGTAAAAGATTTGCAATGAATAGTTGACTTTTTGATATTCTTCAGAAAAGTTAGGGATCGTACTTTAACGTGTCAACTCCATCATGATTCCGCTGTGAAAAAGGGTTAGTGTTTATCGTCCTGCATAGCTCCGTCTCTCGCACTGTGAAACCATGATAGTTTTGATACGTCAGCGTAAGGCCTCAGGTGCGCAATACTCATAGCAAGCGTGCTGTATGACTAGATTCATGAACGTTAACGCAGCATAAGGAGTATCGCAAGGATCGTAATAGGTGGCGTTTTGTAGTTACTTCATACCCCCATGGAGACAAGGAGTGAGTGTATGTTTGTAGTTGACTAATTGTTGCTTAAATTCGCGTAGACGCGCTTGAGTTCCGTCGAATGCGCGCGTTTTTTGTTTATCTTGATAGGAATGTGTGCATTACGTTGTGGAGATAGAGGTCAATATGCTCCGTACATTTTTAGACATGGCGTGGTGGCCTATTGGCTATGACCACGCCTCTCGTGTTTGAGGTCGTCGGTTCAAATCCGGGCAAGTACCAAAGTGACTATTTCAAATTCATATGTACTTTTTAAGTTTATCTTAGGGTTCACAGGCAATGGTGAAGGAAAAGATCGTGAGGAAACCTGGAATTATATATTTAATGTAAAACTGAAAAAACCAAGTCAGAGGCCTGTGTGATTCCCAGAGGCACGAAAAAGAAAGTAGAAGAAGACAATTTTAGATTGAAGCGTCGCTTTGCTTCGCAGACTGAGACGGAGCGGTCATGTACTTCGATGAACATGTGTCAAAGTAACTGCTCATGGTAACAAAGAAGAGGGAAAGACTTCAAATTATGAGTATGAAGAAGTTTCGAAAGGACATACAGAAATGGGACTTATGGAAGACCAAAATAAATGGCGTCGCATGATTGGGTAAGCCGATCCCACATAACAGGAAAAGGCAGAAAACTGTCGCTTTGCTTCGACTCTGTTTTAGTGTGCTTTCATCCTAAATATTTTACCTGCTCAAACCTTTATAACGCTAGACCCTTTAAAATTTGCATCAATTACGCATTAGAAATTTTGAATGACATAATTAAGTTCTTGGACAGACGGACGGTTTTATAACTATTTTACGACTTTTAATACTGTGTACCTACTGTCTGGTTTGGTTAAAATTACGTATATAATACTTTACAAAGTTATTTATTCAGCGGACATTTTTGAGGCTGTGCGTTTTGTTATTTTTTTTTTCTGTGAGTGTAATTTTTACGTGCCCCTTTTTACCCGGCTACAACGACAGGGTTATGTTTTTCGCGCGTATCTTGTATGGATGTATGTATGTAATATTCTTTATTACCTCGTATCTTTCAAACCACTTCATCATCATCATCATTTTAGCCGAAAAACGTCCACTGCTGGACATAGGCCTCCCCCAGGCGGCGCCACATTGACCGATCCCGTGCGTCTTGCATGCAGCGCCTTCCCGCAACCAGGCGCGGATGTACTTTAAGTTCACTCGAGCGCTGAACTGCCAGATTTTAATAGGTTTAGAAAAAAATAAAAATGTTTAATAATATCTGATTCACGAAATTATGACGATCCAATTTAAGCTCTTTACTAAAGCAATAAGACTTATATTGCTGTAAAAAATATTCCCCGTGCGGCAGCCTGAAGCGCACGGCGAGAGTTCATACAACTTCTACGAGAAAGAAGCGAAAACGCCTGGCGCGTGAGACAGAGATAGTTCAATAGAAAATGTACGGCAAAATATGGCCAATTTCGTGCGCCGTCCCAGCGAACCGAAGATTACCGAGAGCGGGCGAGGTTTGACGAACGCAATTTATCTTCGGGTCGAGTACCAACATTACAAGTTATACAAATACGTAACTAGATGGCGTTGGCGTCGAATTAGAAGTCGCTAGCGAGATTGTTTGCCGATTTATATAGGCTCCTGTGAATTTTAGTAAATCTAACACAATTACCCAGTGAGACTGTATAATGCACTACTATTTCTATGATCCACCAGCCGCCACTGCCCGCAACCTTAACCAGGTCATCGGTCCACCTAGTGGGGGCCCTTCCAACGTATCGTCTTCCGGTTCGCGGTTAAACCACTTGATGGATTTTTATAATTAAGACATCTTTAGATAGGTCTTGGCTGCCCAAGTGTTCTTAGATAAGTACTGTTAAAAAAGAAACATGGTGCACAGAGATAGATCATTGTCAATAATAATAATAATTGGGCGCACGGTTGGCGCAGTGGTTGAGCGATTGACTGCGGCGCTGCGTGTCGCGGGTTCGATTCCCGCACGGAACAAATATTTGTATGATCTACAAATAGTTGTTCCGGTTCTGGGTGTTTGTGTATGTGAGTTTATATGTTTGTAAACTCACCCAAGATACAGGAGAAATTCCTAGTGTGGGGCAACATTTTCTAAAAATAAAAAAATAAAAATAAGTAAATAGCACATAGGTACTTTTTATCCAAGTATATTGTTCCCTTGCGACAATAAATCAATTCTCACGTGGGCGAAACCGCTGGTAGATGCTAGTTAGAAATAAAAAATAAAAACTCGTAAGATTTATTTAAGCAATCTGATAAAACAATGTAGAACACAGACTCGTAATTCATATACTCCTGGAACAACGTCCTATTTACGTAGTACTTCCTAAACCCATTCGTCTTAAAACATTCGCTCCTGTCTACGGACGCTTTTCTTGCAAAAACACTGACGCTTTAAGATAACGATATCTAGGAGACTGCCACTATTTATTCTTGTTTATATATGGGGGTGAAAAACTATCTTACATGTGCTTATAGAGCATTTTTATTCGCTTAAAATAATAATAAATGCTTCACATCATCACACACGACCTATTAATGTTCCCACTGTTTGGACACAGGCCTCCTCTCTGTGAGAGGGGATGGGCCGTAATCCACCACGCGGGCCCAGTGCGGGTTGGTGGGTAATAAAGCCTTGTGGCAAAATAATAATAGACTTAGGGTCATTTGTCCAACAATGAAACACTAAAATATCGAAGTCTCGTACGTCTCTGTATTTACAGATAGAAGTCTAATTATTTACTAGTATATTATCATTTTTACTGGGTATCGGATGTCATTTATGGTGTTTTGATTAATGTGTAATCAAACAGCAAAAAAATAAAAACGAAAAAATAGGAAATATTTATTTGTGTCCACTATGGTGTACACAATGAAACACCTCACATTCAACAATGAAATACCACAGATTCAACAATGAAACATAATAATGAATAGTGTCTGTTTCATATTTGAATGACAAAAAATGCTAGAGTTCAATCAAAAAAGGTTTTATTATTAATTTCACTTTCATCAGTTTTTCATTGTGCAACTGTTTCATTGTTGACTACAGTTTACTACCCTCAAATAAATCCCCTAAATTCTAACACTTTAACATAAGTGATCTATACCACGTTAATCTACGAAATATGTTTAATGCTAGGTAATCATGAAAAATATGAAATTTTCAACCAAAATTTAAAGAAAAATCTTTCAAGAATGCTGAAAATATTTACATTTAAAAAAAAAAAAAAAATGCTCCTCATACACGTGTTTGCCCACGTGGCGCCGACGCAAACTGGGCTAGACCGGCGGCCCGAGAGTGTCCTTACGCGATATAATGCACGATCTGGCAACGCAGCATTTTAGAAACATCACATTGTTTTATTGTGTACCACTGTTTTATTGTTGGACATCAGACCATACAGATCAATCTTCAAAGTTAAGCAATGCTTGCTGATATTGGTCCATTGATGGGTTATCATTAATTACATACCGAAACTACAATGCATCTTTGAAAGGGTGTTAAACTGTTGATCCTGTCATTGCAGTAAAGCCAGAATATGTGACAGTTATCCAGTTATTGAAACCTCCAGAACTCAGTTACTGGGTACCGAACAGGAGAACCATGTAACTGTCAGACAAATAGTCGTTGAAGTAAAATATTGATATCTAGATGCATTTACTTGAATTTAAACTTAACCTAACATACTTGGGACAAGAAGATGATAATTATTATGGTATACTGGAAATTCATTATTGAACATTATTTTTGTTAGTAAATGGCCTTAAAATCCTATGATATCGTAAAGAGCAAAAATACTCTACAGCCACTTGTACAAAACAGGATAAAAAGCGGATGTCCCCCTCCCCCTTCTACACTGTAATACGTAGGTAAGCGAGGCACAAACATATTTATCGACACCCACAAAGTGCTGTAACGACTTCGGGCTTTTTACACCCGTGTGACAAATGGACCTTTTAACGTTGTATGTAGCGGTATGGCCGTGTTCTCACGGTGCGACAAATATACTTGATATGGGATGCTAAAATGTAATTTGAGAGCGGTAGGTAAATGATCAACCAGGTCATCGGCCCACCTGGTGGGAGGCCTTCCAACGCAACGTCTTCCGGTTCGCGGTCGCCACTCCAGAACTTTTCTGCCCCATCGGCCATCCGTTTTGTCATTCACGCGGGCGAAGCCGCTGGCAGATGTTAGTACTTAATATAAGTTTGCAATCGCCACAGATAATATAATACTAGCATACAGATGCCTCATCCCATACAAAGAAACCGTGCCGACGTAACTAGCGTTTTTCATCTGATTAATCTTGTTATTTTTGTAAGTACATCAAACGCGTTGATCCCGTTTTATGGCAATAGATGGTATTAGCAGCGACTTGCAAGTAAAAGGGTTTACTAGGTTCGAATATTTTTCTTTAAATACAGTAAATGTTCGTTTTATAGTATTTTTTAGCACGTTTTTACAGTTTTTTGCACCAAAATGTCTTACAATGCAAATTTTTACAATCGAGTGGAATGCCTCAGAAATTAAAAACTGCGCCATCTATTGGCATTAATTTTAAATGATCCGTTCAAATAATCTTTGAAACGTGAATTAAGAGCCCAGTATTCCATAATGTTGTACTTAGGAGAGTTGATTAAACAAGAAGATACAATTTTTATGTTCAATTCCAGAAAATGTTAATTTTACACACAATTCTATTGAATTATGTGTACATGTCGCGCCATCTAGTGAGATTTATTTGAACCAAATTTTCTTTCTTAGCAATGAGACCATGTGCAATCGCTATCTCTTAGAGCCGGCATTTTCAACATTTCCCATAAAAACCAAGCGTATCAGTGAGTGTAACCGGTTACACATAGAAACTGACGGATCATGATCATTCTGACTATGCACGAGACATGCGGGGAAATTGTGATAAGCGCAAGGACATGAATAATATTTTTTAGTAATATCGTCTCGTTTTTCATATATTGGTCAAACAGAATATCATTTCATATGCATGTATGTCTACTAAATGTGAAGCTTAAATCCACGCAACGTGTAAACCAGAATTTACGATGCTTACGTAATTTTTTTCAGACGATTCCCGGCAACCATTTTGGTTTGTTTGTTTACCGGATAATACTAAAGTGCGTTGTTCATGAAATGTGTACGTGCATTTTGAGTGGTCAAGCAAACAAAGGTTTTTAAATTTTTACTGTCAGTACAATTTTGAAGCTAACCAAAAATTTTACATCATTTTTGAGTTGAAATTTTCGCTTGACGATTATCATTCAGGGATTCTAGGCTTGTTACGATGTGTCCACTCGTACAGTCGTATCTTTCACACTTTTTATGAAAATTTTGCGTTTGGATTTACCATCGTGGTTTACCTTTTAATGTTCCCACTGCTGGTACACAGGCCTCCTCTCTGTGAAAGGGAATGGGCCTTAATCCACCACACGGGCCCAGTGCGGATGTCACTTGTCTTCGAATTTTTGGTTCTAGAGTATGCCGGTTTCCTCACGATGTTTTCCTTCACCGTTTTAAGCGCAGTTGTGGTGAGCCTGGAGTCGAATCTACGACACGTAAATTGGGTTCGTTACTAATTTCTACACTCCTGTGCAAGTATATGTTATGTCTTACCCACGATGGCATTCATTTTGCCTGCCCAAATGCCCAGGTCGAAGTCAGATGGCTAGCATTTCTTCTTCAAGTCCTTAGATGCTAATCGATCTCTGACTTACTACGCCTATCGTCATTGCGCTTTGCCATGTGTCCTGTTGAAACGTAACTTCAAAATATTATGTGAAAAAGTACGCAAGATGAAACTGCAGAAATATGGACACACCTTTAGTTATTTCTGAAGCAGATTACAGTTGAGTTTTGATTAGCCACTACAACCCCGAAATTTAATCATCAGATCACAAAGACCTAAAAAAATTCATGAAGGTTTATTTTTTTCAGAATTAATTTTTATTGTCTTTTATTCGGCTTGTGGAAATCATTCACGCGTTATAGGTCAGTTTTATAGGACAATATTTTGTTTTTATCACACAATAGTACTCTGATTTGTATGCGACCCGTTATTTAATTTTTATGTCTAATTGGAAAAATCTGGGCATAAAATCTGTGAATGTTCAGCAATTCATTAAATATAGTCTACATAGGATATTATAATATTTATTTACAATCTTTCAGGAAATGAAAATTTCATGAATATAATTAATTTTCAATATGCTCTGAAATATAAAAAAAGAATCTGTTGTTCATTAGATACATTTTTAGGGTTCCGTACCCAAAGGGTAAAAACAGGACCCTATTACTGAGACTCCGCGATCCGTCTGTCTGTCTGTCTGTCCGTATGTCACCAGGCTGTATCTCATGAACCGTGATAGCTAGACAGTTGAAATTTTTACAGATGATGAATTTCTGTTGCCGCTATAATAACAAATACTAAAAATAGAATAAAATAAATGTTTAAGTAGGGCTCCCATACAACAAACGTGATTTTTTGGCCGTTTTTCGCGATAATGATACGGAACCCTTCATGCGCGAGTCCGACTCGCACTTGGCCGGTTTTTATCTTAAACAATTCAAAAATAATTAGGGCTCTCTTAAAAATTTCGTCTTTTAGTAAAATTTATTTCCCATAAAAATTTCAACTCTATGTTAACAATGTCAGAATTGTTAGTTAGTACATGTAAAAATTATACGCAATTCTCATAAAATTATTAAACACTCTCAAATGTAAACCGATCTGACATGATCAGAATTCTCAGAATAGCAAACTCCTACACTTTGAAAAACACGCATGCCTTACATAAACAGATTTAACAAACTATTAAGAAAACCAAACAAAATCAATAAAGCAAATGTCAAACAATATTAAAACGGGATACTATCCCGGTTGCAGATGTCACGTCTTTTTGCAATATGGCGCGATCGCGGGTCAAATCGAACGAAGAGTGGAAATGGATGTAAGAAACCATTCACAGAATATCTGAGTTTTGGAGATCAAATGGAGAAAAGGCTTGGCAGATGATGAAGTAAATATTGGTGATGTCTGTTCTATTCAATAGAGAATTAAAAATACAGCCTTAAATCGCGATGGTATAGTAGCTCTCGACGATACGAGCTAACATGAAACTCATCAACGAACAAAAAAGCCTTTAGTAAAATATAGTGTAACTGAGCTTTGGCAAATCATTTTTTCGAAGTTTTCATTGATTTTATAACTTATCACCAGCTATATTTTAGTTTGGCGTTTAGAACGTTGACTAAGGTCCAGAAATATAGCTGTCAATGTTTGTTACGTACTCACTACTGGCGTGAAAACCAAGTTCACATTTAAATCATATTTGATACCTTAAAGAACTGACAGTCATTGACCTGTAACTCATATTTGCCAGAACTAATTTGAGGTATCGCAAAACATTTACAATAATAATAATTATAATTAGGAAAAAACCCACTCACAACACAAACTGTCGAGTTTGACATATAAGAGACCTTACACTACACCAGCGCCTCTAGCGGCGAATTCATACGCGATAGCCTCCTCTTGCAAACAATATAAAAGTCGAAAAAGAAAAACAAGAAATACCTCAAACTTTTTACTTAGATGTGGCAATACAACATTCTCAAACTAAATGCTAAATCTCCTGCAAATGGCTGCTAAAACTTAGTCAACAAATAAACTAATACCTTAGAACCTAAAGCTCATTTTGACATAACACAATGGAAAACTTGTTACTTTACTGAAGCTCGCTGCAAAACCCTACTTGCGAGTCGCAGAACAAAATGACACAAAATGTAATCCAACTAACTGAAGTGGAATTTGCATAGCTGTCTTACTGTGAAGACAGTTGAATTGAATTGAAAACAATGTGTTTCTGTATTAAATAAATGAGTTCGCATTTACATGTAATATGGAAAAGTTATGTTGATTTGTTTATGGACGTTGTTTGAATGTAATTTACATTAATAGTGCTGTGATTTCATGAGTAATATAACGAGCATTACAATTAAAAGGTTTATTCTCTTTCTTTCAACAGGTGAGGACACTTCACTGGTCACAAAGCTGTAGTCAACCTTGAAGGTAATGGACAGATTAATAATAGTACATTACTGCAGAATCCAGTAAGTAAGCCTTCCTGGCCAAGTATGAGTTAACCAGTTATATACGAGGCCAGGATGGCTTTCTTACTGGTTGAGGCTTATATAATGCTTTTCTCAAAAATGAAAGAAAGTTTAATAACAAATTCGTTTAATTAATATTGAAGGTTACGTTCATATTAGGGCAATTACTAATAGATATTGTGATCGATTTACCGGGGGCATTTATATTTGTTTGTCTTGATTAACGGACTCAAAAATATATCTATCTCATAAAATGTCATACCAAAAAGAGAGATATATATATATTTGGAGCCATTATAACATGGTTATAGGAGCTCCCTCCTATAACCATGTTATAATGGCTAAACTCTAATATGTGTCTGGCTGGTACTATGTTTTTTTTCTAAGCAGACCTACTCGTACTGTCCAGAGATGGGTGTTTTCGGTTTTTTAGCACAAACGGTTATGTAACCTATATACAGATTTCATATCGATATCGAAAACTGTTTTTAGATATCGATATCATTTAGTACAGTTTGCATAAGTTAAAATGTTATTTAGATGAGCAAACGAACGCGAAATAATACTTAGAAAGAGAGGTAGCGCATAATTATGGTTCCTATCGTTTGTGAAGTTTGCGTTTTGTTCGTAGTTCGTACGTTTCCGCATTATTACGGTTTTGAGTTTTGACTTATTCGTTCTCGCGATACAGGTTTTATAATATCGGTTATTTTGATATAGATATCGATATGATATGATATCTAACACATATCCGATATAAGTTACGTTTTGATAAATCGAACCAATCCCTACTACTGTCCAGTTAGTAAATTACATTCTTACTTACTGGACAGTAAGAGATTCCAAATTTAAAATCTCGCTTCTTACTGGACAGTTTGAATAAGTCTCCGGTAAAGTTCACTTTCTGGATACTTTTTAGAGATGTTATGGCAACATTACATACCATTTTTGAAGAAACGTTTTTTACTGCAAAATATATGTTGAATATAGGCCTTCGGATCACAAGCCAACAGGCAAACACTGGGGCCCATAGCGATGCTGCGACTCTTGGATCCTACAAGGAATAGATCCGCGAAACTGCGATACGCAGCAGCGGTAAACTAGAGATTTGTTTTTTGAGATACCGGTTCCCGCATAGGTGGAAAGTGACACAAAAATACACAATTTACAACTATTACTTACATTGATTCCCTCGCTGCGCGCGAAATTCACACAAAAACAAACGCACGGGCGGAGCACAATACCACTCGCGGATGGCGACCGTAATTTCGATAACGATGGGTTGAAAGCAAGACCACACCGTATTACGTCTAGCCATGTCGATCACATTTTTACGAGTCAGACGTTGACAGATACGTCTTGCTCAATTGAAAGCTGTCAATTGGATGACATTATTTTTGTGACTGTAACTACCTACAAATGCAAGATAGAGACGATACAAGGTGATTGGAAATTGGGTGTATTTCGTGATGCAACCAATTACCAAAACTGTTGAATAAAAGTAAAAGTACGCGCAGTTTCGGTCTAAGACCTTCAAACAGGGTATACTAGAACTATT
Source organism: Orthosia incerta (assembly GCA_948252205.1). Taxonomy (NCBI): domain Eukaryota; kingdom Metazoa; phylum Arthropoda; class Insecta; order Lepidoptera; family Noctuidae; genus Orthosia; species Orthosia incerta. The sequence goes on along the minus strand of OX411756.1, from coordinate 26,123,541 downwards.
ATGCAACAAAGTCTAAGGGTAGGTTTCTGAATTGAGTATTTGGACTTAAGAACGTGTCAAACCGTACTTTAATGCCCATGACAGGTTTTCAGGCTATAGAATAGAAGAATTTGACAAAAACTAAACTTCAAATACTTGATTCAAAAAGTGGGGGTAAGACACAATAAGACTAAGTCTAGTAAGTCTAGTAGTAGTACCAAGTATTAATATCAGCGTAAGATCTTTGAAGCTTTTACAAAAGGAAAAGTATCCAGTAGTAAATGTGCAAATAACAATTTCTTGTATTTGTTTTGACAGCGATCTGCGTTAAAAGTTGTTGTAGGCATTATATTAATAGATTTTCAAACATTCTACCAACATTAAACAGAAAAATGAAGCCCACACCAGACGTCAACCTTGAAAAAAATCCAATCTATATCTTATTCACTGAAACGGTTTAAACAGACATGAGCTGCAAAAACAGTCGTGTAAAACCGCATCATCTCTTTGTCCCCAGCGGTACAGGATTTAATCGTATTTGTCTCGCAAATATAGGTCTTTTTACCGTCCGTGTCTGTCGGCCCGGACCTTATTTGTTTTGGTTTACGCTTCCTTTTTCATTATAGTATAAATGGGTATTCGGAGAATGGAAAGCGGTGAAAAACGGAGTTTTGGTGAGAACGGCTGTTATTGGTATTATGTTTATCATTTTTGTAGGATGGCCGTCGTTGATAATAATTAGTACAACTAAGTAAATGACGATCGATACGAGATCGAATACGAGAGGAGCTCGTGGCTAAATAATAACAGACGCAAGGGTCGATCATCAAGGTTAAGCAACGCTTGACGAGGTCGGTCCGTGGATGGGTGACCATTTCAACATACCGAGTTTCCTCGGTGCCTCGGAAAGCACGTTAAGCCGTTGGTCCCGGCTGTCATTTGAAGATCTTTGACAGTCCTTACGGGTAGTCAGAAGCTTGAGATTTGACACCAGTCTAGCCAAGAGGAATCGTGTTACCCAGTTACTGGATTATGGAGGTCAGATAGGCAGTCGCTCCATGTAAAACACTGGTACTTAGCTGAAATCGGTAAGACTGGAAGCCGACCCCAATATAGTCGGGAAAAGGCTAGGCAGATGATGATGACTAAGTAAATGACGATACGTTGGAAGGCCTCCCACTAGGTGGACCGTTGATCTGGTTAAGGTTGCGGGAAGGCGCTGGATGCGAGGCGCACGGGATCGGTCAATGTGGCGAGGCCTATGTCCAGCAGTAGACGTCTTCCGGCTGAAATGATGATGATGATGACTAAGTAAAAGTTTAAGACCAGAAGCATTGCTAGGTCTTTTACTTTTACTCTTTATAATCATAGTAATAAGTTATATTGCAGGGCTTGTCAAAGAACTGACTTCTTTGACAAGCCTTGAACAATAATTATGGTTATTGATTTTGCTTGTATTGTATTGAAACATTATTTTGTATAGTCGTTGTGACCCAAAGATCCAGAGGGCCATGTGACATTCTTCAGTCAGCACAACATCTAAATTAAAAAACTGAAAATGGAATCATTGACACGATGAACAAAAAGAAGCTACGATTGTTTAAAACCAATACTATTGTGCGCTACCGAAATGTCTCGAGCACAATTTTAGTTATTTATTTATTACATTCTTTATTTTACACCACAAAAATATATATAAAATAAAAAAATATATATATATATACAGGACAAATAATCATAAAAGCAAGTGTACAATCGGCGGTCTTATCGCACACTCTTACAGACAACCTTTGGATGGACTGAACGAGTGCAGAGGAATTTAGGGTTGTCAGTGTACAATATATCTAAATAATAATACTTAGACATAATAACATAAAATACGTGAATACAATAATACATAATGTAGTTAAGACATGATTAGTCAAGTCAAGTCAAGTTCTCCAACAAGACTCCACCCCAAATCATGGCATTAGAAGCTTGTATTTTTTTTAAATTAATCAAAGTATTTTTTTCTGTTGTCATAATGACTGATTCGAGTAGAGATTCTTCAAACTGACTTACTTATAAAGTATTTCAAAAGAAAACTAAGTATCGTCCCTACTACTTCTAAGAAAAAGTTCAACTTACAAATCGTCACTCCAAAATCAACTTAAAATGCACAATTTCAAAGTATACATACATACATACATACATAAACTCACGCCTTTTTCCCATGGGGGTAGGCAGAAACTACAGAACGCCACCTGCTACGATCCTTACATACTTCTTTTGCTTCACTCACATTCATACATCTTGTCATACACACACGCCGGTTATGAGTACTGCGCACCTTGCCTTTCTGAAGAACATCACCTATAAGGTCTATATATGTCTTCCTAGGGCGTCCCCTCCCGGCGTTTCCATTCACGTCTGCCTTGTAAATACCTTTCGTTAGTCGCCTATCATTCATCCTCTCAACATGGCCAAACCATCTTAACATACTCTTTCCAATTTTAGTCACTACATCTTCTTTCAAACCACAACGTTGTCTTATTACCTCATTCCTCAGTCTATCATTTAAGGTTACACCACACATACTTCGCAAGGACCGCATTTCTACTGCATTAATCCTACTTTCATGTCTTTTTTGCCATACCCAACTTTCACTTCCATACATAAGTGTAGGCACCAGCACGCCGTTGTGAACGGCGAGTCGAGCTTCCGGAGACATCGATTTGCTGGTCACGACGGCATGTATAGCACCATTCACTTTATTCCCTGCATTCACTCTCCTTTCCACATCCAATTTCAAAGTATATAGAATAGAATATACTATAACATACACCATATTAAGTTATACATCTTTTTTAGAAGAAAAACTAACCACACTCTACTATATAGCAGAGTAAGTGGCGAATGAATGCAAATTATCTGAGTTAGTTAAAGATTTTACTACGTAGAACTTTACCCTTTTCTATAAAGAAAAATAGCCGTTTATTTACAACCGAAAATCTCAGCATACGCCAAAAAACACTCCAAAGAAAGGATAAACGTGTCTATATAAAAATAAATGACCGATCGCTCAAACTAGAATAGACCAATATCCACATTGAAAAGGTCGCTAGACCTTCATAAACATTCCGATTGCTAACCCTTTCCTTTAGAAGTTTATATATATGAATGATTTATCAAACATATGACATTATTGTACACGCCAAGTTTCGCGAAGTTCGATAAATTTTCGAACTTGAATTTGATTTAACTCCCGTCTCGGAGTTTGCGTTCGTGCGTATTGGCATAGAGTTTCTTGAAGGCTGTTTTAGGTTGAGGATTAGTATCTCTGTCTTTCTCTGTTTTATGTAATATCCACTCAAGCATCCCAAGATATCACAACATCCTAAAATAAACCACTCAAGCGTTCTGCCTGCGCGACTGTTTATCTCTCAAACGTCCAGCCGCGCAAGGCTCTCGAACCGCGCGCAACTTTGCAGCTTCGTCGTAACAAAAACTTTCTTAGCTTAAAAAAGTACCTTTTTTTTTCAAAAGAACATAAATCAAATTTATCTAATACCATCATGGTTCACCAAGATCGAATTTACTAGTTACAAACTTGAAAAAATATTATTTTTCATCCAAAGAACAGTCTAAGGCTCCAGAATTTAAGTAAACAAAATCTAAGAATACACCTTATTCGTTGAATAGGAAAGGCAACATAATGCAATTTATGTTGTTAGTAATCGGAAATGAGTAGTATTGACAATCCAAAAGACGAGCGAAAGTTGTCACAGCAATAATTGTGAAACAGAAAACAATCGGAAATACCATTACGGATCCCATGGAATTATCCCGAACCCACTTTTACGATACCACAGTAAATAATAGGGTAGTTCTATTCCGTGACGACCGCAGATTGTACCGAGTCATTAATTCTAACAGTGGCCTGTGTTGCGGACTCCGACTTGAAACTCTTGAAGGGTTCTGTATTACTGGATCCAGAGTTTTTGCTTGTGAGAATTTTGTGATCAACTAGAAATGTTTTTACAGTACTTAGTTAGCTTGATTTATGTTTACATAACAATGTATTTAAGAAGGGAAAAGGCAACTGTTTAGAAAATAATTATCACTATACTTTACTTCACTCACCAAACTTCATCCTTCACTTCGCTCTATTACTATCGGTGGACCTAAGAAAAGTATCTCTTTAATCCTACATCACAAGCAACTTGGGTTCTACGTTTCAATTATAATAATTGGTGCATGTGTTTGTAAATTATGTTTTAATTTGGTACCTTGGAATTTTTATGGCCACAAAAATCTATCTTGCTATTTAACGTAGTATGATGCCAGGCTGGGCATCATACTACGTTAAATCGTACCCAAAAGGCTGGCATTACAAGCCTTTTGGGTACTTTTCTCACTGACAGCGATGCGGACGAATTTTTGATGCCTTAAGCTCGCGTTAAAGTGCTCACTTTCTCGCTTTTCCTTTATTTGTTTGCCTGTACCTAAGATTTTAATTATTATGTTTATAATTCTAATCCTCTACTGCTGTATTCATTATATTTGGACGAGTTTTAGAATGTTCTGTAGGATGCACCGTATGCTTGATAGCTGCTCACTGATTTCGCGGCGGCAAGACGTCAGCGGTCTGGCACCTTTTACATATGACAGATTATACTCGTCTAGTTTTGTCTTATATCAAAGTGTGGGGAATTTCAAAACAATCTAAACTAAATGCATGGATATATGAAGTTCCTACTAAATACTAAAACTGCAGACTTGAGCGGATAAGCACCATTATGTGTGTCCTATCCTAACACTACTTAACCTTTATCTTCTAAGTAACTGCTATAATGATTCAATAATATATATTCAAACAAAAATGACACGACACTGGCGATATTAATATCACTAAACATCGTACTGTATCCCTTAAGCAAAACGGTTCTTGATAAGGAAAAAAGGGCAGGATTAACAGGAGGACCTAATTCTGAAAATAGCCGCCATAAATATCCCGGAACAAATAGAAACATAGGATCTGGGGCCTATTTAGATGGTCTTATTTATTACATTTTAGGAGCCTAGATGCCGTTCTGCGTTCGTAATTAGAATTTTCACAAAAAGGTTTTTTTGTAGACGGGCTGCAAAAAGTTGCTCCATAACAGCTATCGTTTAGAAAATATGTCACTAATCTACCCAGGATTATAAGTTTATTTTCATGCAAAGAATAAAATAATAATATAATATAATTGTAGTAAAAGCAAATAAGAGAATCCAGCTTAGCTCTGAGAGAAGTGGTACAAAATTGATCCGAAAATATATTATTGAAAATAAATAATTAACTATGAAAAATCTTTAGCTTACTGTGCAGTTAGCAAACTGGTTAAAAACTAAAGAATACACTGAAAGTGACATCCGATAATAACGTTTTTTTTAAATTCAATGATGAATTCTCCAAATAAATTGGGAGCAGGGTAAAATAATAATAATCTACTCTGCTCTTACTTGCTCTTCAGATTATTACATTGACAAGTTGCCCAACACTACAAAAAAGTTGCCAGTCTACCACCAACCGCTTAGGCGACACCATTTGTCTGTTATTTGTTACTATCGGCCGAACCCCTTTTCCGTGCCATTTGTTCGGACCTATTCACTGATCGCAACGATACATTTAACCAGAGATTAACTGCCCGATTTGTTTACTGGGGTATCGAGGGATTTATTAAACGTTCGTTAGTTTTTAACATCGTTTTTGATGGGGTTGGTTTTTTGGTGAAATAAAACTGGTTGACAGCAGTGGTGGCTTATATATAAAGGGTACGAATGTAAGTACAAGTGGTTGCGGTAGTGATGGCGCTTCATGCTCTGGTGAAATGTGGACGGATTACGGGTACTTTTGCCCAACCCATCGTCAAATACAAGTGTGAAGTTATGTTTTGTATTACATACTTACAAAAAGGAAATCAAATACCAAAAGGAGAGTCATTACTAGAGAAAGTTAGCACCTGCTTATATGAGCAGTGGTGGTCCATATGTATCGACTGCAAGTTATGAACTGTAACGGGTTGAAACTCAGCCAAGCACATTGATTTGTATAATTTATTTTATCAGCACTGCTCTTAAAGGGTAATAGAAAACATCGTTAGGAAACTGGCATATTCTAGAACCAAAAATTCGATGCCATATAAATTATGTAACATCTAGCATTCCGCACTCCGAGACTGAGTGGTAATTACAGTCCACATTCTATCTCAAAGATAAGGCCTGTGTTCTTGCAGTAGGAATGCTATAGGTGGATTATACTTATGCCTGCAATCTTTTTTTTTTATTGTTTGGAGAAATGCTCATGCATACTGCACTACCATGGGGAGATAGTGCAGTTATGTGGGACTCTAACCACTAAAACTGCACGGTGTCCTCCTGTGCCGCTTATGGCAGGAACACGGGCACGCGTTAGCACTCACCGCGAACCCACCGCGGCTGTCCCTCCTCGACGGAGTACCCCCCCATCACCGGCGCACCAGAACACACTGTACGCCGTGACCACCCCAGGGACCAAATCAGCACATGGGCGCCAAACAACCTCGTGTATGGCACCCTTGGTCCCAATGTGGCGGGTCAAAGAAAATAGAGTAATTTTCGACAAAGTTCACACGCAATACTTTAAGTTTTATAAAACGAATTACTGACTAAAACCTATCTCAGAAATTTCAAACAAACCTCATATTAAACATCACTATCAGTAGCGTCAGCATCACAATCCTAAGTCCCATTAAAACACTAAAGTACCACCTTAGTACCATCTTAATGTCACTTTTAACGACTAACATAAGTGTTATGAAGCACATTGGGAACTATTCAAATAAAAACACGTTGGGAACTTTAGTCCTTGAACTGGTTGTTTTTGTTTTACATGTCAACTAAACTCGATTAAAGTTTTCGGATTTTATGCTGTTGTTAGTCCTTTAAAGATAAGATAACTTATGATTTTTAGCCGATTTCAAAAAAAGGAGGAGGTTCTCAATTTTTTTTTATCTTATATAGGCTTGCGCTTGACCAATATCTCACCTGATGGTAAGCGGTAAGGGTACACTTTCTAGTTGGTCCCATAGTCATCAGGTCAGGATCTGATGCTGAAATCCTAGAGAAATCGAGGGAACTCCTCAAATATTATAGGCATACATATAGCGATTTTTGTATTTTCATTAACAATGCAATCATTTGCACTCAGAAAGTATCATTTGGTGAAGTGGAACTGATGAAGAAGACCACAGATGGCCACTGGAACAGACTATGTATAGTTAACCGACTATGATGAAGCAAATACTTATAAATAAATGGCACTGATGAAAATGGCACCATCGAACTGATCTGATGATGAAGCCGGAAGATAGGCACTAGAACTCTGATATAAAACAATGTATTCTAGTCGTGTTTGGGCTTATTGTAGTCGTCATGATATGTACTTTGGCTATAAATGATTATCATGTTAATTGGAGATACTAAAAAGAAAAACAAACAAAACTAAAAAGAGAAAAATAACAAACTTTTTAACAAAAAATCAAAGCGACTTCCAAAACAAAAAACTACAATTCAAAAGTTTTTTGTTTTGAAAGTCGGTTTGATTTTTTGAGATTTATTTTCAGTGCAAATATGAAATAACTAGAAAATAACCTACTGACTTGGAAAGCTTTACTAAAAATTGAATTTAAGGTGATTATACAAGAAAAAAAATGAAATAACTGTATGTTTTTTGTTTTTACTTGTAACACAAATAGCTTATAATGCGTATCTGGCTTCTGGCATTAGGTATGGACTCATTTTCTGGGGTAACTCCACTGACAGAGACATTGCTTTAAAGCGCCGAAGAAATGCTTGCGATCGTTTAGCAAATTACAATCGATTGATAGATGTATACCATTGTTTAAGGAACTTAGTTTGCTCACTCTACCATCCATATACATATATGAAATGGGAGTGTTTGTTCGCTGTAACCTGCATTTATTTGAAAAACTGTGTCCCTGTTACCATTTATGTTACCTTTCATAAAACCGTATTTTTCGGCAAAAGTGTTCTAGGTATGACCCCTAAAATATATAACAGTTTACCAGCAGCTATTAGAAATAAAGAGTGTCTGGGATCCTTTAAGAGGTATTTGTTTGAATTCGGAGATAGATGTAACTACTCACTGAGTTTATGATAAACAGAGGTAAGATGATTCCAATTTTATCATATTGATGGCTTGCCTATGACACGGGTCACGGAAGTCAAGGACTTGGGGGTAAGTTTTAACACCAACTTGACATTTCGTGATCACGTTATGCGTTGCTGCAAGAAAGCATATAGAAATTTAGGCTTTATGCTTCGTACGGTCCGAGGTTTCACGAATATGAAAGCCATTATAGCTTTATATAATGCATTGGTTAGGAGCCAGCTAGAATGTAACGCAGTCATCTGGTCTCCACATGAAGCTAAATATAGTCTCATGCTGGAGAAGGTTCAAAACAAATTTATTAGATATTTGTATTATGGTGTTTACCCATTTTATCCCTTAATGTATCCAACATTATTTATTTTAGGTATGGTAAGATACAATGAGTTGAGGGTTAGAAGGGAACTGGCACTCACCTCATATATTTTCAAAATATTGAGAGGGAAGGTGCATAATGCAACTGTTTTAGGACAGGTGTGTCTGTGTGTTCCGGACAGGTACGTATGGCGACGCCGGCGGCCGAGCTTGCTAGTTGAGCCTCGCAGTCGAACCAACCTTTTAAGACGACGACTAACGCCAACGACCTTGAGGGAACAAAACGCGCACTCGTTTCACACCCGTGCGACCCAAAATTTTAGTAGTTTTTTGTACTTTCCTTATTATTCTATGACTTTAAAAAAAAAAGCTTCAGATCAAAATGTAGATAAATGAATTATCTTTCAGATGGTTTTGATTTCATTAAAATACGCCCAGCGGTTTTGGTGTAATTGTCGTGTATTTGTCCGTTTTAGACATAACTTTACAAATTAATTACACTATGTTTTACAAATAAAACTCAAAATTTGCTGAGATCAAATTATTAAAAAAATAGTCATATAAAACATACATTTTTTTCAAAGAATAACGACTAGCCATTTAGACATGATTCTCATTTTAAAATCAGCTACTCAAGGGAATCGGCGCCTTAAGAGAGGCGCCGCTGACGCGTGCACTCCGCACGCTCAACCTTGTGGCTATTGAGACGGATCTATTCTACTGTACTCTGGGTGAATTCACAAGGAGTGCATTGTTTGAAATTTGTTTGTAAACTAATTAACATAAAATTAGTTTAGATATCTAATATGTAATTAGATAACTTAGGAAAAGCGCATTTATCGTATTGGATGTAATCCTGTAAAGATTAATGTGATAAGGTTGAAATAAAAAAAAAAAAAAAAATACCAAGTAAACATTTGATTGGTTTGACATGATTTTATTTATTGATTAAATATGAATGTTTTTATTTATTTAAAATTGTAATGATCTTTTAACCTAATTGACATTATTTGAATAGTTTATTTTTTTATTGACATGCTACCTTAATTTTAATTACTCGTTTATGTTCATTTTGTACGCCTAATATTGGCATAACATAGTGCACATATTTTGGACAGTATACTATTTGTAACCATATCTATTTTTGACAAAATAAATGATTGATTGATTGAAAATATTGTATGGAAAGTTGCGTTTATGAATGTGGATCATTATAACAGTAGGGACCAAAGAAGCGATTGATGGATTGTGTGAGTGAATCTATATGTCTAAAAACTGGCCAAGTACGAGTCGGACTCGCGCACGAAGGGTTCCATACCATTATCGCCAAAAACGGCAAATAAGTCACGTTTGTTGTATGGGAGCCCCACTTAAATATTTATTTTATTTTCTTTTAGTATTTGTTGTTATAGCGGCAACAGAAATACATCATCTGTGAAAATTTCAACTTTCTAGCTATCACGGTTCACTGGTGACAGATAGACAGACGGATCGTGGAGTCTTAGTAATAGGGTCCCGTTTTTACCCTTTGGGAATGGAACCCTAAAAAGGCTAAATAAACTACTGAGTACTGAGGTGACAAAATACTGACGAGTCTAGATTTGGTCCCGGTTAATGGCAATAGGCACGGCGTCCCTTATTATAGTTCTCGCCAAACTTCTTGGCCGTCCTGAAGTTGGCTACAATGGCTGCGCAGTACCTAATAAATCATCATCATCTTCCTGCCCTTGTCCCATGTTACTTGGGGTCGGCGCAACACGCAGTACCTAATAAATCTCATACAAAAACATCGCGCCGTGCTTTGCGCATCGGAAAGCCAACGAGCGGCCAAGAAGTTTGGAGAGAACTACACGTGGGACTTAAGCATCATTATCATCAGCCTTTTAATATTCCCACTGCTGGGACACAAGCCTCCTCTCTGTGAGAGGGAATGGGCCGTAATCCACCACGCGGGCCCAGTGCGGGTTGGTGGATGTCACATGTCTTCGATTTTTTGGTTCTAGGACATGCCGGTTTCCTCACGATGTTTTCCTTCACCGTTTAGAGAGCAGTGGTCATGAAATAATTTACGCAAAGTAAAGCGCCTGCCTGCACTCGAACCCACGAACTACACACTACTACAACTTGTAAGTAGCGGCCGATACCACTGGGCCACCACTGCTCTGCTGCTGACTTAAGGTTACACTAGTCGATAATTCTTTCATACAAACGTAGTCTAGGGATTACTCCACTGTTTGACGATGTACGTTCAAAATTAAAAATAAAATCAATTTGTCTCATTCATCTTTGGGCGGCAATAAATACCGTAAGAAGAAGGAAAATTGCAAAACGGCCATCATACAGGGATAGATTAGTAGTTCGACAATGCAAATAATTTTATTTTGAAAATATTCATTTAGGATATCTAGACTCCCAGGTCATCTAGGTCTGTTTATAAAATTTTGCGTGCTCGTTTTCGTCCTAAATCATCATCCATTTCGCTACAAACATGCAAAATGGCTTATTCGTACGCGAACTAGCTTCTTACTGCTCATCACAGCATCTACCTCTTTCGCACGAGTTGTCGGATGAGATAGCAAGCATTTTAACCCCGCGCACAAAATAGTTTGTGCCTTCGACTAGTGTAATCTTAAGCACAACTGACAAAATGTCGATGTACCAAAGGTGCACTTTTGCCCAACCATTGACTATATTTGACTCTACTATATCATTTGCGTGTTATGTGTTGAGGTCATTATCATAGATACGTAACAGTTAAAGATGGTATATTATGCTGTTGTCGAATCGAATCCAGGTTATAATACGGTTATAATTCTCAGCGAGCCTATATTCTCCAAAAAAGAGCAATACGTACAATTGTCAGAATTACACGAAGTTATAGCTGTCGATGTCATTTTCAGCATTTACATATTCTAACGTTGCCCAACTAATAGATACTTGTGTTGTTAGTTAATTTAAAAAAATATATCCATGAATACGAATCTGGGTAAGAAAGAATAGCCAGGGAAAACACTCGTAGAAAGGACTTTAAAAATAAAGTTGTACCTAATTTCAACATTGGCAAGCATAGCCCTCATTACCAAGCTGCACAAATATTTAATAGACTGCCGGCGGATTTAAACATTTTGTTATATACTTGCTCTTTTAAGGCTAAGCTCAAATCATTTCTGATGGATAGAAACTTGTACTCAATAGAAGAATTGTAATCTATACTTCAATATAATATAATATAATATAATATAATATAATATAATATAATATAATATAATATAATATAATATAATATAATATAATATAATATAATATAATATAATATAATATAATATAATATAATATAATATAATATAATATAATATAATATAATATAATATAATATAATATAATATAATATAATATAATATAATATAATATAATATAATACAATATAATATGATATAATATAATATAATATCTATACCAATATTATAAAGAGAAAAGTATTTTGTTTGTTTTTACCGAATAGGCTCCGAAACTACAGCACCGATTTAAAAAATTCTTCCACCAATAGAAAGTTACATCATTCCTGAGTAACATAGGCTATTATTTACTTCCGGAAACGGGTCCTGTGGGGTGGTCCACGGGAGCGAAGCCGCGGGGAACAGCTAGTAATATTATATAGACGACAGATTTTTTTGTCTGTTTGTTTGTTTGTACCGAATAGGCTCCGAGACTACTGGACCGATTTAAAAAATTCTTTCACCAATAGAAAGCTACATTATTCCTGAGTGACATGGGGTATTTTTTAATCCCGAAAACGGGTCCTCTGGGGTGGTCCACGGGAGCGAAGCCGTGGGGAGCAGCTAGTTTAATAACAATGTTGAAATTTTGTTTAAAAAAAAAAGCTATTTATTGTTATTGTTTTTAGTTGTCATGTTTTCTTTTTTTTTATATATTTTAGGTGCATGTACTTTTAGAATTTACATAATATTATTATCATTGATGAATGTAATGTTAAGTAATGTATCAAACACAAATATAAAAAAATCTTCCTGATAAAGATAAACAAATAAATAAACCCTTCGGGGATTACAGGTGCAATGCTATTTTGTATTTTAAGCATCAATAAAATGTCGTTCATTAAAAAATTATTCATGCATGCCCGAGTCTGTACCAACGACTCAACCATTAATGGAATGTCAAACACTCGCGGTGATTGAAATGCTATTAATTAATCCACTGATCGCAAATCTGTATTCGTATCATTTGTAAACAGTTTTCAAAAGCACGATAATTTCAGAATTCTATTTTTTTGTTGAAATGAAAATTTTACAATATATTTTGTGGCATGGAAAAATTAATACAACCGGCTTCCAAATAAAAACACTACAAATTGAAAATAACTTAAATTTCGGCAGTTGGTGTTCCTTTTTGGGAAGTCGGTTAAAAAAGTGAGGGATGTGTGTGCAGCTGAAAAGAGTCAGTTACGCCGTCGATTACACCGTTTCAAAATGCATCCTTGCACCGATCAAGCTCCTCATACTTACAAATTTTGTAAGTATGAGGTGCACCAAAGCTGTAAGTATTTAATACTTACAGCTTTGGTGAAAAAATCACATAGTTCCACAGCGCCGCTACACATCCTCGCACCACCTGACTAACGCACGTACATACATACCATAAACTAACGCGTTAAAATCAAAATCAAATATTTTTATTTTACATAGGCCTACATGGGCACTTATAAAACGTCGACAAAAGGTGCACGGTTCGGGTTAGTCGTTTCCTATGGAGAAGAGCCGGCAAGAAACTCCATGGTTACTCTTTTAAATTTGTTTGTGTTTACAATATTTCCATGTTACAGCATTAGTACTTGGATATGGGGGGACAACGTAGGCCCGACAATAAGTCGTACGAAATTGAAAAAAAAATAATGCACGAAATAAAAAGTTAACAAATGTTAACAATCATCTAGAAAACTAGAAAGCCTACAATGTTCACACATTCACAATAGGTAAAAGAATCTATACAAAGGTAAAAAAAAAAAAACCACAACACTAAATTTAACATGTGGCACAAATACTGTAATCAGTTGCAATCAGGTGTAATCGTTTGCATGCACCCACTAAGCACTATGCCAATTTCTGTTTCTCAGCAGCGTTTCTCTGTTCCCGTTAGAAGGGTTTGCATGTCGATGTAATTACAGGCACATGACGTATTTCAGCTTTGTCTCTCGAATGCTATGCTGGCATGGAATTGCATCTGCATTGCCTCTTGTATTAAACATAATACTTAAGTATACTCTTGCTTTTTTACCAAAAGGTTGTAACATTGTACATGGTTGCTTACACATCAAAACCTGGGTAGCAAATAAAGATACAGTAAAAACCTATTTACGCTTGCAGCTGATGTTTTTAACTGGCAATACTGTATTGAACAATTAAATACTGTCACAAACTTCGCGCACGGAACTAGTTAGTTGGATCTTGGTAGTTGACTTCCCTCTCAATACGGTATGACTAACGCTCGCGGACTTCCTGCGGTTCGTGGAACAGTCTCGACCGGCAGTCACTTGGCACTACGCAGCGGCAGAGTGACTGTGTCCGCACAACAGTTAATTGTACCTCTGCCACCTTTCTTATAGTCTCCTCAACGACATATTTTATTTACAACAATCGTTGTGTTATCTACAATATGTTACCGTGAACAAATAGCCAAACAATTAAATAAGTGTAACCCCAGATTGGGGTTCTTCTATAACTGACACCTTTCGGTGTTACTGCAAGGCTGTGGCTGGACAACCTGCGTGCTACCCTCCAACACGAAGATCGACCTACCTATCTGGCTGTCACCAGTGACCTACGTTCTGGAACTACAGGATAGTGGTTTTCTTACGGCGGTCTTGAACAAAACACGCACTTGATGTTAAGAACTCATACCAGTCTCCGCCTGGTTACTGTTCAAATTTATTTATTTACAATAAATTGTTACACTCTTCGAGAGTTTAATTTACCTGCCTAGCCCCTAACCAGGTGTGCAGAGACTACAGAACGCCACCTGCTACGATTCTTTTTCTTTATTTACGTTCAAACATCGAGTCATACCAGCACGCCGGTTATGAGTACTGGCCTTTCTTAAGAACATCACCAATAGGATCCGCGTATGTGCATCTAGGGCATCCCATCTCGTAGTTTACAATCACGTCTGTCTTGTTAATACCTTTATTTATTTATTTACACTTCATGCTTAAAAGATACAAAGGCGGACGTAATGCCTTAAGCATTCTCTACCAGTCAACCAAGGGTGGTGAAGAGATAACACGGCAGGTGGCCTTACTCGCACATCTCAGTTGAAAAAGCACACCTTAGGTATGTCCGTAAAACAACGCAACAAAATTAGATAAAGAAACAAAATAACATTCTGTTAAACTACCATTGTCTAGCAACAATGCGTTGCCCTGGTTTACAAAACAGAATGCCATATACACCTGAAAGCGTACGCCCATTTCTTTTGTACAAATCTATTCACACAACTTACAGATGTACCCTTGTTACAAATATGTGCATCATTGTGTAGCTAGTAAAGGCGAGAATCGCGTGCCGGTTAATGGAAGGTTTTTGTTAGTTATGACCTTTTGTTGTTGGTTACTGTTTTTTGGTGGGCCATTTTTTGGAGCAGTGAGGAAAATACTGTAAAGAGCCTTTGCAAGAAAGCCAGAGACGCGGCGTACAATTTTTTAACGACTTTTCAAGCGTTCGTGAGAAAAAGGTCTTAACAAACGGCATATCAATTTCTTGTTTTTTTTTTATTTTATAACGTGGGCACAAATTTACAGTTCAGTTTTTTTTCCCTTTAGTTTTGCTGTAAGAAATAGCTTCTTGCCAAATTTCATGATTCTAGGTCTACCGAAAATACCTTTAAGGTTTTTGATTCCCTTGCGATTCGTCAAATATACGAACCATATCCCATGTCTTTTGATTGCAGCAATTTAGAAGTTGATTTGACAGCTCCAAGGTATTGCAGAGTTGAGTATACAGTATAAATTTGAACTTGATACCTCCACGCGTTCCAGAGAAAAAGGCTTTGACACACGGACAGACAGACAACGAAGTGATCATTTTGGCTCATCCTATCCTAAATTTTTGAAGTCAATATGTAAGGGTTCCATTATGTGATTTTTCTTTAGTGCATGTCAATGCCATACATTTTGAAACTCAGTATCTGTCTCGTTATCGCTGATAAAACATGCCACTTTAACTACAGCCTCAGATCCTGTCTCACAATTTAAAAACAAGGGCAATAAATATTCGTAGGTTCATTCATATGCCCTTTCCGCTGACACAAAATCGTGTGAAGCGATTCCAGCATTTGCATATTCCAAGTCATAGATAATTTTTCAATTAATGTTTTGTGTTGTGTTTCAAAACCTCCACCTCTAATCATCAAATCGACAGTTTTATCTTGTTATTTGTTGCGGGTTTTTTTTGTTGCCATGGCGATTGAGTCGAACGGCGGTCCTTCAAACAGATTTGGAATATGTGACTTAGAGTTGTTTACAAAACCAGTAAAGAGCAAACCTGTAATTCTCATATTATTGCAACATCCTTCGAGCTCCCATCTCACCACAAAATCTGAAACACATTTGTCTCGTAAATCCTTAGTTAATACAAAAACCATTAACAAAACGAACGTTACGAGCGAAAGAGAAATAAAACCAAATGTAATCTCTTTCATTCTGGCAGTTAAAAGTGAAACGTCTTTTAATCCAACGCCTTGAAAACATGGTTTTAGAAGTATTACTTTGTAAGCAGTGTTTTAACCACCGTCGATAAAAGAGAGGTTATAAGTTTAACGTGTGTAGCTGTGTATTTGTGTGTCTGTCTATGGTATCATAGCTCCCTAAAGGATGAACCGATTAAGTTTGAAAGGTGATTTTGTCGAGAATGTTCTTTGCTATAATTGATGAAATTAAGTTTAGCCAATCAAAAGTTATGAGTAATTTCACTCTATGAATCAGGTTTCTTCCGCAAGATAATATGGTGCCATAATTACACGTTTCAATTGATTGTCGATCGAAGCGTGTCTACTTCTAGGTGTTAGTTTTAAACAATTAAATAAAAATTTGATAAAAAAAAGAACATCCGACACAAAAGCTTCTAAAAAGTAAAAAATAAGTCTCGTACTCAGGTCGGGGCCTCTAAGTAAATAAAATAAAAACCAAAATATATTTGTATATCCAATACTTGACTGCTGTTAACTCCTTCGTTCTGGAATTTAAAAAAGCTATGTCTTTTTATCTAACGCCTTGAAAAATTGGTTTTTGAAGCTGTGTTTTTTAATCTTGGTTTAAGATCTGTGATTAAGGAGCGAGGCTTATGGTGATTATGTTTTTTCGTTGTTAACTTTTTTGAAGTACGTAATTTTTACCTTTCCTTGCCCACTCAGGGGTGTTATCGGATTATCAAGCAGAGCTTATTATTTTTGTCTTTTCTTACCTACCTAAAACTTATTTTTACTTTGAGAGCAGTAGTGGCCCAGTGGTAATGGCCCCGACATACGTATCGTAGGTCGTGAGTTCAAACTCTGGCAGGCGCTTTACTTTGTGTAAATTATTTCATCACCACTGCTCTTAAAACGGTGAAGGAAAACATCGTAAGGAAACCGGCATGTCTTAAAACCAAAAATTCGAAGACGTGTGACATTTACCAAACCACACTGGACCCGCGTGGTGGATTTAGGCCTATTACCTCTCTCACAGAGAGGATGCCTGTGTCCCAGCAGTGGGAACATTATAAGGCTGATGATGTGAAAACTTATTATTACAATCCTACCTACCGATTTTTTATTAATTATAATATGTACTATATCTGTTACTATATATAGTACCTGGGCGACCGAGCTCAGCTCGGGTGAAGACAGGGAAAACGACGTTTTCAAAAAATGTAACCTAACTAGATCGATTACTCGCCCCCGAAACCTACTTTTTTGTGTTGGGTAATCATCCAATGACTTCTCCTGCTCTGGGTGAAGCGGAAAGGCGTGTCAGACTTTTACTGACTAAAACCCACGGTGCCAGGGCCGCGGTAACTCTCTTTCAAATTTATCCGCAACCCATACAGGCATCGGCCCTAGCGGACCCCGTCAATTTTTGCTGACACCTCTTTGAGGCGCGCGTGAAACACTACGCGCCGTCGACTCGGGCCTGGTCCTTATCGGACGGCGAGCTACCCATTACTCGCCGTCCTACTCGTAGCCGCGATCGGCTTGCGACTCCCGACGCCCAGGGCGTCTCCTGCGGTGACTAAGGGCGTGAGGGCGTCTCCGATGCGTCTCCCTCACGCGTTCCGCCTCCTCCTTCGCGAGCATTAGCAGTAATGAGGTGACAGGTCACCACCGCTAAACGCCTTCACGAGGACATGGCGTTGCTCCGCCCAAGTGGGGCAGACCTCCACCGTATGCTCTACCGTGTCCTCCGGGCGATCAACACAATGGTGACACCTGGGCGTTTCCTCCCGCCTTATTCTGAACAGGAACCTCTCGAAACAGCCATGTCCGGTCCCCGAAACCCCCTGCAAACTAAATTTCATGAAAATCGTTAGAGCCGTTTCTGAGATTCAAATTTTATACATACACTAGCTGTCCCACGCGGCTTCGCTCCCGTCAACTGGCTATCTACCTACCCTACCCTACATACATGAATGTTGCGCAACTTTAACCGCTTACGCAGCGCACGCAACGGAAGCTCTCAAAAAGTAATAATTTTGCCCGTTTTTGCAACATTTTTCATTTATGCTCCGCTCCTAAAGGTCGTAGCGTGATGTTATATAGCCTATAACCTTCCTCGATAAATGGACTATCCAACACAAAGAGACTTTTTCAATTGCAACTCGTAGTTTTTGAGATTAGCGCGTTCAAACAAACAAACGAACTCTTCAGCTTTATAATATTAGTATAGATATATACAAGAATATTGCTCGTTTAAAGGTATTAGATAGATAGATAGATTTACTATATACTCGTATAAGTACTAAACTATAAGACTTTATTCTGAACTTTTGTTTTCGACACTTGTGTTTCGTATTTTATTTATAGTTAGAACATATTCGCTCCGTCACTTGCCCTTAAATTTTCATTGTATCGGCGTCACCCAGTCAACACCGGTTATCGCTGAAAACAAGCGCTATGGCTCTGTCTCGTACGTGAGTCCCACCATTATGCCGAGCGATGACCGCTTTGCGCGGTTGTGGTGCATACTCTGTATTTGTATTTAAGTTTTTTTTATGGTATGCTTCGTGCCTGGCGCAAAAAATGTTATGGATCATCATCATCTGCCTAGCCTTTTCCCAACTATATTGGGGTCGGCTTCCAGTCTTACCGGATTCAGCTAAGTACCAGTGTTTTACATGGAGCGACTGCCTATCTGACCTCCACAACCCAGTAACTGGGTAACACGGTACCCCTTGGCAAGACTGGTGTCAGATCTCAAGCTTCTGACTACCCGTAACGACTGTCAAAGATCTTCAAATGACAGCCGGGACCAACGGCTTAGCGTGCTTTCCGAGGCACGGAGGAAACTCGGTATGTTGAAATGGTCACCCATCCACGGACCGACCTCGTCAAGCGTTGCTTAACCTTGATGATCGACCCGTGAGGCTGTTATTATTTAGCCACGAGCTCGAAAAATGTTATGGATAAGTAATAAATAATTTTATTTAGCCTTTAAATTGTTTAAAAATAAATACTGTTACAAGTTAATCAGAAAAAAATTATCAAACTCAAAATCTCTTATAAAGCCCATTACAAAATGTAATGGTCAGATGTGAGTCGTGACCTATCCAGACAGTACAAGCATTTATTGGTTATCTTTCGTATAGCTTAACTTAGAACTGTAAGGAGCTTAGCAAAAACTTTTATTTTTATTGTCATTTGATTTAATTTTATTTGTATTGATTTTGAAGTTATTTTATTTTTTGACATGTTAATTTGAAATTCTATTCTTTACAATATCTTCTTGACATTTTAAATGTTCTTACAATATCTTCTTGACATTTAAACATTTTGACATTTTTATTAATAATTTACATATTTTTGATTAATTGTGGTTTTAAATTCAATCAATTGACTATCAATATCGAATGGTAATATTTTGTAAATTTTTATTTGATTTGTAATGAACCTTTTACTTACACTAGTTATATAAGTATTTGTTACTAACAAGAAATGGACTGTAAATACAAATCTTTTGAAAGTTATACCTATCATCTATGCTACGCAATAAATCTAATCTATTTACTATTTGACCTCCTTGTGAAGGAGCTTTCCAGGCAAGCACTATACCTATTTATATTCCTAAACAGCGTTTCTGTATTCCTGTTAGAAGGGTGACGCCGATGTAATTACAGGCATATGAGGTATTTCAGCTTTGTCTCTGGGGTGCTATGCTTGGTGGAAATGCATCTCTGCACTGCCTCTGGTATTTCACACCAGTATCGCAATGACATCTAGGTTAAAACGTGATGGTTACATAACTTACATTTAATCAAACATATGTCGAGTAAGATGAACTATGTGTACAGAAACTTGGCAGTTGTATCGAGACACTATATTTGAGTTGTGGACAGAAATAAAGTATAGGAGTTTTATAGAATTCCTAGATTTAGATTTTCGGTTATCGCAAAATATGAGTTCATTTTTAGGGTCCCGTACCTCGAAAGGAAAAAACGGAATCGTTTTTGGGATCACTTTGTGGTCCGTCCATCCGTCTGTCTGTCAAGACCAGTTTTTATAGACTCTCCGTCTCTAAAAACTGGTTAGTTGTACAACGCAAAAGCTTTAAATTAGCCTGACACTCCGAGCAAGTCCTACATAACGTTGTTGGCTGCTTTATATTTTTAGTACATTATGAGCTATTCTAATTATCTATATATATATAAAAGACAAAGTATGTATGTATGTTCCTTACAGACTCCGAAACGGCTCGATCGATTTTAATGAAAGGAGATTGCCCATACACAGGCCCCTTATGAGATATCGTGTCTGCGATTTCAATATTATCCAAAAATAAGATTTATATTTTGTGTTTTTTTCCATCCGTGTCCTTTACTTTTTATGTACAGACAACAACAGATCAGGTTTCTTCACTTGGACATTTGTATGCACCTTATTGCATTGTAATAAGGGTTCATTTCAAGAACAGAAACATCGTTATTTCTCGTGAACCCCGCAAAATAAATAAAAAATGTTTTCTAATTATGAATATAACGTGTTTTTTCCCAAATTCATCAAGATACAACCATTTTTTCAAAGGGGACCAAGTTCCCTTACAAAATGGGCATTCCCCTTTTCAGAGAATCTTTACATTGATCCAGCAGATAATCCTGTAAAGTTTGGTGGCGATCGATTATTTGTTTTAACTTTGAACGCGGTCGAAGCCACGGGCAGAAGCTAGGTATTAAATGAATAGAAAGTTCTAACGAATAATTTTACAGCAGGCCTTTTTACCAAATACATAATTTTCTCGAATTCGGAGAGAATAATTTTATTACCGTCATCGAAAATAATTATATGAAAATGGTGACATTAATAATATTATTTTGGAACATTAATTTATTTTGTTTTCAGCCTGTTTTACCACCTCCGGATAACTTATCTGGTACTGAGGCTGTGTTCCAATTTTAATTTATATCTGGGTAGTGCATATTTCCATACCCGCAGCCTAATTGCGTAAGTGAATTTTCCAAAGCAAACAAGTCGATTCTTTCCCAAAAACGACTCTACGTATTGCATATAACACTCTGAACGGAAAGGTTATGATTTTGACGTAGAACTGATTGTAAAGAATGAACGAAAGCGGAAGAATCGAGATAATAATAATAATAAGTATTAAATGAATGTGTTGTTCATGTCCTATTTTTAAATGCTGAAGTGGGTATGCACCGGGATGTGGTCGCAGTGGACAAGGGACTCACCCCGTTGTCCATGGCTAAAGAGAACTGACGAACGCAAAGAGGTATGGCAAGGCAAGGAGCTACACGGGCGCTTCTATCGGGCTCTCCATGGGCCCGATGTAGATTTCCCAGCGTCCGTATCCTGGCTACGTTTCGGTGACCTTTTCGGGGAAACTGAAGGTTTTGTCTGTGCAATTATGGACGAAGTTATCCTGACGAATAACTACCGGAGACATATAATGAAGGACGGGACGGTTGACGTGTGTCGGGCATGCCACCGTCCTGGTGAATCCATCAGACATATTATCTCTGGTTGTTCTCGCCTGGCTAACGGCGAGTACTTACACAGACATAACCAAGTGGCCAGGATTATTCACCAGCAACTTGCTTTGAAATACAATCTGGTGGATTCTGAGGTACCGTATTACAAGTATGTGCCCGACCCAGTTCTCGAAAATGACCATGTCACGTTGTACTGGGATCGGTCTATCATCACTGAAAGGACTATTGTTGCCAATAAGCCGGATATAGTGGTGATAGACCGATTAGCGCGCCGCACAATGATAATCGATGTCACCATCCCACATGACGAGAACCTCGTGAAAGCTGAGAAAGAGAAACAAATCAAGTATCTCGACTTAGCACACGAGGTTGTCGACATGTGGGATGTGGACTCGGCGATCATTGTGCCGATTGTCGTTACGGCCAACGGCTTGATGGCCAATAGCCTCGATGAACATCTATCGAGGCTGTCATTACACGGTTGGATCAAGGGTCTGATACAGAAGGCAGTACTTCTCGATACGGCTCGCATTGTGAGGAGGTTCCTGTCTCTGAAGCCCTAACCACCGGTAGCTTGGACCCTGTTCCCGATACCGGTTGGCCTCTATTTTTTATATTTTTAAATGTTTTTAAGTTTTCTTTTTATTAATATTTAAAAATGTATAAAGTAAGAACAAGAATAAATAAAGGAAATAATAAGTATTAATAAGTTTAATTAATTATAAGTATGTAACGTAACGGAGGTGGTCACTCCTAGCTCAGCTTCAATTTACAAAAAATGTGAAACCCTGAGTTTTAACATTTTTTGTAAATTTTGAAGGTGATAAAAGATTTATTTATTTTTATATTCCTTGTGCTTTTCGCTTAAATCTTTCTTTTTCTCGTAGTCATGGTATAAAATATAGTATGCAACTGTTGAATAAAACGGATTTATATCAGGGCCATGAATCACTCGCGTCGCTCAGGATTCTAACACTTGAATCACTCGCTATGCTCGTGATTCAATCATCATGAATCACTCCCTACGGTCGTGATTCAGTTGAAGGAATCCTTCACTTGTTCGTGATTCATCTATGGCCCTCGCTTTAAAACCGTCCTTTATTTACTAGTTGCATAATATACTATTGTTTCATCGCAATCGGTTCATTCTATCAAAAGTTAGATGAATTTTAAAGTGGTCGAGAAGTAAAATGATCACAACACACGCAATTCAGATACTCGGACAGTTGAACTCCGTACCCGGTAGATGGCGTTGTGCATTTGAAGTCATTTTCTGAATGGCGATGTTAAGATTCTACGCGAAAGAATGACCCTAGAAAAAATATTGGTAGGTAGGTAAGTAGGGTAGGGCAGGCAGGTAGGGTTTAGAGATGGGCGTTTTCGGTTTAATTCGCAAACGGTTATGTAACCGATATACTGTTTTCATATCGATATCGAAAACGGTTTTCAGATATCGATATTTATTTATTTATTTAATACTTTAAGCACATAAACGTACAGAGGCGGACTTAATGCCCTAGGCATTTTCTACCAGTCAACCTTTGGGTGATGGAGAAACAAATAGTGGTAGGTGCAATTACGATAGTAAAATGGATTTGAATACAAGACCTAAATATAAGCTATAAATAAATTCAATTTAATTATACAATAAATACTAAAACAAATAAACTAAATACTACTTAACTATTAGTTGAGATAGACAATAGGGAAAAATCATCGCTGTGCCGATACTACTGCCAACTTCTTACGAATGTGTTCGCGAACTTTGACTTTGAAGGTTAATCGGTTGGTTGCCATCCTGATTTCCGGGGGGAGAGTATTCCACAAAGAAATAGACTGAATGAAGAAAGAACAGTGAATGAAGTCAGTGCGGTGAGTAGGACATTGAAGAAGGCGGTTATTTGATGATCGTAGATTTTTATTGTGGTTGTCGCAGATGTATTGAAAGTAAGGGGCCAGATAACTAGGGGAATTCGGAGAGTCAAGAAATGAGTACAATGTAGTTAGTGCCCTTTGCTCTCTACGCTGGCGTATGGGAAACCACTTTAGAAGCGACCGATGCGCAGAGACATGATCATATTTACGTAAATTGAAAACAAATCGAATGCAGTAATTTAGAAGACGGTCAAGTTTGTTGAGGAGATATCAGTAGGACAGCGATATGGTTCCTATCGGTTGTGAAGTTTGCGTTTTGCTCGTACGTTTTTGGATTGTTACGGTTTTAATTTTGAGTTTATTCGTTCGTTCGTCGCAAGTAGTTTTGATTCGATACATAGAGTTTTTGTGATATCGGTTATTTTGTTATGGATATCGATATGATATGATATCGAATCCCATATCCAATATTAGTTACGTTTTGATATATCGGACCCATCCCTAGTAGGGTTGGGTAGGCAGTCAGTTGACGCACACCGCGGGCACATCCAGTTTGGAAATAATGGTGTCTGATTTTCTAGTTTCTGACACTAACTCCTTTTGGCATATAAGTGCCCATTACTACCGTTGTTGATTGGGCATGCCATCTCCTCTTTGCTGAGTGCAGGACCGTGGTTTTCCAACGCGCACAAAGCTTCTGAACAGTATTGTCGCTCTGTAAAGTCTGTTCCTATTACTTAATCCCACTACTATTATAAACGTGAAAGTTCATATTGTTTGTGTTGTCTATTTATATGTATTTATTATAGTTAACATATATATGTATATCGCTATTTTAACTATATGACGGCGGGAGCGAGAGCGTAGCGATATCATGGACATCTTGGTGTAGGTACCATGATGTAGGGGTACTCGGGTAAGCAGTAAAACTTAGGTTGGCGCACGAATCACAGTATTGTTTATTCGGTGATATTTACAGTCAAATAACAAAGATTCGTATTGTACGATGAACCGATAATCCTGGTCTTATGATCTCAACAATATGGCGTTGAATGCCGACCGATTTTATCCACGCATAGCGTCACATTTTTTAAGTGCCCTCTCGCGGAGTTCATCGAACAACCCGAACAACCAATCAGAGTAAAGTTTACAGGTTGACAAACATTATGAAATACATCGAACAAACCAATAGCCAATAAGAGTGAAGTTAACAGGTTGACTACATTATGAAATCTACGAGTTGTAATGTTGCCATCTGGAATCGCTTGTGACGATTTATAAATATTTGTGTACACATTTTACTTTAGTAATTGTTTCTTTTTTTTAATGCATCTGCCATTTTAACTCACCGCCACACTTGGTTGACTGGTAGAGAATGTCTTAGGCATTAAGTCCGCTGTGAACTTTTAATAAATAACGGAGCTAGGTTGTATTAGCCAAAACCCCCACGGACAACGGGCCAAATGGGAGTCTAAGTGCAGCAAATGGAATCGCTTATTTATTTATCTAATACAAGAGGAATAGCACATTACAACAGCGGCCAGTAAACATAGAACATAGTACATAGAACTCATTTTTTCAAATATGATTACTTTTCAGAATCAATGACGACAACAATATTTTTTTCCTTTCGTTGCATCCGTGTTCATTTGTTTTTTTTTTATAAACAGCTTTCTCTTTGCAAGCCAGTTCGAAAAAATAAAACCTATAATAAGTTACCTTCTTGGTTGCCATGTTTCGGAGTAAAAGATCGTTCCATTCTTAAATTACAAGACAGATATGAGATTACTATGTAATTTATTTGGCCGCTAAACACGACAGATATGGATGTTCATACAACTTTTGTCGGCCGCTGCTCGCATGTATTTGGTAGGTTGTCAAAATAATGCTCAAATTTCCAGGCATGTTTGAGAAAAATACTTATATACCATTGGTAAGAGTATAATATGAAATTATCTATCTTTAAAATTCCACTACAAAATAATCCTTCTCCAAACTCTGATCTCCAAGCACCATAATATCAACGAAAACATAACCTAATCAGGTATTCTATCGTTATCAGTCGATTAGCAATTAAACTCTCGAACGATGAGGGTGGTACGTACCTAGCGATTAAATCGTAGTCGTGGATCGACTCGCTAATTTTGGGGCTACTTGCGGCTATTTTAGAAGACGTTGGCAATAGCTGCGGTTGCTTTTATGGAGATTTAAGAATCTAAAGGGCTGTATTTTAGATGTGATTGCACAATTTTTGGGCTCGTGTCTTACAATAGGCACCATCATCAGATAATCTTAGATTTCTACCAGTCGAATTATGGTCAACGTGAACAAAACTCCAATGGTATTAAGTTCGCCTTTATACAGTGAGATTTTTTTGTCCATATTTTTGTAATAAATTTAATAATCAGTGTTTAAGACGTTTGCTGCTGCCAATCCATCTGCCATTGGTTTAAGTAACAGGAGAACGCTTCAAAGGTGGTATTAAATAAGATAGAAAATCCAGTAAATTAGAGCTACAGTTAAGTTAATGTAGAAGTGATATTGGTAATTGCACAAGGCGCTTTCTGTACGTATCTGCCTATACGGAGATTATCTACTCGTGTAGATATCTTCATGAATATCTTCTATCACTGGGACCAACTATGAGAGTTGTTAGACTCTTATTTGTTTTTTTATTTACTACTAGCTGACCCGGCAAACTTTGTTTTGCCATAAAATAATAATATAAAACACCAAACATTCATCTACCCTACATACCCTACCCACCCTACCCTACCCTACCTTACCCTACCTACCCTATCCTACCCTGCCTACCCTATCAATTTGTTTTTGAATATTGACAAATATTGACATTAATATTTATACGAAAACGTCACGTCACTCAATTGTTTTGCCTTCCCGGAACCTCTTCACTAACACTTAAACTTTATGGTATGGTATTAAAGTTCAAATTGACTTTTAAGTATTGTTACGAATCGTTTGTATGGGAGAAAAGTGTTGTTTTTAGACTTTTTCAGGCAATTTTTAATTTTTTATCTCCGTAAGAACCTTCTCCTAACAATAACAAACACAACAAAAAAAGAATTAGCATAATCGGTTCAGTGGTTCTCGAGATTTGCGCTTAGCAACACATTTAGCGATTCATTTTTATATTATATATTATAAGAAGAGAGTTTTAGACTATTATTGATTGATCAATAATTGTGTTCCTTCAACTACCAAATTTCACCAAGAGTCGTGATTCGCTTTTGAATTGAATTAGTAATTTTATCCGCCGATAGATACCTATGAGAAATGAGAATAAAAATATGATAAATTCAATATATTCAGAGGCTAGACAAAGTGTTATTTTAACAGCGATAGTGATATTCGTAGAAGTTAAAAAAAAATTACTGACGTGACACATCCCGAAGGAAAAAAAGGATCTTATAAGTTTGACGTGTATACCTTTTTTATCTTGCTCTGGGTGAAGCGGGAGGGCGTGTCAGTCTTTAACTGACTAAAACCCACCCGTGTTCCTTCAGTTGCTTATTTCAGGGACGCGGTAACTCTATTTCAAATTTATCCGCGACTGACGTGTATACCTAGTGTATTTGTTGCTTTGTGTATTTGTATATCTATCTGTGGCATCATAGCTCCTAAACTCGTGAGCCAATTTTGATTATGACTTTATCGAGAGTGTTCTTAGCTATTAATGAAAATCGGTTCAGAAAAAAGTTATGGGCGTTTTACTGTTTGAAGCGGGGTGTTTTTTCAATATGTTGTATCATAATTA
This sequence comes from Orthosia incerta, assembly GCA_948252205.1. Classification (NCBI taxonomy): domain Eukaryota; kingdom Metazoa; phylum Arthropoda; class Insecta; order Lepidoptera; family Noctuidae; genus Orthosia; species Orthosia incerta. The sequence goes on along the minus strand of OX411756.1, from coordinate 26,096,201 downwards.
CGTGTTCAATAGATTGTCGATCGAAGCGCGTCTCTATTTTTAATGGTGTCAACAATTTTTAATTTTACTTGATAACAATCCCTATCGCAATCATTGGTCGTAATAGAAGGTCACATTCGTCTAGAGCCGTTAGTGTCAAGAAAAATTTTCGCGTCCTCTAACTGAGGCCTAAGCCGGAGGTGAAAGTCGCCTTTGTATGCATGTATAAAGTATTAATATTGTTACAAGATAGGGCAACGCCATCTAGTGACGAGTAGAAGAATTTAGTAGTTACTAGTGGCGCCATCTAGTATCGAATAGCGGAACTAATCTTCTCGTGTCGAATGGGATTTTCCAGAATGTTCGAACCGAACATTCTGGAAGTTTCTAGTCGCTTCGGGGACAGTGAGTTCGAAAGTGGATTGTTCTGGAAGTTTCTCGAATTATCTAGAACAGTATGGAACGTTCTAGAAACATCTTCGGTGCTATATAAAGAGCGGTCGGGTTCGTCGTGAGGCAGTTTCGATTCGGAAGCGACACAGAGCGATCAGAAAAGGAAAATAGTGCGAAGTAATATAATTGTTTAAGAAGTGTTTTTGTAATAAAGTGTGATTAATTGAAGTCTGCTGTTTAAATAATTTATCCCTGAGCCCCAGCTCGTAACAATATACCTGCAAAACCGAGATAAATAAAACTCAAATTGTCTGCACAGCTTTCTGCAAAATAGGATATGCATTTAAACAAATGTAATCCTCTCGAAATCAGTCGGGATTAAAATGTCGTCGAATTTAAATGAAAATCACATTTTAATTGTTGGGTTTCGGAGTTTACAGAAAAGCATGGTAATGCAATAATGGATATTTGTTCAAGAGTTTTAATACTTTGTCTCTAGTAGATAATTATATTGTTCCTTAATGATCCACGGGTTTGGAAGTGGCTAATTTGTTTGTTATTAGTGGTTTTCTCAAGGGTGTGATAAGAAAATGTCTGTCTTTTGTGGTCTCCTTGTATCAAATTGAAGCAATTAAGTCTACCAAATGATGAAAAAACCTCCTTTCTAAGTTTTTTTTAAGGGTACACTAGTCGACGGCACGAACTATTTTGTGCGCGGGGTTAAAATGCATTTTATATCAACCGGCAACACGTGTGGAAGATATAGATGCTGTGATGAGCAGTAGGAAGCTAATTCGCGTACGAATACACACTTTTGCAAATTTGTAGCGAAATGGATTAAGAAATTTGTAGCGATTTAGGACGAAATCGGGCGCGCGAAATTTTATAAACAGACCTTTGGCTGTCTAGATATCATGAAAAAACTACTAAATCTATCTGTTCAAAATAAAATTATTTGCATTGTTAAACTACTAATCTATCCCTGTATGGAGGCCGTTTTGCAATTTCCGTCTTCTTATGGTATTTATTTGCGCCCAAAAATGCGTTAAAATTAGTGTCGAAATGTGGAACTTTCGACGCTCATAACTTTCAAATATTTTCTATTTTTACTTTTTTGCTTCAGTACGCGTTCGATTTTTGCTGAGAGCAGTTGTGTTACATGCGATCGCGCGCGTATCACAGTGTAAAAGTGCTAACGCATCAAAATAACGCCGGCCAGTCGGATGCACCGCAATGACCTAGTTATTGCGTAATGCTGACGGTTGCAGGCGAATAGTTTTTGTTAAGGCGTAGTTAATACTCGCTTAACTTCCACAATGAGTTCGAAAAAGGAAAAATTTACCGTGAACTTATCAACAGAGACTGAACATCTCTTGTACAAGTACCTTTGTGAAGAACAAAGGCAGCGCGAAAAGCTGCAAAAAGACCTAAATGACTTAAAAAGTCACATAGAAAACCTCCAGCAACAGCTGAAACATCAAGAGGAGAACCCACCAAAATCATTAACTACAACCGCCCCTGAGACTTCTTCCCCGCCTGTTGAATATACAACGGGTAAAGAAGAACTCGCTCAAGAAACAGGATGGATACGGCAAAAAAGCAGGAAGAAAAGAAAATTGAACACCTCTCCCGCCCAACCCACTTTGAATGAACAAGAAAGTGAAAATAATAAGGGTAAGGAAAAACCCATTAAAATTCCTTTGCCACCACCAATTGTAGTAGATGGTTTCCAGGATTACCAGAAATTCTACGATTTTCTGTCTGAGAGCCAACCAGCTGACGTGTTCAGCATCAAAATGATGAACGGCGATACAATCAAAGTAAATGCCAAAAACGATGATTCGTACAGAGCAATTACAAAGGCCCTCTCACTCAACAATTGCCTCTGGCACTCGTATGAGAACAAGCAAGAGAGACCAATTAGAGTTATGGCAAAAAAAATGCATTTCACATGCCTTCCGAAGAGAATTGTTGAAGACTTGCGTGGCAAAGGCTACAAAATTCTAGAAGCAGTCAACAAATTGAGTTGGAAAACCAAAGAGCCACTCAATATGTTCATGCTAACATTCTCAAACGATGAAGAAACTAGCAAAATTTATAACATCAAAACTGTATTGGGGTGTAATGTGGAAATACAACCAGTAAAATCCACAAAACTGGTACCTCAGTGCAAAAGATGCCAGGCTTACGGCCATACGCAAAAGTACTGCTCCAAGGAGCCGAGGTGCGTAAAGTGCACAGGCAAACATCTCACGAAGGATTGCAGAAAATCAAAAGAGGAGAAGCCAAAGTGTGTCCACTGTGGAGCACCACATCCAGCTAACTATAGGGGATGTATCGTAGCGAAAGAAATCCAGCAGATACGAAACAAAAAATCGAAAGGCAATAATACTGCCCCTCAAGAAAATACACGTACGGGAAGAGTCGAAGTCCCCATCCAGCACAATCGAAATCAAAGCACAATGAAAACTATGACAAAAAACGTATCCTATGCCCAGGTAGCGACAAGAGGCATAGCCAATGCGCCTTTGGTTGATATGAACAGTGACAAAAAGTTGGATGAAATCTTAAAGTTAATGACATCATTCGACGAGAGATTGAAAAAAATTGAAAATAGCAACAAAGCTGCTACTTCTAAGCCACAAAAATGAATACTGCACTAAAAATTATGGCGTGGAACTCAAATGGGTTACAAAAACATCAGAACGAGTTACAAGTAGTATTAGACATAAAAAATATTGATGTGTGCCTCATATCAGAAAGTCATTTCACAAAGCAATCTCACATTAAGTTTAAAGGGTACAAAGTATACCATGCACTCCACCCAGACAATTCTGCAAGAGGTGGTAGTGCCATTATTGTAAAAGAAAACCTACAGCACTATGAAGAGTTCAAATACGAAGAGAAGGACATCCAAGCAGTGGCGATTTGTCTACAAACCAAAAAATATCCTGTAACAGTATCTGCCATCTACTGTCCACCACGGTATGTGATAAAAAAAGACCACTATATGAACTTTCTAACTCGTTTTAGAAGTCGATTTATATTAGGAGGTGACTTCAATGCTAAAAATACGTATTGGGGCTCCAGATTAACAACTACTAAAGGCAAAGAACTACTAAGTGCCATAAAAGAGTTGAAATGTGATGTCATATCAACTGGCAAGCCGACCTATTGGCCAACAGATCAAAATAAAATACCGGACTTAATAGATTTTTTTATAACCAAGGACCTATCAACTAGTTATATAAAATCGGAACAAAGCTATGACATGAATTCAGATCACTCTGCAATATATCTAGAAATTAGCGAAACCATTCTTTATAAAGAAAACAGGCCCACTCTTGTTAATAAATGTACAGACTGGGAGAGCTTTAAGTCCAGATTGAATGATCAGATAGACCTTAAAGTTCCATTAAAAACACCCGAACATCTAAACATAGAAGTCGAAAAGTTCATAATGCATATCCAGCAAGCAGCGTGGGAAAATACACCTGACTTCAACAAGAAGACGAAGGGAAATACTTACCCGCTCACTATCAAGCAACTCATTATGGAGAAAAGAAAACAGAGAAAAACGTGGCATCAATCTAGGTGCCCTGAAGACAAACGAAAATTGAATAATCTAACAAAAAAAATAAGAAGACTAATCCAAGACTTTAAAGACGAGTCAACCAAAACCTATATTCAAAGTCTAAGTAACGATCAAAGGACAGACTACTCTCTTTGGAAGGCTACTAAGCACTTAAAAAGGCCGATTACCCAAATCCCACCTATCAAATATGAAAATGGACAGTGGGCAATAACTAACGAACAAAAAGCGAAGAGGTTTGCAGAACACCTAAAAAATATCTTCCAACCAAACGACGGGGAAATCATTGAAGATCACACTTTGCTTAATATGGTGACATCGGAAAATGAAGTTACCATAAAACTAGTAACACCGAGAGAAGTCGCGCGAGAAATAAAATACAATATAAGCACACGAAAATCACCAGGGTACGATTTAATAACAGGAGAAGTTCTTCATAACCTACCAAGAAAGGGTCTGGTTAAATTAACGACCCTTATCAATGCCGCACTAAGGCTTAAATATGTACCAGACTTGTGGAAGGTGGCTGAAGTAATAATGATAGCTAAGCCAGGTAAACCGGCTCACGAAACATCATCATATAGGCCTATTTCCTTGCTACCAATAATGTCCAAGCTATTTGAAAAGCTGTTACTCAGACGACTAAAACCTATAATAGATTGCAAAAACATAATACCAGAGCACCAATTTGGTTTTCGAGAAAAACATTCTACTATTGATCAAGTGCATAGGATTACAAATGTAATAGAAAACGCCCTAGAAGACAAGAAAGTATGTTCTACCGTATTCCTAGACGTGGCGCAAGCGTTTGACAAAGTATGGCATGAAGGCCTTATACATAAATTGAAGAACTTGTTACCGAAGCAGTTTGCAGATATATTGGAGTCCTACATTCTAAACAGAGTCTTTAGAATAAGACAAGAAGATGCTTACTCAGAACTGAAACAAATAAATGCTGGCGTACCGCAAGGAAGTGTGTTAGGTCCGGTCCTGTACCTACTATACACTTGTGATATTCCTGAATTAGAGCAAAACACGATTGGGACCTTTGCTGATGATACAGCTATAATGGCTGTAGGAAACAACCACGTTGAAGCAGTAGAAAAGGTTCAAATGGCTGTTAATAAAGTTTATGACTGGACCAAAAAATGGAGGATTAAACTAAATGAATCCAAATCTGTTCACATAGATTTTACCAACAAAAAACACCAGTATTCTCCAGTTTATATTAATAATAAACAAGTTCCATACGAGAATACAGCCAAATATCTCGGTATGACCCTTGACGCAAAGTTACGCTGGAAAGCCCACGTCAAGAAGAAAAAAGAAGAACTCGACTTCCGATTTAAAACAATGTATTGGCTGCTTGGAAGAAACTCCATGCTGTCTGTGCAAAACAAATTATTGCTATACAAACAAGTCCTGATGCCAGTTTGGACTTATGGTATTCAGCTATGGGGCTGCACCAAACAGAGCAATATATTAATCATACAACGATTCCAGAACAAAGTGCTAAGGGCAATTGTAAATGCACCTTGGTACATACGAAATGATGACCTCCATCGGGACCTAAAAGTTGAGTTCATCGAAAAAGTGATCAAAAAATTTGCAGAAGCTCACGAAAAGAGACTTCATCAGCATGTGAACGTCGAGGCAATCCAGCTTCTCGACCACACAAACATAGTGAGAAGACTAAAAAGAACAAAACCGTTCGAGTTAGTGTTTAGTGAATGTGAATAGTGTAACGTACGAAAGTGCTACCAAATAAACACAAGAACGAAGTGTATTCCCCTTAATAGAGACAATAAGAAAAGTGCTACTGGACACATTCTTACTAAAGACAATTTAATAGTTTATGTTATAATTAAATTACTTATTAGTCTATTTATAAGGCTAGATTGTAATAAGATTAGGGTCCATCCTATTGATGAACCCTAGAAAAGGAAAAAAAAAAAAAAAAAAAAAAACTTTTTTGCTTCCATACAGGGCTAGATAATGATGAGACAAATTGATATCAAATTATTTATTTTGAACGTACATCGTCAAACAGTGGAATAATCCCCAAACTACGTTTGTATGGAAGAATTTTTGACTAGTGTAACCTTAAGGCATGGAATCAGGTACCATTTTGGTAACCTGATTGATTCCATGTGGAATAAAAATATAAAATTTGCTCACTCTCGAACGACGCACAGTCTAAACCGTTAGGCTAAAAGTACATATGGAGGTTTACCTAAAATTTCCTTTTATCAAAAGGAAGGATTTTTAAGAGAATTCGATTCAGTTTGTAAATTATAGATAATCATGGCTGATCGTTACTAGAAATTTGGCCACCCATGTAATTTGCAAAACAGTTCAAGTTTCAGACAAACCAAACTGGAACGGCCACAAGTTGTTATAAGTTCATTCCTTTAAACAGTTCAATAAATTCAGGATGATGTCAAAATTAATGGAAACCATTAAACCGAAAATGTCTCATCAAAAATAACAGATTTAAGATAAAATATCAGATAATATTTGATCTCGCCGCGCCTCTAAAATAATCAACATTTAAACTGTAAACTTTCCTAAACGCTACAGTTTACTTGGAAAATCTTCACTTCCGCTTGCATTAAAACCTCCTCAATGTAAAAGCTATCTTAAATTCAAGCTTTAAGATTTAATATTCATTGCATAAAACAAAGTCTCTTATGTGTCTTATCCGGAATCTTTGTTGCTACTTGCAACAATGTTCTTGAGCGTATCATAATAAATCTTATTACGCGGATATAAGATACAAATTGGATTGGTGATTTGATTTTATGTGCTCGGTGCTTGGGTGGAGAATGAAGCTTTATAATGAGAGATGTGTTACATGGCGGAGCAAAATAAAGGGGTAAGTAGGTGACTGTTATAAGGGTAAGGATGCAAGAAAGTGTATTTTACAAACAAAGAAGAGATTTTCGCTTTTTAAGTGGAGGATTTCAAAAAAAGGAGGATGTTCTCAATTCGTCAGTTTTTTTTTGTATTTGTTACCCGATTACTCAAAGACGCCTGGACCGATTTGAAAAATTAGTCTTTGTTTGAATGGGTATACTTTTTGGGTGGTCCCGTGGTCATCAGGTTAGGATTTGATGATGGAATCCTGGAGAAATCGAAGGAACTCCATCGTCGACCACATCATCGCTTACCATCAGGTAAGATAATGGTCAAGCGCAAGCCTATAGACAAAAAAAATATATAGAAATAAAGCGATGTTGGTATTTTCATCAACAATGCAATTCCACTTACAACACCTTCTCACACCTTCTCTAGAATGTAACAAATACTTAGCCCGCATCAAAATCGGTTCAGTCAAATGCGAGTAAATCGCGAACAATCATACATACATACAAACCTACAGGTCAAACTGAGAACCTCCTTTTGATGTCAGTTAAAAAGTAACGTATGTTTAATTAAAGTGATTAAATCTTTTTTGTGGTTTAAATAGCAAAAAAAAAAAGAAAAGTAAATTATATTATTATTCTTTAAAATAACTCGAAAAAGTTTAACTATAGCCAGATATTAAATAAAAAAATTGAACTGTTGGAAGATTAAATCAACTAATCACGGTCAGCTGACGTGTATCAGAAGGTTTAAGTCACCCAAAGGGCAATGGATAAGGCTATGCTCGGAGTTTCCTTACGTGATCGAATCAAAAAATGAAGACATCCACGTGAGAACTAGGGTTATCGACATAGCCCGAAAAATTGCCAAACCTTTGTGCCAGTGGACAGAACGGGTGGTCGATGGGGCCGAAAAGTTCTGGAGTGACGACCGCGAACCGGAAGACGTTGCGGTGGAAGGCCTCCCACCAGGTGGACCGATGACCTGGTGAAGGTTGCGGGGATCTGCTGCATGCGAGACGCATGGGACCGGGCAATGTGGTGTCGCTTGGGGACGGCCTATGTTCAGCAGTGGACATCTTTCGACTGAAACAATGATGATGACGCGTATTTGACCGTCTGACACATTATTTTGTGATAAATTTCGTTCTTCAAAATCTAACAATTCTCAATCAAATTTTTTTTCTCTTTTAATTAGACTTTTTACAATATTTTTCAATCATCATTATAGCCCTTTGCTAAGAATAGTTACAGCACTGATAACAGTATTTGTGCCACATGTTAAATTTAGTGTTGTGTTTTTTTTTTTTTTTTTTTTACTTTCATTATAGATTCTTATTATAGATTCTTTTACCGAAATGTGTGAACATTGTAGGCTTTCTAGATTTCTAGATGATTGTTAAAATTTGTTAACTTTTTATTTCGTTTTACATTTTTTTTTTGTTTGTTCTTTAAATTTCGTACGACTTATTGTCGGGCCTACGTTGTCCCCCCATATCCAAGTATTAATGCTGTAACATGGAAATATTGTAAACACAATTTTTTTTTAAAGAGTAACCATGGAGTTTCTTGCCGGTTCTTCTCCATAGGAAACGACTAACCCGAACCGTGCACCTTTTGTCGACGTTTTATAAGTGCCCATGTAGGCCTATGATAAATAAAAAAAATTGATTTTGATTTTGATAGGCACATGAGAATGTTTAACTTTGTCTCCAAGACTTTGTTATTGCTCTTCGAATAAAAGCTGTCCAAAATAAAAAACTTTACAAAAAAAACAAACTGACTTCCAAAACAAAACACTGCGAAGCGAAAAACAACATTTTTTTCTCAAGTCGGTGTCTTTGGTACCTATTGTTTACCGTTTTTCGACACCTACATTGGAAAAGAAAGTTATTTTTCGGAACTTGCTCAAAATAAAAACATTTTGTCAAAAAAATAACTGATTTCAAATACAAAACACTTTTTTTTTTTTATTCAGTTCAAAGAATCAGAAGACGGCTTTCACCATAGTCGCATTTTTGACCTCGAGCTCCTAAACTAGGTCGGCGCTAAACCACATAATCCTGCGGCTTTGGATTGGAGTGACTGGCTCTTAAACTAATACTTTCTTAACGTGTCACGCTGGAAGTATTTAAAAATAATTAGGTGTTTTAATTAAATGTTGCAAGTGTGAATAAAAGTGGGCAGATATCTATGAATTAATTAACGTTTGTATTAAGAAAAAAAACATTTAGGGTCGATTTCTGAAGTGAGAATTTGCAGTTAAAAACGTTTTTTTTTTTTTATCTTATATAGGCTCGCGCTTGACCACCATCTCACCTGATGGTAAGCGATGATGTGGTCGATGATGGAGCACGCTTGCCTAGAAGTAACCTATTCACTCTTGACTTAAAGACCCCTAGGTTGTAGCTATCGGGAAACACAGACTCCGGCAGGGAATTCCACTCCTTAGCTGTACGCATAATAAAAGTATTTTCAAAACGTTTAGTGCGTATCGGTGGGATGTCCACCATGTACCGATGGCGCATCGCCGTACGTCTGGTAGTCCGATGATGAAACGGGCTGGGCGGAATTAGATTATGCAATTCCATCGCACATTCCCCGAAATGTAATCGATAAAAAACCGACAAGCCGGCAACTCGGCGACGATGTTCAAGGCTCTGGAGCTTTGACTTAACCAATGCCTCATCGCCGATGAGACTCTTGGCCCGCTTTTCGATCGACTCTAGTGCATCAAGTTGGTATTTGGCAGAGCCGTCCCAGAGATGAGAACAGTACTCCATGCATGATCGAACTTGCGCTTGATACAAGCTGAGCAGCTGTTCTGGCGTGAAGTACCTTCTCACGTGTCCAACCCAACCCTAATGTAGTGCCAAACTTCAATAGATTTCAAGCTAACGCACAATATTTGACAAATACTCAACTTCACATGATTTACTTAGAAATTAGGTGTTGAGAAATTATAATTTGAGTAAATATGTGTCACAAACATAGGAATATGGCCATAGCCACAGATAATATAATACTAGCATACAGATGTCTAATCCCATACAAAGGAACTGTTCCGACGTAACTAGCGTTTTTCATCTGATTAAACTGATATTTTTTGGAAATCGAACGCGTTCGGTTCCGTTCCACGGCGATGGATGGTGTTAGCAGTGACTTGCAAGTAACAGGGTTTACTCGGTTTGTGAATATATTTTCGTTAAATACAGTGACGATTTGTTTTACAGTTTTTTTTTAACGTTTTTACAGTTTCATTGCACCAAAATGTGTTACAATACAAATTTAAACAATCGAGTAGAATGCCTCAGAAATTTAAAACTTAATTTAGATGCGCCTATTGGCATCAATTTTAAATGATCCGTTCAAATAATTTTTGAAAAGTGTACTAAGAGCCCATCATTTCATCATCATCATTTCAGCCGAAAGACGTCCACTGCTGGACATAGGCCTCCCCCAGGCGTCGCCACATTGACCGATCCCGTGCGTCTCGCATCCAGCGCCTTCCCGCAACCTTAACCAGGTCATCGGTCCACCTAGTGGGAGGCCTTCCAACGTATCGTCTTCCGGTTCGCGGTCGCCATTCCAGAACTTTTCTGCCCCATCGGCCATCCGTTCTGCGAGCAATGTGCCCTGCCCACTGCCACTTAAGTTTGGCAATTCTTCGGGCTATGTCGGTAACCCTGGTTCTCTTGCGGATCTCCACATTTCTGATTCGATTATGAAAACTATGATTTGCCCCACAAATTTCTGAGGAAACTCCGAGCATAGCCCTCTCCATTGCCCTTTGAGTGACTGTAAGCTTCCTGATAAGGCCCATTGTAAGCGACCACGTCTCAGAGCCATATGTCATCACTGGCAACACACACTGGTCATAGACTTTCGTCTTGAGACACTGTGGTAAGTTGGACGAGAAGATACCGCGCAACTGCCCGAACGCTGCCCAGCCGAGTCGGATTCGACGGTTGACCTCTTTCTCGAAGTTGGCCCTACCCAATTGGATCGTTTGTCCCAGGTAGACATAGTCGCCCACAACTTCGAGTGTAGAGTCTCCGACCTTGATAGGAGTGGGTGTAACATGGGCATTCACCATGACCTTGGTTTTGTCCATGTTCATTTTAAGACCCACTCTTTCGGAAGCTCTACTGAGGTCAATTTTGCATCAATTTTAAATGATCCGTTCAAATAATTTTTGAAAAGTGTACTAAGAGCCCAGTATTCCATAATTTTGTGCTTATGAGAGTTGATTAAAAAATAACATACAATTTTATGATCAATTCCGGAAAATGTTAATTTTACACACAATTCAATTACGAAACAATGCATATCGCGCTATCTAGTTACATTTATGATTAAATTAATATTTTTATACCATTCCACTCTAAAAAGCTTATTTTATTCACTGAAAACAGTGAATAAAAAGCACTTTTACTCACTGTTATGGTGTTTGAATTTAGAACACACTAATATATATTCGACGTCCATCTCAATGCTATACAACCTTCTTGTTCATAAAATACTCACAAACTCCTTGTGCAAAGAATATTCGACTTTCAAACTTCTTCATCGATTTAATTTTCAGTTTGTTAATAGGTATTTAAGATTTCAATAATGATTTTCATGATTTTGATTTTAGTCTGGGATGTTTAGTGAATACTTATTTGGATTGTAATTCTAATATTAATTGCATTGGTGTTTAATTAATTATAATAATGTAACGTAACGGAGGTGGTCACTGGCCCCTGAAACGCAGATGCTGTTACCTAGCTCAGCTTCAATTTACAAAAAATGTGAAACCCTGAGTTTTAACATGTTTTGTAAATTTTGAAGGTAATAAAACATTTATTTATTATGTATTATTCCTTGTGCTTTTCGCTTAAATCTTTCTTTTTCTCGTAGTCATGGTATAAAATATAGTATGCAACTCTTGAATAAAACGGATTTATATCGAGGGCCATGAATCACTCGCGTCGTTCAGGATTCTAACACTTGAATCACTCGCTATGCTCGGCCCATGGCCCTCGCTTTAAAACCGTCCTTTATTCACTAGTTGCATAATATACTATTATTTTAATCTGATTTAATTTTAGCTTCATTGTGATACCTAACTTGATTTTAACTTGACTTGATTTTTATTTTATTTGTGATTCGATTTAATTTTTATTTAATTTTTATTGATTCTTTTTTATTGTTTTTCTAATTTTTTTTTGATATTAGTATTACTTTTTTATACATTTCCTTAATTTTAAGTGTTTTTTACTGGTGAATATGTGCATGTAAGATTCACATCTAGTAGATGTCAATTAGACTTTTTTCTGTTTGACATATTTTTTTGCTAGTATGATTGTACATCAGTTTTGTGAATTATAATAAAAAGTATAAAAAAATTGAACCGAATTTTCATCGTTAGCGCTGGGCCCCGTGCATAGCTTACCCTTATATCCTAACTAAGTTTTTTGCTCCACTCAACTCAATCAAGTTGACGTCGGTTTTTCCAAGAGCAGTGGTGCCCCAGTGGTAACGGCTGCGTACAATACAAGTTGTGAGTGGGTTCGAACCCAGACAGAAGCTCTACTTAGTGTACATTATGTTATCACCACTGCTCTCAAAACGGTGAAAGAAAAAATCTTGAGAAAACCGGCATGTTCTAGAACCAAAAATTCGAAGACATGTGACATCCCGCACTGGGCCCGCGTGGTGGATTACTGCCAATTCCCTCTCATAGAGAGGAGCCCTTCAGGACCTTCTAATTTTACTAGCAGTGAGAACATTAAAAGGCTGATGATGATAATAATGAAGTTTGTCTATTGTTAGAGTCATGTGGATTGGAGTAAACCTTGAATTTTCTAGACAATATTTTCTTTTTTAGAAAAAGTTTTAATCTTAAGATTTTTTGAATTTCACTGCTGGACATAGGCCTCCTCCAAGCATCAGCACACCGATACATCTAAGTTGTCTTGTTCGTATGTAGCAAATTCTCGCAAATCACCGTCCATCTTGTGGTGTCACCCACGCCGTTTGCTCGGGCAACATAATAATATGTCCTTGTAATTAATTCATTTCCCATAATTAAAACTTGAGTGATTGCATGTAGGTTCATGATGGATTGACTGTTTGGCGTGCACGTGTAATTATGTATTTTATGGGATATTATAAATTGCATATCAAATAAAATAATCGTCTATCAATACATACTCATCATTTATATTCTTTTTTACATCAAATAACTTACAAAATGTTTAGCAAAACTCAAACTGCAGATAATTCGAAATTATACATCAATATGACATTACTTTTTTCCTCATAATGCAATACAGTTAAATTTATTTTTGTACAAAAATACTACATACATAGCAGAAATACTAACTGCACAGCAAATTTTCCATATTTCGTAGCAAAATAACTATCTCAGTCGCATATTAACCAGTAAGTACAACAAAACCTGTTCATCACATTTGTCCTAATTTTCAAGAAGTCATTAGTCCAAGAGCGAGCGAAGCGAGCTCGGGAACTTAGGGCACCCCGACACGGACAGGTTAGGTTCGAAAAGATGACGGCAGCTGAAGTGAGCGAGCAAAGCGAGCGAACTCAGCTCCCGTCATCTTATTCGTGTTATGTTACTTTAGACCCTTTAGACAGAAATAGGAGCCCCGCGCAGCGGGGCTCCGTCGACATTGTCATTAAATAGTAATTGTAAAAACTTTAACCATGGATTTAAAAGAAAAAAGAGTTAACATGTATGATGTGCATTAAGATAATTAGCTGTGCATTAATAAAAAAGCTTTTGCTTTAGGAAAAATCGCTGTACGCTGCGAAAATAAATTGTAGTGTGTTTAGTGATATTTTGCGTTGAATATTTTGCTGCGCAATCAGTAATTTTGATGAGAATTCGGAATTTTATTGCATAGAAAAAGGATATTTTTTGATTTGCGTTTAAATACTACCCATATTTTATCTTTCCTGTTTTCTCTCGAGCTCGTGGCTAAATAATAACAGCCGCACGGGACGCTTGACGAGGTCGGTCCGTGGATGGGTGACCATTTCAACATACCGAGTTTCCTCCGTGCCTCGGAAAGCACGTTAAGCCGTTGGTCCCGGCTGTCATTTGAAGATCTTTGACAGTCGTTACGGGTAGTCAGAAGCTTGAGATCTGACACCATTCTTGCCAAGAGGTACCGTGTTACCCAGTTACTGGGTTGTGGAGGTCAGATAGGCAGTCGCTCCATGTGAAACACTGGTACTTAGCTGAATCCGGTAAGACTGGAAGCCAACCCCAATATAGTTGGGAAAAGGCTAGGCAGATGATGATCTTTCCTGTTTTATTCACTCTTACATGATAATAGAATGGGATTAAGATCCCTATTTTGCCAAACGAATAAGAAGAATGCCACTTTGTCTAAAAGGGCTTAGAAAAAGTGAGTTTCGATCATCGATAACGATTCTAGAATATCTAGAAGATCTTGATCACAGTCAATATCTAGAAGATCTTGATCACTGTCTAAAGGTACTCAATCGTAGGCTAAGCTCTGGTGGTAAGCGATGATGTCGCCGACGGTGCAGCACGCTTGCTTAGAAGTAACCTATTCATACTTGTCCTAAAAGTCCCTAGATTGTAGTTATCGGGAAATAAAGACTCTGGCAGGGAATTTCACTCATTAGCTGTATGCTCAATAAAAGAATTCCCAAAACGTTTAGTGTGTATAGGTGGGATGGGCCACCATGCATCGATGGCGCATCGCCGTACGTGTGGTAGTCCGATGATGAAACGAGCTAGGCGGAATTAGATCATGCAGTTCCATCGCACACTCCCCGAAATGTAACCGATAAAAACCGACAAGCTGACAACTCGGTGACGATGTTCAAGGCTCTGGAGCTTTTACTTGACTAGTGCCTCATTACCCGATGAGCTTCTTGGTCCGCCTTTCGATCGACTCTTTTACAATATGTTTCTAGGGGTTGTCATGCGCTGCTAGAATGTCATGTGGTCATGAGGGTCTAGACGAAATGTCAATCTATCAGCGATGGCTATGTTCAAAATGCCAATCGCTATTGCGATGTTTTCCACGTAGAATATCACTTGTCTTCTAGCTCTGCCTAAACTGAAATTCTGTTAGTGATACTAAGCGATAGCGACTAAAGAAGTGCTAAACTGTAAAAAAAGAAAGAAAAAAAAGAAAGAAAAAGTGTTTACAAAATCGACATACAAAATTTTCGACATCATAAATTAAACCCTTAATGGAATCTAGTATTAGTAAGTACTTAAATTATGTTAGTAAAGAAAAGTAAGATTAAAATAAAATACCAAATTTGAGTACAGTAATGGATGATGAGTAAATAAATAGTAGTACTCGTAGTAAAGGATTGTCCATCTGACATTTCGATAGTGTATGTTTACATTATTGACGTTTTCAATCAACGCTGTCTGTTATCACTGTGTGTTTTTATTATATTGTCATGTGTGTGTGTGTGTGAGAGAGTGTGTGTTTGTGTGTGTGTGTGAGTGTGTGTTGTGTTGTGTTAACACATTCAAAAAACCGTCGGTTCAATAATTATGTCACAATAGCTATGCAAACATTACTTTATTTAACGATCAAAAACTTAAATCACAAAAAGAGACAAAATAAAATCATTAGTACCTACTCCAGAATATTTACTGTGAAATTGTAAATGTCAGACATTTTGAGCTTCGAGCTTCACAATTTATCTGTTGTAAACAAAACGAGCTTCATATAAAAGTCTTTCAGGCTATTTGTCTGTCTGTTTATGATATTTTAATTATTTGATTAATTATGTGAAAAGTTGAACAGTGGAAAATGTGAATTTATTTGTTGAATGCAGAATAATAAAATTATTTTCATGACGGTTGAATGTCGTAAACGTAATGACGTGAATAATTTATATTGTGATAGTAAAAATGCAGTTTTATTATGCAAGTTGATGGCTTGTTATCCTAGAAATCTTTTGTGAGCTCTTACTGTGTTTTATAATAATTAATGTTGACTTCGATGAATTCGAAGAACCTTTCACCAAAGGGACTTGTGGAGTGAGGAATAGGGATCGAGGAATAGCTTTCATTGTCCTATCCTTTGTGTTTCTTATAACAGCGTTCGTTTGAAGTATCTCCATTCTTCATATATAATTATTTAGCACTTCGCCCGCGACTTCGTACGCGTGATCCATATTTAATCCTACAGATGACTTTTTAGTTCACCCCCTTAAATATTGAATTTCCAAAAATCCCTTCTTAGCAAGAAAAAAAATAATTAAATATATATATATATATTTTTTATTTATTTTTATTTAAATATTTATTATATTCGAATGTATTTTATTGTTTTTATGTGTGTCCTCAGAACTTTTTACAAGATGAACCGATTTAATTTTTTTTTTCTTAAACCCTATCAACCCTAAATCATAAAAAGAAGCCCAGTAAAATAAAATATTTCAAAAATCTTTAACACCCTCTAAATCGTCGTTTAGGAGTAGTTTTGTAAAACTAATAATAAAAACCTTACTATGTACTTATGTTAGTATTTATGCCAAGTTTCAAATATGTAAACCCAACAAATTTGCACCTTTTCACCACTACGGGTAGAATTTCCAAAAACCAATAAATATGAAATATAAATATATGAATTCATTTATCAACCAATAGCGTAAATCTTTAATTTCAAGTGTCACACTTAAAAGCGTAGAAATTACACACAAACTTTCAACCCCCTTTTTACCTCCTTAGTGGTGGATTTTCCAAAAACCAATAAATACATGATTTCTTTTTATCACCCAAGAGTATAAATCTATAAGTTCAGGTATCCAACTTACAAACTATATAAATTTTATACAAACTTTCAACCCCCTGTTTACTCCCTTAGAGGTAGAATTTCCGAAATAAAAATAAAAACTCATGGTTTTTTTATTAACCAAGAACGTAAACCAACAATTCCAGATGTTTTACCTTCCAAACCGAAGAAATTTCGCATCAAGTTTCAACCCCTATTTTGTCCCATTAGGGGTGGCATTTCCAAAAACTAATAAATACATGAATTTTTTTCATCAACCTTGAACGTAAATCTAAAATTTCACGTGTCCAACTTACAAACTGTATAAATTACATTCAAACTTTCAACCCTCTTTTTACCCTCTTACGGGTGGAATTTCCAAAAACCAATAATCACATTAATTCTTTTAATCAATCAAGAGCGTAAATGTAAAATTCCACGTGTCCAATTTAAATACTGTTGAACTTAGGGGTGGAATTTTCAAAAAACCTATCTTGGTGGCACTTACGTCACCTGAGGAAACACCCTGCCAATTTTAATTTTTATGCATCAAGCGGTTTTCGATATTTCGTGATGAGTAAGTGAGTGACCTCTCGCTTTGATATATACGAGTATAGATTGACGATTTCAAACACGTATTATCAGCCCATAATGTTCTCACTGCTGGGCAACAGGGGGTGACCATAAACTCCTGTATGTATGCAAGTCATATACATCTGTCCCTTACACACACTCAAAATAACCTTACTCTAAGAGCTTATGGTCACCCCCCATGCCTCAGATCCTCTTTGTGAGTGGGTTTAGTTCGTAAAATCATATTGAACCACCATTATTATGATGTAATTTGTCTTAATTTTTTGGTTCTAGGACATTCTGGTTTCCTTACAATGTTCTCCGTCAACGTTTTGAGAGCAGCAGTGATGAAATAATCTATTCTAAGTAAATGCCTCTCTGAGTTTTAACCTACGGCCTAAAACTTGCAAACTTGCAACTTGCCATCAATTTATAACACACTAGCTTCTGCCAGCGCGAGCGGCTTCGCCCGCGTGAATGTTGAAAATTATCCCAAGGGAACATATTCCCGGGATAGAAAGTATCCTAAGTGCTATTCCTGACTATAATCTATCTCTGTGCCAAATTCCATTCAGATCCGTTCAGCCGTTTGAGCGTGAAGAAGTAACAAACATACAAACACACACACACACACACTCAGAAACTTTCGCTTTTATAATATTAGTGTGGTAAAAGGCCTCTAAACACTAAACCTTATTGAAATACTGAACATCCTTACATAATCCTGTCTCTGCATATCCCCCTAGTGTATTGCTTGAAGCTAATATAAACCATTTAAACGGCCACTGAGAATTTTAAGACATTTAAAAGTTTAAAATCAAGTCCGCTGAAAATCTCTTAAGTGCCTAAGTGAGACTAAGGGAGTTTTTTGTGCTCTAACGTAGTAAGTGTTGTGAGCGAAGTAGCAGTTTTTCTTCGAATGCTGCTATTTGTTTTAATGGTCTTAATCAGGGAGGGCAGTGGTGACCCAGTGGTATCGTCCGCGACTTACAAGTTGTAGTTCGTGGCGCCCAGGCAGGCGCTTTACTTTGTATAAATTATTTCATCACCACTGCTCTCAAAACGGTGAAGGAAAACATCGTGAGGAAACCGGCATTTCCTAGAACCAAAAATTCGAAGACATGTGACATCCACCAACCCGCACTGGGCCCGCGTGGTGGATTACGGCCCATTCCCTCTCACAGAGAGGAGGCCTGTGTCCCAGCAGTGGGAACATTAATAGGCTGATGATGTGATGTGAATCAGCGATGGATATTGAAAGTGATTCGATTTTTGGTAACTCTCATCCAGCTTCTACCATCCTCCCTGCGAAGGTCTTCGTTCCACCTAGCTTGAACGCCTCCTACCTTACATTTACCAGTTCGCGGTCTCCACTCAAGACCAAGTTCTACCACAACGGTCATTGGTTTTACAGCGAATATTGAAGGATCTTTTTCTCGAAGTTGGCCCTACCCGACTGGATTGTTTGTCCCAGGTAGACATAGTCCACACCATCCAGAGTCTCCGGCCTTTATAGGAATGGGTACAACATGGACATTCAACATCACCTTGGCATCAAAATAATATACCATCCGAGAAAACCCGGGATAAAACTGGATAGAATAATTGTTTAAAGGGCAAGATAAATAATTAATCTGCCTAGCCTATTTCCAACTATGTTCACAGCCGTAACCAACGGCTTAACGTGCTTTCCGAGGCATGAAAAAATCTCGCCCTATCCACGGGCTGACCTCGCCAGGCATGGCTTAACCTGGAAGATCGACCCGTGAGGCTTTAATAAACTTATAAGACAAGAGAATGTTGACCTTATATTCATGAAGCTCAAAACACAATTCCTTCTTTGTTTGAACTCACGATACTCATAAAACGTGATCCCTTAAAATCTTCAACAAACAATCCATACTTACTTTGCATTCGTTTCTATGTGAACTTCGAACTCCCGATCTTCGAGCCCCGATAAAATAACAGACACAGAGATTATAAAGCACCTCATCTTCGGAAAGGAAATTAGATTCCAGGCGTGCCCTTTCTGAAGAATTTTAATTTAAAACATTATTTATACTGGAATTGACAGGTGGATTATTATCTGATGATTGAATTCAATTTTAATAGATTTAATTATGTGTTTCAAACCTTTGACCTTTGTTATGAGTATAATTATCTATACATATAATAAATCTGTAGAAAAATATTTTCTGTACATCGAAAAAAAAAACAAAATAAATAGCCAGGGTGTTAAAGGACAACCAACAGAACCCATTTCTAGCATTTTTGGAATTTTTGTCTGTTTGTCTGTTTATTTGTGCACGCATCACGTGAAATGTACGAAACCAATGTAGACAACTTTTATACATAAAAATTGTGCGTATCTTGAAGAATTACTTAGTTTTTGTTTCATCGCAATCGGTTCACTCTATCAAAAGTTAGATGAATTTAAAGTGTTCAAGAAGTAAAATTATCACAGCTCACGCAATTCAGTTACTCGGACAGTTGAACTCGCTATTCGACAGATGGCGTTGTGCATTTAAAGTCATTTTCTGAATCGCGGTGTTAAGATTTTACGTGAAAGAATGACCCTAGAAAAAAAAATTGGTATGTAGTATGTATATTTTTGAGTATGTGGAGTAGGCAGGCAGGCTGGTAAGTATGGTAGGGTTGGCAGTAGACATGGGTCGTACTTGCAAAATCGAGTACCAGGGCTTCCGAGTACGTCTACTTTAAGAAACCAGGTCCTAAAACCAGGGCTCGGGATACTTTCAAGTATTTTCTATCTGAATAGGAAATTGACCCGTTATTTTGTATGAATAAGGAGCACAATCGCGTTTTCGAATAAATACCTATTTACAGTCGATTACCTTCCTACCTCCATGCCAAGTCCTGTTCGATTAAAAAATACTTGCATAGGAAATTGAAACGTGACTTCCTATAAATAAGGAGTACAATCACTTTTACAAAAAAATACCTACTTACAGACGATTAAAGTTTCTACTTCTATTCCATCCAAGAGCCCTGTTGGAAGAAAAATACTTGCATAGGAAATTGAACCCTGGCCTCTTATTAATAAGGAGCACAATCGCTTTTACAAATAAATACTTGCAAAGACAAACCATTAAAGTAAAAATACTTGCATACGAAATTGTTCCGTATGCTCTTACAAATAAGGAGCATGATGGCATTTTCGAGAACTAACGCGGTCTTGCAGAAACGCGGAGAGTAGCCGTATAAAATACTTTGAAGTCTTGCAAGTATTTCGGGTCGGTACCTGGTGTACGTACTTGGAAGCAAATACCTGGTGTAAAAACCTGGTCGCGTAAATACGTACCTTCCCTAGTTGGCAGGCAGATGACGGGAGCGAAGCCGCGGGCACAGCTAGTATTACATAAGTTACTTCTAGGTATAGACATTTTTTTTTAAAACATTGCCCCACACCACACTATGAAATTCTTCCTGTATCGTGGGTGCGTTTACACACATATAAACTCACAAACACAACACCCAGAGCTGTAACTACTATCTGTCATACAAATATTTGTTTCGTGCAGGAATCGAACCGGCGACACGCAGGGAAGCAGTCAATCGCTCAACCACTGCGCCAACCGTGCGCCCCATAGAGACTCAACAACTTACTTCTTGGCATCTTCCACTACATTTTAGCTTACCATCAGATGAGATGGAGATATAACGCAAGCCTCATCATCATTTTAGCAGTAAGACGTCCACTGCTGAACATTGGCCTCCTCCAAGTATCGTTACATTGACCGATTCCGTACGTCTTGCATCCAGCAGATTCCCACAACCTTAACCAAGTCATCGGTTCACCTAGACAGAAGCCTTCCAACACTGCGTCTTCCAATAAGTGGTCGCCACTTCAGAACTGTTCAGCCCCATCGACTATATGTTCTGCGACCAATATCCTCTGCCCACTGCCACTTAAGTTTGCCAATTTTTCGCGCTACGGTTATAGATTACCGACTAAGTACCATCACAGAATGTATGGTACACGTTTTATATCGTTTTTCGCTTTGGTACGCTTTACAATTATGATTTTCAATATTCCAATTTTAAGGAACAATTCGCGCGAAAATAACACCCTCAAAGAAATTAATTTCCGAAAATGTATGTATTGGAAATTAATATCCGTTTCGTGGCAATATGTTCAGATTTATTAATAGGTACATACCGAGTGGGCAAAAAATCGTGGATCCAACTAAAGTGGGGGTTATTTGCAGTAGGTCCTAAAGTAACTACTAACCTTTTTCTTTTTGTCACTTTTTTTTTACTTTTTATTTTATTTAATGTAACAAATATATTAACATATATACAATTGAATAATCTAAAAAAAATAAGCCTATATACAAATACAAAGGGGAGAGGGAAAAGAACCTATTGTGCATCAAAAAATTCGTCCACATCGATGTCAACGGGAAACGTGCCCAAAACGCTGGCAGCATTGCCACGTTGGATGGTTATGCTGATTCTCTGGCCGAAGAAAAGGCCAGCCCTCTGGTCACGTGAAGAGTCGACGAGCTTTGTGCTAATGTTTAAAAAAACTTGATGCTCACTCGGACCAAAATCCGTTTTTTTATAAGCTATTGCCCGCGGCTTCGCTCCCGTGGACCACCACACAGGACCCGTTTTTGGGATTAAAAAATAGCCTTTGTCACTCAGGAATAATGTAGATTTATCTATTGGTGTAAGAATTTTTTAAATTGGTCCAGTAGTTTCGGAGCCTATACGGTACAAACAAACAAAAAATCTTTCCTCTTTACAATATTAGTATAGATTATAATATTTTTTTACAGCAAATAGGTCGCCCCAACTATCGTCCTGTTTCATTTGATCCACGATTTTTTGCCCACCCTTGAAGACCAAATAGACGAGAGCGGCGGTGAGCGAGGAACCACTGGATGAGAGACACCCTGGACTGGTCTTATTCTTTACGTGTGGTGGTACGTCTCCACTCACACCATTTGGTCTCTGTAGGTTGCCATGTTTATTGCAGCGTACTTCCAAACCAGTAGATGTGGTGATGCTTAGAGGAGGCCAATATCCAGTAGCGGATTTATTTCGGCTGAAATGGTGACACAGTGGACTGACAACATTATTCTAATAACTGTTCAAGATTGCAACCCTTTCGGGCCCTGTACTCACTTTTGTGAGTATGATTTTACGATTTTTTATAAGCTTACTCGGGAACGGTAAGCGAACGGGGACGAGCTCGCACGAAAGTGAGGGCAGTCGTTTATGCCTACGATTTTTTTCGCGGCGGAGGGTGGCGTGTCTGTGGGTCAGTGTGCGATCGAGTTCGAGCGACGCGAACGTGTCGTGACCTGTCACCGGGCTGATTCATTCTTTTGTTCTGGTAACTATTATTCAGGTATGTTCTTGTTTTATTGTGTTTAGAATGAGTGGAAAATAGCCCGTAAGATTAAAAATAGTGGATTACTGATTACTTTCAACGGATTCTGGTGCCGCAAAAATAACCCTCATGAATGTGAGGGCTCGGTTTGAACTTTAATATTTGTAGGTATTTTCATACAAATTAAAAACTGTTTTGTGCTTTGTTTTAGGTATTGTTTCGATGTTAAACAATCACTATGAGTAGAAGAAATTTATTACAAGACGACGATGGTATTTTGGACGCATTAAATGACTCGGACTTCGGTGGCGAGTCCGATGAAGACGAAAATTGGATGCCCCCAGGGGATGGGCCCGACAGCTCATCTGATGAAGACCAGGAGGAAGACGATAGGGCTCCTGTTGTGGCAGCGCCAGCTGCTAGAAATACCTGGACCAGACGGATGTTTCGCGGGAAACCTATGCCTTCAGTTACTACAACTGTGGAAGAAGTATGCATTTTGTTTAGTAATCTGGTTTTACGTAACTCTATGAACTATCTTACTTATTTCAACACATGGTTTCATTTTTTTAGGTACTATCGCCTGCTGAATACTTTGAGAAGTATTTCACAGAAGAAGTGTTCGAAAAACTCGCACTGTGCACAAATATATACTACCAGACAACTAAGAATGAGGTGCTGAAACATCCTATCACTGCAGCTGATGTAAAGAAGTTCTTTGGTGTTAATGGTATCCTTGGCTGTGTGAAATATCCTAGGATCAAGATGGCGTGGCTGCAGCGATTTAGGTTGCCGTATATTACAGATGCACTGACGAGAGACAGGTTCTTTCTGATTAGGACCAATTTACACATTGTTGACAAGACAGCTGTTCCAGCTCAAGAGAAAACTCAAAATCGGCTATGGCTAGTTCTCAACTCAAAATCGGCTATCGCTCGTTAACGCATGGTATGAATATCGTAAGGCGGCACAGTCAAACAGACAGAAACCCATGGATTTTTTAGATTTCAAGCTGACTGTGTCAGATTTTTTGCTTGGTGGAACGACTAGAAAGAGACAACGTGATCCTACAGACGATTTGGCTGAGATGCCTGAAACGTCTCATTACAAACCAGCTACGATTCCAACAATGGATAAAAGACTCGATGGATACAATCACTGGCCAATATGTGACACAATAAAAGCACCAAGATGTTGTAGACTGAAGAGCTGCAGCAGTCGATCAAAAGTTAGATGCACAAAGTGCAACGTTTATCTTTGTTTATCTAAAGATAACCACTGTTTTTACGTATTTCATAATGAAAAATAAGGAGGGGGTTATAATGTTAAAAAAATGTGATTAAAGTTGCGTCCAAAAAGAGAATCATGATTAAGACTGAAAAAATGTTCCTAATAAGTAATAAATGTTAGTTTTGTTGATTTTATTCTAAGCCATAAATGTTAAATGATTAATACTGTTCATTTTATAAAGATTTTTACTGTTATAATGATAATTACAGTTTAATTTCCTATATTAAATGGTCTTATTTCTCAACCCTCACAATTGTGAGTGTACGAAAACTTGGCCCAATCCCTCACAATCGTGAGTATCGTGAAAAACCGATTTTCAGTTTTCCTAGATTTTTTTCAGTAGCATATTTTTCTTTACCTACCCCAAATTAACTAGAAACAGTAACTTTCATTTTAAAATATCTTTCCGTTTAGCATCAGGCCTGAATATCGAAAGAAGTCACATTATAGTTTAAGACAACAGCTAGTTATGATACAAATTATACACTAACATTCCTTTCAAAATCACATCATCAGCCTATTAATGTTCCCACTGCTGGGACACAGGCCTCCTCTCTGTGAGAGGGAATGGGCCGTAATTCACCACGCGGGCCCAGTGCGGGTTGGTGGATGTCACATGTCTTCGAATTTTTGGTTCTAGGACATGCCGGTTTCCTCACGATGTTATCCTTCACCGTTTTTGAGATCAGTGGTGATGAAATAATTTACACAAAGTAAAGCGCCTGTCTGGGTTCGAACCCACGACCTACAACTTGTAAGTCGCGGCCGATACTTTTGGGCCATTACTGCTCTCTTTATTATTAATTTCTTTCAAAATCAGTATAAAATAAATTTGGTGAATAAATTAAGGACATGGAATTATTATATTTACCTGTATTTTTTATAAAAACAAAAAGAGATTCGTGACAAATACATGAGGTAATTATACTATTTCATTTTCTGACTATTATTTCAAATCTAAGATAAGATAGAGGTGAAATAAAATTTGATATTTATGGTATTTAGATCTGTCAATCACGATGATAAATATCTAATATATAAAATTCTCGTGTCACAGTTTTCGTTGCCATACTCCTCCGAAACGGTTTGACCGATTTTGATGAAATTTTTTGTGCTTATCCGGTATCTATGAGAATCGGCCAACATCTATTTTTCATCCCAAAAAAAAAAAAAAAAAGAATATGGTAGGGTAGGTGTAGGGTAGGTGTAGGGTAGGTGTAGGGTAGGTGTAGGGTAGGTGTAGGGTAGGTGTAGGGTAGGTGTAGGGTAGGTGTAGGGTAGGTGTAGGGTAGGTGTAGGGTAGGTGTAGGGTAGGTGTAGGGTAGGTGTAGGGTAGGTGTAGGGTAGGTGTAGGGTAGGTGTAGGGTAGGTGTAGGGTAGGTGTAGGGTAGGTGTAGGGTAGGTGTAGGGTAGGTGTAGGGTAGGTGTAGGGTAGGTGTAGGGTAGGTGTAGGGTAGGTGTAGGGTAGGTGTAGGGTAGGTGTAGGGTAGGTGTAGGGTAGGTGTAGGGTAGGTGTAGGGTAGGTGTAGGGTAGGTGTAGGGTAGGTGTAGGGTAGGTGTAGGGTAGGTGTAGGGTAGGTGTAGGGTAGGTGTAGGGTAGGTGTAGGGTAGGTGTAGGGTAGGTGTAGGGTAGGTGTAGGGTAGGTGTAGGGTAGGTGTAGGGTAGGTGTAGGGTAGGTGTAGGGTAGGTGTAGGGTAGGTGTAGGGTAGGTGTAGGGTAGGTGTAGGGTAGGTGTAGGGTAGGTGTAGGGTAGGTGTAGGGTAGGTGTAGGGTAGGTGTAGGGTAGGTGTAGGGTAGGTGTAGGGTAGGTGTAGGGTAGGTGTAGGGTAGGTGTAGGGTAGGTGTAGGGTAGGTGTAGGGTAGGTGTAGGGTAGGTGTAGGGTAGGTGTAGGGTAGGTGTAGGGTAGGTGTAGGGTAGGTGTAGGGTAGGTGTAGGGTAGGTGTAGGGTAGGTGTAGGGTAGGTGTAGGGTAGGTGTAGGGTAGGTGTAGGGTAGGTGTAGGGTAGGTGTAGGGTAGGTGTAGGGTAGGTGTAGGGTAGGTGTAGGGTAGGTGTAGGGTAGGTGTAGGGTAGGTGTAGGGTAGGTGTAGGGTAGGTGTAGGGTAGGTGTAGGGTAGGTGTAGGGTAGGTGTAGGGTAGGTGTAGGGTAGGTGTAGGGTAGGTGTAGGGTAGGTGTAGGGTAGGTGTAGGGTAGGTGTAGGGTAGGTGTAGGGTAGGTGTAGGGTAGGTGTAGGGTAGGTGTAGGGTAGGTGTAGGGTAGGTGTAGGGTAGGTGTAGGGTAGGTGTAGGGTAGGTGTAGGGTAGGTGTAGGGTAGGTGTAGGGTAGGTGTAGGGTAGGTGTAGGGTAGGTGTAGGGTAGGTGTAGGGTAGGTGTAGGGTAGGTGTAGGGTAGGTGTAGGGTAGGTGTAGGGTAGGTGTAGGGTAGGTGTAGGGTAGGTGTAGGGTAGGTGTAGGGTAGGTGTAGGGTAGGTGTAGGGTAGGTGTAGGGTAGGTGTAGGGTAGGTGTAGGGTAGGTGTAGGGTAGGTGTAGGGTAGGTGTAGGGTAGGTGTAGGGTAGGTGTAGGGTAGGTGTAGGGTAGGTGTAGGGTAGGTGTAGGGTAGGTGTAGGGTAGGTGTAGGGTAGGTGTAGGGTAGGTGTAGGGTAGGTGTAGGGTAGGTGTAGGGTAGGTGTAGGGTAGGTGTAGGGTAGGTGTAGGGTAGGTGTAGGGTAGGTGTAGGGTAGGTGTAGGGTAGGTGTAGGGTAGGTGTAGGGTAGGTGTAGGGTAGGTGTAGGGTAGGTGTAGGGTAGGTGTAGGGTAGGTGTAGGGTAGGTGTAGGGTAGGTGTAGGGTAGGTGTAGGGTAGGTGTAGGGTAGGTGTAGGGTAGGTGTAGGGTAGGTGTAGGGTAGGTGTAGGGTAGGTGTAGGGTAGGTGTAGGGTAGGTGTAGGGTAGGTGTAGGGTAGGTGTAGGGTAGGTGTAGGGTAGGTGTAGGGTAGGTGTAGGGTAGGTGTAGGGTAGGTGTAGGGTAGGTGTAGGGTAGGTGTAGGGTAGGTGTAGGGTAGGTGTAGGGTAGGTGTAGGGTAGGTGTAGGGTAGGTGTAGGGTAGGTGTAGGGTAGGTGTAGGGTAGGTGTAGGGTAGGTGTAGGGTAGGTGTAGGGTAGGTGTAGGGTAGGTGTAGGGTAGGTGTAGGGTAGGTGTAGGGTAGGTGTAGGGTAGGTGTAGGGTAGGTGTAGGGTAGGTGTAGGGTAGGTGTAGGGTAGGTGTAGGGTAGGTGTAGGGTAGGTGTAGGGTAGGTGTAGGGTAGGTGTAGGGTAGGTGTAGGGTAGGTGTAGGGTAGGTGTAGGGTAGGTGTAGGGTAGGTGTAGGGTAGGTGTAGGGTAGGTGTAGGGTAGGTGTAGGGTAGGTGTAGGGTAGGTGTAGGTAGTGTATGGTGTAGGGTAGGTGTAGGGTAGGTGTAGGGTAGGTGTAGGGTAGGTGTAGGGTAGGTGTAGGGTAGGTGTAGGGTAGGTGTAGGGTAGGTGTAGGGTAGGTGTAGGGTAGGTGTAGGGTAGGTGTAGGGTAGGTGTAGGGTAGGTGTAGGGTAGGTGTAGGGTAGGTGTAGGGTAGGTGTAGGGTAGGTGTAGGGTAGGTGTAGGGTAGGTGTAGGGTAGGTGTAGGGTAGGTGTAGGGTAGGTGTAGGGTAGGTGTAGGGTAGGTGTAGGGTAGGTGTAGGGTAGGTGTAGGGTAGGTGTAGGGTAGGTGTAGGGTAGGTGTAGGGTAGGTGTAGGGTAGGTGTAGGGTAGGTGTAGGGTAGGTGTAGGGTAGGTGTAGGGTAGGTGTAGGGTAGGTGTAGGGTAGGTGTAGGGTAGGTGTAGGGTAGGTGTAGGGTAGGTGTAGGGTAGGTGTAGGGTAGGTGTAGGGTAGGTGTAGGGTAGGTGTAGGGTAGGTGTAGGGTAGGTGTAGGGTAGGTGTAGGGTAGGTGTAGGGTAGGTGTAGGGTAGGTGTAGGGTAGGTGTAGGGTAGGTGTAGGGTAGGTGTAGGGTAGGTGTAGGGTAGGTGTAGGGTAGGTGTAGGGTAGGTGTAGGGTAGGTGTAGGGTAGGTGTAGGGTAGGTGTAGGGTAGGTGTAGGGTAGGTGTAGGGTAGGTGTAGGGTAGGAGGTGTAGGGTAGGTGTAGGGTAGGTGTAGGGTAGGTGTAGGGTAGGTGTAGGGTAGGTGTAGGGTAGGTGTAGGGTAGGTGTAGGGTAGGTGTAGGGTAGGTGTAGGGTAGGTGTAGGGTAGGTGTAGGGTAGGTGTAGGGTAGGTGTAGGGTAGGTGTAGGGTAGGTGTAGGGTAGGTGTAGGGTAGGTGTAGGGTAGGTGTAGGGTAGGTGTAGGGTATGTGTAGGGTAGGTGTAGGGTAGGTGTAGGGTAGGTGTAGGGTAGGTGTAGGGTAGGTGTAGGGTAGGTGTAGGGTAGGTGTAGGGTAGGTGTAGGGTAGGTGTAGGGTAGGTGTAGGGTAGGTGAATGTTTGGAGTTTTTATGGCAAAACAAAGTTTGCCGGGTCAGCTAGTTTCATAATAATATATTCAATCATGCCCCAAATGTTTCGACGGAAAAGTTTAAGTGCTAAGTAGGTAAAGCCTACAAGCCAAAACCTCTACTTTTTTGTAATCCCCGAAACAATTTCAAACAAAATAGGTGCTTTTGTAATAGTTACGTAAAGTACTTAAGCCATTTTATGAAAATTGTTAGACCGTAACTTCGAGAATAAGGTGGATTACTCAGGTGCTATTTATTATTTTCAGATAATAAATAATTATTATTTCTAAACTCAACCAGATGTAGGCTTAGTTTAAGAAAGCCAATCATCTGAATAACCATTTTGTTCTACAAGCTCGTTCTAATTTTGAAGCAAAAATAATAAGACCCAACATCTTACGAGTCTGTAAGGCCATCAAATAAAAACCCAGCAGAATGGAACAATTTTAGATGTAACATTTAATTTTGGTATAATTTAAAAATTCTTAGTTCCGACGGACGGCCGGACGGACGAGCGTGTTGACAAGCCATCTCGGTCCGGATTTCGTGTTCCGGAAAATCTGGGGACGGTTAGCAGTGTAAGTCATAAGCTGATTGAATTAGATTATTTTAATAACTTCGATTCATTAAATATGTGTCGAGCTATGGCTGATATTTTTCTTAATTTTATAAGTATATCATTATTAAATATTTCCTTTCTTTCCGTTTTTTCTTCGCAAGAAACTCTTTATCTTTTTTTGTTTTCCTATTTTACTTGAAGTATTATCAAGTAAAACTTGTCCATTTAAACAGGACCTACCGGAATTTTCCAAAGACTTCGCTCCGGAAGACTTATCTTAGGGATTGTACATTTCCCCGTCATAAAAATGACAAGAAAAGAAAACGGAATTAGATCCAAGTTGCCAGTGATTTGATATTGCATCTCAATTGCATTTCTTGGCATATTTATAACTACCTTCTCCCATCAGCTTCGGACGCGTGAAAGTCGAAAATCATCCCGAGATAACAATTTATGTAAGTAATTCCTATTCTCGGGAAAAAAGTATCCTATGTGCTATTCCTGACTATAATAAATCTCTGTGCCAAATTTCATCCAGATCCGTCCAGCCATTTGAGAGTGAAGAATTAACAAACATACAAACACACACACACTAACAAACTATTGCCTTTAAAATATTAGTGTGATTAGTGTGATTTTTTTCAGAACAAAAAAGCTTTCACCTAACAACGGATTTTAGATCTACCAAAAATATTATTTTATGAGGTGAAATTTTTTACGTGTTTGTAGAGTAAAACAATACTATTCCATGAAACACGACATAGAATATCAAATAACTTTTTACCTAGAAACAGGTTAAACTTCATATTCCAAAAGCCAGGCAAGAAATTCAAATACATATTTAAATAAAAAAATTAAACAGAAATTCCGCTTCAAAAATAATTGTGCTGTCGCTAAAAGCTTATAACTGGGCCATACAAGCAATGGCTGCATATTTATACAAAAGTCTTTTTCCTCAGATTAATTTTCGCAAATTGTTTTTCATTTCTCTTATAGTTCTACAAGATATTACGTTACATTGTTCAAAGGCGCGTGCCTTCTGTTTAGCTTGATAGGCACTGAGCTTATCTTGAAGGCTAGTCTGGTATTTTGGTATTCCGTGTTAGATACGAGAGTAGACTCTGGCTATTATAATTATGCAGAACTCATAATTAAAGTTTTGTATGTGGTATGCTTTTAAATCTGTTACTTTCGTGGTAGTTGAGCTATCAGATTGCTTAAGCTGTACATTGTTCTTCCCAAATCGAATTAGAAAAATGGTTAAACCTATTAGAAGTGGAGCGTGGCAGTTATTATATTACATGTTAAGTAAATTCCAAGATGTGAAGGAACAGCACGATGTCATTCTTAGCTAAAAACAACAATGTTTACAAGATATCGTAACGTTGACGTGTTGTAAGTTGATCTAATACTTTTGATATTTTGAGTTTTGATTTTTGTATAATACACTATTTAAATAAGAACATTATTGCGAATACTTATACGTCTGTTTATGTTGTTTACGAGAATATCGTGTCAAATTACAACATTATGAAGTAAAACAACACTGCATTGTACAGATTGACTATCCTTCACTAGGTAGAAACAAAATGTCGTAACAACCAACAACAAAAAAAAACAACTATCAGATCGTTTTTCGTGGTACAGACGGTGTTACCTGCCGCATTTTTTTCGGATTCCCACATGTTTTGAATAATCAACATCAACAGCCTATTAATGTTCCCACTGCTGGGGCAGATGCCGCCTCTCTGTGAGAGGGAATGGGCCGTAATCCACCACGCGTGCCCAGTGCGGGTTGGTGGATGTGGATGTCACATGTCTTCGAATTTTTGGTTCTAGGACATGCGGTTTCCTCACGATGTTTTCCTTCACCGTTTGAGAGCAGTGGTGATGAAATAATTTACACAAAGTAAAGCGCCTGCCTGGGCTCGAACCCACCTACAACTTGTAAGTCGCGGCCGATACCACTGGGCCACCACTGCTCCTAGTCGCGGCCGATACCACTGGGCCAGCACTGCTCCTAATGAATAATGCGTAGTTATAAAAGCCAAACTTTACTAGGTAGGTAATATCTGAGAAGCTATAGTTTTTTGTTCATAGGATAACTGTCTTAGATGTTTAGGTAGACCGATGATGTGGTGAAGAGCCATGGAAGTCTGCTGGATGTGAAACCACAAATCTGTTGATTTGGCGATGCTTGAGGGAGGCCTATGTCTAGCAGTACTTCGGAAGAATTTCGGCTCAAATGATGATTGGAATCAGGAAGATTCTTAGTGCGTCCGCACTAAGCATGTCAATTTCACGGACACGGATCGGATGTAGTGCGTATGGCACTACATCCGATCCGTGTCCGTGAATTTTCAGTTCCGAAGTAGCCGCAGTACTTCTTGTAGGGATTCTTGGGTTCTTGCACACTACATCCGAACTCTATCCCCCATATAATTCAGAAGATTTTGAACTTGGAACTTATATTACGGACATGGACGTGTAGTGCGTAACCGTCCTTAGGATATTATTAAAAAAGTCGAAGAGTCAGTAAAAACAATAGTGCCTGAACGTCTTCCACACAAAACAGCGCAGGTAATCATAGTTGACCCCTTTCGTAAGCCCAGAGCGTGGGCTTAGTGGGCTTTCCCATGGGCAAGAATGACGAATTTCCATCACAACTTTCACTCACTACTTACCCCTTTAGGGGTTGATATAACATAACATCACGCCTCTGTTCACTAAAGAGTTGAGCAGAGGTGCGTCTTTATGTAATAAATGGGCAAAGTAATCAGGCTGCTACTGAGAAATTCCAAATGGAATAACCCAATAACACTTTGTCCGCCTCAGGGATCGAACCCAGGACTTTATACTTAGCAGTAGCGCTTGCGTCTACTAGACCAACAAGGTAGACTTTTGATATTGAGTTAACAATAATTATTGCTTCACTTTCATGACATGTCAATCTTGTACAAAATTTCATGCTTCTAACCCCCCGCGGTGTGACCCTGTGCGTTATCTGTCCGTAAACTATAGATTCTTATAAAGTAAGCTTCGATTTATTATTTCGTAGACGAAACTGACAGCTACCAATGACCTTACTTTTTAATGTTGCAACCGTGGAGCATAGTGTTGTAGGTAAGGCTCAATCTTAATTGATTCATCTAATCGATGTGACATGATTCCTCGTAAATAAATGTTTTATGAATATAAAAGTAATATATTTAAATACTAGCTGTGCCCGCGGCTTCGCTCCCGTCATCTGTCACCTTCCTGCCTACCCTACTTACCTACCTACCAATATTTTTCTATAGTCATCAATTCTTCGCGGAGACAGAAAATGACTTCAAAAGCACAACGCCATCTATCGAATATCGAGTTCAACTGTCCGAGTAACAATATTGCGTGTGCTGTGATAATTTTACTTCTTGAACACTTTAAATTCATCTAACTTTTGATAGAGTGAACCGATTGCGATGAAACAAAAACTAAGTAATTCTTCAAGTTACGCACAATTTTGAAATATAAAAGTTATATACATTGGTTTCGTATATTTCACGTGATACGTGCATAAATAAACAGACAAACAGACAAAAATTCCAAAAATGCTGGAAATGGTTTCTGTTGGTTATCCTTTAACACACTGGCAATTTTTTTGTAAATTTTCTCGATGTACAAAAATATTTTTCTACAGATTTATTATATGTATTGATTGATGATGATATTGATGATACCAGTAATAATACATAAAATACATAAACTGTAATTGTAATAAATAAGAAATCAACAATAAAATAAATGCGATTGATAGATTTAAGCCCGACATAAATTAATAGAAATTAAATAAGGGCCGCTAGTTTCCTCAGAAATGTATTTTTTTTTATTTGCCTCACTTTTGATCACTCGGGATACAACATTATTTTATGTAATGTTAAAGTGGGAACCCTCCAAATGTCAGTTGTGTCAAAGAAATTAAAAATAAGGATAAGACATTATTATGTCCAGCAACATTATTCGTCGTTTTCTCTCGTAATTTATTCATAAAAAAACCATGCTACGTAATAAGATATGCAAGTGATCAAACTTCCTCCTTCTCGCTTAGTGGCAAGCTTAGAACGGGAACTTTAAAATTGTGTTCTTTTATATTTTTTTCCCATTTTTTGTTACAATTTCTTACGGCTTCAACATCCTTTGACATTCGAGTAGAAGTGTAACTCAATAAATTGATGACAAATTCTTTACACACAAAAACGAGATCTATGTTTTTCGAAAAAGGAAAATACAAAACAAATACAATTTAAAAACACTGAAGGTTTTATTTTTAGGATAAACTTTTTTATACGGCATGTATTTAAAAGTTATAAAACAAGACTTTGAAAACAACCGTTGAAATATGGAAGAGATTTTTACATTTGGTCTGTTAACATTTTTCTAGGCAAGCGTGCTTCACCGTCGACCACGTCATCGCTTACCATCGATATAGTGGTCAAACGCGAGCCTATCGATAAATAAATAAAATATATTTTTGATAAAAAAACTCTACTACAAATTCAGTTATCTAAGCAGTATTTTGCAGATTTGGAAATGGCGTCAGTAATCATAACATTAGGCTCAAGACTTAGTGATATTCTGCCAGCGACAGAGCGACAGCAGTGATTGTCAAACATTCCTAAATGTATTATTGATATGTCCTTTGGAAATGTTACGTGGTCAATCCCTTATATTTTGAGCTTTCGACTATCGGTATCATTGAGACAACAGAAATGTTTTTTGACACAAAAGTAACACGTAACATGATGATGCTAACTTCCAAACTAGGCCTGAGCCTATATTTTAGGGGCTATTGAACCGTGGTATTAATATCAAAAAAATAAATAAAAATTAAAGCATAAAATGAGATGTGTTGCTACATTTCCTAATGATCAATTTAAATATAATCAGAAAAATTAAATTAAAAACAGATTAAATCCAAAACAAATTAATTAAATTATCAGAATCAATTAAAATTAGTATAAAACTAAAATCAAGTAAAAATCAAGTTACAATCAAATAGAAGTCAAAATCAAATTATAAATAAATTAAAAATAAATAAAATAAATTGAATTAAATAAAAATTAAACTCAAATTAAAATTAAAATCAAACTAAAGTCAAACTAAAATCAATTATAATCAAATTAAAATCAACCATAATCAAATTAAAATCTAAGTTGTATCAAATAAAAATCAAACTACAATTCAATATCAACTCATAATCAAACTAAAAGCAAATAAAAATCCGGGCAAAATCAAATTAAGTACAAAATAATAAACCAAATTTAGATTTACTAAAGAATCAACGTTAAATCAAATAAAATTCAAGAGGGTAGAGAAAACAACAAAAATACTTGGTTGTGGTTTTGTGTAGTTGAGATGAGTTGAGTGTAATGTGTGTAGTGTGAGTGAGTGAAGTTGGGTTCGCACCCTTAATTCTCGTGACTGTTGATAATGTAGTTATGTGGTGAAAGAAAATAACCCTTCTGTTTCCTGATGTCTAGAGCCTCGAAAGCGTCGCCATAGCGATTAGAAAAATGTCATAAATGTAATGGAATGCCAAGTGCTATTGAAATTTCACATGAGCAATCCCTTAAATTTTGGCATTACGACCATCGCTATCGCTGATATAATGACACTGTCTAGAGCCTAGTTTGTATCGTTATATATATTTTTTTGTTTTATATTTCAATATTTTCTTACAAAGATAACATCTTAAAAGTTACCATAGCAACCACCCAAAATCAGAAACGAACTGAACCAGCATTTCCTTTAATGCCTTACCCAAACATCTGTACGAAGCTTGAGAACCAACCGTCCGCAAAATAATTCCCTGTTCGATTATTTTTATTCCCTCGTTTCCATACCGTTTGTGAATACAATAACAATTTGCTACGATCCATCTGTTTTATTGTGAGGGTTTCAGAGGTTTTCTGGGGAAATTTCTAAATAACATATTTGGTGAAATGGAGTGAGCTATGAGGTCTAGGCTTGGTCCCTTTTTTGTGTGTGAGTTTTGTCGACAAGTAAGTGTCTACTGTTATTTGAGCTGACTGTATTATGTGCAGAATTTCAGTGAGTTATTTTGCTTTTTAGGGATCCGTACCCAAAGGGTCTAAACGGAGCCCTATTGCTGTCACTCACGTGTTTGTATGTCCGTCGTCTGTCACACAGGTTTTACAGACAAACGGTTGGAGCTACTCTTCAAATTTTCACAGTATAAGCATCTTATTGACACAAAAACATTCAAAACAAAAAAAAAAAAAGTTAAGGGATAAACAGTTAAAAGGGGCTTCCAAAAATAAAACCAACCCATCGAGTGGAGTATCGTTCTATAAAACTCGTTAGGTACATAAATAGTAGTGTTTTTTGTTTTTTAAAAATATCGGAAATCGAAGGAATGAGAAGCCACCAACATCATCATCATCATCAGCCTATTAATGTTCCCACTGCTGGGACACAGGCCTCCTCTCTGCGAGAGGAAATGTGCCATTATCCACCACGCGGGCCCAGTGCGGGTTTGTGGATGTCACATGTCTTCGAATTTTTTGGTTCTAGGACATGCCGGTTTCCTCACGATGTTATCCTTCACCGTTTTGAGAGCAGTGGTGATGAAATTATTTACACAAAGTAAAGCGCCTGCTTGGGCACGAACCTACGACCTACAACTTGTAAGTCGCGGCCGATACCACTGGGCCACCACTGCACTAAAGTCAGCTTCTTTACAAAATTTTGTACCGAAGAATTATTAATTCTCCATTGACGTATGAACTTCAAATTTAGTGATAATGTTTATTATAACGCATATTTTAATAACAAATACCAAAACATTGATAAATCTGATTTTCTTTGCAATTTTCTACTTTTTTTGTATTAAATCCAACTTATTTTTGCGGATGGTATGGAAGTCTAATGTGCGAAGCCCGACAAGCACTTGATAAGACAGTGACACTTGACTTTGCGGTGCAGTGTTATTCTCTGATACAGCCTTGAGGGCTGATACTGGTCAAACAGAATCACGAATATGTAAATATATGTGAGTCAGTTTTTAAGGGGAGTCTCCGATTGTGTCATTTTGTGATTACATTTGTTAGCTTAATTCTTACTTCTTCTATAAAAAAACATTTATATGTTGCATCAAGGCTGGACGATAGATGAGAAATCAAACCATCGGGCAGGTCGTTGGGTAGAATCGTGAAAATGAAATCACACAAATTATTCGATACACTGCGTTTATTAAAATAGTCACAACTCACAGTTACAATCTTGCTTACTATTATTACGGACCGAGACTGATTCTACGACGTCTTCGCTCTAAGGCGTTCAGTACTCAACTGCCCTATTGCCCACCACGCAAGTGCTTATAAAATGCGTAGTTGCTCTTGATTGCCGCCAGGGGCGTGCTTGTGATTTGTTTTGACGTCCGTACTATTGACTAAACTCGACATGTATTTGAATAAATAAAATATATTTGAGTACTTTCTTATCAGTTGCCCTAGAGGTTCAAGAATAAAATTTGCTTTACATTGAAACTCTTTCATTACAAAGTTTATTACACTTGACTTAACGAGTGCAGTATATTTTTGTTTTCTCCGAAAAGTGTTTGGATAATAATGGATTTGGTATTATATATCTTTTGAATAATAAGCTTCTTCTCTTTTTAACAACCGTTTAAATGTATATTGGCAAAAATTTGTCTACTATAAACAAGCTGTCCCCCGCGGCTTCACTCCAGTCAATTTGCTACCTACCTACGCTACATCATACCTACCTACCCTATCCTACATACCTACCTAACCTACCCTACCTACCTACCTTACCTACCTTCCAATTTATTAGACTATTTATTTAAATAAGAATTAATACTACAATACGAATGTAACCTACTTTTGTTTCTACCGTCGATCTAATTAAATTTTAGAACACAAAAGCTGCTATTGTGATTTAGCTATGATAGTTATATTATATCCTCGCGGACTTTATTATCTATACTATTTTTTTTTGTTTGTACCGAATAGGCTCCTAAAGAAAATTGCAATAATCTAACCCACAGTAGCAAATGTTTGCCTATTAAATTCATATTTCGTAGTCGCCACATTGACCGGTCCCGTGCGTCTCGCAACCCTCGGATCCCCGCAACCTTCACCAGGTCATCAGTCCAACTGATGGGAGGCCTTCCAAAGCTTCCAGTTCGCGGTCGCCACTCCAGTACCTCCCATCCCATCCCAAATCTTCCCGTGGGTGTCGTAAGAGGCGACTAACGGACACACCAGAGAATGGGCAGCAGCGTACTCTGTGCACTTTAACAACAAACTGCGATCGCCAACCCGCCTGCCAAGCGTGGCGATTATGGCAAACACCCCCAAACCAAACATCAACTTGATGCAGTTGAGTCTATTGACAAACGGGCCAAGAGGATTATCGGCAACGATGCACTGGTCGCCTTAAAGCTCCAGGGCCTTGAACATCGACGCCAAGTTGCCAGTCTGTCGGTTTTTTATCGGTTACATTTCGGGGAGTGTGCGATGGAACTGCACAATTTGATTCCGCCTAGCCCTTTCCATCACCGGACAACAAGACGCACGGCAATGCGCCACCGGTACATGGTGGACATCCCACCCATACGTACAAAGCGTTTTGCGAATACTTTCATTGTACGCACAGCTAAGGAGTGGCACCCTGGAGTGTCCCTGCCGGAGTCTTTGTTTCCGGATAGCTACTACCTTGTGGTCTTTAAGTCAAGAGTGAATAGGTTACTTCTAGGCAAGGGTGCTTCACCGTCGACCATATCATCACTAATCATCAGGCGAGATAACGCGCGCCTATCGATAAAAAAACAGAAAAATAAACCTATCCTACCTATATATAACCTATTATGTCAAATATTAATTGTTATTATAGCAATAGTAAAAGTAAAGACTACTAAGACTCAATCTGCCTACCCTTTTTCCAACTACGTTGGAGTTGGCTTCGAGTCAAACCGTATGCGGTTGAGTACCTGTGCTTTACTAGAAGCAACTGACTGCAGTCACTTCATGCAAAACACTGATCTAAAACCAGTAACTAAATACATATACAGTAACTATATATCCCTTAGCTAGACTGGTGTCAGATTCTTTATGGCTTACGACTGTCGAAAATCTTCAAATGACCGAAGATTAAAGTTAATCATACTTACATAATCTCACGCCTTTTTCCTATGGAGCTAGGCAGAATCAGCTACAAACCATTTCCTGCTACCACATACTCCTTTTGCTTCATTTACGGTTTATGGTTTACTGTGAATTGTTTAAATAACGTGATTAATATACTAACTGAACCCACAAGAAATATGTAACACTAACTATCTTTCTTGAACTAATATTTGATCTATATTTGTTTCAGATCGAGAACGGACCTTCAGTGGGGTAAGAAAAACTTTCGTCTCTTTTGTCTGGATCCCAAAAATAACAGTATCGATTGCAGTATCCTTATCTCGCACCCGCGGTCGTCACACATAGACATGGAGAATGGACTGAGCATTTCCTATACACCGTGAAATTTAAGTGGTTGTTTTCCCGCGGCAGAACGACTTGCCTTAAGGAGTACTTTCGAAGCGTAGAGTTAAAGTAAAAAAATAACGATGTTTTTGTTTTAAAATAATAATAAAAAAAAAACATAAACTCGAAAAAGTGAGTAACAATAGTAACTTGTAGGTACTAGGTACTACGGTGAATAATACGGTGGTGACGCGAGTAGTACCTAGTACCTACAAGTTACTATTGTTACTCACTTTTTCGAGTTGATGAATATTTTTCAAATTATTTTAAAATAAAAACATCGTTATTTTTTTACTTTAACTCTATGCTTCGAAAGTACTCCTAAAGGCAAGTCGTTCTGCCGCGGGAAAACAACCACTTAAATTTCACGGTGTATAGGTAGTGAATACAAGCAGAAAAGTGTAAGAATGATAAAGTCATCGTGTGGCTCTACACAAGTGGCTTTCTAAGTGGCAGCGTGGCTAATACCACGTCTGCCTGCATAATATTTTTTGTAGGCAGCTTTGCCCAACTATATAGGGGTTGGCTTCTAGTTCACTAGGATACAGCTGGATACCAGTATTTAATATATTATAGAGAAAAGAGTGACATTCTAAAATATATGAGATTTATAAGCCCTTTCGAAATTTCATGTGGCCAATACCTTACATTTAGACTTTTCAGTAGTCATTATTACTGGTAGAATGTCATTTTGCCTAGAGCTTCAGTTGTTGTCTGTTTATAAATTTCAGATCGGGCCATGTCACAGGCTCTCGGTGTCACCCTTGTCACTATGATCTAAAGAAAACATAAGATTTTGAGACTCAGTGAAAACATAATATTAAGCAAAGTCCATAAATAAATACAATAAAGAATCTTTAAGAATGCGGCGAACTAAGCTCGCAAATGCAATTCGAGGCGAGTGAAAAATTCATTCGGAGTATTGCTATCTCAGTTTGCACGCACACGCGGCGCTGTGTGTGTGCGCGGGTAGATACTCACACACACACGGCTGCGCACAGCGCCGCGATAGATAGCTTCCTAATCGTCCTAACGACTCGAAAGCATTTAGAATATTATTATTTAGGTATGTTCATTATTTGCTTTTTTTGTTGACTACTTTGGGGAATCGTTGGTAAATGTACAGACTAGTAATGCGTCTTTACGAAATTTCTTTACAATATCTCAAGTTTAGGATAGCTAGCTATCGCTTGTCTTTGTACCTATAGAGAGAATCTAACAGATACGTCATGCGTACCTACCTTTCCAAATGGGTACTTTTGTAAAGCAATGTTGAAAGTTTATAATATTGGTGTTCTTGAATAAATAAGTAGGTACATCGTTTACGCAGGCAAAGCGTCATGAGTCTTGGGGGCAAGCCGGCCGACGCGTACGGCGCCGCCGTTGGCGTTCTTTTGTCTTATTTATGTAGGTATTCCTTTTAATAGACCTCAAATATGTATTATTATAATAAATAATGAAAGCAAGTAAAATAATACAAGCGTTACTTAGGCAAAGTATTAGTAAAAGACTAATATTCCAATAATTTATGCCTA
This sequence comes from Orthosia incerta, assembly GCA_948252205.1. NCBI lineage: Eukaryota > Metazoa > Arthropoda > Insecta > Lepidoptera > Noctuidae > Orthosia > Orthosia incerta. The sequence continues at coordinate 26,056,245 of OX411756.1, read as the reverse complement.
TTTACGCATAAGTACAGATAAATAACAGTGCTCTGAGCTAAGAATATTAAAAATAAAAACACGGATTTTGAACATTTATTTTGTTATGTTCTTACTTTATAGATCATCATTCATCTGTTTAAAAAACCGGCCAAGTGCGAGTCGGACTCGCGCACGTAGGGTTGCGTACCATTATCGTAAAAAATGGCAAAAAAATCACGTTTGTTGTATGGGAGCCCCCACATATTTATTTTATTCTGTTTTTAGTATTTGTTGCGGCAACAGAAATATATCATCTGTGAAAATTTCAACTCTCTAGCTAGCACGGTTCATGAGATACAGCCTGGTGACGGACGGACAGACAGACAGACAGACGGATCGCGGAGTCTTAGTAATAGGGTCCCGTTTTTACCCTTTGGGTACGGAACCCTAAAAATATAAATCGAAATGTGATAAAATCGTGTAGGTAGCCATCAGTCATTGGTAACCATGATCGACTAAACGAAAAAAAAAAAAAATACAATAATGATAATCAGAAAACTTGGTGTCAAAGATACACACAAAACTCGCTGATTTATAAGATTTTGCTTGTAGGTATAATAATATGTATAAATAGGTAATCTGCAGTAGGTACCATTCATAAGATGATAATCTACCGCAATAAAACGTAAGTAATAGTAGTATTTTAATTTATGTACGCACTGCTTTTTAGTTTATAGGTAAGTACTTACAATTTTATTTTATTTTAGCAAAAATTACAGCTAATACAATAAATACGCAGAAACAACATGAAAAAACGGCCAATTAAAATTTTTCTCACATATAAAAATTTGCATAAAATACATATCAGCGAGAGTTTAAAATTATAAAGATTTAGATTTTATTATGAAGTCGATTAGCCAGCCAGTTATCAAAGTTTATTGGAACTGCCTCCCCAGGGTAAGGGTCACCGAAGGCCAGAAAAAAAGCCCAGAATAATTAAATAAACTAGAACGACTTTGGATTTTTAATTTTAGTTTTTTGTAATAGGAATTTTACAAAAAACGATCCAAACTGGAGCCGCGGTTGTGCAGGCAAATCCGATCGTATGGTCACCCTACCCTGGGTGAGCCGAACTAACGTACTAACTAACTAACAGTAGGTAAGTAAAAAAACCGGCCAAGTGCGAGTCGGACACGCGCACGAAGGGTTCCGTACCATTATCGCAAAAACGGCAAAAAAAAACACGTTTGTTGTAAGGGAGCCCCACTTAAAATATTTATTTTACTATGTTTTTAGTATTTGTTGTTATAGCGGCAACAGAAATACTTCATCTCTGCAAATTTCAACTCTCTAGCTATCACGGTTCATGAGATACAGCCTGGTGACAGACGGACAGACAGACAGACAGGCAGACGGATCGCGGAGTCTTAGTAATAGGGTCCCGTTTTTACCCTTTGGGTACGGAACCCTAAAAATGCAGTGTAGGTAAGTCTTAGCGGTGTCCTTGAGATAATTACCTACGCCCGCATTGTCTCATTCATGACATAAATAAAAAACAAAGCTTCGTAAGTTGGTAGATAGATAGGTAAATACTAATTTATAAAATATATAGGTACTAAGGTAAAACATATAGGTACTATTTATGTTTATTTTATTATGTCATTGGGAAACTGTGAAAAACATCCCAACGTTAGGAGTCCAATGTCCATGTCGGCAACCAAACCAAATCGTAAATAATAACGAAGTCCGTAAACAATGCAGTTCGAAAGAAAATAGATTACTCAATAACAAAGTTCAAATCACAAGGCAAATCTAAATCCAAATTCATAGAATAGGTCAATAGTGTCAGAAATATTACAATAAGTACAATTTAGAAAATAAATAAATACGCACTTACAGCACATTAAGTACCTAAAGTAATCGACAAACCACAAATAATACAACAAACAGTGAAACATCCCCGAAGCACACCCGAAGTGCCCCGAACAAACCCCGTACGAACGATGCACGTGAGCAGTACGACTACGCACACATTGGCATTTGCTTGACGCGACAGCAATACTAGCTATTGAAAAAGTATGATTAATTTGATGTGTTCCGTAATACCAAAAATGATGAATGAAAACATAATGTTTTTTAAATTACTTTTTCAATTATTTATAACTTGATAATATGAGCTATGTTCCTGCTACGACAATATTATAGATATTGTTTTTTTTAATACAGAAAAATCAATAAGAAAACATGTCATTTACGCTGTAAAAATGTACGAAATGGAATTCGCTCTAACTTCATTTAAGGTAAGTATTTTGAAAAAATAAAGACGTACGAACCTAGATAAATACTGTCTAAATCCGAATATCAGCATAATATGGTGGAAATAAACTCAACTTACAAATGATTTAGGTATTACGTTTGTATGGACAATTCATGCTTCGCCGGGCCCTTAATTTGCTAATATTAAAATACAATTATTCAGTGCTATAAAGTTTGCTACCCTGATTAGTCAATCAGACTTCTTATAGAGCTACGTCACAAGATTACAGTCAGTGTCACCTTTGCAATAGAAAAGATACAAACATTGGCTGCACAGTCACTTTGTCTCTTTTTACAGAATTGTTATCTTTTAAGATGATACTCAGTCCATTCTCCATGATACCAGTCAAGAACGATTGGCGGCCATTTTCTTTTTCTACTAACTTAAAAAGGGTTCCGCGGTTGATCAACTTTAAGGTCTCTTGCGGATAAAAGGACCCCTTTTTTGGTTTAATTTGGATTGTGGATTCGGTTTGACGAAGGGAATTATAGATTTTAGTGATAGAATGAGATTTAAGTGGCGAATTTTAGTAGGTGAATGATTTTAACTGTGGGGATTAAGGAATATTTGGATAAATAATAAAAGTTTTAAATGTCACGTAGAATTCATTTAATCTATAATACTGAAACTAATGAAAATAAAACTTTTGAACTTCAGTCTTTTTTGGCAATTCAAATTAGATGAAGCCGATGTTTCATGACTGACCCGGCAAAGTCTCTTCGAATGCCCGTGCAATTTCAAACCATATGAGGACCATCTCTGAGGTTGCATTTTATGGCAAAGCACTTAGATTTACCTTTCCCAAATACAATATTAAACACTATTTATTCCATTATAATTATAATGTCACTAAAATTCATTTCTATAACAACAAGGCAACAACTCACACGTTTCAGAAAATAATGTTAAAAATCAGCCAACTTTTAGCTAAAGTTAAGAAGTATTGCTCTCCATTATGACAGGAGATGAATGAAATACCGATGAAAAAAAGTTGCGAACTTGCGAGTGCAGAAGCTGAGATCTTTGCTCACTTCTCCATGAGTTTGTCGCTCATTTGAATAACAAGAGAAACCTTTTTTCTTTCACCCCTCCCCCACTGGCCTGTATTATGAGGAACACGCATTAAGTTCGCGCCTTGATTTTATTTCGATGATAATTCTTTTTCAGGAATATCTTTTTCGATAAAAATGTGTTGATTATTGACTTTTGAATGTTTAATAACATGGGATTCTGGGTTCAAACCTTAGGTCTGAAAATGTCATTGTGTTTCCTATAAGCAAAATGTCATTTTGGATTTGACTCGATTAGTAAACTTTGGGGGTATGCGGAACAGGGTGTAAAGTCCCACAAACCTCCATAGAAAAGGGAGGATCCGCCGACCAGACGGGTGTTATGTCTGGTCCGGGCAACTGCCCGACGGTTGTTGTCGGACTGTTGTATGTGTTCTAATCGCGCCGAAAACTTTACTTGCGCGATGCAGGATTTGTGTGACGTCATGTCATTAGTTCGTAAGTGGCGGCGCTGGTGCCGCTACAAAACAAATTCTCCGTACAAAAAAACACAAAAGAGTCAAAATGTTTATATAGGAGATATCTACATAAACATACCTTTAACAAAACTGTAAACATTTTGGGCTTTATACCAATCTTGAACCTCAATATCAGATTATCTGCACTTATTATAAGGCTCTCACATACGGGCGCGACACAACAAGACGTCAAAAAAAGGATTACCTGTCGCGTCTTCATTTATAAACCCTGAACACGGTACAAACTGCCCCACTATGTTAAGGGGTTTGGTTTCCGCACTTAGTATTTCATGTGGACAATTAAGCGTGGGCCATGGCTGCTGTTCGGTGGTCATTCCAACCAGCCCACCTCTCTCCAGAATTTTATTAGAGCTGCTGGTTTTCTCAGAACATCTGTGTAAGCTCTGGGTGACCCGAGGGTTTGTGTTTTAATTTGGGTGACACCTGTGCATTCAAAGAGCACGTGCGCGACGGTTTCCTCAGCCTCCATGCAAGTCCTGCACAGAGAAGTGTCCGTTATGCCTTTTGTGTGGAAGTGTATATTAAGCAAGCAGTGTCCCGGGATGGTCCCCGTCATCAGGCGCAGGCCATTCCTGTCCAGGTGTCATAAACGCCTGGTTAGCCTACTATCCAAGCATGGCAAAGCTTCTTTAAATTGCCTGCAGCCCGGTATCGAGGTCCACCAGTTCTCCGCCTATAACCAAATGCGTATTTGGCTACGACAGGTTCGGGTCCATAGACCGCCGTGCTGGATCCTCGTCTCGCAGCCGTCAGACGCTTCGTTACCCAGCGATCTGCTGTGTTCCTTTATCCATTTCAGTTGACACTGCCGTGTTACGACTAGATACAGTTATTTGTTCTAGTGCGTTGTGACATTCTAGTAATATATTTTTTCCGTAAGGATTGAAGGACTGAGGCGTTGTCGGAGAGTTAACGTTTGTGAGTGTCCGTAACCCTCCTGGCTTCTAGGACGTGGACCGCTTGTGTAATGCCCACACACTCCGCCTGATAGACGAAGTTAAACATTCCTAGCAGGCTGGATATGTTTATATTGAGGTCGTGTGAGAAGACTCCGACTCTGGTACCGGTGTCAGTTTTCGATCCATCGGTCTTCGATACTCTCATCTCTTTCGGGCCTGAGTAGTCACACTGTTCATCTGTAAGTATTAATTATGTTGTATTGCCTATGAAAGAGATGTGTTTTCGGGGCTTTGTCGCAGGGTGATGCTATCATTGGTCTTCGTTTGATCGCGTCATCCTTTATGCGTGTGTGTCTTTACTTAGGATTCCTGATAGATCTCCATCTATCTATCCATCTCTCTAAAAGCGGCCAGGGCTGCCTACTCCCTCACGATAAGGTGCAGAGGGGGCAGCCCTAGCATTGCCTTTAGGGTGACTAAATTGCCTCACTTGACGGTGTCCAAATCTTTCACTACTATATTTTGAGATTTCCTTTTGAAGCTTGTCCAAATACTACAATGAAGATAATCAGATATCGTACTGTTACAAAATGGCAGATACAAACCATAATCTTATCCACAAACTCAGAACCATTTTATTGGTTTCATAAACACTATAAACAGTGAAATTAATGTCCATTTTAAACGAAATCTGTTTACGCTAACAAATTGTCGTAGTCATTTATTTAATAGATTTCTTGGGGATTATTAATGTGCTATTTATTCTTAATGATGTCAAATAAATTGGTTTACTTAAGAGCGCGTCGTATCGCGGAGCTGTTTTCTTAAGCATTTAGGATGGCAGGAGAAATTAAATATAATTATGTAAGGAAACGATTTCGCGTTTATTTTGGCTTTAAATGAGGAAAAATTAGATTTTTCAATTAGAGACAATGAGAAAATAATGTCTTTTTATTTACAAAGGTATAATTAGTTTATATGATAACTCGTAAATGATTTTCTAGAACAATAATAGTCCTTAAGGTTACACTAGTCGACGGCACGAACTATTTTGTGCGCGGGGTTAAAATGCATGCTATCTCATCCGACAACACGTGCGGAAGAGATAGATGCTGTGATTAGGAGTAAGAAGCTAGTTCGTGTACGATTTAACACTTTTGCAAGTTTGTAGCAAAATGTATGATGATTTAGGACGAAAACGAGCGCGCGAAATTTTTTAAGAAGACCTTTGAGAGTCTAGATATCATGATAAAACGACTAAATGCATGTTTTAAAAATATATTTTTTTGTATCCTTGAACTACTAATCCTTTCCTGTATCGTGGCCGTTTTGCAATTTCCTTTTTCTTATGGTATTTATTTCCGCCCAAAGACGCGTTAAAATTAATGTTGAAATATGGAACTTTCGACGCTCATAATTTCCAATTTTTTTTTTTCTGTTATGTCTCCATACACTGCTAGATGATAATGATGAGACAAATTGATATTCTTTTATTTTGAAAGTACATTGTCAAACAGTGAAGTAATCCCTAGACTACGTTTGTATGGAAGAATTATCGACTAGTGTAACCGTAAGACCAAATTTCGGCCACGGCGGGCAATCTTTGCGGAGAGTAGCCATCGTCGGTGCCCAAAGACAAGTGCACTTTCTGATCCATTATTCCCACAATCCGATAGGACGGCATAGGTATTTTTATATAAAACTAGATGTGAAGAATGATATTTTCACGAGTTCTTAATAAAAAAAAACCTTTTGCTTACAACATTTATTCGAAAATATTACAACTCCAACAACACATTCAAAATTCAATCCATTTTCGAACCAAAAAATTCAATTATTCCCAATCCATCAGAAACCCATTCAACCACTCCCGGCCGTTTTATTGCTTGTAAGCTATGAATATTTAAAATCAATGAACTCCACGGTCGTATGTCAGTCAACAAGTGATAACAAAAACCCGCGACCAATGACATGACAAAAAAAAAAGTAAAATTGCAGCGGACAATGAAAACTGAAACACAAAATTGCTTAAAAGTTTTACTTGAAATTTGGCTAAGTACGAGTAGAATTCTGGTTTAGTCCCATCTCGGCACCATGTCAAAAATCAGCATATGTACTTGCTAAGTTAATCTTGGACATTGTTGACAACGGTGAAGGAAATCATCGTGAGGAAACCTGGACTTATAGTGAGTTTATTATAAGACTAGCTTTCCGCCTTCGCCTGCGTGGACTACACGATATTGGCTCTTGCGTTTTTGCCAGTTCTGGCGGGATATTGCAAATTATTATCCAAACATAGTTTTCCGCCCGCGTCTTTGTTCACGTAGACCACAAAATTTGGTCAACTTTATTATTTTATCGAATTATAAAAAATATAGTGTAAATTGATATAAAATGGGCATAAAAGAAAGAAGAGAAAGCTAATAGCTAGAGCTTTCATACCGGAGGTATCGTGGTATCGATTTCCACGAGGAGATACAAATAATAGTGGAAGACCATTTTGCTTTCAATTTCTGAATCCTACTACCGACACGATACAAAATTAATACAGGGTGGCGCAATTATTTGGTGTCTTCATTTATTTTCCATTCAGTCGAGAAAATGATACGGCTAAGTAGCCGTCGCGTCGCCAGAATTGATAAACATTCGGGCCCGTTTGTGGCATTTGCCATCACTCTTGCCAGAACTTCCGGCGGATATTATCTTTGAGGGCTTCAAGAAACTCACAGAAAGAAGTCTGGAACAGTTAAATCAGCCGGTCTTACTGGCTAGTGGAAGTCCGGGTAATGCCGGCCTCAGAATTTCGGTTGCGGTTGCGGCTCGTGCAGTAAGCACCGTTGCATTATCCTGTTGGAACCATTATGTACTCAAGTTCAAATTTATTCCTTTTAAGGATAGAGAAATATGTTGATCATGGCTCTGTGACCTCGTCGACCACAGTAATAGTTTGGCGGCCCGATGACGCCTCCAGCGTCAAAAACTCACTATGCAGTAAATTTGAGCGGGTGCAATGACTCTGTCTGGGTTATACGCAAAAATCCATACACAAAAACAATTTAGTTTTCATTCAAACTTTAACATCCCTTTTTACCCCTTTAAGGGACGAAATTCACAAAATCCGTATATACGTATTTCTTTAATTGTATTAAAGAGCATAAATACTGAATTCCAAGTAATTTTGATAATAAACAATTTAGTTTTCATACAAATTTTAAAATCCCTTTAGCCCATAAAAGGGAGATGAAATTCAAAAATTGCTTAAATACTTATTTTATTATTTTATATTTATAGGCTAAATACCAAATTTAATTTATTTCAAATTAAAAATGACAGAGTTGCATACAAACATTCATCCCCTATTTCACCCCTTTAGAGGATGAATTTCCAAAAATCCTTTCTTAAATGACGCCTATAGTATAAAATCAACATCCTCTAAAAATTTATTTCTTTTTAAAGGTAGTGGTTTAGGCTGGGCGTTGATATGTCAGTCGGTACATTGCCTTTTATATATATAGACGCTAGTAAATAATAATAGTTTATAATTTTTATAGTCTCCGCTATTTAGGTCTCTTCAAAATTGCAATATAATACTCCCAAAGTACCTATTAATTATTTCAAGCAGACTTGTAAACAACAGACCCTCCTTATAACTTTTATTTATGCTTTTAGCTTATTTTAATAAGCTTTTAGAACAAGGTTGAAGGAGCACTGTTCGTAACTTTTGCCCGTGGCTTCGCACGCGTAGACTACATGCTTCTCCTTACCTTATTTTAACAGTATGTAGAGAAAAGTAAAAAATAATGATGGCAAAAATAATGTAATGTGAAATTGTTTCTTAGGACAGACTTATACTTACCTACTTTATCATCAATACGCTCTAACCTTGTCCCGTCCCTATCCCTTCACTATTTCTGTGTTTATCGATGACTAATAATAAGTAATCATAATCATAAGTAAGTAATTAAATTAATGTATTTCCTTTTAAACAACATTTTTAACCATTTTGGATGTCGGCGCCAATATCACCAGACTATTTGGTGAGCTAACACGTGAACACGCTACACAGAACTGTCGTAGGCATCGACGCAGACTCCTCCAAGCTGTCTAGCTCGCTGAGGTTGACAGCTGCTCCTGAAACATATCGGGAGATGTGACACGTGGAGCCACTTACGGGGTGGTGACGACAGTAGACACTTTTGAGAACTGGGCACAGCTCGATAGCATCTTAGCTCGTTTGAGCCGCTGTGCCCTTAGCGTTTCCTTCCCACACACTTCACAATAGCTCCATTTGGGAGCTAGGATGTGTTTGCACATATGAAACCTCTCTTGTTCTCCCAGCAGCTCGTCGTATGACTGACTACATAGCTACATTTATCTGAAAAAACCGTTGAGAATTGCCGTACTTACGATAGTAATAATACCGAAAGAAAAACAAATAGATTCTTATGACGTCCAAGCAGAGTTTTTTGTTGAATGTGGCCAATTTAGCATCTTAAACTTATATAACTTGATCATTTAGGAACTGACTTATAAAATTATAGGTTTTAAGCTAACAATAATAAGTTTATACTTAACTATCACAAAATTTATAAAGAGAAACCATCTTACCAGTTACTCTTAAACCATACTTCCCGCAAGACGGGCAAAATTTGCCTTTTTTCTGAATCAAATATGTGTCTTCAGGCTGCAACATCATTAAATCAGGATTATAAAAAAAATGCAGTCTGTAGTTTGAATATCAATGTAATGGATCGGAAGGGTATGTACATAAGCATAATTAAATTACAGTATTATTTATTACTTACGATTTTTTTGCATGTTTCTAATGTCAATATTTATGTAGGTGAACTGCGTACTCCGTTATAATACGTCCTTGTGGCGTAATCGTTGCCGATTAACTGAAGCGGTCACAATTATCATCGCATCTAAGAGGAATGCATCCGCAATGCAATGCATCTAACTGATAGTATGGTAGCCAGAGCACACGTTAGGTGCCGCGGATTATACCTAGGTACACTTACTTATTTCCTATCACTGATTTATTTATTATGTAGTTAGAAATTAATTACCTACCTACAGAAGTAATAATTAGGTACTACATTATTTTCAGGATACCTATTTTTATTTTGCTACACTGCTGACCCATAATGCAACAGCTTAAATGAAAATAAAACGAAATAAACTAAAAAATATTTTAATACAATTGTTACACGTAAATGTTTAACATTGATTAGTTAGCTTAGATAATAGGTCTATCCCTATCCCGTCCCTATTTAATTCCTATATTTATGCGTTGAGCCATTTTATTGTTACCAACAGACTTTAAAGACTTAAAAGTATTTTTAATAATTTTTCCTTTGTAAAAGAAGGACTTTTGTACACAACATTTCATCCCCCATGATCCGCCACCCCAGACGGGATGTCCAAAAAACCTTAATTTGCGTTAGATTTTAATCTTCAGCCCAAACCCAAAATTCGAAGACCCTAACTTCAAAACAAACGGATTTTCATACAAACTTTCATCACCTATTTTACGCCCTTAGGGGTGGAATTTCTAAAAATCCTTTCTTAGTGCTCACCTACACTACCAAAGGAACCTATGTACCAAGTTTCATGATTGAAGCTTCAGCCGTTTGGGCTGTGCATTGATGGTCAGTCAGTCACTTTCTTCTTTTATGTTTAGCTAGATTGACTTACCATTTTTTTATTTCACTTTTAACTGAACTTTAATTGAAATTCATCTTTTTTTAAGTGTTATCCTGTAGCGTCATTTAATTACTATTAAAGCTTACATTGTAATTCAGATATATTAATTAATTTATAATAAGCTAGGTATTTATTCCTATAACAAATGGCTGTGCCCGACAAGGTCCATGTAAACTATACTACTGTTATTAGATCTTTGTTATACACCTGTGAAATGCAATAAAGAATTGAACTGAATTAAGATGCATAAGCACAGATGTATGTAGTCGTACACATCTGTCCTTTACACACTACGGAAATAACCTTGATCTAAGAGCTCATGGTTGCCTCCCAGTTCTCGCCGTAAATGAAAACGCTAGAAAAAAAAATTGGCAGTAAGACAGCAGTCATAACGTCATCTGCCCGACTTTTAGCTGACTTGAAGGCTATACAGTAAGTTCCTTTTACCTAACATTACGCTAAAACGACAATCGTACTCCTATTCTATAAAGTTCACTTCAAATCTCATTCAAGTGATGGCCTTTGAAATCGAACTCATTTGTTTTTAAACAATCGACTTTTGAATCAATGTTTAAAGGACATCTCAGTTCAAAAGAGTTATCAGGGAGTTTTCTGTCGATTAAACGGGAGGTCCCCATCCCCTAATATCCTGCTGTAATATAAATGCAAAAGTCTGTATGTTTGGATGTTTGTTGATCAAAGTTTTGTCGAACGAATTTGGATTTAGACAAAACTTGGGCGGTGCACTAGTAGAATACTACTAATACTATTAGTAGCAACTAACTAATATTGAACTTATTAACAATCAAGGACCTCATCCCACCAGCTCCCTTCTACCATTGGACATCTAGACTCACTGCAAGTTATCATCCTTACCTTGTTGCCATTCCACCAATTCGCACCAAGCGCTTCCAAACATCCTTCATAATGCGCACAGCGAATGAATGGAACTCACTACCTGCGTCTGTTTCCGAACGCATTCAACCCGAATCTCTTCAAAGTTAGAGTGAACAGGCTTCTTATGGGTAAGCTCACTCCATCGTCGACTCTGTCACCTCTGACCTAGACTAGAGTCAAGAGCAAGCCCAACACAAAATAAAAACAAAAAGGACATAGGATAGATTTTACCTTGGTGGGTAGTAACTGTGAGAAAAATTCCGAATATCCCACGCGGATGAAGCCACTGGACGAACCTAGTTGAACTTAAGACGACGACTAACGCCAACGACCTTGAGGGAACAAAACGCGCATTCGTTTCGCACCCGCGCGACCCAAAATTTGGTAGTTTTTTGTACTTTATTTATTATTCTATGACTTTTTAAAAAAAAGGCTCAGATCAAAATGTAGGTAATTAAATAATCTTTGAGATGGTGTTGATTTCATTAAAATACGCTCAGCGGTTTTGGTGTGATTGTCGTGTTTTTGTCCGTTTTAGACATAACTTTACAAATTTATTACACTATGTTATACGAATAAAACTCAAAATTTGCTTAGATCAAATTATTAAGAAAATAGTCTTATATAACATTTATTTTTTTCATAAAATTACGACTAGCCATTTAGACGTGATTCTCATTTTAAAATCGTCCTCTCAAGGGAATCGGCGCCTTAACAATCAAGATACCCGGAAGATTCCGAAGGAAAGACATCAGTTACGTCAGAGCACCCAGTCACGATAATGAACCATTCGGAATCTGGACATTAATCTTATCACGGATTTCTTCATTCTATTCGATTCCTGTTTTTAATCGAGTTGATTTATCGATACGTTCGTTTTTTGATATCAATAGTGTTGGGGAGCCATTTTTTGAGACTTAAGTGGTACTTTGATTAATGAGAATGTTCATTTAAAACGGACGGAACTTGTGAACGAAAAGTAAGCAAAACCTAGGTTATATTTTGGTTTCTAGGGTAGATATTTACAAGGTCGATGCGAGTGAAAATGGGAGGACCTTAGAAGGACATAGCTAGCATACCTACACAGACATTAGGTACCGGTCATGTTCTTCAGAAAGTTGCATAGTATAGTTCGTTCAACCTTCGAAGACGCGCCCCACAAATTATATGATCAGTCTATTCTTCTTCTTTATATTATTAAAATGATTAGTCTATTCATTGTAGTGTGCGTGTGCACTCATAGGTAATTAGTGTGTACCGATAACACTCAAACATTGACGGAAGCTTGCACACATATACTATAAACGGTTAGGAGGAATAGTGGTGGGGCGCGTCTTCGTGGATTGAACGAACTATAATAGCAACCCAGTATGGCCGGCTTGCGTGTATGCCTCATAAACGCAAGCCGGCCATACAGTACGAACAGACGTACAGTAAAATATCAAACAAATTTTGATATATTGTGGTATGTGAGGCAAAAACTTAGGTAGATTTGAAATTGTCACACTCTGCCTGGTTTTAATATAGAATAGGTAAATACGATTACTAAATAAGCAAAAAAGTCGACGGAGCCCCGTTGTGGGGCTCCGTATTTCTGTCTGACGGGTCTTAAGTAACCTGACATGAAGGAGATGAAGGGAGATGAGTTCGCTCGCTTTGCTGGCTCGTAAGGATCGTAACAGGAAACGTTCTGTAGTCTCTGCCTACAAAAATTGAAAAAGAAGCGCGATTTCCTGAAGGTATTTCTACGAGACTAGAGGTTTAAAACTAGTTGTTGCCCGCGACTTCGTCAGCGTCAACCCGTAAAACTATAAAATGATTATGGGTTTTCTTACGCGGAACCCTAAATCTTTTGCCAGAATAAAAGTAGCCTATGTTACTCCTTATAACATCAGCTATCTACCAATTACAGTCCATCAAAATCGATCCTGCCATTTCGGAGATTACCCGATACAAAAAGACAGAAAGACCAAAATCTTAAAAATTGCGTATTTGTTATTAGTACCGCATATTCTTTCACATGTCATGCATTCAATAAAACGTTGTTATTCTTATATTACGATACACTTCAATATTATTTATTTGTATATATGTACAGATTGTATAACGTCCACTGATTCAGGTTCCCTCCTCCTTTACAGATGAACTTGGCATTTCAAAATGGTTACCGAATTCAACGTTCTACAAAATACCAGAAGTTCGTCAAGTTGGGCTAGAGGCTGCCTTGATTAGTTCCCTAAGTTAACAAGTAAACCCACCACGAAAGAAAAAAACTTGTGCAAATAGTCACTGAGTTTTAAAGTTCACCATTAAATCTTGAACTCCTGCATATTTTATTTCTTTGAAATCCCGAGACAAACAAGAACGAAGTAGTTCAAGAAATCGTCTATTTTTTGTTGGTTTACCATACCCCGTTTGACCGAAAGTTTTCGAGTGAATGGCCGACTGGTATAAAAATAAATTATTCGAAAACTCTGTGCACCATCTCAAAGACGCTTGGTTCCAGTTTTTGTGAAGTATGATTGCAGTCACGGCTTTTGTATGAAACTTCGAATTTCGTTTGTATGGTAGTCTATTCCACGGGTATCATAAAGTTAAGGAAGTGAGAATATTTATTGTAGAAATTAACGAGGTAAGCTTGGATGACTCGATGTGTTAATAGATTTTTACCGTCCCTTTACTTCCTAAGCCTGTTCCTAAACCAATGGCAGTAAGCGACAGCGCAGCTTTCTGTCAATTAATTTCATAATGAGATCCAAAGACATCTAAAAAGCAAGTAATTTTGAGTGCGTCACGATTGGCCGAAGGTCATTTGGCTCGAAGAATGGTTGGTCGAACGAACTATAGCTCGAAGAACGACCCCCGAATGTTCTTCTGCCCGATGAAATATCAATGAAACGAACATGCAGAAATTTAATTTAAGTGAGACTGCCTTTTGAGTCAAATACTTATCTTGGTTTAGGAGCGCAATTAGATAAGCTAAAGTACACACATCATTCATGGTGTAATGTGTTAAATTCTATAACAAAATAACTTGTGATATATTAAAGCTAAATGAAAGGAAATTTAAATTACAAATTAGATGATTATATTCAAGATAAGAATGCTTGGAAACATGCTGGTACCGCTCCATAGGGCAATGTTCAGTGTAGACAAAATCAAACTGGCTAATTTATATTATGTTCATAAGTATAGTAAGGCTTTGTTTTTTTTTTGTTTAAGAAATTGACTCGCACACTGTTCCGTTGTTTTTGAATTAAGTAATTTACCTATGTTTGCAATATTTGTAAGTATGTGAGAACCATGTTCCTATTTATCAAATGAATGAATTTACCTGTTAATGATTGTAATACTTTATATCTAAACATAGTATAGTAGTATTAGTTTGGGTGCATCGTCCTAACGTATATGAATTAATGTATGTATGTAAATGTTGTAAAACACTTTTTTTAAAAGAGTAAGTATGGAGTTTCTTGTACGTTCTTCTCTATAACAAGCTACATTTCCGAATGGACTATAGTGTCAATTATTATTACTTTTAAATTTAAATTGTTGACGTTCAAAAGTGCCGTTTAATGGCCTAATTGAAATAAAGAAGTTTAGTTTGTTTGTTTAATATAGTGTTTCAAACTCGATGTGTTCATTTGCCACTCAGTATATTGCGCTCTATTGCTTATTGGCTAACGTATATAGCACAGAAGACTAAGAAAAAGTTCAGCTTTTGATACGACGTCATTACACTACCACTAAACCACTTTTGTGCATAAAGTTTAAATAAATAAATAAATTACAGCTCATATTTGTGTGACAATCTCTCCCCAGAAGTTCGATGTGTCATTTGAACGCCAGTTTGTACTTCCTTATATAATCAGCATCAAATCAAGCAACAAACTCAAAAGTACCTCCCGAAAATATTTACACAAACACAACAAGCCTGACGAAAAGGAAAATTCAATTGTTCGCGGTACCTCACACCTTTTCAAGTTTTCCAATTAGGTGCCACTGTGTCTCGGGTCGCTACATTTAACTCATAACCACGATAATGCGGCCAACATCTGGGACACACAATAATACTCTGTCTGATATGAAGAAGCCTGTCCTTCGATGGTCGTTTCTTGGAAGTTAGTTTTCGCATTCGTTGTATGTGTGTTTAGTTATATTTACTTATCTATATTGTCTGAGTTTTCGTCTTATAATAGTCTTTGTTAGATATGAGTAAAGTTTTGTGATTTAGAATATATTGGTTAGCAACTGTGTACTTAAAATGATAGGTTACTTAAAACTTTTTTATGTTGAGTTCGAAATCGGTTTATTCTTATATCATACATACTATTAGATGAGAGCAGTGGTATCGGCAGCGACTTACAAGATGTAGGTCGTGGGTTCGAGCCCAGGTAGGCGCTTTACTTTGTGTAAATTATTTCATCACCACTGCTCTCAAAACGGTGAAGGAAAACATCGTGAGGAAACCGGCATGTTCTAGAACCAAAAATTTGAAGACATGTGACTTCCACCAACCTGCACTGGGCCCGCGTGGTGGATTACGGCCCATTCCCCTGACAGAGAGGAGGCCTGTGTCCTCGCAGTGGGAACATTAATAGGCTGATGATGTGATGTGATGTGATTAGATGATACTAGTATAATCCTATGTACTCCCTGCCTTTTGACTTAATAATATAGAGGCAAAGGGAAGGCAAATGTGGAAAGATTGCATGAACAATTATATTGCTAAAAGAATGGCTAAAAGAAGTGAATATTGCGATGACAGCTGGTAGAGACGCATGAAACCAAAGAAGGTTGTTCTCTGACCTCTATAAATTGGGATAAAACAAACAACAAAAAGCAAACCCAAGAAACGATGAAAAGACTGTGAAATGTGATATGTTTTTAAAGAAGGTGACTACTGAGATAATGAATACTAGAGCAGTTGGAAGAAGAAGACGTGAGTTTGTGGTTTCGTGCGTTTTAATTTTATTTATGGAAAGATTTGTACGCCGATACTTACGGCTAAACATGATTGGACTCAAACGATGTAATATCTTGCATGCTTTTGTATGTATACAATGTTTAAACAAATAAAGAAATCTAATCCAATCTAGTCGACCACAAATAATTTATTAAAAGGGCAGATGATAATAACCTTGAAGGAACACTTAGATGACGGCTTATAGAGAAGTGTAGAAGAAGTAAGAAAAGACAACTAGGAACTTCAACGACCGCTTACAACTTGGGATAAAAGCCATAGACCTCCCTGGTCACGTTCTAGAACCAATTTCCAAACCAAATCATACTGTGTACCCATGGTGGATACCGGTCCACGCTCTCTCACCTGTGTAAAGCGCAAGCTTCCTCTCTGTAGATAAGATAAGATAAGATAAGATAAGATAAGATAAGATAAGATAAGATAAGATATATTTTATTTGCTAAACATGGGTAACACATACAATAGCTCTCGGCAGTAAGAAGATAACTGTAGTGCAACAATAGCTCTCGGCAGTTGGAACAATAAGGCTTAATACTTACGTATGTTTCATCATCATCATAATTTCAGCCGAAAGACGTCCACTGCTGGATATAGACATCCCCCAGGCGTCGCCACATTGACCGATCCCGTGCGTCTCGCATCCAGCGCCTTCCCACAACCTTAACCAGGTCATCGGTCCACCTAGTGGGAGGCCTTCCAACGTATCGTGTTCCGGTTTGCGGTCGCGATTCCAGAACTTTTCGGCCACTGCCACTTAAGTTTGGCAATTCTTCGGGCTATGTCGGTAGCTTTGGTTCTCCTGCGGATATCCTCAATTCTGACATGATCACGCAAGGAAACGCCAAGCATAGCCATCTCCATTTCCCTTTGGCTGACTTTAAGCTTTTTGATAAGGCCCATTGTGGGCGACCACGTCTCGGTCCCATAGGTGATCACTGGCAACACATACTGTTCAGAGACCTTAAGTATGCTTATGAGCAAGAAAATTAAATCAAATCATGTTCACATTTGCACAAGACACTAACTTTATAACAACAGCTCATTTTACAGGCGTAAACTACATAAAATTGTTCAGCTTTTGATTTAAATCTCATTTCTGTTTACTCTGTGGTTCATTACAGCCCCTGTCACCGCAAACGTGTTGTTATTTTACAACCTGTTGTCAGCCGCAGCTGGCTGACTTTAACTGTTGTAATATTAATGAATTGGATTCGTTTATTGGGAAAATTGTTTGTGAATTATTTTATTTGGATATCATATTGTAATGGAAGTCGTGTGTAAATAATACCTGCTGCACGGGTCGATCGTTTTTGCGACCTCTTGCGACCCCCCAGTAGAGGCTTTGAGATGGTTTCAATTTCATTAAAATACGCCCAGCGGTTTTGGTGCGATTGTCGTGTTTTTGTCCGTTTTAGACATAACTTTACAAATTAATTACACTATGTGATACGAATAAATCTCAAAATTTTCTTAGATTAAATTATTAAGAAAACGAGGCTTAATAATAACAGCCGCACGGGTCGATCTTCTAGGTTAAGCAACGCTTGACGAGGTCGGTCCGTGGATGGGTGACCATTTTAACATACCGAGTTTCCTTCGTGCCTCGGAAAGCACGTTAAGCCGTTGGTCCCGGCTGTAATTTGAAGATCTTTGACAGTCGTTACGGGTAGTCAGAAGCTTGAGATCTGACACCAGTCTTGCCAAGGGGTACCGTGTTACCCAGTTACTGGGTTGTGGAGGTCAGACAGGCAGTCGCTCCATGTAAAACACTGGTAATTAGCTGAATCCGGTAAGACTGGAAGCCGACCCCAATATAGTTGGGAAAAGGCTAGGCAGATGATGAAATTATTAAGAAAATGGTCTAATGTAACATATATTTTTCCAAAAAATTACGACTAGTCGTTTAGACGTGACTCTCATTTTAAAATCTGTTACTCAAGGGTATCTGAGCCTTAATTCATATTTTCTAACCAAAATTTGAATTTCCTTAGAATATTTTAATCTATTGCTAAATACCATCGAGATTTTTTTTATAAAAGCCGGCCAAGTGCGAGTCTGACTTGCGCATAGAGGGTTCCGTGTTAACAGCTACATTCACCAAAATTAATAGGTAACATTACTAATTTTCATAACTAATGACAAGTACCGAACATTGTTCTAACGAAGGGACAAAATTAACTTTGCCGTTCAAAATTTGTTTTAAAAAAATTTTTACTTTTCCAAGTACATTTTATAAGTTGGTCGACTATTACTCGTAAACTTGTCGTTTTAATTTCTTTGTACATACTACTGCCGTGAATTTTTGACATATCCAAATGCAACCATTAAGCTGGCAGGCAGTACTTAACACAATGAGATAGAAGAGAAAAAAAAACAACCCCACTTTACGTGTACAAGATAAAATATAAAAAACATGTTTTTGTTTTACCACTTTGTTGGCGTGATTAATATGTATATCCACGCCAAATTATAGCTTTCTAGTACTAAGAGTCTCTGAACAAAGTAGCGGACGGACAGACGGACATGGCGAAACTATAAGGGTTCCTTGTTGACTACGGAACCCTAATAAGGGTGCATATCAAAAATTATATGCTGACAATTAATTTAAACTATACTCTACTTAAGCTTAAGGGGTTCGGGAAAAATAATTTACTTGAGAAATTCTAGCTTTTTGAATCAGATTTCATGAACCCACAACCAAAAACAAAAGATGATTTCATTCATCCAATATGAAGAAGAACAGTATAATACTCGATTAGCAAAGTCTTTCATAAAAATCCGGCAGCCAGGGCCGAGATATTAAGACCAGGATATTAAAGGGCGAACAAAAACGTCGACTCATAATGACCTTGTGTTTCTGCAATCAATAAAGCGGGTTTTTTTCTTGCAAAGTTCCGTTATTAACTATTTTGGGGCGCTGTTGTTTCAATTTTATGTTTAGGAAGTTTTGTAATTGTTTTCGGGTCAGTAGATAAGTGATGAGGTTATTTCGAGCCTGAAGTCTGGAATTTTGCCTGGGTGTTAGCCTGGATGCTGCCTGAATTACATGGGGCATGTGATTTAAACATAAGTGGTGAAATGTTTGTACTATACGTACTCTGCCTGACCTCTCTGAGAAACCTCCGAAATGATATGGTAAATAATTATTGCTTTGCTAGACAAAGGTCTCTTTCAAGTTTTAGCACATTTTTTTTGTTCTATTTCAGACGTCGGTGGCCCTTCTGGTTTCATTTATATTTTTTACAACTCATCATCATAATCATCATCAGCCTATTAATGTTCCCATTGCTGGGACACAGGCCTCCTCCCTGTGAGAGGGAATGGGCCGTAATTCACCACGTGGGCCCAGTGCGGGTTGGTGGATGTCACATGTCTTCGAATTTTTGGTTTTAGGACATACCGGTTTCCTCACGATGTTTTCCTTCACCGTTTTGAGAGCAGTGGTGATGAAATAATATACACAAAGTAAAGCACCTTCCTCGGCTCTAACCCACAGCCTACAACTTGTAAGTCGCGGCCGATACCACTGGGCCACCACTGCTCTCATATTCTATTTGAACAACTACGTTGGCTTTTTTATACCAACCTTAAAATAGTAAAACCTTTATAAGATCACTTTTTCGCCTTTTATACATGTCAAACCACTGGTCAAAGACAAAAAACCAAAAAAACATTTTTTTTAGATTTTGACCAATATCCACCCAGCCTAAAATTCACACCTCAAAAAATCCCTAAAAACTGAAAACGTCCAGCTTATATCTAACCAACAAAATGTAATCTGCGTTTAATCTGCAAGTCTAAGTCGCAATTTACTTGTCAAAGGGCGGTCCGCGGCCGCCGCTGGCAAATTGCTACCCTGATAGCCGGACACAGAGCTAATGGTGAATAGACAGGGGAATTATGAGATTTTGAAACAGGCTTTTTTTACTTTTATTACCTTGCTTTCGTATGTGTGTCCGGCTTCCTTTTTTTTATTTATTTTTTGTTTTCGGGTGGAAACCTTCAAAAGGCGTCTGAACCTTTGGGGAAAAGAACAGGGAGTGTGAGATTTTACCTCACTAAAACCACCCCGGTGATGACCATCAACACTTGGAGGAGACCCCGTTACCTCTTAAAATACCAACCCGGAATCCCATATGTGCAACGCCTGTTAGGGCACATCCCTGGGGAGACTGCGAAGCGCCTCCCCTGAGCCTCGCTGTGCACGGCAGCACAATACCACAGTGCCACCGTCTTATCTGGAGTCACATTCTGGGCGGACAGAGTCCCCAATCTGGCAATATGATGCAGATGAAATTACGGCGTTTTAGGCGTCGAGGCGCTTGCCTCCACGAAGCCTTCTTCTCCGAGCGTGATCAGCGCTCTCAAGATCCCACTTGGCGGCCTCCTACTGGACCATCACGGTCTCACAGAAGGAGGCCATTTCCCTCCAGTTTTCTGTGTCTGCCAGCATAGTCCTCACTACTGCTGGCCAGGTTCCAGGGGAGCTGGAGCTGGAAGATCAGGGTAAAGATATGATGATGAAATTTTTTACGATCAAATGCATACCTATTGAAATAGTTGATATTTTAACTTTTTGTCATTAAAATTCCTGGCTATATAAAACTTGCGTTAGCCGTTGTTTTAATGTTGATAAAATGTGTTTTAAATTTAATAATACACCCGCCCGACCACCCACCCGCTGCGACCAGTTTTAACTTTTATAGTCTTAAATAAAATCCGACTTCTCTAGCCGTTTTTAACTCTATCCGTTATGAAAATAGCCAGGGGCCCTTTGGCGCACGAGACTAATATTCTCGTACACGGATGTGTTAAATGAATTACCTCCACCATTAATATCTATAAATATTAACACTTTATGCATATTTTGAAAGGTCAACAAGAATATTTTGATAGGAATTTTTACCGACTTTGAATTTACTGTTGATTCCTTAGTAAATGTGTTTGCATAGACAGATTATTTATAATAATAGTTTATTTCATAATGAGATTGCAAAGTTTACAAATGTTTCATTTATACATTTTTAAGGTTCAATTATACAATAAAGACGGGTGAAGTACTGTTCTCCTAGATAGGCTAAAATTTAGCCTGTGTTAAGGAGAGACAGTGCCGATCCCCTGTTTGGCGTATTATTATAGAATTAGATTATAAGTGTGCTCAATTAATATAAAATTTGGAATTTGAAGCAGCATCTGAACATAAGTGTAGTTGTTATACAATAGTTATTTTTATTATTATTTATACAAAACATATTTAGAGTGTGTAGGTGTGTATGCGTGTGTGTGGGTGTGTGTGTGTGTGTGTTAAGGTGCATTTATGTGTTGAGTGGGTGTGTGTGTGTATATGGGTGTGTTTACGAGATTACCCTGTGAGGAATAATTCAGTGTCATCATAATTGATATCCAAAAGGAGTGTCCGTACAGTTTTTTTACAATTGTAGAGTGAGAGTTTAAAGATTGGGCATTTTGCATTAATTTTATTATAGAGAGATGGAGCAAGATACAAAGAGAATCGTTTTACGAAAGAGGTACGTGGAGGTGGAATTGTGCAGATTAGGTCTTTTCGACGTTTGGAGATATGTCTATATGGTGTTCTGGAATGTTGGAGTAAAACTATATGTAAAATGTACTGTTGTCGTACATTTAAGACATTCCAGGATTTATAAAGTTCGGTCGTTGGAAATAAGATAGGGCGAAAGGTGGCAACTTTAAGTATGGCTCTGTGAGCGATCTCTATAGGTCTCATCACTGTTTTTGCAGCTCCACCCCAACAGGAAATACAGTAGGTGACTAGTGATTGGCAAAGAGCGAAGTATACATTCCGGATAACTGAAGCGTGTGCCACGTGTCGCAGTGTTTTAAAAATGTAAATAAGTTTCCGTACGCGGCCGGATAGGATATTATGTGTGACTTGAAATTCAAGTGTTGGTCAATAAACATTCCAAGATATTTTATTTGATTTACTGGAGTAAGTAATGAATACTGGCAGGCCTGCTGCGACATTAAACCACACGAGTGAGCCACTAGGGAGATAGAGGGATTTGGTTGGGAATTTGAGTTTATTGAGAAGGTAATAAAATTAGTTTTAGTGGTATTCAGTGTCAGGGAGTTTGTGTAAAGCCAACTTAGTGTGGAGTTAAATCCTCTTTGTGCAATTGACTGTAGTTCCAACCATGAGTTAGCGACAAAAGTTATTGCAGTGTCATCAGCATAGGATACTATTTGGGCATTTGGTATATTTAGGTTGCAGAGGTCGTTGATGAATACGAGGAAGAGAGTGGGCCCTAAAATGCTTCCCTGTGGCACACCGTATTCGATAGTAACTGTATCGCTATTGTAACTGTCCATAGTCACAAATTGTGAACGGTCAGTTAGATAACTTTTGAACAAATTAAGCGGTGCTCCCCTTACACCTATACATTCAAGTTTGAGTAAAAGGGTCGGAATGGGCACAGTGTCGAAGGCTTTTGTGAGATCTAAGAAAATGGTCAACACCTTCTTACTATTGTCTAAATTCATAACAATGTGATCAATCAATTTGTGTATTGCGTCATTTGTGGATTTGTTTTTACGAAAACCAAATTGTTGTGGTGATAAAATATTGTAATGCTCAAGATAGTGAATGAGCCTTTTATTCAATAAACGTTCCAATATTTTTGATAAAGTACTAAGTACCGCTATGGGGCGGTAATTATTTACGAGGCACCCATCGCCGCCCTTGAGAATTGGATGAATGGCTGCCTTTTTGAATGAAGTAGGAAAAATGGCCAAGTCAAGGCAAAGGTTGAAAATGTGGCATAGTATAGGTGCGAGGAATTTGGCGTAACGTTTTAAGAACATGGTGGAGATACCATCCCAGCCGGCAGCCGCATTTGTTCGTAGCATATTTATGGTTGACACAATTTCGTCAGGATCTGTCATTTCCAACACTAGTGATTTTTTGAAGCAAGATGTGTGGGGGAGTGAGATGCGGGTGAATGATTGTTTGTTGTTTATACTATCTGCAAGATTTCTTCCTATACTTACAAAAAATTGGTTTACGTCATTGCAAGACTGTAACGGAGATGATGAAGCTGATAACAACTGTGTGTAAGAGTGTTTGGTTTTGGTAGTATTTGTGATGTTTTTAATAGTTTCCCAAAGTTTTTTAGGGTTATTCATAGCCTTATTTAATTCTAGAGAATCGAATTGTCTTTTTGCTTTTTTTAATAAAGCTGTACAATATTTTCTGTATCGCTTATAGGTAGTACTGATTATGATGTTGTCAGGCGATTGCTTTACTTTTTTATGTAGAGAGTCACGGTTACGTATACACCTCAGCAAGCCCGGCGTTATCCACGGTTTTAGAGTTTGTTTCTTTGCAGATACCTTTATTGTTGTAGTGCATTCTTCTATGGCTGTTTTAGTTAGCCTTATAAAGTTATCTGCAGCATCATTTGGATCCATCATAGACAAAACGGGTGAGAAGTCTATACCTGCCATAACTATATCAAGAGCGTCGTAGTTTATTTTATTTATATACTTCGTGGAATTAGATTTGATAGTAATTTTGTTAAGGCAAAACAGAGAAGAATAGTGAATAGTGTGTGTAAGAATAGTGAAGAATAGTGAATAGTGTGAATAGTGAATAGTATATAAGATGGTCTAAGCAATTACTTCCTCTGGTAGGCTTCGTATGTGCAGGCAAGAAGCCATGATAAGCCAAGGTGTTAAGATAATCATGAGTTCGTGAATTTGTTGAGTTATGTTTAATGTCTATGTTAATGTCTCCCGTTATGATTACAGTTTTGTAGTTAGTCAGCGACTGAAGTATTATATTGAGTGCAGAGAGGAATGTGTTAATATTATCGTTTGCGGGTGATCGGTATATGCAAAGTATAGCTACATCTGGGTCTAATTTTATTATTAAACCAGAGGCAGATCCGTAAAAGTCAGGTTCTTCGTAAGCAGATACAAGAGTGGATTTTACATAGACGACCACTCCGTCGCTCTTATTTAAGTGTTTGGTGGATTGGTACGTAGTGTAATTTTGTAGAATTGGTATATGGTTGTTACTGGAGCATTTTAACCAGCATTCAGTCAGTACTAGGAGTTCACAATGAATATCGATACGGTGTAATAGGGTTTGCAGATCAACAAAATTAGCATTAATAGATCTAATATTTTGTGAAAGGATTTTCAATTGATATGTAGATTGTTCAATGTAGTCCTGTGTCTGTTCTGGGGAACATGTGTGTGTATCCGATACAGAAAAGTTATCAACATTATCGATTAAATCATAAGTATTGTTAGACATTTTTAATGTAGGTATTTGGGTGTGGGTTTGGAATAAGGCGGTAATTGTGAGGTATTATGAAAATTATTAAATGATACGAATTTGGCGACAGGTGCAGTATGGCAGTACATAAAGTTTGACCACGAGGAAATACAATTCCTCGTGGTCAAACCAGTTGGACTAGAAAGTTTGACTACGAGGAAGAAGCGGAATATTTGTAATGTATGTTCAATGAGTGTTTGAAAGTTATGTTTGTGAGTGTTGTATATGTGTGTCGTGAATGGTGTAGAGAATGTCACGTTTACAATGAGAATTAGTTTAAAAAATAAATCAATAAACACAATACAAAAAAGGAGAACACATTTAGCGTTAGAAGCATTATTAAGACTAAAATTAGGGCAAGACAGGAGTGTTAGTCATGCATTATCTCTTGAATTCAGTTGGTTGAGCTGTAGTTCACTTTTTATGATAATGGATTGACTTTCTGGATCTTTCTTCAGCATGATACGTCCGTTAGATGTCCAGCAGAATTGGACTCTGTTCGCCTTAGCATAGTTTCGAGCTA
This sequence comes from Orthosia incerta, assembly GCA_948252205.1. Lineage (NCBI taxonomy): Eukaryota > Metazoa > Arthropoda > Insecta > Lepidoptera > Noctuidae > Orthosia > Orthosia incerta. The sequence goes on along the minus strand of OX411756.1, from coordinate 26,031,092 downwards.
GGTAGAAGAGTCGTTTGGAGGTGGCAGTCAGTTGTTCTGCTATAAATACGGGGGTATTCGGTACCATGCCTAGGCTAGCAGAGCTCAGTTTGTTGTTAGAGTTTGTGTTATTTGTATAGTAAAGCTACTCAAACTCAAATAATTTATTTCAATTAAAACATTTGTGAATGCCTATAGGCATTTTAGAAGTTGGAACTTCAAAAATACCTACAGGCATTCACGAATGGTTCTATATCTTTTTACCAAGAAATTGTACTAATCAATTAGTACACTACCACGGCATTTGGTATTGCTAACCAGAAAATGGTGCCATTTGTGAATGCCTGTAGGCATTTTTCAAGTTGGACAATTCAAAAATACCTACAAGCTTTCACAAATGGTACAACATCTTTTTACTAAGAAATGGTACTTATCAATTAGTACACTACAACGTCCTGTGATACTGCTAACCAGAAGAGGGTTGCAATGATTGTCACATTGGCGCAATCATCATCTGCATAGCCTTTCAAACCATGATGGAGTCGGCTTCCAGCCTAACTGGATGCAATTGAGCACCAGTATTTTACACGAGCGAGGCCTATCTGACCTACAACACGGTAACTGGATAACACGATATCTCTTAGTAAGACTGGTTGTAATATTTTCAGGCTTCTGGCTACCCGTAACAACTGTCAAAGATTAAAAAATCAACCGAAACCAATAGCCTAACGTACACTCTAAAGTTCAGAAGGGTCTGATGATTACCCACCCACGAACCAACGTCAAGAAGTAAAATATCGCAAATATCGAGCGATATAAATTATTTAAAAAAATATTATAAAGACTCATAATAACCACGATATAACCGTACAAACCAGAACCAATTAACGATATTCTTCCACACACTCAAAGTACAATTTCAAGTTAAATCCCTTTATTAAACCTTGAAGATGGAGATCAAAAGGATGTTGAAATGAAACCACGAAATTGTGCAAACATTGTTCTGAAGAGCTAACAGATTTGAACACAGACATAGATCTAACTAGATGACGCAAATGTGTGACTTTGCGTGTCATAAAGGGAGTAAAAGTGAGAGCAAAGCTGTTTAGCATTATCGGCACCGGACACCAACCAAAATCTAGAAAAATGCTTAATTTTGCGTTTTTTTTAGAGCATTGGTGGCTCATGGTATCGGCCGTGACTTATATGTTGTAGGTCGTGGGTTCGAGCCAGGCAGGCGCTTAACTTTGTGTAAATCATTTCATCACTACTGCTCTCAAAACGGTGAAGGAAAAAATCGTGAGGAAATCGGCATGTCCAAGAAACAAAAATTTGAAAACATGTGACATCCACAAACCCGCACTGGGCCTGCGTGGTGGATAACGGCCCATTCCCTCTCACAGAAAGGAGGCCTGTGTCCCAGCAGTGGAAACATTAATAGGCTGATGATACGATGTGCTTAATTTTGCCGTATTGAGTTGCAACAAAAATCTCTCCATAAAAAAAGGTTTGCCGGGACTATAAAAACATTTTCTTTTATTATTGTGTGTGAAAAAGTGTCACGCTTGGTTTTCATACATATAAGTTGGAGGGACTTGCGTTATCTAGTTAGGTTTATATCTGTGGATTTGAACGTACCTGTATTATGTTTGTGTGTATGTTTGTGTGGGGAAAGCTTGAGAACCGCTGGATTAATTCTGATTAGATTATACTTGGTAAATTACTTAATTTGAGATGGGTGTATTATGGATAACAGTTTGGCATTCGATTCATATTCATTTTGCGTTATAAGATGTGACGTAGGTACTATATGGTGACAATAAAAATCTGTACTTTTGAATGTAAGAGATTTTGAATAGTAGCTAATTAATCACGCCTTAACAGATACGGGTGAAATTTGGCGCAAGGGTAAACCATGACCTAGATTAGGACATACTTTATTTTTACCCCGGTACTATGTTTCCTTTTAAGGAACTTATCACGCGAGCAAAGCCATGGACAGCAGATAGTTTCAAATAAATAAAAAAACCGGCCAAGTGCGAGTCTGACTCGCGAACGAAGGGTTCCGTACCATTATTGAAAAAGAAAAACGTAAAAAAAATCACGTTTATTGTATGGGAGCCCCACTTATATATTTATTTTATTCTGTTTTGAGTATTTGTTGTTATAGCGGCATATACATCATCTGTGAAAATTTCAACTGTCTAGCTGTTCATTAGATACAGCCTGGTGACAGACGGACAGACAAACAGACGGACCGCGGAGTCTTAGTAATAGGGTCCCATTTTTACCCTTTGGGAACGGAACCCTAAAAACTTTACTGTTTCAAATCTATTGTCAAAATCACGTTATATTAAGGTGACGATCTAAAATTCGCCAAAGATTAATTGTAGACGTCAAATTAAAATTATTAACAGAAAAACATAAAACATTAACAGAAAAACATAAAACATTTTGGGGTGGGTATGGGATCTACCTCCTAGCGGTCCATCCCGGGCAACGGCACCACAGGCTTGCCTGTGGTACGGCTGAACGATCCCACTTAAGCGGTGGTAGGCTCCGCAAGGGGCCGCCTGGCTCGCGACCACCATCCCACCGGAGTCCGGCGCCAAGCAGCTTACTGTGTTCCACCGGTGTGTGGGACTGCCAGTGCCTTTGGGGGAGAAGGAGGATGTCAGTTGCGCTGTTCAGAACCGGTCTTGGTCTCTGGGCAAAACTGGCCGGGTAACTCATTTTGGAGGGTAGCGGGATCCGAAGCACGGTGCCAGCCGTTGGCCGACCGCAGTCAGTAGGGGGCCCAAGTAGCACGCCAGCCACGTGCCAAAGGCTGCCCCGCCAACTCGCGAAAAATCCCGGTATGCTCCACCGTGCCAGCTGGCGACTGGATGGGAGGACCCGGTGGCCATATCCGGGGGGGTTCGGGCGTCCCCGCAGTCTCCAAATGAGTTCCCCATAGGTTGGGTTAGCTCCAGTTTTCCACTTGGTTCACTGAGCAGCGCCTCGACAGTTCGACTTCTTCCCCACCATACTCTAACACAATGACCAGAAAAAATAAGAATAAGGTGAAACAACGGCTGCACTTCCTCCCACTAAAAGTGCACCTCACTAACATCAGGGGGTTGCACTCTAATCTCGATCCGGTCCACCACCACCTCGAGACCGAGAAGCCGCACCTGTTTTTTCTAACGGAGACGAAGATAACAACCCCGTCGGACGTGGCGTACCTCAACTACCCGGGTTACTCTCTTGAACACAAATTCAAGAAGCAAGCTGGGGTCTGTGTGTACGTCCGCGATGACATTTGTTGTCGTCGTCTCCGTTGCTTTGAGAAATCGGGCTTTTCTGCCATATGGCTACTTGTGGACACTGGCGTGGAGAAGTCTCTTTACATCGGCGTCTACCGATCGCACTCAGGTGACCAGGAGACGACAGCGCTTTTTAATTGCCTCGTGGAGTCGGCTGACATAGCCCAGCAACGGTACCCAACAGCGAAGCTTAATTTTCTGGGGGACTTTAACGCCCATCATAAAGAATGGTTGTACCCATACCGGAAAACTGACCATGCCGGGTTAGAGGCGCGCAAGTTTTCTCTATCCCTAGATCTAACCCAGCTGGTGAATGTGGCAACGCGGGTACCGGATGTTGACGGCCATACACCCAACTGCTTGGATCTTCTACTGACAACAGATCCGGACAGTCATTCGGTGTCGGTCTCAGCCCCGCTGGGATCGTCTGACCACTGTCTGGTGAAATCCGTTTCGACTTGCTCCCCTCCAGATGAGAGCCCTAGAGGCACGAGGCGAGTATGGCGATACGAGTCAGCAGACTGGGACGAGATGCGGCACTTTTTTGCGTCTTATCCTTGGCGGCATGTGTGCTTCTCCTCGGGTAGCCCCTCGAGCTGTGCAGACGCGGTTGCGGATGTGATTCGGCAGGGAATGGAATATTTCATTCCATTCTCCGACATTCCGCTCGGTCACAAAACCCGACCTTGGTATAATGCAGAATGCGCCCATGCTGAGGCCCGAAAAGAGTCTGCTTACCAAGCCTGGGTCGGGGCCCGCGACCGCAAAGTTAGAGCACGTAGGGTTCGCGCGAGGAAAAGAGCCTTTAATTCTGCCGCCAAGTTCTGCAAGCGGGTTCTGCGTCGGGCACGTTTTGACCATATTGGACGTATTGGGGCCAAGCTGGCATCGCACCCTCCGGGTAGTAAACAGTTTTGGTCCCTGTCTAAAGCGGTTGAAACGAATTTCTGTCGGCCCACTTTACCTCCGATGCTGAAACCTGATGGGTCGCTGGCTCACTCTGCAAGTGACAAAGCAAATTTATTTGCATCTCTTTTTGCTAGCAATTCACGTCTGGACGCTGGCTCCAAGCAACCACCTACTGTACCTCATTGTGACTCTTCGATGCCGGAGATCGCTGTGCACACTAAAGAGGTCCGGAGAGTTTTGTGCAGTCTAGACGTGAACAAGGCCAGCGGACCTGACGGCATTCCAGCAAGAGTGCTGAGGCAGTGTGCGCCAGAATTGTCTCCTGTGTTGACTCGCTTGTTCCGCCTCTCTCTTGTAAAAGGGACGGTGCCGAAATCCTGGAAGCTTGCAAATGTGCAACCAGTGCCCAAAAAAGGCAACCGTGCAGACCCTGCCAATTACCGTCCGATCGCCATTACCTCTATTCTGTGCAAAGTTATGGAAAGGGTACTGAACAGAAAGTTGCTGACCTACCTTGAAGACAACAATCTCCTCAGTGACCGTCAATATGGCTTTCGCCGGGGACGGTCAACTGGCGATCTTCTTGTGTATGTCACGCACTGCTGGGGCGAAGCCATCGAGAGACACGGCGAAGCACTTGCTGTATCGCTTGATATCTCGAAGGCCTTCGACAGGGTCTGGCACGCGAGTCTGCTCAGTAAGCTTCCTGCTTATGGCATCCCCGCTGGTTTTTGTAGCTGGATATCAGACTTCCTTAGCGAACGGTCGATCCGAGTAGTCATTGACGGCTGCTCCTCAGACCTTATGGCTATTGATGCCGGAGTTCCTCAGGGGTCTGTTCTCTCTGCAACTCTTTTCCTGCTGCACATCAATGACCTACTTCAGCCTGGTATTGTTGGGTACGCAGATGACAGTACTGTTTCAGAGAGATACTTGTCCAGCGCAAAAACCAGCATGGATGAAGTTCGTTCCTTGAGGGAGGCTATGGTTGAGCGGACAGATTTGACCTTAAGCCTTGTCTCCCAGTGGGGTGATGACAATCTGGTCTCTTTTAACGCCACCAAAACACAGGCGTGTCTTTTTACCGCCAAAAGGAGTCTGTTCGATCAAACGCCTACTTTTCGGGGTGCGTCTGTTCCTGTGACTGATCGGCTCGAGCTCCTAGGCATGGAGTTGACATCCAGTCTCAACTTCGGCTCCTCCATTGAGAACAAAGCCCAAATCGCGGCCAAAAAACTGGGCATCCTAAATAAAGTGAAGCGATACTTTACGCCTGGACAGCTTTTAACCCTATACAAAGCACAAGTCCGATCCTGCATGGAGTATTGCAGCCACCTTTGGGATGGTTCAGCTAAGTATCAGCTTGCCGCGCTTGACTCAGTGGAACGCAGAGCCAAGAGGCTCATTGGCAACGTGGAACTGGTGGACGCCAAGCTTCACAGCTTGGCTCATCGCCGCAAAGTTGCCTGCTTGTCGGTCTTCTACAGACTGTACTTCGGTGAGTGTGCTCAGGAACTCCACGACCTCATCCCACCAGCCCCCTTCTACCATCGGACATCTAGACGCACTGCAAGTTATCATCCTTACCTTGTTGCCATTCCACCAATTCGAACCAAGCGCTTCCAAACATCCTTTATAATGCGCACAGCGAATGAGTGGAACTCACTGCCTGCGTCTGTGTTTCCGAACGCATTCAACCCGAATCTCTTCAAAGTTAGAGTGAACAGGCTACTTCTGGGTAAGCTCACTCCATCGTAGACTCTGTCTCTGTCACCTATGACCTAGACTAGAGTCAAGAGCAAACCCATTACAAATAAAAAAAAAAAAAAAAAAAACAACCTAAGTATCTCTTCATATTACTTGAAAACAAGCAAATTCAGCAAAAAGCCTCTCGAATAATCTTTCATTTCATATAAAAACCATTTTATTTCTACATCTCACATAACCTCGATTGCATTTGCCGCTTCCCGATCGAATTATTATCGTTCCATAATAGATCTTTCATTTCGGTCCGTTTTAACTACGTAGAAAGTCGTAAATATACACCGAATACACTTCTTTAATCTGGAAAACGTTTTCCCAACAAGATATATGTGTTTCACTGAATTTTCAGCGTTTTTCCTTTTAAACGATGATTTGGATATGAAATACGGGTCGGAAAGATTTGTGTTTCCGCTTGGATGACATTATCCTGTAAATAGAGATATTTTTAAGTTATTTTTTGGTAATTTTTTTGTCGCTGTAATGACAGATTATGATAGAAAATAAATGTGAGTATTTGGTTGTTTCCGATGGAGTGGCCAACTAACTTCAGGCCGTACCCTGACCAAAAAATCAGCATGAGATATGAGTATTCCTATTGGCCTAGCGGCACTGGTGGCGCAAGAATTACGATAGTGAATACGCCCGGATTTCAGAATAAAATCTTTATAAAATCGAATATTGGTCTTTTGAATAAAATAAAACTTATACAAAATGTTCGTTATCAAATTGTCTTTCCATTAGTGTTAGTATAAAAAATAATTAATGAACACTTTACGAGGAGATGCATGCTATCAATAATTATTTCACATATTTATGGTTTTGTTGGAAGGAGATTAGTGACACATATACTTCTTTAAAAAAAAAGTGTACTACCATTTTAGAATCAACATTATGTAGAAATTTAATGTATTTTTAAATAAAGAGTAGATAGCTCTTAAAAACTGCACAAAATTCGACTAGCGCGGCGTTTTGCTCGGGGAGGCGCCTTAAACAGTATCTACTGATATTTTAATATGATTTCTTCGTGTCTCGGAAAGCTGTTCGTCCCGCTTTTTATTTGTAGATCTTTAGCAGTCGTTACGAGTAGTTAGTAAGCAGAAAATCAGAGCAATCTAGGCATGGCGTGGCTTTCGATTAGACTGGATTAGACCATTCAGTAGCAGAACTATTCAGGTAATGGCTAAGTAGATTGATTGAATTACTTAGCAAATAAATAGTTTATCCCAGTAAATTGATAAAATAAGGACTTTCGAGCCGGTTTTCAAGTTTCGAGTAAATAGGATATGATTATGCAAGTTTAGTCATCGTCTACCAAATCATCACAAATCACTTATCATTCTGATCACTTCATAGGTGCATAGGGATCAAACGCAAGGTTACCAACATACGATAAAATAAATTGTAGTTCTAAAAACTAAAAAACACGCTTTAATGGTAAGGATAATGGGACAAACTGTTTAAATTATTGCATTGTCATCGGTCCTTGATAAGTGTGCAAAGTTTCAAATCAATCCAACGTTTTGAAGTGGGTGAAAATCACGTTCAAAGATTCCGTTACATTGATACATTGTTACATTGATACATAGATACATAGATACATACATACCAAGCTAATAAAAGCGTGTTAAAAACATGTCTGGTTACACTAGTCAACGGCACGAACTATTTTGTGCGCGGAGTTAAAATGCATTTTATATCAACCGACAACACGTGCGGAAGAGATAGATGCTGTGATGAGCAGTAGGAAGCTAGTTCGCGTACGAATACACACTTTTGCAAATTTGTAGCGAAATGGATAATGATTTAGGAAGAAACTGAGCGCGCGAAATTTTATAATCAGATCTTTGGGAGTCTTGGATATCATGAAAAAACGACTAAACGTATCTGTTCAAAATTTAATTATTTGCATTGTTGAACTACTAATCTATACCTGTATGGTGGCCGTTTTTCAATTTTCTGTCTTCTTGTGGCATTTATTTGCGCACAAAAATGCGTTTAAATTAGTGTCGAAATGTGGAACTTTCGACGCTCATAACTTTCAAATATTTTCTTTTTTTACTTTTATGCTTCCATACAGGGCTAGATAATGATGAGACAAATTGATGTCACTTTTTATTTTGAACGTACATTGTCAAACAGTGGAATAATCCCTAGACTACGTTTGTATGGAAGAATTTTCGACTAGTGTACCCTTAACAAAATGATTTACAAGTAAAACATAACAAGAAATCAATTAACATATTAAAAAAACAAAAAAAAAATAACATTTGAAAAAAGAATCTAAATGTTCTACATTTGAACATGGGTTCTGTGATTTTAACCGTTCGGCTTCATGCCGTTCAATGATTGCGGCTTCAATAAAAATGCCGGATTTGCATACGTAATCATAAGGGTGGGTTGTCGGATGTTGAGTACAAATGCATTATTACGCTTTTAGCGTGTGCGGAAGAAAATTTAGGTGTATTATAGGAGGTGACTCGATTTTATTTATTAGAATGTATTATGGACGTTTTAAAGTGTGGAATGTTTAAAATCCGATGTTGGGATTGAACAAGTCCGTTTACTTTTGTGAGCTAATAAGTTACCTACATCGAAAAATAGAAGACAATAACGTGAGTTTTTTTTATTTTTCCCTGCATCTTATTCTAAGGTCATGATAGTGTTTTCTTTGTAATTATTCATCTTCTAAGCTTTATGATGTAAAGAAATGAATAACAAACAAACACCCAAATTCGCAAACAGAATTACGTATTATCTAGTCGGAATAAAATATCCGCATACACAGTCATCATCTTCCTGCCCCTGTCCCATGTTACTTGGGGTCGACGCAACACGTTTTCTTCTTCCATACCGTCCTGTCCCCCGTCACGCCGTCACCGACTCCCTTTTCTTTCATATCACTCCTCACACAGTCCATCCAACTTTCCTTCGGCCGTCCCCTCCCTGTCCATCCATCCACATTTATATTCATAACTCTTTTAGTAACGTGAGATAGTGGTCAAGCGCGAGCCTACCAATAATAAAAAATAAAAAAATGCGTTTCATCCCTCCTCATCAGATGACCATACCAGGACAAACGGTTTCCTTTCAACTTTTCTGTCACTGGCGCCATTTTCAAACTTCCTCTAATACACTCATTTCTCACTCCTATTTTGTTATCCAGGCCATAACCTATCTGTCCTTTTTAACCAAATCCATTCAGCTGACGAGGCCTTATTTAATAACAAAACTTCAGACATCATCATCATCTTTCTGCCCTTGTTCCATGTTACTTGGGGTCGGCACGTTTTCCTCTTCCATACCGTCCTGACCCCTGTCACGCTATCACTGACTCCCTTTTTTCTCATATGATTCCTCACACAGTCCATCCATCTTTTCTTTGGCATTCCCCTTCCCCTCTTTCTATCCAGACATAAATAAATAATAAAAATAAAATAAACAGTCGAATTAAATTATATTTGTAGAAAGTGGGATAGCTGCTATCCAACGCACTGTAAATCCTGCAATAGTTAGCGATAAACTACTCCACTGCCTTAAACAGATATCTATTATCCTCAAAACCTTATCTCCCCGTGACCTCTGACCTCTCTTAACCCTCATTACACCTCATACCTACCTATATTCAGTTTACAGATATTAATATTCTACAATCAAGCTGCCTCGGTGTTTGTCGTCAAATTCCTATAGCTTATTACATTGATGTAATCAGTAGACCGTAATTACACGTATGCCTTGACATATTAACATAATAGGTACTACAGACAGGTTGACTTTGACGTGGCTACATGATAATAGCCGCATGGGTCGATCTTCAAGGTTAAGACCGTACCCTGACCAAAAAATCAGCATGAGATATGAGCATTCCTATTGGCCTAGCGGCACTGGTGGCGCATGAATTACAGGAGTGAATACGCCCAGATTTTAGAATAAAATCTTTATAAAATCGAATATTGGTCTTTTGAAAAACAAAAACTTACAAAATGTTCGTTATCAAATTGTCTATCCATTTGTGTTAGTACAAAAAATAATTAATGACCACTTTACGAGATGATGCATGTTATCAATAATTTTTTTTATTTTTATGGTTTTGTTGGAAGCAGATTAGTGAAACATTTACGTCTTTAAAAAAAAAGTGTACTACCATTTTGGAAACAACATTATGTAGAAATTTAATGTATTTTTAGTAATTGATATTTCTTTTTAAATGAAGAGTAGATAGCACTTAAAAACTGCACAAAAACGACAAGCGCGGCGTTTTGCTCCGGGAGGTGCCTTAAGCAATGCGTGACGAGATCGGTTCGTGGATAGGTGACCATCCATTACATCTTATAAGGGTACCTTTATCCTTTTGAAGGACGCAACCCTAAAACTTATTAATTAAAAAATATATTTTTAAACAAGCTTTTCTGGTATTCTTCTCAGCAAACCCTTTCATTTGATACCCATATCATGGCAGTGCATAAAACATAACTAGGTCGCCATCTTGGGCCGTCCGCCATATTGGATTTAGAATGACGTCACTTAGCTAACCATGCATTGGCATCCAAGCTAAACGTGTATGCCAAAAATAATTACGTTACTAGAAATAGGGACCAATTAGTTCAACCAGGTTTCAGACTCGCAAAAGTAGCCTCTTCTTTCATGGGGTATTGTACAAAATGTTACAATAAAATTCGTCCCCACATTCTTGAAATGAATGAGACGAAATTTTAAACTTGTATAAAACGCACACTATGCAGGCTGGCATATTATAAGTTGGGGGATTACTTCACTGATAAAAATGCTTGACTAAATGCTATTCCTGCTCCACATCCACTAGGGCGCAAAAACAAGTGATATGCAGAACATTATTGTTTTGAAGTGTTGTTGGAACTGCTGAAGACTGAATGAATATATTTGTATTGTATAAACTCAATTTCCTTACTATTGTATAACTGCAAAGCACGTGTGTGAGTACTATGTACCCAACTGTAAATCTACCATTTACTGTACCCGTGTGTCGTTCGTTGACTTGTGTGTGCCCTGGCAGTTGAGTGTATCATGCTCTCTCAAATGTCTCTCTGATGGTGGCGCGTGTGTTGGATCAACCGGTTCCCTTCATGATGGTTGAGCTGGGTGGTGCCAATTCATGCGCCATGTTCGTGAACGGACGCCGTCAGTTGGGATTGGTCATAACTTAACTGCTTCGGATGTTAATGCTTTTTTTCTAGCTTCTATAGGCGTTTTTTTTGTTCTGTGATATAACTGCACAGTGCATGTGTGAGTACTTTTATTACTTTATGCCTGTACGTAGTATATTGTGTAGTGCTATTCCGGATGCATTGTCCTCACATATATGAATTTATTAATGAATGTACTTATGTAACTAAATATTGTAAAAAAAACTTTTTTTTTAAAAGAGTAAGTATGGGGTTTCTTGTGTATTCTTCTCCATAACAAGCTACTTTCCGAATGCACGGTAGAATCAACTTTTATAACTTGTAAATTTTAATGTTCCTAACGTTCAAAAGTGCCGCTTGGTGGCGTACTTGAAATAAAATATCTTTGTCTTTGTCTTTGTCATCCAAGCGAAACACTGTACTGTATGCAAAAAAGCCCTTTTTCTCAGGAACACCTGAAGATATCACGTTGAAATTAACGTCAAATACTCAGGCCTGCAATGCCGTGTATGTTTTATTCCCTTGCGAGTGTTAAATAAAGTACACGTAATTAACGTTTGTATCTTTTCATTAAGTTTATTTATCATTTTGGTTTTTTCACAGCTCCAAATTATTGCAGGCCTGATATGCAAATATAAACTTATTTGCAGTCAAAAAATCAAAAAATCAAAAATCAAATATTTTTATTTTACATAGGCCTACATGGGCACTTATAAAACGTCGACAAAAGGTGCACGGTTCGGGTTAGTCGTTTCCAATGGAGAAGAACCAGTTGGTAAACTAACCGTGATCTTTGATGAAGTATGGGGACAACAGTTTTCCAACGGTAAAGTTAATTTTGCGCTCAGATTAGTTTATCTTTCAGTCAGAGCAAAAAGTATTATATTGAATTTTCTCATTTAAATGTTCTCAGAAATTCAGGCATTATAATTTGCGTTTAGATCTCAGAAATATTAACTTTTTCAATTAAACCTCCACTAATATTTACCGTAGCCATTAATTTCTCCAAACCTTTTAACATTTAGATTTTAATTCTTTCAACAAAATCAATTAGTTGAGCTATCCTTTGTATTTTCTCCTCAATTTTCGTTGAAAACGAAACTATATCAAAACATTGCTAAAAGCTAATGAATTCCCGGAATATTGGATACATTTCATTCATCTATATTAAATATACCTTCAGTAAGAGATCCATTCATTCATTGATTCGTTCGTTCACATTTGGAGTTGCTGCGTATTGAATTCGTTCCCCAGTGAGCTTGTTAGCCATTTCAACAATTCCTGAAAAAAAGGTTTCATTTATTGATTATTAAAATCTATAGTTTAGAAGTAGCTGCTTCTAGTGAAAGAGCTGATTGAATGAGTATTGTCGAGATTTTACAAAAAATTTGAATGTTTACTATTGAAGCTCGCTAATTGTCAAGACGTCAAAAATGTACTAGCTGTTACTTATCTAGTAAAATTTTATACAAGCGTGCTATTATGTTACCATCTAATCTATAACTTGAACAGAGATCTTTGAACGATAGTTCAATTAGCTAAGCAATTGCTAAGGTATATTTATTATTACGTATGTCAGTTGGAAATGTCAATGATAGCTTCACAGCATAAAAATAATTGACAACATATCTAGGTACAGAAATATTTTTTTTCTTGTGATCTTTCGTTGGCAATTTTTTACGCTCGTGTAATTTATATAAATTGTGCGTGTTTTGACATCTTTCTTCGGACTAAAACAGATCTCTAATCATTAATGGAGCACGGCCATTCCACTCTGTCTTAAAACTGACAATATTTTTTGGACAGATTTTTGTTTGTAGGACGTATAATCTCAGGAAGTTCATCATCATCAGCATATTAATGAGAGAGAGAATATATCAGAGAGAGGGCATGGGCCTTAATTGCCTGGTCAGGTTTAATGCTGCTAAAACCCAGGCGTGTCTTTTTTCCGCAAAAAAGAGTCAATTTCACCCGGCTCCAACTTTCCGAACTGTTACCGTGCCAATAACTGACCATCTTGAGCTGCTTGGCGTTACGTTGACATCGACTCTCAATTTTGGCCCATACATTGGAGGCAAAGGCTCAGCTGGCTGCCAAGAAGCTGGGGATCCTTGCAAAGGTGAGAAGGTACTTCACGCCAGAACAGCTGCTCAGCTTGTATCAAGCGCAAGTTCGATCATGCATGGAGTACTGTTCTCATCTCTGGGACGGCTCTGCCAAATACCAACTTGATGCACTAGAGTCGATCGAAAAGCGGGCCAAGAGGCTCATCGGCGATGAGGCATTGGTTAAGTCAAAGCTCCAGAGCCTTGAACATCGTCGCCGAGTTGCCAGCTTGTCGGTTTTTTATCGATTACATTTCGGGGAATGTGCGATGGAATTGCATAATCTAATTCCACCCAGCCCGTTTCATCATCGGACTACCAGACGTACGGCGTTGCGCCATCGGTACATGGTGGACATCCCACCCAAACGCACTATAGCTGTACGCTCAATATGAAAATACTTTTATTATGCGTACAGCTAAGGAGTGGAATTCCCTGCCGGAGTCTGTGTTTCCCGATAGCTACAACCTAGGGGTCTTTAAGTCAAGAGTGAATAGGTTACTTCTAGGCAAGCGTGCTCCATTATCAACCACATCATCGCTTACCATCAGGTGAGATGGTGGTCAAGCGCGAGCCTATATAAGATAAAAAAAAAAAACACCACGCCGGCCCAGGGTTCTAGGACATGCCGGTTTCCTCGCGATGTTTTCCTTCGTTCGTTATTAGAGCATTGGTGATGAAATATTTTTTTTATATTTATTTCTTAACCTTTTTTTTCGTTTTTAAAGTGCTGGACTGGGTTCGAAACCACATCCTACGACACGTACCTAAGTTGGGGCCGTTACCACTGGGCCAACACTTTGGAAGTTCCAATTTAAGAATTCTGTCACTGATAAAAAGCAAGACTATAGCTGAGTAACCATGTTTTATCCCAGAACAATGCTCGGTTCCTGCGCAGACAATTCACGGGAGCCAAGCCGCGTGAGAAACTCGTTTCCCTCTAATTTAGTAACAAAGACAATACTGAGTCGTCGTTGACAAGGCCTAGACATTAACTAATGATATTTCACTCCAATTTCTATCTTATTCAAGGTTAAACCTAACCTATAATATAGGTACGAGATCTATAATGTTCTATTGTTATGTAAGTCTATTAAGAATTTGAACAATTACATTAATTATTTTTAGCCTTATAGTTCGTTAGTTTCAGGCTTTAGAAATTAGCGTTTTTTTAGAAGAAAATGAAGATTTCTTAATTTAGTTTTTAAATGATCTTCTTGAAAGGACAAAATATCTTCACTAAAATAGAGATAACGTGAAAATCGGTCAAGTAATTTAATTGGCTACTGCAGTCAGTCAAAAACAGTTAAACAAGTTTGAGAGCGCCTACGCATTTTTTTATCATTTATTGATCGAAATGTGGCAAATAACGTGGCTATTACTAGAAATACTCCTTTCGCTCGAAATTTTGGGCCAAAGATGATGTTATTTTTATTTATTTATTTTATTTAGTTATGATATGATTTATCAGCCATTCAGAAAAAAAGCCGCCTTCTTTAATGTCCCACTCAACGCACTAATTTCATTCACTGTTGTTTTGTCGTTCAGTCTATTTCTCTGTGGAATGCACTCTCCCAGGAAATCAGGATGGCAATCAACCTATTAACCTTCAAAGTTAAAATTCGCAACCATATTCGTAAGTTGGCAGTAGTATCGTCCCCGAACTTTATACTAACAAAGTGATGTCACAAGAACACCTGAACTTTGATGCGCTTTATCTTTGTCAGTTTTTATTTATTTGATAAAGCAAAAAAATACTAGTCCAATATTTTTTCATGATCTAACTGATGGGCTAAATAGAATTATCTACTAATTATCTACCCAGGAAACATCCCTATTGAGAAGAAAAAACGAAGTAAACTCCCAAGCTAAATTTCAGTGTATTACAAATATTATTATCATATATCGAGGTCACTCCGCCAAGGCCTTTTTTTGTAAGGAAAATTCCATGTTTATATTAATATCCAAATTTAGATTCTATTAGTAAAAGAATTTTCAATAACGACACAGTAATTCGTAATTTGCTGCTAAAAAAACAACTAAAGTATTTCCTTAGAATTATTTTTCTTTATGGAGAAGTATGTGTTTACGATTTACCCATTATAAACTTTATAGACCAATCACTAAATAAAGATTGAAACTATTTGTGGTAACAAATAATAATTAATGTTCTTTGTTCGGCCAGAGGATCAGCATTGCTATCCTACGTGGAAATTCTGCCAGCGTTCTGGGCACTTTTCACATTGACAGCGATGTGGACGATTTTTTTGACACCCAATGACCCCTGCTCTTTTTATACGTGATCGTAGTTTTTGATTTAAGTGTATAAAAGATAGTTATTGTTAATTAAGTATTTTATGCTATGTAAATTTGTATCTATGTAAATAAATGGCAAGTTCCTTAACAATTATTTTTTTAGTATGATATCTTTTTAAAGAGCAGTGGTAGCTCAGTGGTATCGGCTACGACTTACAAGTTGTAGGTCGTGGGTTCGAGCCCAGGCAGGTGCTATACTTTGTGTAAATTATTTCATTACCACTGCTCTAGGAAGGAAAACATCGTGAGGAAACCGGCGTGCCCTAGAACCAAAAATTCGAAGACATGTGACATCCTCCAACCCGCCCTGGGCCCGTGTGGTGGATTACGGCCCATTCTTTATTCTCACTGAGAGGAGGCCTGTGTCCCAGCAGTGGGAACATTAACCAGCATGATGATGATGATATTAGTATCTTTTTTACGTTTCGTTCTCGAGGCGTATATCACACATAGCGACAAACATTTACACGAAAATAAATGTTAAGTTAACAGTTACCAAAGCTTACGAAATTATTGAAACTTGCGAACCATAATATCTTATTGACCGCGTGAATATTCCACCGCGTGGTGGATTACGGCCCATTCCCTCTCACAGAGAGGAGGCCTGAGTCTCAGCAGTGGGAACAGTAATAGGCTGATGATGTGTGTGAGGCTACGAAAGATTGACATACTTTAATTATATTTTAACTAGCTTCTGCACGCGGCTTCGCCCGCGTGAATAAGTGTTATGTGCTATTCCTGACTATAATCGATCTCTGTGCCAAATTTCATCCACATCCGTTCAGCCGTTCTGGTGTGAAGAAGTTACAAACATACAAACACACGTGTGTGTGTTGTGCACAAGTTTGAAAGTGGCGCCAGTGACAGAAAAGTTGAAAGGAAACCGTTTGTCCTGGTATGGTCATCTGATGAGGAGGGATGAAACGCATGTTACTAGAAGAGTTATGAATATAAATGTGGATGGATGGAGAGGGAGGGGACGGCCAAAGAAAAGATGGATGGACTGTGTGAGGAGTGATATGAAAGAAAAGGGAGTCAGTGATAGCTTGACGGGGGACAGGACGGTATGGAAGAAGAAAATGTGTTGCGCCGACCCCAAGTAACATGGGACAAGGGCAGGAAGATGATGATGACACGTGTGTGTGTTTGTATGTTTAGGGTGTCCTCACAAACTTTCCCTTTAACCATTATTTTCGCCTTTCTGTGATTAGTGTGATAGGTACCTATTAGGATTTATCATTAATTAAAATTTTGTCAGGTTTAAATACCAGCTTTAACATTAATTTAGTCAGTACAATAAATAGTACACATACACTGTAATGTTTAAAATAAGTACATTTAGTGTGAATTGTATTTAGTTAGTAGCGAAAGCTTGCCTGAGTGTTAGGAGATATTTACTTGTTTAACACATTTGAACTGAATTCTGGTAAGATAATTTTAAACTACCTAAAATAGAAACAAAGTGTTATTCACGATAGGTACCTACAATAATATAAAAACATCCATACCAATACTAGTCCTCCAACCCGAACTTCGGCCACAGCGGCAGCGGCCAATTGCAGTAGAGACTAAACATCGGTGCGGGAGATATTATAGTGCACAAGATTGTGCGCGAACACAGGTGCACATCCCTTTTTCATCAGTCTCTTTGCCCGATGGGACTGCATTCCCACACGACCGAAGAAAGATGAGGTGCAGGACAAAGGGCTTAACGTGTGTAAAGGCATCAACACCACCACACACTAATGACATAACGTCACACAAAACCTGCGATTTGAACGTATACAACAGTCCGACATCAACCGCCGGGCAGTTGCCCGGACCAGAAATAACGCCCGTCTGGTCGGAGGATCCTCCTGTTTCAATGGAGGTTTGTGGTACTTTACACTCTGCTCCGCATATCTTCAAATATGCTTTCCTAGGCACGGCGGTGTCACTCTGCCAAAACCAGAACGTCGTGCTGTCACAGAGAAATTTCTAATAGTAAAACTGGCCAAGTGCGAGTCAAACTCAGGCACAAAAGGGTTCCGTACCATTATCACAAAAAAACAGAAAAAAAACACGTTTGTTGTATGGGAGCCCTACTTAAATATTTATTTTATTCTGTTTTTAGTATTTGTTGGCGGAAAAAGAAATACACCATTTGTGAAAATTTCAACTGTCTAGCTATCACGGTTCATGAGATACAACCTGGTGACAGACGGACAGACAGACAGACAGACGGATCGTGGAGTCTTTGTAAAACCCAATGACACTTTTTGCCCGACCTGACCACAGCAGCAAACGAAGCACCAGCAACGAAGCAGTAACCAAGCGGGCAAAGCCAGAGGCAGAAGCTTAATATAAAATAATAAAAGACATATGCTTCAGTGTTCTAGCCAACTGATAAAAACAAAACGATATACTCGTACGATAGCGAGAATAAACAGCTTAACCATTCAAATACGGGTCTTAATGCTATCCAATTAAATATAATTTTCTTTGAATAATAATAAATAATTTAGTAAACCACTGCAAGAATGCAATGGCTGTGACTGCGGACATTTCTCCCCTTGACAAGGGTTGAGAAAGGTACGCTCACAGAGAAGATTAAGGATTTAATTTAAGGTCTTTAATTTCCATAGAAGAATGTCGTGAATTTATGTGTCCCATGTTGCTATGTGTTCTGAGAACTGAGAGTCAATGACATTTTTGCCTTTTTTTTACTCTTCGAGGTCATAAGTTCAAATCAGAGCAAGTACCAATGTGACTTTTTCAATTCATTTGTACTTTCTAAGTTCATTTTAGGGTTTGGTGGCAACGGTGAAGGAAAACATCGTGAGGATTCTTGAGGCCCTAAACATGTAACATTCTGTCAACGAAAACAAGGCGTAAGCGATTGGAAAAACCGGCTAACTGCGAGTCGAACTCGCGCACGAAGGGTTCCGTACTATTATTGCAAAAATGGCAAAATTTCTGTTGCCGCTATAACAATAAATACTAAAAACAGAATAATGTTAATATTTAAGTAGGACCCCAATACAACAAACGTGATTTTTTCGCCGTTTTTTGCGATAATGGTACGGAACCCTTCGTGCGCGAGTCCGACTCGCATTTGGCCGGTTTTTCTTTCCTACCAATTAATTTAGTTTCCTAGAAATCTCGTGCCGCTTCAAGTAATCCAAAAACAGATCATATATTTATTTCCAATTCTATTTTCAAATTGAATAAAACAAAGGTTTGTCTTCGATTCTCATTTACGTTTTTCCGAGAAATCCTTCTCTGTCATAATAAAAACGGGAATCCAAGATGGCGGATAGACGTTCAAATATATGCCCACTTATGGTATTGACAAGCTAATCGAATCCCTTCCTGTATTTACAAACCAGATTGAAAGCCGTAGAGATGTTTTCCGATGTCAATTTCGAAGTGGTTATATTTAGGTTATAAATATAACCACTATAGGGTATATATTATATATTTAGGTTTGTTAAAGATAACTATAATTATGACTGATTCTTAGTCTGAAGAACAATAATTATCAGTGATTGCGTCGATTGTCGAAAAGTCAAAATGTATGGTACTAGCTGTTGCCCGCGGCTTCGCTCCCGTGGGCCACCCCACAGGACCCGTTTCGAGATAAAAAAATAGCCCATGTCACTCAGGAATAATATAGCTTTCTATAAGTGAAAGAATTTTTTAAATCGGTCCAATAGTTTCAGAGCCTATTCGGTACAAACAAACAAACAAAAAAATCTTTCCTCTTTATAATATTAGTATAGATTGACATTATTTGACATGCGTTACCAAAAGGTTACTTCGCCAATCCCATTCATTTCTACAGTCGCTATCGTCAATAGAATAAAATTACATATAGAAACCCAGGCTAATTGCAACTAGTGTTAAGCTTTTAATTTCTTGCCCATATACCAAAGTATTTTGTTGACAATTTAAATTAAATTAAAAAACCGAAGGAAATAAATTTGTTATCATCAAGTAAGATAGTAATCAAACGCGAGCCTACCGTCAATAAAAAAACCGGCCAACTGCGTGTTGGACTTTGCACATTTAGAGTTCCGTACCAAACTGCAAAATCAAGTTGGTTGTGATAGGAAAAATGAGGGAATTTCAAAGACATCTGATTTATCAAAATATTGATACCAACACACACATACTTGCTGTTAAAATATACGTAATAATAAACATCATCACATCATCAGCCTATTAATGTTCCCACTGCTGGGACACAGGCTCTCTGTGAGAGGGAATGGGCCGTAATCCACCACGCGGGCCCAGTGCGGGTTGGTGGATGTCACATGTCTTCGAATTTTTGGTTCTAGGACATGCCGACAACCTTCACCGTTTTGAGAGCAGTGGTGATGAATTAATTTACACAAAGTAAAGCGCCTGCCTGCACTCGAACCCACGACCTACAACTTGTAAGTCGCGGCTGATACCACTGGGCCACCACTGCTCCCCAATAATAAAAATTATCACCTAATTTCAACTTCATAGGTCACTGGGGATTTTTATTTCGCTGCCCGCTTTATCTGTATGGGAGACCACCTTAAAAAAAATTAAAAATATTTTTTGACAATTTGCTTTGGGTTACAAAGATGCTTATACTGTGACAATTTCAAGACTGTAGCTCTAACC
This sequence comes from Orthosia incerta, assembly GCA_948252205.1. Taxonomy (NCBI): domain Eukaryota; kingdom Metazoa; phylum Arthropoda; class Insecta; order Lepidoptera; family Noctuidae; genus Orthosia; species Orthosia incerta. The sequence continues at coordinate 26,010,920 of OX411756.1, read as the reverse complement.
GTTGGGCTGTAAAACCTGTGTGACAGACGACGGACAGACTTACAGACGGACTGACAGTCAGTAACATGAGCGACAGCAATAGGGCTCCGTTTGGATCCTTCGGGTAAGGGAACCCTAAAAAGGCATTAAGTTCGCATAAGTACCTTTATGTTGCATATAGTTTTATTATGTAAAAAAGCAAAGTCCATCATCATCATCGTCAGCCTATTAATGTTCCCACTGCTGGGACACAGGCCTCCTCTCTGTGAGAGGGAATGGGCTGTAATCCACCATGCAGGCCCAGTGCGGGTTGGTCATGTCTTCGAATTTTTGGTTCTAGGACATGCCGGTTTTCTCACGATGTTTTCCTTCACCGTTTTGAGAGCAGTGGTGACGAAATAATTTACACAAAGTAAAGCCGCCTACCTGGGCTCGAACCCACGACCTACAACTTGTAAGTCGCAGCCGATACCACTGGGCCACCACTGCTCCCTAAAAAGGCATTAAGTTCACTTAAGTACCTTTATGTTGCATACACACATGAAAATAGCCTGAAACTAATTCAAGAATATCTTGTAAAATTATCATCATCTTAATGCCAATAATAACCAAAATATTCATCAAAATTTGAATAAAGTCCTTCACAAAATAAAGCTTTGAAAAATACACACACTTCTCCATAATATACCCTCGTACACAAGCTTATGAAATTGAAAGAAAAAATCATCTCAATTTTTCGAGTATGTTAAATTAATATCCTGAAAATGATACAGAACGTGTCACTGACATGATATACGTAATCAAATATTACAATTTTGTACTTCGCAAGGTTCGTCACGAGATGATGTAAATTTTATTAGATGAGATAAGGGTCGGTGTTCATTGGTAACTTTATTTATTATTGTTTTACTTTAATAAAAACGGCTATACGCCAATTACATTAGTTAAGGATCCCCTAGTCGACGGCACGAACTATTTTGTGCGCGGAGTTAAAATGCCTGCTATCTCATCCGACAACACGTGCGAAAGAAATAGATGTTGTGATGAGCAGTAGGAAGCTAGTTCGCGTACGAATTAGCACTTTTGCAAGTTTGTAGCAAATTGGATGATGATTTAGGACGAAAACGAGCGCGCGAAATTTTATAAACAGACCTTTGGGAGTCTAGATATCATGAAAAAACGGCTAAATGTATATTTTCAAAATAAAATTATTTGCATTGTTGAATTACTAATCTATCCCTGTATGGTGGCCGTTTTGCAATGTTCCTTCTTCTTATGGTATTTATTTCCACCCCAAAGATGCGTTAAAATTAGTGTTGAAATATGGAACTTTCGACGCTCATAACTTTCAAATAATTTATTTTTTTACTTTTTTGTTTCCATATAGGGCTAGATAATAATGAGACAAATCGATATCATTTTTATTTTGAACGTACATCGTAAAACAGTGGAGTAATCGCCAGACTACGTTTGTATGGAAAATTTATCGACTAGTGTAACCTCAAAGATAGGTACATAAAATTTACACACTCATCTCACAAGACTCCAGTAATACTAACATTATTGTCTTCCATACGCCCGCGATCACATCACAATCAGGGTAATGAAGGAGATAGTTTGAGGACTGACAGTGCAAACATTACTATTTTTAACACGCTTTTATTAGCTTGGTATGTATCTATGTATCAATGTAACGGAATCTTTGAATGTTATTTTCACCCCCTTCAAAACGTGGGATTGATTTGAAACTTTGCACACTTATCAAGGGCCGATGACAATGCAATAATTTAGTCAAAGTCAAAGCCAAAGTCAAAGTCAAATATGTTTATTCAACTAGGCCAATAAGCGGCACTTTTGATCGTCAAACAAAAATTAAAATTTACAAATAATGAAAGTTGATTCTACCGGGCGCGTTTAAATTGTTTGTTGTTTGTTTTGCCTTACCAAGATCTTCAGGATTAGCGACTTTTTAGTTCAATTTACCATTAAAGCGTGTATTTTAGTTTTTAGAACTACAATTTATTATATTCCTCGTATCAGATTTAAGGAGATTGAAAACCCGACTGCTTAGGAAACGAACTAAAAAAAAGTAACGAGGAGAAAATAATGCTGTGCAGTCAGAGGATAAATATTCACGGTCTGTGGAGAATAGAATATAATATACATTTTTATGTAACAAATAATAGTTTTGTAACACCAAATTTAATCCATTCAGTCTTTTGTTTATTTGCTAATGAAGTTTTGACCTGAATAAATAAAATATTAAAAATAATTAAGGAAGTATTTCTGAAATTAGTCGTAACAAATTAATCTATGATAAGAAATGCGTGCTAACCTTTACAACGATATTATATTCTATGGTCCCATATGTATTTACGTGTCAGTTTCCTGATGTATGCGAAATCAATTTACTTTACTTACTCGTTTTCTTTTATGAGAGATGAAAGTTATTTTCTTTTCAATTATTTCTTCAATAACTTTATATAGGCAACCTATGAGAATTGTAAGAATTCGAAAACATTCCTTTTACAGAAAAATAAAGTTAAATATTGAACGCCTTTTTGGTCTCGCACGGGGTAATTTATTTTTATTTTTTGTTATTGTTTGTGTTTTTCTTATCTCGTGTCTCCTGTGCGGGTCACAAATAAATATTTTTCTTTCTTTTTTCTTTCTTTCTTTCGCATACCTTCGCTGCCATCAATCTTTAACTTTAGACCTAATCATGTTCGCGGAGCAAACTTGGTCAGAGATCAGAGAGGATCAATTTTTATAAGGAGCAGCCTTTTCCTTTTAAAAATATCCTTCTATTCATTTAATTAACATTTTTCTCACATTTTTTCTGATATTACTTTCTGTGTTTTGCTCTTTGCTCTGAAATGTTTGTGCTCAAGTGCAATCCTTTGAGAAAGGATTTTGGATCTATGTAGTAATTGAATTCCAGCCTGATCTGAGAGGAAAAGGAATGCACTAGCTTTCATACTGCTGGTCCGGGGTCTGTTGGGTTACGAGACTATTAATATATCCTAGAATAAATTTAAAAATTAAAATATGTTGAGAATCATATAAAATTATTGTTTTTTAGTTTGTTAAAATAATAATAAAAGATTCGTTTCACATACGACCTACCACACCAAACGCGGTGGCCCTCATTCAGTAGGGAGTCTTTTTTAGGTATCTAATTTTAATCGTTGCGCAATTTATAAACATTAACTAAAGGAGTCATGCATGGAGTACTGTTCTCATCTCTGGGATGGATCTGCCAAATACCAGCTTGATGTACTAGAGTCGATCGAAAAGCGGGCCAAGAGGCTCATCGGCAATGAGGCATTGGTCGAGACAAAGCTCCAAAGCCTTGAACATCGTCGTTGAGTTGCCAGCTTGTCGGTCTTTTATCGGTTGCATTTCGGGGAGTGTGCGAAGGAATTGCATGATCTAATTCCACCTAGCCCGTTTCATCATCGGACTACAAGACGTACAAATCAAATCAAATCAAATCAAAAATGTTTATTTGCCAGAAAAATACATTGTTTACAAGGGAAGATCTTAAAGCCCAAAGGTCACTGTATTCTGCCTGCAAGCAAGCGTGCAAATTATTTCCAATAATAAATTAATTAATTTTCAGACATTGTTCATAAACACGAAAATACAAAAAAAAATAAAAAACACAACCAACACCAAAATACACTGATGCACACCAATAAATTAAATGAAAACTGAATAACTCTAAATGAAATCAAACAATAGGTAACTCAATCAAAACCCTCAAAAATTGATAAATTATAAAAATGTCAAAAAGTAAAAATATAATAAAAAAAAATGTCATCAAGATAAATTGAAATGTCAAAAAGTAAATAATGTCAAAAAGTAAATTGGAATGTCTATAAAATAAATTGAAATGTCAAAAAGTAAATAATGTCAAAAAGTAAATTGGAATGTCTATAAAATAAATTGAAATGTCAAAAAGTACAGGTAAGAAATGTCATTAACTAAAATGTTTGTAAGACTAATTTTACAATTATACTAATATGAAATAAAATTTAATTATTAAATTCATTCAATAATATTGCTAACATTATTTTTTATGTTCCAAAAAATCCCTAACGCTATAGAAGCAACAATTTTGTAACCATTCCGTTAATTTCGTTTTAAACACATTATCCTGCAACGATTTTAATTCGCTTGGTAAGTTATTATAAATCAATATACACATATTAAACACATTTTTCTTGTAAATATCTTTATGACCAGATGGTGGATAAAATAGGTTGCGAAACTTAGCCCTTTTTTGCCTTGGTACAACTTCGCTATGTAGTTTAAAGTAATGCTTGTGTTTCTTTGTGAACATGCAGATGTCTCGTATATACATACAGGGCAGTGGAAGAATTCTATTTTTTTTACGGCGATGTGCCATCGGGACATGGCGGACATCCCACCCATACGCACAAAACGTTTTGGGAACACTTTTATTGTGTGTACAGCTAAGGAGTGGAATTCCGTGCCGGAATCTGTGTTTCCCGACAGCTACAATCTAGGGGTCTTTAAGTCAAGAGTGAATAGGTTTTTTCTAGGCAAGCGTGATTCACTGTCGACCACATCATCGCTTACCATCAGGTGAGATAGTAGTCAAGCGCTAGCCTATAGTAAATAAAAAAAAAGTAACAGTTACAATAATAGATTCCTCTTAATAATTTCGATCAAGCGAAAGTTATAATGTACCTTCAGCTTTATAGCTCAAACTATACACAGTATTGTACAAAGGCTGGCAGCTTGCCAGAAATAGGTACCTCTAATGTCTGTTATAACTGTAAGTAATGTACTCTTAACTGTTTTTGTTAGGAAACTAACCTTTTTTTTCCTTTGTTATGGTAAAAAGTATTTACAACTTTAATATTCTGTTTCTTCTTGTCTGAACTTCTGTCTTTAATTTTATTTATTGCGTTGTACATAATTTGCAACTCCTACCGATAAATATTTCATAGTTAGTTTTTTCAGGGGCACATGCTTTAAGCAACTCTTACCGAGGGCGGTCTGTAGATGGGTGACCGATCATTAGATATCGCGAGTTTGTGTCCTGTCCGTGCTTTAGAGAACACGTTAAACAAGTTCGTTCAAGATATCACTTGTAGGTATCGTTTTCTTGCTACTTGATACGATATTCCTTAGAGTTGTGACATTCTAAGAAGTCAGATTTGTCAGCTATAAATATACATCATATAAGTTATAGTTGATGCTTACGAATGATACTCGGTGTTATAGTGTATGGGTAACACAGTAATTAATTAGTATTATGAATTTGACTCTTCGAAGACGTTCATACCAAGTTATAGCGGCACGTAAAATGAGAAACGTTTTTTCAAGACAATCTAAGAATTCTTAGATTGTCACGATTATAGTTACTATACTTCATAAAAGATAGCTTGATCTCTGCGACATAAGTCAAACTGAAGTATACGTCATTGTTAGCCTGCCACAGCTACGTTATTGTTATTGACAGCTGTCGCAGAGATCAAGATATCTTTTATGAATTATAGGCTAGTAGAGCCGGCATTCAGGTAGATAGTGAATCCGAGTACAACATCTACGGATATATTATGTAGTTGCACCCAGTAATACTGTAAACTGACTCCATCGTAGTTTGGAAAGGCTAGGTAGATTGTTTGATAGTTACTTTTTCATTCTATCCTAACTAAATAATCATGGTAGATATAACAGAAAGCCTCTTGACATTAGACTCTACCATTAAAAAAATAGTTATAATTCATAAAAGATAGCTTTATCTCTGCGACATATGTCAAACTGACGTATACGTTATTGTTAGACTATCAAGCGCTATTGTTACTGTATTGATACTGACAGCTGTCGCAGATATCAAGCTATCTTTTATGAAGTATAGTCATGAGACTGCCACAGACATCAATTCTGTGGGGACTGCCGACAGAAGTTAAAACTTAAAACTTTGGCATAAATCATTGTCATTCTGACACACTTCACATTAGAATGTCTATGACGCTGTCATATTAGTATGTCGCATAGGCGAACCCATAAATGTTTTGCGTGCCAAAAATCACTCAGCGCGGCTAAAGAAGAAAAAACCAAAATCATAATAAAACCTCAAGCAAAAAAGATTCAAGAAAAGGTGTGAAGGGAATCCAAACTTATTATCACAACCTAAATGGGTTTCAACAACGGAAACAGTTTCAACAAACTTTGGAACTTATTATTAATGGCAGAAACTTTATTTTCCTATAACAAACTGCTTTCTGCGACAGTAAATTATACCTTCCTATTGAGAATCGCTAACAGTTGAGATTTACAGACTCCGGATATTCTTACCTGAGTATTTTTATTTTAAAAATTTTTCCTTGTGAAGGTAATCGTCTTTTTAATATTTTTGTCTATATTATGTTGGAGTGTAATTTATTCTTTTTAAGGATCCTTACCCAAAGAGTAAAAACGGGACCCTATTACTAAGACTCACACAATCCATCTGTCTGTCTGTCCGCCTGGCACCAGGCTGTATCATGAACCGTGATAGCTAGGCAGTTGAAATTTTTACAGATGATGTATTTATGTTGCCGCTATAACAATAAATACTAAAAACAGAATAAAATAAACATTTAAGTGGGGCTCCCATACAACAAACTTGATTTTTGTGCCGTTTTTTTGCGATAATGGTACGGAACCCTACGTGCGCGAGTTCGACTCGCACTTGGCTGGTTTTTAAAAGTTAATAAAATACGAGAGTTGATGCCAAACCGTTTGTTGTATTACAATACGTAGTAATAACGAAAGTAAGTTTTAAGTGTTTTGTTTTAGATATCTGTATCTGTGTTTGGTATCTTTGTATATTTATAGTTTATAAAAATGCCAAATACAACAAACGTGATTTTTTTGCCGTTTTTTGCGATAGTGGTACGGAACCCTTCGTGCGTGAGTCCGACTCGCACTTGGCCGGTATTTTTTTTTTTTTTACGTCAGGCCTGTATTCCCTGAAGGGTTGGGCAGGAGTGAATCTGATTTTACATTACAGTACGCTCAAAAATAATTGCTTAGGTAACAGTAATTTACATAATTTATAATTGTAGGTGATGGAAGACGAAAGGTGGTGACGAAAGTATTCGTAGGAAGTATCCAAATAAGGTAATTACAGACAGTTTTTACAATTATTTACAATACAACAATACAGTATTTACAATTATTTTATATTATAAACCAAGGTATTAGGACCACCCTTTGCCCAAGGCATTAAAATGGCTTTTTTATTTTAATTTTAACTTGTACATTACAATAAAATATAATAATAATAATAAGCCTTTATTATTTCCCATCCATACAGTTTTACATTCAAGATTTACATACAAGTTATATATACAAGTTTTCCATATCCATAATAAGGTTATACATACGTTTTACTCATTTTTTTATATACGTATTTAATATATACATATTTAATTTTATTACCAATGGTTTTGCACTAATACACTTTTACAATTTTTTTTTTTTGGATCGGACCCCTATTTGGGTATAGGCCTCCTCCAGTTTTATTTTGTTTTTCATTTTCATTGGTTTTTGAGTTATGTTTACTGGAGGGTTTCGGTCATTTTCCCTCATCGTACAATAAAATACTGAACATAAATAAGCAAAATACGAATATGACCAGACACTGCAAATTAAGTTGCGAACTTTGGAACCAACGACATGCTCATGAAGATGGGTCTAACCGCGACACCCATGTGCAGGTTGTGTGGGGAACATACGGAACGCATGGAGCACCTACTATGCACATGCGATGCACTGGCTGGTAAGCGAATGAGTCTCCTAGGGGTTGGATACCCAAAACCAGAAGACTATAGGCTCATATCTCCTAGTCTCGTCGTAAAACTCATGAAAACGGTTTTCAACGAGATTGGGGATGAGTAAGTTATCTAGGGGAACACAAAAGATCCCAATGGGTCGAAGTGTCCGAGTTATTTCTCGGCCCCTCCATAACATAAGATAAGATAAGTTGCGTTAAGCTTATTTTAGAAAATAACAAACTAAAATCTAATATCAAAAACTCATAAAGCACTCAACCCTAAAGAATAAATTTACGACCTTCGCATTAATAAAACCTACCCAAGCAATCAATAAGCAATAAGAATAAAAAGCAAACAAAAAAAAAATCCCTTGCGATTAAATTCAATGATACTCGCGCAAAGGGTAAGGAAAAAATAATAAATCCAAAGCTAAGGGGATGATTAATATCTGGCGGCTCCCTAGTCTTATCGGGACTTGTGCTCTTATTTACTGCCCTCTCTAGATGTAAGGATTCTGGAAGTGACGTTGAGTTGATTTTATTTATTTTTCACGTATAATTTGACACCACTTTGTGTGTATGCGAGATGATATACGAGTAGAATACAACGTCTATTACGCGGTGTTCCATGTCATCTCGTATCATTTGAGCATTTGACGGGAGGGGTGTTCTTTTTAGGGTTCCGTACCCAAAGGGTAAAAACGGGACCCTATTACTAAGACTCCGCGATCCGTCTGTCTGTCTGTCCGTCTGTCACCAGGCTGTATCTCACGAACCGTGATAGCTAGACAGTTGAAATTTTCACAGATGATGTATTTCTGTTGCCGCTATAGCAACAAATACTAAAAACAGAATAAAATAAATATTTAAGTGGGGCTCCCATACAACAAACGTGATTTTTTTGCAGTTTTTTGCGATAATGGTACGGAACCCTTCGCGCGAGTCCGACTCGCACTTGGCTGGTTTTTATTTTTTTGGACAATCCCACCGCACTATTCCCAAATCACTACAACTCCTGACAGCCAGAATCAACAGTGGCGACCACCAGAAAAGCGCCGAGGCAATGAAGCTCGACGAAGTCCCGGCGAATGAATTTAACTGTCTTGGATCCCGCAACGAAATTAATCAGAAAAGAATAACGGAGGAGTAGGAAAAAAAAAAAAACCACTTCCCTCCATATCAAGCAGGAGACAGGACAAACAAGGCCAATAGGCACAAAGGGGTCGTTTACAACTGTGATATGCACCACGGATAAAAATTAGCATTAATACGAGTATTAATGGCTCCTAACATTGTCCTAACAAGGGGTGTGTTAGTATAGCCTCCACGATTGGTGTCAAGAGGTATCTTAGGAAAGGATAGATTCTGTTTGGGTCGCGGATAAATTTGAAAGAGAGTTACCACGGCCCTGGCATAAGCAACTGAAGGAACACGGGTGGATTTTAGTCAGTAAAAGTCTGACACGCCTCCCCACTTCACCCAGAGCGGGAAAAGTCATTGTATGATTTCCCACCCAAAAAAATAATAAAAATAAGGATAGGATAGATAGAGACCCCTTTGCCGCACTTAGACTCGCATTTGGTCCGTTGTGGTCTCTGTGAGAGGGAATGTGCCGTAATCTACCACGCGGGCCTAGTGCATGTTGGTGGATGTCACATGTCTTCGAATTTTTGTTTCATAGACATGTCGGTTTCCTCACGATGTTTTTATTCATCGTTTTGAGAGCAGTGGTTATGAAATAATTTACACAAAGTAAAGCGCCTGCCTGGGCTCGAATCCACGACCTACAACTTGTAAGTCGCGGCCGTTACCACTGGGCCACTGCTCTACTTACTGGGTTTTTTACCAGTTAAGAGGTAGTTTACCAGTTATTGGGTTTTAGAATCAGATAGGCAGTTGCTCCATGTACAATTCTGGTACTGAGATGCATCCGGTTCGACTGGATGCCAACCCCGAACATGAATGGGCTAAATGCTAGGCAGATTGATTAATTTAAGTTTATTTGAATACACCCTTTTAGCTAGATTAAACGGTGTATAAATGTCTCGCATTATTATCCTCTTAACCTTGTTACTTAGGGTCGGCGGAACCATGTTTTCTTTTTAACCGACTGCCCAAAAAGGAGGAGATTCTCAATTCGGATGATTATATATATTTTTAGAAGATTTCGAATGAAGACGTCACTTACAGCGAGGGTATATAAGCAGTTCGCGTCATTTGTATCGCCCCTTTTTACTCCGAGTCTTCGTGGCGTTCTCATCATTTGATAAACTCGTTCTTGATCTCTTTTACGAATAAATTCTTCTTTCGTGTCCTGTTGTATTTTTTTAGCTTAGGGTATTTGCTATAATTTTGTTATTTTGAGTAACTAATTAAAGTTGATATTTTTCGTGTTATCTGTGTTTTTTTATACTAAAAACAAATTACCGCTAATAATATATAATTATTTGTATGTATGGTCGTATCACTCCGTCATAATTATATAAACGGATTTGCAAAAATATTTTTTTAGAAAGAAATTTATTACGAAATAGTCCCATTTAAATTTGGTCAAGATCTGATGAAGAACTTCGGAGATGTACAACAGAACTCTTCAATAAATGACGGCAAATCTCTCGGGATTGCTGCAATCGCATGTCCGTTTATTGTTTACACCATTTCATAACATACCATCACGCCAGTATGCTCTAAACGGGTACGCGGGTGTGTACAGTTCTGCCTGGTACACTCTCATTTCACTGGTTATATTCAAGTTACATTCGGGTAATCTATTCTGGCATCACTGTGAGCTTTTTGTAGGTACCTTACTATAGTACTTGTTCATTATGTACCACTAAAAAGTGATAAATATAAAACGTTTTTACAAAAAAATACAACCGACTTCCAAATAAAAACAGAACAAAGTGACAAATAACTAAAATTTGGCGGTGTCAAAACCTACCTACCTGGTGTTACTTTCAACCGTCAAGTTATCACTGACTCCCTTTTTCTTTCATATATCTATTCAAATAATTCTTTGATCCTTTCTTTGGTGTTCTACTCTATCCATCCTCATTTATGTCCACCATTGTTAATACATAAATGTGCAATCAGTAAAATTACTTGCTTGCTAAATACGACTTTGCAATAGTTTTTCCTCACTTTCGATCCATATTGTATGTTTTTGGTATTTATTTATACTAAATTTTATGCACAAAGTTACATTGGCGGACTTCATGCCTAATGTATTCGCTCTGTTCCTCTTAAATGCCCCTCAACACAAAATAAAATAAAACAATAGCTCTTCCAGTTACTTTATATTCATAAATTGAGTAATATTTTATTTATATTGTAATCGTTCATGAAAGAAATTGTTCAGAATATAGAAATGGCCTAAACGATAAAAAAAAGTTGAGCATTTGTTATCATAAAGTAATCAGGGAGCTTTACCTGTTTATCGGAGCGGCAACGATGTTACTAATAGGGAATATAATGATTATTGTAGACACGGGTATTTTATCATATGAACATGATAATTGTTTCTTCGATAGTAAATATTATGAAGGTATTTTTTTGCTGAGTAATTTGTTGTTTTAAAAGAAAAAGTTATTAATATTAGAGCAATCACAACCAAAAAGATATTGCGACGAGCACTGCAAAGCAGAAAACTCTGAGCGAGGCAGTTCTGATCACAGCCCGAAGCAATTTAAATTGCATCGATAAGCGATATCGTGCAAGTATTCTCTAAGAGAATTTCAAGTCCAAATCGATCGAATTGCGGTCATATGAACGTATTTGGAATTAATGATACTAAAAATCGGTGTGATAGTCGTCTAAATCAAATCGCGTTGAGGAAAGCCGCTTTAACATTTTTCAAAATCAAATAAAACTCAGTCCCCACAAACCTAAAAACGGCACCATTAATAAACCCGCTGCGAATTTATTATAAAATCCCACCAGGCATCAGCCAACAGCAAATAATCAAAAAACATTATTCACAGAACCAAATTTCTAAAAGGCCATTCCTTAAACCTTGTTAAACAACTTTAAAAACGCCACAAAACAAATTTGTTTCGAACAGGTAACTTTTGTTCAGCTGCCTTCAAATTGAGGACGCGAGAATTTTCATAATTAACAATTTGCAAGACCAACTTCGGTGCCAATCCATCAATTTTGTACTGAGTTGGAAAACCAATTATGTGGAAGAAAGACTTAGTTTGCTCCAGTTGAAATGTTTCAGAGTGCCTACCGATGTTCAGTGTAGCTAAGGTCCAAATATACAGAATAAGTTGTGAACACTGTGAATTAAGTTTCCCTATTTGCATTGCATGAGGTTTCTTTTGAAGTCGATTTTTCCCCGACAGTCGCCTGTGTTAACTCTGAGTTCAGTTTGGGAATGGAAGTTTTACTTCTTGGTGTTTCCATTGTCTTAAACTAAGTAAGCTTACAAACACTTATGATTAAAATGCCATTATTATTTACACTGTTTTTAAGGTACTCAGTTACTAGGTTGTGAAGATTAAAAAGGCAATCGCTCCATATAAAATACTGGTAAGCAGGTGCATCCAGTTAGACTGGAAGCCTACTTGAATATATAGTTGGGAAAAGGCAAGGCAGAATGATTGGTGTTCAGTTATGTGTTTGAAAGAAGATTGCTAGAGTAAAAGACCAGAACACATATATTTAATATCCATATTTTTTATTGTACAAAAAGCAAACAGATACAATTTGGTTAATACGTAGAAATGAGAGACGACGAAAATAAGGGTCCGTTGACCTTTAATAGATAATTGAGTTAAAACAGAGGATAATGATGGTGTAACTTCAAAACCTTTATCAATTATTTTATTAATAAATTAAAGCACACAATGCCGATGCTGTCTCCATTCACACACGTTTATCAAAACCCAATCATTTATTAAAACATACAGAAAGCAATCATTTATTATAATACCCAAATTAAACACGTAACTGCCAATTTTAATACCATTCCGTTCCATCCCAAAAATTGACCCTGACCCTAAAAATAAAGGGTTAAACCAGGATTTATTACCATAAATCAAATAGGTAATCTCAGTGCTTCCCCGATATAAATCTAAATATTGAATATGTCGACCCGAAAAGGAAAAGTAAAATATTCATGGAACAATTTTTGCCTTTCGATTGTGCTGTGGTATGTTGGAGTATCGATTTATTTGATCTAGATTGAAATAAAGATTTATACGATACTACGCGATATATTTCGATTCTATCAGGCCTAATATACCAAAACTACATGTATATGGAATAAATAACCTACCTACTGAAAATTTAATGATTAATGGCAATGAGTGTGAAAGTTAGCCAACTAAAGTATAGGATAAAATACTCGTAGAAAGGGTAATAATATGTTTGTATATTTAGAAGTTAATAAAAGATATCCTACCCTTTCATGAAATACGCGACGTGGAATTTCAGACATCAGCCCAAAGTACAATATAAGTTAAAGATGTCCAATTATGAAATTGAATCTTAAGACCCATATCCACGATGAATGGACTTAGGTAATGGGTATCACCAAATATTAGTGAGAGAATGGATAGCCTAGCCCCAGTTGTGTGTACATTGTACCTACATGAGTGTCGACAATAAGTTATTGCTGGATGCCGTGACAGCGGGATATATAGCGCAAACTGCTTCTACTGCAACAAGTGTTACATCGTGTTGTCTGTTTTAACTAGTTTATCTGGATGATGTTTTAGATCATTCTAGTTAACCACTGAACAGGGATGAGTACTTTTAACTGTTTTATAAGAAACATCTTTAGCGCATTATTAATGACTACTTATATCTAATGTGTGTCTTCATGTCAGTTTTAAAATATATACTTCTTCGATTCTAACCACTGATTGAAACAGCAATGTACCCTCATCTGTCTAGCCTTTTCCCAATTATATTGGGGTCGGCTGCCTGTTTTACCGGATTCAGGTGAGTACCAGTGTTTTACATGGAGCGACTGCCTATCTGACCTCCACAACACAGTAACTAGGTAATACGTTACCCCTTGGCAATACTGGTGTCAGATTTCAGGCTTCTGACTACCCGTAACGACTGTCAAAGATCTTCAAATGACAGCCGGGACCAACGACTTAACGTGCTTTCCTAGGCACGGAGGAATCTCGGTATGTTGAAATGGTCACCCATCTACGGACCGACCTGGTCAAGCGTTGCTTAACCTTGAAGATCGACCCAAGTGACTGTTATTATTTAGCCACGAGCAAAGTACCACTGTTCTAATATGTAATTTTTTTATGAGCTTTTTGGCCCGCTTTTCGATCGACTCTAGGGCATCATGCTGGTATTTGGCAGATCCGTCCCAGAGATGAGAACAGTACTCCATACGAAGAAGAAGTTGCGCTTGATACAAGCCGAGCAGCTGTTCTTGCGTGAAGTACCTTCTCACCTTTGCAAGGATCCCCAGCTTTTTGGCAGCCAGCTGAGCCTTTGCCTCAATATATGAGCCAAAATTAAGAGTCGATGTCAACGTAACGCCAAGAAGCTCAAGATGGTCAGTTATTGGCACGGTCACATCTCGGAAAGTTGGAGCCGGGTGAAATTGGCTCATTTTAGTGGAAAAAGACACGCCTGGATTTTAGCAGCATTAAACCTGACCAGATTGGCATCGCCCCATTCGGAGACTGCCTGCAAGGACAGGTTCAAGCGCTCCACCATGGCCTCCCGGAGAGACTGGATCTGAGGCCCGGTAGCACGAGCGTTGGACAAGTATCTCTCAGCAACAGTGCTGTCGTCTGCATACCCAAAGGTGCCGGGTTTTAAAAGATCGTTAATGTGCAGCAAGAATAAAGTTGCTGAGAGTACCGACCCCTGAGGGAACCCGGCATTAATATCCAAGGTGGCCGACGAGCAGCCATCGATAACCACTCGAATGGACCGATCTCTCAGGAAGTCTGCAATCCAATCACACAGACCACCGGGCAAACCGAATGAAGGAAACGGAGACGAGGTTCCACGCTGCTAACCTACAGAATAATTGATCAGCGCTTCCAAAGGTTGTAAAAATATAATAAACGTTGAATAAAGTATGTTGCATCGTATGACAACGGAATATGTTTTAGCATATTATAATTTGAACCCAGACACTGCAATTACTTCAAACCTCAATAAATTCTCATAAACCGCATAAGTTTAATAACAAAAAAGCCTTCAAAATCATATATTAGAACATGAATAAAAATTGCAATAAGCCCCCACGATATATCTAGAAGATCGCCAGCAAAATATACACCCTTCCCGCTATAAGTTTATTTAACGCCTTTACCTTTCAAGGGAAACTATCCCCTGGCTATGAAGTAATAGGGTGGAAATTGGTGTAACAGTTTCGCAACTCCATTTCCCGAGTCATTATTCTTTTTCACTGTTGTATTACAAGTACAAAGGCTCTCTGAGCGATGGCTACGAAGCATTCGAGATGTTTCGTTAGTCGCAACATTTAATATGTGACGTGATACATTGGTATGGGCGGAAAGAAATGGTGGTAGATGGGGAACCGTGTTGTTTAGTGTTCGTACTTTTTCTATTATGATTTGGTGGTAGCTTTTGGGTTGGAAATCAGCCTTCACTTTTGACGTAATGTTGTAAAAGGCATCTCCAACCAGGGTCGGTGAACTGGTTTATTCGTTGAGAGTTTTTGTACACTGTTTTGGTCATGTAGTATTTGCGCTGTTTTTGTTGTACGTAGACTCATTTTTTAAAACCCAATGGTTTAAAAAAATGAGTCTACGTCTGTTTTCATGTTTAAAATATTGATGACCAATTTTCTTGGATTCTTCAATTTAAGCTGTGCACTATTGCTGTTTGCAGCAATAGTAGACTATTGCTCAGTGTAATACAGCTTAAATTAAAACATAGCTTAAAAACTCTAGCATTATATCAGCGAAAGATTTTTTGTATTCAGATTAGGGCTTCTAAAAATTACTTTTTACAAACATATTTATACAAAGAAAGATAGAGAGGAGGCCCAGCAGTTGGAACATCAATAAGCTGATGATGATACAAAGAAACAACTTTGCCATTTTACAACGTTATAATTATAGTTACGATGATTACGAACTAAAATAGACCACTAAGGGAGAAGAATAAGAACAAACATACTTATAAATATATAGACATAGGGTTTAGTGTTCCACAAATTGTCTTAATTTAGACAATGATTGCAGAAATAATAAATATTACAAATAAAGTATTCAATTAAGGTATAAGAAATATCACTGAAATAAACTTCAGACTTATTTGTAGTACTCTCTGGCTACGTGGCTCGGCAGTATTTCACGTCAAATTAATGTACCATTATTTTATTTAGTAGAATGAATTCAGTGGGATTTTTATTTTAAACGGTATTTTGTTTTCACTACTTCATGCCAGACTGAATTCTTTGCTCTGTATTTATTTTGTGAACTGCAATACAGAGATCCGAGGAACAACAAAGCTAAATGATATAATAGCCCTTGTGGAAACGCGGCAATGGAAGTGATGAAGCCACATATGCCGAAGATCGAGTGGTGGTTGGGGTGTTAAACTAGAGACCCAAAACTAACTAAAGGAACATAAACAGACCACGAACTAGTTTGATTGCAGGATTAGAATTAGTTGCAGGAGATCCAAGACCGCTTGCAGTAGTGCCCAAAGGACGCAGCAATTCAAAATTGGGAGGAAGAAGACATAGAGTTAGATTATAGCCATATAAAACAAAAAAATAATACACAAAATAGCTGTAATAATCATCAATTATTGTTAAAAACAAAGTTTTCTTTAGCAAGGCTGTTAGCATATAAAGCGTGCATTAGCACGATCAAATTGGGATGCAGTATTTTGTGTGTTTACCTATTAAATTCGTATTTTATGAATAAAATTGCAAGGAGCAGAAGTTAAAAATTAATTACCAAACAGCAATTTTCTCTTCAAAAGTTACAAATGTTAAGTTTGTTCAAGTAATTGCAGTTCTTCAAAAAAAGACACAGAGTAAAATAATTTCCAATCAAATCGCAGAAATGGCGCAGTCTCGCAGACAACAGCTGCACAATACATGGTCGCACTGAACTCGTTTGAACACGAGTGCTCTGTGCCATCGGGCAAGTTTTCCACTTAGCCACCAATCAGACGGACCCGGTCCAACGGTTCTTTGTGACGATACGTTTATGGTAGGGGACATACGGCGGGCAAGTTCAGCTGAATTACTTTTCAATGATTTTGATGAATAAGTAAAAATTGCCGCAGTGTTAAATTTTCAAGATAAAACAATATTTGTTAAAGTCAGTCCGTCCATTGCACATTGATATCCTCCCCGTGCTTTGGAAATCACGGCAAGCCATTGATCCATATCATTTGCAGAACTTTGACAGCCGTATCCGGTAGTCAGAATATGAATATTAGAATAGAAGACATTTATTCGACACAGACATAACACAATCGCAACGTTTATTTTATGCACCTACCATGTTAACTTTCCACCACCGTTGGTTGACTAGCAGATAATGCCTCAGGCATTAAGTCCACCTATGTTCCTGTATGTTGCATGATGTTTTATTAATAAACAAAGTAAAAAAAGTATATTAAAAAATTACTGAATATTTGAGGTAAGATAGACACTCGTTTCATGTAAAATATTGGTTTTCGGATGCATAATTTTATTTTGTGCAAGAAATAAGTTGGTCGTGTATCTTTTTTTGAGATTACCAGTGATGTTATAGCATAAATCGTTTTTGTTTAGTTGTAACAGAATTTACTGATCAAATCAAAAATTTACTGATCAAATCGGTATAAACAAATTCCTTAACATCCAAACAAAATCCACAATCACCGCTTAATTACACGCAAATAATTGCACTATCCATCTGCCATCTAAGCTCTACAACTCACACATTCGCATCTAATCCCAGTTTCCAACGTCCCAAAGTAAACAGATCTTAACACGTCCAAAGGCTGCTCTAGCTTTGAGCTGCGTCTAGTCACTGCAACAAATCGGTTTAGCTAGTCCGCTCACAGGCTGCCGTCGACGTAACGTGACTCTGGAATCTATCCTTTCATTTGATTCGAATGGACGTGACGAATCGAACTTATTTTCTGGTGGTGGTGTGGTGTTGTGGCGATTTGGTGTGGGTGTGATAGAATATATTTTAACTTTGATATCTGTTTGGTTATTATTCTTAAATACCATTTGAGACACTTATTTGCGACGCCTTGTTAAGATCGGTCTAAGCAAGATTATTTCTGGACTGTATACAGCCCAGAAATCAGAAACATATTTGTTTGCCTGATAAGGTGTTTGTGAACACCCATTCTATAGGATTGAATATCATTTACTTTTGATGAATCAAAAATAAAGATTTCTGATTCTGATTGAAAATTTAGCACTTTTGTTTGTGTCGTTAATATAATTTAACTACACAAGTGACATGGTCGCTCACAATGTGCCTTATCAGAAAGCTAACAGTCACTCAAAGGACAATGGAGAGGGCTATGCTTGGAGTTTCCTTGCGTGATCGAATCAGAAATGTAGAGATCCGCAAGAGAACCAGGGTTACCGAAATAGCCCGAAGAATTGCAGAACTTAAGTGGCAGTGGGCAGGACACATTGCTCGCAGAATGGATGGCCGATGCGGCAGAAAAGTTCTAGAGTGGCGACCGCGAACCGGAAGACGTTGTGTTAGAAGGTTTCCCACCAGGCGGACCGATGACCTGTTGAAGGTTGTGGGTATCCGCTGGATGCGGGACGCACGGGGCTGGTCAATGTGGCGACGCTTAGGGGAGGCCTATGTCCAGAAGTGGACGTCTTTTGGCTGCAATGATGATGATGATATGCAATTATGCTAATTTATTAAGGTAATTTTACGATATTTATTTCCATACAATTTTTATGCTAGTCTGAAGAACTGTTGACCATACTGCAAATGAGGCTTAACTTTAGCACTTTAATGGTGAAGGTATCTTTAGGTAGTAGCACTGATTAGCCTTATTACTTATTTTTGTAGCCTTCATCCTGTTTGCCAACATAATAAATACATTCTGACTGCATACATTACTAAACAAATTCGCTACAACCACAACAGCAGTATGTCACAAATGCAGAAACAAAGTTGTACCCAGGCGCTTCAAAACTTCTACGTTTTTGTCCTATTTTATTTTGCTACTAGCATTTTTTTTAAATGCAATGAAAAAGTTGAAAGCTAAGGACTTTTGGTATTTGCGATTTTTCTGCCTGGAAAGTGGATTCAGTCGTATTTCGTCGACACCAAACCAACACATACAGTTGGGAAAATAGTATTTTTGAAACAAATGTAGTTAAAAATGTTTTGACTGTTTTCTTTTGGGCCATCCAAGCTTAGACATTAGTAGTGCACATATATTTCACCAGTGATAAATGATTTTATTTCTGTAAGTTGGTTTGTACAAACACTTTTACATGTCGATCATATTTTTTGGGCAATTCTGGATGAGAGAGTCCCGATTTCTGCCTGGTTGTTGGCAATTAAGTCACTCCTTTTACATTGAGTTTAAGTTTGGTTCTTCACATAATCTAACCAAGATTTTTGTCTGGACTTTAAAAGAGACTGTGACCTCTGAGTTTGTTTCAGCCTTTCTTTTCAGAGAAGTCAGATAGGAAACGCCGACCTCATCTAGTTTTAAAAATATGATCGAGATATAAAAGTGTTTGTACAAACCAACTTACAGAAATACAATCATTTATCATCTATTCACATTCATAAAGCCTCCTTTGGCAGTCGGGTAAAATAACATTTACACCAAAAAATATAAATAATTTAACACCCTACACGGAAGTGACGAAATCCATTTAAAAAAACCCATTTTCATTGAAATCACGCATTTGCTTGTCAGCGTTTTTATTATCGATATTTTTGTCAACAAACGTTTGACGTGTTGAATGGTTGGCAAATCCGTATATCGGATAATATATTCAGTTTAAGTGAATTTCTGTTGGTATGTTTATATCCGGGGATTACATTGAGATTTACTTGTCGACTGTGGAATCAAAAATTATATCGCTTATATTTGATTTACTTAAAAACATACCTTAACGGTGTCGCTCGACCCCGTTTAGGTATGTTGAACACGTGTTATTCTATCATTGAAAGCGTGGCGATAGCGATTGCGAAAAATGCATAATTGTAGGGGATTGTTAAGCGATATCGAAAAATCTCCATTTTAATATTTTGACTATCACCTTGTACCGGTAGGCCCTGTGCCCTCTTGCCAGCTACTGTATATTTGAGGAAGCCTCACCGGACCACGTTATTTGTTGTAGTGAAAGAACAGTAAAACAGGCCGGAGAATATTTATTTCTTGCACCAAATTATTAGAAGGATTCACACAGTGTTTCAAAAGATTATAAGAAGATTATAAGACGATGGTCATAATTGCAGGCAGTAACTAGCCTCGGCGGGCTCTCAAGATGAAGTGAACACTGGGCGGAATGGGAGTGCATGTGTGGCGTTCAGAATTTGAATTAAAAATCGAATGATAATGTTTGAAAAATAAATGATGAAGTGGCCTGCTATAAAAGGTTGCCAGTAATAAGAGAATGAAAGAGTATGGAAGGAAGGACCTCGTCACAACCTTCGCTGACATCGAATGCCACTTAGTCTGTGTCTTAGCCTCTGATGCAACAGATAGCTGTCTTTCCTATTTTAAATCTTTAAAAATTGTAACTTTTCCCTCCTTATTTATTTTGGAAACAGCTTTGTTTGTAAAAAACAATCCAAAATTATTTAAAAAACTGTCGGAAGTTCGAAGAAATCCAATACGGACTCAATATCTTAACCGGGTGTGTCATGTGAAATGTAAAACTGCGCTAATGCAGAAAAGTTTTTTTGGTATAGCCCCACGCATTTATAATAAAGTACCTAATATAATAATAAATATGACTGTAATACAATTTAAAAGGGCGCTAACCGAAATATTAATTGACAAATATTATTACCAAGTTGACGACTTCCTTAATGACGAATCGTTGACTGTTTGACTTATTTTATTATTATTGTTATAGATGCTACCAAATATTCTGATTGACATATTTTGTTTTGACATCATTGTGATAATTTTTACTAGCGTAACCAGTCCGACATTTATGCATAACATTTTATTTAACTAAACTTGACATGTATATTTTTTATGTTTTGACATTTATCTTTATTCGTATTGTATTTTTTAATTCGATTTAATTTTAAAATTGAATAATATTTGCATGCCCACGCGACGGTAGAATATGGAGGACTCTATTATGTAAAAAGGAACATCTATGTATCAATTATCCACGTTTGCAAAGAAATAAATGATGAATGATGATGATGATCTGAGTGCCAACTGCTATCGAATTGTTTAGTGGCTAATCCCTTACAATTTATAATTTTCTATCGTCATCGCTGATAGATTGAAACTTTGTCTGGAGCATCTGCACCGTAATGTCTCCCGTTTTTGTGCTCACCTGTTGACGCCAATGGCGCGTAAGGACCAAATATTCATTACGCGCATAGAAGCAAAGTTTGAATTAAAAATAAATAATTTATAATGCCGTAAAGCTGGCCAAGTGTGAGTCAGACTCTCGCACTGAGGGTTCCGTACAAACAGCTACATTCACCAAAATAATCAAATGACATTACTGAAGTTCATAAACTATGAGAGAACCGAACATTGGTCTAATGATCATCATCATCATCATCATTTCAGCCGAAAGACGTCCACTGCTGGACATAGGTCTCCCCCCGGCGTCGCCACATTGACCGATCCCGTGCGTCTCGCATCCAGCGCCTTCCCGCAACCTTAACCAGGTCATCGGTCCACCTGGTGGGAGGCCTTCCAACGTATCGTCTTCCAGTTCGCGGTCGCCATTCCAGAACTTTTCGACCCCATCGGCCATCCGTTCTTCGAGCAATGTGCCCTGCCCACTGCCACTTTAGTTTGGCAATTCTTCGGGCTATGTCGGTAACCCTGGTTCTCTTGAAAGGTCTAATGATAAGTTAAACAGAATTGAGGGACAAATTTAACTTTGCCGTTGCAAAACTGTGGTCTCCATACATCGACATACGTCGCGGTTAGTTTATCAACTTCAAGATAATAGTTATTTTTTTGTAGGTACAAATTTAGGTTTTTTTTCGTTTACTTTTGTTATAAGACAATGCTTCTTGCCAAATTTCATGATTTTAGGTCAACGGGAAGTACACTGTAGATTTTGATTCCCTTGCGAGTGTAAAATATGCGTCATTAACGGCTGTATCTCTTGATTGCGTTGATCTAGAAGTTTGTTTTTTGACAGCTATAAGGAGCTACAAACTTGAGTATACGATATTAATTTCAACTCGATACCGCCACGCGTTCCCGAGATAAGGGGTCTTGACAGACATACAGACGGACAACAAAGTGATCGAATAAGGGTTCCGTGTTTGCCTTTTGAGGTACGGAAACCTAAAAACGGTGAAATTTGTCATTTTGTGGCACTCACGCTTCACCAGCGCCCCCGCATAACGCAAAGCGTACGCGCATTCTTTGACTTTACGCAATTAGGGTGCAGGTGAACACT
The DNA here is from genome assembly GCA_948252205.1 of Orthosia incerta. Lineage (NCBI taxonomy): Eukaryota > Metazoa > Arthropoda > Insecta > Lepidoptera > Noctuidae > Orthosia > Orthosia incerta. Next base: position 25,988,577 of record OX411756.1, on the reverse strand, counting down.
ACGGGACAGCGCTGGATGCTACAAACACAGGACCGGTCGTTGACCGGTGTCAACGACCGGTCCTGTGTTTCCAAAATTACCGTTAATTATATACTTTTTTTACTAATTCTGTGGATTTAATTAGCATATTTTCGTGTATTAGTTAGTGATTCTTAGTTTTTTTTATTGATGTGGCGCCCAGAATTTTAATTTTTCCCCCTATATTTTGTAAACATCTGTCACAATAATAAATAACATTATACATATTCTAAACGATTAACCTTCATTAGCGAAGGCGTCTGTCCTACAATGAGACAGCCGTCATGTTGCGTTCCATCTGTCAATGTCACGGGGAATTATGCAACGTTGCCAAACATGTTGACATTACGTGTTGCGCTTCAATTGTTTTTGAATACGTGGCTTTACATTGCTGTCTGTTTGTGATAGATCAGAGTTTATTTATGATCTTTCTTCTTTCATATATATATTCATATATTCTTTATTGTACACTAAATAAACATTACAAATACAAAAGGAAAACTATTGTACAAAGGCGAGCTTAACCCATAATTGGGTTCTCTGACAGCAAACCTCAGTGCTAAAGAGAGATTTACAAAATTAGGACAGTTAACAAAAGCGCACAACAAATACGAAAAAACATTTGGATTCTTACTAACTAAATACACTACACAAATACGTGTAAAGCACACAATGCATAAACATAATACATACAAATATCTAAAATACATACATATTTATGCGTCATGTTGACAGGAAATGTTCCTTAATTCTTCTCCTGAATATACCTAGTAAAGGGCTATCCCGTATAGAATGAAGAATATTATTCCAGAGGCGGACAGCACGAACAGTAAATGATCCACCGTAACGACTTGATGAGTGGGGAGGAAAACGAAGGAGAAAAGATGATGAGGAGCGGCAAGGTTTTCCTCTCGGAACAAGATAATCAAGATATTCTTTTTTATTTTATTTATAAATGGAACATGTTCGCTCCGTCACTTGCCATTAAGGTTTCATTGTTTCGGCGGCACTCAGTCGACACTGGCTATCGCTGAAAACCAGCGCTGTGGCTCTGTCTTGCACGCGAGTACCAGCATTATGCTGAGCGATGACCGTTTCGCGTGGTTGTGACGCATACTCTGTATTTGTATTTAAGCTTTCATTTGTTTTTTTAAGGTATGCGTCGTGCCTGGCGCAAATAAACGTTTTTTCTTTCTTTCTTTACGACTGGCTCTACCTAAGTAATAATATTTGGTACGCAACGTTGTACCCTGAGCAGTTAGCGCAGCATCTTTGAAACTTGTCAAAATAATGAACAATTTTCATGATGAGATTATTCTATTACAACATAGAGAAAAGTTTACTTATCCAAACTCGAAAGAATTTCTTTACACTTTTCTGGATCTGGGATTGGTGAATAGAATCTTATCACTCATATGTGACCATCTTCTACTATGAGATCAACTTTGATATCATCATCTCCCTGCCCTTATCCCATGTTACTTGGGGTCGGCGCAACACGTTTCTTCTTCCATACTGTCCTGTCCCCCGTCACGCTGTCACTAACTCCCCTTTCTTTCATATAAAAAAATCCATCACATAGTCCATCTTTTCTTTGGCCTTCCTCTTCCTCTCCATCATCATCATCATCTGCCTAGCCTTTTTCCCAACTATATTGGGGTCGGCTTCCAGTCTTACCGGATTCAGCTGAGTCCCAGTGTTTTACATGGAGCGACTGCCTATCTGACCTCCACAACCCAGTAACTGGGTAACACGGTACCCCTTGGCAAGACTGGTGTCAGATCTCAAGCTTCTGACTACCCGTAACGACTGCCAAAGATCTTCAAATGACAGCCGGGACCAACGGCTTAACGTGCTTTCCGAGGCACGGAGGAAACTCGGTATGTTGAAATGGTCACCCATCCACTGACCGACCTCGTCAAGCGTTGCTTAACCTAGATGATCGACCCGTGCGGCTGTTATTATTTAGCCACGAGCTCCTCTCCCTCTCCATCCATCCACATTTATATTCATAACTCTTTTAGTAACATGCGTTCCATCCCTCTTCATCACCATACCAGGATAAACAGTTTCTTTCCAACTTTTCTGTCACTGGCGCCACTTACAAACTTCTTCTAATGAGATCGACTTTGATATCTGAAGAAGAAAAAACTGCTGCTCTGTTGTGTACATTATGTTCTCTAATCTGGATTATGTGTATAAACGTAATATCACTTTCAGGGTTGCCCTCATATTAAAACATTGTTCAAAGTCATAGGTAATCTCATTTTGCGACAGACGGCTATTTTATTTTATTATATAAGTCTAATAGAGATAAAAAGCTTCCTATTAGCAACATTGCAACATAACAAAGTCACAATCCCACTTTGTTTCTCAGCTTTAAAGTTCAACCTTATAACTGAATGCAAATCAGCCTTCTACACTACCCCTTACAATGTTACCGACATAACATTTTTAATGTTCGACTTTATGCGGGTCTCACACAGGCTCACAGCAACACTTTAAATTTTTTATCGTTTCGCTATCAGAAGTAATAAATGTTGCATTTTCGTAAAATAGCCTGAATTTATGTTAGAGAGACTGTTTTGTTGTGGTGTAGTTGTTTTTAATAATTATTGGTGGAGTGAAATATGTCACTTAAATACGTAACCATACGAAAATAATATTTATTTTATGATCTAAGGATAAGCCTTCCACAAGTCCCCCGACAATTAGACGGCCAGTTTTTTGGCAAGGGATATAGTGTTCCAAGTAGGTATTAGGTTGTGGAGGCAAACAGACAAACGAAACAAACAAAAATTCCAAAATTGCTGGAAATGGGTTCTGTTGGTTATCCTTTAACACCCTGGATATTTTATTTTTTTGTTCATAACTTAATTTTCAACAGATTTATTATATGTATTGATGTGAAGGTTTGGATAGATGTGTGTGGATGTGTGTTTATTACTAAATCACACTAGAACAGCTGAAAATATCTGGATGAAATTTGGTACAGAAATAGATTATAGAGTCTGGCAAACGAAAGTAGACACTCGAATTATTTGCAAACTTTTTATATGGCAATGCTATACTAATGTCAACCCCAATTTTCAGTATGACGCTACTAAGTTGATACTTTGTTTTAATTCGTAATCACTATTTATATTTTTGTAAAAACAATTTCTCTATTTAATAATTTAAAAAGTTTCATTATTAATGTAGAAAACAATGATTCTTGTGACTTTTATGAATCTTATCACATGAAAGTCTTAGATTCAGATTTTAATTGATAGTGTATAAACCAAAATTATTATAGAATACTGTTGCTTTTTTTTATTCAGATTGATATATATAAAGCCCCCACACAAAACCTACACAAATTTACCTATAGTATTTTTATTCAGACGAAGTAATATATATAATTCTAAAGTATCAAATTAGGTAATTCCAGGTATTGCATACTAGTTTTTAGGGTTGCTATGCTGATATTTTTTAAATTTGCCGCGCTGTTTCAGTCTCTACTTTCGTTTGCCAGACTCTAGTCTGGAATAGCACATAGGCTACTTTTCATACCGGTATAATGTTCCTTTGGGATAAGATAACATTTTTCACCCGGGCGAAGCCGCTGGCAGAAGCTAGTATATTTTGTAGTAAGAAGTAAGATGATCCTAAAAACCATGAGTCTGTTGTTATATTTATCCTTCAAAGGGAGGTATCTACTTAAAATAAAAGCCTAAATTATGTGTGTTGCAAGGTAACTCACCCAGTTTCCACTAATCGGTTGTATGAATATGTTAAGAGAGATTACGGACGTGAAATGAGTTCGCAAATAGATCAAAGAGCCCAGCTTAAATTGGAATTCATGAAACAAAAATAACAAAACTGTTTTATATTTTTTAAACTGACAGTATTTTCGTAACAAATTCAAGAGGATTTGAAAATGCAATTATTTCATTTTGTTTCTACAAATAGTACATGGATGGAATTACTTTATTTTTCCAATGAGTTCTTCCCCTCTTCACTTTTATACGCGTTTGTACCTTAGTATCAATTTGTATGTACCTAACTTATTTATTAGTACATAGTATTATAATTACATACCTTTATTGTACACTAAAATCGTAAGACAATGTCGGTAATACCGCTGACAACGATATCTACCTGACAACCCTTAGACAGATTTAAAAATATAAACTTCTATGTTGCTGGCAGGTTGTAGGCAGAGGCTTAGGTAGGGACTTTTGTTTTTATTCCCAAAGTCAGTATGGAAAAAGTATTGTGCCAAATCCCGGCTTTCAAACCGCATCACAACACTTTATTTATTTTATTTCGGGATCAAAAACAGGAGATCAATTAAATATGATACAGGCTATCTAATTAAACAAAATACTTATTATACTACTAGCAACATTATCCACTTATTACTAATTTGATGATTATTAATACTACGTCTTAAAAAAAAATCAAAGAGAATACATGAGTGAATGGAGTGAACGATAAATCGTTGATTAATTGAATTGATATTTCTAACAACGAAATTTATGAATGTAAAAAGATATGAAAAGAAAATAAAAATTAAGTCCCTTTATACCATATTTCAACATGGCACATGACGAATGGACTCCAAATTTTCTTCCTTATTACAGTAAAGATGTTCTGGCAATAGTCCAAAATCTAGACATTTGGAATAGGACATGTTATTAATGGACTCTTACTATAAAACATATATCTCAGATATAAGTTTTTAAACTGTCATGGTCACTAACATTAACATTAGAAGCGGGATATGTACTGTTAGTTGCGAGTTGCCGATATTTCAGTGCTGTTGCAAGCAACATGATCACGGATAAACTGAAGTTATCACACAGTGAGTTTCGTGTATCAAGTTGTGACAGTGGTAGCGGTACTGAGTGCAAAAAACGAACAAGAAAGATTAGTACATATAAAAAAGCGTACGGATGCCACTGATCTCAAAAGACTGCAACGGGAACAATGTCCCTAGGTGGAACAAACTGAAGAAAAAGATGAAAAATCTTGGATCACATAGTCATTATTATCCATATTGTGTGTGTATGAAATAGGTCTTTATATTCGAAAGAGTTAATAGTAACATGATACCATTAACAGATATTATAATAACAGTACCAGTCTGTAACTGTATCGTCCCACTCCAAGGAAAAAGCATCTTCTCATACTTAGAAAGCACGAGCACTGATCACCACGATTGCTCAAGACCGGTTGGCGATTTTGAACTTATATTATTATATGTACTTATATTTTTCCTTCACCATCGTCAGCAATGCCCAAGACAAACTTAGAAAGTCAGACTAATTACCAATGGCAGTGGTGTCTCATCCCATACAAAGAAACCGTGTCGACGTACTGTACCGATTATACTGGTTAATTTTTGTACATCGATCGCATTTGGTTCTGTTCCACGGATATAGATGGTGATTTATCTATCGGCTTAGAACGGAACCGAATGCGATGGATTTACAAAAAATAATCGGTATAATCAGATGAAAACGCTAGTTACGTCGGCACAGTTTCTTTGTATGGGATGAGGCATCTGTATGCTAGTATTATATTATCTGTGCCCTTGGAAAAAGTGGAGTAACCAATTCCTCACCGAAAACCATAAACAATCCATTACAAAAATCACAACAAAATAAACCGAACGAAATAAACAACAAACTATTTCAAAGCTCCTTATAAATACTAGAAACGGCATTCGGAAGTTTTTATGGATGCTAAACAGTTTACAAGGGAACATCGTAACAGCAACATTTTTATTTTACGATTGGCCTTTACCCCACGCTATGGAGAAGATGTCTATTCAACCGTAACCATTTAATGTTATGATACTTATTCATCCACATCTTTTTCCTTGAATAGGGAAGTGTTATTTTGTTTGTGATAAAATATGTCATATGGGTCATCCACTGTCTTTATTTATTGATTGACCACTACATCACCTAATAGTGAGCGATGATGTTGTCGATGATGAAGGAGGAGTAGCCTCGGGAAGCGGGCTACTCCTCCTTATTTATCATGACTTAAAGATCCCCACGTTGTAGCTATTAGGAAACACAGACTCCAACAGAGAATTATAATTCCTGGGTGACAGATCATAACAAGTAGAGATCCAAAGCTTATTAGTGACTTGATTTTGTCAACTCCTTTACCCACGTCATGGTTGAACACTCATGGGATAAAAATAATCCTATGTCCAGATCCAGGCCATAGTATATCCGTATTTCAAAGTTTCGTTGATGCGTGATTGATTAACGAAAATCCAAACATGTAGACTTTCACACTTATAATATCAGTAAGTGTAACACAAATAAAAATCAGTTGAAACATGATAAAGACGAGAAAGAAGACGAAAATTTAGAGATAACTAAACAACTCTCTCTTACTAATAAGTCAGACAGTAAGTAAAGAATTGTCGACAATTGAGATATAGATTCAGCAGGTATTATACTAATAGTCATTACGAGCACATTACCTAAAAGCCAACAACTGCTATAAATAAAGTCTCAACTACTAAATCTACACCATAAATACAAAATAGTACTCTAACTCGATAAAAAATATCTCAACCATGGTATCGTTCAACTGTAAAAGTGTGAAAAGGTCTGTAAACAGCATTAAAGAACTGTGTAGATCTTCAGATATAATTGCTTTGCAAGAGACATGGTTGCAGCCAGAGGAGATACCATATCTTTGCACCATTGACGATAAGTTTAGTGCCACGGGGACGTCAGCTGTTGACATGTCGGCCGGCATGTTACGCGGTCGACCTTACGGCGGTGTTGCTTTGTTATGGAGGAGTAACGAATTCCAAAATGTGTCAGTGTTACAGTGCAATAACCCTCGTGTGTGTGCAATAAAAATAGTAACGAACAATAGGCCTGTTATTGTGATGAGCATCTATATGCCTACCGATACGAGTGATAACTTGCCGGATTTCACGGACTGCCTCGGTACGGTGAGTGCTGTAGTAGACGATTGTAGTGTTGAATCAGTATTTGTATTGGGGGATTTTAACGCGCACCCTAATTCTTTGTTTATTAGTGAGCTGTCATGCTTTTGTGAGGATCAAAAATGGATTTGTGTTGATATAGACAGACTGGGGTTAACTAGTGATACATACACTTTTATGAGTGAAGTTCACGGCTGCAGGCGATGGCTAGACCACTGTATAGTCACATACTCGGCATTAAGTTCTGTTGTTGATGTTTACGTAAGAAATGACGTACTTTGGTCTGACCATTACCCTATGATAATGGAATGTAAATTTGATTTGTTATCACCTAAGATTCCTAATAATGTGATTGTTCGCAATAAGGTTGTATGGGGGGAAAGAACCAAGGAACAGATTAATACATATTCCAATGAATGTCACAAGCGATTAAAATTGATTGATTTTCCTGTAGAAGTAACTAGTTGTGGTGATATTTTATGTGGTGAATCCACCCATAGGATTGTTATTGATAAGCTGTATTCGGATATTGTTTGTGCTCTCAGTGAGTCGTCAATTTGTAGTGCGGCAAATAAGTTTGTTAGTCGTAGGAAAAACGCTCAAATCACAGGCTGGAATAAGCATGTCAGTTGCGCTCACAGGCTGGCAAGGCAGAACTTCCACATATGGTCATCGTGTGGGAAACCTTCAACTGGCCCAGTGTATGATGACATGCGGGCAAGTAGGGCATTTTTCAAATCACGACTTAAATGGTGTCAGAACCACGAGGAACAGATAAAGATGGACATAATTGCCTCTAAGCATTCAAAGCGTGATTTTCGCGGTTTCTGGAAGAGTACTAATAAATTGAGCATTTGGCCTGGCCTGCCTGTTAGTGTGAATGGTGTGAGTGATGCGAAGGATATTGCGAACCTTTTTAGAAATCAGTTTGTTTTAAAGTCACCGCTAGGGAGCTCTTGTGAGATGCTGGATGCTGAGCCTCGTTGTGGCAAGGTGGGCACCCGCTTTAGTGCCAAAGATGTGGCTAGAGTCATCAGGTCTTCGACTAAAGGTAAGTCCCCTGGACATGACGGGCTCAGTATCGAGCATTTACAATACGCCTGTCCTCACTTACCGAGAGTACTGGCACTGCTGTACAATTTATGTATTGGTCATTCATACTTGCCCTCCGACCTAATGAGGACGATCGTGGTTCCTATTGTTAAAAGTAAAACAGGTGATCTTTCGGATAAAGGAAACTATAGACCTATTTCTCTGGCCACCATAGTCGCTAAGGTGCTTGATGGTCTGCTTGATACAAAGCTAAACAAACATCTTGTGCTGCACGACAATCAGTTCGGATTTCGGTCAGGACTTTCTACAGAGAGTGCAGTTCTGTGTCTCAAGCAGGCCGTCAGGTACTACACAAAAAGAGGTACACCTGTTTTCGCTTGCTTTCTCGATCTGTCTAGGGCTTTTGATCTGGTTTCCTATGATATATTATGGAGGAAACTTGAGGCTATAAGCTTGCCTATCGAGCTTATAAGTATCTTCAGGCATTGGTATGGAAGCCAGGTCAACAGTGTTCGGTGGGCGGGTGTGCTGTCGGAGCCTTATAAATTGGAGTGTGGAGTGAGACAGGGGGGGTTAACCTCCCCTGCCCTCTTCAATTTGTATATAAATGCCCTGATTGAGGCGCTTAGCGGTCATCATGTCGGCTGTCATATTGACGGTGTTTGTGTCAATAATTTAAGCTACGCGGACGACATGGTGCTGCTGAGCGCGTCAGTCGGTGGTATTAGGACACTATTGGCCATATGTGAGCGTTACGCGACTGCACATGGGTTATTGTATAACGTTCAGAAAAGTCAGTACATTGTTTTTGAGGCGGGGACCAGGTACCTTACTGATGTGCCTCCTATACGGCTAAACGGTGTTACTCTTGAGCGAGTGGAACAATTTAAGTACCTAGGTCACTTGGTCACCACTGACCTCAGGGACAATGCTGACATTGAAAGGGAACGGAGGGCTCTTTCCGTGCGTGCGAATATGATAGCTCGCAGATTTGCACGTTGTACTGCAGAAGTAAAGGTGACGCTCTTTAGAGCATTCTGTACCACCTTCTACACTTGCAGTCTGTGGGAGAAGTATTCGCGGGCGTCGTATGGGGCCCTTCGAGTCCAATATAATAACGCGTTCAGGAAACTGATGGGGTTGCCTTGGCGTTGTAGTGCGTCAGGGATGTTTGCGGCGGCGCGTGTTGATTGTTTTTACGCGATAATGCGCAAGCGCGCAACATCAATGGTGGCCCGAGTTATGGACAGCCCTAACAGGGTTCTGAAAATGAATGCTGACAGAGTGGACTGTCCGTATATAATTCACTGCTGTCAGTTACATGTTTCACCGTATCGTGTTCTTTACTAATACTTAGTTTTAATGCATATTGTTACTAACCCTATATGAGTCTTCGCTCGAAATAAAGTTTTTGAATTTGAATTTGAATAAACTGCAGCAATATGGGTACAAGAATTACCCATGCATATATTGAAAAGTGCACACAAGATAATGAAATGTTCCACCGTTCATGAAATAGGGGCTCCCTATTATTCACACCAGAGAATCAGAAAACAAAGAACAGAAACCACAAAAAGCACAGCTTGACAATAAAACAGTACACGCAGAATAAAACGATTAATTACATTGGTCGGTCGTGTAAAGGACAATGAAAAAATGTATGTCTTGGTCGCGACAGTTAGGTTGGTACAAATTTATCGCAGCTACCAAACAATGGTTTGTTGGTATGAGCTACACCTGCTTTTGTCGTCCAAATATTTCTGGCGTCACTTGTTTTGCTTTGTCATACCCTTTTTGGTGCGTGAAAATATTGCGCGATATTTTCGGAGCGGCCATTTTTTGAGTGCGTGAAATCGTTGTGTTGAATTGAATTTATGAACTATGGTTTTTGATGGTCCTTTGCGGTGGGAAACAGTGTGGTGGTTAATCTAGTAGAATCAAGTTACTGCCGCTTATTGACACCGCCACACTTTATCTCAAGTCTCAAGTCTTTATCTAATTTGTCCAAAAAAATAAACTCACGCCTTTTTCCATGGGGTAGGCAGACACTACAGAACGTCACCTGCTACGGTCCTTGACATTATCTTTTTCTTCATGTACGTTCATACGTCTTCAGGTTATATGAGTACTGCGCACCAGGCCATTTTGAAGAACATCACCAATAATATCCGTGTGTCCTTCGAATATAATCGTAGAGAAAGCCCAAAAATATTTTTAATCTCCAACCGATTTTTCCGTATTCATTATTTATCTTTTGAAGGGCAACGCGTTATTCTCGACTTAATTTAATAATGTTCCCGCTAACCGCTTTTTACGATTTCGCTCTGTTTTGTTTTGATTACATACAAATGGTTTTTGTTTATTTTTAGGGTAAAATACGGAATGGATGGGGGTTATAATATTGTTACGGGTTTAGATGCGGTCTAAAATTAGGCTTTCATAGAATTACGGTATTTCCAGAGGTTCTGTTTTGACTCCGGCTTGATATAAGGAAAATAAAAAAAAATGTGTTTTTCTTCTTCTTGTTCGTTGTTTTCATTTCTGAAGGTCGTGACAAGACAGGAACGCTTTGACGAAGTCACTGACGAGCTGCTTATACGCCACTCTGTCTTCGGCTCTTCTTAAGGCAGTGGTCACCTTGAATCCTGTAATCGCTCTTATCTGGTCTGACCAGCGAGTAGGTGAACGTCCGCACGGTCTCTTACCATCCACCTTGCCCACCACAACCAGTTTTTTAAGGTTGTCTGAAAGTCTCCGAGCTATATGACCAAAATTCAGAACTCGCTGATAGCATATATAATAAATAAATGAGGCCTTTGAGACTCTGGATTTGATGTTCAGTTGGTCGAGAATGGACTTATTAGTGCGCTTTATAGTCCATGGTATCCGTAAAATTCATCTCCAACACCACATCTCAAAGGCCTCAATACATTTTCGATCCACAGTGCAAATTGTCCAAGATTCGGCGCCGTATAGAAACATCGAGAATACTAGTGTCCTCACGATTTTCTTCTTGATGTTGTTAGAGATCTTACTGTGTTGCCATATTCTCGACATCTTGCTCATGGCAGCTTTGGCCACCTGTGTACACCTCCAAATTTCCCTATTGCATCCTCCCTGATCGCTGATTATGGAGCCCAGATTAAAAAACTCAGTGACGCTGAATTCCAGATTAGTAAGCTCTTCCTTGCGTACGGTTAGTCCAGCTCGTTCGATGATCATAACTTTGGTCTTTAAGCTACTGTTCGACAGTCCTACCATCCCGCTCTCACGATCTATCCTCCCAAAGAGCTCAGCAGGTTCGTGCTCTGAAGACGCAAACAATGTGGTGTCATTTGCATATCGGAGATTGACATCTTATTGCCACCTACCGCGATGCCGCCCTAGTATTTTCCATAAATGATGAAAAGAAGAGGGGACAAAATACATCCTTGTCGTACTCCTTTTTCTGGCTTAAACGTTCCTATCACCACATTATTGACCCTGACCATCGCTCTCCATCCTCGACAAAATTGGTCGCGAACTTATGTTCACATACAATTTTGTCAAGTGCGACGGTACTCCCATTTCCTGGAAGAATCTCCACAGGCAGTCTCACCTCACACAATCAAATGCCTTGGAGTACTCAATAAAGCACAGGAACATTGGAACATTGGATTCCCGGCTCTTCTTTATCATCTGCCTCATGTTCACAATTTGGTCTCTGGTGCCTCGACCCTTGATATAACCAGCCCGTTCAGATGGTACTTGTCACTGGAGGCACGATTGCAGCCATCCATTAATTGTGTACAACATTACCTTGCTAGCATGACATATAAATTCTACTGTCTGGTGATTGCCGCATTTTTTAGTTGAGCCTTTGTTACTCCTCCTGTTGTTTTTTGATTAATTTCATTGCGGAAGCTAAAATATTGAATCATTTTGCAGGGCATTGCCCTATTGCAATGCCTACTGAGGTTTTTCTAATGGTCACTATCGTCCAGAGAGAGGGTCCTGTTGATTATTTCAAGAGTTGGTTGGAAAAACAACGTTGGGCTTGTCGCAATAAAATAATTGTGTAGTGCTATCTGTCACCCTGCCTGCCTAAGTTGATATTAAAGTATAACCTTTGGATGTTTACTGTACATTCCCGTTTGATGTAGAAGTTACATACAACGGAAGATGTATGAACTAGGGCTCATTAAATCTTAGAAGGGATTAAAGAACCAAACCTATACCCTTCTTAGACTTCTAACGCAATCACTTCCTATCTCATCATGCAATCCTGGTACGTTTAATTCGAGTTCATCTTTCTCCAAACATCTGCCATCCCAGTAACTGTCTGCCAGTCGTAAATCATACTTGACTGGCATTGAATTATAAATGACTGGCTGTTGCCCGCGGCTTCGCTCCCGTGGACCACACCACAGGACCCGTTTTCGGCATACAAAAATAGCCTATGTCACTGAGGAATAATGTAGCTTTTTAAATTGGTCTAGTAGTTTCGGAGCCTATTCGGTACAAACAAACAATAAAATCTTTCCTCTTTATAATATTAGTATAGATTTGGTGAAGTCTTGAGCTTGGGAAAATATTTATTTTGTACGTACAAATATTTAGTACTTATGCGATTCTATTTTAGTTTGTTTATTTAAATTTTCCTAGAAACTAGATTATTTTTACAGTGAGTTGTTAGGTAATAATTTATTAATTAAGTATTACTTTATGTTATAAATATTATCAATTTTGTCAAACAACATGTCAAATTTTAAAACATGAAATATATATTTTATATTAAGAAAAGGTTAACTTAAATGGTTTTGCCACAGTTCTTATCTCGATATCATAACTTACTAAATATTTGACGCTCCCACTGCTCATAGACCTCTCTCTTGTGCTAGGGTGTGGGCCAATAGGCAGGCCCAGTGCGGGTAGATGGATGACCATATTATCAAATTTGTAGTTTCCTCACGATGTTTTCTTTTACCGTTTTTGTCTCGGTAACAACTTTTGTATGCTACTTCCTATCTCCCTAACTCCCGCTTGTAATAAAACTTGAAGAAGTACCCATCTAAAAAAAACACCTAGCTTTCAACCTCCGACTATTTCAAATTAGTATCTGTCGTAAGATACAATACTATCTTCTCACAAAAGAACGTATCTTACTATATCTAGTTACGATATAACTTATTTCTTATCTATTGTAGTATATTTCTTTTATAAATGATGACTGAGGATAATATGTTTAGAAGCTTTTACTTTCTTTCTTTTTGTACTACATTTGAATGTAGCCTCTTAAGATGATTTGTTGAGGAGATCTGTGAGTGAAAATGGTTGAAAAGACAGAGTTTTCATCATTTGTTTGTTTTTATTATGAAAGGTTTTGTATTGACACTGAAAAATTGTGAAATATTGCGAAGTTTGAGTTTGAGTAATGATCATATTATGTGTTTTAAAAGCGAGAACCAGTAAAATTGATGATTTAAAATGGCAAGCTATCTTTTGTGTTGTGACTCATACATAAACTCACGCCTTTTTTCCATGGGGGTAGGCAGAAACTACAGAACGCCACCTGCTACGATCCTTACATAATTATTTTGCTTCACACACGTTCATACATCCAGTCATACACTGCACATCTGGCCTATTTTTAAGTTTTCAGGAAAACTACTTTTTGACCAACTTTCATGAATTATTAATACGTTATGGTTACTTAACCATTTAAGACCAGATTCAGAAGATTCAGAAGTAAATTTTGACTTTTCGTTGGACTTAGACCCCAAGCAAAGACCTCAAGCACCACTAATGGTGCTTGAGGCCTTTGGTTTGATTTCCGGGTTGGCAAAGGTTTATTCAGTTTTTCCATCGGAATTTATCTTAGCAGCTCGAGGTCTGGATTTGATATAATACCCTTACTACAAAAATATATGGGATGGTATAAACTCATTATGCCTGAATCCTAGGTACACTTCTGCCCACCCGTTCGAGATATTATTCCAGGAATCTTTAAAAAAACCTTTCTTATAACTAGAACACAATTGACCATTTTAACATCGCTCGATTATCAAATGAACACAAACGCAAACTTTTCGTGTAGCATTCAGTTCAGCGCATATTTGCTAAAGTGATATATTGTGGAAGACAGTTTAAATATTACCCGGCCATGAGGTGGGGCTCCAGTGACAGAAGAAAACAAAAATGTGCAGCGGGCATCAGATAAAAGGGGAGAGTAAGATAACACAAGGACAATTGAGATACAAAATCTCCAAATATCAAAAACCGGTCGGACTCGCGCACGAAGGGTTCTGTACCATTATCGCAAAAAACGGCAAAAAAATCACGTTTGTTGTATCGGAGCCACACTTCAATATTTATTTTATTCTGTTTTTAGTATTTTTTGTTATAGCGGCAACAGAAATACATTATCTGTGAAAATTTCAACTGTCTAGCTATCACGGTTCATGAGATACAGCCTTGTGAAAGATAGACAGATAGACAGAACGACAGACAGACAGACGGACAGTGCAGTCTTAGTAATAGGGTCCCGTTTTTACCCTTTGGGTAGAAAACCCTAAAAAATAGTGTAAAAGCTGACAGGTCAAAGTGTGTTTTCATTCTAGAAGGCTCCAGATAAAGCTTAACGAAGTTTCAATTTGGGGGCTTTTGAGATGCTACAAAAATAAAGGTATATAAAATCGTCACATAGTTATTTAATCAATTCAGAAGCTCCATTTAACATAAATTGTCTAGAACCAAGTGCTTCAAATGATTAGGAAAATTAATGACTGATTGGATACTTCGGTTTCTTTTCTACTGTTTCTGTTACAGCATTTTTTTATTATTATAGCCGAGGAGCTCGTGGCTAAATAATAACAGCCGCACTGGTCGATCATCAAGGTTGTACAACACTTGACGAGGTCAGTCCGTGGATGGGTGACCATTTCAACATACCGAGTTTCCTCCGTGCCTCGGAAAGCACGTTAAGCCGTTGGTCCCCATTGTCATTTGAAGATCTTTGTCAGTCATTACGGGTAGTCAGAAGCTTGAGATCTGACACCAGTCTTACCAAGGGGTACCGTTTTACCCAGTTTCTGGGTTTTGGAGGTCAGATAGAAAGTCGTTCCATGTAAAACACTGGTACTTAGCTGAATCCGGTAATACTGGAAGCCGACCCCAATGTATTTGGGAAAAGGCTAGGCAGATTGACTTATTATTACATTTCTATACGATACATTGTGATCAAATTTTGCAAGACGTCACGCCTTCGTACACTTTTTACTGTCAAGCCTCCACTCCTGAACTTTGATGCGCTTTATCTTTGTATTTTTTTAATGATTTGGTAATGCTAAAAATTGATAATGTAACTGATGGACCAAATACAATTATTTATTTTAGCCAGGTATATCTATTATACGCTTGCGACCACCACAAGACCAACAAGGCAGGCACAAGATTAAAAAATCACAAATTATAAATTCCCTCTCGCAATGAAACCCCGCCCGGTGGCGGTACCACAGCGGAATCACATTAGTTAATTAAATCCTTAGTTATTTGTTACATTTTATGCAGTCCACTGTGGTTTTATTTTAGTTAAAGAGGAAAAGGTTATATTTAAATATATGCAATTCGTTATTTTCTTGTAATTTTAAGAAAAAAAAATTGTAAGAGTGTCTGCGAGCTTACTTCAGAGACTCACTCATTTTTAGGGTTCCGTAGCCAAATGGCAAAAAACGGAGCCCTTATGGATTCGTCATGTCTGTCTGTCTGTCCGTATGTCACAGCCACTTTTTTTCCGAAACTATAAGAACTATGCTGTTGAAACTTAGTAAGTAGATATATTCTGTGAACCGCATTAAGATTTTCACACCAAAATAGAAAAAAAAAACAACAAATTTCGGGGGTTACATACTTAGAACTGAAACTCATTCTTTTTTTTTCATCAAACCCTTACGTGTGTGGTATCTATGGATAGGTCTTCAAAAATTATATTGAGGTTTTTAATTTATTTTTTTTATAAAAATGTGTCTCCCCCCGCTGTAACTTCTAAAATAGGAGAATGATAAAACAAGAAAAAATATAAAAAATATGCGTAAACCGCAATTTACAAAGTACGGAACCCTTCATGCGCGAGTCCGACTCTCACTTGGCCGGTTTTTCTCGCAGTTGGATTTCTACGAATTGGGATGATTTTATTTTTTTACTGTTAAAATCAGAGACTGAAACGAAATCTACCCACATAAAATAAATAATATTTTTTTTCATTTCTATTTTCAACATTTGATTTCCTAGAATGAAATCAACACTGTTATAGTATCCGCTCGTTTTTAATGAAAATCACAAGGGCTATAATTGTAAAAACTATCAAGTTATTATGAAGTAAGAAGAGTTTTTGAAAACAACATCGAGCCTAAAGAACAATTTTTTTCTAATGCTACTCACCCCAGCTATCGCCCTTTTTCGTTTGAGCCACGATTTTTTGTCCATATGAAAGTATAGAACATAGTCGCTTTTTGAGTCTGACTATGTGACCGCTTATTTTTCGAAACACAATGTCTTATGTTCCACTGTTTTTGATAATTCGGGCAATTATTGAAAAATAATAGGAAATACAATATAATGTTGTTTATTAAAAACAAAAATTTTAAACAAGCTCTTTGTGCATTTTCTCAGCAAACCCATATCACGGTAGTGCACAAAAAATAACTAGTCCCCATCTTGAGCCATCTGCCATATTGGATTTAGAATGCCGCCACTTAGATAAAAATGCATTGTCATCCAATCTAAATGTGTATGCAAAATTGCATCTTAATCGGTGGACGATTTTAGAGAACTGCTTTAAAATTCAGTTGCAAGGTTTGACCCGAACACACTTACATACATACATACATTGCAAGTTAAATAAAAGCTCGCAATGTAGTACTTTACCCATGGCTTCGTTAAAATTAAACTTTTAACTCTCCACATCACACATCACATCATCAGCCTATTAATGTTCCCACTGCTGGGACACAGGCCTCCTCTCTGTGAAAGGGAATGGGCCGTTATCCACCTCGTTTCCCAGTGTGGGTTGGTGGATGTCACATGTCTTCGATTTTTTGGTTCTAGGACATGCCGGTTTCCTCACGATGTTTTCCTTCACCGTTTTGAGAGCAGTGGTGTTGAAATAATTTACACAAAGTAAAGCGCCTGCCTGGGCTCGAACCCACGACCTACAACTTGTAAGTCGCGGCCGATACCACTGGGCCACCACTGCTCTAACTCTAATTAAATTTTCTATCAGTGTATTTTCTCTTTAAAATACTAACAATTATTCTACCTCTCGTTATCTTAGTTAAGAAGTAAAGATTAACATTTGTAACACTTCATAACTGTAACAAACTCGCTTCCTCACGATATCGGCTCGATACAGCCCGTTAGACGTCGAAGATTAGGCAGCTGCAGTCTGAGATAAGAAATAATCCTGTGTACTGGCTCCGAGCTATGTGTCTTCTAAGACAGTATAGACATTTAGATAGATGTGGTATGCGCCATGTATTTTGATTATAGGTAAGGACTAAAGTTAAATATTCATAGATACGGACTAGAATTTTTAGGTTTTAAATTCATCATCATCATTTCAGCCAAACGACGTCCACAGCTGGACATAGGCCTCCCCCGAGCGAATAATTTAATTAGCCGAACAATAAATCACCAAAAAATATACGTTTCTTGTGTAAGTCACTTGGGGCCCAGTATTAGTTGTGATGATGGCTGTAATATCTACTAGTAATCTATACTAATATTATAAAGTGGAAAGATTTTTTTGTTTGTTTGTTTGTACTCAATCTGGCTGGTTCTTTCCTCAAAAGACCATTTCAGACATCAATCTACATGGTCTTCACATGATCTAACCAAGATTTTTGTTATGTCTGGACTTTAAAAGAGACTGTGACCTCTGAGTTTGTTTCGGCCTTTCTTCTCAGAGTAGTCAGATAGGAAACGCCGACCTCATCTAGTTTTAAAAATATGATCGACATGTAAAAGTGTTTGTACAAACCAACTTACAGAAATAAAATCATTTATCATTTACCGAATAGGCTCCGAAACTATTGGACCGATTTTAAAAATTCTTTTACCAATAGAAAGCTACATCATTTATGAGTGACATAGGCTATTTTTTTTATCCCGAAAACGGGTCCCATGGGGTGGCAACAGCTAGTATTCTATACGTGTATATGTTTCAAATGCGTGTCTATTGCTGTAACAGACAGATTAACGAACGATGGAGGATTAGTAACCTGTCTACATGACGCATAAGTATGTATGTGAATTTGTTTATGTATTATGCATTATGTTTAAACATTGTGTGTTGTATACATGCTACATTCCTTTAAGATAAGATATATTTATTTTGTAAAAGATGAGTACAGTCGACGTGAGTAGTTTGTCGATTTATTTATTTTTGTAAAAAAAAAACAATTTGAACGCAACCTATGATTATTGTTTTTTTTTTATCTAATAGAACGAAGGTTTAACTTTTACGTGTTGTCAGTACCAGAAAAAAGAAAAACTTATAATTTACCAGACTTAATCGAACATCAGTGAGCAGTGGTGGCCCAGTGGTATCGGCCGCAACTTACAAGTTGTAGGTCGTGGGTTTGAGCCCAGGTAGGCGCTTTACTTTGTGTAAATTATTTCATCACCACTGCTATCAAAACGGTGAAGGAAAACATCGTGAGGTAACCGGCATGTCCTAGCCGCACTGGGCCCGCGTGGTGGATTACGGCCCATTCCCCTCACAGAGAGGAGGCCTGTGTCCCAGCAGTGGGAACATTAATAGGCCGATGATGTGATGATGATGTGATGTGAATCGAACAGCCCGCCATATCGACCCGAGTACATCGTATCCGATTAAGTATTTTGCTTATATAGTATGTAATAATTTAAAATAATACGTGTTTTTAAATTATATTGTGCACTTGGATGTACTGTCCTCATTTTGCAAATTGCTTAATGCAATTGAGGTTTGCTGTAAAAACTTATGTACAAGGCGAGCTTTACCCCTAATTGGCTTAATTAGGGGTAAAGCTCGCCTTGTAATAAGTTATCCTAAATAAGTTGTCCTATTGTATATGTGTCTTTACGTTTTTGTTTACAATCAATACATATAATAAATCTGTAGAAAAATATTTATTGTACATCGAAAAAAAATCCAAAAAAAATAGCCAGGGTGTTAAAGGATAACCAACAGAACCCATTTCTAGCATTTTTGGATTTTTTGTCTGTTTATTTGTGCACGCATCACGTGAAATGTACGAAACCAATGTAGATAACTTTTATACATAAAAATTTTGCATATCTTGAAGAATTACTTAGTTTTTGTTTCATCGCAATCGGTTCACTCTATCAAAAGTTAGATGAATTTAAAGTGTTCAAGAAGTAAAATTATCACAGCTCACGCAATTCAGTTACTCGGACAGTTGAACTCGCTATTCGATAGATGGCGTTGTGCATTTAAAGTCATTTTCTGAATCGCGGTGTTAAGATTTTACGCGAAAGAATGACCCTAGAAAAAAAAATTGGTATGTAGTATGTCTATTTTTGAGTATGTGGAGTAGGCAGGCAGGCTGGTAAGTATGGTAGGGTTGGCAGGCAGATGACGGGAGCGAAACCGCGGGCACAGCTAGTAAAGAATAAGAATAAGGATTCCGGTTTTCACTCTTCATCTACGGAACTCTGAAAAATAATATGCAATCACCAATTAAAACAACTAATAATAGCTTTATTTCCCTTGCATACAGTAAAACAAACTTACATGTATGCCCAGTTTTCATAAACTGTACACCAAAATATCACGCCAACTGTACCTACCTCTAAGAAATACACGAACATCTCTAACCAAACCGTTTATCACTGCAGCAGAGTTTCCTCCGATACTATGATTTACCTTCCTACACAAACGTTGTACCATAAATCCCGCTTACCCCGCAACGTCGTAAAGTTTCAGTAAGAGAAAACTTTACACTGTTGATTTGCCAATTACTTTATAGTCATCTCATCTGCCTAGCCTTTTTCCCAACTATATTGGGGTCGGCTTCCAGTCTTACCGGATTCAGCTAAGTACTAGTGTTTTACATGGAGCGACTGCCTATCTGACCTCCACAACCCAGTAACTGGGTAACACGGTACCCCTTGGCAAGACTGGTGTCAGATCTCAAGCTTCTGACTACCTGTAACGACTGTCAAAGATCTTCAAATGACAGCCGGGACCAACGGCTTAACGTGCTTTCCGAGGCACGGAGGAAACTCGGTATGTGCCAATTACTTTATAGTAATTAGCATTAATTTGAATCATCCTAATTACTACTGTGATCATCAATCCACTTTTCGTGATTGCTGATTATTTCAATACTGACCCATCTAATATGATATTGCAGCGATCAGACAGGGCAAGGAATTTTTCAGAAAAAATACCGCCGTGTTTTTTTATATGTCGATTTTGACATTGATGACAACTGAGGTCACCGAAGAGACCTTGAGAGCAGTGGTGGGCCAGGGGTATCGGCCGCGAATTACAAATTGTAGGTCGTGGGTTCGAGCCCAAGCAAGCGCTTTACTTTGTGTAAATTATTTCATCACCACTGCTCTAGAAACGGTGAAGGAAAACATCGTGAGAAAACCGGCATGTCCTAGAACCAAAGACATGTTACATTCACCAACCCGCACTGGGCCCGCATGGTGGATTACGGCCCATTCCCTTTCACAGAGAGGAGGCCTGTGTCCCAGCAGTGGGAACATTAATAGGCTGATGATCATGATGATGATGAGGTCACCGAAATACTTTTCATAGCTGGTAAGACAACACGAACCCGCCTAATTTTATATTGTGTCGACAGTTGCAAGCTAATGAACAGACAGGGAAAGGAATTGTTCAGCAAATAATCATAAACATGCCTCTAAATTTAAATCTCAACTCGTGACAGCGCAGCAAATTGACAATTACGTATGTCAAAATGTTCAACATCCAAGTTCTCTAACTGTACACACCTGACTTAAAGAACCACACATATCAAACCGTTTATCACTGCAACACAGTTTCCTTCGATACGATGATTTATAAGCACCTTCCTACACAAACGATGCACCATAAATCCTGCTCACCCCGCAACCTCGCCGCGTCGTGAAGTTTTATTACCAGTAAACTTGCAATACCTGTGGGAAAAATGAATTTGCCTTGTTTTTACTTTGTTGGCTGCATGCAGGGGAATAAAGTGTGGTGATTAAAAAATATTGTTAGGGAATATGGAAAGTGATCGGTTAGATTAAAAGATTTATCGGTTTTCTTTCATGATGGTCCTTGTTGGGTATGGCTTAGCTGGTATTTATTGGTTTTATTTATTGGCAATCATCATCGGCTGAGTCTTTTATCAACTATGTTAGGGTCGGCTTCCATTTCAACCGGATTCAGCTGAGTACTAGTGTTTTACATGGAGCGACTGCCTATCTGACCTCCACAACCCAGTATCTGCGTAATAAGATACCCCTTGGCCGGACTGGTGTCAGATGTCAATCTTCTGACTACCCGTAACGTCTGTCAAAGATCTTCAAATGACAGCCGGGATCAACGATTTAACGTGTTTGCCGAGGCACGGAAGAAACTCGCTATGGTCACCCATCCACAATGCGGCTAATATAATTAAGACAAGAGCTCTTCATATTTGTAAAGTTAATTGTTTGGCCCACAGATAGTTTATAAATTGGATTAACTGGATACTTTATAAAGAAAGAAAGAAAAGAAAGAAAATTGTGTTTATTGGCATTCAAAACAAAAACACCTTAAAATAAAACAAAATAAATAAATAAAACTATTAATGCCAAAAGGGCCTCAGCTCAGCATAATGTCAAATGGTAATACAGAGTATACCACCTGACGCTGATTTTCAGCTGCAGCCATCAGTGCCATACGCTCGAAAACACCAACACATGTTTATACCATACTGAATTTAAAGTAAAGATAAAAATTTTGCGTCTCTTAAATATAACATAACAAAAATAAAAGTTGTTAAGTTGTTGTTATACTTGTTATTTGGATAGATAAATTTTGGCTTCTTCGCGGGGGAACTACTCGCAAAGCTAGTCCATACTTAAATCTCAGAACAATTTCTACTACAGTTATACGTTCAATTATAACTAGTGTTGTGCAATCCATCCTTCATATTTTATGCAAAAATCTACAAAATTTTATTTTTTTAACCATTAATGTACACACACATAATAAAGAGACAAGAAGAAGAAGGAACAGAAAATAGGTACAAAGGCACGCTTATTTCAAAGAAATCTCTTCCATTATACCTGCGAGAGGAGAGTAGAAAAGAAAAGATATAGATACCGTGTGTAGAGAGTGTTTTATTGGTAGATTACCATTAAAAAGACCCGAACGTGAATGGCAAGCCGTGTGCCAAACGGAATGTTCCGTATGCTACAATGTCAAACCTAATACAAAATTTTATATCCTATTTAACCTTTTTAAGAGATGAAAACCTTCTCGGTACCCAGAACTGCAAATTAGCATGATTCTATACCCAGAGGTTTTAGCGTTACCAGTGAATTAATGAATGTAAGACTTTTCGAAGTAACTATTAATATCTTTTAACAGCTAATAAAATCAAACCACATCTTAATAAATTGTAAATGAAATTATCAGTTCAACCATTTTATCCCTCAAACCGACAGTTATTAACCCTAAAGTCTACTAAAGGTAACACAAACGCCAGATCTAAAAGTTACTAAAAGCGTAACATTTCTACTCCAACAATTCACAAGTTTTGGCACTTTGACCGCAACACTCCGAGAAGCCGCAAATGTTCTACGTGTGACAAACTTTTCAAGAAAATTTGCCATACCATAGACCTTTCACGTTGAAGTTTACTAAGTAAATGTGGTACCTATGTATGAAGTGGTTATGTGCTGCAAAAAGGGGTTATTGTACCGGAAAACATGATAAACAGATATATGTGGTTCTCTGGTTAGTGTTTGGCTAAAGTTTTTAGGTGAGCATGTATAAGATAGAATAAAGAAAAAAATACAGAGTGAATTTTATCGAAATGTGGTTTTGTCGACCCGTCTTTTTTCTTTCCTTTGCCTAGGGTTCATCAATAGGATGGATACTAATCTTAATACAATCTAGCCTTATAAATAGATTAATAAGTAATTTAATTGTAACCTAAACTGTCACATTGGCTTTACTAATAATGTGTCCAATATCACTTCATTCTTGTGTTTTAGTGAAAGCACTTTTGTACGATACACTATTCACATTCACTCACACTAAACACTCGAACGGTTTTGTTTTTAATAGTCTTCTCACTATGTTTGTGTGGTCGAAAAGCTGGATTGCCTCAACGTTCACATGCTAATGAAGTCTCTCCGTAGACCCGTCTGATACCGAATGTAATGTACACCTGCACTTTTTGTGATGAACTGATGAGAGCCACAGATGGTGTAAGTATCGCAGCCTTCTACTGGGCATAAATTAATTCAAGAGTTAACCATTGACTCAAAACGATGGAAACGGGCGAATTGTAAGTGTTTGGCAATCT
Source organism: Orthosia incerta (assembly GCA_948252205.1). Lineage (NCBI taxonomy): Eukaryota > Metazoa > Arthropoda > Insecta > Lepidoptera > Noctuidae > Orthosia > Orthosia incerta. The sequence goes on along the minus strand of OX411756.1, from coordinate 25,964,985 downwards.
TTCAGGAGGCAAAAGTTCTCATGAATATGAACAGAACTTTTACTTTGGGATCAATTCTTACATATGAAAAAAAAACCGGCCAAGTTCGAGTCGGACTCGCGCACGAAGGGTTCCGTGCCATTATCGCAAAAAACGTTTGTTGTATGGGAGCCCCACTTAAATATTTATTTTATTCTGTTTTAAGTATTTGTTGTTATAGAAACAGAAATACATCATATGTGAAAATTTCAACTGTCTAGCTATCACGGTTCATGAGATACAGCCTGGTGACAGACAGAAGGACCGCGGAGTCTTAGTAATAGGGTCCCGTTTTACCCTTTGGGTACGGAACACTTACAAACTATTTAGTATCTCGCAACTCGGCAAAATGTAGAGACAGCTGTTTATTTACATTTTTTATAATACTGTTTGCGCTTGTTGATCCCAAAGTTACTGAAAATTTGAGGTTAGACAGTTTTTTATAAATTTCATCTTGTTTTGATATCAATTCATATGAAAACAAGATGAATATATTTGCGTTTCGTAAGCTTAGACCTTGCCTCCCAAATATTTAAAGAACATTTCGCTCCACTAAAAAGCCCCAAGAAACCAAACATTTATGCGTAACTCGCTGGTTGCTTTACGATGTTGTCTAAGGACGACGGTAACAATATAATTTAGGTATACCAACACCAAGGTATAACAGTTTACTTAATAGCTATAAACGCTTGCTTTTACGATGGTCCCCAACAGTTTATGAGTCACTCCGAGTAAGCTTAGTTCGGTGTTACTTAATCATGACTGCAGCGTTCTGACGTTGCTACTGTACAAGTTGGGTTGAATGAACAACTTTTATTATACTCATAAAATGAGAATTAAACATGAAATCATGGACACTACTACTTCTTCGTAAGAAGAAGACTACACACTTAGTCACACAGTTTTAAAATGTATGGAATTAAAGCTTTTTTGGGGTTCTGTACCCAGAAGGTAAAAACGGGAACCTATTACTAAGACTCCGCGATCCGTCTGTCTGTCTGTCCGTCTGTCACCAGGCTGTATCTCATGAACCGTGATAGCTAGACAGTTAACATTTTCACAGATGGTGTATTTCTGATGCCGCTATAACAACAAATACTAAAAACAGCATAAAATAAATATTTAAGTGTGGCTCCCAAACAACAAACGTGTTTTTTTGCCGTTTTTTGCGATAATGGTACGGAAATCTACGTTCGCGAGTCCGATTCGCACTTGACTGGTTTTGTAATTTCTATTCGATGTTAACGGAGTAAATAACTTATCAATAACAATGCATTTAATTTAAAAAATTAAATTAAATTCATTGTTTTTAACCCCCAACGGGAAACGAGAGGTGTTATAAGTTTGGTGAGTGTACCCGTGTGTTTGTGTATGTGTATGTCTGTGGAATCATAGCTCCTAAACAGATAAACCGATTTTGATTTCAGTTTTTTTGTTTGAATTGTGTCTTTATCGAGAGTTTTCTTAGCTATGTTTGATGAAAATCGATTCAGCCGTTACTGTTTTCGCAAGATATCGAGTCATACTTACGTGTTCAATTGATTGTCGATTGAAGCGAGGCTACAACTAGATGAATTATGTAGCATGAAATAAAAATATAACGGGGGTTATTTTTTATTTTATTTTACTTGTATTTACTTTATCGGCACGGCATGGTAGACGAATTTTTCAAAATTATGAAACATTTAGCTGCTGCCAGCGGCATGCCAGCGGCTTCACCTACGTGAAAGTCGAAAATTATCCAGTGGGGACATATTCCTGGGATGAAAAGTATCCTATGTGCTATTCCAGACTATAATCTATCTCTGAGCCAAATTTCATCCGGATCCGTTCAGCCGTTCTGGCGTGATTGAGTAACAAACATACACACTTCAAAATTTTTGCATTATGTAAGATGAATTAGTTTCCTCCAAAATTGTAACGAACGTGATAGAAAAACAAAGTGTATATTCCGTTACGGTGCAGGGTTTTGATCTAATAGTAATATTTTTTAAGGATTATGTACATTTTCGGGTTTTAAGTAATAATACACACTACTTCTAGCGCTTATGTACTTTACTAATATTACATTCTATCTCAATAACTACGTGAGCAACTGTGGGCTTTATAAAATTTGTAGAACTTTTCTTCATTTTTGATCGGGCAACTACAAAGAACAGTGTGTGATTTTATTACTACACGACCCCTTACAGAGTTACAATGTTCACATAATATCGTTACTTTGACTGTTCTTAGTTAACTCAACCCCGGTTTCTGAATGCCAGGTTTATGAACTAAGTAAATCTTTTACTGTGTTTTTAACCGACTTCGCAAAGGAGGAGGAGGAGGTTATCAATTCGATTGTATTTTTTTTTATGTGTGTTACCTCAGAACTTTTTAGTGGGTGAACCGATTTTGATGATTTTTTTTTATTCGAAAGCTGGTGTTTGTCATGTAGTTTCACTAAATTTCATCGAGATTTGATGAAGAACTTCGGAGATGTACATCAGAACTCTTCAATAAATAACGGGAAATCACTCGGGATAGCTGCAATCGCATATATGTTTATTGTTTGTACCATTTCCTAACATAACATCACACTGGTACGCTTTAAAGTGGTACGCAGGTGTGAACAGTTGACCCTGGTATACTCTCATGCCACCGGTTTTGTTTATTTAAGTTTCATGTTATTGGGTTAATTTATTCTGGCTTCACTTTAAGTAAAGTGTTCCATTATGTACCACAACTAAAAAGTGAAAAATAAAAAATCATTTTTACAAAAATTACATTTTGACACCGACTTCCGAAATTGAAGTTATTTTTCACTTTGTAATGTTTTTGTTTGGAAGTCGGTTGTAATTTTTGTAAAAAAGATTTTTTTTGTCTGAAATATCAACGACCAACCCGATTTACTGAAATCCGGCAGTATTAACCTTCTTGTGTCGCCTTGACACCGTATACATTAATGACATTAATGTTTCTAAAAAAAAAAAAAAAATGTTTGTTGTTAACGTTAATGTTAATTAATATATCACTTAGCCTGACTGTACAAATGGCACTGAATTGGTAGTAAAACATCTGATATTATTCTTCGGGTCAAGTCTAAGCGGGTCGAGAGGGCGCGGACTCAATCCAATTACGATAATTATTTCACTGATCACAAGCTGCACTTTTTTTTTTTTATTGTTTCCAATACAGTCTTTAGTATAGTATCACTTCAATATATTGTACAATTAAACCTGGATAGGTTTGTGTTGGTACTCACATTCGCCTTATTTATTCATTATATGCTTAATATTAGCTATTCACTCATCCCAAAAACCTACTAATCACGCAATTGTTTAAGCCGTAAACATCTATCAGCAAAGGAAAAAGTGTAATTGCGGGTGTGATTGTGGGTATGCGAGTATTTTGTTTGTGACGTTTCGTCCGAGCTGTGTACCATTGGGTCACTCATTAGTAAACCGGTTCTAAGCAAAATATACAGATTGATCTATTTTTACCGGGTTTTTTTATTTATTTGATAGATAATTTTTAGTTACGCTAAGTTAATGCTCAATACTCAATACATTTATTGCTTCCACATGTGAACTTAGATGGTAGGTACAAATTTAGACCATTGTGGACCATGTCGGGCACTGCAAAAGTAGGAGAGAGGAAGAGGGCTTTTTTATGAAGTCGTTAAAGTATATTTTATATTTTAGTTTATAATTTTTACAATTTATGTCATTCTTTATATTTGTCGGTATTTCATTTAATAATGTGGGAATTAAGAATTTTATCGTCCGTCTGCCGTAAAAGTTTTTAGCCTGAGGTATTATTAATTGATTATTTGTGATAATTCTCTGTCATCTTCTTCATCTTTGTCTGCCATAGGCTACTTTTCTATCCCGAGGAAATGCAAGAACCGTGCGTTTTTTCGAAAAGGCTACGAAGGCGAGGCCGTGGAAAAAACAACTTACATAATCAAAAACGTATCGCAATATGAAAGGCTACCACGATCCACATGTTTCATTGTCTGTCTATGATATACGACCACCATTTTCACACAAAGACTTCATTTTACCGAATTACGTATAATTAACCATAGTCCATTTGTTGGTCTATCAATCATTCTCTATATATTTTCGTTTCAATACAATGGCGGCGTTTCCGGTTTCCTGTTACCGCCATTTTGTTCGCCATTTGGAAAATGGGAGATCGGAGATTGGGGTCCTCGCTTTGTTTGCTTTCTGGTCTCGAAATGTTCATGTTTTGGTGATTGAAGTCGAGTTTCTTTAGCTTATCAAGCGGGAAAATACATTGGATTTAAATGTTAAAAGACAATAGTGGAAATAGATAGATAGATAGATAAACCATTTATTTAGTGCACACAAAAGACACAACACAACATACAAAATCTTAATTAAATTATTACAATTTTCACATTCATAATTATCTATTTCTAAGAGAGTCAAGGTCATCTACTTTTTTTTTGAGATTGTTACTGGCTGAAAAGAAAAATTACAATAAAAACTATTCAGTAGAAACAGTCTGTCAGATTTTGAATTAAGAATTCGAAATCGTTGTTTGTCATTTTCACAAAATGGTCTGTAAAAAAAGGTTATTGTAATCTAATAATAAAAAAGAAACATTACCACGCTTTTCAAACGTGTTGTGTACCTAGTCAATGTTATTTTATTAAAAAAGGACGCCACTATCCTCTAATCCATAACGCCTTTATCATAATTTAGAGTCAAAGAATAGTTACCTATTCACAAACTTTTCTTACAGAGACAAATAAATTATAGAAACTCACGTCAAAAATTCGTGGAATAGCTCTCAACATACCTTTGCCGTAAAACTGCCTGATATTCAAGATTTCAAAATTTTAAAGGATTTTAAAGGACACACCCAACAAAGACCCTTGTCAAAATTACCCAAAAATTATACGAACTCGCATAATACGATGAGTACTTCGAAAAATCTCCGACTTGCTAATGAAGCCTGCAGGTTTATTTGAATAATTATCATAAAATTAGATGACATGTTACTGCACGCGTTTGATAAATGGCGAGCGACGCCTGGGAGCGAGGTGATATTAAATTAATTTAACTTTGTTTAGAGACACCTGGGTTTGCTTGGCGTTAATATGTAATTTAGTAGGGTGTTTTCTTATAGGTTTTGAGTTTCGAGTGGAATTTTGACGTGTCGTTTGTTTATAGAATGTGATATTAATGTTTTTAAGGACAATGATAAAATATCAAAGTGGTTGAAGTTTTCGGTATTTGATTCCTATGTGTCAGGGAACAGTTTTTCATAAATAATCGAAATCTTTACAGTGGCGTGGTAATGACAGTTTTAGTTATGAAGATAAGTAGATGAGAATAAGAGATAAGGTATCTTTTAGTATCAATTTATCTCACATAGGACCAAAGATGTATCTAGTGATTTTTGAACCACGTCCAACAATATTTTCGATTAAATAATGATGACAAAAGGCACAATATTGCGACGTTAACTTAGCAAAAATACATGATAATTGAGAAGCCGAAAAAAACTTGTCGCACTAGAAACAGCAATTGAAAAAATAAAGTGGTATATCATAGGAAACGTGTAGCAAAAAATCGAGTTAAGTGGAGAATCTTGGAAGAGGACTTTGTTGAAAGACAAGCTGGCACGAGAGATCGAAAACCAGGTGCCGAGTAAAATTAAATAAGATATTCAAACTAAAGTGTAAATAGGTTATATCATACGTATTGTAAATCAGTACGTTGTTAATAGGTTATCTTAAGGTTACACTAGTCGAATTTTTTTCCATACAAACGTAGTCTAGGGATTATTCCACTGTTTGACGATGTACGTTCAAAATGAAAAGTGATATCAATTTGTCTCATCATTATCTAGCCCTATTGGAAGCAAAAAAGTAAAAAAAGAAAATGTTTGAAAGTTATGAGCGTGCAAAGTTCCACATTTTGACACTAATTTTAACGCATTTTTAGGCGCAAATAAATAGCATAAGAAGACGGAAAATTGCAAAACGGCCCCCATACAGGAATAGATTAGTAGTTCAAAAATGCGAATAATGTTATTTTGAACAGATAGATTTAGTCGTTTTTTCATGATATCTAGACTGCCAAAATCTGTTTATAAAATTTCGCGCGCTCGGTTTCGTCCTAAATCAGTATCCATTTCGCTACAAATTTGCAAAAGTGTGTATTCGTACGCGAACTAGCTTCCTACTGCTCATCACAGCATCTATCTCTTCCGCGGTTGATGTAAAATGCATTTTAACCCCGCGCACAAAATAGTTCGTGCCGTCGACTAGTGTACCCTTAAGGCTTATTTTATTTTATCTGAATAATGATGCCAAAATGTTGGGGATCCTTGCAAAGATGAGACGGTACTTCACGCCAGAACAGTTGCTTAACTTGTACCAATCGCAAGTTCGGTCATGCATGGAGTACTGCTCTCATCTCTGGGACGGATCTGCCAAGTACTAGCTGGATGCACTAGAGTCGATCGAAAAATGGGCCAAGAGGCTCATCGGCAATGAGATACTGGTTGAATCTAGGCTCCAGAGCCCTGAACATCGGCACCAAGTTGCCAGTCTGTAGGTTTTTTATCGGCTACATTTTGGGGAGTGTGCGATGGAATTGCATGAACTAATTCCTCCTAGCCCGTTCCATCTTCGGACTACAAGACGTACGGCGATGCGTCATCAGTGGACATCCCACCTATATGCACCAAACGTTTTGAGAGTACTTTCATTATGCGTACAGCTAAGGAGTGGAATTCCCTGCCAGAGTCTGTATTTCCTGATAGCTACAACCTGGGAGACTTTAAGTCAAGAGTGAATAGGTTTCTTCTAGGTAAGTGAGCTACATCGTCGACCACATCATCGCTTAACATCAGGTGAGATAGTGGACAAGCGCGAGCCAATCAATTGTAAAAATAAAAATAAATATCCTGCCATTAATAATGTCGTCCACTGCCTACAAGATGCATTTTTTCTTCTAGTTCCATCCCAAATCTACATTGTTAAATAATATCCTTACCTAAGCAAAATGCCATTAGAAACTGACGGGCATTTTACTACAACCGCTTTAAACCTAAGATAGGTACAATGGAGACCAGAATGTGTCTCGAAATGGAGCCCTTTTGTTAGCAAAAAGATGATAACTCAGCAGGACGGCTAATGTAAGATATTTGTCAGTTACACAACAGGATTATACCTATGTGTTGTGTTGAAATTAATTTACGTTTTGTTTTGTTCGTTTTTGCCAGACTACTGGATACTTATAATCCGAGTAAATGAGGAAACGATCGGTTATACTAATATTATTTACTAGCTGTCCCACGCGGCTTAGCTCCTTTCACCTGGGTACCTACCGACCCTACCCTACCTACCCTATACATGAATGTTGCGTAACTTTAACCACTTACGCAGGGCACGCAACGGAAGCTCTCAAAAAGGAATAAATTTGCCCGTTTTTGCAACATTTTTAATTTATGCTCCGCTCCTATTGGTCGTAGCGTGATGTTATATAGCCTATAACCTTCCTCGATAAATTTACTATCCAACTCAAAAATATTTTTTCAATTCCAATCGCGTTCAAACAAACAAACAAACTCTTCAGCTTTATAATATTAATAGTATAGGATGACAAACTGTTTAACAAGGAAAATAGACACAAATAAAAATAGTACATACTGACCCGTTTACGAAAATTCCTTTACTGAAAGCAAGTTAAACTAATACTGAGTGTATGAGTTTCCCTGAGTTTCTGAGCTCAAAATTATCGCAGAATTAATGTGAAAAATTGTCAAGCACGCGTTATCTGCTGTGATTGTTTTAATGAATTTTCAACAGCCAATCACAGCAGATAACGCGTGCTTGACAATTTGTCACATTAATCCTGCGATAATTTTGAGCTGAAACACTCGGGGTAAGCCTCGAAATGTTTTCAAAAACATTTGAACCAGTTTATTCAAAACTGTTTCAAAACTGTGGAAATTCACACGGTCCTATATTTATCCAACTATTATAAACGTGAAAATCTTTGGATAGTTGATAACCACGCCACAAAAGCAGAACTAATTTGGATATTATTTGGAACACAAGTAAACCATGGCCTCGATAAAGGCTCATGCATACTGCGCTACCACGGGTAGGTAGCGCAGTTATGTGGGACTCCTACCCATTAAAACGCCAAGGTATCCTCCCGTGCCGCTCATGGTGGGATCACAGGCACGCGTTAGCTCACGTACGTGGGATGGGGTGGGGGGTACTCTTGGGAGTACCCCCCACCACCGGCGCACCAGAACACATTGCACGCCGTGATCACCCCCGCGACCGAGCCAGACGACGCCGTGTATATCACCCTTGGTCCCACTGTGACGGTTCAGGTCACTGGCTCCACCGCCTACTAATTTTCGGCCGCAGGAAATAGGAAGAGATTATCTAAGGGAACTGTTTAACATCATGACGGTACCATGTCAATATATTTATGAAAACATCATGTGTGTTAGAAATAATTTACATCGTTTTAGTAGAAATAGCAGCAGACCTAGTTATGTTACTAGAAATAGGGACCAATTAATTCAACCAGGTTTCAGGCTGGTAAAAGTAGCGTCATCTTTTATGGGGTACTGTATAAAATGTTACAATGAAATACCTCCCCATATTCTAGAACTAAATAAGATGAAATTTTAAACTTTTAAAAAACGTGCACGTGGCATATTATAAGTTGGGCTATTAAATTGCTGATAAATATGCTTGTCTTAATGCTAGTCCTACTCCTTGTGGAGTAGGACACTTGAGTACTCTATGGTGTTGTCCACTAAGGTGCAAAAACCAGTGATAAGCAGAAAGGTTTTGGAGTATTGTTGGACCTGCTGAAAACTGTATGAATATATTTGTATTGTAAAAACTTTATTTCTTTTAGTATTATATAACTGCACAGCACATATTTGAGTAGTATGTACGAAATTTAAATCTACCATTTACTGTACCTATATGTTGTTCGTTGACTTGTATGTGACCTGACAGTTGACTATGTCATGCTCTCTAATGTCTCTCTGATGGTGGCGCGTGTGTTGGATCATCCGGTTGGATCATGATGGTTGAGCTGAGTGGTGCCCATCCATGCGTCTTGTTCGTGAACGGGTGCCATTAATTGGGATTGGTCATAACTTGGCTGCCTCAGCCTGTTTTTCATTTGGTACTTTTTGTATTTTTTTATTGTTTGTTTTACTCTAGACGCTGTAACGACGGATAATGTAACCAAATACTTGTAATTAAAACTGATAGAATCTTTTTCCTCACTCACGGAGACTCTTGTGTCCGTGCAGTTTCTTGCACGTTCTTCTCCATTGAGATCTACTGACGTTTGCGAATGTTCAACTAGTATCTTTTTTAGGGTTCCGTACCCAAAGGGTAAAAACAGGACCCTATTACTAAGACTCCGCGATCCATCTGTCCGTCTGTCACCAGGCTGTATCTCATGAACGGTGATAGCTAGACAGTTGATGTATTTTTGTTGCCGCTATAACAACAAATACTAAAAACAGAATATAATAAATATTTAAGTGGGGCTCCCATACAACAAACGTGATTGTTTGCTGTTTTTAGCGATAATGGTATGGAACCATTCGTATGCGAGTCCGACTCGCACTTGGCCGGTTTATTTGTTGACATTGGATTTATGATAATAGTAAATCGTCACAGATCGAAGACTCCCCAATATAACGAACCCAAAAAAAGTCTAGTAAATCCTTTTATACCTGAACAAATACAAATATTTTATTTACCAGCTGTGTTGATACCGGCTACCACTTATTACTACGTAAAGCTGCCATAGTAAATAACGTAATAAGACCAGACCCTTCTCAGAGTTTCGACAGCAGTATAACGAAAATAACACTAGTAGAAATATCAACATATCAAGGATTTTTTGTGATAAAATATTGTTGGAAGCTGGCTTTTTGGTCTTGAAATTATTGAATTTGTTGAAGATATTTTTGTGTTGTTGTTGAGTTTATAGTTATTTTTTTTTTAAACTTAAACTACATCATCCGACGTGCTGTCGTCACCGTCGGCGTCTTTTTCCATCGTCGTGTGCATGGCCTGGCACGTGACGATGTCAAAAGACTGGACAGGATGTCTTTGTTTCCATGGAAGATGGGTAGGTAGATACTCTCGCGCCATCTCATCTTCCTAGCTCGTCGAGCTGTGCTGGCGCTGCCGCTGCGGCTGCAGAGTACCTCAAGCGGCGGAAATGTAAAAATCTCATCGGTAGTTCGAGCCGTTTGGGGTTGAAACTCTTGGTCCATGGGGTCCGAGTTCTCACGCTTTGTTTAAAGATCTCTCCAAACGCCTAGTTGACACTTCGCGTGACCCAAGGGCTGGCTTTTACCTTGGTCAGAGATTAAGCATTGCCATACAACGTGGCAATGCTGCCAGCCTTTTGGGTACATTACCAGTGGACAACGTTGTGGAGAAGTTTTTTGACGCCATATTTTAGTTAAGTATATTTTTAGCTTTAGGTCGTGAGTAGTTTTTGGTTTAAATGTATATATTTGTAGTCTTAGTTAATTAAGTATTTTATACACGGTATATAATTGTATCTATGCAAATAAAGTAATTCTATCAGTTTATAGTTGGTTATAAAACAATTACGTTTTATCCGCAGTTTACTTGTTAAGATTTTAAATAAATTAATATTGTTTTTATTTGGGACAACATAGGAACCATTTTTGTATGTTAACACCTTAGATACTACGACTTACACACTAGGATTAGTAACCAATTTAATAACATCAGACAACTTAGTGAGTCATGTACTTACGAGGCATTTCATGCGGACAATGATTCCGAATGAGATGCCTCAGCACAGGAGCTGCCGTGTCCTCAGCCACGACTTTTAGTATGTTATTGCCACTCCCCCGAGTCCTCCTCACAAGCGATGCTACCTTTTTCCTGATGATAGCATGGAAACCATCTGTACGCGAATGGGCAAACATCCCCGAGGCACTACAGAAACGAGGGAGTTTCAACATCATCCTGAAAACATTGTTCTATTGGACGCGCAAGGCACTGAGCGTCCTCCGCGAACAGTTGAACTACAGACTTCCTGTATACAGGCCTTGACAATACAACATTAGCTAGGCTGATGACATTGTGCTGCTGAGCGCGTCAATTGGGGGACTCAGGGAGCTCATAAGCATTTGCGAAACGTACGCTCATAGACATGGCCTAAAATATAACGTTAAAAAACGAGCTTATGGTCTTCAATTCGGGTTCCAAGTGTCCGTCACAGGTGCCACCAGTAAGCCTGTGCGGGGTAACCTTGGAGCGGTTTGGTTTGGTAACTCAAGTTTAAGTATCTGGGCCATATTGTGACGTCCGACCTGAAGGACGACGCTGACATCGAGCGAGAAAGAAGGGCGCTGTCGGTGAGGGTAAATATGATTGCCCGCAGGTTTGCTCGTAGCTCCAATGAAGTAAAGATCACCTTGTTTCGAGCCTACTGCACATTTTTTTATACGAGTAGTCTGTGGGTGTCATATTTGCAGAAATCCTACAGCGCTCTCCGCGTTCAATATAATAACGCGCTGAGGGCGCTGCTGCGGCTGCCACGCTTCTGCAGCGTTTTGGGAATGTTTGCTAGTGTCCGCGTTGACTGTTTTTTTGCCAGCATGTGCAAGAGGGCTAACTCGATAGTAAGTTGCCAACAGGTTGGACGGGCCATACAAGCAGCACTGGCAGTCTTTACATGTACCCGTGTATCGGACGTGGGGCAGGTGAACTTTTAAATACTTTATTTTTGTAATTTTTAATTGTTTTCAATTTTATTATTTTATTTTATCAATGTTTATAACTCTCTGAAATTTTTATAATTTTGTGAAATTTTTTGCTGACATGTTTAATATTATTACTGACAGTTAAATTTTTGGCTTTGATGGATTTAATTTTAATGATTTCAGTATTTTTTATAGTCTAATGCTAATTAGTGACATTTTATTTTAATCTCAAATTGATCAATTTTTATTTAATGCGAATGGAATATTATGGACTATTGGGTCTGAAAATAAATGAATTATATATTTTATTATAATACGCTTTAAACAAGGTTATTTTGACCTGATCGGTACAAAGAAAAAATTTGCGCGCCAACATGTTTCTGCGGACTGCCAACGCCCTGCACTCCCTCTCCATGTCACCATTGTCCTTAAGGTCGGCGACAAGTATATGGCCCAGATACTTAAACTTGGTCACCTGTTTTATATTTGCGCCGTTCAAAGTTATTGAAGTTATCAGGGTACTTGCCGGCAGCCCTAAAGGCCATGAACTCGGTTTTTCTAACATTATATATAAGACCATGTGATGCGGCACATTTCTCAAAAACTTTCAGCATCGCCTTGATTGACCCAGCAGTCGGGCCCAGCAACACCATATCGTCCGCGTAGCTGATATTGTTTACCCAAACAACATCAGCTACAACACGGCAACCGACACGCATGCCGAATTATAGGTATTACGCCATTTTAAAGGTACTTTCTTGTAATTCTTACACAAAAGTTAACCAAAACTACCATAGCGTAGTTTGCTTAGGTTAAGGTTCCCCTAGTCGACGGCACGAACTATTTTGTGCGCGGAGTTAAATGCCTGCTATCTCATCCGACAACACGTGCGAATGAAATAGATGTTGTGATTAGCAGTAAGAAGCTTGTTCGCGTACGAATTAGCACTTTTGCAAGTTTGTAGCGAAATGGATGATGGTTTAGGACGAAAACGAGCGCGCGAAATTTTATAAACAGACTTTTGTCTAGATATCATGAAAAAACGACTAAATGTATATTTTCAAAATGAAATTATTGCATTGTTGAACTACTAATATATCCCTGTATGGTACGTTTTGCAATTTTCATTCTTCTTATGGTATTTATTTCCACCCAAAGATGCGTTAAAATTTGTGTTGAAATATGGAACTTTCGACGCTCATAACTTTCCAATAATTTCCATTTTTACTTTTTTGTTTCCATACAGGGCTAGATAATGATGAGACAAATTGATATCATTTTTTATTTTGAACGTACATCGTCAAACAGTGGAGTAATCGCCAGACTACGTTTGTATGGGAAATTGATCGACTAGTGTAATTTTAAGTAATTTTTCACACTTCTGAACCCAATTTGCGGTCTCCACACTTCATAATCATCATCATTTTTCTTGCTCTTTTCCAAGCCTTGACCCAATCTATTTATTAACCGCAACTATTAAGACTAAGCTAAAGTTACTTAGTTTAGCTCTTGGTCTACAAGCGTGATAAAAGTAATATTTGTATTTTAGGATTAGGTATTTTACATAAAAAACACTTCCAAATTTGTATGTACACTTTAAAACAATTTGACTTTAAAACAAAATCACGTTGTAAATCAAGGAGTATGCATTTATCGAAGTATTTTACTTAATGTAAGTTAATTAAGGCTAATGAAAACCATCAAATACCCAACTTCAATCATTTCATCAGCCCAGTCTATAGGCAGTTTACAGACAAGTGGCGTTCGTGCCACCATGTCGTTAGCGTACATTGGCCTTTAATGATCCGCACATAATATTGTTTCCAAGCCGACAATTGATTGCACTCTCACGGCCAGCCGTTAAAATACCAGTTCGCGCCGGATTTCACAAGTTTTCACCAGTTTAAACTAGTTTCACACCTGCGTACTGTTAAATCTTTATTGTTAATTTGAAAATTCAAAGTTTCCGTTCCATTTGAATGGCTGCTTTAATAGTAATAGTTTTGGAAGTTTCATATTAAAATTCTTTTTTCTTTTTGAATGTAAATAAAGAATTTTTTTTTGTCATCATGGTGCTAGTAAACATCTTGAGCATGAATTTTAGTGAGATGATTCTAGAGAAAATGAAAGATATATAGAAGGGATGGCAGAAGTAAGATGTGAAGAGTGTAAGGAATAAGACAGTGGAAACAGTGGTTGTGAAGCGTAAGTTTAAGGTATGTTGTGATTGGCCAACGTTGTAGTGGTCGCTGAGAAGAATGATGCCGTCAATTCAACGCCATGCCATGGAGTATCGGTTTAACGTGTTATCCGTAACTTGTTACTGGGTTGTAGAGGTCAGATCAGTCCATGTAAAATAGGTACTATTATCGGCTGCATAATAATTTGCCAGATCGACTTGTCCGGTGCTTGCAGCGGACGCCTATGATTAAACTGGAAGCCAACCACAAAATAGTTTGGATCGACTAGGCAGGTTGATTGATGATGTCATCAATTCCAATGTTTTTTTTGTTATTTTTTAATTTTAGCCATCATTGTCCCACTGTTGAGTAAAGGCCTCCCCCAAATGCTTCCAGGTATTCTTCTCCTGAGATGGATACTTTTGACTTATTTCTGATGGATACTTGAAGATAATGCTGAAGGGTTATATTTTGCCTTGTCATTTGTCAGTGTTCCATTTAAGAGTTTGCATGCTTTACTTTATTCTTTTGGCAAATTAGAAGAAAATTGATATTATATATTTTTTAAGTAAACTCCTTAGAATTTCCCATAGATTAGATTTCACAAGTAATTGTTTTGGTACAAAATTAATCGATCTAAAGGGTTCCAAATCAAATGATATAGACATATAAACGTCTAAAGTAAAATACATGCCTCTCCCGGCTCTGCTTGCTATAAACGTGGTGGTTTAAAAGGTAATAAAATTGGACTTTTTAGTGGCAGGTAGACAGTTTACTTGTCTATTTAGTATCAACCCTGAGATCAGTGTGGCTTTACGAGCAGTGTCGGGTGTTTTGGGCATTGACTTATAAAACGCTTCATAGATTTTGGCATACTTCATGTTGGTCGATTCCAATTATATTAAGGGCGGCTAGTTTTATTAATTTGTCTTGTATATCTTTACAATAATAATTGGAAGCTTTGTTTAGTAAAAAGTCGTTACGTTATTTGTTTGGTTTTTAATGTAATGATAAAATAAAATAAAGAATTACCGACGGATAAAATTAAAAAATTAGAACAATACTAACTATTACGATTAGAAGCGGGATATTTACCATGTTTACTGTTTGTTGCGAGTTTCCCATATTTCGGTGCTGTTGCAACAACCTTGATCACGGATAAACCGTGAACCGTGTTGTGTTTATCCGTAATCATGGTGTTTGCAACAGCACCGAAATATGCTATATATATTTAGTGTTAGTGACCATGACAGTTTAAAAACTTGAACAATACTGTTCGATTTTAAGTTGCACAAATTATTACGCTGTTGTATTTTCAACTCTCGAAGCCAAAGCGAGGTTTGAAAATCCCACAGCATGCTATTGAGGTGTTAATTTAGATGTGGCTTAGTATTAGGATGGATAATAAAAGGAAGGACAGCCGTCAGGAATATTTTACAGAAAGACTAACGATTCGTCTACGGTATTTATAGGATTTAATAAATTGCTAAAAGGAGAGGATTCATCCATCAATACCTAATATTAGATACTTTTTATGTTCGTGTCTCTCTTACAACTTTAACTTGCCTTTCTTAAACCATAAGTAAAATCAGCACAAAGTTTACCAATACATAAAATCACGAATATTTTGCAATTTCTGCACCGACGCGGTATTTCCTATACTGTGTGCAAATAACCCATCGATATACCAATATTTTAGCCCTCGTCCACAAGGTGCGGAGGTGTGAAACAGCTTGAGGGGAAAAATATCTAAATATTTATGTTTGTAGGTGTAATAGGGCTGGCGTTATGGCAAATCTTTTTCCTGATTGAATGCATACATAAAAACCATATAGTGCGCGACATGTAAGTTGACCAAAAATTTACTAACGTTTTATTGAAATTAATCGTTTTAAGCCGAAATGCTCAGAAAGCTTACAGTCACTCAAAGGGTAATGGAGAGGGCTATGCTCGGAGTTTCCTTGCCTGATCGAATAAAAAATGTAGAGATCTGCAAGAGAACCAACATAGCCAGAAGAATTGCCAAACTTAAGTGGCAGTGGGCAGGGCACATTGCTCGCAGAACGGATGGCCGATGGCGTAGAAAGGTTCTGGAGTACAGAGAACCCGAAGACGTTGCATTGGAAAGCCTCCCACTAGATGGACCGATGACCTGGTGAAGGTTGCGGGGATCCGCTGGTTGCGAGACGCACAGGTCCGGTCAATGTGGCTACGCTTGGGGGAGGCCTATCTCCAGCAGTAGGCGTCTTTCGGCTGATATGATGATGATGGAACCGAAATGAATCCCTTATAAACGACCTATACGTTGACTAAATACAGTGCATTCAAAATGGGACAACTTACGTGCGGCGCACTATACTAATATTTTAAATCATAATGCCAAAAAGAATTTTAGTGTACCGTAAACATAGCTCGAGGCTAGACAAAACCAGCTGCACGGGTAGATCTTTAAGGTTAAGCAACTCTTGCCGAGGTCGGTCCGTGGATGGGTGACCATTCTTGACATAATGAAACTGCTTCGTGCCTTGAAAAGCACGTTATAATTTTGATCTCGACTGTATTAGTAAATCTTTATCAGTCGTTATAGGTAGTCAGAAGATCTGACAGTATTACCAAACGGGTATCGTGTTACCCAGTTACTGGGATGTGGATGTCAGATAGGCAGTCACCATGTAAAATACTGGTACTCAGCTGCATCCAGCTAGACTGGAAGCAACATAGTTGAGCAAAACCTCGGCAGATTTGCTGTTCAAGCTTGGTCTTTCGTAGGACGAAAAGTTACCATTGGTATCGCGCCACAACTGGTCCTATCATCTTCACATTGGTCATAATTTATGACGTCAAATGAAGAGCGCAATACCTACACACAACCATTAACATTGGTAGCGTAACACAATCCATCGCACTCACACATGTAAGTATTATTTACGAAACCGTTCCAATTCACGCAAAAACAAGGCCTCGATCAGAGTGACGAGCTCGTGCGAGTGCTCAGACAGACGTATTAAACTAGCTTTATCCCCGGCTTTTCCCGTGGCATATCCCAAAGTAACTACACATTTCTGGGATAAAAAGAGTCCATATTACTCAGTGGTTATTCAAACAAAAAAAATACTTTTATTAATAACTAGCTCCTGCCAGCGGCTTCGCCCGCGTGTATATTGTTTTATCATCCCAAGGGAACATTATACCGTGATAAAAAGCCTAACATGCTATTCCAAACTATAATCTATCCATGTGCCAAATTTCATCCAGAACCGTTCATCCGTTCTGGCGTGAAAGAGTAACAAACACATCCATCCATCCATCCTAACTTTCACATTTATAATATTAATAAGATTATTATTATTTTTTATTTTAAATTACTGTTGAATTCAGATAATATCAAAGCACGGTTTGCTACATCCTCATAGCCCAAAGAAGGCACCGTATCGGCCATTAATTAGATACGGCAATACTAAAAGCTGCCCGACTTTCAAAGCCGTCAGTAATTTTTGCGAGTAAATGGTGACATGGACATGCTTCATTTATAAGGAAAGTATTAACAATAACGCCTTTAGCAGCGACTGTCGCTGCGTCTCCGGCTGCGATACATGGTTACAATGTAACTTTTTCATCATCATCAACGTCATTCGATGTCAGCGATGGCGTTCTGTCAACGATAACGACTGTCAAAATTTCGAACAGTCCATAATATATGGGATTTACAAGTGGGCCAAAATGTGACGTAGTCCACTGCAAACATTTTGTGACAGAATATCACATTGTCGAGGGGTCCATATCGCTTCGTTCCCCGCGCCCGCTTGTCACTCTCTCCAAAACCTTTCACATCCCTCGTCCAATGAAACGTACGTGGTCTGAAAGCGAATTTATTATAAACAAAAACTTGAGGTTTTCATCTATCAGTACAGAAACGTTTGAAGCTTATGTGAATTATGTGCATATGTTTACCTTCGGATCAAATATATGTAGATCGAAAATATCGAATGTTTTATTATTTATATTTTTTGGTTTTATTCGGTTTGGCTGGGTTTGGACAAACCCCTTTGTTTAAAGAACTAGACATTTTTTATTTATATTGACAATCTATATTCTACGCGTCTTTATCATTTAGAAAGGTGCATCAATGAAGAGGGACTGGCTTTAATATCTGCTTCAGATAAAAAAGGTGACAAGTTTTTGTTTGCAGTACCTATTATGACTTTATAATGAGGATCGTTGGGTCTATCTGGTATGAAAAACACAAGTACCTAAAGAAAACATAGTACTCAGTGTATTGATAGTTCATGTACAAAGGCGAGCTTCTTAATTCTTTATTGTACACAAAATAGTTACATATACAACATCAGGGGCGGCTGTACTTTAAGTTCACTCGTGCGCTGAACTGCCAGATTTTAATAGGTTTAGAAATAAAATAAAAATGTTTAATAATATCTGATTAACGATCTATTCAATATTCACGAAATTATGACGAATAAATTTAAGCTCTTTGCTAAAGTAATAAGACGTATATTGCTGTAAAAAATATTCCCCGTGCGGTAGGCTCAAGCGCACGGCGAGAGTTCATACAATTCTACGAGAAACAAGCGAAAACGCCTGGCGTGTGAGACAGAGATAGTTCAATAGAAAATGTACAGCAAAATTGACCACTCTCGTGCGCCGTCCCAGCGAACCGAAGATTACCGAGAACGGGCGAGGTTTGACGAACGAAATTTATCTTCGGGTCGAGTACCAACATTACAAGTTGTACAACAACGTAACTAGATGGCGTTGGCGTCGAATTAGAAGTCGCTAGCGAAATGGTTTGCCGATTTACATAGGCTCCTGTGAATTTTAGTAAATCTAACACAATTACCCAGTGAGACGGCAAAGTGCACTACTACTTCTATGATCCACCAGCCGCCACTGTACAACATGAGTGATTATAAAGTTGATGTACAAAGGCGAGCTTAACTCAAAGAAGAGTATTCTACCAGTAAACCTTAGAGTGATAGAGAGAGTTTACAAAAGGAAGAAGAGAAGTAGTCCAGTGTACAATTTTAGAATAATATAAAATAAATCATAAATATACATACATACATAAGTACACTAAAGCTAACAAAAAAGTTTCACTAAAGTAATGAACACAAAGTAGAACTGTTGAGATGTTTTGTGAACAAAAATTTGTTACATCCTGTATTTTATTTAAGACTCAAAGCCGGTACAAAACTAAACCTATCCTAACATTGATTTTAAACCTTTAAAATATTCATCACTATTTTATTTCCACTGCTGGCATAGGCCTCCCACAAGCGTTGCCAGAGTAAGTTTCGTATCGAATCTATTTCTACAATCGTTAGCGCTTTCTGTTTGTATGGTCTGACCACGTGTCATTCCCATATATTGATTCGTATTCTACTAGCGCCATCGATTGTAGATTGTCAACTTGGCTAAGGTCGTCGCTCCATCTAGAGGGAGGCCTTCCAAGGCTGCGTCTTCTGGTACGCGGTCGCCACTGTATACTTTTCGGCCTCAACGGCCATCCGTTCTGCGAGCAATGTACCCTGCCCACTGCCACTTACGTTTGGCAGCTCTTCGGGCTATGTCGGTAACATTGGTTCTCTTGCATCATTTCTGATTCATTCACGCAAGGAAACGCCGAGCATAGCTCGCTCTTGTCCCTTTGGGTGACTTTAAACCTTCCGATGAGGCTCATTCTGAGCGACCACGTCTCTGTGTTAAAATATAATAACCCCGTTAATAAATTACACAAAGAAAATCAGCAAAGCATCTGATTAGTGGTAAGAAGAGAAAATTCAAATATATTCAATAATTTATTAGGTATACAGAAAAGCGGCACTGATGACTGTAAAGTTGTGCGTGAATCGGTTATCATGGGTAGGGGAATATGTGATAGAGATTAAGAAAATATCGGGAGGAAAGTTTTGAGTATGAATGTGAATGAGAGCAGTGGTGGCCCAGTGGTAATGGCCCCGACTTGCTTGTCGTAGGTCGTGGGCACCCGGGCAGGCACATTACTTTGTGTAAATAATTTCATCACCGCTGCTCTAAAAACGACGAAGGAAAACATCGTGAAGAACGTCGTAGAACTAAAAAATTCGAAGAGGTGTGACATCCACCAACCCGCACTGGGCCCGCGTGGTAGTTAAAGGCCCATTCTGTCTCAAAGAGAGGAGGCTTGTGTCCCAGCAGTGGGAACTTTAGAAGTAATGATCTGATTACGAAAATGCTTTTACTAATAGAATCTACTCTACCGCTGATGATGATGGTAATAAGGCCCGTATTCCAGATGCTCATACTCGCCTCAAACTCAAAATTGGGCACACCAATTCAATACCTACCACACAAACGTGTGGTAGGTATTGGGCGACTATGTCTACCTGGCACAAACGATCCAATTGGGTAGGGCCAACTTCGAGAAAGAGGTCAACCGTCGAATCCGACTCGGCTGGGCAGCGTTCGGGAAGTTGCGCGGTATCTTCTCGTCCAACTTACCACAGCGTCTCAAGACGAAAGTCTATGACCAGTGTGTGTTGCCAGTGATGACATATGGCTCTGAGACGTGGTCGCTTACAATGGGCCTTATCCACTGCACTGTGGAGCGCGAAACCGCCCGAAACCGTAACCTGTGGGGGGTCATTCGGCCCGTATTACGCCTGATAACCCTCTCCATTGCCCTTTGAGTGACTGTAAGCTTCCTAGCTTACAGTCACTCAAAGGGCAATGGAGAGAAGGGGCCGAAAAGTTCTGGAATGGCGACCGCGAACCGGAAGACGATACGTTGGAAGGCCTCCCACTAGGTGGACCGATGACCTGGTTAAGGTTGTGGGAAGGCGCTGGATGCGAGACGCACGGGATCGGTCAATAAGGCGACGCCTGGGGGAGGTCTATGACCAGCAGTGGACGTCTTTCGGCTGAAATGATGATGATGATGATGGTAACGTTTGGGGCGTCTAGAATCTTAAACTATAGCACGTTAATGAAAAAAAACAAGCCAACAATTCACAACTGCCCATTTTCAGTTTGAGTTGAATTGAGCATGAGCATCTGGAATACCGGCCTTATACTGCATTTTTGCCCAGTAAATGTAGGGTTTATGTGGGATAGGCCACGTCAATGAAACCGCAGGAAAATGCTAGTATTTTCTATCTTGAATCAAACCATGTTTTCGTCTTCTAAAAAAGCTTTTACTTAGCAGTGACATCAAACAAGACTGAAAATAAATTTATTAAAATTGATTTATAAATTTAGAAAAGAACAATTTTTTTAATTTTAACTAAATAATAAAAAAAACATTCAACAAAAAACATTTTTTAAAACAAGCTTTTTTAGATTTCTTCTCAGCAAACCCTGTCATTTGATACCCTTATCATAGCAGTGCACAAAAAATAACTAGTGCGCCATTTTGGGCCGTCCGCCATATTGGATTTACAATGACGTCACTTAGCTAACCATGCATTGTCATCCAAACTAAACGTGTATGCAAAATTTAATCTTAATCGGTGGAGGATAACTTCTTTAAAATTCAATTGCAAGATTTTAACTAAACTCACATACATACATACACTGCAAGTTAAATAAAAGCTTGTAATAATCCTGTTTGATATATTATTCTCTCTATGAAAGCTGTAGAACCTCCATTTTTATTTCTCCTGTAAAAAATCATCTCAATCAAAAGAGTCGACTAACCGTTTACTTACTTCTCGAAATACTCGAAGAGCACTCGGACCCCATGGACCTAATGTTTCAACCCCAAACGGCTCAAATATATAATTTCCAATAAGGTTGTTGTATTTGCGCCGTTTGAGGTTTTCCGCACTAGCAGCAGCTGCCCCAGCACAGCCCGCCGTGCTAAGAAGATGGGATGGCGCAAGGGTGTCGACACATGTTGCATCCCACACCAAAGGCCTACCCACCTTCCAAGGCATTATGGTCATCCCGTCTGGTCTCTTCCCATCGTCGCGCGCCAAGCCATTGGGTTCTAAAACAGCTGGCACCCCGGCGGTGACAAGAGCCCGACGTATGATGTCATTAATGCTAGCGTGCCGTGCTAACCGACCAGCGCTCCTACTGCAGGATAGGCCATGGTGTCCGAGGCGGTCGCTTGGCCAGAGAATCAGCATTGCCATTCAACGTGGCAATGCTGCCAGCGTTCTGGGCACTTTTCACGTTGTGTTGTTGTTGTTGTTATGTGGACGAATTTTTTGACGCCCTATGACCCCTGCCCTTTAATACGCGTTCGTAGTTTTATTTTATTTTTATTTAAGTGTATTTATAGGTAGTTATTGTTAATTAAGTATTTTATGTTATGTAAATTTTAGATTATTAATAAATAAAATAATTTGTTGTTCTCAATCAACATCTGACTATTTAAATGTACCTAAAATATGGTTAAACAAAACTATACATTACGAAATAAGAAATTTAGAAAACAATAAATATAACAATTAAAACCTGTTCAAAACAGAAATTTTAGGAATTAAAATTTTCAATTGTGTTACTCTAAACACTCTAAAGACTTAAATAAAAACTGTAATAATAAAAAATCAATCTCTTAAAGCGAAAAGTTTAGCGTTCTCTAAAAATGGAAGCCAAAGGTTTGCAAAGATTTTGTACCCCGACCTTTTGTAAGTGAAAAAGTTACAGTACCTTTAAAATTTGGTATATAGACTAAAATGTAGCCAGCGGTTTCGCCCGAATGAAAAAATAAAATTTATCGATGAGAAAGTACTTCATAAGTTGAGTATAAAGGAGAATTAGTAAGAAGTAGGATAAGAAGTATTCTATGTCCAAATCCAGGCCATGGTCTACCCGTGTTTAAAAATCCCAAGTCTGTTTAGTCATTGAAGCATCATTAAACATCAGGGACTCTAGAGCAGGGATTCCCAAAGTGGTCGATATCGACCTCTTGGGGTCAAAATTGGTTTTCCAGGACCCTTCCGCTTCACCCAGAGCTGGAGAAGTCACTGGATGATATACCACCCTAAAAAAAAGAAAAAAAAGAGGTCGACATAAAAAAATCGACCCCTATTGACTATCACAAGTTCTTATTTGAAACTTTCAAGATACTGTATAAGTTGTGTTACGTGTACCAACTTGTTATAAGAATTACTAATATTTTAGTAGAATGTATCATTGTTGTACTTATAAACATCTCAAAAAATCGATAAACGATTTCTTAAAGTAATTTAGCTATGGGGGTCTTAGGTATATTTCAATTTAGAAAAAGGGGTCACTTGCCCAAAATAGTTTGGGAATCCCTGTTCTAGACTGCAAGTGATATTCTGTTAACGAAAGCGTCGAGATAGCGATTGGTAAGATTTCAAAAATATATGGGATTACTACATTGAGGTAATAATGTACTACGTAGTACATATTATCCAAATGGATTACTATGGCTTGGCGGGGTACATAAGGCAGCGGCGTTGGTAAAACGTGCGCGCGGGATGGGGGTCACTTGACGGGAGCGTCATCCCGCCGTCATTTCATTGGGTAGGTAACGGCCCCCGCCACCCGAGCGGACTATGGGAATGTCACGTACGATTTTGCCAAGCTATAAGCTTGTTATAAATCTTTCCCTTAGGTACATTTTGAAAATCGCCATCGCTGATAAGAATAATGTTGATTTGTTAATTGTTACATAGTGAATCTTAAATTATAGTATACTCATCTTATCTGTTATTATTTTTTATTAAACAATCAGCTTGTATGGACGGTGATCCCCAATCTAGGTAGACCTGAGTTGTGGTACGATATTGAATTACTGTTGTGTGGACATGTATAAATTCTAATATTCAAATTCTTTTAGGTAGGTTGTTTTCGAATATGGAACATGTAATAATGAGAAAGTGTAAATAAATGAATACGATAAATTCGGAATATGTAAATTCGGGAAAATAAGAATATGAATAATTAGGAAATTGGACAATTTAGACCTCGGAAAGCATCGCTGACATCGAAATTCGTTTGATTAAATGAAATACTAAAATAAATTAATTTTAATATAAAGAAACCTTACAAATACAAAATCAAGGATTATCTTAGACATAAATGTTTTTATGTGTAGTGTAAATGCATAGAGTATGTGTACTTGTGTCTTGGTGCCATGGGTATATTTGTAGAGTACTAGTGCCGTATTTGATAGAACCAAGAGCCAAATAGAAAGCAAAATAATATTCTTATTTATTACAGAGCTATATAGTGTGTATAATTATAAATTGTAAGGATTGGAAGACCAAAAAGCAATGTTTCAAAATAATGTAAAATCTAGAGCCAACGCGAGACGAAGTAATGAATACACACTGTGTTGTGTGTGTATTATTTGTAAATATATCCAAAAAAGTATAATGGCAAAAAAATTAAAATTCAAGAATGGCACTTCGTCTAGGGCTTCTGAAAATACAGACACTTATTTTGTAATATTAGTAGGAATCTATTCAAAAAGCAAAATCTCCTTTTTGAAATGTTGTCCAATATTGAAAGCTGGACTTATTATAAGTACTTTGTTAGTATAATTATGCTTAACTTGCCTTGATTTCGTGACTTTTGAATTGTTTACAATAGGTTTATTTTCTGTGTCGAAGCATTTTTCAGTCATTGTTCAAATCATCTTTTGTCTTGTACCTTTCCAATTAAATGTAGGCAGTATTCATAAATAGAATGACTTCTATTTGTCCTTCACTTAGCTTTAGTCCTACTTTAGTAGTTACTAAGAATTGGAATTCCCTGCCGGAGTCTGTGTTTCCCTATAGCTACAATCTCGGGGTCTTTAAGTCAAGAGTGAATAGGGTTTTTCTTGTCAAACGTGCTTCACCGTCGACCTCATCATCGCTGACCATCAGGTGAGATAGTGGACAAGCGCAAGCCTATAGATAAACAAAAAAAAAAAGGAGTCTTGAAAACTGGTTCTTCAGTCACCAGGAATCCTTCCAGGCAAACGTGCTCCATAGCCGACCACATCCATGGCAACAAACGAAAGCTACGATATTTAAAAACAGGATAATTATTTCCTTATATTACACGGGTAAAGACAGTTAACAAACAAAAAGGTCCAATTTATAAAATAGTTCCATATTCTTCATCAAAAACTCTTAACGAGAACAAATTAACATCCCTAACTTACTTACCAAATAAAAACGTCAATTTGGAGGCTCAGCAAAATATTACCGAAGTCAGAGTTTACCAAATTAAAGTGTCACAAATTAGTCTAATTTACTTCATCGGCTCACTTCTGAGGTTTCCTTTGACAGAAGCCTGTTTTTACGATCTTTGCTAAGTCCGTCGTTATTTTAAAGACGTTGGCTTGAGGGACCTATTATGGGGATGTCCACATCTTTGTAGCTGAGCCTTTTAGATGGATGGTTATTTATACTGGGGACTCTAAATTCATTGACAATATTTTAAGGGGTGAAAGAACTCACAAATATAAACAACTTTTAGTATGTGACCAATTCAGAAATGAAATAAACCTGCACGAGGATTTAAATAATGGTTTTTGATGGGAAAATAAAGACCACATGGTTTTGTTCTTACCGTAACTGATACCTACAGATACTAAGTTAAAAACTAAACCGTGTGGTCTTTATTTTCCTGTGATATCGTTTTTACTGCCTGCCGAAGGAGGGTAATGTGTTTATCAGTCTATGTATGTATATGTATGTATGGTATGTTTGTTTCTATGTGGCGTTCTAGAGACCAAACGCGTTGGCCGATTTTCAATCGATTCGTTTTAATCCTGCAAGTGTCACAGGCTACATTAAATTTGGAAAAAAAAATGGCGGATTTTGGGCGCCATTTTGTGGAGTAAATTTTTTTTTTTCCTTTCAAACCCATCATGTGGGCTATCAAAATAAAGGGTTTTGAGTGGTGATTTTAAAAATATATTACACTTAGATGTTTACGTAATTCTACAAAAAAAATAACTAAAAAGTTGTAAATAAAAAAAGTTTATTAAAAAAATCATCAGCTCGCGAATATATCTCCGACTGCACAGCATAATTTTTTATTGTTTACGTCTTTTTAGTTCGCTTTTCAAGCAGTCGGATTTTTTGATCTTTTAACTAACTTTTTTTTTCAACGCATAAATGCGTGTGTTGCATAGAAAATTAGTAAAATCAAAAGGAATAGAAGACTATGGCTATTAAGAAACGTACTAAAGTATAGTGTTTTAATCTTCTAATTTAGTAGAACGACCTCTTTAAAAAATATCTTAATACGGGAGAACAGGAAAAAAAACATGGGAATCACCAACCCATTCATAAAGAAACCGAATTCAATATTGCCAATTTCTCACAAATAAAAAAATCCATCGTATTACATCAGATAAGTTGTTTCGAGATACCCACACAAGAGGGTATCGAGCGGTCATTAATCATGCCTTTAAGTCTATATCTCTTCATTTGTCACCTAGTCCCCCTCTCTCCTCTGAGCAGGGTTGCCACATCAATTTTCAAAATATGTAGTAGGTACAGCTGTATCTACTAAATATTTTGAAAAAACAAAACAATTGTGAATAGGCAACGTCTACGTGTGGGTTATGTCTATGCAAGCATGTTTCATTGTCCCGTATACACGTCACATATTCGCGAGTTGGCGACCAAAACCAGATGTATCCTCCGACTGCACAGCATAATTATCTTCTTGTTTACGTATTTTTAGCTCGCTTCTTAAGCAGTCGCATTTTTTATTTTTTTATTTAGTTTTTTTATTTATAACTTTTTAGATAACATTTTTCTTTCGAATTAGGTACATTTAAACATATAAGTGTCATATTGTTTTTGAATTCACTTCATAAACCCTTTATTTTGATACCCCACACGATGGGTTCAGCAGAAAAAAGAAATGGGCCCCCACAATATGGCGCCCAAAAGCCGCCATTTTCATATTTTCCAATTTTGATGTAGCCAGTAAATTCGCAAGGTTAAGACGAATCGATTGACGTAAGAACTATCAAAATCGGCTAATGCGTTTGGTCTCTAGAACGCCACATAGAAACAAACATACATACATAGACTGATATACACATTACCCTCCTTCGGCAGTCGAGTAAAAAATACGATGCTGATTGAACAATCATGTTGTTTTATTTCTTTATAAAATATAGTTTTTTTTTTTAATATTTCGCGACTAAATTGTAAGCATGGCAACCCTACTTCTGAGAGACTTTGAAAAATGACTACCCACTTAAGTAGTAAGGGTGGTTATCGGCTTAAATGTTCTCGTATTGCGGTTCCAAGTATTAAATAGAAAAGTTATGGGAACGAGAAATAAA
The DNA here is from genome assembly GCA_948252205.1 of Orthosia incerta. NCBI lineage: Eukaryota > Metazoa > Arthropoda > Insecta > Lepidoptera > Noctuidae > Orthosia > Orthosia incerta. Next base: position 25,937,754 of record OX411756.1, on the reverse strand, counting down.
TTAATTGTGTAAATAAAATTCATAATGATGATGAGGATTCTAGACTTCTATCTAGAAAGTTTTAATACTGGGTTTGAGTTGGACTTAAATAAAGCTTAAATTTTCTGCGAATTGTAGTCAGAATGAGAATTGTTATTTATGCTACAAGTGCGGAAAGTAGGTGATTTCCGATAAGTGTTATTTTTATTCACAAGCGAGCGAAGCGAGTGAGTGGATAAATCGACACGAGTCGGAAATTATCTTACGCACGTGTATCATACAACATTTTACTATGCATTGTGAGAAAAATAAAAAATAAATATCTGAACCAAGCAAGCAATTAATAAAATGGCGCTTATTCAAGGGCGCTCAGCATATCCACAGATTAACTAATAGTTCATAGTGCCTTGGGAATATCTACTGCGCATGTGCAAATAGCTGTCACGTCGTAATGCAAAAAGGCACGAGCAAAATATTAATTCTGCCAAACATATTTAATGAATATTTAAAATTAATTTATTGATCAAAATCTAAATCTAGAGTAATTAAAAACGCCTTAAATGAAGTATTAGTTTTGTTTTACATTTTTTATGAATGATAATCTGTACTTAACTAATTTTTTAAACTTTTCTCAAATAATAAAAACTCTATGCGGCGGGCTGACATTGGAGTTAAAAATTAAAAAAGTACAGGAAAGTCAAAAGCACTAGTAAAAAAAGTGACACTTTCCGCACAGTTTGGCTGCTTGGAAAACGCTCTTTTCGAGGCCATGCATTGTAAAAATATTTTTGTTTTGTGTTCTGATTAAGTACTGTATGTGTTTGTGCTATGTTTCCTTTGTAGTTCAAAATAAAGATTAATTGATTTTAAAAGTCGTAAAAAAGTTTGTTACCCGTCTTTAATGTATTGACATATAAATTGTCCGTATCTTTACTTGTGCATATATTTTCAGCAGAGAACGTCTTATTAAATGAAGTTATTATTGAAAAGCACTTAATCTGGCTTAACATATTATGGAATAGGCCCCAGTTCTTAGAATAACCAATTTTGAAGCAACTCAGCTCAATGCAAATTCAATTCTGTTTGTACTTATATAGACTGAACTAATGAAAATTTTCTAAGAATTGCAAAACTCGACAATATTGTTCGTAATAACAAGTGTATTATAATTTCAAGAGCTTTAACATCGAAGATTAAAATTGATTTTGTAGGTATTTATTGTAACAATAATTACTAAAATGGATTCAATGTTCGTAAATTTTAATCAGAATTTGCCACTTAAGTCTTTCCATTTTCTTTTTATAATAGTTAGATACGAAATATTACGTTATCAATATAGAATTTACAATTAACAGCATATTCTCTTTATGTACAAACTAACAAGCAATGTTTGTGTATACAGGTGTTGCCTTGATGGTAACTGAAGTAGATAGTACTTGTCAACGCCAATCAAAATTTGATATTGATGGACGTTCAATTAATATTGAATTATGTTTGATGTACGCTAATCCAACACACATCGTTTCAGGATTATTAAACATTCAAATAACTACATAGGTTTAAAGCCTCCATAAGTTCAAAACTATATCTCTCTATTTGTATAGAAGATTGCCACGGATAAACTAACTAAGCCGATTTTGATGAGAAAGAAAGGTACCCGGATAAGGACGAAGGGATACATTTGAATGTACAAACAATTTATTTTTTGTTCCTCTCCCAACCTTACCCCAAATAACTAGGTACCTACACCTTATATTTGTTATTAATAACATCTTCTCTATTGTTACAGATGAGCTGAAATAATGACGTCACTCGAAGGTAGAACGTAACACACCAAAATGGATATAGATCATGTAGTATTGGACAAAGAAGCAATCAGTCGGTTCGAACAGTACACATTGGCAAAGCCCTCGCTAAACGGAGGGATCCCTTTGGACCGATGCCAAGATGCCGACTCCATGGTATCTAATAGCAGAAAAAGAGCACAAACATCACGACAAAAAGTTGTTTGCTGCTTTTGTCTCAAAACTACTAAGTATAGAAGAAAACAATTCATTATCGGCTCCCTCACTAATGTTGTAATATTCGTCGTACTTTTAGCCTATACTTTTTTGGGATCGTTCATTTTTCTGGCAATAGAAGGCGGCGCGGAAGTCCCAGCGAGACCCAGAATACTTCCAGATAGACAAAAACTTAGTCATAAAGATACAAATAGTACACACAAAAAGACGGACGAGGAATATGATTATGGGAATCTAACTTTGTCAGCAAATTACTTTTGGGACGCCAGGAGCAGAGCGGTCGAAAATATTTGGGAGATTACAGTGTCTCTAAATATTTTGTATAGAGAGAATTGGACACGGTTGGCTGCACAGGAGATTCTGAAGTTTCAAAACGAGCTTGTACAAAGGGTTACTACCGAAATGGCGTCACAGTATGGCGTTAGTTACAGAGAGATGGCGCTTGGTGAATTCGGGAGCGACCTCACGAACCATTATGAGGAACACGAATGGAATTTGGCGCTTGCGTTTTTCTACTCGCTCACCGTTTTGACAACTATAGGTGAGAATGTTTCGTACTTTGTTTTAAAATTTTATGAGTAATTCTGGGTTAAACTACTTAATTTAGTATAGAAGGCCGAGAATGACCAGAGCAAAGTATTTGTTAAACTACTGTAGTGCAGTAATCCTGTACTACTTACAAAATGTTTGAAATAATTTAAAACGACGGTTTTGAGATAGTTAGATATTTAATACGTCCATTTATGCTAGAAACCCTTGGCTCACTTGCGTGAAAAACTTAACTCAGAGTTATTTGCTAACAGGAGGTTAAATAAATAAACGTTATACAGATATATCAGAAATAACATGGGGTTAGCTACTAACTCGGAGTTAGTAAGATAACCCAGGATTGTGTAAGCGGGCCTAAAAGTATTATTTACACATTTAATTTTTTTTGTCGATGCTATTTAATGCAGGTCTTTACATCAAGAACAATGATTTCATATCTTTTTGAAAGTATTATTAAAACAGCTTCGTTTCTTCTACAGGTTACGGCAACATCGCTCCAAGAACAATCCTCGGGAAAGGTGTCACCATAATCTACGCTCTGATTGGTATACCGCTAACCCTGGTCTACCTATCGAGCGTTGGGTCCCTCCTTTCCAAAATGGCGAGAAGCGTCTTCAGCCGAGCTCTCTGCTGCTGCCTCTGCTCAAACTGCGGCTACTGCTGCTACGACGAAAGAAGAATGGCAGAGAAGGAACGCAGAATGAAGATGAAAAGACAGCAAGAAGAAATGTTGAACAGCCAAAACACGAGCAAAACACCAACAGAAGAATGCTACGTGTTGAAACCTGACAGTCAGAAAGATCTCTCACTATCAGAAAGGCCAACCACAAGCACAGCCAAAGATGACGTCATCAGTTGGCCGGACACTGATTCGAAGCTTTCTATGCATGGTCTCAGTATTCTAGCTCCCGTACTTTTATGTCTAACAGCAATATTTATATACATAGTTATCGGTGCAGTAGTTCTGTTCAAAATAGACAATTTGGGTATCATAGACGGTTTCTATTTCTGTTTCATGGCGTTAAGCACCATTGGGTTTGGTAATATTGTTCCTGGTATGACTTATACAACTATAAATGGTGTTAGGTATTACACCATAAAATCTACAACTTTGTGGTTTTGTTCTGCGTATACCTTAACGGGTTTGGCACTAACAGCTATGTGTTTCGGCGTTATACACGACGAAATTATATATAGGATAAAGCATCAACAAAAACAGTGGTCCCAAAAGGGTAACACAGTCAATGATGGAGTCAATATAAACGATCCATTTTACATGAATTCCTGACAAATGTATAGTAAGAGTAAGTCAGAAAATCTGTACAGCATTATGGAAGATAGTTCATTAGAGCGTAACAGAATTGAGATTGACAATAGAGAAGTAGTACTTAGTGTAGATGATATATCTGCGGCCGCAGATCCTAATGCAGAGTTCCCACCACCACCACCCGAAGAAGAAATCGTTGCAATAGTTACCAAGAAAGAGCCTAAAGGTTTCGGTAATATGGTGGCATACAATGCGTTACCCGAAATGTTGGAACACGTGAACACATAAGACCTTATTTATAACAATATCTTTAATGTTTAGGAACAGGCATAACAGATTTCTATATTAAATTTGAACATAGAATGTGCTAAAAAATTGCTAAGCAGTGTCGAGATTTTATAAATAAAGGTGTTTATCCAAAAAAGACTTGAAATTTTTGATTCATTTTATTTTCTATTCTTTTTTTCCGGCTGTGAGTAATAATTCTTAGTTTATACAATTTTATGAAATATCATAATGGTCTTTGTCGAATTTACTTTTGTCAACTGTAAATAATGTAAATAGTGTTGTAAATATTGTAAATTAGTTAGTCATAGAAACTGATGTCTGACATCTTTTATCGGATCTATTTGTCAACTGTTAATATCAAGGTAATTGTAATGATTTTCATGTGAATAGTTTCTTTGTAAAAATATGAGTTTAATAAAAAAATTGATAACATTTTTGTTGTTTTTTTTTTAACTTCCTTTACTTTGAAAACTCACAAACAAGAGTTTTAATTGAAATGGTGTCTGGAACAAAATATGAATTGAAATCTAATACGAGAGATCTTGGAAGAGGTCTATACCTAGAAGTTCAGAGCCTACTACTATTGAATGAAATCAATATGATCATTGCTCATGCCTATTCTAGATGAGAATAGGCTTTTGCTCTGCAGTAGGATTGTTACTGGCTAGTAAAAGATACCTAATGATAATCATAATGAGCAGTGGTGGCCCAGTGGTATCAGCCGCGACTTACAAGTTGTAGGTCGTGGGTTCGAGCCCAGGCAGGCGCTTTACTTTGTATAAATTATTTCATCACCACTGCTCTCAAAACGGTGAAGGAAAACATCGTGAGGAAACCGGCATGTCCTAGAACCAAAAATTCGAAGACATGTGACATCCACCAACACGCACTGGGCCCGCGTGGTGGATTACGGCCCATTCCCTCTCACAGAGAGGAGGCATGTGTCCCAGCAGTGGGAACATTAATAGGCTGATGATGATGAATGACAATCATAAAAAGAATTTGCTTTTTTGTTGCATTACCATTCAGTTTCCGAATTACGAATTTGTAGTTAAGAATGTGTCAAATTACTGCAATGCACAGGTTTTCATGCTTAAGTGGAGTTTGACCCATTCTGAATAACAAAAATCATAATTCAGAAACCGAGTGTAAGATATCGAGTAAAATTTTCAATAGTTGATAAGACATTTGCCCAAACTAGCACAACTTTTGGCGGTAGCAGAGCATCACTGATTCACAAAAGAACCTTCAAAGCGTCGTAATCCTGTCTCAATTGAAGGCGTAAGTATTGCAAACTTAAATATGAAAAAATAATATAAATAGGATACAAATAAAAACATCAAATCAATGTACTTTCGAAAATACCCCGATACAAACAGTAAAACACTTATAACGGCTAAACCAATTTTCATCAAACATAGCTAAGAACACTTTCGATAAAATCACTATACAAACAAAAAAAACACATTATTCGCAATACACATTCGGGCGCACGGTTAGCGCAGTGGTTGAGTGATTGATTGCTGCGCTGCGTGTCGCGGGTTCGATTCCCGCACGGAACAAATATTTGTATGACCTACAGATAGTTGTTCCGGCTCTGGGTGTTGTGTATGTGAGATTATGTTTGTAAACGCACCCACGATACAGGCAGAAATTCATAGTGTGTGGCACCGATATTTTTAAAAAAGAAAAAAATAATCGGATCATCCTTTTAGGAGCTGTGATGCCACAGACAGATACTCAAATGCACAGGTACACACGTCATACAACCCTCTTTTTCCGTCGAGGGTTAAAAATAATTAGAATCTTATATAGAACATGACTTTTTTGATACATAACACCATTATGTTCGGTCTAAGTTGTTTTTATTTTTTTATTTGTAATTGGTTTGCTCTTGACTCTAGTCTAGGTCATAGGTGACAGAGACAGAGTCTACGATGGAGTGAGCTTACCCAGAAGAAGCTTGTTCACTCTAACTTTGAAGAGATTCGGGTTGAATGCGTTCGGAAACACAGACGCAGGTAGTGAGTTCCATTCATTCGCTGTGCGCATTATAAAGGATGTTTGGAAGCGCTTGGTTCGAATTGGTGGAATGGCAACAAGGTAAGGATGATAACTTGCAGTGCGTCTAGATGTCCGATGGTAGAAGGGGGCTGGTGGGATGAGGTCGTGGAGTTCTTGAGCACACTCACCGAAGTACAGTCTGTAGAAGACCGACAAGCAGGCAACTTTGCGGCGATGAGCCAAGCTGTGAAGCTTGGCGTCCACCAGTTCAACGTCGCCAATGAGCCTCTTGGCTCTGCGTGCATCTGCGATGTCATTCTAAGGCGTCTCTCCGTGTCGGTATTTCACCTCTCACGTTTAAAGCATAACTTATAATAAGGCTCCTTTCATTCATCTTCTCAACATGACCAAACAGTCTAAACATCTTACAAACTTCTATCACTAAATCTTCTTTATAACCACAACGCTTTAAAGCAATGTTTTAGTAAATTAAGGCCGTACCCTGACCAAAAAATCAGTATGAGATATGAGCATTCCTATTGGCCTAGCGGCACTGGTGGCGCATGAATTACGATAGTGAATACGCCCAGATTTTAGAATAAAATCTTTATAAAATCTAATATTGGAAAAAATAAAACTTACAAAATGTTCGTTATCAAATTGTCTATCCATTAGTGTTAGTATAAAAAATAATTAATGAACACTACGAGGAGATGCATGCTATCAATAATTATTTCACATTTTTGTGGTTTTGTTGGAAGGAGATTAGTGACACATATACCTCTTTAAAAAAAAGTGTTCTACCATTTTAGAGTCAACATTATGTAGAAATTCAATGTATTTTTATTAATTAATATTTCTTTTTCATTAAAGAGTAGATATCTCTTAAAAACTGCACAAAATTCGACTAGCGCGGCGTTTTGCTCGGGGAGGCGCCTTAACAAGAGATCTTCGCAGATTACTAAAGCGTTTGGCAAGGTAGTCAATGGCTGCAGCCTACACAGGTGGATCATAAATGCTCGTACTTTCTTGGCACAGAACTTTGGTAACCAAATCGATAGGGGGGAGTAATAAAAATAAACGCTGCATTACATAAGATAGTCGCCAAAGGGTTGAAAGTGAAGAAGACAAATAGCGAATGTATATTGAGAAGGACGGCTCCTTTTTGCGTCTTGTTAAGTCTGTTTATTGCTTTGTCTGTTTATAATTTTTAGAAATCTAGTTTTTGTTTGCAGGGTGTGGTTAACATGCTTGGGTATAAATTAAAGCCAGAAAGTCAAGTATTGTTTTTTCCGACTTCAAAAAAAAATCAAACCGACTTCCAAAACAAAAAACTACAAAGCAAAAAATAATTTTCATTTCCGAAGTCGGTGCCTTTTGTACCCATTGTTTTCCGTTTTTCGACACCGACTTCAAAAAAGAAGGTAATTTTTTGCTTTGTAGTTTTTTGTTTGGAAGTCGGTTTGATTTTTTGCTAAAAAGTTTTTTATATTTCTCTTTTTAGTTTTGGTAGGTATCTCCAATTAACATGATAATCATTTATAGCCAAAGTACATATCATGAAGATTCCAATAAGCCCGAACACGACAAGGATACATTGTATTATATCAGAGTTCCAGTGCCTACCTTCCAGCTTCATCATCAGATCAGTTCGATGGTGCCATTTTTTTATAAGTATCTGCTTCATCATAGTCGGTTAACTATACGAGCTATCTAATACCCGTGACATACTTAGCATAGGAGTTCCAGTGGCCATCTGTGATCTTCTCCATCAGTTCCACTTTACCAAATGATACTTTCTGAGTGTAAATGATTGCATTGTTGATGAAAATCGCTATATGTATATCCATAACATTTGAGTTCCCTCGATTTCTCTAAGATCCCATCATCAGATCCTGACCTGATGACTATGGGACCAACTAGAAAGTATACCCTTCAAAACAAAAGAAGAATTTTTGAAATCGGTTTAGGCGTCTTTGAGTAATCGGGCAACATACATAAAAAAAAAAGTTTCCGACGAATTAAGAACTTCTTTCTTTTTCAGAAGTCGGTTAAAAAGGAGGTTATTTTGGTAGTTATATATCGTTTAGTCTTTCATCGTTGGTTTAGTGATTGCAAGTGCTATTGCTGGGGATCATGCAGGTCTTATGGTTCGATTTTCTGGTCGTGATAAGTTTAATTTGTTTTATCCGTGTGGGTGTATTATTGGTAAACTTCTCCATAACCCTTCGGGGAATATTGACTTCATTTTTATAATATGCCATGATGATATTTTGGTTTGCTGTATGTGACCTGAAGACGGACTGAAGCAACAGCAAAATGTATTCAGATTGAGTTAAACATTTTGTCAAAAATATTGTTTTAGAGTAATAAGGTGGTAAGGATGAAAGAGGATAGGAGTTAGTTAAGTAAAATGCATTGTTAAATTTAAGATGATAACTTCATTTTGTTTCTTTTTACCAAGTTCCACTTAATATTTTGTTGTAAACTTAGAATCTATACAGTTGTTTCTAAGAGGGTTCTAAGAAGTATTTACATGTTTTTTTTTTCATTATTGTAAGTAGAAGTAAGAAATAGTGTCCTCGGGGGAGCCTCACCCCTAGAGGACGCGTCCCCAGGTGGCGGATTGGGGAATACTCGTCAGATATGGAGGGTAGCAGTGAAATAAAATAGCTCCCGCGGACCAACAGGCCGGAGAGAAAACTCCGTTATCAAACCCGATCAGGGGGTTTCTCTGACGTATTCAGAGCAGAAGTTCCTGGTTGTGATGGACTCTTAGTTCTGAGAGTCCATTAGAGATGGCGGCGGAAGAACCAGTATAATGGTCAACGACGGCTCTCAATGCTTCTAGGAAGAGTAAGACCTTGGCGTCAGGTGGCAACCGGCCGTAAAAACTACGGCCAATCGTCATACTAGTCATGAGGCACAACATTATGAAGAAGAGGTATAGAGCTAGGGCGTCCCCCTCAAGCGACGTTGAATGTGAAAATGCGGCGAATGTTAGGGCGTCCCCCGTAAGCGACGAGGAGGCGATATATCAAAACATGGTGCAAATATCCGAACTACGCATCGCTACTTGGAATATTGGCACAATGACAGGACGAAGTGCCGAATTAAGCACCATTCTAAACAGACGCCGCATCAACATATGTTATGTGCAAGAAACAAAATGGAAGGGCGCTAAATCACGTTTAATTGGAAAGGGTTTTAAACTGATATACAGTGGAAAAGAGAACACCAGAAATGGTGTTGGAATAATCCTGGACCCACATCTAAGTGACAATATAGTGGATATCAATAGGGTCAGTGATCGCATTATGTCCGTTAAGCTAGCCCTGGAAAAACAACCGTGCTTGAATGTGGTTTCTGTCTACGCACCACAAGTAAACTGCCCCGAAATAGAAAAACTAGATTTTTGGGAAGACCTACAGCAATACCATCCGTGGAACAAACACTTTTGTGCTGAGACCTAAACGGTCATGTGGGGGCGGACAGAGGCGGCTTCGATGGATGCCATGGCGGTTTCGGGTTCGGAAAGCGTATAACGAAGGCGAATCGATACTTGAGTTTGCAGCAGCGCAAAATCTTGCAGTAGTAAACACCTTCTTTCAGAAAAATGATGAACACTTAATCACCTATAAAAGTGGAAGCTCAAAGACACAGATAGACTTTATCTTGATAAACAAACAGGACATAAAACAAGTCAAAGACTGCAAGGTGATCCCGGGAGAGCCTTTAACTTCCCAGCACAGACTTTTGTTAGCGGCCATTAAACTGAAAGCACCTTTGAAAATTAAAAAGCCTAAAACAGAGAGGATAAAATGGCATTTACTACATACGGAGAGAGGAGTGAACCTTAAAAGAGTGATGGTTAATCACCTGCGAGAAAATCCTTCTCGAGGAAAAGATCCGTCAGTAATTTGGACCGCGTTTGAAAATCTCTATGTCAATTCAGCTAAAAGAGATCTAGGAGTCAGCAAAGGAGCCCTTCACAATGCGAAAGACACCAAATGGTGGTACAACCACACCTTAAACAGCGTAGCTGAAAAGAAACGCCTGTTTAAAATCTGGCAAAAGACGGGTTTGGATGAAGACAGAGACCTCTACATACAGGCCAAGAAAACAGCAAGAAGAACGGTGGCAGTAGAGAAAGAAAAATCTGATCAAAATCTCTATCAGCGCCTCAAATTAGCATGAGATAGTGACATATACAAAATAGCTAAACAAAGACATAATGGTACCAAAGATTTTAAAACCACAAAGTATATTAAGGATAAAGAAGGCACGCTACTTATAAACAGCGAGGACATATGCAAAAGGTGGTGTGAGTACTACCAAGAACTACTGAACGAGGAATTCCCTAGACAGCCAGAAGTGGAACTACCAATGACACAGGGACCTCTAAATGAAATTACTATTGAAGAGGTGCGGAAAGCAATATCTAAAATGGAAAACCATAAAGGGACAGGCCCAGACAATGTACCTGCTGAACTCTGGAAATCCCTAAAGGGCGATGGTGAGATATGGCTTGTGGACCTGTTCAACCATATTTTAAGTTCCGAATCAATGCCTGAAGCCTGGAGAAAGAGTGTTCTGGTACCCTTCTACAAAAACAAGGGAGATGTCCGGGATTGCTCAAAATTTCGTGGTATTAAGCTCACATCACACACCCTGAAGATTTGGGAGCGAGTCCTAAGTGAGCGCCTTCAAAACCTAATATCCCTCACAGAAAATCAGTTCGGTTTCACTGCGGGAAGGGGAACTACTGATGCCATCCATGCAATCAGGTTGGTTATGGAAAAAGCTCGTGAAAACAAGCAAAATCTCTGGATGGTCTTCATAGATCTCGAAAAAGCCTTTGATCGTGTACCGAGAACAATAATATGGCAAGCACTGAGGGCACATAATGTTCCGGAGCTATATATAAACCTCATAAAGGACATGTACCATAATGAACAGACATGTATCAGAACTGCAGCCGGCATATCAAAGAGCTTCGATATCAAAGTTGGAGTCCATCAGGGGAGCGCGCTAAGTCCATTGCTGTTCAACATTACCATGAACTACCTCACAGCGCAAATCCAGAAACCTACACCATGGAACCTACTATATGCAGACGATGTGGCCCTTATCTCAGACAGGGAAATACAAGAAAGTTTGGAGCTGTGGAGGAAGGCTTTGGAACTTAACGGGCTGCGCATCAGTCGAACGAAGACTGAATATATGGTATGCAGATTCAACCCCGATACCAGCCTAACCGACGACGAAATAAAACTTGACGACCGAGCCTTACCTAGAGTAAATAAATTTAAATATTTGGGATCAATGATCTCTGAAGATGGATCGATATCCAATAACATTCACAGAACGACGTCAGGATGGATTAAATGGCGTACATTAACGGGGATTCTGTGCGATCCAAAAATGCCAATTAGAACAAAAGGCAAGGTCTATAAAACAGCGGTAAGACCAGTTTTACTCTACGGTAGCGAAACCTGGGCTACCAAAAAGAGTGACGAGCAGAAACTGCACACCACGGAGATGCGCATGCTGCGATGGGCAGGTGGAGTCACTCTCAAGGATAAAATTCGGAACGAGTATGTACGGGGTAGTTTTAAAGTTGCACCCATCGCCGAAAAACTTACCGAATCCAGGCTTCGATGGTGCCGTACCATGTAGTGCGGAGACCCGATGACCACGTCGTGAAAAAGTGCCTTTCCATGACGACACAAAAGAGAGGGAGAGGTAGGCCGTTGACATCTTGGATGACGAGTGTCCAGAAGGATATGAAGAAGTGCAGCCTATCTACTGACGATGCTTATCAGCGGAACAAGTGGCGCCTCATGACCAGGAAAGCCGACCCCGAGTAACGGGAAGTGGCGAGGTGGAAGAAGAAGAAGAAGATTGTAAGTAGAAGTAAGGTAGTTCAGTTTATTGTATTAGAGTCAGTCTGCGGGCAGACAGAAAGCAGAATGGCCGAGTTGAAGGATGTTAATTCAGAACGCACCATCATTTTAAGAAATTATTAGAAGCTAGCTGTGCCCGCGGCTTCGCTCCCGTCATCGTCATCACTTACCTACCTACCAATTTTTTTTCTATAGTCATCATTCTTTCGCGAAGAATTTTAACATCGCCATTCAGAAAATGTTTTCAAATGCACAACGCCATCTATCGAATATCGAGTTCAACTGTCCGAGTATCTGAATTGCGTGTGTTGTGATAATTTTACTTCTTGAACACTTTAAATTCATATAACTTTTGATAGAGTGAACCGATTGCGATGAAACAAAAACTAAGTAATTTTTCAAGTTACGCACAATTTTTATGTATAAAAGTTATTTACATTGGTTTCGTACATTTCACGTGATGCGTGCACAAATAAACAGACAAACAGACAAAAATTCCAAAAATGCCTGAAATAGGTTCTGTTGGTTATCCTTTAACACCCTGGCTATTTTTTTTAGAAATATTTTCGATGTACAAAAATTACTTTTCTACAGATTTATTATATGTATTGATGATGATGATGATATGAATACAGCGATAAGGGAATGAGAGAGTATGTGTGTGGGAGACTTAGAAATGATGGCATATGAATAGAAACAAGATTAAAACGTTACAAAGTAAAAAAAACTGTAATTTGTTTTTAACGAGCCAAAATAAAGCAAATATTCTCGAGAAGTATTTCTTTCATCACGCCCTATCTCCTACAATTTGGGCATGGTTGAAAATCATACATTTCTATCGTTGTTTCTATATCGATTGAGGTTTATATTGCTAACCTCATCATCATCATCATCAGCCTAATAATGTTCCCACTGCTGGGTCATAGCCTCCTCTCTGTGAGAGAGGGAACAGGCCTGAATCCTTCACTCGCTCGGGCCCAGTGCAGTTTAGTGGATGTCACATGCTTTCGAAGTTTTGGTACTAGGACATTCCGGTGTCCTCACGATGTTTTCCTTTTCCGTTTTTAGAGCATTGGTGATGAAATAATTTACACAAAGTAAATCGCCTGTCTGGGTTCGAACCCTCGAACTACGACACGTAAGTCTCTTTTGCTAAACTATCGTATATCTTTCAGTTTAACCATTATATTATTTGATTTATATTCATTAGAGCTGAGGTGAGAATAAAAAGCCGAATTCATTTATCTGGTTCACTACAAGAAATGGTCATGGACTAAACCTTTCTACAAAACACCTGATGCTACCTCCTCACTACAAAATTTGCATACGATATTGAAACTCTTAATAAAATACGAGAAAAACCTAAGAAATATATACGTAGATTTTCTCTCTCGAAACTTTTCCTCGGTACAAGTATTTTGCTTACATTTTCTAGTATACACTTGGCAAAACCATTTTGTTTCAGTCTGGTAACCGAACAGATTCAATATGTTTGGTAAAGATTGAATCCAGCCCGCAGAGTCTTGTTAGAATGGTAAATTCTTTGTTATTTTACATAAGTGTGGATTCTCGTTAGCCCTTTTTTTGGCTAGATTTTCTTTTTTATTTTGTTAGTGTTAGCGTTTTTCTGGGTTGTTGTCAAGTAAACTATGTAGAGAAACATCTGGGCTATCGGTTTCTCAATTTTGGTTCTGTATTTTTTTTTATTATTCTAAACTAGTTTTTGGCCTGCCTCGGTAATTTCGGCAAAAAGAAACGCTGTCATGACAATTTGTACTCCTTCTGATCTGGATGAATTGGCGAGAGGAGGCAAAATTCCAAAAACGTTTGATAAACTTTGGTTTCCCTATGTCCAGGCCACTAAATAATGGGTTGGCAACACTGCCCGAGTGACATATCAAATTTGTGCTCCGTATTTTAAAATTATATTTAATTAGTATTTAAGTGTAATTAGGATATAATTAGTAGTAAAAACTCAACAAAACGCTATAAATACTCAGGATTATTGTTTTACTGGAAAAATATCGAGTTATACAAAAGTTTGTGACACGGAACCGGTAACCTATCAAACAGCTGACGACTGAAGTCTAAAGTGCTGAACTACGGATATTCTAAGGGCAGTATTGTTTATATAAAGCACACAAAGTGTAAATTTAAACTTGTAACAAGTTCCTGTTTGTTTTAACGTATAAATTCTGTTGATCTAGTACTGTGCAGTGAATCTAAATAGTTTTATTTATATCGTAGAAAACGAAACAAACCCAAGATCCCAATGTGCATAATTCTATTAATATATTCAGATAATTTAATAATAAACATTTACATAACGCTATGATCGTTATTTTGCATAATTTTAATAGAAAACTACAATAAAACATTCATTCAAATTCTGGGCATCCTACCCACAGTAAAAAATAAAATAAAAAATAAAAATCTAAAGGCAATCATTAGCAACAAAGTCAGTAATGAATAGCTTTATAAGCCAATTTAACAGCCTACCTCATTTCTCTACTAAACTACACTAACTATTCCCTCCGTTTCCAGCTTTGCTTTGTTTTGTTTTTCCTCTATTCCTTTGTTTCTCACTGTTTCGTTTTTTTTTTCTATTTCTAGTAACCTATCCTGAAACCATGCCTCCGATGACCCGTAAGGCTACCGCTCAGGACTTAGAAATTAAATTGAGAACAGCACTCCAGGAACTTAAGGACTCACAGAGCCAATGTCGGGAGATGTTGCAAGAGAGAGAGGATTGTGAAGTAGAAGTTGAGAACATTGTTTATAAAAACACAATCCTTAAACGGGAGCTAGTTGAACTTAGTCAGAAATACCAGAATGTTGTGGATGAACGCGACCAACTGAGGGTAGTCACGGATGGTTTCAATAACTGCAGTTATCTTTATGAGGAGGCTTTAAGTAAAGTTAGGGATCTAGAAGAAGAATTGATTCACGCAAATTCTCTTTTTTTTAAATTACAAAAAGAACAGGAATCAACTCAGGTTGATGAAACTTGCCATTTGTATGATGAACTTATTAAATCAAATTTTAAACCTGATTCAATACCAACAATTGACCTAACTGAAGATTCTTTAATAAACCAGAGAAATTGTTCCAAAGTTAGTCATAACAAACTCAAAAAATACGCAAAACTAAATAAAATAATTAGAAATTGTAACAAGTTTAGGAAACAACACAAATTCTTAATTAAAAATATTCCACTCAGGAAAGAACATGTTGACCTAGTGAATAAATTAAATAATGACCAAATTAAATTAGAAGACAGCGAAAATATCTATATGATTGACACACACCGCTTACAGACAGAAATCCAGGTACTTGAGAACAGACTTAGTTCTCTTTACAATAAATATGTAAATTCAAAATTACAAATTAAAGAACACACTGTCTTCATACAAGACAGTTCTAATGTAGCACAGGATTTGCCTCAATTATACCAGCCTGAAAGTGCTGGCTTTTCATCTAGTCATAGAAATGAAGGTTTTCATTCGGTTATGTTTTCGGATGGTGTTGGAAAAGGTTTGGGTAAATTCAGAAATAGCAATCAGAGTCTTTCCACTTTTAATTATTGCATGCCCGGGTCATCTTACAAGCAAATAATGGAATCTGTGACAAAGAAGATATATAAACCATAACTGTATTTGTAGGTAATAGTATCAAAGTAAAAAAGATGACATCACTGAGTGTGTAAAAGAGATGTTAAAGTTAAATTACAAAAAAAATATTTTGTGTGCCTTCCCTTGGATAAATTGTCAAATAGACAAAATAATCACATTCACATGCTTAATAAGCATCTGCACTTTCTTGTCAGTCACTATAGTGATAAACTAGTTTTTTTTGACATCAACATTTTTGTTGGTAAATTAAAGTCGACAGGCGATACTTTGTATCTGGTAAGACGTCAAATAGCTCGGCTATTATCTTATACAATAAACTCAGACATAAGTAGTATGTCGAAGTATCCAGTTATTATTGACATTAGTAATAGTACTCATTTGAATATGGTAGTAATAGTACTCATATTAATATTTATTCTTTAAAATAGTTGATAGGACAAGGGAGGGTACCAATAACGGAGTAGTTACGAGTATATCCACCATCAAAAAGGTACCTTCTTGCTCGCAAAAATTTTATTTAAAAAAAAGGTCTGAGCAGAATTCTCTGAAATTATTCCACCAGAATATTCAGGGTTTTTCTTCGAAGGAATTGGAAATCGAACTGTTTTTAGAAAAAACAATGTTTGAAATTGTTTGTTTCACTGAGCATTGGCTGAAAGATTATGCAATGCTAATCAATTATGAAAATTATACTGTGGGCAGTTGTATTAACAGAAATATTATGTTTGTGGGGTTCACTTATATTAATTAAAAATGGTATTAAATCAAAACCTCGTAAAGATATAGTAGTCCTATCAGTTGAACATAGTGTTGAACTGTCCTGTGTTGAGCTGGATAAGCATGTCATAGTGTGCGTTTACAGACCCCCTAATTATAAGAACTGACTCGAATATAGAGTATATTCGAGTCAGTGATGGAAGATGTTTTGGCAAAACTTGCAATGGGTAATAAACTAGTAATTGTCTGTGGTGACTTTAATATTAATATTCTAGAAGATAATTCAGACAGCAGTAGGTTATTAAATCTCTTTAAATTATTTAATTTTCACATGTGTTTATGGAACCAACCTGAACTACATTGACTTCTGCTACATGTATTGATAATGTTTTTTTGTAGCTGCAACTACTTGGACAAGGCCATTATAAATTATCTGCCTTCGGATCATAGTGGGCTACTAGTAGCCTTTGAGTCCATTATGCTAATTAAAACAAGTGCAGATTCAATCCAGACCAATAACATCCGGTAAATTAAATAAATTTAACAGCACTTTAAAGCGAGCAGGACCTCACAGTGAATGATGGTAATGTTTTGTATGATGAAGTTTTCTCAGTGGTTCAAAAAGAGTTCAATAACACTTTTAAGAAGAAAACTAAAACTATATGCCCTAAGTTTTTATTCAGTGACTGGGCGACTACAGGACTTAGAAAAAGCAGGGAAAGACTTTACGAGCTATATGGCCTTAAGCCTTGTATTAACACTGAAACGTTTAATAAGAATGTTGCTACTTACTCAATAATTTTTAAAAATTCCTGCAAGGCAGCTAAGGTCTTGTACATTAGCAATAAGGTTAAATTTGCAGAAAATAAAATCAAGACGGTTTGGAAAATTATAAACAATGAAACGAATAGGAATAAAAGAAATAGTAGTGATTACACGCTTGAGACCACACACGGACTTATTAGAGATAACAAAAAAGTTGCGCAAGAATTTGTAAATTTCTTTACCAACATCCCAATTAAAACTACTGAAACCTTCAATTCTTTGCCCTCGCTTGCTTTTGGATTATTAAAAGATTACGTTTCAGCCTGCCCGATTGTATTTAACTTTTCACACATAAACCCCATGACAGTAATAAAAGCTTTTAAGCAAATCAAGATCAAACCGACTGAAGATCTGTGGGGAATGTCCATCAAAGCTTGTACCTCCATTATTCAGACTATAGCGCCGTAGTTAGCTTTGATTTTCAATTTGTGTGTGGATCAAGGAGTCTTTCCGGATCTAATGAAATATGGTAAGGTTATACCACTTTTTAAAATTTGGGGACAGTAAAGACACAAATAATTGTAGACCAGTATCCGTGTTGCCGGTTTTCAGCAAGGTATTTGAAAGGATAATGCTAAATCAAATGCTCATTCATTTTAATACGAATAACATCTTGCATGATAGACAATATGGTTTCACCAGAGGACGTTGTACAACTGACGCTGGTGTCACTCTATTAAAACACATCTTTGATGCGTGGGAAGAGTCGCAGGATGCCATTGGTATCTTCTGCGACCTGTCGAAGGCGTTTGATTGCGTTAATCATGAAACATTACTTCTGAAATTTGAGCATTACGGGCTAGGTCAATCAGCGTTAAGTTTGGTTAAACCTTATTTGAATGATAGACAACAATTAGTTCAGATAAACGGTGTGAATTCGTCCGGGTTAAACGTTAAAATGGGGGTACCCCAGGGCTCAAATTTAGGTCCTTTCTTATTTTTAGTATACATAAACGATTTACATGGTGTTATTTTCTGATGGTGACACATCTTTAATTTTTAAAATAAATAGACTTACTTGTCAGGTTGACGACGTAAATAACGCGCTACGGCAGGTTCAGGATTGGTTCACTGCCAATAATTTAGTTTTAAATGGTAAAAAAACCAAGTGCGTAAAATTTTCCTTGCCGAATGTCAAAAGTACTGATTGTGACATTATATTAAACAAGGAGAAGCTTTAATTCGACGATAAAACGGGATCACGCTGGACTCAAGGTTGCAGTGGGGTCCTCATTTGATATCCATTGCGGGGCGGCTGAGTTCGGCGGCTTATGCTGTTGGAAAGATTCGTCGGTTGACGGATGTGGATACCGCCAGACTAGTCTATTTTAGTTATTTTCATAGTATAATGTCTTACGGTATCTTACTATGGGGAAGGGCTGCAGACATTGAGTCAAATTTTATTCTGCAAAAACGAGCCAACAGAGCGATATACAATCTTTGCCGGCGCGATTCTCTAAGGGGACTGTTTAAGGACATTAACATCATGACGGTTCCTTGTCAATATATTTATGAAAACATCATGTACGTGAGAAAGAAATAACATCTTTTTAGTAAAAACGGCGACAGACATAATTATGTTACTAGAAATAGGGACCAATTAGTTCAACCAGGTTTCAGACTGGATAAAGTAGCCTCATCTTTCATGGGGTACTGTACAAACTGTTACAATAAAATTCCTCCCCACATTCTTGAACTGAATGAGACGAAATTTAAAACTTGTATGAAACGCACACGTTGGGGGATTCCATCACTGATAAAAATGCTTGGCTAAATGCTAGTCCTGCTCCACATCCACTATGGCGCAACATTATTGTTTTGAAGTATTGTTGGACCTTCTGAAGATTGTATAAATATATTTGTATTGTATAAACTCAATTTCATTCATCAAGTTATGTACTTATGTACCTAAATATTGTAAAACATATTTTTTTTAAAAGAGTAAGTATGGAGTTTCTTGTGCATTCTTCTCCATTACAAGCTACTTTCCGAATGCACGGTAGAATCGACTATTATTATTTGTAAACTTTAATGTAATGTGTCTTTGAACAGCAGTAGGAAAATATCAGGAATATAAAAAAAATAGCTTCTGCGTCGTCCGTATTCCGTAAAAGTTATCCCATGTCCGCCAAGATTCGAGCTATACCTAAAACAAATTTCATCAAAACAGGTGTAGAAGTTTAGGCTTCAAAGCGAAGCAAACGTACATACAGACTTACTTTTACGTTTATAACATTAATATATTCTCTCTATCCATCATCATTATGTATTTAGTTCTCGAAACCTCAAAGATGAAAAAGAATATAGAGGAGATCTGCTCTTATTTATGCTCTAATTAACTGATTAATATCTCGGTTACTATAACTTATATAGACTGTGACAAGTTGTCGTCTTAAAGAAAATGGATGGATCCACCGTCATCTTTTTGACCATGATGAAGCTCAATTCATTAATCTTAATCTTCAAACCATTTATGCCACAGTCTACATTATATGAATAAATATACCAATCACTCAAATTGAACAGATCTCTTATCTTTTTTAATTTATTCAAAAGATTATAATTATTATTTAACCAAAAATGTAACATACATTTTATACTAACAAAGTTCTTTTAAAACACTAAAAGCAATGTTAAAGCGAGCCTATATACCTATTTTTTTTACAGAATAACAGGTTTTCGTAAGATAATCTCATGCTCTACTTTTCGATATTATAAGTAAAGATACTGTAATGTTAGATCCAACCCAAATTGGAGCATGATTACTAAGAAGAAACGGCTGTGTGACACAGGATCCAAATATAATTCACCTTTTACTCATACACTCGAATTCCCTCATTTCACATTTCGAATAAATATCACATTTCCACCTTCGTCCCTAACAATATTAATCTATCAAGAAATTCGCGCGCGGCACCATTTTTTATTCTGACGTCATCAGTCGAAAAGTTCACGTCCTCACAAAAAATGACAGAAGACCTAAAAGTTAGTAGTGATAAATTAAGAATGTATTTATTTGACGGCGAAATGTAACTTCTCCTTAAGGTGCGGAATCCAGTTTTATCTTTAATTGCGGCAATTAAATGTTACATGTTAAGAAACGTTGTAACACAGAATTTTCTTTGCACTGTAGTTTTCTCAGAATATTATTTAGTTGACACATTACGCACATAAAAGTACCGGTGCGCACTTTATAGGCATTTCCTACCAGTCAACGTATGGGTGATGCAGAGACAAATAGCTGCCGGTTCTTTGTTTTTGTTGAAAAATCCGACCAAACTATCTTACCTCAATTCAATATTTGTAATTTCTTTTAATCTTTAAGTAAGCTTTAAATTACTTTTAAATTACCTACAGGTATAACTTCTTATGAAGAGTACAATTTTTTTTTGCCTTAATCTAAGCGGTATGACTTATTCGAGTTATTTTGAATGTCCCGAAATGTCACTCAAAAAATACTCAATACATTTATTGCTTCCACATGTGAACTTAGATGGTAGGTACAGATTTAGACCATTGTGGACCCTGTCGGGCACTGCAAAAGTAGGAGAGAGGAAGAGGGCTTTTATTTGACAAAGTATGTATGTATTTAGTAGATCAAAGTTAGTTAAATTGAAAATTTGTTATTTAAATATTCACTAACATAATATAATAGCATTTAATTAACCGTTTTTTATTTATTTGTTATTTTAACTTTCCATTTTTTTTATTTTTATTTATTTATTAGATTGCAATTATTTAAATTTAGAGTTTATCATTTAAATATTCGTTTACGTTGTTATAGCATTTAGCTAATAGAAATTGTTTTAATTTATTAATGAATGAATTTAATTTTTGTTCTCCTTTAATTATTTCTGGTAATTTATTATATATTTTCATTGACATTACTAATGTACTTGTTGAGTGCATTTTTAGCTTAGAGCTTGGTAGATTTAACCTATTTTTATGGCGTAATGTATATCTTGACTGTATATTTTCTCTTGTCGTGTAAAAGTGTTGGTTTTTTCGAACGAATTTGCACATTTCTAGAATGTATATATGGGATATGCTCGCTACGTTACCAAGCGCCTTAACATAAGGGATGAATACAGACTGTCTTTTATCCCTAGGGATGAGTTAGGCGAAATATTTAAGGTGGTTGATGAAGTTTCTCTATTTATGGCACCTGCTTGGGAGTTCGTAATTGAGTGCCTTTCCTGGGATTTCCTATGAGGTTGCGGAGTAATTACAATTGGGAAATTGTCGCGTATTTTGGGTTGGTTTCCTATGTGGAGATGTGGGAGCAGATTGGTATCATATCATTTGTCGGAAAACATATAGATAATTTAGTGAAGAATAATCTATACTAATAACTTTTTGTTTGTTTGTTTGTACCGAATAGGCTCCGAAACTACTGGACCGATTTGAAAAATTCTTTCACCAATAGAAAGCTACATTATTCCTGAGTGACATAGGCTAATTTTTGATCCCGAAAGTGGGTCCTGTGGGGTGGTCCACGGGAGCGAAGCCATAGGCAACAGCTAGTATGAAATAAAATGCAAATAATGGCGCGACGTTTGACAACAGAGAATGCAAGAATATGAAAAATCTTTTTCACAAAAAATAAACTAACTTCTAAAGCAAAACACAAAAAAGTGCAAAAATAACTTTCGATTCGGCAGTCGATATCTTTGGCCCCTCTTGCTTTTATCGTTATTTAACACCGACTGCTGAAACGAAACTTATGTTTGCACATTTTAGTGCTTTAGAAGTCGTTTTTAGATTTTATGATCCATATCTTAAAATCTACTTAACCGATTTCAATGAAACTTACGCACTTTTCTCTAAGTTGAGAGATACTTACTTACTAAAACTTACTTACTACTTATTAAATAAAAAAAATAAGTGATCGCGATCCGATATGGAGTGTCGGCGAAATGGGCAAACGAACATAGAAAGATAAAAACACCAAACAAACAAACATACACACACTAAAGGAGGATGATACTGATGAAAATGATACAATATGCAATCTTGGCAGCAGGGTTGACTGCTCAGTCAAAGTTCCTGCGAAGGATACGCAAACTATTTTTTTTGTAGTATCTGGTCTCACGTTTGACCATTCACCTGATGGTAAGAGAAATGTCGTTGACGACAGACTCCTCTTGCCTAGAAGTAACCCATTTAAGATTACTTTTAGACAAGCTCATTTCTTACCTATAATAAATAAAATAGAATTCTCAGGTAGTAGATAAGGTGACACAGGCTCTCACAGTGTACTAGACAAAATGAAATATTACGATCAGCAAGACTGCTGCCAAATAGCCACGTGGTCACTCCCATACATTTTGACTTTTCTCGTACGTACTTTCATAGTAATTAGGTACCAACACTAAAAAGAGATGAATAAAAAATCTTTTTAACAAAAATATTAAACCAACGTCCAAAACAATTTTTTTTTTCTTTTCGGAAGTCGGTGTCAAAAACGAAAAAAAAAATAGGTACCAAAGACACCGTGTTTTGTTTTGGAAGTCGTTTTTTGACAATCGTTATTGCTGATAAAAAGTCAGTTTGTTTCGAACTAGCATTGCCTAGTACCCAGTTTCCAGGAACCTCAAACTGTAGATAAACAATCGATTAACGTAAACCTCGTTTAGCACCGGTTCACACCGGTTTCACTGACACCGTCTGTCTAATCGATCGCCAGCCGTTAGCTACAAAGTAAACCCTTTAGATATTATTGTAGCCCCAGGTGTTTGCTTTAGACGGTAACTGACACTCTGTTAAATAATGTTTACTTTTATTGTAAGGAATGATGTTTTTAGTAGACTATCTTTACCTTTTAGATATACAGAAATGGCGTCGGGCGCGGACATGGCCCGGGTGGCTTCCTATTGCATTCAAATTTCATACAAAATGCTTGGAAATAAAGCACAATTTAGGACACACGGTATGTCCTTGCTCGGACGTGGTTATGACGCGCCATTTCGTCGCCCGCGCCCGATCAAATTGCGCTCTATTTCTTTGCATTTTATTTGCAATTTGAATGGAATAGGAAGCCACCCGTGCCATGTCCCGCCCGACGCCATTTCTATTTGGCCTGTACCTAAGTGTGTACGTTGTAAGGTTTTGACAAGTAGCAGCGTTCATGTAAAATATTACCAAAAAGATTTGGTACCATGGTGATTAACTTCTTTTTTTTGTTTAAATGGCTTTGTCGCTTAGCGACCACATCGACAAAAAAGGAAAACGCAAAAAAGTTACAAACTACCTTAAAACTAGCTTATAAAATTGCTTGGCTTTATAGAACATTGGAGAAGCGAAGATTGTATTACAATATGTAATATCGTAAATGTTAGGCCGTCCAAAGACATAGACTCTTGTATTTTCATTCCGGACCCAGTTCATCAGGATGTGAAAAACATCATCAACTACTCCACAGTCGTCACAATTCGGGGACAGAACTTTCTTCAGTAGATAATAAAATTTATTTGATGGCGTATGTCCGGAACGAAGTCTTAAAGCTATGGTAATTAAATTTATATTAAGGTTGAAGTCAATCCATAGAACTCGAGAAATCCCTGGCTGGATAGTTCGGTGCCACATACCCTTTTCTTTTGACCTTTCGTCAAAATATTCCTGCCAAGAACATTTTATTTTTGCCTTGCCAAAATAGTTTGAATACAGTGGAATAATATTCATGGAGACTCCACCAATACGCGCTTGTTTAGCGAGCAGATTAACCTTATCATTTTCCTTTAACTACACATGCGACGGCATCCATTGGAGACATTGTTTAATTGGATTTAAGTTTTAAAATCAATTCATATATGACACTAGCTGTCCCACACGGCTTCGCTCCCGTCAACTGGCTACCTACCTACTAAATAAAAAAGGGTAGGTAGGGTAGGGTAGATGTACCCTACCCTACCTACCCTTTTTTTTTTTACATACATGTTTGTTGCGTAACTTAAACCATTTACGCAGCGCACGCAACTGAAGCTCTCAAAAAAGGAATACATTTTCTCGTTTTTGATACATTTTTCATTTCTGCTACGCTGCTATTGGTCGTAGCGTGA
Organism: Orthosia incerta; assembly: GCA_948252205.1. Lineage (NCBI taxonomy): Eukaryota > Metazoa > Arthropoda > Insecta > Lepidoptera > Noctuidae > Orthosia > Orthosia incerta. Next base: position 25,913,508 of record OX411756.1, on the reverse strand, counting down.
TGTTATATAGCCTATATCCTTCCTCGATAAATGAACTATCCAATACAAAATTAATTTTTCAATTCCAACCTGTAGTTCCTGAGATTAGCGCGTTCAAACAAACAAACAAACTCTTCAGCTTTATAATATTATAATATTATAAGCAGAACTTATTGTTGGTAGTGGTGGTACCTACCGATTAATATAAAAGCGTGCGCTCGAGCGAGTACCGTCCCTTTTTATTCTGAGTCGTCGCACGGTAATGTAATCGGTACCTTCGCTACTTTGCAGTAAGTTCGTTCCATATTGTGCTATTTGGGTTTTTGTGTTATTGGTACTCGTTTTGAATATAAACGGTCGTTTGTGATTGCTCGAATTTTAATGATTACTTGAACTATTGTTAAAATTAAGTCTATCCTGAAATAAATTCGTTTTAGTTTGTTCAAATTGTTATTTTTATTTGTTCTTCCATCCTGGTCGCTAAAATCAGAAGTTGGATTCAGCTCATTTGCTCATAATTATAAGCCTTGTTACCTACACAAACAACCGTTGATTTCAAATAAAAATGCCACTTGAAGAGCTAGTTAGAACGCCGCTTCGCTCTGAGGGTAGGCGTAGCCGTCGCAGTGAATCGCGAAACATAAGCATGGTTCACGATCACCTCACGGTAAAACTCAATCACGGTCACGCCATAGTAGAAATCGTTCGCATTCGCGTCGTGACAGGACTCACTCGCGTTCACGTAATGACATAACTCGTTTACGATCACATCGCAGTCGCTCACGTAATGGTGTGAAGCGAAGAACTTATGGTTCAAATAGTGGTTCACGGTATCAGTGATGTACAGGTACGTGCAGCCGCTATCAATGCTGACCTAACGTCAGAATGCATAGTTTCCTTCTTAGCTAATTGTGTAAAGCCTATTCGTAAGTCTGATAATCGTAACCCAGAACAATAGGGCGTAAAAGGCATAATTCTAACGGCCCTAGTAATTCTGAAAACAAATGTTTTAATTGCGGCCAAACAGAGCATTATAAAGAGAAGTGCACCACGAGGCGTAATATCAATGATAAAGACGGTAGAAGTAATAATGCTAGACAGATTGATTCTTTCTGTAAGAAGGTAGGGCTAATAAAGATTTGAATTTTGAATTTGAATCGGCGATAATAAATTACTTTTCCGGTTCACGTAAACAAATAGTGTTCTTTGAAACTGTTAAGTGATAAAGAGTTTGTTGCTCGCGAATATATCAGCTTGAGTCTAATAGTTAGTAATATCGCGCTTGAAATAGATTTTGTCATAGTACCCGCGTCGTGTATGAATAAACCCATTATCATGGGGACTGCCGTACTAAATCGCGATGGTGTCACGTTTATTCGCACAAAACATGGACAGTACTTGACTCGTGTATCGGATAAGGTACTAAAAGTAAACGCTGTGAATGTTGTGTTGTTGTGTTGTGTGTGTGAACCTTACAATAATAAATACACCTCAAATAGTAATATTAGTCGTGGTCAGGTAAGACCGAGCTGTAATAAAGAAAGTGTCACTTGATCCTTTTGTCCTTTTGTCATGTATGGACATGGCCTGCATGTTGGACAGGCTTGCACGTATGAATACGGTCTGCGTGTCAAGCATTTGCTTTAAGTGTAAGTACTAGTCGCTGTGGTACTAGTCACTCGGGCGTTCGTCGCTTGGCGTTTATCGCTGCACTTGATCAAAGTTGTCCTTTTGTCATGTATGGACCATGGCCTGCATGTTGGACAGGCTTGCACGTATGAATACGGTCTGCGTGTCGAGCAGCTTGACGTATGAATACGGTCTGCGTCAAGCATGTTTTACCTTTTGCTTAGGTGTAAGTGCTAGTCGCTGTGGTACTAGTCACTCAGGCGTTCGTCGCTTGGCGTTTGTCGCTACACTTGATCCTTTTGTCCTTTTGTCATGTATGGACATGGCCTGCATGTTGGACAGGCTTGCACGTATGAATATGGTCTGCGTGTCAGGCATTTGCTTAAGTGTAAGTGCTAGTCGCTGTGGTACTAGTCACTCGGGCGTTCGTCGCTTGGCGTTTATCGCTGCACTTGATCAAAGTTGTCCTTTTGTCATGTATGGACCATGGCCTGCATGTTGGACAGGCTTGCACGTATGAATACGGTCTGCGTGTCAAGCAGCTTGACGTATGAATACGGTCTGCGTCAAGCATTGTTTCAGATAACTAAGACTGGTCGTCAAGGACAGTCGGCACGAGGTGCAAGGAGCTGCCCCGAGGACAACGGAGACCTTCAAAATAAAGGGCTCAGTCGGGTTTGAATTTTTAAGAGATGAATGTGAGGTTGCTGTGTGAATCTTTTGATAGATGATATGTGAATTAATTGAAAGATGACGTAGAGAAAGTTGTGAATGGTGAAATGTGTTCATTTAGTCTTGTTGAATTGTCTTCTTAATGTAATTTTGTATCCAGGTGAGCATGCGGAATCTGATGAGACGGTGCCTGCAGCCGGACCACAGCGTGTGGCGTGGCTGACCCGTCTATGCCTCTGCTGGATGACGACTCTGGACGATGTGGGTGAGCCTTCAGGTGCATCTGCTGGTTCTACTGGTGCTTCGACAACGGACGGGACAAAGTCGGACGAAAGCGGCGATCAAGCTCTCGCTGTACCTGGCAGTGCTTCCGAAGAAGTACATGGTGCAGCCGAGGACGGTGCAAGATCAGGAGAGGCCGTATAAGCAGAACTTATTGTTGGTAGTGGTGGTACCTACCGATTAATATAAAAGCGTGCGCTCGAGCGAGTACCGTCCCTTTTTATTCTGAGTCGTCGCACGGTAATGTAATCGGTACCTTCGCTACTTTGCAGTAAGTTCGTTCCATATTGTGCTATTTGGGTTTTTGTGTTATTGGTACTCGTTTTGAATATAAACGGTCGTTTGTGATTGCTCGAATTTTAATGATTACTTGAACTATTGTTAAAATTAAGTCTATCCTGAAATAAATTCGTTTTAGTTTGTTCAAATTGTTATTTTTATTTGTTCTTCCATCCTGGTCGCTAAAAATATATATATATATATATATATATATATATATATATAGTATAGATAGGCTGTTCCTGCGGGAGGAGCTCGTGGCTAAATAATAACAGCCGCATGGGTCGATCATCAAGGTTAAGCAACGCTTGACGAGGTCGGTCAGTGGATAGGTGACCATTTCAACATACCGAGTTTCCTCCGTGCCTCGGAAAGCTAACGTGCTTTTGGCTTCAAATGACAGCCGTTGGTCCCGGCTGTCATTTGAAGATCTTTGACAGTCGTTATGGGTAGTCAGAAGCTTGAGATCTGACAGCAGTCTTGCCAAGGGGTACCGTGTACTTAGCTGAATCCGGTAAGACTGGAAGCCGACCCCAATATAGTTGGGAAAAAGGCTAGGCAAGATGAGATGAGATAGGCTGTTCCTTCACCGTTGCTTGTGATGTCCAAGATAAACATAGAGAGTACATATGAATTTTAAAAAGTCACATTGGTACTTGTCTGGATTTGAACCCACGACCTCAATCACGAGAGGCGAGGTCTTAGCCACAGGACCACCACGACATTTACACCAACTTATTTATCATTAATCTTTCCAGGATTACACCCAATACGATAAATGCGCTTATACTATGTTACTTCAGTACAGTAAACATAATCTATTACATATATAATATCTAAACAAATTTAATGTTAAATAGTTTACAAACAAATTTTATCCATAACAAATTTTAAACAATGCACTCCTTGTGAATTCACCCAGAGTACAGCAGAATAGATCCGTCTCAATAGCCACAAGGTTGAGCGTGCGGAGTGCACGCGTCAGTGGCGCCGCTTTTAAAACGGTTGGTTCGACTACGCGGCTCAACTAGCAAGCTCGGCCGCCGGCGTCGCCATATATCCGGAACACACAGACACACCTGTCCTAAAACAGTTGCATTATGGACCTTTCCTCTCAATATTTTGAAAATATATGAGTTTAGTGCCAGTTCCCTTATAACCCTTAACTCATTGTATACTACCATACCTAAAATAAATAATGTTGGATACATTAAGGAATAAAATGGGTAAACACCGTAATACCTCATATACAAATATCTAATAAATTTGTTTTGAACCTTCTCCAGCATGAGACTATACTATATAATTTACTGCCAATAACTTCTGTTTTCCATACCTACAATGTTACATATTCAACGTTAAACTCACTATACTTCCTGCCAAAAAATCCTTTCTATAAAAACACCTTCCCTCCGGCGAAATCCTTCCATTATGAATAAACATGGCTATTTCTCGCGACTACCTGACGTTGGATATCGTCTAGACAGTTTGTTTTTATCCCTGTCAGCCCCATATGTCGACAACAGCTAGGTGATATATTTGTTTTTCATATTCCGCTGATATTTCTTGCTGGCTCTGATTTGGATCGAGGATTTTTCGGGCGCAGGTTGTACGGTACTTGTGTCAATGATTGAGATTGAGATAGGAACCCTTCTTTGCACTAACATTAAAACCGGCCAAGTGCGAGTGGGACTCGCGCACGAAGAGTTCCGTACCATTATCGTAAAAAACGACAAAAAAACACGTTTGTTGTATGGTAGCCCACTTAAATATTTATTTTATTCTGTTTTTAGTATTTTTTGTTATAGCGGCAACAGAAATACATCATCTGTGAAAAATTGAACTGTCCAGCTATCACGGTTCATGAGATACAGCCTGGTGACAGACGGACAGACAGACAGACGGACCGCGGAGTCTTAGTAATAGGGTCCCGTTTTATACCCTTTGGGTACGGAACCCTAAAAACTAGCATCGACCAACGGCTCCGCCCGCATGAAAAGTGTTTTATTATCCCAAGGGATTCTTGTACCGGAAACATATATGCTATTCCAGACTATAATCCATCTCTGGGCCAAATTTCATCCAGATCCGTTCTGCCGTTTTGGCGTGATTGAGTGACAAACATCCATCCATCCATCCAAACTTTTGTATCTATAATATTAGTAGGATTTGAAAGTCTGTATGTTTGGATGTTAGGTAATCAATCACGCCTCAAGGGCTGAACTGGGGGGTGACCATAAGCTCTTAGAGCGGTATCAATTTGAAATCGAGTAAGTGACAGATGTATACACGTCAGATACAACTATCCCTTATTCGATCTCAAATTGATACCGCTGTAAGAGCTTATGGTCACCCCCCTGATTTGGAGGAAACTTGACACAATGGGATGTAAAAAAATTACATGCAAATAAAAATATAGGCCTTTGACTATCTTACTGCAGGACAAAAGCCTTTTATCACAGAGAAGGATTTGTTTAGTCTTTATACGCCCTTTTAAAGGCAAGTTAGTGATTTAAGACTTAGTTTAATAACAAGTCCAGCATCTAATTGCTTAACTACGACACAGATAATATAATACTAACATACAGATGCCTCGTCCCATACAAAGAAACCGTGTTGACGTAACTAGCGATTTTCGTCGAATTAAAGCGATTATTTTTTGTCCATCAATCGTGTTCGGTTTCGTTCCACGGCGATAGATAGATGCTGTTAGCAGCAACTTGCAAGTAAAAGGGTTTACTAGGTTCGTGAATATCTTTTTCTTTAAATACAGTGAAGGTTTGTTTTATAGTATTTTTTTACACGTATCTACAGTTTCTTTGCACCAAAATGTGATACAATGCAAATTTAAACAAAATAGTGGAATGCCTCAGAAATTTAAAACCGCGCCATCTATTGGCATCAATTTTAAATGATCCGTTCAAATAATCTATGAAATTTGAATGAAGAGCCCAATATTCCATAATTTTGTACTTAGTAGAGTTGATTAAACAAGAACATATAATTTTTGTGTTCAATTCCAGAAAATTTCAATACCAGATAGGTGCATATGGCGCCATCTAGTTAGATTTATTTGAACCTAATTTTCTTTCTTAGCGCTGAGACCCCGTGACTACGAGTACTTTATAAGTTTAAAGATCTATCTATTCGACAGCGTGAAACACGTCATGAATACTTTTAAAGTGTCAAAATGAATGCGGCATGCGTAAAATTATTATATCAAAGTAACGAAATCAGGGTGCAGATTTCCTCACGATGTTTTGAATTCCGACGTTAGTGATATCTTATAATAATAATAAAGCCTTTATTCACTGATAAACTTAAACTACAACTACAATATAATATAGAAACTGAACGTAACAAATTATTGCACTTCGGCGTCTTCGTCCATCAGCGCGTCCCTTGACGCATAGGCCTCCCCCAGGCTCCTCCTCTGTTCACGGTCTCGTGTAGCTCTGGCCCACAGGGCTCCAGCTATCTAGTGGTATAATAGTGACATCTTAAACAAACTTAAAAGATAACTTAAATCATAACTTTGATATAGATAGTTCAACTTATCTGTGCGCGCGGCGGCGCCATTGTGTGCGTGCGCTGTGCATGCGCTTGTAAATAGATATTATGCATTTGTGTGGCAATGACGCGGCAGTCGTCGTACGAGCCAACAAACACCCTCACATGCTTACCCACACATAGCACCGCGCGCAAATATGAATTCAAATATCTATATCTAGTACCTTAAGGTTGATAGTCGTTTTTTTTTTCAGAAATAATAATTTAAAACTCAGCCTATTAAAGGTACAGTATCACAGTAACTTAAACAACGCCAGCGATAGAGTTCTGTTATTCGCAACTTTTCCTTTGTCTTTTTAATTAGTTTCCAAGTGATAATTTAATGTAATGGCTGGAACCAAACAAAAGGATTTATTTATGCGAGTAATTTTATATTTCAAGCTTTGTACGGGGTGTTAATTTGATATGGGGCGTTTTGTACTTTTTGTTTTAGTTTTTTTTTGTGATGATAGCGATTGTATTGTTTTGACAACCTTTTGATTTTTATAGAAATTTAAATCAAAATTCTATCTTATCTAAGATATCTCGTTGGACACATGCCAATCCTGGCTGGAGTTGGATACACCAAAAGTTGCTAAAGTTAGGTCTATTATTGTTTGCGATCTTGCGTTTATGAGGGTGGGTTCAGAACCCTTGTTAAGTAGTACAAGGTTATTGCTAAGAATAAAATCAAGTATTTCCTCAGCTCGGTTATTGGTTTTGACATTACCCCAGAGCGTGTGATGCTCGTTGTTGTGTCGATGATTAGTTCGAGTTTCTCCCTTTCACAGTACTCCACCAGCGAGGCGAGCTCTGGTAGAGGCACATCCGTGTCACTTGGCTGGTATGCCGAGGCTAGTACAATGTCCGGGAGTTCCTGTTCAGAGGCCTTAGTGCGAGTTTTTATTCACGCTCAATCGCGTTAACGTAAACTACAATTTGTATTGAAACTGGATAAGCGCCGTCTGGTGACGGCAAGGCAAGACCTCTTTTATTGTATAAATTTTGACATAAGAGATCGTTTACGTTATCACGAGTGAGTACGTTAAAAAACTCGCACTAAGCACACAGTTCTGAAAAGCCTAGTTGCTGTCAGGTCCCTTGAAAAGAATTCGTTAATTAAAAGGTTAGGTACATGTTTTGGGACCAATATGCAGATACGCGGATTACTTACGGAGGTGTCTAGCAGCAACTTACCTCCGATGTTAGCAAGACCACATATTTTGCCACTTCTAATCCACAGCTCTTGGCTGAGGGCTATGATCTTGTCTTGTTGATTCGCCAGCACTCTGCGTAAATTAACCGACGCAGTTTAAAGTGCTGGAGGTTGGTCTGCAGGATCCCAGTCGTCCAGAGAGGAGCAGGGATCGCTGTCCTCGTCCCTACTTCTCGCCCCGGCGGAAAGCAGTCCTCGACCGAAGTTAGTCCGGGCGAGGGTGGATCCCGTGTTGATTCGTCAGTTGAGTCGAGCTCAAGCGTTGCCATGGAAGTCGTCAGTTCCAACGCCTCCCCAGCGGTTCCCGTCGCGAGAGGTGACGGGAAACGCCCAGACAGCGGCTCTCCGGACAAGGCGCAGTCGAGGTTGTTGTGGTTGATGGCGCAGCGGCATCCTCTTTGGTTCCACCCTCCTTCAGAAACGGATGTTTATTCTACTCATGAGGTAGTATACTCGCCTCTGCTGGTTCTTTATGGTTTTTACCATGGACTCTAGCACACGAAAGAAGAGACAGGTACTCGGTGGCTCCTGACTAATCTTTACGTGTGTCAGAGTCCAGGTGTTAATTTTCAAATTGGTGTTCTGCCTCGCCAGCATCCCGAGAAGGTCTGAAGTGTACTGGCTGTTCTCGGGGACATAAAGCATGCACAATCCCTTCTTTGGTATGTCGGCTTGAGGCCTTGTTTTTTTACGCCCTCTAGGCCTCGTGTTACATTTGCGCTTAGTGCCGGTGGCAGCCTAGCCTGTCAGCCGTAGAAGACACCGCTTTGGGGAGCGTCTTTTTGATGGGAACTGTTTGCCAATTATTGACGTTAGATGATACTGCCAGTAGGCCTTCGGCTAGATTCGTCAGGTCTCTCTCAGAGACCACAGTCGCTAACGCAACCCGTGTTTTGGGTGCATCCATGTTTGCAGTACTCCTCGAGTCGCCGTGCGCGAGAACAGTCCTTGGCTTTAGTGCTAGGAAGCGCATCCATGGACGCAGATGGGATTGCTTGGGACGCAGCCTGTTGTGGTGCATCCCTTCGGGTTGCTTTCCTCATCGCATCCTTGGACGCAGCCGAGCGTTTGTGTGTGTTGGGTGCCTCTAAAGACGCAGCCTTAGGCGGTTGTCGCTTAGGCACATCCTGAGACGCAACCCTTGGATTAGTCGTAAAAGGCGCATCTGAAGACGCAGCCCTTGGTGGGTTTTGTGTTAGCGCATCCGACTTGCGGGACGCAGCTTTTGTTTTTTTTTTGTTGAGTATCTTTATCCATGAGTTTGGATTATTAATTTTCACCATTGGAGGTCGACACCCGCCACGGAACCCTCAGTCGGGGACGTCCCTCGTTCCATAAGCGACGCCAGAGCTACTCTTCGGTATAGGACCAGCTTACTGAAAAGTAGACGAACTTGCACGTTACGGAAGATCACGGGACTGTATACGGCACGAGACTATGCCGTAACTCATCCTGAAACCCCACGCCACGCCGGCTGCCCCTCCCCCCTCCCCCCACTAAACCGATCCTCACTTGACATCCCGCTTATGGGATGCCTTAGCCGGTTGATCGTGGGTAGCTACCCCACGACCTCCCGTGTAAGAGGAAATCCGTTCCAGTGGTGTGTTGTGTGCAGCCTGCTCCACTCAACCACCAGGAGCCCTTCGTCCCTCCGTACGGAGGAGGTCAATGCTATCCATCATCTGATCTTCTTCGGTGGTGGACACCCAGGGGCATGACCTCGCCACCCCTGTGTTAAGTAGCCTGGTGATTTCTGTTGCATCTATTTTATATGTAATTAGACACACGTTGCCTCCCCGTCGCTGGACGGGGCGGCAACATCGAGAAGGAACATCACCGAACTTGCCTTGAGGATATACACGACCGTAGCGCTCTCCCTCAAGACCACGCCACCTTGCCATCTCAGAAGGAGTAAGGCAAGGTAGGCCAGCTGCGTCTACAAAGCTAAAGCAAGCAAGCGAATGGGCGAGAAAAGCGAGACATGTTGCTGGATACAAAGCACGAGTTTGTAAACACAGGACCCTCCGCAAATTCGTGACTTTGTAGATTTCGTTATTAACATATACCGAAAAAATTTTTTTTTCAATTCCCAGAGTTTGATCTTTACTAGCGACTATGTCGGATGAAAAATGTAATTTTTTCAACAGGTTCGAATTCGGAATTAAAAAAAAACATATATAATTTTAGTTTTCATCAAACCGACTTCGGCAAGTTATAAGTAATTGTAAGTAAGGTTAAGTTTTTATGTAGATCGATCCGTACGGCTATTCGTGCTTAGCGGCGAACTCCTCAATTTATTAAAGATACTGAACATTAGAAATGCCCGTAGGCCGTTTCACAGATTATCTTTTCAAAACCTATCTAGATACCTTCACAATAGCAAACAAACGACTCATCCACATTCTAAACAATACTATCTACCCAGTAAAGGAAGGTATTTAGAACAATACCCTGTATTTACCAATTACTATGAAACAATAAACTCAAACCAGAATTGCGAATAATGAATATCAAGAAATTAAGCATTCGTAATTCGTATTATCTAGTGAAAGATCTATCTACATCAAAAGAAATGAAATCTAAGCCAATTGCGAGCGTATTACGGATGTATGTTTGGATAAACAATAATTTATCTTATAACCCAAGACATACTCGTATTTCCGTCTAATGTATTTATCCATAAATTTAAAATATTTTGACTATGTTTTCAAAACCTATCTATACATAAATTTGTTTATTTATTTAAACTTCATGCACAATGGTGGTACATAGGTGGACTTAATGCAGCAAGGCATTCTCTACCAGTCAACCTTTGGGATAAAAAGTACACAACAGTGGTGTATTATATACACCTAGTATATAATAAAAAACTTAAGAGGTGTCAAGGGACACCCGGATGGAACAAAGTTCCTTTAGTATATATATATGTGTATACATATATATATTGTATATATGTATGTATATATACATATATATATATGTATATATATATATATATATATACATGTATATATACTCTCTCGACCAGGAGCGGATGTACTTTAAGTTCACTCGTGCGCTGAACTGCCAGATTTTAATAGAATTATAAAAAAATAAAAATGTTTAATAATATCTGATTAACGATCTATTCAATATTCACGAAATTATGACGAACAAATTAATGCTCTTTACTAAAGTAATAAGAGGTATATTGCTGTAAAAAATGTTCCCCGTGCGGCAGCCTGAAGCGCACGGCGAGAGTTCATACAACTTCTACGAGAAACAAGCGAAAACGCCTGGCGCGTGAGACAGATAGTTCAATAGAAAATGTACGGCAAAATATGGCCAATTTCGTGCGCCGCTCCAGCGAACCGAAGATTACCGAGAGCGGGCGAGGTTTGACGAACGCAATTTATCTTCGGGTCGAGTACCAACATTACAAGTTGTACAACGACGTAACTAGATGGTGTTGGCGTCGAATTAGAAGTCGCTAGCGAGATTGTTTGCCGATTTACATAGGCTCCTGTGAATTTTAAGACTTAGGGATTGAGAGCCTGGACATTTTTTGCGCCCGCCTCTCAACCAACATGTTCGCGCGTGCCGACGCCTCTGCTCACCCGCATATCAAGCAGATAGCGCCATGGCACGCGCGCCCGCCGGACACCCGCCGCCTTCCGCGCGACCTGTGTAATGCATAGGCCTCGCCCATATTCCCCCCAACACCGCACCCCCCGCAGCCTTACTACCTGATTGACGCTTGAGCGAGCTGCACATCATAACACGCGCCTCGCTCACACAATAATACTCCACCTATATACACACACTTGGTGTACATATTGTACTAAGTTAATATAGGCATTATGTACACTGTAAAGCACTCAATCATGACTCTACATTCGACTAAAAACACATAGCAAGTGTAAGACGCGTGCGGTCCTTACATTGTTATATACATGAGCGGTGTTACACAAAAACAATACCGCTCAAACATACATACGGTTCCTTAGCCTGGGACGTAACTGGCTAGCTCTGGAAGCGTGTCAGGCGGGGACCTAACATTCTCAGCTGGGCGCGCCAACACAGCCGGTACCTATTCGCTGACTATTTCTCGTGCGGCCTCTATATGGTTCGCCTATAGTCTCACCGCGCGGGAATGTGTCGCATAGGTACCGTGAAAAATCGACACTGCGAGGCAGCGTCGCGGCGCTCCCACTGTAACTAAGCAACTACACATTGGCAGGCAGTGTAGACACTCCTGCCTACTACCATACGCCAAGATGGCTAACCAAAAAGAATCGTGCTCGTTGTAACGAGCACGCAAAGAAACCGCGGGACAAAGGCAGAGCCTAAAACCCGCCCGCCACGTCCCCTGACGGGGACGTAGCGATCGTCCTTCAGTTGGTAAATCTTACACAATAACCCAGTGAGACGGTAAAATGCACTACTATTTCTATGATCCACCAGCCGCCACTGCTCTCGACTTCGTAAACACAATAGCGTATAGGTTAGAATACGCACGAAACGCTTACGGCTTACAACTATAGCAAAAAGTGTCGTTACAACTTTTCGTGAGATTTTTTTCCGTCTAGCCCCCTTTCGCAACGCGCGATAAGGAACTTCGTACCTACCGAACTAATAAAATACATAAATAATTTCTAAAACATAAATAAATAATTAAATAATAGACTATTAAATATTATAATAAATACCAAATTCTAAATGAAACTGAAATTTAAATATAATAACTATGTAAGATAGGACAAATAATAGTACCGGATTCTACGCTTAAATTAAAGTTTACTCTTAACTTTGTTGATGTCAAGGGAAAGCACGTTCCAGAGTTTTATAATAGAGACAGTGTAAGAATTACATAGAAATCAATTACAGTGAGAAGGAATATGGAGAAGTAAGTTTATGGAACCTCGTGAAAACTGCCCAACACTTCAAAATATTGTTTTAAATAATCGTTAGTACAGGGATCGTTCTTGATGGTGATGAAGAGAGGTGAAGTGGTGAGTGGTGAAGAAGTATGCAAAGGGATCTGAAGGATCTCCTCTGATGGATAGGCAGCCATTAAAGCTAAGAACGGAAGGAAAAAATTTGACCATATTTACGAAGGCCGAATATAAAGCGAATACACATATCATAAGTCTCGCTCGCACAGCACTTGAGCACTGACGTGCGCGCGCGTTCTTTGTAAACAATGGCGGTTAATAAGTATAAGTTGAAGTGTTGTAATTGCAATATAATTATAAGTGAAGTACTAGCATTTATTCAAAATAAACATGATGTGATGGATAACGAGTCTATAGTTCGTGTGTGCCTGTCTGCCTTCTCGGAACCAGATATCGACGAGGCGAAAACTTTGTTTTTTGAATCTGTAACGACTTCTCAGAGGAAAAAATCACGAAGGCGAGACGGCAAAATGCAAAGAGACTTAGAGGATATTATTTGTCTCTTTAAGGAAATTGATCCGGATGTGATTCCCACCTTCGTCGCACGGGACTTACAAAAATTGCCTCCGATATCGTTTGACCACATTGATGTTACGAAGTTACTGAAGGACATTATGCTGCTTCGTAGTGAGATCCGAACAATTAAGGAGAACTATGCAACCGTAGACATGGTGGAAACAGTACGGATAGACTTAGACAATCTCAAACTGACTTCCTTGGTTAATTACCCAAATATTAACACGGAAAAAAGAGGTGCATATTTTTCGGATAGTGGGCCGGTAGGTCTATCACATGACTTATCAAATACCGACATTATGACAAAATCGTCGGGACAATACGCGCACGAACCGTCGCCGTCGCCGTCGTCTCACTATCGTGCATGTGTAAAGGGGACTATCTCCCTCGCACCGAGAAAGCCTGTGGTTCGGCCGGCGGGTGGCGGCGGCGGCCCGGCGATGTCGCAAACGAATAAGTCATCGTCACCCGAGCGCGCGAACAAAGTTTTGTCCCCGTCCTTAGACACTACTGCATGTAAACAAGAGTTGGCGGCGCCGTGTACGTTGCAACCTACAATGGCGGAAATAGTTAAGTCGCCAGGTGAATGGAAACAAAACAAGCCAACAGATGAATGGACTGTGATGCAACGTGGACGACATAAGAATCGATTTATTGGAAAGATGGGCAAGGCAATAACCAGTGTGGAAACAAAGTTCAAAGCGGCGGAAACAAAGGTTCCTTTGTTTATTTCCAATGTAAACAAAGACACACTAGAGGCCGATATATGTGAATATATATATAATAAGACTCAGGAAAAAGTATCTCTAGAAAAAGTTATCATGAAGAAAGAAAGGTCGTACAATTCTTTTAAAATATTTGTCTCAATTAATAAAATTGATACCTTTTTAAATGATAACTTGTGGCCAGATGGGATAACCTTTAGGAGATTCATACGATTTAGACCACGGAACTCCGATAAAGATGACACACAATTAAATGGAGAGTACGTTAGTAAGCTATAACTGCAAGAATATTAAAAGAAGTATGGAATGTGTGAGAACTTTATGTAAATCGGCGGATGTGATAGCCCTCCAAGAAACTTGGCTGCTGCCGTACGATACACAAGTATTGGGTGATATCGACGACAACTTCGGTTATACGGGGAAGTCGGCGGTGGATTTGACTGCTGGAGTCCTGCGAGGTAGACCTCACGGCGGGGTTGCAATACTGTGGCGGAAGAGTGCGTTTCGCAATGTTACGGTGGTGAAGTGCATGAGTGAGCGTATTGTTGCGATTAAAGTAATGACTGGAGCTGGACGTGAAATGTTAGTTATGTGCGTGTATATGCCAACGGACCAAACTGTGAACTTGCCGGAATTTACTCAGTGTTTGGGTGAGTTGAACGCAATTATACAAGACAATAGTATCGAAGTAGTATTTATGTTAGGGGATTTCAACGCACACCCTAAAGCTACATTCTGTTGTGAACTTCTTGATTTTTGTGAGGAAAATGACTGGATATGTGCCGATCTAGTTAAATTAGGGATGTCATCTGAAACATATACTTTTCAAAGTGAAGTATATGGGTGTAAGCGATGGCTGGACCACTGCGTGGTAACCAAGTCAGCATGGCAGTCTGTGGTTAATATTATGGTTCTCAATGATGTATATTGGTCTGATCATTTCCCTTTAAAAGTGACTTGTAATTTAGAAGTAATTAAAGCTAAAGTAGAGGTTCATAATTGTCTACGTAATAATATTGTATGGGGGGTAAGAGAATTACAAGAAATCCAGAAATATCATGAAATTTGTAATGATAACTTCAGACAAATTATGTTTCCTAATGAACTTCATGACTGTGCTGATAGTATGTGTCAGAACATACAACACAGATTTGTAATTGACAACTTATACAACAATATTGTTAATATATTAAGTCAGGCTTCGGCAAGCAGTCGCAGTCTCTTACCTAGGAAGCCAACTAATGTTAAGTGTGTCCATGGTTGGAACAAGCATGTCAGAGACGCCCACGGGCAGGCTAGACTGGACCATCAAATGTATGTTTTAGGTGGTAAACCAGCTAGTGGACCTTTGTATGATAAAATGTGTGAAAGTCGACGAGTTTTCAAGTCCCGCTTAAAGTACTGTCAGAATAATCAGGACCAGATCAAAATGGATGTACTGGCCTCACAACATTCTGCTAAAAAATTTAATAAGTTCTGGAAGGGCACTAAGCGTTTAAATGGTAAGGCTAGTCTGCCCGTGTGCGTTGATGGCATCAGTGATGCTAAAATGATTGCAAATTCATTTAAGGATCATTTTCAGGTGAAGTCCTCCTTGTGGTCGGGGTCTGATACTGAACGTTGCCCAGTAGAAAAACCTATTGGGTTTTCAAGTAAGGATGTGGCTGAAATTATTAAACATATGAAAAGGGGGAAGTCACCTGGTCATGAGGGACTCAGTGTCGAGCACCTGCAGCATGGGGGCGTTCACCTGTATAGGGTTTTAGCTATGTTTTACACTTTTTGTATACGGCACTCATATTTACCATCTAATCTTATGAGAACAGTGGTTGTGCCAATAGTGAAAAATGTCACTGCTGATATCTCTGATAGAAGTAACTACAGGCCGATTTCTTTAGCTACTATAATCGCAAAGGTGTTTGATGGGTTATTGGATAGAAAACTTGATTGTTTTGTAACATTACAGGATAGACAGTTCGGTTTCAGAGAGGGGTTGTCAACTGAAAATGCAATACTGTCTCTGAAGCACACTGTTGATTATTATGTAAAAAGGCAAACTCCAGTATATGCATGCTTCTTGGATTTGTCCAAAGCTTTTGATCTGGTGTCATATAATAAGCTTTGGACAAAGTTAAGAACTGCAGGTGTCCCAGCCGATCTTGTGAATATCCTCTCCTACTGGTACAATGAGCAGCTTAACATAGTAAGGTGGGGAAATGTATACTCAGATGAATATTCTTTAGAGTGTGGCGTCAGGCAGGGTGGGCTGACTTCACCTCGGCTCTTTAATATGTATGTTAACCAGCTGATTGAGGAGCTCAGCAGCATGCATGTTGGATGCCATATTGATGACATATGTGTCAATAATTTAAGTTATGCCGATGATATGGTGCTGCTGAGCCCCTCAATTGGGGGTCTCAGACAGCTGTTAAAGGTGTGTGAGGTCTATGCTGCGGAACATGGCCTGAGGTACAACGAAAGTAAAAGTGAGTTCATGTTATTTAAATGTAAAAATAAAAACAATATCTTTATACCACCTATATTACTTAATGATGTACCTCTAAGTCGTGTTGCACAGTTTAAATATCTAGGACACATTGTAACTGAAAATTTGAGTGACGAATTAGACATTGAGAGGGAGCGCAGGGCATTGTCGGTGCGCGGTAATATGTTGGCACACAGGTTCGCTCGATGTACTGCTCCTGTTAAAATAACAATGTTTAAGGCATTCTGCCAGACGTTCTACACGAGCGGCCTGTGGGCTAGCTTTACGCAAAAAGCCTACAATGCCTTGCGCGTCCAGTATAATAATGTATTCAGGGCTCTGTTTAGGCTTCCTCGATATTGCAGTGCATCCGGCATGTTTACTGACGCCAGCGTAGATGATTTCTACGCAATCATGCGTAAAAAAGTTGCGTCAGTGGTGCGACGAGTACGGGGGAGCCCGAATAGCGTCCTAAGGATGATTGGCGAGAGAACCGATACTATTCTGCTCAGTAGGTTCATTGGACTCCATGTGTTGCGAGACCGATGAGGCTACTGTGCAGGGGTATTATGTATATTATATTTGATTATTTTAGGGTTCCGTAGTCAACAACCCATATTAATTACTAACATAGTTATAATATTCTTGTTACTAACAACCTTGCCTTGTACTTATATGGACTTTTTTGTCTGAAATAAATAATTTTTATTTTATTTTTTATTTTATTTTTTATTTTATTTTATTATAAATATGTATATACCTTCGAAATAGCAAACAACCGACTCATCCAAATTCTGATCAATACTATCTAACCATTAAAGGAAGGTATTTACAACAATACCCCGTATTTATTATACTATGAAACAATCATCTGACGCTATAGTGCCGCTATCTGACAAAATCATATTTTCAGTTATAGACAAAAAACAAAAAAAAAAGAAATCAAAAAAAGACTAACTATAAAATCATATGCGAGTTTCCGGTGACAAAAAAATTTATCGATTTGATTGTCTACTTTTGAATAGGCTCATTGTTAGTGTAAATCAATTGATGAATCTTATCAAAAATAGGTTTGCAAACATAGCAATTTTGGACGTTTTATTTTTTATATGGAATCTATCGATGGTAGAAAAATACTGCTTCGACGGATCGATAAACATTTTTTTGCTGATTACATCATCATCTGCCTAGCATTTTCCCAACTATATTGGTTGGCTTCCAGTCTTACCGGATTCAGCTAAGTTCCAGTGTTTTACATGGAGCGACTGCCTATCTGACCTCCACAACCCAGTAACTGGGTAACACGATACCTCTTGGCTAGACTGGTGTCAGCTCTCAAGCTTCTGACTACCCGTAACGACTGTCAAAGAACTTCAAATGACAGCCGGGACCAACGGCTTAACGTGCTTTCCGAGGCACGGAGGAAACTCGGTATGTTGAAATGGTCACCCATCCACGGACCGACCTCGTCAAGTGTTGCTTAACCTTGATGATCGACCCGTGTGGTTGTTATTATTTAGCCACGAGCTCCTCATTTTTTTGCTGATTACGATGGAAAAATAACTAAAATTAGCCAAGTGTCAGATAGCGGCACTATAGCTTGAGGCCGGCAGTATGGAACAATAAACTCAAGCCAGAACTGCGAATAATGAAAATCAAATTGCCATTGTTTTCAAGTTAGGGTATAAATTAACGATTAATAGTGAACAATGGAAGCATTTTATGGTATTTATGAACAGTTTACGGGATCCAAACTGTCGTCAAAAGGCTTGAAGGGATATTTTTTTGTTGAAATGGTCACCCATCCACGGACCGACCTCGTCAAGTGTTGCTTAACCTTGATGATCGACCCGTGTGGTTGTTATTATTTAGCCACGAGCTCCTCATTTTTTTGCTGATTACGATGGAAAAATAACTAAAATTAGCCAAGTGTCAGATAGCGGCACTATAGCTTGAGGCCGGCAGTATGGAACAATAAACTCAAGCCAGAACTGCGAATAATGAAAATCAAATTGCCATTGTTTTCAAGTTAGGGTATAAATTAACGATTAATAGTGAACAATGGAAGCATTTTATGGTATTTATGAACAGTTTACGGGATCCAAACTGTCGTCAAAAGGCTTGAAGGGATATTTTTATGATTTAAGCGCCCGTTAGATGCTATAATGATGTGGAATGAACGTGAGTTGTTTGATCATGTCGTCTTAGAATTTAAAGCCGAGCATTAAGGCGCGTCCCCGAGCAAAACGCCGCGCTAGTCGAATTTTGTGCAGTTTTTAAGAGCTATCTACTCTTTATTTAAAAAGAAATATTGTTACAAGATAGGGCAACGCCATCTAGTAACGAGTAGAAGAATTAAGTAGTTACTAGTGGCGCCATCTAGTATCGAATACGCAAACGAACCACGGAACAGGATGAATGATGTATATGAGCACATCAGAGAGACAGGTCAACAGATGTCTGAGAAGATGAAGACTCGCTACGATCGGAAGGCGAACAATAAGGGCTTCGATGAAGGATCACTGGTATGGTTACATAACCCGGTACGCAGCAAAGGAAAATCGCCTAAATTGCAAGCAAAATGGGATGGACCATATCGCGTAGTTACCCAGATTAATGACGTCACCTACCGAATTCAAAAGGGACCCCGAGGTGCATCAAAGGTCGTTCATGTGGATCGGTTGGCCCGTTATCATGGGTCTAACGATGCTCGGGACGAGCATGTCTAAGAGGGAGGCAATGTTACAAGATAGGGCAACGCCATCTAGTAACGAGTAGAAGAATTAAGTAGTTA
Source organism: Orthosia incerta (assembly GCA_948252205.1). NCBI lineage: Eukaryota > Metazoa > Arthropoda > Insecta > Lepidoptera > Noctuidae > Orthosia > Orthosia incerta. The sequence continues at coordinate 25,894,448 of OX411756.1, read as the reverse complement.
CTAGTGGCGCCATCTAGTATCGAATAGCGGAACTAATCTTCTCGTGTCGAATGGAATTTTCCAGAATGTTCGAACCGAACTTTCTGGAAGTTTCTAGTCGCTTCGGGGACAGTGAGTTCGAAAGTGGATTGTTCTGGAAGTTTCTCGAAATATCTAGAACAGTGTGGAACGTTCTAGAAACATCTTCGCTGCTATTAAAGAGCGGTCGGGTTCGTCGTGGGTCAGTTTCGATTCGGAAGCGACGCAGAGCGATCAGAAAAGGAAAATAGTGCGAAGTAATAGAATTGTTTAAGAAGTGTTTTTGTAATAAAGTGTGATTAATTGAAGTCTGCTGTTTAAATAATTTATCCCTGAGCCCCAGCTCGTAACAAATTGGTGTCAGAAGTGCGGGATAAATTATGCCGGTTCTACCAAAGGAAGAAACGGAAGGGGTGCGCACCAGGAGTCAGCGCCAGCAAGATGTAGACCAGAGGCGCTTTGGAGACGCTCCCTCACCGTCATCAGGTGGACATCGAGACTCCACGGCTGCAGCGGAACCCGCTCAATCGTCGGCGTCGCCTGACCTAGCCACCCTGATGGCATTCATGCAGGAGCAGGCTCGCCGTCAGGAGGAGCAGGCTCGCCGTCAGGAGGAGCAGGCTCGCCGTCAGGAGGAGCAAGCTCGCCGCTTGGAAGAGCAGATGCAGCGCGACAAGGAGGAGCAGGCTCGCCGTCAAGAGGAGCAGGCTCGCCGCATAGAAGAGCAGCTGCAGCGCGACAAGGAGGAGCAGGCTCGCCGTCAAGAGGAACAGGCTCGCCGTCAGGAGGAGCAGGCTCGCCGTCAGGAGGAGCAGGCACGGCGCTTGGAGGAGCAGTTGCAGCGAGACAAGGAGGAGCAGGCTCGCCGTCAGGAGGAGCAGCTCTTGGTGATAAAGGACCTCCGCGGAGCCATCGGGAAGGAGATGAAAGAGGTAAAAGACCAGGTCCAGCAACATGAGACCCGCATTGTCGAGATGGAAAAGACAATACGTGGGTTCAAGTCTGGAGACGGGACCGTGGCAGCTGCGGTAGTGGCACCTTCGCCTCGTGGTTTTAAAGTGCCACCATTCGATGGCTCTTCGTCATGGTCCGCCTACAAGATTCAGTTTGAGGCCGTGATGAAATCGAATGGGTGGACCAACGAACAGGCATTGACTGCTCTAACTTTGGGCCTCCGCGACCAGGCCTTGTCTGTATTAGAAGCACTTGGACACGACGTCACCTTTGAGAAGCTTCTAGAAGCATTAGAAGCTAGATACGGCGACGCACACCTGGAACATGTGTTTCGGGCCCAGCTGAAAGACCGATCGCAACGGAGTGGTGAAACTCTTCAGCAGTGGGCTCTTGATGTGGAAAAGCTGGTCCGAAAAGCCTACCAGTCATCACCGGTGCTGATCGACGGGAACCTCGTACAGGCGTTCACGGATGGGATCCGTGACTTGGAGGTTAGAGCTGCCGTAAGGCTAGGGCATTTCAAGAACATTAAGGACGCCCTAGCCCACGCTTTGGAGGTGGAGGCAGTACGGCGGGACGAACGAAGTCACCGAATCAGGGAGATTGCGACTTCACCCCGGTGCTATGGCTGCGGAGAAAGAGGCCACATCCGATTGAGCTGCCCAAAGCGAAGGCCACCCCACGGCAATAAGCAGCCGCCAGCTAAAGAATCGCCAGACGTCCCTGCTGGGCAACAGCAGCAGGGAAACGAATAGAAGCCAGGACTAAGGGGCGGGTGCTGGCTGGTGATGGAAGAGCCCCAAGGATCTCGATCTCACAATACTGTGACGGGAACAGCCTGATCATCGAGGGCGAAATTAACAGAACACCTTGCAAGCTGACATTGGATACTGGAGCTTCTCGGACGGTTGTCAGTTTCCAATTAGCAAGACGGTTTCTTGGGGACTTCTTCGGGAGCCATGAAGGTGTACATCTGAGAACAGCCACCGGTCAGCACATACCCGTCCGAGGTGAGAAGGAGGTTGACATAAAGTTAGGGAATAAAGTTTATCGCCACAATGTTATCGTGGCCGACATAGTGGACGACTGCATTCTGGGTTTGGACTTCATGCGGAAACATCAGTGTGAGATTGACGTTCATCAAGGAGTGTTGAAGTGTGGCTCAGAGGAAGTCTTCATGGAAGGTGCATCATCGGGAAAGGTGTACTGCGTCAAGGAAGTTATTCTTCGTCCAAGGTCAGAAACAATCGTACCAGTTTGTCTACCAGGAAATTCTGGTCGGGTAAACCGATGTGTAATTATAGAAGGATTAGATAACAATGCTTCATGGAAGATTGCACGCACCTTGGTAAGGGGAACTAGAGTTTCATCCGTACGTGCACTCAACACAAGTGATCAGGACCTAGTGCTCAAGAAAGGCACAATGTTAGGCACTTGTGAAGGAGTGGTTTGGATGCGTAGATGCCACGAAAACCCTACCAACGCCAAACTTCAAAGTGCAAGATACGACGTGACTTCGCTTTTGAAAGACTCTCAGAATAACTTATCGGAAGAAGAAAAGTACAAGGCTAAGAAGATGTTGAACAAGTTCGCCGACATTTTCTCGACAAATGATGCCGACATAGGGAAGACTGCGTTAGTTCAACACAGAATAAATACAGGAAATGAGGTACCAATCCGCCAGCGACCAAGACGTGTGCCAGTGGCACGGGATCGTGAAGTTGACGCCATGATCAAGGGTATGGTGAAAGATGGCGTGATTGAACCTTCATCCAGTCCATGGTGTTCACCGGTAGTGTTGGTGAAGAAGAAGGACGGCAGCATGCGCTTCTGTGTTGACTATCGCCGACTAAACGACATCACTAAAAAGGACAGTTATCCGTTGCCAAGGATCGACGACACGCTGGATACGCTTACGGGAATGAAGTGGTTTTCTACCTTAGATCTGAAGAGTGGCTACTGGCAGGTCGAGATAGACCCTCGAGATAAAGAAAAGACAGCATTCTCTACAGGAAAAGGATTGTGGCAATTCAACGTCATGCCATTTGGTTTGTGTAATGCTCCTGCCACTTTTGAGCGATTGATGGAGCGGGTGCTTACTGGACTGATTGAAGATGCCTGCCTTGTCTACTTGGATGACATTATCATCGTGGGTAGGAACTTTGAAGATCACCTCCGCAATCTGGAGCAAGTGCTGTCGAAGATACGAGGAGCCAATCTAAAACTAAGCCCAAAGAAGTGCGCGTTGTTCAGGCGGCAAGTGAACTTTTTAGGACACGTGGTTTCCGAAAAAGGTATTCAAACGGACCCGGATAAGCTCGTTGCCGTCAAGGATTGGCCAGTTCCAGAGAACAAAACGCAAGTAAGGGCATTTCTCGGTTTGTGCTCCTACTATCGACGGTTTGTGAAGAGCTTTGCTGATATTGCCCGACCTCTTCATAAACTAACTGAAGACAAGATACAGTTCTGCTGGAATGAGAGCTGTGACGTCGCATTTCAGAAGCTGAAAGAACATCTGTGCAATGCTCCCATCCAAGGCTACCCTGACCATGAAAATGAATTCATAGTTGACACAGATGCCAGCAATACTGGAATCGGCGGGGTGTTGTCACAACGAAAAGGAGATCAGGAGGTTGTAATTGCGTACTTCAGCAAAGCCTTATCCAAACCTGAAAGGAACTACTGTGTCACTCGAAGGGAGCTTCTAGCTGTAGTAAAAACATTGCAGCATTTCAATAAATATTTGTTGGGGCGGAAATTTCTCCTGCGAACGGACCACGCTGCGCTGAAATGGCTACTGCAATTTAAGAACCCAGAAGGACAGGTAGCAAGATGGATTGAATTATTGCAAGAGTTTGATTTCGTAATTCAACATCGTAGCGGAACGTCGCACGGTAATGCTGATGCTCTCTCGCGAAGACCATGTCCAGACCAATGTAAACATTGTGCGAGACAAGAAGCTAAGCAGGTAACACTAGTGCGGGTTTTGAGGACGGATCTTAGTGAAGAGTGGAAGGAAACCTTGCAGAGTGCTCAACAGGAAGACAGAGACATAAAACCGATCCTTGAATGGAAGAAATCAGGTGCTCCTAGGCCTCACTGGAGTGATGTCGCAGCAACCAGTTCCATCACCAAGAGTTATTGGGCACAGTGGGAAAGCTTGGTTATCCAGGATGGAGTTCTGTGCCGGAAATGGGAGAATGCTCGCGGTGACCAGTGTCATCTACAAGTGGTCGTACCTAAAGTTAAGGTGCCGGAGGTCTTACAGCTCTATCACAATGAAAGTTCAGGGGGTCACATGGGAGTTAAGAGGACTTTAATCAAGATCCGAGAACGATTTTACTGGATCCATTGTCGAGAGGACGTTGAGGAATGGTGCCGCAAATGCACAAATTGTGCGGCTGTGAAAGGACCACAAACTCGAAGCAGAGGGGCACTAAAGGTTTACAATGTTGGTGCACCGTGGGAACGTATAGCATTAGATGTTGCGGGACCATTTCCGGAAAGCCAAAGCGGGAACAAGTACTTCTTGGTCGTCATGGACTACTTCACAAAATGGCCGAAAGTGTTTGCAATCCCTAATCAAGAAGCCGTTACGGTGGCTGATAAGTTAGTTCACGAAGTGTTTTGTCGGTTTGGGGTACCCTTGGAAATCCACAGTGATCAAGGCCGGAACTTCGAGTCAGAAGTGTTCAAGGAGACGTGTCGTGTGATGGGTGCTCACAAAACCAGAACTACTGCTTATCATCCACAATCAGACGGGATGGTTGAACGATTCAACCAGTCACTGGAGAGATATCTTGCAAAGGTTGTGGAAAACAGACAGAAGGATTGGGACAAACACATTCAACTATATCTCATGGCATATCGCAGTGCTGTTCATGAAACCACAACAGTAACACCAGCTTTTGCTAATTTCGGCAGAGAACTACGGTTACCTGCAGATCTCATCACTGGCATCCCACCTGAGTCTCCACGCAGTATAACAGATTATGCAAACGAACCACGGAACAGGATGAATGATGTATATGAGCACATCAGAGAGACAGGTCAACAGATGTCTGAGAAGATGAAGACTCGCTACGATCGGAAGGCGAACAATAAGGGCTTCGATGAAGGATCACTGGTATGGTTACATAACCCGGTACGCAGCAAAGGAAAATCGCCTAAATTGCAAGCAAAATGGGATGGACCATATCGCGTAGTTACCCAGATTAATGACGTCACCTACCGAATTCAAAAGGGACCCCGAGGTGCATCAAAGGTCGTTCATGTGGATCGGTTGGCCCGTTATCATGGGTCTAACGATGCTCGGGACGAGCATGTCTAAGAGGGAGGCAATGTTACAAGATAGGGCAACGCCATCTAGTAACGAGTAGAAGAATTAAGTAGTTACTAGTGGCGCCATCTAGTATCGAATAGCGGAACTAATCTTCTCGTGTCGAATGGAATTTTCCAGAATGTTCGAACCGAACTTTCTGGAAGTTTCTAGTCGCTTCGGGGACAGTGAGTTCGAAAGTGGATTGTTCTGGATGTTTCTCGAAATATCTAGAATAGTGTGGAACGTTCTAGAAACATCTTCGCTGCTATTAAAGAGCGGTCGGGTTCGTCGTGGGTCAGTTTCGATTCGGAAGCGACACAGAGCGATCAGAAAAGGAAAATAGTGCGAAGTAATAGAACTGTTTAAGAAGTGTTTTTGTAATAAAGTGTGATTAATTGAAGTCTGCTGTTTAAATAATTTATCCCTGAGCCCCAGCTCGTAACAATATCAATTAATAAAAATACATTAAATTTCTACATAATGTTGATTCTAAAATTGTAGTAAATTTTTTTTAAAGAGGTATGTGTGTCACTATTCTCCTTCCAACAAAACCATAATAATGTGAAATAATTATTGATAGCATGCATCTCCTCGTAAAGTGTTCATTAATTATTTTTTATACTAACACTAATGGATAGACAATTTGATAATGAACATTTTGTAAGTTTTATTTTTTTCAAAAGACCAATATTCGATTTTATAAAGATTTTATTTTTAAATCTGGGCGTATTCACTACCGTAATTCATGCGCCATCAGTACCGCTAGGCCAATGGGAATGCTCATATCTCATGCTGATTTTTTGGTCAGGGTACGGCCTTAAAAGTAGGATTTAGTTTAAGTACCATTAAACTCGTGTGTGCAGAGTTTCAGGCAACATTACTCGTACCTACCAATCCGACTTGAGAAAAGAAAATCCTATTGCATTCATCGTCATCATAATTCATGCCAAAAAAAGTCCACTAGACATTTCTAAGCATCGCCACATCGCTGGACTAGTTATCTGTACTAGGAAATCCTTGCACACAGATAACCCCACAAAACATTGATTAAAATTACAAATATTGATACCATTAAATAAATAATAGATAAAATACAATAAAAATCATTTATTTAAGACAAAAAAGTCCATATAGGTACAAGGCACATGGTAAAGAAAAAAAAAGCAGAAATATATAAACTAAAATTACGAAATAGTACATTATGGTACAAGTGCGTGATGTTGGTGATTACCGCTGAGGCGCCATTGAGACCCGAGCCAATAGGTGAGGGTTTTAAGAGAGCCGAGGACGGTAATCATCAATACACACGTGTATCATACGACGTTTTTCAACACACTTGTGAAGAAAATAATACAAAAAAAACATTTTCAATAGTGAAAACGAGTTGTGAAAAATTTTTCGCAATGGCGGGGTAAATTAATCAGGTATCCTATGCGCGCGCATCTAACAATGGCGATCGGCCATAGACTAAAACAATGAGGTTTTTGTTTTTTAGCTTTTCGCGGATAGCGTTTTAGCCTCGTACAAAATTGGGAATTTCAAGTTTTCTTCATTGCAGAGAAACAAAAGTTATATTTGAGGTTTTTTTCAAGTTTTATTTATTAAACACGTACAAATTGAAATTATCTAGTTGAATACGAAGTTGCATGAAATGAGCAAGCAATATGTTAGGTTCTAGCATTTTGCTGAATTGTTTGACTAGAAGCTATGCCACATTTTATGTATTTAATGGATATCATGGAAATAGTAATTACTACCCATATCATGTTATGGATATAGTAAGTACTACTTCCATGACAGGAATAGAAAGGGATTAATGTCGAATGGGACACTTTTAATTGATTAACAGTGTTACATTTTATTATATTGAAAATACTTCAATTTTAACTGGATTAGAATTAATGACTTATTTTATTAATTTTCATTGGATTGATTTGTGACACTTTTAAAATTAGTTTAATTTAAAAATATTTAAAATGAAGGCAGGAAACCATAAATAAAAACTATAACTCACTTGTGAATAATAGCAATGAAAAAGTCACAGTTTGATTACAGGTATCATTATATGCCTAATTGCGGTGAAATTAGAGCCACTTTATGAGCAAATGTGTTGAAAAAAATATAAATTACATTGTTATGATAAATTATGAGAGAGAGAGAAATTAAGATAAGATTAAGATTAGTTAAGATTTTTCTTATATAATCTTTTATAAGAGATTATTATAACAAGATAATGAAAATGATCATAATTAATTAAATCAGCGTCATGTTACAAGTCGAGCACGAGTTCGAAGAAATTAAACATTATGATAACATTATCATGTTAAATGAATCGTTTATGACTAAAAAGGAAAGACGGCGAATCGGCTTGCTAGGACGGAGTAGGCTGCGTTTATTCGGAGTGCAGGACCAACGATTTGCAGAAAAATATGAGAAGGGTATTGAGCTTTTAAAGCATAATTAAAACCATTTATACAACCTCTGGAAAAACCAAACGTCGGTCGTGGAAGCTAAATTTAATCTCATATTAAGGATGGAGAATTATATCATAATACTCCTTTTGGCTTAAAATCATAATACTCTTTTTGGCTTCGCAATAGTCGGGTAAGAATCAAAACCCTTCTTTTGGATTCGCCGTCGTCGGATAATTTTTTCTAATTTATCCGACCGAAAATTGAATCTAATTTCCTGTGAAGTTTTTGCTATTATTATAATTTCGAAAGGCGCTAGATGTTAATAAAAATCGACTGCTTGGAAAATATTTCAAATCGTAAAAATCATTGTTTTTTTTATTTTTTTCCTTTATAAGCAAAAAATGATCCAGCTGGACACCAAGTTTGAATTTTATAGGTCATCTGGATGTGGGTTGGAATATCTATCCATCTGTCATTGATAATAATGACGATTTTAAGACGTTAGCATCTCAAGAACCGTTTGAGCTATATTTACAATATTTTGGATGCTAATTAAACTAAGGGGTTTTAATAAATAAACCACATTTCATGTGTCTATTTTAAATAGATTTTGAGTTATTAAGGGTTCAAAAGTGATTCCAAATGGTTCGTGTAATACATATAACACATGGCTGCTGCGTTGCCAGTTCCTTTGCTTGAGCTTGGGTTGACACGCTGCAGCGTATCTAGATATATAAAATAAACACACAATAATTTTCTCTTTTACCCAACGAAACATAACCAATATATTCTCAATCTACCTCTAACGAAATAAATAGAAGATTACAGAGGAATATTGAAAAGGCATTTTGTTGAACCCAATGTGTGGTGAAGCGTGCATATTGTAATCATAATAGATATCAGCTCCTGGACTAAGATACGATCTCTTTGACTACATACCCGTTATATTGAGGTGCTGTTATTTGTTTTAAAGGGTACTTTATTGACGTTATTTTGTTTTTGATAGGCAAAATTGATAACAAATAGTTTGCATAACAACATTCGTGCTTAGTACCTGTAGTTTCTGATTTTTGGAATGCAATGTTTCGTATATGTCGCATCAAAGGCTGGCCGATAGATGTAAACCATCGGGAAGTCAGGATGTATTCCCTTAGGTTAAGACATCGTGTGTGGGCAGGTCGGTGGGTACAATAGTGAAAATGAAATCACACAAATTATTCGATAGATTATATTCAAATAGACACAAGTTACATTCTTGCTTACCAATATTACGGATCGACATTGATTCTGCGACGTCTTAGCTCTACGGCTGTCAGTACTCAACTGCTCTATTTCGCACCACGCTAGTGCTTATAAAAGCGCGCCAATGCGTAGTTGCTCTTGATTGCCACTAGGGGCGTGCTTGTGATTTGACTTTACGTCCGTACTATTGACTAAACCCGACATATAGACATTGAAGAGTATCTAAAGTAGAATAAGAGACAGTGTAGGATTTTAAAATTAGATATGTCAACACTTTAATTGTTTAACTTTTTTTTTTCATTATCAACTCAAATCATAAATAATCCTACTATGATAAGAATGGAAAAACAAATGTTTAGAAGTTTTAAAGCATCACCCAACCCCTTGAGTGCCTTTAAGGAAGTTTGGTTCCCACGACAATTATTTTTTCTCTTGTGTCTGCTAATTAGCACTCAAGGGACTAATAATGAAATGTATTTTAACGGGAGAACCATGACCTTGATTAGAACATAGGAAATTTTTATCCGGGTAATACGTTCCCGTTAGATAGTATCCAACTTCTACAGGAGGAAGCCGCGAGCAAAAGATAAAATTCATATAAAGTTCCTACACAAACACAATCTAAAACCAATAATAATATTATACCCATCAATATATTTTACTACCAAATAAATCGCGGTTCTTTCATTGTTATAACGCTTATATGAAACTGAGACATAAAGCTCAATCAATCAATCTACATAACCTTTACTGAACTATATTGGGACCGGCTTCGAGTCTGGATGCAGCGGAGTAACAGTAATTTACAAGAAGCGACTGCCTATCTGACTTCCATCATCATCATCATATCAGCCGAAAGACTCCCCCAGGCGTCGCCACATTGACCGACCCCGTGCGTCTCGCATCTACTGCTTACCCGCAACCTTAACCAAGTCATCGGTCCACCTAGTGGAAGGCCTTCCTACGCATCGTCTTCCGGTTCGCGGTCGTCATTCCAGAACTTTTCGGACCCATCGGCCATCCGTTCTGTGAGCCATGTGCACTGCCCACTGCCACTTAAGTTTCGCAATTCTTCGGGCTATGTTGGTAGCTTTGGTTCTCCTGCGGATATCCTCATTTCTGATGCGATCAAGGAAACGCCGAGCATTGCCCTTTGGGCGACTTTAAACTTTCTGATACGGCCCATTGTGAGCGGCCACGTCTCGGCCCCATAGGTGATCACTAGTAACAGACACTGGTCATAGACTATTGTCTTGAAACACTGCGGTAAATTGAACGAGAAGATACCGCGCAACTTCCCGAACGCCGTTCAGCCGAGTTGGATTGGACGTTTGACCTCTTTCTCTTAGTCAGACCTACCCAACTGGACCGTTTGTCCCAGGTAGACAAACGTCTACAACTTTGAGACTCTGACTTTCACAACCCAGTAACTGGGTATTACGATACCTCTTTGGCAAGACTGGTGTTAAATTTCCTGGCATCTAACTATAAGTAACGACTGTCAGGGTTGTACAAAGGACAGCCAGGACCAACGGCTTAACGTGCTTTCCAAGACACGGAGGAATCTCAGTATGTTAAACTTGAACCGACCTCGACAAGAGTTGCATAACCTTGAAGAGCCACGAACATACAACAATAACAAATAATAATTATATATTCTCATAAATAATATTTCTTTACTCTCAGTATCATTACACCTATATAATATGAAACTGAGACATAAAAACCATTTCTATAAACACAAAAACCATAAGAAAAAACCTTTTTCCTTTAACACGTTGTTAAATATAAAATTCTCATATTTATTCATGAAAGAATACTGAGGAACATATTCTGGGCCGATTGAAAATTATTACGGCACACCCAGTAAAGTAGGGGAAAGAGGTATTGTGTATTAGAAAATAAAATATTTAGGGGCAATCCTTGTTTGAAGGTATATGGCGGAATAGTGGAGGGTATTATTATTATTTATCGGAAAATTTTGTAGCGTTCTTTCATAGAGGTTTATAGTCATCGTGAAATCGATCGAACTTTGGGGTTACGTTACGCTTAGCAAGGCATTTTGAGATGGGTGACCGTTTATTTTTACTTTAAGGCACTTGTCTATTTTCTCGGTGATAAAACGTACAAAAGATAAAAGAGGCACATATAGTAGTAATAGTTGATCGCTGGTTGTTCACATTGCCGGCGAGTAATCTCTCACCACAAGTTAATTGCAGCGACAAGAGCCATCAAAGTTATACTCGCTCAGCGATGCACGCTGGCTCGCTTGGCGGTCAGAAATTACGTCGATACAATTCAATATAATACATATATATACAATTAATTAATACTAGCGTTTACTTCTACCTACAGTGCGGCCGCCCCGAGCGAGTGGTGCGCGAGTAATCACACAAAAACAATCGCTTATAGCCGGGCGACAAAACTATCGGAACTACACATACTCGGTAGCCGCTGCTCGCCAACTCGTTGGCGGTGGGACAAGTGCCTTATTTATTAATTTTTATAATAATTACTTGCTGTACTTACAGTTTGCATCAAAGCGTACAGCAAGCCAACAATACACATATAATAACACTTATATACTAAAAAACTTTATACAAACATTGAACATAGTTTTTTCATTGAGCATAAATATTTCGACGCCAGGTTCCTGAGCAATTAGGCCGTTCAGCAAATTGAGCACCTGGGCTGTAGCCCAAACTCCTACGTCAAGCTCCTACAGGAGCATGACGAGCAGTCAGGGTATGCGAGGGCGGAGCCGCGAACAGGCACCGCGGGGTACAAGCACGCGACACCCACATTCGGTCCGGAGCGAATAGTAAACATCGAGCTATTTTTAAGGGGTGTTAATTTGTAATTCAATGCTGGTCGTCGATCCAGTGGTCGTAGGCGCTACTGTTGAACATAAGGTCCTGGGTTCGATGCCCTGGTCGGGTAAAGTGTTATTGGTTTCAACAGACAAGAGTCTGAGATTTTGTGCCCGGTTGGTGGCAATAGGCTGCATCCTATTGCATGGGATTTGAACATAACTGGTGTATTGTGGTTTTACTACCGGTGCTCCTCTGCCTAAGCCTTCTGGGCAGGCGTGATGGTATGTGCATAAAAGCTTGTGCTACTCTCTTATGCAAACCGATAAGCTTCTTAATTAACATATCGTTTTTAGAAGGCATGTTTCCAAGTGCATTAAAGAACTCAATAGTCAGGCCAATATTTAAGAATGGTGATAAAGCTGACATGACGAAATATAGAACTATAACCTTAATTCCTATAATATCAAATTTAATAAGGCGGGAGAAATATGTTTTCAGAAAAAAAACACCACCTCTTTAACTTGTTTTAATTTAATAAAGGTAATAACTGAGGCAATGAATGACAGCATACCTGTACTAGCTACTTTTCCGGACATAAATGAAGCCTTTGATTTCGTTGATCATAAGCTATTACTTAATAAATTAGATAAATATGGCATAAAGGCCGAAGCGAATGTCTGGTTTAAATCTTACCGAAGTGATTGCCGTCAATGTGTGCAAATATTAAAAATCATTAATAGAAACAAAGTAGAACATAAATCTAACTTTAAAACGAATGCAGTAGGAGTGCCGCAAGGAGTACATCATTTTTATTTCTGCTATATATTAATGACCCAATGCAATTCACCACGAAACAATCTTATTTGCTGACGATACAACACTAATAATAAAATGTAATGACAGAAATAAATTAGAATAGGAAATTAACGAAGCAATCAAAGACATAATAATTTGGCTTAGTAACAACAATTTGAAAATCACTAAAAATAAAACAAAAATAATTCAATTTCAAACTTTCAGACTCTTAGTATAAAATATGAAGACAGTATCCTAGAATAAGTATTAAAAATAAAATTCTTGGGCATAATAGTGGATCAGAACTGTAACTGGAAGTTGCACATCAATTACGTTTGCGATAAGCTAGACAAATTCGTATACGCAATAAAACGTATACAATCAACGGTGTCCATAGACGCAGCAGTGACTGCATATCACGGATACGTATCGTCTGTGCTATTATATGGTCTGATACTATGGGCCAATTCAGTTGAAATTTTAATGGCATTTCGGGTAAAAAAGTGTTAGGGCAATATCTGGCGTCTGGTTTTTGGACAGCTGTAAAGCTTTATTTAAAAAACTACACATATTAACTTTACCCTGCATGTACATCAAAGAACTATGTATGCTTGTAAAACAATATCCGCACTATATATGCATGCAATCAGAAGTGAGTCGCAAGAAGGCTACTGCTAGAAATAAATACGAATACAAATACACAACAAATACGAATTAAATGTACCTCTGGAGGAATGTATATGTTAATGCCATTCAGGTGTATAACAAGTTACCTAATTAATTTAAGGAACTTTCCATCCCAACGTACAAGAAAAAGCTGACAAGTTGGCTATTAGATAATTGCTATTATGACAATGGCGAATATATGGAATATTGTAAAAATCAAAGATGACATGGACTTAATTTTGATATTTTAAAGTAACAATTACCTAATCGTAATAATACTAATTCATATTGGACTAACTGTAAATCGCAAATCTTAAAATTAATTTTGTGCTTAGTTAAGAACGACAATTAAATATTTGTACACCATAGTTTTCGTGGTAGAATGTATAAAACTAAAAAAAATATTAACTCCCTGCTATGTAAAAATACATTCATACAATAGTAGATTATTGCCTCGAGCACAAAGTAATTTATTATTGCACCGAGTGCCTGATTTATCTAATCTAACAGGCACGAGGGCTATATAAATTACTTAAAGCGAGGTGCATAATCTGCTTTTCTTTCAACTATTACCTATAGGAATAGTAGATAAAAGAAACTCATATCAAACAGTTAAAATAGAAGTTTAATTATTGAAATTAAAAGTTATACTTGAGCAATTATTAAACGTAAGGTTAAGAGTTTTATTGGGCAAATTTATATTTGTTTGTTTAACTTGGGACTGAATAATATTATCAGACGAGGTAGATGGGCCTGGCTGATTTGGTACAATGAAGTCGTTATCACGGGAAGTAGATGGGCGCGGCGATGTCGAATATCACTTTTTTAAATTTCTTTCATTTTTAAATCAGAGTTAGCAGCAATCATTTTTTAAATTTGGAACAAGTAGGATAGAAACGAATAATACGTACGTAAAAAAAAAAGTATTGATATCGGCTGGCTGAATAGAGCTAATCCACTGAGGTTGGCACCTTTTGATGCGATTAAAAAAAAACTGTGCAATAATGAAATTTCATACATTTTTATTGCTCTAGAGCATTAAAGACTCGGTTTGTACTGAGTTTTTAGTGTGATTGTGATGAAATTAAAGCATAGTTGGAAGAAAATAAATAAATTCTAATTCTAATTCCTTCATGGTCAGTTACCCATTTTCTACACATTGCTATGATAATATGGACGGGTATCACACCTTGCGAAAAAATTACTAATAATATTAGGTACCTATCCTGCCTTAGTATAAGGGTTCAGCAACCTAGACAATATCTTGCCAGTAACCTAGGTAATATCAATATCCTACGATGTGACCCGTTCGACCGTCAGATTTTCGGGCCTTTTATTACCCGTTACCGAGTGTAATAGATAGAGATTTATTGTAATATGGGGACAGAGAGCAAAGTTCCTGATGGCTCAACGAGATTAGATTTATATTACACTGATAAACGGTTTAAATTGCGTTCGGATGGGCGCAATGTAATGCAGTTCGAAAATTGCATTTGAAGTTTGAAATCGTCTTGGAAAATACGTGTACGCGATATCCGACCGAAATCGCCTATCGACGCAATTTAAAAAAAGAAGGAAGGAAGTAACTTTGCTGACATGGGTAATACTTTGATGATCGTAACAACACTGTTAAGTTAACAGGCAAAAATACAAATGATTATAACAGACCATTAAGACAAAATTTAAGTTCATGAAATCAAGATTAATGATCAATGCCGACTGCAAAAACCTACTCGATCGAGCCTATAGCAGTCCACTGCTGGACATAGGCAGGCTTCTCTAATCATACATCTCAATTCTCGAGAAGAATCATCCAGCTGCTACTAAACACTGCGAAGATCTTCGCGCCACCTAGCCTGAGGGTATCCCAACTAACGTTTACCGATTCGGGGTTTTCACTCAATAACACGTCTACCCCAGTTCTATCGCTAATATGGGTGAAGGACATAAATAATAATTGTGTAAGTGGTAATTACCCGTATGTACTACTATTTGGCCGACCTGGTCGTTGGTAGCCTGGAGTTTGGAAGACTGTGTTTCCTGATATATACAACCTGGGGATATTTTAGTCAAGAGTAGGTAAATAGTTTACTTCTAGGCAAGCGTACTTCTCCGTTGACCATATCAATGCTAACCATCCAACACGATACAAACCAGGTAAGATACTGGTCAAACGCGGGCCAGTAAGGTACTGGTAAAAAGCGATAAAAAAAGGTTGGTTTTGTGACCCCCGTGCCTCGGAAAGCCTTGCAAAGCAACGATCTTGCACTTCATCATCCTTTTATAAGATTATGAGAGTAAAGGAAGAGAAAAATACCCCTGTGTTCCTACGTACTTGATTGATCTCCGTTGAGAATGTCCACCGTGAGTGAAATTCGGTCGAGAGGATAATTATTACCAACTACTACGAACCCATACACACTAAACTTGAACTGCTCCAATTGTGTACAACGGTGTATTTTATAATAAGCTTCTAAGCCACGTACAAGATCTAAGTCTTAATAAATTCAAATCATTCATTAAACGTAAGTTGTGCCAGAAAGCGTTTTATACCTTAAGGTTACACTAGTCGAAAATTCTTCCATTCAAACGTAGTCTAGGGATTATTCCACTGCTTGACGATGTACGTTCAAAATAAAAAATGTTAAATCAATTTGTCTCATCAATACCTAGCACTGTATGGAAGCAACAAAGTAAAAAAATAAAATATTTGAAAGTTATGAGCGTCGAAACTTCCACATTTCGACACTAATTTTAACGCATTTTTGAGCGCAAATAAATGCCATAAGAAGACGGAAAATTGCAAAACTGCCTCCATACAGGGATATATTAGTAGTTCAATAATGCAAATAATTTTATTTTAAACAGATAGATTTAGTCGGTTTTTCATGATATCTAGACTGCCAAAGGTCTTTTTATAAAATTTCGCGCGCTCGGTTTCGTCCTAAATCATTATCCATTTCGCTGCAAATTTGCAAAAGTGTGTATTCGTACGCGAACTAGCTTCCTACTTCTCATCACAGCATCTATCTCGTCCGCACGTGTTGTCGGTTGATATAAAATGCATTTTAACCCCGCGCACAAAATAGTTCGTGCCGTCTACTAGTGTACACTTGAAGATTACGTTGAGGACAATTGAGCTGCTACAATTAATTTTGATTTTTTATATTTTGCACCGTGAATTTTGTTTCTTTTCTTATTTTTTTTGGTTTCCTTGCAATGGCAAGAATATTTACTTTTTAAAGTATTATATTATTTTATGTTAATTATTGTGAATGTGAAGGTTATGTGGATCATTCTTTTTTTTTTTTGTTTTTAATTTAGATAAATTAGATAAGTTAATTTTTAATCATGGTCTGGCAGTTTGAGTAGTTTATGCGGCCTACCCGAATGTCCTTTCTTTGGTATTGTTCGTCGAATCGTTGAGCTCCTTAAATTCTGAGTTAAGCTGCACGGTTATTGACAAATGCGTGCACTGACTGAACAGGTCCACTCAATCTGGCTGGTTCTTTCCTTAAAAGACCATATAAAGGGGATGAATCATTTTTAATCCTCACCATCGCGTGCACTGACTGGACAGGTCCACTCAATCTGGCTGGTTCTTTCCTCAAAAGACCATTTCGGACATCAATCTACATGGTCTTCACATGAAACAACCAAGATTTTGTCAGGACTTTAAAAGAGACTGTGACCTCTGAGTTTGTTTCGACCTTTCTTCTCAGAGTATTCAGATAGGAAACACCGATCTCATCTAGTTTTAAAAAATATGATCGACATGTAAAAGTATTTGTACAAACCAACTTACAAAAATAAAATCTTTTATCATTTACTAAAAGTAAATAAATTCGGTCAAGGACAAAGAACAACTAAGTTTATTACTGCAAAACAGACATTAAGTGAAAATCTTCCCAGAATCCAATTCTGCGGGCGAAAGTTAATAATGGATAATCGCTTTCACCTCGTAGGGTTAGCTGTTGTAAACGTATTGAAACTTGTCACACGAGTAGACCATGTCCTAGATTGGGACAGTGGATAGTTTTATCCCATGAGTATTTTCCCTTGGCATAAATTCGATTTGCATGCAGGCAAAGCCACTGGTAGAAGATGTTTGACCAAGAATCCAATGAAAGTTTAAGGTTTTATAAAAATCCAACCAGATGAAAATCTATTGAAAATAAAAGACTTCTAGACCAACAACTTTCCTTATTTAATTAATCAAAAAAAAAAAATGTAGTTCTAAAAACTAAAAAACACGCTTTAATGGTAAATTGAACTAAAAAGTCGCTAATCCTGAAGATCTTGGTAAGGCTAATGGGACAAACTATAAAAACGCGCCCGGTAGAATCAACATTCATTACTTGTAAATTTTAATTTTTGTTTGACGTTCAAAAGTGCCACTTATTGGCCTAGTTGAATAAATATTTTTGACTTTGACTTTGGCTTTGACTTTGACTAAATTATTGCATTGTCATCGGTCCTCGATAAGTGTGCAAAGTTTCAAATCAATCACACGTTTTGAAGGGGGTAAAATTCACGTTCAAAGATTCCGTTACATTGATACATAGATACATACCAAGCTAATAAAAGCGTGTTAAAAAACCTTTAGCTGCCATTTTACTTTATTTCCCGTAACCTTGATCAAAACCAACTTTGGTCACAAAAATATAATCAAATCCTGACTAATTATATGAAAGTTTGTATGTTTGTATTACAATCACGCAAAAATGGCAGAAAGGATTTGGATGATATTTTTGCACATTGGTAGTTTATATCGTGGTGGCCTAGTGGCTAACCTCGGCTCTCATGCTATAGGTCACGGGTTCAAATCCGGGCAAGTATCAATTTAATTTTTATTCAATTAATTCTTGTATGTACTTTCCAAGTTTATCATCGCTGACAACGGTGAAGGAAAACATCGTGAGGAAACCTGGACGTATAGTTAGTATTTGTAAGTTTGTGCATTGGTGTAATTAATGTCAAAGTCAAAGTCAAAGCACTTTATTTCAAGTAGGCCAGTTACAGGCACTTTTGAATTGTCAAAAGACAAAATAAAATATTACAAAATTATGGTGCTACAGTCCCAGTCACAAGACATAATAACTGTGAAAGTACCGTAGATGCCCATTCCAAGGCGTAGATCTCTATGGAGAAGAACGGGCAAGAAACTCCATGGACACTCTTTTTCAATTAGGTAATTATTACAAATCATTTGTTACATCATTCATGTTGAGATTACACATTATGTGAGAACGATGTAGAAAGTTAAAAGTGTCCATAGTAAATATAAAAAGACAATTCAGAAATAAAATTAGAATCAATTAAAATAAACCATGGCAGCTAAGAGATGACCAGTCCCAACCGACAGCGCCCGTTCACGAACATGACACATGTATCAGCACCATTCAGCTCAACCATTTTGAAGGGAGCTAAATGATCCGACACACGCGCCACCATTGGCGAGACATTTGAGTGGGCATGACATACTCTCAACCACCGGAGTCATTCAAGTCAATAGAAGACGTAGGTATCTAGACAATGATAGCTCTGAAGTACATGGTACTCACACAATGCTGGCTATGCTGCTATATAATACTAGAAAGATTAACTCTATATAATACAAAGATAGTAGCAATCTTCATCAGCTCCGACAATAACAGTAAACGATACCTACGACAGTCTTACGAAAATAAAAAATAATAAAAACGAAATTAAAAAATAATAATATTTTAACCTGACAGCAAGCTAATTTTGGTAAAAGAACACGAACATTGTCTTGAGTTCAACACAGCGCCCAACTATGCTTATCATCTAAATAATCATTAATAGAATAGTATGCCTTAGAACAGAGATTAGCTTTTACTTTTGCTTTAAATGCGTTAAATGGCAAATCTAGAAAAGAAGACGGTAACTTGTTGTAAAAAGTTATACCAACCCCAACGAATGAACTATGCACCTTATGAAGTCGATGAAAGGGAGCTCGTAATTTGTCCTTATTTCTGGTGTTAAAGTTGTGAATATCACTATTGTTACTGTACAAATGAATGTTCTGCCTAATATATAAAATATTGGCGAATATGTACTGTGAAGCCGCTGTGAGAATACCAATCTCTTTAAAAAAATCTCTTAGAGAAACACGCGCACCTAATTGGTAAATGGCACGAACAGTTTGTTTTTGAAGCACAAATATATTTTGAATATCAGCGGCTCTGCCCCACAGTAGAATACGGACATGATACTGTGAAAATAACTAAAGTTGACCAACCTTGCTGTATCAACGTCAGTGTATTGTCTAACCTTTCTGACGGCGTAGGCGGCCGAGCTAAGCCTACCCGCTAGGCTTGATATATGTGGCCCCCATTGAATTTTTGAGTCTACTGTTATACCCAGAAACACAGCTGAATCAACAGTTTCGAGCTTCTCATTGCCGAGCACAATGTTGGGACCCAGATTTCTAACATTGGGCAAAGCGAACTTTATGCATTTAGTCTTCTTGGCATTAAGAACAAGATTATTTGTTGTGAACCAATCTGTGACCATTGATAGTGCGTTATTCACGTCATCAAAACTTGTCTATTCCTATCTACTTTAAAGATCAGAGAAGTATCATCTGCAAACAGCACAACGTCGCAAATATCCTTTAAATAGAATGGCAGATCGTTAATATAAACCAGGAATAAAAACGGACCCAGTATTGAGCCTTGAGGTACACCCAGCTCAACAGGTAACCTGGAAGATTTAGCGCCATTAACGTCTACGCATTGGTATCTATTAAGTAAATATGACTCAATTACATTTAGGGCTTCGTTTTGAACACCGTAATGACGTAGTTTACGCAAAAGCGTATCATGGTGAACGCAATCGAAGGCTTTAGAAAGATCACAGAAAACACCAATTGCATTTCGCGACTTCTCCCATGCGTCAAATATGTGTTTCAACAAAGCAACACCCGCATCTGTAGTCGAGCGACCCTTCGTAAACCCATATTGGTCATTGTGAAGGAGGCTATGTAAGTTAAAATGTCTGAGTAACTGCTTAAGAATTAACTTTTCAAATATTTTGCTGAATGCAGGCAAAATAGAGATTGAATGTAAGGCAAAACGCGTGCGGTGGGTAAACAAATAAAAAAACCGGCCAAGTGCGATTCTGACTCGCGCACGAAGGGTTCCGTACCATTTTCGCAAAAAACGGCAAAAAAACCCGTTTGTTGTATGGGAACCCCACTTAAATATTTATTTTATTCAGTTTTGAGTTTTTTTTTTTTACAAATTACATAATAGGGTAAAAATAATAAATAAATCTCCTAAATTAATAAACTCGGTATAATGATCCCATCCCAAAGATCACGATAAAACACTTTTCACGCGAGAACAAAACCGCGATCAGAAACTTGTATTACATAATTTTCACTTCGACCGCTCACACGCTCTCACGCTTCGCTATATATTTTTCGGAGCCCACTTTTCTACTTAGATGATTTTGGTCACTATCTATCGCATATCCACCCCTATTTTCCCAAAGGTAGGGTGGGAAATATCGAAGACAAAATCGGGGGAGCCGTACCAATGTAAGAATTTGGGATAGAATGTGTTCCTATATGTTCTATGAATGTTAAAGCAGGAGAGAATTGTTGGGGGATTCTGTTCAGCCCGTGTTGGGTAATATTAAACGATTTTTCGGATAGTGTGAAAATTATTGTATCATGTGTATTCTTGTGTGATAAGTTAAAATTCTATGAAATGACTTTTTTATGAATACCTATATACAGATAACAATCATCATCTGCCTAGCCTTTTTCCCAACTATATTGCGGTCGGCTTCCAGTCTTACCGGATTCAGCTAAGTAGCTGAATCCGGTAAGACTGGAAGGCGACTGCCTATCTGACCTCCACAACCCAGTAACTGGGTAACACGGTACCCCTTGGCAAGACTGGTGTCAGATCGTCATGTCGTAACGACTGTCAAATATCTTCAAATGACAGCCGGGACCGATGGCTTAACGTGCTTTCCGAGGCACAGAGGAAACTCAGTATGTTGAAATGGTCACCCATCCACTGACCGACCTCGTCAAGCGTTGCTTAACCTTGATGATCGACCCGTGCGGCTGTTATTATTTTGCCACGATCTCCTCCTCCTATACAGATAATAATGCGAAGTGAACATACATATTTGTGTAATGTACATACTTAAAAACTAAACAAAACTAACTTATACTAAATCTAACTACTAATATACAAAAGAAAAGTAGGCTAGGCGTCGAAGTACTCCTCCACATTACTGAGTTAATAAAATGTTGTAATATATGCTATATTGAAGCCTAACCCTAGAAGTCCGATCTAGGTCATTTTTACCTACACGCAATTCGCAAACGCATGTTTGCAATATCTTTTTCACGCTTTCTTCGATCGACTAAGTAGCCGCTAAGAGCTAGCACGAGACGACTTCGTCACTTTTATAGGTACCTCCATTTCTGAGTTATCGGAATATCGTAGGTCAAATTTATCTATGTTTGGGTTGTAACTTTTGCTCACGGTTGTATTTGTATATGAAATAAACTCAAAGACAAAGTTTATATTGTATATAATAGTAGTATAGTGTTTTTTGATTGGCATCACTTGTGACTTGTGTGAAATAATAATAAAATCAGTTGGTTAAATACACTATAACATAATATTCTTGTATATTATGTTATAGTGTATTTAACCAACTAATTTTATCATTATTTGAAGTGATTAAATTAACCCAGATGTAACTTAGCAGTGGTGGCCTAGTGGTAGCGGCCGCGCCTTACAAGTTTTAGTTCGTGAGTTCAAACCCAGGCAGACGCTTTACTTTGTGTAAATTATTTTATCACCACTGCTCTCAAAACGGTGAAAAAAAACCTCGTGAGGAAACCGGCATGTCTTAGAACCAAAATTCGAAGACATGTGGCACTCACCATCCCGCACAGGGCCCGCGTGGTGGATTACGGCCCATTCCCTCTCACAGAGAGGAGGTCTGTGTCTCAGCAGTGGGAACATTAATAGGCTGATGATGTGATGATGTGACGATGGCTTCGCATTATTATCTATAGTGGTGAGATGTAACTGATACTACATTTCATCTCCAATCATCGATTTTTTTTCAAATCAAATGTTTCTTCTTCGTTTTCTTAACAAAGTGAATAATACGAGGCAAGTTTCACTAATTCTGTTCATCTTTTTCGTCAGAACTCTCAATAAATACCACCTCAGCTGGAAAACTTAGCTTAGGGCCTGAAATAAAAGAACATACATTTTGGTAGTTTGGCATTTGGCAGGGCAGTGGTGGCCCAGTGATGACGGCCCCGATTTATATGTCGTCGGTCGTGGGTTCGAACCCAGGCAGGCGTTTTACTTTGTGTAAATTATTGCATCACCACTGCTCTCAAAATGGTGAAGGGAATTGGCATGTCTTAGAACTAAGTACGTTTGAAGACTTGTGTCATCCATCAACCCGCTCTGGGCTCGCGTGGTGGATTAAGGACTCTCTTACAGTGAGGAGGCCTGTCAGTGTCTTGGCAGTGGGTACATTAAAATATTGATTCCTGGCATATCAGTTCATTAATACCAAAAATAAATGATTCAAAATTACTTTACCTTGGCGCATGTGTAAGATATTATCTGCAGTGTAATCCCTGATGGTGTTATCAGATTACATGTAATCATCATGTATAACTGCCGCTCTTATTAGTTCCTAGAACTACAAAATAAAAACGAAAAGTCTTAGTCATGGTGGCCCAGTAGTTTTTCAATTCGTATGTTCTTAGCGGATCGTGGATTTCAAAGGACATGGCTAAACAACTGCCCTTAGCATGTATATAAATTTTTAACTAGCTCGTAACATTCAAATATTCATTAATGAATTATTACAGTTTTATTATTCTTCTAGAACTATCGCGAATTAATCAAATAATTAAAAGTTCTTTCATGTTTTTGCTTGACAAGAAGAACATAAGATTCCGTTCTACGAAAAATTGTAGTCAATAAACCTACTTTTAAAAACATTTGCGTAAGTCGAAACGAACTGTATTCATTATTATTTATTTTTGTTCCTATCGCAATACATCTCAAATATTCATTAAAGAATTATTACAGTTTTTTTATTCTTCCAGAACTTTCGTGAATAAATCAAATAATTAAAAGTTTTTTCATATTTTTGTTTGACAAGAAGAACATAAGATTCCGTTCTACGAACAATTGTTGTAGTCAATAAACTTACTTTTAAAGACATTTGCCTAAATCGAAACGAACAGTACTCATAATTTTTTGTTTTTTTTTTGTATCTTTCGCTATACATCTCAAAACCTCTGCATTTATCTGATTTCTGAGAAATTATTGGCGAAACCTGGAAAGAAACGGCACTTAAATAGTGTTGACACTAGAAAGTTACAATCGATTCTTCTAGATTACACTTGATTTGATTAGAACCAAATAAAATAAAATACGTTGGGGGTGTCGTGGGAACTCACTTTGAACGAAGTTCCTTTCGCCGGGTATTATGTATTAATACAGAACTAACTAGTATGGTCTTAATTAAGTTTCAATTGCGTATTGACTCATCATGAGATGTTTAAACTGTGGTGTAGCCACATATGACAGCCGGGACCCACGGCTTAACTAGAAAACTCGCTATGTACACGATGGAACCACGGAATGACCTCGGCTAGCGTTGTTTAACCTTGAAGATCGACCTGTGCGGCTGTTATTATTAAGCCACGAGCTCATCTAAACGCCTTAATAAAGTATCATAGCAAAATGTTATTCTTTTACAAGTTTGTATACCTATTAATGTAGGAGTTTCTACGATTTTATTTTCAGGATTGTGACGATATAAAAAGTGCCTGTAACTTTTTTCATACGAAATACTAATATTCAGCTATTCAGCATTACATATTACTAGTTAAAATGTAGGGCAGTCGTCCATACTTTATTTAGCCATGTACTTTAAAGCAATCGCATGAAATAATTGAATAAAGTCATAATACTAGATATAAATGCACAACATTTTATAAGTCCTTATATCACGATACATTTCAAATTAAATAAACAGCCACCTACTTCAGTCCAGATGATATACGACCAAACTTCGGTGGAAAGTCAATTTTCTTCTACGCAAAATTAAGAACAACAGGTCATGCGGCGAAGATGGCATTAGTACCTAAGTCCTGAAAATTGGTGAACCAACACTTCTTCCCCATATTACTAACCTATTCAATGACATCCTTCGCACGGGTAATTTACACAAACTTCTGACATTCTAATATTATCTTATTGCATAAGAAAGGAGATAAGTCGGATATAAATAATTATAGACCCATCAGTCTGATCTCCCGTCTCTATAAAACGTTCATTAAAATTATAGAAAATCGTATCGCCGGAGAGTAAGACAAGCAGCAACCTCCTGAAGCTCCTCCGGGCTTCCTTCTACTGACCACTTGCATTCCATCAACCAAATCATAGAAAAACATCTTGAATTTAATAGCCCGCTTTATTTTGCATTTTTCGAGTATTCTAAAACCTTCGACAGTATTGCCATAGTTGACGCACTTAGAAAACATAATGTAGAGTCCACTAATATACGTTTTTTGCAGAATATTTACAACTAGCTGACCCCCGTGGCTTAGCTCCTGGCTATATACCTACCTACCACCTACCTATATACCCTACCTACCTACCCACCTACTTTACCTCCTACCTAGCAACCTACTCACCTGCCCTACCGATCAACCTACCTACCCTATCCTACATACACTACTTACCGTACCCTAACTACCTACCCACCCACTTTACCTACCTACACTACCCTACCTACCAATTTGTTAAACTATTTATTTGAATAAGAATTAATACTACAATACGAATGTAACCAATATTTATTTCTACCAGCGATCTAATTAAATTTAAGAACACAAAAACTGCTATTGTAACTCAAATATAATAGTGAGATATATTCTCTGACAGACTTTTTTGCAGTTAATTATTAATTACTTTAATCATGTAGTACATAACTTTTATGTATCAACAATTGTTTTTTTTATAAGCAAAATTTTGCTACTTTGGGTTACATTATTGCAATTTTCATAAGGACCTCTACTTTTTTTTTTAAATTATAACCTTCGTTATTTGGGAATAATGTAGCTTAAAATAGGTGAAAGAATTTTTTAAATCGGTCCAGTAGTTTCGGAGCCTATTCGGTACAAACAAACAAACACACAAACAAACAACCAAAAATATATTTGCTCTTTATAATATTGTTTATTTACAACAACAGCACAGCCGCTATAAAATTAGAACAGACAGGTCCATGTTTTGAAATTGTAAAGGGAGACAAGCAGGGCGACCTCTTATCTCCAAAGCTATTTACGAATACACTGGCAAAGGTTTATAGAAAGTTGGCCACTGACTGGGAGCAGATGACATAGTAGTCTACTCTTCATCAGTTTCGAAACTGAACAAAATGCTACAAGAGCTTAAAACGCAATCCTTGAGGTTGGACTATAGATGAATATGTCAAAGAACATGCTCATGACCAACTGATCAATGTGCACATAGACGGGGTGAAAATACATTATGTCCAAGAATACATATAACTTGGAACAAGTAGTATCTGTCCAGGAGAGGCAAGGTAAAGATGTTGCTAGGCGCACAGATAACGCCTGGAAGAGCTACTGATCCATGAAAGAGATATTCAAGGGCGATTTACTCATCCGCTTAGAGCGCAACCCATCATAACTTTAAGAATAACATAATTTGACATGGAAATAAAAAGGTATACGTATAAACCAAATAAAAACAAATAGAAAGAGAATAGATAGCTAAAATGTAGAATGAATGAATGTATAGATTAGGATAATATTGAGCGCTATTCCTCTCTTCTAGACACTGCCTGTATCTAGAATGTTGCTGTGCCCGACAGGGTACATAATTGTTTCTGTAACTTATATTTACCACCTGTATGTACATTATGGATGCAATAAATTGAATTTGACCGTAAGATTGCAAACACAAGGTCTCCCAAGGAACGATGGAGCGCAACATACTGAAGGTACAACTGACTGACTGAATTAAAAACACCACATTGGGCTGTAAATCGCAAATTGCCGACCTAGACAAAAAAAGCTACAAAACTTAAGTGGGACTGAGCAGGTCATGTTTGTCGAATGCTGTCTACGTTGTGGGTCCGTATATCGCAAGACTGGAACCCTAATACAGCTAGAAGGGGTCGCAGCAGACCGAGAAAAAGATGGCGGGATGCGTTGGATGACTTCCTCGAGAATTGGCGAGATGAAGCACAACATCGAGTGGCCTTTGCACAGGATTGGGACAATATAGGTTAACTAAAACTAAAACGTTCTAAGTTTATCTTGGACATTGCTGACATCAGCGAAGAAAACATCATTAGAAAACCTGGCCTAGTAAATTAATATAAAGCCTAAAATCGCCAAACTGCATTGAGCAAGCGTGTTGATTAGCTCGTGCCTTCTCTGTATGTGATAAGGCCTTTATCTTGCAGTGAGACACTAACAAAATTAAAGTTGAGGATCAATAAGGCCCATCAACACTATCGGTTTGTATCATTTTAGAATAACTGATTATTATTTGTGAATACATTCACCAGAAATTTCAACTGATAACCCAACAAAAAAGAAAAACATTTAACAAGCAAAAATATAATGACTCAGATTAATATCAGTACGAGTCCATACTATCATCTTTAATTTATCTTTACTAATATAACAAGGCGTAAAATTGTTTGTAGGACATAATCTCTGGGAGTACCGATCAGATTATAAAAAACATTTCACTGATAGGACACTACACTATCGCCGAGTGCCATCGGCAATTAAAATCTCTAACTAATATTATTAAGAGGAAAGATTTTTTTGTTTGTTTGTTTGTACCGAATAGACTCCGGAACTACTGGACCGATTTAAAAAAATCTTTCAACAATCAAAAGAAAGCTACATTATTCCTGAGTAGCATAAGCTATTTTTTAATCCCGAAAACGGGTGCAGTGGAGTGGCCCACGGGAGCGAAGCCGCGCGGAACAGCTAGTAAAAAATATTTAGATTTATTCCACTTTAGTGCCGTAAAACGGTTACTTTCTAAAGCATACTCCTTAGTAACGGCTAAGTAAAAAGGTTTAAAAAAATATATATATTTTTTACAGATTTACATACACACACATACATGTACATTATTTGTGAAACATGGTTTTTTCGTATGACTAATAACATAGCTTTAAAAAAAACACGATTTTAAACACGAAATATCCCCTGTCACCCTGGAATAAAGCTTAGATTCGCTTAAAAAGCAGGTTATGACAATGGTAGCCCACTAGTGCATGTTGGCTCTGATGGCGTTCCAACCCTTATAGGAGTTTCCTACTTCTTTCCTGAATCAAGCATCTGCTGTGAATGGCTTGCTTGCCTTCTGGTATGTTTTTGCTGACTCTGAATCCGGTATTTTGGAACAATAATGTTAGGAGAATAGAATTATCATTATCACACTAGCACTCTTCTGGGTGGAATTCACAGACATAAATCTAGCTACATGAATGAATATATGAACTTCGCTGTTTCATTTAACGTTATCAGTACCGGACATCAAATGAAATCTAGTCCAATGCCCAATTGTGGCGTAAAGAGTTGTAAAATCTTCAATGGAATCATTTTCTTTCATCGGAAAGTAAATTTGTTCTTGAAATGTTTGTAAAAAAGTAGTGTTTTCCGTTTTCATAGATTGACGGACTTGCGTAATCTAGTTACAATTATTTATGTGTTGGAATCATAGAGTAGTATACGCATTCATAAGAAAACTTACGAAGCATACATTCTGTAAAGTGACGTTGAAGTATTGTGCGCAGATGGTATTGCCAATGGTGATCATTGCGTATGTTCTTTAAGTGTCATGGTGTCTCAGTGGCTAAGACCTCGCCTCTCGTGCTTGAGGTCGTGGGTTCAAATCCGGGCAAGTAGCAATGTGTCTTTTTCAATTCATATGTACTTTCTAAGTTAATCTTGGACATTGTTGGCAACGGTGAAGGAAAACATCGTGAGGAAACTTGGACTTATAGTGAGTTTAATATAAGATTGTGCTCCATTGGTGTAATTGATGCAAGGCGTTCCAGTGCGAGGATAAACTAATAAATAAATTCTTTGACACGCATCGTCAGAGATCGCCCGTAGATATATGTAAACAAATTTTCTTCTGATTCTTTAAACATGAAACATCGTTATAAAAGTGACAACAGTCAGGGTTTTTTTCATTCACAAAGTATAAACTAAATAGTACAATAATCTGTATAGTACGAGTATATCTGGGATCGATATATAATCACTGATAAGGACTGTTGTTGCCAATAATAATATAGTGTCGGATATAGTGGTGATAGACCGATTAGACCGCACAATGATAATCGATGTCACCGAGACGAGACTTGATTTGTTTCTCTTTCTAAGCTTACAAGAGGTGCTTGTAAGCTTAGAAAGAGAAACAAATCAAGTATCTCGATTTAGGACTCGAGGGTGTCGACATGTGGAATGTGGACTCGGCGATCATTGTGGCGATTGTGGGTACAGTTTCATGGCCTCAGCCTCAACAACCAAATCCAGGGCCTGATATTAAAAGGAGTACACCTCGATACGGCTCGCATTGTGAGGAGGTCCCTGTCTCTCGAGCCTTAATCACCGATAGCTTGGAACCTGCTCCCAACACCGGCGGACTTTTTTTTATTTTTTTATGAAGAAATATTTGAAAATGTAAATAGAAGGTGTGTAGTAAATTGAATAAACGGAAGTATAATAAAGTAAATAATAAGTGGTTATTTTTGCCTAATTTTAGTGCAAGTTTTTCGTAAATCTTCCTAATGTTTCGCAAGTTTTCCTTTTACTGTTTGCGTTTTTCAGTCTAGATATGTCATCTGATTTAAATTTTTCTTACAACTACTGAGTCTCGTCCAAAATGTTCGGTCTCACTAGCTGAGTCAGTTTCTGGGATTACATACTATATAATTGATGCTTTATGAAATTATTCCCTCAATATTAAACGCTTCCAAGGTCAAAAAAAATACACGGAAAAATTACATCATAAAACTAACGTTAAAGCTAAGCATCCGCCAAAACGACGGTTACGGTGGTCTTCTTTCGAGTACCGAGATACTTACTTACCTGACACGTGCACAACTCCAAAGAATTCCTCTAGACCCGACTGATTTGGCAAGACAAAAGAATCCTGTGCACCGTTACAAAAATATAGCAATATTACCGGTACCTGTCTAATCAACGGAGATTAGCTATCTAGGATTAAATGAAAAACAAAAAAAAAGGGTTATATGAAGATCTGGGCAATGTCCTCCTCCTATGAGACCGTGATGGTCCAGAAGGGGGCCGCCAAAGGGGATCGAGAGAGAGCCGATCCCACTTGAAGTAGAAGGCCTCGATGCCTAAAACGACGAAACCCCATCTGCATCATAAAGTGGCGGGTCTCCGGGGTCGCGGACGCTCAGATTTGGGACTCTGTGCGCTCACCAAGTGACTCCAGGAAAGACGATGGCACAGCGATCACGTGCTGCCGAGCCCAGCGAGGCTCAGGAGAGGCGGTTTTTTTAGTCTCCCAAGGGATGTGTCCTAACAGGCGTTGCATAGAGGCGGTTCCGGGGTGGTCTTTTGAGGAGTCACTGGGCCCTTCTACGTGCTGATGGTAATCACTAGGATGTCCGGGAGCCTTTTGAAGGTTTCCCCTCGTGGACAAAAAGAAAGTGTTAAATATACGGCAATGTCAGGTGCTATCGATATGTAGCGTGAATAGTGTCTTAAACTTTGGTATTTCTACGACTCGTATCGCCATCTTGGTATTTCTACACTCGACACTTTGTCAAGAGTCTCTTAAGTTACCTAATTCTGTTTTAACATTTTCACTCAGGGTTGATGAAACCGATCCGGATACAGTCGAGTACTGACGACTACGAAGGCGAGCAACGAAATATACGAGTTTAGGATGGCTCTTAAACAGCTTTAGAACATCAAGGCACCGGGTGATGATGGAATTAGGGACGAACTCGTGAAGGCGGGCGGAAAAGCAGCATTGAAGGCCCTTCAGAAGCTGTTTGATTCCGTCATACTCGAGAGGAAAACGCCACAGGTATAGTGCAGGGGTGTGGTGGTACTCTTCTTCAAAAAGGGTGACAATGCCTCACTGAAGAAATATAGGCCCATCTCACTTCTTAGCCATGTCTACAAGCTGTTCAGTTCAGTCAGCACAAATCGTCTCGCGCGCAGGTTAGACAGATTCCATAAAGGCTTCAACACCGTAGACCACATACATAAGCTGCGGCAGATTACACAAAAGACCGAAAAGTACAACCTGCCTCTCTGCTTTGCGTTGGTGGCTACGAGAAAACCTTTGATTCGATCGAGACTTGGGATGTACGGCATTCTCTCCAACGGTCTCAAGTGTCTACCGGAACATCGAAGTGTTTGACAAAAACGCCATCATGTCAGTTCGACTTCACGATCAGATCTCGGATCCGTTACTATATTACTGAAACTGTTCACCGCTGCACTGGAGGATGTCTTCAAGTTTCTGGACTGGAGCGGGCTAGGCATCAAGGGCAATGGCGCGAGCATCATTCACCTTCGAATTGCCGATGATATAGTGGTCATGGCTGAGACCATGGAGTACCTCACTATAATGCTCGATGACCTCAGTAGAGCTTCCGAAAGAGTGGGTCTTAAAATGAGCATGGACAAAACCAAGGTGATGTTGAATGCCCATGTTACACCCACTGCTATCAATGTCGGCGACTCTACCCTTGAAGTTGTGGACAACTATGTCTACTTTGGACTAACGACCCAGTTGGGTACAGCCAATTCGAGAAAGAGGTCAACCATCGTATCTGACTCGGCTGGGAAGCGTTCAGGAAGTTGCGTGGTAACTTCTCGTACCACAGTTTCTCAAGACGAAAGTCTATGACTAGTGTGTGTTACCAGTGATAACCTATGGCTCTGAGACGTTGTCGCTCACAATGCGTATATAGAGATCCGCAAGAGAACAATAGTTACCGACATAGGCAGAAGAATTGCCTAACTTAAGTGGCAGGTACATTGCTTGCAGAACGGATGGCCGATGGGGCAGAAAAGTTCTGGAGTGGCGACTGTGAACCAACGTTGCGTTGGAAAGCCTCCCGCCAGGTGGACCGAGGACCTGGTGAAGGTTGCGGGACGACGCTTGGGGGAGGCCTATGTCCAGCAATGAACGTCTTTCGGCTGGTATGATGATGATGATCAAAGTTGCCACTATCATAATATTCTTCCGATCCTATTTCTATAGAAATTCATCCCTAAATTCCGTACAAATTAAACAAGCTATCGATGCTATAGATCTAAAGTAACTAAATTGTTTTACTGTATAGATTCATATCTAGCTACTTTTACTAATTGCTTTAGGCCTTTCCTCGTTGTCAGATTATCAGTTAGAATAACTGAACTTCATGTAATTAAATAAGATATATATCTCTAACATACGCCTTAACCTTGGGTCTTATTACCTACAATGACGTCGATTTGTCACTCAGTGGAAAGTCTTTGATGACCATCAAAGACTTTCCACTGGACTGATACCCTAGTTAAGGCGGGCTTCCGTTGAATGCAAGACGCACAGAACTAGGCAATGTTTCAACACTTGGGGGTGGCCAGTGTTTTGTAGTGGATGTCTTATGATATGATGATATATCATCATCATTATATCTCATAAAAGTGCAGAGATCAGAGTGAAAGAATTCTTCAAATTAGAGTAAGTGGCGGTACTTTTAAATTTTACTATAATACAATTATTAAAGCTATATTTATTCATACTTAACTTATTCTTCACCAACAAGTATAGTATACAGGCTTTAAATATAAATACTAAAAACACATTTTATTTATGTAATCTTCGTACTTTAAGATATTTTCATTAATCTGATGTCACGCAATAGAGTTGAAGATGGTTGCGAATAAAATATACGTAATTTTTACGCACATATTTCGGCTAGTATTTAGCGCCGTTTTAAACTTATTTACATGATCGTGATAAATGTTGATACTAATATCGATAAAAACCGTAATGACAGTTTGTAGTAAATTTTAATGAGGGTTGATAGGTATAAAGAAGCTTCGTTTATAGTAATAGGCATTTGCAAAGAAGATGTTACTGAAATCGGGCTTGTTTCTGTTCCTGTTGACTGTACTTCAGGTAAAATATTATTATACTATTAGTTTATAAGCTTTTTTATTTAACTCACCTATATTTTAATAGAAAAACATGAATACAATTATTTCTGTTTTTTGATGAAAATACACTGTAAGTATTTATTGATATTATTTTATTTTCGAAGATATGTGATGATGTCACCAACCCGCACTAGGCCCGCGTAGTGGATTAAGACTTATTCTTTCTCTCACAGAGAGAACCCCTGTGTCCGTGGACAAAAAAAAAAGCAATGTTCCCATTGCGTGCAATGGGAACATTTTTTTTATTTTTTTTGAACTTTGCTCCATACTAGGAATTTCTTCCTGTATCGTGGGTGCGTTTACAAACATTATAAACTCACATACACAACACCCAGAGCCGGCACAACTGTTTGTAGGTCATACAAATATTTGTTCCGTGCGGGAATCGAACCCACGAAACGCAGCGCAGCAGTCAATCGCTCAACCACTGCGCCAACCGTGTGCCCATCATTAAAAGGATGATGATTACATTTTCAGGTTAATTTCCTGTTAATGTTTTTAATACTTTACACCTGTACGTAGTTAGTGCTATTCTGGGTGCATCGTCCTCATATATATGAATGTATTAATGTATACTTATGTAAATATTGTAAAACACCTATTTTTTTTAAAGAGTAGGTATGGAGTTTCTTGTACATTCTACTCCATAACATGCTACTTTTCCAAATGCACGGTAGAATCAACTTTTATTACTTGTAAATTTTTATTTTTATTTGACGTTCAAAAGTGGTGTTTATTGGCCTAGTTGAATAAATATATTTGACTTTGAGGTGAAAATATTCAACAGTGAATGTGGCCAACTTTTACTGTGTCAATCCTAATTAAAATAAAAAAATAAAACAACCTATGCAGTATACTTATGCTCACAGAACCTAACAAGTTGTTCATATTAATGGATACTTTCTTTGTCTGAAAAATTACTAATGAGTTGGCAGTCACTTTGTATTTTTGTATATAACATAACGTCATCATTGATTTCTCTGAAATTTTGTGAGAAACCTAGCCTTATTAACACGCTTTTATTAGCTTGGTATGTTTCTATGTATCAATGTAACGGAATCATTGAACGTGATTTTCACCCCCTTCAAAACGTGGGATTGATTTGAAACTTTGCACACTTATCAAGGACCGATGACAATGCAATAATTTAGTCAAAGCCAAAGTCAAAGTCATATGTTTATTCAACTTGGTTCAAATTTACAAGTAATGAAAGTTGATTCTACCGTGCGCGTTTAAATAGTTTGTCCCGTTAGCCTTACCAAGATCTTCAGGTTTAGCGACTTTTTAGTTCAATTTACCATTAAAGCGTGTTTTTTAGAACTACAATTTATTTTAAATCGATTCTAAGCTGTCATCTAACAGCTCGATTAGCTATCCCCATCTAAACAAGCTTTAATACTACAGGTATCTGCGCGATACAAAAACGTGGTACCAGACTTAAACGAAAATGAAATCAACCATGGTAAGTACAGAACAAAAGATGTCGTGAGAAATCCGATTGGAATAATTTTCGCAATATAATTACTAATTAAGGTTAATATTCAAAAACCAATATTGTTATAAGAACAATAACATAATTCGATACACAAACTCATGCGCATGACGCTAGGCTGAAACTACAGAACGACCGACAGAATTACATTGAAAACAAAGAAACGGAGTATCTCCAAATAACTGTTAATATTATTATGATGTTGTTCACCCAGAATCCGCAGCAGTTTCATCGTCGCGAATAGTATCTGGATGGTTTGCTCAGCCGGGCCAGTTCCCCCACCATGCTGCCCTTCGTATGTTCAGCCCCACTGGTTCGCATGGTACCTGTGGAGGAGCTATAATATCCAGGGAATGGGTGCTCACCGCTGCGCAGTGTACTGTTGGGTAAAAGCTTGCTTTATTCTTGTAAGAAACTTTTTTGTTCTCATTACTTCAAAAACGTTAAACAAAAGCCGATTGAGATGATGCCGTGATACTCTTTACTGCATTGGCTTTTATACGATTATTTCATTTTATTTAATTCTTTCACGAACAACATTAAAATACTAATGTTTTCATTTATCATTTTATCATAATTTCTAGAACCTTGCAATGCACAACCCTCAGTTTCTGAACAGAGTATTTGAATTTAAATTTTGTACTGAAAATTTTAATTTAACATCTGTTGAGCAATTGCCAAATAAACAGCGTGGAGGTTTTCATATTGTTAGTTTGTTCCTGCTACTGAATTATCCTCATTAGATTATAATTATTTCGAGATTCTATAATATTTATTTGATAAATTGTGAACTGAACATTTCGAACAGAATACCGACATACGAACCAACCACAAATGGGGTGGTGAAGCCGACGGTTAAGTAACTTTTACCTAGTCCGGGGTTTGGGATGGTTTTTGGATCCATTCAAAAGCCGCTGAAGTTAAAACACTGAACCATCCAATAAACAACCTTAGCAAATGTTGGTTAAACTGGCCTAAAAAAATACCATAAACTTTGGACAGTGAGGAACACTATATACATGTATATATACACTCACGTAAGCTGTGTAAGTGTAGCACCAAACCGACCAATAAGACGTTTACAACATAACTGTTACACCGAAACAGATGGAAATGTAGTTCAAGTTCACGTTTATGGATAGTTTATAGAGATATTTCATAATCTAACGAGGTTTACAATAATCTGGTGATATTCCTATTTGACCCTTATATCCACTTCAGACGCGTGAAAATAGCAGTTCGCGTAGGCACGGTGACAGCAAATGACAACAACCCAGTGAACATATTCGAAACCACAGAATGGTACAACTTTCCTACGTTCGACAACTCAACACCAATTCCTATGCAACCAAACGACATCGCACTGGTGAAACTGCAGCGTCGACTTGTGTATTCCAGTGAGTAATATTTCTATACTCAATTTAAAATAACATTAGAAATTGTATAGTCCCCTCAACCAATTTTGAGTTCTGTTCTGTAAAGATAAGCATGGAAAAAAAGCATAATCCTGTTACCAATACCAACTGGTTGTGTTTAGTACAGCTGCCATAGGTCATGACAACCATCATCATCATCATCGTCTTCCTGCCCTGATCCAATGTTACTTGCGGTCGGCGCAACACGTTTGCTTCTTCCAGACCATCCTGTCCCCTGTCACGTTATTACTGACTCCCTTTTCTTTCATATCACTCCTCACACATCCATCTTTTCATTGGCCTTCGTCACCCTCTCCATCCATCCACATTTATATTAATTACTCTTTTAGTAACATGCGTTTCATCCCTCCTCATCACTTGGCCATACCAGGACAATCGGTTTCCCTTCAACTTTTCTGCCACTGGCGTCACTTTCAAACTGCCTCTAATATACCCATTTCTCACTTTATCCAATCTCGTTACGCCGCACAACCATCTCAACATTCTCATCTCTGCTACATGCAATCTCCGTTCATCCATATTTTTCATAGTTTAACATTCTGAACTGATCCATACAGACCACAACCACCAAAGTAATAACAATAAAAATAGATTGAACAGGTTGTAAAAGGAGACATTTAATTTTAAAATGGACTATAATAACAACTAAAAACAGCTTTAAACAAAAATACGAAACACGTATCTTTATTAATCCTAGGTTTTTTGCAAAAGACCGGATTATAGGAAGCTAGAGATTATTGAGAGCAGTGGTGGCCCAGTGGTATCGGCCGCGACTTACAAGTTGTAGGTCGTGGGTTCGAGCCCAGGCAGGCGCGCTTTACTTTGTGTAAATTATTTCATCACCACTGCTCTCAAAATGGTGAAGGAAAACATCGTGAGGAAACCGGCATGTCCTAGAACCAATAATTCGAAGACATGTGACATCCACTAACCCGCACTGGGCCCGCGTGGTGGATAACGGTCCATTCCCTCTCACAGAGAGGAGGCCTGTGTCCCAGCAGTGGGAACATTAATAGGCTGTTGATGTGTGTGTGTGATGTGATAGGAAGCTAACACCGAATTTCGTAATATAGCGATTGTCTAAATGTATGAATGCCATGTGATCTGTCCTTATATTTTGGCTTTTTAACAATCGGATTCGCTGACTAACTTTTTAACTCAGGGTTGGTACAACCGATCCGGGTGCAGCCGGATACTGACGCATACCGTAACTATGACGGCGAGCAGGTGTACGTTAGTGGACATGGCAGGACAACGAACCCAGGTAGTAAGTATCACTTCAGTTACTATCACCATAGACATAGTAAATCGACTGACAATCTAGTCGATCTTATATATCAATCCAGTGGTATTTTTAACAATCGTTATAACTCATAGAATGTCACCTCTAGTTTCTTTTCACGTAAAAAGACATATTTGGAAATTCGTTATCGGTGTTATAATTACTTCTAATGTTGTAGGCTTAGCCAATTTACTGAGATGGGTGTACCAACGGGCGATCTCCAACGTGGCTTGTGCCCAGTCTTTTCCGAGCGGCACCATCGATAACACAATCGTCTGCGCACAATATTACAACTTCACCGCACAAACTGCTTGTCAAGTAAGATTATTTACTGTAAAGAACTTTAACGGTACATGCTGTTCTTAAAAATATCAATGAGTGAAAAGTTAATAGACACTTGTCTAAATTAAACTGAAACTCAAAGATTAAAGTTGGTTGTGCAGCAAGGATTATAACTCTTTCAAAGCAATCACTTCTTTTATCAGCGATGCTGTTGTACGGCTCAGAGGTAGCCGGTTACTTACAGTTGAGTTGTTTGATGTGAGTTGACGAAAACCACCGATTACACCACAGTAAAGTTTATTCGTAAAAGTTACACGAAAGTTAGGTTGGATGCTAATCCGCGATTATAGCGCTACGGCAGCTATTGGTCAACTAACTAAATATAATAATAAAGTAAATAAAAACGAGTAGTTAAAAGTAGGTCGCGGCGTAAGCAATTTGCCTGTACGTGAACCGTACATGCTCCCGAGGGAAAAGTGGGATGAGCATCCATTACAAAGCAAATAATAATATAATTAAAGTGAAAAGTAGTTATTTAAAGTTAAATAGTAAACAATAGTTAATGTGTCCTGGTAAAAGATGTAAAAATATAGGTATAGGTTATAACACTCAATTTAGTCAAAGTGAAATGCTTTCATCGGCTGTCTTGCTTCGCTGTAAACGGGCTCCGCTGCTGTCGAATGCATTTCTTGTAGCTCGATGTCCCTTCCAAAGTTATCCCTTCCTCTAGGTGTCACTCCTCTTTCGGCAGAGAGTGTTTTGACGTCTTCCTTTGTTTTCGTTTTCAAAAATCGTTTAATAATAATATAGAGGGCAAGCGCAGCGATTCCTCCCAACATCAAAGAAGTAACCGAGTAGAGATAAATGTCGTGACTTGACATGTGAGACGCCTTCGGTAATATTTCTCTGCTTTTCTGGAATTCCAACTGCTGGTCTACTTTTCTTATTTCTACTGCAGTTGGCGTTTCTTGTTCAGTTATATTTAATTTTGCATTCTGCCAGCCGAGGTCAAAGATGTGGTTAATAGTCGAATTAATAGTTGGTATTTCTATCTCTGGTTCCATGTTAAAAGTACTTCCCAGCTGATTGTGTGTAAATATTGTGGCGTCCTTTTTCTGTAGTAAGCACTTTGATTTCAAGGAAATCACTCCAGTCCCGTCAATGACCGCTGGCGTAACTTGCTCGTTACATATGACGCGCATCAGCTGTTTCCCGCACAATGTAAATAGCCACATATTCGATTTGTGAAGCTTTGTCCAGGTTTCTTTGCATGTTACATCATTGAGGACGCATGATAAAGACTCTTGTTGGTTGAAGACTTGGGCCTCACATGGGGCGTCTTTATCGTGCATGTTGTAGACTGGATTACGTGAGACACAAGTGAATTCGTCTTCTCCGTATGAAGTACATTGGCGCATGTCTTGGTCTTCCATTGTTATGTAAGAGTTTTTTACAAAGTTGATTGCGATGAAGCTTGAACTTGGTTGTACGAGTTTTAAATGTCCTTGTCTAAGGAACGGTATTGGTATGACTCGATATATCTTGTAGTCTTCATCGCTCAGCAAGGGGATGTGTATTTCAAATAGCATGTAGTTGTTTGTTATTCGAGCCTTCACATGGATCAGGTCATAGATATTTTTCAAATCCCTTTGAGTGCCCTTTACAGGTAACGATAATCCCTGTGGCAACCTTCCGGATATTATGTTTAGCTGGTCGATCAGTTGATTAGCAGGAAATAGATGGGTATCTAAATGCCCTCTGTAAATGTTGGCGAGAGTGTTTATCAGCATTTCCAATATTCGGTTTAGATCACTTATAATCAGAGTTGACGTCACGGCAGCGGAATTTATGTCATTCATTGTGAATAGCATTTGCGCCTTGTTCACTATTTTTGTGATTTCGCTGCAAGTTTGGTTCATGTAGATGCGCAATGTTTTGAATTGTTCATCCATAAAGGCAGTGTTCTTTTTTATAACGTTGTTTTCAGCCTCTACAATTAATGTTTGGTTTTTCATAAGTTGTAGTAGGTAGTCATCATTTGATTGTAGATTCTGTATGTCTCTTTCGTACTTTTCGGCAAAGTCTGCGTCGAGCACTCCGAAAAGAGTTCTTGCTAATTTCCCAACTCCATCAAAGTAACCTCGTTTTGGTCTTGAGTGTTGAGTGAGCAGCATAGAGTTGTAGTCGGCTAGGTGACTCAGTTCATGACGTAGGTGGCCGACAATTGTTTCGCAAGGCGAGTACTCATGTGATATTCTTTGGCATAGTTTATCTATTTGGTTCACATAATCATTGATCTGACCAGTTGCTTGCCAGTATGACGTTAAGTTGTAGTAAACCAATAGGGTCCATTCGTCATGTATTAGTTTCATTTGCCCAGCTTCATCGAAGTAAATCGGATGATTGCTTGATATAGGTGTAACCTTCAAGTTCAAGTTATTCGTTGGCGCTGATTGTGCAAGCCCCGTCATTGCTAGCATGGCTAGGAGAACTAGTGATAGCCAATTGTTCTTATTTTTTGCTGTGCCTCCCCGTTTTGTAGTTTCCGGAGTAGGTCTCCTTTGCTCTTCCTCTTCGTTTACCCTAGGTTCTTCGGGTTTAAGTGGTAATGGTGCTAGCTTCGTTATTGGTCGCTTAAGTGACCCTTTCCTTGTTTTTAAGGTAACAACCCGTACTCGACCATCAGCGCCTGGATGTAGTTCCTGGACTCTTCCTATAGCCCAGCGGCCAGGAGGTAAGTGCTCATCTTTGACTAATACTAGGGTTCCTAGTTTCAGGTTTTCTTTTGGTTGCTGCCATTTGCTTCGGGTTTGCAGTTGATGTAGATATTCGTTCGACCAGCGCTTCCAGATGTGTACGTTCATTTGTTCAACAAGCCTCCATCTGTTTCTTAGATCGTGCTCAGCAAAATCTTGTTCTTCTTGTGGTAGTGACAGTAGGGGGCCACCAATGAGGAAGTGGCCGGGAGTTAGATATTCCAGGTCTTCGACATCCTCTGTTAATGGGCACAGCGGACGA
This sequence comes from Orthosia incerta, assembly GCA_948252205.1. Taxonomy (NCBI): domain Eukaryota; kingdom Metazoa; phylum Arthropoda; class Insecta; order Lepidoptera; family Noctuidae; genus Orthosia; species Orthosia incerta. The sequence continues at coordinate 25,854,427 of OX411756.1, read as the reverse complement.
GAGTTAAGACAGGCTTCAATTTGATTTAGTAAAGTAGTAAATTGTTCGAAAGTAAGCTTCTGTTCCCCCAGTACTCGATGTAGGTGATATTTCATGGCTTTGACAGCAGCCTCCCACAGGCCTCCAGCTGTTGGCCAAAGTGGTGCATTGAAATGCCACTCAATTTGTAAGTGGCTCATCTCATCGAAGAATTCTGAATTCTTAAACGTATTGTGTGTTTCAAATTCCTGTTGAAGTAGTTTTGCTGCGCCCACAAAATTCGTTCCGTTGTCGGAGAATACGTGTCTGGGTGTACCCCTGCGGGCACACATCCTTTTGAATGCGGCGAGGAACGTTTGCGTAGTCAGGTCCGACACCAATTCCAAATGCACAGCTTTGGTCACCATGCATATGAAGATTGCTATGTAAGCCTTGCAAGTTTTAACGCCTCTTCCTTTGTTGATTTTCACATCAACATGCCCAGTATAGTCTACGCCTGTGTTTGTGAATGGTCTTGATGGAGTTACACGCTCCTTTGGCAAGTCTGCCATCAGTTGTACGTTTCGGTTTGGTTTGAAACGATGACATCGGACGCATTGTCGTAGCTCCTTCTTGACTGTTCTGCTACCTCCAATGACCCATAATGTTTGACGTAAATGGGCCAAAGTGAGTCGGGCGCCTCCGTGGAGAGTGTTGCGATGAGCCTCTTGAATAATAAGCTCCGTTAATCTTCCTGTAGCCGGAAGAATAATAGGATGTTTAGCTTCGGGAGATAAAGTTGAGTAGCCTAGTCGGCCCTTCACGCGCAGTATTCCACGGTCGTCAAGGATTGGGGTTAACTTCAGCAAGCTGCTTTTTGTTGATATTGGTCGATTTTTCTTTAAACATTCAATTTCGTCGCCATAGTTTTCATTTTGAACATTTTTGATGAGCAATTCTGTTGCTCCCATAATGTCTTGTGGTGACAAACACATAACCTCCTTTTTGTTACCGCAGTCGGTTAACTTATTGGTTGAGTTTAGTGTGCGTTTTTGCTTACGAATATTGCTTATTCGTACAATCCATCCAAGCACTCGTATTACGCGTTTATAATTACTGTTTTTATTAAGTAATGTATCAATTATTTCACAATGCTTGTATGTGACTGCGCAGCAGTTTATTTCCTGCAACTCAGTGTTTGTTGTGTAGGTCAGGTGATTGTCCTGATGAATTTTTGGCATGTTTGTTTTTAACCAATCTGGTCCATTCCACCAAAGTTTAACACTTTGACAGCCGAAGATTTTAAAACGCGGATTCCATGGTTCGCCGGCGATTTTCGCCGATATTGCAACATTTATAAAATGAGAACTATCAATGATAAATCTATAATTATTTTTTTATTTATACTATTGACTTGTTTATTTATAGGATAAAAATAAAAAACAGACGTAAATTAGTTTTTTTTTATTTAAAAATGTAGAATAAAAAGAGGTTTTATGGGAAAAAAAAAAGTCGTGTACGCGCACTCGCAATAGCGGCGCGGGAACACTGGCGCAGCGCGACACTCGATAGCTTGTTCCGCTCACACCAAGCGCCCCACCACGGTTATTCTTACATGTGTGCGTAGCTAAAGCACTACACTATTATATCAATGCACGCCAAACACGGACTACGGACGTCGTTTTAAAACAAACACTAAGAAAGTCAGTCACGTACTGTGATCAGCGTCACAATACAATCAACGTACTCTGCACGTGATCGGCTAGTGTTAAAATCTAGGAGTTGAAAAGCCCTCGAGTTGCACAGTCAGCAGGATTTTCTTCTGACTTCACATAGTTCCAGCAGTTTGCTGGGATAATGCTGTTTATTTGTTTTACTCTGTTAGCTACATATTTCTCCCATCGGTTTATATCGCCCTGCAGCCAGGCTAAAAGGACCTTGGAGTCGCTCCAGCACCTTAAATGTAGATTTTTAGTGCTGAGAGTGTTCCGAACCTTTTCTAGCAGTTTGGCTAGTAAAACGGCCCCGCAAAGTTCCATTCTAGGTACAGTTATCCTGTTGCTGACTGGTGCAACCTTTGTTTTTGCAGTAATTAGTGTAGTCTTGTATTCGCCGGCTTCAGTTTTCACTCGGCTATAAATGACGCACGCGTAAGCTTTTTCGCTTGCGTCGCAAAACCCGTGTATCTCTAGATTGTTTTCTTGACATTGTAACCATCGTGGTATGGAAAGTTTGTTTAGCAACGGGATATCTTTTCTAATTGTTTCCCATTCTGTAGCGAGATCGTCGGTTAAGCGTTCATCCCAGTTGGTTTTGCTTATCCAGATTTTTTGGAACAGAAGTTTGGTTTTTATTGTAAGTGGCGATAGTAATCCAAGTGGGTCGTATAGCTTGCTTATTTCGCTCAGTAGCACGCGTTTTGTCAGTATTTTCTTGATTGGTAGATCCCATTGGTATGTGAAGCTATCGTTGTCTTGATTCCACCTCATGCCCAACATTTTTAAATTAGTTGTTTGTTCTGGGCTAAAGTCGATGTTCGTATTGCGGCTCTTTTGATCATCTCGCAAGTCTTCCAAGATACTCGGTTCGTTAGTTTTCCATTTTCTCAAGTTAAATCCTCCTTTTTTCAGCAACTCAATTAGCTGTGTGACCAGTGTTTTCGATGCGTCGACAGTATCCTGTCCGTAAACCAAATCGTCCATGTAGAAGTAGTTTTTCAGGACGTTTCCAGCTTCCGGATAGGTATCTTTTTCATCTTCTGCGAGTTTATGTAGAGTGCGCATTGCCAGATAAGGTGCACTTTTTGTTCCGTAAGTTACTGTGCCCAACTGCCAATCTTGTAGAGGTTCCTTAGGGGAAGATCTCCAGATTATAGTTTGCAGATGTTGTTGATTTTCGTTTAGCCAGATGAACCGATAAAGTTTTTCTACATCCGCCGTAAAGACGTATCTGTACGTTCTCCAATTAATTAGTAGTGTCAGTATGTCCTTTTGTAAGTTCGGACCGCAGTACATGTGATCATTGAGACTGCTGCTGTCTCCTTTTGTCTTGTACGAGGCGTTGAACACTACTCTTAGTTTTGTTGTAGTGGACTCAGCTCTCATCACGCCGTGGTGAGGTAGGTAAACTCGGACCCTACTTTCTTCTGTGACTGGTTTCATGTGTCCCATAGCGATGTATTCGTTCATAAAACGCGTGTACTCGTAACTGAGTTCTTTGTTTTTTAGCATTTTCCTTTCCAGTTGAAGGAACTGTGCTAATGCTTGTGACCTTGCATTGTTTAAGTTTGATTCGTAGTTAGGCTTCATAGGCATTTGTACCACATATTGTCCGTTTGCCAATCTTGTGGTAGTTGCGTTGTAATAATCTTCACAGTGTTGTTCCTCACTAGTTGATGATGACTTGTCTGGAATTTCCTCGGTTTCCCAAAATCTTGCCATGTTTTCGAAATCGTTTAGTGTCACCAAGCAGTTGAATGTCTTTACATTCCCGCATAGAATCCAGCCTACTTTCGTTTGTTGAGCTACGGGGTATCTCTCACTCCTGATGACGCCGTTTAGGATAAGTTCTGAGTAGATGTCCACGCCCAAGAGTAGATCGATCGGGCCCGACAGATTGAACTGTGGATCCGCTAGTTTTAAGTTTTCTAAATAGTCCCAGTTGCTGATTGGGAACGATGCGGTAGGTAAGTTGCTTATGAGTTTTTTCATAATTAATGCTTCAAAGTTTAGTCTGTAGTCTGAATGTATTGACTGGCATTCTAAGTTCATTGCCCCTTTGCAGTTGCCGCTAAGGGTTCCGACACCCGATACAACAGCGCTCACTTTACGTCGCTGTAATCGGAGGCGTTGTGCCGCGTTTTCCGTTATTAGGCTCACTTGAGAGCCTTGGTCTAGTAGGCCTCTCAAGTTGATGAAGTTTCCATCAATTGTTTTGACTTTCAGAAGTACAGTTGTCAACAACACTTCCCTTTGTTCGTTCGTTATGTTGTTGACCCCATAGGAAGTCGAAAGGGTCGACGATGGGTTTTCCTCCCTTGTTGCTTGTTTTTTGCTAGATAGTTCAGTTACATCTTCATGCATAAGTGTATGGTGTGCCTTATGACACAATTTACACGTCTTTCGTGATTTGCATTGTTTTTCTCCGTGGTTGAATAGGCAGTTTTTACAAATATGCAAGTTGCGAATTGCGTCATTCCGTTTGTTTGTGTCCATAGCCAAGAATTGTTCGCAATTCATCAATACGTGATTAGTTTTGCATATTGGGCATGTTTTTGCTGTCGTGAAGAAGGTTTTTGGTGAGTTTTGTGACTTGTTAAAGTACGATGACCCCTGCGTTTTATTCTTGTAGTTGTAATTTCGGTTTTCTGATCCCTTATGAGGCTGCTTTTCCGATTTCCATGGTTTGTTTGATGACGAGAATTTTTGGCTACTTCCCTGCAGAGCTTCCAGTGACATGAACTTTGATTCTAAAAACTCGGCGAACTCTTCCAGTTCGGGAAATTCCCTGGGATGTTTGATCTCCTTTATATATTCGTTATACGTAACGCTATCTAGTTTTTGAATCAATAGGTGGACCACGATCGGATCCCAGTTGGTGATGTCTAGCCCGATGTTTTTGAGCCCGTTCAAGCACTCCATCATGACGTCATGAAGCTTCCGTATGCTTGCTGCGGTTGGTTGCTGAATACTAGGTTGATTCAGGAGTGTATTCATGTATGATGTAAATAACAGCCGTTTGTTATCGTAGCGGTGGGTCAGCATGTCCCAGCAAGATGCATAGTTTTCTGCACTGATGCCAAGATGCTGAACCAGTTTCTCTGCTTCACCCTTCAGTTTTGTTTTCAAGTGTTGCATTTTTTGAGCCTTCGAAAGTGTCGGATTGTTGTGTACACTTTCGAGGTAGAGGTCTCTAAAAGTCAACCACTGGTTATAGTTGCCATGGAAATCGGGTATTTGAATTTTTGGCGTAGATTTCTCATAATGTGCATTGTTCCAGATGTTGTGTTGTAGTTTCCTTTTCAGGTCATCATAGAAGTTTTCTGCTGTATTGTATTTCTGTTGATAAATTGAGTCCTCATCTTGTAGTAGGTACTCTAGTTCCCAATTTGCCTTTTCGATTTGCTCCCATTTAGTTTTCAGGGTGCTTAAGTTGTCTTCTAATTCCCATTTTTCCATCGGTACTGCCAATGCTATGTTTACCTTTTCCACAGTGCGTTCAAACGCTCTAAAGTTGCAGTATTGTTGACGCAAAAGAACTTGTTGCTTTTCCGCCGACTCGCTTGCTTCCCGAGGAGGTACGTGGAATTGGATATCGTCGAAAGTAAATTTCGATTGTCCCTTACCTTGCTTAGGCGTAGCAGGTGGTTGTTCCGTCTTACCAGCAGGTGCAGACGGCAATTCCGATTTACGTTTCAACATGTCTTGCAGCACTTCTTCATACATCTTCTTCGTACAGTTGAAAATGTCGTCGTTGAAGTATTGAAGGTCTGTTGCTCCAGACTCTTCCAGTAGATGATGGTTGTGAACAAACTTCTCCCAGTTATTGTTCAGCCGAGAAAGACGCTCCTCCAGGTACGCCAAGTTCTTCCTGGTGGGACTGTCCTTCTTGTAGTTGGTGCAAATAAGCTTCAAGTCTCTGAAGGTTGTTTCTTGATGGCTTATCAGTTCCGTTACGCTCTGAACCATGGTTATTAGTTATTGGCTTGACCGTTGGTGGAGTAGAGTTGTATCACCGCAGGTACTAGTTCACCAAAGTTGCGAAGTTTCCGCAAGTTTTGGATATCAAGTGCGTTAGCGCCCCACTAACGCGATCCGCTCTTCTGGGACTCCAGCTAGACAGATTCGCTAACGTTAACAGAGAGAATACGCACCTGTTATATCCGGCTCGAAGGACCAGTTTTATGTACGGCTCAGAGGTAGCCGGTTACTTACAGTTGAGTTGTTTGATGTGAGTTGACGAAAACCACCGATTACACCACAGTAAAGTTTATTCGTAAAAGTTACACGAAAGTTAGGTTGGATGCTAATCCGCGATTATAGCGCTACGGCAGCTATTGGTCAACTAACTAAATATAATAATAAAGTAAATAAAAACGAGTAGTTAAAAGTAGGTCGCGGCGTAAGCAATTTGCCTGTACGTGAACCGTACAGCTGTTGTCATGAACTTGTTTTGGGTGGGATGTAACTTTATCCGAATTGAAATCGATAATAGTTCCTTCTTATTACCAGGGTGATTATGGTGGCCCACTAGTGCATGTTGGCTCCGACGGAGTTCCGACCCTCATTGGTATCTTCGCATTCACAACAAACGCAGACGGCACCTGTCCTCCTGGTTTGCCTACTGGTAATAGTTATATTTTTTTATATTTTTGTAACTAACTTTGTATTACGGCTCCTATCCCACAGGAAACGTAATTGTATGTTACTAGTGCAGTTTTCTATAAGATGATGATTTTTGTAATCAAATCGGTACTTTATGAGATTACCTCGCACAAAACTAACTAATTCTACTAGGTTCTTTAGTTCATTCTACATAAGTCGTATTTTGAGATTTTTTTTACTTTAAATACTTTAATTTATTTATACATTAAAATTCGTTAATTTCTACCAGGTTATACACGTCCGGGACCTTACTTATCTTGGTTCAGACAAATTACGGGTTTAGACTTTGGAAATCTGCAAGAAGATGACGAAGACAATACCACAACTACCTCCTCCACATCTACTACCATCTCCACCCCTACTACAACCACACCTTGCCCTTCTACTACCACCCCATCCACTACTACCACAGAACCCTACACAACCACCTCAACCACCTCATCCACCTCAACCACTTCCACCCTGAAACCCACCACATCCACAGCCATCTTAGACTCCACCACAATCACAATATCCACTACTACCCCAAAACCCATCACAACCGTCACATCGACTACTACCAACAGCCCAACCATACCAGATGATATTTCTCCCGAAGATAATACTACTCCATGTCCAGACGATTCACAAGAAAATGAAGAAGATAAAGAAGAAGACACAGATAGTCCAGAATGTAATAAGGATGATGATATGGCGCAACTTCTAAAACACCTTCAAGTGGATGTCAAAATTAAGGTTGCAATAAACAAATATTTTGTGAAGAAGGAGACTGGATTGGAATTTAATCATCACAGAAATTGAAGTATTTGGCTGTATCTTCAAAATAAACCATATCAACTCCGTAGCTTTCTATCAGTAATTTTAATTGAATCGGATAATTAAGTTCTTTTCAAGATTGAAAAAACAGTTTTACTTGATATAATTTTTATTTTATTTTGAACAGATTTTGTCAAATATGTGATGCACTGTTAATAATAAAAATAAATTCTGCTAATTTCTCTTTTTTTTATTTACAATACTTTATAGTATCCAAAAGCGTTCGTAATATATGGTTTAATTTATCTTTTAGGGTGGTCAACTCAGACATTCATACAACATTATTTTGCCACCATTTCGATTTGAGAACAAATCTTATATTAACTTTAAAAGTTTCGCGTTTCATAATTGAAAAATAATATATACATATATTGTTTTTCAAATCTTATATTAATAATGACTATGTTTTATAATATGCAAATAAAGCCCTATTATCTTTAACTATATAGATACTACACTTAGAATTTCAGCCTCCATTTTTGCTCATATTTTTACAAAAGATCTAAGGAAATGGACAAGCAGTACTATTCCAAATGTTAATTAATTTTAGCATTTCGCACCCCCAGAACAAAAATGACCGTACCTACAAAAAATCCTATAAACTCAGATTTTTTTATAATGTGACCTTAAAGAGCGTACTCTAAACCCCTGTGGTGAAAAAGACCCTGAATTATGAGTAAGAAAAGGAGAGGCCATGTAATCATAGTTGATCGCGCTTTTCACCTATGCAAGTTGAGTGAAAGAGACCGAAATATTGCGTCAGAGTGTAAGGCAGCTTTTCCTTACCCAACCAGCTAACTCATGGGTAGCAAGTAGCTTGAGACAATTGCAGGGACTAACACACATGAAGCTGACTGAAGTAAAACACATTTAAGTTTGGTCAACTAATTTAATTATTCAAGCACACATTCCATCAATACAATATCTTGAGGTTAACAAAGTATGAACCACTCACTTTCTGAAGGGATATAGTTTACCCACAATATTCAATGCTGGAGATATGATTCCTCAAACAGCATCGTTCTCTGTGTAGCTGTCCGTGAGCTTGCTGGATACCAGATGATAACAATAATGCTCGGAACCTTTTGCAAGAGGAGACTGCTGTAGCTTGAACAGCTAGTTGACCATTGGCTTTATTATTATATATATAAAATTATAACTAAAGATAGCATTTGGGGCCCTGCCAAGGAGAAGAAAATTGCATGTTAAGATCAAACGCACATGTGTCATGAAAATGGGCATTCAGACAAATTCAAACTAATACTCACAGCGCCTACTGAATCATTGATTATGATAAGCTTTTCATCTTGACGCTAGCCAGCCTTGCCCCATATAACATCCCGTATACCTTTAGGTCCTTGCCTTTGAGGTTATTTTTGGAAACCGTCCTCTCAACGCAAGTTCACTCGTAGTAAAGGCTCAAGTCATCGCAACTACAGACCTTGAACACTTTACTTTTAAGCCATAGGCCCATTTACTAAAGTATCCTTTTTTTTTGTAACCAATGTGAAAATACTTTACAATTCTATGTATTGAATTTGTGTGTTTGTTGTATTAAATGATTTCACACAAATAAGATATATATTTTATTATTAACATTTTAAATAGTGTCAAACATACATCAACGCCATCTACATCATCATCAACAAGATACTCAACTTGGGACACTTCAATATCGAACATGTGTCTGACGGATGACGCCAGATGTCGCTAACATATGCATTGGCAATTTTTAATCGTTACAGTATCTCCTTTCCCGGTTAAAAAATTGAGAAACAACTTTTTAATATAGTTACCATCAATGCACACTTTGAAACCAACATACTACTTGACAGGTAATGAGGCAGTCCAAAAAAAATATTATAAGAACTACCTACATTAAGTTATATAAAAATAAAGTTCAAAACTTATTTATCAAATTATTAAGTTTTTAATTAGGTACAAAATGTACTAAACATTAAGACCAATAGAGGTAGTCCATTAACTACCGGATACGAACCTTGATTGCTCTTATCTAAACCTAATCAAACATACTTGGTAATTGTCCTGCAACAAACTAGTAATGCATAACATCTATTTATCACAGCACAACCGCCAAGTAATCAGCTTATTTATAAGTCTTAATACAATCTGATTAAAGTTTATTAAAAACAATTTATGATTTATAAAACATTTAATATACATGTATTAAATGTTTAAGAGTTGGGTTATAATCTATAAGAGATTTAACCATCCTTCATTCAAGTGTAGACAAATGTCTAATCAAGTTAAGATTCATAGCAAAAAGTAACATTGCTTTCTAAAATAGCAAATGTTACATTAAGTACCCATCCGTTGTATAGATAGGACAATACCTAATCAAGTTAAAAATCAAAATCAAATATTTTTATTTTACATAGGCCTCCATGGGCACTTATAAAACGTCGACAAAAGGTGCACGGTTCGGGTTAGTCGTTTCCTATGGAGAAGAACCGGCAAGAAACTCCATGGTTAAGATTCGCAACAGAAAGTAAATACCCCCATAACACTAAGGAAAGCATTACATTGAGCACGTATTCGCTGTATAGATTTCAGTAAATGTCTATTTAAGTTAAGATTATAATGAGAATACTACTAAGTTTTTGCATCATTGTGTTCAGTGATTGTGTTACCTTTCATCCTTCCATATACATACATAACCTATAAATGATTGATATCGAATAAATTTTGAAAAAATTCCTTATACCCTACAAGCATTCATTTATCCCTTTCTCAATTAAATATTTGTACCTCCATTACTGAAATGGTGCAAATATTGAAACATTAACACAACAATGATCATTAACTAGGAGTTTTCATACTTTAAATTAATGTATGTAAATCAATTGAGGACTATTGTTAACATGGACAATTTTAGGCATTCCGTGTACAAGAAACACTTATCTTTTATTATGGCATTGTTTGTTGCATTCCGTATAGGAAACAACATAACATATCTACCATAATGATCAGTGTATAATAATACCACATTGTGTTTCTTTTAGTTGACACTGGAAAAAATAACCTAATGAGCTTAAGCATTGTACACATGTATAAATTTAGGTATTCTGTGTACAAGAAACACTAGTATTTTAACCATAGTAGTGCTTGTTGCATTCCGTATAGGAAGAAATCAACATAACATAGCTACTATGATAATTAGAATTTACTATTTAATTGTGTTTCTTATAATTGACACAGTAAAAAACCTCCTAATAAGTCACTACAAATTGTTAGAAATATTTTATTTTATTTATTTTAAGATTGGGCGCCAGTGAGATCATCATTAAATATAAATATAGATGTCCCACAACTTCTCTTAGCATCAGTATCTTCCAAGAGAATTTAGAAATTAAGTTTTATTTATTTTTAGTTTAAAAAAATAATCATTTGAGAAATTCTCATTAAGTGATTTTAAAAGTGAGCTACGATACATATAATTGTAAAAGTACCTCCTGAATTTACTTTTATTTAAATGAAACAGCTCAGCAACAGGTTTCCGAACACATGTGTACCTCATCAGACGACGTATATACGGGTTAATCCATCAGCTTGATAGTACAATTCCCGTACAGACTACACAGGAATCAACACTGCTTGCAAACCATGTCTCCAGTTGATTTATGATCTGTTGAAATATAAAAACATTTAAGTACATGTTTATTAAGTTCTTCTTTATGAAGATATTCAAAAAAAGTTGCTTTATGCATCTTGAACAAAGACAATTTTTGTTCTAAATATTCAAAACTAAGTATCAGTTAAACAATACATTCATTAGTGAAAAGGTATATAGTTTTAAATAAAAACATGTGACTATAACCCCACTTTTAAATTATATATATTCTTAGTGTTTTGTTTTTTTAGTTTTAAAGAAAAAATGCTTTAAGCATGTTGAACAAAACATATGTTTGTTCCATATATATAAACCTAATTAACAGTTATAATAACTTTGTTATAATAGAGTGATTTATATTAAGTTTAGTTTGAAATTTTATATAAAGTTAGTGTTTTGTTATTTTAAGATTGAAATTAAACAATATTGAAGTTAACCAATAGTTTGGTTAAGTTCTTAAGTATTAAAGTTTTTCTAGACACAAAATAAAAAGTTAAGTACTTCAGTCAAACTTCATGCGACACGTTGAGCATACAATTGTAAGGCAGCTTTTTCTTACCCAACCAGCTAACTCATGGGTAGCAAGTAGCTTGAGACAATTGCAGGGACTAACTCACATGAAGCTGACTGAAGTAAAACACATTTAAGTTTGGTCAACTAATTTAATTCTTCAAGCACACATTCCAGCAATACAATATCTTGAGGTTAACAAAGTATGAACCACTCACTTTCTGAAGGGATATAGTTTACCCACAATATTCAATGCTGGAGATATGATTCCTCAAACAGGATCGTTCTCTGTGTAGCTGTCCGTGAGCTTGCTGGATACCAGATGATAACAATAATGCTCGGAACCTTTTGCAAGAGGAGACTGCTGTAGCTTGAACAGCTAGTTGACCATTGGCTTTATTATTATATATATAAAATTATAACTAAAGATAGCATTTGGGGCCCTGCCAAGGAGAAGAAAATTGCATGTTAAGATCAAACGCACATGTGTCATGAAAATGGGCATTCAGACAAATTCAAACTAATACTCACAGCGCCTACTGAATCATTGATTATGATAAGCTTTTCATCTTGACGCTAGCCAGCCTTGCCCCATATAACATCCCGTATACCTTTAGGTCCTTGCCTTTGAGGTTTGAACCTTTTTTGGTTTTTTTTTTTTTTTTTACCATTTACTAAAGTATCCTTTTTTTTTGTAACAATGTGAAAAGACTTTACAATTAATTATTCTATGTATTGAATTTGTGTGTTTGTTGTATTAAATGATTTCACACAAATAAGATATATATTTTATTATTAACATTTTAAATAGTGTCAAACATACATCAACGCCATCTACATCATCATCAACAAGATACTCAACTTGGGACACTTCAATATCGAACATGTGTCTGACGGATGACGCCAGATGTCGCTAACATATGCATTGGCAATTTTTAATCGTTACAAGAGGTACTCGCAAGTGGTTTTGTAAAACACCGACGGATCGCGATTCAGGCTAGTTTATTGTAAACTAGGGCCCGCCCCGGCTTCGCCAGTGTCAAATTGTATAAAAAATCTACCTCATTTCTCACTCTATCTATTGCATGAAATTTTCATTAGTTTCTGAATTTATCACTAAAAGACGCGGCAGTGGTCTGATTTATAATATGTAGTGATACTGTGAAGGTATTTATAATTTATTTTTGAACTATACTGACTTCTTTTTGAAACAAGTCTTTTTATTACAAAATAATTAATGAAATTTACTGACAGTATTAATATTGAGTCTATATAGTAATAAAATTAATTAAAAGAGGAACACATATAAGAGTGTGCTGGACCTTCAAGAAAGCACACGAACAGCAACTGCATACAAGTGAAATGAAAATGCTCCGATAGGTAGGCGGAGTAACCCGTCTAGACAAAGTGCGAAACGAGTATGTCAGGGGTTCGTTCAAAGTAGCACCAATTAGCTAGAAGGTCGAAGAAAGCAGACTGCGTTGGTACGGCCACATCCTGAGACGTGGAGATGACAACCCTATCAAAAAGGCTCTATATATCCCCGTTCGACCGCGAGGTCAAACATGCAGATAGAGGTCCAGAAGGAGAACCTAAGCACTTACCCGGAACAGAGCTATCTGACGCAGACGTACAACCCCGACAAAGAAGAATTTCCTCACTCTTTTCAGTGAGGAAAATCAGGAAATAACAGAAAAAACGTATTATTAACGCAGAATACAGAATGATTCGTAATTGGTAATTGGGTGCGTTTCCTGAAATGGTGTTTTCTGGAGCCAATTTGTTATTTTTGACCCCTATGACTTCGCTCTTTGGTTATTTTGACCCCAAGTTATCGGGTTCAAAATTAAATTAAAAAAACCCCGCCACGCATGCCTCATATTCGCGTCTGGGGATCGCTACTCAATGAAATAAAAACCAAAATAAAGCTAGGCTATCGACGTGGTTGAATACTGGTCGAAGAAAATTTAGTGAGGGAATCATCGACACGAAGAAGAAGAGAAAACCAAACTAACAACGTGCTTATCCATACCTAATTACCGTGAATTAGTTCTTACCTGCTGTTAACTCTGGCGGTCTTTTGATGCGAGTACGAGGCTTATATTTACTTTTAGGAGGTTGCGATGCCGCTTGTTATCAGAGGTAATGTCGCAGCTAAGGCGGGCCGTGATGTCGTATGGAGGTTCCCAGGTCCCATATGATAACGCGGCTGATGGTTGGAGGCCGCGGCGGGTGAGGAGTGCCGGTATTGCGGTGCGCCGCTCTCCCTTCCTTCCACGGCCTGGACGGGGCGCTACCGTCTGATGGCGGACGCGGTGGGAACGCAGGGGAGTTCCATATCCCCTGCGGCCAAAAATTGGGAGGTGGCGGGGCCACTGACCAGACCCGTCTCAGGGGGACCAAAGGCGCCATGCACGGGGTTGTCTGGCGCCCATGTGCTGGTTTGTCCCTGGGGTGGCGTGCAATGTGTTCTTGTGCGCCGGTGATGCGGGGTATTGCCCAGAGGACGGTCCGGTGGCTGAGAGCCGCGGTGGGTTTGCGGTGAGTGCTAAAGCGTACCCGTGTTCCCACCATAAGCGTCACAGGAGAACACCGTGGAGTTTTAGTGGGTTGGAGACCCACATAACTTAGCTATCTCCCCGTGGTAACGCAGTATGCATGAGCATTTCTCCACGCAAAAAAAAACTAAGGCATATGAGACACAGGGTTTGTATTAATAAGACAGGTGTTGGGTATAATAACTATGATCTTCTGTAACATTTGTGCTATGACTGTATGTTTTCTCATTAGTGTTTGAGTCAAGAGAGTCATTTATTAATTATCACTGTGCATGGTATGCACTATAGGCTGACATTGGCTCACTGCCTAGGGAGTAGAAATTCATTTAGAACAAGCCTTTTTGACTGCTTTTATAGACGCTGCAGAATATACTCGTAGTTATACCAACTCGCAAGGTAATTTTCCTCTTGAAGACATCGAGAGAAGGGTTATCGCGTAGGGAGATCTTCTTTACTTATAAGAATTTATATATTATAAAGTCGTCGTAACATACGAGTACTAAAGTATTTTTAGGATTCCGTACCCAAAGGGTAAAAACGGGACCCTATTACTAAGACACCGCGGTCCGTCTGTCTGTCTGTCTTTCGGTCTGTCTGTCTGTCACCAGGCTATATCTCATGAACCGTGATAGCTAGACAGTTGTAATTTTCACAGCCGATAATCATTTGCTATAAGTCAATGGTCATTACCCTCGCTACAAACATTGCTTTATTCAATATTACTACTAACCATGTGCACCTACCACTTCATCCTACTTGGAAGAGTGCGGAAGACTTTTTTTTCACATTTCGGTCATCTGCCGCCTCCTTCATCCAAGCGGGCGTGGTGAAGCTGGTGGAATCCTACTATCAGTATTGTTTTTTTATTACTATTGTCTGTATAATCATCCATGACTGTTGAAAATTACTGAATAAATCGTCCTGCCAAAACCCTGGAGTTTTCCTTTCTGCCAGAGCATATTACATAAGTACATTTAAATAACAAATACCAATACATTTTACAATTCTACATTTGTTACGGAACCCTAAATGTGTGAAGTCCGACACGCACTTGGCCGATTTTTTCATACAAAACCGTTCTCTCTTTACGATTTTTATACACAATCAAATTATTTAGCTTAATTCACTTTACTCCAAAAAGTCACCGAACCAGCGCAGCGTCAACGACCACACAACTCTAATATAAACACAACTAACTTTTAATACTACACTAAACTAAACTGAATAGACACACTGACGGTTAAACTGCACTAAACACGATTAAGTTTAGTCACTATTTACTACTAAGAGGTGATTGTGTTCATAAAAGTGAACGGTCTCCTCAACTTTTAGTATTCAATGTGCATTTTGTTGGTTGTTTTATTAAAAAGATAATTTTGGCTCCTGGCTCCTTCTAAACCATTATTCTAAGATATTTTGCATTGGTCTTAGATTTGAACAGTGTTAATGTACTGAAATCAAGGTCTGTCTTTTATTTATTAAAATGTCATACACATTTGGATAACTAAAGTTGAGTTGCGATTTGAATAAATCTGTCAGCTTAAAATGCCTCCTGGCATTTTAAGCTACATAAAACTGATACGTATTTAGAAGAACTAAAACTTTTTTGTTTCGTATAATTGTATCAAGAAGATTACAAGCGTGCTTCATCGTCGACCACATCATCGCTTACCATCTAGTGAGTTAGTGGTTAAGCTCAAACCTATAGAAAAAAAAAGAAAATCTAATCAAATTATATCTCAACCTATTTATTACTCACTAGCTGACCCCCGCGGCTACGCTCCCGTCAACTGGCTATATACCTACCTACCACCTACCTACATACCCTACCTACCTACTCTACCTACCTACCAACCTACTCACCTGCCCTAACGATCAACCTATCTACCCTACCCTACCGTATCCTACATACCTTCCTACCCTACCCTATATACCTACCCTTTCCTATATACCCTACTTACTCTACCCTACCTACCTACCCACCCACCTAACCTACCTGCCTACCCACCTACACTACCCTACCTACAAATTTGTTAAACTATTTATTTGAATAAGAATTAATACTACAATACGTAAAACAAAAAAAAATAATCAACTTTTATTTCTACCAGCAATCTAATTAAATATTAAAACACAAAAGCTGCTATTGTGACTTAACTATAATAGTGAGATATATTCTCCTACAGACTAATTGGGTATATTCTCTTACGCACTTACACTCTTATATTCTCGCGCACGGCTGACGCAGTGGTTGAGCTATTGACTGCTGCTAATAATAATAATAATGAGGCGTTACCCACCTGCTCCATAAGACAGGTAGTCCCGCGGAATCCAAGAATTATAGACCAATCACATGCTTATCAACGGTTTATAAACTTCTTACATCCATCCTGAGAGCAAAAATTGATAAACACATTGAAAGTAACTCAATAATGTCTACCTCTCAGAATGGATGTAGGAATGGGTCCCGCGGCACTAAGGAGCTACTCCTCATTGACATGGCCATAAGCCAGCAGGTTCGTCGATCCCGCAAGGATCTGTCGACATGCTGGATAGACTACAAGAAGGCATACGACTCTGTGCCACATACATGGCTCATGAGGGTGCTGGAGTTGTACAAAATAGATGCAACTCTATGCACCTTCCTTGAATCATGTATGGGGCAATGGAAGACAGTCCTTCGATATCCAGGATGTCGACCGATTCAGGGGGATGATGAGCCTGTATGGATTAAGCGGGGCATATTTCAGGGCGACAGTTTGAGCCCACTTTGGTTCTGCTTAGCCCTGAATCCTCTAAGTACACTGCTGGAGGATTCAGGACTAGGCTATCGGTTGAGAAGAGGTGGTCAGGTCATATCTCACCTCCTTTACATGGATGATCTGAAACTCTTTACCCCCAATAAATTCCAACTGACGGAGCTACTGAAGGTAACTGAAACCTTCAGTAACTCCATCAGGATGGAATTTGGTGTGGAAAAATGTGCAGTCATGCATGTAAATCAAGGTGAGATTATGGAATCCGAGGGAATTCAACTCTTGAATTCCATACACCTTAGACACCTCTCCTCGACCGAAACTTACAAGTATTTGGGTATGTCGGAAGCGTTGGGCATCAACAGTACTGACATGAAGCAACTGCTGAAGGAGCGTTTCTTTGGCCGCCTGAAAAAGGTATTAAATAGCCTTTTGTCGGGCGGAAATAAGGTGCGTGCCTTCAACAGTTGGGTCATGCCGGTTTTGATGTACTCTTTCGGCATACTCAAATGGACTCAGACCGAGCTCGACGCCCTCGATAGGAGGGTCCGGACACTACTGACCGCAAACCGGATGCATCACCCACGATCATCGGTGATGAGACTGTACATCTCGCGGAAGTGTGGGGGTCGAGGCTTTTTAAATGCCAAGACTCTCTCTCTCTTCTTCACAACCGCGAGGTGCAGCCTCAGAGAATACTTTTTAAATGCTGAAGTGGGTATGCACCGGGATGTGGTCGCAGTGGACAAGGGACTCACCCCGTTGTCCATGGCTAAAGAGAACTGGCGCAAGCCTGTAATACTATCGACTGATGAACGCAAAGAGGTATGGCAAGGCAAGGAGCTACACGGGCGCTTCTATCGGGCTCTCCATGGGCCCGATGTAGATTTCCCAGCGTCCGTATCCTGGCTACGTTTCGGTGACCTTTTCGGGGAAACTGAAGGTTTTGTCTGTGCAATTATGGACGAAGTTATCCTGACGAATAACTACCGGAGACATATACCACCGTCCTGGTGAATCCATCAGACATATTATCTCTGGTTGTTCTCGCCTGGCTAACGGCGAGTACTTACACAGACATAACCAAGTGGCCAGGATTATTCACCAGCAACTTGCTTTGAAATACAATCTGGTGGATTCTGAGGTACCGTATTACAAGTATGTGCCCGACCCAGTTCTCGAAAATGACCATGTCACGTTGTACTGGGATCGGTCTATCATCACTGATAGGACTATTGTTGCCAATAAGCCGGATATAGTGGTGATAGACCGATTAGCGCGCCGCACAATGATAATCGATGTCACCATCCCACATGACGAGAACCTCGTGAAAGCTGAGAAAGAGAAACAAATCAAGTATCTCGACTTAGCACACGAGGTTGTCGACATGTGGGATGTGGACTCGGCGATCATTGTGCCGATTGTCGTTACGGCCAACGGCTTGATGGCCAATAGCCTCGATGAACATCTATCGAGGCTGTCATTACACGGTTGGATCAAGGGTCTGATACAGAAGGCAGTACTTCTCGATACGGCTCGCATTGTGAGGAGGTTCCTGTCTCTGAAGCCCTAACCACCGGTAGCTTGGACCCTGTTCCCGATACCGGTTGGCCTCTATTTTTTATATTTTTAAATGTTTTTAAGTTTTCTTTTTATTAATATTTGAAAATGTATAAAGTAAGAACAAGAATAAATAAAGGAAATAATAATGAGTACTTTAATCATGTATTACATAATTGATATGTACCAACAATAGTTTTCTCAGCGCACGCCTAATTATTGCAATTTTCATAAGGATCTCAATTTTTTTTTAAATAATTTATAGTCTATGTTATTCAGGCATAATGTAGCTTTCAATAAGTCAAAGAATTTTTTAAATCGGAGCAGTAGTTTCGGCGCCTATTCGGTACAAACAAACAAACACACAAACAAACAAACAAAAAAATCTTTCCTTTTTATAATATTGGAATAGACTATATCATTAAAGTTCAACGTACTTAATGCCACTAATAAATTCGTCACCTCTAAAGTGTGACATTTTACCAGCGATAACGATTGTTGACAATTCCAAAATGGACGGGTTTGACATCATCATCATCACCTTAAAGTAGTCCACAGCTAGCAAAAGGCCTCTCCAATTGCACGCCATTTACTTCGAATTAATTCGGCAACTGTCGTCCTTGCGAAGATCTTCGCTCCACCTAGGCCGAAGGTTTGACATACGGTAGTAAAATGCCACGCGTCAATCCCAAAAATTTTAGCACTTTGACAATCGTTATAACCGATAGAATTTCCAGAGCCCAAGAAACTCTTTTCGAATCTTTCACTACCAACTTAATTACTACCCAAAAATAAAGTCATTTTCAAAACCAATAATTGTCACCCACTTCCGTAAAGCAACAGATGGCAAGTAATTTCCATCATACAAACAAACCTCAAAAAAGTTTAAACAGAAACTCAAAACTATTAGTAGGACACACATCTTTACGTGGTAGCGCCTCAGGCCGTTGTAATTTCCCAGGGGAATGTCTAAGTCACAGAATAGATAAATAGGTACAGAAGGCCAGCTCCATAACATCAAGCGTAAACGCACGCAAGACACGCTGCACATACAGCAAGTGCAAATGCACTGGCGACTGGCATTTGTTTGACACAATGAAAACATACAAACGGGTAAGACCCGAGCACAGTGAGCACCCTATAATTTATCGTAGTGTGACTTAAACAAACAAACAAAAATTCATTTATTTGCGTAAATAAGGTACAGAAGGTTGGTAAAATGTACAAAATTGTTCTCTTACTCTGCCTTTAATTTCGGCGTGCAAACATAAAATAGAGTTTAATGATCATAATCATGCAGTCACTAAACAGATAAGCCCATTAAAATTGTATTAGTGAATTAAATAAATGTCAATATACTATGAAAAATTAATAAAGATAATAATCACAAGTGTCAATAATGGGCGAGATTTACCACACAATAGTAATAACCAAATACAAAATCATAACAATCATAATTAAAAATAAAAATAAAAATTAATAATAATAAAGATAATAATCATGTCAATAATGGGCGAAACCCGCCACACAATAACAGAAACCAATGACAAAACAATTAAAATCATAATTTAAAAAATAATAAAGATAATAATCATAAGTGTCAATAATATTCATGTCAATAATGGGCGAAATTTGCCACACAATAATAAAAACCAATGACAAAACAATAACAAACATAATTTAAAATTACCGTGGAATTTACAAAAAACTTACAATTACAACACGATAGGAACGTCACAAAAGAAGAAGGCAAACTGTACGGAAATGAATAAAGCTTTATGCCTAACCCAATGATTTCCGTTTCTGAGACACGGGCCTCAATTTTGTTAGAATTCAAAGACCGAATTTATAAAAAGCGACCATAGACGCATACAGTACAGCAAGTCTATCTTGCCTAGTGATGGATCAATTTTTATAGATAGTAATTTCGTTGAGTTCGATTAAAAGTGGGCTAGATAAGAGAGTTTTTTTCCCCCTTTTCTAGGGTTCATCAATAAGATGGACCCTAATCTTATTACAATTTAGCCTTATAAATAGACTAATAAGTAATTTAATTATAACCTAAACTATTACATTGTCTTTACTAAGAATGTGTCCAGTAGCACTTTTTTTATTGTCTCTATTAAGGCGAATACACTTCGTTCTTGTGTTTATTTGGTAGCACTTTCGTACGTTACACTATTCACATTCACTAAACACTAACTCGAACGGTTTTCTTCTTTTTAGTCTTAGATAAGCGAGTAACACAAAAAAAAAACTATTTCCTACCGCAAGTGCGCTTGCACTTACCGTACGCAGACGCATGTCTATGTGTGTGTGTGCGTTGTCACTCGTTGTATGTGGATGACCTTCTGTACTTTTCTATTCTATGGTCTAAGTCCCCCGATCCAACAGGGCTGTTTAATCAACGTTCTGCTTATGTTCCGGTTTGAGATTACTATGTTACTTGATACCTGATGGTGGTAACGGCTTTTATGTAGGTATATACAGGGGTAACGAGAAATTGGTTTTGGATAAGGTTGAAGGTAAAATTTTGATTGAAATAATTTTGATAAGAGAATGTGTAAGTATCCTTGATACGACTCTTGATGAATGTAAAACTGTAGATTGATAAATAGTACGCATTTTACGTTTTTTGCTATGTTCCAAAATATTTCAGAGAAATAATTTAAGTCTGGTTATTTTATTATTTATTTTATTTATAAAAATAAGTTGTTGTCCTCAGGATTACACAAAGCACACCATTTAGACCCATGGGGTCTGTCTTAGTATGCCGTGGTCTGGAATTTAATCAACGTGTTGTTAGTGAATCAAGGTATTATCAAGTCAATATAGTGTTGTTTCAGCTTGCGCTTTACATTTTTACTGTTCATTGAGTCTCTATACATGCATGGTCAAGACTTTCCAGGTCCTTTTATTACATGGAGCTCACTAGCGTTTCTGAAACGAATTGTATTTTAAAATGAAAAAGAATACTGCTCACACATTTTTCTCAACGCCACGCCGTGTCGTAAGATGCTTCCCTAAGGGAAGCTGGGGGATACGATATTCAAAAAGGTCAAGTGCGTAGAGGAAAAACTTCACATTTACAAGAAAACATGTGTCAAAACGTACGGTTAAGGAATGAATGTTTTAGTTAGAAAGCTATTTATCATCGTTCAGACATTGTGATAAAATAAAGTAAATGCGAACATTGCATTTACGGGAAGCTTCATGAATTACTCGTATGTTCAAAATCAAACTATTTTATTTAAACTAAACCTATTAAATGTAGTTTTGAATTGTCAACAAAAATGAAGGCCGTACCCTGACCAAAAAATCAGCATGAGATATGAGCATTCCTATTGGCCTAGCGGCATTGGTGGCGCATGAATTACGGTAGTGAATACGCCCAGATTTTAGAATAAAATCTTTATAAAATCGAATATTGGTCTTTTGAAAAAAATAAAACTTAAAAAATGTTCGTTATCATTGTCTATCCATTAGTGTTAGTATAAAAATATTTAATGAACACTTTACGAGGAGATGCTTGCTATCAATAATTATTTCACATTTTTATGGTATTGTTGGAAGGAGATTAGAGACACATATACCTCTTTAAAAAAAAAGTGTACTACCATTTTAGAAACAACATTATGTAGAAATATAATGTATTTTTATTAATTGATATTTCTTTTTTAATAAAGAGTAGATAGCTCTTTAAAACTGCACAAAATTCGACTAGCGCGGCGTTTTGCTCGGGGAGGCGCCTTAAGCCAGTTGCACAATTTACAAGCGTCAGTAGGACTATAAGGCTAAGAACATGCAAGAAACTACACTCTTTTCCATCATAAAGTTCAATTATTTGGTTACATTATTCTTGTTGCAAAATTACATACGAGTTTATTATAATTATGTGAGAACGATGTGAAAAGCCGTGCACGTAAAAGCGTCTGGAGTAAAACAAACGACCCCAAAATACAATAATTAATTAAAAACAGGCCGAGGCGGCCAAGTTATGACTGATGGCACCCGTTGACGAACATGATTCATGGATTGCCACTACAGCTCAACAATCATAATGGGATCCGAATGATCCAACACGTCATGTCTCACCATCAGACAGACATTTGAGAGAGCATGACATACTCTTGACTGCCAGGGCACATTCAACTCAACGTTAGAAATAATAGGTACAATAAACAGTAGATTTACAGTTTATTATGTACCAACATAGAAATCATATAATATATATGTCGCATCAAGGCTGGCCGAGAGATGCAAACCATCGGGAAGTCAGGATGTATTCCCTAAGCTTAAGACATCCTGTGTGGGCAGGTAGGTGGGTCAATCGTGAAAATGAAATCACACAAATTATTCGATACACTGAGTATATTCAAATAGACACAAGTTACATTCTTGCTTACTAATATTACGGATCGACACTGATTCTACGACGTCTTAGCTCTACGGCTGTCAGTACTCAACTGCTCTATTCTGCTGTCCCCACTACGCAAGCGGTTAGAAAAAGTGCGCCAATGCGTAGTTGCTCTTGATTGCCGCTAGGGGCGTGCTTGTGATTTGACTTTACGTCCGTACTATTGACTAAACCCGACATATACAATATGCAATACAAAACAATATACAATTCACTGGATGCGAGACGCACAGGGTCTGTCCATGTGTCCCCAAGCCATGTGTGCGCGACGCCTGGAGAAGGCCTGTTTTCAGCAGTGGACGTCTTTCGGCTGAGATGATGATACCTACTTAATATTCTTCGATGATTGATTGGTAAAAATACAATAACATGTATAGTTTTTCAATTAAAGTTATTTACAAAAAATCAAGTATACTTCTTTATCATCTCATTATGTTTTTTTACCCTCTTGATACATAGCTATATCTAAAAATAAATGCTGTGAAAATCACATCTCAAATTATAACTTATGTAGTCAAATATTAATCCAACGATTCACACTTCCACTCACTGCTGAGGCTCAGGCCTCCTCTCTGTGAGAGGGAATTGGCCGTAATCACGCAGGCCCAGATCGGGTTGGTGGATGTCACATATCTTCGATTTTTTGGTTCTGGGGCATGCCGGTTTCCTCACGATGTTTTGCTTCACCGTTTTGAGAGCAGTGGTGATGAAATAATTTACACAAAGTTAACCAACTGCTTGGGATATCCTCACAAATCACAAAAATATCTGCGAGCACGGTATTGCCCCGCCAAGTCGAGCCAAGCGAAGCGTAAGGTGAGAAATGTATACACTGTTTATTACTTGTCAATTACACAATAGTTCTTGTAATAACGAAATATGGCGACGAGGAGTTGCGCATACGAAATACGAGAAACCTTTATGTGTCGACTTATAGTAACGAGGCATGTGACGGTAGCGAAACGCCAAGCCATATATTTTGACTAAAGTATAGAGTTTGTGAAGTTAGGGCTTGTAGAGTTAGAAGCTTGGCTCTACACGAGATCTAATAAGTTTTGACAGTTCGTTTTCTATGTTCTCATCTTGGGAACATTTTACATGAAAATGTTTTTGGTGGGATTTCTTTTTCCATTCATTAATTGAAGCATCTCGACACAATAATATTGCTAACAGGAAAAACTGGGCATTAATTTTCCATGCAAAAATTTGTAAATATTATTTTACTGGGACAATTTCTGGAAAATAAAAATGGCTGTGTTTTAGAAACATTTAAAGCATGGCAGCGTATTGGTCCGCCATAATTATGTTTGTGAGGATCACGTCACCCTCTGCGGTATGTCTGTCATCATCTGTGACCGACATACCGCCATATAGGCTCTGTTTTAATTCTTTATTTAGATTTAAAAGTAGAATTATTTTTATAATAAATTAGAATTAGATTACACTATTTAGTCGATATCCATTGGACGAATGTTGTCAAAATAATAATTTGTTCAATGTAAGAATGAACGAATTATTCGATCAGAAATTTCTGTTCTATTTTTTTTCTTAATTGGACCTGTAATAAACATCGCTATTTGTCTATTATGGCTATTTTATATATTGTAATTTTTGATTCAAGTATTTTATTTTTACAGGCTATTACAAATATGGGTCACTGAGATTGTTAAATGGCTCTGTTTGCCTTGGAAGGATAGTAAATTGCCTATACAAGACTTCAACACCTTAAATGATATAATAGACAAGATCTTAATGAATGTTAGGGTTAGTGCTGCAGAAACTAGCAGGTGTGACGCAAAAGAAAGACGAGATAACTTATAAAACACGTTTATTACGTTTTAACAAAAGGCAAGATAGCCGCGTGCGCATCGATCCGCGTTTGGTGGCAAACTTGACGGGACCCATATAGTCATGTCAGCAAGAGTCCCGCCTCTATGGTTAAACTTATAACTAGGGATGTATCTACCTATACACTAACAAGTAGGTACTTAAGTAACTACGTTAAAACATTACTTGTGTTTAGAACTATTGAGCGCGTCGCTAACAATAACTTTATTCAATATTTTAATTTTACTGTACTAAATCAATGATGCTTAATATTATGTTTTACTTTACCTACTTCAGTCTTTGTTTTATATTTATTGAGCCTGACCTTAACTTTAACAAACACCTCGAGCCGTTTCAGAAGTTGCCCTATTTCATCATCTTCATTGGATTCTGAGCCATCTGAGTCTTCTTCTCCTTCTTCTTCAGAGTCCTCTGGTGGTCTTGGCTTATCTTCTCCATCTTCAGGTGAAGCATCATCTGGTTCCTGTTCCACTGAATCATCAGGTTGTAAAGTAGTAGATGTTACCTGGTCACTTGGGGTAGTGGTGGAGGAAGGGTTAGTGATGGTGGAAGGGGTAGTAGTTATGGTGGAAAGAGTTTCAGTTGTGGTGGAAGGGGTAATAGTTGTGATGGAAGGGGTTGTCGTTGAGGAAGGGGTAGTGTTGGTGAAAGGGATAGTAGTTGTGGTGGAAAGGGTTTCAGTTGTGGTGGAAGGGGTAGTAGTTGTGGTTGGAATAGTGGTGGTGGAAGGGCTAGTCGTTGTGGGAGGGGTAGTTGTGGTGAAAGGAGTAGTAGTTGTGGATGGGGTAGTGGTGGAGGAAGGGGTAGTGATGGTGGAAGGAGTAGTGATGGTGGAAGAGGTAGAAGTTGTGGTGAAAGGGGTAGTAAATGTGGAAGCGGTAGTTGTTGTGAAAGGGGTAGTAGTTGTGGAAGGGGTAGTGGTGGTGGAAGGGCTAGTCGTTGTGGAAGGGCTAGTTGTGGTGAAAGGGGTAGTAGTTGTGGAAGGGGTAGTGGTGGTGGAAGGGGTAGTTGTGGTGAAAGGAGTAGTAGTTGTGGAAGAGCTCGTGATGGAGGAAGGGGTAGTGATGGTGGAAGAAGTAGTGATGGTGGATGAGGTAGTAGTTGTGGTAAAAGGGGTAGTCGTTGTGGAAGGGGTAGTGGTGGTGGAAGGGGTAGTGGTGGTGGAAGGGGTAGTGGTGGTGGAAGGGGTAGTGGTGGTGGAAGGGGTAGTGATGGTCGAAGGAGTAGTGATGGTGGAAGAGGTAGTAGTTGTGGTGAAAGGAGTAGTAGTTGTGGATGGGGTAGTTGTTGTGAAAGGGCTAGTCGTTGTGGAAGGGGTAGTTGTGGTGAAAGGAGTAGTAGTTGTGGATGGGGTAGTGGTGGAGGAAGGGTTAGTGATGGTAGAAGGAGTAGTGATGGTGAAAGAGGTTGAAGTTGCGGTGAAAGGGGTAGTAGTTGTGGAAGGGCTCGTCGTTGTGGAAGCGGTACTTGTGGTGAAAGGGGTAGTAGTTGTGGAAGGGGTAGTTGTTGTGGTTAGGCTAGTCGTTGTGGAAGAGGTAGTGGTGGTGGAAGGGGTAGTAGTTGTGGATGGGCTAGTTGTTGTGGAAGGGGTAGTGATGGTGGAAGAGGTAGTAGTTGTGGTGAAAGGGGTAGTAGTTGCGGAAGGGGTAGTCGTTGTGGATGGGCTAGTCGTTGTGGAAGAGGTAGTGGTGGTGGAAGTGGTAGTAGTTGTGGATGGGCTAGTCGTTGTGGAAGGGGTAGTGATGGTGGAAGAGGTAGAAGTTGTGGTGAAAGGGGTAGTAGTTGTGGAAGGGGTAGTGGTGGTGGAAGGGCTAGTCGTTGTGGTGAAAGGGGTAGTAGTTGTGGAAGGAGTAGTTGTGGTGAAAGGGGAAGTAGTTGTGGAAGGGGTAGTTGTTGTGGTTAGGCTAGTCGTTGTGGAAGAGGTAGTGGTGGTGGAAGGGGTAGTAGTTGTGGATGAACTAGTCGTTGTGGAAGGGGTAGTGATGGTGGAAGAGGTAGTAGTTGTGGTGAAAGGGGTAGTAGTTGTGGAAGGGGTAGTCGTTGTGGATGGGCTAGTCGTTGTGGAAGAGGTAGTGGTGGTGGAAGGGGTAGTAGTTATGGATGGGCTAGTCGTTGTGGAAGGGGTAGTGATGGTGGAAGAGGTAGAAGTTGTGGTGAAAAGGGTAGTAGTTGTGGCAGGGGAAGTAGTGGTGGAAGGGCTAGTCGTTGTGGAAGCGGTAGTTGTGGTGAAAGGGGTAGTAGTTGTTGAAGGGGTAGTATTTGTGGATGGGCTAGTCGTTGTGGAAGGGGTAGTGATGGTGGAAGAGGTAGAAGTTGTGGTGACAGGGGTAGTAGTTATGGAAGGGGTAGTGGTGGTGGAAGGGCTAGTCGTTGTGGAAGGGGTAGTTGTGGTGAAAGGGGTAGTAGTTGTGGAAGGGGTAGTCGTTGTGGATGAACTAGTCGTTGTGGAAGAGGTAGTGGTGGTGGAAGGGGTAGTAGTTGTGGATGGGCTAGTCGTTGTGGAAGGGGTAGTGATGGTGGAAGAGGTAGTAGTTGTGGTGGTGGAAGTAATAGTGGTTTCTTCTTCTTCTTGCAGATTCTCGAAATCAATCCCCGTTACTTGTTGGAACCATGATAAATACGGCCCCGTACGAGTGAAACCTGACAGGAATGAACACATTTTATTAAAAACTTACCAAGGTTTTGCTTCCTTGGCGAATGCCACAGAACTGTGCCATTTTAAGTTAAGAGTAGCTCAATGACTCGGTGATAGTGTAGTTTTCTATGAATGTTTTTTTTATTTAATTTACTGGGTCAGTACTTCTAAAGATTACCACACCAAAAAACAAACCATTTGTTTTATAATATTGGAATAATAATTTTTACCACTGGAATTAAAAGAAAAATTATTTAATAAAAATATTTTTTACAAAAAATCAAACCGACCGAATTCCAAAGAAAACACTTCAAAGCGAAAAATAACTCTCTTTTCCGAAGTCGGTGTTCCGTTATTCGACACCGACTTATTATTCGCTTTGAAGTGTTTTGTTTTGAAGTCGATTTGAATTTTTGTAAAAATGACTTTTATTTTCCTCTTTTTAGTTTAGGTAAGACCTCCAATTAACATGAAAACCATTAATAGCCAAATAATATCTCATGAAGATTCCAATAAGCCCAAACACGACTAGGATACATTGTTTTATTTCGGAGTTCCAGTGGCCATTGTAGTCTTCTTCATCAGTTCCACTTCACCAAATGATACTTTTTGATTGCGAATGATTGCATCATTGATGGAAATACCAAAATCGCTATATGTATCCCTATAATATTTGAGAAGTTCCCTCGATTTCTCTAAGATCTCATCATCAGATCCTGGTTTCCTTATCATGGTACCACCGTTGGGATATCTCCTTTCCAACAAAAAAAAATCATCAAAGTCGGTTCATAAATGACGAAGTTATCCGCGAACACACATAAAAAAAAACACATATACGGTCGAATTGAGAAACCTCCTTTTTGGGAAGTCGGTTAAAAATATAATAAAACGCGCGCAATCCTACCGATATATTTTAAAAGACTTGTAAAGAAGCTCTATCTGTCACTGTTATCTTACTCTTGTTGCGAGCTGTATTGTTTTCCTGCCTATATATTTATATGTATTTATTTATGTTTATTATTTAGTATTTTGTATTTACTATGTTTGTAACTAATTATTCGATTTAAAATTGCTCCAAGTGCAACCCCATGTCGTGACCAGGCTATCACTGTCCATTCGAGCTTGCCTGAAAGAGACCAAAGATCGTGATAGGCATCCCTGTTGTATGTTTGTTTTTATTTTAAGGTTTCCGTTTATATTATTGTTTTTATCTTGGTGTAAACAAAAAAGAATATTAAAAAAACAGTTATTACCACTAGGCCGGTTCAAGTTGCAGTTGTTTGACCAGAAGGAGCCAACTCCGATTAGGGTTGGAATTCCGTTCGGCCCAACACGCACCAATGGGGCACCACCATCTCCCTAGTACCAAGAAGGAAACTTATTAAACAAAATATAGCAAGATGAACGAATTAATGAACGGTGGAACCAAGAGTGTCATCTGTAATTTGTACGTCAAGTGTCTTAAATTTATTTAGTGTTAACTTCTTCTACAAACACGAGAAGTTTCAAGAAATTTTATGGCTTGAAATTTACGCCAGTTATTTTGCATAAACGGGGGAGAAACGTAGAAGAAAACGTGTGAGTAATGTTTTCGTAAATTTTGTTCGAAGGATTTATTCGTTTATGAACTGTCAGAAAAAAAGATTTTTGCAAATCCGTTTATTTATTATGACGGAGTTATGCCTGAAAATACATACAAAAAAGAACATCCGAATTGAGGACCTCCTCCTTTTTGGGAAGTCGGTTAAATAGTTCACTAAGTCGAAAACAATCCATTTTGGATCGAAAAGGCTCCAACAAGGGTGAAGTTGCAAATTAGTTCATAATATTATATCACAGTTACGTCGTGCGTCGCAACTTTTAAACTGAATAGACCAGCATCCGTAGAATACATTCAAATCCCTTTCAAAATCGGGAGGATGCACAATGCACACAGCGTGTTTTGTTTAATTCTAAACTTCATATGAATAGTGCGATCTTAAGAGCTCCAGAGCCTTGAACATAGAAGCCGAATTGCCAGCTTGTCGGACTTATATCGGTTACATTTCAGTGAGTGAGCGATGGAATTGCTCAATTTGATTTCGCCTAGCCCTTTCCATCATCGGACTACAAGACGTACGGCAATGCACCATCGTTACATGGTGGACATTCCAGCCATACGCACAAAGCGTTTTACGAATACTTTCATTGTGTGTACAGCTAAAGAGTGTACCTACCCGCTGGAGTCTTTGTTTCCTGATACCTACAAAGTAAAGTTTAAATAAAGAGTGACTAGGTTACTTCTAGGCAAGCGTGCTACACCGTCAACCACTTTATCGCTTGCCATCAGGTAGATAGTGTACAAATGCGAGCCCATCTGATCGTTAAAAAGAAAAATAAAAAAGCTTAAATCTTACTCTGCATAAAGACTGTGAAGTGACGTTGAAGGATCGTGCGCAGATGGTGGTGTTAACGACGATGAAGTTGAAGTAATACCAAATGCACGACACGTTGGAGATCGCCTGAAGATATACCCATCTCAGCACCTCGGAAACAGAACCTAGTACATAAAAATAAAATAATTAAATTTAATCTACATCGATGTCTTGTGAAGACTTAGTCACCCAAAGGGCAAAGGAGAGGGCAATGCTCAGCGTTTTCTTTGCGTGATCAAATCAGATATGAAGACATCTACAAGAGATGCAGGGTTACTGACATAGCCCAAAGAATTGTCAAATTTAAATGCCAGTGGGCAGGACACACTGATCACAGATGGTTGATGATCTAGAGTGGCAACCGCGAGAAGACCCAGCGTTGGAAGGCAGAGAGATGACCAGGTTAAGGTTGCGTTAATCCGCTAGATAAGAGACGCTTGGGATCGTTAGAGTTGGCAATAATTGGGGTAGGCCTATGTCCAGCAGTAGCCTTCTTTCGGCTGAAATAATGACGATGATCAACATCGATATCATCAATCTTTTCTGGCTGATAATCATCATCTGCCTAGCCTTTTCCCAACTATATTGGGGTCGGCTTCCAGTCTTACCGGATTCAGCTAAGTACCAGTGTTTTACATGGAGCGACTGCCTATCTGACCTCCACAACCCAGTAACTGGGTAACACGGTACCCCTTGGCAAGACTGGTGTCAGATCTAAAGCTTCTGACTACCCGTAACGACTGTCAAAGATCTTCAAATGACAGCCGGGACCAACGGCTTAGCGTGCTTTCCGAGGCACGGAGGAAACTCGGTATGTTGAAATGGTCACCCATCCACAGACCGACCTCGTCAAGTGTTGCTTAACCTTGATGATCGACCTGTTATTATTTAGCCACGAGCTTCTCCACGACTTTTCTGGCTGATAATGGTACAGCAAAATGTTTGCTGGAAAAATGTCCAGCTTTTCCACAAGCGTCATCGCCAGAATGGTGTTGAAACTGGCACAAATTCTTGAATGAAGCGCGCT
Organism: Orthosia incerta; assembly: GCA_948252205.1. Classification (NCBI taxonomy): domain Eukaryota; kingdom Metazoa; phylum Arthropoda; class Insecta; order Lepidoptera; family Noctuidae; genus Orthosia; species Orthosia incerta. The sequence continues at coordinate 25,823,914 of OX411756.1, read as the reverse complement.
TGCGCATAGGTGTTAGTGAAAGATGGGCAGACAAGCAAGAAAATATTCGTTGCGCCACAAAAATAGACTAGATCTACCCTTCTCCCACCTAAAATTGCACTCATCTAGTCACGACTATGCTATGTCGATAAAAAATATAACAAATTACAGGAATACATAAAACAAATAAGTTAAACTAATATTTTTATAAATCAATGAAAACAATTATTAACAAGTAACAGCAATTGACGAATATCTGACGGATAAATTCAATAAAAAATAAAAAGATAACTGTTATCTCGATAAGTAAAATGACATTAATAATGAATTAACTTAAAATGTAACATTGACATTTTAAGTTTTAATTTTATATTAATTGTAATAAAAAATAAAGCGAGTACATTAATGAGTAACAATAATAATAAATAAAAAGACATACACATTAAGACATTAAACCAAATAAAAGCTGATAGATAACTAAAATGTTAATAAGGAAAATGTTGAACGCTATTCCTCTCTCCTAGACACCGACTGTATCTAGAATGTTGCTGTGCCCGACAGGGTCCATATTTGTTTCGGTAACTTATATTATCCACCTGTATGTACATTATGGATGCAATAAATTTAATTTGAAAGTTTTTGGGTGTTCCTCTGCGGTGCTACAGTATTGGGGCAGCAAAACATAAGCAGAACATTTACTACACTACAAGCATAACAACTATAACTTTAGAAATTCAGTGGCGTTAAGTTCAAGCAATAAACATTTCTTTTTTTTTATAACGTTGCCCCACACTAGGAATTTCATCCTGTATCGTGGGTGCGTTTACAAACACATAAACTCACATACACAACACCCAGAGCCGGAACAACTATCTGTAGATCATACAAATATTTGTTCCGTGCGGGAATCGAACCCGCGACACGCAGCGCAGCAGTCAATCGCTCAACCACTGCGCCAACCGTGCACCCAATTATTATTTTTTTGTCCTTTTGACCCCGGTAACTTGGGGTGTAAATTAACCCAATTTGGAGCCAAACCCATTGCGGTCAAAATTGTTGAAAATCGTCTGTAAAACACACCATTTCAAAGAGCGTACCCAATTACCAATCATCCCGTATTTTTTCTGTTATTTAATCAATATACAAGAAATGTGGATTCTTTTATTAGATAGATAAATCATTTATTTAGTGCACACAAAAGACACAACACAACACACAAAATCTTAATTAAATTATTACAATTTTCATGTAGGTATGTTTAAAAACAAAGTGCCAACATAAAAAGAAAAAGGAAACCGAAACAAAAGTAAAAGTGACATCAGTAATATTAATTTTGACAATCAAAACACAGTGTGGTGTGCGTCTCAAGGTTGCACCAAATGGGAGTCCAGCTCAGCACGTGTCAGGCAAATATACCTGACGCTGATATTCTGCTGGATCCCTGCAGTGACAAATGGTCGCCAAGCAGACGTGATATGTTGGTGTTGTAACAGTGTTATGCATAGAGTAATTCACGTAAGTATACCCGCAACTTTAATTTACTACTTACAATAAAAAAATATTTGTTTTTTTTTGCAGTAGAAAAAGTTCCAGTTCTTAGGCGTGTTGAATATTTTATAAATTCGTTTTGATTACTTGTAGGTATTTATAAAGTTAAATGTACAATGTATAATATAATAAATAATCTCACAATAACCAATAAATAAATGATGGTGTAGGTCCAAATATAGTAAACGATTTGGCTAAACTAAAATTAAATATGCTTACAATTATTATAAAATAAATATACGTAAATAACATAATTATGCACACAAAAGATCCACAAGTCATTTAATTACTAAATGCCTATACCGCTTATTAATAAATAAATAAAATACTGACCCGTGTTCGATGTTAAGCCATGTCCACTAGTGTAGACCCGTAGACCGTGGTAGTTGGCGTAAGCGTCAGCACGCGACTGCACCCGAATCGGCTGCAGAAACCCTGAGTGTACAGAACGACACGGTAAAATATTTACTCATCAATGTATAAAAATACAAGGCAAAGGCATACAAAACAACTCGCCAGTTACCTGGTTAATAATAACCACATCACAAGGCTGAAACGATGGCAAATATTGCAACTGGACCAGAGACACTAAATTGAGGGTGGAATATTCTGAGAATGGGAGTGTATTTGCTGAAATACCTCATGAAACACAAACAAGACAGAAAATCTGATTATGGCTGAGTAGCCGATGGCAGATATGAAATGAGTGAAAAAAAAAACAATGTATAAAACTTTGGAAATTGATTGCTGCTAAGTTCAAACTGTAAGAACTCTTTAAACTTCTCAATATGGTTCTTTTGAATCCGATAAATTGGGGTCCAAATGAACTAAATTTAGATCCCAATTATATCAAGGTCAATTTTTTTGGAAATTGGCTGTAGTACACTATAGTTGAATTTTATCATGAATTTATTTTAATGTATTTGTGTTAACAAATTATATGTAACTGTGTACTTTTAAAATTGGAATTTCGGTGTTTTTTTATTAAATGTTTTTTATTTTATTTATTTAACAATATGTGGTAGATTTAATGAGTGTAATATACCTACTCACTGGTATAAACAACACGGCGCTGTAGCTTGACTATTGAGATATCGTTTGTCTGCACATTAGTACTTTGCTGGTTGTATCTAGGATGGATGTACCATTCATTGGTTTCAAATATATACTCCGGATTGGTCAGGGACACTGCACCCGCTCTAACCACCAAAGTTACACGGCTGATTGAGAAATAAAGATATTTTAGTTTAGAACACAGAGATAGTTAAAGTTTCTATGTCAAAGGAGGATGCGACAAATTGGTCCAAGTAACCAACAGCAATGAGGTTTGCATTTTCTGAACGGGCTTTCCAAACACTCCATTTCATGTTATGGAAGATAACGTCAATTGTGTTCTAGTTTTCAAATATAGAGTTAATAGTGCCCACACGTACATCATTACTCATACACACAGCCACACCACCCAATCACACCCCACATATCTCACACACTCCACACACCTCACACAACCCACACCACGCGCACTCGACACACCTTACACACACCACACACTATTACATTCTGTTTAACTCACGAGCGAGCAAGTGTGTTTGAATTTATAATAGTTGTACTACATTTAAATGGCATTATAGCACACAGCACGCGCTCGATACAAATAATTATACTGTCTGGTAATAACGAAAAATGTAACTAACTAATTTTGTAAGTTGTACAAACATCCAAAGCTGTGGAGGAGCGGAGTCTCCTAACACAGGCGTCATAATGCTTAAAAGGAGGCTCCAATCATAAACTAATGTATACAAGTTGGTACAGAAATAAACATTTTGTATTTTGTATTTGTATTTTGTATTTGTATAAACAGTTAACAATGATAAATAGTATGAGCCACGCAACCAACAGCAATAAGGTTTATATTTTCTGAAAGGGCCTCTAGGGTCAAAAGGTAAAAAAGAAGTTCTCAAACACATTTCTCATTCAAATTGATATGTGATAGAATGTTTGGGAGATAACGGTTTCGTCAAAACTAATTTCAACCCTGTTTTGTTGGGTGGACCACATTCCATAGAAAATTTCCCATCCTCCTTTGCTTTAAGGTTCTAAGATGAGTGACTTACCGGGCAGTACAACTTGCTGCAGTAAGGATCCATTCTCTGGATACGATGGCACCTCCACATTGGCCCAGAGTACCAGTACTCTGCACCAAACGAAGGTGTGCGTGGTGTGGGATCTGGCCCGGCTGTGCCTGCCATCCTGATACTATGCGCGACGACGACGATGATAACGCCGTGTGTTCTGGGTTAAAAAGTAATTTTAAGAATAAGAATAAAGTGAATTGTTAATAAAAAAATAAAGTAATTTTTTTTTTTAATTTTAGAACAATCCATTTGTTTCGAAGCGGTCCCCAGACCGCTTAGGGACCTTGTAGTTACCTACCGATATTTTAATCATAAATCACTTTTGTGTTGACAATAATTATGTGTTCAAATTATTAAAAGCAGCAAGAATTTACTTGACGGTGGGCATTTGAGTGTAGCGATGACATGATAATTTTCTTCCTTTCTTGGTATGGGTTCCATGACGTTGGGTACTCGGTTAAGCCAATAAAACTTGGGTTGTAGTACAAATTACAGTCACGTTTATTCCAACGAGTAATCAATGGATAAAAGCTCGTTCGGCGAACATTGATAGATTCGATCTTATGATCTCGATTATCGACTCGTGTCCTCGCGTTTTGGTGCCAATATTAAAACACCGTTTCGGGGCGTTCGCCGTACTAGCCAGTTAACCAATGAGAATAAAGTTACAGGTTTTCAAAAATTATGAAATCAACAAGTCGTAATATTTAGATTAACTTACTATATTGAATCGCTTGCGACGACATGCTTTATTGTACACCACAATAGTTACAAAACTCATTTACAAAAGAATTAGCCCTACGAGTTCAAGAGTCGTTATATTGCTGACGTATTGGTGCTTACCGAGGCACGAAGAGGATTCAATATAGGTGTGATCACCCATTCATGGAGCAACCGTCTGAGGAGACGGTTGCTCCATGAATGGAATGATCTCGATTCTTTCGAGTTTTATTGCATAGTCATAAAGCATAATTTTATTATACTTACCGGAGTTGTATTCATTCTCAATAGACGCTGCGCTTTGCACTTCACTTTTGTAAACAGCGGATACCTGCAAAGTATTAAATGATTGTTAGATAAAACATTACTATTACCTTTTGTTATTATTAATAATTATATATGTATATGTTAAAAATATAATTATTGTCACCTATTTCGCCTTGCATTCATACATAAAACTTAAAACTGTTTATTAAGCCACATACACTTTGACTTTGACTTTGAATCTAAGCCAGTGATGGTGAAACGGGATTATCAACTATGTAGTAACGCCAAAGTCACTTATAAGCGACAAAGATCTGTATCCCAAGGCTAGTATATGTAGACTCTTTATTAGTAGTTGTAGTGAAAAAGGATAGAGAAGTTTGTTATACTATTGTACAATACAAACTAAATTATTGATTAAAATAACGAACTAAATAATATCACCTGAAGAACAGTCAGCAGAAATAGAAACAAGCCCGATTTCGTTAACATCTTCTTTACTACTGGCAATTTTCATTAGAATTAGAAGATGTAACTACTGAAATTTATTATTATTTACTATCTACAGACTTACGATAAGACAAGATTAAAAATAAGTATTTTTTTAAGTAGTCAACAAATTTCACTTATGATAACATCCGGGATTGTTACCTTAATTTCATTTCATGAATGATTTGTAAATGTTATCATCAGTAACGTAACAGTATATAGTAACTGTCTACAGGTGTCTCTTTTGATTTTGATGAAAATCAGTACATCTTTTTTTTATTTTTGTTACAGGCAATTTGTTTTTTTTTGTCCAGCCGTTTTGGACATTACCTGGAACAAAAAGACAGACAATAATCTTAACATTGCGTGTTTGTGATTAGTACCGAATATACTTTCACATGTATTCAATAAAACGATTTTATTTTGATATTACATACAGACACATCAACTTTATTTATTTGAGTAGATTTTATAGATGTTTGTTGCCCGCGACTTCGACCGCGTAAAACTTGTATTTTTACCCGGCTGCAAGGAAAGGGTTATGTTTTTCGCGCGTATCTTGTATGTAATATTCTTTATTACCTCATATCTTTCAAACTACTTGATGGATTTTTATAATTAAGACATCGTTAGATAGGTCTTGACCGCCCAAGTGTTTTTAGATAAGTGCCCTTAAAAAAAGGAACATGGCGGATTTTGGGCGCCATATTGTTGGGTTTGCATCGAATGGGGTATCAAAATGAAGGGTTTTTAGAGGTGATTACAAAAATATAACCCACTTATATGTTTGAAAGTCATTCTAACAAAAAATATAACTAAAAAGTTATAAATAATAATAAATAGCCTGCTTAAGAAGGGAACTAAAAAGCTATAAACAAGGTTTTTGATTTTGAATTTTTTTTATTTGTTTTTCCTTCTGATTTTTCCGGACTTAAAAGTAGTATATGTTATAAAATCAGCTATCTATCAGTGAAAGTCCCTTCAAAATCAGACCAGCCGTTTCGGAGATTACCCGGCACAAACAGACAGACAGAAAATAATCTTAAATTTGCGTATTTGTGATAAGTTCCGCATATACTTTCACATGCATTCAATAAAACGTTGTTATTTTGATGTTGCATACAGACACTTCAGTTTTATTTGTTTGTATAGATGGTTTTGCCTTCATTATTTATATAATTTTGAATATGGCCTGAACATTACAATCGTTTGCGGCTGACGTAGCGATTAATATTCACATCATGCAAACGGGGCATCCTATTTAAAGATCAGTTTTGAGATATCTGTAATCTGTAACATTTCCAATTCTGTACCTCTGTTGAAATCAAAAAAGTGTTGTGTTTATCAAATAATTTTAATGTCATAAAATATAAGCAATTCTTACTTTTAATTATCTGCTAAATTATCAACGACATTTACTTCTTAAGCATATGGTTCGCAAGTATTACTTTCCTGTTTCTGTACGTCATTTCTTATGTTTGATTAAATAAATCTCTTTGACAAGATTTGCGCAGCGGCTAAGCGATAGGCTGCTGTCGCAGGTTTGCTTCCCGGATGGAACATTTATAGTCTATAGATTAGGTCATTGTACTGTATCCCTACGTCACCATATTAACCCGATTAACCCCTAATTGGGCCCGCGTGGTAGATTAGCAGTACAAACATTGTAGGCCAATTATACCAAAAGACATGATAAACTAATAGGCGATATAGGTATCTACTTAAAACCAATAAACGGAAAACTTTTTATTTTGATAAAGATAAGATAAAGACTTTTCATTTGTAAGAAACATGAGTATCCAATTGAAGTTTGTACTGAAAGAATAAAATATTAATTCAAGCAATTGCGATATGAGGACGTTGACCCTTAATCAGCTGTGTATATCTTACATACTTGATTGAGGGTAATCGTCTAAGAACACTTCTTGATGGCTCGACGTGATTTGATTTATGTATGTCAACCGATAAGGGATCTTTACCAAGCGATATTGCAAGTACTTTCGCATGGACAAATTAATTCAATTCAATTGTTTTGCACTTGACATTTTCTTCGAAAATACTTGCGTTTTATCGTGTATATCACGTTATCAGGAAGGTCCCTTAGGCTTCATAAAATCCTTAGTTCTCACTAATACGATAACTCCGAAAGGAACTCTGTCTGTCTGTTATATACTAGGAACAAACACAAATTTGTAGTAAATTTTTTTTTTTTTTTTGTTGGGAAATCATCCGATGACTTCTCCCGCTCTGGGTGAAGCGGGATGATGTCAGACTTTTACTGACTAAAACTCACCCGTGTTCCTTCAGTTGCTTGTGCCAGGGCCGCGGTAACTCTTTTTCAAATTTATCCGCGACCCAGACAGGCATTGGCCCTATCGGACCCCGTCACTCACGGCGAACTACCCATTAATCTCCGTCCGCAAGCCCGCGACTACGGTGGCTGGGAATCGGCTCGCGACTCCCGACGCCCGGGGCGTCTCCTGCGGTGCCTAGGGGCGTGAGGGCGTCTCCCTCACGCGTTCCACCTCCTCCTTTACGAGCATTACTGCTTAGCAGAAGGAGGAGACAGCTTCCCATGCCCTCTCGCTCCGTACCATGGGCTGGACCAGGGCCGGACGCGAGAGGTCGCCACCGCCGATCGCCTCCATGAAGACACGGCGGTGCTCCGCCCAAGCAGGGCAGATCTCCACCGTGTCCTCCGAGCGGTCCACACAATGGTGACACCTGGGCGTTTCCTCCCGCCCTATCTTGAACAGGAACCTCCCGAAACAGCCGTGTCCGGTAAGGACCTGTGTCAGGCGGAAGGTGAGGACGCTGTGACGCCTCTCAAGCCACTCCTCAAAGAGGCGCCTTACCGCCGCAATTGTGGCGTGCCGAGCGCTGGGTTGCGACAATCGCCCCCTCCATGTCGCCATGAGATCCTGCCGGAGCTCTGTCCGCCGAGCCGTGATTTATCGCGGCAACGGTGTTTCGCCCCGGCATTTCGCCTCCTCGCGCCACTCCCATATTTGCGCGAGGACTTTTGCTTCCAGATCCCATGGCGGCAATCCGGCAAAATTTGTAGTAGCTACAACAAGGTTCAAAAAAATAGGTGGCTCGTTTAGGTGTCAATGTATACGCTTTTATAATAAATTCCAAGCCACGTACTAGATCTAAGCCTTAATAAATTCAAATCATTCATTGAATGTAAGTTGTGCCAGAAAGCGTTTCATATCGTTAATCATCTACTTTTTTACGCTTACACCGCTGAAACGATTTAGATGAAATTTTGTATGTAGATAGCTTTCCCTTGGGAAGAAAAAACACTTTTGGCTAGGGCAAAGCCGCGGGTAAAAGCAAGTAATAATATTAAAACCGGCCAAGTACGAGTCGTACTCGCACACGAAGGGTTCCGTACCATTATCGCAAATAACGGCAAAATAATCACGGTTGTTGTACCCATACAACAACCGTGATTATATATTAATATGTATAATCACGGATTATATATTATATGTGATTATATATTAATATCTTCGAATTTTTGGTTCTAGGACATGCAGGTTTCCTCACGATGTTTTCCAAAAAATCGAAGAACTGTGACATCCACCAACCAGCACTGGGCCCGCGTGGTGGATTACGGCCCATTCCCTCTCACAGAGAGGAGGCCTGTGTCCCAGCAGTGGGAACATTAATAGGCTGATGAAGTGTGTGATGTGATATATTAATATATATATATATATATTATAATATTTAAGCGGGGCTTGGGTGGCTCCCTTAAATATTTATTTTATTCTGTAATAGTATTTGTTGTTATAGCGGCAACAGAAATACATCATCTATGAAAATTTAAACTGTCTAGCTATCACGGTTCATGAGATACAGCCTGGTGACAGACAGACAGATTGACGGACCGCGAAGTCTTAGTGGGTAGACGGGACCCTAAAAAAGCAAAAACTGTCAGTCTGTTACCTATTCACGTTTAAACCACTGAACCGATTTAGATGAAATTTGTTATGGAGATAGTTTTGAGACCCTGGGAAGGACATAGGCTAGTTTCTATCCGAGTAGTGTGTTCCCTTGGGATGATATAAGCTAAAATACATGATAAACATTAGTTGATGATAGGTATACTTAAAAACAATAAACGAAAAACTTTTTATTTTAATAGAGATAAGATAAAGACTGTTCATTTGTAAGTAGTACATGACTATCCAATCGAAGTTTGCACTGAAAGTATAAAATCTTAATGAAGCAATTGCGATAATATGAGGACATTGACCCGTAATTAGCTGTGTATATCTTACCTACTTGATTCAGGGTAATCCTCTTAGCAAACTTCCTGATGGCTCGACGCGATTTGATTTATGTATGTCGCACTGATAAGCGATTTTTACTGAGTGAAATTGCTTGCATGGACACATGAATGCAATTCAACCGATTTGCACTTGACATTTTCTAATAAAATACGAGCGTGATATTGCGTATATCAAGTCATCAGGAAGGTTCCTTAGGCGTTCTAAAATCCTTAGTTCTCACTTATATTAATAACTGCGAATGTAATTCTGTCTGTCTGTTACCTCACGTTCAAGCCACTTAACCGATATAGATGAAATTTGTTATGGATATAGTTTGAGAACCTAGGAAGGACAGGAGATAGTTTCTATCCGAGTAGTATGTGGACACACTACTCGGCTAGAAACACACACTAGCGAACTGGCAAAGCCGCGGGCAGAAGGTCTGTAAGTCAAAACTGAATGGGTTTTTTCTAGGCAAGCGTGTTACACCGTCGACCACATCATCGCTTACCATCAGGTAAGATAGTGGTCAAGCGCAAGCCTATAGATAATAAAAAAGGTAGTGGTAAAATCTATACTAATATTATAAAACTGAAGAGTTTGTTTGTTTGACTTATTATATACTCAATTTGTAGATTTAAGTAAAACGCAGTTTTTCATGTTAGTGACATGTAATCAGCTGTTTCTCTTTTATTATTTTTTTGTAGGTGACAGTAGTTTGAACCTTACATCAAATAATACTTTCTATGGCCAGGGTGTTGGCATTGTAACCAAAGTAACCAAGAAGGTTTAACAGTTTGAACTCGCTAATCTCAGGAACTACTGGTTAGAAATAAAAAAATATGTTTGTGTTGGAGAGTCTACAGTAGGCGTAGGGAGGAACTGGTACACTTGCGCGGATCCTTACGAAGCCAGCTGTTATGGCATGGTTGCCAATCGAGAAAGGGCTGATAATTAAAAGCTAAGATGTCGACCATACAATTTATCGTAATGGAAGTCATGAACATGATTTTCGAGGGTGGTGATCCAGAAAATTCATTCAAAATAAATCTAAGAAGGCGGCGCATCTGCATACGTACCAAGCTGCATTACGACAACTTAATATATACATAAGTTAAGGGCTGACATTCTCTTCATTCACAAATTAAAGATGGCGGCTATTCAAAGCTATTTATTATATTAGCTATGTTCTAAAGGGTTTTCTATGTCTCCTGGGGTGCTATTACCGCAAATTTTAAATCCAAGATGGGAGCTATTTCAGGTTGTTTATTTTTCTATAATTTCGATTTTAAAGCCCGTATTTGTTATGAGCGACCCAGAAAACTGTGAAAATGACACCTATGACAAAAAGTTAACAAATTTTCGTCGTCGCCATTTTGGATTTTCATTTTACACCCATACTCGTTATTTAGATAATCGTAAGGAGGAGCTCGTGACTAAATAATAACAGCCACACGGGTCGATCATCAAGGTTAAGCAACACTTGACGAGCTCGGTCCGTGGATGGGTGAACATTTCAACATACCGAGTTTCCTCGGTGCCTCGGAAAGCACGTAAAGCCGTTGGTCCCGGCTGTCATTTGAAGATCTTTGACAGTCGTTACGGGTAGTCAGAAGCTTGAGATCTGACACCAGTCTAGCCAAGAGGTATCGTGTTACCCAGTTACTGGGTTGTGGAGGTCAGATAGGCAGTCGCTCCATGTAAAACACTGGTACTTAGCTGAATCCGGTAACACTGGAAGCTGACCCCAAAAAAGTTGGGAAAAGGCTAGGCAGATGATGATTCGTTATTTAGATACACAGAAACCAAGAAAATGAAGCCCAAAAAAACAAAAGTTAACCACCTTTTATCAGAGAAACCATTAAAATTTCCCAATAATGAAAATCAAATTATCGTCGACGCCATTTTGGATTTCCATTTTTAGATTAGTTGGTTGACAACCATGTTATAACTCACACATCACTCAACATACGCACAAGGTTATTAACATTAATTGTTTTGGGGAATGCAGAAGTAAATACAAACCAAACTTATGTTCTTAAACCGAAAATAAACTTCTAAAACCGGCCAAGTGCGAGTCGGACTCGCGCACGAAGGGTTCCGTATCATTATCCCAAAATACGGCAAAAAAAATCGCGTTTGCTGCATGAGAGCCCCACTTAAATATTTATTTTATTCTGTTTTTAGTATTTTTATAGTTATTTAGTAGTTATAGCGGCAACAGAAATACATCATCTGTGAAAATTTCAACTGTCTAGCTATTACGGTTCATGAGATACAGCCTGGTGACAGACAGACAGACGGACCGTGAAGTCTAAGTAATAAGTTCCTGTTTTTACCCTTTGGGTACGAAACCCTAAAAAGTATCTATAGTAGGTAACCAATGATCATAACATTACAACAGACTCGACTGAATTCAAAACCTAAACATACCATACTCAACTCAATATATAATATATAATAATAATACCAGCCTATAACTGTCCCACTGCAGGGTAAAGGCCTCTTCTCATACAGAGAAGTCACGAGCATTGATCACCACGCTTGCTCAATGCGGTTTATATAAGACCAGGTGTCTTCATGATGTTTTCTTTCACCTTTGTCAACGATATCCAAGATATACTTAGAAATTACATAAATGAATTTGAAAAATACACATTGGTACTTGCCCGGATTTGAACCCATGCCCTCTGGCAAAGTGAGGACTTTAGCCACTGCGCCACAACGACACTCATTACAAAATAACAAATAATCATAAAATGGTTGGTATCCCGAAACTAAATTTATCTACGCTTGCGTCACATACTTACATAAAAATATACTAGGCACTCTGTATACTTCTGAGACTAAAAAACATTAAAAGTCAATAATTATTATTTTTTTACAAAATATTTTTGAATAGCGAGCGCATTCCGAATTTAAATTTTGAATCGGATAGAAAATTCGGCGCCAAATAATCCACGGTTCGATGAATTTGTTTAGTTGGTTTTAGATAAATAATGTCCAAAAATCTATTAAGATTGCTCTAAGAAATAATTAATAATAATTATTTTAAGTACTTTTTGTATTGCATGCCTAAAACAGGTTTATTTTAATTTATAAGAATCGATTTGGGATAATCAGTCATTAATCGAGTCGATAGTATAAACAAAAATCGATTGCTAAAAACGTTTTGACACACCACTATTACATTAAAAAAAACAATATCAATGACGAATTGGAAGTTTTAAACATAAATAAAGTAGTGGTAATGAATTTTACGTGTTATTGGACCGATGTTTGTTAATTACGTTAAGATCTGGGCTTCTTCTTGTTTCTCCTCTTTCTTTGTCGATGAAGACTGATTTTCTGCTTAAAGGGGATCAGTAACGTCGATCATCAGTATTGAGGTACCGATTGAAGAAGAAAAAGTTATAGTTATTTTAATGGTTCATTGCACTATTGTTAGAATTGAACGGCATATTTTATGATGTATATTTTCTACACGCCGATGTGGGTATGCATCGAAATGTAGTAGCAGTGGACAAGGGACTTACCCCGCTCTCCTTGGCGAATGAGAACTGGCGCAAGCCTGTAGTGCTTAACACTAACGATCGCAGGGAGGTATGTATGCAGAGTAAGGAACTTCACGGACGCTTTTGCCGGGCCCTACATGGGTCCGATGTAGACCAATCAGCGTCCGTAGCCTGGCTGCGTTTCGGTGAACTCTTTGAGGAAACTGAAGGTTTTGCAATTATAGATGAAGTTATCATGACGAATAACTACCGGAGATTTATTGTGCAGGATGGCTCGTTTGACTTCTGTCGGGAATGTCACCGTCCGGGTGAATCAATACGCCATATCATCTCTGGTTGTTCTCGTCTAGCTAACGAAGAGTACTTGCTTGCTTAACCTTGTAGCCAGGATTATCCATCAGCAACTTGCTCTGAAATACACTCTTGTGGCACCGGAGGTGCTGTACTACAGGTATGTGCCCGACCTTCTCGAAAATGGCAATATCACATTGTACTAGGATCGGTCCATCATCACTGACAGGACTATTATAGCCAATAAGCCTGATATTGTGGTGGTAGACCGAAATGAGAGGCGTGCAATGATTGTTGAAATTACCATTCCGCATCATGGGAACCTCGTGAAAGCCGAGAAAGATAAGCAAATCAAGTATCTTGACTTGGCTCGCGAGGTTGTCGACATGTGGAATGCGTCAGCGATCATTGTACCGATAGTCGTGTCAGCCAATGGCTTAATAGATATGAGCCTGGACCAACAACTTAGAAGGCTCTTGTTAGGCGGTTGGGCCATGGGCTTGATTCAGAAAGCATTATTTGGCTAAAATTTCCATTATGGGCCGCTGATTTCAGGCGCGAGGAGGGGGAGAGAGGGGGGGAGGAAGGAGGGATACCCCCCTGTACCATCCCCACCACTCGGAGCTCCATGGTTATGGAGATATCCATGGTTAAAGTTTTTACAATTATTATTTAACAACAATGTCGACGGAGCCCCGCTGCGCGGGGCTCCTATTTCTGTCTACAGGGTCTAAAGTAATCTAATACGAAGAAGATGACGGGAGCTGAGTTCGCTCGCTTTGCTCGCTCACTTCAGCTGCCGTCATCTCTTCGAACCTAACCTGTGCGTGTCGGGATGCCCTAAGTTCCCGAGCTCGCTTCGCTCGCTCTTGGACTAATTCATAAAGACGACATGGAAAGTGGGTGCTCTGATTCGGTTTTGTGTATTTCGGATATTTACATAGTAAATAAAACACGATGACTAACACTGACAGTTAACACAAAGACGCGTGGCGTCGTTTCACGTTCCGTTCCACAGTGAAAAATTCGGTTTTTTTTGTGTAAAATAGTCAATGTAATTGCATAATACACCATGGTTATTGTGCACATTAATTACACACCAAATAAAGTATGCGAGTAAGTGAAAATAAAATTATATTGAAATAAAAAATATGACTTCAAATTATATAAAATACACCTCTACGTCAACGGAAAGTGAAATGTGAACTTTGACGTTTACCATGACAATTTATCTAACCTTAAAATTTGCACAAAACGAAATATGTATGGGAATTTTAAACTTTTTTTTCTCGAAAACCGTAATGCTCCGAGTTTTGAAACTTTGGAAAAAGCTTTCTATTTATGAGTACAATCTATAAAAAAATGGACTTCCAAATCAGCGGCCCATAAAGGAAAGTTTATCCCATTATTTGTGGACACGGCTCTTATAGTTAGGAGGTTCTACCTCTGGAGCCCTAACCGCCGGTAGCTAGGACCCTGTTCCCGATACCGGTGGGCATCATTTTTTTTTATTTTTAAATGTTTTGTTGTATGTGTTTTATAAAATACAAGCTTCTGCCAGCGGCTTCGCCCGCTTGGAAGTCGAAAATTATCCTGAGGGAACATATTCCCGGGATGAAAAGTATCCTATGTGCTATTCCTGACTATAATCTATATATATATCTGAGCCAAATTTCATCCAAATCTGTCGAGCCGTTTGAGCATGAAGAAGTAACAAACATAAAAACACACAAATTTAATAAGTATAAGAAGGTGTAGCGGCAGCAACGCCGCCACTTACGAACTAATGACATGACGTCACACAAATACTGCATCGCGCAAGCAAAGTTTTTCGGCACAATTTGAACGTATGCAACAGTCCGACAACAACCGTTGGGCAGTTGCCGGGACCAGCCACAACACCCGTCTGGTCGGAGGATCCTCCATTTTCTATGGATTTTTGTGGGACTTTACACCCTGTTCCGCCTACCCGCCAAACTGGTGACCTTCGATTATGAACGTCAGCGCAGCCTTCGTGCAGAGCTACTTCACCATGACGTCATCACTTCCGCAAGCGTTCGAGAAGCGAGTCATCAGCCAGCCAGCACGGTACCTACGGGGGTATCCTGACCACCAGCATGCAGCAGACACGTATGCCTGGTCATCACCCTCAACCTGCATCATCACTAGTCTTCTCACTCAGAGAGACTGAGAGAGGGAGTACCGGACCCTTTTGTACCTAGTAATAAATATAGGCCAAATAAGTCATCCTGAGTCATCATGACCCAGCAACATCGGCCAGGTAAAGAATCGTTATCTTATTTTCATTGTGTTAAATACCGAACACTGAAATGGTACTCAGTACTTAAGGTTGAACTAAAGTGTATTACTAGCAGGGTTGATGGTGTAAATAAAACAACCGAACTGTATACTGATCTAAGTAAAGTAAGTATATATTTGTTAAAACTCACAAGGCACTATACTAAATCGAGAAACAATCTTGCTTTTGTGACTTCCAATTCGACGCCAACGCCATCTAGTTGCGTCTTTGTACAACTTAACGAAAACAATATTTACCTAATGAGCGACTGTTGATTGTTAACATACCGCCCACCAAGGACATTACTGATGGAATGTCCTTTTTGAACTACATTATAGGTTGGCATTTGTAGAAAGCAAACAATTTGTTCATAAATCTTTGATCTTAAACATACTATTGATCTTAAAAAAAAAATATTTAAATCTTAAACCTTCAACTAGGTATAACTTACATTCTATGGTAAACGTGAACTAAATTACAAACATTAAGTTACACTTGCCGGCAAATAAATGGCTAAGTGTAAAATACCGTTTTAAAAATATACAATTTTAATGTGTAAATGCATCTAAACAATAATAATACTTCTTCTAAAAATGTAAACAATGTAATAAAGCATAACATGGATAATCATGTATAAATAAAAGTTTGTAAAAGTTGACCTAACATAAAAATATAATAAATTCATTGATCAGTAACCAGTAACGTACAAGTTTGGATGTTGGTCTCTGAATGGTAGTAGACTTAGAGCGCTATGTGACCACACGGATGATATTATCATCACCGGGATTGTATCTGTTATGCGATCTAACTACCAACAATTTGGCGGCAAATCGTCCCTTTTAAATTTATTATTTTGTGTATATATATTTAATTTTTTTTGTTGTTTTTAGTTGTACTATTTTCTTCTGTTGCCCAGAATTTTCTTAAAATGTCGTCAACCTTATAATGCATTACATTTAGGTTATTTAATTTGTTACTTGTGCTGGTCGTGTCAGAACCAACAGCACCTGACAGGACCCACCCTAATGCAGTGCTCTGAGCGATCAGGGTACCAGAAGGACTTTTAAATAAACCTTCCTTGACGATGCAGCTATAAACATCAGCACCCAACAAAATATCTATTTTGTTTGGTGTGTTGAACTCCGGATCTGCTAAACATAGATTGTTTATAGCTAACCAGTCGAAGTTGTCTGAGTTAATACTTCGCTCAGGTAGGTAGGAGGTGATCTTATTTAATACATATGCACTTAATACTTAAAGCCAGGATCGACACGAGATTTTATCGTTAATTGTACCATGTAGTTTGTCATGGTTGACCTATTATCTCCTAATCCTGACACGAATCCTTGAATTGGGATCTTTTTCAAGTTAAGATGCTAAACTGTCGCCTCTGTTATAAAACATGCCTGCGAACCTTGATCGATCAAAGCTCGGACCGCATAATCTTGACCCGTCTTTGATGAGGCTTTTAGTAGCGCAGTTGCTAATAAAACCTGTCTGGGTTTTGCTACATTCCCTGTTGACAAGTAAGACACTATCTGAGTAGCACTAGTTGCAGAACTAGCACTATCAGTAGGACGTCTTGCATCAGGGTCTTTACTGTCCAAATGAAGCAACGAATGATGGCGTTTTTGGCAAACTCTGCAACTGGTGTTCTTTCTGCAGTATTTAACTGTATGGTTACTGCCGAAACAATTGGAGCAAATCTTGTTCTTAGCTACAAAATCCCGTCTGACTTCGAGAGATTGTTTGGCAAACCCTTTACAGAAACAGAGCTAATGACCTTCAGAGCAGTATTCACATTTCAATGGCGATGACGAGTCGGTGACTTACAGTGTTTAGGCGTATGATTGTAACTAACCTGGTGAACTGAACCTCTTTTTGGTTCTATGCACTCAAACGCGTGGAATCTTTGTTCTAAAAATATTTTAAATTGATCTACGGTAGAAAAATCATTTCTGGAACCTCTTCTACTGACACTTAATGCCCATTGCTTACGCGTTTCAGGATATAATTTTAATGTCATGATGTGTATGATAATAACATCCCATGTGCTCACAGTTATTCGTAAGTTAGCTAGCGCATTTGAACAGTCACTGGTGGTGTCTAAAAGCTTCTTTAATTCTGTCGCCGATTCAAACTGCATACGTTTAATACTAAATAACCGTTTTAAAATACGAGAATAGTAATAGTTGGCGAGATATCTTTTGTTACTGTACCGTTTATCTAACAGATCCCAGCACTTACTATAGTTGGCATCAGTTATTGGAGTATTCCGTAGTAATTGCTCAGCTTCACCAGTTAAGTAGTTTTTCAAATAATGCAGTTTTTGCACATTATCTAATGAACTATTCTTATGAATTAATGATACAAAAAGGTCATGAAATGTCGTCCATTCTTCATATTTGCCAGAAAACGTTGGAGTAGAAATTTTTGGCAGTTTGACTTGAGAGTGGACAGACTTAAACGCACTATTGGAAGAACCATCCTCATGGACTGGTTCACTTATAACTCTAATTTTATTGAGCATTGCTTTCATTACACTTTTATAAGTAAAATAAGTGTCCTCGGTTACATCATAAATTTCAATAACCTTTTGCTCAATCTCATCAAATTTGAAGTTTTGATAAATTTTACTATTGGCACTCTGAAACGATGCCCAATCTTTTCCTAATGATTCTAATCTAGTTTCTATATATTCTATTGTTAATCTTTCTTCTAGATTTTTTTTTTAATTAGCTAATCTTAATAATGACATTTTGAAAACATTTTAATAAGTTTATTAATCCCTCCATATTTCAAACAATTAAATTAAAACCGAATCGAAAGTGTATAAATGAGTCAATTCTAAATATGTATGACACTCAATAAAATTCTCATAACTAAATTAAAAGTTCAGTAAATAAATTAAACTAATGTAAACAATTCAAGTGTATAAAACCAATGTTTGTAATAAATTAAAGCCAACTAATCCAAAAATAAAATATTAGTCCAATATGACCAAAATATTGTAAGTTCCAATAAACTGCTCAAACTTTTACAAGTTTTTGGAACAACTTAATAATCTGGCGGAAATCGGGCATAGGTTTCCCGTTCCGTCGTTTTTTTAGAAACTATTCTAAGTTTCAAAATAACATGCACAAATAAATACAATTCTCTAAAACTAAAAGTAAATTTCTAAGTCTTAAATCTACTTAAAATAATTATTCTAAGTCCAAAATTCTTCTAAAAACTTCTAAGTTAAAATGTCTAAATAAATAAAGTCCAAAATGGCTTTTTTTTTTATCTTATATAGGCTCGCGCTTGACCACCATCTCACCTGATGGTAAGCGATGATGTGGTCGATGATGGAGCACGCTTGCCTAGAAGTAACCTATTCACTCTTGACTTAAAGACCCCCAGGTTGTAGCTATCGGGAAACACAGACTCCGGCAGGGAATTCCACTCCTTAGCTGTACGCATAATAAAAGTATTTTCAAAACGTTTAGTGCTTATGGGTGGGATGTCCACCATGTACCGATGGCGCATCGCCGTACGTCTGGTAGTCCGATGATGAAATGGGCTGGGTGGAATTAGATTATGCAATTCCATCGCACATTCCCCGAAATGTAATCAATAAAAAACCGACAAGCCGGCAACTCGGCGACAATGTTCAAGGCTCTGGAGCTTTGTCTTAACCAATGCCTCATCGCCGATGAGCCTCTTGGCCCGCTTTTCGATCGACTCTAGTGCATCAAGTTGGTATTTGGCGGAGCCGTCCCAGACATGAGAACAGTACTCCATGCATGATCGAACTTGCGCTTGATACAAGCTGAGCAGCTGTTCTGGCGTGAAGTACCTTCTCACCTTTGCAAGGATCTCCAGCTTCTTGGCAGCCAGCTGAGCCTTTGCCTCAATGTAAGGGCCAAAATTGAGAGTCAATGTCAACGTAACGCCAAGCAGCTCAAGATGGTCAGTTATTGGCACGGTCACACTTCGGAAAGTTGGAGCCGGGTGAAATTGACTCTTTTTAGCGGAAAAAAGACACGCCTGGGTTTTAGCAGCATTAAACCTGACCAGATTGGCATCGCCCCATTCGGAGACTGCCTGCAAGGACAGGTTTAAGCGCTCCACCATGGCCTCCCGGAGAGACTAGACCTGAGGCCCGGTAGTACGAGCGTTGGACAAGTATCTCTCAGCAACAGTGCTGTCGTCTGCATACCCAAAGGTACCGGGTTTTAGCAGATCGTTAATGTGCAGCAAGAATAAAGTTGCTGAGAGTACTGACCCCTGAGGGACACCGGCATTAATATCCAAGTGGTCCGACGAGCAGCCATCGATAACCACTCGAATGGACCGATCTCTCAGGAAGTCTGCAATCCAATAACATAGACCACCGGGCAAACCGAATGAAGGAAGCTTACCAATAAGGCTTTCGTGCCAGACCCTATCAAAAGCCTTCGAGATGTCGAGGGAGACGGCAAGCGCTTCCCCATGCCTCTCGATGGCCTCACTCCAGATGTGAATGGCATACGCTAGAAGATCCCCAGTAGACCGATTTCGGCGGAAGCCGTATTGGCGGTCACTCAGGATATCGTTAGTTTCTAGGTATGCCAGGAGCTTAATATTGAGTACGCGTTCCATACTCTTAGAGAGTATGGAGGTTACAGATATGGGTCTGTAGTTGGCCGGGTCAGCTCGGCTGCCCTTCTTGGGCACGGGCTGTACGTTAGCCTGCTTCCAAGCATTCGGCACTTTTCCAGCCCTATACGAAAGGCGGAATAGGCGTGTCAAGATCGGAGACAGTTCAGGCGCACAGGTTCTAAGAACAATTGCTGGTATTCCGTCAGGGCCGCTAGCCTTGTTCACGTCGAGGTTGCGTAGCACCCTACGGACGTCCTTTTGATGGATACGAATGTCCGACATACTCGTCTCGCATCCATCAGGAGAAGGAGGGGGCCGCGCGTCACCAGGATTCAGACGTGAAGATTCCGCAAAAAGAGAGGCAAATAAATTTGCCTTATCCTCAGCGGAGTGGGCCAGCGACCCATCGGGTTTTAGCAGTGGTGGTAGTGAGGGACGGCAGAAGTTCGACTCGACCGACTTAGCCACAGACCAAAACGCTTTACTACCTGCTGGGTAAGAAGCAAGTTTGTACCCTATTCGGCCAATGTGGTCGAACCGAGCCCTTCGCAACACTAACTTGCAGGACTTGGCAGCCCTGTTGAAGGCCCTCTTCTTCAGACCCACGTCACTCGCCTTACGCGATCGAGCGTCGACCCAAGCCAGGTACGCCCCATGTTTAAGCGCGTCGGCGCGCTTAGATTCGGCGCCAAACCATGGCCGGTCTTCGCCAGACATTGATACGTCAGAGAACGGAATGTAGTACTCCATTCCCTGACGCAACACATCCGTCACGGCGTCCGCGCACGACAATGGATCAGTCGAAGAAAAGCAAGTAGGCTGCCAAGGATAGCATGCGAAGAAAGATCGCATACCATCCCAATCTGCTGACTTGTACCGCCAAACCCGCCGGGTGCCTCTTGGGCTGGGATCGGGCGGGGAATAGACGGATACAGACTTCACCAGACAGTGGTCGGAACTACCTAAGGGTGAACCTATCGACACAGAGTATCTGTCTGGATCTGTTGTCAGCAGAAGGTCCAAGCAATTTGCTGTGTGCGAATCAACATCCGGTACCCTCGTTGCTCCCTGGACCAGCTGGGTGAGGTTTAGCGCTAGCGAAAGCTTACGCATCTCCCGTCCAGCATGGTCAGTGCACTGGTATGGGAAGAGCCACTCCTGATGGTGGGCATTAAACTCCCCCAGTAACACTAATTGGGCGGAAGGGTACCGCTGCTGAGCCGCATCAGCCGCCTCACTGAGGTACTCTGTGAGCCTGGTTGTCTCCTGATATCCGCTGTGCGAACGGTAGACACAGGCGTAGATAATTTTATCCAGACCTGTGTCCACCAGAACCCAGAGCGTTGTGAAATTGGAGTCCTCAAGGTTACGCTTATCACAACTGTCTTGGTTTATATAGTAAAATGTACTCACAATTTTCACTTCACTCACACAACAAGATGATAGTGTATGTAGCGCACTCTGGTGGCGAGTGACAACACGTCGAACTTTGGATGTGACGTCAGTCTTCTGAAGTCACGTTGAACTGGGTCTGTTACGTCCTTTTGACGTCACTTTTCCGCCGCTGCTTACCCCGTCCACAACGCTGGACGAAGCTGTCGCTGCCGATGCGGGGAACCGTGTACTTTGCCGCAGCGATCCACTACGAGTATCGCGGACGAACACACAAAAAACCGAAACTTATCGGCCTCGATGGACCAATGTTAAATACCGAACACTGAAATGGTACTCAGTACTTAAGGTTGAACTAAAGTGTATTACTAGCAGGGTTGATGGTGTAAATAAAACAACCGAACTGTATACTGATCTAAATAAAGTAAGTATATATTTGTTAAAACTCACAAGGCACTATACTAAATCGAGAAACAATCTTGCTTGTGACTTCCAATTCGACGCCAACGCCATCTAGTTGCGTCTTTGTACAACTTAACGAAAACAATATTTATGTTTACCTAATGAGCGACTGTTGATCGTTAACACATTGTATGATTAATTTCAGAATATACTTACTGGAATTTCCAACTGATATGATAATACAACAAGGAAGACACATCGTAACATGGAAGAGCATTAAGATAAGCACTAAACATAATTGATTAGATTTAAATCAATCAAAACATTTTCATACTTATCTATTATAATTTAGTATCTAGTAACACTCTTAACTAAACATACTTTTTTTTATATCTATTATAGGCTAGTGCTTGACCACTATCTCAACTGATGGTAAGCGATGATGTGGTCAATGATGGAGCACGCTTGCTTAGAAGTAACCTATTCACTAGACCCCTAGATTTTAGCTATTGGGAAACACAGACTCCGGCAGGGAATTCCACTCCTTAGCTGTACGCATAATAAAAGTATTGTCAAAACTAAAACGTCTTCTGCCCCTAAAAATTTACAACTTTATCAAAGGCTAGTTATAGTCAGTTCCTAAAATATATTTTGTATTTTCTATACGACGTTGTCATCAGCTGACCAATATTTGTATGGGTGTTTTTTTTAGAATTGGCTGTCTTCCTTACAGAAAGTTGTTTATTTATATCATTTCATGGGCAGAAGAAGTTTTTAAAATATGTACCTTTCCATCACACTCTGTTTTTAACCGACTGCCGAAGAAGGGTAATGTGTTTATCAGTCTATGTATGTATGTTCCTATGTGGCGTTCTAGAGACCAAACGCATTGGCCGATTTTCATGATTCTTACGTCAATCGATTCGTCTTAACCCTGCGAGTGTCACTGGCTATATTTCTTTCTTCCAAGCCCATCGTGTCGGGTATTAAAATAAAGGCATTTAAGAGGAGATTTCAAAAATATATCACACTTTTATGTTTAAATGTACCTAATTCTAAAAAAAAATATACTAAAAAGTTGTAAATAAAAATAGTTAATTAAAAAATCAAAAACCGAACTAAAAAGACGTAAACACGAAGAAAATCATGCTGTGCAGTCGGAGAATACATCTGGTTTTGGTCAGCCAGCTCGCGAATATGTATCCTCCGACTGCACATCATTATTTTCTTCGTGTTTACGTCTTTTTAGTTCGGTTATTGATTTTTTATTTACAACTTTTTAGGGTTTTTTTTTTTAGATGTTTACGTCTTTTTAGTTCGGTTTTTAGCAGTCGGGTTTTTTGATTGTTTTAATTAACTTTTATAGAGAAGCTATGTTTATCAATTAATTTACGAAATTACACATAATTGTCTATTATTTAGATCGGATCCATTTTTTATGCTCAATAAGCAAAAGTTTTTTAATAATATACGCATTGCAGTGTCTTCGATACCACCATCTGCGCACGACACTTCAATGTCACCTCACAAAATTCTTGCTTTGTAAGATTTTGAGTATACACGGTCGAATATTAAGTACAGTTTCTACTATTTAGAATTTCATTAATTTGGTTCCACATGGACATGCAAGAAGGGCTATTAACAATCTCTGCGGTTCTTTGATTTCTATGTGGATCTGCGATCTGCGATGTGTATGTGAGTTTATGTGTTTGTAAACGCACCCACGATACAGGAAGAAATTCCTAGTGAGGGGCACCGTTTATTTAAAAAAAAAAAAAAAAACAAATACTAGAATCAAAACATTAACTTTGCGATACAACATTTTTATTTTCAACTAAGATTCATTCCAGGGTGACAATGGTGGCCCACTAGTGCATGTTGGCTCCGATGGTGTTCCAACTCTCAAAGAAGTCTCCTATTTCTTTCCTTCAAGAGGCTGCGAATCTGGTTTGCCAACTGGTAAGGGCATTTAAATTGATTGATTTATCAATTGAGATCATATTTGCCTAAACACATTTATTTTTATCAGGTTACACCCGTCCAGGACCTTTCTTAGGATGGTTTGAAGAAGTGACGGGTATTGACTTTGTAAATTAACGGGATGATTCCACTGTGGCTGACACGACTGCAACTACCTTCCCCACATTCACCACCTCAACATCCACGAACCCCACCGCAATAAACCCCACATCGACCATTCCAACATCCACCGACCCCGACCCAATAAAACCCACATCCGCCATCCCGACATCCACTGACCCCACCCCAATAAACCCCACATCAACCATCCCAAAATCCACAAACTCCACTCCAATAAACCCCACATCCACCAGCTCTGCCCAACCAAAGCCCACATCCACCACCCCTGACCCAACTTCCCCCACATTCACAGCCCCACCTCAACAACCTCATCTGCCACTAACTCTGAAGATTATCCTCCCGAAGAAAGTTCTACTACACAACCAGAGGACTCTGAAGAAAAAGAGGAAGGAGAAGAAGATGAAGATTCAGACAGCTCAAAATCTAATGAATATGATGATATAGCGAAACTCTTAAAACGCCTTCTAGTAGATGTCAAAGTCAAGGTCAGATTAAACGAATACAATGTGACGATTGACGAAGGAGACAGGATTGGAAGTCACATCATCAGCCTATTAATGTTCCCACTGCTGGGACACAGGCCTCCTCTCTGAGAGGAAATGGGCCGTAATCCACCACGCGGGCCCAGTGCGGATTGTTGGATGTCACATGTCTTCGAATTATTAGTTCTGGGACTTGGCGGTTTCCTCAAGATGTTTTCCTTCACCGTTTTGAGAGCAGTGGTGATGAAATAATTTACACAAAGTAAAGCGCCTGCATGGGCTCGAGCCCACGACCTACAACTACAGACATTGAAGTATTAGGGGTAAATCTTAAGAAAAACATAACTACCTCAAAGCAATAGCGTGCGCTAGCGTAGTTTTCTGTCAGTATTTTTTTACTTATAAAGTTTGCGCATTACAAGAATTAAAAAATCAATTTTAGTATAATATGAATTAAATGATTAGAAAGATTAATTTAATATGAGACAGTGATAAAAAATGCGATTATTTCTGAATAATAAAAATTATTTTTATAAGATTTTTTTATTTTTACGTTATAAGCTTCAACCTGTGTTATTATCAGAGACGGGGTCATTACTTTTTTTCTTGTGCCTTATACCATAATTAATTAGACAACAAACAATTTAGTTGTTTATTTTAGTTTAATAAAGAACATTACACGTTTAATTTTTACCCGACTGCCCCGGAAATCAGTGTCAAAAAACGAAGAAACAAAATCAGAAACACTGACTTCCGGATGCAAATTAAATTGAAGTTATTTTTTACTTGGTAGTGTTTTTTTTGGAAGTCGGTTGTATTTATTTGTGAAAAGGTTTTTACACCTCCATGTGCGAGTCCAACTAGCACTGGGCTGGTTTTTCGATTATGTGATAAAATACAAAATACATGCTAATCAGATAGAGAGCGGTCACGTGGTCAAGCGTTCAAGAGGTCTGTTTTGCATTCTAGCGTGCAGTTGGCACTCCCCATGACAGTTTTTTTTTTCTAGTATACTTATCGCAATTTTCCTGTAAACCAATAACTAATATTGGATTTAATATGGTACTTACATGGTTTAGCCAAATATAATATAATGTATGAATGTCTGATGAGTAATATTCGTTCATAGAATCAAAATCAGATAACGATCACTATCAAAGGATCAAACAATTATCTTCCAATGTTAACACTCGTGTATTTCATTTTATCTTATCGTGTTAATATTAATTATCGTATCAACTTTGATATAAATCTCTTTAAAAGTCCAACAGCAAAGTTTCTAAATCTTAGGAAGTTATCAAAAATAGTCAGTGTGATCTAAAATGTTGAAGAAATCGGGCTTGTTTCTGTTCCTACTGACTGTACTTCAGGTAAAGTTATAGTTTGCCAGTATTTAAATATGCTTGGCTACTTTATTAATATTTTTATAACTAAGTTTCAAAAATCTTAGATATCTATGAATCGTTGTTTGTAAATGTTTTTTTATGTTTGCTGCAAGTCAACTCCATACCTACTAATAATATATAATATAATATTATAAAGAGGAAAGATTTGTTTGTAAGTTTCTTTGTAATGATAAACTCAAAAACTACATATCCGAAATTGAAAATTCTTTCACCAGTAAAATTTCAAGCAGTAACATTTCAATTTCAATTTTTTTAATAGGAAGCTACTTTATTCCCGAGTGATATAAGCTATTTGATAAACGGGTCCTGTGGGGTGGGCCACGGGAGTGAAGCCGCGCAGTAAAGGAGTATTGTCAGAGGCTCTAGACAGTGCCATTCTGTCAGCAATGGTGATTATAGAAATGTCAAATTGTAAGGGATTGATCACGTGCATTTCGATAGCGCTTGGCAATCCCGCAGGCTTATTACGCAAGAAACAGCAATCAGCAATAATTGTGCAATCATCGCGCTATCAATTGCTTTATGTCATAACATCGGCGGGCTTATTGTTGCAAAGTAATTGCTCTTAAATCGTGAATCCGCATTATGTATGAGCGATAGCCACAACATAAAAATTTTGCGACAGCGCTGCTAAAAATAACAATCTGTTAACTAAAATATGCATTTATCGCAAGGTGATCGCGATCATTTCGTATTACGCATGTTTTTGACAGTAGAGCGACAACCATTGGCAAATTTGTTCTCCTATTGTTCATCATTCATCATCTGTGCGTTCGCATCCACCAGACGCCCGTAGCCTTGACCAGGTCGTCGCTCCACCTAGAGGGAGGCTATCCAACGCTGCGTCTGCCGGAACACGGTCGCCACTCAAAAACTTTTCAGCCCCAACGGCCATCCGTTCTGCGAGCAATGTGCCTTGCCCCCCCTTTTTTTCTTTTGGGTGGGAAATCATCCAATGGCTTTGCCCGCTCTGTGTGAGGCGGGAGGGCGTGTTAGACTTTTACTGACTAAAACCCACCCGTGTTCCTTCAGTTGCTTGAGCCAGGGCCGCGGTACCTCTTTTTAAAATTTATCCGCGACCCAGACAGGCATCGGCCCTTGCGGATCCTGTCAGTTCTGCTGACATCTCTTTGAGACGCGCGTGGCACACAACGCGCCGTTGACTCGGTCCTGGTCCTTATCGGACGGCGAGCTACCAATTACTTGTTCAAAAGCCCGCGCCTACGGTGGCCGGGAATCGGCTTGCGACTCCCGACGCCCAGGGCGTCTCCTGCGGTGGCTAGGAAACTCCGAGCATAGCCCTCTCCATTGCCCTTTGGGTGACTTTAAGCTTTTTGATATTGGTCCCTTGTCCTACACGGCTGAGTACAGACATTATCGAGTTTTTGGCTGAATTTTGTCGTGTGATATTCAGCGGCTACTTTAATTATCTGCAAATTAATTCCTAGTGGATATTGTGTTGACATATTGGTGTAGTTTTGTGTCTTAAGCGTCTTTGCAACTGGACAATTTGTTGAACCATTGATACAGGCGTGATCTCGGCAAAGTGGAGGGGATTTTTTTTATTCTAGTGTAGGCTACCTCAGCGAAGCTTTTCGAAAAGGTTGACACGCTATGTTTTCTGCCAAATACTTCAAAACACATTATAATGTATTACGTGCGCATTATGTATCTTCTATTATGTTCCCTATTTTTAAATGGCAAACCCCGATGTCGACTATTCTGCCAATGTATTTAATTAAGTAAATTGGAAAATAAGTGTGTCCAAAGATCTATTTTACGTTTCATAGCTCAAATACTAGTCATTTAGAGATGAGCTAATGCGTTATCGCTTCGATTTCTTACAACAATCAACTTTATTTACAACAATCAACTTTATTTACGACGATCTTTTTATTGATTTTACACATTGCTATTTTAGTTATATTCCAATTTTACAAATACTTTCAATTCATTTTTCAAATTAATTAATATTATGTAAATAACTTACTTACTTTTACATAAATTCGATACATCAGAATATTGGAGCTAAAGGCAGGCTTATGTCAAACTTTATTTTTTTTAAATCGTTGGACAGGCTTAATAGCTTTTGTTCAAATTGACACTCAAAAAATTAAAGACTTAATGGCCTCAATAGCCAGGTCATTAAATTGACCATGCAATTACTGCGCAATTATTGCTCATTGCAGTTTCTAACGTAATAATATTGCAATTGAGTTTTATCATTTTGTCTTTGCTATCGCTGTCGTTACTTTCATTGATTGATAGACTCAAGAGCCTCTGGCTCCTTATTTAACCTATTTTTTTTTTGTGTGGGATATCATCCGATGACTTTTCCCGCTCTGGGTGAAGCGGGAGGGCATGTCAGACTTTTACTGACTAAAACCCACCCGTGTTCCTTCACTTGCTTGTGCCAGGGCTGCGGTAACTCTCTTTCAAATTTATCCGCGACCCAGACAGGACCTTATTTAACCTTACATCTGTTTAATAAAAGCTCTTTAATTTGCAGGTATCTGCGCGGTACAGTGTGGAACCAGACTTCATCGAGAACGAAATCACCGCTAGTAAGTAAAAAAAAACGGTAAAGAAAAAAAGTCATTGTGAGGAAACCGACATATCTTAGGAACAAAAAACCTCGCACCAGGCTCGTGTGGTAAATTAAGGCCCATTCCCTCCTCGCAGGGAGGAGGTCTGCGTTCCAGCTGTGGGAACATTAAACGGTAGATGATGATGACATAGCACATAATTAAGCACAAAAAATCATCAGCATATTACTGCCCTTGTCCCATGTTACTTGGGTTCGGCGCAACACGTTTTCTTCTTCCATACCGTCACGCTATCCCTGATTCCTTTTTCAATTGCCGGGGATTGTCTATCTGAACTCTACTATCCAGTTCTTGGATAACAAGGAATCCTTACGATATCGATAAACTAATATATTTCACGTTCACCTAGAACCATCATTGTCGTCGTCACGCATAGTATCAGGGTGGGTGGCAAAACCAGGACAGCTCCCTCACCATGCAGCCCTTCGTATGGTAAACTCTAATGGTGGTATACGCCAATGTGGTGGCTCCATTGTGTCCAAGGAATGGGTCATCACGGCTGCGACTTGTACTGTCAGGCAAGTAACTTATTAAATCTTCTATTTTTATTTAATATACCGTGTATTTAATATATCGAGGAGCTCGTGGCTAAATAATAACAGCCGCACGGGTCAATCATCAAGGTTAAGCAACGCTTGACGAGGTCGGTCCGTGGATGGGTGACCATTTCAACATACCGAGTTTCCTACGTGCCTCGGAAAGCACGTTAAGCCGTTGGTCCCGGCTGTCATTTGAAGATCTTTGAAAGTCGTTACAAGTAGTCAGAAGCTTGAGATCTGACACCAGTCTTGCCAAGGGGTACCGTGTTACCCAGTTACTGGGTTGTCCACAACCCAGTAACTGGGTATAACCCAGTAACTGCCTATGTGACCTCCAGGTCACATAGGCAGTCGCTCCATGTAAAACACTGGTACTCAGCTGAATCCGGTAAGATTGGAAGCCGACCCCAATATAGTTGGGAAAAGGCTAGGAATCAATCAATACTGTCTCGTTGGTCCAGTGTTCGCGTAGTGTATGTGATTAAATAATTGAAAACCTTCATTTCTTCTTCAGTCGCGTTCTTGCGGTGGTTCGTGCAGGTGTGGTGAATCTTACAAACCCGGAGTACATATTTGAGACCACGGAATGGTACAACCACCCGAAGTACAACAACCTTTCTTCAAGTTTGCAGCCGTACGACATCTCACTTATGAAGCTGCAGCGCCCTGTTGTTTATACAAGTAAGCATACTAGCATGCCTTTCTTAAAAAATACTTTTGCACATCACGTGTATCAAACGACATTTTCAACTAATAAAATAAAATAAGTTATGACGAAAAAAATATAAAATTTCAAAATCATATTTAACTCATATTAATTTGTGAGGCAATACTGCTTTTTCTGAAGGATATGAACAATTTTCTTCAAAGAAGTCATAGTGTAGTGTAACATAATGCAAAATGAACGGAATTTGTGGATAGGTATTTTTCACAAAAGAAAAGATATAGAAAATAAGTTTTTACAAAAAAATACAGCCAACTTCCAAAAAAACAATTAAGTTGGTTTTAGTTCGTTTTAGTATGTTTTAGCTCGTGGCTAAATAATAACAGCCGCACGGGTCCATCATCAAGGTTAAGCAACGCTTGACGAGGTCGGTCCGTGGATGGGTGACCATTTCAACATACCGAGTTTCCTCGCGTGCCTCGGAAAGCACGTTAAGCCGTTGGTCCCGGCTGTCATTTGAAGATCTTTGACAGTCGTTACGGGTAGTCAGAAGCTTGAGATCTGACACCAGTCTTGCCAAGGGGTACCGTGTTACCCAGTTACTGGGTTGTGGAGGTCAGATAGGCAGTCGCTCCATGTAAAACACTGGTACTTAGCTGAATCCGGTAAGACTGGACGCCGACCCCAATATAGTTGGGAAAAAGGCTAGGCAGATGATGAGTGTTTTTTAGAAGTCGGTTGTATTTTTTGTTTTAACTTACTATTTTATCACTTTTTAGGTTATTGTGGTACATAATGAGCAAGTTCCATAGTAAGGTACCTAATAATGCACAAAGTTATACCAGAATAGATTAGCCGAATAACATAAATCTTGAACATAATCAGTAAAATGAGAGAGTATCAGGTTGAATTGAACACATCTGCGTACCCTTCAGACCATACTGGTGTGATGTTATGACATGAAATGGCGTAAACAATAAGCAGTCATGCGATTGTAGCAATCCAGAGAGATTTCGCGATGTTTATTGAAGAGTTCTGTTGTATATCTCCGAAGTTCTTCATCAGATCTTCACCAAATTTAAATGGGATAACATGAGCATTAGCTTTAAAATAAAAAAAGCATCATCATAATCAGTTCAACTAGTAAAAAGTTTTGAAGTTACACACATAAAAAATACAGTCGGGTTAAGAACCTCCTCCTTTTTTGTAGTTGGTTAAAAATAAATGCGCAAAGCATTAACATTCACATTTTCTCGAAATATAATGCATTGTAAGTCTAAAAGCAGTGCGATAGGAACCAGTTTTCAAAAGTGTTGAAAATGTCCCTGTCGCAAATACAAATATTTTATTTATATTTTTAATCGAATTTTAATCGAACATAAAAATAATTAAAGATCCACTTTAATTATTTTTAAACAGACAATTTTAATTTATTATATCGACCGCTTTAATTTTTTTTTTTAATATTTTTTGTTAAACTTTTGAATGGCTTAATTCTTAATTCTTATTGGACACCATAAACAATATTGAGTTAAAACTCAATGTTGAATTTTCTTACAGCAATCCCTTAGAGTGATCTCCCTGCAAGCGAGTATTTTAGTTTTGTCTGTTTTTGATTTTAATGTTTATATTTGTACTTCTGCCAGCGGCTTCGAACCCGTGAAAAGTATTTTTTATCCCAAGGGAACATTATACTAGGGTGCTAAGCCTATGTGCTATTCCAGACTACAATCTTTTTCTGTGCCAATTTTCATCCAGATCCGTTCAGCCGTTCTGGCGTGATTGAGTAACGAACATCCATCCATCTATCAAAATTTTCGCATTTATAACATAACTAGCTTCCGCCAGCGGCTTCGCCCGCATGAATGTCGAAAATTATCCCAAGGGAACATATTCCCTGGATGAAAAGTATCCTATGTGCTATTCCTGACTATAATATATCTCTGTGCCAAATTTCATCCAGACCCGTATAGCCGTTTGAGCGTGAAGAAGTAACAAACATACACACTCACAGACTTTCGCCTTTATAATGTTTGTGTGATAGTGTGATTATATTAGGATAAATTGGAATACGTCTGCCTGAGTTAGATGAGGTTATTATTTATTTAATAAAATTATAATATAAGAATATTAAATATTTTTATAGTAACACTCTTATTTTTTACTATATTGTTAGTCATAATTTGAATAAATTAATATGATTTTTTTTCAATATAAATGTCATAAGAAAACAATTAAACAATTTACAAATCAGAAACCCGCCCGGGCGGGTTTCTGATTTAAGTATTCGACGCTAAGTATGTGCTGATCTCGATTTAAGCATCTGTCACTCTTGATCATCTGCCACTTTAAGTTTTCTGCGTTACTGAGCAAGGTTTGAGTATTTTAGTCAAAGTCATGCTAAAGTATACCTTATGCCATACAAAAAACCTTCATTGACGTTCAATTGGGTTTCTCAACTGAGAAAAACACATTTGATCATTCTCAAATTCTCAAAGTTTTCTCAAACCGTTGTCAACGTTACATCAACAGTGTAGCCAGATTGTGCGACTTTTTGCCATTTAGGCTACTCGGAAGGGTGTCGGGGCGACCAATTTTTACGAGTGGTGGCAATTAGGCTACCTCAGAAAAAAAAATGGGGTGATTTTAGATGATTTCGGAATGTGACTATCTAATACAACATTATCTGAGGAATGATGAAAATAACTGGAAACCAAAATGCTTTTAACTGTTCATCACTATTTTAAATTATACATCAGTCGCGACAACACGGAAAATAGAGAAATGCTGAAAAATGTTTTATATGGAACCTATAATGATTATTGTGTTTAACGCATTGAAGTTTCGAAGAATGTTTCGTGGTTTTAGTGAATAATGTTCGACTTGAGTTTTTTATAAATGGAAAAACTAAATTTTTGCCGATTTGGGGCTCGTCCACTGACCTCTATCATACAAGTACGCTGGACTACATATATTAGATGAAATGACAGTTGATTTTTGTGCCGAATCAAAGCGCCCCACTCGAGGTTCTCAGGAACTAAAATTGACACATTTAGAGATAGGTTAACACCGATATTTCTCAAGATTAGTTAATACTAATATATTCGCCTGGAAATATTATATTATTTTAACTAATACGAGTATATGAGTATTAGTAATATTTTTAAATTACACTAATATCAAAATAGTAGACTTGGCAAGGCGTATCACTCATCTACTGTATTGACTTCTCATAATATGTTGCAACTAAATATCTCATATTGGTATTAGTGATGAATGTTATATGAATGCCTAATAATCAGTAATAATATGTTAAAAAGCAATGTGTGATACTAAATTCTGGAATCATCATCATGATCATCCACAGTCCAACTTCGCCCACTGCTGAGCACAGGCCTCTCTCTTCTTGTATCAATCACCTCGTTCCTGTCTGGAATTAATTCTGGAATAATATCATGATAATTATAATTGTATTAACAAATGTTTTTAAGTCAAACAATTTATATCTGCATCTGAAACAGAGTTGAAAACTGATATAAGTCTTCACGACGCTGGAATGCGATGTCACTCTTATTTGCACCTTAACACTACAGAGACAGGATCTTAGCGATGAGAGCGAGAAATATGTCCGTTGTAAATTATTATCCATCTCATTCGTACGCAAATATTTGTATGAATGATGTTCCAACCGAGTGAATCCAAACTATTGTAAATATTAACTAACTAGTATACTTGAGCGAGCAGATACTTGCTCAAATATACTAGCTTTAAGGATAAGTTGTTAGCCTATCCCCATATTTAAATCTCACTGATCTGACAGTAATGCGCTATAACTTTAGTAGCACGCTATCCACTAGTTTATAGGTTGCAATCTGATTGAAAATATTTTTCAGTTAACCTTTACAGCAAGTTTTCTATTACTTAGAAATGAAACTCAATTAAAATAATTGGGATTTTCTTGTTCTTCTAAGTATTAAATTATTCTCACGTATTTTTATACTGAAGGCTATGTCCCATCTCTAATATTAGTTCCATGGAATCTCACGTTAAGTCACGTTGCTATCAGCGCCAAAATGGCGAAAATCAAATGTCTTAATTTTGTCATCGATAATATGAAGTCCAGCGTACTTGTATATTAGAGGTCAGTGGGCTCGTCGAATCTGGCTACACTGGTTACATTTGGCAGTTGATAGTTGACAAGCCTGTGCTTAAACGGTGATCAAGCGAAATAAATACAAAATAATATATAAACTTATAAAACGAGTGACGAAGATACATCCTTGTCTTCCTTGGAGATTCCTCAACGAAGACCGATGCGTGGAAGAAGAGTGTTCGCCCTGAATTATCGAAAACATAAGATTGGATGCAAATATTTCATGCCTGATAAATCTCAGATGCTTGAAGAACGGATGGTCAATGGGGCTGTTAAGTTCTGGAGTGGTGACCGCGTGGTGGAATACGCATTTAAGGCCTCCGTAGACCGATGACCTGGTCACGGGAATCCGATGTATGAAAGACGCACAGGACCGGTCGATGTGGTGACGCTGGGGAAGTCCTGTATCCAGCAGTCTTTCGGCAGAAATTATGACGATGTTGAGTGAGATCTTCAAGAAAAATATTCAAAAAGTGCCAGTTAATGTGTTTGTGGTCGCGTGGTGCGCGAAAACCGAGTCTTGATCAACAGGAACTATGTGAAAAGAGATGCGCGATAACCAAGGGACATGGAAAAAAGTGACAAACTGGTACACAAGAGATGGGAAAAGAAGACGTGGAAGACGCGAATGAAATATGGGAAAGACCGCTGGTCCAAGATGTACAGGACAGACCCCAGTGGAAACTGTTAGTGGAGTGGAGGCCTATGCCAAGAGGCACACTGAGATTAGGGACATTTTATAAACTATAAACATGTATTGTATAGACTACAGTTTAATATGTCTGATTTCAGAATAAAAGGCTTTATTATGCCGTGCCGTGTATTTATTATTAATCTATTTTATTATATTAATTTATATCCTAGGTTCTAATTCTCATCATTGTGTAATTGTTTTCCAAAGTATATACTTCCAAATACGTTCAACCATTAAGGTGTGATTAACAAAAAGCCAAACATACAGACTTTCATACCTATATAGAATAGGTATTAGTAGGATCCACAAGACAAGAAGATGTTGCAACGATGAAATTGTGTACAGAATTTGGCTTTTGTATGATATGATTTTGGTATCAGAATAATAAAAGACGATAAAAACAACATGATAGGTCTTATTTATTTATTATTTTACAAAATAAGTAGGCAGATAGTATATTGTTTGTTAACACATATTAAAACACAGTCCTCCTTCATAATATCCGACACATATCCAATGGCACCGACCCTGGCTACTACTCTTTTTCTTCGGAGGCTCTTCGATGGCTAGCAAAGCCTTTGATCTTGAAAACCCAGGTCACTCATTAAAAATTGCATCACAATAGTCCATTTATGTTGGTAAATCACAATTGCAACCAGATTCCAATACAGATGAACAAGGGGCACTTGAGAGATCTTGTGAAATTCTGAGTAAAATATTCTATAGTTCTATGAGGTATCACAAGAACCAGCAACTGCTCGCTCTGAACACATTCACTCCTAGTAATTATAAGCTTAAATTCATTATTTTGGCAATAACAAATTATATTAGATATTATTTTCTTTCGATAAGACATCATTGACAAAATAAATACGGTTGCCATGACAATCTTGAAGTAAATGCCTACGATCCATTTCATAGTTTCATAATAAGGTTGTATAGATTTCAAATAGATATCTTTGAAATTGCTTCATCACATCATCATCAGACTATTAATGTTCCCACTGCTGGGACACAGGCCTCCTCTCTATGAGAGGGAATGGGCCGTAATCCACCACGCGGGCCCAGTGCGGGTTGGTGAATGTCACATGTCTTCGAATTTTTGGTTCTAGGACATGCCGGTTTCCTCACGATGTATTCCTTCACCGTTTTGAAATTGCTTAAATATGAAAAATCAAGTTATTACAGATTATAACATCTTTATTAACTTGATTTTTTACTCTTGAATAAAGTAATATAATACTATTGTACTTTTTATGGCTGTATAAAATGTATAAATAATATTTATGCAATCTTGTGATGTCTCGGATTTCTTTTGTAAAATGGAACGTAAGGGTGAAAGAGAAAGTGAATGGAACTTTGGCAGGTCCATACATAAGTAGGTACTTACTTAACTGATCTAGGTAGATTCTCAATTGTGAAACGTAAAATACTCAAACGCTTCCTAAATTATTTGACAATACTCAACTGATTATTGCTGCTTTACTTAAATCAGAAACCGGCCTGGATTGAGAATCTGATAAGCTATGTTTTATAAAGTGTTGCCATGTTATATAATGATTAAAAAAAAATATAAGCACTAAAACACTTTACTACGAAGTAAAAGAACAATCATTAAGATGTAAAAAAAATAATGCATGAAATAAAAGGCTTTTTTATTTATTTAAATTCTACTCGAAATTCTCGGCGTTGATTGGGTTGTGTTAATTTTATCGTGACATTTTTCCTCAGTGTTGGTGAAACCGATCCGAATACAGTCGAGTGCTGACGCGTACCGCAACTATGATGGAGAGCAGATGTACGCTAGTGGACATGGCAGGACAGAGACCTTTGGTCAGTATTTTTACAACCTTTTATTAACTTGCCTTGTTAGTTCGTTTATCAGCGACCTTGTGCACTACGCGACCACGACCACGACCACGACCAGTGTCCTCAACGACCAGATCAATTAAATAAACTTTTTATGAACGTCACGCATTTGGCTGCAAATGGTTTCCATAGGTTATCTGCTCGATGCAGCCACTGTTCGTGGTCGCGTAGTACGCTAGGTCACAAGTATTTATATGTATGAGTCAAATCTTGGAACTGAATTTAAAAAAAGTTATCCCAAACCGATCGAGCTCAAATTTTGCATACACGTTAGGTTTTTTTTAACAATGCACGTTATGCTAAAAAGTTGCTTGAAAAAAGTTTTTCATGGCTGGATTTTTCTTTAAGAGGACCCGTCATTTATTTTGTACTGTTTATTCTTATCTTTAATTTTGAAATTTGTCCAGTAAACATTAGTAGTTTTTAGTTTTAAAATAAAAATCGTTTATTCAAACAAGGCTGAGAATAATAACTTTTGTAGGGAGAAGAACATAATGGTGTCCATACATCATCCTTCCTATTGTCCAATCGGCATGACGCTACCGATTGGATCAGTTAGAACTGACCGTGTGTGGAAGTGGATTGGCATGACAGTTTTACTTAACGGCAATATCGAATTTCGATTCTTTTGGCTTGATCATGGCGATTGGATCATGCCGATGGGACCGTGTATGGCGGTCGGCGATCGTCAGTTCAGTCAGGTCAAGATTTTTGTCGGTGATAGACGAGACAGCGTTTCTCATAACAGTGTCTTGATTCTCAATTAGAGGAGTAACTAACATAAGAAGTTTCATGTAAGTTTATTCATTCATTCGTAAATAATTACAATAATCTTTTGGCGTAATTCTCAATTATTTAATAAAGTTGTATGAGTAATGTGTTTTTTTTTCACTAACCACTGTTTGCACCACTCTGCTCGATCTTTTCTTTTTTTTTGTTTCATTTTCACGAGTAAAATGACCAAAACGGCTAAAACATCGTCGTCTGTCACGGGTGACGCCATGGCTTCAACTGAACGTCGCTGCCGATTGGACAATTTAAACTGATCGTGTGTGGTGTATATAGACGAACTGCAGATTGGATCAAGCCTGAACGTCATGCTGATTGGACGATAGGAAGGATGGTGTATGACCACCATAAGACAATTAAAACACGCATCCTTCGACCATTCCTGCATTCTAATCACGTAACTTCAAAGAATGGCGCTCGTATACTTTGCTTGCATTAATTGCTTCATATTATGTTCAAAAATTCGTTTACTCGAAAGCGTAACACACGCAATGAATGAAATAAGTCTTTTGTTGCCAAAACAAATCCATCACGCGTGCTTTGAGATGTCAAAACCGGTACGCAATTAGTGTTTTGGTTTTTCAGCTGAAAAGAAGAAGTGGCATAATTAGTTCCACAGCAATTAGAAACTAATTTAAATAAAACGTTATAGGACCCGATTCTGATGTGCTGAGATGGGTATACCTTCGGGCAATCTCTGACGATGCGTGTCAAAGAAGATACGCTATGATCACCATTGCCAACACCGTCTGCGCGCAATACTTCAACGTTACGTCACAGAATGCTTGCTTCGTAAGTTTCTCTTTTAAATGCACATAACTCTTTGATTCAACTGTCGATCAACAAGATGAAGCAATACTTGCCGTTGTCGGTCAGTGGATGGATGGCCATCTTCACATGGCGTGGTTCCTCCGGAAAGGACGTCGAGCTGTTGGTCCCAGCTGTGATTTACAGATATTTAATAGTTGTTGCAGAAGCCAGGAATTCTGACACTAATCTTGCCAATGGGTATCATGCTACCTTACTGGGTTATGGAGAACAGAGAGGCACGTTCCATATCACATACTAGTAATCACCTTCATCCGATTAGACAGGGATCAGACCCCAATATACATAGGGAAAAGACTGACTGATATAAGTCTTTGATTCCACACAGAAGAGTGAAGTGAAGAGTATTCTCGTTATATCTGAACGGAGTACCTTTAGAACGTGTCGCTCAGTTTAAGTACCTAGGGCACTTTGTGACAGAGACCCTGAAAGATGACGCGGATGTTGAGCGAGAACGAAGAGCGCTGTCGGTGCGTGCTAACATGTTGGTTCATAGATTTGCAAGGTGTTCAGTAGACGTAAAAGTGACACTGTTCAGAGCCTACTGCCAACACTTTTACGCCGGCGCTCTATGATCCAACTACACCCAGCGGGCCTACAGCGCTCTTTGTGTACAATACAATAACGCCTTTAGGATTCTGGTGAGGCTCCCTCGATTCTGCAGCGCGTCGGGCATGTTTGCTGACGCAAGAGTCGATGACTTTTATGCCATTATGCGCAAGAAAACTGCTTCTCTGATGCGTCGTATTCGGGGGAGCGACAACGGAATCCTAAGGATGTTTTCTGAGAGGCCTGATTCTGAGGTACTGGGGAGAGTCATCCAGCTTCACGTGACGAGATGACACTATTACAATAAGTTGATTTACATAGTTTTAAAACCTTTGTTACTAACAACTATGGATATGTAATTAATCTGCAATACATTGATTTTATTTATATCAATATTCTGAAAGATCGAAGTGTCAGCGAATATGCCTGCATTTTAAGCGAATTTAACTAAGCTACATTCCAGGGTGATAATGGTGGCCCACTCGTGCATGTTGGCTCCAATGGCATTCCAACCCTCATAGGAGTCTCCTACTTCTTTCCTGGATCAAGCAACCGCTGCGAATCTGGCTTGCCTTCTGGTATGTGCATTACTTGGCTTGTAAATTGATTGATTCTTCTTAGTCATCGTTTTAAGAACATTTGTATTAATATTTATGAAAATGTTCTCAACGCGATGACTTTTATGATGACATGGATTTTTTAAACGTTGCCCCACGCTAGGTATTTCTCCTGTATCGTGGTTGCATTTACAAACATACAAACTCACATAATATGCAAACAACCAGACAAACAAATCCGTTGGCCATACAAATATTTGTTCCGTACGGGGATCGATCCCGCGACACGCAGTACAGCAGCCGAAAGCTCAACCACTGCTCCAACCGTGTCGTCAGACTTATAATTTTATACATTTATTTCTATTAAGTCATACAAGTTTATTAAATACATTTATTTCTATCAGGTTTCATTCGTCCTGGAATATTTTTACGCTGGTTCGAAGAAGTAACGGGTATTGACTTTGAAAATCAGCAAGAAGATAATGATATCACTGTGAATGACACCACAACAACCTCTTCCAACCTCACAACTACCACCCCCATTCCGTCCACCCCTACATCGATCAACCCCTTTTCAACCACCCCCGTATCCATCACCTCTTCTACCACTGACTCTGAGGATTCTCTTCCCGAAGAAAACACTACTGTACAACCAGAAGAATCTGAAGAAAAAGAAGAAGAAGATTCAGAATGGAATGAAGATGATCATATGTCTCAACTCTTAAAACGCCTTCAAGTGGATGTCAACGTAAAGATCAGATTAAACAAATACAATTTGACGAAGGAAGGAGGAATGGAAGTCAATCATTACAAACATTGAATTATTAAATAAAAGAGAAAAATATAATTTAGTGTTTCATTATGTGTACACAACTTCGTAACTTCCTAACCTAACCTAACCTAACCTGAAGAGAACACTCTTTCTGTCATTTTTAAAAACTAAATATATAGCACAAGGCACGCACGTTGAATATCAGTAATTCAAGCTTTTTACCGTTGGTGTAATATAATTACACCCTTAAAAACATTCACAAGTGCCTAAAATAATAATGTGTTTGTTTCGAACCAAACCTTTCGTTCCCCTTATTGTTATTTTGTTGCAACACTGTGTCAGCTCGCTGTCATTGACATTGACAGCTTTGGTGGAGTTGACAGTTGACACATGACTCGTAACAATGTGACCGTCCAGGCTAGACGTATCGATTCGGTCTTCAAACTAGTTTTGTGGAAATTTATTAATTTCAACCAGCCGATCGTCATCACCGCACCGCGAAGCCAATTTGTTGCGTGTCACCCGTGCATTTGGTTGTGTGTATTTCGCGCACAGTGAGGTATTTTGTGACGACAACGTGTCTGGTGGCAGCCGGAGCTTCCGGTCCAGAAAACCTTCTTCCCTAGTTTTATAAATATATCTTCCCACGATAACCCTAGACCACAAACGGATTGAATGACCCCAGGCGTCCCTCGCGGGAATCGCGGTGACTAATAGTTATAATTTGTGTACTAACCCTTTATATCACCATCCACCGGTACGGTACGGTAACCGGTATCTCAAAGAACAAACCCCTAGCTCACCACTGCTGCGTGACGCAGTTTCGCGGGTATAGACCTTGTAGGATCCAAGATTCACAGCGTTGTTATGGGCCCCAGCGTTCCAACCTTGGCTTGGTGATCCAAAGGCCTGTAAAAACTGCTAGTGATAGCAAAATTCAACATTAGCTTCATTATTTTCAGATTACGGTACTAATCTTAAGACCATAATAATGTACCATATTCAGACATAAATAAATGATTATGATGATTATGATTCTATCAAAATGTAACTAGTAATTTAAAACAAAAACCTCAGTAGTTCCATCATGGACTGCGTTAATGGTACTAGTGGCAAAGGTTTTAAAAATTAAAAAAAAATGTTTATCGTTCAAGGCACGCTCGTTGAATATCAGTATCTTATTAATTCAAGCTGAAATTCAAGGTGTGTGCAACGCTTTCAGCAACACATAATATTCAGGATTTCGTCAAGAATAAAGAGGAAAATGTAATTATTACTATTGGTAGCTGGATTGAAGATAGGTGTAATTAAGGCGCTGAGTTCTGAAAGTCAGTTTTGACGTACGATGTTTCAAGCCAGATCTGCCATCTTCTAAAACCAAGTGATAACTTAAATTGGCAAGAAGCAGCAAACTTGCGTGTTTGCCAAAATGTTAGGCGGTAACGTTACCACGCAAGGTCAAAGTCAAAGTCAAAGTCAAAGCACTTTATTTCAAGTAGGCCAGTTACAGGCACTT
This sequence comes from Orthosia incerta, assembly GCA_948252205.1. Lineage (NCBI taxonomy): Eukaryota > Metazoa > Arthropoda > Insecta > Lepidoptera > Noctuidae > Orthosia > Orthosia incerta. Next base: position 25,782,456 of record OX411756.1, on the reverse strand, counting down.
TTGAATTGTCAAAAGACAAAATAAAATATTACAAAATTATGGTGCTACAGTCCCAGTCACAAGACATAATAACTGTGAAAGTACCGTAGATGCCCATTCCAAGGCGTAGATCTCTATGGAGAAGAACGGGCAAGAAACTCCATGGACACTCTTTTTCAATTAGGTAATTATTACAAATCATTTGTTACATCATTCATGTTGAGATTACACATTATGTGAGAACGATGTCATATTTCATATTTTCGATGTCATATTTCATACTGACGGCCAGCATCTGAAAAAAAAATGTTCACTGTTATTTTACGAATAATGCTGAATTAGAAATAATGAAAGGGCAAATGAAAGGGTTTGCTAAGAAAAATATAAAAAGCTTGTTGAAAAAGTTTTTTCATTTATTTATTTTAACCGGATCTCATAGACTTTTTCATATGTAAAAACATATCCACCAATTATGTTAGTTTGGAGGAAGAGTTTTTTATGATTCCGCCCCGCCCGAACTCTGAGTCAAGTGAACGTGTTTTTGTACTCTCGATCAATTTTAATTCGTAAATATAGTAAAAAGTGTAGAAATTACTTCTAAAGTTTCACCAATACTTGTGCAACAGGACCATTAATCTGCAGTGAAAAAACCATATCTGTGCACTAACTATCACCGAAGATACAAGTAAATACATTTCTTGGATTTTTAAAAGTGAACGTTAAAAAGTTCTTTGTCTCTGTGTCGAAGTGTTGACCTTTGTACTTGGTCATCGACACGTCTTTGTCCCAAAATTATCGGCAACAGAGCTTCTATTTCGCTAATGTTTTCAAAGCTTCGTTAGTCCCGAGGCGTAAGCCGCTACTTCGAAATCGACGGTGCGACACGTCGTAAGTTCGAGCCCCACCGCCAGACACTTTTTGGATGATTTGAATTTGTATTCTATACATAATCAGAATTAGAAACCTGCTTCCACCGCAAAAATCTCCATCTACCAACAAAATAAATTCCTTATTACAATTAAATTGAGATTGTTTACTAAACTGCTGTCATACCCTTACTCGCTGGAACAATGTCTGCCGAAGATCTAAATAAATCGCTGTCGGAACCAAACGTAAGTGTATTGGGCACCAGCAATAAAACACCTCCTAATTTTGTCTCTATGCGTAGTAAAAGGAGGAGAGAGGATGATTTCTCTTCTGATTTTTATATGTTTAAGGAAGAGATGAAGGCAATGTTTGCGAATTTTATGTCTGCTCAAAAAAGTGAACTAACACTTATAACAAATAACTTAAAGGAACTTCACCAGACAAATAGTAGCATAGAAGCGTCTCTCACTCAGCTGACAAGTCAACATGCAGATTTTCAAAAAAAGATCGAGTCTCTTGAATTGCAGGCTAGAAAAGACCGGGATTATATATCAATACTGGAGGATAAAGTGGAAGACTTTCAAAGACATTCACAGAAAACTAGCATCGAACTCAAAAATGTTCCTAGGAAGCCTCAGGAAACACAGAATGATCTTATAAATATGGTGTTAAGCCTCTCAAGGAACATTCATCTTGATTTGGAAGTAAAGGACATAAGAGATATCCACAGAATCCAAGGGAAAAAACCGGAAGTTAAAAATACCCCCATTATTGTCGAATTGGGTTCAACATTAATTAAATCCGATATACTCCAGAAAACTAAAACCTTCAGCATTAAAAACAAAACAAAACTCCAGGCTAAACATCTTGGTTTTACGACTAATGAAGACAGCGCCGTGTTTATATCAGAACATCTCACCTCTAAAGCGAATCGACTGTACTTTCTAGCGCGGGACCTAGTCAAAACTAAGAGATATAAATTCTGTTGGACTGCGTTTGGGCGAGTCTTTGTTAAACAAGATGAGAATTCAAGGGCTATTCTGATAAGAAGTGAAGATCAGGTACATCAATTATCACAAGTAATTTGACTATTTGTAGTAAAAATCTATAAAATATTAACCATATTTCTTGTAAGTCCTAAATATCAAAACGCCTATTACTTTTCATTAGCAAATGTACATATCTTATCATCAGAATCAAATATTTTTATAACGGAGCCTGCTCAACTGTTGCCTTATTTTGTAAAATGTATAAACTGTACCAAATACACTAAACAATCACACTCAACACTTACACAACTAGTCACACTCACTCAAATTATGCACACACTCAAACAAAGATATACCTATCTCACAAACATTCTTAAACTTTCGCCAGTATACAAATTTATAAACCAGATAAAGTTTCAATACATTAATTTATCTCAGTGGTTATTGAAACTCATAATTGACGTGCAGAACCGATTGTATTTTTTGATCCATAATGGATAGTGATTTACATTCCTTACGAGAACTAGATGGTATAGAGATTGCAAAGTTTGAAATAATAAGCATGGATGACATACATAAGTACATACGCAGGGATTGCCTTAACTTTACAGTGGTAACGCAAAACATTAGGAGCATATATAGAAATTTCGATGATCTACAACTTAATCTATCACAAATAAAGCAACCTATCGATGTGATAATTTTGACTGAATGTAGACTTAACTTTAATAAACAAATACCTTTGCTTAATGGTTATACTCCTCACTACACAAAAAATCAACTCAATCAGAATGATGGAGTTGTGGCGTACATTAAGAACGGCCTATCGGCACAGGTAAAAGAGATTGCCATTGCACATGCATCGGCCATTCAGGTATCAATTAATAACTTCACCGTTATAGGTATATACCGTTCTCCATCTAATGCCTGCGCTGAAAGTTTTATTGATACACTTAATTTGCATCTTGATACTCTTGAATCGCAAAGTAACATCATAATTGTGGGCGACATAAATATTAATTTGGTGGTAAGAGATACAGAGGTTTCACAGCAGCGCAGAAACAGATTGAACTACCTTAATATGTTGGCAGGGCATGGACTACTGTCGGGTCATTGTTTACCTACTAGAGGGCAAAACTGCTTGGACCATGCTATTATAAAAATGGATAAAACTTGTCACACGGCTTTTGTGGGTATTTTGAAGACGTCTATTACCGACCATGCCATGCTATTAAGTAATATAACCACCAGCCAACCGGTTCAAAGCGAAAAATCTGGTAGATACAAGTGTGTGACAAATTTTGACTGCGCCTTCAATAGTTTATTAAGTACTGACATGACATTTTTTAGCTCGGATAAAGACTTAGACCTTATAGCAAATAAATTCATAAATTTAATTAAAACGGCTCTCGATTCAAATTCTACAATTAAACCAGTATCTAATAAATGTAGGTTACTAAAACCCTGGATGTCTACCGGTGCACTTCGGTGTATAAATCTCCGAAATAAAATGCAATTGCAAACCACAACAGACCCCCATAATAATATCTTAAAAATCACCTACAGACGTTTTCGTAATTATTGCACCAATCTAATAAAGAAATTAAAACGGACGTTCCAAAGAGAGCAAATAAATGCCTCTATAAACAATCCGAGAAAACTATGGTCCACAATAAACGAAATTACACATTTCAAAGCTCCAAAAACATCAAGTGAATCTCTCCTCAATGTTACGCCACATCCATTAAACTCACTTAACCGCGTCAACCAGTTTTTTGTGACTATTGGAAAGACTTTGGCTAATGAAATAGTACAAAGAGGCGTTGTTCAAAACCACACTTCTTCACACGGCGTTGCTTCGTCCTTTGTACTGTTTGACACAGATCCAATGGAGGTGGATAGCATATTGGTGGGCCTTGACTCTGGGAGCTCGCCTGGCTGGGATGGAATATCAACTAAATTTCTGAAAATCTCAAGAGACTTTATAGTCCCTTTTATATCACAGTTGATTAATTTGTGTTTCGAAACCGGAAAAGTTCCCGCTGCCTTTAAGAGGTCGCTGGTCACGCCTGTGCATAAGGGTGGGGACATGAGTGATGTCAACAACTACCGTCCTATATCCGTCATATCATGCATTGCGAAAATCTTTGAAAAAATATTAAACAACAGACTTGTTGCTTACCTGAATAAATATAATTTACTCTCCAAATCGCAATTTGGTTTTAGGAAGGGTATGTCGACACAGGATGCTGTCAGGGCTTTAACTGGTGAGATTGTTACTAATGTCGATAAAGGTTTAAAATGCTTAGTGGTTTTTCTCGACCTAAAAAAAGCCTTTGACACCGTCTCTGTTCCCATCCTTTTGCAGAGGCTTGAATCAATCGGCATAAGGGGCTCAGCGCTTTCTCTCTTCAAGAGTTATTTAACCGATCGTACACAAATGGTTAAAATTGGAAATTCATACCTAAGTGACGAAGAAAGGGTTGATTTCGGGGTGCCACAGGGAAGTGTACTTGGCCCGACGCTGTTCTTGATTTATATTAATGAGTTATGTAATATCGGCTGCAGCAGAGGACGTTTATTTTCCTATGCGGATGACACTGCAGTGGTCTTTACCGGTGAATCTTGGGCTGACGTGAGGGAGACTACTGAACGTGGCTTGATGGAAATAGCCGGATGGCTTAACGCAAGTCTATTGTCATTAAACGTCAAAAAAACAAATTTCATTTGTTTTACTCCTTCCCAGAGGTCACAGCCAGGTGCAGATTTTGATGTTATGATCCATGAGTGTGCGAATCCTTTGAACCAGTTGGGCTGTACCTGTGCTAGTATCATGCGAGTAAATTCTACTAGATATTTGGGCATAATAATTGACCAGAGACTGTCTTGGCATCCCCACATCGAAACCACACTGACTAGAATCAGAAGACTAGTATGGATTTTTAAAACCCTCCGTCATGTAGTTCCACCTCAGTTGCTTGGTAAAATATATATCGCTCTTGCACAATCGGTTACAACATATTGTATACCGGTTTGGGGAGGGGCTACAAAAACGAAATTCATAGATCTAGAAAGAGCCCAAAGATTTCTGCTAAAGGTTATGTATTTCAAACCCTGCAGATATTCTACAGATATTCTATATAAGACCAGTAACATGCTCTCGGTCAGAAAGCTTTACATATTTAACATTATTTTAACCCTGCATAAGTCACTATCATATGATCGTGCAAAGGTTGATAGAAGACGGAAAGACATCGTGGCTCACTCACCAAGTGTCCGAACTATATTTGCCAGACGTCAATACAGCTCTCAATCAACATACATATACAACAAATTGAACCAATTATTGAATATATATCCGATGTTACTATATGACTGTAAAAAAGCATTGACTTTGTATTTAAAAAATCTCACCTACGATGAAACAGAACTAATTTTAACCCGCATTTGTTAGCGAAAGTTTAAAAATCACTTTGTTAACTTTTAAACACACCCTCATAAGCACACGCATACATTCGCACACACACCCCTACAGGCACGCTTACACACACACTTTCACACGCATGCTCTGATTTTATTTTATTTTGATTTTATTTTATTTTGTTTCATTTGTATCTTTTTTGCAATTCTTAATTTGATTTTGTTTATTGTTTATTTTAAAATCATTGTTTTTTAGAATCTAAGGGAAGGGCGAGGTAACCCCATCACAAGTTTTCTGTAACTTAACGGGGATACCTCAGTTTTTGTGTTGTATGATAATGTAAATATGAACAATAAAATTTTTATTATTATTTATTATTATTATTATGAATTCGGATCACTCCCCGATCATACTAAGACTTAGTCAAAAAATTCTATTAAGAGAATACCATCTAACTCTGGTTAACAAGTCTACAGACTGGGACAGCTTTGCCCTTGATCTAGACAAAATAATCGACCTAAAAACTCCATTACAAAATCAGGATCAGCTTGACTCAGAAGTAAACAAATATGTTGTTAACATTCAACAATGTGCTTGGAACAACACTCCACAATTAAAACGGAAATATAAAGGGCATATCTATCCCAAGGATATTGTGAATTTACTATCAGAGAAAAGAAAACAAAGAAAGCGCTGGCAGCAAACAAGGTGTCCGCGGGATAAAACACTATTAAACAACCTAACTAAACAATTAAAGAGGAAAATTATTCAATTTGAGGATGAAACTCTGAACTCCAACCTTGTGCAGCTAACCAACGACCAATCAACGGATTACTGTCTTTGGAAAGCTACAAGAAAACTAAAAAGGCCGATTATGCAAATACCTCCCATCAGAAACAGTGATGGACAATGGGCCATAAGCAATGAACAAAAAGCGGTAAGGTTTGCCCAATATTTAGAAGCTACTTTTCAACCTAATGAAAGTTCCATAGAATTATCTGAGAGTGAAAATGTATCACAAAACCAAAGAATTCGGTTTGTAACTCCTAAAGAAGTTGTGAAAGAAATTAAAAACAACATAAGCTCGAAGAAATCCCCGGGTTATGACCTCATAACAGGAGAAATTCTAAAACACCTCCCGCGCAAAGCCATAGTTAAGCTGACCAGACTTATAAACGCTGCATTTATGCTAAAACATGTACCTGGGCCATGGAAAGTTGCTGAAGTCATAATGATTGCGAAGCCTGGAAAACCACCCCATGAAGCATCATCTTATAGACCCATTTCCCTACTGCCAGTATTATCTAAACTGTTTGAAAAGCTCTTATTAAAACGGCTAAAACCAATTATAGAAGAAAAAGAACTTATCCCGAACCATCAATTTGGTTTCAGGGAAAAACATTCTACCATAGACCAGGTACACAGAATAACAAACATCATCGAAAAAACGCTCGAAAACAAGCAAGTCTGCGCCACCGTATTTCTAGATGTCGCACAAGCTTTCGACAAAGTTTGGCATGAGGGTCTGATATACAAACTCAGACGCATGCTCCCTGAATTTTCAGATATTCTAGAGTCATATATAAGCAACAGAATGTTTAGGATAAGGCAAGAGGACGCATATTCTGAGCTAAAAACAATTAAGGCCGGAGTACCACAAGGAAGTGTGTTAGGCCCAATCCTGTACTTGGTATACACATGTGATATCCCAGAGCTGGAAAACAACACCATAGCGACCTTTGCTGATGATACTGCTATTATGGCTATTGGTTCAAACCACAAAGAAGCAGTAGAAAAAGTCCAACTAGCTGTGAACAAAGTTTACGACTGGACACAAAAGTGGAAGATCAAACTGAATGAGTCAAAATCGATTCACATTGACTTCACTAATAAACACTGCGATTACCACCCAGTCTATATAAACGGCATGCGAGTGCCTTATGCGAATACAGCTAAATACCTTGGCATAACTCTTGACGCCAAGTTGCGTTGGAAATCTCACGTCAAAAAGAAAAGACAGGAACTCGATATACGGTACAAAAATATGTATTGGTTACTTGGAAGGAAATCCTGTCTATCAATACAGAATAAAATTATAATATACAAGCATATTCTTATGCCAATTTGGACGTATGGTATTCAACTATGGGGCTGTACTAAACATAGCAATGTTAAAATTATACAACAATTTCAAAATAAAGTACTCAGAGATGCTGTTAATGCACCATGGTACATCAGAAATGACGACCTTCACCGCGACCTTAATATGAAACTCGTCACGACCGTTATTCAAAACTTTGCTGAAGCCCACGAACACAGACTTCATCGGCATGTGAATGTGGAAGCAATCCAGCTGCTAGATAACACGGACATAGTGCGTAGGCTAAAGAGAACTAAACCATTTGAGTTAGTGTAGTGTACAATAAGTGAAAAAATAATAGCAAACAATACTGTGCTATTCATGTAACACGTGAACTAAGTGTTTTTAACGTATCAGACTCTAAGAAAGTGCTACCGAACTGTATAAAAGTGCAAATTGACACTATTCTTAGTCATAACATTATACAATATAATTATAAGTTAGAGTTAAATTGCTTATTAGTCTATTAAGGCTAGATTGTAATTTATTATTAAGAACCTTAGTTTTTATTAATACAGAAAAAAAAAAAAAAAAAAAAAAAAAAAAATTATTTATTTTAGTTCCGATGGCACTCGGTGAAAAGATTTTCGTTATCAGATTGGTACTCCCAGAGATTATCGCCTACAAATATACAATTTAACACCTAGATAATATTTATTGAAGGATAAAATAGATAAATTAGACTTCATAGTTGTATTGCTGATAAAAAAAAAACATCTGGAAAACACTCCCTATTATATCAAAGAAGATTTCCCACAAGACGTAACTGAAAAAAGAAAACTGTTAACAGAACAGCTGAAAGAGGAAAAGCGTAAAGGACACAAAGCAATACTAAGGTATGACCGCTTAATTATACTTAAGGATACGCCCCAAAACCGTAACCATGTTAGCAAACGGAACTTGTCACTCTCACCTGAACAACCTGATCAAAACCAAAAGAAGCAGATAATAATAAATAACAACCGCAGAACAAAGAAAACTAAGACTACATATTCAATGCCTGTAACCGAAGCTGAAAAATCTACATATCCGCAGAAAACTATTCTCTCCTACCTACACAGCAACAAAGGTGACTCTGCTGTATCCTGCAATACAGACCAAATCTAGCAACCAAGTTCGCCCCTCCTACATCCATCTCCCCCACAACGGCTAGTCACCGCGGGGGTAGTAGACTACAACCCTCCTTCACAAAAGAAAACTAAATACTACATCGCTACTCTCAACACAAGATCGCTATCAAATTAAATAATATTAATTGAGCTTGAAAATGAAAATGCACTGTCGACTATAAAATGGGACATTCTAGGTGTTTCAGAAGTAAGATGTCAAAGCTACATTATTGAGGACAGGGGGGTGACCATAAGCTCTTAGAGCGGTATCAATTTGATATCGAGTAAGTGACAGATGTATACAAGTCAGATACATCTGTCCTTTATTCGATCTCAAATTGATACCGCTCTAAGAGCTTATGGTCACCCCCCTGGGGTGCATATTTGTTCTGCTCTTATGGAGAGTCAAAAGGCATGAAAGAAGTGGGCTATCTCATTAAAAAGCAAAGTGATATAATCATTTAAGACTTTATTGGAATATCTGAAAGAGTAGCACTTCTTCACATAAAAAATACAAGATAAATCATACACAATAATCCAAGCATATGCACCTACAGAAAATGCAGACGATGCTGAAATACAACAATTATATAACTGTCTTAAACAGGCAATGGAAAAGTGCATGAAAAATGTCATACTGATGGGTGACCTAAATGCAAAAATTGGAAAACCACTACAAAAGGAAAACCTTATATTGGGTGAATTTGGATATGGTAACAGGAATCAAAGAGGCGAAATGTTCATTGAATTTTGTAATCAGTATAACTTGAAGATATTAAATACATTTTTCAAAAAGTCTCCAAAATTGAGATGGACCTGGAAATCACCAGATGGTAAACGAAAAATGAAATAGACTATATCACCACAAACCTTCCCCAACAACTCATAGAAAACATTAATGTTTTAAGCAATTTTAAGCACTCAAGTGATCACCGTCTACCACATTAAATATTGAAAAAACAGCTTTAATAGAAGAAATTTAATAATAAACAGCAAAACCAACTCAACATGGAAAGATTTAAAGCTCAACTTCAAACTGAATGCTGCCAAGATAATAAGACTCCAAAACAGGCACAGTACGATACTAGGTATCGAAAATTCTATATTGAACTGTGCAAAACAATCAACTGTATCAAGCAAGACCATACGAAAACAAAGCATTATCACAGAAGAAATAACTGAACTTATAAATCAAAGACATTTACTAAGGAATAAAGAAAATAAATCAAGAACAGAAACGAACATATTAAGCCAATTATACAGAACCATAAATAAAAAGATAGCTCAAAACATTAAAACTCACAGAATAAACACTATAGAAAATTACATAGAGAAGTCAGGGGCCATCAAACGAGCGTACAAGAAACTAAATAACACAAAACATCTCATGTCACAGCTACAAAATTCATCAGGAGCCATAGTTACAAACAGGCAAGACTTACTTGAAGTAGCTACTCAGTTCTACAAAACTCTGTACACTAAGAAAACTCAAGCACTGAGATAAATAACTCGGAAACAACTCAAAACAACGACTCTGTTCCACCATTCAATGAAAACGAGAAAGAGCTCTCAATAAGCAAACTAAAATTAGAAAAGAGCCCAGGTCCAGATTTAATAACAAACGAAATGTTACAAGCAGGAAAAGACAGATTGATCACACCGCTTACCAAGATGTTTAACAATATTATGGAGAAAAAAGAACTACCTACCCAATGGACATGTTCCAACATCATACTCTTATATAAGAAAGGTGATCCCACTAAGATCGAAAATTACAGACCAATAAGCCTCATGTATTGCCTCTACAAACTGTTTTCTGCTACATTACTGAGACGAATAATAAGAGTAATAGATGAAAACCAAGCATTGGAGCAGGCAGGATTCATGAGCAACCGATCTACAGCAGACCACATACATACACTAAAACTAGTAATTGAAAAATATAATGAGTACAACATGCCACTGTACATAGCATTTATTGATTACTCAAAAGCATTCGACTCTATTTCCCACAGCTCTATATGGAGAGCGTTAGAAGCGCAAGGATTGCATCAAGAGTATATAGCCATAATAAAGGAAATATACAAAAACAGCAAAGCCAGAATTAAACTCGACAATACCGGACAGGCTTTTGCAATAGAACGGGGTGTAAGACAAGGAGATCCACTGTCACCAAAAATCTTTATAGCTGTCCTAGAGCAAGTATTCCGCTTTTTGACTTGGGATAAAGTTGGGCTAAACATACATGGCCAATACCTCTCACATTTGCGATTTGCTGACGACATTGTCTTACTTTCAGAAAACCCAAATGAGCTGGGTTACATGCTAGAGACACTTAATGAGGAAAGCAAAAAAGTGGGGCTTGAGGTGAACCAGAGTAAAACCAAAATCATGACAAACAGCACAGTAACAAGCATTATGCTAAACTCTACTCCCCTTGAATGGGTCAGTGAACATGTTTACTTGGGACACTTAATTTCTACCAAAGACTGCACAGAGCTGGAAATTGACAGGAGAATAAAGAACACATGGAGTAGATACTGGTCTATGAAAGAAATCTTCAAGAGTAATCTAACTACCAGATTAAAGACAAAAGCTATGGAGATCTGCTTGATGCTTGCTTCTTATCTAACATACGCCTGCCAAACATGGACTTTAACAAAGAAGTCAATGCAAAAACTAAGAGTTTGCCAAAGAGCAATGGAAAGGAGTTTTATGGGCCATAAACTAATATAGAATCAGAAACAGCTCAATACGAGAACAAACCAAGGCAAAAGATGTAATCAAACAAACACTAAAACTAAAATGGAGATGGGCGGGTCATGTACAAAGATTAAGAGATGAAAGATGGACAAGAGTAATAACAAATTGGTGGCCCATAAACAAAAAGCGACGACGCGGTAGACCCAATATGAGATGGAGCGACGACATATCAGGCTTAATAGGAAAAACATGGAGTAGACTAGCTAGAGATAGACCAGGATGGAGACAGAAGGAGGAGGCTTTTACCGCACTAGGCGGCCCTTATAATTGATGATATAATTTTGATGAATATTTTTGGAATAATCTAGGAAATAACATAATAAGTTGTTAATTAAGTATAAATTGAATTCACTTATTGTTGCAATCAAATCAATAACACCGCACACTAGTGAGAAATTGATCAATTGAAATTGATTATGAATTTTATAAATGATGTGGTAATTTGTTATGTACCTGGAATGTGTGATCTAATTTTATTGTAAATTCTATTTAATGGACTTCTATATTCTTTTAATTTATTGAGATTATAATTATTGGAAAGATGAAATTTAATGATTGATGGAATGAAGATCTTTTTAATTTTTCTGTAAAGGAAATTTTAAATTAATTGATTTATTGTAAGAAATTGTTATTTATACTGAATGAAAATTCTGATTTCCATATGATTTTAATGATGGTGATAAAATACTTGTGATAATAATCTAAAATTTATAAACAATGTAGAAATGTCTTATGTTATAACTTTATAAGGAATTAATAAAACCTTTTTTTTTTTTATTATATTATTATATAGTTGTGTTGCTTGATATCGCGAAGGCCTTATATAGGATCTGGCACGCGAGTCTGCTCAGTAAGCTTCCTGCTTATGGCATCCCCGCTGGTTTTTGTAGCTGGATATCAGACTTCCTTAGCGAACGGTCGATCCGAGTAGTCATTGACGGCTGCTCCTCAGACCTTATGGCTATTGATGCCGGAGTTCCTCAGGAGTCTGTTCTCTCTGCAACTCTTGTCCTGCTGCACATCAATGACCTACTTCAGCCTGGTATTGTTGGATACGCAGATGACAGTACTGTTTCAGAGAGATACTTGTCCAGCGCAAAAACGAGCGTGGATGAAGTTCATTCCTTGTCTTAAGCCTTGTCTCCCAGTGGGGTGATGACAATCTGGTCTCTTTTAACGCCACCAAAACGGACAGGCGTGTCTTTTTACCGCTAAAAGGAGTCTGTTCGATCAAACGCCTACTTTTCGGGGTGCGTCTGTTCCTGTGACTGATCGGTTCGAGCTCCTAGGCATGGAGTTGACATCCAGTCTCAACTTCGGCGCCACCATTGAGTACAAAGCCCAAATTGCGGCCTAAAAACTGGGCATCCTAAATAGAGTGAAGCGATACTTTACGCGTGGACAGCTTTTAACCCTATACAAAGCGCAAGTCCGATTCTGGATGGAGTATTGCAGCCACCTATGGCATGGCTTAGCTAAGCATCAGCTTGCCGCGCTTGACACAGTGGAACGCAAAGCCAAGAGGCTCATTGGCGACGTTGAACTGGTGGACGCCAAGCTTCACAGCTTGGTTCATCGCCGCAAAGTTGCCTGCTTGTCGGTCTTCTACAGACTGTACTTCGGTGAGTGTGCTCAAGAACTCCACAACCTCATCCCACCAGCCCCCTTCTACCATCGGACATCTAGATGCACTGCAAGTTATCATCCTTACCTTGTCGCCATTCCACCAATTCGAACATCCTTTATAATGCGCACAGCGAATGAATGGAACTAACTACCTGCGTCTGTGTTTCCGAACGCATTCAACCCAAATCTCTTCAAAGTTAGAGTGAACAGGCTTCTTCTGGGTAAGCTCACTCCATCGTCGACTCGGTCTCTGTCACCTATGACCTAGACTAGAGTCAGAGCAAACCCAATACAAAAAAAAAAAAATACTGATTAATAATAATAATAATAAGTGAAACGAAACCTATAAGTATTTGGGTATGTCGGAAGCGTTAGGTATCAGCACTACTGACATGAAGCAATCGTTGAGGGAACGCTTCTTTGGCCGCCTGAAGAAGGTATTCAATAGCCTTCTTTCGGGCGGAAACAAGGTGCGCGCCTTCAACGGTTGGGTCATGCCGGTATTGATGTACTCTTTCGGCATACTCAAATGGACTCAAACGGAACTTGACGCCCTGGATAGACGGGTCCGTACACTGCTGACTGCATATCGAATGCATCACCCACGATCGTCGGTCATGAGATTGTATATCCCGCGGAAGTGTGGAGGCCGAGGCTTTTCAAATGCCAAAAACCTCCACAACCGCGAGATATGCAATCTCAGGGAATATTTTATAAACACAGACGTCGGTATGCATCGAGATGTAGTAGCAGTAGACAAGGGACTCACCCCACTCTCCTTGGCGAATGAGAACTGGCGCAGGCCTGTAGTGCTTGACACTAACGACCGCAGGGAGGTATGGCAAAGTAAGGAGCTTCACGGACGCTTTTTCCGGGCCCTACATGGGTCCGATGTAGACCAATCAGCGTCCGTAGCCTGGCTGCGTTTCGGTGACCTCTTTGGAGAAACTGAAGGTTTTGTCTGTGCAATTATGGACGAAGTTATCATGACGAATAACTACCGGAGATTTATCGTGAAGGATGGCACGGTTGACATCTGTCGGGCATGTCACCGCCCGGGTGAATCGATCCGCCACATTATCTCTGGTTGTTCTCGACTTGCTAACGAAGAGTACTTGCATAGGCACAACCTTGTAGCCAGGATTATCCATCAGCAACTTGCTCTGAAATACACTCTTGTGGAATCGGAGGTGCCGTACTACAGGTATGTGCCCGACCCAGTTCTCGAGAATGGCAATATCACATTGTACTGGGATCGGTCCATCATCACTGACAGGACTATTATCGCTAATAAGCCGGATATAGTGGTGGTGGACCGAATCGAGAGGCGTGCAATGATTGTTGACATAACTGTTCCGCATGACGGGAACCTCGTGAAAGCCGAGAAAGATAAGCAAATCAAGTATCTTGACTTGGCTCGCGAGGTTGTCGACATGTGGGATGTGGACACAGCGATCATTGTACCGATAGTCGTGTCAGCCAATGGCTTAATAGCCACGAGCCTCGACCAACACCTTAGGAGGCTCTCGTTAGGCGGCTGGATCAAGGGCCTGATCCAGAAAGCAGTATTGCTGGACACGGCTCGCATTGTTAGGAGGTTCCTCTCTCTGCAGCCCTGACCGCCGGTAGCTTGGACCCTGTTCCCGATACCGGTGGGCCTCTATTTTTTATATTTTTAAATGTTTTTCTATTTTTGTGTTTTGTAAAAATATTTAAAAATGTAATTGATAAGAAAAGAGTTGAATAAAGGAGATAATAATAAAAAATTTATTGTTTTCTCTCCACAAAGGTTGACTTACAATCTACTTAAAACTATGTAATTACACATGTTTTAGAAGCTCCTTTGCGGGAGACTGGAGTCCATACTAGGGAAACCCTGTGTTACGGATCTCCAGGCCCTCCCCCTGGAGTATAAAAATAAAATAGTAATCAAATAAACGCAATGAATACAAAAATAATAATAATATATTAGTGATTAATATGCATGTCTGAAGTAAATAAATAAATTAGCAACATAATTTGTACATCATGACCACAATAAAAGTGAGCAAAAATAATAAAAGTGATTGAACTTGTGAGTTGCAGTTGCGAGTGCGTATGTGTATGGTGCTGGTGTGTGAATGATGATAGTTCTGGTGCCTGAAGGGCGTGTATTTTGGAAACTTGATTTGAGAGTATACACAACTCTCGTAAGTAGAAGTTAATGAATGTTGTGGACAATAAAATGTAGGCCTAAGACGGGATGAGTAGTAATTCCTCTGTACTGTCATAGTCAAGTTTTTGCAGCCATTTGAATAGTTTTACCTTACATGAGTGTTTGGGAAGGTTGTACATTGACAAGGCTTTATTGATTTTATTATAAAGGTGGTTGCTCAAAAATGTGAAGTGGCGGCGCGCGAAACTTGTGTATATTTTAGGTGACGGACACACAGTATGCTTACGACTGATTGATTGATTTTAATCTGAGGCATTTTGTTTTTTGCTTTTTGAATGCTTTTCCTTGTTGGGTTATCAGTCTGTGTAAATTTCTGGTGAGTGTATTCACAAATACTCGTAATTCATACATCCTAAACCGATAGTGTCGTTGGGTCATAATAACCCATGGCCACAGACAAAATTATAGTACCGCGACGACGTTAATTTAATTTTTGTTACCGTTTGTTGTTTAGTTCCTCGAGAGAAAAATGTAACCCTTATACTACTACAAGACTTATAGGATCCATTCGTGTCTATCTGTCATGACTGTTTTTCTCAGAAACGCGCGGAAGTCATCAAGTTGAAATTAATATCAAATAGCAAAAAGTATTCGAGAAAATTCTAACTTCTAAGTCAACGCACTCAAGAAATACGTCATGCCGCAAATTTTGATACTCGCAACAGGAACATCCCGTTGACCTGGTATCATGTCAAATTTGGAAAGAGACAAGTAAAGGAACAATCCGCAAACCGTAAATTTGCAGTTGCATCGCAAGAAAATGCGATTATAAGCTTATTTGCAGTTGGTAAACTAACGGCAACCTATGTATGTATGGCGACAAGAGTTTTCCAACGGAAAATGTAAGTTTTGTCCCTAAAACCTGTTCATAATTTCGTTAGATCAATGTTCATTTCTTTCATAGTTTATGGACTATACCTACAAGTTTGTATGGAACCCTCAGTGCGCGAGTCCGAATTGCACATTGGTATTTTTTGTAGTTTTAGGAACTTATTATAGCGGAAGTCATATCTACTAATAAATAATATGAGTAGAAAACTGAGCTGATTGTATTATATGTAATCTGATAACGTTATCAGTGATTACACTGCTGAAATAATATCTTTCGCTATCGGTATAGTATCTAATTGTTAATCATTGTGTATCATCTTTTTTTGGTATCAATTAACTAATACTGCCTGGCTTGTTACTATCAATACTTTATTTATTTTATTTATTTATTCATTTACACATACAATTATTTTTACAGGTAGAACCCAAGGTAATAAAAGTAGTCGTACAATGACACCCAGAGACGCCTCTCGAAATCTGATCACACACCTACTCGCGTCTATGATAGACCAGTCCCAAGAAACGGCTCCTTGTGCCGGCACAAGTTACATGGAGGACAACACACTAACGGTCACCCTCTGGAATGCCGCCAAAGAGCAGGAAAAAATGTCCAACCGTTGAGATATGCTATTAATGATCGTAACCGCCCGACATACGGGTGCAAACTTTAATAGGTTTGTACGGGCTACCGGAGTTTTAAACAGACACTCCCTCGGCCCCAACCGTAGCCTACTGTTTGGAACGAGTAATCCCAACGATTCCAAGATTTGCGGCTTGTTTAGCATCCCACGAAACACCATAAAGACATATTTGACCAGAGCAAGATTGCGCCTTACTTCCAACTTATAGTACCCAACCATTCCTATTACAAAGAGAGTTGGGTACATAAACGGGTAAAACGGGTAGATGCCAAATTGCCTCATATAGAGGTACCGTGTAAAAAAATTATATTAGTAGGTTCCAAATTATATGCAGTAGGTTCCAAATTAGATATTTTTTCTGCCTGTCACCCTAACTATCACCCTGTTTCGTTTCATCCACGTTTTTTTGCCCACTCTGTATATAAGTGGTATAGTCCTCATTTTTGTGCGCTGAAGTTGCTGTCCAATTTTGTTTATCAAGTACTAGCTGTTCCCCGCGGCTTTGCTCCCGTGGACCACCCCACATGACCCGATTTCGGGATAAAAAAAATAGCCTGTGTTACTCAGGAATAATGTAGCTTTCTATTAGAGAAAGAATTTTTTAAATCGGTCCTGTAGTTTCGGAGCCTATTCGGTACAAACAAACAAAAAAATCTTTCCTCTATATAATATTAGTCAAGTATTCGACGGAATTTTAAGACACTCGAAGTCGTTCTAAGAATATTCTATCACTTAAATTGAAAGAAAAGTTTATTCTTGGTTTAAATGTGCGATGTCGCCGTCGTACAGTTTGCACCAAATACTTTGACCCTGCCTGTCATAAATTTCTGACAATACGACAAATATGTCCAGCCTGTCATGACATTTCAGTGTAAAATAAAACAAATTTAACAAGTTTTTCCGGAAAACAATTCACCTGTCGCCTGTCAAGAGCAACTGTTTATTAAACAGAAATAATATGTCAAATTGTCACGACAAGTCCACATATTTGTAGATTGCCAACGTGACAAATTTGTCAGAGATAATCTTTCTTATAGAAAAAAAAATAGAAATTGTCGGATTGTCACCTGTCGCCTGTCACCTAGCTGTCATTGTCACGTTTATTAAATAGGCCCAAGATGTTACTGTAACTACTTTTCATCTCATCGCTTTGCATAATTTAATCAATTGAATTTATTAAATGCGTTTAATTGCTTCGTGAAAGTAATGAATTGAATTTAATCAATTAAATTCAATAAATTAATTAAATTATGCGAATGTGAACATGAATAAAATTTTAATTGAAATACTTTCTTAAGTGAACTAATAGACCTTGTAGTTAAGAATAACACAAGCTGAATAATGTTGCCAAGCAAAAAACACAATTCAAGGACAAAAAGGCGTAAAACCTATTCGTTGCTTGGAGTTTATTACCACTTTAAGATGGCAATAGAAGAAATCCAATAAGGGATAAAGGTGTAAAAACATCCGGAACTCACCCTCAACTTTAGGGTGACCAATTAAGAAAATAATGTCACCTTATATATTTCATTAAACGACTTGCCAAAAAGTAGGGGGTTTTATGTTCGACTTGAATGTTTTTTCTTTTTTTTTGGTTGTTCATCGATTTCTCCGTCAATTGTGGAAAAATTACACCCGACTGCCGAAGGAGAGTAATGTTTTTTTTTCATATTATATTTGTTTGTTAGAGTATGTTCCCAAATTGGTTCCATTTAAATTTGGTGAAGATCTGATGAAGATCTTTGGCGATATACAACATAACTCTTCAATAAATGACAGCAAATCTCTCAGGATTGCTGCATTAGCATGTCTGTTTATTGTTTATACGCAGATGTGTACAGTTCACCTTGGTACACTCTCATTTCACCGGTTATGTCATGATATTCGGGTAATCTATTCTGGCAGTATAGGTACCTTAGGAACTTGCGTATTAGGTACCACAACTAAAAGGTGAACTATGACACACTTTAAAAAAAAATACACAGGACTATCAAATAAAAATTCCACAAAGTGAAGATAACTTCTTTTTCGGCAGGCGGTGTCAATAAATTAAGAAAAGAAAAACAGGAACACCAAAGTTTTTTTATTTTTTGAGTTTGATTTCGAAGTCAGTCTTATTTTTTTGTATTTTTTTTTATCATTTTAATTTTAAATCTTCAATACAGAATTAATTTTGTATCAAAATTTTCGCCATTTTTTCTAGCAGTATTGTCCTGAATGTTTTGACTATTTGGTTTCCCTAACCACCATCGTTACGCTACGTAAACTGTTGACAATGCACACAATGGTGAAAACATATTTCTTGAAAAATATCACGAAAACTTTGTCTTGGTGTTTCATTTAAGTATAAGGTATACTTACATTATGTACCTAATTGGTATTCAACTGGACATTACGATTTTAACTTTTGAAATCTAATACACAAGTAAAAATAAATAGGTTATAGGATTTTTGTCAGGGAGCTGCTCTGATCTTGGATTGGTGGAGAGTTTCGGTAGACAACACTGTGTTTTAGTTTGAAAGACTTAAATTGAGAGCATACGAGACACAGGAATTGTCTTATGATATTCTGTAAGATATGTACCATGACGGTATGGGCTAGTTTCCACATTAGTGTTTGATAAAATACAATCATCACTTGAAAATAACTTTTATATATATATATATACAGGACATATATATTTATGTTTATTATAACTATATAAATATTTTTTTAATTTTTTCTTTAATAATTATTTCTATTTTTTATGCACCTGCCTTGTTATCTCTCCATCATCATTGGTTGACTGGTAGAGAATGCCTCAGAAATTAAGTCCGCCTATGTACCTGTATAATGCATGCAGTTTTAAGAATAAATAAATGAAATCATATAATTTTTATGTATAAGATATACCCTAGGGCGGATTTGTCTCACTCCTCAGGGTATAAAAAACCGGCCAAGTGCGAGTCGGACTCGCGCTCATAGGGTTCCGTACCATTATCGCATAAAACGGCAAAAAAACACGTTTGTTGTATGGGAGCCACATTTAAATATTTATTTCATTGGTTTTTAGTATAGCGGCAACATAAATACATCATCTGTGAATATTTCAGTTGTCTAGCTATCACGGTTCATGAGATACAGCCTGGTGACAGACGGACAGACAGACAGACAGACAGACGGATCGTGGAGTCTTAGTAATAGGGTTCCGTTTTTACCCTTTGGGTACGAAACCCTAAAAAGTAGTTTGCAGCCAACTATAATTACTGACTTAGGTACCTTTTTCCACAACATACGCTGTTCAAGTGCCACGTTTTTGGTAAAGACGTCAGTACTTCTACGTCTATCTTCGTTAAAAGCAATACCGATGTAAAGAAAAAACTTGAGAATAACATCAATAAAATTAATTCCCCAGCTACTTAGCACTTCGTTTGAACTTCGCAAAAGTAAGTAAAAACACAGATTATGTTTTAAAAGATTATTCCTTCAAAATCTTTTGCTTAGGCGTTCTTATTACAGAGGATTTCTTTTAACGAACTTTTGAACTTAAAGATTAGGCTTTCGTTTAAGGCATCACCATCAAATGGGGGAAAAGATATTGAATAAAAAGTTGAGTTTAATAATTATTTTTGTGAAGTGGAACATAGAGCTTGTTCGATTCTTATTATCAAATTGAGGGTAGTTGGTAAATCATCGCCAACCTGCCCTCGACCTACGTAGCGGTTCAATATATCCGTGGCGTGCAGTACGAATTAGCGCCCTGAGCTGGATGAACGTTTCTTCCTCTCTTGCCTTGATCGTGTCTCAAGCTGAACGTTTCAGCATCTGGAGTGTTGTTTGCGAACTCACTACCGTGTGGTGTGCAATCTTCAAGAACTTTGAACCCAGAGAACGTCAGGCTGCCTATCTGTGAAGTGCCGTGCATGCTGCAGGTCTTCTGCTGACCCGGGAGTTGAGACGAGGTAGGTGGTGTACAATTGCCCTCTTGGAGATCGTAGGAATGAACAATTTCCACCCACAACTTCTTTTGTGGTATAGAACTATCCAACAGGAACTGCCTCGGATTCCTTGGTTTGATGTTGGTAATCTTTCAAGAGAACTTTTAATTTTAGCGTTTAGAGTAAGGTCTGGTCATATACCTACCAATAGTTTTTTAAATTTGATGGGTGTAAAACCATCCCCCTTTTGTAACATTTGCTTACAGAAATTGGATGATTTGTACCACATTTTGCTGGAATGTAGTGCTTTCGATGATTTAAGGTCTTTGTTGTTTGAGGCGGTTGGCGGTGATGTGTACGGTGGTGGAGTTAATGTATTGCTTGGGAGGCCTCTTTCGGAACAAAGTATTAAGATTTATAAATTTGTTAGGGAAGTGTTTTTGAGACGAAGTAATTGATTTTTCTTTTTTTTTTTTTTTTTTTTCGGTGGCTTTGGATTGTTGGGAGCGCTGCATTTAATCGAAATGTTAGGTAGGTTTATTTTATAGGTTTTTTTTTTAATTTAATTATTTGTTGTACAATACACATAATGTATAACCTTACGAGGCTGGCTTGGCGCATCAGCGCAAAAAGCCTCATTAAATAAATGATTTAAAAAAAAAAACTTCTTTACATACAACATTCTATGGTTCATAAGCCGCCAGCAAAGATTTTCTAAAAAAGGTTGATCAAAAACCGAACAGAGCTTAATGATTGTTTTTGATTTTTCGTTTCAAGGTTTTTCTCACGACCTCACTCCCATGCATTTTTTAAGTTAAAAAGCTTTTTTTTTTTTAAATACAACCGCCTTCCAAAATAAAACACTACAAATTGAAAAATAACTTCTTTTTAAAATAATATTTCAAAATGTAAAAATATGTAACTAAAATAAATAAATGATTTGTATAATAATAATGTTTACGCTCGAATGACGTATTGGAGTGGGCGGTCAGAGAAAGTTAGATATACAGATTTTTTTTCAAAGAAACAGTAACATTAAGTTCTTGCCGAACTTCGGGCTATGTCGGTAACCCTGGTTGGGGTTGATACCCATCCAAAACTGTGACGCCCCTTCGCTGGATATTGCCTACCTCCTTGTTTGCCCTTCAATGGTCGGGACCATTCAGGATTTGAACGTGGAAATACTAGTCGGACAAAACCTGATTGGTTGAGAATATTGTTTGAGTTATTCGACACGAATTAATAAGTTTCCAGTCTAACTGAATGCATCTGAGTAGTGTTTTTCGAGGAAAGGTGGAATCTCGCTAGGCAAAGATGGTTACCAACCACGGACTTATCTTGGAAAACGTTGCTCAATCTTGTGTCCGTTATTATAGCTGTCACGGTTCATGAGATACAGCCTGGCGACAGACAGACAGACAGACAGACGGACCATGGAGTCTTAGTAATAGGGTGCCGTTTTTACCCTTTGGGTGCGGAACCCTAACACTTTAATTAAAACATTTTAATCATCACGTTTCTTGTATGATTTTATTCTGTTTTTTGTATTTTTTTGTTATAGCGGCAACAGAAATACATCATCTGTGAAAATTTCAACTGTCTAGCTATCATCAGGTACAGCCTCGTGGATAACAGACGGATCGCGGAGTCTTAGTAATAGGGTGCCGTTTTTACCATTTGGGTACGGAACCCTAAAAAAGAAAATAAAAACATTATAACAAAAAAATTAAACCGACTTTAGAAAAATAAACACTAACTACAAAGCGCAAAATACTTAGAACAATAAGTAAAATAAGTCGGTTTAATTACATTTTTTTTTAATTTTTCATTCTCATTCTTGACGAAAATGAACACGAAATAAAATTCCAAGAGTTCTTTTAAATAGTATTTTTTGTCCTACTTTGAAGTTTTGATTTTAAAAAAAGTGTGTTAATACAAATTTTAAAAGTGGAGTGGTTAACCTCTGAAATTTAATACAGCGCCATCTATTAGTATAGATATTAACTGTCCATACCAATTATCTTTGAAATTTGAAATAAAAGCTCATTATTCCATAATTTTGTGCGTTTATGAGTTGATAATATATGAATAAACGCTAAAAAGAACAAAAAAAATAAAATTTAAAATTACACACACTTTAACCACAGATCTATACATGTCCCGCCATCTAGTGAGACTTATTTGAACCATACTTTCTATCTTAGGAATGAGACCCCGTGGCGCAGCTAAGACCTGTTTGGCAATCGCGGAAACTGACTCGAAGGATTAAACTCAAAATCTTCGGGTCCAATGTCAAATCCGTGCTGCTCTGCGGGTGCGAAACGTGGAAGGTCACAAAGGACATCTCACGCCAAATACAAGTCTTCGTCAACCGCTGTCTTCTTCGCATTCTCGGAATTTACTGGAGACCATCTCCAATGTAGAGCTGTTGGAGAAATGCCACGAGAGCCCGATCGACCGCCAGATCAAGCGTCGCAAGTGGAGATAGATTGGCTACACGCTCCGAAGGGGTCCCGATCACATACCCAAGCAAGCTTTGGACTGGAATCCCCAAGAGAAAAGAAAGCGTGGCCGTCCCCGTCAAACGTGGCGTCGCACCGTGTTGGCAGAAGCGACGAGCGTCGGAATGACATGGAGCGAAGTGAAGCGTGAAGCTAAAGACCGATCGCCATGGAGGACTTTTTGTTTTTTAAAGCTAAACTATTTGTTATACAAAAAAAAACATGTTTTACATTTAATGTACATCAAACAATATTTTTTTCAAACCAAACCTAGCCGTTACTAAGGAGTATGCTTTAGAAAGTTACCTTTTTACGGCACTAAAGCGGTTGTAGGCCCTTAACAGACAGTAACAAACTGATCTTAAAGGTAAAATATATACCTCTTAGTGTATCTTCAAGGATAAATCAAATTACAAGCTACCGTACCTACAATTTCTCAGACATCAGAAATGTCAAAAACATACAATGCAAGAACAAACTTTCGCACAAAGAGCGACTGTTGTTTCGGTAATCTATTGACGAATTATACAACCTGGAGAAGCAATATTTTTGTTTTGCGTTCGTTGTTTTTCTAGAATCGTCAGATAAAGGTGTAGAAATAAATGCTTTCTGTGTTAATATTTTTATTACAAGCAAAGTATGCGTCACAACCACGCAAAACGGTCATATCTTTTGCGTGGTTGTGACGCATAATTGGTATTGGTAATTATTGTATTTAACTTTTTTTATTCTTTTTAAGGTATGCGTCTTGCCTGACGCAAATTAACTCTTTTTTTTGCTTTCTTTCTTTGTATTACCTTGTTTTTGTACCTATGTGTGTCCGGCAACTAGTAAGCCATTTTATAAAGCAACTCCCCAACCAGAGAAGATAGCACCATCGTATTTTGGCTCATCGAATTTAGTACCTTTCAGTGCAAAAGCTTATTCTAAAAAAAAAACTTAATACATCATCATCATTGCCGAAAGCCATACACTGCTAGACATAAGGCTCCCCCAAGCTGACCACATTAAACGGTCCCGTCCCGAATCCAGCGGATCCCCGCAACCTTCACCAGGTCATCGGTCCGCCTAGTGAGAGGACTTCCAACGCAACGTCTTCCGGTTCGCAGTTGCCACTCCGGAACTTTTCTGCCCCATTGGCCGTTCGTTCTGCGACCAATGTGCCCTGCTCACTGCCACTGAAGTTTGGCAAGTTTTAGGCTATGTCGGTAACCCTGGTTTTCTTGCGGATCTCTAAATTTCTGGTTCAATCACGCAAGGAAACTTCGAGCATAGCCCTCTTCATTGCCCCTTGGGTGACTGTATGCTTTCTGATGAGGCCCATTGTGAGCGACCACGTCTCAGAGTCTCAGGTTATCACTGGCAATACACACTGGCCATAAACTTTCGTCTTGAGACACTGTGGTTAGTAAAGTGTGACTAAATACATACTAAATTGTTATTAGTATCAGGAGCTTGTGGCTAATTAATGACCACATAGTGATTTTTGAATCTTCCATGTTAAGCAACGCTTACCGAGCTTGGACCGTAGGGTGACCATTCTTGATATAGTCCTGGTATGGTCGAGAGCAGTGGTGGCCCAGTGGTTATGGCCGCGCCTGACAACTTGTAGCTCGTGGATTCGGACCCAGGCAGGCGCTATACTTGGTGTAAATTATTACATCACCACTGTTCTCAATAACGGTGAAGGAAAACATCGTTAGGAAACCGGCGTTTCCTAGAACAAAAAACTCGAAGACATGTGACATCCACTAACATGCACTGGGCCCGCGTGGTGGATGACGGCCCATTTCCTCCCACAGAGAGGAGGCCTGCACGTACAAAGGACCAAATGCGAGTCTAAGTGCGGAAAAGGGGTCTATCGATCCTATCCTAGTCCTAATATGCCCTGGTCCTCCGTGTTTCGGCAGGTCCCAGCTGTCATGTGTAGATCTTGGATAGTCTTAACGGATGTCAGAAACCTGAAATCTGGCACCAGTATTTCCAAGGGGTATTGTTTTTCTCGGTTTTTGGGTTATGGAGGTCGGACAGAAAGTCGCTCTATGTAAAGACGGGTACTTAGCTCGTTCTGGTTAGACTGGAAGCCGAACCAAATAAAACCTGGAAAAGGGTAGGCAGATAGGTAATAATTATGTTGTTATTTATTGTACGATAAAGGAAATCATGACAAAAGACATAAATAGTGAATTTCCCTGTCAATACCTAAAGGAAGTAGTCTATTTATCTACACACACATAAAACATAAGCATGTTAGGCAATAGAATGGATGTCAAAACAAACCACAAGCACGCCTTCTGGTGGCGAATCAAGAACAACTATGGTTTGTCGCGCTTTACCGATCTAGCCGCTAGCGTGATGGGGTCAGCAGTATAAGGGAGAATTGTTCTGGCCGCTTCTAAGCTAAGACATCGTAGAATCACTTTCGATCGGAAATGTTTGTAAGCAAAGCTTGTAACTGTGACTATTTGAACAAACCCAGTGTATTGAATAATTTGTGTGATTTTCACGATTCTAACCACCTACCGCTCACACCACAGACGATGTCTTAATCTAAGGGAATCATCCTGACCTGCCGATGGTATGCAACTTTATTTTTGGGACAGTCCCACCGCACTATTCCCAAACCACTGCAACTCCTGAAAGCCAGTGTTGATGATTATAAGGTTCACTTTACTTTGTATGGGAAATTTGGAATGAAAAGACGTGTGTACGACTACAAGTGTATTGAGCAACTAGATTTTTGTTTACTTAGTATCTATGATATATCTATATGACTTATGTACCTATACATAACTAAGTAGGCTCACACCTACTACGTTGAACGCCATACGTCACAACATACCGCCCACCAAAAGGCCTGTAGGTCTTTTAAGAAACAATGATTTTAAAATGTTACATAAATGATTGATGACCCAAAAACCAACGTTTATATAAATCTTTAGGTGGGGGTCTATGATTTTAATTTTTAACATACATAACACAATTACCTACTAACAAACTGATTAGTATATTTCTAAAGAGCATATTTTTAAACAGTGTAAAGTAAATCAGCAAACAATAATGTTAACTAGTATTCTAGAACATTATTAATAAATAATTACGTGCCATTTATAGGCAATGGACATAATTTTGTTACAGTTCTTTTTGTTATGGAACTACCACTTTTGACGCTATACACCCTCGTAAGACCATCCGGACCAGGGTGCTTATTGACAATTCGTCCCAAGGACCATTTTCCAGGTGGTAAGTTATCAGTTTTAATCAAGACGACATCTCCGATCTTAAATTCTTCTCCTTTCTTATGCCACTTAGGACGCTGTTGCAATCTGGATAGATACTCATCCTGCCATCGCCGCCAGAAGTCGTGAACAAGTTTTTGTGTGTGTTGCCAGCGAGACAAGCTGGACAGCCTTATGTCTTTCATATCGGGTGATGGGACAACAATAGGTACCTCTCCAATTAAGAAATGTCCTGGCGTGAGTGGGTTCATGTTGTCTGAATCAGTATCGGTCATGGGACATAACGGACGGGAATTCAAGCAGGCTTCAACTTGACAGAGTATCGTCGTCATCTCTTCGTATGTCAGGTGAGTTGTTACAATTCTTTTCAGGTGGTATTTTATCGATTTCACACCTGCCTCCCATAATCCACCGAAAGAGGGACTGTAAGCGGGAATGAAATGCCATTGAGTACCTTCTGTGGCTAGTGTTTCTGCAATTTCTCCAGTAAATTGTAAGTTTGCTTTGTTCCAGGCATCTCGGAGCGCTTTGTCAGCTCCAATGAAGTTACGCCCTTGATCACTCCACAGGTGATTACATTTGCCTCTCCTGGCAACAAAACGTCTAAAAGCGCCGATGAATGCTTCCGAAGTAAGATCACTTACCAGTTCAATATGAATTGCCTTCGTGGACATACAGATGAATATAGAAATGTAGGCCTTTGTTGTTCTGTTTCCTCGACCTTTAGATAATAAAATCTGAAAGGGCCCCGCGAAATCTACACCACAATTCAAGAATGGTCTAGATGGAGTCACTCTCTCATCGGGTAAATCTCCCATAATTTGAGCTCTAGTAGTAGCAGTAAGTCTAGCGCAAATGAGGCATTTGTGAATATGTTTCTTAGCTAATGATTTAGCCTTAAGAATCCAATATTTTGAACGTAGATAACATAACATCAGTTGAGTTCCTCCGTGGAGTGTCTTAATGTGTGCGTCAGCTATAATCAGAGGCGTCAGCATGTTTTTATTGCCGAGAATAATTGGATGTTTTCTTTCATTAGGTAAGTTTGCGTGTCTGAGGCGACCGCCCACCCTGAGGATATGTTTATCATCAAGAAAAGGGTTAAGGGATCGCAACGGACTTCTCCCTTTTACTTGTTTATTTAAATTTAATCTTTCTATTTCTTCTGAATATTCCTCCTTTTGAACTCTTTTTATACAAATCGTCAGTGCATCTTCTAATTCTTCTGTAGTTATTTGTTTATTTATATCCATGTTGACTTTATAATTCAAGAATTTTTTGCAGTAACAAACAACCTTGAGTAATTCTGGTAAGTTGTTAAAATTCTCAAATTGTGTAGTAATAGATTTCTCTTGTTCTTCTGTGCTGAGGTGAGTAATGACTTTCTTTGTTTTAATTTCCATGTCTGTTGTTATACCTTCCTGTTTACTAATGTTAATTTTCTTTTCAGATAACCAATCTGGGCCTCTCCACCACAAGTCACATTTCTTCAGTTCGGACAGCAACATTCCTCGCGAGGCTAAGTCTGCGGGATTGTCACTCGACTGTACATGATACCAGCGCGTATTATTTAGGTTTTCCACGATTTCGACGACGCGGTTGGCAACAAACGTTTTCCATCGATTTGGATCACCACATAGCCACGCTATAACTATAGAGGAATCTGTCCATGCATACATATCGGAAGTTGGAATTTTCATTGCTAGCCCAATTTGTTTCATAAGCTTGGAGAGAAGTAATGCACCACACAACTCTAGTCTTGGTAAGGATATTGTTTTTAGGGGTGCTACTTTTGTTTTAGCTGCAATGAGTTTTACTTCAACCTTGTCATTTGTTTCAGTTCTTATATATACCACTGCAGCGTAAGCTCGTATCGAAGCGTCACTGAATCCATGTATTTGTATATTTGTTCTGTTTGTTTCTGTTGTACCAATCCATCTGTTTACTTGTATGTTTTTTACACTAACAAAATCTGATCTTATCTGAGTCCACTCTTCACGTAATGTTTCACTTACGTTCTGATCCCAATTCACCTTTTCGAGCCATAGTTTCTGTAACAGTATTTTTGCCATTACTGTACTCGGTGCAATCCAACCAAGTGGATCGAAAAGCCTTTGTATGTCAGATAAAATAATTCGTTTCGTTACATAAGTACCTTCAGATGTTGGTAACTTCAGGTTGTATTGAAATGTGTCTGTTTTCAGGTTCCACACAATGCCCAGTGCCTTTATTGTTCCATCAAGATTCAAGTCTATATGTGCGTTGGTTGATCTTTTTTCTTCCTCTATAGACTTCATAAAATTAATATCGTTTGATGACCATTTCGTGAGTTGAAAACCGCCCTTTTGCAGTATGTTTGTGACAGATTTGGCTAAAGACGTAGCAGACTCGGTATCATCACTGCCATCAAGCCAATCGTCCATGTAAAAATTACCCTTGATGGATTGTACAGCAAGTGGTTGATCTCTTCCTTCGTCATCAGCTGTTTGGTGAAGTGTTCTGACAGCTAAATACGGTGCAGATGCTGTACCGAATGTGACCCTCAGTAAACGGTATTCATGGAAATCATCACTCTCATCGGGTCTCCAAATAACTCGCTGGAAATCTGCGTCTTCAAGTGTTACCAGTATTTGACGATACATTTGTTTGATGTCAGCCATGAAGCAAACACGCTTCATTCTCCATTTCATAATAAGGTTTCTTAAATCATCTTGCAGCTGCGGACCTACCAATAGTTCTTCATTTAGTGAAATGTTGTTTGTACCCTTGCACGAAGCATCGAATACAACGCGAGTTCGAGAGGTTTCCTTGTCAGTACGAACTACAGCATGGTGAGGTAAGTACACTGATCTTGATTCCTTTTCTCTTTCAGGTATCTTCTCCATGTGTCCTTGTTCTATGTAATCATTTATGACCCTTGTATATTCCCTTTTCAGGTCTGATGACTTCTTAAACTTCCGCTCAAGTTGCAAGAATCTTTGTTTTGCTATCTCCTTTGTGTTTCCTTCAGGTGTTTGTAATCTTGTACTCGTGCTCGTTTCATTTAATGGTGGACTGTATGTTTTGAAAGGTAATTTGACTATGTACCTTCCTTCCTCATTTCTTGTTGTTGTTTTCTCGAAGATATCTTCACAAATCTCATCTTCCTTTGTTAAATGTCTGTCCTTGTCAATCTCTATTTCCCATATCGATTTTAACATTTCGTCTACGTCAACTTGGTGATGCATCACAAGGTAGGTATCGTTTTGTTGTTTTTCACAGATATCTCCAAAAATAATCCAACCCAGGTTTGTTTTTTGTGCTGTTGGAGTTCCTGGTGGACCCTTTATTAAATCTGGCTGTATAATCTGTGCGTATTCCTTGACTCCTAATAACATATCTACAGAACCAGGTGTTAAGTAACTTGGATCAGCCAATTTAAGCCCGACGATGTGAGGCCATGATTGATTGACGATTGTTTTGGTGGGGATCTTAGTGGTCAGTTGTTTCGACATCACGTAGTCTTGGATTGGTAAACTATAGTTATGGTCCCATTGTGATCTTATGTTAAGCTGTACCACGTGTTTTATCTCTGTTCTCGAAGATCCCACTCCTATAACACTTCCCTTGAATGGTTGTCGCTTTAGTTTCAATAGTTGAGTTGCTTTTTCGCTTATGAATGTAGCTTGAGAACCCTGGTCTATCAATGCGCGTAGTGAAATGACTTGACCCACTTCATTTGTTGCTTCCACTACAGCAGTCGCTAACATTGCTATTCCATGTCTAGATGTATGATGCGACGCTATCACTGTGTTCACTTGAACTGCTTCCTTCTCTTCAGCTACATGCTGTGAAGCCAACGGTTGTGTGGTGCTTGGTGTAGCCGCTGGTTCTGTGTTCTTAGTCTCATGTAGCAAAGAATGATGACGTCGGTGACATTTCTGACAGGACACTGGTAGTTTACATCTGTTTACGGAGTGTCCAAGTGCTAGACAGTTAAAACATAAATGTTTATTCTTCACATATTCGGTTCGCTCATCTAATTTCATATCAATAAATTTCTTGCAGTGACATAACGTGTGGTTTTCATTGCACATGATGCATGTCTTCCCTGAACTTGGTGTGGCAACATGATAAGAACGTTCTTTGACTTGTTTCTCTCTTGTATTGTTGTTAGCTGTAACGCCGGTAACCAACTCCAAGGTGCGGAACTTGGACTCCATGAAGTTCTTTAATTCACTCCAAGTAGGTAATGCTTCGCTGTCTGCCTTATAGGCATACTCTTCCCAGCCCTTATGTGTCTCTGAGTCAAACTTCTGAACGAGCAGAAATATTATTATATGATCCCAAGAGCCTGTAGTTATTTTTAAGTTTTCTAGGTTATTTAGGCATTCTGTAGTTGTATCCAACAAGCCTCTTAATTGGGCGGCTGATTGCGAAGACATCTTCCTCTGGTAAAATAATCTTTTCATGATGCTGTTTAATATTATGCGTCTGTTACCATACCTCTTATTCAAAACATCCCAAGCAGTTGTGTAATTACTGGATGTCACTTGTATATGGGTCAATAAAGCCTCGGCTTCTCCACTCAAACTTGTTTTTAAATAATGTAATCTCTGTACATCACTGAGGTTATTATTTTCGTGCACCAAAGAAGTAAACAAATCTTTGAAAGTCGGCCATCCCTCATAACTTCCATTAAACTTAGGTAATTCTATTTTTGGTAAATGTACTATATTATGCGATGCATATGTTGCATTCATACTTGAATCCATCGCCGACGATCCCGTTAACGAAATAAGCATATCTTTCAAATCACCTTGTAATGAGCTGTATAATTCTTCATAAACAAAGAATTCTTCGTTCAAAAAGTATGGCAAAATTCCTTTTTGTTCTTTGGGTGTTATCTTAACTAACCCGTCATGAGCGTTCTTGAATGACATCCAATACTCATCAATAATTTTCACACGTGCTTCTATATAACCCTTTGTAAGTCTTCCTTTTGGACACTTTTTTAAGTTAGTTTGCGTTTTCCGTATTAAATTAGCGCCATCTTCCAAGACAGCGAGATATTGCTGTTGTTCCTTTGTAGTACTCATTTTGTGTGTTTTACTTTAAACTATAAACTTCAATCAAAATGTTCGTAAACTCCAATAACACAAAATGTTCCGTTGTAGCACTAATTACTTAGTTGCAAACATAATATTCATAACAATCCGTTAGAACGAGGTGTTTTTTCTACGAATCCTTATCGCTGCGCAATCTGGTTCCTTTGTTCAAGCGACCAGATGTTTACCGCTCCGTAGGTGCTGAGTTCGGCTCGAATACGACCATATGTTGATGATTATAAGGTTCACTTTACTTTCTATGGGAAATTTGGAATGAAAAGACGTGTGTACGACTACAAGTGTATTGAGCAACTAGATTTTTGTTTACTTAGTATCTATGATATATCTATATGACTTATGTACCTATACATAACTAAGTAGGCTCACACCTACTACGTTGAACGCCATACGTCACAACAGCCAGAATCAACAGTGCCGACCACCAGAAAAGCGCCGAGGCAATGAAGCTCGACGAAGCCCTGAAGAATGAATTTAACTGTCTTGGATCCCGCAACGAAATTAATCAGAAAATAATAAAGGAGGAGTAGGAAAACAAAAACATAATTTCCACTTCTCTCCATATCAAGCAGGAGACAGAACAAACAAGGCCAATAGGCACAAAGGGTCGTTTACAACTGGGATAAGCCTAGTTGCCTAACATTGTGAGCTGTTATATTTGATTCCAATAATAGGTATGGCAAAAACGCTTGAACGCACGGAAATTTTTTCTAGTTGCCACAAGGTCCGTATAATAAATAACTCCGGATGCCGCCTGTACATTATCCAATATAATATTGCGTTCATTCAGCCAAAGAATACACTCCCATAAGATATGATGTGCAGATTGTACATATTCGCAGTCAGTCATAGTTTGCATCTGTCGAACAAACAGCAACACAATACAGAAACACAAGCAAGCAACAAGCATAACATCACGCCTGTTTACGCAGAAGTGCACCTATAGTAAAAAGTACAACCAAATTTTGCCAGTTATGTAAGTGAAATAAATGGTAAAAGTCACAATCATGCATACTTTAAATCATGCCTTTTTCCGTTGATTCAGCCATCTGGTCATACACGTACCGGTTATGAGTACTACGCACCTCACCCTTCTGAGTCACCTGACCATAGCCCAATCAGATGGTCTAACCAAATCCATGCAACACTGAACACCAAACTACACGATGCTCTCCACGACTCCAAGGATAGACGCAAATGGAGTGACATCATCACAGAAAAGTTGATCTCCCGTCGGGGGAATCAAGACCTTCAGTAATGAGGGACACAACGCAAAGAGGAGGAGACCTTTCTGAAGAACATCACACCAATAAGGGCTGGGTATATACTCACATACAAATAAAAAAAAAGAAAATGATTTTAAAAAACTCATGCAGCAACTACAGATCCAGAGCACCATTAACAAATTACTTTCAGTCATTAAGTATTTATTCACCAAGACTGAGAAATGCACAAACATAAAATTTTTCTCCTACCCAGGACAAATATGAACCCCTCAAATTCCACGACGGTCTAAACGGCCAACTTACAGAGACCTTCGCAGTCCTTACATTCGGAATTTTTTAATAGAACTGGTGGAGTTTGTAGAGGTCATTTTACATTGGATTAAGCTTTCAAAGTTGGCCTCTTGTCTTGCAAACTCTTGGTGCATTTAATGAGATAACTTTGTCAGATGGGAAGACGGGCAAAAAGCCATTTAAGTACTTCAGTATTATACTGGGCATCTAATATAGCTATCGTGGTTAAAAATTGAGATTCAAATTAAGATGGATATTTCCTGGTTACAAAACTGAGTTAATTAATTAATTTAATTAAGGATCTGTGTTTGATATTAAAGTGTTTCATTTTAGCGAAATTTTTGAAAGGTGTTTTGTTAAGGGTTAGGAAAACGTATGAGGAAAAGGCATTTTTGGATTATGTCATTTATTTAAAGGCAACCCAAGTATTGTATATTTTGACATAAATTAAAATATAAGTCAAAAATCAAATCAGTATCAGACAACTAATTAATGAACGTAGGTGAAGGGGGCTTACTGCCACACTCGGAGACGGTAACGGTTACTTAAAGCTTTCCTAAGTATAGATTTTCAGTACAAAATCTATACTAAAGAGCGCCTTAAGTAACCGTTAAATGTCTCTGAGTGCGGCAGTATGACTAAGACTACTCTAATTTCACTTTAGACCTTTGTGAAATTCTATCAATCCCACCGCACTATTCCCAAACCACTGCCACTCCTGAAAGCCAGAATCAACAGTGGCGACCACCAGAAAAACGCCGAGGCAATGAAGCTCGACGAAGTCCTGGAGAATGAATTCTATCAGTGACGATTGTCAATCACCCTTTGGAGTTTAACAATCTTTAATGCTGATTATAATGTCACTTTGTGTAGGTCCTAAGTCTAAATACCGTTGCCCCCGTACCACGGCGAGTCAAATGGTTCGACTGTGCAAAAGGGACATATGTACATCAGTTCCTAACGCACACTGGAAACAACCTTGCTCTTAAGAAGTTATGGTCATCGCCCTGATCTTACTTAACTCTTACAGCAACGATTCTTTTTAAAGTTATACATCTCTAATGCAAGAAATACTACATTATTGCAAAGGCCGGGAAATAGACAATTGCAGGTCGAGTATGAGTTTGAAGGCCGAGCCGTAGGCGAGGACTTCACTTATACGAGACAGGCAATTGCCATTTCGGCCGAGGCATATATAATGCTTTTCTCAAAAGAATGCAGGGAAATAAAAAAGTAGTTAAATTTCCTTAATTTTTAAAGTTAATGCCATTTTTAACATGAACTGTACATTTCAGCATGGAATAAATTGTCCATAATGTAGATGGCTTTTTAGTTTTAGAAATCTCATTAAAATACGCCAAAAATACTGTTTCGGGGAAAATGTTCATTTTTAGATCGTTTTTCCAAATCATAAAATGTTCATGCGAAAAAAATTCCAGCGAAGTCAAAAGAAAAATACATGAAAGTATTTCATGTATTTTTCTTTTGACTTCGCTGGAAGTAGGTTTTCCATTGCCAATTTGGCTTCTGATCTTAAATCTGGTGGACCGTGAACCGTTGGAACCCATTTTAATTATTAAATTTATATTTATTAAATATTTAAATAACAAATCAAGACGAATTTTCAGCTTTGCCGCCGATTTTCTACTTATCATCTGTGCCGAAAGGCAAACGCATTTATGGCTATACAGCCATGTGAACGCAATTTGTACTAAGCAAACAGACTTACTTTACGCCAAGAATGATAAAAGAGATCCAATCAAAGAGTATCTAATAACCCCAGCACGCCGTTACATACAACATTGCTGGAGCGTTGTAATGTTCCAAATTCAAAAAACGCTCCAGCAATGGATTTGGTTTTAATTGTCCGTAACTTCAGTACTTCGCGTGTTTTTTTTTCTAAAATAATGACAATATTTCCATGCATGTTTGAGAAAAACTTATTACATATACTACATTACACTTACAAACACACACTTACACTTACTTATTACTTTAGAGAGAATATAAGCACATAAAAGATAAAGCTTATTTATTTATCACGCCTTCAAAATAATTTTTGCACAATATCGATAGATGCGAAGTTTTATAAATAAGACATGTGAAAACTTCCCGGTTTAATAAAACGCCTTCTCCGCAGACAGTTTGACATGGGATCCGAAAAGTTAGAATTAGGGTTATCACCCAGTAATATAATTAATAGTTTGATAAAATATTCGTAGCATATTCTTGAAAGACAGAAAATACAATAAAGAGATACTATACTAAATACTTTGCTGAAATGAAAGTAGGATTAATGCAGTAGAAATGCGTTCCTTGCGAGTGAGTGGTGTAACTTTCAATGAAAGATTGAAGAATGATGTAATAAGACAACGTTATGGTTTGAAAGAAGATGTAGTGCCTAAAATTGAAAAGAGTATGCTATGATGATTTGATCATAATGAGAGGATGAATGAAAGGCGACTAACAAAAGATTTACAAGACAGACGTGAATGGAAACGCTAGGAAGGGACGCCCAAGAATGAGATATACATATATGACCTTTTCGATGATGTTCTTCAGAAAGGCCAGGTACGCAGTACTCATAACCGGCGTACGTGTATGACTAGACGTATGAACATGAGTGAAGTAAAAAAAGTATGTAATATGGATCGTAGCAGGTGGCGTTCTGTATTTTCTGCCTGGCCCCATGGGAAAAAGGCGTGAGTTTATTTATGTATGTACTTTGACCAGCCCAGTGACCAGTAACTACGACCTCGCCTCTCTTAGGAATACCAATTTGACTTCTTCCATTCATATCTTGGACATCGCTGACATGGCTGACAACGTTGAAGGAAAACAGCGTGTGAAAACCAGGTTTCCTCATGACTTTTTCCTTCACCTGACTTAACTATAAATCCAGGCCCTTTTTTTTTGAACTTACAGTTAGTCATCATCATCATCATCATATCAGCCGAAAGACGTCCACTGCTGGGCATAGGCCTCCCCCAAGCGTCAGCACATTGAGCGGTTCCGTGCGTCTCGCAACCAGCGGATCCCCGCAACCTTCACCAGGTCATCGGTCCACCTGGTGGGAGGCCTTCCAACGCAACGCCTTCCAGTTCGCGGTCGCCCCTCCAGAACCGTTTTTGCCGCATCGGCCATCCGTTCTGCGAGCAATGTGCACTAGCACTTAAGTTTGGTAATTCTTCGGGCTATGTCGGTAACCCTGGTTCTCTTGCGGATCTCTACATTTCTGATTCGATCACGCAAGGAAACTACGAGCATAGCCCTCTCCATTGCCCTTTGAGTGACTGTAAGCTTTCTGATAAGGCCCATTGTTATAGCGACCACGTCTCAGAGCCATATGTCATCACTGGTCATAGACTTTCGTCTTGAGACACTGTGGTAAGTTGGACGAGAAGATACCGCGCAACTTCCCAAACGCTGCCCAGCCGAGTTGGATTCGACGTTGACCTCTTTCTCGAAGTTGGCTCTACCCAATTGGATCGTTTGTCTCAAATAGACATAGTCGCCTACAACTTCAAGTGTAGAGTCTCTGACCTTTAAAGGAGTGGGTGTAACATGGGCATTCAATATCACCTTGGTTTTGTCCATGTTCATCCTAAAAACCACTCTTTCGGAAGCTTTACTGATATCATCGAGCATTGTACTGAGGTCTTTCATGGTCTCAGCCATAACCACTATATCGTCGGTACTTGCCATTGACGGTGATGCCTAGCCCTCTCCAGTCCAGAACCTTGAAGACATCCTCCAGCGCAGCGGCTAATAGCTTCGGAGATATGACGTCTCCCTGTCTCACGCCGCGCTGGAGAAGGATTGGTTTCGAGGTCTGATCCTGAAGACGGACTGACATGGTGACGTTTTTGTACAAACACTTCAACACCTCAATGTACCGGTAGTCGATTTGGCACCGTTGGAGGGACTGCAGTACAGCCCAAGTCTCGATCGAATCGAAACGAACGGGAAGATATGGGATAGTGAAATTCTTTACGTCCGTCACCATACGGTACTTACAATTAATATAAGTTTAAAATCTTGGGAAATCGGCTGGTATTATCTTAATATATAAAAGCGAAAGATCACTCACTCACTCACTACGAAATATCGACGAAAACTGCTCGACGTGTTAAGATGAATCAGGGAGGTGCCGCAAGTGACGTAAGTGAGCATTAAAAAAGGATTTTTGGAAATTCCAAAATTGAAATTCTGCGTTGATAAACAGAATTCAGGTGTATTGGTTTTTGGCAATTCTACCCCATTTTTTTATAGATATGTAAAAGTCTAAGTACAACCGCGTTTATATTGCATAATTTATCAAAAAAAGTAAATGTATCTACAATATTAGTGGCTTAGTCTAGTAATTTCCATCTAAGATTTGGTCTACATTTTGGGCCACTGTAGTGAACGAGAAAGCATTTTCAGAACTCAAAAGCGCTGCCTAAGAACTAGATTTGGTCTTAAAGTAGCAGACAGTTGCGTACCTACGCGTAAATTTAAGTTTCATAAATTATTAACCATTCCATGCATTTACATCCTTGAATTGGCAATATTTGTAATAACAAATCGATGTCTATTTGCAACTTTAATAGAAACTAGAAAAAGAAGTACGGCTACGAGAACTCAATACCAGAATCTACTATGCACGGGCGCTTTTAAAACTAGCTTATCAAAAAGAAATGTTATGTGTATGGCTCCTGTAATATTTAATAAAATACCTGATCAACTTAAAAACTTACCGTTGCAAAAGTTTAAAAACGTTTCACAGAATTACTTGTAGATAAATGTTATTATCCAGTGCAGGAATTCTTAGATGTTTTTTTTTGTAATGTCTTTAATAACCTCCACCTTTAAGGCAGAATGTACATGAATGTGCATGGATCCTAATTTATAATGTAACAACTTATTTTTATGTACCTACATTCTAAGCAAATAAAAACCTATTCTATTCCGGCGAGGACCTCTGTCAGGCGCAAGGTGAGGACGCCGTGGCGTCTCTCAAGCCACTTCTCAAAGTGGGGCCTAATTGCCGCAATAGTGGCGCGGTCAGCGCTGGGTTGCAACATTCGCTTTCTCCATATCGCTATGAGATCCTAACGGAGCTCTATCCGCCGAGACGCGATTTGTCACGGCAGCGGAGTTTCGCCTCCTCACGTCACTCCCATATATGCGCGAGGACTTTTGCCTCCAGATCTCATGGCGGATGCGGTGAAATTTCTACGCTTTTAAGTGGGACACTTGAAATTAAAGATTTGCGCTCTTGGTTGATAAAAAGAATTCATGTATTTATTGGTCTTTCGAAAATTCTACCCCTAGGGAGTAAAAAGTTGGAAAATTGTTGAAGTTATAGACTAACCTAAGTAAATAGTAAAGGTTGTCATTATTACATTTTCAAAACAATAATGGTTGGCATCATTAGTTTTTCGGAATTACCTTCAGAAAACGATTTAGGGGTGTAAAAGTTTTTTGAAGAATCAAATGACACTAAGACGGGGACCTCTACCACGTTCTGTAACTACCAAACTGGACAGTTTGTCTCAGGTAAACATGTGAGTGACTTTTTAGTGTCGCTTAATCTACACTGTATTAGATTTTTTTGTTTTGTTGCGTGATTTACGCAGCTTTTGTTTTCATACTTCAAAAAATCTTCGAATAAAAATCTTCGAATTTTTGGTCCACCCGAAATTATGTGACTCAAACAACGCAGTCTTTTGCTCTTCGGATCCAGCAGAATTGCAGCCCTCGACAGGCCAACTTGTGCGAGGCCTTGCAATGTTGCGTCTCCCTGTAACGAGCTCACCACCCCAGAAACTTTCAGTCCCATAGGCCATCTGTTCAGCGAAAAATCTGGCCTGCTTAATGCAACCAAAGTTTGGTAATTCTTGGGGCTACGTCGGTTACCTCAGTTTGCCTGCATATCTACGTATTTTTAATTCGAACACGCTCGGAAAATCATAGGACATTTAATCTTCTGATGGGGTCCATTGTGAGTGATTACGTTTCAGCCCCAAATTTCATCACTGACATCATGCACTGGTCAAAGGATTTACCTTGAAACACTTGAGGTATATGAGACGAAAATGTATTGCTTACCTTCTCAAATTCCACCCAACTGAGTCGGATTTGATGAACACCTTCTTCTGTAAAGTCACCGATCTTCACGAGGATGGGTGTTACTCGTACATGGGTATTTTGATTTGTCCATATTTGTTGTAAGATTCTTTCGGAAGCTCCACTGCACTGTCTCCTTCATAGTATTAGATGGTGAGTGGTGTACTTTCTATGGATCTTATTGTAAAGCCTTATGGCTAGGGCCTTGATCGAATGACCGGTGCGACTGTTATTTACCCATGAGCCCTTTATTTAGCTATAACTCATCGGACACCGTTTGTGAGCGCCATTAAAGTTTCGTTAACCCTAACTTATTCCTTAGACATCAACGATACCCCATTTTTTCATTGATGTAAGCAGTTTCAATGCTGCTAAGACACAGGCTTGTCTTTTTTTCAAAAAAGACACGCCTGAGTCAGGGATTAAGTTAGAGTTTACGAAACTTTCATGGCACTCAGGCAAAGGCTCAGCTGGCCGCCAAAAAGTTGGGGATACTTGCGAAGGAGACGGTACTTCACGCCAGAACAGCTTCTTAACTTGTATCAAGCGCAAGTTCGACCATGCATTGAGTACTGCTCTCATCTCTGGAACGGATCTGCCAAATACCAGCTTGATTCACATGAGTCGATAGAAAAATGAGACAAGAGGCTCATCGGCAATGAGAAACTGGTCGAGTCAAGGCTCCAGACGCTTGAAAATCGTCGCCGAGTTGCCAGCGTATCGGTTTTTTATCGGTTACATTTCGGGGAGTGTGCGATGGAACTGCACAATTTGATTCCCGTTCCATCATCGGACTACAAGACAAATGGTGATGTGTCGTCGGTATATGGTAGACATCCTACCCGTATGTTCAAAGTGTTTTGGAAATAATTTTATTGTGCGTACAGCTAAGGAGTGGAATTCCCTGCCGGAGTCTGTATTTACGTTACACGCGAACGAATTCGTGGGTG
The DNA here is from genome assembly GCA_948252205.1 of Orthosia incerta. Taxonomy (NCBI): domain Eukaryota; kingdom Metazoa; phylum Arthropoda; class Insecta; order Lepidoptera; family Noctuidae; genus Orthosia; species Orthosia incerta. The sequence continues at coordinate 25,742,534 of OX411756.1, read as the reverse complement.
AAGTGCAGTAATTATATATTATTAAAAAACATGAATACCTCCGCTAAAATACACAACAGAACAACATGTAACAATAGAATTACACAAGTGAAGAAATGTGATACAACATAAATCGGAAATAAATTACAGATATTGTAGTATATCAATCATGTCATCATAGGAACTTTACATTTATCAGTCACAACTGCTGAAACAGAATCTTGTCGGCACCCGAAGGATTTTTAATGATTCGTTTAGGTCACTGTACCGTTGTATTTTTATCCGACTTTCGAAAAAGGAGGAGGTTCTATGTTCGACTTCTTGTATGTTTTTTTTTTTTTTATGTATGTTCACCGATATCTCCGTCAATTGTGGACCGATTTTGAAAATTATTTTTTTGTTTGAAAGAGTATGTTCCTAAATTGGTATCATTTTAATTTGGTGAACATCTGATTAAGAACTTCGAAGATATACAACAGAACTCTTCAATAAATAACGGAAAATCTCTCGGAACTGCTGCAATCGCATGTCTGTTTATTGTTTATACCATTTCATAACATACCATCACGCCAGTACGCTCTTAAGGGGTAAGCAGATCTCTCATTCGATCGGTTTTGTTCAAGTTTTATGATATTCGGGTAATCTATTCTGGCGTTACAGGAAACTTACTTAACAACTTGCCTATTAGATAGGTACAACTAAAAAGTGAAAAATAAAAAACTTTTTTACAAAAAATACTACCGACTTCCAAATAAGAAAACTGCAAAGTGAAAAATAACTATATTTTTGGAAGTCGGTGTCCGTAACGCAAAAAAATGGTACCTACGAAAGACCGACTTCCAAAAACTAAAGTAATTTTTCACTTTGTAGTTTTCTTATTTGGAAGTCGGTAGTATTTTTTTGTAAAAAAGTTTTTTTAGGTAAATATCTTTAACAAAACAAATCGTAGCTAATCATACATGCCCATTACTGTCCCACTGCAGGCAAAACGATTTTTCTAAATAAAAAAGTACTTAATATTAATATGAGTTTGAACAAAAAGTTTAATAAAAACTGTAACCTGACAACGGATTTTTTTAGCCTATTTAACCCGCGTCTTAATAAAAAATCGATTGACACCTTATTAATCAAAATTGGATGAAAAATTTAAACGCTACGAAGGAACAAACGTAAATACAAACATACGTACATAGACTAAAATCATAACCCTTTCCTGTTGGTTTTGCCGTAGTCGGGTAAAAAGTCACATTGAAACTTACCCTGGGGGGTGACCATAAGCTCTTAGAGCGGTATCAATTTGAGATCGAGTAAGTGACAGATGTATACAAGTCATATACATCTGTCCCTTATTCGATCTCAAATTGATACCACTCTAAGAGCTTATGGTCATCCCCCTGATTTGAATACAAGCGACACGACACGTTTCTGTTTTTAGTATTTTTATACGTTCTTGTATTTTCTTGATCAGTTTTTTTGTCTCCAATATAATCAAAATATTTTTTTTCTCGTGCAGTACAAAACAGAACAGAAATTCATTCTACCGTGGGACAACCCTAGTTACAAGTACCTTTTATTTCTATACTCGAAATATTTGTAATATACTTCTTTAAATAACTTCTGAAACTACGTTGAAAGTTTTATTGGGGACTGTCGCTGCCGAGTCGATTGCGACAATATTTTCTTCTGAATTGCTAGATTTATTATTTATGAAACAATTTCGGGCACAATAATGTTTAATTTGCTTTTGTTGTTGAAGTAAGATGATTGTATTTTGCGTCGAATAATAAGTTAGGATTTTATTTATATAATATTCACGTGAAATAGTGTTACCCAAAGCTCTAGAAAAGATAAGTGACATTATATCAACGAAATAGTCGTGATAGGGATTGGTAAAATGACAAAAATGTATGGAATGCCAAGCGCTATTGAAATGTAACGTGACTTCTATACTAATATTAATACTGATACGTTAATAACTAAGATACTAATATACTAATTACTAATGATATTATAAAGAGGAAAGATTTGTATTTTTGTATGTAACGAATAAACTTAAAAACTACTGGACATATCACACATCACATCATCAGCCTATTAATGTTCCCACTGCTGGGACACAGGCCTCCTCTCTGTGAGAGGGAATGGGCCGTAATCCACCACGCGGGCCAAGTGCGGGTTGGTGGATGTCACACGTCTTCGAATTTTTGGGTTCTAGGACATGACACCTCACGATGTTTTCCTTCACCGTTTTGAGAGCAGGGGTGATGAAATAATTTACACAAAGTAAAGCGCCTGCCTAGGCTCGAAACCCCCGACCTACACTTTGTGAGTCGCGGCCGATACCAATGGGCCACCACTGCTCTCTAGAAAACTACTGGACAGATTTCAAAAAATCTTTCACCGTTGGGAAGCTACACTATACCCGGGTGACATAGGGTACTTTTTATCCCTGTATTCCCACGGAAACGGGCAATACGCGGATGGAACCGCGAGGCGTCCGCTAGTCCCTTATATTTTGGCATTTTGACCATGACCATCGCTGATAGAATAACTCTTTATCTCGAGCCTCAGGAGTCATATACTGTCTCACTGCTGGACTAAGGCCTCTCCTCATACAGAGAAGGCAGGAGCATTGATCACCACGCTTTCTCAAGACGGGTTGGCTCTTTCTATAAGTTCAGGTTACCTCACGATGTTTTCTTCCACCGTTGTCAGTGATGTTCAAGATATACTTAGAAAATACATATAAATTGAAAAAGTCACATTGATACTTGCTCAGATTTGAACACAAACATGACCTCAAGCATGAGAGGCGAGATCTTTAGCCATTGGGCCACCACAACGTACGGCAACACTATGAATGGAGAAATGTAACAGATTTTCAAAAACATTTAGAAACCCACGCAAGCATTTAAAACCTGTAGCTTCATTACAACCGTGTCAGACCAAAAGGACGTAAGTCTCCGACATGACAAAGTGTTCCACGCACTCAATCACCTGGAGTATAATGACGTAGAAAAAGGTTTTGTGCCCTACCTTGAACACTTGAAAAATAATAATTACTGCCAAGCACTGCCGTTGTACTAAGATAAGAGTTCTCCTCTACGGAATAATGAGAGTCTTGCTTGCTTGGGTCAAGGGTCGAAAAACATTTGAAAATCGTTGAGATGTTTTTGTGCATGACTGTACTTTGAGGTAATGGTGTTGTTTAGGGAACGTTTAGAATGAAAATAAATGTTTTAGATTCGAAACAATTTGCATAGAATTAGCACATTTGATCATAAATTCAGTATTACAACTCGAGAAATATCAAAATAACAATCGACAAATAACGACCCATTAACTTAAATATGTCTCATTACAAAAACTCTTGCACTTATCCATTTCATTTGGGAACAACGTAAGATGTCTACTTCTTCCATAGTTCTCAGTTAACCCAGCGAAGGTTAGTTGGGTCTGTGTAACCCGCGAAATTTTGAAACACTTGCATTTTTACCCGGCTGCAAGGAAAGGGTTATGTTTTTCGCGCGTATCTTGTATGTATGTAATATTCTTTATTACCTCGTATCTTTCAAACTACTTGACGGATTTTAATAATTAAGACATTTTTAGATAGGTCTTGGCCGCCCAGGTGTTCTTAGATAAGTGCCGTTAAAAAAAAAGAAACATGGCGGAAATTGGGCGCCATTTTGTAAGGGTTGCAATTTATTTTTTTCTTCGAAACCCATCGAGAGGGGTATCAAAATGAAGGGTTTTTAGAGGTGATTACGAATTATAAATTACTTATATGTTTAAAGTCATTCGAAAAAAAAAGTATAACTAAATGTTGTAAATAAAAAAAGTTAATAAAATCAAAAAACCCGACTGCTTAAAAAGCGAACTAAAAAGAAGTAAACAAGAAGAAAATCTTGGTGTGCAGTCGGAGGGTACATAATCCCGAGCTGGCTAACCAAAACCAGATGTATCCTCCGAATGTACAGCAAGATTTTCTTCTTGTTTACATTTTTTTTTTAGTTAGCTTTTAAAGCAGTCGGGTTTTTTGATTTTATTAACTTTTTTATCTAGAAATATATTCTGTGACGTTTCTGTACTTCTCATTAGATGGAGCTAACAAAAACCCCTTCTTTTGGTTTCTTGCAATATTCAGTCGTACTGCGCCTATACCGGTGAACAGACCAAACCAAAGAAAAAACACCCTAAAAATGTACAGCTAGAAGGTGATTTACATTTTTAAGCTATTGCATAGCTTCTATCGCGGGCCTTGAGCGTGGGGACTGAATCCAGAAATTCCGTAACGAAAAAACCTCACGCTCCCCACTCCGACGGGCAAGGAGGTGTGGCTTGAAGGCCGTGCATCGTCTAACGTCGTTTTAGTTCGGCAGTCTTCGACACGGCGTTGTGTGCGATTAGACGTATTGTACGACTCTACGAAACTCGCACGAATCGAGACGAGCTGCTCCGAAATCGGACGAATACATAAGCAGCTGTTTATGAGAAAGTATATAGGTGTATAGGTATTTATGTAAAACAGTGAATAGCTGTACTTGTAAAATTTGTGTATAAAGTGTTTTGAATATGAATGAACAAAGTGCATTTATTATTAATGAAGAAAGTCACGAAAAAATAGTGAAAGAAAATGAGTGAGTACTCTATATACATACATTTTATTATTATCACAAATGCAGATCCACAAGAGTCCACAACAAAATATGGGACCACCATTGACGCGGTATTTTCTAGGTATTTAAGTCGCAAACTTATGTTTCTTATTTCAGTTATCATAAACCTATAGTTTCAATGATAAATATTCCTGAATAACCAACAGCTACTGTAAAATAATAAAACCCACATGTATTGTAAAATAATAAAAATATTTTAAATAAACAATCTTAACTTTTTTTATTTATTTAATAATAGAAAAATTTGTTTTCTTATCGGTCACCACGCTCAAAAAGTGTAACTTAAATTAATATCAAAGAAAAAGCAATACTGCATGAATAAAATAAATAAATAAATATAATTGCATAAGTTGATACAAAATGCTATGCAATAGCTTTATTTGCTTATTTTTTGTGATGACGATAATATCTCATTTAAAATTATAATTTGATATTTCTTTTACAGTTAATTTATATTTTATTAGGATTATTTCTCCATAAGACAGATGGTGTATTTTGTATTAATTAATGTACCTTTCTAGTTGATTTTCAATAAAAGCATATTTAGTGATAATTTAAGTACCCCATACCTCGAAAACTCATTTATTAATAAAATATTTTAATCATAGTGAAAATTTTTTAAACAATCCCGTTAAATATTAAAATAAAATAAATTTTAAAGAGTGCATCAGCCTGACCCAACCATACATCTTTTCACCGTGCTGTCGCCAGGTTAACCCGTCACAACAGATAAGTTAGATCAACCAACTTATAGATTAGCTAAAGTACAAAATTCTTTCATGGGAAAAATTGTTTTATTTTACTGTGTTAAATTCTATAACAAAATACCTTGTAATATATAATAATAATAATATAATAATAAGCCATTTATTTCCAAAAAACATAAAATATTACAACCATTACAATCGCTAACATCTAATCCATTTCATGCGGAAAGAAATCACACATATTACCTCACTATAACAATAACAAATATGATATCTATAGATCCTATGATTTCACTATCTACACTATCCACATTACAATCAATCCAATCGATTCCTTCAAAATATCACAATCAATTTAAACAAACAACCAAGGCCCGATCCCCAATACTCCGACAACCCGCAACCGGGGCACAAAATGGCGGCCGAAATAGCTCTGGTATAGAAAATATGTCAAACGGCCATTCCCACTCCCCAGTCAAAAGCCATCAAAATTACCGAAAAAATCGGCCCCCAGTCCGATACTTGTATATGATATCAATTATGCCAAATAAAATTGTAATTAATTAATAATAAATGATTGATAAAAGTTCCAATTTACAATAAATACAATTCATAATAACATCATCAATATGCATTTCAATTAGTCTAGTTCATCAAAATTTCTAATAATTTAAATCAGTTAGATAATTTCAATATATACTACAGTTATGATCCATACAGTAATCAATCAATAAATATAAAACATTAGGCAAAATTCAATGTTTAGAAATAAGTTTGATTATAACACTATGAATAAATAATTTACTATTATAGCTACATTACAATATAAATTTCAATAAAAATGTCACATTCAATTTAAACAATTATGTCAAACAATTTTAATATGGTTTCAATTTATGACTGACAAAAATGTAATCAATTAATAAAAATGTTTAATAAAATTTCAATTAAAAAAAATGGTCAATAAAATTTCAATTAACAAAAATGTTTAATAAAATTTCAATGAATGAAATAAAATTGATCGATAATTCAATTAAAATAAATTAGAAAATTGCAATTTAAAAAATAAAAACACTTGGTAAATTGGATTAAGAATAATAAACAATAATAAAAATATGGACTAGAACAGATATTAATTTTAATTTTTGGATACCCAAGATTGGGCATAGGCCTCCTCCATGCATTTCCATACTCTCCTATCTCTTGCTAGCCTGGTCCAAATGTGTCCCGCGACTCTCACCACGTCGTCGCTCCAGCGGCGGCGCGGGCGGCCGCGGCGGCGCGCCTCGCCGCGCGGCCACCAGTGCAGCACACGCTCGCTCCAGCGTCCGTCGCCTGCGCGTGCCGCGTGACCTGCCCATCGCCATTTAAGCCGACAGGCTAAGTCTGCCGCGTCTATTAGCTTAGTATTCATTCTGATTTCACTGTTTCTAACTCTGTCTCTCAGTTTTAATCCTAGCATACTTCTTTCGACGGCCCGCTGGAAAACTCGAAGTTTGTTCAATGTTTCCTTTGTTAGTGCCCAGCTCTGGCATCCGTAAAGCAGTGTAGGAGACACAACAGTTTCGAATGCTTTTTTCTTTATTGTCATTGGGAGTTTAGATTTAAAGATTTGTTTTAATGACCAATATCTTTTCCAAGCGAGTTTGATTCTACGCTCTACTTCGCCCGCAGTTTGATCTTTAAATTTGATGTTCTGTCCTAAGTAAACATACTCTTCCACGTACTCTATTTCCTTAGATGATATTTCTACTGGTATGTTTACTGCGTTGGTCATTATACGAGTACTCCAAATTCATTGTCAGTCCACATTTTCTACTCTCTGTATCTAAGGTTTGCAGCATGTATTTCAAGTGTCTGTGGTTATCGCAGATCAGTACGATATCACCTACCTTGTAATATATTTAAATTAAATGAACAAAAATTTAAAACTTTTGTTAAAAGCACACTTTGCAAACAAGCATATTACAAATAGCTGTGCCCGCCGCTTCGCTCCCGTCATCTGTCTGCCACCCCTACCCTACTTACCTTCCTGCCTACCCTACTTACCTAGCTACCATTTTTTTATCTAGGGTCATCATTCTTTCGCGGAGAATCTTAACACCGCCATTCAGAAAATTATTTCAAACGAACGACGCCATCTATCGAATATCGAATTCAACTATCCGAGTATCTGAAATGCGTGTGTTGTTATAATTTTTCTTCTTGAACACTTTAAATTCATCTAAATTTTGATAAAGTGAACCGATTGCGATGAAACAAAACCTAACTTTAAGTTACGCACAATTTTTATTTATAAAAGTTATCTACATTAGTTTCGTACATTTCACGTGATGCGTGCACAAATTAACAGATAAACAGACAAACATTCCAAAAATACTTAAAATGGGTTCTGGCTATTTTTTTGGAAATATTTTCGATATACAAAAATCCTACAGATTTATTATATGTATTGATGATGATAATATTCAAGATAAGAATGCTAGGAAACGTTAGTCTGGGTGCATCGTCAACGCGTATTTGAATAATTGTATGTATGTAAATATTGTATAACACTTTTTTTAAAGAGTATGTTTGCAGTTTTTCTCCATAACAAACTACTTTTCCGAATGGACATAGAAAATCAATCAATTATTATTACTATTGAATTGAAATTTCTGACGTTTAAAAGTGCTGCAATAGCCTAGTTGAAATAAAGAATTTGACTTTGACTATTATTTATTTATTTTATATTCAAAACATTTTTTACGACTATTCCCCTTTTATCTGCAATTTTATTCTTATATTGTATTAAATGTAGGCAAACTTCATGGCTTTATTATCAGTCACATTGGAATGAAAGATAAGAAAGAAAATGTGTTTATTCGCCACAAAAACGACATACAAAATTTTCGACATCTTAAATTAAACCCTAATCGGTATCCAATATTAGTAAGTATTTAAATTATCATTAAAAGCGGGATATTTACCATGTTTACTGTTTGTTGCGAGTTCCCGATATTTCGGTGCTGTTGCAAGCACCATGATCACGGATGTTAATGTTAGTGACCATGACAGTTTAAAAACTTATATTTAAATTATGTTAGTAAAGAAAAGTAAGATTAAAATTAAATACCAAATTTGAGTACAGTACTAGGATGATGAGTAAGTACAAGCAGATGCATGTTGTGACTGTGACAAGAAGGCTTCCACTCAGCATATTGCTGTGCCGTGGGAGACCCACCGCACGGCGCTGATTTTCAGTGGTCGCCTAGGACGTGACGTACGGAAACCAAAGCATGTTGTGTCTAATATAATACAAAAATATAAAATAAATATAGAAAGATAATATAAACCACTACGTAAATAATATATGTTGCGACTAAAACGAAAATAGGTATCAAGACAAAATTAACGAAATATAAAGTGCGGGTATTATTGCTCTGTCATGAAAACCAGACTATCAGCTAAGAATTTTCTTACAAGATGCACTGCGACTAACATTGTAACATGAAAAGTCACGGTAGAAATAGTTTACTCCGTTCAAGAGACAAATATTTTATTCTATGCAGTGCCTAATAAGTGCCATACTGTAAAAAACGGTTTTATTTTGTGTTTTGACTTAATGGAAGAAATAATTTTAAGCTCTTAAAAATTAAGGCGACTCGATTGCACAATAAACACAAAGTGATATATTTAGTGCTTAAGATTATTTTATTTCTATTATTTGTATATTTTGTTGGTAGGTACCAACAAAATATACAAATAATATACCAAATAGTTTTTTTTTTTTTAATATTGTTATTCCACAAAATCTTACATACATATATATTTTGTTGTTATTTTTTTTATTGTTAATATGTATACCTGGAACGCTGTCGTCTCCCTTCTTGGAGGTGGGCGCTAATGGCCGCGACACAGTATTCCATACTAATGCGGCTGTTAACGAACTCAAATTTTGTAAACTGTTTTCTTGTTCCAATAAATATATTTGATTTGATTTGATTTGACACAAATGTAGCAAAATACCATGTTTTAATCCGAATCATAACAAACTTCACTTTTCTCTCTTCCCAAGACAAGCGTGCAAACATATCACTTTTAAACACTCAAATAAGCTTAGTTTATGTAACCCACTTCACCATCTTCGTTTGTATACAACCGTCTAAACACCTCGTTCAAAATACAACCTTATCTTTACTTGTTTAAGGTGTATTTTTGAAGTCAAATAAAGGTATTTTTAATATTCATACAGCGAGACACATCTTGGGGCTCGTCGCTTCAAGTAATTTAGACTCTATTGTCATATAATTGTATTACGTGGTATGAATACGGAGGGATGTGAGAAAATTATATTTCCTAATAAACATCAGCGTTAATTGTAGGCGTAGGAAAGGACATATGGAGAACTAGCTTCTGCCCGCGGCTTCGCTTGCGATAAAGTGTCGTACCATCGTAAGGCACAGATAATATTATACTAGCATACAAATTACTACTTTTTTAACTTTACTTCGTGTAAATTATTTCATCAGCACTGCTCTCACAACGATCAAGGAAAACATCGTGAGGAAACCGGAATGTCATAGAACAAAAAATTTGAAGACCTGTAACATCCACCAACCACTGGGCCCGCTTAGTGGTTTATGGCCCTTTCCCTCTTATAGGGAGGAGGCCTGTGTCCCAGCAGTGGGAACAGTAAAAGGCTGATGATGATGATGATACAGATGGCTCATCCCATACAAAGAAACTGTGTCGACGTAATTAGCGTTTTTCGACGATATTTACGGACTATTTACTTAAAGTACATTCCGTTCCACGGCTATAAATGGTATTAGCAGCGAATCGCAATTTTTTCCATGGTCCAATCTATCTTTGTATCAAATTCATCAGGTTTTAGCGAAAATGTAACCAAATATCAGACAGAGTTAGTTTCGTATTAATAATATTAATATGGAAGAGTGTTTAAGTATAAATATCTTATCTTATCTTATGGAGGGGCCGAGAAATACCTCGGACACTTCGACCCATTGGGATCTTTTGTGGTCCCCTAGATAACTTACTCCTCCTCATTCTCGTTGAAAACCGTTTTCATTAGTCTTACAACGAGACTAGGAGATATGAGCCTATAATCTTCTGGTTTTGGGTATCCAACCCCTAGGAGACTCATTCGCTTACCAGCCAGTGCATCGCATGTGCACAGTAGGTGCTCCATGCGTTCCGTATGTTCCCCACACAACCTGCACATGGGTGTCGCGGTTAGACCCATCTTCATGAGCATGTCGTTGGTTCCAAAGTGCCCAGTAAAGGCCCCAAGCAGGTAGCGGATTTGCCCCTGCTCATGTTCCAAATGCAATCCCGGGCTTTGAAAGTGGAGCCCAGGAATCTCTTGGAGTGTTGTAGACCGGTAGTAGACAGCCAACAAGTTCGTTGTCTGTGATCTGCAAACTCCCTAAATGCGGCTTTTACGAGACACGTCGAGATGCCTACACATGGTTCTGGACCCACAAAATAATTCGCTGAGCCCTCTCTTGCCAGTTCATCAGCCACTTCGTTACCATGGAATCCTTTGTGCCCAGGGACCCACATCAGTTTTACCCTGTTGTGCTTCCCAAGCCTGTTTAGGGTTTGGATAGCATCCAGAATAAGTCCGGAGTCCACTTTGTAGGATGCCATGGCTTTGATTGCAGCCTGACTGTCACTAAGAATATATATGGATTTACCTTTAGTCCCTCTATCTATATTCTCTTGAGCGCAGGTTATAATGGCATATGTTTCCGCTTGGAATACAGTTGCCATCTTCCCTAAGCTTTTGCTACATTTGTAGCCTTTTGCGTATATTCCCGCTCCTGTACCTGATTCCATTTTGGATCCATCAGTGTACCACACCAGACTATCTTGTTCTGGTGGATCAAGTCCCTTCGTCCAGTCCTCTATTGTAGGGATTTGGACCTTGAAAGACCTCTCAAACACAAACATAGTTTGCATTTTATCGGATAACATGCTTGTTACCCGATCCAGGTCTTCATTCTCATCGAACTTTGTATGGTTAGTCTTTGGCTTAGAGGCATCCCATAGTCCAGCGACAGCGAGACGATGTAATGTCTTCCTTGCCTCGAATTCAACCATCATATGCAGAGGAGGGATACTGAGGTATCTCTCAATCGCTGCCGTAGGTGTTGTCCTGAAAGCACCCGTGATGCCGAGACACACTGTTCTTTGTAACCTGGTGAGTGGCGCTTTGCACGAGGCAAGCTTTGTTCTTGGCCACCACACTATGCTGCCGTATGTGATAATAGGTATTATCATTGTCCGGTACAGCCATCGTATCACTTTGGGCTTTAGCCCCCAAGTTTTACCGTAGGTAGAACGACACATGCCGAACACTCGTAAGGCCTTTGTCGTAATATTTTCCACATGAGTTTTCCACCTGAGTTCTTTATCAAGCGTTACACCCAGATATTTAACTTCGGTGGACCAGGGCAGTTTTATTCCATTGAGGGAGAGCTCTCCTAGGTTTCCTAGTTGTCTCTTCCTCGTGAAGGGAATAATGACTGCTTTGCTTGGGTTGATAGAGAGGTGGTTCACTGTACACCATTCCTCTGTCATCCTCAATGCCTGTTGTAATAATCCAGACACTATGTTCGGGAATTTACCATTGACCATTATAGCTATGTCATCCGCATAGCCTACTGTGTAGAATGGTCCGGTATTGAGCTTGGTTAGTAGCGAGTCTACTACCAAGCACCACAATAATGGTGACAGCACTCCGCCTTGCGGACAACCTCTTGTTGTTTTTGCACTAAGTCTGTCTCCCATTAGTTCCGATCTGACTGTTCTGCTTCTCAGCATATAGTCAATCCAGTTGCACGTGGTATCATTGATGCCATGTTCCTTTGCAGCAGTGCGTATGGACTCAAATGTTGTCTTGTCAAAGGCTCCCTCTATGTCGAGGAAAGCCCCGACACATATTTCTTGTCCCTCTAGCGCAGCCTCGGCTCGACTCGCAACATAGTGCAATGCCGTTTCCGTAGATTTGCCGGGGCTGTAGGCGCATTGTAGTTTATGTAGGGGGAATAATTTCAGAGGACCCTCTCTTAAGTACCTGTCTACCAGTTTCTCCAGAGTTTTCAAGAGAAAGGATGATAGACTAATGGGCCTGTAAGCTTTAGCTTCTTCATAAGTCGGTCTACCCACCTTCGGTATAAAGGTGACTTTGACCTCCCTCCATGCTTTGGGTACGTACCCAAAGGCTATGCAGGCTCTGTAGAGCTTACTCAAATGGGGTATCAAAACAGATGCCCCTTCTTGCAATAGTATTGGGTAGATGCCATCTGGACCAGGGGATTTGAGTGGCTGGAAGCCCGCTATGGCCAGCTTCAGTTTATTTTCATCTACCACTTTCTTTGCCGTGAGCCAGTTATTTTTGGACGTGTGCCTTGTAAGCTCGTCCCTTGTGACTGGTTCCTCTTCATCGCTATCGCGCAGTATACATTCTGGGAAGTGGGTCCTAAACATCACGCCCAGAGTGTCCTGTCCAGTTTCCGTGAGTTGCCCATTCTCATCCCTTACAGATGCTAGTGGGTTTGTCTTGGTCATGGACATTGCTTTGCACAACCTCATCCCATTTGGCAGAGTTTCGATGGAAGTGCAATGCTGCCGCCAATTAGTTCTTCTGGCCTTGCGTACCGCCGTGTTATACCTTGTTAGCATGCTATGATAGCCGGAAAAATCCTTCCTGGCTTTTGCATCATTAAAGGCCTGTCGTGTTTCCTGACGTATTTTGGCTATTTCAGGAGTCCACCATGGTACCTTTTTGCCAAAGGCCTTCTTCTCTGGGCAGTTATCTTCCCATGCACCGATGATGCCTGCCTTGATTCTGTCCGCTTCAAATTCTATATCCAGTATGGAATTGAGCTTACCTTTAGGGCTCCCCAAATTTACTTTGAGGTCCCTCCTGTATGAGTCCCAATTTGTATACCTTGGGTTTCTCCTTCGTCTAGTTTCGGCTTCTCCCGCCGTCCTAAACCTAAAGCATATATAATTATGGTCAGACAAAGAGATTTCGTCCGATACATGCCAATTTTCAATATGAGCGCTGGCCCTGTTTGAGGCCAGCGTAAGGTCAATAACTTCAGTCCTCGCAGAAGTTCTAAAAGTAGGTTTATTGCCTACGTTAAGGATTTGTAAAGAAGAGCTTACCACAAAGTCCAACAAATCCTCCCCTCGTTTGTTGACATCCGAGCTGCCCCAAACGACGTGGTGTGCGTTCGCATCGCAACCAAGTATCAGGTCAAGGTTCTTTTGGTTGCCGTAATCAACCAGTCTTCTGATTAGTGGTGTTACTGGTTCTTTTTGTTCATATGGGAGATAGGCAGAGGCAAGGATGATTCTCCTTTTCTCTGTTCCCGTCCCCACTTGGATCAAGGTTGTTGTGAGATCCCTGTAACAGAAAGTACGTAAGGGCATTGCCTCTACACCGCCCCTGATATAGATGCAAGTCCTCGCGTCATTAGTTGGACAGTCATAGAGCACCATGCCTCCTGTCCCACCTAAGCCTTTTATAGTCCCCTTATACAGATAAGGTTCCTGTATCAAGGCAACGTCGTATGTGTTAAGCTTCAGTTGCCGAGCCAGAAGGGCAGTAGCGGCTCTGCAATGATGCAAATTAATTTGTACACACCTTAGTCCCTCCATCTTGGATGATTTTGATGGGTCTGTGTTGATATGGGAGGGCCTTAGTCTTGAGGCCCCTCCTCCATCGCCTGGCTCTCCTCGAGAGCAGTCGGCGACTCGATTCCCAGGGTGTCGAAGTCCCCGAGGATGTCATCCTCGTGGTCTGTCTCCGACGCCCTGGTCCCAATCTCTGTTGCCTGCGCTGCGCCGTCAGCAGAGATTTCTTCAATGGCCTCCCCATGTTGTGGTGGTCCATCCTCGGAGGGCTCCACTTCTGCTTCCGCAGCAGGCGCCTCTCCCTTGTCTTCTTCCAGGAGCTTGAACGAGTATCGTTCAATCCCTCCTGGAAGAGAGTAGCCCGCGGCCTTGATGACCCCAGCGGACACCCCGTCCATGAGGACGATACGACGGATGCCGGTCTGCTCAGTGAGCGTATTCACGACCTTCCAGTCGTTCGTCCTCAAGGTAGGGTTGAGTCGCTGGAGCAATCGAATGGCCCGGGCAGAGTCTTGCAACGCCAAGTTGCGACTCTTCCATGCCATTTTGACTGGCTTTGGAAGGTCCCTGGCGTCAACAACCTTGAGTTTCAGGGCACCAAGTTCCACATTGTGGATGGCACCCCGAAACCAGTTGGCTGCATCAGAGTTGTCGCAGGATACATGAATTGCACCTGCGACGACTCCGGGAGCAACCGTTAGGACAGGCAGAGGATCCGGCGCCACTTCCAGTTTCTCAATTATGAGCTCCTGGATCGGCACCAAGTCCTCCGCCTTCAAGTACTCCTCCGGGTACTTGACTGTCACGACAGCGAGTTTCACAGCCGCCACCGCATCCCTAAAGGATCCGGTTGAGGATGATTGCCCTTGGGTCTTCATCCTCTTGGCCGCCATGTCCCCGCTGTCCCCGCTGAGAGCAGCACGCGGTCTCTTTGATGGGCCCTCCGTAGGAGTCCCCTCCAGAGCCGCCTGCTGTCTCAGCTTTTGGCGCTTTTTCCTGCGCGCCCCAGATCGTCCAACCGGAAGCCAGCCTGATTCATGCTGGCCGCCGAGAGACGACGAGGTGCTGTCTTTGCCGGTCGCGTCCGGGGCCGCAAGGTCCGAGGTCATACGATCTCTAACGCAAGCGTCCCGTATCGCGCCAGCTTTGGCAGTACCCTTATGCCCGGTGGGCTGGTTTGCAGTTCCGCCCTTCGGTGGTCCCGCAGCAGTGCCGGCCCTCGACAGTGCCGCGACAGTCCCGCCACAGCCCCGCCTTGAGACGATCCCACTGCAGTAACACCTCTGGACGTTCCTGCGGAAGATGCAGTCCCGGCTTGCGCCGGTCCCGCCGTCTGGTGTGCAGTTCCGCCCTTCGGTGGTCCCGCAGCAGTGCCGGCCCTCGACAGTGCCGCGACAGTCCCGTCATTTGACAGTCCCGCCACAGCCCCGCCTTGAGACGATCCCACTGCAGTATCGCCTCTGGACGTTCCTGCGGAAGATGCAGTCCCGGCTTGCGCCGGTCCCGCCGTCTGGTGTGCAGTCCCAGCTTTCGCCGGTCCCGCCTTTTGGTGCGCAGTCCCAGCTTTCGCCGGTCCTTTCGCCTTGTGGTTTTTTTTAGATTTATAATCCATTTAAATCCCGATTTTATATTTCATCCCTCGACTATCCCCACCCGCCATGGAGTGCTCAAGTGGCGATGCTACGGTAGCACCAGGGATTAGTCGAGGGATATAGCCCCCCCCCATTAGTTGCCCACGAGACTGCACGACACCAACTCACACCGCTACCACTAGCGATGCGAGCGAGCGCCGCCGTCTGCAAGCCCCTAATGGGAGTGAACTCGCCTGGGGGCCGTCTGACCGGACCCCGCAGCCGATTGACAGTAGCTGGCTAGGCTACGGCCACCCGTGTGAGAAGAAATCCGGGCCAAAGTGGAGTGTTGCCTCAGAGACGTTAAACCGCCTACGCTCATCGGCTCAGCCACCAGGATCCCATCATCCTTCCGTACGGGTCCCTGCGCACGGCACAAACACGCAGGAGGTCATTACTATCCATCATCTGATTTTTTCCGATGGTGGACACCCAGGGGCATGACCTCGCCACCCCTGTGATAGGGCGCCCGGTGATTTCTGTTACGTCTATTTCATAGGGAATTAGACCAAAAACAGGGCGGCAACCACGAGAAGGAAAATCACCGAACTTGCCTTGAGGATCATCACGACCGTGCGCTCTCCCTCAAGACCACGCCACCTTGCCGTCTCTGAAGGAGTCAGACAAGGTAGGACTGCATCGACAAAGCCAAGCCCCATAGGGCTTGTCGCTGAGGGCTCAAAGCGCAAGTTTGTTAAAACAGCCCAGCCCCTAAGTATAAATAAGTATAATTATTGTAAATGGATACTCAAGCTTTGTCCACTTTACTTAAGCCTTGTTACAATATTCTTCGTCTGTAGCCAAAGGTGACTTTGGACAAGTAACAGGCCAGGTTGTGTGCTTATGTCCTTAGATGTAATTGAGTATGTTTTTGAAATAAAACACGTAGACCATTAAGTTATTTTCAGACTAATAATTATATGGTTCATCTATCTATCATCTAACTGTAAGTATTGTACTATAACCCTCCGTTAGCTCTCAACTATAGAATTCATATTTCAATCTATTGCTACCAACTCAAGTATCGGCTTTAGTGTTATGTATTTTAAGTTATTTTTTAATAAGCATTTCTTTTAAAAAGGTTATGTAATAATTAATGGATTGCATTGGCATTTCAACTTTTTTTTTAAATTGATAAAATGAACTCAAATTTTAAAATCAAATATGACGAAACTTGAATTTAAACGTATAGGCTTTTTAACTGTTTTTATTTTTATCCGTGGTGCTAGACAAATGGGCTTATCCCAGTTGTAAACGACCCTTTTTGCCTATTGGCCTTGTTTGTTCTGTCTCCTGCTTGGTATGGAGGGAAGTGGTAATTTATATTTTTTCCTACACCTCCGTTACTCTTTTCTGATTAATTTCGTTGCGGGATCCAACACAGTTAAATTCATTCTCCGGGACATCGTCGAGCTTCATTGCCTTGGCGCTTTTCTGGTGGTCGCCACTGTTGATTCTGGCTTTCAGGAGTTGCAGTGGTTTGGGAATAGTGCGGTGGGATTGTTCCAAACCAAAATACAGGCTTTTTATTTATTGAGAATACTTCAAGGCGTGAAAGCACTCTGAATGTAAACCACTTTTACTAAACAAATCGACTCCAAAATATGAAGAAAGAAATCTTTCAACGTTATTTTTTTGATTTTAGGTTGATCCTGGTTTTTGAGCACTGATTTTATACGAGGTAATCTCTAAAAGATCTAACCCGATTCGAAAAAATATTTTGGATAGATAACTACACTCCTTTTTTAATTGCCCTAGGATGTTTTATGGTGGTTTCCACGTAGACAATGCCGCGAGCACAAGCTAGTCTGACATCATCATCTGCCTAGCCTTTTCCCAACTATGTTGGGGTCGGCTTCCAGTCTTACCGGATTAAGCTAAGTACCAGTGTTTCAAATAGAGCAACTGCCTATCTGGCCTCCACAACCCAGTAACTGGGTAACACGGTACCCCTTGGCAAGACTGGTGTCAGATCTCAAGCTTCTGACTACCCGTAACGACTGTCAAAGATCTTCAAATGACAGCCGGGACCAACGGCTTAAAGTGCTTTCCGAGGCACGGAGGAAACTCGGTATGTTGAAATGGTCACCCATCCACGGACCGACCTCGTCAAGCGTTGCTTAACCTTGATGATCGACCCGTACGGCTGTTATTATTTAGCCACAAGCTACTTCAAGCTTTTCAAGCTAGTCTGACATATGAGACGTTTAATATCCTCTACAATTTCTAGAAGCCGGAGTTCTCTCATAAAACCAAATTAATCATAACAGTAACATATCTTACTGCACCAAACTCAATTTCACACACATACATCAAAATTCATCAGCATAATGCCACCAACAATTTCAGCCAAAGATCTTACCAAAACTTGCATACCTGGCCTTTGATCAGAACTCAAGTGCTGGCCACCTATTATTACAGCACCGTACTCAATATGCTGATAAAGTTACCGCCAAGTTTCTGGTCTTAAATTAATTTCACACTCGGTAAGTTGTCTGCCTCCTGGCAGAAATTTACTGCTTCTATTGTTTTCTTGTTTCGGTCGGTGTTCGAAATTATTGCAGTGAAAGTCATATTGTTTATTGGAGAAAAAAATATTTGAGAGGAATCGGGGGCAGAGAGCGTCGACCGAATTTCCTTAGTAAAAGTCATAATTCGAGGTTTGGCTCTTGTCTCTTTTCTACTCCAATATTGAACCAATTTAAAAGATATTCCGTAAACTGAAAATTAAAGATATATACTATGTCTCTATGTTTTCCTTTTTGATGATACATTATCATTCGAAGCACTAGAGCCCTCAAAAAATGCTCAAAATTGCGCTATTAACAGAGGCTGAGTCTGCAAATTTGACAAATATAAATGTCGACATAATTTAAGTTTACTAAGGAAATTCAGTCAGCGCTCTCAGCCCATATTGCCCGTGATATGCGATTAGTGTTTGTATTTCAGCAAGATACATAAAAATACTAACACTATAATACATATACATGCGAATATATACATACACACCCTTACATACACTTACCCTCACTTACCCCCTCATACACACGCTCACTCACATACACACCTCCACGCCACACACACAATTACATAATTGTCACATTTTGCACACTCACATCACAACTCCGTTTAATAAATTCCCTTTCTCTTAGTTTAATTTTCTGGAAATAATTTCAAACCTGTTCTTTGCCATGATTTTGTGTACTGATATAACACACTTTTTGTAAAAGGTTTTTGGTATCATAGTGACAGCAGAACACTGACTCCTAAGTCACAGGATCTCCTAGTTTAGGTGTCAGGGTTTACTCTATCTGTATAACCTTTATTCACTGTAATTCATGTATGTAGTATGTAAGCATTGTTGAAGGTTTTTGTATAAATAAAGATTTTTATTTATTATTATTATTAGTGTTAGATGCATTAATATTATTTAAGGCATTGGGGTTTATAGGAAGCAGCGGGATATGAGGGATTGATGAGTGTTTGGCCCATATTCCAAGACCGTTTGAAGGAACTCTGCTCGAATCAGTCGCCAAGACAATGGATAAAAATCCCTCGATTAATGTCAAATTATAACAAGCTATAACTGTTTATTTTATGATTCGAGGTATATTCGAGCTGGAAAACATGACATGGAATATAGAGGTCAGATAAGCGACGTTATTCTTATCACTCCTTGTATTTAAATTTTAGGCATTGGTATTGATTAGGCACATACTTATTAATTTAGTTTAGCAGCATTTTTTTTAATTGAAACTGACGAGTTATGCCCAAACATTATTATTTCTACAATTATTCAATAGAGACTTTGAGACCATTTTTTTACCGAGTTCAAAAGTAGGTAAATTCACGGAAGGGTTTTGTTTACGGGCATGCCTGTAACCCGTGACTTCGGTGACTTTAGTGGAACTTTTTATACGTACTTGATTGCATTCAAAACAAAAACACCTTAAAATTAAACAAAATAAAAAATTAAAACTATTTATGCAAAAAGGGCCTCAGCTCAGCATAATGCCAAATGGTAACACAGAGTATACCTTCGTACGTTATAACGTGGTCGAACACGAAAAAAACTCGCACTAAGGCTAATGGTAAGTAAGCCTACGGCCATATACTGAATGGATATGGCTTTGACACTTCATAAGAGTAGAAAACGTCAAAAACACTGCATCATTCTAGAAGTTTTTCTTTGAAAACATTGAATACATCATGAAGTTTACTAGCGAATGTTTCTAATTAAACAATACAGAATATACAGCTGCACTTGCATTTACCAACTGAACAAGAACTTATAAACAAAACCAATCATCTCAGTACGATCTTCTTCTATATCAAAATCGAACAAAACTCAAGATATTAAATTCCTTTCAAAATAACTCTTTAAAGTTTAAACTTCGTCATTGGAACAAGTTTGGAGCGAAACGATATGAATCAATAGTTTTTAAGTGTCCCTTCTGAACCCGGTTCGTTCTTGTTGTTTCGAATATGATTGTAGTGTCATTTTCTTCATTGTTTATTATATTTTCGTCTGAATTATTAAAAGGATCGAAATAAATTCAACATTTTTCATATTTTCAAGCAGATTATTAGATGGAAATGCCTTGAGGGGAGACCCTAGGAGGACATAATAATAATAGTAATAAACATCAAGAAACGAGAAAAATGAAGACGACGTCATGTTGACAAGAGCTGCGGCCGCAAGAATAGCACGCCTACCACCTCCGGCCTCGTCGCCCAGCTACGCCTCGCCTCCGCCGGAAACCAGCCCCACCGTGAGTGCTATGACACCGGCCGTGGCAGTTGCGTCGAGCTCTAGCGACGAGTACTTCTCTCCACCGACGACACCAACACCTGCGCGTCGACGGGGAGGACGCCGGCCGCCGGACCGCTTAGGACCTCGAGGCTTACCGGTCTCTGATAGGGTCCCAGCACCCGGCGGAAGTGTGCAGCGCATGAGATGGACACAATCCATAAACGAAAATGTCATGCGCGCATACTTTGGGGCTACAGAGGGAGGAAACAACCTGACCGCGTACCGTGTCCGGATGCTCTCTTTGTTTCAGGTGCTTGAGCCAGCCGTCAACGTTTCGGCGCAACGACTTTCGGATCAGGTACGGGTCATCCAGCGTAATCGTATGTTGGATGATACTGTGCTTGATCGCCTCCGAACGGAAATGTGTAACCGTGTCACTGCCCCATCGTCGCAGGCCGTGGTGCAACCACAGTCCAACCACGCTGACGAGGATAGTAGTGACAGGGTTACAAACGTAAGTAACCAGTGCAATGAGGAATTGAGGAGTGCTTTGGAGTGTGCTATTCGGGATTATCGCTACATGCCGCTCGAACTTAGGCCACGATTACCTCGTTTGCCCATGCATAACAAAAATAGGGCACTGGTGGCTGTTCTGGATTCGCAGTTGTCAAACTATTTTGATAACTGCGAAGACCTCACTGATACACATTCGATCATGTACTGCGCGGCTGTAGCGGCATGTCGTGTAGCCCACGTCAAATTTGTAGATGACAGAGCTACACGACCGAAACCAGCCGTTCCAGCTTGGCAGTGCAGGATCGAACGTCGTATTGGTGGGGCCAGAGCACTCATCGGCAAACTAATTTGTTTCAGGGAGGGCAATAATCGGCCAAGAGTGATGCGCTTTGTGAGACGGGCGTTTTCGGGGACTGATGTCAGCCCCCAAGACTATATATCCCGTGTCACAGAGCGCATCGACTTCCTGAAGCAAAAAGTGTTTGCATGGGCAAACCGTATTCGTAGGTATAGGCGGAGAGTGGAGCGATACACCCAGAATCGTACATTCCAAAGTAATGAAAGGTGGGTTTATCGGGCTTGGGAGCGACCCGACCAAGGTGTGACTGATACGCGCCTGCCGGATGATGACGCTATGTGTTCATTCTGGCGTAGCATCTGGTCGGTGCCTGTCAGTCACACCGAAGGTGAATGGACTCGGGAGGTCGAACGAGCATGCGATCCAATACAAGAAATGGGGGCTATCACGATCAGCCCCCAAGATATAGCCCGTGCAGTCCGCCCGTTGCCGAACTGGAAATCTCCAGGGCCGGACGGGCTGCACAACTTCTGGATAAAGTGGCTACAAAGGTCGCACGCTCGTTTGGCATCTCAGTACCAGGTAGCCTTGGAGTCTGGTTCGCTACCCAGGTTCCTTACAACAGGAATAACCCACCTGCTCCACAAATCTGGTAGCACCGCGGAACCCAAAAATTATAGACCTATTACATGTTTACCAACGGTCTATAAGGTTCTTACATCCATTTTGAGAGTTAAAATTAATAAACACGTCGACGATAATTCGATCATGTCGGTCTCTCAAAATGGATGTAGGAACGGGTCTCGCGGTACTAAGGAGCTACTCCTTATTGATATGGCCATTAGCCAACAGGTTCGGCGTTCCCGAAAGGATCTGTCGACATGTTGGATAGATTATAAGAAGGCCTATGACTCGGTGCCTCATACATGGCTCATGAGGGTGCTAGAATTGTATAAAATAGATACAACTCTACGCACCTTCCTGATGTCGTGTATGGGGCAATGGAGCACAGTCCTTCGCTATCCAGGATGTCGAAATATCCAGAGGAATAGCGAACCTGTAAGGATCGAGCGAGGTATATTCCAGGGCGATAGTTTGAGTCCACTTTGGTTTTGCCTAGCCCTGAATCCTCTAAGCATGCTGCTGGAGAATTCAGGGCTAGGCTATCGGTTGAAGAGAGGTGGTCAGGTTATATCTCACCTCCTTTACATGGATGATCTGAAGCTCTTTGCCCCCAGCAATCTTCAGCTGATGGAGCTACTGAAAGTAACTGAAACTTTTAGTAACGCCATCAGGATGGAGTTTGGTGTGGACAAATGTGCGGTCATGCATGTAAAGCGAGGGGAGATTGTGGAATCCGTAGGAATTCAACTCGCGGATTCCATAAACCTGAGATCCCTCTCTCCAAACGAAACCTATAAGTATTTGGGTATGTCGGAAGCGTTAGGTATCAGCACTACTGACATGAAGCAATCGTTGAGGGAACGCTTCTTTGGCCGCCTGAAAAAGGTATTCAATAGCCTTCTTTCAGGCGGAAACAAGGTGCGCGCCTTCAACGGTTGGGTCATGCCGGTATTGATGTACTCTTTCGGCGTACTCAAATGGACTCAAACGGAACTCGACGCCCTGGATAGGCGGGTCCGTACACTGCTGACTGCAAATCGAATGCATCACCCACGATCGTCAGTCATGAGATTGTATATCCCGCGGAAGTGTGGAGGCCGAGGCTTTTTAAATGCCAAAAACCTCCACAACCGCGAGATATGCAATCTCAGGGAATATTTTCTACACACCGACGTAGGTATGCATCGAGATGTAGTAGCAGTGGACAAGGGACTCACCCCGCTCTCCATGGCGAATGAGAACTGGCGCAAGCCTGTAGTGCTTGAAACTAACGACCGTAGGGAAGTATGGCAGAGTAAGGAGCTTCACGGACGCTTTTTCCGGGCCCTACATGGGTCTGATGTAGACCAAGCAGCGTCCGTAGCCTGGCTGCGTTTCGGTGACCTCTTTGGGGAAACCGAAGGTTTTGTCTGTGCAATTATGGACGAAGTTATCATGACGAATAACTACCGGAGATTTATTGTGAAGGATGGCACGGTTGACATCTGTCGGGCATGTCACCGCCCGGGTGAATCGATCCGCCACATTATCTCTGGATGTTCTCGTCTAGCTAACGAAGAGTATTTGCATAGGCACAACCTTGTAGCCAGGATCATCCACCAGCAACTTGCTCTGAAATACACTCTTGTGGCATCGGAGGTACCGTACTACAGGTATGTGCCCGACCCAGTTCTCGAAAATGGCAATATCACATTGTACTGGGATCGGTCCATCATCACTGACAGGACTATTATCGCTAACAAACCTGATATAGTGGTGGTGGACCGAATCGAGAGGCGTGCAATGATTGTTGACATAACTGTCCCGCATGACGGGAACCTCGTGAAAGCCGAGAAAGATAAACAAATCAAGTATCTTGACTTGGCTCGCGAGGTTGTCGACATGTGGGATGTGGACACAGCGATCATTGTACCGATAGTCGTGTCAGCCAATGGCTTAATAGCCACGAGCCTCGACCAACATCTTAGAAGGCTCTCGTTAGGCGGCTGGGTCAAGGGCCTGATCCAGAAAGCAGTACTGCTGGACACGGCTCGTATAGTTAGGAGGTTCCTCTCTCTGGAGCCCTGACCGCCGGTAGCTTGGACCCTGTTCCCGATACCGGTGGGCCTCTATTTTTTATATTTTTAAATGTTTTTGTTTTTTAATTTATTTTATAAAAATATTTAAAAATGTAAATAATAAGAAAACTGATTAATAAAGGAAATAGTAATAATAAAGCTTTATTTATTCCATGCAAATTACAATCTATTAAAAGAATACACCTATACTAAGTTTATTTCGAAACACGTAACTTATGTAATTTGTACGGACCCCCTTCGGGTAAAAGCCTCCTCCAAGGAGTGCCATTGAGTTTTGTTGCTGGCAGCGTGTAGCCAGCTTTGACCCACCATCTCCACTATCTCGTCTGCCCATCTAGCGTTAGGCCTGCCTCTGCTTCTAGTTCCTCGTGGGCCAGTCCATTTTACTGCTCTCGCCGTCCATCTATCATCTTTGAGCCTGGCCACGTGACCTGCCCACTTCCACTTTCTTTGGAGCGAGAAGATTAGAGCATCAGTAACGTTGGTTCTTTTGCGAATTTCAACATTTCTCACCCTGTCTTTCAGCTTTATGCCTAGGCAACTTCTCTCCATTCTTCTTTGTGTTGTCTGGATTTTGTTTCTGGTCTTACAATCGAATGTCCAAGTCTGGCACCCGTAGGTTAGACATGGTAGTATTTCCGAATCCATTACTATTTTTTTAGTAGGTAGTGGCAGCTGCGATTTGAAGGAGGACATACACAGACCTAATTGTTGAAGTTCTTCAGATAGGCTAGTTGCGTAGCTATCACAGGCAAATATATGTAATTAACAGATGGAAACTCGCAGGGTTTTTGAGCAAGCATAATATCCAGGGCGAAAAGTTGATAGCACAGTAGATATGGCTTGCTGAAAATATTTCTTAAATTTTCGATTAGGAGCCATGTGATCAGGGGTCCACTTGCTGATTTCCAAAAAGGACACATTACGTTCAGGGGAATTCATATTCGTTTGACCAGCAGGCTTATAACGTATCTTTTGCAAGAGCAATACGATAGCGATTTTTGCGCAATAATTGCTCTTCCATACAGAAGTTTTAGAGTTTTTGGCGGTTTTTTTTTAATAAGTGCATTTGACAAACAGCGAGTGATTAGCAAACGATTGCGTAGGACCAACTATACCTACACTGCAGGTAATACCGACTTTTATGACATAAAGCGTTTGATCGCTATCGTTTTGCTCTTGCAAAAGATACGTAATAAGCCTGCGGGTGTGGCTTGACGCAAAATTAATGTATGTTTGCCTAATAGTCAAAGGTATTTTTTAGCTACTGTAGTAACTGCTACACAGGTAAAATAAAGAATGGATATGTACGAAAATGTATTTACTTTTAAATAACATCACATTATCCTTTGTATATATTTGACACAATTTTTATGATATGTATGAAGGGTTTGCCCGCGACTTCGTCTGCGTAGCATTAGTACTGTTAGGGAGATAAATTCGAATCTATATACACAGCACTACTCAATGGAAGACGCGTGCCCGTCACTACGATCTGTCACTAGACACTTGAAGTACTTTTTCGCGCGGTTTTTACGATGCCAAAATATTGTTTTGCTCAATTGTGATTAAATAAATGTGTTTTCAAAACTATTTGTGTTTAATAGTACTTTGAATAGCCAATTTTTTATATTGCGCAATATTTTTGGAGGTGTGTGGGCCCACACACCTTACTTGAGAAATTTTTAGCTAACCATACAATCTTCCACCTCCCTTTCCATCCCTTTATAGATGATTTCCGTGATAAAACTATCCTTTGTTCTTCCCAGGGTCTCAAACTATCTCTATCAAAAATTTTATCAATATCGGTGCAGTGGTTTAAGCGTGAAAAGTTAATAGACAGAGAAACAGAGTTACTAACGCATTTGTAATATTAAGTATGCATTGTACACCAAATTAATTAAAACTTTTTTACAAAAAAAAACGTAATTAATGGATACAGTGGCGGTGTTGTCGCTAACAGTGATATCTATCAGAGAACCTTTTGATGTGCTGAAATAACTAGAATAAAAAGAGGTTAGATAAATGGAGTACGGAGGAGAGCAATGGTGGCCCAGTGGTAACGGCCACGACATACAAGTTGTGGGTCGTGGGTTTGAATCTAGGCAGACACTTTAATTTATGTCAATTATTTCATCACCACTGTTCTCAAAATGGCGAACGAAAACACCATGTGGAAACCGGCATGCCCTAGAAACAAAAATTCCAAGACATGTGACATCAACCTACCCGCACTGGGCCTGCGTGGTGGATTATGGCCCAGCAGTGAGAACATTAAAAGGCTGATGATGATGATGATCCGGCTTCCCCCGTGACAAATTATATGCAAAAACCTTCCTCATTTTGCACTCTTTCTATTGAAAAAACCCTACTAAAAGCAGTTCCGTAGTTTTTGAGTTTATCGCGAACAGATACGGCGGGGGACTTTTTTTTATAATATGTAGTGAACAAGTTACACTATCGTTAAGTGTAATAGTTTTTTGTTGACATAATGTTCTTATGGAATAGGCCACAGTATCAGTGAAAAACTAGTTATTTATATTTTGTTCTGAATGCTTTTGAAACAAAAGATTCTTGATCTCAATAAGGATCAAGATACTCTTGTTTCAAAAGTATTTTCTCACCGTATTCGTAAGTATGATGTTTATAGAAACTGCAACAGCTGCTGACTTTAATACAGATATTATTATTTCATCTTTGTATATTTGTCACAATGTGTCGCCTACACTTGCATCTGTTATAAGGGTCTAAGGACGTTTGAAATTGAGAAAATTACTTTCTTATACTTATTTTGTGAGTGATACGTAAATATACTGAGACAGTGAGACGGGGTACCATTAGAGACATAAATTGTAAAAAAATATAGAAACAAATGTTTTTTTTTCAGAATCTTGAAAAAAAAACATGAAATAAAAACTTGGCAACGTCGTTTTTTTTTCTACATTTGGTTTTTTTTTCAGAAAAAGTGAAACACTAAATTTGGTTGTTTTGTTTTAATTAAAGTCAAATTATGTCAAATCAATGGGTACTTATTATTATGAACTTAGAAAATACTTAATTTATTACAATCAGAATCATCTTTTCTTTGTAATTAGGAAAATCCCCGTCCGTAAATGGTAATCTTCAGTGGGTGTTGCTAATTATTTTAAGACATTTATGTACTATTTAACAATAAAACGAATGGTGATTTCATATTAAAACAAAAATGAAATGTAATATCAACTCATAAACGATAACCACCTTACCATATTTCTATTTTCGTACTCTTGAAAAAAAACCTACTCCAGAAAAAAAACTGTTTTTTTCATGTTTTTTTAAACGTTTTTGTTTACATCTCAGAAAAAAACTACCTTTTTTTACAACAATAGATACCACGAAGGAGATAACGGGTGTCAGATTTCGCTAGAACAGGTCGTGAAAAGTATAAGAAGGGGAGGAAGACTGGAAAAATACCCCCTCTACTTCTTCTTTCTGCTATAAAAAACTAAGTTTACTAATGTAGTTAAAAAAATCTGATAAAATAACTTCCCGAATTCTCTCATAAAAGCCGAAAAAAAAAACAAAAAAAAACATGTTTTTTATCTGCAACAGCCTCATTTCACCTAAACTTCTAACACAAAATTACATTAAATTACCTTGTTTCATGCCCACCGGGCTATTAAACCTTAAATACTTCAAACAAAATAATTAATAGGTCTCACCCCTACATTTAAGAGGAGATACGGCCATAAACTTTTTTTCTGCCGCTTAACACTTGAGACAGCATGGAAATAAATCTAACTGGATGAGGCGAATGTTTGTACTTCGCGTGTCGAAAAGTGAGCGCAATGCTCTTAGTTTGAGCTGTTTCATTTATCTATACTAATCTATACATATAAAAATCAATTGCTATTCGTTAGTCTCGCTAAAACTCAAAAACGGCTGGACCGATTTGAATAATTATTTTTTTGTTTTGTTCGCCAGAATACAGGGAAGGTTTAAAACAAAAAAAAAAGTAGCTAAGTTAGATAGGGTAGGTAGATAGGTAGGTTAGCTAGGGTAGGATAGGGTAGGATAGGGTAGGATAGGGTAGGATAGGTTAGGATAGGGTAGGATAGGGTAGGGTAGGATAGGGTAGGATAGGGTTGGATAGGTAGGTAGGTAGCTAGGGTAGGGTAGGGTACGGTAGGTAGGTAGGGTAGGGTAGGGTTGGTAGGATAAAAGTACAATGGTTTTGTTATTTTTATGGCAAAACAACGTTTGCCGGGTAAGCTAGTAATATTATAAAAAGGAAATATTTTTTTGTTTATTTGTTTGTTTGTACCGAATAGGCTCCGAAACTACTGGACCGATTTGAAAAATTCTTTCACCAATAGAAAGCTACATTATTCCTGAGTGACATAGGCTATTTTTTAATCCCGAAAACGGGTCCTGTGGGGTGGTTCACGGGAGCTAAGTCACGGGGAACAGCTATTCGAAATATATACATACACCTCCGCGAACCGGATACATACATACATAAACTCACGTCTTATACCCATGGGGGTAGGCAGACTCTACAGAACGCTCTAAATAAATGCTACTTTTGCTTTACTTACGTTCATACATCTAGTCATACACGTACGTCGGTTATGAGTACTGCGCACCTGGCCTTTCTAAAGAACATCACCAATAAGGTCCAGACCCAGACACGGATAACCGGGCATCAACCGAAATCTACAAAAATGCCTAATAATGACTGACGTATAAAGCTGTAAAAAAACGTTTCCGAGACATTGGAAACATTTTCATTCATCGGTAAGTAAAGTTCTTCAATTGTGTATGAAAAAGTGGCACGCTTGGTTTTCATACAGATGGAGGGTCTAGCGTTATCTAGTCAGATTTATGTCCGTGTCAGACACGAATTTATTACAATTTTTTATCCCTTCACGGCGTTTCGAGTCGTTATTAGCATAATCGTTTATCCTTTAAAATTATGTCTTAGATTTTTCTTATAAGCATAAGCTTGGGAAATATGTCATGGCGATTATTTTCGAATGAAAAGAAGTGTGTTTGACATTTTGAATTTGAATATTGTAATAAGATAGATAGATAGATAAAACATTTATTCAGTACAAACACAATAGAAGACACAGCACAGAAACGACAAATTTACACGAAAAATAAAAACAAATAATAATTACAAGCAACGCACAATAAAAGAACAACATTAAAAAAAGAAGAAGAAAACAACACAAGAAAATAAAATTGTTTATGGCAATCCTCCATGTGGGTATGCCAAACTACCTATCTTCTTAAAAAAAAAAAATATAAAAAATATTCAAACTTCAAGATTTGCATCTTGAAGCTTGAACACCTATACTTGTGCGGTGCGCGTCTCTAAGTTGCACTGATTGGGAGTCCAGCTAAGCATGTGCCAGGCAATATACCTGACGCTGATATTCTGCTGGATCCTTGTGGCGACATACGGACGCCAAGGCGATGCAGAACGTTTGGTGAGTTAACCATATTTGATTTTTAAATATTGTGTGTTTGTTTTATGTTTGAGTGTGTGTAATATTATTAGGCATAAGTATATACTAAGAATAGAAGTTAAATAAAAGATTGGCAGCGATCAGTATGATTGTGTGTGGTGTAAGGAAATATAATTTAAGAAAGATAAATGCTTATAAACGATTGACTAAGAATTGAATAAGAATTTAGAGAAAAAATTCAGTGGACATGTAAACTTCATTACGATTTTTTTTAGGGTCTTACAGTGTTTATTGTATGTCGAATAACTTGTTGAGTGTCAAAAATAAAATTAAAAAGAATTTTTTTTTTTTTCTGGTAATTAAATATTTTTATGGAAAACCGTTTTCTATAATACTTGAAACAGTTTTTGATTTTCCGTCAGAACAAATTTAACAAAACTAATTTCATTTCTGACACAGTTATTATTTCATTTTATCATCAACATCATTATTATATCATCCGATATATGTCCGCTGCTGGACATAAGCCTCCCCCAAGTGTCGCCAAATCAATTGATCCTATTTTTAACCGATTTCCCAAAAAGGAGAAGGTTCTCAATTCGATTGGTATTTTTTAATGTATGTACACCGATTACTCAGAGACGCCTGGACCGATTTGGAAAATTCTTCTTTTGTTTGAAAGAGTCATACTTCTTATTTGGTCCCATAGTCATCAGGTCAGGATCTGACTATGGGATCTTGGAGAAATTAAGGGAACTCCTCAAATATTATATGCATACATATACCAATTTTGGCATTTTCATCAACAATGCAATCATTTGTACTCGAGAGTGTATCATTTGGTGAAGTGGAACTGGTGAAGAACACCACAGTTGGCCAATCCTCCTTAATGCTAAGTATGTCACGGGTCTACGATTTTTCGAATAGTTAAACGACTATGATGAAGCAAATACTTATAACAATTAGTACTGATGAAAATGGTACCATCGAACTGATATGATGATGAAGCGGGCAGGTAGGCCCTGAAACTCGGAAATAAAACAATGTATCCTAATCGTGTTTGGGCTTATTGGAATCGTCATAAGATGTACTTTGGCTATATATGATTTTTATTGCAATTGGAGGTACCTACCAAAACTAAAAAGAGATAAATTGTCTTTGGCCTCTCACCCACAGATATATCGGTGTATTGCTCTCATCAAGCAAGAGACAAAAAAAAAATTTTTTTCGTTTTAAATACGAGGCTTTTGGCTAATTTGTACCTATAGTGAATGACACTCTTTATTTTGTATTGTGCGTTTAGTTTGTGCAGAATAAACAATTTTTTTTTTTTTTTTTTATTAATAAAAAGAACGTTTTAACAAAAAAAACAATCCGACTTCCAAAAACTCGGAAAACAATAGGTACCAAAGACACCGACTTCGAAAAAGAAAGTTATTTATCACTTTGTAGTGTTTTTTTTTGGAAGTCGGTTTGTTTTTTCCTATTTCCTATAGGTACCATCATCATTATAGGAAAGGAAATCGTTAAAATAACTGAAACTTGAAATTCCTCTTTGAGTGGATTATATAAAATGTACAAAACGTTGTTATTTCATAATGGGAACAATTAAATGTACCTTTTATTACCTAATTAAGCAAAGGGATGAGGCGTTAATTTTAACGCCAGACAATTTCATGTTATACCTTCATATTGTAATAGATAAGATGTACTTACTCACCATTGGATAGGTTATTTTCTTGGATTAATTTGGGTTTATCTTAGTTTCTCGTATTTCAGTCAAAAGACGCCTATTGCCTGGAGACTTATCGCTCGCTTGTGTTAGTGACACAAGCGGTCGATAAGTCTTCTGGCGGTCATCAATCGGTACCGTTCGTCTCGCATCTAGCGGATTTCTACATCCTTCACCAGATCATCGATCCATCTTGTGAGTGACTTTCCGACGCGGTTGCCACTCCAGAATCCGTCCCTGGGGTTACCGGTTTTGTAAGCTGGATGTGAAAGACGCATTAAATCAAAAGTTCTCGGAATAACACTAAATAAAATTTAAAAAGCAATTTAGTTTAATCACACTTTGACTAAAGGAACTCTTCATAACTGGCCAAGACGAAGTGTAATACCGTCAGTAATATCGATTTTCAAAAAAACCCGACTGCTTAAAAAGCGAATTAAACGAAGTAAACAAGAAATAAACATGCTGTGCAGTCGAAGGATATATTATC
Source organism: Orthosia incerta (assembly GCA_948252205.1). Lineage (NCBI taxonomy): Eukaryota > Metazoa > Arthropoda > Insecta > Lepidoptera > Noctuidae > Orthosia > Orthosia incerta. Next base: position 25,710,945 of record OX411756.1, on the reverse strand, counting down.
TGGTTTTGGTCAGCCAGCTCGCGAATATGTATCCTCCGACTGCAAAGCATGTTTTTTTCTTGTTCACGTCTTTTTAGTTCGCTTTTTAAGCAGTCGGGTTTTTGATTTTTTTAATTAACTTTTTTTTTTTTTTTTTTGTAATTATGTAATTAAACATATAAGTGTTACATAATTTTAAAATCACCTCTTAAAATTCTTTATTTTGATACCCCACACTATGAGATTGGTAGAAAGAAAAAAAAATCCCCCTACAAAATGGCGCCCTAAATCCGCCATTTTTTTTCCAATTTTAATGGAGCCAGTGACACACGCAGGTTTAAGACGAATCGATTGACGTAAGAATCATCTAAATCAGCCAACGCGTTTGGTCTCTACAAGGCTATATAGGAACAAACATACATACATAGACTGATTAACACATTACCCTCCTTAGGCAGTCGGGTAAAAAGGTTTTTATAGGATTGACAAAAATTACAGATATATCAAGTGCAGTGAATCTCTTATATTTTGGCATTTTAACAATTGCTATCACTTAAGATTAAATGTCACTTTGGGTGGGTCCTCTTATTTAACTATAAACTATTACACTTAAAAGAACCGTTATTATAACCATAACACCATTCTACGCGATACCGCATGTTAATAAATTAAGCAAGCACTTTAACTAACTAGCTTAGTTAACTTGAACTAAGTTTTGTGAGCATAGTTAAGGGTTTGTTGATTGCCTGCTGATAATCCAAATGTAAATTGTGGTTTGAACTTACACTTTTATACAAGCTTTTATTAAACTTGCAATGTATGTATGTCAGTGTGATGGGTCAAATCTTGCAACTGAATTTTAAAGCAGTTATCCTCCACCGATTAAGATGAAATATTGCATACACGTTTAGTTTGGATGACAATTGCATGTTTAGCAAAGTGACATCATTCTAAATCCAATGTGGTGCACGGCCCAAGATGGCGGACTAGTTAATTTTTGTGCACTGCCATGATATAGGTATCGAATTAAAGGGTTTGCTGAAAAGAATACGAAAAACCAGCCAAGTGCGAGTCGGACTCGCGCACGAAGGGTTCCGTACTTGGTAAGTTGCGGTTTACGATTGTTGACGTATTAAAAAAAATCACTGACTAGATCTCGTTCCAACCAATTTTCGGTGGAAGTTTACATGGTATTTTGTCATTCTCTTATTTTAGAAGTTACAAAATCAAAGTTTTTTATTTCACATAGGCCTACATGGGCACTTACAAAACGTCGACAAAAGGTGCACGGTTCGGGTTAGTCGTTTCCTATGGAGAAGAACCGGCAAGAAATTCCACGGTTACTTTTTAAAAAAAATGGTTCAGTTTTACAAATTTTCCTTGTTACTGCATTACTTAAATACTAAGTTATGGGTGGACAACGTAGGCCCGACAATAAGTCGTAAGAAACTAAAAAGAAAAAAAGGAAAACGAGATAAAAAGATAAAAATGCTAACAAGCATCTAGAAATCTAGAAGGCCTACAATGTTCACCTTCACACATTCACAAATTTCAGTACCTATACCTGTCATGGGTTAAGATATAGTCTTATTTTCATTTCCACTCTGTATTGATTGTATTGAAACCGGGTCCATTTCCATTTAAGCAACCGTGCATTATAAAAGCATTCGTTGACAGACGATTTCTACCAAGAATTGTCGTCGCATTGTTGTCTTAAAGCTGGTTGCGACTATTTATATAAGCTTTTGCGGTACACTAGGATAGAACTCATATCTATCATAATATCAGTGCAGCGTTATTTCTTTTTTGGATATAGCTGCATATGCTGAGATAGGAGCCTTTTTGGTCTCGCACGGGATTTTTATTATTGTTTAATTTTATGCTTTTTCTCGTGTATCCTGTGCGGGTCACAAATAAATATTTTTCTTTCTTTCTTTCATGTAATAGTTAAAATGAAGCTCGTTGCATATTGACACGCGTCGGTAGATCTCTATGGAAAAGAAGGACGGTGCAAGAAACTCCACGTCTTACATAACTATATTGTTTTAAATAGCTTTAATGTAAGTCTGTACGTAGGAATACCAAACGCTCCATTTTTAAAAACAAACATAATATATACACAAAAAGTTACTTAAAATAAAATTCAAGCATTGTTCCGAACTAAACTTCGCTAATTCAATTCTAATGTAACTTTTGTATCTCAGAAAGAAAAAGTTTTATCGCGCTCCGCGTTGAAAAAAAAACAAAAGGATTGCCAGCGAAAATTATTATTGTTACGAGTTTTTTTGTATAGCCAACAATAAGCGACTATAGGCCCGTAAAGCTGATTGCAGAAAGACTTTTTATTCTGATGAAAAGTTGATTCCAAATAAAAATCCTTGGTTTTTCTACTAACTAGGGACTTGTTCTAATTTTCAATTTCCAAATGTAGACGAGGAAAGACTAGAAAATAAAAACATAAAAAAAAAAAAATACGATATCGGTGTCGAAAAACGAAAATCAATAGGTACCACAGACAACGACTTCGGCAAAACAAAGTTATTTTTCGCGTTTGCTTTAGAAGTTGGTCTAATTTTCTTGTGTAAAGATTTTGAATTTACTCATTTTAGTATTGGTGCCAAATATTACTATGAAAATCATGGATAATCCGGAATTATAAATGTAAAGAGTGAATTTTTGTGAGGAGGGTTATCTTTGGAACCATTGCATCTATTTGAAAAATTCTTTCATAATTATTCCGAATGGACATAGTACATTTTTTATCGTATTAGTTTAGTTTTTTCATGTTTTTACATACGTTAGCATATATGGTGCTTACCAGTTAAAAAATATTTAAGTGTTAACGATTGTTGATGAGCCTAATAAATAAATAAATATTATTAATCTATAAATAACCGGAGAAAAGCCAGGTTGGGCCACTAGTAATTAATACAATCCCACAATCTCACAATCAAAATCACTCTCGCAAATCCCTCACGACATTTTCCGCCCTCCAAATGATTACATTACAAAGTCTAAAACATAATGAAAATCAATTTAATTTCCAGCGAAAACTTGATCATTATAAACCAGCCTTAAGGCAGAATTTACACCTCTTTCCTAATTAAGATAATGTTTGTAATAAAGATTCGTTGGAAAACATTTCTACAGGTACCCGAATAAAAAGGGTAAGAATTTGTGAAGAATAAATTTTATTCTTGTTTGAAATTTTTAGGAGCTTTTTGATAGCTATCTCTGTGAGAAAGGAGTCGTATTGTGCTTATTTTTTATCGTTTTTATTTTAGTTATGGCGATAAATTATGAAAGATTTAAGTTAACTGGTACACACATAGCACAAATTTAAGATTCACTCTCAATTGAGAATCTAGGTACTTTTCGTACTTCGCTCAAAATACCTACTCTTGCAGTAAAAAAGGCCATATCCTTAATAAAATATAATAGTTTTAAACTATCAAAATTAAAAAGTAGAAAATAATTTTCAATAAATTTAAATTAAGAATAGTACGATTAGCAAAAATACGTATTTTATTGTAAAAAATCGTGGGGTGCTTGATGTCAATTGTTATAATATTTTATTGGCAGATATCGGTAAAAGTATAATCTTAAAAAAGCTCTTTTACAATAAAATATTATTTTTGTCGCACTATTCATAATTTAAAATTGAAAACTATTTTTTTTGTGTGGTTTTCTATTAAAGCGTGTTTTTAGTTTTTTTTAACCATTATTTGTTTATTACATTTTGCATCAATTTACCCTTAAAATGTGTTTTTTAATTGTAAACGACAGTGTGAGGGGAGTGGGTAATTATAAAAAAAAATCGCTAATCTCGAAGATCCCGGTAAGGATAATGGGACAACTATATAAATTATTGCGTTGTCATCGGTCCTTGATAAGTGTGAAAAGTTTCAAATTAATCCGACGTTTTGAAGGGTGTGATAATTATGTTCAAAGATTCCGTTACATAGATGCATTTGTGTGTATAAACATACCAAGCTAATAAAAGTGTGTTAAAAATACATCTATTTCGGCAGCCATCATTCTTCCACCTAAACCTAATGAAATCACTACATTTTTGCCTGGAACATAGCGACTGAATTTCCAATTCAAAAATTCTACCAATTCTCTCCGCTTTTCGTAACACTTCGATAAGAATAGCCTCAATACAGGCACTAGCTTTGAATTTCCTTTATTCCTTTTACTTTTAGTATCTTTTTTTATTTCCTCGTAGACTGAAAAATGGCCTATATTTCAGTGCACAAGGGTTTACGCAAACGTAGATACTTTTGTTGCTTTGACGGATCAAAGCAACTGACAAGTAAGTTTAACAAAAAGTGGACTTTGATGTCTGACATGCAGGCATGCAGTTTAGCCTCGTCTACTCCATTACTGATGAACCTAATATTTCCAAGACGAAATTAAACATTTGCCTTAAACTGAAGTCGAGCGGAAGAGAACCGCTGAGGTTTTTAGTTGATTCCACTTGATGATTGCTGATTTACAAACTGTCAATATGCGTGAATGTCTCATAAGCGTGAATAAACTATATTTTAATCAAAAAGAAAACAAATTACTAAACGTAAACTTTTGGTCGTAATATTAGTCGCAAACGGATACCACAACCTTGGTTTCATAAAACAGTATCCCTTATTGACAACAAAAAGTTTCTTAATCTGCGTAGTGCCTTAAATTTCCTGGCGATGAAGATTTTTATCAAAGCATTCTTTGACGGTTGAAGAACTTGGAATTCAAATTCTGTAGTCTGATGTGATTTGTTTTGTTAACTTGGACATTTGTGTTTGATCCAGTTTTTTCATTTTACAGGTATTCTTTAAACCGTTCATTAGGAAATATAAAAACATGATTTTCTAAAAACGGATAGCTTAATATAAGTTTTTAATCTGACATGGTCACAATCATTAGAATTAATATTTGTTTCGGGATATTAACCATCTATATTTTGATTTTTGTTGAGAGCTCGATATTTCTGCACCGTTACAAGCGCCATGATCACGAAAACAAATATTTATTCTACGGATAGCTTAGTTTATCTTTCCAACATTTCGCTTTCAATCCGGGAAGTTCCCTCTGGTCACACTACAACCCAAGGTAGACTTAAGAGTCGGAAGAGTTGTCTTCGATGCATACAGGCCATCCAAGGCCACACCGCCTATAGTGTCAAGTGCAAGCTGTGGAAAGAAGGTCACCTACCGACTTCTTGAAACCCCAGAAACACCTGCCACCTGGACGTGAACTGCAGTGGCGTATCTAAGTAGGCACTGCAAATACAGTTTAGCAAAATGGGGTTTTATAGACCCGTCTGATACCCAGTGTGAGTGCGGTGCCCCTTTGCAAGATATGGCACACATGCTGGAGTGTCCAAAGTGTCCATACTCCTGCACTTTGGAAGACTTTATGCTCGCCACTGACGCCGCAGTCGGGGTGGCCTCCTAATGGGCCCAAAATTTATAAAGTTTTCCATCGACTAGTAAAGAAGAAGAAGAAAAATCTGGAAAGTTTAGTTAATTTAGGTTAGCGTAAATGCGTTTTTTTTTGTTATGGATATCAAAGAAATGGACAGTTTCTGTTTAAAACTTAGTCCTATTCGACTAATATAATAATATTCATGTAAAAGTTTACGAAAGTTCTAAAGTGGCGACCACGTACCAGAAGATGTAGAGTTAATTCGAAGGAAAGTACAAAAAAAACCGAATTTTGGGTCGCGTGGGTGTGTAATGAATGCGTGTTTTGTTCCTTCAAGGTCGTTGGCGTCTTAAGACAACGATATTCACCAATATTTAGTTGTTTATTGTACTTTTCTTATTATACTGTGACTTTAAAAAAATCCTCAGATCAAAATGTAGATAATTGAAATGTCTTTGAGATGAGATGGTGTCATTGTCGTTTTTTTGTCCGTGATAGACATAACTTCACAAATTAATTACACTATGTTATACGAATAAAACTAATAACGTTCTTAAATAAAATTATTAAGAAAACGGTCTTATGTAACATGTATTTTAGCCAAAAAAATACAACTAGCCGTTTAGATATGATTCTTACTTTAAAATCATGAGGGGTATCGCCGCCTTAAGGCTGATCCGCTGGAAGCGAGACGCACAGGACCGGTGGTTGTGGCGAAACTTAGAGTAGGTCTTTCAGCAGTGGATGTATTTCACCTGAGATGATGATGGTGATGCTAAGTTTAGATGTTTGGATATTTTTAACGGCTTACCAGCTTTAGAGAATAACCTGTAAATATTAAGCCTCGAGCGATGCCGCGGTTACAGTAATAAATAATTTTACTTAAACACTGTTACCTTTAATCCACAGCTCCACACCAAACAAACGCAATAACAAATGGTCCTTAATAAACCAGTGTTAATTTTGGCATGGGAAGCAACAAACTGATTGTGGTGTCTTATCACCTTTGTCCTTTATAAAATACTAGCTGTTCCCCGCGGCTTCGCTCCCGTGGACCACCCCACAGGACCCATTTTCGGGATTAAAAAATAGCCTATGTCACTCAGGAATGAAGCTTACTATTGGTGAAAGAATTTTTTAAATCGGTCCAGTAGTTTCGGAGCCTATTTGGTAAATAAACAAACAAACTAAAAAATCATTCCTCTTTATAATATTAAATATATAGTATAGAGTATAGATAACCCTTTTTGTTGTTTTTTCGGATAATATGTGGACTGTGCCAACTGTTTGTCGGTCTGTCGCTCTTTTGGCAGAGGACATAAATATGGTTATTATTGGTGATAGTTCTTCAGAAAGGCCAGGTGCATAATACTCATAAGCGGCGTGAGTGGAGCACATCTGACATCTGTCTCCCACCGAGTGAGACGGTGCCACAGTCATCACAAGCTGCCGTGCACATCGCGGCTCTGGGGAGACTCCTTTACAGCCCTCCAAAGCAAGCCTTGGCAGGCTTTGCACAGATGGGTTTTCGAAGTGGTCTTTTGAGAGGTCACGGGGGGGGGTTAATCACACAATTCTTATTTTAAATTATTTGATGAAATTATTTTCTACTTTTTTGTATTAAAGCGTGTTTATTAGTTTTTTTTTCAACTACTTATTATTTATTTTATAGTTTAATTTACCATTAAAGCGTGTTTTTTTATTCTTTTAAACGAGAATAAATTAATGCATATACCTCCCTGTGATGAAAATGGGCAATTAGAGTGACTTATACTGCCTTCCCTGGATGTGATAGCCGTTTCTCAAGTGCCGTCTCCGGAACATTTATTTAATACGTGTACTTGGCGCAAGGCACTACCGTATCTTTGGATATAACAAAATAATAAGCCATGTGCAATTGTGCATGTCCTAATTGCCTTTGACATGCAGTGTACAATACAGGCTGAAAATAATAATAAATAATAAGCTTGATTCAGAAAGCAGTACTTCTGGACACGGCTCGTATTGTTCGAAGGTTCCTCTCTCTGGAGCCCTGACCATTGCTAGCTTGGACCCTGTTCCCGATACCGGTTTTTACATATTTTATTTTATAAATGGTTTTTTTTATTTAGTTAGCTATTAAAGCACATAAGGAAATACCTAATAATATTGTCTTGGCACGCGCCTAGGTCACTAGACATGGCACTACCGTACCGAGTATCGGATGTAAAAAAATCGCTAATCCTGAAGATCCTGGTAAGAATAATGGGACAAACTATTTAAATTATTACATTGTCATCGGTCCTTGATAAGTGTGCAAAGTTTCAAATTAATCCGACGTTTTGAAGGGGGTGAAAATCACGTTCAAAGATTTCGTTACATTGATACATAGATACCAAGCTAATAAAAGCGTGTTAAAAAGCATGATATATTGATGCAAGGGTCATGAGCACTTAAGGAGCTCGTGGCTAAGTTGACAGCTGCATGGATCGATCATCAAGGTTAAGCAAATCTGCTGAGATCGGTCCGTGAATAAGTGACCATTACTTACTGAGACTGTTCTATACCTCGAAAAGCATGGTAAGCTGAATTATTTCTTCACCATTGCTCTCAAAATGGTGAAGTAAATCATCGTGAGAAAACCGGTATGTCTGAGAATCAAAAATACGAAGACATGTGACATCCATCAACCCGCACTGGGCCCGCGTGGTCGTTTATGGCTCATTCCCTGACAGAGAGGAGGCCTGCATGCAGAACGGACCATGAAAAGGGGTTCCATCTACCCAACTATACAAAGGTAAATCATTATCTTTTCATCATTCTATGTCATCAAGTAGTAATAACCAGAAGACGCGTCGTTGCCGAGGGAGGAAATGATTGGCCAGAGAAGGCAAAACACTGGGAGGAGTGGAAGACTGGGGAGGAGACATATGCCCACATCACATTACATCACATCATTAGCCTATTAATATTTCCACTGCTGGGACACAGGCCTCCTCTCTGTGAGAGGGAATGGGCCATTATTCACCACGCGGGCCCAGCGCGGGTTGGTGGATGTCTCAGGTCTTCGAATTTTTCGTTTTTTTTTTTTTTAATTCCATCCAACGGTTGTCTTGAAAAGATAGCTTTTAGCGAAAAGGCCGCCCATTGTGTCACCCAGTGCAATGTTTTCTTCGTCTATACTTTCTGTAACTAATATGGTGTACATAATAAAGAGTATTCTATTCTATTCTATTTTTGGTTCTAGGACATGTCGGTTTCCTCACGATGTTTTCCTTCACCGTTTTGAGAGCAGTGGTGATGAAATAAATTACACAAAGTAAAGCGCCTGCCTGGGCTCGAACCCACGACCTACAACTTGTAAGTCGCGGCCGATATCACTGGGCCACCATTGCTCTCATATGCCCAACTGTGGGACAATTAATACATCTCACTCCCAAATAATAATAATACCAGCCTGTAACGTATGTATGTATGTCTTTAAGTCAAGAGTGAATAGGTTTCTTCTATGCAAGCGTGCTTCATCGTCGACCACATCGTCGCTTACCATCAGGTGAGATAGTGGTCAAACGCAAGCCTATCAAAAATACATAAAAAAAAAAAAAAACTGTTCCACTGGAACGCAAAGGCCTCTTATCATACAGAGAAGGCACAAGCATTGATCAACATGTCTAGGTGGCCTCAGTAGCTCGTAAAAACTCGCCTCTCGTGCTTGAAGTCGTACCAGATACCAATGTGACTTTTTCAAATTCATATGTACTTTAAGTTTCTCGCACTCCCATCACCACAAAATTCCTGTAACATTTTTATATTCCAGCAAAAGTGTAAAAATGAATTTAGAACATCCCATAAACAATTTTTAGAGCAATAAAGCCTAATAACGGTTTTTATTTTATCTTTATAACACAATTCTTGTGTAGGAAACATTTTTTATTGCTCAAGTTTTCCTATTTGATGTTTCATATTTGACAATGAGTTGAAAGGTGGACATCTTTTTTGGCTTAAGTTATGTGTACAATAAGAAAAACAAGTTCTGTTTCTGCTCGCCAAATATGTTTACATTGAATTGTTTCAAAACACTTAGCTAAACATATACGTAAGTTTTGTTGGAGCAGGCCACCATTAAGTTGAAGCAGGATTATTAATGTGTTAAAGTATGCGAAATTCAGAGTTATTTACTTTACAAATCTCGTCAATGACTCCGTCAAAGCATTCAAAGACGGGCACGACCACCAGCAATAAAGATAAAGAATAAGAAGAACGATTTACTTTTCATTAAAGTTCATTCATTCATTCGACATGAAAATCAAATATTTAACGACGTGTCATTAAATCGTCCTGAAAATAAAAACGTCAAAACTTCATAAATTGTTTGGAGAGTGGGTACACTAACTTTCGCGAAAATTAGCTTTTCTTTTATTTTTATTTGCCTCTCAGTGTGTCACCGACAAGTATCGAATAAATCAAAGTCCTTTGAAGTTAGAGGTCCTTACTTTTTAAATCTTTGTCTTGTTAGCGCTTTATTCTATAATATATTCTTTATTCTAAAATATATTGTAATAACTATTGTAATAACTGTTGCCCGCGGCTTCGCTCCCGTGGACCACCCCACAAGACCAATTTTCGTGATTAAAAAATAGCCTTTGTTACTCAGAAATAATGTAGTTTTCTATACGTGAAATAATTTTTCAAATCGGTCCAGTAGTTTCGGAGCCTATTCGGTACAAACAAACAAACAAACAAAAACATCTTTCCTCTTTATAACATTAGTATAGATTTTGTAGACGGATATTATTTCTGTTTTTATTTGGACATAAATTAATTTTGTAATATTATATTAATTTTGGATGTCTGGCTACATATTGATAGTAGCTTCTGGCAGCGATTTTGCCTACGGGAATGTCGGAAAAATTACTCTTGAGATAAAAAAAAAAAAAAAAAAAAAATGTATCTACTATACGTGCTAATTCAGGACATGATCTACTCGTGTGCCAAGTTGCCCTTCGCACTTGGCCGGTTTTTTTATCATGGTACACAACAAACAAGAAAGAATATAAGTGTCACATTTCAAGCTACATGTCTAACAAGGCCTCGTCTAGTTGGTTTCGACCCCTGGTACGCCTTTCAAAGGTCCGGGACCCGAGAATCTCAAATACATATATAATAATAAAATCTGAAGCTCTCTTTTAACTTTATGAATATATTCTAATAAAAATTTACTTTTTCTTTAATATTTCAAAGTTTTTAAGCAATCCTCTTTTAGATTATTACACATTTAATACGAGATTATCCTAAGCGAACTAAAGGCATATAAAGAATCCTTTTACAAATGTATGAAATTGTCATAAAAAGTTTTAAAACGGAATGTTTTTAGTTAAACATTGTTTCATTAGCAATGTACGTTATGTAACTATAGAGTTGAAAACATAGGGCAACGCTTTTATCACTATAAAATTTTAAAATAAAAATGATTTTATCAGCTAAAAAAATTGTAGAATTTCCGTATATCGGGTCCTTATCTCAATGAGGGCTTCCGTTTTTGTGCTCACCAGTTGGCGCCACTGGCGAGTAAGGTCCTTAAGGTTACACTAGTCGAAAATTCTTCCATACAAACGTAGTCTAGGGATAATTCCACTGTTTGATTATGTACGTTCAAATACGTTCAAAATAAAAAGTGATATCAATTTGTCTCATCATTATCTAGCCCTGTATTGAAGCAAAAAAGGAAATTTTTGAAAGTTATGAGCGTCGAAAGTTCCACATTTCAACACAAATTTTAACACATTTTTGGGCGCAAATAAATACCATAAGTGGACGGAAAAATGCAAAACGGCCTTCATACAGGGATATATTAGTAGTTCAACAATGCAAATAATTTTAGATAGATTTAGTCGTTTTTTCATGATATCTAGACTGCCAAAGGTCTGTTTATAAAATTTTGCACGCTTGGTTTCGTCCTAAATCATTATCCATTTCGCTGCAAATTTGCAAAAGTGTGTATTCGTACGTGAACTAGCTTCCTACTGCTCATCACAGCATCTATCTCTTCCGCACGTGTTGTCGGTTGATATAAAATGCATTTTAACCCCGCGCACAAAATAGTTCGTGCCGTCGACTAGTGTACCCTTAACGATAACTTTTAACTGTTGTTATTACGCGCAGGGAAGCAAAGATTGAATTAAAATAATTTTCAATGCCATAGAAATGTGATTAAATATAAATAGTGCACACCTATAAGTGGAAAGTTTGCTGTAGCTACTGAAATTGCGATTATTATTTTTGTCATTGTTACTGTGAACAATCCGTTGGAGTGCCATAATAAATAAATAAATAATATCGAGTATGCTGCAGTTTCGCGCAGGCCCTAATTTTGGAAAAAAAAGGTGTATAACAAATAACCTATCTTAATCTGGCATATTTGGTAAATAATCACAACAATAAAGAAATAGTATACAAAACGCGCTAAAAGCCGAAAATCGGTGAAATTTTACAATTTGAGGTCTTCACTCTACACCAGCGCCCCTAGCGGCAAATTCAAACGCTATAAGCCCTCATTAATTTGGGTTCGGCGCAACGTATCTTCTCATTTCATACTTTTCAATTGTTTGTCATCTCAGTAGAGGTTTGGCACCTCTTGTCTAGATAATTTTTCAAGATCCTACCCAAAACTGTGGTACCTACACCAAAAGGCCCATTATTTTCTTCTATTTTAAATTAGCAGGCAACAACCAGTATTCGGTTATCCTATTGGTACTTGATGTAATAGACAAAGCTCTTGATTACAAGATAATTTATAAATCCCTCAAAGCTTACTAACCCATGTTTTTAAACTACACTGTCGATTGTCGATCTAAAAATGTAATTATAACACGAAATCTTTCTAAAATACCCCGATTCAAAGAGTAAAATTTGCATAACTTTTGAAAGGCTCAATCGATTTTCATCAAACACAGCTAAGATCACTTTGGACAAAGTCATCTTTCAAGCAAAAATAAAATAATAAAAATCGGTTCATTTGTTTAGGAGCTGTGATGCCACAGACATAAACACACAGATACATCTAACTTATCCCTCCCTTCTAGATAAAAAAATAAAGATAATCATGTGGATAAAGGATAATCTATGAATAATTTCTCATTAAAATAGCGCACATTGTTTTGCCCGATGCCTCCATTAAGTCAAATATATCATCAAGCGGGTTCACACAAAATACCTACCATACGGGTAGGTTAGGTTATTACTCCCATTCCAGGATAATCCTTTCCATATTTTAAGCCAAATCCGTGCCTTAGCCAGAATGCAGCGGATTACTGTGGCCTGACTCCTGATATTAAGGTACCGCACCAAAGCAGACTACAGCTAAGCAATGCACGCACAACAGCCAGGCTACGCGTATCCTAGCTAGGAGCAACTGCCCTGTCGCTGCTTTGGTTCGGTTTACCCGAATTGGGTTATTGGGTTTTTCAATAATAATTTCACAGTGGCAGCCAAGAGTTTGGAGGTTATTGGTGTATTACGGCCGTGCCTTGGAAAGCACGTTAAGCGATTGGTCTTGGGTCTGATAAGTATCTGCCACGCTGACACCTAGTCTCTGCTGAGATTTGACGCTATGGCCAACTCTAAAGGACTAATATGAAAATGTATGAAAATGTATTGATATATGTACGTGATTGCCCTCTGCGAAACCATGGCCAGGATTCGTTGATTTCAAAGCCGGCAAACGAATGAACAGACAATGAGAGCAGTGGTGGCCCAGTGGTATCAGCCGCGACTTACAAGTTGTAGGTTGTGGGTTCCAGCCCAGGCAGGCGCTTTACTTTGTGTAAATTATTTCATCACCACTGCTCTCAAAACGGTGAAGGAAAACATAGTGAGGAAACCGGCATGTCCTAGAACCAAAAATTCGAAGACATGTGACATCCACCAAGCCGAACTTGGCCCGCGTGGTGGATTACGGCCCATTCCCTCTCACAGAGAGGAGGCCTGTGTCCCAGCAGTGGGAACATTAATAGGCTGATGATGTGTGATGTGAAACGAATGAACCACGCAGCTAACGTTTCATACTATCCATCACATACGGAGACGCTACTTATATGGTGGTCATTAACTACAATGGGTAGCCAGGGACCCAAAAAGCTAACCTGAATTTCCAAGGGGTATCGTGGTATTCAGTTACGGGTTTATGGAGACAGAAATCAGTCGCTATGTATAATACTGATATTCAGCTGTAAGTATTTATTTTTCACATTAGGGACCGGATTATATGCAATATAAAAAGCTCGAAATATGCATAAAAAATGACGTTAACTATGCTTGAACATTGCCATAATATGCATGCAAATAAAAACTATAGCGGATGTATCCGAACGTCTCCCTGGTCGCAAAGGTAGAGGTAGGCCGCCTGAGCGATACTCGCCGTAATGCGTATCCGAACGCACCTTCGCTCATGCGTCTCGCGCCAACCAATAATAGCCGAGACGGCGCGATTACCAGCCACTGATTGGCTGTTTGTTTAGTTTTGTTAAGTTGCTAGATTGGTGTTGGTTTGAAGGTCGCCACAATAATTATAATAAGGGTGGCGACATTGGATGGTACTTCGGTCGCTGTTCTGAAAAGTGACATGATTGTAATTCAAAGTTTTATAAAAAAGTTCAAGTTTATGCCCATTATAAAACCCTTTCATTTAAACTGACTCACCCCGACTACAAAACATAGTTATTATTACTTATTTATTTAAAAAAAACACATTTTATTATTGATTTCATAAGTCCATATTATGTACAAAAAATACAAAAGTAGGTATCTAAAGATAAGCTACCAAGATTGTAAACGTAAACGACCAGGGACTGTTCCAAATGTTCGGTAATAAGAGTGTGTCGCTCACAACATTATTTGCAGAATAAAAGAAAATAATTGTAGTTCTAAAAACTAAAAAACTCGCTTTATTGGTAAGGGTAATGGGACAAACTGTTTAAATTATCACATTGTCATCGGTCCTTGATAAGTGTGCAAAGTTTCAAATCAATCCAACGTTTTGAAGTGGGTGAAAATCACGTTCAAAGATTCCGTTACATTGATACATTGTTACATTGATACATAGATACATAGATACATACATACCAAGCTAATAAAAGCATGTTAATGATGTTTGATTCTACGTCGATACTTGTACGAACATATGCATCATCACTAGGTTTTAGTTAAAATATGCAATAACCGGTAAAAAGGGGTTAAATATGCAAATGTATATGCAAACATGCAAATGCATGTAATCCTGTATCTATGGATCATCTACTGGTACCCAAGACCATGATTCTTCGAATTCGTAGCTAGCAAACAAATGTAATGTCTCTTTTTGTGGAATCTTCGCGTCTGAATCCTGGTGATGCGTGGCCACCTACTTTTCCTGTGCGCCTGAACTGTCTTCGATATTGACACGCCTATTCCGCATTTCGTATGAGACTGAAAAAGTGCCGAATACTTGGAAGCAAGCTAACGTACAGCCCGTGCCCAAGAAGGCCAGTCGAGCTGGCCCATCTCTGTAACGTCGACGTCGACATCGTCATCCATCGTCGTCGTGTAGCGTGTACTTAACACATAGCTCCTGACATACCTAGAAATTAACGATATCCTTAGTGACTGCCAATACGGCTTCCGCCCAAATCAGTATACTGGGGATCTTCTAGCGTATGCCATTCACATATGGAGTGAGGCCATCGAGAGGCACGGGGAAGCGCTTGCCGTCTCCTTCGACATCTCGAAGGCTTTTGGTAGAGTCTGGCACGAAAGCCTTATTGGTAAGCTTCCTTCATTCAGTCTGCCAGGTGATCTGTGTGATTGGATTTCACCCGGCTCCGAGATGTGACCGTGCCAATAACGTACCATCTTAAGCTTCTTGGTGTCACTTTGAAAATGACTCTCAATTTTGGTCCTTCCATTGAGGCAAAGGCTGTCAAAAAGTTGGGGATCCTTGCAAAGGTGAGATCCATCCTTCACGCCGGAACAGTTGCGGAACACTGGTCAAGACAATGCTCCAGAGACTTGAAAATCGTGGCCGAGTTGCCAGCTTCTCGTTCCTTTTTCGGTTACATTTCAGGGAGTGTGCGATGGATTTCCACTTAGCCCGTTTCGTAATCGGCCTATCAGATATACGACGTTGGGCCGTCGGTACATCGTGGACATCCCATCAATACGCACAAAACGTTTTGAGGATACTTTTATTATGCTTACAGCTGAGGAGTGGAAATACTTGCCGGAGTCTGTGTTTCCCGACAGCTTCAAATTTTACGTACATTCGGTACATTGCTCGTACATTGCTCTCACGCATATAGCATGACCATTTATAGTTATACTCCCGTCTTTCTGATGCACACAACATTTGCAGTCACAAAATAATCAGGCGCTTTCTATTATTTTTTTGTAAAGTTAAAATAAATAAAACCACTGTCTAATAATGATATTTTAAAAACACGTACGCAATATACACTATTCGTACAATAGTCTTCATAAAAAAACAGTAGCATTTATCTTTCCTGAGTACATGTTCTGTGTGGCTCTGCTAGAGAGTATGCTCTGCAGCAGAGCCACAATCAATGTCTATTTTATCATTACCTAAAGCACGTACAGCGATAACGGTTTTACGTACATGATGTACGTTTGACGTACATCATTTTAAGATATTATAGATCAGTTTCAAAATTGGTGGCTCTGCGGCAGAGCATGACACTCAATCTAGTGGTCTTTATGTCAAGAGTGAATAGGTTATCTCTAGGCAAGTATGATTCACCGACGACGATCACATCATCGCTTACCATTAGGTGGTCAAACGCAAGACCATAGAGAATAAAAATAAAAATGTAGCGGCCAGCTAACGTGGCATATCTCTTCGTGCATATCTTACAGCAGTGGACGGTCGACTTTAGAGCTCGGCCATACAACTTCATACTTTAGAATGCTTGCTAAGTTTCAACTGCGAGTGTATCGTTTAGTGGAGTTTGATTATTTTTTTGTGCAACTAAACTGAATAAGTATTGATATTTTATAGGAAAGGGAACCAGTAATGGGGTCGGTTGGATTGTAGAGTTACAAGTGCTATAGTCGTATGGTAGTTTTACTATTTGTGTCATTTATTTCATCACCACTGCTCCCAACGGCATTAGATAACATCCTAAGGAAACCGGCATTTCCTATATGCAAAAAATCTAAGTTTTTTATTTTTTATTTATCGATAGGCTCGCGTTTGACCACTATCTCACCTGATGGTCAGCGATGATTTGATTGACGGTGAAGCAAGCTTGCCTAGAAGTAACCTATTCACTCTTGACTTAAAGACCCCAAGGTATTGAAACTTTTAAATAATAAAAACTACAGTTCTTAACAATAGATTACAATCCAGCCTAAACAGACTAATAAGCAATTTAACTGTAACTTATCATTATATTGTATGTTATGACTAAGAATAATGTCAATTTGCACTTTTATACAGTTCGGTAGTTCTTTCTTAGAGTCTGATACTTTAATAGTAGATTATTGCATCGAGCACAAAGTAATTTATTATTGCACCGAGTGCCTGATTTAGAGCCCGAGCGTTAGCGAGGGCTCTAATCTAACAGGCACGAGGGCAATATAAATTACTTAAGGCGAGGTGCATAATCTGCTTTTCTTTCAACTATTACCTATAGGAATAGTAGATAAAAGAAACTCATATCAAACAGTTAAAATAGAAGTTTAATTATTGAAATTAAAAGTTATACTTGAGCAATTATTAAACGTAAGGTTAAGTTTTGTTGGGCAAATTTATATTTGTTTTTAAATCAGAGTTAGCAGCAATCATTTTTTAAATTTGGAACAAGTAGGATATAAACGAATAATACGTACGTAAAAAAAAAAGGATTGATATCGGCTGGCTGAATAGAGCTAATCCATTGACATTGGCACATTTTTTATTATTTTTTATTTTTATTTTTTTTATTTTAGGTACTCCAACGACTTATTCACTAATACATATTACATAAAAAATACTTATTTATCTCTTATTAAGGTGAATTTGTCACTTAAAGAAGTACACAGCTTAAACATAAGTAAAAAATACATACAAAAGAACTTTTACAAAGTGATTTAAAATAAACTAAACATAATTTTTGTCCAATCATATATAAATAAGAGTTACTTACTTTTCATTAAGAAAATACATTATCTGATTTACTTAATCAATAAATAAATAATAGATAAGCTCTGTTTGATTTTATTGTGATTAATAGGTATGCGCAAAACGACTGCAATAAACGTGATCAAAATGTTATGATGAATAGTTAGGGATCATAAGTTTTTTACGGAATTGGTTAAAAATTTGGTAGAACCTTTTGGTGCGATTAAAAAAAAAACTGTGCAATAATGAAATTTCATACATTTTAATTGCTCTAGAGCAATAAAGACTCGCTTTGTACTGAGTTTTTAGTGTGATTGTGATGAAATTAAAGCATAGTTGGAAGAAAAAACACTTAATTCACGTGTTACGTGTATAGCACAGTATTGTTGCTATAATATGTTCACTATTTATACACTACACTAAATGACTAAAATGGTTTAGTTCTCTTTAGCCTACGCACTATGTCCGTGTTATCTAGCAGCTGGATAGCTTCCACATTCACATGTCGATGAAGTCAGTGTTCGTGGGCTTCAGCAAAGTTTTGGATAACGGTGTTGGCGAGTTTTATTTTAAGGCCGCGGTGAAGGTAGTCATGTCTTTTTATTTTAGTTACTGAAAGTGAGGCTAGACGAGTGGTCACCGAACTCTATGGAAGTGTATTTTTTTATCTATACTAATATTATAAAGCGGTTAGGTTTTTTTGTTTGTTTGTACCGAATAGGCTCCGAAACTACTGGCCCGATTTGAAAAATTCTTTCACCAATAGAAAGCTAAATTATTCTTGAGTGACATAGGCTATTTTTTAATCCCAAAAATGGGTCCTGTGGTGTGTTCCACGGGATCGAAGCCGCGGGCAACAGCTAGTTACTTAAAAGCATTTTACTGCTCAGTGAGCTTTAAAAGACCTTATTCTATTGTTATTAAACTGTATCAGCAAAATAATGTAGCTTTTACTTTTAAATAAAGGATCTATATGAATAAGTACGTCATACTAAAGAATGAAAACTCGTTACATCATACTTTATCTCAAATTGCCATGAATAGCTAGCGATGATATAAATTACTAAAATGCCTACATCCTACATGCCTTCAAGAATTTACAGGCCCTCACAACACAAAATATGCTCGTTTTTCTATAAAAATCTGTCCTTTGGTTAAATTTATACAGAAAAGAGATTGGTTAATACTTTATCTCAAATTGCGAACTCCTACGCAAACCGCCATGAATAGCTAGCGATGTTATAAATTAGTAAAATGCCTACATCCTACATGCCTTCAAGAATTTACAGACACTCACAACACAAAAGATGCTCGTTTTTTTATAAAAATCTACCCTTTGGATAATTTTATAAAGAAAAGAGATTGGTTATAAAGTTAAATCTAGAACGCTGTTTCGTTAAAATATTTCTTTACATTCATAAAATCTGAAAGTATGTTATTATAAAAGGATACATAACAGACATATTACATTCGCCATTTACCATGGACGTAGGTAGCAATTACAGAGCCACCTCCTACGATCCTCAAACGAAGTGTTTTGCTTGATTTACGACATGCAAGCACGTCGGTTATGTGAATCAAGCACCTTTTTGAAGAATATCACGAATATGGTCTGTGCAACAAAAAAAAAATATTGCGGACTTGCGAACAAAACAGTGTTTTGATAATTAGTTTTGTATTATTTTGTTCTACATGTAAGCAACTAAACTACATTTTTTTCAAAAAAATTACTAAATTTGTATGTTACGATATTTTTTATTGTTGATAAAAGTTTAAGATCGTTAAAATCATATTTTAGTGATATACTTTGTAAGGCAAAAGTAGCCTCATTAAGAGTTCTGTGGTGTAATGTGTCTTAGGTTATGTGCATTTTTGTTAAATTTTATGTAAACCGAAACAGAAAAATTAAAATTCGTCCTCTTAACATAACTATACTATCTAAGCATACTCTTTACAAATGTGTCAAATTTATATAATAAGATCTTTATCAGTATGTCCTTCCAGGACGTCTCCCTCACGGCATTTCCACTCACATCTGCCTTGCCTCCTGTTTCACCAAATTTATGTAAACTAAAAACAAAAATGAACTTACCAACACCAGCAACACATACAAAAATACGCGATTAACTCCTCCGAGAGATTGCCAGATGTAGGCACAAAGTGAGGCACTTCACTTATGAATAAACCATACTGTCGCGTCTGTTTTGAGGTCACGTCGGAACTCGTCTATGTTTATTTAGCACCCGAATTGAAGGGGCTTGAATAGTTTTGTTTAAACAGGCTAGAAATATAATTCACCTCATGGAAGTCTTCCTACGTTGCATCTTCAGACTACTGCTGTATGTATTTGTTTCAGTTACTTGTTCATTGATGTATAGTCTAATTTATAAATTCATCGTAGATTCCATGATGATTTATAGACCCAATAAAGTTTCATTGCCTAATCTCATTATAATTTTTCCATCATCACAAAATCTCCTAAAAAATCATGACAAACATATCCCCGAGCCACAATGCTAATAAGCGCCCCCAAAAAATATACTCAGTAAGTATTAAATATTTTTGCACAACATCCCTGGTAACTTCTGAATACATTATGGGGTTGAAAGAGGCAAAAGACACGTAAATATTTTACAAGGTTGGCTTCTCGTGTCTTTGCAGTACACGAATAAATTGAATCATGTCAGAATGTTTTTTTCGGGCGTCAACTTTGAAAATGATCTGTATGTAAAGTGGGACGCTTGGGGCGTTGTGTATGTATGATACGAAAGCGTGCTATATTCTATAGAAGGTCTTCTAAAATTTTCTCGTTTTTGTTAGCGGATTTTGATTGAGAACTTTGAGTATTTTCAATGTTAAATTTATCTGTGTTCTTTTCTTTAAGGTTACACTAGTTTATCATTCCTCCATACAAACGTAGTCTGGCGATTACTCCAATGTTTGACGATGTACGTTCAAAATAAAAGATGATATCAATTTGTCTCATCATTATCTAGCCCTGTATGGAAAAAAAAACAAAAATTAGAAAGTTATGAGCGTCGAAAGTTCCGTATTGCAACACTAATTTTAACGCATCTTTGGGCGGAAATAAATATCATAAGATGAAGGATAATTGCAAAACGGCCACCATACAGGGATAGATTAGTAGTTCAACAATGCAAATCATTTTATTTTGAAAATATACATATACATATCTCAAAGGTCTGTTTATAAAATTTCGCGTGCTCATTTTTGTCCTAAATTATCATCCATTTCGCTACAAACTTGCAAAAGTGCTAAATCGTACGCGAACTAGCTTCTTACTGCTCATCACAGCATCTATATCTTATCTCGCACGTGTTGTCGAATGAGATAGCATGTATTTTAACCCCGCGTAAAAAATTGTTCGTGCCGTCGACTAGGGGAGATGTTTTGTTTTCTGAGACTGTAGAAAAAATAAATTGTAGTTCTAAAAACTAAAAAACACTCTTTAATGGTAAGGATAATGGGACAAACTGTTTAAATTATTGCATTGTCATCGGTCCTTGATAAGTGTGCAAAGTTTCAAATCAATCCAACGTTTTGAAGTGGGTGAAAATCACGTTCAAAGATTCCGTTACATTGATACATAGATACATACATACCAAGCTAATAAAAGCGTGTTAATTACATTCTATTAACGACAACCACTGTCCAAAATGTATGGAACTGACGGTAATCTTAATGTTAAGTTTTCAATCGCAAAAACGTTGGTATATCGACAATCGGTTTAGCTTGTGATCTTGCCTAGAGCCTCGGGGGCACTGATCATAAAATCTATGCTATCTTCCGACAGTCACATAATCGCATGAACATACGCACCAAACGTTTTGGGAACAATTTTATTGTGCGTACAGCTAAGGAGTGGAATTCCCTGCCGGAGTCTGTGTTTCCCGACAGCTACAATCTAGGGGTCTTAAAGTCAAGAGTGAATAGGTTTTTTCTACGCAAGCGTGATTCACCGTCGACCACATCATCGCTTACCATCAGGTGAGATAGTGGTCAAGCGCGAGCCTATAGGATATATAAAATAAAAAAAACATATAAGTGCATATAGCAAAGACTAGAAGTCTCATAATAGGACCGATTTTTGAATTGAGTATTTGTCAAAATGTTGTGCCTAATTTAACTGGTTTTCAGGCTAAAGTACTGTTTGACAAATACTTAACATGGGGTGACATTATTTATTTCACTGATCAGTGCGTGTAAAGTTGAAAGATATCATGATCATAATGTCGTGGTGGGCCAGTGGCTAAGACCTCACCTCTTGCGCTTGAGGTAGTGGGTTCAATTCCGGGCAAGTACCAATGTGACTTTTTCAGTTCACAATATGTACTTTCTAAGTTTATCTTGGACATCGTCGTGAGGAACCAGGACTTCTAAATAGTTAGTATAAATTTATGACTGTATGATCTATTGGTGTAATAGTGCGAGGATAAATTAATAAAATAAATCATAAATAATTAATCGATAAGCCTATTAATCTTTGCAAAGAAAGCAGCTTTAAATGTCTTATCACATTTAGTTTAGGAAATACGTACTGCACAAGTGCACATAGATAAAAATTACAGACAGTACGAACCAGACAGTACAAAGCGAGTGAAAATAACAAGATTTGCATAGAAAGCGTTGCTTTTCAGAATACATATTCTTGTATGAATTACGGACCGCACATTCTGCTTTAACCTTAACTATATTTATGTCTCAAATTTTAAAATCTCTTTGAGTAGGTAATATGTGATACATTTGAATGTAAATATTTTGCCCTTTTGGTGCCTACTACAAATATTGAAATTCATCATCTTCCTCCCCTAATCCCATGTTACTTGGGGACGGTGCAACACGTTTTCTTCTTCCTTACCGTCCTGTCACGCTATCACTGACTCCATTATCTTTCATATCACTCCTCACACAATTCATCCATCTTTTCTTTGGCTTTCCTCTCCCTCTCCATCCATACACATTTATATTCATAACTCTTTTAGTTACATGCGTTTCATCCCTCCTCATCACATGACCATACCAGGACAAACGGTTTCCTTTCAACTTTTCTGTCACTGGCGCCACTTTCAAACTGCCTCTAATATACTCATTTCTCACTTTATCCAATCTCGTCACGCCGCACATCGATCTCAACATTCTCATCTCTGCTACATGCAATCTCTTTTCATCCATCTTTTTCACAGCCCAACATTTTGATACATATAGTATGATAGGTCTAACCATGGAATTGATTGATTGATTGTTGATAGTGGTCAAGCGCAAGCCTATAGTTAATAAAAAAAAAATGTAGATATTCCCCTTTAAATTGTATAAATATTAATTTTGAACGTATTGCCCAGCTTTTCTCTATGTATTTATTTTAAATTGGGTATAAACGCGAAAGCTCAAAAGTTAAGCTCGCCTTTGTACATTAATTTTGTTATCAACTTGTTAAAATGTAATGTCTTGTTGTACAATAAAGGACAAAGTTTGTGAGTATGGATGGAGGAATAGATGGATTAAGGTTTGTTACTTTTTCACCCAAAAACTACTGAACGGAATTTGAAGAAACTTAACAGTAATATAGTTTAATTATAGTCTCTGAGTTATTTTGATGTATAAGCTCAGAATCATGAACATAATCAGTATTACACTAAGCTATAATTTATTAAGATACTAGCTTCTGACAGCGGAATCACCCGCGTGAAAGTAAAAAAAAATACCAAGTGAACATACACCCGGGATAACAAGTATTCTTTGATCTAATACAAAACATGGTCTACCCGTGTGCCAAGTTTCATCTAAATCCGTTGAGCCGTTAAGACGTGGAAAGGTTACAGAAGACATACAGAGTTACTTTATCATTTAATAGCGGGCGCCTCGCGGTTTCACCCGCGTATTTCCCGTGGGATTACAGCGATAAAAAGTAGCCTATGTTACCCGGGGATAGTGTAGCTTCCCAAAGGTGAAAAAATGATTGAAATATGATAATAAAAACTACTGCACCAGTAGTTTTTATGTTTATTCGTTACGTACAAACATAAAAATGCAAATATTTGTAATATTAGTATAGATAGTTTTTTATGTTTATTCGTTACAAAAATACAAATCTTTCTTCATTATAATTTATTTAAACTTCATGTACATAGGCGGACTTAATGCCACAAGGCATTCTCTACGAAATAATAATATGGAAGTATGTATTAGGGAAATATAAATTCCACACAAACGTGCCACGGGCGGCTGTTAGGATAAGAACAATTTCATACAAATACATACAACAAAACTCCACAGTTCCTATTGTAAGTCCTCTTCCCACATTGTAGGCATAGGTAAATTTATTCGTATAGATGATCTAGGCGGGCCAAGGAATAATTTATTCGCCCTTTGCTTTGAATCTTTCTCTTTGAATGATAGATTGGTCACGCACAAGACCGGATAGAATGAAATGGACCCGAGTGTGAGCCGAAAGGCAACCCTAATTTGTAGATAGTACATACATATATAAACTGAAGCCTTTTTTCCCCTGGGTGTAGGCAGAAAGTAGAGAAAGCCACCTGCTAAGATCCTTAAATACTCCTTTCACTTCACTATGTTCATAGTTCTAGCTATACACGCCCGCAGATTATGAGTACCGCGCACCTGGCCTTTCTGAACAACCAATAAAATCTGTGAAAATAGTGCCTGATACAAAAGTAACAGCAAAGTGGGGGAAAGAATTTATGCTATTTGAAATTTATCTTCATTGGATGGAACATTGGAATAATGTTTTGTTTTTTAATGCTATAACTCATTTGGCCCAATCGACCGTCCCTAGACGGGTTAAGTTTAATATTGACCCAAAGTTTTCACGTGGGAAATTAGTGACATAAAAAGTCTATGTCACTAAAAAGAAGTTAAACAAGAAAAAATAAAAAACAACCGGCACATTTTTTTTTTCATGCTACACAATTTATCTAGTAGTAGACATGCTTCGATCAACATTCTATTTTATACGTAATTATGACACGATATTTTGCGATTCAAACAGTAAAACGCCCATAACTTTAGAACGGCTAAACCGATTTTTATCTAACACTAGCTGACCCGGCAAACTTTGTTTTGCCATAAAAACACCAAACATTCATCTACCCTACACCTACCCTACACCTACCCTACACCTACCCTACACCTACCCTACACCTACCCTACACCTACCCTACACCTACCCTACACCTACCCTACACCTACCCTACACCTACCCTACACCTACCCTACACCTACCCTACACCTACCCTACACCTACCCTACACCTACCCTACACCTACCCTACACCTACCCTACACCTACCCTACACCTACCCTACACCTACCCTACACCTACCCTACACCTACCCTACACCTACCCTACACCTACCCTACACCTACCCTACACCTACCCTACACCTACCCTACACCTACCCTACACCTACCCTACACCTACCCTACACCTACCCTACACCTACCCTACACCTACCCTACACCTACCCTACACCTACCCTACACCTACCCTACACCTACCCTACACCTACCCTACACCTACCCTACACCTACCCTACACCTACCCTACACCTACCCTACACCTACCCTACACCTACCCTACACCTACCCTACACCTACCCTACACCTACCCTACACCTACCCTACACCTACCCTACACCTACCCTACACCTACCCTACACCTACCCTACACCTACCCTACACCTACCCTACACCTACCCTACACCTACCCTACACCTACCCTACACCTACCCTACACCTACCCTACACCTATCCTGCACCTACCCTACACCTACCCTACACCTTCCCTACACCTACCCTACACCTACCCTACACCTACCCTACACCTACCCTACTGTCGAACGGAATAAATAGTATCCTATGTCCGTCTCCTGGCTCTAAGCTACCTCCTCACCGATTTTCAGCTATATCGGTAAAGCCGTTCTTGAGTTATAAATAGTGTAACTAACACGACTTTCTTTTATATATATAGATAGCTAAGAACACTGTCGATAAAGAGATCTTTCAATCAAAAAATATAACTAAATCTGTGCATCCGTTCCTAAACGGATGCACAGATTTAGTTATCTTTTTTGATTGAAAGATTTTTTTTTTTTTTTTTTTTATTATTGATAGGCTTGCGCTTGACCACTATCTCACCTGATGGTAAGTGATGATGTGGTCGACGATGTAGCGCGCTTACCTAGAAGAAACCTATTCACTCTTGACTTAAAGACTCCCAGGTTGTAGCTCTCAGGAAATACAGACTCCGGCAGGGAATTCCACTCCCTTGCTGTACGCATAATGAAAGTATTCCCAAAACGTTTGGTGCGTATGGGTGGAATGTCCACCATGTACCGATGACACATCGCCGTACGTCTTGTATTCCGATAATGGAAAGGGCTAGGAGGAATTAATTCATGCAATTCCAACGCACACTCCCCGAAATGTAACCGATAAAAAACCGACAGACTGGCAACTTGGCGCCGATGTTCAAGGCTCTGGAGCCTAGACTTGACCAATATCTCATTGCCGATGAGCCTCTTGGCCCGCTTTTCGATCGACTCTAGTGCATCCAGCTGGTACTTGGCAGATCCGTCCCAGAGGTGAGAGCAGTACTCCATGCATGACCGAACTTGCGCCTGATACAAGTTGAGCAGCTGTTCTGGCGTGAAGTATCGTCTCACCTTTGTAAGGATCCCCAACTTTTTGGCAGCCAGTTGAGCTTTTGCCTCAATGAATGGACCAAAATTGAGGGTCGATGTCAACGTAACGCCAAGAAGCTCGAGATGGTCCGTTATCGGCACGGTTACACCGCGGAAAGTAGGAGCCGGGTGGAATTGGCTCCTTTTAGCGGAAAAAAGACACGCCTGGGTTTTAGCAGCATTAAACCTGACCAGATTGGCATCGCCCCATTCGGAGACTGCTTGCAAGGACAAGTTCAAGCGCTCCACCATGGCCTCCCGGAGAGACCGGATCTGAGGCCCGGTAGCACGCGCGTTGGACAAGTATCTCTCAGCAACAGTGCTGTCGTCTGCATACCCAAAAGTGCCGGGTTTTAGCAGATCATTTATGTGCAACAAGAACAATGTTGCCGAGAGTACCGACCCCTGAGGGACCCCGGCGTTGATATCCCGTTGGTCAGACGAGCGGCCATCTATAACCACTCGTATAGACCGGTCCCTCAGGAAGTCTGCGATCCAATCGCACAGACCACCGGGCAGACCGAATGACGGAAGCTTACCAATAAGGCTCTCATGCCAGACCCTGTCAAAAGCCTTCGAGATGTCGAGGGAGACGGCAAGCGCTTCCCCGTGCCTCTCGATGGCTTCACTCCATATGTGAATGGCATACGCTAGAAGATCCCCAGTTGACCGATTTCGGCGGAAGCCATATTGGCGGTCACTGAGGATGTCGTTAGCTTCTAGGTATGCCAGGAGCTTGGAGTTGAGCACCCGTTCCATACTCTTACAGAGGATGGACGTAACTGAGATGGGTCTATAGTTGGCCGGGTCAGCCCGACTGCCCTTCTTGGGCACAGGCTGAACGTTAGCTTGCTTCCAAGCATTCGGTACTTTTCCAGTCTCATATGAAAGGCGAAACAGGCGAGTCAGGATCGGAGACAGTTCAGGCGCACAAGTTCTTAGAACAATTGCCGGTATCCCATCGGGGCCACTAGCCTTGTTCACGTCAAGATTCCGCAGCACCCTACGGACGTCTTTTTGATGGATGCGAATGTCCGACATACTCGTCTCACATCCATCAGGAGAAGGAGGGGGCCGCGCGTTACCAGAATCCAGGCGTGAGGATTCCGCAAAAAGAGAGGCAAACAAGTTTGCTTTCTCCTCAGCGGAGTGGGCCAGCGTTCCGTCGGGTTTCAGCAGTGGTGGTAGTGAGGGCCGGCAGAAGTTCGATTCGACCGACTTAGCCAGGGACCAGAACGCTTTACTACCGGCTGGATAGGAAGCAAGTTTGGACCCAATACGGCTTATGTGGTCAAACCGAGCCCTTCGCAATACCCTCTTGCAGGACTTGGCAGCCCTATTGAAGGCTCTCTTCCGCTGGCTGACGTCGCTAGCTTTGCGCGACCGAGCGTCGACCCAAGCCAGGTACGCCTCATGTTTCAGCGTGTTGGCACGATTGCACTCGGCGCCAAACCATGGTCGGTCAACGCTAGACATTGCTACGTCAGAGAACGGAATGAAGTACTCCATTCCCCGACGCAACACGTCCGTCACGGCGTCCGCGCACGACGAAGGATCAGCCGAAGAAAAGCAAATGGGCTGCCAAGGATAAGATGCGAAGAAAGAACGCATCCCATCCCAATCTGCTGACCTGTACCGCCAAACCCGCCGAGTGCCTCTTGGGCTGGGATCGGGCGGGGAGTAGACGGATACAGACTTCACCAGACAATGGTCGGAGCTACCCAAAGGTGAAGATACCGACACAGAGTAGCGGTCTGGATCTGTTGTCAGCAGAAGGTCCAAGCAATTGGCAGTGTGCGAATGAACATCCGGCACCCTTGTTGCTCCCTGGACCAGCTGGGCGAGATTTAACGCAAGCGCAAGCTGTCGCGTCTCTTGCCCAGCATGATCAGTGCACTGGTATGGGAAGAGCCACTCCTGGTGGTGGGCATTGAAATCCCCCAGTATCACTAATTGGGCAGAAGGGTACCGCTGCTGTGCCATATCAGCCGCCTCACACAGATGTTCCGTGAGCCTGGTTGTCTCCTGATCACCACTGTGCGATCGGTAGACACAGGCGTAGATAATTTTATCCAGGCCTGTGTCCACCAGTGCCCAGAGCACAGAAAACCTGGAGTCCTCAAGGTTTCGGAGACGCCGATAACAGATGTCGTCTCGGGCGTACATGCATACACCCGCGCGTGGTTTAAAATTGTGCTCCAGGGTAAACCCTGGGTATGATAAGTACGACACGTCTGACGGACATCCGATCTGCGTCTCCGAAAGGAAAAGAAGAGCTGGTCTATCAGTCTCAAGGTGGTGATGGACTGCTTCGAGATTAGAGTGCAGCCCTCTTATGTTGCTGAGGTGCACTTTGAGTGACAGGGAGTGCTGCCGCTGTACAGCTTTTCCTTTATTTTTGCTTTGCATTTATTTGAGTGATAAAAGGTTAGGAGAAGGCAGTGAGATGAGGTTCCACGCTGGCAACCTACAGACACGCACTGACAGGAAGCTATCAATAGGGGACTGATCTGGAGACCGCGGGGACGCCCGAGCCCCCCCGGGAATGTCCATCGGGCCCTGTCTTCTGGTCGCCAACCAGCACGATGGTGCATTCCGGGATTTTTCGACAGTTGGCGGGGCAGCCTTTCGTGTGTGGCTGGCACACTACTTGGGCCCCCAACTACCTGCGGTCGGCCAGCGGCGCACCGTGCCTCGGATCCCGCTACCCTCCGCGACCAGTCTCCCGATAGGCCCATAACAGCGCGCGTCAGGCTGGAACGCCTGCAGTGGAACAGCTATCTCGACCCAACTCCTCTAGTTGGCTACACCGGGCATCGTACCGGAACACGGCTAGGCCGCTTGGCGGCACGTCTTTGCCCGGTGGGTGGTCGCAAGCCTTCGGCCGTAACCTACCACCAGTTAATTGATGTCACCTGATTTGCACCACCATTTGATTTGAGATGCACAGATTTGATTTGTGTATCTGTCTGTGGCATCATAGCTCCTAAGCTATGATGCCACAGACAGATACACAAATTCACATATACACAGATACACATGTACACACGTCAGACTTATAACAGCTCTCTTTTTCCGTCGGGGGTTAAAAAGTACCATCGACTTAGAAACCAAGGTGATGTTGAATGCCCATGTTACACCCACTCCTATCAAAGTTGGAGACTCTACACTCGAAGTTGTGGACGACTATGTCTACCTGGGACAAAAGATCCAGTTGGGTAGGGCCAACTTCGAGAAAGAGGTCAACCATCGAATCCAACTCGGCTGGGCAGCGTTCGGGCAGTTGCGCGG
Source organism: Orthosia incerta (assembly GCA_948252205.1). Lineage (NCBI taxonomy): Eukaryota > Metazoa > Arthropoda > Insecta > Lepidoptera > Noctuidae > Orthosia > Orthosia incerta. Next base: position 25,681,405 of record OX411756.1, on the reverse strand, counting down.
TATCTTCTCGTCCAACTTACCACAGTGTCTCAAGACGAAAGTCTATGACCAGTGTGTGTTGCCAGTGATGACATATGGCTCTGAGACGTGGTCGCTTACAATGGGCCTCATCAGAGAGCTTAAAGTCACCCAAAGGGCAATGGAGAGGGCTATGCTCGGAGTTTCCTTGCGTGATCGAATCAGAAATTTAGAGATCCACAAGAGAACCAGGGTTACCGACATAGCCCGAAGAATTGCCAAACTTAAGTAGCAGTGGGCAGGGCACATTGCTCGCAGAACGGATGGCCGATGGGGCAGAAAGGTTTTGGAGTGGCGACCGCGAACCGGAAGACGTTGCGTTGGAAGGCCTCCCATCAGGTGGACCGATGACCTGGTGAAGGTTGCGGGGATCCGCTGGTTGCGGGACGCACGAGACCGGTCAATGTGGCGACGCTTGGGGGAGGCCTATGTCCAGCAGTGGACGTCTTTCGGCTGATATGATGATGATGATCGACTTAGAAAGAAGAAATTAAACTAAGAGGATATTATAATTATACCAGTTTGTTACATAAGTACAAGTACAGTAGTTAGTGTTTGTGGAAAACTACTGCGGGGCAAAGGCCTCTTCTTATACAAAGAAGACACAAGCATTAATTACCTCGCTCGCTCAACGCAGGTTGGGGATTTTAAATCAGAAAATTTTCTTGCTTTATTTAAAAAATAAAAATAAACTTTTTACGACAAAAATACTACCGACTTCCAAATAAAACTACAAAGTGAAAAAAAAACTTTTTTTTTAGCAGTCGGTGTCCATAACGCAATAAATTGGTACCTACGAAAGAAATACAAAATACAAATACAAATATTTATTGGAACAAAAACATAATACAATTTTTTGTGTACGTTAATACTGCTTTAGTTTAGTAGGTAACTGTGTCGCAGTTATTAGCGCACACCCCAGGAGCAAAAATATGACTTAGTTCCAAGACAAAATTTTGGTTATACTAAAGGTAGAAATAGACAAACATTTGTAATAACAATAAAACTAAAACTAGACATAGATGTATTAATAGTAGATTGTGGCAGTATAAGTGGGAAGTTAGTGTGTGTGTGTGAGTGTTGTGTGTGTGTGAAGGAGGGTGTGGAGGTGCGTGTGAATGTGAGTGTGTGTGTAGGAAGGGTGCGTGTATGTATATGTGAAGCATGTGCTAAGAATACAATTTAAGTCTGTATGAGGCACTCTGTTTCCTCATAAGTCAGGTTCTGGATCCATTTTTCAATTTTCAGTTTGCACTCTCGTAAAGAGAGCGGATAGATATTTAATTTCTCATTAATTTTTTTGTAGATAACAGAACTCAAAAAGTTATAGTGTCTTCTAGCCATAACTAGATTTACGGTCTCTGTCCGACATATTCTGTTAACTCTGCGTTTTTGAGTATTGAGATTAGGGTCATATTTAATGTTACCATGCTTACGTAATAATATGCTTATTAGACATGCTTGTCTTACAGTAGGCACTTTGCAAATAACATACAAGTCGTGCGTGGGGAAGCAAATAGGTTTATGTGCCATAACTTTGAGAACGGCTCTTTGTGCTCTTTCCAGTCGAAGTAGAAGGCATTTACTAGAGCATCCCCATGCGGTAAGTAATGCAGTAAGTTATCACGGAATGTGCTAGCGCAAAGTACACAGTTTTTAACGTGTGAAAATCTGCCGAGGTTCTAAGGTTTTTAAAAACAAATATAAATTTTCTGACACGTGACACCACTAACTCAATCTGCCCACTCCAGGTCATAGTGCTATCTATAATGACCCCCAAATATTTAATTTCATTAGTTCGCGTAATTGTAGCACAATTGCAGGTTGCAGTTGTATTCGAGAGGCATTTGTGAGCAGTAAGTGTGAAGGAGGAATCAGGTTGTGATAAGAGATGTGGTGCAAACGTTATGAATTTAGTTTTTTCTAAATTCAGGGTGAGCAAGTTATTATTTAACCAATTTATAACATCTTGTAAGGCAGATTCTGCATGAAAAGACACCGACTGAAGTGATTTTATTTTTCACAGTTGTGCTATGCTAGTATTATATTATCTGTGGTTGTGCCTACCTAATAGGCAAGTTTGTTTAGTAAAGTTATCTATACGCCAGAATATATTAGCCGTATATCATGAATCTTGAACATAACCGGTGAAATGAGAGATCTGCGTACCCCTTAAGAGCGTACTGGCGTAATTAATTAATAAATAAACAGACATGCGATTTCAGCAGTCCTGAGTGATTTGCCTTTATTAATTGAAGAGTTCTGTTGTATATCTTCGAAGTTCTTCATCAGATATTCAACAAATTAAAATGAGACCAATTTTGGAATATACTCTTTCAAACATAACAATAATTTTCGAAAACGGTCCACAATTGAAGGAAATATCAAAATCAAAATCAAAATCAAATATTTTTATTTTACATAGGCCTACATGGGCACTTATAAAACGTCGACAAAAGGTGCACGGTTCGGGTTAGTCGTTTCCTATGGAGAAGAACCGGCAAGAAACTCCATGGTTACTCTTTTGAATTGTTTTGTTTACAATATTTCCATGTTACAGCATTAGTACTTGGATATGGGGGGACAACGTAGGCCCGACAATAAGTCGTACGAAATTGAAAAAAAAAAAAAAAAATGCACGAAATAAAAAGTTAACAAATGTTAACAATCATCTAGAAAACTAGAAAGCCTACAATGTTCACACATTCACAATAGGTAAAAGAATCTATACAAAGGTAAAAAAAAAAAACCACAACACTAAATTTAACATGTGGCACAAATCAGTGCTGTAACTATTCTTAGCAAAGGGCTATAATGATGATTGAAAAATATTGTAAAAAGTCTAATTAAAAGAGAAAAAAAAAATGAGATTGAGAATAGTTAGAGATATCCATATATTTGTGCCGTTTATGAGTTACCAGGGAAGCCGCATGCGCAGAGGGTATCAAAGCCAAATTTTTTATCTTCAACGTAGTCCTTGATTTTATAATATGCTTTTTTAACAAGGACACGTTTGATGTAGTTTTTGAACTTTCCATCGGTCAGTTCTATAACTGACTTAGGCAACTTGTTATAAAAGCGTATACTGTTTATAAGAAAAGACTTGCTAGTTTTCGTTAATCTGAATTTGGGTATTACAATTTCGTGCTTACTGCGTGTATTTGAATTATGGAAGTCACTTCTAGTTTTGAAAAGCCCTCGATTTTTGCGGACATACAAAATACATTCCAAAATATAAAGTGAAGGTAGAGTCAGTATATCGATCTCTTTAAATTTTTCTCTGAGGGACTCGCGAGGACCCATTTTATAGATCGCGCGGATTGCCCTCTTTTGTAAGATAAAAATTGAGTCAACGTCTGCTGCTGACCCCCACAGCAGAATGCCATAAGACATAATACTGTGGAAATAAGCATAGTATACTAGTCTAGCTGTGGCTACATCGGTTAACTGCCTTATCTTCCTTACTGCATAGGCAGCCGAACTTAACCTGCCCGAAAGAGTTCTAATGTGCGCGCCCCACTGCAATTTTGAATCGATAGTAATCCCTAATATCGGTGACCATACATAAAAAAACATACATAATGTCCAACATAGAACCTCCTCCTTTTTGGGAAGTCGTTTAAAAACTCTCCATGTGAAAGTCATGTTTATTAAACTTTAGAAATTACAAAGATCCTGTAATAATTCTTCACTGCCACCCGTCAAACTATAAAAAAACCCACGCCCACAACGTTAATCCTCCTTTAAAACCAAGAGCACAAAATGGCCTCCGTAAAGGACCAACTAATCTACTGCTGATAAGTGCTACAAATATAATAAAAGCTCACACGCGAGCTAACGCGGAAAATTTTTCACGTCGCTCGAGTTTCAGTGTGAAATTGGATAGCAAACGTAATTTGTACGTCGGTGAGATGAAAACGACGACACTTCACTTTTCGCAAATAAAAATACTCGTATATAGTAAAAATAGTCATTTTAACGATGGGTTCTGATGATAACGGTGTTCTGAATGGCTTATTGGCTAACATTTATATTCTAAAGACTAGTTTTTATTTAGTATTTTGAGTAAAGATATTCACATATTAATAATCCCAATTTATTGGTAACTTTGCAGTCTTAAGTAGAGTATGAAAAATACACAACTTTAATTTTTTTGTAAAAAAAGACTTAATTGTACACTCTGGGAAGGACAAACACAGATCTTATTGGCGTATGATAGTCTTATTGGTCTTCCAAGACGTTGGTCAATCCCCACTCTATCCTGCGAGGCCTGCTATCATTAATGCGCAACATGATTCCGTCGAGAACTATTAAAAAGGAGGGGTGAAAGAAGACAACCCTGGCGGACACCAGCGTGCACTGCGGTGTCCTCCGAAATGAGGCCCTCGTGAGTCACCTTGCAGTAATATTTTCTGTAAATGCTCTCCAATAGGCGGACTATTTTTGGCGGGACTCCAATGTCCAATAGGCGGGACCAGGGGGGTGACCATAAGCTCTTAGATCGGTATCAATTTGAGATCGAAAAAGGGACAGATGTATATGACTTGTATACATCTGTCACTTACTCGATCTCAAATTGATACCGCTCTAAGAGCTTATGGTCACCCCCCTGATGGTGGACCACTTCAATGTATCAAAGGCCATTTCGAAATCGACAAAAGTAAGATGAATTTCCCTTTTCCATTCTGCTGCCTGTTCGAGAATGATACGAAGAGTGTTGATCTGGGCCGTGCATGAGCGGCTCGAACGGCCATTCTTCTGCTTGTTCGAGAATGATACGAAGAGTGTTGATCTGGGCCGTGTATGAGCGGCTCGAACGGAAACCCGCCTGCTCCCCCCACAGAAGAGGTTCAACGGCCTTCGACAGCCTATCAAGGATTATTTTACAGAAGACTTTAGCGGGAGTCGACAGCAACTTATACCTCTCCAGTTATCGTAACTACTGAGATCACTTTTCTTGAAAGAAAGAAAGAAAACTTTATTTGTCAAACATGCGTTTACATAACTAATCAGACATGCATGGTATTGAATTAATAAATGTTGTGAGCGTCCATGTTTTGCCAATAATGGCGTACAAAATTTGTAGGTATATTATTTTACATTTAATTGCATTTTACATGCAGTAATTCTAAATTTCATAACAAAATACAAAACAAATAAATAATAATTGATTTTAAGATTTTATAGTATAATTAAGTATATTATAGTCAAAATAAATTAAATAATGTCCAGAATATTCATTACTATGCAGTCAAATAGAATCATTCAAAAGTTAATTTATTTAAAATTCACATTATTCAATTGTTATTCTTAACTATGTATATCAGAAGCCGGTATAAAAAAGACCTTTTCATTTAAAAATCTACAACATTGTAATACACTTTACTAACTAAAAAATTTCTCAGGGCACAGTAATTAAAAGTCCCTTGTTCCAGTCGTCCGGGAGTTCTTCAGCGGTCCATATACTTTCAATTAAAGGTGTCAGCACGTCGACGAGACTTAATCGAAGTCAATTGCTTAGTAAACGACAAAAAAAAATGCATCTTTATGTGTCAGTTGCACAGGATATACTAATTAAATTACAATGTGTAAGTACGAATACTATTTAAGCAACAAAGTCGACGGACTCCTATTTCTGTCTGCAGGGTCTAAAGTAACCTAACGTGTCGGGTTGCCATAAGCTCCCGAGCTCGCTTTGCTCGCTCTTGGATCAATTCATTGACCATAATTATCGAATTGCCTTTAATTTACCATGCATGCTTGCTTTGCAAAAGAAGAAATCTGGCGCTCGGCGGCCGCTGCCGCGGCAAAATTTCTGATGTCCATTGCAAGAAATTTAAAATTGTAAGTTACAAATATTTTGTATTAAATAAATGATTATATTAAAATAAAATTATTTTATTTAATAGAATCATTATAATACCCAAAAAATCTTATTTTTTCCTCTTTATTTTTTGACATAACAAATCATTTGACCAAACTTTTATCTAAAGATTGTTTACTGTAATAAATCATTTGGTTAAAGAACAAATGTCTTAACGACACTATTCTTGGTAATATTCTGCCAAGTAAAAATTTTACCAAATGAAAATGTGCGTACTAAAATCATTCCAAATATTCATCATCATCATCATTTCAGCCGAAAGACGTCCACTGCTGGACATAGGCCTCCCCCAGGCCTTCCAAATATTGCATTGGTATAAAAAAAAGGTTGCTAAAAAGTTTTGGGAATTGAAATTTTGTCAAAATCTTTACGGCAGGATCCCGTTGAATTGATAACCTCCTCCTTTTTGAAGTTGGTTAAAAAGAAGTATGTAGCATAGCAGAGGCCCTAGACAGTCTGATATTATCACCGATGTCGATGGTTGAAATCATAAAATTTAAGACTTTGATCACCTGACATTTCGATATACCTTGACATTCCCATACATTTTCCAATCGCTATAATCGCGAAGCTTTCGTAGATATAATGTCACTTGTCTAGAGCATCAGCTCAGGTTGCGTTTTATAGTTTCTACCTACTGCCATGGGGGAAAAGGCGTTAGTTTGTGTATTTGGGTGTAAATTCTTAATTCAGCTACCGGACTACGTAGTGTTCCACACACACTCACACTTGTCACTTTTGCTGACATCTCTATGTCAGCAAAAATGACGGGATCCGATAGGGCCAATGCCTGTCTGGGTCGCGGATAAATTTGAAATAGAGTTACCGCGGCCCTGGCACAAGCAACTGAAGGAACACTGGTGGGTTTTAGTCAGTAAAAGTATGACACGCTCTCCCGCTTCACCCAGAGCGGGAGAAGTCATTGGATGATTTCTAACCCAAAAAAAAAATATATCGGTCTACGTTATTTACTCCACTCGATTTAATCATATTGACAGATAATGTTTTGTTATTTATTGACATTTATCGCGGGTTTTTCTTGGCGACTGATGGCCGGTTTCTGATTTAAGTAAAGCAGCAAAAATCAGTTGAGTATTGTCAAATAATTTAGGAAGCGTTTGAGTATTTTACGTTTCACAATTGAGAATCTACCTAGATCAGTTAAGTAAGTACCTACTTATGTATGGACCTGCCAAAGTTCCATTCACTTTCTCTTTCACCCTTACGTTCCATTTTACAAAAGAAATCCGAGACATCACAAGATTGCATAAATATTATTTATACATTTTATACAGCCATAAAAAGTACAATAGTATTATATTACTTTATTCAAGAGTAAAAAATCAAGTTAATAAAGATGTTATAATCTGTAATAACTTGATTTTTCATATTTAAGCAATTTCAAAACGGTGAAGGAAAACATCGTGAGGAAACCGGCATGTCCTAGAACCAAAAATTCGAAGACATGTGACATTCACCAACCCGCACTGGGCCCGCGTGGTGGATTACGGCCCATTCCCTCTCACAGAGAGGAGGCCTGTGTCCCAGCAGTGGGAACATTAATAGGCTGATGATGATGTGATGAAGCAATTTCAAAGATATCTATTTGAAATCTATACAACCTTATTATGAAAATATGAAATGGATCGTAGGCACTAGTCAATTACTTCAAGATTGTCATGGCAACCGTATTTATTTTGTCAATGATGTCTTATCGAAAGAAAATAATATCTAATATAATTTGTTATTGCCAAAATAAAGAATTTAAGCTTATAATTACTAGGAGTGAATGTGTTCAGAGCGAGCAGTTGCTGGTTCTTGTGATACCTCATAGAACTATAGAATATTTTACTCAGAATTTCACAATATCTCTCAAGTGCCCCTTGTTCATCTGTATTGGAATCTGGTTGCAATTGTGATTTACAAACAAAAATGGACTATTGTGATGCAATTTTTAATGAGTGACCTGGGTTTTCAAGATCAAAGGCTTTGCTAGCCATCGAAGAGCCTCCGAAGAAAAAGTGTAGTAGCCAGGGTCGGTGCCATTGGATATGTGTCGGATATTATGAAGGAGGACTGTGTTTTAATATGTGTTAACAAACAATATACTATCTGCCTACTTATTTTGTAAAATAATAAATAAATAAGACCTATCATGTTGTTTTTATCGTCTTTTATTATTCTGATACCAAAATCATATCATACAAAAGCCAAATTCTGTACACAATTTCATCGTTGTAACATCTTCTTGTCTTGTGGATCCTACTAATACCTATTCTATATAGGTATGAAAGTCTGTATGTTTGGCTATTTGTTAATCACACCTTAATGGTTGAACGTATTTGGAAGTATATACTTTGGAAAACAATTACACAATGATGAGAATTAGAACCTAGGATATAAATTAATATAATAAAATAGATTAATAATAAATACACGGCACGGCATAATAAAGCCTTTTATTCTGAAATCAGAGATATTAAACTGTAGTCTATACAATACATGTTTATAGTTTATAAAATGTCCCTAATCTCAGTGTGCCTCTTGGCATAGGCCTCCACTCCACTAACAGTTTCCACTGGGGTCTGTCCTGTACATCTTGGACCAGCGGTCTTTCCCATATTTCATTCGCGTCTTCCACGTCTTCTTTTCCCATCTCTTGTGTACCAGTTTGTCACTTTTTTCCATGTCCCTTGGTTATCGCGCATCACTTTTCACATAGTTCCTGTTGATCTAGACTCGGTTTTCGCGCACCACGCGACCACAAACACATTAACTGGCACTTTTTGAATATTTTTCTTGAAGATCTCACTCAACATCGTCATAATTTCTGCCGAAAGACTGCTGGATACAGGACTTCCCCAGCGTCACCACATCGACCGGTCCTGTGCGTCTTTCATACATTGGATTCCCGTGACCAGGTCATCGGTCTACGGAGGCCTTAAATGCGCATTCCACCACGCGGTCGCCACTCCAGAACTTAACAGCCCCATTGACCATCCGTTCTTCAAGCATCTGAGATTTATCAGGCATGAAATATTTGCATCCAATCTTATGTTTTCGATAATTCAGGGCGAACACTCTTCTGCCACGCATCGGTCTTCGTTGAGGAATCTCCAAGGAAGACAAGGATGTATCTTCGTCACTCGTTTTATAAGTTTATATATTATTTTGTATTTATTTCGCTTGATCACCGTTTAAGCACAGGCTTGTCAACTATCAACTGCCAAATGTAACCAGTGTAGCCAGATTCGACGAGCCCCAAATCGGCAAAAATTTCGTTTTTCCACTTATAAAAAACTCAAGTCGAACATTATTCACTAAAACCACGAAACATTCTTCGAAACTTCAATGCGTTAAACACAATAATCATTATAGGTTCCATATAAAACATTTTTCAGCATTTCTCTATTTTCCCTGTGTTGTCGCGACTGATGTATAATTTAAAATAGTGATGAACAGTTAAAAGCATTTTGGTTTCCAGTTATTTTCATCATTCCTCAGATAATGTTGTATTAGATGGTCACATTCCGAAATCATCTAAAATCACCCCATTTTTTTTTTCTGAGGTAGCCTAATTGCCACCACTCGTAAAAATTGGTCGCCCCGACACCCTTCCGAGTAGCCTAAATGGCAAAAAGTCGCACAATCTGGCTACACTGTTGATGTAACGTTGACAACGGTTTGAGAAAACTTTGAGAATTTGAGAATGATCAAATGTGATTTTCTCAGTTGAGAAACCCAATTGAACGTCAATGAAGGTTTTTTGTATGACATAAGGTATACTTTGGCATGACTTTGACTAAAATACTCAAACCTTGCTCAGTAACGCAGAAAACTTAAAGTGGCAGATGATCAAGAGTGACAGATGCTTAAATCGAGATCAGCACATACTTAGCGTCGAAAACACAAATCAGAAACCCGCCCTGAGTCAATTAGAGTGGAGGCAGTTGACTTAAAAGGTTTTAGCATATTATATGGCTTACGTACATTATTTAGTTACAAAGAGAAGTGTTATTAGCATAAAATGTATTTTAATGTGTATAAGTATTGTATAGGCTAATGTTGTTGAATAAATGATTTATTTATATTAGCAAAGTTGTGGTTTTTGTAAGACGTAGTTTCTTGGAAAATAATAGTTGGTTTCCCCCGTATAGTACTTTTCCAGATACCGAAAGATAAATACACTTAATTTTGAATGAAAACGATACAATGATAATCAAGAAAACTATACATCCTCATTATAAAATCAGACGCTAATGGACAATATATATGTTAGCATTACAGTTTGAAGATAAATAAAAATTGTATATGATATGTACAATTTACTAGCTTTTTATAAAATATTTGCTTGTCATCATCTGCCTAGCCTTTTCCCAACTATATTGGGGTCGGCTTCCTGTCTTACCGGATTCAGCTAAGTACAAGTGTTTTACATGGAGCGACTGCCTATCTCACCTCCACAACCCAGTAATTGGGTAACACGGTACCCCTTGTCAAGACTGGTGTCAGATCTCATGCTTCTGACTACCCGTAACCACTGTCAAAGATCTTCAAATAACAGCCGGGACCAACGGCTTAACGTGCTTTCCGAGGCACGGAGGAAACTGGGTATGTTGAAATGGTCACCCATCCACGGACCGACCTCGTCAAGCGTTGCTTAACCTTGATGATCGACCCGTGCGGCTGTTATTATTTAGCCACGAGCTCCTCATCAGCCAAAATATTTGCTTGTATAACCTACTCGTATTTATTTACTTAATACTTGATGCACAAAAACGTACAGAGGCAGACTTAATGCCTTAAGCATTAGACAAATAGTGGTAGGTGCAATATTGAAAGGAAATCACGACAAGGTAGGTTTATTCAAATACTAAGCAATACATACATACTATAAATTACATACAATATATATTCAAACAAATAAACTAAATACACGAATAGTAGCAGAAAATTGGAAAACATCATCGCTGTGACGATACTACTACCAACTTCTTACAAACGTGCTCCAGTGTTTACGCTTTGAATGCCAATCGGTTGGTTGCCATCCTAATTTCTTGGGGGAGCGCATTCCACAGAGAGATAGACCGAACGAAGAAAGAACAGTGAATGAAGTCAGTGCAATAAGTGGGACATTGGAGAAGACGGTTATGTGATGATTGAGGATTTTGTTGTGGTTGGCGCAAGTTTATTGAAAATGAGGGGCTAAATAACTACTAGGGAATTGGAAGAGGTAAGAAGTGAAAACAAGGTAGTTAGTGCCCTTAGCTCTCTGCCGTAACTATCTGTCAGGGATCATTTAATTGCATGAACTAATTCCTTCTAGCCCCTTTTTTTCATCGGACGACATGAACGCCGATGCATTATCGGTACATAGTCGACAATGGTGGACATCCCACCCATACGCACCAAACGTTTTGGAAATATTTGTATTATGCGTACAGCAAAGGAGAGGTATTCCCTGCCGGAGTATATATTTCCTGATAGCCAAGTCAAGAGTAAATAGGTTTCTTCTAGGCCAGCGTGTTTCATTGTCGACCACATCATTCCACAGGTGAGATAGTGGAAAAGCGTGAGCCCATCAAAAGATATATATTTCCTTAGGAACAAAAGTAGCCTAGACAATCGGCGACAGTGTATCTTTTTATCCGTAAATCCGGTTTTTCCGTAATCAGGTCACTACTTTCAGTGATTACATTTTACAAGCAAATAAACAAACTATACTACTAGACAGTACTATAGGAGCAGCCCTACCTAATTTTCATTTACAATACATGCGTGATATTATGTTAAACAAACAATTTTAACCTCTTTATAATAACATTAGTTTGGACGTAAGGACCAGATTTACTTTGAAAATGGACCACTAGGAATCGTATCTGATTTTGAAGCAACGGCTCTAAAACATTTCTCCATAACTATTCGCTAAACGAAGCTCATCCCAAACATGAAAATAGTTCCTCACAATACGACTATTTACAGACATAAAGCTAACCAGATAACGTAACTCCCTCCATCTGTTTGAAAACCAAGCATGCTACTATTACTTTAAAAATACAAAAAACCGTTGTGAAAGTAGTGGTTTGTGTGCAAAGTTATGGCCAATAAAATTGACTGCCCGCAAATATTAAATAATTTTGACTTCCGTGCCCTCTCAAGAACTCCTCGCAGTCCAATAACGCCACTCTGCCCTCCGCAGAGAAGAACAGTTCTAGGTGCTAATTCTCCCTACGCGAGGTTTTGCAGGATTGTGAACGGTTGCAGTGATCGGATCGACCATTCCATTTTGACAGTTTGGGCAAATTGAAAGCCAGTTTTTATAAGTATCTTCCTGAATATTGAGTTTCGTAGCCCTGCATTGTCTCACTGGGTGTGGCAACCATACTACCTTTTTTTTTTTGTAATACCTAGTTTTGTTAAGTTTAATTGGTTTTGATTTAGTTTAATTTAGTTATTAAGTTTAATTTAGTGCAACTTAGATAGTGTAATATTTTATTTATACTATCTTGTAAGTTACGGCAACATTTTGTGTGCATGCAGTGTTTACCTGTAAGTGATTGTTACACTTTATTCTGATTTTTGGCTTCTGTTAATTTGCTTATACCAGTGTATGCAATTGTTGGAGAACCAAATAAATAAATAAAAATAAATAAATTACGAAGACTTATTTTTGGAATGTAAAATGCTGCCAGTTCATGAGAGGGTAAGGTTGTCAGTAGCTTTAGAACAGTATTGTAGCAATGAATTTCAAAACAATATTATACACTCAAGATCTCAAAGGAATAATAATATGGGACGATCTGTAGTGCCCATTTTAATAATTATTATGGAAGAAGGTGTAGATTTTATTTAGTGCCAACTATTTTTAATAACCTTCCTTTAGATATAAACAGTTGTATCACAAAAGCATCCATTAAAAATAAAATACACAAGTACCTCCTTAATACTTGTCAAGGTCTCATTGTAAGAAATATATGTTGATATATACAAAACAAAAGGAGCTACGTCATACAGTTGCAGTTTGGCAGTTTTATTCTGTGAATAAACACTTTTTTTTTTGTCAACTTTTTTTGTAGAGTTGTTACAGCTAATAGATAGGCATTTTTCTAGTTCTGGTTGATATCCGGTGTCGATAACGCTAAATAAACCAGCTCAAAGAAAGAACATTGCTCTCACTTTTACTTCCTTTTTTGATACGCGTGTATTTACTTCATTCGCGTCATCTAGTTAGATTAGATTTAAATCTGTGCCACCCGTTCCGAATTTACAACCATTCGGTATTGCCAGAATATTTTGATAATAGCCGTTGAAGCAAGTTCATTACTGTAGCTTTGAGAGCCACCACTAAATATGCCAATGTCTAGGTAATTTGGGTCTCGAATTAGAAATTCTCTTGGTCAGTAACCGCTAGGGTCTGTTAAATACGAATTAGAATACTGTTTATGGCTTGTACTGAAGCTCAGACCGTTGTTAATAATTTATTTTAGTGAATTGATATATTTTGGGTGTGAATTATTTGTTTCTAGGTATTCACCGCAAAATGGTTAGAGGATTTCGTGGAATCTTGAATCCAATTAATTTTGTTTTGTTGTTTCAGCTCATTATAGGATGAGTAGAAAGTGAATATCTCTTTATTCTAATAATTACGAAAAACACTAATGGCCCGAGAGCACGTTCAAAGGAACATATCGAAGAGAAAGAAATAGAAGAGCGAAAAGCGTGTATTTATTTTCATAGATAAAGTAAACAGAATAGTGAAAGAAAAAATATGGGTCGTTCGAAAGGTGTTATAACTAAGACTGATTGACTGACTTCTACATACATATTTATGATCACGGCTTGAGCTTTGTTGAAGATGAAGACGTACCACACTGACCTCAAAAATAATTTTAAGAAAAGGGTAGAGAGGATGATGATGGTAAAAAACTGATCTCCTTATTTTAATACACAGAGAAGGAGAAGAAATAAAAACTAAAGTGTTTAAACAAAAGCACATACACTTAAGATAATGCCGGCTTAAGACAGTAACAATTGCGCAAAAACCAAAGTAGGAAATCCCCCAGTAGCACCGCTACAGAAACAAACCAACTTATAATCATAGTACGCAAGCACAGAGGCATGAACATCAAACGGTCTTGTTTAGCCTATTCTACAGAATGGCATAGTAGCAATCAGATTAGAGCTCTCATTCTCAATACGTATCCAAATGTCCATTACACTATGGGCATCGAATTGCAATGTTTAGCGGAGTCACTGAGAACTTTACCAATTTATACTTCACTTCTACCAAACAAAAATTAACTCTATCTTCACAATCTCAAGGGTTGTGACGACCGCAGAATATATTTTAAACATTGTGCATTAAATGGAGGTGGCAGTGGACTTTAAAACAGTTGTAATAAGGATGATAATAGCGTGTTTTGTGTAGCAGATAAGGAAAAGTTTTGACGTGTATTTGTGGATCTTGTAGCTGATATTATGGTTGCAGTCAGTTACAATGAGAATTAGCTTGGATATAATTTTTAAAGAGTGCTGTTATATTGTGTTTAACATACCTAATGCTGGTAGTTTTAATAGTAGGAATGTGAGCTTTGGAAGTTAGATGTTCAAATCAAATCAAATATTTTTATTGGCAAAATAATATATATTTTACATGAAAATAATTGAAGCACTGACTTCTGAGCTAGGTAAAAACCTGTGTTACAGAAGTCAGTGTCTTCACGTCTTGTTGACACTTGTTTACATCAGACGTGAAAAATAAATAAAAATATTTGAAAAACCTGCTCAAAATAAGATTAATATAACGTACAATTAAAATTAAATCAGGATAATATTAGGTCAAATTTGCAATTAAATGATAAAAGTATATACAGTGTATAAAATACTTAATTAACTAAGACTACAACCATATACACTTAAACCAAAAACTACTCACTGCAATTAAATAAATAATATCAAAATGAAATAAGTTCAAAATTACAATTAAATTAAGTAAAATAAAATCAGAGTAAAATAAATTCCAAATTGCAATAAAATAAAATATGAATTAAATAAATTAGAATTACAATTATATAAAGTAATTTTTTTACTAAAATCAGAATATACTTAAAAATAAAATATTTTCAAAATGACAATTTAATAACAATGTGAAATAAAATTAAAATACACTCAAAATTAAAAGAAAAGATGTTGTATTTGGTATGGATTAGAAATTACTATACCTATTTAGAAAATGATTGGTGGCTGTTTTTTTTTTTTCCTTTCAGACAGGCATAACAAGGCAAGCAACTACCTACTCGGTGTAAATTACCACAGGTTTGACACAAATAAACTTTTTGACAAATTTCTTAAATAAATTGCCTCTTTCGATGATTTTTAGAGGCCTATATATTCTGCCTATGTGGTGAACAGCGCTACGCACCCTTGATTATGATTTTTCCAGGATATTATATGATCTTCTAGTCTAAAGATTAAACCTGTGCAGGATTTCCTATCATAATATGACCCACCCTAATCCGTATCTACGTAGCCATTTAATTCTAGATTACTCGTTTTCTTAATCATTTATCCAAATTTCGAAGTCCCTTTTATATACCTAAGCACCCGTTTAGCACAGTTGAAATGTAATTCATTGTAACAAGAATTAAATTGTGACAAAACACTAACAGCGTGCGCGATGTCGGGCCTATTATTTTGAGCTAAATAATTAAGACAACGAGAATTTGATACGGCAACTTACAACCGGAATCTGAAGCTTTCTCTAATTTGAGACCTACTTCCATCGGAGTAATGACTGGTTCCATCATTTCAAAATCCTTCAAAACATTAAAAAAGTATTGTTCTTGATCAAGATAAATCGCATTTTTGTATCTCCTAACGAAACCACATAACGTGTCTACGCGTTAGGCATGAGCTTAGGAGATACAAAAAATTAAAGTCAAGGATTAAGGTCCTGCTAGACATAAGGGCCTAAATTCTTAACTTTAAATATTTTAAGCAGCCCATTTTTTAATTACTGCTTCTTGGTTTCGTTATTTTTGGCATGAAATATAAAAATGTTATTAACGTAAATGACGACTACTATTCTATTGCTATCGCCAAACAACTTTTGATAAAGACATGGTTCTATTTTCGACTGAACGAAACCTAAATTGTACATCTCCTGATCTAGCTCATGGAACCAAGCGTTTGATGATTGTTTGAGTCCATACAACGATATTTGTAATTTACATACCTTTGTCTTCTACCTTGACCTTTAAGAGGATATACACATGCTTCAGCCTAAGGGGCGATCCCTTAGGCTGAAGCATGTGTATATCCTCTTTAAGCTTGCCATATAGGAAAGCAGTCGTAAGATCGCATTGGTCTATGAGCCAATCATATTCTACAGCTAGTGAAAATAATAATCGTAAAGTAGAACTACTCACGATTGGAGAATATGTTTCATTGTAGACTACTCCACGTACCTTCAAAAATCCTTTAACGACTAGCCTGGCCTTATATTTGTATACTCTTTACCGTCACTATCTCGTTTAATTTTGAAGACCGACTTGTATTGTAGTAGCTTTTTATCATGCGGTAAGTCTGGCACAAGCAACTGAAGGAACACGGGTGGGTTTTAGTCAGTAAAAGTCTGACACGCCCTACCGCTTCACCCAGAGCGAGAGAAGACATTGGATGATTTTCCAAAAAAAAAAAAATCGTGTCGGTTACTACGTCTGATTCTCGTTTAATGATTTTAGTTCATGATCCATGGCTTTTTGCCATCAATCTGAATCCGACCTTGCCAATGCATCTGAAACTGTTATTGAATCGCCATTAGTTTGCGCGATAGCATTATATATTGTAGGTTTACGCTCACGAGGATCACGAGGATTATATCTTCGTTCTGGTTCCGTAGCCGCCTCTGCGTTAATACACCCCGCTTCATGAAACTCTTCTTCATCTATATCAATAGGAACGACTGTGTTCTTCGCCATGTCGGTACCATCTCCAGGAAAAACATTTTATAAAAAAATTACAGTTCTTGAGAATGTTATCTGACCTGTTTTTGGATTCATCAGTCGATAACCTTTATTAAGGTTACACTAGTCGATTATTTCCATACAAACGTAGTCTAGGGATTATTCCACTGTTTGACGATGTACGTTCAAAATAAAAAGTGATATCAATTTGTCTCATTATTATCTAGCCCTGTATGGAAGCGAAAAAGTAAAAATAGAAAATATTTGAAAGTTATGAGCGTCGAAAGTTTCACATTTTGACACTAATTTTAACGCATTATTGGGCGCAAATAAATACCTTAAGAAGACGGAAAATTGCAAAACGGCCTTCATACAGGGATAGATTAGTAGTTCAATAATGCATATAATTTTATTTTGAACAGATAGATTTAGTCGTTTTTTCATGATATCTAGACTGCCAAAGGTCTGTTTATAAAATTTCGCGCGCTCGGTTTCGTCCTAAATCATTATCCATTT
Organism: Orthosia incerta; assembly: GCA_948252205.1. Lineage (NCBI taxonomy): Eukaryota > Metazoa > Arthropoda > Insecta > Lepidoptera > Noctuidae > Orthosia > Orthosia incerta. The sequence goes on along the minus strand of OX411756.1, from coordinate 25,664,023 downwards.
CGCTACAAATTTGCAAAAGTGTGTATTCGCTTACTGATATTAAATTCATGTAAAGTTCTGAGACATGATAAACATTCGTTAATAGAAGTTCAGTGTTATATTTTAGTTTCGGGATGGCTTTCCCTCTTCCTACAACCTTCATTTCCTTCCCGTTTGCAACTTTTATCTTCAGGTCATTCCGTTGCCTTTTGTAATTTAACAATTTTCCGGCATCGTTCGTCATATGATTCGAGCATCCACTGTGCAAGTACCATCTGCATCGGTTCTTTTTCACCGTGTTTGCCATACTCAAGCATAGGTTCGCTCTTTTAGTAACTTTGCATTCAAATGCCTCACACACACACACACTGCATCACATTTAAAGCACTTGAATATTAATAATTTTTTAATGTTAAATTGCTATTTATTTTGCGCCATAGTAACTAGAACTTGCTCTCCATTTTGACCATTTTCAAAGCAATTGTGATTTTAAATGATCCACTTTCATTTCTTTTCCACTGTTGTCTATCGCCATAATAAATGGATTGTAATCTGACGATAAAGCGTTTAACAACATTGAAATTATTCACTCGTCAGATTTTTGCATCAATATCTGCAAGTTGTTGCGCCAAACAAATTATTTACGAAATATATTTATGGATAAATACGGTTTCATAATTTTATAGTCGGCATTGACATAAATCTCGTTGCAAACTGATTTCTGCCCCAGCCCTTGTCTTCGTAAGCCTCGCTGAGACTCACCCACACCTCACGTGCTGTCTTCATATTGTATACATGTGCGAAACATGCGGGCTCAAGCAACAGACATAAATCGTTCGGGCCTTCCTGTCAGTATTTTAAATTCTCTGGTTATCTCTGTATCTTCAATTACGTGGTACCAGTTTTTGAACTCCAAATAATTTCTCACTATAAATTTCCAGCTGGCAAAGTCTTCAGCACCATTCACTTTTCTTATTCTAAAAATTTTACCTGAATGTTCCTCGGCCGTGACGAAAATTTTCATAAGATTTTTCTGACACTTTATGACATTCATATTTTATTTTGTGTTCTAACTTCTAGGCGTTTTTGGAGCCTACAGCTGGGCTAGCCTAGGGTCAAGAGCCTATTTCATATGGAACACATTTAATAACACAATTATTCTAAAATACTAAAGAGACAAAGATATTTTATTTCAAGTAGGCCACCAAGCGGCACTTTTGAACGTTACATTAAATTTAAAAATAATAATAGTTGATTCTACCGTGCATTCGGAAAGTAGCTTGTAATGGAGAAGAATGCACAAGAAACTCTATAAATACTCTTTTAAAAAAAATAATGTTTTACAATATTTAGGTACATGAGTACATACCTTGATGAATGAAATTGAGTTTATACAATACAAATGTATGTATACAGTCTTCAGAAGGTCCAACAATACTTCAAAACAATAGTGTTCTGCATATCACTTGTTTTTGCGCCCTAGTGGATGTGGAGCAGGACTAGCATTTAGCAAAGCATTTTTATCAGTGATGTAATCCCCCAACTTATAATATGCCAGCCTGCATAGTGTGCGATTTATATAAGTTTTAAATTTCGTCTCATTCAGTTCAAGAATGTGGAGAGGAATTTTATTGTAACATTTTGTACAGTACCCCATGAAAGATGAGGCTACTTTAGCCAGTCTGAAACCTGGTTGAACTAATTGGTCCCTATTTCTAGTAACATAATTATGTCTGTCGCCGTTTTTACTAAAAGATGTAAATTCTTTCTCACGTACATGATGTTTTCATAAATATATTGACAAGGAACCGTCATGATGTTAATGTCCTTAAACAGTTCCTTAAACAGTTACTAGGAAAACATTTACTACTTGACGTATAAGACATACAAAAAACAAGGCGAGAAGTTCTAAACTTAAACTCTCATGTAGAAATGTGGGTATAACACCTCCATCAGTAATATCTACGTATCTAGATTAAAAATTTATATTATTTCTTGCCATGCTAAAAGATGACTAACTGGCCAATGCTCTACCGCAAATCAAACTGCTTGTCAACCAGAATTGCTACTATTCCAGTTGAATTAATTTATGCTAGGAATGTGATCTAATAACAAGTATGTGGGTAGTTATGTATATGAAACTAGTTGACCTACGCTGTCTAAAGTTTTAATTATTTAATCGGAATTTACTTATGGAAATATCAGCAAAGAAAGGTACGTCAGTCTTTGTATGCTTGTGTGCTCAGTTAATATCCCTGTTAATACTGAAGAAGAGGCTCCCCTGAGCCTCGCTGTAGACGGCAACACATGATTTCTGTGCCACCGTCTTACTTATTTTTTTTTTTTGCTTGGAGAAATGCTCATGCATACTGCGCTACCACGGGGAGATAGTGCAGTTATGTGGGACTCTAACCCACTAAAACTCCACGGTGTCCTTCAGTGCCACTTATGGCGGGAACACGGGCACGCGTTAGCACTCACCGAGAACCCGCCGCGGATGTCCGTCACCGGACCCTCCTTGGGGGGTACCCCCCACCACCGGCGCACCAGAACACACTGTACGCCGTGACCACCCCAGGGACCAATTCAGCACATGGGTGCCAGACGACCCCGTGTATGGCACCCTTGGTCCCACTGTGACGGGTCGAGGTCAATGGCCCCGCCACCTACCATTTTGCGGCCGCTGGGGATAGGGAGAGCGGCTAACGCTATACCGACACTCCTCCTCCCCTGCGGCCCCACCGCGTCCACCATCAGACGGTGGCGACCCCGTCTAGGCCGCAGAAGGTAGGGAGAGCGGCGCACCGCAATACCGGCACTCTCCCGCCGCGGCCTCCAACCCTCAGCCACGATATCGTATGGGACCTAAAAATCTCCATAAGACATCGCGGCCCGCCTCAGTTGCGATGTCGCCTGTTACCAAGCGGTACCGCAACGTACTAGTTGGCCGCTACGTCGTCGGCTTAATCGGCAAAAGCCCTGACGACCGGTCCCTCCTCGGGTTCCTCTTCGCTTCACCGTGGGTGACCAAGCCACGGTTACTGAGCTCCCCCGCCTCGACAAAGCGGGAACCCACCGGGGGGCCAAGGTAAGAACCTGGAATCACTTTGTGAGTGGAGAGTGTCCCCAGTCTGAGCACTCATGTCTCCGGGCTAATATATACCTAGATGATTAGTCCATTTCAAAACATTGCTTGTGTTAGTACTTTTAATTAATTGAAAATCTTTTTGGAAATTGGAATCAAAATCTGCACTCATAAATAGGTAGGTATGGACAACTCTGGAATTGCCATAAAAGATTGCTAATGAATTTAATATCATTCTGTATAAGCCCTATACACCGTGAAATTTAAGTGGTTTTTTTCCCGCGGCAGAACGACTTGCCTTTAGGAGTACTTTCGAAGCATAGAGTTAAAGTAAAAAAATAACGATGTTTTTGTTTTAAAATAATTTAAAAAATATTCATCAACTCGTAAAAGTGAGTAACAATAGTAACTTGTAGGTACTAGGTACTATTCGCGTCACCACCGTATTATTCACCGTAGTACCTAGTACCTACAAGTTACTATTGTTACTCACTTTTTCGAGTTTATGTTTTTTTTTTTTTATTATTTTAAAACAAAAACATCGTTATTTTTTTACTTTAACTCTATGCTTCGAAAGTACTCCTTAAGGCAAGTCGTTCTGCCGCGGGAAAACAACCACTTAAATTTCACGGTGTAGTATCAAAATTGTATATATTAAGTGTCTATCTTGAGTTGATAGTGAGCTACCACTGCTAGACTACTAAAGTCCCTGAGTGAAATAAATCATAAATATTAATATACCTGCTTACCTAGATCTGCTACTAAGAACAATTTTTCATTCAATAATAATGATACTTCGCAGCAGTAATGCTGCTAAATCCATTTTGGTTTTATAAACTCACACCCTTTCAATCTCGACACTGTTTAGGATTTCCCTAGCAGATTCTATATTTTAAATTTATATTGCTAAACAGCGTCGAGATTTTTATATAAGGCCCTTCATATTGACTTACCATCTTATAATTTATACGATTCTTTTTCTCTGGTATCCCTTGCGGGGCGGCTGAGTTCGGCGGCTTATGCTGTTGGAAAGATTCGTCGGTTAACGGATGTGGATACCGCCAGACTAGTCTATTTTAGTTATTTTCATAGTATAATGTCTTACGGTATCTTACTATGGGGAAGGGCTGCAGACATTGAATAAATTTTTATTCTGCAAAAACGAGCCATCAGAGCGATATACAATCTTCGCCGGCGTGATTCTCTAAGGGAACTGTTTAAGGACATTAACATCATGACGGTTCCTTGTCAATATATTTATGAAGACATCATGTACGTGAGAAAGAATTTACATCTTTTTAGTAAAAACGGCGACAGACATAATTACGTTACTAGAAATAGGGACCAATTAGTTCAACCAGGTTTCAAACTGGCTAAAGTAGCCTCATCTTTCATGAAAGTTAACATTTTGTACAGTACCCCATGGGGTACTGTACAAAATGTTACAATTTTCAAACTACAAAATTCCTCCCCACATTCTTGAACTGAATGAGACGAAATTTAAAACTTGTTTAAAACGCACACTATGCAGGCTGGCATACTATAAGTTGGGGAATTACATCACTGATAAAAATGCTGCCACATCCACTAGGGCGCAAAAACAAGTGATATGCAGAACATTATTGTTTAGAAGTATTGTTGGACCTTCTGAAGACTGTATGAACATATTTGTATTGTATATACTCAATTTCATTCATCAAGGTATGTACCTAAATATTGTATTTTTTTTTAAGATTAATTATGGAGTTTCTTATGCATTCTTCTCCATTATAAGCTACTTTCTGAATGCACGGTAGAATCAACTATTATTACTTGTAAATTTTAATATAACGTTCAAAAGTGCCGCTTGGTGGCCTACTTGAAATAAAATATCTTTGTCAGTTGTATCCTAATACTAATACGATTTTTGCGACACAAAAATGTATTCTATGCAACATAATGCAATAAGATTAACGTGGTATCTATTAGCCAATCTATCATAGTCAAACTAATTAGATATGCAATGCTGCAGTTTGTCAATTAATTACTATATATTAGGTAATAACTCTTCCTATTAATTAGGTGATGGCAAGGGATACTATTAAGTAGTTATTAGTGTTCCAAGAGAGGATCCTTAAACATTTAACGTAGTGTGTCTATCTAGTACTGTTATGTCTGTACATCGATTTAATAGTAGCGTGTTATACCCAATATTTTTATGTCTGTTTGGCGCAAAAGACGAGAGGCGTAAGTTCGTTTTTCCGAGACGGTCAAAAAATGTTATTAAGATTTTAACTGATTTACCAGAAAGGAGGAAGGAGGGTTCTATGTTCGACTTTGTTTGTTTTTTTTTTTTATATTCACCGATATCTCCGTTAATTATGGACTGATTTTGAAAATTATTTTTTTGTTTGAAAGTGTATGTGATAAAGATAAAGATATTTTATTTTGCAAATATGGTTACAGTACAATGGTGATATAGGGAATAGGTCCAGCCATATTTTACCAATAGGCATGCAAAACTTACAAAATTATAAACTAATCTACTAAACTTAAACAGACAAAACAAAGAAAAACAAAAACCAAGCATGATTCTTATTTTTTAACATTATTAACAGCAAGTTTCAATATTTTTTTCACTTAGGAATTCTGTTACGCTATAATATGCTTTGATTGTCAAAAAGCTTCGAAGCTTTTTTTTAAATAACGATAACGGCGATTCTTTCCAACTTTTCGGTATTTTATCATATATGACCGCAGCCATGCAGTAAACACTTTTGCGCATTAGTGCTGTCTTAGCGGACTGGTGACACAGTAGGGTATTGTCGCGTCTATTACGTGAAACTACATCGGCAAGACGTTTAAAACGACTTGGGTTCAACTTAACAAACACAGCTACTTCTAACTCTAGAATTCTAGTATGTACAAACATGGTAGTGTCAGTATTTTATACTGTTTAAAGTATGGCATGAAACTGTCGGTAGTTTTATGCTTAAACATCGAAAAAGCTGTTTCTTTTGCGGTTGAGTTACCCCAAAATATTATTCCATATCGTAGGTGGGATTCTGCTGTACCATAGTAGGCAGTAAGGAGTGCATCCGTGTGTATTATTGAAGATAATGTATGTAAAGCATATGAGGATTTACTTATTTTCTTACATAAAACATTAATGTGTGATTTCCAGTTTAGTTGTTTATCTATTTCGAGACCCAGGAATTTTGTAGATTCAACTTCTTCTACAACATCATTATTGTATTGTACATTAAGGGTCATGCTAGGTATCCGTTGGCTGAAATGTATAACTTTTGTTTTACTCAAGTTTATTTTTAAATTGTTTTATCTAACCAGTTTACTATTAATTTTAAAGATTTATTGATGTCACTTTTATAGGTCTCTACACTTTTGCAAGGTATTGTAACGGTACTATCATCCACAAACAGTGTAACTGGTTGTTCAATGCATTCAGGTAAGTCGTTAATGTACAATATAAATATAGAAGGACCCAGTACACTCCCCTGTGGTACTCCAAACTTAACTTGACGCTCTGAAGATCGCAACACCTCTTCTTCTTATTTGCTGTATTAATTTGGTTAATTTCAGTTATTTGTATTCTATTTTTTAAGTAAGATTCAATTAAATTAAGAACATTGCCTCTAATACCATAGGCTTCAAGTTTTGTTAACATAGTAGTATGATGCAAGTAATCAAATGCCTGGGTCATATCGCAAAATATGCCACAGACAGGTCTACGATCATCGACATTGTTAATAACATTGTATATGAAGTCAATATTAATTGTCCTATGTAGTCTAAATATAGCCATATTAATTGTCCTATGTAGTCTAAATCCTTTCTGTTCCTCACTCAAAATGTTATATTTTTCAACAAATGAATACAATTCCTTATATATATAATTCTCAAATATTTTTGAAATTACGGGAATAAGTGAGATGGGCCGATAAGATTCCATTAGTTCTCTATTTTCCTTCTTATACAGTGGCTTTATAATTGATGTTTTTAAGGCATCTGGGTAGACACCAGCGCTAATACTTAGGTTAATTAGATGACTTAAATGACCGCATATTTCCATTGATACGTGTTTTAATATTTTTGTAGCAATACCATCGTATCCTGCTAGTATTATTTAATGACATTATTATTTTGTGTATAACTAATGGAAGACTAGGTGCCATGAACATAGATTTACTATTGATGTTTATTTTAAATGATTTAGATTTGTTGGTGACATAGTTATTATATGCCTCAGCGATGCACTTGGGATTTGATAGAATTTTATTTTTTACCTTAATTTTATTGATACTACGTTTAGGGAAATTATACTTTGCGCCGTTAATAATTTGCCAAGTAGTTTTAGACTTATTTTCAGATGCTTTTATTTTGTGGTCATTTTGTGCCTTTTGTGTCAAACGAATATATTTTTTATGTAACTTTGAATAGTTTGAAAATCTGGTTTTATTATTTCTGTTAGGATTTAACCTTAACTGCCACAAGAGATTTCTTTTTTTTTCGACTACATAATTTGATTCCTCTAGACAACCACTTTGGTTTCTTCATTATATCTACTTTAATTAATTTAATTGGAAAACATAAATCGTAAATAACTTTGAATGTATCGAGAAATGTATTAAACGCTACATTTGGATCATCCGTGTCATACATCTCCGAAAAAGAAAGGCTTTAAGTAATTTTTGAATTTCGCTATGTTTTCTATATTATAATCTCTTCTAGCCGCATACCAATAGTTTATATCATATATTGTTTGCACTGGACAATGAAGCAGCTGTGCTGTATGATCGGACAACGCAAACTCTAAGACATCAGTTTTAGATGATTTACTAAAATTATGCGCAAAATTGTCTAAACATGTCAAGCTGGCCATGCGAGTCGGTTGTCTTAATGCTAGTTTTAAGTTATAACTCGTCAACAGACATTCAAATGCATGTGTGTGACTGTTTTGTTTAAGCACATCTATATTAAAATCACCATCGATAACAATGTTCTTATAGCGTGAACGAGATATTTCTTTCAAAAGAGTTTCAAGTTTATCCAGACAGTAGTTAAGATTATTCACGTTTGGTACCCTATATATTCAGACAACGATTGTTTTATAATCGGTAAGCTCAACAGCAATTCAAATATGCCTAAAGATGATAAATGCGATATTCTGGGCAATTTCTTCCATTGAAGACCGTTTCTCACAAGGATGCCTGTGCCTGATGATGTGCCAAAATTGGTTCCATTTTAATTTAGTGAAGATCTGATGAAGAACTTCAGAGATATACAACAGAAATCTTCGATAAATACCGGCAAATCTCTCTAAATTGCTGCAATTGCATGTCTGTTTATTGTTTATACCATTTCATAACATAACATCATGCCAGTACGCTCTAAAAGGGATACGCAGATGTGTACAGTTCACCTTTGTATACTCTCATTTCACCGGTGATGTTCAGTTTCATGATATTCGGGTAATCTATTCTGGCATTATAGGTGCCTTACTTAACCGCATTTTATTTTATCATCTGTTCTTAGTTTGATAGTTGTTAGTGTCATACCACCGTACCTCGGAAAGCACGTAAAGCCATTGGTCTTGCACCTGACCTTGTCGGATTGCCGTCCAATCGGATTATATCAGTAACGGGATTGAGAGTGCACCTGTGTTTGCGCACACCCTTGCGTATAAAAAAATGAAAATGTTTTAATTCAACTAAACCATACACAGGTACTTTTGAATTATTAAACAAAATATGAATAACACATTCACAAGCGTCAGTAGGTCTCCATGGAGAAGAATGTGCAAGAAACACCACGGTCACTCTTTTCCGTCAGTTTTAATTAATATTATTTGGTTTATCATCATCAGCCTATTAATGTCCCCACTGCTGGGACACAGGCCTCCTCTCTGTGAGAGGTAATGGACCGTAATCCACCAAGCACCCTTGCGTATAAAAAAATGAAAATGTTTTAATTCAACTAAACCATACACAGGTACTTTTGAATTATTAAACAAAATATGAATAACAAATTCACAAGCGTCAGTAGGTCTCTATGGAGAAGAATGTGCAAGAAACACCACGGACACTCTTTTCCGTCAGTTTTAATTACAATTATTTGGTTCATCATCATCATCAGCCTATTAATGTTCCAACTGCTGGGACACAGGCCTCCTCTCTGTGAGAGGTAATGGACCGTAATCCACCAGGCGGGCCCAGTGCGGATGTCATTATTTGGTTACATCATTATTTTCTTGTTGGGCAAATACATATATGTGAGAACTATGTAAAAAGACGTGCACGTAAAAGTGTCTAGAGTAAAACAAAAAATTCAAAAATAAAATAAGTACGTCATTAAAAGCAGGCCGGAACAGTCAAGATTATGACCAATTCCAACTGATGGCACCCATTCACGAACATGACGCATGCACTGGCATCACTCAGCTCAACCATCATGAAGGGAACCAAACGATCCAATACATGTGCCACCATTAGAGAGATAATTGAGAGAGCATGACACAATCTCAACTGCCAGGGCACACACAAGTCAACGAACGACACATAAGTACAGTAAATAGTAGATTTACAATTGGTGCATCATACTCACACATGTGCTGTGCAGTTATATAATACTAAAAGAAATTGAGTTAATACAATACAAATATTTTCATACAGTCTTCTGCAGGTCCAATAATTCTTCAAAACAATAATGTTCTGCATATCACTTGTTTTTGCGCCCTAGTGGTTGTGGAGCAGGACTAGCATAGAGCCAAGCATTTTTATCAGTGATGTAATTCCCCAGCTTATAATATGCCAGCCTGCGTGCATTTTATAACCTGTATAGGTGTACTTGGCTAATCTCTGTTAAGATTGGCCACCGTAGCCGAAATTCGAAATCTGTGGAAGCAGGACGGCCTTTACTCGAAATGTTCACAGTAGTTCAGCAACATTCATCAGGGTTATGCAGAATTATAGGAGTTCGTCGTGGATTTGGTGACGACAGCGACTCTTGCTTTCCTGAAAGACATCATATCCTATTTTAAACCGACTTTCGAAAAAGGAGGAGGTTCTATGTTCGACTTCTTGTATGTTTTTTATGTATGTTCACCGATATCTCCGTCAATTATGGACCGATTTTGAAAATTATTTTTTTGTTTGATTGAATATGTTCCTAAATTGGTCCCATTTTAATTAGGTGAAGATATGATTTAGAACTTCGAAGATATACAACAGAACTCTTCAATAAATAACGGAAAATCTCTCCGGACTACTGTAATCGCATGTCGGTTTATTGTTTATACCATTTTATAACATAACATCACGCCAGTACGCTCTTAAGGGGTAAGCAGATCTCTCATTTGATCGGTTTTGTTCAAGTTTCATAAAATTCGGGTAATCTATTCTGGCGTTATAGGAAACTTACTAAACAACTTGCCTATTAGGTAGGTACAACTAAAAGGTGAAAAAAAAAAACTTTTTTACAAAAAAATAGTACCGGTTTTTAGTCGATTTTTTTGCGTTACAGACACCGACTTCAAAAAATAAAGTTATTTTTCACTTTGTAGTTTTCTTACTTGGAAGTCGGTAGTATTTTTTTGTAATAAAGTTTTTTATAAGTTTGAGATTCAAACTTAAAAGTGGCTCGGAACATTCCGCGTGTCGCTGCGCATTAGCAAATTCATGTGGGTTTGGCAGTGGTTTGGCATGTGGGTTTGGCAGCACTTCACACCCGTCGTTAATTCAAATTCAAAATATTTATTTGCCAGAAAATACATTTTTTAACATGGAAAGATCTTAAAGCCTGAACGTTATTGTATTCTGCCTGCAAGCAAGAGTACAAATTACTTTCAACAATAAAGTCATTAAGTTTTTAGACATCATACCCAAGACACAATTGTAAACATTAGATAAAAAGAGAATCGGACCAAACCAAAACAACATTGATACATTCCTATACTTTCAATTGTCAGATTATAAAATTTTAAAAAAAGAAAATGTCTATAATTAAAATTAAACATACCAATAATTAAAATTAAATGTCAATCAAATATATTTAAATGTCAATAACTAAAATTCCAATACTTTCAATTTTCACATTATAAACTCGACATTAATTAATCAAAACAAAAAATACAATAAAATCAATTAACATGTCAATAATTAAAATTAAAAATGTCAATCAAATAAATTAAAATGTCAACAACTGAAATTAAAAACGACAATCAAATTAAAATGTTTGTTTATAATGCTGATTTAACAATTGATCAATAAATATTTATGTAAGTTATTACAATTGTCATTTCAATTACTCATTTAATAAATAAATTATTCATTATTTATATTCTTAACAATAATGATTAGATATCATCTATAAATTCTTTAAGGCTATAGAAGCAACTTATTTGTAGACACTCTGTCAATTTGATTTTAAAAACATTACCCTGTAATAATTTTAACTCATTTGGTATGTTATTATATATCAATATACACGTATTATGCATATTTTTCTTGTAAATATCTTTATGACCAGATGAATGATATAATAGTTTGCGAAAATTATCCCTTTTTTGTCTTGGCACAACTTCGCTATATTGCATAAAATAATGCATGTGTTTCTTTTTAAAGATGCTGATGTCTCGTATGTACAAATATGTCTCGTATGTCGTATGTATAATGGCGGGTAAAATTGCCCTTGATAGGCACTCAAGGGCAAACGAGACATACGAGACATTTGCATCTTTACAAAGAAACACATGCATTATTTCAACCGCGGATCCGCGCCTTTTAATTGTTTTTGTAATTATGGCCTTAAACCGGTAAGTTTGATTCGTATTATAAGAGGTATAGAAGTTATGAACATTTTAGTACTCATTGGGTATCTCTATTTAAGGTTACACTAGTCGACGGTACGAACTATTTTGTGCGCGGGGTTAAAATGCCTGCTATCTCATCCGACAACTCGTGCGAAAGAAATAGATGCTGTGATGAGCAGTAAGAAGCTAGTTCGCGTCTGAATGAGCACTTTTGCAAGTTTATAGTGAAATGGATGATGATTTAAGACTAAAACGAGCGCGCGAAATTTTATAAACAGACCTTTGGGCGACTAGATATCATGAAAAAATTACTAAATGTATATTTTCAAAATAAAATGATTTGCATTGTTGAACTACTAATCTATCCCTTTATGGTGGCCGTTTTGCAATTTTCCTTCTTCTTATGGTATTTATTGCCGCCCAAAGATGCGTTAAAATTATTGTTGAAATATGGAACTTTCGACGCTCATAACTTTCAAATACTTTTATTTTTTACTTTTTTGTTTCCATACAGGGCTAGATAATGATGAGACGAATTGATATCATTTTTTATTTTGAACGTACATTGTCAAACAGTAAAGTAATCCCTAGACTACGATTGTATGGAAGAATTATCGACTAGTGTAACCTTAAGACTACTTTGTTTTAAAAGACATTGATAGTTTACTAAAAAGTTGTAGCAGCACCATTGCGGTGTTGCAACGCCACCACTTACGAACTAATGACATGACGTCACATAAATCCTGCATCGCGCAAGCAAAGTTTTCGGCGCGATTTGAACACATACAATAGTCCGACAATAATCGTTGGACAGTTGCCCGGACCGGCCGGACCAGACACAACACCCGTCTGGTCGGAGGATCCTCCCTTTTCTATGGAGGTTTGTGGGACATTTCATCCTGTTTCACATGCCCCCAAACTGGTGACCCCGACATATATATGAGCAATTCCGTGCTCAAATCCGAAATAATGATTATAACAAAAAATCAAACCGAGTTCCAAAATAAAAAACTACAAAGAGAAAAAAAAACTTAAAAAAAAATACTACCGACTGCCAAATAAAAACACTACAAAGTGAAAAATAACGATGACGTAAAAGTCGGTTACCATAACGAAAAAAAATGGTAGCTACCAAATACTTAGGTAGGTAAAGGTAGTATTTTTTTGTATAAAGTCTAATTTATTTTCACTTTTTAGTTGTACCTTATAGGCAAGTTCTTTAGTAAAAATATTACCCGAATATCATGAACCTTGGACATAACCGGTGAAATGAGAGTGTACCAAGGTGAACTGTTCACATTTGGATTCCCCTTTAGAGAGTACTGGCGTGATGTTATGTGATGAAATAGTATAAACAATAAACCAAACTGCGATTGCAGCAATCCCGAGAGATTTGCCGTCATTTATTGAAGAGTTCTGCCGAAGTTAAGAATTGCCGGAATATTTGCGAAGTTCTTCATCAGATTTTCACCGAATTAAAATGGGAAAAATTGGTCCAATTCGGTACAATGACCTTAAAAAAAGAATTTTCAAAATCTGTCCACAATTGACGGCGAAATAGGTGTAAGTAAACAAAAAACAAAAAACAATCATAAAGTCGAACATAGAACCTCCTCCTTTTTGGTAAGTCGGTTAAAAAGGTGATGTTTATGAATTAAAAAAGAACGAATGGACATATATGCGTCACAAAGTATTTATGTCCACATAAATACTTTGTGACGCATATGCGGGCCATGGCTACTAGAATTGCCGCATCACAAAAAACATATCAAAATAAAAATGTAAGTAGAATCCTGACAAGTCCGACAGAAATCAGACACTTCTTTGCAAATTATTCTTATTTACTTGCGAAAACTGGTTATAAAACTACAATTAATTATTTTATTTAAACAAGCTGATGGTATTAAATCACACTCAATTATAAAGGCGAAAGTTTGTGTGTGTGTGTGTTTGTATATTTGTGACTTTTTCACACTCAAACGGCTGGACGGATCTGGATAAAATTTGGCACAGAGATAGATTATAGTCAGGAATAGCACATAGGATACTTTATTCCTGGAAAATGTTCCTTTGGGTAATTTTTTGACATTTACGCGGGCAAAGCCGCCGGCAGAAGCTAGTATGTCATAAATGTATATTGAGTTTGTTGCTCATAGTGCGAATCGTACGACATTTCCGTACAGTCAGTATCAGTCTTCCTGGTTGTTTGCAAAGGTTCAAATAGCCTAGTGTTGATGGCTTCAAAATGGGAGAATAATGTCATTGGTAGTTGGGATTAGTCATAACTTAGCTACCTCAGCCTGTTTTAATTACTTATTGTACTTTTGTGTTGTTTGTTTTACTCTAGACGCTTTTATGTGCACGCCTTTTTACATTGTCCTCACAAATAGGTATGTCATTTTCCAACAAAATTTAAGACGACGACTAACGCCAACGACCTTGAGGGAACAAAACGCGCACTCGTTTAACACCCGCGCGACCCAAAATTTAGTAGTTTTTTGTACTTTCCTTATTACTCTATGACTTAAAAAAAAAAGCCTCAGATCAAAATGTAGATAGTTAAATTATCTTTGAGATGGTGTTGATTTCATTAAAATACGCCCAGCGATTTTGGTGTGATTGTCGTGTTTTTGTCCGTTTTAGACATAACTTTACAAATTAGTTACACTTTGTTATACAAATAAAACTCCAAATTTGCTTAGATCAAATTATTAAGAAAATAGTCTAATATAACATATATTTTTTTCAAAGCGACTAGCCATTTAGACGTGATTCTCATTTTAAAATCAGCTACTCAAGGGAATCGGCGCCTTAATCAAATACTGTATAGTATGTTTGGCTACAAAATGTTACTGATGGAAAAGAGTGTCCATGGAGTTTCTTCTCCTTAGAGTCGCTTGCGAATTTGCAACTAGCTTGACAATTCAAAAGTACCTTTAAATGGTTTGATTGCAATACATGATTTTGAATTGAGTTTGATTGCTGGCCGTGATTTCGAACCAAAATTCCTAGACAAGTTCTATCATCGAAAACGTGCTGATAACGATTGCCAAAAAGGCAAATTATAAACAATTTTGTTGTTGAAAGTACCCGCATTCACATTTTTTCAAGCATTTGGGATTCAACGGAAATAGTTTTTGGTATTCAACGACAATAAAACGTAATACACTTGCATTTTTTAAAGTTGGGTTCCTAAGGAAATATATGATGATGTTTTGTGGGACCCAACGTCAAAAACATTAAAATGGGATTCAAAACTGGGATCCAACGAAAATAAATCAAATTGTGGAGATATCGCTTGTCAATCACCAGACACTTGTCCAAGGACTTTGGACAGGATTCCGCTTTTATTTTTGGTGTACAGTAAAGTATGAACAATACAACTGTTTTCTTAATGTCTCTCGACAATCAACGCATTTCCGAATATAAAAAATGCTAATTTCCATGTCCACCAATTATTAGATTTATCGTGTATAATAATTTGAATTCATAACTAAGTACTTTATTGTTGTTTTGTTTTGATTTCCGTGTGAAATGTATAGAGCTGAAAATAGCAGTTTTAGCAGCTTTCCTCCCATTTTTAAAATATAATACTTTATGTTAAAAGTCAGTTAAAAAGAGTATTAGAGTCTTAGAGAGTAGAGAGCGAGTAGTAGAGCAAATTTAAAAAAATATCAGTATAGCAACCCCAAAAACTAGTATGCAATACCTGGAATAACCTAATTTGATACTTTAGAATTATTTATATTACTTCGTCTGAATGAAAATACTATCGGTACATTTAGGTAGGTAATACTTTAGATATATCAATCTGAATAAAAAAGCAACAGTTTTCTATAAAAATTTTGGTTTATTCACTATCAATCAAAATCTGAATCTAAGACTTCCATGTGAAAAGATTCATAAGAGGAATCATTATTTTCTACATTAATAATTAAACTTTTTAAATTATTAAATAGAGAAAATGTTTTTACAAAAAGATAAATAGTGATTACGAACTAAAACAAAATATCAACTTAGTCAACGTCATACGGAAAATTGGGGTTGGCATTGCCATATAAAAAGTTTGCAAATAATTCGAGTGTCTACTTTCGTTTGCCATACTCTATCAACTCTATATACTTCCAAGTTGATTGAGAACGTCCGGTCTGCACCAACTGCAAAGGGCAACTGATATCAATCCGACGACTGACGTAACACGAAGTTTACCGAGGGACATTAAGAAAATATTTGTACCTCCCTATTATATTCTACAATTTCAGTTAAAATACGTCCACTGCGGGACACATGCCCTCAAATATCACCACATCAACCGGTCTCATTCTTCTTGTATATAGCGTTTTCTTTTTTCAATTTGTAATTATTTTCATGACCATAACCCCAACATGGCAAAAGAAAACCTTAGTCTGGAAATAGCTATGGCCTGGGACAAAATTACATTAGTTAAAAAAATACTACCGACTTCCAAATAAGAAAACTACAAAGTGAAAAATAATTTTATTTTTGGAAGTCGGTGTCTTTCGTAGGTACCATTTGTTTGCGTTATGGACACCGACATCCAAAAATAAAGTAATTTTTCACTTTGTAGTTTTATTATTTGGAAGTCAGTAGTATATTTTTGTGAAAAAGTTTTTTTTAATTTTCACTTTTTAGTTGTACCTATCTAAGAGGCAAGTTGTTTAGTAAGTATCCTATAATGCCAGAATAGATTACCCGAATATCATGAAACTTGAACAAAACCGATCAAATGAGAGATCTGCTTACCCCTTAAGAGCGTACTGGCGTGATATTTTGTTATGAAATGGTATAGACAATAAACAGACATGCGATTGCAGCAGTCCTGAGAGATTTGCCGTTATTTATTGAAGAGTTCTGTTGTATATATTCGATGTTCTTCATCAGATCTTCACCAAATTAAATGGGACCAATTTCGGAATATATTCTTTCAAACAAAAAATAATTTTCAAAATCAATCCACAATTGACGGAGATATCGGTGAAGATACATAAAAAAACTTACAAGAAGTTTAACATAGAATCTCCTCCTTTTTCGAAAGTCAGTTAAAAATCAAAATATAGTTACTTGAATCATCGCACTGTTGTACTTCTGTAGGTCAAAGAAGAGCATCTTCTTAATAAAAACAGATAAGAGAAAAAAGATACAAGCAACATTAAGTATCTAAAAAAAATATGTACAAAATCTAACACCATCGTCAACGTGAAGTCTTATTCAACAACGTAATTCAATAAAAATGCAAAAAAATAATGAATGAAACAAAAAAATAAAATGCTTGTAATGATTATTTATCTGACGATGAAACGAGACCTATCAAAAGGTCATGAAAAACCAAGAGAGTTTAGGTACTTATATTATTAATTTAAAAATATTTGTGTTTGGAAAACAATAATAATTTGCGGCTTCGTTGTTCTTGTTCTGTTCAGCTGTTGTGGATTTTGATTAAACATTATGGTAGGGGCGTATTACACTTTTTTTATTTTTTTTATTTAATTTAAAGTAAAATGGCGTTTAACCACTATCTCATCTGATGGTAAGCGAAGATTTTTTTTTTTTTTTTTATACTTTATTAGTAAGAACAAAATTCTTAATAATTAATTACGATCTAGCCTAAAAGACTAATAAGCAATTTAACTCTAACTTAATATGTTACGTGATAGATTATGTTAAAACTAAGAATAGTGTCCATTTGCACTTTTACACAAGTCCGCAGCACTTTCTTAGAGTCTGATATAATTTAAAACACTATGTTCATGTGTTATATGTATAGCACAGCATTTTCACTATTAATTATTCACTTTACACTACACTAATTCAAACGGTTTAGTTCTTTTTAGTCTACGCACTAAGTCTGTATTGTCTAGCAGCTGGATAGCCTCAACATTCACGTGTCGATGAAGTCTGTGTTCGTGGGCTTCAGCAAATTTTTGGATGATGGTGGTGACGAATTCCGTTTTAAGGTCACGGTGAAGATCGTCATTCCTTATGTACCAGGGTGCATTTACAGCATCCCTGAGCACTTTATTTTGGAATTGTTGGATTAGTTTGACGTTGCTTTGTTTAGTACAGCCCCAAAGTTGGATACCATACGTCCAAATTGGCATCAGTAAATGCTTATATATGGTTATTTTATTATGTATTGATAGACAGGATTTCCTTCCGAGTAACCAATACATACTTTTATAACGTATGTCGAGTTCCTGTCTTTTCTTTTTGACATGAGCTTTCCAACGCAACTTGGCGTCGAGAGTAATGCCAAGGTATTTAGCTGTATTAGCATAAGGCACTTGCATGCCATTTATGTAGATTGGGTGATAGTCCAAGTGTTTGTTTGTGAAGTCAATGTGAATTGATTTTGACTCATTCAGTTTGATCCTCCATTTTTGTGTCCAATCATAAACTTTATTCACAGCTAGTTGAACTTTTTCTACTGCTTCTCTGTGGCTTGATCCAGTAGCCATAATTGCAGTATCATCTGCAAAGGTCGCAATGGTGTTATTTTCCAGTTCTGGGATGTCGCATGTGTATAACAAGTACAAAATTGGGCCTAGCACACTTCCTTGAGGTACCCCAGCTTTAATAGCTTTTAGCTCTGAATATGCGTCTTCTTGCCTTATTCTAAACATTCTATTAGTTATATACGACTCTAGAATATCTGCAAAATCTGGTAGCATGCGTCTGAGCTTGAATATTAGACCCTTATGCCAAACTTTGTCAAAAGCTTGCGCGACATCTAAAAACACGGTGGCGCAGACTTCCTTATTTTCAAGTGTTTTTTCAATAATGTTTGTTATTCTATGTACCTGGTCTATTGTTGAGTGTTTTTCCCTGAAGCCAAATTGATGATTTGGAATAAGGTCTTTATTTTCTATTATTGGTTTTAACCGTTTCAACAACAGTTTTTCGAAAAGCTTTGATAACACGGGCAACAGAGAAATAGGTCTATATGATGATGCTTCATGGGGTGGTTTCCCTGGCTTCGCAATCATAATGACTTCAGCGACCTTCCATGGCTCAGGTACATATTTTAGGATAAATGCAGCATTGATAAGCTTGGTCAGCTTTACTATGGCTTTGCGTGGGAGATGTTTAAGAATTTCCCCTGTAATGAGGTCGTAACCCGGAGACTTTTTCGAGCTAATGTTATTTTGAATTTCTCTCATTACTTCTTTAGGAGTCACAAGCTTAATTCTTTGGTTTTGTGACAATCTTTCACTCTCAAGTATTTCTATCGAGCTTTCATTGGGTTGAAAAGTTTCTTCTAAGTGTTGAGCAAACCTTAATGCTTTTTGGTCATTGCTTATGGCCCATTTTCCGTCGCTATCTCTGATGGGTGGTATTTGTTCAATTGGTTTTTTCAGGTTTCTTGTAGCTTTCCAAAGGGAGTAATCCGTTGATTTGTCATTGGTTAGCTGCAAGAGTTTAGTATTCAGAGATTCCTCCTCAAACTGTAGAATTTTCCTCTTTAATCGTTTAGTTAGGTTATTTAGTGTTGTTTTATCTCGCGGGCACCTTGTTTGCTGCCACAGCTTCCTTTGTTTCCTTTTCTCAGATAGTAAATCTACAATTGCCTTAGGATAGTTAAATCCCTTATATTTACGTTTTAATTGCGGTGTGTTGTTCCACGCACATTGTTGGATATTAACAATATATTTGTTTACTTCTAAGTCAAGATGATCTTGCTTTTTTATCGGCGTTTTAAGGTCGATAATATTATCTAGATCAAGGGCAAAACTTTCCCAATCTGTAAACTTATTAACCAGGGTTAAGTGGCTTTCTTTAAGTAGGATTTTTTGACTAAGCATTAATATAATCGAGGAGTGGTCCGAGTTCATATGAAAACCTTCCTCCAAACGGATGTAGTTGGCGGATATATTTTTGCATATGAAAAAATCTATAAGATCCGGTATTTTCTGGTGGTCAGTGGGCCAGTACGTTGGTTTACCCGTGCTCATAACTTCTGAATTTGTTTCTTTAACTGCACTTAAGAGCTGCCTTCCCTTAGTTGTAGTAAGTCTTGAACCCCAATGCGTGTTTTTAGCATTAAAATCGCCGCCTAGGATAAATCTCTGGCCTAATAGTTCAAAGAGATGTAAATATCGTTCTTTTCTTATCATATGCCGTGGAGGACAGTATATGGCTGCAATAGACACGTGACAATATTTGGTTTTAACAGATACTGCCACAGCTTGAATGTCTTGTTCTTCATATTTACACTGCAAGTAGTGACTAATGTTGTCTTTGATTATAACCGCGCTACCTCCTCTGGCAGAGTTGTCAGGGTGGAGCGAATTATATACCATGTATCCTCTAAATTTGACAAAAGATTGTTTAGTAAAGTGCGTTTCGGAGACCAAACACACGTCTATATTTTCTGTGTCTAGGACCACCTGCAACTCATTTTGATGTTTGAGGAGTCCATTGGAGTTCCACGCCATTACTTTAAGAGTGTTATTCATTTTGGATGATTTAAAACAGCTGTTTTAGCGCTGGATTCTAGCTTCTCTAATCTCTTGTCAAATGAGGTAATATACTTTAAGATCTGATTAATCTTATCATCTAGATTCAAAGGCTGTAACCTTTGTTTTGTAGCTTCCGCGTAGGAAACAGTGTTTGTTACTTGCATGGGTTTTGCAGTTGACTGAACACTTGCTTTCTGTGCCTGTTTATCACGATTTTGTGGGGGAAGAGACTGCTGGGTAGTTGGTACCACAAGTTTCTTTTTAATATTTTTATTTTTCAGAATTTGTATCTGTTTAGCTACTTCACACCCTCTATAGTTGGCAGGGTGAGGAAGACCACAGTGAACACATTTTGGCTTCTCTTGCGGAGATTTGGTACAGTTGGCTGTAAGATGCTTACCAGTACATTTTACACACCTTGGCTCTTTTCTGCAATATTTATGAGTATGCCCATATGCCTGGCATCTCTTGCATTGGGGAATGAGTTTAGGATTTTTGAGTGGGTGTATTTCCATTTTACACCCTAAAATGTACTTTATGCCATAAATTTTGTTGACATCTTCGTCATTATTGAATGATAGAACGAACATATTGAGTGGTTCTTTACTCTTCCAGCTCAATTTGTTGTCTACGTTTTCTATTTTCAGTCCTTGTGATGTTAGATCGTCTTTGATACGATCAGGTTGGCAAGAGGAATGTAATTTCTTCACAACAACTCTAATTGGTCTAGCCTGCTTATTTTCGTACGAATGCCAATGGTATTCTTTTTCTGTCAAAAGCCTGGAAATTACTCTATAAGAGTCTTCTGTTTTGGCGTTCACCTTCACACAATCCCCATTCATCATTTTAGCGGTAAATGATTCGGCTGGTATGGTTTCGATTAGCGAGTCGTAGAACGATTGGTAGTTCTTAACTCCGTCTATTATGATTGGCGGTGGTGGGGGCACTTTTTTGACGGAAGTCTCTTTCGCATTTTTTTGTTTTTCTTCTTGTTGGGCACTTGATCCGGGTTGTTGTTTTGGAGAAAGGGAGGTGTTAAGCTTCCTCTTCTTCCTGCTCTTGGCCCTTATCCACTCAGTCTCTTTAGCGAGTTCATCCTCGTCTGTGCAATATTCAACGTCACTTTTAGTACGCTGGGAAAATATTGTTGTCTCGCTTTCCTGTTTTTTTAAGTGTTCTTCAGTTTCTTTTTTTTCCTTCAAGCAATTTAATTCTCCTCGAAGGGCTTGTACTTGGTCCTGTAAGCTATTAATGTGATCATTCAGTTTACGTACCATAAGTTGCAGGTTTTCTCTATCCGTTTTCTCCTGGATGTAACAGTCATACAACCGCTTTTCCAGGTCAGTTTTTATCTTAAATGACTGTGCAGCCATTATTTAGTTGTTAGGGCGAGTTAAACACCTAAACAATAAATTATTGTAAGCACTTCATGTTTTCCGCACTTGTAACTAGGTCATGGCAATGACCCCGATAGATCGACGTATGTACACCGCGGTGACGCGACGGTGTTGTGCTGCGTCTGCAGAAAACTCTTAACTAGAGCACGCGCGCGCGATCGTACGTCCGTTCACTATTGTAATTAAACAACAACTGGTAAGCGAAGATGTGATTGACAGTGAAGCACGCTTGCCTAGAAGTAACCTATTCACTCTTGACTTATAGACCTCTAGATTGTAGCCATTCACTGACACTATTACGTTTTCCGTAACAAGCAACTATATAAAGTATTCTTATAAGCAAGTTAGGCAATTAAAATCCAGTCGACAAAGAGATGTTTAGTTAAATTGAACCTTCATCTGTGTATCTAGAAAGGAAACGAAGCATGTCAAATTGTACCGAAACAAAATCCAAACTAGTTATTTTTATGAATAACATGAATAACGTAACACAATTATTTTTAAATATATCTCAATAAGTAAACCAAAAAGAAACTGTGACAAACGATGTACATTTAGAAGTTTTTTGAATAAAACATACTATACCCAATATAGCGATGCCTAGCGGAGGCCTATGTCCAGCAGTGGGCATCTTTTGGCTGATATTATAATGATGCTGATATTCGCTGGAGCAAAAAATAAAAGGTAAACAAACCATAGGCAAGGTTTTTACAGTGACTTCTTTGCTGTAACTAAAATAACGGACTGTCTCTAGGATCGATTGGTCGACACTTCCCCAGGTCTCTTTCAATAATACCACTATCCCTTTAAATCACATTGTGAAGAACTTGGGGATTTACATCGACAGCACTCTATCCTGGACCAAACAACTGCAGGAAGTCAGTCGAAAACTGTTTGCGTCTGCGGGCTCCCTGAGACGGCTTCGTAATTTTCTTCCCATAACCACTAAAGTTGCGATAGCACAATCTCTTCTTCTCCCTATCTTAGACTATGCTGATGCCAGCTATCTTGATCTGACCCAAGACCAATTGGATAAGCTTGAGCGACTTCAAAATCTCTGTATCAGGTTCATATTTGGCTTGCGCAAGTATGACCACGTTTCTGAATTTCGTACTAAGCTCAAATGGCTTCCTATTCGCCTTCGCCGGTATGCCCACATACTTTCTATGCTTTATAATGTACTTTTTAATCCTTTTACTCCTTTTTATCTTAAAGAACGCTTTCAGTTCCTCTGTGACACCCATTCTAGGTCCTTGAGATCATCGGAAAATCTAAAATTATGTATTCGTATGCATTCCACTTCCTTCTTTGACAAATCTTTCACGATTCAATCAGCTCGGTTGTGGAATGCACTACCTATTGAAATAAGACGTGCTCAAACGCTGCCAACGTTTAAAAAATGGTGAAGGAGCATTACCTTTCACTATAATTTTTATTCTTCTCCTTTCTATGTTATATTTTATATGTATTAGTATATTTTTTGTAATATTGTATGTTTGTATTTTATGTTATTAAATCTAAGTAGTATATAATTTATGATAATTTGTACACTGACAGCCCTAAATTCTGTTCCTATCGTTCTGTCCATCCAAAGGTTGTCTGTAAGAGATTGCCTAGTGCGATAAGACCGCCCATTGTACACTTGTTATTGTGAATGTTTGTCCTGTATGTTTTTTTGTGGTGTACAATAAAGTATATAATAATAATAATAATAATAAAATCATCAAAAATATCATGCGAAGATGTTTATTGCATACAAAAACCAAAAACACACATGCACAAATATGCCAAACGTTTAAATTATTATTTTGTTAACTGTATTTTAGAAACATATCAATATTTTTAATGTATTAACAAAAAAATTGGTATAGTTAAAACCAAAACCACTAGTCCTAGAGTTCGGTACTACTGATAATAAATTAAAGAGTGCAACAAAGTTAACCATTTTGCGTTGTATGGTTGTATTTTTTTTTTTATTTGTGATGGGTTTGCTCTTGACTCTAGTCTAGGTCAAAGGTGACAGAGACAGAGTCGACGATGGAGTGAGCTTACCCAGAAGAAGCCTGTTCACTCTAACTTTGAAGAGATTCAGGTTGAATGCATGCGAAAACTGGTTATAAAACTACAATTAATTATTTTATTTAAACAAGTTGATGCTATTAAAATCACACTCAATTATAAAGGCGAAAGTTTGTGTGTGTGTGTTTGTATATTTGTGACTTATTCACACTCAAACGGCTGGACGGATCTGGATAAAATTTGGCACAGAGATAGATTATAGTCAGGAATAGCACATAGGATACTTTATTCCTGGAAAATGTTCCTTTGGGTAATTTTTTGACATTTACGCGGGCAAAGCCGCCGGCAGAAGCTAGTATGTCATAAATGTATATTGAGTTTGTTGCTCGTAGTGCGAATCGTACGACATTTCCGTACAGTCAGTATCAGTCTTCCTGGTTGTTTGCAAAGGTTCAAATAGCCTAGTGTTGATGGCTGCAAAATGGGAGAATAATGTCATTGGCAGTTGGGATATTAGTCATAACTTAGCTACCTCAGCCCTTTTTAATTACTTATTGTACTTTTGTGTTGTTTGTTTTACTCTAGACGCTTTTATGTGCACGCCTTTTTACATTGTTCTCACAAATAGGTATGTCATTTTCCAACAAAATTTAAGACGACGACTAACGCCAACGACCTTGAGGGAACAAAACGCGCACTCGTTTAACACCCGCGCGACCCAAAATTTAGTAGTTTTTGTACTTTCCTTATTACTCTATGACTTAAAAAAAAAAG
This sequence comes from Orthosia incerta, assembly GCA_948252205.1. Classification (NCBI taxonomy): domain Eukaryota; kingdom Metazoa; phylum Arthropoda; class Insecta; order Lepidoptera; family Noctuidae; genus Orthosia; species Orthosia incerta. Next base: position 25,639,486 of record OX411756.1, on the reverse strand, counting down.
CCTCAGATCAAAATGTAGATAGTTAATTATCTTTGAGATGGTGTTGATTTCATTAAAATACGCCCAGCGATTTTGGTGTGATTGTCGTGTTTTTGTCCGTTTTAGACATAACTTTACAAATTAGTTACACTTTGTTATACAAATAAAACTCCAAATTTGCTTAGATCAAATTATTAAGAAAATATTTTTTCAAAGAAATACGACTAGCCATTTAGACGTGATTCTCATTTTAAAATCAGCTACTCAAGGGAATCGGCGCCTTAATCAAATACTGTATAGTATGTTTGACTATAAAATGTTACTGATGGAAAAGAGCGTCCGTGGAGTTTTTCTCCTTAGAGTCGCTTGCGAATTTGCAACTAGCTTGACAATTCAAAAGTACCTTTAAATAGTTTGATGGAAATAAATGATTTTGTATTGCGTTTGATTGCTGGCCGTGATTTCGAACCAAAATTCCTAGACAAGTTCTATCATCGAAAACGTGCTGATAACGATTGCCAAAAAGGCAAATTATAAACAATTTTGTTGTTGAAAGTACCCGCATTCACATTTTTTCAAGCATTTGGGATTCAACGGAAATAGTTTTTGGTATTCAACGACAATAAAACGTAATACACTTGCATTTTTTAAATTTGGGTTCCTAAGGAAATATATGATGATGTTTTGTGGGACCCAACGTCAAAAACATTAAAATGGGATTCAAAACTGGGATCCAACGAAAATAAATCAAATTGTGGAGATATCGCTTGTCAATCACCAGACACTTGTCCAAGGACTTTGGACAGGATTCTGCTTTTATTTTTGGTGTACAGTAAAGTATGAACAATACAACTGTTTTCTTAATGTCTCTCGACAATCAACGCATTTCCGAATATAAAAAATGCTAATTTCCATGTCCACCAGTTATTAGATTTATCGTGTATAATAATTTGAATTCAGAACTAAGTACTTTATTGTTGTTTTGTTTTGATTTCCGTGTGAAATGTATAGAGCTGAAAATAGCAGTTTTAGCAGCTTTCCTCCCATTTTTAAAATATAATACTTTATGTTTAAAGTCAGTTAAAACGAGTATTAGAGTCTTAGAGAGTAGAGAATGAGTAGTAGAGCAAATTTTAAAAAATATCAGCATAGCAACCCCAAAAACTAGTATGCAATACCTGGAATAACCTAATTTGATACTTTAGAATTATTTATATTACTTCGTCTGAATGAAAATACTATCGGTACATTTAGGTAGGTAATACTTTAGATATATCAATCTGAATAAAAAAGCAACAGTTTTCTATAAAAAATTTGGTTTATTCACTATCAATCAAAATCTGAATCTAAGACTTCCATGTGAAAAGATTCATAAGAGGAATCATTATTTTCTACATTAATAGTTAAACTTTTTAAATTATTAAATAGAGAAAATGTTTATACAAAAAGATAAATAGTGATTACGAATTAAAACAAAGTATCAACTTAGTAGCGTCATACGGAAAATTGGGGTTGACGTTAGTATGACATTGCCTTAAATACAGTTTGCAAATAATTCGAGTGTCTACTTTCGTTTTCCATACTCTATCAACTCTATATACTTCCAAGTTGATTGAGAACATCCGGTCTGCATACTCTGCATCAAGTGCAAAGGGCAACTGATATCAATCCGACGACTGACGTAACACGAAGTTTACCGAGGGACATTAAGAAAATATTTGTACCTCCCTATTATATTCTACAATTTCAGTTAAAATACGTCCACTGCGGGACACATGCCCTCAAATATCACCACATCAACCGGTCTCATTCTTCTTGTATATAGCGTTTTCTTTTTCAATTTGTAATTATTTTCATGACCATAACCCCAACATGGCAAAAGAAAACCTTAGTCTGGAAATAGCTATGGCCTGGGACAAAATTACATTAGTTAAAAAAATACTACCGACTTCCAAATAAGAAAACCACAAAGTGAAAAATAACTTTATTTTTGGAAGTCGGTGTCTTTCGTAGGTACCATTTGTTTGCGTTATGGACACCGACATCCAAAAATAAAGTAATTTTTCACTTTGTAGTTTTATTATTTGGAAGTCAGTAGTATATTTTTGTGAAAAAGTTTTTTTTAATTTTCACTTTTTAGTTGTACCTATCTAAGAGGCAAGTTGTTTAGTAAGTATCCTATAATGCCAGAATAGATTACCCGAATATCATGAAACTTGAACAAAACCGATCAAATGAAAGATCTGCTTACCCCTTAAGAGCGTACTGGCGTGATATTATGTTATGAAATGGTATAGACAATAAACAGACATGCGATTGCAGCAGTCCCGAGAGATTTGCCGTTATTTATTGAAGAGTTCTGTTGTATATATTCGATGTTCTTCATCAGATCTTCACCAAATTAAATGGGACCAATTTCGGAATATATTCTTTCAAACAAAAAATAATTTTCAAAATCAATCCACAATTGACGGAGATATCGGTGAAGATACATAAAAAAACTTACAAGAAGTTGAACATAGAATCTCCTCCTTTTTCGAAAGTCAGTTAAAAATCAAAATATAGTTACTTGAATCATCGCACTATTGTACTTCTGTAGGTCAAAGAAGAGCATCTTCTTAATAAAAACAGATAAGAGAAAAAATATACAAGCAACATTAAGTATCTAAAAAAAATATGTAAAAAATCTAACACCATCGTCAACGTGAAGTCTTATTCAACAAAGCAATTCAATAAAAATGCAAAAAAATAATGAATGAAACAAAAAAATTAAATGCTTGTAATGATTATTTATCTGACGATGAAACGAGACCTATCAAAAGGTCATGAAAAACCAAGAGAGTTTAGGTACTTACTACTAGACTACTTAGAAAACAATAATAACTTGCGGCTTCGTTGTTCTTGTTCTGTTCAGCTGTTGTGGATTTTGATTAAACATTATGGTAGGGGTAACTTTTACATTATGGTAGGGGCGTATTACACTTTTTTTATTTTTTTATTTAATTTAAAGTAGAATCGCGTTTAACCACTATCTCATCTGATGGTAAGCGAAGATGTGATTGACAGTGAAGCACGCTTGCCTAGAAGTAACCTATTCACTCTTGACTTATAGACCTCTAGATTGTAGCCATTCACTGACACTATTACGTTTTCCGTAACAAGCAACTATATAAAGTATTCTTATAAGCAAGTTAGGCAATTAAAATCCAGTCGACAAAGAGATGTTTAGTTAAATTGAACCTTCATCTGTGTATCTAGAAAGGAAACGAAGCATGTCAAATTGTACCAAAACAAAATCCAAACTAGTTATTTTTATGAATAAAACAAGTTCATAAAAAATACTACTTAGTTAAGTTGTAAAAATAGAACATAAATGGCATTAAAATATACCTACAAATTTCAAGTAATATTTACTTTAAATAGGTATATCTTAATGCCACATGAATAAACATAAGCTTAACCGACCTATATAATTTCCACTACTGACGCACAGGCTTCCTCTCTGTGAAACCGAGTGGGCTGCAAGCCACCAAGCGGGTTCTAGGACACGCTGGTTTCAAACTTATGAATAGTCTACAGAATAGTGTCCAGTCAGTTAACCAAAAAATCTTTACAAATTTTTACTTGAAAATCAACGTATGGCAAAAACATGTTTGTCATCTCATCATTATACAACAAAAAGTTTACCAAATAATTCAAAAATAATTAGCCGATAAACTTTTTTTTTTTCGACTTTTGGCTGCAACGCCAAGAGTGTATATAAAAACCGAAGGCGTGAAGGGAGAGCAAATCTCGCCCTATCCTGCCCTACCTTGCCTATCCTACCTACCCTACCCTGCTCTATCTACCTACCCTACCCACCTGTCCTACCTACATATCTACCCTACCTACTCTAACTACGAGTACATACCTACCCTACCTACCTACTATTTTTTTTCTTTTCTTTTCTATCTAAGAAACTTCTCCTAACAAAAAAACACAACAAAAAAATAAGCGAAATTGGTAAAGCCGTTCTCAAGTTATAGCGTGAACAGGAGAAGTAGAGGTTTATTTTTTTAACCGACTTCTCAAAAAGGAGGCGGTTCTATGTTCTACTTTATGTTTGTTTTTTTTTGTATGTTCTTCGTCAATTGTGGACCGATTTTGAAAATTCCTTTTTTTTTTGAATAAGTATGTTTCCAAAATTGGTTTGGTGAAGATCTGATGAAGAACTTCGAAGATAAACAACAAAACTCTTCAATAAATAACGGCAAACCTCTCGGGATTGCTACAATCACATGTATGTTTATTGTTTATACCATTTCATAACATAACATCACGCCAGGATACTCTTAAGGGGTACGCAGATCTCTCATTTTACCGGTTATGTTCAAGTTTCATGATATTCGGGAAATCTATTCTGGCGTTATACGACGACTGAATAATTATAATTAATTAATTATTGTAACGATAATCAATGATCTGTAAACGGCCTGACGTTCGTCAAAATTGGAACCAAAAGCAATGCGTTTTTGTTTTAAAATCATAACAAAAGAAGATAATTATCAAATTAGACCTGCTGTACTAGTTTACTTTTACCTGATCTATATTTAAGTACGACCTTTTGGATCATATAAAATGCAAGTAGATTGTTGATTCAAGGTGATTCGAATCTGCTGATCTCTATAAAAATAACCCTTTACTTGCAGTTGGGTCATAAACATAAAGAGATACCTATATTTCACGCAATATTAGACAGAGCTACTGACTGTTAACTCACATTTTGCAAGTTTTCTATAAGTCATTTGAATTAGGGGCAAAGGTGGACTAAGGCCCAATTTTTTGATCCGTAGTTAACCTTTAACTGGGAACATAACAAATTGCAATTGTATACAATCCAATTGCAATTGCAACGTATGCAATAGCAATTTGTCATGTCAAACGTAGTAAAACTGGCATACGTAGTGTTGAATACAGGCCTTCGGATCACAATCCAAGAGACAACACTGGGGGCTATAGCAATGCTGCGACTCTTGGATCCTACAAGGTCTACACCCGCGAAACCATGATACGCGGTATCGGTAAACTAGGGGTCTGTTCTTGGAGATACTGATTCCTGTCAGACAGGTGGAAAGTTATATAAAGGTACACAAATAAACAACTAGTACTCACATTGATTCCCGCGAGGGACGCCTAGGCTCGTTCAATCCCGTGTGTCCTTCTCTGTGTTAATCTTCTCCTTTCTCTGTGTTATTTTGTTATTTATTAGTATATTTTTTATTATTGTATGTATGTATTTTATGTTATTATGTCTAAGTATTATTATTTAAGATATATTGTACACTGACAACCCTAAATTCCTCTCCTCTCGTACAGTCCATCCAAAGGTTGTCTGTAAGACATTGCCCTGTGCGATAAGACCGTCCATTGTACACTTGTTTTTAAGATTTTTTGTCTTGTATATAATTTTGTGGTTTACAATAAAGAATATAATAAATAAATAAATTAGCAAATTCAATAGCCATAAATAAAATTCATAGATCTCGTCACGGCAACAGAGTAGGCGAAAATGAATAAAAAGGTAAAAAATTAAAAATAAATACGAGATGAATGAAAAAAAAAAACGAATGAAAGATTTGATTATACAAAAAGTTGATTTTCCAATTTCACATTTGTTAGATTAAAAGGGATAAGTTTTTGTAAAAAATTTACCTGACGTAGTTTATTACATAGGTACCATTTTTTTTACCTTTGATAAATGCTCATGCATACTGCGCTACCACGGGGAGATAGCGCAGTCCTCCAACCTAGCAACTCCTCGGTGTCCTCCTATGCCGCTTATGGCGGGTACATGGGCACGCGTTAGCACTCACCGCGAACCCGCCGCGGCTGTCCGTCACCGGACATTCCTCTCCCCGTACACCCTATCACCGGCGCACCAGAACACGCTGTGTGCCGTGACCACTACAGGGACCAAACCAGCACATCAGTGCCAGACGACCCCGTGAATGGCACCCTTGGTCCCCTTGTGACGGGTCAAGGTCAATGGCCCCGCCACCTACCATTTTTCGGAAGACGTTAATAATTACATACCTATCGAATAATAACTATGTCAGGTAAATAATATAAATTAAGAGTTGATTTTTCTGAGATATTTTGTAATTTTTAGGTGATAAGTAAATTGTCCTTGTTTTTTTTTTTAATATATTATACAGTTACAAGGAGGAACTAAAATTATAATAAAGTTAATTATTAGTCATATTTTATTATTGAACTAGACATTTGCAGGCAAAATTTTATGTTTTTGGATTTAACTGATTCTTTTTTCAATTAAAGGTACAATTTTTTTTTTTTTTTGTAAACAACGTTGCTCCACACTAGGAATTACTACTACTATTATAATTACATACATAGCATTTTTATTGACTGTACCTGTATCTTTGAACTTTTTTTGGTATAAATTTAAACAATGGTATTCGTTTGGAATAGAAAATAAATATAAGTTAAAACAAATACCAGTGCCAGTGGTGTTAGTTGTTGGTATTAGAACGGAATAAATCTGTTACTCTGTAGGTATGGGCTTGTAAACACGTGTGCCAAATTTCATAACCGTATGTATGTTTGTTTGTATGTATGTGTGTGTGTGTGTTGAAAACGATAAAAACAAGAGGTACCAAAGACACCGACTTCCGAAACGAAACTTATTTTTGCACTTTTTGGTGTTTCGCTTTAGAAGTCGGGAAAAAGGTTTTTATTTATTAATTTGTTTACCCTCGCACTGGAACGCCTTGAAGCAATTACACCAATGGGACACAAACTTACTAATACTAATTATAAGTTCCAGGATCCTCACGATGTTTTCCTTCACCGTTGTCAGCCATGTCCAAGATAAACTTAGAAAGTACATCAATCAATCTGTCTAGTCTTTTCCCAACTATATTGGGGTCGGCTTCCAGTCTTACCGGAATCAGCTGAGTACCAGTGTTTTACATGGAGCGAATGCCTATCTGGCGTCAGATCTCAAGCTTCTGAGTACCCGTAACGACTTTCAAAGATCTTCAAATGACAGCCGGGACCAATGGCTTAACGTGTTTTCCGAGGCATGGAGGAAACTCGGTATGTTGAAATGGTCACGCATCCACAGACCGACCTCGTCAAGCGTTGCTTAACCTTGATGATCGACCAGTGTGCCTGTTATTTTTTAGCCACCAGCTCCTCCACAGAAAGTACATAAGTACATATTACGAATTGAAAAAGTCACATTGGTATTTGCCCAGATTTGAACCCAGGACCTCAAGCACGAGAGACGAGGACTTAGCCCCTGAGCCACCACGACATTTTTTCTGGCTTGCTTGCACGACATTATACACGCACGCATATATTCATTCCAACTAATTTCAATTCTTGCTGATCGACATTGTACTTATCCAATGGCGCCATACCAGAAGAAGGCGCTTCAATGATCCATAGATAAAGGAAATCGTATTTAGCGGGGCGCCTTTGGGACATAGTTCAATGCGTCGTCGCCCACGTTCTAAATCCAGGCCGGGGCCTAAACATTTCTGGGCCGGGGCCTCAAACATCTCATATAAACAAATACAAAGCAGGAAGGCTGTACCGATCTATCAGCGTGGACCGTTCCGTTAAAAGCTAAAGATTGAACCTAAATATAGATAGCAGTAGAATTTTAATTTTGAACCTTTGTGTTTTTTGGTTACAATTTATAAAAAACCTGCCAAGTGCGAGTCGAACTCGCGCACGAAGGGTTCCGTAACATTTTCACAAAAAACGGCAAGAATTACACGTTTGTTGTATGGGAACCCCACTTAATTATGTATTTTTTGCTGTTTTTAGTATTTGTTGTTATAGCGGCAACATAAATACATCATGTGTGAATATTTTAACTGTCTAGCTATTACGCTTCATGAGATACAGCCTGGTGACAGACGGACAGACAGACAGACGGATCGCGGAGTCTTAGTAATAGTGTCCCGTTTTTACCCTTTGGGTACGGAACCCTAAAAATTTAAAACCAAAATGGTTTTAAATTTTTCAATAATAAGGTTGTTTTCAATGGTTTTAAATAAATCTGATTTTATTTGTGTCTATGGGACCTCCAATTCCAAACTGCCTCTTAGCCTTGTTTAGAATTTGATAAAATTTTCGAGATTTAGAGAATCTCTCCAGGCGGACCGTCCTCCACCTCTCCCCCTCTCTTTGTCCTCCAGGAGGTAGTAGAATAGGGGTAAGCTGCTACTGAGAAATGCCCAAATCGCCCATCCCGGACAAACTTCTCTAATCTGTGCCCAAGACCATGTGATTAGCAGCAGGAGACAGACCAAGGAGGTGGCCACCTGTCACTAGCAGAGAAAGTCTAAAAAAATTGATTATCTACATAAACAAAAGTGTTAAAATATAAAATAAATAATAAAAATCTTTGTCTGTCTGTAGAGAAAAACTGCAGTTCTACAATTTTTTTTTTTTTTACAAAAATAAACCGACTTCAGGAGCAAAATACGTAACATAAAAAGTGAAATAGTTATTTATGCTACAAGTGCGGAAAGTATGTGATTTCCGATGAGTGGTATTTTTAAATCGACACGAGTCGGAAATCATCTTACGCACGTGTATCATACAACATTTTTCTATGCATTGTGCGATGAAATAAAAAAATATATCTGAACCAAGCAAGAAATTAATTAAATGGCGCTTATTCAAGGGCACTCAGCATATCCACAGATTAACTAACAGTTCATAGTTCCTCGGGCATATCTACCTAGTCACGTCGTACCGCAAAAAGGCACGAGCAAAATATTCATTCTGCCAAACATATTTAAGGAATATTTAAAATTAATTTATAGATCATAATTTAAATTTAAATCTAGAGTAATTAAAAACGCCTTTAATGAAGTATTAGTTTTATTTTACCTTTTATATGAATGATAATCTGTACTTAACTAATTTTTAAAACTTTTCTCAAATAATAAAAACTCTATGTGGCGGGCTGACGTTGGAGTTAAAAATTAAAAAAGTACAGGAAAGTAAAAAGCACTAGTAAAAAAAAGTGACACTTTCCGCACAGTTTGGCTGCTTGGAAAACGCTCTTTTCGAGGACATGCATTGTAAAATAACTTATGTTTCGGAAGTCGGTGTATTTGGTACCTCTTTTTAGTGTTTTGCTTTTAAAGTTGGTTTATTTTTTGTGAAAAAGTTTTTATTCCATTTTTTTAGTTTGAATACACCATCACTAAAAATTAGCAAGTTCTATAGTAAGGTACTTAAAGGATTGACAAATTCGTGCTGTTTGTCGCTAAGGAGTTCGGTTGTATGCTAAATATGTTGAAAACTGCTGAACTTATTTTGATGAAACTAGCACTTTTCTCTAAGTTGAGAGATACTCAATCCAACACAAAAATAATGATCACGATTCGATAAGTAGTTTCGGAAAAATGCGTGGACAAACATACAAACAAATATACATACACTTGAAATATATAACGTGTTTATAAGCCCACATAGAGTAACATAATGTGAATATTGTGCAGCTCCGACCATATTACATACATACGTATATTATTGAATACCTTACCTACCTCCTTTTTTTGAAGTTGATAAAAAGGAACGAGCATATTTTATCATCACGGTTTCTCATTTTATGTTGATGATATAATAAATGTTATATACTAATGTTATATTCTGGCTCTAGACAGACGGACTGTATTTGAGTGGACTGCGCAGTCGGTTAGCAGTTTCGATGCAGTTGTTCAGATATGTTATGTATGTCAACTGCACATAAACTGCATTCAAACTGCAAATTGGACAATTGAAATGCAGTCCGTCTGTCTAGAGCCATACTTGCATGAAGTTTTAATCTTATCTTAAAATATAAATGAGTAAGTTTGGATGGATGGAAGGACATACGTGTGCGTTTGGATGTGTGTTGAATGGATCTGGATGAAATTTGGCACAGAGATAGACTAAGAGAGTCTTGAATAGCACACTACTTTTTTATGAAGGCAAATGTACGGTTCCCGTGAGACAACATCCAGCTTTCACGCGGGCGAAGACAACTGGAAGAACTTAGTAGCAAAATAGAATGTTAATAGATAGTCGGATTTCCAGAAATTACCTCCTACAAATTAACTATTTCCTTATTTACAATATTAAATTAGATTTATATAAAACTAAGTAACATAGTTGATTATTTCCTGCACAATACTGACCTACAGATTCACCAGCAAATCCTTCACAATCGACACCCCTAAATTAATAGTACGATACATAATTCCCTAAGTTCATCCGCACTCATCGAACACAATGGCTGCGAGATATGGGATCAATTGCTAATCGCTGGACAATAGGGCCTTTCTGACCTCTGTTCTGGCCGTAACCGTAGACTAAATTTGAGCTTACAGAAGCGACATTGGTTTGAAAGCATTTATGTATCTACCTAAACCTTAAGAACGTTTTAGAGGTTTAACACGGTCGTTATCGTTGTATACGCGTAACCGATCTACAATCATGTTGCACCTTCTGGGACACAGGCCATGTCTTCGAATGTTTTGGCCCTCGGACATCCCGGTTTACGAAATTACGTAATTATCAAAATAATTGAACCAAATAAAGTGCATGCCTGCGAGAGTTTAAATAGGGGGTCATTTTCTGTAAATACATATCTACATAAGTTCTAATACAAACTTTTCTTTATAATATTTACGTTCAACTTTTTGTGAGCAAATTATGAAGTTAATTGTATGAAATAAAGAGCATGCCTGCGTTCTATACGGCTTGAAGGCAGTACCATCATAACTGGGTCACCACTGAGCAATAGCATTTGGCTACTGGGTTTGAATCGAATCCACCTCTTACTTTTTCGAGTTGGACTTCATTATCAGTGGGTTCATCACTGCTCCACTATTAAGAAACGTTGAAATGATGATGAAATATAAATTATTGAATGATAGCGAGATATATTATGGTTGATAAGATGTATTGGATTAACACAACATGCTGCGACGTCCAAGTAACATGGGAAAAGGGCAGAAAGTTAATAATGAATGTCCTGTCTGAAAGATTACGTGCCGACATCAAAAATAGGTAAGAATCAGGGGCAATCAGTTTCAAAAGACAGTGCCTATCTACATTTATCTTCTGTAATTTCTTAATCTATGCTTCTGGTCCGGTCATAACTCATGAATGGCACGCCCAACCGGCGAGGGTCATCCTTGGTACTAAATCGTGTCTGTTATATCTATGTTTATGTATCTTCTTCTATTGTTTTGCTGTATTTCGGGTAGTTCCTGCGATTGATGGGTTTCAGTTTGATGTAATTTTGGCAAAATTATGGAATGGCTAGTGGTTGCAACTTTAATGATTTGACACGGTAGGCGTAGTGATTGAGCGATCGGCTGCTGCGCTGCGTACCGCAGGTTCAATTCCCGCACTGAAAAAATATTTGTGTTGCCTACAGATAGTTGCTCCGGATCTGAGTGTCTTGTTTATGTGAGTTTAAATGTTTGTAAACGCACCCACGATCTACCTACCTAGCTTTTTTCCCAACTATATCGGGGTAGGCTTCCAGTCTTAACGGATTCAGCTGAGTACCAGTGTTTTACATGGAGCAACTGCCTATCTGACCTCCACAACCCAGTAACTGGGTAACACGGTACCCCTTGGCAAGATTAACGTGCTTTCTGAGGTACGGAGGAAACTCGGTATGTTGAAATGGTCACCCATCCACGGACCGACCTCGTCAAGCGTTGCTTTACCTTGATGATCGACCAGTGCGGCTGTTATTATTTAGCCACGAGCTCCTCGAAAACGCACACAGGCTACAGGAGGAAATTCCTAGTGTGGGGCAAAGTAATTTTTTTTTATATAAAAAAAGTGTAAAAATCCACGTCCTAGACCTAGATTTGTTTACAAAAATTACTTCACTTATACTGAGAAATAAAGTACAAAACTACCTATCAATTTACAGCCAAGAGAACGCGGTAGTTTATCAAAAATCGTTGAAGCGTAGGGAAACTAAAAGACGTAGATAGTATGTTTACAAGATTTGCGAAAACATAGTAATCCCTCCCTATACTGAAATACCTACACGGAGGAATCTGTGGCTAAATGATAACAGCCATGGAAATGCAGACATCCAACTGAATATCCTACGTGAAAAGTCATAATTTGAGGTTTGACTCTCGCCTATTTCGCCTCCAATAGTGGACCAATTTAATAGATATTCCATAAACCGAAAAAAAAAATATACTGTGGCCCTATGTTTTCATTTTTGATGATACATTATCTTTAGAAGCACTAGAACCCTTCAAAAATGCTCAAAATTGCGGTATCAACAGAGGCCTTTATGACTTCTCCCGCTCTGGGTGACGTTGTAACTTTTACTGACTAAAAACCACCCGTGTTCCTTCAGTTGCTTATGTCAGGGCCGCGGTAACTCTCTTTCAAATTTATCCGCGACCCAGACAGGCATCGGCCCTAGCGGACCCCGTCAGTTATTGCTGACATCTCAAAAAAGAAAAAATACGTGTCCAATATTTTTAGATCTAACTGACAGATTAAATAGATATTTTTGTCATCATCCTTATTCTAAATTTCTTAAACAAAAGTTTGTCGTACAGTTAATACATTCCCTCTTAAAGGTTCCCACAGACAGGAGCGAAGCCACAATGCGACAATACGATATCTTAAAAAGATTGTTGTAGTGTTTTTTTTTAAGTGTTTGTTAGTCGCGCTCTATCGTATTGTCGTGATAGCGCCTGGCTGCCATAAAGTTGTTGCAAGCTTCCTCGTCCACAAAATCAAAATTTAAATCATTTTTTTATTTTCATTTTAAATTTTAATCATTTATGAAACGTCGACAAAAGGTGCACGGTTCGGGTTAGTCGTTTCCTATGGAGAAGAACCGGCAAGAAACTACATGGTTACTCTTTTAAAAAATTGTTTGTGTTTACAATATTTCCATGTTACAGCATTAGTACTTGGATAATACCGACAATAAGTCGTACGAAATAAAAAATGGAAACAAACGAAACAAAAGTTAACAAATGTTAACAATCATCTAGAAATCTAGAAGGCCTACAATGTTCACTCATTCACAAAACAATCGGTAAAAGAATCTATACAAAGGTAAAAAAAACAAACTAATGAAAAAATTAAGTCTAAAAACACTAAATTTAACATGTGTTGTTATCAGTGCTGTAACTATTCTTATCAAAGGGCTATAAAGATGAATGAATAACACTGTAAATAGTCTAAGTAAAAGAGAAAAAAAAAACAATTGAGAATAGTTAGAAACATCCACATATTTGTGCCGTTTGTGAGTTACCAGGGAAGCCGCATGCGAAGGTGGAGCTAAAGCCAAAAATTTAGTCTTCAACGTAGTCCTTGGTTTATAATATGCTTTTTTAATAAGGACACGTTTGATGTAGTTTTTGAATTTTCCATCGGTCAGTTCTATAACTGACTTTGGTAACTTGTTATAAAAGCGTATACTGTTTATAAGAAAAGACTTGCTAGTTTTCGATAATCTGAATTTTGGTATTACAATTTCGTGCTTACTGCGTGTATTTAAATTATGGAAGCCACTTCTAGTTTTTAAAAGCCCTCGATTTTTGCGGATATACAAAATACATTCCAAAATATAAAGTGAAGGTAGAGTCAGTATATCGATCTCTTTAAATTTTTCTCTGAGGGACTCGCGAGGACCCATTTTATAGACCGCGCGGATTGACCTCTTTTGTAAGATAAAAATTGAGTCAAAGTCTGCTGCTGATCCCCACAGCAGAATGCCATAAGACATAATACTGTGGAAATAAGCATAGTATACTAGTCTAGCTGTGGCTACATTGGTTAACTGCCTTATATTCCTTACTGCATAGGCAGCCGAACTTAACCTACCCGAAAGAGTTCTAATGTACGCACCCCACTGCAATTTTGAATCGATAGTAATCCCCAAGAATACAGTTTCCGTTACAATTTCAAGATGTTTGCCGTCAAGATTTAGATTTAGGTCACGTTAAGGTACATTTGGTACAGAGAACTTTAGACATTTTGTTTTTTAACCTCGATACTTGGAAAAAATTACAACATCTCATCACCGACCATCTTCATCGTCTTGTGTGTCTATCACGGAACTGTTTTTTTGATTATACAAACTATTTGCACGTGATCATGCTTTTTTTCTATAACAAAATAAACGACCATTATAAAAACTAGGGACTCCCATTAACCGGTAGATCAATGGGAAAGCGCATATAATTACCGCGCTTGTGTGGTGATCTCATTTGTTGTTTATTAGCAACTAGCTTCGCCTGCGTGTATTATACATATAAACCTGCCACTTGAATCACTATCTATTAAAAAAGCCGAATCAAAATCCGTTGCGTAGTTTTAAAGATCTAAGCATACTGATGACAGACAGTCAGCGGGAAGCGACTTTGTTTTGTACTATGTAGTTATAGCAAAAAAAATACCTCCAAGAGTATTGCTACTTTATTTATTTATTTAATACTTCATACACACAAACGTACAGAGGCGGACATAAGGCCTTAGGCATTTTCTACCAGTCAACCTTTGGGTGATGCAGAGACAAATAGTGGTAGGTGCAATATTGAAAGTAAATTACGACAAGGTGGGTTTATTCAAATCTAATAATATCTGTAAACGAGCAATTCTTGTATATATGTTTATATATAATCTGAATCTCGGAACCGGCTCCAATGATTTTCATGAAATTTTGTATGCAGGGCCTTTCGGGGGCGATAAATTGATCTAACTAGATTTAATTATTAGAAAACGTCGTTTTTCTATTTTCACCCGAGCAGAGCTCGGTCGCCCAGGTACTACAAAGATATACATACATACTATAAAATACATACAATATACACACATTCGGTGCTTCTCGCATCCAGTGGATTCCCGCGTCCTTCATCAGGCGCTTGAACCACCTCGTGGATGCCTTCTCAGGCCGCTTGTACACTCTTTAAAAATGCACCTGGCCTACGCAAGAATTCGTGTGGTACACGACTAATTGATCGTGTGCACGATAAGGTTTTTTTCAGACTCGGGCAAGAATCTTGTTTACCGCTGAAAAGATTGATTTCGTTTTCTTGTTCAGCACTGTGGCAGTGTACACAGTTCATGTGTAAAAACGACACGAGTTCTTGCGTAGGCCCAGTTTCTTTTCTTAGCGTGTAACACAGTGTTTTCTGATACTAACTCGCTCATTACTACAAAACCCTATGCCCGCATAATGTTATATATGACGGTGGGAGCGTGAGCGTAGCGATATCATGGACATCTTTTTCTCTTGGTGTAGGTTCCATGATGTAGGGGTACTCAGGTAAACCAGTAAAACTTAGGTTGAAGTACAAGTCACAGTATTGTTTATTCGGTGATATTTAGAGTCAAAAAACAAAGGCTCGTATTGTACAATGAACCGATAATCCCGGTCTTATGATCTCAACCATCTGGCGTTCACTGCCGACCGATTTTATCCACGCATGGCGTCACACTTTCAGTGCCCTCCCGCGGTGTTCATCGAACAACCCGACCAACCAATCAGTGTAGAGTTTTACAGGTTGACAAACATTATAAAATACATTGATCAAACCAATAACCAATAATAGTGAAGTTAACAGGTTGACAACATTATGAAATCTACGAGTTGTAATGTTGCCATCTGGAATCGCTTGTGACGACATATACGTTTTGCGAGAGATATCCAGTGCCTCGGTAAGCACGCTAAGCCGTTGTTGGTCTGATCTCGCTCCGATCATGTTGGATTACATTTATTTACACCTGCGTTTTCGCTCACACGTTCTCAATATAATGCCTCTCGCTTCGATGAGAATAACCATTGGTAAGGGGACCATGACTGACAGGAACTTTATAAAATAGGTACTCTACTTAAAAAATGATTGTTTACGAAACTTTTACCACGCGAAGCAAGAAATCGCGGACACAAAATGAGATTTATAAGCCACCATATTTATTTATGCCTCAGGTTCAAGGGTACCATTTTATCGGATTTATCATACATATCAGAACTTATTTCCGCGCAGTTTTAATAAGAATGGTACGAGTAAAATTCTGAGTATGAACAGGAATTGCCAATGACGCACGTGCATAGTTAAGGGCCTCCCACCGCTTTCGTGACGTAAAACGGTTACTTTCTAAAGTATACAGTAACGGCTAGGTTAAAAGGTTTGAATAGAATATATAATATTTATTAATGATTCATGTACATTATTTATGAAACATGGCTTTTTCGTGTAATTAATAGTTTTGCTTTAAAAAAATATAACACGATATTTTGTCGCTACTTTTGGATACTCCTCCAAAACGACTTGGATGTTTAAAAATATATTAAACAGAAACATTGATGGCTTAAGTACATTAAAGAATATTTTGAAAACAAAACGGGCCAAAAGAATGTGCAATATTGATATTCGGGCTCCGAGCGGGCGCACGGCCAGAACTGCTGTTAACATTGGGGAATATATATGCGTAAGTTTAAAATTATAAGAAATGAAAGAATAAATTGGTTCTAAAGGATCGCTTTGTTGATTTTGATTGTTTTGTATGTCATACATAGGTATATGAAATAAATTTTATTTTACTCCAAAATTGTAACAGAACTCTTATACATTTAATATTTTCTGTTTCATAGTTTTAGTCAACATAATTATATTGAATCATCCGCCAATTATTTTTCAAACTTTTTGCCGTTAGTCATCTTGTCTAACCAAATGTACCTAAATATCAATAACTTGCTGTCCCACGCGACTTCGCTCCCGTCAACTTGCTACTTACCTACCCTGCCCTACACACATGAATGTTGCGTAACTCGCTTACGCAGCGCACGCATCGGAAACTCTCAATATAAGGGATAAATTTGCCCGTTTTTGCAACATTTTTCATTCATGCCCTGCCCCTATTGGTCATAGCGTGATGTTATATAGTCTATATAACCTTCCTCGATAAATGGACCATCCAACACAAAAATATTTTTTGAATTCCAACCAGTAGTTCCTGAGATTAGCGCGTTCAAACAAACAAACTCTTCAGCTATATTATTAGGTTAGATATGAATATCAGTAGGTATATAGGCCTTTATTAGTCTTATATGCGGTTGTTAAAATGTGTCATTAGTACTTTAAATACGTACAAATTTGCTTAAATACTATATAATACTTGGATGACTTATCATGCTATTGTTGTACATTTATTGGCCTTAACTTATATAAGCAGTTGGAACAATGAGTCATTAGTTCTCTTGGATCTCGGCTAGATCAAGGCCTAGCCTTGAAGATCGATCCGTGCGGCTGTTATATAAGCAGTTTGAACAATGTGTTATTAGTTCTCTTGGATCTCGGCTAGATCAAGGCCTAGCCTTGAAGATCGATCCGTGCGGCTGTTATTTAAGCAGTTGGAACAATGTGTCATTAGTTCTCTTGGATCTCGGCTAGATCAAGGTCTAGCCTTGAAGATCGATCCGTGCGGCTGTTATATAAGCAGTTGGAACAATGTGTCATTAGTTCTCTTGGATCTCGGCTAGATCAAGGCCTAGCCTTGAAGATCGATCCGTGCGGCTGTTACATAAGCAGTTGGAACAATGTGTCATTAGTTCTCTTGGATCTCGGCTAGATCAAGGCCTAGCCTTGAAGATCGATCCGTGCGGCTGTTATATAAGCAGTTGGAACAATGTGTCATTAGTTCTCTTGGATCTCGGCTAGATCAAGGCTTAGCCTTGAAGATCGATCCGTGCGGCTGTTATATAAGCAGTTGGAACAATGTGTCATTAGTTCTCTTGGATCTCGGCTGGCCCAAGGCCTAGCCTTGAAGATCGATCCGTGCGCCTGTTATATAAGCAGTTGGAACAATGTGTCATTAGTTCTCTTGGATCTCGGCTAGATCAAGGCCTAGGCCAAGGCCAAGGCCCAAGGCCTAGCCTTGAAGATCGATCCGTGCGGCTGTTATATTTAAGCCACGAGCTCTGAAGTAATGGCAAGTGCTAATTATAAGCTTTAACATTATCCACCAAAGGAGAAATAAAATAGTAATAAAAAGTGTTTTTAAAACAAACTTTTAAGTTACGTCGCTTGTCAATACTTACATATCCCGAAACCTGGACTTATAAGTTAATGTAAGTCTGAAGTAGCCAAGTCATTGATCTAGTGCAGAGATGGTAAACTTTGATTGGGTCACCAATCAAAATCCCTGCGATTTTTCTATGAAATCAATAATAATATGATAAATAGGAAGAAAAGTAAGTATCTTGATCTGGCTTGCGAGGTTGTCAACATGTGGGATGTGAATACAGCGATCATTGTACCGATAGTCATTACGGTCAATGGCATAATAGCCAAGAGCCTCGACGAACATTTGAGGAGGCTCTCGTTGGGCAGCTGGATCAAGGGCTTGATCCAGAAAGCGGTACTTCTGGACACGGCGCGTATCGTTAGGGGGTTCCTCTCTCAGGAGCCCTGACCACCGGTAGTTTGGACCCTGATCCCGATTCCGGTGGGCTACTATTTTTTATATTTTTAAATGTTTTTTTTTTTGTATGTATTTTGTAAAAATATTTAAAAATGTAGAAAGAAAATTAATTAAAGAACGTAATAAATAGCAATGACGTGACGTCAAAGACTCTTGAATCAAAAATTAATTTGAAAAAAGCATAAAAAATAATTTAAAAAAAATACCGGCCAAGTGCGAGTCGGACTCGCGCAGGAATGGTTCCGTACCATTATCGCAAAATCGGCAAAAAAATCACGTTTATTGTATGGGAGCCCCACTTAAATATTTATTTTATTCTGTTTTTAGTATTTGTTGTTATAGCGGCAACAGAAATACATCATTTGTGAAAATTTCAGCTCTCTAGCTATCACGGTTCATGAGATACAGCCTGGTGACAGACGGACAGACAGACAGACAGACAGACAGACGGATCGCGGAGTCTTAGTAATAGAGTCCCGTTTTTACCCTTTGGGTACGGAACCCTAAAAACTTAGAAGTTTTAAGATAATTGTCTCATTTTTGCAGCTCAAATTGTAAACAGCAATCCTAATATTTACTGTTTCAAGTTAGACTCTAAATACTTTATAAAATAATTTAAAATCCAAACGAAATTAACTTTGTTGCATACATCTTGTAATTATCGTTTAAGTTTCTTTGTTTGTAAAATTAGCGTGCTCGAATTCTTTTTTCACGTGCCACGCGTACCATTGGTTTGCCATCCCTGATCTAGTGCAACGCCTACACAGTTTATTTTATAACTTTGGTAAACTGGTGTAAATAAAAGCATTACTTACCGCTGTAATAATAAACTGGTCATCCTTCATAGTTTTACCTCTGACTCACGTTTTTTAACGAACAGTAAGGAAATAAATGATATCTTGCTAGCTTCTGATCACGGCTTCACCCATATGGAAAGTTTTTTATTATCCCAAAGGGACACACATTATTATCGTGTTTTTTTTTAATTTTTGTCATAATTGGATGGATTCATGGTGTCCCAAGTTTCATTCAAATCCAATCAGCAGTTAGGCGTAAAAAGGTAACATACAGACAGACAAAGTCACTTTTACCATTATAATATTTTATGTACGGATGACTAGATACGGTTTATACAGGAAATGTGACTTTTTCCTTGTGTAATTTGACATTTGTGAAATCAAACAAAAGAATTTTGCACATTTCAAGTTTTTGGACAAGGTAACTAAACCTCGAGTTTAACTTTTTTTCCAATGAGTGACACGGATGTGGTAAATTTAGTATTTTAATTTTTTTGGTTAGTTACTCAAAATGGAGGACACACTTGATAATCTCTGTAAATTGAAGATACAGGAGGTAATCTCTGGAACTTCGATCAGAGAGTCTAGACAAGAAGTTATTCGATGTCGGTGAAGGCGATAGATTAAGTTGCAGATACCCTTGAGTATTTTAAAATTAGAATCACGTCAAAACGGCAAGTCGTAATTTTTTGGAAAAAATATATATTGCTTTTGACCATTTTTTTAATAATTTGATCTAGGAAAATTTTGAGTTTTATTCGTATAAATACTCGTAGTGTTATTGATTTGTAAAGTTATGTCTAAAACGGACAAAAAACGACAATCGCACCAAAACTGCTGGGCGTATTTTAATGAAATTGACTCCATCTCAAAGACAATTTAATTATCAAAATTTTGATCCGTAGTTTTTTTTTAAAGTCATAGAATAATAAGGAAAGTACAAAAAACTATTAAATTTTGGGCCACGCCGGTGTGAAACGAGTGCGCGTTTTGTTCCCTCAAGGTCGTTGGCGTTAGTCGTCGTCTTAAATGCCAAAATGTAAAGGCCAATCCCTTACATTTTGGCATTTAATCTATCGTCATGGTATGTCGTCAATGCCATACACTTTTGACATTTTCCCAATCTCTGTTTGTGTCAGCCTCAGTGACCTGTGGCTGACAGGAATCTCTATAGCGACGCTTTCTATCAACGATTGCGCTATCGAAATGGTACATGATCCTGATCAATTCCTTATAATTTTAGCATTTTTCGACCGTCTTCATCGCTGACACCGATGAACCATAAATGTCATTCGATGTCAGCATAATCTCTATGGCCTCTGAGATTACCTTTTAAATTTTCGATCACGAAATTTCTTTCTCTGATAGCTACAGGTTTTATATTTGTAGATACTTAGTAAAACTAGCTTGGATAAAAATTGTACATTTAATTTATCGGCCATTCTACGAAGTGGCCAAAATCCTGTTCGCTCTACATATCTCCATTTTAAATATAGCTACATTTTAACGATGGTGTGTATTTTGTTTTATTTAATGTTTTCTATCACCACGTATTTCAATTCATACATAATACTTTCATTTATTAAGATTTTGCGCGTTTCCTGTAGACCAAATCACATCCTGTAGACTGTTCGCGACATAGGTTGCCAGATCCAGAGAAGTTTTAAAAATACATTCTCATGTTTTAAAGTAGCAAAAGTGAACCTATCTTATTGCAAATATAATAAAGTAAATTCCCGCGTAATTTAAAAAAAAAATACATTTACATATATCAAGTTACAAAAGATTCTACAGTGTTCGCAAAAAACTAATCACTCCTGTAGACAAACATGAAAAATCTGGTATTCTTTTAAATATTTTGTATAACAACACTATTACTTTCGCTAGTAACACCGAAACACTAAGCTGACATCGGCTGTTTGTTTGTTTGTTGGCCCTAAGACGTCATTTCCTAGTTTTTACTAAGATTTGAGTGATTCTACAAAGTGTAAAAGTTGGTGCGTCACTTCTAAAACTGCCAAAATACAGTAAGTCCTTAAATAAAAAATATTATTTTATATTGGTCTTGTTAATTGGCGGTAAAATGATAGAACGTGACGGAAGCCGCGTTTTATAACCTCAAATATTCCCCCTGGCATGGACTAAAGTATTCGTTCATCACTTCTGTCGAACTCACTTCTGTCGACATCCTGTCTACAGATGTGACGAATACCTACAGATGTGAGGCTTTTGCGAAATAAATCTTATTGCTATTTAATAAAGATTAAAATTCATTTTAGAAATTCTTTGTTGTATAAATAATTAATTTTTTAGCTCAATATACGCGGTTTTTGCTGAGTTTAGTACAAAATACAAATTTCATTACAGAAGTGACGTATTTTTACGGATAATTCTTTGTGGTTTTATGATATGTTTTATTTACTAATGTTTTCTAAAAGTAATCAAAATTTTAATTTTATCTGATCCCGCTTGGTTTAATTGAAGCATTATTCAACCTTTAGTTAAATTGATGCCAAAAATCTGTAAATTAACATCGGTCTACAGAAATGACGTCTCTCAGCGATTTGATGCTTTTTTTGTCCAGAAGTTCGTATTTGATCGCAAAAATGGCAAGAAACAAAAAAATACGGAAGAAGAAAAGAAGAAGCGCCGTAAAGAACAGAAAAGGAAGACAGAAAAATGTTTGTTAAAGTCATAAGCCGAGAACTAACCGGCGAGCACGGCCTATGATAGGCTTGAATCACACATTTTCATCACAGTTTGGGAGCAAAAACCGTGATGGAATGCGTGACACAAGCGTATCACAGAGGCCATGCTCGCCCCGCTGGAGGTCGAAAACATTTTATGGCACTTCAGTGAGGCTGGGCACGGAAAAGGAGCGTCTGATGGAGTTGGAGGGTGCTTAAACAGAAATGCAGAACTAGTGTTGCAAATGGTAATGATGTTTCAAATTTCGGAGCCTTTGTTAACAGCTTGCAAGAAAATTGAAAAGGCATACGCATTTTCCCAATTGATGACACTCATGTCAATTTTTTTTTTATGTGTTTTTTAAAAACATCATTCAAGCTAGGCGACTAAGCTGTGCTGATTGTTCCCCAGACCAAGTTTGTAGTCACTTTGGTAAAGGCAAAGAAGAAACAGCAAATGGAAATGTGATGATCGATAGTCTAGATAGGCTCTCTGCAACCCCATTGCGAGCTTTCAGAGCTTTCAGAGCCCAGAATGTTGACCAATACTTTGCAAGGTCACAACTTTTATAGAGTGTGCTACGGCAATTCATCTGATACCGAAGCTGAATCAGAAATGTAATTTAATTCACCATGTGAAGTGATTGAGAAGAATAGATGAAAACGAATTTGATTGGGCAGAACTTCTGGTGATGATTATAGTATTACTGAGGATAATTTGATTGACAAAAAAGGGAAGAACTCGCTGATTCATGGAGTAAATAAAAATGGAAAAGGATTTTTTTCGAACAGCGATGATGATATGGAAATTGTCTAAATTATTGTTTATCCGATTACCTGATTTATTTCTTATTTTTTTGAAATTAATATTAAGCTATATAATTATTCTGTAGATAATATAATTGCTCATTATAATATCTACAGAAGTGAAGTCACATCTGTAGACATAGTTTAAATATTTTTTAATCTGTCACCGTTGGTTATTTTCATGATAATTATGACTTAGCAAGTGAGAAGACACTTAATTTTTTGAGTTTATAGCGTTGATTTTTTCTAGAATTGTATGTTTTTTCGTTATTTTGTAATATTGTCTATTCTGTCGAAAATGGCGTCACGCCTGTCGACAGGCAAAAATATTAAAAGTGCCATAAAATGCTAATTGCTAATTGCATAATATGCTAATTTTGTTATTGATGATCTCTAAAACTATTTTTAGATTAAATTATGGTTAATTATAATTCTTCCTACCGAAATAAAAACATGTAATCATTGAATTTGTTTTTATTTAAAAAAGAAAATAGGTTCGTAGAATGGCCGTTATACAAAATTGTTACGCTTTAAATTTAATATGACTAAAGGCATGAAGAAAAATCCACATGTTTTGATGGTTTTAAACGTTATATTTATTATAATAGTTCAATCCTTATTATTATTCGCAGTTGTTTATTTCAAATTCTTCTAGCATTATAATAAATTGAAAAATAAGTTAATTTAAAAATCAAAAAACCCGACAGCTTAAAAAGCGAACTAAAAAGAAGTAAACAAGAAGAAAATCATGCTGTGCAGTCGGAGGAGGTTTTGGTCAGCCAGCTCGCGAATATATATCCTGTTTTTGATTTTTAAATTTACTTTTTTTTTTATTTATAACTTCTTAGTTAATTTTTTTTTTAGTTTGAGTTACATTTAAACATATAAGTGTCATATATTTTTGAAATCATCTATTCAAACCATTTATTTTGATACCTCACACGATGAGGATGGAAGAAAATAAAAATTTGGGCTCCCACATTATGGCGCCCATTTTTTTATTCGCCAACTTTAATGTAGCCAGTGACACTCGCAGGATTAAGACGAATCGATTGACGTAAGAATCATCAAAATCGGCCAACGAGTTTGGTCTCTAGAACGCCACATAGGAACAAACACACATACATACATATATAAATACATACATAGATTGATAAACACATTACCCTCCTTTGGCAGTCGATTAAAAATATTCAACTGCACACTGGGTAGATCGGAATTAACAGAATTTTCAAAATGTTCTAGTAACTTAATTTATTTTTTATTTTTATTAAAAACGTTGCCCCACACTAGGAATTTCTTCCTGTATCGTGGGTGCGTTTACAAACATTTAAACTCTCGTACACAAGACACCCAGATACGAAACAACTATTTCTAGGCTATATTTGTTCCGTGCGGGAATTGAACCCGCAGCATGCAGCGCAGCAGCCGATCGCTCAACCACTGCGCCAACCGTGTCGTCATAGTAACATAATATAAGTTATTATTTCACATCAAATTGCAATAAAAGTTTTAAGCCTGAATGTTAGTGGTTGTAAAAGCACATTAGAAATATAACAAGCTTGTTATCTCCAAAGAGCTAACCAGGGGTATATATATCTATACTAATATTATAAAGAGGAAAGATTGTTTTGTTTGTTTGTTTGTACCGAATAGGCTCCAAAACTACTGGACCGATTTGAAAAATTCTTCACCAATAGAAAGGTACATTATTCCTGAGTGACATAGGCTATTTTTTAATCCCGAAAATTGGTCCTGTGGGGTGGTCCACAGGAGCGAAGTCGCGGGCAACAGCTAGTACTTAATAAAATATATAATATTATTAAGAGGAAAGAATTTTTTTTTTTGTTTGTACCGAATATGCTCCGAAACTACCGGACCGATTTAAAAATCCTTTCACCAATAGAAAGCTACATTATTCCTGAGTGACATAGGCTATTTTTTAACCCCGAAAACGGATCTAGTGGAGTGGTCCACGGGAGCGAAGCCGCGGGCAATAGCTAGTCTATTATAATACGGAATATATCACCGGTTATTTCAGTCCTATTTAACAGAGAGCAAGTCTATTGTCATCATCCAGCATACATCCAGACTGAGACAACGGGCTACGACGGAAAATTCCTGACGGAAAATGCCAATAACGTGGACGGGACCCTAACCCAGAGTTTCTATACAAAGTGAAATTCTATCGGCTATAGCGATATCGACAAAAAAATGTATGGAATTCACATGTGCTACAGAAATATCACGTGGTCAATCCCAAACATTTTTTTTTTTATAGTACTCCATTTTTATCGCTATCGTAATGCTTACATTGATAGAGCTGCAACTAAATATGAGGTCTTGAGACTTTAGAAAAGAGACGTTCTGAAGTCTCAAGACCTCATATTTAGTTGCAGCTTTTTCCACCAATAACGATTAAGTATTCCTCAGACGAGCAGTGGTGGCCCAGTGGTATCAGCCGTGACTTACAAGTTGTAGGTCGTGGGTTCGAGCCCAGGCAGGCGCTTTACTTTGTGTAAATTATTTCATCACCACTGCTTTCAAAACGGTGAAAGAAAACATCGCGAGGAAACCGGCATGTCCTAGAACCAAAAATTCGAAGACGTGTGACATCCATAAACCCGCACTGGGCCCGCGTGGTGGGTTACGGCCAATTCCCTCTCACAGAGAGGAGGCCTGTGTCCCAGCAGTAGGAAAATTAATAAGCTGATGATGTGAGTTGTGATGTGATTCGATCAGTATGGCGACGCTTGGGAGAGGTCTTTGTCCAGCAGTGGACGTCTTTTGGCTGAAATGATGATGACGAAGATTGCTCATAAAAAATGAGATAGCTAAAGTAAAAGTATCTATACATATGTGCCAATACCAACAGACAAAGTAGCAAGACACGCGAGAAATCGAAAACTCGCGTCAACTGTTTCGCTACCCAATTTCATACCGAGACGTGGAAACAGCGAAACGTGGACACCACAGACATAAAATCTAACTAGATAGAAATTGTTTAGATCACGAGAATGTATGTACTTCGCGTGTCAAAAAAGGGTGTAAAAGTGAGAGCAATGCTCTTACTTAGAGCAGTTTTATTTAGCGTTATCGACATCGGGCATCAACATAAATCTAGAAAAATGCCTAATTATGCCGTAAAAACTCTACAAAAAAAATGTTGCCTGAGACAATGGAAATGTTTTCTTTTATCGGCAAGTGAATTTGGCCTTAAATTGTGTGTCAAAAAAGCGAACTAATAAAGATGTAAACAAGAAGAAAATCATGCCGTGCAGTCGGAGAATACATCTGGTTTTGGTCAGCCAGCTCGCGAAAATGTATCCTAAATCTTTTTAATTCGCTTTGTAAGCAGTCGGGTTTTTGATTTTATTAACTTTTTTATTTACAACTTTTTAGTTATACTTTTTTTTTCGAATGACTTTAAACATATAAGTGACATATATTTTTGTAATCACCTCTAAAAACCCTTCATTTTGATACCCTGCACTCGATGATAAATTTCAACCCCTACAATATGGCGCCATAAATCCGCCATGTTTCTTTTTTTTCAACGGCACTTATCTAAGAACACTTGTGGGGCCAAGACCTATCTAATGATGTCTTAATTATAAAAATCCGCCAAGTGGTTTGAAAGATACGAGGTAATAAAGAATATTACATAAACACAAACATACATACATACAAGATACGCGCGAAAAACATAACACTTGCCTTGCAGTCGGGTAAAAAGTGGCACGCTTGGTTTTTATACTTGCGTTCTCTAGTGACATTTACGTCTGTGCTGGAACTCTTAATCCCAGTAACTAGGTTGACAGTTGACTATCGACAGATTCCATTTTCAATTTCTCCACTTTTTAAATCTGCGAATGAAAGAGGTAGAACTCAACGCTAATCTCAGTTTTTTTTTAAAGAAACATGTAATTCGCTTCGGCTTATAGGGTAACTCGGATTCTGATAAAAGAACTAGAAAACGGGTGTTGGAAAACGTGGGCAAAGGATAGAAGATAGTCTAATTGTATCTTTGCCTCATAGTCTAGTCTGCCGAGACTTTTCTTAAGTATGTTGGTGTCGACTTCCAGTGTAACTGTATGCAGCTGAGTACCAGTATTTGGAATGAAATGATCCGACTATGTTCAAACAACTGGCATTTATCTATAAATGTTACTCGAATCCAGCGGTTTAACGTTCTTTTCGAATGATCGACCAGAACGGCTATTATTCAAAATCAAAATCATTTATTTTTATTTTACATAGGCCTACATGGGCACTTATAAAACGTCGACAAAAGATGCACGGTTCGGGTTAGTCGTTTCCTATTGAGAAATCTTCTCTTTTAAAAAAAATTGTGTTTACAATATTTCCATGTTACAGCATTAATACTTGGATATGGGGGGACAACGTAGGCCCGACAATAAGTCGTACGAAATTAAAAAAACAAACAAATAAAATAATGTAAAACGAAATAAAAACTTAACAAATGTTAACAATCATCTAGAAATCTAGAAAGCCTACAATGTTCACACATTCACAATCGGTAAAAGAATTTATACAAAGGTAAAAAAAAAACACCAAATAAAAAAATAAAATAAAAAAACAACACTAAATATAACATGTGGCACAAATACTGTTATCAGTGCTGTAACTATTCTTAGCAAAGGGCTATAAAATATTGTAAAAAGTCTAATTAAAAGAGAAAAAAAATGAGATTGAGAATAGTTAGAGATATCCATATATTTGTGCCGTTTATGAGTTACCAGGGAAGCCGCATGCGCAGAGGGTGCCAAAGCCAAAAATGTTATCTTCAACGTAGTCCTTGATTTTATAATATGCTTTTTTAATAAGAACACGTGATGTAGTTTTTGAACTTTCCATCGGTCAGTTCTATAACTGACTTAGGCAACTTGTTATAAAAGCGTATACTGTTTATAAGAAAAGACTTGCTAGTTTTCGTTAATCTGAATTTGGGTATTACAATTTCGTGCTTACTGAAAAGCCCTCGATTTTTGTGGACATACAAAATACATTCCAAAATATAAAGTGAAGGTAGAGTCAGTATTTCGATCTCTTTAAATTTTTCTCGCGAGGACCCATTTTATAGATCGCGCGGATTGCCCTCTTTTGTAAGATAAAAATTGAGTCAACGTCTGCTGCTGACCCCCACAGCAGAATGCCATAAGACATAATACTGTGGAAATAAGCATAGTATACTAGTCTAGCTGTGGCTACATCGGTTAACTGATCTTCCTTACTGCATAGGCAGCCGAACTTAACCTGCCCGAAAGAGTTCTAATGTGCGCGCCCCACTGCAATTTTGAATCGATAGTAATCCCCAAGAATACAGTTCCCGTTATTATTTCAAGATTTTTACCGTCAAGATTTAGATTTAAGAGAACTTTAGACATTTTGTTTTTTTCGCATTCAGTAAAAGATTGTTAGCTGCGAACCATTCCGAGAGAACAATCAGACTTTCGTTGACATGTAAGACATCCGTATCTTTCCTATCTATTTTAAAAATTAGCGAAGTCATCAGCAAATAGAATTATATCCGATAATTTAGCCATCACAAAAGGGGGATCATTAATGTAAACAAGAATAAGGAAAGGGCCGAGAATTGAACCTTGGGGCACGCCCATTTTGACCAGAGACCCGGAGGATATTACTCTTCATAGTTTATATTTATTGACATGGAGACAAATCATGTTGGCTACTTACAAAAATTCTACAACATTGTAGGTTCTAATTTAATTTTATACTTCCAAATAACAGCAACAAGTAAGTATTTAGAGAAAACCAAAAAAAGTTTGATCTTAAAGAAATGAGAGGGCCGATCCCTCTCGGAGAAGAAAGCGTCAGGGCGGCAACCACCTCGATGCTTCACCACAACACAAATCACCGAATCCCGCCTGCATCATAGTCAGTCGGGACACTGGGATCACGGGCGCTCAGACTGAGGACTCTGTCCGGTCACCAGGTGACTACAGGAAAGACGGTGGCACAGTGATCACGTGCTGTCGTGCACAACGAGGCTCCGAGCAATTTCGAGGTCTCCCCAGGGATATAACAAACGTTGTACAGAGCGGGTTCTGGGGTGGTCACGAAGCTTCTTCTACGAGCTGATGGTGATCACCAAGATTGTTTTAGTAAGTTAAAATAGCCCACAGTCCCTGGCCTTTTCCTCAAAAGTCCAGGCGCCATATGAAGTACAACCCCGTCAAAGAAAAAAAAATTCTCTGAGAATTTCTTTATTTTCCACACCGCTTTCGTGTATAGTTACCTACCCACATTCACGTAAAGCTAATTAGTGTTTCTGTATAACTGTAACTGGCATAACAATCTCAAAGGGGTTCATTAACAACATCGTTACGGAATTGTATGATAATTGGCCTTTGTTTTACTTATTAAGTTTTAATTTTCTAGCCATTGTTGTTTGAGTTGAAATAAAACTAGAATCTTGTATGATAATTTAATATATTTACATCTTAAGTTTGTTTAAAACACACAATTTATGAAAACTCCTAATTATTATGTGATAAGAAATAATTTTATTTAGGATTAACAAACATAATAAAATTAGAAAGAAAGAAAAAGTGTTTAGTGTTAAATAAATGATACGGAAACAAAGGTATAATAATAAGGCAGCTAAGGCAGCAGGCTGCAAGGCAGCTAAGGTCTTGTACATTAGCAATAAGGTTAAATTAGCAGACAATAAAATCAAGACGGTTTGGAAAATTATAAACAATGAAACGAATAGGAATAAAAGAAATAGTAGTGATTACACGCTTGAGAC
This sequence comes from Orthosia incerta, assembly GCA_948252205.1. NCBI lineage: Eukaryota > Metazoa > Arthropoda > Insecta > Lepidoptera > Noctuidae > Orthosia > Orthosia incerta. The sequence continues at coordinate 25,609,931 of OX411756.1, read as the reverse complement.
CACACACGGACTTATTAGAGATAACAAAAAAGTTGCGCAAGAATTTGTTAATTTCTTTACCAACATCCCAATTAAAACTACTGAAACTTTAAATTCTTCGCCCTCGCTTGCTTTTGGATTATTAAACGCGAACGTTTCAGCCTGCCCGATTGTATTTAATTTTTCACATATAAATCCCATGACAGTAATAAAAGCTTTTAAGCAAATCAAGATCAAACCGACTGAAGATCTGTGGGGAATGTCCATCAAAGCTTGTACCTCCATTATTCAGACTATAGCGCCATACTTAGCGTTGATTTTCAATTTGTGTGTGGATCAAGGAGTTTTTCCGGATCTAATGAAATATAGTAAGGTTATACCACTTTTTAGATCCGGGGACAGTAAAGACACAAATAATTATAGACCAGTATCCGTGTTGCCGGTTTTCAGCAAGGTATTTGAGAGGATAATGCTAAATCAAATGCTCATTCATTTTAATACGAATAACATCTTGCATGATAGACAGTATGGTTTCACCAGAGGACGTTGTACAAATGACGCTGGTGTCGCTCTATTAAAACACATCTTTGATGCGTGGAATGATTCGCAGCATGCCATAGGTATCTTCTGCGACCTGTCGAAGGCGTTTGATTGCGTTAATCATGAAACATTACTTCTGAAACTTGAGCATTACGGGCTAGGTCAATCAGCGTTAAGTCTGGTTAAATCTTATTTGAATGATAGACAGCAATTAGTTCAAATAAACGGTGTGAATTCGTCCGGCATAAACGTTAAAATGGGGGTACCCCAGGGCTCAATTTTAGGTCTTTTCTTATTTTTAGTATACATAAACGATTTACCCCGTTTATTGGAAAACAAACTTAACATGGTGTTATTTGCTGATGACACATCTTTAATTTTTAAAATAAATAGACGCACTTGTCAGGTTGACGACGTAAATATCGCGCTACGGCAGGTTCAGGATTGGTTCACTGCCAATAATTTAGTTTTAAATGGTAAAAAAACCAAGTGCGTAAAATTTTCCTTGCCGAATGTCAAAAGTACTGATTGTGACATTATATTAAACAAGGAGAAGCTAGAATTCGTCGATAAAACGGTTTTCCTGGGGATCACGCTAGACTCAAGGTTGCAATGGGGTCCTCATTTGGTATCCCTTGCGGGGCGGCTGAGTTCGGCGGCTTATGCTGTTGGAAAGATTCGTCGGTTAATGGATGTGGATACCGCCAGACTAGTCTATTTTAGTTATTTTCATAGTATAATGTCTTACGGTATCTTACTATGGGGAAGGGCTGCATACATTGAGTCAATTTTTATTCTGCAAAAACGAGCCATCAGAGCGATATACAATCTTCGCCGGCGCGATTCTCTAAGGGAACTGTTTAAGGACATTAACATCATGACGGTTCCTTGTCAATATATTTATGAAAACATAATGTACGTGAGAAAGAATTTACATATTTTTAGTAAAAACGGCGACAGACATAATTATGTTACTAGAAATAGGGACCAATTAGTTCAACCAGGTTTCAGACTGGCTAAAGTAGCCTCATCTTTCATGGGGTACTGTACAAAATGTTACAATAAAATTCCTCCCCACATTCTTGAACTGAATGAGACGAAATTTAAAACTTGTATAAAACGCACACTATGCAGGCTGGCATATTATAAGTTGGGGGATTACATCAATGATAAAAATGCTTGGCTAAATGCTAGTCCTTCCACAGCCACTAGGGCGCAAAAACAAGTGATATGCAGAACATTATTGTTTTGAATTATTGTTGGACCTTCTGAAGACTGTATAAATATATTTGTATTGTATAAACTCAATTTCATTCATCAAGGTATGTACTTATGTACCTAAATATTGTAAAAAGTTTTTTTTTTTTTAAAGAGTAAGTATGGAGTTTCTTGTGCATTCTTCTCCATTACAAGCTACTTTCCGAATGCACGGTAGAATCAACTATTATTATTTGTAAAATGTAACGTTCAAAAGTGCCGCTTGGTGGCCTACTTGAAATTAAATATCTTTGTCTTTGTCTTTGAAGGAATGGTGTTTTTTTTTTGTAATCTATAAGCGTTTGAGCACTATCAATAATTGGGTATTATAATGTACACCAATACTATCAAATATTTAATATAGTTGGGTGTCAGTGAAGCAGTTACTCTAAGGCCAATTTGCGGGAAAAAACTTAACTTAGAGTTAGTTGCTAACAGAAGGTTATAATAATAAATTTCATGCAAAAATGACACTAATGACACGGGGCTAACTACAAACTCGGAGTTTAGTAAGATAACCCAGGGTGGCGCAAACCCCCGCGGTGGGTTTCCCTTATTGTCGAGGCGGGGCCTAGTAATGAGGAACCCGAGGAGGGGCCGCTTGTCAGGGCTTTTGCTGATAAACCGACGATGTAGCGGCCATCAGGTAGGTTGCGGTCGCCACCGAAACTGAGGAGGGCCACGATGTGGTATGGTAGGCATCGCGGCTGAGGGTTGGAGGCCGCGGGGGAGAAGTGTGCCGATATTACGGTGCGCCGCTCGCCCTGTACTCCGCGGCCTGCTCGGGGTCGCTACTGTCTGATGGAGGGTCCGGTGACGGACAGTTGCGGTGGGTTCGCGGTGAGTGCTAACGCGTGCCCGTGTTCCCGCCATAAGCGACATCGCAACTGAGGCTGCGGTCATATGGGAGGTATCGTGACTGAGAATTGCAGGCCGCGTCGGGAGAGGAGTGCCGGTATCGCGGTGTGCCGGTGATAGGGGTACTCCCCAGAGGAGTGTTCGGTGACGGACAGCCGTGGCGGGTTCACGGATGAGTGCTAACGCGTGCTCGTGTTCCCGCCATAAGCGGCACAGGCGAACACTGTGTAGTTTTAGTGGGTTGGAGTCCCACATAACTACGCTATGTCCCCGTGGTAGCGCAGCATACATCACGCAAAAAAAGGTATTTCGTACGACTATAACACCAATTTATGATAATCGGTCATAAGGAAATAACATTATTAGAGTCTGGCAAACGAAAGTAGAGACTGAAAAAGCGCGGCAAATTTAAAAAATATCAGCATAGCAACCCCAAAACTAGTATGACATACCTGGAATAACCTAATTTGATACTTTAAAATTATATATTTTATTTCGTCTGAATAAAAATACTGTAGGTAATTGAGGTTGGTAATATTTTGGACATAATGTATCAACCTCAATAAAAAAAACATCAGTATTCTATAATAATTTTGGTTTATTCAACTTATTAGCGTCATTGTAACTTATGAAATCTAACACCACCTTTAAACAATCTTGTTTTTGTTTGAATTCGACGTCTTTCGATGTTTTCCTTGTTATTTAGACATAATGCGAAACGACATCTCGCGTAATCCACTTTTAATTTTATTGTTATAATCATTTTTCACTTATTAAATGCTATTATCAAGACGACAATAAATCACCAAAAATTGATGTTAACATTAGTATAGCATTGCCATATAAAAAATTTGCAAATAATTCGAGTGTCTACTTTCGTTTGCCAGACTGTACCTATCTAGATCAATCTATACCAATATAATATTATAAAGAGGTAAAGTTTGTGAGTTTGTGACGTTGTAAGGGGTAATCTCTGGATCTACTAAACTGATTTTGAAAATTCTTTCACCAGTAGAAAGCTACATTATTCCTGAGTGTCATAGGCTATAGGGTATATTTTCAAAAAAAAATGAGATCCTTATGAAATTGCAATAAGGCAGGGTAGGCAGGGTAGGCCTGGTAGGCAGGGTAGGCAGGGTGGGCAGGGCAGGCAGGGCAGGCAGGGTAGACAGGGTAGCCAGTTGACGGGAACGAAGCCCCGCGGGTCAGCTAGTCAATACATATAGTAAATCTGTAGAAAAGTCATCAACGAAAATATAGTCAAAAATAATTGCCAGGATGTTATAAGACAACAGAACCCATTTTTAACCGACTTCCCAAAAAGGAGGAGGTTTTCAATTCGACTGTATTTTTTTTTTTTATGTGTGTTACCTCAGAACTTTTTACTGAGTGAACTGATTTTGATGATTCTTTTTTTATTTGAAAGCTACAGCTACTTTTTTTACGTGAAGAACTTCAGAGATATTCATCAGAACTCTTCAAAAAATTACGGCAAATCACTCGGGATAGATGCAATAGCAATTCTGTTTATTGTTTACACCACTTCATAACATAACAACACACTGGTACGCTCTAAAGAGGTACTCAGGTGTGAACAGTTCACCCTGGTATACTCTCATTCCATGGGTTTTGTTTAAGTTTCATGTTATTAGGTTAATCTATTTTGTCTTCTCTTTGGGTATTATAGGTACTTAGCCTATAAACCGACTTCCCAAAAAGGAGGAGGTTTTCAATTCGACTGTTTTTTTTTATGTGTATTACCTCAGAACTTTTTACTGGGTAAACTGATTTTGATGATTCTTTTTTTATTTGAAAGCTGGTGCTTGTCGTCTGGTCCCATTTAATTTTCTTCAAGATCTGGTGAAGAACTTCGGAGATATTCATCAGAACTCTTAAAAAAATTACGGCAAATCACTCGGGATAGCTGCAATAGCTATTCTGTTTATTGTTTACACCACTTCATAACATAACATCATACTGGTACGCTCTAAAAAGGTACTCAGGTGTGAACAGTACACCCTGGTATACTCTCATTCCATGGGTTTTGTATAAGTTTCATGTTATTAGGTTAATCTATTTTGTCTTTTCTTTGGGTATTATAGGTACCTAGCCTATAGAACTGGTATATTATGAACCACAACTAAAAAGTAAAAAATAAAAAAAACTTTTTTACAAAAATACAACCGACTTCAGAATAAAAACACTACAAAGTGAAAAATAACTTAAATTTCGGAAGTCGGTGTCAAAAAAAACGAAGAACCAAAAGCAGGAACACCGACTTCCGAAATTTAAGTTATTTTTCACTTTGTAGTGTTTTTATGGTTTGTCTGTTTATCAGTTGGTCTGTTTAGTTGTGCACGCGTCACGTAAAATGTACGAAACCAACGTAGATAACTTTTATACATAAAAATTATGCGTAACTTGAAGTATTACTCAGTATTTGTTTCATCGCAATCGGTTCACTCTATCAAAGTTAAATGAATTTATAGTGTTCAAAAGAAGTAAAGTATCACAACACATGCAATTCAGATACTCGGACAGTTGAAGTCCATATTCCATAAATGACGTTGTGCATTTGATGTCATAACCTGAATGGCGGTGTTAAGATTCGCCGCGGAAGAATGAGCCTAGAAAAAAAATGGTTGGTAGGTAGAATAGTTAGGGTCGGGTAGGCAGTTGACGGTGGCAAAGCTGCAGACACAGCTAGTCTAATAATAAAAATTCTACGCTACATCAAAAACTTGTTTGACTAAAATTAGATCTGCTACATTTAGAAGTCAAAGCAAAAAATGGGTGCCTCCGTGGGGCCATATTATTGTAATTAATGAAAAAAAATAATAGGGGGCAATGGAGTTTATGAAGGTCAATGGACAAAAGCAATAAAAAGAACAAATGTTTTTACACGTTTGTCCTATCATTATTTCAGCCGAAAAAATACTCTGCAGGACTTAAGCCACAACGATACTAAGGTCAACAGTTTCTTTGGTTGTAATTATCAATCTGCCTAGCCTTTGCCGGACTCATGTTTTTTTAACACGCTTTTATTAGCTTGGTATGTATGAAGAAGAAAGAAAGTGAAAAATGTTTTTACAATTCATGTCCTCGAAAAGAGCGTTTTCCAAGCAGCCAAACTGTGCGAAAAGTGTCACTTTTTTAGGGTTCCGTACCCAAAGGGTAAAAACGGGACCCTATTTCTGAGACTTCACGATCCGTCTGTCTGTCTGTCCGTCTGTCACCAGGCTGTATCTCATGAACCGTGATATCTAGACAGTTGATATTTTCACAGATGATGTATTTCTATTGCCGCTATAACAACAAATACTAAAAACAGAATAAAATTAATATTTAAGGGGGGCTCCCATACAACAAACGTGATTTTTTTGCCGTTTTTTGCTCGATATTAATAACGGCAACAGGTAACCATTTGAAATATTCACAGAATATTAAGTTGTATATTCACTTCAAAAAATAATAATTATTAAATTAAAATAAAATAAATTAAGGGGGGCTCCCATACAACAAACGTGATTTTTTTGACGTTTTATGCGATAATGGTGCGGAACCCTTCGTGCGCGATTCCGACTCGCACTTGGCCAGTTTTTTTACTAGTGCTTTTTACTTTCCTGTACTTTTTTAATTTTTAACTCCAACGTCAGCCCGCCGCATAGTGTTTTCATAATTGCATTGCATTAACAGAGAAAAGTTTTAAAAATTAGTTAAGTACAGATTATCATTCATATAAAAGGTAAAACAAAACTAATACTTCATTTAAGGCGTTTTAATTACTCTAGATTTAGATTTTGATCAATAAATTAATTTTAAATATTCATTAAATAAGTTTGGCAGACTGAATATTTTGCTCGTGCCTTTTTGCGTTACGACGTGACAGCTATTTGCACATGCGCAGAAAAAGTTAATCTGTGGATATGCTGAGCGCCCTTGAATAAGACCGCCATTTTATTAATTTCTTGCTTGGTTCAAATATATTTTTTTATTTCCTCGTACAATGCATAGTAAAATTTTGTATGATACACGTGCGTAAGATGATTTCCGACTCGTGATGATTTATCCACTCATCGGAAATCACCTACCTTCCGCACTTGTAGCATAAACAACTATTAAACAACAGATATCAGTACTCTAAAACGCGTAACACCTATTTAACCTACTATAATATTCTTTTAGAGCTAGTTGGGCTACGTGTTAGCTACTGGTTAAGTATTAGGATTCTCGTGGACAGAGATGACACAAAATGCTTATGCACATCAGTTACTACTTCGTTATTATCATGAAAGTAAAATTTTCACCTCTAATTTTACAAATACCAAAATTTCTACCTATGCAAATACCTAGGATGACATAAACTAAGGTATTAGGCTGGGCAAATGGTCCGGAAACTATATGCAAAACACAAACAACTTTAATATTTTTCAAAACCTCAAAACCTAGCGCGATCGGTCTAACTTATCAAGGACCGATGACATTGCAATAATTTATTCAGAGTCAAATATATTTATTCAATTAGGCTAATTAGTGGCACACAAAAAACACGTCAAACAAAAATTTAAATTAAAATTTACAAGTAATAAAAGTTCATTCTACCGTGCGCGTTTATAATAGTTTGTCCCAAATGCCTTGCCAAGATCATCAGGATTAGTGACTTTTTAGTTCAATTTACCATTAAAGCGTGTTTTTTTAGTTTTTAGAACTACAATTTATTTAAATGTTTGTTCAAGGTATCTTTCAATTTGAGTTAACCTAAGTATGCCATTGCAATGATTTTATCAGTCACGTTGCACAATATGTAGGTATGAATAATATTAAGTACTAGCTGTTACCCGCAGCTTCGCCCGTATTAATATAGATTTTGTCAATCAATTCTGGTTGTCGATAAAACAAGACGAGAAAAATCCAATGTTGCAGTTTTAGTTTTAATCAAAATCGTGCCCTTGTCTCTTTTGATTGTTTTGTGCTTATCTTCATAGTGATGATTTGGCCATCCACGCCCACTTACACTTATTTAATTGAAGACATTGGTCAATACAGGTATAGGTTAAATAGTAACAAAAGAAAACAAATAAACTACAGAGTCATAGGTTCTGCTTCGCTGCGAAATGAAGATACCACTATATCATAAATTTTATCTACAGTTAATTGGCATTCCTTAATTATGCCGTTAATCACGTATACAACTTTTTAGGACGCTGATATATACTATGTCCTTTCATTTGGTGCTAATACATACACATTCTGGGCTCTGGACAATGGAAATACGCGAACATCAGCAGCTACACGGCCGTGAGTAAAGCATAGCTTTCCCAAATGCACCTCTGCTCTGCCAGCCTTGAGCTTTGTTAATTGTAATAGCAAAACTAAGTTTGATTGGTTACTGGAGTCTATTGAATTGAAATGATAGGTCAGTGGGGATTATTGGCATTCGACTTAAGAACACGCTTTCCCTTTTTCTCATACTTGTTAATATATTGGCACCGATTATATTTCTCATCCCATTACATAATCTAAATAAATATGCAGATCTCAAACATTTGTTATCAAAATCATGCCTGCAAAGTTTCAACCAAATTGAAAACCACAATAAAAAGTTTAATGCAAAGTTCGGCGTTCCCCATTTACCCCCTTAAAATTCGAATTTACAAAAATTCCTGTCTTAACTAAAGTTTACTATCTTTATACTACCACCTGCCAAAATTTTGCTTCATGAAGTAAATTTGTACATCTTATATTTACAACCCAACCCCCTTTTAGGGGTAATACTCTTTAATTATTTGTCAACGAAGTATTTCGGCAAAGTTCGAATCGATCCCAATAATAAGAAGTTAAATACCAGGTAAAACGTGGTGAATAGGAACTCAGGGGTGAATGGGAACAAAACTTTGATTAGGATTTTAACTTTGATACCACTTTGTTGTTTCAAACAAAGCATCGTGTTTTTTAAATAATTATTTAATATATTGGAGTACCTACTGAAATGCTGCAAATATTTTTTAAATAACGTAAAAATTCCCTTCAAATTTTTGTTCCCATTCACCACTGCAGTATTTTTCACCCCAGGTTACGGTACGAAATTAACACCCACCCCATTTCTCCCCTTTCATGTTTTATGCAAACAAAGTAGTATATGTCCTTCCCAAGGTCTCACACTATCTCCATACCAAATTCCATCTAAATCTGTTCATCGGTTTAAGCCCTATTAAGAATTTTCATACAAGAATAATGTCCCATATCCCATTTCTCCCCTAGGTGTTCTATGCAAAAACAAGTAGCCTATGTCCTTTTCATGGTCTGATCCTATCTTTATGCCAAATTTCATCTAAATCGGTTCATAATAAGAAGTTGCATGATAAGAAGTTACATACAAAATTAACACCCCCCATTTCTTCTCCTTCATGTTTTATGCAAATAAAGTAGTCTATGTAAAACATAGACTACTTTATTTGCAAACAAACAAAGTAGTCTATGTGTAATGGAAAGGTCCAAGGTCTCAAACTATCCCCATACCAGATTCCATCTAAATGGGTCCAACGGTTACCCCTAACGTAAGCCCTATTATGAAGTTTCATACAAAACTACCCTACACCGCATTTCTCCACCTTCGAGTTTTATGAAAAAATAGTAGCCTATGTGCTTTTCCAGGTCTCAAACTATCTCCACACCAACTTTTATCTAAATCGGTTCAGCGGTTTAAGCGTGAAAATGTAACAGACAGACAGACAGAGTTACTTTCGCATTTATAATATTAGTTTGGATAGAAGTTCTATCTCACGACGGCTGGTTGGTTTTAGTCAATGTGCACGCGCATCTACACGGACGACTCAGACCAGCCCGCCGTCGCGAGATAAAACAACCTATACTAAACTTAATGTCATAAAGCGTGAAATGTTGAATGATTAATAGTTTATGAAACTGTTGCATCATCATCATCATATCAGCCGAAAGACGTCCACTGCTGGACAAAGGCCTCCCCCAAGCGTCGCCACATTGACCGGTCCCGTGCGTCCCGCAACCAGCGGATTCCTGCAAACTTTACCAGGTTATCGGTCCACCTGGTGGGAGGCCTTCCAACGCAACGTCTTCCAGTTCGCGGTCGCCACTCCAGAACCTTTCTGCCCCATCGGCCATCCGTTCTGCGAGCTATGTGCCCTGCCCACTGCCACTTAAGTTTGGCAATTCTTCGGCTCGGCTTCAGCAAACTGTTGCATAATAAGTGGTATTTAAACACGCTTTACGCTTTTTAAGCAGTCGGGTTTTTAGATTTTTTGAATTAACTTTTCACATTTATGTTTTTGATGGGATATCATTACTTTTTGTACAGAAATTATTAGTAGGTACTTATTCATAATGAAATGAATACCAAATGGTTTTTGTACATACTGTATTTTCCTACGTTTACGGGGTATAATTGTCTTTTTGTGTTGTTTTCTATATTTTTTTGTACCTTTGAAATGTTTGAGTGAATTGCCTATTCAGCACCCGGACCTTTTTTACGCGGTTTCTGTTTATCCTTAATTTGACCAAGTCGGGGCGGTATAATATAAGAGCAGTGGTGGCCCAGTGGTATCGGCCGCGACTTTCAAGTTGTAGCTCGTGGGTTCAAGCCCAGGTAGGCGCTTTACTTTGTGTAAATTATTTCATCACCACTGCTCTCAAAACGGTGAAGGAAAACATCGTGAGGAAACCGGCATGTCCTAGAACCAAAAATTCGAAGACATGTGACATCCACCAACCCACACTGGGCCCGCGTGGTGGATTACGGCCCATTCCCTCTCACAGAGAGGAGGTCTGTGTCCCAGCAGTGGGAACATTAATAGGCTGATGATGTGATGTGTGTGGGGCGGTATAACGTGCGCAGGCGGTTGTACTCTACAAAAGAGCTCTCTTGTGCCTTGATTTGACTTGGATCTAAATTGATAAGATGTACTCCATCTAAGGTTTTAGCTCTGGAGAGTCCAACGAAGTCTACCCTTTACTAAATATAGAGGAGCCTGCGTCGAGAAGCACTGTCAAGGCTAAGGCCTTGCGTTTTGTGGATAGTAATAGCGTATGCTAAGCAAATAGGGAATTGTTCTCTGTTAATTAACATATAAGTACATTACTTAATATCTGAAACTTGGTCTTGACTCGTTCTAGAATTAAGGGTGATATTCCACTCGTTATATATTCACGTGAAGACTTACAATCCACATAAAGACCAGCTATCATCAATTTTGATTGCTGATTCTTACATTACAGGCACTTTAGGTAAGTGTTCCTAATATAATAAATTTATTGAAAAATAATAATAAAATGATAAAAAATTACTAGTTTCAGATTTATTCCTGTTTATTCACACAATAACCTATCTGGATGCCAAATTTGAACTCTCTAGGTCCTCTGGAACTGGGTTAGAGTTTTGATCTATAGGTCAGTCAGTGATAAAATTACGATTTTTGGACGTTAATATCTAAATAACCGTTAGAGTTATATTTATAAAAAAATTGGTTTAAAAATCATCCTAGCGATTTTAATACAGAAACCAAATTTCATGTGTTTATGTTAAATAGATTTTGAGTTATTAAGATGACAAAAGTGGCTCCAAATGGTTCGTGTAATATTACATACAGCTGCTGCGTCGCCAGTTCCTTTTTTGCTTGAACTTGGCTTGACACGCTGCCGCGTGTCTAGACATGAGAGTAGATAAAGTGTTTTTACTATCATATAAATAACATAAAAATATCACGACAGCATTCCCCAAAGGGTTAGCCAGAGCCGCTCCTTTGTACACACATTTCATCAGTTATGATTAAATCCCATGCCATCGGAGGTCCTCTTCGGCGAGATGCGACCTTTGGCGAGAGAAACTCAAGCCTCCTGAAAATTTCATCGGGCCATCGGAGAGCCTTCCTCCTGGGCACACTCTCCGTGGTCGACCTGGAAAACTCTAAATAGACTCCGCACAAAGGTTGGCCGCAGCAAGGACAACCTCCACAGGTGGGGGTTCTCTGATGGCACTAGTCTTCAGTGCTTGTGCAGCATCTCTCCGCAGACCATGACCCATCTCACGGAGTGCGCAGTATGCCCTGCCACCTGTACTTACGAAGACCTTATGACTGCCTCACCGAATGGTGTTGCCGTGGCTGAATTCTGGGCCAAACACAATATTTAACTTTTTGTATTTGCCATCGACACGCTAAGAAGAAGATCGGAGGTTAGTCTATTGCCATAAACTAGCCACAAATCCAGACTCCGGGCTGCTATTGTGAAATCCCAGAAGGAAAAATCTAATAACACTTGGTCCGACCCGGGTATCGAACCCAGAACCTAATACTCAACAGTAGCACTTGCGACCACAAGACAAACGAGGGAGTTTTTAATATTATAATAGAAATAAATCTGACGCGAAACCTAGTTAAAACTAGATTTCTGAACAGAACTAGCCTAGACACGATGGTAGACTACCGTCTCAAAACCAATCACTAGTTAAAAAATAATGATTTATTAAATTATTCAAAGAAAATAATAATCGATTTCGTAAAACTATTAAAATGTTGAGTGACAGAACTTAGTGATTTCAAAAATAGAACACGTTACAAAAATTTAAAAGGTTTTATAAAAATAAAACAAAAGAATACTGGTTAGCAAAATAAATAATTATTCAGGAATTGACAAAAGACAGTGATACTATAAATAGAAACGACACAAAAAGTTTTTGGTTTATACGCAGGGCGCTAATATAATAAATTGGACGAAGGCTGCGTGAACAGACTTTGTCAGGTTGTGTAGCGCGAATCAAGTGTCTTAGAGTGTTTGTGAAACAATAATAAGTGCAAAATGACTATCGGAGACCAAGAAAACTGTCCCGCAGTTGTAAGTGTTTTATTATGTTTTTTTTCATGTTTATTTAGATATATTTTTCAAAAAAATAATAACATAATTTTGTAAATAATATTCAAGCAATCTCTTATTATCTCAAATAATTGTTAAGATTGTAAATTGATAGTTTTATTAATATTTGTATACAATAATAAGTGTCCTATTCAAAGCTTTTCCTAAAGTGTTTTTTGAATAAAATATTAATGCACTATTGTCATACAATAATTATTTACATAATTAACTTCTGAATACTTAACAACAAAAACATGATGACAATTTTTCAACGAGGATAAGGATGATTGTAGTTGCGTGTTTTTATGTTCATAATAATAATGATTTTTAATTCCTTAATATAAGTTAAAAAAAGAACTAGAGTTTGTCATAATAATGTGGTCAAAGTATTTTTAACTGCCTATTTAGGGTTCAATTCCCTGTTCAGGTTTTTGGTCTTTTAACTAGGTTATAAAGTATTTTATACTTTGCCATAACAATAAAGTATGTGAATATACTTTATTTTCAATCTTTACTGCGATGTTTAGAACGAAACACTCGCATTATGTTGTGTGATAAGTTGAATTGATTAAAACGACCAGTTATTATATTAGTGATTCATAGATTTAATAAAAAATACGAGTTATTTATTTATTGACCTCTCAATTTCCATTGTAAAACTAGCCTTGAAACTTTCAAAGAATTCAATAATTATGTTATTAGCGTATTCGTTAAAACAAATGTTTTAAGGAAATAAAAACATGAATTATATTTTTTTTTTTCTTTTTAGTACTTATTTTTTTCCTAACAAAATAATTTGATACGTTATTTTTCTCAAAAAAGTTGGCAACCCTACCTGTAAAACTATGAGAGTTAGGGAACACTCAGTGCAACAGTGTTTCCGCTTTCACTTGGCCACTTTAATATCTCCTGCGTCCTTGGCTAATATTTGATGAAATTGGCTACCGTGACCGAAATTCGATAGCGAGGATTATTATTATTTTTTATCCTTTCGCAAAAAGTAAAAATACGCCCTGTTGATTTATAATCTATCTGTGCCCTAAGAACCTCCAATATTTGCTATGTTACTAGAATGAATAAATTATATATTAATCAGCAAATTCAAAAGTAGTAAGTAAATCATCCGACGTGCTCTCGTCACCGTCGGCGTCTTTTTCCATTGTCGTGTGTATGGCCTGGCACGTGACGTGGCACAAGACTGGACAGGATGTCTTTGTTTCCATGGAAGATGGGTAGGTAGATACTCTCGCGCCATCTCTTCTTCTCGAGCTGGGCTGGAGCTGCCGCTGCGGCTGCAGAGAACCTCAAGCGGCGGAAATATAATAATCTCATCGGTAGTTATATTTTCGAGCCGTTTGGGGTTGAAACTCTTGGTCCGTGGGGACAGAGTGCTCACGCTTTGTTTAAAGATCTCTCCAAACGCCTAGTTGACACTTCGCGTGACCCAAGGCCTGGCTTTTACCTTGGTCAGAGAATAAGCATTGCCATACAACGTGGCAATGCTGGCAGTATTCTGGACACATTACCAGTTTTTCGACGCCATATTTTAGTTGATGATGATATTTTTAGGTTTAGGTAGTGGGTAGCTTTTGGTTTAAGTGTATATATTTGTAGTCTTAGTGAATTAAGTATTTTATACACTGCAAAGTCAAACATATCATTTAAATAAAAAAAAACTATAATATTTTTTTTGCAGTATAAAACAGTTGAACCACATTTTTCCTTAATAAGGCAAACCACGGAAAAAACTACTTTTAACAAAACAGGACTTCCTCTAAAATACTCTAGAACTTCCTTATAATTTCCACAGTACCGAAACTTCGACTACTCTCTGAATGCGAGCAAAATGCTCACCGTCAAAGATGGCGATCTCGACGTGTTGCTGAAACTCTACGACATCAGCCACAATGCTTTGGAGGAGATGGTTAAAAATGTGCGGGAGTGGTATGAGAAGCAGCCACATCTACCACAAGGACAATTACGTGAGTACTCTTTTCAGTACTTAAATAAATATAAAGTTTTATATGGTTAATTTTCACACGGAACACTAATAAAACAGTAAGTTACCTTTGATTCCTTGTGTTTTGGGGTCCATTATATAATAATATAGCCATGCACGGCTCTACTTCTTCTTCTAATATTATAAAGAGGAAAGATTTTCTTGTTTGTTTGTATCGAATCGGCTCCGAAACTACTAGACTGATTTAAAAAATTCTTTCATCAATAGAAAGCTATATTATTCCTGAGTGACATAGGCTATTTTTTCATCCCGAAAACGGGTCCTGTAGGGTGGTCCACGGGAGCGAAGCCGCGGGGAACAGCTAGTTAATAATATTTGCAAGAGTCGATATTCAGTAGTTGAGTTAATATCAATTACATAATAGGCGACTCTGGCCGATATTAAAATTTGTAGATTATTGACAGAGGTAACATGTAGTTTGAAGCCTAAAAATGTAACAACCAGTTTTGCTAAGAGTATCTTTATGGTTGTGTTGGTCAGATATACTATTGATTTATTTTTATCTATGTTTGTATTTAAGTATGTTCCGCCGTAGCGACTAAACTATTCATCCGATTTTGATGAATAAGGCGTCAATCGATTCGTCATTATGGCCGGTTAACATACAAAAAAGAATTAATCAGCCATAGTCGGGTCACAGTTTTTAATTAAACTTTTTTTTTGTGTTTATCTTGCCAACTTAGTAATTTCATTTTGATCATTATTGCATAACATTGAACTGTATTTGCTGCCGGGAGAGGGCACTGGCTTCTGTATCTATGGCTTTTTTATGTATGTTCACCGATTTCTCCGTCATTTGTGGACCGATTTTGAAAATTCTTTTTTTGTTCGAAAGAGTATTTTCCGAAATTGATCCCATTTTAATTTGGTGAAAATCTGATGAAGAATTTCGGAGATATACAATATAACTCTTTTATAATTTACGGCAAGTCTCTCGGGATTGCTGCAATCGCATGTCTGTTTATTGACTATACCATTTTATAACATAACATCAAGCCAGTACGCTCTAAAGGGGTACGCAGATGTGTACAGTTCACCTTGGAACACTCTCATTTCACCGGTTATATTCAAGATTCATGATATTCGGGTGATTTATTCTAGCATTATAGGTACCATACTAAAGGCAAGGGGCCTTTTAAGTACAACTAAAAAGTAAAGAATAAAAAATCTTTTTAACAAAAAAATACTACCGACTTCCAAATAAAAGCACTACAAAGTGAAAAATAACTTTTTTTTGGAAGTCCGTGTCCATAACGAAATTAAATTGTACCTAAGAAAGACACCGACTTTTTTATTCTTATGTAAATAAACCTATATTATTAGGAAGAAGTCGAACTATCACATAATTATGTACATATCTACTTAGCATCTTTTGTTTAATGTATGATGATGATGTTTGTTTGTTCTGTTATCGTCTTGTCATCATATCTTGTCATACTTGCGCACTGGTTGTAAGTAGTACGTAATTTGCACCTTTTGAAGGTCGTATCATTAAGATCAATGTACCTACAACTTTCTAGGGGAATGCTTGGATATGGCATTGGGTTTGAAGTTTTAGATCCGCGAGCATGATAAAAGTATTTCCTACTTATTTGTACAAGCTGCCGCCTGCGCCGCCTACGCCCAAACTTCTTTCTCATTTTGGCTAAATTGAAAATTAACTTTATAAATTAAATATACTGCAAAGTTTGGAGCATGGAGAGCAGTGGTGGCCATGACTTACAAGTTGTAGGTCGTGGGTTCGAGCCCAGGCAGGCGCTTTACTTTGTGTAAAGTATTAAATCACCATTGCTCTCAAAACGGTGAAGGAAAACAACGTGAGGAAACCGGCATGTCCTTGAACCAAAGATTCGAAGACATGTGACATCCATCAACCCGCACTGGGCCCGTATGGTAGATTACGGCGGAGGAGGCCTGTGTCCCAGCAGTGGGAACATCAATAGGCTGATGATGATGATGATTACTGTAAAGTTTCATCAAACTCCGTTGATTAGTTTTTGCGTAAAAGACAAACAAACGTCCAACCTCAAAATCTTTCGCGTTTATACTACGGCAGTAAGAAGATTTATATCAAAGCCAAAAAAATCACCTTTACATAGGATGTAGACTATTTAGGCATTAAGGTGACACTAGTCGAAAATTCTTCCATACAAACGTAGTCTAGGGATTATTCCACTGTTTGACGATGTACGTTCAAAGTAAAAAGTGATATCAATTTGTCTCAAAAGTTATGTTCTTCAGCCAACGTTTGGCATCACCAAACATCAATGTTACTCACCAAGGGATAGTAATACAAAAGGTAGACACAGCTAAATTCTTAGGTATAACTATCGACAAACGTCTTAACTGGAAAGCACATACAGAAGAATTAAATAAAAAAGTCTGTTCTTCTGCCTACGCACTCTATAAACTAAAACCCATCATAAGTACCACTGCGCTGATTACTGCTTACCACGGAATTGTCGGCTCAATATTAAGGTTCGGCGTTATATTTTGGGGCAATTCAACGAATAAGGAAATAGTTTTTAGGTCACAAAAAAGGTGCATTAGGGCTATGTTCGGCTTAAAAAAAACGGATAGTTGCAAACCATTTTTTATTAAATACAATATTTTAAATCTACCTTCCTTGTTTATTTTTGAAGTGGTTAATTTCGTACAATGCAATCCCAAACTATTTAAAAAGCTATCAGATGTTTCAATCCGCAATCGACGGGATAACAATAAATTATGGACAGTAAGATCAACCACGGCACTCATGCGTAAAATTATTTTCTCTTTAGCACCAGATATTTAAAATAAAATCCCTAAACCTATTAGATAAATGCCCACAACTCTATTTAAACTACATCTAAAAAAACACCTGATAGCCAAATGTTATTATAGCTTAACAGAATTTTTAAATGATCGTACTTAGTGCCTATCATTATGACATTTCCTCAATCTCAAAACTGTACCATTTTTTTTTAGTTTTAAGGTTTTTCTATAGATTGTTTATAATCGACTGCATGAAAGTGGGTTAAATATTTTTTTTTGATAATTGTATAAATTCAAACGGTTAATATGACCAAATACAATTTTTTGTACGCTCTGAAAGGCAAAACATGTAGAACCTATTACCAACTGTTATTTTAAGACCATGCAATTCTATTGTATACTCATGTTTTTACAAAAATAAATATCTTATCTTATCTTATCTCATCATTATCTAGCCCTGTATGGAAGCAATAAAGTAAAAAAGAAAATATTTGAAAGTTATGAGCGTCGAAAGTTCCACAATTCGACACTAATTTTAACGCATTTTTGGGCGCAAATAAATACCATAAGAAGACGGAAAATTGCAAAACGGCCTCCATACAGGGACAGATTAGTAGTTCAACAAAGCAAATAATTTTATTTTGAACAAATACGTTTAGTCGTTTTTTCATGATATCCAGACTCCCAAAGGTCTGTTTATAAAATTTCGCGCGCTCGGTTTTGTCCTAATTCATTATCCATTACTACAAATTTGCAAAAGTGTGTATTCGTACGCGAATTAGCTTCATACTGCTCATCACAGCATCAATCTCTGCCAAACGTGTTGTCGGTTGATATAAAATGCATTTTAACCCCGCGCACAAAATAGTTCGCGCCGTTGACTATACATCTGCTACCCCAAGAAGTTTAACAATAAACGCGAGTTCAATAAATATATTTGAAAACAACAAAGTGATTCAAAACTTCCGGGTCCAGATTCCAACTATTCTTGACACAAAGAATTACTTACCAATACAGTGCTTTTATTGGCCAGTAAAAAAATAACTAAAACCGGGTCGTTAAAGTATATGCGTGTCGCACGCATACATAGACCCAGTTTGAAATGCCAGACAACTATCTCATTTGTACCCGACAACAAAGACAGGGTTATTTATATTTTTCATCATAGGTCTGGTGTACTGATGGTTGACTACGGATTCAGAAACACACAGTAAAGGTACTTGAAACTTGGAGGTTTATATTTGGGGTTCCGTAGCCAAATGGCAAAAAACGGAACCCATATTTTTTTTCGATTCGTCATGTCTGTCTGTCTGTCCGTCCGTGTGCCACAGCCACTTTTTTCCGAAACTTTAAAAACTATGCTGTTGAAACTTGATAAGTAGATGTATTCTGTGAACCGCATTAAGATTTTCACACAAAATAAAAAAAACAATAAATTTTGGGGGTTCCCCATACTTAGAACTGAAACTCAATCAAACCCATACGTAAATTTGTTTTCAAAAATGATATTGAGATTTTCTAAACTGAATAGTTTGCGCGAGAGACACTTCCAAAGTGGTAAAATGTGTGTACCCCCCCCCCCCCCCAAAAACTTCTTAAACAAGAGAATGATAAAACTAAAAAAAGTAAGATGTACCATGTAAACTTCCACCGAAAATTGGTTTGAACGAGATCTAGTAAGTAGTTTTTTTTTAATACGTCATAAATCATAAACCACAATTTACCAAGTATGAAACTATTCGTGTGCGAGTCCGAGTCGCACTTGGCCGGTTTTTTCCATCACCCATCACGCCTTTTGAGTCAATTAAAACACTTTATTTAAAATTATTATGTGACTTGCGACCCGCCACGGCTTCGCACGGGTAGAAGAGCATAACATTAGATATGCCTATGTTTTTTCTGTCGTTGGGTCCGTCATCGGTGTGAGTCCCACGCTCAATTTATTTTCGCACGCGTTAGTTTTTATTACGCGATAACTTCTAAGATATTCATTTAAATTGTATGGTGTAATGGATTATCATAATGTGCATGACATGTTTGAGGTATCTAATGTATTTAATTTATTTTTATTTACTTATTTAATTTATTTAACCATTAATGTACACACACATAATACACAGACAAGAAGAAGGAACAGAAAATATGTATAAAGGTATGCTTATTTCTAACGAAATCTTTTCCAGCATACCTGCGAGAGGAGAGTTGCAAAAAATGATATGTAGACAACGTGTGTAGAGGGGAATGAAAAGAAAAATATACTAAACAATTCACAATAAAGAAGAATACTGTAAAGATAATAATATATACTCTTATATACATGCATATTAATAAAATAAATATTACAATAATAAATACTAACTAATATCACAAATACATTAATAATAATGCATAATTATATGCAACTAAGACGGAATGGAAAGATAATGCTCTTTCACTCTCTTTTTAAAAACTGCAAGAGTTTGGCAGTCCCTAATATCAGGCGATAACGAGTTCCACAACTGCACCGCGTGCACACGCGTGAATGAGTAGGAGTAAAAGTCGGTAGTGTGGGAAGGTGTTTCAAGGAGATGCTTGAGATGCGACCTGCAAAGTGCATCGGAAGGACGGGAGTAGGAGAGTTAGGAAGGCGTTTTAGGGTTGTGAAGGACGTTAATAGCAGACACAAAATCCGAGAGTTCCTGCGAAGTCGAATAGGGAGCCACTTGAGCATTTTACGAAAGCCTGAAATATGATCATACTTTTTGAGATTGAAAACAAAACGAATACATATATTTTGTAAACGTTCAAGTTTATTTAAAAGCTCCTCAGTGGCATCCAAATAACAGACGTCGGCATAGTCGATGATGGGTTGAATTAGAGTTTGGGAAAGGGAAATTTTGGTGTTCAAGGGCAAAAAGCTCTGGAGGCACTTCAGCGAGTGGAAAGTGTAGTGCACCTTGCGACTGACTTCGTCGACATGGGCAGTCCATGATAAATAGGAGTCCATGATCACCCCCAAGTTTTTAACCGTTCTAGCGAATTCAATTTGAACTCCATTCAAACTGAGAGGAGACAGTACCGCAACATCAAGCCTATGCGGCATATGTATTTAAGTTGATAAGGATTAATACTGTATCCGTCTAAATCCGCTTTCCAATCACCGCATTGTACGTGACCATTTTTTAAGTTAGAGTGGGTATAGCAAGCTATCATTAAAATATAGATATATGCCATCACAGATTTTCTTTAGTCCTATAAAAGAGGAAAAATTCCTCCTCACTATGTTTTGTTACATCTCAAATGAATTAGATAGCGTTTTTGATGACAGCTCCCAAGCAGCTTGACTTTTTCTGAGATTAAAAAAATATGCACTTAAACCTTCCTCATGAATCACTCTCTCTATTGGTGAAAACCGCATGAAAATCCGTCAAGTATTTTTTGAGTTTATCGCGGACAGACAGACAGACACGGCGGGGGACTTTGTTTTATAATATGTAGTAATAGTGATTGTATGATAGAAAAAGTGCAGCAATACCACAAAATATAGGCTTTGAAAGAAAACTTGAAATATGAAAGGGTTACTAAAACTGAAGCTCTATCGCGGTTTTGTAGATACGAATATATGAACAAAGGCGCAGATATCGACGAGCTAAAACTAAATATAGAATGAGGGCCTCATTATACTGCGCATATATAAGTAGAATAATACGATCTTTCTGTTGATAGAAACGAGTTTGAAAAAAAAAATGTTTTTATGTAAGGCGGTTTACGCACGGCACCGCGGACGCGGAGAGCAGAGCACCGCTCGAACCGCGCGGTCGGTCGGTGTAAGTGTGTTAGGCATCAACGGATTTATTTGAGGCCAATGCAATATGAGATCCGCTTCACCACCTACTGCGCGGTGTCGTGTGTAAACCGCCTAATAAAAACAGACTCGAAAAATCCACATTTAAATTGATAAGTAATTGGTAATTATTGTTATCATAATAATGCACAAAATGATTTTAGTTTTGGTTGGTTTATTTTTACACACTCAAAGGGCAATGCTTGGCGTTTACTTGCGTGATCGCATCAGAAATGAACATATCCGCAGGCGAAGCAAAGTTACCGACATAGCCCGATGAATTGCGAAACTTAAGTGGCAGTAGGCAGGGCACATGGCTCGTAGAACGGATGGCCGATGGAGCCGAAAAGTTCTGAAATGGTGACCGTGAACCGGAATACGATGCGTTGGAAGGCCTCCTACTATGTAGGCTGATGACCTGATGAATGTTGCGGGAATCAGTTGGATGCGAGACGCACGGGATCGGTCAATGTGGTGATGCCTGGCGAAGCCCTATGCGCCCTATGTGTTAAGCAGTGGATGTCTTTCGGCTGAAATGATGATGATGACAATTTTTTGTATCGGAAAATTCAAAAACTACAATCCAATCTTTATAATTAAAGCATTTGAGTGTGTTTTCTAACAAGAATATTTTTGCCGGGTTAAAAGTTTCCTAACAAATAGTACTCGTGATAGTCTGTATATCCTGCTATCGGTGAAAAAGGTGTTATCAGGCCAGTAATTTCACAGATTAGCCTTTACACACATACAAAACATAGAAAGGTACAAACACTTTGGCCTCTTTTCTCTCGGCTATATACTATGTAATTTTCGCCACTCGACTTAGTGAAGAAAGTCTCTTTTAAAAGGACTAAATCCAATATTCAAAGAGATAGAGATAGAAATAAAACTAGAAAATTTATAACAATGAAAGGAACTAGAGCAAAGTTTATTGGGTACAGTACAAAAATAGCAAATAAGGTTATATTTGCATATAATATGTACACAGTAGCACTCCACAGACCGTTGAAAATGACCGAAGCAGACAAACCTAATAAACACAGCGTAAAGAGGTACTCCCCCTAAATTGGTGTGTTTGTATAAAAATTGTGCTAAATCTGTGATAGTAATATGTACTTTTTTTATTATTATCTATAGGCTTGCGCTTGACCACTATCTCACCTGATGGTAAGCGATGGTGTGGTCGACAGTGAAGCACGCTTGCCTAGAAAAAACCCATTCACTCTTGACTTAAGACCCCTAGATTGTAGCTATCACTATTATTATTGTACTTAAATGTGATAATAGGATAAATAAAAAAAGGATGAAGACATAAGGTAACAAGTACTGTGATAAAAAAAAAGGCAAAAAATAATAATTGTATGTAAGCCATTTGTTGAATAGAAAATTATTGATAAAATTAAAACAGTAACCAAGATCTCAGATTATGTCCGAGGAAGATCCGTTTCAAGCAAGAGTAGGTTTTAGTCAGTTGGAGCCTGACACTACCCATGCTGGCTCGTACTGTGAGGCAGCTTGGGTGTTAGTCCGACCGAATTTCCCCTCATGCCAAAAAAAAATAATAATATTCAAAGTCAGTTTGAATGACCTCCACTCGACTTGAAAAACAGAAAACACGAGTAGAATTTAATCATTCGAGTTGGATCCTTTCCCATCGATACCTTTTTATTATTATATTACCTTTGATTCCTTTCGATACCTTTTATTTTTGGCTCCAGCGAATGGAGTATAGATAAATTCGCTTATTGACAGAAATCAACCATGAAGTTGATTAGTTTGCGATAATCGTACACGTGGTAGGTGCTACTTGACAACAAATTATGTGAATCAATACGGACTTTAGCTTAGCATAATGTATATTAGCATTAGTTGGTGATTTGCAAATAAGTACGTTGAGATACCAGTTTGAGGCTCCATAGACTAGATTATTTACATCCTTGCAAATATTACCTAACATGAATCATCATCATCAGCCTATTATTTTTCCCACTGATGAGACATAGGCCTCCTCTCTGTGAGAGGGAATGGGCCGTAATCCACCACGCGGATCCAGTGCGGGTTTGTGGATGTCACATGTCTTCGAATTTTTGGTTCTAGGACATGTTTTCCTCACGATGATTTCCTTCACCGTTTTGAGAGCAGTGGTGATGAAATAATTTACACAAAGTAAAGCGCCTGCTTGCGCTCGAACCCATGACCTACAACTTTTAAGGAGCGGCCGCTACCACTCGGCCACCACTGCCCTAAGATGAACACAGGACTTATATAATATGTTCTTTAATTTAACATTAAATAGGAACAGTTTCAACTCATAGTGTTTTAAGTATCAAACATGGAAAACATTCTGAGACTCCCTATATTTAATTATAGCAGGGATTATAAAAAAAAATGTACCTATTCTCGTCTGAAATACAAGATTATCTAGTTCAAGTCAAAAGTCAAATGTATTTATTCAATTAGGCCACTAAGCGGCACTTTTGAACGTTAACAATTAAAATTTACAAGTAATAAAAATTGATTCTACCGTGCATTCGGAACAGTAGCTTGTTATGGAGAAGAATGCACAAGAAACTCCAAACTTACTCTTTAAAAAAAGAAAAATGTTTTACAATATTAAAGTACATCTATACTATAATATACTATAATATACTTATACTATAATAATATTATAAAGAGGTAAAATTTGTAAGTTTGTATGTAGGGGGTAATCTCTGGAACTAATGATCCAATTCTAAAAATTTCTTTCACCAATAGAAAGCTACATTATTCTTGAGTGACATAGGCTATTTTTTATTCCCGAAAATGGGTCATGTGGGGTGGTCCACTGGAGCGAAGCCGCGGGCAACAGCTAGTACATTAATAAATTTATGTACGTGAAGACGATGCACCTAGCACTATTATACTACATAAAGGTATAAAGTTTTTTAAGCAC
Source organism: Orthosia incerta (assembly GCA_948252205.1). Classification (NCBI taxonomy): domain Eukaryota; kingdom Metazoa; phylum Arthropoda; class Insecta; order Lepidoptera; family Noctuidae; genus Orthosia; species Orthosia incerta. Next base: position 25,585,886 of record OX411756.1, on the reverse strand, counting down.
TAACAGGTAAACCCTTCACTTGATAAATAGGAACATGGTTCTCACATACTTACAAATATTGCATACATAGGTAATTTACCTAATTCAACAACGACGGAACAGTGTGCGAGTCAAAACACATGGCAAATTACATGTGTAAACTTGACATTTTGGATAAACTTATTGTTATTAACTAACTTCTGCCAGCGACTTCGCCCGCGTGAAAGTCGTAAATTATCCCGCGGGAACATATTCCCGGGATAAAAAAAGTATCTTAGTGCTATTCCTGACTATAATCTATCCCTGTGTCAAATTTCATGCAGATTAGTCTAGCCGTTTGAGCGTGAAGAAGTAAAAACATACAAACACACTCACAAACTTTTGCCTTTATAATATTAACGTTTCAATGTGAGAACGCCTTTCATAGGTTTTTTTCTACGGATATTATTTATTTGGAGAACAATTTCGTCGTAGGAGTCTTTAACCTGCCTAGGACCTTCTAGACAGGTTAAAGACTCCTACGACGAAATATATTTAAAATAGAATACCACAAAAAAAAACATTATCTGCATACTAGCTATAATCTTATTCTTAGTTTTATCGTTTAGTTAATAAACATGTTTATCCAGTTTCAATGAGTGCAAATGCTTGCCATGTTATTAAAAATACCAAAATAGCTATACGTCTGCCTATAATATTTGAGGAGTGCCCTCGATTTCCATGGGATCCCACAGTCAGATTCAGATTTGGTGTCAACGGGACCACCTCGAGAATATACCCTTTCAAACAAAAAAAGAACTTAGCAAATCCGTCTTATATAATGGAGTTATGGCCCAAATCCGAATGGAGAACCTCCTCCTTTTTGAAAAGTCGGTTAAAAATACGTAAACAAGAAGAAAATCATGTTGTGCAGTCGGGGAATACTTATCAGTCAGCTCGTGGTTTTTTAAATTAACTTTTTTTTTTTTAATGGCTCGCGCTTGACCACTATCTCACCTGTCGGTAAGCGATGTATTCGATGGTGAGACACGCTTGCCTAGAAATAACCTATTCACTCTACTAACTACTAACTTTTTTATAATTAATTCCTCAACTCTAAAACAATAGAAAACTTATCTTTCCACCCATCGTTTTTAGAACATTGACGTAAGCGTTCGACGTTAAAGTCAACGGACTTCCCAATAAAGCCGGTTTTTATTTCTTTTTCCGTTTTTAAGGTGCAAACCAATTTTATACACAAACAGGTTATAAATTAGTTATTTATGTCGTGAACTGCGACGCTTGTATTAATTCATCTTTACAACTAGTTTTTCTTATTAAAATTTTATGTATTTGGTAAAAATAAAAAAACCGGCCAAGTGCGAGTCGGACTCGCGCACGAATTTTTTCGTACCATTATCGCAAAAAAACGGCAAAAGAAACACGTTTGTTGTATGGGAGCCTCACTTAAATACTTATTTTATTCTGATTTTACCCGACTGCCAAAGGAGGGTAATGTGTTTATCAGTCTATGTATGTATGTATGTTTGTTCCTATGTGGCGTTCTAGAGACCAAACGTGTTGCCCGATTTTGATGGTTCTTACGTCAATCGATTCGTCTTAACTCTGCGAGTGTCACTGGCTACATTAAAATTGGAAAATAGTAAAATGGCGGCTTTTGGGCGCCATATTGTGAGGGCCCATTTTTTTTTTCTTCCAAACCGGGTATCAAAATTAAGGGTTTAAAGAGGTGAATTCAAAAATGTATAAGATTTGTATATTTAAATGTACATAATGCGAAACAAAAATAGGGAGGCGGAGGATACATCTGGTTTTGGACTGCACAGCATGATTTTCTCCTTGTTTACGTCTTTTTAGTTCGCTTTTTAAGCAGTCGGGTTTTTTTGCTTTTTGAATTAACTTTTTAGTATTTGTTGTTATAGCGGCAACAGAAATACATCATCTGTGAAAATTTCGACTGTCTAGCTTAATAGGTTCATGAGATACAGCCTGGTGACAGACAGACAGACCGACAGACAGACAGACAGATGGACCGTGGAGTCTTAGTAATAGGGTCACGTTTTACCTTTGGGTACGGCACCCTAAAAAACAATTCTTCTTGTTCTTTACGAGTTGAGGGAAAACTTTTTATAAATTTTGGCCCAGTAGGTGGCAACCCCGATTGCGGCGTCAGTGGCGAGCATAAGGTCTTCCAAAGTGCAGGTGTATGGGCACCTGGGACACTCCAGCATGTGTACCATACTTTTCAAAGGGGCACGGCACTCGCACTGGGTATCAGACGGGTCTATAAAACCCCATTTTACCAAATTGGTTTGCAGCGGCCTACAATGACTCTTTTCTACACTCCGTCATCTGTCTGCCAACCCTATCCTACTTACCTTCCTGCCTATCCTACTTACCTACCTACAATTTTTTATCTAGGGTCATCATTCTTTCGCGGAGCATCTTAATACCGCCATCCAAAAAATTACTTCAAATGCACAACGCTATCTATCGTATATCGAGTTCTATCTGAAATGCGCAAATCAAATCAGAATTGCGTGTGTTGTGATAATTTTACTTGAACACTTTAAATTCATCTAACTTTTGATAGTGTAAACCGATTGCGATGAAACAAAAACTAAGTAATACTTCAAGTTACGCAAAAAAAAATATGTATAAAAGTTATCTACATTGATTTCGTACATTTCACGTGATGCGTGCACAAATAAACAGACAAACAGACAAAAATTCCAAAAATGCTGGAAATGTGTTCTGTTGGTTATCCTTTAACACCCTACCTATTTATTTTTAAATATTTTTGATGTACAAAAATGACTTTTCTACAGATTTATTATATGTATTGATGATGATGATGACGTGCGAATAGATGAGAAAATACCTATAATCTCAGGCTCCAACACAATCTGTAGGCCTTTTAACTGAGAAGGAATATTATGGGCGCCGATTCCCTTGATTAGCTGATTTTAAAATGAGAATCACGTCTAAATGGCTAGTAGTAATTTTTTTTTTTAAATGTATTTTATATACATACATTTCCTCACTCACCTGTGTGAGCGAGCGCACGCGCAGAGAGTGTCAGAACGAGCGGTCAGTGACGCGATAATGTTGAGAAATAAAGTGAAATGTAATAGTTGTAATGTGGTGATTAACGAGTTGCTTGCGTTTGTGCAAAACCAGGCAGCCTTTATGGATGAGGTTAGCATGATACGTTTATGTACTACTGCATTTAAGGATGAAGATATAACGCTGGCAAAAGATTTACTTTTCGAGTCGGTTGATACATCTCGCCGAAAAATTAATAGAAGAAAGGAGGGTAGAAGCCGAAGAGACATTGAGGATATCATTACAATGATAAAGGAAGTGGATCCGGAGTTACTTCCCATTTTTGTAGCCAGAGATCTCGGCAAACTGCCACCAGTAGCGTTTGATCACATTGACGCTACTAGACTTCTGAGAGATCTATTAAAACTACAGGAAGAAGTGGCTGTGATAAAAGAAAAGTATGTAACATTGGATGATATTGCGGACATGAAGGTGACAAGTGATAGCTGTTACAGGAGCATGAATGTCAATCGTAAGAGAGGAGCTGCATGTTTAATAGAAAATAATTTTGAGTACGACAGTGGCCCAATTGGTCTAATTACTCAAGTTATTCCGGAGAGGTCAACGAACGCTGCGATCGTAAAGTGTGCGCAAGGTGTGAGCGAGACATGTAACGATACCATCATAAACAATAGTGTCGTTTCGCCGCCGGCGCAGACATATTCGGAGAAAGGCGAAAAGGGTTCCCAGCGCGGTGAGGCCCATACTGCGGTTTCGACGAGGATGGAGGTGTGCAAAACGAGGACAGCGACAATAGCTGCGAAGGAAGGAGCGAGTGACGGTGCGATGAGGCCCACTGTGGTGACGGACGGTGATGTATTGGTGCGTGTTGAAACTCCAAGCGCGTCAACTCCGAACCGTCGAAAGTGTAAAACATTCTCAAATGTAGTGTGTGAGGGTAATTGGAGAAATGAGTCTCCTAGTGAGGGTTGGGTTGAAGTGCAACGTAAAAGAGTGCGAAATCGTTTTTTTGGTTTGAAGGGTACGGCAGATACGCTGCCTCATTGTTCATTTAAGGCAGCGGATATTAAAGTGCCTTTTTATATCTATAATGTAAACAAAGATACCAAGATGGATGATATTGTTACCTACATTAAAAACAAAACAAATGTGGAAGTTTTATTGCATAAAATAGATATGAAAAAGAATAAGGGATATGCGGCATATAAGTTTTTGATACCTAAGCGGGAGCTGAATGTATTTATGAATGAAAGCCTGTGGCCCGATGGTGTATCTTTCCGTAGGTTTGTTAATTATGGAAGCATGAGCGAGCGGCGGCAGGGTGACTTGCAGCCGAGTGACGGTACTTATAAAAATAAAATCGTTAATGATTAGTACACAAGTGATGGATAAAAATAATGATTTTCTTACTAAGTTTGTAAGTTACAACTGTAAGTCGTTGAAGAGGTCAATCGTGTGTGTACAAGGTCTATGTAAGTCTATGGATCAGCTATGGATGTCATTGCGCTGCAGGAAACCTGGTTGCTGCCTCATGAAGTGCCAACACTGGGTAGTCTAGATGTAAATTTTGGATATTTTGGAAAATCTGCGGTGGATACGTCATCGGGGGTATTGAGGGGAAGACCGTATGGGGGTGTAGCTCTTTTGTGGAGAAAGTCTGTATTTACGTCTGTTTCTGTTGTACCTTGTGTGAGTGACCGCGTCGCAGCTATAAAAGTGACTTGCGCCGGTCGCACCTTGTTATTGTTTAGTGTGTACATGCCTACTGACTCAATAAATAACTTAAGCGAGTTCTGTGAGTGTTTAAGCGAGCTAGCGGCTGTTATTGAGAGCGAGAATGTGGAGAGTGTCTATATGCTCGGCGATTTTAACTCTCACCCAGGAGGTCTTTTTAGTAGGGAAATGTTAAGTTTCTGTGATGAACAGAGATGGCGGTGTGCTGACTATATTAAACTAGGCATAGACTCCAATACTTATACTTTTGTGTGTGATGCTTGGGGAAGTAGACGTTGGCTTGACCATTGCTTGGTTTCTGAAGCAGGCTGGAAATCGCTTGAGAAAGTTGAAGTTTATCATGATGTGTACTGGTCTGACCACTTTCCGCTTGTCATTCATGTTAACCTGGGCCTGGACGAGCCATCGGATGCTTCAGGAATACCACGTAATAACTGCGATAAGGCTATATGGGGTGAAAGAAATGCAGCCCAAATAGGCTGTTATTATAGGCTATGTATGGAAAATCTGAAACATATAGACTTCCCAGATGAATTGTGTGATTGTTGTGATAGTTTTTGCCAAGACAAGGACCATAGAATAGTTATTGACATCATGTATAACAATATTGTCACAGCACTTCGGCAAGCGGCGGAAGGCAGTTCTGGCTTCGTCGGAAATAGGGGAGGTCGGCGTACAGTCGTTGGGTGGAACAGGTATGTCAGGGACGCTCATGGGTGTGCAAGGAGGGCCTTTCTCAACTGGGTTTGGAGTGGAAAACCTCATTCTGGACAGCTTTTCGTTGAAATGAGGGAAGCGCGAAAGGCATTTAAACGAGCTTTGAAGTTCTGTCAGGAGAATGAAGAACAGGTTAGGATGAACATTTTGGCTGCGGAACATCAAAGCAAGCGATTCCAGAAGTTTTGGAAATCCACCCAGCGTTTGAGCCCGAAACTTATTGTTCCAGTGAGCGTTGATGGCAAGACGGGCGCGGGGGAGGTGGCGGACATGTTCATGAGGCACTTTCGGGTAGCCTCGCGACTTCCATCGAAGGCGAGGGATCGTGACCCCAAAAGACAAGTCTCTGAGGTTCCAATTAGCATTTCCTCAAAGGAAATCAGCAAAATTATAAAGTCTATGACCAGGGGCAAGTCACCGGGTCACGATGGCCTTAGCATAGAACATTTTCAGTGTGCTGGTCCGCATCTTCCTAGGGTCTTGTCAATGTTATATAACTTCTGTGTCAGGCACTCCTATCTTCCCACAGAACTGATGAGGACAATAGTTGTCCCTATAGTCAAGAATAGAGCCGGGGATGTCTCGGACAGACATAACTACAGGCCTATATCCCTAGCGACTATAACTGCAAAGGTTCTGGACGGTGTGCTTGAGCGGAGAGTAACTCAACAGCTCAGTCTGCAGGATGCTCAGTTTGGTTTTAGGGCTGGGCTTTCCACGGAGACTGCTATTCTGGCGGTAAAGCACACCGTCAGGTACTACACTGACAGAAGCACGCCGGTGTACGCTGCCTTCTTGGATCTATCCAAGGCATTTGACCTGGTTAATTATGACATACTGTGGTCAAAGTTACGCGAACAGGGGCTAGCTGATGAGCTAGTTGACCTTCTGCAGTACTGGTATGACAACCAAATTAACCAGGTCAGATGGTCGGGTGTATTGTCCGGGACTTATGGTCTGGAGTGTGGGGTCAGGCAGGGAGGTTTGACCTCCCCAGCGCTCTTCAGCCTTTACGTCAATAAGTTGATTGAGGAGCTCAGCGGTACAGGTGTCGGATGCTCCATTGATGGGCAGATGATAAATAGCATAAGTTACGCCGATGACATGGTGCTGCTGAGCCCTTCAATTAACGGACTCAGACGGTTGCTTGAGGTTTGTGAAGGATACGCCGAATCACATGGCCTCCTGTATAATGTGGGGAAGAGTGAGGTTATGGTGTTCAGGGTGGGTACCAAGAAGCCTAGGGTAGTTCCTCCAGTGTGCCTTTATGGTGTGCCACTAAAGAGGGTGACCAAATTTAAATACCTAGGTCACATCTTAAACGAGGATCTGCACGATGACGATGACATCGAGCGGGAACGGAGGGCGTTGTCAGTCCGATGTAATATGCTGGCCCGCAGGTTTGCACGATGTACGAGGGAAGTGAAAATTACACTTTTCAAGGCGTATTGCCAGACCTTCTACACGTGCAGCCTGTGGGTTAGACATACGCAGAGGGCTTACAACGTGCTCCGGGTCCAGTATAATAACGCTTTTAGGATACTGTTGGGGCTCCCACGTTTCTGTAGTGCATCGGGGATGTTTGCAGAAGCAGAAACTGATGGTTTTCAGGCGATAATGCGTAAGAGGTCAGCATCCCTGATGCACAGGATGCGGGGGAGCGTAAACGGTATCCTTAAGGTTATTGCGGATAAACCGGACTGCCCTTTCCTGGGGTACTGGACCCGCTTGCACAGCGGCGGCTCCAGTGCAACGGGAAATAGGTACATGAACTGATTTGGATTATTTATTTGTTATTTTATTTTTATTGTGTGTACCTATGCATTATTGTTTTTATTAGGTTGACATTATTAATTTATGTAAATTTACTAACATAGTCATAAGTTTACTAACAAATTATGGATCATGGTCCGAAATAAATGATTAATAATAAAAATAATATAAGACTATTTTCTTAATAATTTGATCTAAGAAAATTTTGACTTTTATTAGTATGAGGCATCAAGGCTGGCCGATAGATGTAAACCATCGGGAAGTCAGGATGTATTCCCTTAGGTTAAGACATCGTGTGTGGGCAGGTCGGTGGGTACAATCGTGAAAATGAAATCACATAAGTTATTCGATACACTGGGTTTATTCAAATAGACACAAGTTTCATTCCTGCTTACTAATATTACGGATCGACACTGATTCTACGGCTGTCAGTACACAACTGCTCTATTCTGCTGTCCCCACTACGCAAGCGGTTAAAATAAGCGCGCCAATGCGTAGTTGCTCTTGATTGCCGCAAGGGGCGTGCTTGTGATTTGACTTAACGTCCGTACTATTGACTAAACCCGACAAGTATAACATAGTGTAATTAATTTTTAAAGTTATGTCCAAAACGGACAAAACACGACTATCACACCAAAACCGCTGTGCGTATTTTAATGAAATCAACACCATCTCAAAGATAATTTAATTATCTACATTTTGATCTGAGGCTTTTTTTTTAAGTCATAGAATACTGTGGAAAGTACAAAAATCTACTAAATTTTGGGTCGCGCGGGTGTGAAACGACTGAGCGTTTTGTTCCCTCAAGGTCGTTGGCGTTAGTCGTCGTCTTAATAATAAGCAAATACAGCGCTTTGATAACAAATAATGACATAGGGAAATCTTCAAATGCAAATATAAGCTTAGTATAAGTAAATTCATTTTGTGTTATGTTTACTTGCCTTGTTATACGTAGAAGGTATGATATTAAAAGCGATAGCATTAGATTTGATTTAATGGTAAATGTGAATTATTTGAAATTAATATACATTTTTTTGTTTGACAATCTATTCTCATTCATAAATTTATGATTATTTATTAAGTTTCAAAAGACAAAAGACAAATATATTTATTTCAACTAGGCCACTAAGCGGCACTTTTGAATGTCACAATTAAAATTTCCATGAAATAAAAATTGATTCTACCGTGCATTCGAAAAGTAGCTTGTTATGGAGAAGAATGCACAAGAAACTCCATACTTACTCTTTTACAATATTTAGGTGCATGTACGTACATTAATAAATTCATATATGTGAGGAAAATGCACCCAGAATAGCACTCACTACACACTATACTACATAAAGGTATAAAATATTAAAAGTACTCACACATGTACTGTGCAGTTATATAATAGGTACTAGAAAAACATTAACATCCGAAGCAGTTAAGTTATGACCAATCCCAAATATCGGCGCCCGTTAACGAACACGACGCATGAATCAGCACCATCAAGCTCAACCATCATGAAGGGAACCGAATGATCCAACTTACGTGCCACCATCAGAGAGAGTTTATTATTGTTATTTAATATTTTTCTTTTACATTAATTCGACTGTAATATTTTAGTGATATTGTTTAAATTATCGGTCATCGGTTGTTAGACATAAATAACTTGTTTTCCTATGATCTGTACTTATAATGAGAACACCTCTTGAACTCTAATCCTTACAGTTTAAAAATAACTTAAACAATGATCTTATCTATTACCAAGCGTCACAACACAGGAAATTCACAATTATAACATAATTAGTATCTATTTAAAGAAATTAAGTAAAATAATTATCCTCTAGAAACACCAAGGCTGGAATAATTTATGATTAGAATTAAACGCTCGGATAATGTTCACAAATGATCTTGTTTTTTAGGGTTCCGTACCCAAAGGGTAAAAACGGGACCCTATTACTGAGACTCCGCGATCCGTCTGTCTGTCTGTCCGTCTGTCACCAGGCTGTATCTCATGAACCGTGATAGCTAGACAGTTGAAATTTTCGCAGATGATGTATTTCTGTAGCCGCTATAATAATAAAAACAGAATAAAATAAATATTAAAGTGGGGCTCCCATACAACAAACGTGATTTATTGGCCGTTTTTTGTGATAATGGTACGGAACCCATCGTGCGCGAGTCCGACTCGCACTTGGCCGGTTTTTTATTTTTTCTTTGTGAAGAAAAACTAGGAAAATTTTGCAATAAATGCCATCAATTACCATTTGCTTAGCTTGCCTTTGATGGGTTCTGCTTCTAGTCTTTCTGAAAGAATAAAATAAATATTAATTATATAATTTTTATACTGCAAACTATCTGCAAAATTGCTTTAAAACAACAAACACTGATTTGCATGAAAGTTATATAATATTTTAAATATCTCTTTTAAAGATCTTGCCAAAAAAACTTATAAGTGCCTCACGACTTAATATTTTATACGCATTAATTTATTTAGTGAGATTAAATATTTTTGACACACTCAGTTTTCCGGCTCGTGGAGCTCGTGGCTAAATAATAACAGCCGCACGGGTCGATCATCAAGGTTAAGCAACTCTTGACGAGGTCGGTCCGTGGATGGGTGACCATTCCAACATACCGAGTTTCCTCCGTGCCTCGGAAAGCACGTTAAGCCGTTGGTCTCGGCTGTCATTTGAAGATCTTTGACAGTCGTTACGGGTAGTCAGAAGCTTGAGATCTTACACCAGTCTTGCCAAGGGGTACCGTGTTACCCAGTTACTGGGTTGTGGAGGTCAGATAGGCAGTCGCTCCATGTAAAACACTGGTACTTAGCTGAATCCGGTAAGACTGGAAGCCGACCCCAATATAGATGGGAAAAGGCTAGACAGATGATGACTCAGTTTTCCGAAAACAAAACTAGGAGAATCCAATTCATAACATTGTATTGTAGGTTTATAAAAAAATCTTTGTCTCGCCACCCATTAAAACACTAATCACAAACGACCTTCAAGTATGATCAGCATAATTTGCACGCAATATCAACATTGCGGACTCTAGCATAATTGTGTTGAAGTTAGTTTGATTTCGTCATAACTTTGTTATTGGTTGCCAATAGCTACTTTTATTGATTGAGATACAGGATTTTCATATTCATTTCTAACTAGCTTCCGCCCGCAGCTTCGCCCGCTGTAAAGTGTTTTATTATTCTAACCACTCAACCGTCCGAGTCTGTATAGTTGCCCAGAATTTATTCCAGTCAACCGTCCAAGTCTCTCTGGTTGCCCACCGTTTTTCGACGCGGATAAATCCTCAAGGAGATTCCGCGTTTTGACACAATTCGTCTAAAAAAATATACTCTGTGGTGCGAAATTAAATGTCGCATCGTTTTGCTGAAGGATGTTGTAGTCTGGCCCTCGTTTATACTAGTAAAAAAAAAAAACAAACGTCACCGCCACAAACTTGCCGGTAAATTTTCGCGAGTGCACGTCGAAGCTCCTGTGTAAACCATGAAGTTTAATTGTATTTTATAACTCAATGTATATGTGTTATATATCAATAAAAACATCAAGATTCAAGCTTTACGAGTATCTAAAAACATAATAGGTTCAAAGTGTTTTGATAGCGTTAATATCGAAATGAAAAAAATTGGGGTGCCGCCATGGCGGTGCCGACGGGCGTTGTTGGTATTTTTCGTAATATTTAATATGATTTACTAAAAATCCATTTAAATATTGCTCGTAATACTGAAATTAGTTCATTATTAGTATTTACACACGCTTACTCGGTAAAATACAACGACTTTATGTTTTATCCACTGGGTCAAACGTTAGAGCCACCATACCGGTCGACTAATTGTTGAGGGAATGGGTTTTTTTGTTTTGGTTTCTTGTGCTACTCCAAACAATCCAAGTAAAGACATATGGGTATAAAATAAAAGAAAGAAAGAAAAAGTATTTATTTGTGACCCGCACAGGAGACACGAGAAATCAGCTTAAAATTAAACAAAATTAAAAAATAAAAACCCCGTGCGAGACCAAAAAGGCTCCTATCTCAGCATGTGCAGCGATATCCAAAAAAAAATTAAATAACGCTGCGCTGATATTCTGATAAGACCAACTGTTGATGCCACGGACACACTTACGGAAACGGAAAATACTTAAATAATACAATAAAATAGAATATATAAATAACAAACAAAATAAAATAAACACAGAAGGTGGAACAGAGTAGGTATGTGTTAGTATTATACAAATATGAAACATATTGAAATGTGGGTAGACCTATTTATACCGACGAACGAAAAGGTTATATAGTCTAGTTTAATTATAAATAGATTTAGTTGTCAAAAATTATAAAAGGGAACAGACCTTTAAATAGCCTATATGCTATTATTCCAGACTATATACTATACTATACTATCCGTTAGCCGTTCTGGCGTTTTTGAGTTACAAACATCCATCCATCCATCCAAACTTTTGCATTTATAATATTAGTGGATTGACCGACGCCATGTCTCTATTATCCTAGGTAGGCTTGCGCTTGACCACTATTTCACCTGATGGTAAGCGATGATGTAGTCGAAGGTGTAGCACGCTTGCCTAGAAGTAACCTATTCACTCTTGACTTAAAGACCCCGAGATTGTAGCTATCGGGAAACACAGTCTCCGGCAGGGAATTCCACTCCTTAGCTGTTCACGTCAAATGCTACTGGTAGAACTTGATTGAAAAGCAAGTTATTTGTTGGGAATCATTACAGTTTTAGGGTTCTGTACCCGAAGGGTCCAAACAGAGCTCTATTGCTGTCACTCACGTATCTGTCTGACCGTCGTCTGTCACACAGGTTTGCAAGCCAAATTGGAGCCAGTTGGAGCTACAGTCTACAAATTTGCACAGTATAAGCAAGTTGTTGATCCAATGTCAAATAACATTTTTAAATGTTTTTAAGGGGCAGGGGTTTATACAGCTAAAGGGACGCGCGAAAAAAAAATTACGTACCCCATCGAGTGCGGTATCTTTTTTTAGAGCTAGTTGTGTAGATACGGCCTGTTTCTTGTTTGTAAAATATTGGAAAACAAAGGAAGCCACTAAAGTAAGCTTTGAAAAACGAAACGAAACATTATTTAAAACGACTTCTTGCTTTTCCGAAGTCGGTGTCTTTGGTACCTATTGTTTTCCGTTTTTCGACACCGACTTCGGAAAAGAAAGTTGTTTTTCGCTTCGTAGAGTTTTGTTTTGGAAGTCGGTTTGATGTTTTTGTTAAAAAGTTTTTTATAGACCCATATTTTTTTCTGGCATTTATCTAGAGCCTAAAATTATACATACGTTGGGTATAGATGTCTTACAAATAATCGCCAACGTGGTCCGTGGGACCATGTTACTAAACATCTCGTGCACTCATCAGTATATTATGTAGAAGCCCGTTATTTGACAGCTGGTAGGTACCCTTTAGATGCAATTTAGTACCTAACTGAAAACTATTTTTGTGTTTATTCATAATAATAACTGATATAACATACATATTTAAATTATATACAACCAGCTATTATTCCTATTCCTTCTCTGTCCATGCTGTGAGATTGCGGAACTCACTTCCGCCTAGCATCAGAGATCTAGATACTATCTCGCTTTTTAATAAACGATTAAAAGAGCATTATCTTTCCTCTCAAATCTGAGCTTTATGTATATATATATTTAGTATCTATATATTTTAGAGTTATGTATTTATTTAAGTATATATCACTTACACTATATATATCTTAGGTTATTCGTTCACTTTTCTTCTCTTCCTGTTCTCACACACTATTTGTCTACATTTCTTCTTCATTTCTCCTTTTCGCGGGTTTGCTGGTAGAAATTTCTTAAGAAATAAGCAGTGCCTTTGTACTCCTTTGTCATGATGTGTTTTCTGTATGTATTTTCTGTGTGTACATTAATAATAAAATAAATAAATAAATAAATATATACCTGCAAAATCTATCACCAATAAGGTTTATAATCAACTGCAGTGACCTTTCCAACTATAAATACTTTTATTACTTACAAGTATATATTGATCCGGGTGTGGATAATTTCAAGCCAGTTTTATAATCTTGTGGTCAAGTAACCGCAATGCAGGGGAAAACCCAATGTTGGGTTTTTTAAATAAAAACAAAACAACTGAGTCATAATAATAATTATGGCGTTTATAGAAAAAGTGGGTGGAATAATTGTAGCAAGACAATGTTGTTTGAAATCTTGTTTGAATATTGTTACTTTTAAAGTAATTAATTGTGAACTGGTAGTTAAACGTCATAATATAATTTACAAGCTGTTGCCCGTGGCTTTGCTCCCGTGGACCACCCCGCAGGACCCGTTTTGGATATTCGAAATTAGCCTATGTCACTCAGGAAGAATGTAGCTTTCTATTGGTGATAGATTTTTTTGAATCGGTCCAGTAGTTTCGAAGCCTTTTCGTTACAAACAAACAAAAAAATCTTTCTAAATGTTTTTTTTAATGTATAGATTGTGATCTCAAAGTCGTCGTCGCCTTCTGAGTGTGATTAAGCCTATTGAATAAAATTATTATTATCATATTCTTTATTAATTAGTTTTCTTATTTTCTCCACACAACACATCACATCATCAGCCTATTGATGTTCCCACTGCTGGGACACAGGACTCTTCTCTATGAGAGGGAATGGGCCGTAATCCACCACGAGGGCCCAGTGCGGGTTGGTGGATGTCACATGTCTTTGAATTTTGGTTCTAGGACATGGCCGTTTCCTCACGATGTTTTCCTTCACCGTTTTGAGAGCAATGGTGATGAAACTCAAGCACCTGCCTGGGTTCGAACCCACGACCTACAACAAGTAAGTCGGTGCCGTTACCACTGCTCTCCCACTGGGCCACTACTGCTCTCGCACTGGGCCACCACTGCTCTTAAGCGTGATGATTACTGTGTGTTATTTATTTTTGGTCCCAGAAAGTACGTTAAGGCGTATATATTCCCCAATGTTAACGTAGTAATGGCCGTGCGCCCGCTCGGTGCCAAAATATCAATATTGAACCTGCTTTTGGATAGGTATTTTTGTAATAGTACATTGTTACCCTAGGGGTGAAAGTAACTTATTTAGTCCCGAGACGGGGTTTGGCGCCCGGAACGAAGTGAGGGCGCCAATAGTTCGAGGGACTAAATAAGTCTTTAACCCGAGGTAAACACTGTGCTTTTCATTACAAATACAAGGAAAGTAAAAATAAAAACATGAATTAGCTAAAGAAAAAATGAGTAGTTACATTTAACAACAACTTTGATGAGATAATTTTATTTAAAGTTTATGGTATTAGCCTCTTCTCTTATAAAATCAGGCGTTAAAATGATATCAGAATCAGATGAACTCATTTTATAGGTACAAATCTCTGCTATACGTATAAACAAAAGTCTTCAAATCGAAAAAAATAAATGAAGATTGAATTGCCGCTTTCCCGCCTATTTTGTTTGTTTTTTTTTTCAGTGGCCGGCCAGCTATTCAGCCATTATTTTTTACTTTCATCATTGAAAAAATGGTAAATATTTTGCCCAAATCTAAGTTATTTTAAAGAAATTGTTGAAACTAAATTATAATAAAGTTATTTAAAAAATATATATTCTTTAATCAATACTTTACTTTAAGTTATTTCAATTTTACATCGTATAGAAAGTTGGAACATGGTTCAATAGATATGTGAAAAAGAACTAGTTTTTTTTTTAATAATTTGACAGCTGTCAGTTGAAAGCGATTCTCCCTAGGGATGAAAAGTATTACTTTCATCCCGCTCCTCAGGCAACTTCAGACCTACTTTCAGAGTATGAGTAACGAAAAAACATTTTTAAACATCCAAGTCGTTTTGGAGAAGTATGCAAAAGATGCGAAAAAATAATACAGATACAGACCAATACAGATTCTCAAACTGCCAATGTTACGTTAAGGAACAGAATCAACTCTGTTACCTTGACTAACAATTCATTTGAAGTTGCAGCTGAATTGTCAGGTAAAGAGGATGAATATACGTCGCTTTCTTCGACGGCCTCTCAGGAGTTAAACCGTAGCTACCCAGATTTATATTTAAAATCAAATGACGATGTGAAAGAATTAAAAACCAGACTAAGTCAACTCGAAGAAAAGTTGACAATCGCAGAAGCTGAAATAGAGAACTTGTTGTTAGAAAATAGTTCTCAAGCCAAAATAATCACCGACTACAAACTAAGAATCGACAAATTGACACACATTTGTACAAGCACATCGTCCAAAAAACCTGCGAATAAAATAAAACGCAAGTGTCTTATTAGAACCAAGCTTGACTTTAAAAATACACAAACTCCTGTTCAACAATCTGTTATAAACAAACTGCCGTCGGAAGATAGGATCCTAGTACCTACGGTGACTCAAGATGACATACAAGTGCAAGTTACCCTAGAGGGCACCACTAATTTTGACGCAATGACATCGACGAAACAACGTAGTAAAGTTATAAGAAATGCTCATCAGAATAAACTATGCATAATAAGTGATAATAATGTAAATAATATATTAGAAATTGCCGAAAACACCTTTCCTAAGCATAAAATCTGTCACTATTGTATGCCAAAAGCGGGTATTGCAAACCTCCTTGAAACAGTGGACAAAAAATTAGTAAATTACACTCTTAATGACTATTGTTTAATCTTCCTTGGTGAAAAAGACTTCTTAGTCTCTAAAAATTATGTAGATCTGGTTGATCATATAAAATGTAAACTTGGCAAGGTAATGCACACGAATGTCATTATATGTTGTCCTAATTTTAAATTAAAATGGAATACAAGTCTGTTCAATTCCAGAATTGAAGCTTTTAATCGACTCTTGTACCAAAGTAACCGGGTTTGTAAGTATGCATACACTTTTGATACTAATAAACGACTTGATTATACGCAGGAAATTTTTTGTAAGTATACTGGGAAGGTTAACAATACAGCAATGAACAATGTCTTCAGGGACTTGAAATACTACTTAGAGCTTTTTAAACAGTCAACACATAAATATGACTATAATATTATTATGACTCAAGCACATCAAGACAGTGGAAAGTGCCAGCTCAAACCCGGTACTATTCCTTACTATTTCAATAAAATGTCAATTCCAGGCCCGATTTCATCTAAAGTTGTAACTAATTATAGCTCTGTTATTGAAGATATTGATCTTTTTCGTGCATGATTCAGTAACAAATGCAGTATGTAAACAGAACTTGATGAATAAAACTAGCTATTTAAAGATATTCCATCAAAATGTATGTGGCATAAGTAATAAAAAAAATGAGCTCGAACTATATATTGAAACTACAGGTATTCCTATAGACTACCTATGTTTAACAGAACATTTTTTAAATCCACAATCTGCTCTTGTGTTTAATATTTCCAATTATAATTTAGTTTCATACAACACAAGGACGAACAAAAAAAGGGGAGGTAGTCTAATTTTAGGACATATAAATAAACAGTGTGAAAATATCAATTTTGTTAATAAATTGTATAGATCAGATAGTTTTGAAATATGTGGTGTAAAAGATCTGGAAACTGGGTTATTGCTCTGTTGTTGCTACAGAAGTCCCTACGATAAAAAATTTGAAAGTTTTATGTCCAGTTTAGAAAAATTGTTGGAACATTTTATTAACAAGAAGTGCATTATTTGTGGTGATTTTAATATTGACGTACTTATTGAGAGTAAAAAATCTGCTGAATTTTTAAGTATGGTGACATGTTATAATTTTCGGTACCTTATAAATACTCCTACCTTCATTCGGAACAACGCACATTCGTGCTTAGATAACGTAATTACTAATCTTGCTGATGATGACATAGACCAGTGTTTTGTTGATCACAATGGATTAGCAGATGGTCATGGTGGACTATTCTGCAATGTAGTTCTTGATAAAATCAATAATAAATCTATAACATCTGAACAAACAATAGTAATTAAAAAACGAATTTTTAATGAAAAAAATAATGTAGCCTTTAAGAACAGTATTAATAATAAAAATTGGGCTAACATGGGGATAAATAGTTTTATAAGCTGCCTTGGTAAAGTATTCCAAGATTGCTATCGAAAGAAATCAGTTAGAATAAAGCCATATAAAAACACTACAGTAAAGTGGATTACAAAAGGGGTTAAAGTTTCAAGTAAGATGAAGAGAGTACTATGCTCAGGTACGCTAAATAATTCCAGTATAAAACAATACAAAAATAGCTACATCCAAATTTATAGAAGGGTTATTCAGCAAGCCAAAAAAGACGCCACTACAAATCATTTGAAAAATTCTAAAAACGTAACAAAAGAGACATGGAATCTTGTAAACCAAATCAAAAATAAGTCAAAAAATAGGCGATGTAGTAATTTTAGGCTAAAAGTAAACAATAAACTTTTAACTGATCCCCAGCAGGTTGCAAATCAATTCGTCGACAGTTTTGTGTTCAAATCGACACTAGCTAGCAATGAAAAGGAAAGGGCTATGACTTTTTTGTTGGAAACTACTAAAAGAGTAGAAAATAATTTGACTTTCGATCTGACTTCACCATCTGAAATAATAAAGATAGTAGGTAAGATGGCCAACAAAAAATCTTGCGGTTTTGATGACTTACCAATTTCAATTTTAAAAGAGAATATAGACAGATTAGCATTACCTCTTTCCAATTTTTTTAATAAATGTTTTGAGGAGTCGCTCTTTCCAGACCAATTCAAAATAGCAAAAGTGGTTCCAATATTCAAGAAAGGCACTAAGACTGATCCAAAAAATTACCGACCTATATCCCTTTTGCCAACCTTATCAAAATTATTTGAAAAAATTATTAAAACCAGACTGTTAGTTCATTTGAATTTGAATAATATAATTAATTTAAGACAATTTGGATACCAGAAAGGCGTCGGTTGTTCAGATGCAATTAACATTCTTATAGATGACATAATTAATAAATTAAATGACAAAACGAAAGTGGCTGGGCTTTTCATTGACCTTAGTTCTGCTTTTGACACGATTGACTATGAATTATTACTAACTAAACTAGAATATTACGGTATCAGAGGTAAGGCCTTACAGCTTTTAAGATCCTACTTACAAAATAGACGGATGTATGTTGAAATTAAAAGCATCGATGATAATAATCATGAAGTCGTGCACATGTCTAACATTACAGATATAAAACGTGGTGTGCCTCAAGGCTCAGTTTTAGGACCGATACTCTTTATTATTTTTACTAATGACTTGCTTAACTTTATGCACCACGTTAAGCCCGATGCAAAACTTGTTGTCTTTGCAGATGACACTAATATTATAGTTGGGGCTAATGACTTAAACGAATTGACTAAAAACGTAAATAAAAGCCTAGAAATTATCTGCGATTGGTTTACAGCCAATAACCTTATTCTTAATACAAGTAAAACTAACATTATTTTATTTAAGACGACAACTCGTAACAATGACAGTATAAATGTACAAATTAAAGAAGATAAGATTGAATTAGTTGACAAAGTAAAATTTTTAGGGATAAACATAGACGTGTATTTAAACTGGAAACAGGAGCTGGCTGCTATTGACTCTTCCATTTCATCTGCGTGCTATGCACTTAGGAGTCTTAGAGATATTTTGGATCTCAAGCAACTAAAGGATGTATATCATGCACTGGTAGAATCTAGAATAAGATACAGCGTCATGTTTTGGGGTAATAGCTATAGTTATAACTGTCAGAAGGCATTTGTCTTACAGAAACGTGCCATAAGGACTATAGTCAGGATCTCACAAAGAGACTCATGCAGAGAGCACTTTAAAGAACTGAAAATATTGACAGTACCAAGCCTATACATATTAGTAGTCCTATCTCACTTTGCTAAG
Organism: Orthosia incerta; assembly: GCA_948252205.1. Classification (NCBI taxonomy): domain Eukaryota; kingdom Metazoa; phylum Arthropoda; class Insecta; order Lepidoptera; family Noctuidae; genus Orthosia; species Orthosia incerta. Next base: position 25,566,761 of record OX411756.1, on the reverse strand, counting down.
TATATTTATCAGTATGAATCACAAGAGGAACGTAAAATTAGAGAAAGCACCAGAAGGAAGGAATTCAAACACAAAATGTCACCAAATTTCAATATAGCTAAACATTGCTACGGATACCAGGCGGTGGAAATATTCAATAGGTTACCGACTGAGTTAAAGTTATTAATTTATAGTTTGCACTTATTTAAAACCAAATTAAAAGCCTTCTTGTTGGAAAAATGTTTCTACTCAGTGTCAGAATTTATGTCAGTTAATGATAAATAGATACTTGCTATTAGAAATAGCAGTAACAAATATTTTTAATTAAATTTATTGGACATTTATTTTATATTTTTTTTGACATATTTATTTTTTACTTTTGACATTACATTTTGAAATCACAATATTTTTGTGACATATATACATATATTGTATTAACTTGACATTATAATTTTTTGTGACATATATATTGGTTTAAATCGATGTTAATTACTTGTGACATATATCGTATTAATTTGCAATTATAATCTTGTAGTTGTAACATTTATTGTGTTAACTTGACATTATTATTTTTTGTGATATATATTAGCTTGACATTACTTTTGTTACTTGTGACATATATCGTATTAATTTGAAATTATTATCTTCTTGCAACATAATTATATTGTATTAACTTGAAATTATAAATCTTATTTGTGAAATGTACTTAAAGGAACAATTAACTTCTTTTCTTTTTTGACATGTTGAATTAAATTGACATTATAATTGGTTCTTGTGACATACTTCAGATTGATTTGGAATTGATTTTTTGTGACATACACAGTATAAACTTGACATTGTAATCTTATCTTGAAGCATGTATGGGATAAATCTGAAACTGTATAATTTTCTATTGGAACATATTTTAAATTAATTTGACTCAATTTTCTAATAATTTAATTTGATTTCAAGTGTATCATAATAATATTTTTTTTTGTAATTTTAATTTTAATTATGTAATGTTCGACACAATGTAAATTGTTTGAGAATAAATAAAAAAAAAAAAAAAAATAATATCATGTTGTTAATTTATTGTTTAAAGTAAAAGTATTAGTCATACGAAAATAGTATATTACATTACTGCAGAATCCAGTAAGTAAGCCTTACTGGCCAAGTATGAGTTAACCAGACCGAACCGCAGGTGAGGTCCGGTTATATACGTGGCCAGGATGGCTTTCTTACTGGTTGAGGCTTGTATAATGCGTTTCTCAAAAATGAAAGAAAGTTTAACAACAAATTCGTTTAATTAATATTGAAGGTTACATTCACATCACATCACATCACCATCACACTAAAAGAATGAGGTTTCTTTTTTTTTGGCTATTCGTGGATAGTGTTTTAGCCACGAACATAATAGGGAATTTCAATTTTTCTTTATTACAAATCAAATAGAATTTATATTTGAGTGAAAGTTTTATTTATTAAGCACGTACAAGTTGAAATTATCTATTTAAATACGAAGTTGCATGAAATGAGCAAGCATTACGTACATTAATTTATTTGTACTATTGAGCACGATCTTTTTTGTATCGAAACTTTTTTAAGAACAAAGCAACTTAACCAATAAATTAAGTAAAAAACTATAACTTACTTGTGAATAATAGCAATAAAAAAGTCACAGTGTGATACGAGTAACAGGTATCATTATGTGCCTAATTGCGGTGAAATTAGAGCCACTTAATGAGCAAGTGTGTTGAAAATGTTTATTTTGGTGAAAAATGCCCTCTCATATCTCAAGTTAGATATACCTACATCCATTTAATGATTTTGTAAATTTTATTTATTACCTATCTCTTACTCTTTTTCAGATGACCAAATGATACTCGGCCATCTAAAGACGAGAGGTTTCAGCGTGGAACAATGTAAGGAGAAGATTGACAACTACTTCTCCGTAAGGGCAAGAATGCCCGACATCTTGTTAGGCAGAGAGCCCCTTTCACCTCTTATGGATAAATATCTGAAGGAAGGATACTGGGTTATACCTCCGATGAGGACTAAGGAGAACCACCGGGTTATTCTGTTCAGGTAAGCAGATCAGGAATATTAAAGTTGTAACTCGGGGAAAGATTTAGAGAACCAGGATTACCGACATAGCCCGAAGAATTGTCAAACTTAAGTGCCAATGGGCAGGGCACATTGCTCGCAGAACGGATGGCCGATGGGCTGAAAAGTTCTGGAAGGGTGACCGCGAACTGTTGCTTTGGAAGGCTCCAACTGAAGACTTGGTGAAGGATGCGGGGATCCACTAGATGCGAGACACACTGGACCGGTCAATGTGGTGACACTTGGGGGGAGGCCTATGTTCAGCAGTGGACGTTTTACGGCTGTAATAATAATGATGATGATTCTGAACTCTGGGAAATATGGGAGCACTACAAACTAGTTCTACTTGGACTCAAATATAACAGCTCACAATGTTAGGACCCATTAATATTAATCCTAATTTTTATCCATGGTGCTAGGCAACTGGGCTTATCCCAGTTGTAAACGACCCTTTGTGCCTATTGGCCTTGTTTGTTTTGTCTCCTGCTTGGTATGGAGGGAAGTGGAAATTTATATTTTTTCCTACTCCTCCATTATTCGTTTCTGATCAATTTCGTTGCGGGATCCAAGACAGTTAAATTCATTCTCCGGGACTTCGTCGAGCTTCCTTGCCTCGGCGCTTTTCTTGTGGTCGCCACTGTTGATTCTGGCTTTCAGGACTTGCAGAGGTTTGGGAAAAGTGCGGTGGGATTGTCCCGAAAAAAAACTAGTTCTACCTGTGGCTCTTGACAAAGTGAAATTCTAGTTTTCTTTTCTTCTTTTTTTTAAAAAAAAACGTTGCCAGTCACTAGGAATTTCTCCGTGTATCGTGGGTACGTTTTCCAACATAACTCACATACACAATTACCCAGAGCCGGAACAACTATCTGTAGGTCATACAAATATTTGTTCCGAGCGGGAATCGAACCCGCGACACACAGCACAGCAGTCAATCGCTTAACCACTGCGCCAAACGTGCGCCCTATTAGCTATACCGAATGGTTATTGGTTGATTCTTGATTTTTCATCGCTGAAAGACTATCACTTAATCGAGAATCGCTGGTAATAGATAAACATGAAATACAGTAAGGTGCACAATAAGTGCTTAAAGTGCAGGAGTGGACAGTCCACATTCACGTCACAGAGCGGTAGTGGCCCGGCGGTAACGGCCCCGACTTAAGAGTACGTGTCGTAGGTCGTGGGTTTGAAGTTTGAACCCAGGCATGTGCTTTATTTTGCGTAAATTACTTCATTAACCCTGCTCTTAAAACGGTGAAGGAAAACATCGTGAGGAAACCGGCATGCCCTAGAACCAAAATTCGAAGAAATGTGACATCCACCAACCCGCACTAGGCCCGCGTGTTGGATTAGTTATGCCCTCTGTCACAGAGAGCCTGTGTCCCTGCAGTAGGAAGATTAAAGCTAATGAAACAATGATGATGATGATGACCACGTCCAGCATTTAAAGGGTCGAGGTTAGCTACAAATGAACTCTTATATAGCCAACTTTTCCGAGTTCCGTTTTATTGTTAGTATGATAAAAACCGGCCAAGTGCGAGTCGGACTCGCGCACGAAGGGTTCCGTATACCATTTTCGCAAGAAACGGGAATAAAATCACGTTTGTTGTATGGGAGCCCCACTTAAATATTTATTGTTTTTAGTATTTGTTGTTATAGCGGCAACAGAAATACATCATTTCTGAAAATTTCAAATGTCTGGCTATCACGGTTCCTGAGATACAGTCTGGTGACAGACGGACAGACAGACAGATAGACGGATCGTGGAGTCTTTGTAATAGGGTCCCGTTTTTACCCTTTGGGTACGGAACCCTAAAAACTTGTTTTACAAAGATTTTTGGCGTTTCTCTCACATCGATCCTCGAAAAATTGCGGTTAGAAAACGTGCAGGCGTTCTTCGTTAATCCAGTCTTATACACCTCTTCTCTTTCTTGTCTGTCTTCAAAAATGCCTCTACATGAACAAAAATAACAAAATGAGATAATGTTAACCATATTAGCTATTGCTTTTACCCTTTTAAGATCTTAACTGTCCCAAACTTCAACTATACTAGAAATATGACTAGAATCTATGTAAAAATCACTATGCTTCAATAGTACATTGTGATACAAGGGTGCAATAACCTACACACCCGTGTATCACACGACGTTTTTCAATACAGTTGTGAGAAACAGTAAAAACAAATCAAATAATTTGATTTGTTTATTCGCAAAAAATAAAATTTTCAATATGGCGCGTTTTTGCAACTGGACATATTTTTTTACAAAGAAAACAGCCTATACAAAGTCAGTGGCCTATACAGCCTATTCGATTTTTGACAAACTTTGATGTGAAAATAATTAACTTAAAACTGGTAATTAAACATATTAAAAAACTTTTTTTTTTTTAATTGAGAATTCAATGCTACAACGTACGGAATCATTAATTTTTCCTCGTATAAAATCGTATCCCATTTTATTCTATGTTTGAAAACTCCTTGCTACTAAACTTTTTTCAATTGACTATAAATTTAAAACTAAACTGCAAACATAATGATCGAGCTCGTAAACAAAAGTCACGACCGCGTAACAGAAAGATGCCTATGCGTAAGATTTAACTTTCGAATCATAATTATAGCCTCTGAAAGTACGCCATGTTTAACAACTGTATTGAAAAAATCATTTATTAAAACCCTTAACATTCTCCACAAATCAAAATTCCAACAGTCAGAATCACAATGCACTTTCAATTTGTAACGGAGCCCATGCACCGAGGAAGAGCGTTCAAATATTCAGAAGTGCCCGGCGAAGCCGTTTACATGCTGTCTACGCTGTCAGAGGTCGACTCGTGAAAATTTTAACAGACTTACGAGAAACGTCGGGTCTATTTTATATCTTGGGCTTGTGGGAAGTTAGGGAACTGTTTGTGAATAAAGCTTGGTTGGAATTTGCCTTGTGGATGGTTGAGTTAGTGATAGTTATTTTGGATGAGGATGGAGGGAAGTCATTTGAGTAAATTAGGAGATATTAGATATGCAGAAAGTATTTAGTGAAATTATAGTTGTAATAATACCTATCATCAGTCTTTATAAGGTACTAGCGAACCACCTCGGCTTCACCTGTTGACACATTAGACACAAAAACTTATTTCTATCTTTATTTAGAACTCAAAATACATAATTATACTTACAGTCAACCAAAGGTAGTACTTAGGCGTTTATTACCCGACTTCAAGGAAAGTGTTATGTTTTTCGCGCGTATCTTGTATGTATGTAATATTCTTTTTTTTTTTTTTTTTAAGATATGAGATCTTACAAACCGCTAGACGGATATCAGATACGTCTCGACTGCCCAAATGTCCTTAGATAAGAGACGTTAAAACAACAAACGTGGAGAATTTCGGGCGCCATTTTAACGGGGGCTTCATTTTTTTATTTCTTCCTAATCCGTCGAGTGGGGTATCAAATTGAAGTATTTTAAGAGGTAGTAACGAAAGTATATACGACTAATATGTTAAAAATAAATCGAAAAAAAAAAACAAATATAAATATACCAAAGTCCGGTTGCGTTCTTTTTTTTAAATAGTGTATTACTCATTTTCTTTCTTACAATCCTCTGAAGGACAGTTATTTAGTCTTTATTGTTATAATACACTTATCCACATAGGATTTTAATGTAGTTTTTTTTTCGGACACTAGGATTTTGAGCATTTATTATTTCATCATCATCATCATCATCATATCAGACGAAAGACGTCCACTGCTGGACATAGGCCTCCCCACAGCGTCACCACATTGACCGGTCCCGTGCGTCTCGCAATTAGCGGATCCCCGCAACCTTCACCAGGTCATCGGTCCACCTGGTGGGAGGCCTTCCAACGCAACGTCTCCCGGTTCGCGGTCGCCACTCCAGAACTTTTCTGCCCCATCGGCCATCCGTTCTGCGAGCAATGTGCCCTGCCCACTGCTACTTAAGTTTGGCAATTCTTTGGGCTATGTCGGTAACCGGTATTTATTATTTACTTTACTTATTTTTTATTAGTAGGCTTTTGTCTTGTTTAAATTAGGAATGTGCGTCCAGTTTGTGAGGCCAGAATTTTTTTCTTTCTTATTCCTTGTTGTATTATTCAATAAAACCGTCTCCTCTTCCAGGATAGTGAACCCAGACATGGTAGTTCTTGACGTAGCTAAACTAGGATTCATGATGGGAGACTACAGACTCTTCAACGAGACCACACAAGGAGACCACTGGATCTTCGACTTCAGTAATGCTACCCTCAACCATGCTATGCAGTTCACTCCAATAATGATCAGCAAGATTTATTATCATATTACGGTTAGTATAGTTACTATCAAAATAATTGATTCATGACCCATTCACAAAATATAGGAGCAGTACAAATTAGTCCTAGAAATAGGATATTAGGAGTACAATGCTACGCAGACTAAGTCACGGGCAACAGCTAGTATTTAATATTCGTAGTACTTTGATAGATCTGATGATGAGTGTATCTCTCATACTAATGTTAGTAAAATACCTAAGTATTAAACACATCTTCTTCGTGCCAATTTCTAAAATAGTGTTTCCTGTCTAGTACAATATAATAAACTAAACATTTTCATCATCAAATCACAACGAACAAAATATCAATAAAAAATAAAAAATGTAGTCGCCATGGATACACTCCTAATCCAACCTTAATCCGGACCTTAAACTAGCTAGCACCATGGAATAACTTTTATTCCAAGACTAGTCAGATTAGTATAATCTCTCCTTATTCTGTGTTTATTAATACGGAAATTTGTTAGTACCAACCTAATGCTTGGAATAAAGTTAATCTTATCTTAGTCCACGTTTATTAATACGACGGTAAGTGTTTATGTTTTTGGCTTGCTGTACGCTTTGGTGCAAACTGTTAGTACCGCAAGCAATTGTTATTAAATAAATAATACACAAGTTGCGTTTTTCGAAAATAAAACCAGCTGCATACACTTCATCTTTTTTGTTTCTGTTTTCATTATGACTAAGAAGAAGAAGAGGCGTATGAATTAGTTAATACATCCAGAGACTTTTCAATGTTATTTTTTTTTTACATAACGCTTTTTCCTCCACAGTCGTGCTACGCTATCAAGATAAAAGGTCTACATCTTGTCAACATACCTTCCTTTGGTCATTCTATCTTGGCCCTTTTCAAGAAAATCATGAAAGCCAAACATGTGGAGAGACTGCATCTGTACGAAGGTTTTGACAAGATATTTAAGGTGTTACCGAAAGAAATGTTTCCTACTGACTTGGGTGGTACTGCCAATATGACTGTTCAGAATATTTCTGGTGAGTTAAATTCTTCGTATTATTCTTCTAGGCATTCTATGAATAAGTGTATGAGGTACACTGCTCGTCTTCTAATGCCTCCATGACAAACAGTGAATGATGATCTTGGAATTAGCGTGTGCTCTACTGAATAGAATAGAATACTCTTTATTATGTACACCATATAAGTTACAGAAAGTATAGACGAAGAAAACATTACACTGGGTGACACAATGGGCGGCCTTATCGCTAAAAGCGATCTTTTCAAGACAACCTTTGGATGGATTTAAAAAATGAAAGGAAAGACAGTACTGTAGGTAGTCTCTCGAATACCTCTCGTTGTTGTGATGTACGCGTGGATTCTTGGCTTCAATACCCAGGTTAATCAAAGTAATTTTGAGATCCCTCAATAGTGTTTTGAAATTCATTTGAACCGAATTAAAGCCATAGCCACGCCATTAAGTTTCATATTTTTGGTAGGAAATGGAACATGGAATTTAATCTTATTATGAATCTTTCTAAATAAAAACACCCCTAGAAAAATCTTTAGACATAATGTTTACATGGTATTAGAATCACCGCTAACAAAATGTAGGACACACTGAGCTAAAGTCAAGATCAAGAGTCATCACCATACTCCTCCTGTGCTTATTCAAGTTTATGTGGTAGGTATACGACAGAAAATGCAAGCATTTACAATTATATATTTTATTTACAGACATGTGGTATGAAACTGTACAATCAGACACCTGGAAAGAATTCTACGCGAATCAAGATAAAAACTTCCACGTCGACGAGTCGAAGAGAACAACAGCATCAAAGATTACTGATTCATTTGGAGTTGAAGGTTCCTTCAGAAAATTAGAGTTAGATTAGTTATGGGCTGAAGAAGCTTGACTTGTTAATGTAGATTTTAGGATGACTAAGGTATGCACTAGTTTTGGCTGTACGTGAGTTTGGCTTGCACGCTGTAATCTTAAGTTTACCACAAAGGAGCTAAACGTAAGCCACGTAATAAAAATAAAAGTTATTAAAAATTAAAGCTATGCAAAAGTATATAGAGTATAAAAACTAAGGGCCGGCTTCGACCCCTGTACCACATCTAACTATGGGATCCACTGTGGCCGTTGATGCAAGCGCCCGCCTACTCCAAGCTGGCGATTAGGCAACCATACCAGTGCGGCGTGGTACGGCCGACGGAACGGCTGGTGGGACACTATCGTGAGCAGCGCGACCGCCAGTAGCAGGCGCAGGTTGCGCACGCCGTTCACGTCGGCCCACTGCGCACTGGTAACGTTATAACGCATGGCACCATTGTAGCTCACTGCTAAGCTGCGCACGTGTCTCTAGTTTAGCTTTGTATGAAAGTGTTGTATCGTCCACTGCGACGACAACGATACAAATGTATGTTTGACAAACAATTGAACCGCTAAGCTATAGTGATGAACCTCTTCGTGTACATCTTAGGTAGTAGTGGATTACTGACTTTATAATCGTACTCTTGTATATACCTGTCAAAGAAGAATTAAATGACATTCTATTATTTTGAGCAGTTTCAGGAACGTTAAATATTGTATAAATTATGTGACCAATTATTGGCAATGGTACGTTCGTTGCTGTGGTTGGATGAATTATTTTTAATTCAGCCAATCAAATCACTTGACTTGTATTTGATTTGTGATGCGTCGATAATTTCTATCCAGAACCCATTAGTAATTTTTAAATAAGTTTAAGACTACACCTATTTTATTTTACCCTCATCCTATGTGTGCATACCTTTAGAAAAGACTTGAGTTTTAGTTTTTAGTAGTATTTTCACATATACAAAATGATGAAAGATAATATGGGATTCATTGTGAAAATACAATAAGCCCTAATTGACTGTTTTTTGAGCTGATTAAAAGATAATAACATTAGTTATAAATTTAATGAAGGGAAAAATATCTGAAATGGAGATAAGTTGTGCTTGTCCAGAAGCTCTAGACAAGTGAAAACAAAAGCGTCGAAAGCAATTAAAAAATGTCCAAAATTATTCTTTCTACTACCTTGTCTATTATGTACATTGCCTAAGAAATTCGTTTCGAAATATGAACATTTAGACACAAGATTATAAAATAAAAATAAAACAAAATTACAGAATAACAGTTACGTAATGACTTTTGTATGGATCATTATGTAACTGGCAGAATGTTTCCGAACCTGTTTCCTCTCGAAAAAGCGCGCGTTGATGGTGTATATAGTCTGTGGTTTTTAGTCTGGAACGTTTCTAATAAATTGTTGTTGGAACTTATTTGCATTTAATTAAGTAAGCTCATCAGGTAGTAGAAAAAGAATCTTTCGTGTCTCGCATAAAAAGGCTTTATTTTAACATTCGCATGTAGCTTTCGACGAAATTGGCTACATCTCTCGTGTTAAAATCTCGACATTTTAAGTTCGACGCAAAATGTACTATATCAAGCACTATAAACCTATCACGTGATCAATCTTTTACATTTTGGCATTTCGTACAACGCCATCGCTGATACCACATAACACTTTTTTAAAGCTTCAGAAAAATCATTACATTTTGTACTTCATCATTGTTCTAACTAAATTCAAAAATAAATTTATTTTTTTAGAACACCACAGCTCATATAGCATAATAGATAAAAAAGATTTATTAGTACAACGATATCAAATTAATTTCTGAACAAAATCACTTAACACAAAACTAAATATTTGAGTAATGTTTAGAAAGGTTAAAATAATTACATTAATGACAGATCATCCTGATTTAGAACTTTTCCCTTTACTTAGTACTTAAGGCAAAGATAAACTTGCTAACCCTACTAAGGCCCAGGACTGAGTGGGGAACTTACGCGGGTGCTAAAGCGGGCGGGATTTATTAAAAATAACAAGTCTTGTTTAAAAAAATCACTGAGCTGCTTAGCAACTGATTAGCAAATTCTTTATTCAAATTTTCTTTAGAAAGTTTGAATAAAAAAACAATTTCTATAAATATATGAACGAAACTGCCATTTTCGGATTTTTGGTGAAGTTCAGTGGCTGTTTTAATTAATCGCAAATTGATTCCTAGTGAACCCTGTGATGTAAAATTGGTGAAGTTTTGTGTCTAAAGTGTTTATGCAACTGAAAATTCGGAATCATTGACACAACTTAGGTGCTATCTTAGCAAAGTAGAGCTGAGAATGTTATTGTAGTAGTGATACCTCAGCAAAAGTTGGCTTTTAAATTGACGCGTTATATTTGCTGCCAAATATTCAATAAAACATTGGAATGTGTTATATCCGCTTTCTAATGCTAAACAAAGTTTTTGTGCGAAAGGACTGTATAAAAAAAAACTAAAGGAACTAAACGTGACACTGGCTGAATGCATATACCGTGCAAAGGCAAAAAAAAATGAACTGCAATTTACGCCCATGCTGAAGTGATTAGGGCGGCCGTCTAGCTCGATGTGACGAACCGGCCTTGCTAGCGAGCGATCGTCTATTGTTTTCCCCTGGGAAAACACATCTAGACGTCTAGACTCTACTGCCCACTTCTATAACTCGCGATTTACTATTTAATTGCTATATGAGGCCCTAGACAATGTGTAATTCTAATCATCGTGTCAAAATGTAAGGGATTGTTCACATACTACAACTCGATAACGCTTGGCATTTTCATAAATTTTTGACGTTTTTCTAACCGCTCTAGCATCACTTTAAAGTCATAAGTCATTTAAGTTCATAGAATCTTATCGCGCCCCACCCGCCTTGGTCACCGCCCGTTCACTCTGAACAAGGCCTAAGATTTGCTCAAATATTTTAATTACACTCAAAGTATTGGGTATTTAAGTTAAGCCATTTATTTAACATTCTAGATAAGTTTCCTAAATAGAGGAACTCGTGGCTAATAATAACAGCTACACGGGCTGATTTTCAAGGTTAAGCGACCCTTGCAGAGGTCGGTCCGTGGACCATCGGGCGGTTACACACTACATCCGATCTTTGACCGTAAAATTTCGATTCTAGCCGTAGTTCTTCTTGTAGGGAAGCTTACGCACTACATCCGAACTCTATCCGTTATAATTCAAAACATTTTGTACTCGGAATTCAAATCACGGACAAGGACTTATAGTGCGTAACCATCCTACATAGCATGAATCCGTTTTGCCTCGGGAAGCACGTCAAGCTGTTAGTTCCAGCTGTAATTTGTAGATATTTGACGGTCGTTACGGCAAGTCAGAAGTCTGAAAATCTGACTAGTCTTGACAAAGAGTTTCGTGTTACCCAGTTACTGGATTGTGGAGGTCAGATAGGCAGTCACTCCATTTAAAATACTGGTTCTCAGCTGCGGACCCATTATAGGAAAAGGTTAGGCTGACTGACCATCTGAAATCTGACCTACCACTAATGTTACCGTCATTTAAAGAATGTACGTTATTTTAATTTGTAATTTAATTGTGTATCTTTAAGAATCTATGCGTGATATTTCAAATAAATTAAGTTTGCTTACAGTTTTGTGTTTCTTTTAACCTAGTTAGTACAGTTGTTCTATCTCACGACGGCGGTTTGGTCTTAGTCGTGTGCACCATTGCCATTGCAGCATTGGTGCTCTGCTAACATAAAGGTGGCTTTTAAGTTTGCTTTTCAACCTGCAGTATCCTACCCATTACTACCCTTGTTGTTTCATGAATTTTCTACTTTGCATCGATCGATACTGTGCGCAGTGCTACTCACCTCGAGTTCCGAGCCGTCATTTAGTTTGAATTTACCTGTAAAGTACCTGTAGTAGCTTTGCCTCAGCTGCAAAGGTATCAAGACGGTTTACAAAAAAATAAATAAGCAATTTATACTTACAAAATCAATATATTAATAGGTTAACAACTACACTTAATTATACACCAAAAACAACAGAATTAATCAAAATCTAATTTTCTAAAGGATCCGGCCAGGTAGTCCTCATTGATGTCAGAGTTAGGTCGTTTCTTCTCGTTGGACACCATCTTCATTGAGTTTAAAAGGAACTGCTTTGTGCTCGTGCTCCTTATTTCTTTTTCGTATATGTCTGGAAGAAAAAATACAAGTCAAAAAACCATTCAACATTAGAAGAAGTTATTTTGACACTCAGACTTGACTTAGTGGCAGCTAATAGAGGCAGCAAACTTATGTTGACTGTGGACTTCAGTTTGGCGGTTACAAAAACCAGCAAAATGACACAAGTGGGGTAGCAGAGGTCAGTAGCTGAAGACCAGTCCATTACTGGAACTGACGACTTAAGACGTTTAACAGTTTCTTAATATTAGGTTGGTATATAATAAATAAAAGTAAACTTTTAAATATTAAAAACACTCGACACTTGCGCAAGTACCCCGATTCGTACTGTAAAATGCCCATAACTTTTGAATGGCTGAATCGATTTTCATCAAACATAGCTGAACACTCCCGATTATGTACCTTTCAAACAAATAAAAACTACTAAATTAAAATCGGTTCATCCGTTTAGGAACTATAATGCAACAGACAGATACATAAATATACAGATACACACGTCAAACTTATGACACTTCTGTTATTCCGTCGGGGATTAAAAATATAGACTTATACAGCTAATTGCGATATGCCTGTTGCTGCAACTCGGACCTTAAAGATGCTCCGTCGGCTAAGCATCGGCAAGTTCCTGAGCTGAAAGGTCTAGTTCAAAGCTCCTAAAACCTAGTTGAATAATACCAAAAGGCCAAGCGATTCTGTGATCATCAAGTATCTGATTACCTCTCAATTAATCATGGGTATTCGAATAATAAAGAGGATGAGAATCGTGGCATGCTCACAAGGAGTAGAAATATCAAGATTAACATAGGCCTACCCAAGTACCTAGCAACCACAGAAAATAAAAGCAGTCTGTACCGCTACATACGAACTACAAAAAGACCTGACGTCACATTTTTTTAATAATTTAATTTTAATAATTTTTAATTTAATTTAATAATTTTCACCACCATCAGACCCAACACCCGTCTTGGCCTCCCTATTCAATAGAGATTACGAGACTTTCTACCCTTTGCCGCATACCTCAATAACGTTTTCTTTTTTAGGAATTATCAACAGTTACACATTACAATCTTAGGACTAATAAAATAAGTACATGATAAAATTGCGCATCTTAGACCATTAGCCACATCGTATCACATCACATCACATCATCAGCCTATTAATGTTCCCACTGCTGGGACACAGGCCTCCTCTCTGTGAGAGGGAATGGGCCGTAATCCACCACGCGGGCCCAGTGCGTGTTGGTGGATGTCACATGCCTTCGATTTTTTTGGTTCTAAGACATGCCGGTTTCCTCACGATGTTTTCCTTCACCGTTTTTGAGAGCAGTGGTGATGAAATAATTTACACAAAGTTAAGCGCCTGTCTGGGTTCGAACCCACGACCTACAACTTGCAAGTCGCGGCCGATACCATTGGGCCACCACTGCTCTCGCATCGTATATAATAGTAGAATGTTAGTTTTGAGCGAATGCTACATAACAAAGAAACGGATAATTTTGCATTCTGTTACAATAGCATTTTAAGACTTTTTTTTGGTTTAGATAAGGCAATTGCGAAATTTATTAGTGGGCATTGCAAATATGTCCAAGTTGGCAAAAACTTCATTAAAACCATGCGAACTTTGTCTTTGTCTTTATGGTATCCTTCTACCTCTCCATTCATCAACACTTCTACTTCTAAATCTTAACTATTGTAATAAGGTTACATCAAAAAGTTCGTCTTACCTTTAAACTCAGCCATGGACGGCTCGTCTCCTCCATAATCCTTAGGCAGGTACCTCTTCGGAACACTCATATGCAGGTCATCTAAGTTCTCATGCACCACAACACGGTCTATGATCTTTGGACTGAAGAACTGCCTCATGAAGCTGATGACGTGCTGGAGAAGGCTGGTGGCGTTGAGGACGTGGATGGAGTGGATTCGGAGACCGAGACCTTCCTGGAATTGGATAAAGTTATGGTAGCTAAAATTGAAAATGCAATAAATAGAGCCGTTCGCAAGAGTTTGTCCGGCCGGCATAGTTTCCGAAAAGCAACATTGCTATGTTTTTATTTGAAGGATCATGCATTTGACTTATAGAAGAAGGAAGGAGACATTGACATCTGTGAAGGAAAACATAGAAGAAAAACGTCACGCTTTACTCGAGTAAACATTCTGTCAACATGGTTCATATAATGTATTGGAATTTCATCATCATCATCATCATCATTTCAGCCGAAAGACGTCCTCTGCTGGACATAGGCCTCCCCCAGGCGTCGCCACATTGACCGATCCCGTGCGTCTCGCATCCAGCGCCTTCCCGCATCCTTAACCAGGTCATCGGTCCACCTAGTGGGAGGCCTTTCAACGTATCGTCTTCCGGTTCGCGGTCGCCATTCCAGAACTTTTCGGCCCCATCGGTCATCCGTTCTGCGAGCAATGTGCCCTGCCCACTGCTACTTAAGTTTGGCAATTATTCGGGCTATGTCGGTAACCCTGGTTCTCTTGCGGATCTCCACATTTCTGATTCGATCAAGCAAGGAAACTCCGAGCATAACCGTCTCCATTGCCCTTTGAGTGACTGTAAGCTTCCTGATAAGGCCCATTGTAAGGGACCACGTCTCAGAGCCATATGTCATCACTGGCAACACACACTGGTCATAGACTGTCGTCTTGAGACACTGTGGTAAGTTGAACGAGAAGAAAATGTAATTGGAATTTCAAGCTTTATCAAAAACTTTCTAAGTTCATAAGCGTGGACTAATGCTTGTGTATATAAGCGGGAGTAGATTCGTCGTTATGCAATCGAATATTATAATATATGCAATTTAATATTTCACATCTTATGACTAATAAAACAAACCTATATATACAAAGGGGAGAGGGAAAGGGGCTCATTGCGCAACAAAAAAATCATCCACATCGATGTCAATGGCAAACGTGCCCAGAACGCTGGCCGAAGAAAAGGCCAGCCCATGGTCACGTGAAGAATCGACTAACCGTTTAATCATATCTCGAAACACTCGATGAACTCCATTATATTATATTAACTTACATGGAACAAATGAGCCGACTTCTGCATTAAAGTGGGGTTCAGTCTGAGCAGATGTGCGAAGGTAGCACACTTCATGTCCAGAACCCAGATGTCGCCGAGGAAGTAGTCGTGTTTCATTCTGATGTCAGCAAGCTGGAAGTAGATAATAAATAAACTTTTTAGATATACGACCCATGTAGGGGAAATGTGCGCGGGATTAAAATGCATTTTATATCAACCGTCAACATGTGCGGAAGCGATAGATGCTGTGATGAGAAGTAGGAAGCTAGTTCGCATACGAATACACACTTTTGCAAATTTGTAGCGAAATGGATAATGATTTAGGACGAAACCGAGCGCGCGAGATTTTATAAACAGACCTTTGGCAGTCTAGATATCATAAAAAAAGGACTAAATCTATCTGTTCAAAATAAAATTATATGCATTGTTGAACTACTAATCTATCCCTGTATGGAGGCCGTTTTGCAACTTTCCGTCTTCTTATGGTATTTATTTGCACCCAAAAATATGTTAAAATTAGCGTCGAAATGTGGAACTTTCGACGCTCATAACTTTCAAATATTTTCTTTTTTTACTTTTTCGCTTCCATACAGGGCTAGATAATGATGAGACAAATTGATGTCACTTTTTATTTTGAACGTTCATCGTCAAACAGTGGCATAATCCCTGGACTACGTTTGTATGGAAAAAAAACGACTAGTGTAACCTTAAGATGACCTAACCGCAAAAGTAATTTGAAAATGTTCAAGCGCGCTGAAACGATTGTGATTGGCTGGTGAAAATATTGTATCAACTAATCGCAATCGTTTATGCGGCAGTGACAATTAGTCACATTAATTTTGCGATAATTTATGTGCCAGAATTTGGGCCAATTGGAAATTTTACATTAGACAAAGCAGTATAATGTAGAATTTTAAGTTTAGTAACGAGTCTTGTATTGCCCAGTGACTGAGTTGTGAGGGTCGGAATAAAATAAAACATACCATAAAAGTGTTTCTGAGGAAGGCTTCACAGGAAAAGGAGCTCGGATCTGGGTCCACGAATTTGATCACACTGACCCTATGACCTTTGAATATCTTTGGCGTGGAAATCTGGATGCTGGAAAAGAGAAAAACAGTTAGACATTGCAGCACAGGTTATTATAAAAAAACAAAAAGGATGACGAAGACATTACTGTGTTTCAGGATAGGAACATAATTATAATGTTCGTTGAACAGTCTCTTATGTTAAACATTGGAAAAGACAGGTTAATCAGTTATAATAACATAGTCTGGGGGGTGACCATAAGCTCTTAGAGTAAGGTTATTTTAAGTTCGCGTAAGTGACAGATGTATACAAGTCATATACATCTGTCCCTTAGATACACTCAAATTAACCTTACTCTAAGAGCTTATGGTCACCCCTCTGACGCAAAATAATATGTCACCTTACTAATATTATAAATGTGAAAGTTTTGATGGATGTGTGTATGGTGTATGTATTTTTAATACTCAATCACGCCAGAGCAGCTAAACGGATCTGGATGTAATTTGGCAGAGAGATAGATTATAGTCTTGAATAAATAGCACATAAAAATCTATCCCAGGAACATGTTCCCTCCGGATAGTTTTCAATGTTCAAACGGGCGAAGCCGCTGGCAGAAGCTAGCATGTTTATAAAATTAGCTTTTACTGTGGCATAGGAACCGTACAGAGAAAAATAAATCTACAAACAACTAAACAATTTACCTCTTTATAATGTTACTTATTGTTTAATGAGAAAGTAACTTGAAAAAACTTTAGAAATTGGGAATCGTCAGAAACCAGAGAACGAACACTATAAGCTTCGAAATGGGTATTAGGGCTACGCTATTGAGTTCTGTTGATCAGATAGATTGTTAGCTCCATGCGAAATAGTTACTGTAGTGCTATTCTCTAAGGATACAGCCTTGAGGCTGTCTGCCTAGTACAAACTACTAGTTTCGTCGCTGGTGCAGCGCTGTGCTTAACGCTGTATCCTTACAGAATTGCACTACATCAGTATCCGAGACTGGCAGCCGACCACAACAAAGTTTGGAAAAGAATTGTCAGATTAGATTGTAAAACGTAAGTGTCGCGAATGATCTAATGCATTTCTCGAATCAATAAGTTCTGAAGTAATAATAAAGTTTTATTCCGAAAATCAATGTAACTGAATCTACTACACATATCCCTGAAAAAAAAACGAAAGTCGATAATTTGGTCACGAGGATTATAGTACGATACAGATGTGAATGCAAAGCTACAGTATAGCATTAGCTTTAGTTGTATTTTCTTTACTTTAAGATTATGCAAGGGTAGTTTTTTGTGCATTGAGTTTGGATTGTAGCGCAAATTAATTATTAATTTCTTGGTAATAACTTCTTTGACGTCATCACTATTGTTCGTAATGTGAACAACTAAAACAATAACAGTTAAATAAAATCCTCGAATCATTTATGCATCTGAGTCGTCTTTCAAAATTAATTTCAAGATTACTTGAAAAGATTATTTTATTTAAACGAATCCTTTATTTAGATAATCGGAATAATAACTTTTAAGCGTAGCTGCTAACCAGAACAAAACCCACTGAAAAAAAAAATAACCTAACATGTTTTGTAACATTAAATTTAAGCAAACTTTTAGTCATTATAAAATAAATTTTAATAAAATAAATTTATAAAAATAATACAAAACTAATTAGCAAATCTTTATTTCATTGCTAGTAAAATTAAGTTCGCAAGCCCCAATAATTTCGTAGCCAACAACAAATCCTTGGTAACTGTTAACTATACTGTTGCTCAAATAAAAATAAATAAATCCCTAAGGTCAACTTGCACGAAAAACTTAGAAACTCAGAATAAATAGTTGACACGAGGTTATGAACGTCTACGAAATCAAATTCATAATCCTAATTAATAACAGTACAACTATTTTATTGTAAAAAGCTTGGGGTGCTTGATGTCAACTGTTATAATATTTTATTGACAGATATAATAAATAGTATACAGTAATAGTAGTCATTTTGAAAAATTCTTTCGCTGTAATAAAAGACTCGTGCACAGAGGGTTCCTTCTAAACAATTACATTCACCAAAATAAGTATGTTACATTAATAACGTTCATAAACAATGAAAGCACCGAACATTGCTCTAACGAAGGGACAAAATTAACTTTGCCGTTCGAAAACTGTTGTCCCCTACATCAATGTACAAATTTTTACTTTTTCAAGTACAGTTTTTTTTAAGTTTGTCGACTATTCCTAGTAAACTTGTAAAGCTTACTTAGCTGTAACTGTTTTCCTTTTATTTTCATTACATATACTACAGCCGTGATCCAAAAACAAAAATGTAGCTGACAGTATACTGTCACTGTGTGTGCACTTGACTCTAACAAGCAATAGCCATTTACAGCTTAATTTTACGTAAACGGGTCTTTTTTTAAGATTTATTTTAACATTTTCCATGCCAAATTATAGCTTTCTAGTACCAACATTCTCTGAGCTAAGCTGCGGACAGACGGACGGACAGATGGACATGGCAAAACTATAAGGGTTCCTACAAAACACGACACAACGAACGTACAACGGAACCTTAAAAATGCCTAAAGGTGATTGAAAATAATATAATAATTCTTACATTTGATATAGTATTAACAAAAAACGCGATTTCTTCGTGAAAGTTTTTGTATGAAACAGCATTTTTTTTGTTCATTATATCGGAGTTGCTATTAGAGTAAAAGTTGTTCGTGTAAACGATTACTTTCTCTCCCTGCATGGAAGGTATTAATTATATCCATGTCCATATTATACAAACTCGACAATAATGTTATAAATGAGAAAGCAATGCCGTCTGTCTGTATGTTTGTTACCACCCATACGCACTATTCTTTTTGGGAAACTTTCATTGAACGTATAACTAAGTCGTGGATTACCTACCGTCTATATTTCATGATACCCATAAACTGGGGATCTTAATAAGTTCAAGAGAGAATAGATTGCTTCTAGGCAAGGATATTTCACCGTCGACCACATCATCGCTTTCCATCAAAGTGAGAGTCAACCACGAGCCTATCAATGATATTAGAAACTCTTCACGCATTAGATACTAAAGGGAATCGTATAAAACTTGGCACAGGGGTAGCCTATGACGAGGATAAGGTAAAAGGCTAAGACATTTTATGCCGCTATTATCACGCGGGCGAAGATGCGGGGAGAAGCCACAATTATTGGTAGTTAGTTGTTAGTGGAGCATATTACCAACAATCACGGTTCACCAACCATGACGCAGTTCCGATTGCAATCTGTATAATTAGAGCATACGAAGAAACTGAAATTACCAGACCTGTTTTACAATTAGTTATTGGTAGGTTGGCAAACAGACCAACTGCAACAGCATTGAAATTGTATTGTGTGAACATGCACGGATAAATTTATCCCAGTAAGCTACTTTATCTCTCAAGATGCTTACAGGTGAACAAATTTTATATTTCACTAGCTTCTGCGAGCGGCTTCACCCGCGTAAAGGTCGGCAATTATCCCGAGGGAACATATTCCAGTGACACAAAGTATCCTTTGTGCTATTTCTGACTATAATGTATCTCTGTGCCATATTTTATCCAGATCCGTCCAGCCTTTTGAGCGTGAAGAAGTAACAAACATACAATCACACACACCCGCTCACAAACTTTCGCCTTTATTATATTATAGTGTGAAGTGTATATGATAGCATTTTGATTTCTATGATCTTTGTAACCACCGTCTAGACAAAGTTACATTCTGTCATCGACAAAGACTGCCAAAATGTCCAGGTGTATCGGATTTACACGCGTTACTGAAATATCACGTGACCTGAAGAATACTTGTCTTAGGCCAAACATTTTGGACAAGACAGGTATTCTTAGACAAGTGACATCGCTGGTAGAATATGACAACACAAAACGTTCAATCGGGAAGACTGCTACAAATAATCCGCGGCGTGGAATCCAGTGATTCAAAAAACATTACCTCGTTTTATGCAACTTACAGAATAAGGACACGGTCAGGGTTTTGTGTAGAAATTTGAGGGTAGAGGAATAATTTTCTGCCCCAACGGAGCCAGTACACCGAGACACCAGTCTACCCTGGATCATTGTCGTTGCAACACCACCGAAACGTAGGGTGAAATAGGTAAATAAATAATCGAAATCATCGCGTTAAATTCTCATGATATATTGTTTTTCAATTATGAATCGCGAAAATTGTAAAGTTAATATAGAAAGTGACAAGCCCCATGTTTGTCAGTAGAGTTAGTAAGAATATACCGGAAAATTACTCTTTCTTACATCAATCTTCAGAATCACATTCAGAGACACTAAGAATAGTAACATTTTGCTAGCGATAGCGGTTGTCAATATACCTAAACGTTTTGTATTATCACTTGACATTTCGGTAGTCCAAGTCAATGTCATATGTTTTGACTTTTGGACAATCGTTTTCATTGACAAAATGTCACTTTGTCTAAAGGCAGCAGTATTTTATTTTTTTAACACGCTTTTATTAGCTTGGTATGTATGTATCTATGTATCTATGTATCAATGTAACAATGTATCAATGTATCAATGTATCAATGTAACGGAATCTTTGAACGTGATTTTCACCCACTTCAAAACGTTGGATTGATTTGAAACTTTGCACACTTATCAAGGACCGATGACAATGCAATAATTTAAACAGTTTGTCCCATTATCCTTACCATTAAAGCGTGTTTTTTAGTTTTTAGAACTTCAATTTATTTATTTTTCCTCTATTTTCTAGTTTTGAAGTTCCTTTAAGTCTTAAGTTAAAACGTCGATTTATTATTTTTTTGTTTAGGTTACCTCACCTTATTCTTATTTTCTGCTAAACTATATCAATCTATTTTTTACAAGAACGTACTTAAAATCGATTGCATTGATTTCCATACAACAGTATCTTATTATTTTAAAGTAATCACAACTCAGGTCCCCACGATGCAGGTTCTAGTTTAGGGACCACCGTTTAAAACATTACAGATAAGATAATTATGCTATGGCACCTAATAATCTTTTTCTTATTTATGCTAAGGAATTATCATTTCAATACTTACTATGAAGTCCACAAATCTTCGGAATCTGATAGCACCTTCTCTCTGTTCTGTATAATCTCTGGAGCCAATAGTCTGTATTTGTAGAAGTTGTCTATTCTCCGTTTTGCCTTCTCCATTGACCCTTTTGTTACAATCAGCATTCTTTCCACGTAATCTCTATCTGGAATTAAAATTTAACTTTTTATCTATGGCATTTTATCTTTTTTTTTTCACCTAGTGTCAACTGAATTCTTATTTTAAGTTTCTTCATTTGCATGCTCTTTTAACGCGTCCCGGGCCTTCAGCATCCAAACTTTGCCTGCTATTTTGACCAGGTCTATGGGTCTATGTAGCCTGATACATCACTCGTTATCTGTCAGTCACAGTCTTTTCCTAACTGTGTTGTTGTGGATTTGTAGTCGAAGCTGATGCAGCTGAATACCAGCATATTTAACCCCCGACGGAAAAAGAGAGGTGTTATAATTTTGACGTGCGTTGCTGTGTATATGCGTGTCTGTCTGTGGCATCATAGCTCCTAAACGGATAAACCGATTTGAATTTAGTTTTTTCTTGTTTGAAAGATGACTTTATCGAGAGTGTTTTTAGCAATGTTTGATTAGAATTGGTTCAACCGTTCAAAAGTTATCCGCACATTAATCTTTGAACCTGGGTTTTTTCGCGGGTTATCATGTCATCATTATGTTTTTCGATAGATTGTCGATAGAAGCGTGTCTACTACTAGCAATATTTTAAGAAGTTTCAAAAGCATAAAATAAAATAATGACTTCCCAACGACATTTTGTGTCATTGGGAAGTCATTATTTTATTATAATATATATAACTATGAATAGAAAAAAAATAAGCCAGTACTCGCGTCGGGTAGCCGCTTGGTAAATAAAATAAACTGCTGGAAATGTTTTTGGTTCCCCGACGCGAGTACGAGACGACTTATTTTTTTGCTTTTTAGAGGTTTCTATCTGGCCTCCACAACCAAGCTACTCAGTAGCAGGGTACTCTTTAGTCAGTCTGGAGATGACAGACTCTTAACAAAGTGAAATTGTATATTTGTGATAAGATCACGGTATGTCCAAAACTCAAAATGATTTTTGACTCGCCAATTATTTTCTCTGTTATAAGATCTAGAGTCAGTATCAATTAATGAACGAAAGATCGCACAAACGTCACATGTGCTTTATTAACTTTGGCTACAACTTAAACATAATAAACAAGTAGTCAAATTTAGCTAAGTAAGCTTAAAAGCAACTTTGATGATACTTAAAATATTATTTACGTGCAGAAATAAATTAATTAGGTGTTTTAATTTCCTAAAAAAATAAATTATAATAAAATTCATATTAGTCTGATTGTAGATTTTATTCACATCACATCATTAGCCTATTAATGTTCCCACTGCTGGGACACAGGCCTCCTCTCTGTGAGAGGGAATGGGCCATTATCCACCACGCGGGCCCAGTGCGGGTTGGTGGATGTCACATGTCTTCGAATTTTTGGTACTAGGACATGCCGGTTTCCTCACGATGTTTTCCTTCACCGTTTTGAGAGCAGTGGTGATGAAATAATTTACACAAAGTAAAGTGCCTGCCTGGGCTCGAACCCAGGACCTACATCTTGTAAGTCGCGGCTGATACCACTGGGCCACCACTGCTAGATTTTATTATAAGGATATAACTCACGTTTCGGCAAATGTGTTAATATGAAAAACTACGATTTCAATGGACATTCATGAGAAATGTCTCATGTATTAAATTTAACCATTGTGGAATTAACGGACGCAGATACAATCATTTGTTCTCATAAATAAATAATTGAGTTAAGTTAGTTTTTATTTGCAATTATTTTATAGCAATTGCGATTCTAGCGACTTAATATATTTTTTACTAAGTCATTCACTACCGGGCGCACATCCTAAATTACCGGGCCAAGTACCATGAAATTCCTTCTATAATGGAGATAAACTCCTTTTTCTTCTGCCTGCCCTTAACCCATGTTACTTGGGATCGGCGCAACTCGTTTTCTTCCTCCATACCATCCTGTCCTCCGTCATGCTATCACTGACTCCTTTTTCTTTCATAAGTGATATGTACCTTACATAGGCCATCTATCTTTTCTTTATTTATACAGACGGCTCCCGTCCCATGTTTCACTAATTTTAATTCTGAATACAGAGTGCCAGCTACTTGGTATGAATACATGTGCATTTTGACTTGCAAAACTGCTGCAATGAGTTATGAATACGATGCACGCTACATGATAATATCGAGGTGTTTGATTTCTTCAACCTTCATCGGTCTTTAATATTACAACTGCCGATGTGCAAGCTAATGTGCTTGACCGAACAGAATTTGAATCATTGAAACCTTATTTTATTTATCTTTCATATCATTGTATAGTGTCTAGAATTTGTTATAATAGTAAAATTAAACAAACGACGTGTCGAAATCTATAGTTGTTAATTCTAAACTTTTGTCTATGACTTTGTCTATTGTTTATCATTGAGCTCTGTCTCATCTCTCATGTCTAATCTTTCAAGTTACCATATTGAAACTGATTTTTATACTTGCTAATGAATTTAAAAGAATGCGAATGTTTGGATAGATGGAAGGATGTTTGTTACTAAATAACACCAGAACGGCTGAATTAGTCTGGATGAAATTTGTCACAGAGTTCGATTATAAAGCCCGGTATAATGTTCCCTTGGGATAAAAAGATACTTTTTACGCAGGCGCAGTTTTATAATAAAGACCATCATGGGGCAAGCAATAAATATAACCACTTAAGGCCGTACCCTGACCAAAAAATCAGCATGAGATATGAGCATTCCTATTGGCCTAGCGGCACTGGTGGCGCATGAATTACGGTAGAGAACGCCCATATTTTAGAATAAAATCTTTATAAAATCGAATATTGGTCTTTTGAAAAAAATAAAACTTACAAAATGTTCGTTATCAAATTGTCTATCCATTAGTGTTAGTATAAAAATTAATTAATGAACACTTTACGAGGAGATGCATGCTATCAATAATTATTTCACATTTTTATGGTTTTGTTGGAAGGAGATTAGTGAAATATATACCTCTTTAAAAAAAAGTGTACTACCATTTTAGAATCAACATTATGTAGAAATTAAATGTATTTTTATTAATTGTTATTTCTTTTTAAAAACTGCACAAAAACGACTAGCGCGGCGTTTTGCTCGGGGAGGCGCCTTAACGAAAGATCTTAGAGTAACCTTAATATCAATATAGCGATAGATAACCCTATTGATCAATGTTTGTGTCTTTTTCTTATGTATTGTTGTTTGAGACGGTAGAATCAACTATTATTTTTTAACCGACTTACCAAAAAGGAGGAGGTTCTATGTTCGACTTTATGTATGTTTTTTTTTTTTTTTTGTATTATCACCGATATCTCCGTCAATTGTAAACCGATTTAAAAAAAATTTTTTTGTTTGAAGGAACATGTTCCGAAATTGGTCCCATTTTAATTTTGTGAAGATCTGATGAAGAACTTCGGAGATATACAACAGAACTCTTCAATAAATAACGGAAAATCTCTCGGGCTTGCTGCAATCGCAAGTCTGTTTATTGTTTATACCATTTCATAACATAACATCACGCCAGTACGGTCAAAAGTGGTATGCAGATCTCTCATTTCACTGATTATGTTTTGAGTTTCATGTTATTCGGGTAATCTATTCTGGCGTTATAGGTACTCACTAAAGGTACAACTAAAAAGGGTAAAATAAAAAAACTTTTTTGCAAAAAAATACTACCGACTTCCAAATAAAAAACTACAAAGTGAAAAATAACTTTATTTTTGGAAGTCGGTGTCAATATCGCAAAGAATTGGTACCTACGAAAGACACCGACTTCCAAAAATAAAGTTATTTTTCACTTTGTAGTTTTTTATTTGGTAGTCGGTAGTATTTTTTAGCAAAAAAGTTTTTTTTGTAAATTTTAATGTAACGTTCAAAAGTGCCGCTTGGTGGCTACTTGAAATAAAATATCTTTGTCTTTGTCTTTGAGATATACATGCAATTATTACCCTACAGGCATTGAGTCGTGTTGAGATACGGGATACACCAATCAAACAAGTCTGTGAAAGCCTACGTTACACCCGTGTCACAACGAGTTTTGAATGGCTAACACACCACAAAACAATAATGGGAACCCAGC
This sequence comes from Orthosia incerta, assembly GCA_948252205.1. Taxonomy (NCBI): domain Eukaryota; kingdom Metazoa; phylum Arthropoda; class Insecta; order Lepidoptera; family Noctuidae; genus Orthosia; species Orthosia incerta. The sequence continues at coordinate 25,541,072 of OX411756.1, read as the reverse complement.
ATATTATACAAACTGATTTTTATACTACCGTCCAAAATTTTAAAAGACTTTAGGTACATTAGGTATCAATCGAACACGATTTACGTAAAAATCATCGCATAAAAAAGAAAAAAAATGTTCCCAATGATTTGTCTAGTTATGCGAACAAAAATGTGTCAAACAGCTGGTTTGTTTTTTAGGGTTCCGTATCCAAACAGTAAAAACGGGACCCTATTACTGAGACTCCACTGTCCGTCTATCTGTCTGTCACCAGGCTGTATCTCATGAACCGTGATAGCAAGACATTTGAAATTTTCATAGATGATGTATTGCTGTTGCCGCTATAACAACAAATACTAAGAGAGGGCTTCCATACAACAAACGTGTTTTATTTGCCGTTTTGTTTTAATTTTGGTACGGAACCCGTTGTGCGCGAGTCTGACTCGCACTTGGTTTTTTGCATAATGCAATAAATAGTCTAAATGTCTTGTCTGTATCCTTACCAATTCCAGCCTCAACCAAATGCGGTTGTTTGTGGAACCAATCGATGATAGCGTCCACATCCTCTTCTATAGTACTCTCCTTCAATCCCAGCTCTTTCCTGATCTCCTGCACATCTTCCTTTGTGTACGGGAACATCGGATGCATGCCGTCTTCCGACATCTGTAATGTAAGGAAAATTTTGTTAGGGTGATAAGGTATATTCATCATCATCTTTACCACTTCTTCTTGTATGGGGTCGGTAAAACAAGTTTTCGTTTTCAATTTGCCACTGACAACCGTCATGCTGTCACAGACCTTTTTCCTCTAAAACCTTCTTTATTACCACCTTAGGTTCATAATTAGAATATCTTAAAGAATAATCAGTATATCATTCTGTAGGACACCCTACTTCTTCCTTTTTCTACTCAACTTGATCATTATGCCACTATACCACAGAGTTTGACAAGTTCTCAACTTTGAATTCTCAAATCAATTGATGATTTTACCATTCAGATCATTAATTGAATTAAGAACTCAAAGTACGTGTGACAGAATAAATAGAATTATTATTTTTAACCAATTATTTTGTAAAAATATCAAATCTATTTATTCTGTCAGTTAGATTATCAAAATATATTGGACACGAATTTTTTTCTTTATCAAATCAATTATAATTATTTATTTATTTTCAGCCTATTCTGTCCTACTGCAGTGCATAAGCCTGAAATTTATTTACTTTCCCCAATTATAATTGAAAAAGATAAAGCGCTTTAAGGTTCAACAGTGGGCGCTTTCTTACTTGCTTGACGAGATAGTGGTCAAACGCGAGCCAATCGTTAAATAAAAAAAATAAACTTATGTGTAAAAAGTGATGTCACGCGAAATAAGATTCTATAATATATATTTTTTGTTTATGTGATAAAGAAATACGTGTCCAATTAAAAAAATACACGTATGTAAAAATACGTGTATTTTTATATTTATCTATCAGGACTAAAAATAATAACTACCTAATCAACTTCTACAATATTCAAAACCCAATTCAAATTGAATATTCCTTGATATTTAGAATCTTCTGAACGTTATTCAAAAATACACGGATATCAGATTTGAGATAAAAATAATAAGTATTTTGACATTGAACTTTCAAATGATGCAAAAATCGAACATGTTGTTGCTTTCGAACAAGTTACCACGATTGCATCATTTTGAAAGGCAGCCTAATATTATATAAATATATAATACATAACCTGAACTTGAAGTATATTTGTTACCTACATATTTATTACGCACTAGAAATTACTATCATTCATTATTTTGTTTATTTGGCCAAACGTCTAGTCTAGTGTCGTCAATCATCTCAAATTTTATTCCATCTATTAGACTATTAGGCAAATGATAATCTTCCGTGCCTCATTGCGCTACTGCTGAGCATGACGTCCTGGGTTAAATGCCCGGTTTGGGCAAAGTATTATATTTACTCTTGACTTAAATACCCCTAGATTGACAGACACCGGCAGGGAATTGCACTTCTTAGCTGCATAATTCAAAAGTATTTTCAAAACGTTTAGTGCATGTGATTGGGATGTCCATTGTCCACCATGTACTGATAGCCGCATCGCCGTACGTCTTGTAGTCTGATGATGAAACTGGCTAGGTGGAATTTATCATGCAATTCCATCGCACACTTCCCGAAATTTAACTGATAACAAACCAGCAAGCTGGCAACTCTGCGACAATGTTCAAGATTCTGGAGCTTTAACCCGACCTGTGTCTCATTGTCAATGAGCCTCCTGGTCCGTTTTTTGATCAACTTTAGTAAATTAATACTTTGTTTTTTGTTTTAAAAAATATTGGAAGACAAAGGAATGAGAAGCCACCAAACTCAGCCTATTTTTCAAAATTTTGTTCCGAAGAATTTTAAACTTGAAATTTGGTTATAATGTTTATTATTACGTATATTTTACTAATAAATACCAACGTATTGATAAATTATGATGTCATGATAAATATCATGTATTTCTGTTCTTCTTTGAAATTTCGTCAATTTTCCTATTACAACCAACTTGTTTTGCGGTTTGGTACGAAACCCTAAATGTGCGAAGTACGACACGCACTTGGCCGGATTATAGGGTTCCGTAGCCAAATGGCAAAAAACAAAACCCTTATAGATTCGTCATGTCTGTCTGTCTGTCCGTCCGTATGTCACAGCAACTTTTTTCCGAAACTATAAGAACTATGCTGTTGAAACTTAGTAAGTAGATGTATTCTGTGAACCGCATTAACATTTTCACACAAAAATAGAACCCATACTTAGAACTGAAACTCATTTTTTTTTTCATCTAACCCTTGCTTGTGGGGTATCTATGTATAGGTCTTCAAAAATGATGTTGAGGTTTCTAATAGGTATATTTTTTTTCTAAACTGAATGGTTTGTGCGAGAAACACTTCCAAAGTGGTAAAATGTGTCCCCCCCGTCCCCCCCTGTAACTTCTAAAATAAGAGAATGATAAAAATAAAAAAAATATATGGTGTACATTACTATGTAAACTTCCACCGAAAATTGGTTTGAACGAGATCTAGTAAGTAGTTTTTTTTAATACGTCATAAATCGTAAACCGCAATTTACCAAGTACGGAACCCGACGTGCGCGAGTCCGACACGCACTTGGCTAGTTTTTTAAGTGAGCAAGGGTCTAGGATCGTCAATCATCTCAAAATAACATTCATCTATTAAGCTAATGATGACCTTTAGCCTAGTAAACGACCATGAAAAAAAATAACAGAGATTTGAATAAAGACTATGAATACTAACACCATTATCTTGTTAGGCTAAGTGGCTGGGCATTCATAGTATGATTATAGATGAAGAAAATCTGACGAGAAACTGAAAACAAGCAGTAGGTTTTTGTGAACACTTCTTCTTTGTCTGTTTTCTTTAAGCTTTTTTTGTGTATATTAAAATAAATGAATAGAATCTGTTGAAATTCACGTAATTTAGGTAGGTATATGATATAATTATTATAATTTGAAGTTGGTCTGACAAAAAGACAACAAGGCCGTCCTGGCATTTAGAACGAAAATAAAACAATGAAAAACTAAAGACGAATTGGTAATAATTGCTGCTGAACGTGAACGTGACAGTACAAAATGTTCGACTACATTGTGGACAATTTTCCAAAACTGTAGTTGATTGACATCGTATGACGTACTTCAAGCTGCAATTCTAATGTCATGAAAAGTATTCATAGCTTTAACTAAACCACCACCACCACGACTGAGCTTTACTGCAGGGCTAAGGCCTCTTCACATAAGCAGAAGGCCCAAGCAATGGTCACCATGCTTGCTCAAGATGGGTTGGCGATTTTAAGCATCACATCACATCGCATCATCAGCCTATTAATGTTCCCACTGCTGGGACACAGGCCTCCTCTCTGTAAGAGGGAATGGGCCGTAAGTCACCACGCGGGCCCAGTGCGGGTTGGTGGATGTCACATGTCTTCGATTTTTTGTTCTAGGACATGCCGGTTTCCTCACGATGTTTTGCTTCACCGTTTTGAGAGCAGTGGTGGTGAAACAATTTACACAAAGTAAAGCGCCTGCCTGGGCTCGCATACACGACCTACAACTTGTTAGTCGCGGCCGATACCACTGGGCCACCACTGCTTCCCACCTGATTTTAAGCATAATTATATATTAACTATAAATTCAGGTTTTCTCACGTTCCACGACCTCAATCGTGAAAGGTGTGAACCACTTAGCTAATAATAATAATTTAATAAATTACCAATAAACACTCAAATGATACTTAACTTTTGTTTTCAAAAGGTTTCTGTTAGCCACACTCTTAAGGGACAGCACACGACTAACGACCTACTTCAAATCGAGTAACTTCTTAGTATTTGATCATTATCATATCACACATTTCTACAGAATTCTCCTCTCTTATCAGCACCAAGACTTTTTCACCTTTTGCCCTTATAAAGACTAAAACTTTATCTCTAAAAATACACTTCAAAGTTTAAACTGAAATTAAAATAAGTGTGATATTTTTAAGAACAGTGCTATAAGAACAGGTATGCTCTGCTAAAGACACTCTCACTGATAAAATTCGCACTAAACTGATTCAGATTGTCTTTCTCTTAAACACGGCCTCACCTGATACTATTGAGTAACAGTAATGCATTCGGCGATGAAGCACGCTTGAATAAAGATGAGGGGACCATATTGTCACTGGCACACATTGGAAAGGATGACTAAACTCAGATTCAGATTCATTTAAAGCAAAGTATGTCATCATTGATACTTCAAAAATATTTTATTTCAAATTAAATCTCTGTATAATTTTTGTTACATAACACTTTTGAAAATTAAAGTGGGTGAATCAATGAACTCGAAAATCATATTTTGAGTCAACAGTTAGAGACAGTCCCTAAACCTACATTCCTAACTAAAAAGCTACATTACTTCAAGCAAAAACTTTAAAAACTGTAACGCGAATACGGTTTTTCTGGCCTATGCTACCGTGTCATAGTAACAATTCGATTGACACCTTATTCATCGAAATCGGATTAATAGTTGAGGCACTACGGAGGAACATACGTAAATTCAATCATACATAGGCTGCTCAAGCCATAACCCTTCATTGGCTTCGCCGTAGTCGGGTAAAAAACAACCCCAACACAAAACAAATCGAAAGGAGTATGCATTGAGCTGTTCTGTTTACCCCCGTAATCGTGAAAAGGCGTGAGTTTATATATGTATAACATAATTTAACATTACAAAAATTGTACCCTGTATAGAATGTACTGCAATGGCTATCTTTCTGAATCAAAAATGGTAAAGATCTGTGTGTTCCTAAGTTTAAATTCTCTAGCTTTCTGTTACGTTTTCAACATGACAGAATTAGTGCTCACCAGTGGTGATTTCGGTCACTATACCGGCGCATTCTTTATGTGCGTATGTAAGAAATTAATTTAGTTCTTAATTGATTTACCTAATGCGGCCTTAATTTTTATGTGAATTATCATCATTTTAAATCACTGCGTCTCAAAAGCAATGTCAAGTGACAATTAATTCAAAATTTAACGATATCGTCCATTGCCAAAAAATATCAATTTGCCAAGGCTTGCAACAAGGTGTTTCCTGTTTTTAAGAACAGTGGTATACGAACAGTATAGGTATGCTCTGCTAAAGACACTCTCTCACTGATAAAATTCGCACTAAACTGATTCAGATTGTCTATCTCTTGAACACGGCCTCACCTGATACTATTGAGTAACAGCATTCGGCGATGAAACACGCTTGAATAAAGATGAGGGGACGAATCAATGAACTCGAAAATCATCATTTTTTTGCGATAACAGTTAGAAACAGTTCCTAAACCTACATACCTAAATAAAAAGCTACATTACTACAAGCAATAACTTTAAAAACTGTAACGCGAATACGGTTTTTCTGGCCTATGCTACCGTGCCATAGTAACAATTCGATTGACACCTTATTCATCAAAATCGGATTAATAGTTTAGGCGTTGCGGAGGAACATACGTAAATTCATACATGACTGCTAAAATCATTACCCTTCTTTGGCTTCGCTTTAGTCGGGTAAAAAACTAGCCCAACACAAAACAAATCGAAAGGAGTATACATGAAGCTGTTCTGTTTACCTTCGTAGGCGTTAAAAAGCGTGAGATTATGTATGTACAACATAATTTAACATTACACAAATTAGACCCTGTATAGAATGTACTACAATGGCTATCTTTCTGAATCAAAAATGGTAAAGATCATTCCGTGTGTTCCCAAGTTTAAATTCTATAGGTTTCTGTTATGTTTTCAACATGTGCTTAATGCTCACCAGTGGCGATTCCGACCACTATACTGACTTTAATAAATTATAATAAATTTAATTTTTAGTTGATTTACCTAATGCAGCCTTAATTTTTATGCGAATTATCATCATTATAAATCACTGCGTCTCAAAAGCAATGTCAAGTGACAATTAATTCAAAAGTCAACGATATCGTCCATTGCCAAAAAATATCAATTTGCCAAGGCTTGAAACAAGGTGTTTTCTGTTTTGTCTAGTATTGTAACGATGGCTATAATGTCGTCTCGCCATCGGCGATTAATTTTTATTTCAATCATTGTCATAATATCAATAAATCAGTGAAAAAATATGGACATATTTTCTTTTTTTTATTTGTGATGGGTTTGCTTTTGACTCTAGTCTAGGTCAAAGGTGACAGAGACAGAGTCGACGATGGAGTGAGAGTGACATCTTTGATGAAAGTGCTGAACGTAGGTTTAACCAGGACTTTTAGCAGGCTACGGTGGTCCTTCTAAGAGGTGAACACTAGCGTGGTTATATAGAGGCAAAAAGCCCACACATTCTGGTATATTTTTCAAAAGTCCGGGGCTTTTGGAAAAAAAGACCCGCACTCTGATTGCATAAGTAAATTCGGCAAGGTGAAGGTTTTGATCCCATCAATCGAACAATCACATGTGAGATGGTCGATTGATGGGGACAAATACTTCGCCTTGCTGAATTCACTTACGCAATTAGGTTGCAGGAAGTGTTCTCGCATTTTGATGTTTTACCCCGATAACTCAAAAGCCTATATGTGGATCTCTGAATTACAGCCACTAGGACCTTTATAAAAAGGTACATTCTACTGTAAGTGACGTATAGTGTTATTATATAACGAAGTGCAAAAACCTAATTTATGACATGCGCTTCCATAAATTATGACGTGGTCAAACAATTTGGAATTATACCAAACATTTTGGACTTAAATAAATGTTATCACTGATAGAGATAGATAGGCTGATAGTTTCGCTAGACTCTAAGGATACTGTTACTAAAACTGGTCATTAAATTCAGTTTCGATCCATCGGATCCGTCCAGTTGTTTGCCATCAATCAGTTAACACTATAATTTTATTTTTACAGGCCGTTGTATAGAAATTCTTCTGTGAAGTGACATTTGATTTAATAATAATAATAATAATTTATTTATTATCAGACATCAAAAGGTCCACACTGACAAAATACAAATACTTAAAAGGGTGTTAGTAACAATATAAAATCTTATAACCTATGTTAGTGCTTATATATACTAGGATGTTAGTGACAATTTATCTTAACATCCTAGTATATATAAGCACTAACATAGGTTTCCCAATTAACTTTTGCTAGCAGCTTTGGTGGCACTGCTGTTGGGGATTATCCCACAGAAATATACTACTAGGATTCGCCAGGATGCCAGATATTATTCAAATCTGATCTGCTGTTGAGACGTCATTGATACAAAATATACAGACATTCATAATACTACATCCAGGATACACCATACAGAGCAAAAAGATATCGTTTTGATCACACTTTCAATAAAACGCATCACATTTATCTTTTGCCTTTCAGCGCAAAAAAACGAACAGCATTCATTTAATAAATGAGCTAACAACTATTTTTTAAACTTTCTTTTTACTTGCAACCAGGTCTGTAGAAACCTGTTGCTGCTATTTTTTGTACTTTTTGTACAAAAAAGTATGACCAACTTTTTCTTTTTATTTTTGCCCAAAAAAACTATAACTCTAAATAACCGGTTAATAAGATCAGGCTTGAAGTATTTTATACTATTCTTTCATTCTGTTTGTCTAAAAGCTGACCCGGACAGAACATACTTTGGAAAAGGTTAAGCATATGATGGTGAAATATTTATTACTAGCTGCCGCCCGCCTGGTATAAGTAGTTTTCCCAATATCTTTATAAATTATAGCTTATGTGTTATTCTGATGTATAAGCTATATGTCTGCTAAGTTTCATGAAAATCCGTTCAGTAGTTTTTGCGTGAAGGAGTAACAAACATCCATCCACTCATCTATCCTCGCAAATTTTTAATAATAGTAGGATTTTGAATTCAAGCTAAAATTGCATTTTTTCGATAAACCAGGGGATCTAAACGAAGTGGTATTCCATCAGTGATTAATAATAATTATTATTGACAGGTCTAAAATGTAAGGAAGTTGACATGCACTACCAAAAAGTCATGTCGCTTTTGGAACTGTTAGGATGGCACTACACATAGACCCGTATGCTTAGATTCTATTGCAGTTTTATTTGACCCAAGACAGACTTCTCTTCTTTATCTGCAAACTCAATGCAGATCTGTTACTGCGGATACCAGTATCCTAAATTGATTTAAGCAAATTTCGAACTAACGAAAGCCAAGCCCTTGGATAGTTATTTAGTGCATCAGTTTACCTAAAAAAAAATGATAAACTGAAGAAGATAACAATACGCCGACTCCTGATTATTGATAAAACACAAATTGATTAAGTGTATATACTTATAGTGACTTTTGTGTCATGTCCGTGCCAAAAATTAAAAATTCTTCCATGTTATCTCTTCACCACCCTTGGTTGACTAGTAGAGACTGCCTCAAGCTTTAAGTTCGCTATTGTACCTTTGTACACGAAGTCTTATTTAAAGAATAAATAAATTCTGTACAAAACACCAATAAAAGTAAAAATCAAAACCAAAATAACACTTACATTTGCTAATCACTGAAAACTCCGCACCACACTTAATTAAATAAATATTTTAATTGTTTAAAATCACTGCCGCGCCGAAATTTAGAAATAGTAATTATTATTATTATTAAAATAAAATCGGAACCGAGTATTATTTTTTATTATTTGCAACGCGTCCAATGCAAAGGACAAACGATCGAGTTTTGGCACGCCTCCGTAAATGTTTATAAATATGAACCGTGCGAAAAATTGACCTCCAAGGTTTTTTGCTTAAAAGAATGACTTCATTATGTTATTGTTACTTTTTAGGTAAATAATATTGAAAATTTATAAAGTAATTAATAATAAATTATCTTGTCTCTTTTGATAAATTTCGAGAAAAGGCAAATGTTTTAAATGTAAAAACAAAGGTTGCATTATTTGTATTTCAATTATCCATGACGTTATTTTGTATTATTTCTCAGTTAATAAGTGTAGAAAAAACACTCCATAATATTAATAAATTAAAACGCATCATATATCTACGTATTTTCTTGTTTATTGCCCATCAAAGTAAGAAATACGAACGTAGTATTTAATTAGGTGGGTGTGTTTTAAATAAAAAATAAGTGTCTTTATTTTTTTTGTCATTAAAGCTTTTTTTAAATATAAAACAGGAAAAAAATATGTTGCTTTTAAATTGTAAACCTTAAAAAAAGAATATTTGGCCACCGGTATCGGGAAGAGGGTTCAAGCTATCGGTGGTAAGGTACGATACAAGCCGTGTCATTATTTCGTTAGTATGTTTTTAAATGGTTCATTAAATTATTAGTATTCAAAAAGTTAACTAAAATTTCAACGAAATTTTACCTTCATAACTCAAAACTACAAATATATAAAATTTATCTCAATGTCATCATTGTTTACAACATAATAAAAACATATTGTGGAAGAACTTTTTATGGCTACAGTGAGGGTTTATTTAGTAGGTACTCATCAGTCAAAGATCGGTACAAAAAATTAGTAACCTCTGTAAAAAAAAGATCGGTACAAAATATTAGTAGCAATGCATGTTTTTAAAATCTAAAATAATAACTGATCTTTTTTGGGACCTGATTATTAACACAACAAAAAAATCGGCAAAAAATCACGTTTGTTGTATGGGAGACCCACTTCAATATTTATTTTATTCTGTTTTTAGTACTTGTTATTATTGCGGCAACAGAAATACATCATCTGAGAAAATTTCAACTGTCTAGCTATCACGGCTCATGAGATACAGCCTGGTGACAGACGGACAGACAGACAGACGGAACGCGGAGTCTTAGTAATAGGGTCCCGTTTTTATCCTTTGGGTACGGAACCCTAAAAAAATGGTTTAAGAGATTCTGTGAAATTGCTTGAAATGCTGACAAGACTCGAACAGGCGCTTGTCACTAACTTCTTAGGTTTTGCTGCCACATACAAGCCAAAATGCGATATCGATTATCATTTAAGTCAAAAATCTAGGAATTAACATGCACTACTGAAACGTCATACTCACGACTGTGATCAATTCTAAATATTTTGTCCTATTTAATTATCAGGTACTGTTCAAAGGACAGCCCCTTTTTACCCGACTGCCAAAGGAGGGTAATGTGTTTATCAGTCTATGTATGTATGTCTTTTTTCTATGTGGCGTTCTAGAGACCAAACGCGAGGGCCGATTTTGACGATTCTAACGTCAATTGATTCGTCTTAACTTTGCGAGTGTCACTGGCTACATACAAATTGGAAAATGCCAAATTGCGGGTTTTGGGCGACATAATTGTCGGGGCCCAATATTTTTTTCTTCTGAACCCATTGTGTGGGGCATCAAAACAAAGGGTTTTAAAAGGTGATTTTAAACATATACAATAAATGTTTAAATGTACCTAATTCGATAAATAAAACTGTTAACTAAAAAGTTATAAATAAAAATGGTTAATTGAAAAAATCGGGTTTATTGAATAATCTTCTTTTTTTAAATATTATTATTCACTAGCATCTGCGGCTTCGAACATGATAGTCGAAAATATGAGAGAGGGATATATATTACTAGAATAAAAATATCTTAATTGCTATTCCTGACTATAATTTATCTCTGTGCCAAATTTCAACCAGCCGTTCTGGCGTGATTGAGTAACAAACATCCACACACACATTCATCCAAACTTTCCCATTTATAATATTAGTAAGCTAAGATGAGCCTCTAGACAAAGTGATTCATTATATCAGCGATGTTCGTCATCTGTTCCCACTGCTGGGACAAAGGCCTCCTCTCAGAGAGAGGGAGTGGGCTAAAATCCACCACGCGGGCGTGTGTCCCAGTGTGGATTGGTAGATGGCACATGTCTTCGAATTTTCTGTTCTATCGTAGGCAGAATGTGAATGTGGTGTCTGGAATCTATGGAGGCTCTTAAAATATTTGTCATAGAATCAGCTGCAGTGGTATTTCTCACGAAGGTATTAATTTTTGTTGTACTGTGGCGAAACCTTTAACCAGCATCTATCATAAATATTTTGCATAAATAATAGTTTAATATTTTATACCTTCAAACATCTCCAGCCTTGGTAGTTTTGCAAGTGTGAAATCTTCGATGTTGTTTAGCCTTGTTGATGCATACAATATTAAACCATGCCCTTAGGTGGTTATAACTGCTTAGATATTTTTTTTTATTGATAGCCATAAAATGTAGTTATAAAAAAATATTAACTGTTTTTGAACAGCGGCTTTCCTAATTATAGTTTGAACTTGCGAGGCCAGATCGACAACAAACAATAATTTGTGTGCGTTATTGAACCATTAAAGCAGTGGTGGCCCAGTGGTAAAAGCCGTGACTTACAAGTGGTCAAAGTCAAAGTCAAAGTCAAAACGTTTATTGCGAACTAAGTGTATAGTTGGTGTTTTGTTATATTAGTGCAAGACTTTGCAGCCTTTTACAAGCATTGCAATTATCATTCTACTGTCCTTATCATCCAAAATTAGCATGCATTTAATATTATTATTAAATCATTATTTTATTTAACATTATTATAATTAAATTGAGAAAAATATAGTTATGTCAAAAATTAAATGTCAAAAATAGTGAATCTAATACAAATAATCAGCAATATTAATGTCATCTTTTACAGGTACCTAGTACAAATTATAATTATAATTTTGACTAAATCTTATTGTTTGTATAGGACAGATCGCCACTTGAGATAAATTCGTCATTTTAAGCTAGACTCGAAATATTCTTTTACTGAGTAGAAACACTTTTGGATTAGGTATAGTTTTAGCCTTTTTTGGAAAATTATTACTGATTTTTCAGTTTTAAATGTGTTGGGCAACTTATTATATATTTTAATTGCCATATAATATGGACTATCACTTAACATTTTGATTCTTGAGGATGGAGCGCATAACCTCTTTTTATGGCGAGTGTTTACGTTGTGCGTATCTTCTACTTTAGTGAACTTGTCGATATTTTTAAAAACAAACACGCAAATATTAAGTACGTATATTGACGGCAGAGTTAGGATCTGATATTTTATAAAGTATGGTTTGCAGCTCTCCGTACTATCTATTTGGGCTAGAATTCTTATACACTTCTTTTGCATTATGAATAGTTCATTTACGTTAACACTATTTCCCCATAGCATGACGCCATATCGCAGCCATGAGTATGCGTATGCGTAGTAAGCAGCCATAGCTGTTTGTGTGTTAGTGCTTTGTTTGATTTGAAAAAGAGCGTAAGAGAATCTGGAGAGCTTTGTTTTTATATGTTCTATGTGTGACTTCCAGTTAATGTGTGTGTCAATATTTATACCAAGTAGGCTAAATGTATTAACTTCTTCAATTTGCGTGTTTCTAAATGTTGTTTTTAGATTCAGTGGTGGTTTTTTGTATGATCTGAATTGTATTATTTTAGTTTTATTATTATTAATTTCCAAGTTGTGGATCTGGAGCCATGTATCTACAGTTTGGAGGGTGTCTTGTATTTGTAGACTAGGGTTATTTATATTGCCACACTTTATTAATATTGAAATATCGTCTGCAAATAATACTGGTAAAACGTTTTCTTTGTCTAATATTTTGGGAAGGTCATTAATATAGATTAAAAATAGTGGGCGTCCTAATACACTTCCTTGTGGGATTGAGCAAGTAATTTGTTTTTCTTGTGATCTAATGGTTTTGATCTCATGTTTTCCATAGTCGTAATTTTCAATTTGTACTATTTGTGTCCTATTATGTAAATATGATTTGAACCACGAATAAGCTGGTCCTCGTACGCCGCAACCATATAGTTTAGTAAGTAAAATGTCATAAAGGACCTTGTCGTATGCTTTTGTCATGTCTAGTAGTAGCCCAATTACGTATTGTTTGTCGTTTATATGCTGTAAAGCTTGTTGAACATATTTATATAGTGCTAAAGTTGTTGATCTACATTTTCTAAATCAATTTTGTGCGTCGTCAAGAATATAAAACTTTTCCAAGAACATATATAGCTGATTGCACATAGCTTTTTCAAATATTTTGGAAAAGGTTGGTAACAGTGCTATGGGTCTATAGTTGCTTGGGATATGCTTGTCACCTTTTTTATGTATTGGTTTTACTAAAGCTACTTTAAGTGCGTCTGGAAATTGGCCGTCTTGGAAGCTTTGATTAATCAAAAACATTAGAGGAATGGAAAGTTCTATTGCGCATTGCTTTAATAATATTGGTGGAATGTCATCGATACCGCAGCTATGTTTATTTTTAGTTGACCTTATTATATTAACTATTTCTTTTTAGTCTACCGGGCGTACATACATTGAACAAGTAGAGGGGTTGACTACGGATTTTCCAATGTTATTGGTCGAGTAAGTGGTAAGTCGTGGGTTCAAACCCAGGTACGTGAAAGCACCTGACATCACAACTGTTCTCAAAACGGTGAAAGAAAATATCGTGAGGCAAGTCTTAGAACCAAAATTCTATGAAATCATCAAACCAAACTGGGCCCATGTGGTGTTTTACGGCCCACTTCCTCTCACAACGATGAGGCTTGTATCCCAGCAATGGGAAGGTTATAAGGCTGATTATATTTTTATATGCACGTTATTCAAAGTACGAATAAGTCTAAGTATGAGCAAGTAAACAAGAAATTTTTAGATTGTAAAATGTTTTCTTCGTTAGAATAATGGGTTTATTATAGGGACACCTCTAGCTAACGCCTCGGGAAATATAGGCGTAATGGTATGATAGAGCAGTGGTGGCCCAGTGATAGTTACCACTGGGCCGCGACTTACAAGTTGTAGGTCGTGGGTTGAACCCAGGCAGGCGCTTTACTCAGTGTAAATTATTGCATCACCACTTTTCTTGGGACAATTCCAGCACACTATTCCCAAACCACTGCAACTCCTGAAAGCCAGAATCAACAGTGGTGACCACCAGAAAAGCGCCAAGGCAATAGAGCTCGACGAAATCCGGTAGCATGAGTTTAACTGTCTTGGTTCTCGCAACAAAATTAATCATAAAATTATAAAGGAGGATTCCAAGGCCAACAGGCATTTCATCACCACTGCTCTCAATTCGGTGAAGGAAAACATCGTGAGGAAACCAGCAAGTCTTAGAACCAAAAAATCGAAAACATGTGACATCCACCAACCCGTACTGCGCCCATTCCTTCTTAAAAAATTTGACATGTAAAAAATCGACATTCGATGTCAGCGAAATCGATATTCGATATGTCAAAATGTAAGGGTTCACGTAGTTTTTCAATATCACTTGTCAATCCTATACAATTTCACCTTTTGACCCGGCTGCAAGGAAAGGGTTATAAATATACACTAGACTAGAATAGAATAAACGGCTAGACAGAATTTAAGACATCGTTAGATAGTTCTTGACCGCCCAAGTTTTCTTAGAAAAGAGACGTTAAAAAAAGAAACATAGCGGCTTTTGGGATGCCATATTGTGAAGATTCCAATTGTTTTTTCTTCTGAACCAATCTAGTGGGGTATCAATATGAAGGGTTTTTAAAGGTGATTACAAAAATATATACCACATATATGTTTAAAAGTCATTCGAGAAAAATATTATAATCACTAAAAAGGTTTTGGAATAATCCCACCGCACTATTCCCAAACCACTGCAACTCCTGAAAGCCAGAATCAACAGTGAAAAAAAAAAACTAAAAAGGTGTAAATAAAAAATAATAATTTAAAAAACCAAAAATCCCAACTGCTTATGAAGACAACTAAAAAGACGTAAACAAGAAGAAAATTATGCTGTGCAGTCGGAGGATATATTATTGTTATGGTAAGTCAGCTCCCGAGTCAGTTCACGAGCGTCACGATCACGAGGATCATGGCGCTTGTAACGGTGCCGAAATATCAAGCTCTCAACAAAATTCTAAATATACATGGTAAATATGTAACACCCTATTATGACCTCTTAGAGCAAAGTTATTTCCATTGTGCGTAAGAGACATAATATGTATACAATTCATGATGTATCAATTCAATTCAGATGTGTTCATGGTAGAGCCACAGGCTTGCCAAGAGTTACCTTGTAACCCTGTTAGTGGGTTGGGGAGATCAGATAGGCAGTCACTCCAGGTAGATTAGAAGCCGTTCTACTTGATTGGGAAGAGGAAAGGCAGATTAATATTAGTACTCAATATAACGCTTGCAATAATCGCTGAGTTTTGTAACGTAACGTGGTTTTTCTTTTTAAACACTTCGCAACTCTTTGGTAATACATAATTACTAAGCAGGATGTGAAATACTATCGCTCCACATTTTTTTTAAATGCGCCTGTGTATCCAAGATGGCGTCATACGGAATGCGTAACGCGGTACAGTTATGAAATCTGTTGCCATCGCTTCGCGTTTCGTGTGACGTAGGATTTAGGATTGCTAGTATGTTGGTATTATTTAATTAATGTTTGTGTGTATTTTTACATACGAGTACATACGTAGGTACCTATTTAAATGTTTACTTACATAAAATACCTAATTAATAATATTTTGGTGCTAATTATTATCACTATTTTTTACGTATTCACGTCGCCTATTTCAGCGATGTTGTCCCACTTATGTTTAATGAAAAATAGTTTTTTGAGTCCTGTTTGATATAATTGACAATTTGACATAATATTTGCCACTATCTGACATAATTGGCAAATTTTTGGCAAATTTGTAAAAAAATGCGTTTTAAAGTGTAAATAATGAAAAAAAAAAGAAATAATACAATATATAATATATGGATATAGATGGCAAAAAAGAGACATTCAAAATATTCGGATTAATAGACACGCTATCTCCAGTTTGTTTTATTAACCAGGACTCCTGGTTCTCAACTGTGGCCTAAATGCCCTACACCACTGGCTGGGGTTGACGTTTTACTGGGTGAAAACCACGAATCGGACAATATAAGGTGAGAGTCCCTCAGGCTAGGTGGATTGACGATCTTCCCAGGAGCCACGCTGTTGCAGCAGGCCTGTAGCAGTTGGTTTTTAGTTCCCTAGGATGAAAATATATGGAGACGACTATATCCTGTAGTGGCCTGCTGTATGCTGATGATTATGCCCCAAAGAATGTTGTAGAACAGTCTGGTGTGAGTTTTTCTTAATGTTGTTCAACAATGATGGCACCTCGAAATTTACATGCGTCTGTTTTTAATTTTAAATACTTTGTTTTCATGTTTTATGAGGCACATCAAGAACCGGTTTGACTTGAACCTTGCCAATTTATTAGAGGTCACATTTATTTACTATAAACATGTTTTTTTTTTTCATTATTTCCTATTATTATTTGTTTCATTTGTATTTGCCTGTGTTAGATTTTTTTTTTTAAACTAGTTCCTACCTTATATAATATTAACTGACACAGTTAAGCGCAGGTTACTAACCTCCACGGTAAAAAAAATATCAGATGCGCCACTGACCTCAATTTACGATTCAAGTTCTAGAGTAAGGCCAAGTATATAAATCCTAATTTATAGTCATTTTCGACCTTGAGTCGATGACCTTATGGTACAAAATTTAATTGGTCGTAATATTTCGCAACGTTATTGATTAAATTAATATATGTCCGGTATTTTAGTAGTTTACCTTAGTTACTTCCTAAAATTTTGCATAAAACTGAGGTTTGTGTACAGGTCTAGAATAAGATTAATGTCTTTATAGCTTCGAAATTCATCATTAACCATGCCTATTTTTAGCCCCCGATAGAGAGTATTTGTGTATCTGTCTGTGGCATCACAACTCCTAACCGCTTGACCGACAAAAGGAACATTAGTTTTGAATTGTTTTTCTATTATGTCTGGTAATTAGTGCTCAAAGGGCTTAACGGATGAACCGATTTTGATTTAGTTTTTTTTGTTTGTAAGTTTAATTTATCGAAAGTGTTCTTAGATCATATTTGATGAAAATCGGTTTAGCCATCCAAAAGTTATGGCCGTTTTACTGTTTGAATCGGGTTGTTTTTGCAAGATAACGTGTCACAATTACGTGTTCAATAGATTGTCGATTGATAAGTATATACTACTAGATAAATTATGTAGCATTCAATAAAATTATGTCGGGGTTTTTTTTTAATTTTACTTTTAGAAACCACCTTAGTTTCCAACCGTTCCAAAAGTTTTCAAGTATTCATAGCTTCCTTTTCCAAGTATGTTAGAGTCAGCTTCCAGTCTAACCGTATTTATCTGATTACCAATATTTTACATGGAGCGACTGCCTATCTGACCCCCACAACCCAGTAACTGAGTAACACTATACCCCTTGGCAAGACTGGTGACAGATTGTAGGCTACTGACAACCCGTAACGACTGTCAAAGATCATTAAACTTCACAAACCCACGACCGATGACGACTTGAACTTGAGGGTAAACAATAGCGAACTACTGATCTACTTGGCCATCACTGCATTCATTCATCACCTAACTCAATATCTACACAGAAATGACACTGTAAAATGTCACGCGACATTAACACAAAAAACATCGCTATTCATTGAAAAATAAGGAAATAATTCTTAATTAGTGTTTGCAAACAATAATTACCCAAGTATTCTCCAGTGACAAATGATTACGAAATGTTGTTTTTACTTAAGAATATTTTGTATTTAAAATAACAAGAAACTTTATAATCATTACGTAAGGTGAAAAACCACGCATGAGAAAAACTGTTTTGAGCATCATAACGGTAATTGTAATGTTTCACTGACGCATGTTTTACAAGAAACTCAGATTTTTGTTATTTTCATGGCATTAGAAGAGGTTTTGAGACTCTTGAGAGAGTTTTGTGTCAGCGATGGCGATGGTTGAAGAAACAAAAGGTAAGGGCATGATGTATTTATTTATTCATGACCTTCAAGGAAAGATGAACACAAAAAAAAAATATAAAAAAAAAACAGAAAATCCAACTACTTAAGAAGCTAACTAAAAAGATATAAACAAGAAGAAAATCTTGCTGTGCAGTCGGCGGATACATATTCGCTAGCTCCGACTCCAAAGCATGATTATCTTCTTTTTTAGTTCGCTTCTTAAGCAGTTGGATTTTCTGGTTTTTTTTTATATTTTTTTTGTGTTCATCTTTCCTTGAAGGTCTTGAATAAATAAATAAATCATGCCCTTACCTTTTGTTTTGGGTTTCTGATTCTTTGAATTAACTTCTTTCATTATAACTTTTTAGTCAACTTTTTTTTTCGAATTAGGTTACATTTAAACATATAAGTGTTTTATATTTTTTAAATCACGACCTACACGATGGGTTTCGAAGAAGAAACGCGTTTGGTCTCTAGAACGCCACATAGAAACAAACGTACATTCAAAGGTCTTAAAAATACAATGAATCATCAATATGAAGTAATGACCAGTGCACTACACCAATTGTATTATAGGAGGCCTAGCGCATGCTTTAGTGTATCGACTAAATAAAAACTAAAATACAAACAGTTATTACAAGGTAATAGTAGAACCTAATTATTACTATTATGTCAAGAGAAAAACAAAAAAAAACATCACATATATTGGTTGAGCTTGCTTTCAATGAATATAAGATATCATTGTAACACAGTGGTTTAATAAAACATAACACATTTTATTATAGCAAACATTAACTTCATCTGAAAGACACAGGGTGACAAAAACATAACAGTTGCTAGGCAACAATTAAAGTAAAAGCTACTTATAGAACATAGTGCATTATAACCTTCATAGTACAATAACATGCTTATAAAAAAACACTTTCATTATCCTTATACATAATTTAGCCTTAGGGTTTACCAACTTTATGGCAAACTAAATGGTAAAAAAATTGTCAACTAAAATTTCGATGGCGCTTGACAATCACATACATTTTTGACATATTTCCATCGCTATCGCGAAGCTTTCGTTTATAGAATATCACTAATATCTTGAGCCTCTGCGCAAACGCAAAGCTAATCCTATAGTAACAACGATTGTAGAAATAATATAATAATAGGTACCTATGAAGTTGCCGTTCTGCAGTACTGGCCATTTCAAATCAAAATATTTTTGTTTGATTAAGAATTCTAATTTCAAATTCATTTTATTTTAAAAACATGGAATATTTTTTTCAAAATGAGTATTTGTTTATTGATTAGCGTTATGTTTTCATCACATTTGAATATTTTTCGTCATCATGGATACGTTAAAAGTTCGAGTAATTATGGAATATGAGTATCGTCGGTGATTGGTTTGCCCGCTTCCGTTCTTGAAATTTTGACCTGAAAAATGAAACCTGTGGTCTTCCGAAAACTTTGGTCAACAACGAAAAATTAAAAGCGATTGTGGAAGCTGATGGTACACAATCTACGGCTGAATTAGTAGCAGCTTTCGAAGTTAGCATCAAAACAATATTGGTCTACTTGTGTCAAATTGGCAAGGTGTAAAAACTTGAGAAATGGGTGCCCCGCGAACTCAATGATTGCCAGCGCGAAGTACGCGTCGAGACATACCTTGCACTGCTGAAATGGCTCACAATCGAAGCAATTTTGAACAGTTTTGTTACCTGTGACGAAAAATTGATTTTGTTTGATAATCGCACCTAAACAATGCCCTAAACGAAAACAAACCCCTAGAAAAGTGATGGTCACTGTTAGTAGGTCTAGGGCCAGTGTGATTCATCACAGCTTCTTACCAAATGGGATGAGCATTACTGCGTACTGTGAAGAACTGAAAACAATGATGGAAAAGCTCGCACGTGTCCAACCAGCTTTGGTCAATTCCTCGTCTCCGCTGCTCCTGCACGACAATGCGCGTCCTTATACAAGAGCTGGGGTTTAAAGCTCTCCATAATCCGCCATACTCATCAGGCCTTGCGCCTACAAACTTCTACTTTTTCTAGAATTTAGTAACTTCTTGGCGGGGAAAAATCAATACCCGAGCAGTACAAAATGCCTTTGAAGAATGTGCTGCCTCCCGTCCAGCTGATTTCTTCAAGAAGGGCATCAATAAACTACCACTGCGATGGCATAGATTCTTCGATTGCATGGGTGATTACTTTCATTAATAAAAAATTAAAAATATAGAATAAACTTATAACATAAAAATGGCAATTTCATAGGTCAAGACTTAAAGGAATGTATCATGTGTCATTTCGGTAACGCAAATCTCATATATTTAGATCTTAATGACAAGCATTATCGCAGCTAGAATGTCACTTCATCTAGGCAGTTTAGAAAACATTTCTTAAATAAAATAACTTTTTACAAAAAAAAACCACCAACTTTCGTAGGTACAATTTTTTTTGCATTATGGACACCGACTTCCAAAAGTAAAGTTATTTTTCACTTTGTAGTTTTCTTATTTGGAAGTTGGTGGTATTTTTTTGTAAAAAGTTTGTTTATTTTTCACTTTTTAGTTGTAGGTACCTACCATTAGGTAAACAACTTGCCTATTGAGGCAGCTTGTTTAGTAAGTTTCCTATAAGGCCAGAATAGATTATCCGAATGAAAATCATGAAACTTGAACAAAACCGATCAAATGAGAGATCTGCTTACCCCTTAAGACCGTACTGGCGTGATGTTATATTATGAAATGGTATAAACAGTAAACAGACATGCGATTACAGCAGTCCCGAGAGATTTGCCGTTATTTATTGAAGAGTTCCGTTGTATATCTTCGAAGTTTTTCATCAGATCTTCACCAAATTAAAATGGGACCAATTTCGAAACATTCTTTCAAACAAAAAAAGAATTTTCAAAATCAGTCCACAATTGACGGAGATATCGGTGAACATACATAAAAAAACATACAAGAACTCGAACATAGAACCGCCTCCTTTTTCGAAAGTCGGTTAAAAAACAAATAGTTTATTTCAAATTAACCGTATTAACTACACTTATTATATAACTACATTCATATTTTGTTTGAATTGTCAAACAAAATATGAATGTAGTTGCAGATCTTAAAGTAAAGTATTTAATATCAGTGCTCATAGGGGGATTAATTAACGATTTTGATGGTGGATAGCCATGCCAATATTGGAGGTTATTTCATAGTCAAAATTAAAGTAAATAATTCAACATTTATTCTGTAAATACTATAACTATATGCTGTATATCAAAATCACTTTAAAACGTCATGTGATAAAAAAAACAGGCCAAGTGCAAGTCGGACTCGCGCACGAAGGGTTCCGTACCATTATCGCAGAAACGGCATAAAAAACGTTTGTTGTATGGGATACCCACTTAAATATTTTTTTTTTTCTGTTTTTATTTGTATTTATTTTATTCTGTTTTTATTTATATTAATTTGTTGTTATAGCGGCAACAGAAATACATCATCTGTGAAAATTTCAACTGTTTGGCTATCACGGTTCATGAGGCAGGCTGTATCTCAATAAAGCCTGGTGACAGACATACAGACAGACAGACGGACACTGGAGTCTTAGTAATAGGATCCCGTTTTTACCCTTTGGGTACGGAGCTCTAAAACTCTAAAAAACTATGGGGGCTTATCCGACTATATCTGAAAAGAAACGTCGAAACAAACTCAGGGGTCAGCGCTTATTTTAAGGTCCAGACAATATAAAATGTATCATGTAATAAAGTGCAGGATAACGTTTAACCTTTTGAAAAAACAACCAGAAACAGTTTGAGCAAACCTGTTCCAGCAAACGGTAATACTGCATCAGCCATCATGTTCATGAGTTTAAATGTATCTTAGGCAGCTCAACGACACGACACACGACAACATTATCATTTTAGCCATGATACATCCACTCCTGGACATAAGATCTCCCTAAAAGTGTCACCACGCATCAACTAGTCCTTTTCTTTGACTCCCGAGACCCTCACTAAGTTACTGGCTAGGGCACGGACTATTCTGGAATAGCTTATACCGTGGTCAAGATAAACAGTCAGCAAATTGATTTTGTGGGGCTGCCTGCTAGGGTTTTGCTAGTTTATGACATATATTTGCCATTATAAAATAACCTTATTCTTTGTTTTTAATCGTGTGAATAACTTGTTCTTCGGATCTCATTATATGAGTACTGAGATTACACTGCAAAAATTTGCAGTTTTTTGTTTTTGATGAAACTAGATGAGACTTTTACGAATGAATCTTGACAGTAGAATAGATTAGTGCAGGGTTAAATTATGTATTTATTGGGGAAAATTAAGTTTAATCAAAAACCCTAATTCGGATGATTTTAGATTAGCAAGAGATTATTTCTAAGTATTTAAATTGAAGCTACTTAACATAACAGTACATTAGTTTTCCTCGAAGTATTAACAGGCTCCCGACACTCTATACAACCGTACGCGTGGAATAGCCTTATACTACCACATAAAACGTATAATGTGTGTCCACGTGCAAATGCGTGCGTGCAACATGGCTTGCCTCGTTGACTGCCTCGTCGCAGGCGACGATAGCTTCTTTACGTAGTATTAGTCAGTATTCTTTAGTATTACGCTGAGGTGTACAGTACCAAAAGTACTCACCCACATTCGACAGTAATGTTCAAAGTCCCATGTAAAAACGGACAAGCCTGTCATCAACTGAATACTTATCCAAACTCCGGGTGGAAACTCAGAAATGCCAGATGGAAAACCCAATAACATTGCCCAAGCTGGGACCTCTTGCTCAGTAGTAGCGTTTGCCTAGAATATAAGTTATTGCGGCCGTAAGTCTAGATCCTACCCTGGTTAGTCTAGGTATTAGATCAACGAGGTCGTCACAGACGTCATCGATCTGAATCGTCATGTCACGGATCGTTTAAGTAGTGGTTATCAAATGAAGAACATCCGAGTCAAAACTGCAATATTTTTGTTGTTACTCAACAATTACGTTATATTTTTACTACCACAACAAAAAGATCATCTAAGTACAGACGTCAGAGATTTCATAGAAACAAACAGTCACCAACATTATTTGTGTCCATTCTTAGTCATTGAATAAACGGCTAACATCATTAACGTCAAGAGTGAATGGGTTACTTCTAGGCAAGCGTGTTTCATCATCAACCGTATCACAGAGATAGTGGTTAAACGAAAGCCTATTAACTTGCTTGTTAACCACTCTTTCCACTTTATCAACTACTCATCATCTTTCTTTTCATTTATTCATCTTGATTTTCACTCTTTATCAACCACTCATCATATTTCTTTATCTTTCTTATTTACTATTTACATATTTCTTTAAACCGCTCTTCCCTCTATATCAACCACTCTTCATCTTCCTTCATCTTGCTTGTAACCCATTTTTCTCTCTTTATCAACCACTATTCATATTTCTTTATCTTGCTTGTAACCCATTTTTCTCTCTTTATCAACCACTATTCATATTTCTATAACTTGCTTGTAACACGCTCTTCCCTCTTTATCAACCACTCTTCATATTTCTATAACTTGCTTGTAACACGCTCTTCCCTCTTTATCAACCACTCTTCATATTTCTATAACTTGCTTGTGTACGCTCTTCCCTCTTTATCAACCACTCTTCATCTTTCTATAACTTGCTTGTAACACGCTCTTCCCTCTTTATCAACCACTCTTCATATTTCTATAACTTGCTTGTGTACGCTCTTCCCTCTTTATCAACCACTCTTCATCTTCCTTCATCTTGCTTGTAACCCATTTTTCTCTCTTTATCAACCACTATTCATATTTCTTTATCTTGCTTGTAACCCGCTCTTCCCTCTTTATCAATCACTCTTCATCTTTCTATAACTTGCTTGTAACACGCTCTTCCCTCTTTATCAACCACTCTTCATATTTCTATAACTTGCTTGTGTACGCTCTTCCCTCTATATCAACCACTCTTCATCTTCCTTCATCTTGCTTGTAACCCATTTTTCTCTCTTTATCAACCACTATTCATATTTCTTTATCTTGCTTGTAACCCGCTCTTCCCTCTATATCAACCACTCTTCATCTTCCTTCATCTTGCTTGTAACCCATTTTTCTCTCTTTATCAACCACTATTCATATTTCTTTATCTTGCTTGTAACCCATTTTTCTCTCTTTATCAACCACTATTCATATTTCTTTATCTTGCTTGTAACCCATTTTTCTCTCTTTATCAACCACTATTCATATTTCTTTATCTTGCTTGTAACCCGCTCTTCCCTCTTTATCAATCACTCTTCATCTTTCTATAACTTGCTTGTAACACGCTCTTCCCTCTTTATCAACCACTCTTCATATTTCTATAACTTGCTTGTGTACGCTCTTCCCTCTTTATCAACCACTCTTCATCTTTCTATAACTTGCTTGTAACACGCTCTTCCCTCTTTATCAACCACTCTTCATATTTCTATAACTTGCTTGTGTACGCTCTTCCCTCTTTATCAACCACTCTTCATCTTCCTTCATCTTGCTTGTAACCCATTTTTCTCTCTTTATCAACCACTATTCATATTTCTTTATCTTGCTTGTAACCCGCTCTTCCCTCTTTATCAATCACTCTTCATCTTTCTATAACTTGCTTGTAACACGCTCTTCCCTCTTTATCAACCACTCTTCATATTTCTATAACTTGCTTGTGTACGCTCTTCCCTCTATATCAACCACTCTTCATCTTCCTTCATCTTGCTTGTAACCCATTTTTCTCTCTTTATCAACCACTATTCATATTTCTTTATCTTGCTTGTAACCCGCTCTTCCCTCTTTATCAATCACTCTTCATCTTTCTATAACTTGCTTGTAACACGCTCTTCCCTCTTTATCAACCACTCTTCATATTTCTATAACTTGCTTGTAACACGCTCTTCCCTCTTTATCAACCACTCTTCATATTTCTATAACTTGCTTGTAACACGCTCTTCCCTCTTTATCAACCACTCTTCACATTTCTATAACTTGCTTGTAACACGCTCTTCCCTCTTTATCAACCACTCTTCATATTTCTATAACTTGCTTGTGTACGCTCTTCCCTCTTTATCAACCACTCTTCATCTTTCTATAACTTGCTTGTAACCCGCTCTTCCTTCTTTATCAAACACTTTTCATCTTTCTGCCCTTGGGCTCTAAAAAAGACAAAGTGACAATCAACTAGCAAAACAAATGGCAATCTATCGCTATCCGATACATTATCACTTTTTTGCGCTTAAATGTTTGGGACCTGTTTGGGACTGACCACTTGACATTTCGGTAGCGCAATTTCAAACCTATCGCTGATATAAATTAAACTGTCTGTCTCTGTCACCTATGACCTAGACTAGAGTCAAGAGCAAACCCATTATAAATAAAAAAATAAAAATAAACTTTGTCTAGAGAAACTTGTTATGTTCATTACTGTTATTCTAGCCAAGTTAGTGAAGTTCGTCGTGTATCAGAGAAATAATTTAAGAGTATCTATTGAGTAGACGAATAGGTATCCATAGATTCTACGGCAGCGAGACGACTGTAGTTTTCTCACACTTTGTTGTAGTTGAATATATAGGTACAGTTTCACTTTATATAGAATTATAATAATGAGAAGGTTTCCATGAGTTCGTTTAAAATTATTTGAAATCGTAGATAATGGCAGCAAAAACTACAACAATAGTGTGATTAATGATAGTGTCTGCATTATTATAACCACCTAAATGTTTTCCTTAACTACTTCTAAATGCTAAACAGAAATAACATTAAAATTAAGAAATGAACAAAAAATATGTAAACAAGAAGAAAGTCATGCTGTGCAGTCGGAGGATCAGGTGGTTAATAGATTCTAAACTATTTATTGGCTGCTTTGCAGCGTAAGATCGATAAACGCCTACGCTCAGTGTGAACACACAATAACACACGCTCATTGCGAATACTTGTTTTAATCAGAATAAGAAGAATAAGAATAAGAATAATTAATTAAAAGTATGTAAGTTCACAAGAATGTAAATTAGGTGCAGTAGTATTATTTCTAAAACAATGGTATAAATAGTGCTTATATGTAAATTATAACTAAAATATTTTATTACAACTCCAAGATTTTAGACAAGAATTTCTATTTTTGGTAGGGACCTGCCCGATTTAGGTTCTTTCAAACCTGTGTTTCAGGCCATCACTTTACAAAAAGAAAAAGAAATCAAAAAATTAATCAGAGTGCCTAGACAAAGCAGCATTCTACATATTATCATCGACAGTGACTGTCGAAGTGCCAAAATTGAAAAAAATTGATCTCTTGCAATCCCATACATTTTAGACTGTTTATTTTTCCACATATTGTTGTATGGATACTTTATTTTATAATAATATTTATATGCCACTTACTGTGGCAGAACACAGACATCCGAAATATTTGTAACACCTTCCTTATTCCTGTATACGCAAAAACACATATTTTCATTGATTTGATTTAATTTACCCCTCCCCCCTTCCTATATTCATACCTTATGGATGTATTCCACCTAGCCCGCTTCATCATCGGACTACAAGCACACGCACAAAACGTTTTGGGGACACTTTTATTATGCGTACAGCTAAGGACTGGAATTCCCTGCCGGTGTCTGTTTCCCGATAGCTACAATCTAGGAGTCTTTAAGTCAAGAGTGAATAGGTTATTTCTAGGTAAGCGTGTTTCACCGTTGACGACATTTTCCCTTACCATTAGGTGATTATGATAGTGGTCAAGCGCGAGCTTTTAGACAATGGAAAATATTTTTGCAAATTTTCATGTTATTATAACCAGTGGTTAAAAATGCTTTTGCTTTGTCTGCCAGTAATTAAATGATTTTCAGAATAAATTATTTACATTTTATTTTTCCGCGAGATAAATAGCACTAAAACTTGAACAATGCAATCTTGATATCCCAGAGGAAAATAAAATCATAAGAAAATAAATACATTTCATAAATTATTGCTTTTTTTTATGCCCATTTTTGAAAAACCAAGCTAATGTAATTTTAATTGATTGATTTGATTTTTTTTGATTTTGAAAGGTCTTTATTTATACATAGGTTATACAGTGTTGTTTACAAATGATCTTATTCTATTTGTAGACAAATCGTAATTTATTTTGTTACACAGGCTACCGCCTTTCTAAACATTAAAACATATTTTTCATGACAATAGTTTGCGTTGGAGTAACTAACTTATAAAAGGAATCATGATAAACTACTGTGTATGTGGAGGTCTTTGAATGGACCCACATAATATTTAAAATGAATGTAATTTTAATTGTATCATATTATTTCATTGACTAATTTTAAAGTTTAACCATATTTTTGAAATACTAGTAAAATAATAAATAAAAACTGTATTTCTGTAAAGTATCATCAAAATCCATAAAGTAGTTTTTGCGTGAAACAATAACAAACATCCATCCATCCCCACAAACATACACGTTTACTATGGTATAATATAATAAAATAATAATAATATCAAATTCAGGTCATGGCCCTTGAGGGAATGAACTCCATATGCACCGTGTCTAGGAGTACCACTTTCCGGATCAAGCCCTTGACCCAACTGTGTAAAGAGAGCCTCCTCAGGTGTTGTTCGAGGCTCGTGGCTATTGAGCTAACGGCTGAAAATCCCTGTACAGTCATATCATAATTGGTACGATTTCTTTTTAGCCTATCTTTCTTCTTTCCATTCCAAGTCTAGTTCGTCCCGCCATATCGCATGGGCCTGCCACGATGTTGCCGAACAATGTTCTATCATAAAGCCTTGTGATTAGACTATCTAGATTCCTAAATATTAAAGGGTTACACTTTAGCTTACGTAAACTATTTTTGCACAATAGAGGGTAGTCAAACTTATTTTTGACTGAGTGAATTACTATATACTTCGTAAAAGATAGCTTGATTTCTGCGACAGCTGTCAGTATCAATACAGTAACAATAGCGCTTGACAGGCTAACAATTAATAACATAACAATAACGTATACGTCAGTTTGACATATGTCGCAGAGATCAAGCTGTCTTTTATGAAGTCTAATAAATACAGACAACGTTTACTACGAAAGAAACCGTGAGCATTGCTGTAACTAAAAGATAAACTGGACTGAAGGGCAAAATTAACTTTGCTGTTGAAAAATTGTTGTCGACTTACCTACATGGACATAGGTCACAGTCAGTTTGCCAACTGCAAATAAGTTAATAATCTTGTTTTATATAGATACAACGAATCGAATGTTTTCCTTTACTCGTGTTCTTGGAAAATTACATGATTCTAGGTCAACGGGAAGTAGCCTGTAGGTTTTGATTTCATTGCAATACGTCAAATATGCAACATAAACGGCCAGATCTTTTGATTGCGTTAATTTAGAAGTTTGTTTTTTTCACAGCGCCACGGGGTTGCAGACTTGAGAATATTATGATTAAAACGACTTGAAACACGGAATATCGATATTGAATTTATTTTTTATGGTGGTACAAATTACCGGATGTTGGCAATCCCTAGGCCAATGATTTTGAAAGGTAGGAACATTCTGAACATTTTATAGAAACCTTCTTATTACAAGCAAAAATAAAATAGCTACATCTATGATAACCCATACGAACTAAGTGAGTGCCGCGTTGTGAAGAAGTGGTCGTCGTCGTGTACGCGTGTAAACGTTTTAATTTTTCGCATTTTAGCACAGTCAGTATTATAGGTAGGTACATAACGATTTCGTTTTTCGATGACATTTTACAGGTCACAGAGAAAACGTAAAAACAAATGAGTCTCAATCAGCTTTAGTTGAAATTGTAATCATCTTAGTGTTACATTAATTAGGTAGGTATTAGGATATATTAAACGCTATTATAAAATACAAAATAGATTGCATATTTTACAAATAGCAAAATATAAAGAAGAAAATAAAACAACAAAATTTTCAGTATCAGTTAGGTATTTTTAGGGCCAGCGCGCTGGTGCCACTTAGTCGCGCGGTTGGCCTTACGCAAGTACTATATATGTCAATGCCCTAGGCACAATCATCAATGCTAAATTGAAAATATATTATTTAAAAGCAGAGGATCAAAGACACATTAGTATTTTGTAACTTTGAGGTTATGATGATGTGTAATAAGTTTACAGACATGACTACAAACTCAGCTAAAACTGCAAAAATGAATAAATAATAGGCTTTTTACATACATACATAAACTCACGCCTTTTTCCCATGGGGGTAGGCAGAAACTACAGAACGCCACCTGCTACGATCCTTACATACTTCTTTTGCTTCACTCACATTCATACATCTTGTCATACACACACGCCGGTTATGAGTACTGCGCACCTTGCCTTTCTGAAGAACATCACCTATAAGGTCTATGTATGTCTTCCTAGGGCGTCCCCTCCCGGCGTTTCCATTCACGTCTGCCTTGTAAATACCTTTCGTTAGTCGCCTATCATTCATCCTCTCAACATGGCCAAACCATCTTAACATACTCTTTTCAATTTTAGTCACTACATCTTCTTTTAAACCACAACGTTGTCTTATTACCTCATTCCTCAATCTATCATTTAAGGTTACACCACACATACTTCGCAAGGCTTTTTAATCTTTCATAAATAAGGGTATGTTTTATGATGAAACCAGTTCCCACTGAGTATCATTTATATAAATTTGACAGTTTAAATTGTATATGTTTATGTTTCATTCTATACTTCTTAAAAGATAGCTTGATCTCTGCGACATATATCAAACTAACGTATACGTTATTGCTAAATTATTGTTAGCCTGTCAAGCGCTATTGTTACTGTATTGATTCTGACAGCTGTCACAGAAATCAAGCTATCTTTTATGAAGTATAGGTATTAATGAATTCTATATTTATATTCTAAATTAACTTATTCTGGAATTCTTAATCCATATCCCCATCTAAACACGACCTTACTAACACAACTAAAATAATAAAAAATCCACAGTAAAATCTAGTCTTTTTTAGGGTTCCGTACCCAAAGGGTAAAAACGGGACCCTGTTACTAAGACTCCGCGGTCCGTCTGTCTGTCTGTCTGTCACCAGGCTGTATCTCATGAACCGTGATAGCATCAGTTCATGTGACAAATAGGAACATGGTTCTCACATACTTACAAATATTGCAAACATAGGTAAATTACCTAATTCAACAATATAAATTACCCAGTTTGTTTTTGTCTACTCTAAAGATTGCCCTATGGAGTAGGACTACATTGTTTCCAAGAATCCTTAACTTGAATATAATGATCTAATTTGTGATAATAATATGCTTGTTTACAAAGAGCGCTTATAACAAAAGTTTTAAATTTTCTTTCATTTAGTTTTATATATCACAAGGTATTTTGTTATAGAATTTGACACAGTAATAGCTAATCTATAAGACCAACCATCTAACTTTTCTTTATTTCTAGTATTACAATTGCTTTTATCACTAACTTTACTAAAGATAATATATATATTTGCTCTTAAATACATAATATTTTCATAAATGAATAGGCAAGAAATTGTCATAATATTAATCATTTAAATAGTTCACTATGATATTCTCGGTTACTTAACTTATTTATAGGTGTTGGGAATTCTACCCAACATTTCGGGCGGCCGGAGCGCGCCGTCTACGCTGCACACACATCTGCGTGACTCACACGGCATCGGTGTGTGAGTGCGCAGCGCGGTGGCGACGCGGTGCGGCTCGGCGGCCACTCTCAACCACGGACTCCACCGCGACAGTCGACACCTCTTCCTAAACTCTAATTGTTTGTCCTGGACAGTTTATATTAAATAATATAATAATCCTCCATAGTTCCCACCCAAAAGTAGAATCAACTATTATTATTTGTAAAATTTAACGTTCAAAAGTGCCGCTTGGTAGCCTACTTGAAATAAAAACTATCTTTGTCTTTGTCTTTGAAAAATACCTCGGCATTTCTCTGGACAGGTCCCTTAAATACAGAAGTAACTGCGAGAATGTCAAGTGGAAGGTGCATTCAAGGAATAACCTGCTTCGCCGCCTAACGTCCACCAGATGGGGGGCGTCACCTCAAGTCCTGCGAACGACTGGCTTGGCACTCTGTTTCTCCGCTGGTGAATATGCAAGTCCAGTATGGAGCCGCTCTGCCCACTCCAAATTAGTGGATACAGCTCTGAATGAGACGTGCCGGATTGCCACAGGCTGCCTCAAACCGACTCCTGTGCGAATGCTGTATCCACTTATCGGCATCGCGCCCCCGGAAATTCGCAGGACTATAGCAAGTCGCACAGAGAGGTTGAAACTAGAAAACGACCCACGCCACCCAATGCACAATTACTCCTCGGTGCCCCTTTGCCTAAAAAGCCGGAAAAGTTTTCTAGGATGCGTGGGTCTATGTGATGGCAACTCCTCTTTATTTATTTATTTATTTAGCCTCCTGACAATTGTATCGGCCCATCGGAGAGCCTTCCTCCTGGGCACACTTTGCCGTGGTCGACCTGGAAAACCCTAAATAGACTCCGCACTCGGGTTGGCCGCAGCAAGGACAACCTCCTCGGGTGGGGTTTCTCTGATGGCACTAGTCTTCAGTGCTTGTGCAGCATCTCTCCGCAGACCATGGCCCATCTCCCGGAGTGCGCAGCATGCCCTGTCACCTGTACTTACGAAGACCTTATGACTGCGTCACCGAATGGTATTTCCGTGGCTGAATTCTGGGCCAAACACAATATTTAACTTTTTATATTTGCCATCGACACGCTAAGAAGAAGATATAATAATAGCCTTTAATTCCTAAACATAGGGTTACAAGAGGTCCCTAAGTTCGGTGTGCCTTTTGGCATAGGCCTCCTCCAATTCCTTCCAATGGGTCCTGTCCCTTGCTACTCTCAACCAGAATGGTCCCGCTGTCTGTTTTAAGTCATCTTCCCATCTCCTGACTTGACGACCCCTACTTCTTTTGCCGTCTCTTGGTTGCCAGAGGGTGACTTGCTTGCTCCATTTGTTAATGGTGTGGCGTAGCATATGTCCAGCCCATCTCCATTTTTGGACGTCTATCCGGGTAAGAATGTGAGTTTTGTTTTTGTTCTTATGTCTACGTTCCTGACTCTGTCTTTGATTTTTAACCCTAGCATACTTCTTCCATGGCACGTTGTCATTTTGTTAGCCTTTCCCTGTGGTGAAGTGTTATTGACGAAGTTTCACAGCCATAAGTAAGCACTGGTAGAATACAGGTCTCGAATGTTTTCTTTTTTATGTGATTGCCTAAATCCTTACTTTTCACTATTTCCTTCAATGACCAGTATTTTCTCCATCCTTGGGCTATTCGCCTGTTTATTTCCTTTGTAATTTCATCTGAAGGGGATATTATCTGTCCTAAGTAAATATATTCTTTGACATATTCGATCTTGTTGCCATCTACCATAACGTCTATTTCCCTTGAGTTTGTCATCAATTTTGTTTTACTGGCATTGATTTCCAGACCAACTTCTCTACTTATATTTGCTAGGCTCTGCATCATTTGTTCTATTGCTTCTGGATTCTCTTCAAGAAGCACCAGATCATCGGCAAATCTTAGGTGGTTTAGGCGAGCTCCATTAATGTTCAGGCCTAAGTGGTCCCAGTTTAGCTGTCCAAAGATGTGCTCGAGTACGGCGTTAAATAGCGCAGGGGAGAGAGGATCGCCTTGGCGTACGCCCTTTTTGATAGGAAACGATTCGCCTGTTGATTCTAGTTTAATACTGGCCTTGCTAGATTTGTATATACTCTTAAGTATTTCTATATAGTTGCTCTGGACCCCTTGTTGTTCAAGGCTCCGCCATATGTATTGATGCCTGAGGCTGTCGAATGCCTTTGAGTAATCTATAAACGCCAAGTAGATTTGTTTATTGTATTCGTTATACTTCTGTATCAACTGTTTTATTGTGTGAATGTGATCTTTAGTGCTGAAGGCTTTTCTGAATCCTGCCTGCTCTACGGGTTGGCTTTCGTTTAGTGTTAATGATATTCTTTCCAGGATCACTTTAGTAAATACTTTATATATGTTTGATATTAGAGAAATTGGCTTATAGTTCCCAATCTCGTCTCTAGGGCCTTTTTTATGTAGTAGTTTTATGTGACACTCGGTCCATTCTTCTGGAATTTGCCTTGTTTGTAAGATTTCATTGAAAAGATTTGCTAGCACAGGACTGATTTCCTCTATGGTTCCCTTGAGCATTTCATTAGGTATCTTGTCCGGCCCTGGGGCTTTCTCGAGTTTTTGGGATTTTATTGCCTTGATTACCTCTGAGGCAAGGATTTCTGGCACTTCGTCTACTTTGTTTTCTTTAGCTTCGTTTACTTCAGGAATTATGGCCAACCCTTCAATTAAAATTCAATCGTATTTATCAGAATACAATAGGCGGTAATAGTCCGTAGCTAGTTTCTGTATTGAGAATCGATTAGTTAAGTAAGATTCGCGTTGCTTTAGTTTCGATATCCATTCTTTCCCATGTTCGCTTAGTTGTTTCATAGTCTTTTTTGTTCCTCCTGTTCTTTTTATATTTTCTTCCAAAACTCTATTTCTTTTCTCCTTACGGTCTTTCCTCATAATCTCCTTAATTTCCTTGCTAAGGTTTGCATTTTTTTGGCGTCTTTCTTTGTCCTCTTTATTTGAAATTAGTGTTCTTCTTTCGTCTAATAGTTCCAGTGTCTCTTAGCTTAAATAGCTTTCTTTGCTTCTGGGTTTGCTGACTAGCATCTCTTTCAATTTGTTTTGTAGTCTCCTGTATTTAATCCAAGTTTCTGCGTCGGAGGTAATAATTTCATTGAGTGATTCTGTTGTGCGAGCATTAGTGGAATGACTGTGTTCTGATATTTGATACAGCTTATAATTATTTACTAGGTTTTTCCTGGATCTTTTGGGTTGGTTTAGGCTTAGGCAGCTTCTTACCATACGGTGGTCTATGTTAAAGTCTGTCTTCCCGATTGAGCATTCTTCTCCAGTTTGCCTTTCTCCAACCAGTGCGTTAAAGTCACCCATGATTATTATGTTGTTGTTGTAGTGCGGTTTTATTGCTTCTGAAATACTCTCATAGAAATATTCTATGTCTGATTTTCCCGCTTGTTCTGTTGGGGCGTATATTTGAAAGATGGCCCAGTTTTCTTGTAACCCGGAAATTTTAAATGAGCTACCGCAATTCTGTCAGAAACTCCTTCAAATCCCATAATATTTTTCTTCAGTTTAGACTTAATAAGGAAACCTACTCCTTTTTGTCCGGTGTGTTCTCCTTTGTGAAACATGATATAGTCGTCCCATTTTATGTTGGATATGGCTAATTCTAGTTCTTTTAGGCTTTCTTCCGTTCTTAGTGTCCGAGTATTCAGTGTGCAGACATGTATATGTTCAGTGATCTTTTTATCTTGTTTTTTCTGTATCGTTTTCTTTTTGTGCATATTTTTTCTAGATAGGTTTGCTTTAGGGTGTTTCGAATTATAATGTTTTGATTTAGATGGAGGGTGTTTGTCTTCTTCCCCCACGGTGACAAGCCGGCTTGGGGTGCAATTAATGGGACAGTTTACTTTAATTCAAATATAACGGCTTTAAAAACCAACCGCCTTTTTATACAGTCCATTCATTTCTTCATCCACGAGCTAACAATAGGTCTGACAGCTCTCTTTTGTAATATACAATATGGATTCAATGTCAGCCGCCGGACCCCGCTGCAAAATACAGCATGACATGATGCTAAAATAGAACAAACGCGCATTTTCCACATCCGTTAACTAGGTCTTATCTCTCTAAAGCATAAGCGGCTAAGCTTAGCCCACCAGCAAGAGATGTTACGTGAGGACCGCATTGTAATTTGTCGTCTAGAGTGATTGCTAGGAAAACTGTTTTTTCTGTGAACCAATTTGACCTGATGAATAGAGTTATCCACATCATCAATATTTTATGACCATCGATCTATTGTAAATATCAAATCAGCAAATAACACTACCTTCGGTAGTAATTGGGGCAAATCGTTAATGTAAACTAAAAAGACATCTAGACGCAATGCAAGTTACCATCGTTACCTTGTTGTCATTCCACCAATTCGCACCAAGCGCTTCCAAACATCCTTCATGAATGGAACTCACTACCTGCGTCTGTGTTTCCGAACGCATTCAACCCGAATATCTTCAAAGTTAGAGTGAACAGGCTTCATCTGGGTGAGGTCACTCCATCGTCGACTCCGTCTTTGTCACCTCTGACCTAGACTAGATTCAAGAGAAAACCCATCACAAATAAAAAAAGAGGAATGGACCCAATATCGAGCCTTGAGGAACGCCCATTATTCCTATTAAGCCACACAGAACATAAAAAACAACAAACTATTTGTGCTCAACTCTGTATCATTTACATTTGTTAACCGACTTTCGAAAAAGGAGGAGGTTCTATGTTCGACTTCTTGTATGTTTTTTTTTTTTTTTTGTGTATGTTCACCGATATCTCCGTCAATTGTGGACTGATTTTGAAAATTCTTTTTTTGTTTGAAAGAGTATGTTCTGAAATTGGTCCCATTTTAATTTGGTGAAGATCTGATGAAGAACTTCGAAGATATACAACAGAACTCTTCAATAAATAACGGCAAATCTCTCGGGACTGCTGAAATCGCATGTCTGTTTATTGTTTATACCATTTCATAACATAACATCACGCCAGTATGCTCTCAAGGGGTAAGCAGATCTCTCATTTGATCGGTTTTGTTCAAGTTTCATGATATTCGGGTAATCTAGTCTAGTCTAGTCTTTCGTAGGTACCATTTTTTTTCGTTATGGACACCGACTTCCAAAAATAAAGTTATTTTTCACTTTGTAGTTTTCTTATTTGGAAGTCGGTAGTATTTTTTTGTAAAAAAGTTTTTTTATTTTTCACTTTTTAGTTGTACCTACCTAATAGGCAAGTTGTTTAGTAAGTTTCCTATAACGCCAGAATAGATTACCCGAATATCATGAAACTTGAACAAAACCGATCAAATGAGAGATCTGCTTATCCCTTAAGAGCATACTGGCGTGATGTTATGTTATGAAATGGTATAAACAATAAACAGACATGCGATTTCAGCAGTCCCGAGAGATTTGCCGTTATTTATTGAAGAGTTCTGTTGTATATCTTCGAAGTTCTTCATCAGATCTTCACCAAATTAAAATGGGACCAATTTCGGCACATACTCTTTCAAACAAAAAAAGAATTTTCAAAATCGGTCCACAATTGACGGAGATATCGGTGAACATACACAAAAAAAAAAAAAAAAAAAAACATACAAGAAGTCGAACAAAGAACCTCCTCCTTTTTCGAAAGTCGGTTAACAAATGTAAATGATACAGAGTTGAGCACAAATAGTTTGTTGTTTTTTATGTTCTGTGTGGCTTAATAGGAATAATGGGCGTTCCTCAAGGCTCGATATTGGGTCCATTCCTCTTTTTTTATTTGTGATGGGTTTTCTCTTGAATCTAGTCTAGGTCAGAGGTGACAAAGACGGAGTCGACGATGGAGTGACCTCACCCAGAAGAAGCCTGTTCACTCTAACTTTGAAGATATTCGGCTTGAATGCGTTCGGAAACACAGACGCAGGTAGTTAGTTCCATTCATGAAGGATGTTTGGAAGCGCTTGGTGCGAATTGGTGGAATGGCAACAAGGTAAGGATGGTAACTTGCATTGCGTCTAGATGTCTTTTTAGTTTACATTAACGATTTGCCCCAATTACTACCGAATATAGTGTTATTTGCTGATTTGATATTTACAATAGATCGATGGTCATAAAATATTGATGATGTGCATAACTCTATTCATCAGGTCAAATTGGTTCACGGCAAACATATTGGATGGTGAAAAGCTGGACTAAATCAAACAGTTTTCCTAGCAATCACTCTAGACGACAAATTACAATGCGGTCCTCACGTAACATCTCTTGCTGGTGGGCTACGCTTAGCCGCTTATGCTTTAGAGAGATAAGACAGTTAACGGATGTGGAAAATGCGCGTTTGTTCTATTTTAGCATCATATCATGCTTTATTTTGCAGCGGGGTCCGGCGGCTGACATTGCATCCATATTGTATATTACAAAATAGAGCTGTCAGACCTATTGTTAGGTCGTGGATGAAGAAATGAGTGGACTGTATAAAAAAGCGGTTGGTTTTTAAAGCCGTTATATTTTAATTAAAGTAAACTGTCCCGGACCAACAATTAGAGTTTAGGAAGAGGTGTCGACTGTCGCGGTGGAGTCCGTGGTCGCGTCGCGAGTGGCCGCCGAGCCGCACCGCGTCGCCGCCGCGCTGCGCACTCAGACACCGATGCTGTGTGAGTCACGCAGATGTGTGTGCAGCGTAGACGGCGCGCTCCGGCCGCCCGAAGTGTTGGGTAGAATTCCCAACACCTATAAATAAGTTAAGTAACCGAGAATATCATAGTGAACTATTTAAAAGATTAATATTACGACAATTTCTTGCCTATTCATTTATGAAAATATTATGTATTTAAGGGCAAACATATATATTATCTTTAGTAAAGTTAGTGATAAACACAATTGTAATACTAGAAAAAAAGTTAGATGGTTGGTCTTATAGATTAGCTATTACTGTGTCAAATTCTATAACAAAATACCTTGTGATATATAAAAAAATTAAATGAAAGAATATATATAATATAAAAAAGTTTTTTTATATAGTTACCCATTTAGCTTTGCATCACGCCATTGTTGAGTCCCCTACCAAAATACTTATATGGTATTGTCAATTCGTTTTAGCATGGCAATAGCATGCATTGCTTTTTGACTAATATCTCTTTGGAACCCACTTTTCAGTTGTAGGTATACAATTTGTTATATCTATTCAGATGCTTTAGACAAAGTGTTATTCTATGGATGGTGTTAGTCGAAATGTAAAAATGTAAGAGATTGATCACGTCAAATTTTAATAGCGCTTGGCATTCGAATACATTCTAGACTTTTTCCAATCGCTGTCGCGACGCTTTCGTTGATAGAATGTCACTTGTCTCTCTTAACTTTCCTCTGGATGGATTTAGTTCAAATTAATAGTTGTGGGTCCGTGACCAACATTGCCATATTTAAGCTAAATAAGGATAGAACAAATACACACAAAGTTTTGAAAGATCCAGGCATGCCTGAATACTCCTCGTTGAATTTACAAGACTGTCTACAGGATTCGTCTATAGAAACGCTTTCCATGTTCTTCACCATTACTATGTGTTCATCGGTGCTCACTTCTTTGAAGTCTATATCTGTGGTAAAAATTAATGTTTTTTAATTATTAGGTAATAACGACACTAGCATTTTGGTAAATATATATAATGTGCGTAATTCCCATTTCCCAACAAAGCAAATGACTCTAAATAGAATACGTCTGGAGGAACATATTTAACCAAAAAGGTGAACATGTTTTTGGCTCTCGTTTTTTTTATTCTGATCTAAAAAAAAAACTGAGAGCACTGAAAAATTTCCTTCACGGATAGAAAACTACACTAACGCTGGTGCCGTAGAAGTATTCTTATATCAGAAATATAAGAATCCTTTATGATAGGCCAAGGAAAGCCGATGGTAAAAGCTTGTATTCAATAAGCTATTAGATAGCGATTAGTTTAAAGTTTGCTTGTCAATAAACTACAGGCACCTTCAAAGTAATGTTATTTGTTGTGACTTATGAACCATATCACATCAGTAGTAGGTATAACTCATCGCATAGCCAAAAATGGTCGCACGACATCTGAAGCTCCAAATAAATGGCACTGTATACAAATCTGTTTTATTTAATGCTACCGTCATTTTATAATTGTCAATACATCGCGCTGCATCGCCTAACGTATTTATTATAGCAAGAACCCTTTTCCGCGATTTCTAAATATATAATAAAACTAGTATTTGCTTGGTGCGCGAGCTGCAAGCAGCTCGCGTGTTGTTATCCCTACACCGGCGTGTTGTTGTCCCTACACCTACCCTACACCTACCCTACACCTACCCTACACCTACCCTACACCTACCCTACACCTACCCTACACCTACCCTACACCTACCCTACACCTACCCTACACCTACCCTACACCTACCCTACACCTACCCTACACCTACCCTACACCTACCCTACACCTACCCTACACCTACCCTACACCTACCCTACACCTACCCTACACCTACCCTACACCTACCCTACACCAACCCTACACCTACCCTACACCTACCCTACACCTACCCTACACCTACCCTACACCTACCCTACACCTACCCTACACCTACCCTACACCTACCCTACACCTACCCTACACCTACCCTACACCTACCCTACACCTACCCTACACCTACCCTACACCTACCCTACACCTACCCTACACCTACCCTACACCTACCCTACACCTACCCTAAACTTTGTTCCAAAAAACATAACCCTAATGTTTGCTTGTCGTCGCCAGGCAATGAGTTTCGCTTCACCCACTCAACCTTCGTTACGCTACGGAGGTCGCCGGCTCGCTTCGCTCGCCACCTCCCCCCTGCGCTGCACTCGGTCTCGTAGGTTCGCCCCACTCGGGATCCCTACGCTGAATCCGTAAAAAGAACAAAAAAAAAATATTCGCCAAAACGGGGGGGGAAAGGGGGGCGAGGGGGTCAACTTTGAAAAATGGTTTGTTTGTGACTTTAGCATTGCCCCTTTATATGAATCTGAAAAAAGAAATGTTCCAAGTCTCTCAACTTCCGAGATCCGCTTAAAGGGGGGGAAAGGGGGGCGAGGGGGTCAACTTTGAAAAATGGTTTTTACTTTTCCGAGCCTCCTCTAAACGATTCCGTAAAAAAAAACAAAAAAAAAAGATTTGCCAAAACGGGGGGGAGGGGGGAGAAGGGGAGCAAGGGGGTCAACTTTGAAAAATGGTATATTTGTGACTATAGCATTGCCCCTTTATATGAAACTGAAAAAAGAAATGTTCCAAGTCTCTCAACTTCCGAGATCCGCTTAAAGGGGGGGGGAAAGGGGGGCGAAGGGGTCATTTTTGAAAAATGTTTTTTACTTTTCCGAGCCTCCTCTAAACGAATCCGTAAAAAAAACATACTACGGGTACCTAAGTTTCCGAGATACGATAGAGGGGGGGAGGAGGGGGGAGGAAAAGGGGAGGTTTGGGACTTTTCCCAAACTCGCGAGAGTCACTTGTTTACGAATCTGTCAAAATATACCCACCTCCCCATCCACCATCTGGGAGAACAATTATGTCAGTCAGTGAGTGGTAATGCAGTTTTATATAGTATAATAACTAGTATTTGCTTGGTGCGCGAGCTGCAAGCAGCTCGCGTGTTGTTGTGCCTACACCTACCCTACACCTACCCTACACCTACCCTACACCTACCCTACACCTACCCTACACCTACCCTACACCTACCCTACACCTACCCTACACCTACCCTACACCTACCCTACACCTACCCTACACCTACCCTACACCTACCCTACACCTACCCTACACCTACCCTACACCTACCCTACACCTACCCTACACCTACCCTACACCTACCCTACACCTACCCTAAACTTTGTTCCAAAAAACATAACCCTAATGTTTGCTTGTCGTCGCCAGGCAATGAGTTTCGCTTCACCCACTCAACCTTCGTTACGCTACGGAGGTCGCCGGCTCGCTTCGCTCGCCACCTCCCCCCTGCGCTGCACTCGGTCTCGTAGGTTCGCCCCACTCGGGATCCCTACGCTGAATCCGTAAAAAGAACAAAAAAAAAATATTCGCCAAAACGGGGGGGGAAAGGGGGGCGAGGGGGTCAACTTTGAAAAATGGTTTGTTTGTGACTTTAGCATTGCCCCTTTATATGAATCTGAAAAAAGAAATGTTCCAAGTCTCTCAACTTCCGAGATCCGCTTAAAGGGGGGGAAAGGGGGGCGAGGGGGTCAACTTTGAAAAATGGTTTTTACTTTTCCGAGCCTCCTCTAAACGATTCCGTAAAAAAAAACAAAAAAAAAAGATTTGCCAAAACGGGGGGGAGGGGGGAGAAGGGGAGCAAGGGGGTCAACTTTGAAAAATGGTATATTTGTGACTATAGCATTGCCCCTTTATATGAAACTGAAAAAAGAAATGTTCCAAGTCTCTCAACTTCCGAGATCCGCTTAAAGGGGGGGGGAAAGGGGGGCGAAGGGGTCATTTTTGAAAAATGTTTTTTACTTTTCCGAGCCTCCTCTAAACGAATCCGTAAAAAAAACATACTACGGGTACCTAAGTTTCCGAGATACGATAGAGGGGGGGAGGAGGGGGGAGGAAAAGGGGAGGTTTGGGACTTTTCCCAAACTCGCGAGAGTCACTTGTTTACGAATCTGTCAAAATATACCCACCTCCCCATCCACCATCTGGGAGAACAATTATGTCAGTCAGTGAGTGGTAATGCAGTTTTATATAGTATAATAACTAGTATTTGCTTGGTGCGCGAGCTGCAAGCAGCTCGCGTGTTGTTGTGCCTACACCTACCCTACACCTACCCTACACCTACCCTACACCTACCCTACACCTACCCTACACCTACCCTACACCTACCCTACACCTACCCTACACCTACCCTACACCTACCCTACACCTACCCTACACCTACCCTACACCTACCCTACACCTACCCTACACCTACCCTACACCTACCCTACACCTACCCTACACCTACCCTACACCTACCCTACACCTACCCTACACCTACCCTACACCTACCCTACACCTACCCTACACCTACCCTACACCTACCCTACACCTACCCTACACCTACCCTACACCTACCCTACACCTACCCTACACCTACCCTACACCTACCCTACACCTACCCTACACCTACCCTACACCTACCCTACACCTACCCTACACCTACCCTACACCTACCCTACACCTACCCTACACCTACCCTACACCTACCCTACACCTACCCTACACCTACCCTACACCTACCCTACACCTACCCTACACCTACCCTACACCTACCCTACACCTACCCTACACCTACCCTACACCTACCCTACACCTACCCTACACCTACCCTACACCTACCCTACACCTACCCTACACCTACCCTACACCTACCCTACACCTACCCTACACCTACCCTACACCTACCCTACACCTACCCTACACCTACCCTACACCTACCCTACACCTACCCTACACCTACCCTACACCTACCCTACACCTACCCTACACCTACCCTACACCTACCCTACACCTACCCTACACCTACCCTACACCTACCCTACACCTACCCTACACCTACCCTACACCTACCCTACACCTACCCTACACCTACCCTACACCTACCCTACACCTACCCTACACCTACCCTACACCTACCCTACACCTACCCTACACCTACCCTACACCTACCCTACACCTACCCTACACCTACCCTACACCTACCCTACACCTACCCTACACCTACCCTACACCTACCCTACACCTACCCTACACCTACCCTACACCTACCCTACACCTACCCTACACCTACCCTACACCTACCCTACACCTACCCTAAACTTTGTTCCAAAAAACATAACCCTAATGTTTGATTGTCGTCGCCAGACACTGAGTTTCGCTTCACCCACTCAACCTTCGTTACGCTACGGAGGTCGCCGGCTCGCTTCGCTCGCCACCTCCCCCCTGCGCTGCACTCGGTCTCGTAGGTTCGCTCCTCTCGGGATCCCTTCGCTGAATCCGTAAAAAAAACAAAAAAAAGATTCGCCAAAACGGGGGGGCGGGAGGGGGGAGATTTGGAGCAAGGGGGTCAACTATGAAAAATGGTTTGTTTGTGACTAAAGCATTGCCCCTTTATATGAATCTGAAAAAAGAAATGTTCCAAGTCTCTCAACTTCCGAGATCCGCTTAAAGGGGGGGAGAAGGGGGGCGAGGGGGTCAACTTTGAAAAATGGTTTTTACTTTTCCGAGCCTCCTCTAAACGATTCCGTAAAAAAAACAAAAAAAAAAGATTAGCCAAAACGGGGGGGGAGGGGGGAGAAGGGGGGCAAGGGGGTCAACTTTGAAAAATGGTTTGTTTGTGACTATAGCATTGCCCCTTTATATGAATCTGAAAAAAGAAATGTTCCAAGTCTCTCAACTTCCGAGATCCGCTTAAAGGGGGGGAGAAGGGGGGCGAGGGGGTCAACTTTGAAAAATGCTTTTTACTTTTCCGAGCCTCCTCTAAACGAATCCGTAAAAAAAACATTCTACGGGTACCTTAGTTTCCGAGATACGATAGAGGGGGGGAGGAGGGGGGAGGAAAAGGGGAGGTTTGGGACTTTTCCCATATTCACGGGAGGTACTTGTTTACGAATCTGTCAAAATATACCCACCTCCCCCTCCACCATCTGGGAGAACAATTATGTCAATGAGTCAGTGAGTGAGTCAGTCAGTGGTAATGCAGTTTTATATAGTATAACTAGTATTTGCTTGGTGCGCGAGCTGCAAGCAGCTCGCGTGTTGTTGTCCCTACACCTACCCTACACCTACCCTACACCTACCCTACACCTACCCTACACCTACCCTACACCTACCCTACACCTACCCTACACCTACCCTACACCTACCCTACACCTACCCTACACCTACCCTACACCTACCCTACACCTACCCTACACCTACCCTACACCTACCCTACACCTACCCTACACCTACCCTACACCTACCCTACACCTACCCTACACCTACCCTACACCTACCCTACACCTACCCTACACCTACCCTACACCTACCCTACACCTACCCTACACCTACCCTACACCTACCCTACACCTACCCTACACCTACCCTACACCTACCCTACACCTACCCTACACCTACCCTACACCTACCCTACACCTACCCTACACCTACCCTACACCTACCCTACACCTACCCTACACCTACCCTACACCTACCCTACACCTACCCTACACCTACCCTACACCTACCCTACACCTACCCTACACCTACCCTACACCTACCCTACACCTACCCTACACCTACCCTACACCTACCCTACACCTACCCTACACCTACCCTACACCTACCCTACACCTACCCTACACCTACCCTACACCTACCCTACACCTACCCTACACCTACCCTACACCTACCCTACACCTACCCTACACTTTGTTCCAAAAAACATAAACCCTAATGTTTGCTTGTCGTCGCCAGGCACTGAGTTTCGCTTCACCCACTCAACCTTCGTTACGCTACGGAGGTCGCCGGCTCGCTTCGCTCGCCACCTCCCCCCTGCGCTGCACTCGGTCTCGTAGGTTCGCT
This sequence comes from Orthosia incerta, assembly GCA_948252205.1. Classification (NCBI taxonomy): domain Eukaryota; kingdom Metazoa; phylum Arthropoda; class Insecta; order Lepidoptera; family Noctuidae; genus Orthosia; species Orthosia incerta. The sequence goes on along the minus strand of OX411756.1, from coordinate 25,496,512 downwards.
CCACTCGGGATCCCTACGCTGAATCCGTAAAAAAAACAAAAAAAAAAGATTCGCCAAAACAGGGGGGGGGGGAGGGGGGAGAAGGGGGGCAAGGGGGTCAACTTTGAAAACTGGTTCGTTTGTGACTATAGCATTGCCCCTTTATATGAATCTGAAAAAAGAAATGTTCCAAGTCTCTCAACTTTCGAGATCCGCTTAAAGGGGGGGAGAAGGGGGGCGAGGGGGTCAATTTTGAAAAATGATTTTTACTTTTCCGAGCCTCCTCTAAACGAATCCGTAAAAAAAACTGAAAAAAAAAGATTCGCCAAAACGGGGGGGTGGGGGGAGAAGGGGGGCAAGGGGGTCAACTTTGAAAAATGGTTTGTTTGCGACTATAGCATTGCCCCTTTATATGAATCTGAAAAAAGAAATGTTTCAAATGTTCCAACTTTCGAGATCCGCTTAAAGGGGGGGAGAAGGGGGGCGAGGGGGTCAACTTTGAAAAATGATTTTTACTTTTCCGAGCCTCCTCTAAACGAATCCGTAAAAAACAAAAAATACGGGTACCTTAGTTTCCGAGATACGATAGAGGGGGGGAGGAACGGGGGGGAAAAGGGGAGGTTTGGCACTTTTCCCATACTCACGGGAGTTACTTGTTTACGAATCTGTCAAAATATACCCACCTTCCCATCCACCATCTGGGAGAACAATTATGTCAATGAGTGAGTGAGTCAGTCAGTCAGTCAGTCAGTGGTAATCCAGTTTTATATAGTATAATATAATAAAACTATCACTGATCCGTTGATTTCTAAAACATCTCAAAGAATTTTAGCCAAATACGTAAGAGATAATAAAGTGCAAAAATGTATGTTCAAAAACAGGTGCGCAGAGCAACAAGGATTTGTCTACTCTCATAGTCTGATGGGAATACAATCCTACGGAATCGGTTAGAAATCAGGCAGGGTCTGTCCTAGGCGACATCTCTTCAAATTTCCAAAAGCTGTACATTTGATTTATTTATTTAATTTGCGTATCCTAACAAAAAACTAACTACATTGATGTCTCGCTACCGTCTCAAAACATACTAAAGAACTGCTAAAATATCTTACCGGCCAACTCTTTTGGAGTCTTCTCATCACCACCGAGATCTTCCGGGAGATGCTCTCTAGGTATATGATTATACAAATACTCCACACTGTTATGTACAACAAGTCGTTGGGCTAGTTTTGCGCGAGAAGCCGCGAGCACAGCTAAAAAAATAATACGATTACTACTTCCTTACTATTACTTACCGGCCTACATTCAAAAGTAATTGCTTCTACTGAGAATTGAACCGAAGATTACCGAGAGCGGGCGAGGTTTGACGAACGAAATTTATCTTCGGGTCGAGTACCAACATTACAAGTTGTACAACAACGTAACTAGATGGCGTTGGCGTCGAATTAGAAGTCGCTAGCGAGATGGTTTGCCGATTTACATAGGCTCCTGTGAATTTTAGTAAATCTAACACAATTACCCAGTGAGACGGCAAAGTGCACTACTACTTCTATGATCCACCAGCCGCCACTGAAATTCACATCAACTGATTTTCATTAAATTAAAAAATTGGACACTTATTTCTTCCATTATTATTTTATGTACTGTCGCGGAGAAGTTTGCTCACAGTAAGAAATGAAGTAAAATGGCCAAAAAGTTTTATAGTAAGTTTAAAATACTTATTGTAGGTATGTAAAGGACTAGTGGGTTCCCTTGACGACGCTTGAGGATTTATTTTTAAGACTATTATAAATGGGAATATGTATAATTTTGAGAATAAAATATAATATGTGAGACGTGCACTGATGTAACGTGTAACTATATATTTTTAGTTAAATATGACTTCCCATTGTTCGGAAAATCCATTCGCACTCAAACTAGATAATACAATCCAGCTGTTTTAGAACCCAATGGCTCGGCACGCGACGATGGGAAGGGACCACATGGGAAGGGACCACCATGATGACCTTAATGCCTTGAATGGTGAGTAGGCCTTTGGTGTGGGATGCAACATGTGTCGACCCTTGCGCCATTCCATCTTCTTAGCACGGCGGGCTGTGCTGGGGCGGCTGCTGCTGGTGCAGAAAACCTCAAACGGCGCAAATACAACAACCTTATTGGAAGCTATATATTTGAGCCGTTTAGTGTTGAAACATTAGGTTCATAGGGTCCGAGTGTTCATCGAGTTTTTTGAGATGAAAGAAAACGATAAGTCGAATCTTTACGTGACCAGAGGGCTGGGCTTTTCTTTGGCCAGAGAATCAGCATTGCCATCCAACGTGGCAGAGATAACTGCGTTCTGGGCTCCTTTCACGGTGTCAGCGATGTGGACGAATTTTTTAACGCCTAGTGATCCTTGCCCTTTTTTTACGCGACCGTAGTTTTCATTTTTTTTATTTTAATTAAGTAAGACAGGGTTGGCGTAGTGGTTGAGTGATCGGCTACTGCGCTGAGTGTCGCGGGTTCAATTCCCACACGTAATAAATATTTGTATGGCCTACAGATAGTTGTTCCGGATCTGGGTGTCTTGTGTACGTGAGTTTAAACGATACAAGAAGAAATTCCCAGGGTGGGGCAACCTTTTTAGAGAAAAAAATTATACATATAGTTATTGTTATTTAAGTATTTTATACTATGTAAATTTATATATATGTAAATAAATAACCTTAAACGTGTCCGCCTGTCCGCCCATCACTTGTCTGCTTGTCCATATATCCTACTTTTGAAGGACTGTACGTAAAGTAACACAAAATGTTTATTTATAACGGTATGGATACGGGACCCAAGCTGCACGAGTCCGACTCGCTATTGACCTGTTTTTGATAACTGTTACCGCTTCTAAAAAGCTATATGGAGTTGACATTTATATTTGACTCTATATCTATATCTTTGAGAAAAAGAAAGAAAACAAACTAAGGCTCAACGTCTATATTAAAGTCCATACAATATAAAAAATATCATGTAATAAACTGCAGTATTACGCATCCGGACTGGTTTTTGAGGAAAGGACCAGAAATAGTTAAAGTAAACCTGTTCCAGCAAACGGCATTACTGCATCAGCCATCATGACTTCAACTCTTAGGGAGATCAACGACCCGACACACAAACTAACTGAACAAAATTACAGCTGTAAAACGTCCCCTTTCACTTCTTCTTTTCGTATCGATTAACTCAAATTTTGACTCAACTATACAAATTTAGGGGGAGGTCTATGTCCAGCAGTGGACGTCTGTCGGCTGAAATGATGAGGATCTGTGATTCGCCATGTTTAGATCCCGAAATATCAACTGCATGGCATTGACTTCCCAAAAGCGTCTTTCCGCATCCAACCCTGACCAGATCATCGGCTAGCGCCTGAATTTCGTACAGTTTGTATAGTCATTGAATAACTCGTGGCCGAAATATTATCCAGTGCGTAAAATTAGTAGAGGTGTTAACTACCAAGGGTATTTATTATTATAGGGGAAATTATAGAGCAATCCTTAGCTTTAATTTTAAATAAAAAGAAGAAGGAAGAAAACATACTTCGAATCACTTTAGGAGCAAATCCAAAGTTGAATCTCGAAGAGCTTTTACGCAAAAGCACAGATAATATAATACTAGCATACAGATGCCTCATCCCGTACAAACAAACCATGCCGACGTAACTAGCGTTTTTCATCTGATTAATCTTGTTATTTTTGTATGTACATCAATCGCGTTCGCTCCCGTTACACGGCAATAGATGGTGTTAGCAGCGACTTGCAAGTAAAAGAGTTTACTAGGTTCGTGAATTTTTTTTTCTTTAAATATAGTGAAGGTTCGTTTTATAGTATTTTTGCACGTTTTTACAGTTTATTTTGCACCAAAATGTGTTACAATGCAAATTTTAACAATCGAGTGGAATGCCTCATAAATTTAAAAATGCGCCATCTATTGGCATCAATTTTAAACGATCCGTTCAAATAATCTTTGAAATGTGAATTAAGAGCCCAATATTCCATAATTTTGTACTTAGGAGAGTTGATTAATCAAGAACATACAATTTTTATGTTCAATTCCAGAAAATGTTAATTTCACACAAAATTTCGCGCCATCTAGTGAGATTTATTTGAACCAAATTTTCTTTCTTGCAATGAGACCCCGTGGCAGAGGTGTACCTAATTCACCAGTTATGTTCTAATTCCCATGTAATAGGGGCCAAACCTATTGTGATCCACCAGGTATGAATTTAAACTCCAAGTTGCTAATATAAAAATCCACTTGAAAAACGCAATCATACTTTGCCCGACCTAGATATTGAACCCAGAACCTCATGCTCAGTAGTAGCGCTTGCGATTACCTAGAATCTAGCTTATCGCTTAAGCTAGTCTAGATATAAGCCTCATTGGTCAGTATAAGATCAACGAGGCCGTCATACACGTCATTGAAGTCTGTGACATAACGTCACAGTTCGTTTAAGCAATGGTTATCAAGTGAATAAATAATTATTCACTCAGACATTATACTCGGACTATTACAATGTCTGAGTCAATAATGCTTAGTAATGTAACACTTAAGTACGTTTATTTTTACTACCTCTATGTGGATATTATTTACAGACTGTTACCAACAATTTACCTTCATCCTTAGTCATAAACTGCTAACATCATTTAACAGGGATGTATCAAGGGTGGTGAAATCTATTTCAAAAGAGAAATCACTTGGCCATGACGGCTTAAGTGAGGAACATGTACAGCACGCTGGGCCTCATATGTGCAGAGTGCTGGCCATGTTGTACAACCTTTGCATATCATACTCATACCTACCTAAAGACATGAGGAGGACTATCGTAGTACCGGTAGTAGAAAACAGGGCAGGAGATTTGTCAGACATATCTAACTACAGACCTATATTCTTGGCAACAGTATGTGTAAAAGTGTTTGACAGCATTCTGAATACACAATTAAACAAATAAATACATTTCGACCAGAACTGTGCACGGAAACTGCGATATTGTGTCTGAAGAGTGCTGTCAAATATAACACTGAGAGGAAAACATCTGTGTACGCCTGCTTCCTCGACCTTTCCAAGGCTGTTGACCTGGTCTGTTATGATATACTATGGGATAAAATGAAAGCAGCTCGTAAATCTAATGAACTTATTACCATTTTTAAGTATTGGTACTGGAACCAGGTTGTTGTGTATGCGTGTGCTCTATTTCTATATGTGCGTGGCTGCGCCCGCGCGGTGTGTTGAACATTGAATAAAGCAGTGTGTCTATAGCTGTCACGTCTTTCACTTGTCTCCCCGAACTCAACACAGGTGAACCATGTCAAGTGAGCGGGCACATTGTCGGACCCGTACAGTTTGGAATGTGGGGTGAGACAGGGAGGTTTGAGCTCGACTTCTATTTTTAATTTGTACATTAATGGGTTGATTGAGGCGCTCAGCGAAAAGCATATTGGTTGTCATATAGATGGCGTCTGTTTCAATAACATCAGTCACGAGGACGATATGGTGCTGCTGAGTGCCTCGGTCTGCGGACTAAGAAAGCTGATGAGTATCTGTGGGCGTTATGCAACTGATCACGGACTGTTGTAATAGTCAGTGTATGGTATTTCAGGGAGGGACGAGAAAAGCTATTTGAAATGTGACGAGGCGCCGCTACGCCGCTTGTTTTTTGTTAGCTTGGAGTCAAACTGTAGCTGGGATGTTTCTTCCCTATAGTAAGCAGAATGAAACTTTGTCTGACTATAAGAATGTCCCATTTCTTATATAAGTCAGCGGTTGGAAAACGAAAAGGGAGACTAACACCAACCTTATACTTAATATTAACGCGTTGCGCCCTTTCAACCTCAATAAGGTGGGTTATGGTGGCACCGCCCCATGTATTGATGAATTACTCAATTAATGACTAGCATAGGGTAAAGAATATCATTGTAATGGTCCTACGGTCTACAGTGTATCTTAAGTTTTTAAATATAGATTAGTTGCCGCAACCGAGGTACAAGTGCATCAAAATGAGTCTTGAAGGCAAGATGACAGTTAATAATTATACCGAGGTATTTCAATTTATCGGTCCTCTCGAGGGTTTGACACGTACAACCGATGTCTGTTGAGACACACGAGTGCACCGTAAGGTTAAGGGACGATGGAGGACGAAGGTTTGATCTGTGTGCGAAGGTGACATATTTGGTTTTCGATACGTTTAGTGTCAATAGATTGTGTTGCAACCAATCTCGAACCATGTCCACGCCCAGTTGAGCAACATCAAAGACCTCATTCCAGCAATTATCACAAAAAATCTCTCTATCGTCCGAAAAAGTGACGATATTTATTTTTGAGAGAGAAAGCTGACAGAGGTCGTTGATGTACACCAGGTAAAGCGTTGGTCCGATTATACTACCTTGTGGTACTCCAAAATTCACTAATATTTCATCACTCAATCTATTGTTGATTTTGTCTAATTGTTTTCCCCCAGTAAAGTAATCCTCCAATAATTTAAGAGGAACCCCTCTTACACCAAGGCGATTCAACTTTAAAAGGAGGTGTGGGATGGAGACTGTCTCTAACGCCTTCGCAAGGTCGAGAAAAACCGCTAAACATTTATTTTTATCGACCAAATTGACTACTATAGAGTTAACAAGCTCGTGGACAGAATCATCGGTACTCCTGCCGGTTCTGAAGCCAAATTGTGAAGGAGAAAGGAGTTTATTTATCTCAAGAAATTTGATCAGACGGTTATTTATTAGGCGCTCTAAGACCTTAGAAAGTGTTGGCAGAATAGAAATAGGTCGGTAGTTATTGGCACAGTCTCTACCGCCAGCTTTATGGATAGGCTTTATAAGAGCTATTTTAAATACTTCCGGGAAAACCCCTGTAGAAATTGCAAGGTTACAGATGTTAGTAATAAGGGAGACAAGGATGTTTATATATCTTTTGATTATTTTGCCACTGATCAAGTCAATGCCCTCTGTGCATATAGCCTTCAATCCATTGATAAGAGTGAAAATCTCTTGCTCATCAGCAGGAAGCATGACCATTGAATTAAGGGACATATATTATAATTATAACTTTTTCCTCGTGTCAAACTCCAAAATGTTTGTATTCAAATAAAAATCAAAAGAGTATATCTTTATTTACATAGATAAAAGTATATACAGTGTATAAAATACTTAAATAACTTAATAAACTACAAACATAAACACTTAAACCAAAACCTAAAAATATACTTAACTAAAATATGGCGTCGAAAAACTCCTCCACATCGTTGTCCACTGGTAATGTGCCCAGAAGACTGGCAGCATTGCCACGTTGTATGGCAATGCTTATTCTCCGACCCAGGTAAAGTCAGTCCTTGGGTCACGCGAAGTGTCAACTAGGCGTTTGGAAAGATTTTTAAACAAAGCGTGAGCACTCCGACCCCACGGACCAAGAGTTTCAACCCCAAACGGCTCGAAAATATAACTACCGATAAGGTTATTATATTTCCGCAGCTTGGGGTTCTCTGCGCCAGCACAGAACGACGAGCTAGGAAGATGGGATGGCGCAAGAGTAGCGACACAAGTAGCGTCCCACACTAAAGGCCTACCCATCTTCCATGGAATCAAAGCGCACGGTTTGGGCGTACGGTTGGCGCAGTGGTTGAGCGATTGACTGCTGCGCTGCGAGTCGCGGGTTCCATTCCTGCACGGAACAAATATTTGTATGACCTACAGATAGTTGTTCCGGCTCTGGGTGTTTGTGTGTGTGAGTTTATATGTTTGTAAACGCACCCACGATACAGGAAGAAATTCCTATTGTGGGGCAACGTTTAAAAAAAAAAAAAGACATCCCGTCTAGTCTTTTGCCATCGTCGCGTGCTAGGCCATGGGGTTCCAATACAGCCGGTACTCCGACGGTGACGAGAGCACGTCGGATGATGTCGTTTAAGTTTCCGTAACGCGCTATGCGATCCGCACTTCGGCTGCATGAAAGACCGTAGTGACCGAGGCTGTTGACAACTTCGCCACAGTGACAACGATGAGGAGTACAACAGGGAGCGCCAAGACATTGGGAAGCAGCGAGGCGGAAAGTAGTGTCGTCAAACAAGGTGCCTATGTTCGACGACGGTAGTGCGTGAAGCCAGAGGCCCGACTCCCACTCACCCATAGCCAGCAGGCGAGCGCGGCAGGAGTGGCAGAAGTGGCAATTTGGTGCTCCTGAACTGCTCTGCAGAGCGGCTTATCTCACCGTCTCTGGGATGATGGGTAGTCGGGAAGATTACAATTCGGGAAAAATAAAATGCATATTCTTTTAACCTCTATATTACTTGATTAAATAACGTGTAATTTTCACATATAGAAAAATGCAGTTTTATAAATTAAAATTTTATTCCGGTCTCACATTTTTCAACCAATATTCGAGCCTAGCGCCAGAAAAAATAAATAAATATTCCTATTAAACCCTTTGCTTTAATATCTTAAAGTTACAGAACACATTCAAACCTACTAACTAATCTGTGCTCCAGCGGCCAACTCTACATCATTCAGATTTTTATTATTACCAATTTTAGTCTGTATCGCTCCAAATATATCCATTATTGAGTCCCTTACCAAAGTTTACTATAGTTCATCCGTGTTAACACGCCAATAGAGTGGCCAATGTCCTTTCCCTTCTATCCCTTCATAGGAACCCAAAAAATCTAAATTACAATAAGAAAATAAATAAATTACGACAGACTGATGTTGATTTGGAGGCTTTAGTCGAAGTGTCATTGTATTAGTGATTGTCGGAATGCCAACAGGCAACGATTTGACTTGTATCAATTCGACAGCGCTTGCCCATACATTTTTACTTTCAGACCGTCTTTATCACGTAATATTTTGATAGTTCTTGACAATCCCATACATTTTAAACGTTTTTCTAATCGCCATGGCAACGCTTTCGGTGGTAGAATGTCACTGGACTAAGGCCTCTTGTTTCATTATTATCCTTTGTTATGGTTAAAACATTACAATAAAGAACGTGGGTTAATGACCGCTAATGCCATGCAAGAACAAAACAACAATAGAAACTAATCTAATCTACACATAAAGTCTTGAAAGATCCAGGCATGCCCGAATACTCCTCGTTGAATTTACAAGATTGACGACAGGATTCGTCTGTAGAAGCGCTTTCCATTTTCTTCACTATAGCTATGTGTTCATCGGTGCTTACTTCTTTGAAGTCAATATCTGTGGATAAAAATGGTCTTTGATTAATAAATACTGACAAACAGCATGCTAGTAACCGTTAGATTTTTGATAATCCATCTCCACACGATGCTGTTAACAATAAATAATTATGAATGTAGCCAAAATTTAAACATGCCACTAATTTTCAATTCCTATTATTTTCAACAAAATACACAAAGTTATAACGTGATTAATTTACAGATTGCTTCTCATTAAGCTTCAGGTTGTGTTTTGAAAGTATTGTAAGATTATTTTACTTATGAACCAAATCACAATTACTTATTAGTACTTAAGTAGGTAGTTTCCTTGCATTAATTGTAAAAATCAATGACAAAATGTCCTAGTATCGAAACAAAAAACTGTTTTTTTTAATGCTGTTATCATTAATACATCGCACTGCATCGCCTGATGCATTTATTACAGCAAGAACCCTTTCCAGCGTTTTTCAATTCAAATAACAAGTTAAAAATCTTCCACAGTTCGACTGCCAAAACAGAGATAAGCCAAGTGTGCTGGACACATAATTAATTTGTAGTACCTGGTGTAGCGTGATCGCTACAAGACGCTTTGCTTTAACCTTTTTTTTAATTTGTCAAAGTAGGCTAGTTATAATTTTTCAAATTTTCATATTTGGTTTCATGTTTTCGGTGTTTGTGTGTTTAATTCAAAATTATACGTTATCGTTGCGTTAAAAAAAAGTTTTATTTATTTTTATTTAATAACGCTACAAATGGCGCCCGAACTAAAGTAAGTTTTAATATTCATGTTACTACTGAAGGATATATTCTTTTTCATTATTGTGTGTGTGGTGCTCTTCGAGCAATTTTTAATTTTATCTAGTTTCAGAACCTGGAAATTTTCTTAATATTGAATTGGATTCTGTGGAGTATACCACTCTTTCTACTTATACCCCTTGATCGGATGAGGCGTCAGGCAAAATACGTTTTCTTTTGCTGCTGATGTATTTGTCTTATATTCTGAATTATAACTTGTTATTGTAAGTCAATAAAGAACCTAATTAATATGAAATAACTTTTATTTCTGTCCTCAAATACATATTTTTACATAACCCTGAGTTTTATTTAATTCCCTTAGCGTATTGTAGCGTGATCGCTACAAGACGCTTTGCTTTAGCCTTTTTTTTAATTTGTCAAAGTAGGCTAGTTATAATTTTTCAAATTTTCATATTTGGTTTGTCAAGAAAACAGAAGACGATTTTTTTCTAAAACTGTCACAAGGAATTTTGATAAAAATGTTTTGGCTCTGTTATCCACTACTAAATTTATTATTGGTATTTTTTTTAAGTAACTGTTTAATAGTTTGTTTTAAATTGCCAGCGACAATATGACCATAGCTATGTCCATTCTTGTACGGAAATGGCAGGAAACCATTCCTTGTCGTTAGGCCAAGGGTACGTGATATTCGGGTCCACGGGCGCGCCGGAGCTTGCGGACCGCATGTTTCTGTAATTGAGCTCTGTCAGAGACACCAACTATCGTTTCGCTACCAGGACATGCCTCATAGTTGCCGTTCGACAGATTGAAGAATAGGGCAGTCCAGCCAAAACAATGATGACAAGCTTATCATAAATATAACCATGTCGCTGACAAGTGTTTATGCATCATGAATCAAAACTGGTATGTAATGACTATTCTTACTAATTGTTCTTTTGAATGTCGATTTCTTCTGGTATTTCAGACCCTTTTGGTTCCATAATTTTGATGGTCAATTTCCTTGTCTGTAGATATCAGTTGAGCCGACTTTCGGCTCTTTACCCCGGGACAGAACGAACTACCTCAAGAGTACCTGCAGTCTTCGGGGTTCCGAACATCTTTCAACGGGTTCCGTACATATTCTATTAAAGAAATCGTGAATGGTTGAAGAGGTTGTACGGAAGACGTTTAATTGAATGCTTAAGCCATCATTGGACTGGTTGCAACTGTGTCTGAAGATTAGGCACGTGATTTCCGCTTTATTCTTTTACGCTTTGCCATAATTTCACTCTTATGTTTATTTTACCTAATACTAAAAATAATTTAAACGATATTGACTATTGCGTCATTCCTTTTTTAAAATAACATGTTTCCTTTTTTAATATTTTCATGTTTTCGGTGTTTGTGTGTTTAATTCAAAATTATACGTTATCGTTGCGTTAAAAAAAAGGTTTTATTTATTTTTATTTAATAACGCTACACTGGGCGACAAGCTCTTCTCGGGTGAAAATAGAGAAAACGCCGTTTTCTAAAAATGAAACCTAGCTATATCGATTTATCGTCCCCGAAAGATTTAGATTATATATATACATAAACACAAGAATTGCTCGCTTAAAGGTATTAGATTAGATCATTATACTGCACAAATGTGTGCTCAAAAACCACCTGTCTCCATTCCTTTACTGTCACAGTCCAATGGACAACAATCCTACATGACCGTGTAGAAAATCAGGCCCATGGGAGCCACACCATCAACTCCAAGAGCAATTCCTAGTGGGAAAACCCAATAAAACTTTGCCTAACCTGGGACTTGTGCCCAGGACACCACGCGACCCCGAGAACAACGGAGCAGTCAATCTACACACCATATCCACATACTAAGTAATAATAACGCATTTTATTCTGTTATCTACAACTATAAATACAGTCATCTTCATTAAATGAATTTGGCATATGACTCTTCTAACAGCTTCCACTGAGCTACACCTTTCCACCCTAGACTAGCGGTCTTTTTGAGGTTTTCTTCTCATTTCAGACACACACTAAACAACTGCTAAAAATATCTCACCAGACAACTCCTTGGAAGTCTTCTCATCACCACCAAGGTCTTTCGGGAGATGTTCTCTTGGTATATGGTCATACAACGACTCCACACTGTTGTGTACAACAAGTCTTTGGGCCAGTTTCGCGCTAAGAGCTTGTTTGAAGACCAGGAGAATCGTGTCGAAGAATTTTGAGCCGCTTATCAGGTGAATCTTCTTCATTCTTTGACCTAAGGCTTCCTGCAAAGAAAAATGCACTGTTAGTAATGTTATCCTGTGATCCGAACTTACCTAGAAATATCATTTTATCCATTAACAGGATTGTAAAGGCCAGAGACTGATGCAGAGGCTCCATGTGAAATTCTGATATTCAGAGACTGAAGCAGACGCTCCATGTAAAATTTTGATGTTCAGGTTTGACTGAAAGCTAACTGGGCAAAGGCTAGGAGAATCGTCCATGCATTCCATCTTCCAGTTAGCTTCCATAAACAAATAATATAGGTTTCTGACAAATAAATCTTTAAACATAAGGGAAAGGGTTGGGTTGGGTGCACGGTTGGCGCAGTGGTTGAGCGATTGACTGCTGCGCTGCGTGTCGCGGGTTCGATTCCCGCACGGAACAAATATTTGTATGACCTACAGATAGTTGTTCCGGCTCTGAGTGTTGTGTATGTGAGTTTATATGTTTGTTAACGCACCCACGATACAAGAAATTCCTAGTGTGGGGCAAAGTTTAAAAAAAAAAAATAAAAAAATGATGAAGCAAAACTATGTTCTCCCTGAGCTCTAAACAAGTGGTTTTCTATCAGTGATAGCGATTGTCAGAAGATTCAAAATGTATTTCGATTGACAATTTCAAACCATTTTAACACGCTTTTATTAGCTTGGTATGTATGTATCTATGTATCAATGTAACAATGTATCAATGTATCAATGTAACGGAATCTTTGAACGTGATTTTCACCCACTTCAAAACGTTGGATAGATTTGAAACTTTGCACACTTATCAAGGACCGATGACAATGCAATAATTTAAACAGTTTGTCCCATTATCCTTACCAATAAAGCGTGTTTTTTAGTTTTTAGAACTACAATTTATTGATAGCGCATGTCAATGTCACGTGGTCAATCCCTTAGATTTTGCCTTTTTGAACGTTTTTGTAGCTGATAGAAGTTCAATTTGTTTACAAGCTCAGGCTTGCATTAAGCAGTAAACTGCGTTTGGCTGTGAGACTGTTCGTTCGCCTTTTGAAAATATTGTAGTAATTTTAACGTTGGCAGTTTATTGCGTAAAAAAATCTGAGTAAAACTTTTGGGGGAAGAAAAAAGGGTGAATTGCCTATGCTTCTGATTTCTGCCAAATTAGTGTTTTTATTTCAGCATTGTTGAGGTTGTTGGGTTTATTTCAAATTAAATAAGCCTGCATAAATCCACAAATTGAAAAAAAACTGCGGCGTTTTATCTAGTGAATTAAATTTGACCTTGCGTATCTAGCCAGAAAAACTCCAAGAATACTTACAACAATCAAAGTAAGAGCCTTGTGTATGGTAACAGGATTCAGTTTCTTCACTGTTCCCATTGTGACGTTCCTAGTGTCACCTACTAGTTCATACCCGTTGCAGTAGTCATGCTGTAGCATGTACTGACCCAGCTGTAAAGTTAAGAAAATTGTCTATTAGTACAATTTCGTTAGTAAGGGCTCCAGGGTCGGCCAACGAGTTGTCGGGTTTTAGACCCAGTAGGCCACTCAAGCTATAATTCGGGCAAGTCGGCCATTAGATCCAGTAAACACCCAGTGCAAGTACGATGCAACTGTTCAGACCATGTTACATTTGTTCGGGGTGCCCCAAATGTCCGTTTAACTGCACCCTTGCTTCTAGAAAGAAAGAAAGTCAGCCGCTCAAATACGGGACTAAAATAACACTACCAGTCAGTTTCTCTCCCATTGTAACACAAAGGACTCTTCATAAACACAGAAGGCATGATCAAAAATCGTGATTTTTACGCTCGGCGGGTTGGCCATTTCCATAAATATATTAACTAAGAGTTTAAGGGGTTTATTCATGCTCTTTTTTTCACTAATATTAAAGCCAAGCTTAGTTTAATATGGTCCAAACATAATGGCGGATCGTAACAAGAGGTGAGTCGGTGCGCAGTACCAGTACCAAGTTCATGTAGCAGTGGATGGCGGTATCAAAGGGTGCCCAACCCTACTTCGCAGCTAAACTGTGTCTAAAGTAGTGCTGTTCTAGGTGCATTGTCCTCACATATATGAATGTATTAATTTATGTACTTATGTAACTAAATATTGTAAAAAAACATTTTTTTAAAAGAGTAAGTATGGAGTTTCTTGTGCATTCTTCTCCATAACAAGCTACTTGCCGAATGCACGGTAGAATCAACTTTTATAACTTGTAAATTTTAATGTACCTAACGTTCAAAAGTGCCGCTTGGTGGCCTACTTGAAATAAAATATCTTTGTCTTTTGTCTTTGAAACACACTTTAAAGACACCGTAAAGATTGTCGCTAACTGTACCTAAGTTAAATATACTTACTTAGTACTTACCACAATTAAATATCTGTAATATGAGGCAAGTTCAAACTTGTTATCGTCTTCTCCTGTCAGCGTGGAAATCACCACCCGGTAGTTGTCAGAAGACGGTTTTGGCAGGAGGCATGTGTTGCTGGAAAATTGCATAAAAACAATTATGCACTATTTTAGACTAGTCCCCAAAAAAAAATTAAAGAAATTGCAGGTAACTAAACTCATCAATGTTTAGAGCGTCAACGAAAGTTCAACGAAAACGATTGTAGAAAAATCGAGAATGTTTGGGTTTTCATTTTGGCAATCACATATTGCCGAAAAGTTGTGAGATCTATCCAAAAAAAATTACAATACGACAATTACTCTACCCTGACTGCACAATAGTTATTTAGGCTACAAGTGCGGAAAGTAGATGATTTCCGATGAGTGGATAAATCGACACGAGTCGGAAATCATCTTACGCACGTGTATCCTACAACATTTTACTATGCATTGTGCGAGGAAATAAAAAAAAATA
Source organism: Orthosia incerta (assembly GCA_948252205.1). Classification (NCBI taxonomy): domain Eukaryota; kingdom Metazoa; phylum Arthropoda; class Insecta; order Lepidoptera; family Noctuidae; genus Orthosia; species Orthosia incerta. The sequence goes on along the minus strand of OX411756.1, from coordinate 25,481,503 downwards.
TCTGAACCAAGCAAGAAATTCATAAAATGGCGCTTATTCAAGGGCGCTCAGCATATCCACAGATTAACTAATAGTTCATATTTCCTCGGGCATATCTACTGCGCATGTGCAAATAGCTGACACGTCGTAACGAAAAAAGGCACGAGCAAAATATTCATTCTGCCAAACATATTTAATGAATATTTAAAATTAATTTATTGATCAAAATCTAAATCTAGAGTACTTAAAAACGCCTTAAATGAAGTATTCGTTTTGTTTTACCTTTTATATGAATGATATTCTGTACTTAACTAATTTTTAAAACTTTTCTCAAATAATAAAAACTCTATGCGGCGGGCTGACGTTGGAGTTAAAAATTAAAAAAAACACAGGAAATTAAAAAGCACTAGTAAAAAAAAGTGACACTTTCCGCACAGTTTGGCTGCTTGGTAAACGCTCGAGGACATGCATTGTAATAGTACATTGTGATACAAGGGTGGAAAGTAGGTTATTGCAAACGAGCTGTCATTAACAAGCCCGAGCCGAAGGCGAGGGTTTTTAATGACACGAGTTTGCAATAACCTACACACCCGTGTATCACACGACGTTTTTCAATACAGTTGTGAGAAATAGTAAAAACAAATCAAAGAATTAGATTTGTTAATTAAAAAAAAAAAAAAAAACAATATGGCTCGTTTTTGCAACTGGAAATATTTTTAACAAAGAAAACAGCCTATACAGCCTATTCGATTTTTGACAAACGTTGATGTGAAAATAATTAACTTAAAACTGGTAATTAAATATATTAAACAACTATTTTAAAACTTTTGAGAATTCAATACTAAAACGTACGGAATCATTCATTTTTCCTCGTATAAAATCTATCCCATTTTATTCTATGTATGATAACTCCTTGCTACTAAACTTTTTAAATTGACTTTAAATAATGGCGCATTTTTGCAACTGGACATATTTTTTTATTCAATGAAAACAGCCTATACAGCCTATTCGATTTTTGACAAATGTTGATTTGAAAATAATTAAATTAAAACTGGTAATTAAATATATTAAACAACCATTTAAAAGACTTTTGAGAATTTAATGCTAAAACGTACGGAATCATTCATTTTTCCTCGTAGAAAATCTATCCCATTTTATTCTATGTTTGAAAACTCCTTGCTACTAAACTTTTTTAAATTGACTTATAAATTTAAAACTAAACTGCAAACATAATGATCGAGCTCGTAAACAAAAGTCACGACCGCGTAACAGAAAGATGCCTATGCGTAAGATTTAACTTTCGAATCATAACTATAGCCTCTGAAAGTACGCCATGTTTAACAACTGTATTGAAAAATGATTTTCTTCTTGTTTACGTCTTTTTAGTTCACTTCTTAAGCAGTCGGGTTTTTGTTTAATTAAATTAACTTTTTTTCTTTTTGGCAATCGTGTTAGCTGATGGGCTGTCACTTTAGTCAGTTTACTTTTCTTAAAATACTAAATCGGACAATTAGAAAAATAAGTACTTACCAAATATTAAAAAGTGGTTTGAACTCGTTCCTTATATCATAATTCTGCAAGAACTCGGGCATCAAACTGGTGAAGGTACATAGTTTGTCGAAACGCTGCTTTGCCCTTTCAATGGATCCTTTACTATAGATTAGGTATCGCTCCAAGAAGTCTCTATCTGTAAAAAAATTAAATGAAAATCGTTAATCCGATGTGATCGTAACCATAGAGGAATGAACTAAATGTTTTCTATCCGACTGTGAAGTCAATGCAATCAGAAAATAGTGAGAGAGAAAAAGTAAACGCTAGTCCTTTTCACCCCACTGCCGAAGGAGGGTAATGTGTTTATCAGTCTATGTATGTATGTATTTTCCTGTTTGGCGTTTTAGAGACCTAACGCGTTGGCCGATTTGATGATTCTTACGTCAATTGATTCGTCTTAACCTTGCGAGTGTCACTGGCTATATCAAAATTGAAAAATAGAAAAATGGCGGATTTTGGGCGCAATGTTGTGGGGGACCAATTTGTTTTCTTCCTTACCCATCGTGTGATACTCATCAAAATAAAGGGTTATAGAGGTGATTAAAAAAATACACTTATATGTTTAAACGTACATAATCCGGAAAAAAAAGTTTCGACCTAAATCATGCTGTGCAGTCGGAGGATACATCTGGTTTTCGTCATTCAGCTCGCGAATATGTATCCTCCGCGTGATTTTCTTCTTGTTTACGTATTTTTAATGCACTAATTAAGCATTCGGGGTTTATGGTTTTTAAATTTACTTTTTTTTAAAGTTCACACAGCAGTTTTATCTCTTCCTACAGAGTACCTTGAAATTTTTCCAAAGATATTGATCAACTCATTTCTCTCTGTCAATGGTTACGTCTTCGTACCTCCTGAAGATTTTACCAAGGGGTATCGTGTCAATAGTCCTCGTGACTTAATTTCAGTCAAGGTTGTTCATCCTAGACTAGCTACTACCCGAAGATATCAAAATGCAAAATTATGGGTACAAACACAGGTGGTTTATGGGGTTAGATAAACAAACGCTCCATGAAAAAAATACTAGTAATCGGTTAAACAAATTCAAGACAAAAGTAAATAAACTTTTTTGCAAACAAATACTACAGACTTCTAATTAAGAAAACTACAAAGTGAAAAATAACTTTATTTTTTGATATCGGTGTCTAAAACGCGAAAAATTGGTACCTACCAAAGACACTGACTTCCAAAAATAAAGTTATTTTTTACTTTGTAGTTTTCTTATTTGGAAGTCGGTAGTATTTTTTTGCAATTTTTACTTTTTATTTTTCACTGTTTAGTTGTACCTACGGCCCACCTAATGGGCAAGTAGTTAAGTAAGGTACATATAATGCCAGAATAGATTATACCCGAATATCATGCAACTGATGATTACTAGTGAAATAAGATTGTACCAAGGTATCTGCGTACCAAAGCTTACTGGCGTGATGTTATGTTATGAAATGGTATAAACAATAAACAGACATGCGACTGCAGCAATCCCGAGAGATTTGCCGTTATTTATTGAAGAGTTCTATTGTATATCTCCGAAGTTCTTCATCCAAAATAAAATGAGACTAATTAAGAAACATACTCTTTCAAACAAAAAAAGAATTTTCAAAATCGGTCCACAATTGACGGAGATATCGGCGGAACATAAAAAAAACCTAAAGTGGAACATAGAACCTTCTCCTTTTTGGTAAGTCGGTTAATTACATTGTTTGGACAGAATACCTTCTTATACTGATATATGTGATATAATTACACTATTCATCAATACTATCAAAGAAGACATTTATCCTATGACTAATGATAATAAGATGCGTCTGGGTACAATTATTGCGTCATACCTTTTTGTCATTATTTTTACAGAATTATATAGGTATTATTATTTTTTTGTGTTATTTTATTCATAAGTTATTACTCAAAACCAGATTTTTTTTAATTATTGATAGCCTCGCGTTAACATGGCCTTGGTTTTGTCCATGTTCATCCTAAGACCCACTCTTTCGGAAGCTCTACTGAGGTCATCGAGCATTGTACTGAGGTCCTCCATGGTCTCAGCCATGACCACTATATCGTCGGCAAACCAAACGTGAGTGATGTACTCGCCATTGACGTTGATTCCTAGCCCTCTCCAGTCCAGAACATTGAACACATTTATTCCTCGCACTGGAACGTCTTGCAGCAATTACACCAATGGAGCACAATCTTATAATAAACTCACTATAAGTCCAGGGGGGTGACCATAAGCACCACCCAGTGCACCCAGTGCAATGTTTTCTTTGTTTATACTTTCTGTAACTTATATGGTGTACATAATAAAGAGTATTCTATTCTATTCTATTCATAAGCTCTTAGAGCGGTATCAATTTGATATCGAGTAAGTGACAGATATACATCTGACAGATGTATCTGGCTTGTATACACAAGCCAGATACATCTGTCCCTTATTCGATCTCAAATTGATACAGCTCTAAGAGCTTATATGGTCACCCCCCAGTTTTCTTCACGATGTTTTCCTACAGCATTGTCAGCAAATGGCAACATCCTTCATTAGAAAGCTTACAGTCACCCAAAAGACAATGGAGAGTGTGACCGAACCAGGATGAGAGAACCAGGGTTACCAACATAGCCCGAAGAATTTCCAAACTTAAGTGGCAGTTGACAGCGCATATTGCTCGCAGAACCGGAGACGTTGAATTGGAAGACCTCCAGACCAGGTGGACCGATGACCTGGTGAAGGTTGCGGGGATCCGCTCGATGCGAGACGCACAGGTCCGGTCAATGTGGCGACGCTTGGGGGAGGCCTATGACCAGCAGTAGACGTCTTTCGGCCGATATGATGATGATGATGAGGCTCGCGTTTGAGCACCTTCTCACCTGATGTTGAGCGATAATATGGTTGACGATGAAGCACGTTTAACTAAAAGTAACCTATCCTATTCACTCATGACTTAAATAACCCCTAGAGGCCCCAGACAAATGTCATTCTATCTACGAAACTGTGGCGATACCGATGGAAAAATGTCAAAAATGTATTAGAATATCAAATGCTGCCGAAATGTCACGGGACCAGTATTATATATTTTGGCATTTCGACCATCACCATCGCTTACATCAAATGATACTTGTCTATAGCCTCAAGTTGTAGCTATCAGAAAAAAGATTCCAGTACCTTCGAGTATCTCAATTCTACTTCTTCGCTGCATGCACAATGAAAGTATTTCCAAAACGTTTTGTAAGTATGGTTGGGATTTACACCATGTACCGATGGCACATCGCCGTAGATAGAATGAATGTCGATCATGCAATGGTTCAATGGGTGGATGGCATTTTGACAATCAGTGGTCCAATAAAGCTTGAGGTTATATAAAATATGGTCTCTTCAGTGAAAGGGGCCTGGAAAAAGAAACATTATATCGACGACACCAAAATTCTTGATAGCTACAACCTAGGGGTCTTTAAGTCAAGAGTGAATAGGTTACTTCTAGGCAAGCGTCAGCGTGGAGCCATCATCGACCACATCATCGCTTACCATCAGGTGAGATGGTGGTCAAGCGCGAGCCTTGATGAGATAAAAAAAAACAACAAATACTAAAAACAGAATTAAATAAATATTTAAGTGGGGCTCACATACAACAAACGAGCTTATTTGCCGTATATTGCGATAATGGTACGGAACCCTTCGTGCGCGAGTCTGACTCGCACTTGACCGGTTTTTTACTTTTCGTCAATCGTTAATATCGTTGACAGAATATCATTTTTTTGGAGATTCATAATGACACACCATAAATGGACAGTTTAACCTTCGTCTGTCCAAGCAGATTAAAATCTGAATTTCTATATTTTTCGTAATTTTAGGTATTTAAACTCCTTGGGTGATATTAATAAATTTTAATAATTTTAATAAATTTATTTAAAATAATTTGGTATAACAATAATTACAATTTTTGCTTAAATCTATGTCACGTTCACACGTGTTATGTGCCTGAACTAGGTAATCCTGTGTTTCAGGCAATGACAATGGCATCGGATTTCCGCAACATTAAGTAACCTTTATCATCATTTACCTCTACCCATAAAAGGCAGTTTTGTAAGTCAAGGTCAGCAACTGGTTAGACCAGTTGTTGCACATGCACTCGGCCTGATAGTCCGGTTCGGTTTAATTGAACTCGATCATAATGCAGTTAAATTAATTATAGAAGACCTTTTTGCTGCTAATAAGTGATTCAAGCCTTTGATTTCAATAATTTATTATGCATTTATGGCATCACAAGCTAATGCCCACGGCTTCACCTGTGTGGAATTTGTATTTTTCTCAATACTCTTTGATTTGATACTTCCGACTAGAATTAGTCCGTGTATTAGTAGGAGTGGTCTGCACTTCATCATCCTTTCAGCCGAAAAACACTCACTGCTGAACATAGGCCTCCCAAAAGTGTCACCACATTGACCGGTCCCATGCGTCTCGCATACAACGGATTCCCGCTACCTTCGCCAGGTCATCCTAGTGGGATGCCTTCCAACTCAACGCAAGTCTGCTATTATATCTAGATAATGCAAAGCGTTTCTGTTTCATTTTAAACCTCTGCCACATACAATGTCTAGTAATATGAAAACAGACAAGTGCGATTCGGATTTGTGCATCAAAGGTTCCGTACAAACACCTACATTCACCAAAATCATTAGGTAACATTATTGAAATTCAAAGCTCCGAACATTGCTTTAACGAAAAGTTAAACTGGATTGAGGGACAAACTTAGCTTTGCCGTTGGAAAACATAGGCTGCGGTCTGTTTGCAGACCTGAGTAGGTATATGATTAATTTCAACTTGATACCTTCAGGCGTTCCAGAGAAAAAAGTGTGATGCCATAAGAATTACATCTTTTTCCCCTTTTGAGGTACGGAACCCTAATGAAGTAAGTTATGTTAAAGTTCCATGTAATAGATTTGTCACTATTATAATAAAATGGACTTCCCCTCGAGAAAACGGGGTAATGTTATGTTGTTGTTTTTTGGCATTTAAGGCGCAGATACCCTTGAGTAGCTGATTTTAAAATGAGAATCACGTCTAAACGGCTAGTCGTAATTCTTTGAAAAAAATATATGTTATATTAGACTATTTTCTTAATAATTTGATTTGAGCAAATTTTGAGTTTTATTCGTATAACATAGTGTAATTAATTTGTAAAGTTATGTCTAAAACGGACAAAAACAGGACAATCACACCAAAACCGCTGGGCGCATTTTAATGAAATCAACACCATATCAAAGATAATTTAATTATCTACATTTTGATCTGAGGTTTTTTTTTTAAAGTCATAGAATAATAAGGAAAGTACAAAAAACTACTAAATTTTGGGTCGTGCGGGTGTGAAACGAGTGCGCGTTTTGTTCCTTTAAGGTCGTTGGCGTTAGTCGTCGTCTTAATATGGTTGCAACCTCGCATAGTTCGTACACAGTTTTAGAGTTGGGCAGTTTATAAGGTTGCAACCTTGCACAGTTCTATCACATTTTCGTATGTAGACACAAAAAAGGTAAAAAAAGACGTAAACCAGAAGAAAATTATGCTGTGCTCTCGGTGGGTAAGTACATAATCGCGAGCTGACTGACAAAACCATATGTATCCTCCGATTGCACAACATAATTTTCTTCTTGTTCACGTCTTTTTAACATTAACATTACAAGCGGTATATTTACCATGGAGCTCGTGGCTAAATAATAACAGCCGCACGGGTCGATCAACAAGGTTAAGCAACGCTTGACGAGGTCGGTCCGTGGATGGGTTACCTTTCCAAACATACCGAGTTTCCTCCGTGCCTCGGAAAGCACGTTAAGCCGTTGGTCCCGGCTGTTATTTGAAGATCTTTGACAGTCGTTACGGGTAGTCAGAAGCTTGAGATCTGACACCAGTCTTGCCAAGGGGTACCGTGTTACCCAGTTACTGGGTTGAGGAGGTCAGATAGGCAGTCGCTCCAAGTAAAACCCTGGTACTTAGCTGAATCCGGTTAGACTGGAAGCCGACCCCAATATAGTTGGGAAAAGGCTAGGCAGATGATGATGACTGTTTGTTGCGAGTTACCGATATTTCGGTGCTGTTGCAAGCACCATGATCACGGATAAACTGAATTTATTGCGGGTGGGTGTTTATGAGGAGACAAAACGGTCTACCCTCTTTCTTGTTCGTTTTTTGCACTCAATAAACAAACAAACAAAACTCGCAACAAACAGTAAACATGGTAAATATCCCTCTTGGTAGTGACCATGACAGTTTAAAAACTTATATCACGTCTTTTTAGTTCACCTCTTAAGCAGTCGGGTTTTAGGTTTTATAAATTAACTTTTCTTATAACTTTGTAGTTATCTTTTTTTTTTCGAATTGCTTTTAAACATGAGTGTGTTTTATATTTTGTAATCTCCTTTTAAAAACCTTCATTTTGATACCCCACACGATGGTTTTGAATTGGGACCCCCACATTATGGCGCCCAAAACAAACAAAGCTAAAGGCAGTCGGGTAAAAATGGAACTGATTCATCCTGTTCCCTGTACTAGTATAAACTGTACTAAGGCGGAATAGTTATTTGCCTTGATCACCGCACCTACAGTGTCAAAACATTATGATTTCAGCAAAAACATTTGGTTAGTTAAACTTATTTGGGTATAATTTGGGGCAAACGTTTTGAAAAATAACAATAATTTTGACAAGTTCAATAAATCACGAAACAGGTTAAGTACTTTGAACTGCGATAACATTGAATTGACTTGGGATTCTAAGGTCAAATTAACTTTATATTAACAGGTTCACTGTCCAGGCTCCAGAGTGGGAATGGTCCATAAGTCCAGTTATGTCCTGCCTGTGATGATGTGTCCTGCCAAGTCCGCATTAAATACGAGACTTTCTCCTTACGTCCACAGTATCAGATGACTTAGAAATTGTACGGGCGAACATACCACATACGGTCTGTGGACTGATATGGAAGTCTCTCTACAGACCGTATGTGGTCTGTGGACAGTGAACCTGTAGGCATTTTGTTCTGTTTAACCGACTGTGTGATATGTTTATCAGTCTATGTATGTTTGTATATAGGCATGTGTCTTTGTTTCTATGGAGTATGTTACGAAATGTACCATCTAGGATCCAAAATGGTGAAAGCTGGAGAAGTGGTTGGAGTGTAGCCTTAGGGGCACTATGGTGCGAGGACTTATAAAAATTATCGTTTTTTTTTTCTGTAATCTTCCGATTTTTTTTTCAGTTTCGGGTTACCCATAAAAACGGCCCATAATTCTAAAACGGTGCGTCGTAGGGCTATGCTTCTCAGATCCTAAATGATTTTTATGGTCAAGGTCAACCCGGTACTGCAATAAATTTGGGAAATTTCCGAAAAAAAAAGTCCAAAATGTTTACTTATCTAAAAAAAAAAATATTTTTGGCTTTCTTTGCTGCTCATAGTGCCCCTAAGCGTATACTCCAACTCCTAAAACTCAGCCCCTAAGACGACCCACTGACCGGAGAAGTCTTTTGTATTCTCAAATATACTGTAATAGGTCTAAAAGGAGATATGTATAACATACCTCAGGAGATCTAAAAAGCCCTAAAAAAAGTATTTTGACATTTGAATGTGTCAGTATTGTCTCATAAATAAAAAAAACAGACTTTATACTTCATAAAAGATAGCTTGCTCTCTGCGACAGCTGTCAGTATCAATACAGTAACAATCATAGATTTAGATTTTTTTTTGCTGTACATACTATATCTATGGTAACAATAGCGCTTGACAGGCTAACAATAACGTATACGTCAGTTTGACATATGTCGCAGAGATCAAGGTATCTTTTTTATGAAGTATAGATAATATTTACCTTTTTTTTTTTCAAGCGCGAGCCTATATAAGATAAAAAAAGTAGCTCTCCAAGGAAAACTACAATCTTTATTAGCGCTCTTCATTGATGGATTAAATAATTTAATTATGTCTTTTCATTGGAGGTTTTATTAAGCGTGGTCGCGTGGCTTCGGCGATAAGTTTTTTCGTAGAAATTCGCATTTGTTATTAAGTGATTCGAATTGGTGAATTAGCGATTTAGTTATTCGAGATCGCATGGCTACGGTGTTAAGCTTTTCGTGGCAGCGTGAATTCGTTGTTAAGTGTTTCGTATAAGTAAATTAGCGGGGACGTGTTATTCGGTGTTCATCTTTTCTAAGTCAGGTAACACACTCGTTCATATGTGGCGTTCTAGAGACCAAACCCGTTGGCCGATTCTGATGATTCTACGTCAGTTGATTCGTCTTAACCTTGCGAGTGTCTCTGGCTACATTAAAATTGAAAAAAGGATAATGGCGGATTTTGGATGCCATATTGCGGTGATCCCAATTTTTATTTTCCTCCAAACTCTCAATATCAAAATGAAGGTTTTTAAGAGGTGATTAAATATATAACAATTTATTTCACCACCACTGTTCTCAGAACGATGAAAGAAAACATCGTGAGGAGACCGGACTTTATGTCCAAGGACTAAAGTTCAAATCCATTTGACATCAACTAATCTGCACTGGCCCCGCGTTGTAGATTACGGCCCATTCCCTCTCACAGAGAGAAGGCCCGTGTCCTTGCAGTGGGAACGGTAAAAAGCTGTTTATTTATGAAATTTTCGAACAGTGTGTCTTCTTAGGGGTGGAGTTTCATATATAGAGAAAATAATTATTAGGAACGAGTAATTGTAGGTTGGCAATTCTTCGGGCTATGTCGGTAACCCTGGTTCTCTTGCGGATATCTAAATTTCTGATTCGATCACGCAAGGAAACTCCGAGCATAGCCCTCTCCATTGCCCTTTGGGTGACTTTAAGCTTTCTGATGTGGCCCATTGTAAGCGACCACGTCTCAGAGCATGAATAGCATAGCCCGAAGAATTGCCAAACATTGCTCGCAGAACGGATGGCCGATGGGGCAGAAAGGTTCTGGAGTGGTGACCACGAACCGGAAGACGTTGCGTTGGAAGGTCTCCCACCAGCTGGACCGATGACCTGGTGAAGGTTGCGGGACGCACGAGACCGGTCAATGTGGCGACGCTTGGGGGAGGCCTATCTCCAGCAGTGGACGTCTTTCGGCTGATATGATGATGATGATGATGAATTGTAGGTTTAGCCTCTACGTTTTAGTTCGAATTCAAACACCGAATCAATAATTGCATGACTTTTCAGTAGTGGTTCCGGGTTCGATGTTTGTGGTTGTGCACGTGAGATCTGTGTTTGTTTGTGGACGCAACAATGGTACAAGGAGAAATCAATGTAATGTAAAACTACACATGGACCCTAAATCGAAAACTTTTGTCTTAATAGATTATAGTATATTCACACATACATAATCTCACGCCTTTTCCCCATGGACGTAGGCAGAAACTACAGAACGCCACCTGCTACGATCCTTACATACTTCTTTTGCTTCACTCACATTCATACATCTAGTCATACACACACGCCGGTTATAGTCATGCTATATTTTCCTATATAATAGAAAGTAACGAAGTAGACATTATTTCGATGGGTCCTATGTATAAGGGCAAATTGATATGATGACAACTTTTCAATAGAGGCTCTCAAAGTTTTAATTTGATATAAAATCAAAAAAATCAAACCGATCTTCACAACAAAACACTTCAAAGCGAAAAATAATTTTATTTGCCGAAGTCAACCTATTGGTACTTATGTTTTCCGTTTTTCGACACCGACGTGTTTTGTTTTGGAAGTTGGTTTGATTTTTTTGTTAAAAAGTTTTTTAGTTTAGGTACCTCCAATTACGATTAAAATCATTTATAGCCAAAGTACATCTCATGACGATTCTAATACTCGTAAGGCCAAACACGACTAGGATACTGTGTTTCATTTCGGAGTGCCAGGGCCTACCTTCTGGCTTCATCATCAGATCAGTTCGATGGTACCATTTTCATCGGTACCATTTATTTATATTTAAGTTTTTGATTCATCAAAAACGGTTAACTATTTAAAATATCGTGACATACTTAGCGTTAAAGAATTTCAGTGGCCGTTTGCTACCTTCTTCATCAGTTCCACTTCACCAAACGATACTTTCTGAGTGCAAATGATTGCATTGTTGATGAAAAAACCAAAATCGCTATAAAGACGCCTGTAATATTTGAGGAGTTCCCTCCATTTTTCCAGGACCCCATCATCAGATCCTAACTTGAATATGGGAACATTTAGAAAGTAAACCCTTTGAAAAAAAAGAATAATTTTACAAATCAGTCCCAGGCGTCTTTGAGTAATAGGGGCATAAATATTAAAAAAAGTTTCCGGTGAATCGAGAACCTCCTCCTTTTTTTGAAGTTGGTTAAAATGAATATTAGTCCTATTTCCCTACTGTTATTCACCGGCCTACATTCAAAACGAATTGCTGCTTCTGAGAATTTCCCAATGCTATTTTACTTTTCCTGACATTATGGTCATTGCATTTTTTTTAACCTCTTGTCAGTAGTGCTATTAATCGCAATATCAATCAAATTAATGTTGACATATTAATTACATTTTTATGCTATAATTCTCAAACTGTTTTCCTCGAGAGATAACCTCGAAAAGCATGTCAAACTATTGGTCCCAGCTGTCATTTGGAGATCTTTGTCAGTTGTTATGGATAGCCAGAAGCCCTAAAGTCAAATCATTCACGGGGAGTTTTAAACAGTGTGATTGCAGAGATTATGACAATTAATGTTAGTTTTAATTATGACATATCCTTTGACCATGACTCTAATTCGAAGCACGCTTGCGATTTTTAAATGATCTGTATATGTTTGTTACCAAAATCATTTGTAGGATACAAACCAAAATCACTTGTACTAGGTATCCTTTAAAATAAACAAATTTAAAAACATATAATATGCCAATGCTGCAAAGGCTGGTTTGGAGATCAACTTCAAAACTGCCATCATCATCATCATCTTCCTGCCATGTCCCAAACAACTTCAAAACTACCACGTTATGAAAACGAAACCTCAGTTAGACCTTTAAAACAGTATCCACAGATAAAGACACCATCTAAGCGATTAGGGAAATACCGATTGCATTACTTAGTATACCATGGTTTTTGATACTAAAACTATCCCATGTCGATAGCTAGTCGCTGAAACTGGCCAGATTAAAAATAAAAATAAACTCACCAAACTCCTTTAACCGGAAATGCGGTTGTTTACTAATCCAATCTTGAAATTGATCAATATCCTGCTTCAATTTATTCAAATCGTCATAACCAAAACATTTTCGAACAGTCATCAACTGATTTTCATTAAACTCAATAATTGGACACGGTTTTATTTCTTCCATTTTTATTTTATGTACTATCGCGGTGAAGTTTGATCACAGTATGAAATGAAGGAAAATTATCAACGAAGTTTTATAGTAAATATATAGGTACCGTATATGTATTGTAGTTATAAATACTATTAATGCTTACTGGCAAGACTAGTGGATTCCCTTGACGACGCTTGAGGATTTATTTGTCACGATTGCAGCGTGTTGATAAAAACTGTTATAAATGAGGACACGTTTAATTTTTGAGGATTAAATCTAATATGTGCGTCAGCACTGATTTTTAAAATATATTTTGTAGTTAAATCTGACTGCCCATTGTTGGAAAATATATATGCTTAGTCTGCTCATATAAAAAAACTATTATGATTATTTTTATTGAGTGTTTAGATCTAAAAACGGTTCTAACCTAACTTATGCCAGTTTGACAAAATACTCAACTTCGAATTCTTATTTCAGAGTATGTCATCGTGCGTACTTTATATCAGGATATTTATTTATTTAATTTATTTATGTATTTATTTATTCATTCATTTACACATACAGCACACCTATTCGCGTCCATGATTGACCAGTCCCAAGTAACGGCTCCGGTGTCGGCACAAGTTAAATAGAGGACAACAAATTAATTGTCACCCTCTGAAATTCCGCCAAAGAGCAGGAAAAAATGTCCAAACGCTGAGAGACGCTAGTGCAAACTTTAATAGGTTTGTACGGGCTACCGGAGTTTCGAACAGACATAAAATGAAATAAAATGTTGCATACTTACCAAAGATTTTCTGTTTTATTTTATGTACAAGGTTCAACAATGATAACATCCTTATCCAACCTCAATTTGCCTTAAAGGCATTTTCGATGTTTATTTTCCTTATTGGAATCATAAATACAATAACACCAAAAAACCTTTTTTTTCCAAATTATTGATACTTAATTAAAATACTAATTATTTGAACCTGGGTAAAACTCAGTCATACAGGGTAACTTTTTATTTGATAGCAAACTTTGGGTTAAAGTACAATTTTTGAATATTTAATGGTGAATATGAAACACTTTCTAAATAAATAAGTGAAAAGCCTTCCAAATGTCCTTTTCGTAAAATACCTCAGACTCCGCAGTAGGCGCCTTCGTTGTCTCGCCACCTCTTTCTGGGCTGGCCTCGGTGGCACTTTCAATCCTCAAGCATACAATTTGTGAAGATTACGGTCACTGTGCATACGGCTGACAAGGAAACATATACTTGAAAGGATTTGGCATCCCCTTTGCCCGGCAGTGTGACAGTATAGGCTTATATTAAGTGGTGGAAAGACAGCCTGTACGGTTGGATCGCTAATTGTGGATAAGGACAAGCACGATCACAATAGTTATTTATGCTACAAGTGCGGAAAGTAGGTGATTGCCGATGAGTGGATAAATAGACACGAGTCGAAAATCATCTTACGCACGTGTATCATACAACATTTTACTATGCATTGTGCGAGGAAATAAAAAAATATCAACAAAAAAGCCTACATACATGACCTAACAAAAAATAAGTGCAAAAAAGAACTAAACATCCTTTTACTAAAGTTAAACTACCGCGAGATTGAAGATCTTCTCAAACCAATCCAATAGACGTATTTAAAAACCAGACACGTGCATATACACATACACTGACACATACACTCACTAAAACACCCGCACATACAAAACCACTCACCCGTGCACTCTCGTGCAAGCACACACACACGCACACATGCTCAACATAAGTAAAAAAGTAGCTTAATTTTAATTTTAATTCAACCTCAGTTTATAGCATTGTTTTAATTTTTTGTATTATTTTTACATTTATTTTACTGTTTGTTTATTTAAGAGTTCACTTTGTAGCATGTCTGAAATCTTATTTTTTATGTAAACATTTTGGAAGGCGCTGGTGTCTTTGATACAATGAACTTCATTCATTAGTACAGGCACCAACGATACACTTATGTCTGTAATGTTCATCTCTATTTGTAAAATTTGTATTTGTGAACCTAAAATGTGTTTTTCTGAAAATAAAAAATTATTATTATTATTATTTTATTAATATATCTGAACCAAGCAAGAAATTAATAAAATGGCGCTTATTCAAGGGCGCTCGGCATATCCACAGATTAACTAATAGTTCATAGTTCCTCAGGCATATCTACTGCGCATGTGCAAATAGCTGTCACGTCGTAACGCAAAAAGGCACGAGCAAAATGTTCATTCTGCCAAACATATTTAATGAATATTTAAAATTAATTTATTGATCAAAATCTAAATCTAGAGTAATTAAAAGCGCCTAAAATGAAGTATTACTTTTGTTTTACCTTTTATATGAATGATAATCTGTACTTAACTAATTTTTAATACTTTTCTCAAATAACAAAAACTCTATGCGGCGGGCTGACGTTGGAGTTAAAAATTAAAAAAGTACAGGAAAGTAAAAAGCACTAGTAAAAAAAAGTAACACTTTCCGCACAGTTGGCTGCTTGGAAAACGCTCTTTTCGAGGACATGCATTGTAAAAGCAATTAAGTTCTTATCTACATTGCATTCCTTGTACGTTTTTGAAGATCGGGGTCGGTCTATACGTCTGTATAGACCGACCACATTACCTGGATGACTGAGCTCTGCTCGGGTGAAAATAGATAAAAAGACGTTTTC
Source organism: Orthosia incerta (assembly GCA_948252205.1). Lineage (NCBI taxonomy): Eukaryota > Metazoa > Arthropoda > Insecta > Lepidoptera > Noctuidae > Orthosia > Orthosia incerta. The sequence continues at coordinate 25,466,013 of OX411756.1, read as the reverse complement.
TAAAAATCGAACTTAGCTAGGTCGATTTATCAAAGTCAAAAGTCAAAGTCAAAGCACTTTATTTCAAGTAGGCCAGTTACAGGCACTTTTGAATTGTCAAAAGACAAAATAAAATATTACAAAATTATGGTGCTACAGTCCCAGTCACAAGACATAATAACTGTGAAAGTACCGTAGATGCCCATTCCAAGGCGTAGATCTCTATGGAGAAGAACGGGCAAGAAACTCCATCGCCCCCGAAACCCTCTGCATACTTTAGTAAACATACTTTAGAAACGGCTCCAATGCTTTTCATGAAAAGCATTGGAGCTGTTTCCGAGATTCAGATTATATACACTTCTCATCAGAAAAATCGAGACATCTTGCAAGTTTATGTTTTGTAAGGATTATCAGAAAAATGTGTATATTTAAAAATATATGTCAAATGTCGTTTATTAGTAAATAATATGAGGTTTTCAAATTCTAATGTTAATAAATTCAAATTAAATTTTCATAGGTTTCGTATTTTGTTTAACACAATGATATTCTTTTTTTTTAATCTAGAGATTTTTATTCAATTATTTGACAATATACCATGTATAAAATACTTAATTAACTAAGACTACAAATATATGCATTTAAACCAAAAACTACTCACTACCTAAACTTAAAAATATACTTAACTAAAATATGGCGTCAAAAACTCCATATGATATTCTAGTATACAGAAATGTTATGAGCGCGTGCATTGTGAAAACTCGAATAGGTCTTAATTGGGGTCTTTATTCTATGTCACCCATGGCGAAGAGCGATAGGCTTCGTTGAAACAAAAACAAAATTTAAAAAATGCCATCGTGTGTATTTAGAAAGTGTGCCAATTATGATGATACCAAAAGTGTGTAGGTATCTGTGCTGCCGCTGCTTTGCGGAACACTTTTTTCGGTTGTTTTGTGAGTGTATAACGTATCTGTTTATTAGAATATCATTGGTTTAACAAGTCATTTTTACCCTGTATGGAGTCTGAAGGAAATTGATAAAACAACACACGTAAATGAAAAAAAAAGCTAAGAAACGTTTATTTAATAACTTGTATTCCCTCCCCGAGCTCTTATTACTGCTTCCATACGGTTCTTCATCGATCGGATGAGAGTCACGTTCAAATGTTGTGGCATTCCATTCCTTTCCTCTTTGATTGCATTTTGCGGCTGGGTAACTGTTTCTGGGGCAGGATCTTTTGCACGAATTCGTCTCTTTAATTCATCCCATAGATGTTCAATCGGATTCATGTCCGGGCTTCTTGCTGGCCATTCCATAATGGAGATACCTACTTCGGTAACATAATCTCGTACGACGCTCGCGGGGTGAGCCGTGTCGTGCATGAATATGAAACCGATGCCAATAAAATGCGCATAGAGCATCACGTAAGACTCAAGACACTGTTCGATGTACCGATGAGTGTTAAGTGCAGGCAGACGTGGCCCAGACACAAAGACAAGCTCTGTCTTACCGTCGGTGCTTTCTTCAATGCAGCATTGTGCAAAGCGTTCTCCATCTCTTCTGTAGACCTTGTTCCTTCCGTCGTTACCATAGAGTACAATTTTACACTCATGAGAAAAAAAAGACTTTGTTCCACTGGAGGTATTACCAATTTAGGTGCTCACGTGCAAAGTTAAGGCGCGCTCTTCGATGGTCTGCAGTTAATTTCGGCCCATTTGCTGGCTTGTGCGGTACCAGTCTACGTTCCTTCAACCTTCTTCTAATTGTAGAGTCACTTACAGTCACACTAAGTACAACATGAAGCTGCTGCCGTAGTTGAAAAGCATTAAGGCATCGATTTCGTAAAGAAGTTGTTACTATAAATCGATCATCTCGCTAAGAAGCGACCCGATTCCTGCCAGATTCTGAACGGCGCGTGGATAAACCATTCTCCCGATAGCGTTTGTAGTCTCTATGAACATACGACAGGCTTAGATGCAATCTTTCAGCCACAACACGCTAAGTCCAGAATGCAGCAAAACAAATTAGATAAGTTAAGAAACAAAAATATATTGGGGATCCTTGCAAAGGTGAGAAGGTACTTCACGCCGGAAAAGCTCCTCAATTTGTATCAAGCGCAAGTTTGATCATGCATGGAGTACTGTTCTCATCTCTGGGACGGAGCTGCCAAATACCAGCTTGATGCACTAGAGTCGATCGAAAAGCGGGCTAAGAAACTCATCGGTAATGAGGCACTGGTCAAGTCTAAGTCTTGAACATCGTCGCCGAGTTACCAGCTTGTCAGTTTTTTATCGGTTACATTTCGGGGAGTGTGCGATGGAATTGCACGATCTAGTTTCACCTAACCCGTTTCATCATTGGACTACCAGACGTACGGTGATGCGCCATCGGTTCATGGTGGACATCCCACCCATACGCACAAAACGTTTTGGGAACCCTTTTATTATGCGTACAGCTGAGTGGAATTCCCTGCCGGAGTCTGTGGTTCACGACAGCTACAATCTGGGAGTCTTTAAGACAAGAGTGAATGGGTTTTTTCTAGGCTAGCGTGCTTCACCGTCGTCGACCATATCATCGCTTACCATCAGGTGTGATAGTGGTCAAGCGCACGCTTTTTTTGTTTGATATTGGTCAAGCGCAAGCCTATAGACAATAATAAAAAAAAAAAATTGAAAAATAAAATCATTTATCAATCAAAATGCAGGTAAATTAGAGGTGATTTTTAATACATCGATACTAATATTACAATGCGGCCCTAAAAATTCTGGGTCGTACTATCACCCTATTTATATATAAAAATGGGTAGTGCTCTTCGTCCTGTAAACCAAGGTTCCATACCTTGGTTCACAATGGAACCAAGTGTTTTCACGTCTGAGTACCGGGTAAAACCAGGCGAATAAGAATGCAGGGATGAATGGAAACAAAACTTTGATTAGGATTTTAACTTTGATACCATTGCATGGTTTCAAACAAAACGCATATTTTTTTTATAATTATGTAATATATTGGAGTACCTACTAAAATGCCTTAAACAATTTTTGAATGACGTGAAAATTTCCTTTGAAGATTTGTGGGGAATATTTTACGGTAAGAGGTCTTGCAATTTCTGTATTATATAAAGAATTCTATGAGGAATACAAAAGTTATATTAACAAATATTTTATTCATACTTATACTTTTTACACGTGCCAAAATGTAAGCAATCAAGGTTAAGCAGCTGATAATTGCAGAATGTGTGTTTTGGTGGCGAATCTAAATAAATCAATTACAAAATTAATTACGTGAAAATAAGTGACCGTTATTACTACAAGATTATAATTTTAAATCACTGATAAATTAAACTGCATTTCATATTTTTTACCTTCAAAAATATATTTTCGAGTCGCAAATTAAGACAATAAATTCATCACTATCACTACTTATTATATAAATACATTACCCTCCTTTGGCTGTCGGGTAAAAACAAAGTGCCGCGTCTGTTCGCGATAAACTCAAAAACTACTGAACGGATTTTCATGTGGTTTTCACCAATAGAAAGAGTAATTTATAACGGGCGAAGTCGGGGCGTGTCGCCAGTACATCATACAATCATTAAGTAGCTGAACAATAATTTGGACATCAGTAAATAAGTCGAATCATTTAAAAATAAATCAAAGATAGTAAAGAACAATAATAATTTAATTTGACAATTAACTGAAGTAATTACAATAAGTCAGGCCACTTGTCTATGGAATGCATTGCCAGATCCAATCAAACGTGCTCAATCATTGCCTGTATTTAAAAGACTTGTAAAGGAACATTGTCTGTCGCTGTCTTCTTCTTAGCTTGTCAATTTCAAACAGATACTGTGATTATCAATAGATTGTCGTAATTTTTTGTACTTCTTTTTATTTGCCTATATTTAAGTGGGTATGTATGTATTTATGTATCTGTTACATAGCTTATGTATTAACTTGTGTATCTATTATAGTATATCATTTTAGCACTGTTATTGTTACACCACTGACCACCACATTTCATGTCCAAGCAATTACTGTTCATACCAGCATGCCTGGAAGAGATCGAATAAAGCGTATAATAAATAAATAAATATCTTAAGGTAGAACAGACAGCCAACCCGCACTGGGCCCGTGTGGTGGATTACGGCCCATTTCCTCTCACAGAGAGGAGGCCTGTGTCCCACATTAATAGGCTAATGGTGTGATGTGAACAGACAGACAGATATGCGTATAAAAATTATGTTTTAATATCATTATGCGCAAATAAAATTAGGGTAAACAAAAGTATGCGATGTTATATTATATCTTAAAATTGTATGCAAATGGATAGGGAACCATGAAATATCGACACAAACTTTCTGGGTGTTTGGTGAAATGAAAATAATATGATAATTAAAACAGTGGTATAATGAATGTTCCGGAACATAATACTTCGAACAAATATTACTTCGGCTAATTGTAACTTCGTTAAAAAAATCGACCAAAACAAACGTCAGAATAACGAAAAATATCTAATTGATAATAGGTCAACTGATACAGTGGCAGAGGTGACTTCGATTAAGTAAAAAAAAAAGAAAAGATAAAAGTTGAATATTTTTAGGTGAAATGAAATTCGGTCAAATATTTTTAGAACTTATGATAGGTAACCCAATTAACATTATAGCACCAAGCGCTTCCAAACATCCTTCATAATGCGCACAGCAAAAGAGTGGAATTCACTGCGTGCGTCTGTGTTTCCGAACGCATACAACCCGAATCTTTTCAAAGTTAGAGTGAAAAGGCTTCTTCTGGGTAAGCTCACTCCATGTCTCATCGTGTGTGTCATCTTTGTCTCTGTCACCTCTGACCTAGACTAGAGTCAAGAGCAAACCCATCACAAATAAAAAAATAACAAAAAATTAATGCCTAATAGTATTATTATGCCTAATGATAATATTGATGCTAAATTTCGTTTTGCCCATGTAAATTGTGACTATATCTTTCATCCTCATTCTATCATCATTATTAAACCGTCCTGGGTTCGGTCGAAGTGTTGCTGAATTTTCCATCTGGAATTTCTCAATTTCCGTTGATGAAAATAAATAGGCTTAAGAGGCCCTACAAGTTTCACGAACTAAAAACAGAAAACAGCTACTTTTTCAGCGCAAATTACTCAATAACTACAAGATATATGAAAAATCTTTTAATGCAACTTTTTGCGTCACATAGTTATCTAGTAAATGTAAATTACATGTTTTTGATAAATGCTCAATTTAAATAAGAAAAAATAAATTCCAAACACACGTTTTTACTTAATCCCGAAACAACAGGTTTTGCAATTGCTTTTTCAGCTCTGGTGGCGAATAACAATCTGCAAAAAATGGTCTGCAAAATATAGTATACTAGTAAGCTACTAATTTCGTTTTTTAAAGTTTATTGTATTTGTACTTAAAAAAAATATTAATACGGAAAAAAGGCAATTTTATCATGTGCGAAAGCGTCGCCTACGTGGTAAGGATATGTTGAATATAAAAATAACTGGAAAATAATTTAAATTTGAGGTGTTTATCAATCGAATCCAATTTTATATTTTATTTTTGAGTACTTATTTTATTTTAATAAATTGTCTAAATATTGCCTTATAAACTGTTGCGGTCGCGTGAGACATTCAGACGGACATGTTTCGTTTTTTGTTTTTGGAATTATATTTTTTATCAAATATCTTATAGTTATTGAGAAATTTTCGCTGAAATAATAGCTGTTTTCTGTTTTTGGCTCGTGAAACTTGTAGGGGCTCTTAAACTTGGGACTAAAATATAACTGGTGAAATGTGTGTGTATTATAAGTGCACTTTAGCCCAACCCTTTCCCAATACATCGTGTCGGTATGTTATGTCTATGTTCTAAACTGGAGCTCAGCAACAATGTTGTTCACTGTTCAGAAGTGACGTGATGACCAACCTTATTAAGTAATTATAGTGATTGTCGTGATTCCTACAATTAAGTCAAGCATTGTTTATTATCTTAACAATCAAATCGTTTTAATTGTTTTCTGATCAAATTAAAAGGATACTACTTATAGTGTTTACAGTAGGTTTTTTTTTTGTAAACTGTCGTTGTTGAGGATGAAGAAACATCTACAGTATTTTATTGCAGAGCTTGTGATTATGCTAAAAAAAAATATTGGGACTTTCGAACTATTTTCTTGTTTGCAATAAAACAGAGTATGCTTATTTATTTGCTTATTGGTTTTGTTGCTAGGAAGAATAAAGCTAGCAAGTCCCGATTATTTTACAAGCTTTTATTTAACTTGCAATGTATGTATGTATATATAAGTGTGTTCGGGGGGGCTTATTACGTAAGGAACAGCAAGCAGCAATAATTGTGCAATTATTTCGCGATCAATTTCATCACCTGGCTACTAAGGCCTTCGAGATAAGTTTTTTTTTGACAGTTACTTTTTACAGAAGCTATTATACCTATCCAATGATTTACAAAATTTATTTTTGATTAAGTAACCAGTTTATGAAAATACAACACTTCGAGGACGCTGTTTTTTTTACTTACTTTTTATTTGATTACTATTTAGCTTCAATACTCCGATAAATTAATATTTGCAGATGTAAAGTATTTCTGTAACAGTAAAATATATGGCAGTGAATATTGTAAATTTAATTTAATTTACACAATTTTATAATTAATCTGAACAATTTATTGAAACTATTTGAAAAATTGGATGACTAAAATGGCAATGTGTAAAATTGATTAAAATGTATTCGTATTAGTTAATTGTTATAAGAAATCGAATCGATGACGCATTAAGACATCACTAAATGGACATCATCATCTCGTATTTGAGCTATGAAACCTAAAATAGATCGTTGGACACACTTGTTTTCCAATTTACTTGCCATATAATAGAAGCTACTTTTTGCGGACATAACACATTCTAATGCGTTTGTATGTATTTGGCAGTAAAAATACCTAGCGTTTCAACCTTTTTGGCAAGCTTCGCTGAGGTAGCCAACACTACAGTAAAATTTTCACATCCACTTTACCAAGATCACGTCTGTTTCAATGATTCAACAAATTGTCCAGTTGCGTAGATATTTAAAACACAAAATTACACCAATTTGTCACTATTCACTAGGAATTATTTGCAGATAATTAACGAAGCCATCAAATAACACACGAAAAACTGCAGCCATAAACTCAAAAACTTCTGTACCGCGAGTCATCAGCAATCATAAGATTTGTATTGTTAGTAGTGCTGTCGTAAAATTATTATAGTGTGGCTATTGCTCATACATAATGCGGATTTGCGATTGAAGAGCAATTATTTCGCAAAAATAAGCCTGCCAATTTTTTGACGTACAGCGATAATCACGCGATGATTGCACAATTTCTGCGCAATAATTGCCGATTGCTGTTTCATACGTAATAAGCCTGCGGGTCAAACTGAATTTTAAAGCAGTTATCCTCCACCGATTAAGATGAAAATTTGCATACACGTTTAGGTTGGATGACAATGCATGGTTAGCTAAGTGAAGACATTCTAAATCCAATATGGCGGATGGCCCAAGATGGCGAACTAGTTATTTTTTGTGCATCAAATGAAAGGGTTTGATGAGAAGAATACGAAAAAAGCTGGTTTAAAAAAAAGATTGTTTAATGAATCATTTCATTATTTTTCAGTGTAAATAAAAAAGGCCACACGGGTCGATCTTCAAGGTTATAAAATGCTTGTCGAAGTGGTTTCGTGAATAGGTGGCCATCCATTACAATCGAAGCTCCTCCGTGCCTCGGAAAGCACCTTATAAAAGATTATTCTAGACCGTAGCAGGCACGAGCCGAGCCCCGTTCGCGGCACGGATGAGGCATGGAGTCAAAACTACACGAACATTTCATATGATACGGCTTCTTTCATGCTACACCGCGCGGTATCGGGGCATGTCCGAGCCTCCGGGACGCAGACGCCATAGGGCGTCCTAAGTCGTTGATCCCGCCTGTAATTTCTTTATTTTTTACAGGCAGGCAGAAGCAATACAGCAATCTTGCTAACCCACTTATTGGGATGTGAAGGTCAGATATGCAGACGCACGCTCCACGTAAAATTCTGGTACTCAGCTGCGTGCAGTCTGGCAGACGACCCTTACATGGTTGGGAAAAGTCTGGGCATTTTGATCGATTAACTATAGTAACATTAACTTATATAGAAATTGTATAGTACAGAATTGGTTGCACCTGTTGAACATCACACCGGCTGATAAACGAGATGCATTGCGTGCAAAATCTATCATGATTGATAGATTTGATTTATTTTTTATTATCACGCAATGCATGTGTTGCGCTACTGGTAATTAGTTCTAGTTGTGTAACACTGGCCATTGAGATAAGAACATTTCTGATGCACTCGCCAGTTTAAAAAGCAAATTTTTGTTTGGTTTTTGGTACTTTCTAACAAATTCTCTTACATTATACCCATCATTATCGGCCTTTTTCATGTTCCCACTGCTGGGACACAGATTCTTTTATTACTTCCTAAATAACTCTCCTTGGAGGATCAATCAATCAGTCGCCTTATGTACGGTTGGCATTGGGTAGATAGATATAGTGAACAGGATTTCAAGGTCCGAAGGCCCAATAAAACACAAAAACTGTTTCAATTACGACAATTTAATACACAAGGGATCGTCTACAAAAAAAATATAAAACTATACAATTATGGTTTGCTCGGAAATGAAATCATAGCGCGATCTATTTCGATCCCAACGCCATCTAGGGAAGCGTTAGGTACACTTTTGCACATAATTATGAAATACTAGCTTTTATCCGTGACTTCGTCTGCGTTGCATTAGTACTTCGAATAGCCTATTTTTTATATCGTGCAATAATATTGTAGTTGTGTGCGCCGCCATACTTGAGAAATTATTAGTTCATCATTCAAACTTCCACTCCCCTTTCCACCCCCTTAAGGATGATTGCCGGGATAAAAACTATCCTTTGTCCTTCCTAGGGTTCTTCTTCTTCGTCGTATCGATGATTCCTCAATTAAATACGTTTTGACCAGAATTCAGCCACGGCAATAGCGTTTTCATTTGCCTCACAAAGGTCCTTCAGGGTGCAGGTGTTGTTGCACAGACAGCATGATAGGAGGTGAGGCATTGTTTGGGACGCGGCTCCGCAATCGCACTGCGGGTCATTGGAGTACCCCCATCTAACTAAGTTGTGCCTGCAGCGACCCACTTGGCTTCGGAGTCGGTTTAAAGATTTCCAGGTGGGCCATGGAAGTTGGTGGCCTGCAGGCAGCTTTTCTGCAGGCTCAACATAGTCAGTCGGAGGAGGATGTTTGAGGAGCCACAGTCTCTTCTTTGCCCCACCAGAACTGCTGTCGTCAATTGGTTTGGTTAACCTCAGAAAGCTTTTCCGACTCTTCAATCTGCCCCTTGGCTTGTCCACATTGTATAACGAGTGTCGTCTATCTGTCTCCTGCTTGTGTTTTTCGAAAGAACATGCCACTTCTCTTCGGACCTCCGGAGGGGCTATTCCTGCAAGCGGGTACAGTGCTGCGAGTGGTGTGGGTTTTAGGCAGCCCGTAATTATCCTGCATGTCTCATTGAGGGCTACATCAACTTTTCGGGCATGGACGGATTGGTGCCACACTGGGCATGCGTATTCGCCAGCCGAGAAGCAGAGTGCTAAGCCCGATGTACGAAGTACATGTGGGGAGGCACCCCAGGCAGTGGATGTCAGACGGCGAAGCAGATTATTGCGGGTGCTGACTTTAAGTTTAGTTTTAATACAGTGCTTCTTGTATGTCAGTGATCGGTCCAAGGTGGCACCCAAGTACACAGGGTTATCATTGTGGTCTATGTCGGCACCCCGCCACTTGATGTTCAGTTGTCTAGTGGCCTGGCGGTTTCTCAGGTGGAATGAGCATGACTGAGTTTTAGATGGATTAGGCCTTAATGCATTATTTTCGTAGTATGCACTAAGATCCACCAGAGCCTTTTCCAGATTTGCTTCGGCATCCTCAAAGCTTTTTGTCCTCGTGGCTAGTGCCAAGTCATAGGGTTGAGACCCTAACAATCTCCATACCAAATTTCATCTAAATTGGTTTTTAATATTTCTAGCTTCTGCCAGCGACTTCGCCTGCGTGAATGAATGTCGACAATTATCACAAGGGAACATATCCCGGGATAAAAAGGACTCTATGTACTATTCCAGACTATAAACTATCTCTGTGCCAAATTTAATTAAAATCCGTCCAGCCGTTTGAGCGTGAAGAATTAACAAACATACAAAGACATACACACATACTCTCACAAACTTTCGCGTTTATAATATTCATCATCATCCTTTTAATGTTCCCACTGCTGGGACACAGGCCTCCTCTCAGTGAGAGGGAATGAGCCGTAATCCACCACGCGGGCCCAATGCGGGTTGGTGGATGTCACATTTATTAGATTTTTTGGTTCTAGGACATGCCGGTTTCTTCACGATGTTTTCCTTCACCGTTTTGAGAGCAGTGGTGATGAAATAATTTACACCAAGTTAAGCGCCTGCCTGGGTTTGAACTAACGACCTGCAACTTGTAAGTCGCGGTTAATACCACTGGGCCACCACTCCTCCTTAATAATATTAGTGTTATTATATTATGGATTAGACAAGTAGAGAGAAAGCTAACCTCCGTCGATTCGACTTATACCGATAATTTCGCTGTAAATTATAATAATTTCAGGCGTTTACTGCTGAACTTAAGTGAAACTTATATGGCAGTGAGCAGAGCACATTGCTCGCAGAACGGATGGCCGATGGGGCAGTAAGGTTTTGGAGTGGCGACCGCGAACCGGAAGATGTTGCGTTGGAAGGCCTCCCACCAGGAAGACCGATGACTTGGTGAAGGTTGCGGGGATCCGACGAGACGCACGGGACCGGTCAATGTGGCGATGCTTGGGGGAGGCCTATGTCCAGCAGTGGACGTTTTTCGGCTGATATGATGATGTTACTGCTGGTCGTAGGCCTCTCCCAAACATTGCTACGTCGATCGGTCCTATGTTTCTTGCACCCAGCTAATTTTCAGTATCGTTGAATATGAGGTCCCGTTTTTACCTTTTGGGTACGGAACCCTAAAAATAAGCCTTGGTTTTTTTTGAAGGCTTATATATTTTTTATAAATGAAATCAATTTGAAATTATGTACTAATTAAATTATGCTAGTACAAATTTAATTGAGGTGGGCGGGCCTCTATATAATATTATATTAGAGAAATATTAAATTACTTTTTGTTTGTCGATATCCATCTATAAAGTCACATCCAACCCGACTACATCACTAATTGAGTAGAAATTTTGAGAACGAAATAGTGAATACATTCAAAATGATACAAATTCCGAAAGAGAAAGAGCCAAGGAGCGTGAGTGAGAAGATCCAGGAACGAACCATATCTCTGTCACTATTCTAATGTTAAGAAAATATTGTAAAAAATTCTTGTCCTTCCTATTACATTGTTTGAGCCCCTGCCGCCTTTGAACAATGTTGGTGCCTGTACTAGGTAATCACCTAGTACAGGCACCAACATTGTTGTACCTACTTTAAATAATATACGACCTATTAGTATATTTCACCAATTCCAAGTTTGAATAAAGATTATTATTATTTATTATTATACCATTACCCGTGGCTTTAACGCGCGTTTTCGTATCGGCTCCTTTTGCAATTGACGTCCTTCATATAGATTATTTATTGCTGCTTTTTTACGTTGGTTGTTTGTTCCTACCATTGAATAATTTGATTTTACTTTTTGGTAGTTGAGTAGATTGTTTGAAAATACTCATACTAAAATATTTGTTTTCAGTTTGTAAATATTTGGAGATTTTAACGAAGACTATCTCTGTAACGGCAATACTGCAGTAGTGGACGCGCCAAAACTTAAAAAAACTCCGCGTTGGATACTTGATAGTCTGCGTGGCCTAACAGGCGGCCAAAATCGATCATCACGCGTACAGGCGGCGAACTTCTTCCCGAGGTCCCTCGAGACTGGGCAGCAGTTTATGCAAAGCACCCACTGCGTTTTTCAACGTGGGGGACCAGGCACTCGAAGTGCTCTTCGAAGCCCCACTGGCCGTCTAGAGCATCTCCAACTGTCACTACGGAGCTGGGTGGCTCTCCGTTCCTCGGCAGTTTATGGAATCATAGCCCCTTAATTTTATGAGTTATTCTCCAAACGCAGTTCGAAGATCCACGTCACGACTCTTGTCACCCCGGGATCGGAAAGCTGGATGGTCTCGTCAAAGGTGTGTGTTTTCTGCGTAACAAACGATATTAACGCGGATGGGTTAGTCAACACACAGGACCACATCGAATGTAAAGGATAGTGCACCTACCTCCAAAATTATGATCAAATAGCTTTCGCCAGTAACTTAGCCCGTTTGAAAGGAAAAAAAAATGTATGTAGTTGCAAAGTTACGTAATGTAAGTATCTCTGTACTTATATTACGTAACTTTGCAATAACATCATTTTTGAAAATATATGTAAAAAATATTGTAGTACTTTTGTGAAATAATTGTTGCAAAAATATAATGAAAAATTACCCCCATTGAATTGTCTGGAGATGTTTTTGCACAAAAAAGACTTCAAAATGATTTGATAGTACTAACATACCTACCAACAACAAAAAATAAACATTACCAAGAAAAATAGCTACTTAATATAATAAATTTGAATAATGAACAACAGATGAGGAAAAATATGTTTCGCACAGAATATATTGTAAAAAAAATACAGAAACAAAAACTAAATGATTTTGTAAATTACTCAACTAAGAAGGAACATATAACAACACAAGTCGAATAAACTAAATACTTTTTTTTATTTTGAGTTCTTTAAAAATAATTTCGTTTTTCAAAACACAATTTATACAGTGCACAGACACAGAACTCATAACATAATTAAGGACGTGCGTGTATGAATAGAAGTATGAATGAAAACGAAGCAAAAGGACCTTCAACGATCCCTACATAGGGATCGCAGCAGGTGGTATTCTGTAATTTCTGCCTACCCCATAGACTATAGGCATGACTGTATGTATGTGTGTGTTCCTCCAGTCCACTTAATTCAGTCGTCATGGCAACAAAAAATAAACTCCATAATACTCCTTAGTAATGGCTAGGTAAAAAGGTTTGTAAAAATTTTTTTTTTTTTTTTAATTAAAAAATTGTTTATTAGCATTAAAATTTATAAAGAAGTGTGAAACCCTGACCCCTGAGCTAGGTAACAGCACCTGTGTTTCAGGGGCCAGTGACCTCTTCCGTTTTGTTACATAATTATAATTAATTAGACAGCAATGCTATTAATATTAGAATCACAATTTAAACAATTATTCAATAAAAATCCTAGACCATAATCAAAATCAAAACAATGTAATTTAAATTAAAACCGAAGTCAAAAATGAAATTAAAATCAAATTTAAAATTACAATCAGTATTATGGTCACAATGAGCATTGAAATTACAACCAAACATAAGTTCAATTAAAAATAACCAAATTAACATTAAAATTATCACCAGCCACTCACAATTCACTCGATTAAAAATAAATTAAATCAAAATTAAAAATCAAATCAAATTAGGTCAAAAATAAAATATCCTATATAAAATAAACTTAAATCAAAATCAAATCTCCGAAACAAAGTCCAATTCAATTATTATTAACTAAAAACATGGATGCTGGTATGTATGTATGTATTTGTGTGTGTATGTGTATGAGTGTGGAGAATAGCAGTAGTTTCCTGTTCATGTTAAGTAGAATACAATACGTTTTCGGTTTCGAAGTAGTCCCGAGACAGTAGCCATTTCTTTACCCTCCTTTTTGTATCCCGCGTCGTGAGGGGATTAATGCGTAGGATCCTGTTTAATTTGTTATAAAGAAAGGCAGCAAGATATACCTGTTGTCTCCTAGCAGACGCCGTGTGGCAGCACACTGGTAAGCAAACGTTTGGAACGGTGCGTTTCCTATATAACTGAGCATCATAAGGCGTTACACTATGCTGCTTGGTGACAACCTGCAGAATAAAATTCTGTCTCACCGTAAGTACTTCGCACTTCTCTTATAAGACCTTGGTGGGAAATCTAAACGGTCTGAAAGTCATGACTTTAAGTAGGGATCTTTGGGCCCGCTCTAGGTGTATCATAAAAGTCTTGCATCCACCACCATTTATCATTGATTCATCTACATTATTTGTAAAAACATGGTACCTGTAAATAATAGTTTTTCTTTATAAAATAGTTCACAGCACGATATTTTTTCGCTACTTTTGGATACTCCTCCAAAACTTTGGATGTTTAAAAATATTTTTAACCGACTTCGCAAAAAAGGAGGAGGTTATCAAATCGATTGTTTTTTTTTTATGTGTCTTACCTCAGAACTTTTTATTGGGAGAACCGATTTTGGTAATTCTTTCTTTATTCGCAAGCTGGTGTTTGTCATGTGGTCCCATTTAATTTTCATCAAGATTTGATGAAGAACTTCGGAGATATACATCAGAACGCATCAATCAATGACGGCAAATCACTCGGGATAGCTGCAATCGCATATCTGTTTATTGTTTACACCATTTCATAACATAACATCACACTGGTACGCTTTAAAGGAGTACGCAGGTGTGAACAGGTCACCCTGGTATACTCTCATTCCACCGGTTTTGTTTATTTAAGTTTCATGTTATTGGGTATATCTATTCTGACTTCACTTTGGGCGTTATAGGTACCTAGCCTATAGAACTGGTCCATTATGTACCTACCACAACTAAAAAGTGAAAAATAAAAACTTTTTTACAAAAATTACAACCGACTTCCAAACAAAAACACTACAAAGAGAAAAATAACTTCAATTTCGGCAGTCGGTGTCAAAAAACGAAGAAACGAAAACAGGAACACCGACTTCCGAAATTGAAGTTATTTTTCTCTTTGTAATGTTTTTGTTTGGAAGTCGGTTGTAATTTTTTTACACAGAAAAGTTGATGCCTAGAATTTCTTTTCAATTTATTAGCATAAGAATGTTGATTATAAACAAAGATTCTAAGCCTACTGTTCAATATAATAAGACTGTAATAACATGTAGTAACAAAAATAAATACAAACTTTTATAATAACTTCTGTCATTATTATTTTTCAGAAATAGTCATCGTTAGTAAGGGCAATTTAGACATCTTAATTGCTTATTTGTATCTAATGCCTATCTTTTATACCTATGAAAAATTAATAATTGCACTTTATAAGAATAAACATCTCTCCTGTTAGCATCAAAAAAGTACTTTATAGCATAAAACAAGATAACTGAATAAATTTATTCATTAATACAAACAATCATCAAACTTTTTAGATTTTAATAATTATCTATACTCAAATAATTAGACAACTTTTAAAACGAAATAGGTTTATATATTGTAAATGGAAACATATAAATATTTGATTCTAGTATCGAACAGAATCAAATGAATCAATTTACCGATTCCCGAAGGTCCTTTGTTTGCAGAATACAAATTAACTAATAAAATTAAGCATAGACATTATTAAAACGACTAAAATACTTGATAACCATTACCAAGTTCGTTATAACTTCAATCAAAATAAATCATTGGCATAATAACCAAACTTGATTTACTTTGTTTGATTTTAGCTGTAGACAACTTGTCTGTTGCTTAATCAAGACAACTTTATTGCCATAATCATAATACTTTATGCGCTCGTATAAACTACGTTCAAACATGTTTCTTGATAGCTGCAAACATTTTTTGACCAAACATTGGTCAAAAAATGTTTGCAGCTATCAAGGAATTTTTCTTAGTGTACACAAATACACAGGTACACACGTCAAATTTATTACATCATTATGTTTTCGTCGGTGGTACCACGGGGTAACAGCCCCAACTAACGTGTCGTAGGTCGTGGGTTCGAACCCAGGCAAACGCTTCACTTTTTGTAAATTATTTAATTATCACTGCTCTTAAAACGGTAAAGGAAAACATCGTGAGGAAACCGGCATTTTCTAGAACCAAAAATTCGAAGACATGGGACATCCTCTGGGCTTTAGTGGTGGATAACGGCCCATTCCTCCTCAGAGAGAGGAAGCCTGTATCCCAGCAGTGAAAACAATAAAAGGCTGATGATGATGATGATGCGTAAAAGGCAATCTCTGTAAGTTGTCATGCAATTATCAAAATACTTTTGTTGGTAATTGCACTTAACAAACGTCAGTGTTACGGTCCTTACGTTGATAAGTATCTAGAGTTTGCCTTATTACAATAATTGTGAAAAATAACAATAAAATAAGTAAGGTTGCGGAGCGGAGGAAACTCGGTGTTCCTGTTTTCGTTTCTTTGTTTTTGACATCGACTGCCGAAATTAAAGTTATTTTAGGTGTTTTGTTTTGATTTGATGTACATAATGTTATATATAGAGTAAGTTACCAAAATGCCCACGGTGGAGCCAGAATACATCCGAATAGCATGATTCTTAAATGTAACCGATTTAATGAGAGTATGCCAGGGTCAACTGAACACATCTGCGTACCCCTTAGAACGTACTGGTGTGATATTATGTTATAAAATGGTGTGAACAATGAACAGACAAGCGATTGCAGCAATCCCGAGAGATATGCCGTCATTTATTGAAGAGTTCTAATCTGTTGTATAACACTGAAATTTCCAAATTTAAATGAGATTAATCCTTTTTGAAAGGTCGGTTAAAAAGCGAAAGTAACATCTATAATATCCTTCTATTCACCTTTCCACTACACTGTCATTATAAAAAAATCATGTCATCATAATAAATAATGTATTTAGTTTAACATTTGTATAGTAAACAATTTATTTACATACCTACATAGATAAAAATGTAATAGTCCTCCAGACCGAATTTCGGCCACGGCGGGAGGTATTATAGCGCACAAGTGTATGTACAAACACAGGTGCACTCTCATGGTCCGATGGGGTGGTAATCCAACACGACCAGAGAGAGATCTGACCAAAGAACAAAAAAATCGCCTACTACTCTGTTCTGCGGATCTGACTAGGAACAACAACTTAACATGCTTGCCGATGCACGGGGGTGCCAAACCACTAACTGCCATACTCCTGGGTACTACTGCAGACATATCAGATGGAAAACCTAATATCACTTAGCCCGACTTGGTTCGTCGAGTATTATTGTCTCGGCATTTTTCTTGTTGTTGATTCTAGAAGTTGCAGTGGTTGGGAATAGTGTGGCCGGAATGTCCAAATAGCCTAACCTGGTTATCAAACCCAGGACTGCGGCAGCTCAGCAGTAGAACTTGCAACTCCTAGAATGCTAGCAATTATTATTATGACTTGTAGTATTTTATATCACGTATGAAAATAAAATACAATGAAAATTAAAATCCAAGCATGTTTACTATTTTATGATATCTAACTAGAATAATATCAAGGTATTTTCAGAGTATAATTATTTTCTTGATACGTAGGCTTTGTGAATAACATTAATATGCCTTGTTATAGAGGTTTATTGTTATTATCTAAGTGTAATTTATCACCTGTATCACCACGGTGGTCATCCACATCATCATCTTCCTGTCCTTGTCCCATGTTACTTGGGGTCAGCGCAACACGTTTTCCATATCGCCCTGACCCCGTCACGCTATCACTGACTTCCTTTTCTTTCATATCAGTCCTCGCACAGTCCATCCATATTTTCTTCGGCCGTCCCCTCCCTCTCCATCCATCCACATTTATATTTATAACTCTTATAGTAACATGCGTTTCATCCCTTTTTATCACGTGACCATACCAGGACGAACGATTTCTTTTCATATTTTCTGTCACTGGTACCACTATCAAACTTTCTATAACGTATATTTATTTCTCATTTTATCCATTCTCGTCACTCCCCACATCCATCTCAACATTATCATCCCTGCTACATGCAATTTCTTTTCATCCATCTTTTTCACAACCCAACATTTCTGATCCACACAGGGCGACAGGTATAATCACGGGCTTGTAGATTTTCCCCTTTAACTTGAGGGGCATCCATGGGTCGCAAGTTGTTCCAATTACCTGTCGCCATTTCGTTCATCCTGAGTTGTTCCGGTGCGTTACGTCTAGGTCTACTTCCCATCCCCTTGGATAAGCGACCCTAGGTACCGAAAGTTGGAGCAGGTGGTAATAAGATTATAATTATAATGATATCATCGACTGTAATTTAATTGACCGACATAATGCTAGACGTACATTTAACACGGTGCAAAGTTGAAAAGTTTATAGAAATGGGAGGATTCTACGACTAGACGGGTGTTGTGCATTGAACTACTGGCGAACAGTTGTTGTCGGATTTTTGCGTATAATAGGTTTAGTAAAAAAAAAACTTCATGACACAACAATCAGTGAAAAAAATTCCTCGAATTCCTGTACAACAAGAGCTAAACCTCAAAATTGTATACAGGGAGTAATTTTACACAACGTAATAATGATAAAATAATATAACAGCTACCGCATACACTTAAACAGATATACCCTTTACTTAAATGAACACAAGAATTGTTATCTTTAAAACAAAAATAAGAAAAACACATAATAATAGTTTTATATAAATATATTTTATTTTTTTATTGATGAGCTCGCGTTTGACCACTATCTCGCCTGATGGTAAGCGATGATGTGGTCGACGGTGAAGCACGCTTGCCTAGAAGTAACCTATTCACTCTTGACTTGAAGACCCCAAGGTTGTAGCTATCAGGAAACAAAGACTCCGGCAGGGAATTCCACTCCTTAGCTGTGCGTACAATAAAAGTATTCGCAAAACGCTTTGTACGTATGGGTGGGATGTCCACCATGTACCGGTGGCGCATTGCCGTGCGTCTTGTTGTCCGGTGATGGAAAGGGCTAGGCGGAATCAAATTGTGCAGTTCCATCGCACACTCCCAGAAATGTAACCGATAAAAAACCGACGTTCAAGGCTCTGGAGCTTTGAGGCTACCAGTGCATCGTGGCCGATAAGCCTCTTGGCCCGTTTGTCAATCGACTCAAGTGCATCAAGTTGATATTTGGCAGATCCGTCCCAGAGATGAGAACAGTACTCCATGCATGATCAAACTTGCGCTTGATACAAATTGAGGAGCTTTTCCGGCGTGAAGTACCTTCTCACCTTTGCAAGGATCCCCAACTTTTATATTTGGCATCTGTTCTGTTACTATGGTATTAGTTATGACAAAATATAAGAAACTTCGAAGAAAGGTTTCAGAATGATGTTTTTCTTTATTAAAATGCAAAAATTCAAATATGCTTACTCAAAAACCCTGCCAGCAAGTTGTAGGTATTTACTAAGCGCCTGACAACACATTAATAACATATAGTAGTGACACGTTGCTATACCTTCACACTAGCTTACGTACGATCGACACTGTTTTACTTGTTTTACTTGCTGTCTCAATAATTTACGGTACCCATATGGCTGAACCCTATCTCTTAAGACACAGGCTAGACCTAGTTTAAGGGATAGAGTCTATTTAATTGTGCTCACAATTTTACATAATATGTTTAAAGATAACCTACAATGTATACAGTGCAATGTGTTCTTATACAAATAAATACTTATTATATTATTATATTAACTCGCATGACACACTATGTAAATAGACATGTAGTTTCCTTATTATATTTGTTGTGTGCGTGCATATTATATTGGTACCAGATCGATTGGTTTTGCATCATTTACTTTAAACAAGTTTGTGAATGCTGGGCATGTAATTTAACCCGTATATTCGGTGCGCAAACATTTCATTAAGATTACACTAGTCAACGGCACGAACTATTTTGTGCGCGGCGTTAAAATGCATTTTATATCAACCGACAACACGTGCAGAAGAGATATATGCTTTGATGAGCAGAAGGAAGCTAGTTTGCGTACGAATACACACTTTTGCAAATTTTTAGCGAAATGGATAATGATTTAGGACGAAACCGAGCGCGCAAAATTTTATAAACAGACCTTTGGCAGTCTAGATATCATGAAAAAACGACTAAATCTATTTGTTCAAAATAAAATTATGTGCATTGTTGAACTACTAATCTATCCCAGTATGGAGGCCGTTTTGCAATTTTCCGTCTTCTTATGGTATTTATTTGCGCCCAAAAATGCGTTAAAATTAGTGTCGAAATGTGGAACTTTCGACGCTCGTAAATTTCAAATATTTTCTTTTTTTACTTTTACGCTTCCATACAGGGATTTTTTTTCGACTAGTGTAACCTTAAGAAACAAAGATCTAGTCTTTTAAGATTAAGAAGAAGCATCATAATAATTTCAGCCGACAGATGTCGACTGCTAAATATAGGCATGCCACCAGAATCGCCTACTACGAGTACTACGACTTACTATTTTTATCGTCTGGAAAACCCCATGGATGTCCTTCAAGATATGATGATGGGGTCTGTCAGATTCTTACTGACTTAAACCACACGGTGTTCTTCAGCTTCATTTAGCCACGGCGCCGGAGTTGAGTACATTGCATTTTTCGCTTTATGTAGACCCAGAACATTATGTGGACCCCTCATAATCTTCACCAGATTGATATACTTTGTAGAATTTTAGGATGGGAATTTAATAAAAGATCATAATAAAAATTACTCTAACCCATTTAATCCAAGCTTAAAGTTCTAAAGGTCCCAGGCATCCCCATATACTGTTCGTTGAATTTGTCCAGTTGTCTCTTAGATTCATCCGTGCGGGCTGCGTTCATCTCCTTCATGAGTTTTTGATGTGATTCTGAAGCTAACGTCTTGACTAGGTTCCCTGGAAATAAAATAAGTTGTTTATTATAAATTGTCATCATTGTACTCCTATCCTTAGAATAATCAGCTTGCAATGTTCCCACTGTTGGGATATAGACCTACTCTCTCGGAAAAGGAGCCCGAGGCTGTCTACCACGTGGGTTAAGTGCGGGTTTTCCGATGTATGGTTTTAGGACATGCCGGTTTCCTTACAATGTTTTCGTTTACCGTTTTAAGATCAGTGCTGCTTCCTTTATTCAAATTTATTTGAGTCTCATCTTAGAATTCTTTCGTCGACCTATCAGCTTTAACACAATCAATCCATTCATCTTTTCTTTTGTCTGCCTCTTTTTAACCGACTTCAAAACAAGCAAAAAGTTTAAGAACTGTAACCCGACTACGGTGTTTTTTAGCATGTCTTACCTGGGCTATAATTGTAACGAATCGATTGACACCTTATTCATAAAAATTTGATGAGTAGTTTAGGCGCTACGGAGGAACTTACGTAAATACAAACATAAATACGTAGACTGCAAAACTCATAACCCTTTCTTTTAGCATCGCCACAGTCGGGTAAAAAGAAGGTGCTTCTCAAATTCGTCGAAATCTTTTTATGTATGTGCACCGATTATTCAAAGAAGCCTAGACCAATTTGGAATATTCTTCTTTTGTTTGAATTGACATACTTCCCAGGTGGTTTCGTGGTCATTAGATTAGGATCTGACGATGAGATCCTGGAAATATCGAGGAAACTCTTCAAATTTTAAAGGCACACTTGAAACGATTTTTTTGTTTAAAAGATTACGATCTCTGATTGGTCCTATTTAAATTTTCGTAAAGGTCTGATGAAGTAATTCGGAGATATACAACAGAACTTTTCAATAAATGACGGCAAATCTCTCGGGATTGCTGCAGTCACATGTCTTCTTATTGTTTACACCATTTCATAACATAACATCACGCCACGCCGATACCCCCCAAAAGGGTACACAAATGAGTACAGTTCACCCTGGTACACTCTCATTCCACCGGTTTGATTCAAGTTTCATGTTATTCGGGTTATCTATTCTGCCATTACTTTGGACATTTAAGGTACCTTATTAAAGAAGTTGCCTATTATGTACTACAACTAAATAGTGTTTTTTCTTTTCGGTTTTCAGCGGTTTTCGTTACTTCCTTTTTTGACACCACTGCCGGCAATTTAAGTTATTTTTCACTTTCTGGTGTTTTTATTTGGAAGTCAGTGATTTTTTGGAAAAAGATTTTGAATAGCTTACCTATAGTTGTTAACATAAACGTGACTCGTTGCTATTTTATAATAGCTGGCTACTTGGATCGATTACTGAAAGCTGAGCTAAGCTGAACCTCTAAGATATTTTTGGTTACATAATATCCTATACTCATTTTAAGTTTATGAATGTTTAATAAAATTAATTGGAATTTATTTTAATTTGACGATTGTTTAATGTAATTGGTGTTCTGTTTTAATTTTATGAATGTACAATATAATTGATAAATTAATTAAAAATTAAGAATGTATAATTTAGTAATTTTAACATTATTATATATTTTATAATGCACGTACTAATTGATGATTGGAATTAAAAATGAGCTTTGATTTGATTCGAATATCCTATATCTGAAAAATGGGTTCCTCCATTTCCTTTCTTATCTCTCTGAGCATTTTATTTTTCCAACATCTTTCGAACATTCCGTCTTGCCATAGGTAGATATGACTGTAGAAGCTACTTACACCTTAATGTTTTATCGTTAACATCAATATTTCAGCCGAAAGACGTCTACTAACTTGACATTGGCCTTACCCAAGCGTCACCACAATGGTATTCAGTAGCGTAATAAGTTTAAAAGAAAACCAACTTACCATGTAAAATATCAACTGACTTCTCTTTCCCACCATACTCTTCAGGTAAAATATCCACCGAAACGAACTCTTTCAAACCCTCAACAGAAGTAGCTACATGTATTCTGCTGGCTATCTTCTCTGAGAAGAAAGGTTTGACAATCTTGACGAAGCCATCGATGAATTTTGAGCCAGTCAGAAATATAATCCCTTTTATTTTGCAGCCGTAGCCTTCCTGTAAAGGTAAAATATTTGTAAGAAACATGAACAGTAAATCTTCTTCTTTTCGTGTGAAGATGTATGGCCACCTCAGGTGTCGGTGTTAATTAAGCCGCCTCTGGTACGTGACAACACAACGGACCGAATGGGCGTTTAAGTGCGGAAACGGGAATCCTTACTACTACAAATGCTTGCTGATTCGCCAGAGAAGAAGTTTAAGCACTTTGACCACGCTTTTCTCCCTTCTCAATTCTCCCAACCCTCCTTCCTATCTTATGTCTAACTTCAATATCTCTATTATTCACGTGCTCGGAATCTGCATTCTTCCAGTAATCTCCTCTTGCTTTATCCTTCTCATACTACTGCTTTTGTTCACTCTTCCTTCCATATTCAGTCCATTCTTCTCTGGAACGCGCTTTCTCTCGGGATCATTCAAGCGGAAATTGCGGATTTATTTTCAACACAAGGAAAGGCATTAGAATTAATATTTGTTTCGGGCTATTTACCATGTACATTTAGATTTTGGTTGAGAAACAAACAAACAAAAATTAATGCTAATGATTGTGACCATGTCTGCTTAAAAACTTACAAGGAGAGTCATCTCACTGTCTTCTTTTCTGTTACTGCATAAATATATATGTACATTTATAAAGGTATATATTATATTCAATATATATGTTGTAAGTGTATTAGAATGTTATTAAAAACTTATTTTTTAAATTATTTAAACAGTGCACCTGCCTTGTTATCTCTTCACCACCCTAACCTTGGTTGACTGGTAGAAAATGCCTAAGGCATTAAGCCCGCCTTTGTACCTTTTATGCATGAAGTCTAAATAAATAAATCACGGACATGGACGTGTAGTGCGTTACCGCCCTAATGATGTAAAATCGTCAACGTGCAGTGAGAAAATATGGCTAATTCGTGTCAATGCTAGTTCCTGTTTTCTTTGTATAAAAAGGTAGTTCCTATTTTCTTTGCTCTGTAGTAATAAGACAGTCAAAAGCTGGCATTTACCGAGATAAAAATTTCAATGAGAACAAAGTAGCTGATTGCAAACTGTATAAATAAAATGGTGCAAACTTTCTCGCTCACTGTACATACTTCACTGAGTGGCTCATCACCATCATCATAACTTTTCTTAACCAGGCCCAAGCTTCATAACATCGACTGGTGAAATGCTTCTTGCAAACAATAGTTGGCATAATCAAATTACTTTACCACCATTTATCTATTTCAAGCAAAGAAGGGACTGGCGACGCAGCAGCTGTTTATGCGGTCAACACACGGTGTTACACGAACCATTTGGAGCCACTTATGTCATCTTAATAACTCAAAATCTATTTAACATAAATACACGAAATTTGATCAGACCCCTAGATTAACTAAAACCCAAATTTCTCAAATATAGCTCAAACAATTACTGACATCGTTATTTTTATCAATGACTAATGGATTGGTAAAAAACCTAACCCACTTCCAGATGACCTAGCCAGTTAAAATTAAGTTTGTGCAGGGTTATTGTGTGTAAACAAAGGAAATAATAAAAACAGTGATTTTTACTAATTGAAATGTTTTCCAAGCTATCGATTTTTATTAACATCTAGCGCGCCTTTCGAAATTATAATAGCAAAAATGTTTTCTTTCACAAGAGAATAGATTCCATTTAACCCGACTATGGCGAAACCAAAAAGAGGGATTGTTATGATTTTAACGGTATTGTATGTATCTAAGAATTTTACCAGAGAATGGGCAGCAGAGTAATTCTCTATGCATTGTAACAACTATACTGCGATCGCCAATCCACCAGTCAAGCGTGGCGATTATGGCAAAACCCCAAAAAAAAAATAGAACAGTTAAGAAATGGCCCCTAGTGCCCGGTAGCCTGTTTACCCTCGGCTATGGTAGCAGCAAAAAAATAACACTTTTTGTGGCGAATATAACACTTTTTCTTTCTTTCTTTCAGACGAGGTTAAGGCATGACAACGGATGCTAAGAATCCTCGGACGAGAGCCGGCTATCCAAATAAAAATCGACGACGGGCCCTGGAAAAATTATAACACGCGTACACTCCGGACCGACGAGAAGATCACCGAACTAGGGGAAGAATTGAGCAGGTTACAATGGAGTACTGTAAGGATATCTGTATTCCGAACAGAGGGGGAGGACTCGATAAATCTCAAATCTGGTAACCTGCTCTATTGCCGAGGGGTAACCGGCAGTCCCAGTGTGGTGTCGTGTTTATCGTCCGTCCGTCGTGGTGAAAATCGAGAGTGTGTCGACCAGAGTGGCGTACCTTATATTCAGAATATAAAGATAGAAACCAAAAACCAATTTTATAACTTACTAGCTGACCCCCGCAGCTTCGCACCCGTCAACTGGCTACCTACCTACCTACCTCCTACCCAATTTTTTTTATTTCCCATAACTACTCTAACGACCTACCCTATCTACCCTACCTACCCTACCCTACCTTACCTACCCTACCCTATCTACCCTACCTACTCTATCTACCCTACCCTACCTACCCTACCCTTACGAATGTAACCTGTAAACTTTTGTTTCTACCGGCGGCGGCGGCGATCTAATTAAAATTTAGAACATAAAAGCTGCTATTGAGAGTCAATCTTAAAAGATAGACGTATACTGTCGCGGATTTTTTTTTAGAACTTTTAAAGAAGAACAATTCCATCCTACATTATATTTGCGTAACTTAAACCGTTTACGCAGCGCACGCAACAAAAGCTCTCAAAAAGGAATAATTTTGACCGTTTTTGCAACATTTTTCACTTATGCTCGGCTCCTATTGGTTGTAGCGTGATTTTATATAGCTTATAACCTTCCTCGATAAATGGACTATCCAACTCCAAAAGATTTTTTCAATTCCAACCAGTAGTTCTTGAGATTAGCGCGTTCAAACAAACAAACAAACTCTTCAGCTTTATAATCTTATATATACTATAAATATATATGGTATAGATTGACAACAACTCAAACAACATCTATAATTATGTTTTACGGCATTACATTTTAATAACTGATATTGCCTCTTCGGGCTTTGATTACAGCTTCGAGCCGGTTTGCCATACTGAAAAAGTGTTTTTGGAGGCGATGTTGGGTAATATATTTTCAAGTTAAAAACTTTACTAAAGTATTTATTTATTACTTAATTAAACTGTAACTTCAAAGACAGTTGATAAAATTTTCTTTAAAACGTTTTTTATTTCAAAACTCTCACTACGATAGTTTAGGAGAAGTTGAAAAACTGTGGTATTAAGTTTTGAAGGCCAGTGTAGTTGAAGTGTGCTTACCGTGATAACAGGTATAAATTGCTGCAAATCAACTAGGTTCAACTTTGACAGAACATCTGCTGCACTGGTGTCAATTATATCACAGATAAGCGTGAAGCCTCGGCAGTAGTCGGTGTTTTTTAAATATTCTGCAACCTGGAACAGATATTGGAAGATTTGATTACTATGATCTTGAGAAGAACAAATAAAACGAAATGTAACTTAATAGTAGGGCACAACTGTAAACCAAAGCAACATTCTGTCGGTGACAGAGATTGTTGGAATAACATAAGTAAAAATTAAAAATTTCAATTCCTCCAGCAATATTTATTTATTTCGCACTTTTTAAACTACATACTGTATCTAGAAGTAGAAACGCTTCGATCAATAATCTATCGAACACGTAATTATGACACGATATCTTGCAAAAATACTGGTGGCCCAGTGGTATCAGCCGCGACTTACAAGTTGTAGGTCGTGGGTTCGAGCCCAGGCTGGCGCTTTACTTTGTTTAAATTATTTCATCACCACTGTTCTCAAAACGGTGAAGGAAAACATCGTGAGGAAACCGGCATGTCCTAGAACCAAAAATTTGAAGACATGTGACATCCACCAACCCGCACTGGTCCCGCGTGGTGGATTACGGCCCATTCCCTCTCACAGAGAGGAGGCCTGTGTCCTAGCAGTGGGAACATTAATAGGCTGATGATGTGTGTGTGATGTGATCTTGCGAAAATACTCCGTTTCACGTTTGAAACGGATTATATTACGGAGTTTTTTTATTATGGTGTTTTCTGTTGAAAACAGCCCATAGCTTTTGAACGGCTAAACCGATATTCACCAAACGAACCAAAAAACACTCTCGACAAAGTCACCTTGCAAACAAAACAATCTAAATCAAAATTGGTTGCTCCGTTTAGGAACTATGATGCCACAGACAGACACACAGATACACAGCAACACACGTCAAACTTAGAACACCCCTCTTTTTTTAGTCGGTGGTTAAAAATACTTGGGATTGAGTACGTTAAATTTCGATAGCGCGTAATTTTTTGACTTTTTGACATTCGGTTATCGCTAATAGGAAGCTTTGTCAAAATCAGGCTGTTGCATTGCTCAACACACCGTATTAGTACATGTATTTTTAAAGGGCTATATACATTATTTTAGCAGCTAAATAAGTTAGTTGGAAATGATTAAATTGTTATAATCGAATTGCTTAGTTATGGTTATTGATTTTTTTATTACAGAACTGTTATTAATGAATCGTTGAATTATTTTTATTGAATTACTAGTTTCTGCAAGCGGCTTCACCCCGAGGTGAAGCAAAATGAATGAATGGGCCGCTTGCAGAACTTTTTATCCATCACTTTTTATCCCGAGGCATCATATTCCCGTAATAGAAAGTATCCTATGTGCTAGTTCTGACTATATTCTACTAGCTGACCCGGCAAACTTTGTTTTGCCATAAAAACACCAAACATTCATCTACCCTACCCTACCTACCCTACCTACCCTACCTACCCTACCTACCCTACCTACCCTACCTACCCTACCTACCCTACCTACCCTACCTACTCTACCTACCCTACCTACCCTACCTACCCTACCTACCCTACCTACCCTACCTACCCTACCTACCCTACCTACACTACCCCACCTAGAAAAAAAACCTTCACATAAACCATCTACTAAATAGTCCGAACAAAGCCTAAACATTTGGTTTGGATAGGTGAGCCCGTTCTTGAGTTATAAAATTACAACGAAAAGTGGCATTGATTTTTATATACAGAAGATCTATGTGCCGAATTTCATGCAGATCCATCCAGCCGTTTGAAGAAGTTACAAACATACAAATACACACACACATTCACAAACTTTCACCTTTATAATATTAGTGTTAATATGATTTTCGTTAATATTAGTTATAGTAATTTGTCCGTCTGTGTTTGTTCTATGTGAATTGTAAATTATTAATATCTTATGTTATTTTATAACTATTAAATCTCTGCACGTGTTGGCTCAAACTTTAAGTGCAGAGTGTAATTGCAATAAATAAATAAAAATATATGTTATAAAGACTTTTCTCCATTTTCACAAATGAGGATTCCCAAAACATATCCAGCAATAGGTCTACAAAAGAGGCACATTTCACAACATTCACAAAGAGGAGGCTTGGTTTATGTTTCAGCAACAGGAATGTTCTAGGCGTTAGAATGACATATTAAGCTTTAGAAAGAGTCTATCACGCAGGCACTGTTGAGTAACAGAGGACAGAGATAATTATCTACAAAACTGACCTATATAAAATAGAATGAAAAAAACCGGCCAAGTGCGAGTCGGACTCGCGCACCGAGGGTCCGTACAAACCTCAGCTTAAAAGTATTATAGACCTGAGTATTTGATATGAATTTCAATTTAATACCTCTACGCGTTCATGAGGAAAGGGGCAATAAGTTTAAAATTATTATAATATTTTTATTATATGATGTAACAAAAAATTTACGGTTTTCGAAATTTTTCTTTTGTGTTATAAGACGTTACTTCGTACCAAATTTCAAGATTCTGAGTTCACGGGAAGTACCCTGTAGGTTTTGATTCCCTTGCGAGTGTCGAAAATTTGCGGCATAAACGGCTGTATCTTTTGATGGCGTTGGCTTAGATTTTTGCACAGCTTTAAGGGACAGTAGACCTTAGTATTTGATATAAATTTCAGCTTGAACGCGTGGATAATCCACGCGTTCCTGAGAAAAAGGGTTTTGACAGACAGACAGACAGACGGACAACAAAGTGATCATATTAGGGTTCCGTTTTTTCCTTTTGTGGTACGGAACCCTAAAAACATTTATTTGACATAGACACAACACAACATCAAACACACACAGGGTAAAAGGCAAATAAAATACAAGAGTCAAATACTAGAGTAAAAGACACAACACAACATCAAACACACACAGAGTCTAAAAGACAAGTACAGTAAAAAAAGTACAAAAACAAATTGCGCTGAGCGTGCCCATACCGAAAGGGTTACCAACTCAGTAATTGCTGGGCATCATACACCCAGCAAAAATTTTAGGTGTGTCATGTGTAGTAAAATTTCAAGCTGATAAAATGACATAAAAACAATATACTTACAACCACAAAAAATTTGAAGAGTAAGGCATAATCCGTTTTATTCACGTCCGAACTGGATCTGACCTTGATGATTATGACTCTGTGGTATTCATCAGTCAGAGTTGGCACCAATGCGAAGAGCCTTGGAAGGAAAAAATATAACAAATTAATTCAATGTCAATAAAGTCTAAACAGTATTCTGCTAATTCTTTTTAATTCAATGGCTACTAACCCTTGGCCAGTAGATGGCATCATAACCAGAGATCGGATTAGGTAGAGTATATTTATATAAATTAAGTAACATTTAGTCGATAATAGGTACCTCCTCTAAAATGTCGGAATTATAAACACGCCAATTAAATACTGTGATTAAAAAAAAATTCAAATTACTTGAAATTGCAAATTACTTATTGCGCTTTGAATATATTTGAAGTAAATTATTACATTGAAGTATCATATTATTAGGTTTTCAGACTTCATAAGAATTAATTTTATATGTAAAACAAAGCTCTAAAACACAATGAATAATAATGCTTAAATATAAATTGTTCAAATGTTTTCAAAGCACAATAAGCACAATTTCTTAAATCCCGGGATTTAATTGTCAAGTTTATAATTCCGACATTTTAGAGGAGGTATCACCGACTCGTTTGTTACTTACTTTCTCGAACTTTATACTACATTTGAAATAATATCAGAAAAGGGAATGCCCATTTTGTAATGGAACTTGGGCCCCTTTGAAAAAATGGTTGTATATTGATGAATTTGGTTGTATATTGTAGAAAAAACACGTTATATTCATAATTAGAAATCATATTTTATTTATTTTGTGGGGTTCACGAGAAGTTTCTGTTCTTGAAATGAACCCTCATTACAATGCAATAAGGTGCATACAAATGTCCAAGTGAAGAAACCTGATCTGTTGTTGTCTGTAGATAAAAAGTAAAGGACACGGATGGAAAAAAACACAAAATAGAAATCCTAATATTGGATAATATTGAAATCGCAGACACGATACCTCATACAGGGCCTGTGTATGGGCAATCTACTTTCTAAAATTCTTTTTTACAATCCGTTCAACCGATTTTGAGTTCTATCCCGTAAACATAAGGATGGCATGAAAAGCATAAACCTATTACCAAAACCAACTGTTTACTACAGCTGCCATTTGTCATATCACCAACACAATAGAAGTCAAAATCGGTTGAACGGGCTGTAAAATGGGATTATTTAAATTTCTAATCTATACCAATATTATAAAGAGAAAAGATTTTTTTGTTTGTTTGTTTGTACCGAATAGGCTCCGAAACTACTGGACCGATATTAAAAAATCCTTCACCAGTAGAAAGCTACATTATTCCTGAGTGACATGGGATATTTTTTATCCCGAAAACGGGTCCTGTGGGGTCGTCCACGGGAGTGAATCCGCGGGGAACAGCTAGTGTTATCTAAAATGGTGTATAGGTAAATATACTCTACCTATTCCGATCTTTGATCATAACATCACAGCTGTATTCCTCGAAAGGTAAGGCAGAGGTTCACATTTCGCCAATAATGTGAAAGTCCAATGCAATAAGAGGAGAGCTTATTGTCACCAATCGTGCACGTATCTAGATTCCAGGCTGCGATCTGACAAATTCCAGATACAAACCCGAAAAGACGTTGTCCAACCTGATAGTCCAACCCATTACCTTATCTTCAGCAATAGCGCTTTTTTAGGGTTCCGTACCGGTAAAACGGGACCCTATTACTAAGACTCCGCGATCAGTCCGTCTGTCTGTCTGTCCGGCTGTCACCAGGCTGTATCTCATGAACCGTGATAGCTAGACAGTTGTAATTTTCACAGATGATGTATTTCTTTTGCCACTATAACAACAAATACTAAAAACAGAATAAAATAAATATTTAGGTGGGGCTCCCATACAACAAACGTGATATTTATGCCGTTTTTTGCTATAATGGTATGGAACCCTTCATGCGCGAGTCCGACTCGCACTTGGACGGTTTTTTTTGTTGGGACAATCCCACCGCACTATTTTTGAACCACTGAAACTCCTGAAAGCCAGAATCAACAGTGGCGACCAACAGAAAAGCACCGAGGCAATGAAGCTCGACGAAGTCCCGGAGAATGAATTTAACTGTCTTGGATCCCGCAACGAAATTTATCAGAATAGAATAACGGAGGAGTAGGAAAAATAATACAAATTTCCACTACCCTCCATACCAAGCAGGAGACAGAACAAACAAGACCAAGAGGCAGAAAGGGTCGTTTACAACTGGGATAAGCCCAGTTGCCTAGCACCACGGATAAGAATTAGCATTAATATTAATGGGTTCTAACATTGTGAGGCAGCTCACAATGTTAGAACCCATTAATATTATTAATATATTTGTTTCCAATAATAGGTATGGCAAAAACGCTTGAACGCACGGAAATTTGTTCTAGTTTCCACAAGGTCCGTATAGTAAACAACTTCTGATGCAGCCTGTACATTATTCAACATAAAATTACGTTCACTCTGCCAAATAATTTACTCCCATAAGATATGATGTGCAGATTGTACATATTCGCAGTCAGATGTAGAACACTGGATAGGCAACGAGGTTGAAGGAAAATAATTTACTTTTAAAGTTACCATGCCCTGTGAGAAATTGGGAAACACCATTGTGTTGCCCAATTGCTGGCTGGAGGTGGATAACTATCCACTTCCAGCCAGCAATAGCGCTTGCGATCAGAAAGAACCAGTCATAGACAGACAGTAGGTGGAATCAATAGTCCTCAATGGTGCAGGTCAGGGGCGTAGCTAACCCCTTTTCAACCGTATAAATGATACGGAGCCCCCGAGCTAAAGGGCCCCCGACGAGTGGAAATAAAAGTTTGGAAAATGTAACCCACAGTACCAAATACCTTTTGATGAGACGTACGATTTTTTTTAAACCAGAGAAAAGCCCATCAGCTAAAAAAAGTTTGGAATACGAATTTGGATGAAGACCCCGTGGATATGTTTACAGTGATGAATATAGGGATGATGACTAAAAAATATTTTTAGTCCCTCAGATTTCCAAAAAATATTGGACACGTATTTATACTTTTGTATTTTCACGTAGTTTTAACAAAAAAATATGACGTAACAGTGCGTTAAAATATCGCATGACGTCATGCCTTGGTTCACGGTTACGTCACAAGCCCCTGCTCCCGAACTATGATGCGCTGTATCTTGGTGAATTTTTATTGATTTGAAAAAGCAAAAAATACGTATCCAATGTTTTTTGATAATTTAACCGGCGGACTAAATAGAATTTGCTGTGTCGTACACCGTCATCATCCCTATTATACAGTTAGAAAGGGGATGAATACCGATAAGAAACCTGATAGATATAGTGGAAAAAGCAGACACACAGTCCAACGATCTCAAAAATAGGGATAAAGGTAATGTTAATAAAAGTGATGATTAAACACAGTTGGCAAGTGTAGGAGTATACCACTAGGAACCTCCGGGTCTGTCAAAGATTTAAGAATGACACTTTTGTCAAATGCCTAAAGAATTATGAAAGTAATCTACTAACCCTCTCGAGAACTTCGGCTTACATATACAAATAAGCAGTGGATTGGAACCCTCAGTTGAAAGGCTGACCTGTCAAACCTGGCGTTGCACCGTGTTGGCATATAAACGACGAGCATCGGAACCAAGTGGAGCGAAAAGCTCGAGACCGATTGCGGTGGACGAATACCGTGGACGCCCTATCCCTATCTTGTAACAATTATAAATGGCATACTTATGTTAGCGACATCTGGTGCCCTTTTGCCAAACAATCATCGATCAGACGGCGCTGACATATGTATGGCATTGATAAACGTATCAATAAAATATATCCTATTTGTGTGAAATAATTTTATTCAATGAACACACAAATTCAACATATAAAATAATAAATTATTAAATTCTTTTCAAATTAGTTACATAAAGGATCACTGACCATACAAGAGGTCAGTGTAAAGGATACTTTAGAAAATGCGTCTATGGTTTAAAATAAAACGTTCAAGGTCTGTGGTTGAGATGACTGTCAGATTCTTTTTACAAGAGTGCACTTGAGGTCAATGGTACCTGAGAATTTTCTTAACCTAAAATAAATAAATATCTTTGATGTTAGGAAGGACAAAGCTGGCTAGCGTCAAAATGAAAGAACCAATCGTTCGGTAGGCGCTGGCTCCAAATGTCTCCTTAGGAGTATCCTAGATTATAAATAAATTAAGTAAATAATGGTCAACTAGCCGACATAACTACAGCAGGTTTCGAACACTCCTGATGATATAATTTACAATAGTTTGAAGACAGCTACACAGGATAACGGTAGTGTTTGAGAAATCATATCTCCAGTATTGGGAATTGATGGCAAATTCCTTCTGAAATGTTTATATCTATATTTCGAACATCAAGAAATTGTGATGACGGACTGTGCTCGATGAATTAAATTATTTGACCAAACTGTGTGACTTTTACTTCAATCAACTTCATGTGAAATCATCCCTGCTATAGTCTCATGCAGAATACCTACCCCTGAGCACGCTGGTGAGTAAAGGTGAAAATTCTACCTTACAATCTTACCGACATAGATTTCAAAATGAGTAAGACTTACCCTCTTTCCAACATTGACGCAATATCACTTTCGAGAATATTTATCGTTTCAAAGTAATTCGGCATCAGCGTTCTTAGTGTGCATATTTTGTCTATTTGTTTCTTTGTTCTTTCGAGAGAACCTTTGCACGTTATTAAGGATCTCTCTATGTATGGTTTACCTGAAATAGATATAAGGAAAAACATTAGTTTATATATCTAAGTAGTAAACAGTTGTAATCTTTGTAAGTTCTTAGAAAACTAAAGAGGTCGGAAGCCAGGAAAATAATTGGCACCATTAATGAATATTATGCTATTATTTTGTACTAATAACACCATATAATGTCAATTGCGTGTCTCTGAAGGGGTAACCAGAGACATACTCGTAGATAGCAGATCTGAGTGTTCACTATTTGTGTTTTATGTTATACTAATGGCCTGCTACGACTTGGCCCACGTCATTAAGAATTTATAGTCTATAACCATCTGGAATAATGTAACTATCAAATGGTGAAATACTTTTTCAAATAGAAATAGTCATTCCAGTGAGAATTAACTCACAAAATCGGGCTCTCTCTTTAAAATGTTATTTAAGACTTGGCTTCATAATTCGAGAGATAATTTCAATCTAATGCCACCAACTCAATAGGGTAGTTGACAAAAATATATATTTAGTTCGTCAGTTAGATATCCTAAAAATATTGGACACGTATTCCTTCTTTTGCCACGTAAAAAAAAAATACGACGATACAGTGCGTTGAAATACCGTCTGACGTCACGGTGGGCTACTCTTTACACTGACAAAGTGACGTCACAAGCCTCCGATCCCGAATTTTGATGCGCTTTTTCTTTATCAATTTGTATTGATTTGATGAAGTCAAAAATACCGGTCCTTAAAAATCTTACTGTTACTTACTGTTACTTAAAGGAAAAATCTTATTGTCTAACTAAATAGAATTATAATTTTCCTATCCAGTCAACTTGAAAAACACACGACATATTTTTTTTTCATTCAAGTAGTATTTCGTATTTAATTCAGTACATTGATTTTACAAAAACCCTTGACAAGAAATACTTATTATTTTTATTTTAGTTATTTGAATTAGCAAGTTTTTTTTTTTTTTTTGAAACTAGTCATACTGGCAGTCACTAAGTCAGTTTTTTTTTAAACTTGCATAAACGAACATGGCATCTAGTACGTATATATTTTTTTACAGATTTTTATATTTAAGTTTAAGTATAAAAATAAATTCTATCTTGTAAAAAAAATAACCAGTCAAGTCCAAATGTGGCTGGTGGTCTAGCTGTTTGTATAAATTTGTGAGTTTCGAGCGAGAGAAATCTATAAGGACGGACCCACGTTACAGGAGTCATTCCTAGTGTAGGGCAACTTTTTACCCGACTGCCGAAGGAGGGTAATGGGTTTATCATTCTATGTATGTATGTTTGTTCCTATGTGGCGTTCTAGACTCCAAACGCGTTGGCCGATTTTGATGATTCTTCCGTCGATCGATTTGTCTTTACCTTGTGAGTTTCACTGGCTACATTAAAATTGTTAAATAGAAAAATGGCGGCTGAATGGAGCCATATTGTGGGGACCCAATTTTTTTTTCATCCTTGCCCATCGTGTGGGCTATCAAAATAAAAGGATTTAAGAGTTGATGTCAATAACTATAAAACACTTATAAAATGCACCTCATTCGCCATAATTTTTTTTTAACTTAAAAGTTATAAATAAATAAGCTTATTAAAAACATCGAAAAAGCCGATTGCTTAAGAAGCGAACTAAAAAGACGTAAACAAGAAGAAAATCATGCCGTACATCTAGTTTTAGTCAGCCAGCTCGCGAATATGTATCCTCCGACTGCACAGTATGATTTTCTTCATGTTTACGTCTTTATTATTTTGAATTAACTTTTTATAATACTATACCTGTTTATTTGCTGACCTTCGGTTTCTATAAAGCTTCTTACGTTAGTCTACGAGTATTATCTAATCTCATGTCATGTCAAATTATTTGATTGGCAATTTTTGTTTTCAAAAAAGCCACTAAGCATGAGCGGGATTAGGCTGGATATTTCTGAGGCATGTCAGGTGAAAACATAAAACCAGTCAAGTGCGATTTGGACTGGCGCACGCAGTGTTCCGTACCATTATCGCAAAAAACGGCAAAAAAATCGTTTAGTCTACATTTGACAGATTCTACTTTTGACATCATAGTCTATTTTTGACAGATTCTACTTTTGACATCATAGTCTATTTTTGACAGATTCTACTTAGGACAGATTCTACTTAAGTAGAATCTGTCCTAAGTAGAATGTGTCAAAAGTAGAGTTTGTCATATGTAGAATCTGTCAAAAGTAGAATCTGTCCTAAATAGAATCTGTCAAAAATAGACTATGATGTCAAAGGTAGAATCTGTCAAATGTAGACTAAACGAAAAAATCACGTTTTTTGTATTATATTATTGTGTTTTATATATATTTTATTCTGTTTTTAGTATTTTTGCGACAACAGAAATACATTATCGGTGAAAATTTCAACTATCTAGCTATCACGGTTCATGAGATACAGCATGGTGACAGAGAAACAGACAGATGGACCGTGGAATCTTAGTAATAGAGTCTCAATTTTACCCTTTTGGTACCCCTAAAAACAGTCAGACATACTAAATTTCGCATCTATAACTTCAATCTTCTGAACATATACAATTTTAACTCGGCGATGTCTTTGTTTTGAAGATATTTAAGAAAATTTTATACGGGTCTTAATATCAGCAATAAATGCCAAAAATAATATTTGTGGAATTTTGTTTTTTCTGTCACGGAGGATGTTTATACGCGGTTGACGCAAAAACGACTGCACGAAATTAGATGCGGTTTTCAATATTGTATTATTGCTGGTCTAACTTAAAATATGGTACTTGTTTATTATATTACTAGCTGTGCCCGCGGCTTCGCTCCCGTCATCTGCCTGCCAACCCTACCATACTTACCAGCCTGCCTGCCTACTCCACATACTCAAAAAAACTTTTTACAAAAAAATACTACCGACTTCCAAATAAAACTACAATGTGAAAAGTAACTTTATTTTTGGAAGTCGGTGTCTTTCGTAGGTACCAATTTATTGCGTTATGGACACCGACTTCCAAAAATAAAGTTATTTTTCACTTTGTAGTTTTTTTTGGAAGTCGGTAGTATTTTTTTGTAAAAAGTTTTTTTATTTTTCACTTTTTAGTTGTACCTACCTAATAGGCAAGTTGTTTAGTAAGTTACCTACTCGTATAACGCCAGAATATATTACCCTAATATCATGAAACATGAACATAACCGGTGAAATGAGAGATCTGCGTACCCCTTAAGAGCGTACTGGCGTGATGTTATGTTATGAAATGGTATAAACAACAAACAGACATGCGATTGCAGCAATCCCGAGAGATTTGCCGTTATTTATTGAAGAGTTCTGTTGTATATCTTCGAATTGCTTCGTCAGTCCTACACCAAATTAAAATGGGACCAATTTCGGAACATACTCTTTCAAACAAAAAAAGATTTTTTGAAATCGGTCCACAACTGACGGAGATATCGGTGAACACTGAACATACTCAAAAAAAAAAATAATAACATACATAATGTCGAACATAGAACCTCCTCCTTTTTGGGAAGTCGGTTAAAAAATATACGTAC
Source organism: Orthosia incerta (assembly GCA_948252205.1). Lineage (NCBI taxonomy): Eukaryota > Metazoa > Arthropoda > Insecta > Lepidoptera > Noctuidae > Orthosia > Orthosia incerta. The sequence continues at coordinate 25,428,470 of OX411756.1, read as the reverse complement.
TACATACCAATTATTTTTTTCTAGGGTCATTCTTTCGCGTAAAATCTTAACACCGCGATTCAGATAATGACTTTAAATGCACAACGCCATCTATCGAATAGCAGGTTCAACTGTCCGAGTAACCGAATTGCGTGAGCTGTGATAATTTTACTTCTTGAACACTTTAAATTCATCTAACTTTTGATAGAGTGAACCGATTGTGATGAAACAAAAACTAAGTAATTCTTCAAGATACGTACAATTTTTATGTATAAAAGTTATCTACATTGGTTTCGTACATTTCACGTGATGCGTGCACAAATAAACAGACAAACAGACAAAAATTCCAAAAATGCTAGAAATGGGTTCTGTTGGTTATCCTTTAACACCCTGGCTATTTTTTTTGGATTTTTTTTCGATGTACAAAACATATTTTTCTACAGATTTATTATATGTATTGATGATTGGATGAATTCTTTTAATTTAATTTAATTATTGAACAAGGGAATCGTGAGCTGAATTTGACTTACAGGGGCCTCACTCTATCATCTCAACACTATCTTGATTCTCCTGTGAAAAAAGAATAGTCCTGGGGGCTAACATAAGCGGTTAGAGCAAGGTTATCTCCACTGTGCGAAAGGGACAGATCTATACAATTCAAAAAGCTCTGTCCTGTTTTATAGTCATACCATGACCATTTTGAAAACTCACGTTCACCGTTTCGCTTATAGTTTTGACATTTCAGAGTGACATGCCCCAGAATATAATTAGGGTTCCGTAGATCATTTCCTGATTTAGGCCCTACAACACTCGACTCTTAATTGGCAATTCCTACTTATTTGACACATAATGTAATCTCTTCCCGAATCTCTTCAAAGTTAGAGTGAACAGGCTTCGTCTGGGTAAGCTTATTCCATCGTCGACTCTGTCTCTGTCACCTCTGACCTAGACTAAAGCAAACCCATCACAAATAAAAAAAAAAAACCGTTTACACTATTTCCATACGGATCCTTAATCAGAACTGATGTCATGATTAACAATTAAATTCTTACTATATTTTCTTGTAGTTATTATAATTAGAAGCTAAATTAAAATAATAAGTCTTGTTTTCAAGTTTGTATGTCACGAAGCCAAAAAGAAGCAAATTGCTATGCCTTTATGTTTATTATGATTATTATAATAAGGCCTTAAATGGCTTGTGAAGTAGTTTAATAGTCTAAATGGACTTTAGCACGTTTAAACAATCTGTTTCATAAGGTTAAGCCCCATAATAACATTGCCTTGCAAAATGTCGCGCACGTAGTAGTTAGGTATGTAGTTCTGTAAATTGCATATTGCTAGGCAGTCTTAGTACCTATCTACATAGTTTATAAGTGACTTATAAGTCGCTTGATAGCTTATTTATGTTTGATCTTATTTATAAAAATCCCTCAGGTGTCACTAAGCAGATTCTTAATTCGAATTGACTATAGGGCATTTTAATTCGAATTTTCTAGAGAATTTTAATCTGCTTACCAGTTGCAAATTAGTGCGGTGATGTTTGTAAATAAGGGTGATTATAATTAGGATTAGACTTATTAAATTATTGCGCTACTGTAATAATAGGGATGTTTCCTGGGTAGAAAAAGCAGCCAAGTGCGAGTCGGACTCGCGCGCGAAGGGTTCCGTACCATTACTGCAAAAAACGGCAAAAAAATCACGTTTGTTGTATGGGAGCCCCACTTAATATTTATTTTAAACTGTTTTTAGTAATTGTTAATATAGCGGCAACAGATCATCTGTAAAATTTTCAACTGTCTAGCTGTCTATTAATTAAATTTCGAACTGGCTTACAAAAAACAAAAGAACACTTTAACGCAACAATTATTGTTGTTCGTCATTGATTTTGACAAAATGTGTTCTAGTTACTACTTAGTTTAAATTTCCGCGCATTATTTGAGAAAAGTACTATACAAGCCTTTGCCACAACTAGGCATTGATGGACTTACGTATGAGTGCCTCGGCTTCGCCTCGGCCCACATTAACACATTCGTCCATCAATGCCACTTTTGCTGACCGCTGCAGTAATGTACAATTTTTGTCATCTACCGTATTATAAGAAACAATTGTCTTATTCATCATCTTCCTGCCTCGTTGACAACGGCAGGCTTATTACGTATCTTTTGCAAGAGCAAAACGATAGCGATTTTTGCGCAATAATTGCTCTTCAATACAGATTTTTTTGAGTTGTTGGCGGTTTTCTTTGAAATAAGTGCATTTGACAAACAGCGAGCGATTAGCAAACTATTGTGTAGGACCTACCATACCTACACTGCAGGTAATTCCGACTTTTATGACATAAAGCGTTTGATCGCTATCGTTTTGCTCTTGCAAAAGATACGTAATAACCCTGCCGGTTTTCTTCTTCCATTCCTTTCTGCCAACCATCACGCTATTCCTTTTTAACCCTTGACGGAATAATAGAGGTGTTATAAGTTAGAAGTCTGTATCTGTCTGTGGCATCTCTCCTAAACAGATCAACCGCTTTTCATTTTGTTTTGTTTGAAAGATGCCTTTATCGAGCTACGTTTGATGAAAATCGGTTTAGCGATCCTAAATTTATGGACGTTTTACTATTTGAATCGGGGTGTTTTCGGTGTACCTTGTCATAAGTATGTGTTCAATAGATTGTCGATCGAAGCGTGTCTACTACTAGATAAATTAAGGCATAATAATCATCAGCGTTTTTAATGTGCTCACTGCTGGGACACTGGTCACCTCTCTGTGAGAGGGAATGGGCCGTAATCCACCACGCGGGCCCAATGCAGGTTCGTGGATGCCACATGTATTAACTCAAAATTTGCTAAGATCAAATTATTAGGAAAATGGTCTAATGTAACATATATTTTTTTCAAAATATTACGACAAGCCGTTTAGACGTGATTCTCATTTTAAAATCAGCTACTCAAGGGTATCTGCGCCTTAATAAAGAAAGAAAAATGTTTCTTTCGAGTGATATGATATCAGGGATAACAATCGCCAAAAGTCCAAAATTTTCGGGACTCGTGGACTGATCAATAACGTATGTCATGTCAATCCCATTATTTATTAATTTTTTTGTTTACGGGGGACAACCATTAAAAGGCGCCTAGAATTTTGGGGAGAAAGACCTGCAGCCTTATTGCGTAATGAAGTCGGCAAGGCAAGGGGCAAAGAGTATGAACAATCGACCAATCACATAGGAGGAAATCCACATCACGTCTTTCATCTCGCCATGTCATTGGTCGATTGTTAATACTATTTGCACTTTGCCTTGCCGAATTCATTACGCAATAAGCTGTAGGGAATGTGGGATTCTTACCTCACTAAAACAACCCCGATGATAACTATCAGCACGTGGAACTCCGTGACCTCTTATATAACGCCCTGAACCTCCTTTGTGCAACGCATGTTAGGGAATATCCCTGGGGAGACTAAAAAGCGCCTCCCCTAAGCCTCGCTTTGCACGGTGGCACGTGATAACTGTGCCACACTGGGTGGACAGAGTACCCAATCTGAGCACCCGTCACCCCAGAGTCCCGCCTGCCTATGATGCAGACGGGATTTCAGAGTTTTTTGCGTCGAGGTGTTAATCCCATTAATTAGTGACTTTGACAATCATTATCGCTGCTAAAATGTTATTATGTCTAGGTTATCATGTTTAACACTAAACTTTTGCTTACATTTCTAGAAGTATTTATATTCTTATAGTTAAGTTTGGAGAAAGCAGTGGTGGCCCAGTATTAACGGCCGCGACTTTCTAGTTGTAGGTCGTAGTTTTGAACACAGACAGGCGTTTACTTTGTATAAATTATTTTTCAACACACTTGCTCATAAAGTGGCTCTCATTTCACCGCAATTAGGCACATAATGATACCTGTTACTTGTATCTAACTGTGATTTTTTCATTGCTATTATTCACAAGTGAGTTATAGAGTTTTTTTTTGTTAATTTATTGGTTGAGTTGCTTTGTTCTTAAAAAAGTTTCGGTACAAATAAGATCGTGCTCAATAGTACAAATAAATTAATGTACCTATTGCTTGCTCATTTCATGCAACTTCGTATTTAAATAGATAACTTCAACTTGTACGTGTTTAATAAATTAAACTTTCACTCAAATATAAATTTTATTTGCTCTGTAATTAAGAAAAAATTTAATTCCCTATTTTGTACGTAGCTAAAACACTATCCACGAAAAGCCAAAAAAAATAAACCTCATCCTTTTAGTCTATGGCCGATCACCATTGTTAAATACGCGCGCATAGGAAAACTGATTAATTTTGCCCGCCATTGTGAAAAAAAATCACAACTCGTTTTTACTGTTGAAAATGATTATTTGGAATTATTTCCTTCACAAGTGTGTTGAAAAACGTCGTATGATACACGTGTGTATTGATGATTACCGTCCTCGGCTCTCTTAAGACCCTCACCTACGGCTCGGGTCTCAATGGCGCCTCAGCGGTAATCACCAACATTGCACACTTGTACCATAATGTACTATAATTACCAATGCTCTCAAAACGATGAAGGCAAACATCGTGAGGAAACCGGCATGTCTTAGAACTAACAATTTGAAGACATTTGACATCGACCAACTCGCACTGGGCCCGCGTGGTTGATTACGGCCGACTCACAGAGACGAGGCCTGCACGTACAACGGACCAAATGGGAGTCTAAGTGCGGAAAAGGGGGCTATTCTTGTTAAGTTTAGGTAGGTACTTACTGAAATCTCTTTTGATTAAGTGCTCCTGCGATTTCACCCATTTATCTATAATTTCGATTGCTTGTTCTCTATTGGCTTTATTTTCAAAGTTAAGTTCTTTTCTTATTTCTTCTACCACTTCAGGCCCATATTTTATTAGCCCATTCTCTGGTTCTGATATCACATAATCCATTTTTAAGGGTATAAATTTTTCACTTTCAAACTAATCTTCAGTATAAAAATATAAAATAACGCTGCCGCCACCACTTTTATCTGAAATAACCAGAAATGTATGGTTAAAAAATGCAGCTGTCATCGCTCAATAAAACACAAAATGTTAACAAATGCAAATTACTGGTTTCAGATTATAATGTTCGTTTTTAAAATAAACATTCAAAAGATACAATCTTTAAAAGATGTAATATTTATGTAAATATTGCTTTTAACACTGGAAAGTATTAATAACTGGACTGAAGTCCAGTATAATAATAATTAAATAGTATTATATATATATACATATGTATAGTTATACAATTGCAATCAACCTAAATAAAAAACACATACTTTAGAAAAAATCTGTCTTATTAGTAAAAACTTAAAATAATAATGACTCTAAAGGTCTATCCACACATATCAGGGCCGTGCCAGGGACGTGGACGGACCGTGCCCCGTCAGGTGCTCAAAAAATATCGTTGTGTACATTTTATATGAACTCGTTCACACGTCCGGGCCAGTGACAGAGCTTCAATGACTGGGCCCGGCCCTGTCACGTCCCGGGCACGGCCCTGATAAAGACTATAGATATATGTGGAAGTATAAGATATGTGTGGATAGACCTTTATTCCCAAAGCTGCAGTTACTAATATTATACCTAAATAATAATATGACTTAACTAAATCTTTTATTTTCAAATTGTCTAAGTTTGTTTCTACTTACAATTTGAAAAACAAAAGCAGTCCAACTTTCATAAAGAACTTGATTTAAGCATATTAAAAAAGAAATATACAACCACATTTAAAAATTATTCATATTTTCATACGTTACTTTATATCTTTAATTATTTTTAACAATTAGTTGTGTTTATGTATACGTTATTTTAAAGAAATAGATTTAAAATTTCATTTCATTTCAAACTAACCATATGTATAAAGAAATCCATGAAAAACCCATTGAATTATCACATTTATCACTCTCATTTTATACGAGTATAGCCCATACACAAAATATAAATAAAAAATATGAATTACAGTAAATATACCAACCTTGCAACGATGTCAATCCTGCCAGACAACTGGCTTAGCACTAGACTTACTACCGTAAAAGGATACGTTGCAACCATTATTAAATAACACTAAGTTAACCTACAGACTGGGCGACCCTGGAGCAACTTTAAGTCGCCGAATGTGGAGCGCAATTTTAAAACAGATGCAACTGAAGGCCAATTTTTTTTTTTATTGATAGGCTCGTGCTTGACCACTATCTCACCTGATAGTAAGCGATGATATGTTCGACGATGTAGCACACTTGCCTAGAAATAAACTATTCACTCTTGACTTAAAGACTCCCAGGTTGTAGCTATCAGGAAATACAGACTCCAGCAGGGAATTCCACTTCTTAGCTGTATAAAAGTATTCCCAAAACGTTTGGTGCGTATGGTTGGGATGGCCACCATGTACCGATGACGCATCGCCGTACGTCTTGTAGTCCGATGATGGAACGAGCTAGGAGGCATTAATTCATGCAATTGCATCGCACTCTCCCTGAAATGTAACCGATAAAAAACCGACAGACTGGCAACTTGGCGCCGATGTTCAAGAATCTTAGAGCCTAGTCCCGTTTAGGCCCGTTTTTCGATCGCTTGATACAAGTTGAGCAAAAGGAGCTCGTGGCTAAATAATAACAGCCGCGCGGGTCGATCATCAAGGTTAAGCAACGCTTGGCGAGGTCGGTCCGTGGATGGGTGACCATTCCAACATACCGAGTTTCCTCCGTGCCTCGGCAAGCACGTTAAGCCGTTGGTCCCGGCTGTTATTTGAAGATCTTTGACAGTCGTTACGGGTAGTCAGAAGCTTGAGATCTGACACCAGTCTTGCCAAGGGGTACCGTGTTACCCAGTTACTGGGTTGTGGAGGTCAGATAGGCAGTCGCTCCATGTAAAAACACTGGCACTTAGATAAATCCGGTAAGACTGGCAGCCGACCCCAATATAGTTGGGAAAAGGCTAGGCAGATGATGATGATACAAGATGAGCAACTGATGTCAATGCGATCTAATTAATCAACCTACCCTTTTACCAACGATTTTGAGGCCGGCTTCCTGTCTTACCAGATGCTGCTGAATACCAGTATTTTAAATAGAGAGAGTGAGAGATTGCCTCTCTGACTTCAACAGCTGCACGATTCTTCTTCTAATGACTCGCTACGATTTTTTTAAACTGTAGATAGGGTCGCGTTTGAACACTATCTCACCTAATAGTATACTAGGGTTACCTATGTTTCATCGAAAATAAATTAACAAATTATTGCTTCCCAAACAATTTTCTGCATAATTTCATTCGCCAAATTATTATTGGATAGTATTTAAACGAGCGAAAAAAAAATCAAATTAAAGGTGTAAAAAATACTGAATATGGCTTACTGAAATACTAAGTGGGCGACAAACAGTGGGCGAATACAAATGTTTAAAACAGCGACTTGAAAATATAAGTTTGTCGACAGGGCTCCTTTTTCTGTCTGCAGGGTCTAAAGTAACCTAACATGAAGGAGATGACAGGAGCTAAGTTCGCTCGCTTTGCTCGCTCACTTCAGCTCTCGTCATACCCTTCGAACCTAACCTATCCGTGTCGGGGTGCGCTAAGTTCCCGAGCTCGCTTCGCTCGCTCTTGGACACGAATAAACCCGAACTCCCGCACTGCACAGTGATGTCGCCTCGATAGTTGTTCAGCTATTTTCAAAAGAATAATATGCTAAAATAGAAAAAATAGAACCCCAAATACAATTAAAGTATGTAACAATATTATTACCGCAGCTCACAAAAATCTCCTAAAAGGTATTACTCAAACCGGATAAATAGTTACTTACTTAGTATAATAGTCGCCCATTCAGTATATTTTTCCCTCGGTTAATAATTTCCCATTATTATTTAGCAAAAAATCTCTTCACAAATAATTTTAACGTAAACCTAATGTTTAGCAAGTGAACGTTTAAACAATAACTTGTTTACCAACTAGTACTTTTACCAATTTTTATGTAGTCAAATATTTCGGTTAGAATAACACATATTACACAAAATAAATTGAGCCAAATATTAAGTATCGTCAGTTTTCAATTTACCTTTTCTATTCAGTCAATTGCTAAGTTAATGAAAAAATTCGCATCTATATGTCAGTTGCACAGAATATACAAATTAAATTACAATTTGTAAGTACGATTACTATTTAAGCAACAAAGTCGACGGAGTCGAAATGCCATTAATCTACCATGCAAGTTTGCTTTGCAAAAGAGGAAATCGTTATTTTTACCTATGCAATTTAAAAATTGCATTTTATATTATATAGGTAATTCCTAAAAACCTTATTTTTGCCTTTATATTTTTCGTCATAACAAATCGTTTGACCAAATGTTTACTGGCTAAAGATTGTTTGCTGTAATAATTCATTTAATTAAAGACCAAATGCCTCAATGAAACTATCCTTGGTAATATTCTGCAAAGTAAAAATTTTACCAAATGAAAATGTGCGTACTAAAATTATTCCAAATATTGCATTGGTATAAAATAAGGTTGCTAAAATTTGTTTGGGTAGTGAAATTTTGTCAAAATCTTTTCGGCAAAACGGCAGGCTCCCCTCGCTCACTTCAGCTCCCGTCATCTCCTTCGAACCTAACCTACCCGAGTCGGTGTGCCCTAAGCTCCTGAGCTCGCTTCGCTGGCTCTTGGACTAATTCATTGACCATAATTATCGATTTGCCATTAATCTACCATGCATGTTCGCTTTGCAAAAGAGGAAATCCGGCGCAAAATTGCTATTGTCTATTGCACAAAAAAGTTGCATATTAAAATAAAATTGCATTTTAAATGATATAGGTAATTCCCTAAAAACCTTATTTTTGCCTATACATTTTTTGATATAAAAATCTTGTGACCAAATGTTTAATGTTTAAAGATTGTTTGCTGTAATAAATCATTTAATTACAGACCAAATGCCTTAATGACGCTATCCTTGGTATTATTCTGCCAAGTAAAAATTTTACCAAATGAAAATGTGCGTACTAAAATTATTCCAAATATTGCATTGGTACAAAAGAAGGTTGCTAAAATTTGTTTGGGTAGTGAAATTTTGTCAAAATCTTTTCGGCAAAACGGCAGGCTCCCCTCGCTCACTTCAGCTCCCGTCATCTCCTTCGAACCTAACCTACCCGAGTCGGGGTGCCCTAAGCCCCTGAGATCGCTTCGCTGGCTCTTGGACTAATTCATTGACCATAATTATCGATTTGCCATTGTCTACCATGCATGTTCGGTTTGCAAAAGAGGAAATCCGGCGCAAAATTGCTAATGTCTATTGGAAAAAAAAAGAAAATTGCAAGTTACAAATATTTTGTATTGAATAAATGATTATATTAAAATAAAATTGCATTTTAAATGATATAGGTAATTCCCAAAAAAACTTATTTTTGCCTTCATATTTTTTGATATAAAAAATCATGTGACCAAATGTTTGATGTCTAAAGATTGTTTGCTGTAATAAATCATTTAATTAAAGACCAAATCCCTAATGACGCTATCCTTGGTAATATTCTGCCAAGTAAAAATTTGACCAAATGAAAATGTGCGCACTAAATTTATTCCAAATATTGCATTGGTATAAAAAAGGTTACTAAAATTTGTTTGGGTAGTGAAATTTTGTCAAAATCTTTTCGGCAAAATGTCAGGTTCCCGGTATACTATGACCAGGAGTTGACCATAAGCTCTTAGAGCGGTATCAATTAGAGATCGAATAAGGGACAGATGTATCTGACTTGAATACATCTGTCACTTACTTGATATCAAATTGATACCGCTCTAAGAGCTTATGGTCACCCCCCTGGTCGACGGACCGATTGTCAAATATCTTTATTATCAGCTGAGACTAATGGTTCGCTCGCGTTATAAAATATTTTACTATCCAGAATTTCGATAGAGGATAAGGGATAAAAGACAAGATAATTAAAAAATATGTTTTGAAATTAATTTACCATCACAAGCACAATAAGTTATAATTCAAAAATACAGTAAAAAAAACAAAAAGATGCACCATAATATTTTTTTGCCCATTTTTAATTAATTAACTATTATTTTTACATAGATAGTTATTATAACAAAAACCGCTGTTAACATACACTTATCATAATTTCGTTAATTGAAACGCACACAGGCCTCACACAAGAATTCACATTAGATTTTTTGTGTTGGCATCATCACCACGACTATATTATTAGCAAAACTGTAGCAACTAGAAAAAAATATTGATTAAAGATTGATTAGTGATACATAGTAAACGAGGAAACTATGGCTTTGATAAATCACAAATAACAAAGGAATGTAAATTTTGTATATCATTATTCGTTGAGCTGTTGTTTGAAACCAAAACATTTCGTTCCTCATATTGTTATTTTGTTGCAACACTGTGTCAGTTCGCTGTCATTGAGATTGACAGTTTTGGTGGAGTTGACAGGTGTCACTAGACTGAAAATTGTAACCGACATGGCTAGACGTTATACGGTGTTGATCTGGTATTTTGAAATCGCTTTGTAACCAGCCGATTGATATACGAAATTGTAATCGCTATTCGCGATTGGTGTTGTGCGGCGCCTGTGCATTTGTATTTGTGTATATTTCGCGTGTAGCGAGTAATTTTGTGTCGACAACGTGTCTAGTGGCAGCCGGAGCTTCCGGTCCAGAAAACGTCGGTTATCCTTCATCTTGTCCTAGTACTATAAATATTTTTTCCCTATAATCCTCGACTGGATACTCTTCTCATCAACACCACGAGGACATGGGTAAAAGTAACGTTTATGTACCACTGTCCAATTTTCAGACAGGAACCAATATCTCTAAAGAACAAACCCAAGCGACCGCTGCCATGTACCGTGGTTTCGCGGGTATGGACCTGGTTGGATCCAAGAGTCACAGCGTTGCTATGGGCCCCAGCGTCTGCCTCTTCTGGATTAAACAGCTGTGTAGAAGCAGTTGCAGGTCGATGCTACATAACATTAGCCGCACGCTAAGAAACGCTTGCCGAGCAAGGATGGTTAACTATTAGTCTCCTCAGTGCCACGAACAACATGTTAAGTATTTGGTACCGGCTATATATGTAAGGCCGCCCGTTATATGTATTTTAGTTTTAAGTTTCCTTTTCTATGTTTTAACTTGGTGTACCTACAATACAGCATATATAAATAATAAATAAATATCATTTGTACATCTTTGAAAGTCGTTGTAGTCAGAATCTAGTAAAATCTTACACCAAGGTGTAAGGTGTTACATAATTACTGGGTTGTAAGCGTTTTTTTTATTTTCTTTTTCTTGTTATATTATGCCTATGGTTTGCGCTAAATATAATGATTTTCTTTGTTTCCTTCTTTAGGGGTCAGATAGGCAGTCTCTCATTTTAAAATATGTTTACATACAGACTCCATCTTGTGATTTATATTAATGCACAAACACACAAAACACTAATACAATAATAAAGATAAAAAAATCACAAATAACTGGCACCGGAGACAGAAGAAAACACAGGTGTGTGACAGGGTGTTTAAGTTTTTGCGGGTAAGAAATTTATAGTTAGTAAGTTGTGAATTCGTTTCCTATGTTACACTCTGTGGAAATTTTTGGGAGACCTGCTTAAAAATTGAATTCTTACAAACAACACTTAATATGGGATATAACCGTATGCGGTAGCCATGGCAGTCACTTTGATACTACTCAGCTAGATCCCGTTACACTGAAAACCGACCTTTGCCTTGTTGATGATGCCCGACGGTGTGCCATTGTGTTGAGCAAGTAACAAGACACGGGCTTGACTCAAGTTCTAGTTGAGTCGTTGAGTGTCGCAAGCTATCATGATCAATGGATAATTAAATAATAGTAATTGGCTATATAATTTTAATTGAATTTTAATCTGTGTCTGTTCTTAATAAAACTAGATGATAAATAAATAGGTTGTTATTAAGACTATGGACTAGTAAGTATAAAATAAAGTTATGTTTCAGTTTTAAATTAAATGTTATTTTTAGGGTTCCGTAGTCAAAGGGTAAAAACGGAACCCTATTACTAAGACTTTACGATCCGTCTGTCTCTCTGTCTGTATGTCCGTCTGTCACCAGGCTGTATCTCATGAACCGTAATAGCTAAACAGTTGAAATTTTCACAGCTGATGTATTTCTGTTGCCGCTATACTAAGACATACTAAAAACAGAATAAAATAAATATTTAAGTGGGGCTCCCATACAACAAACGTGATTTTTGCCGTTTTATGCGATAATGGTACGGAACCCTTCGTGCGCGAGTCCGACTCGCACTTGGCCGGTTTTTTTATTTGAGATATGTTTGTTCTTGACTCTAGTCTAGGTCAGAGGTGACAGAGAAAGAGTCGACGATGGAGTGACTATATAGCTATATATTTGGAAAGTGTTTTTCACAAGCTTTTAATTTACCTTCCTTGTTAGTCAGTATATGGGTCAAATCTTGCAACTGAATTTTAAAACAGTTATTCTACACCGCACTTCAGTTATGTTCGTGCCTTCTCTGCATGAGAAGAGATTTTGTCCTGCAGTGGAACAGTTACAAGATGGTATTTTATTTTTATCCCTAACCGAACGGACTGATATGCCTACACGTTTGGCTTCCTAGACTAAGATGAGGACTAAAAACATGGTGCACCGATCCCTATATATAAAATAGATAGAATTTAAACGAGCAAAAATAAATACAAATTAAAAGTGTCATAAATACTGAATATACTGAAATACTAAGTGAGCGACAAACAGTGAGCGAATACAAATGTTTAAAAGAGCGACTAGTAAATAAAAAATGTCGAAGGAGCTGCGTGGGGCTCCTATTTCTGTCTGCAGGGTCTAAAGTAACCTAATATGAAGAAGATGACAGGCGCTGAGATCGCTCACTTCAGCTCCCGTCATACTCTTCGAACCTAACCTATCCGTTTTGGAGTGCCCTAAGTCCCCGAGCACGCTTCGCTCGCTCTAGGACTAATTCGTTGAAAACACGAATACACCCGAAATCACGCGCTGCACAGCGATGTTGTCTCTCCGATTGTTCTGCTATTTTCAAAAGATTAATATGCTAAAATAGAACTTCAAATACAGTTAAAGTAAATGTAATAATATTATTACCGTAGCTCACAAAAACCTCCTAAAACGTATATTATTACTCAAACCAGTTAATAGTCGCTTATTCAGGATATTTTTCGGCTGGTTAATAATTTCCCCCTTAAAATTGCTAAAGGCTAGGATAATAATGTTGATGATAATGATGACGATCGGTAAAAAGTACAATGGAGGAGGTACATTTTGTTGTTGGTACAGTTGGAGTCAGTTTGTTTGGTTGTGCAGGCTATTTTAAATGGCTGATACTAATGACAGACACTGTAATCATTTAAGTAAACATTTGTCAAAGTTACTAAAACATTTGCCTCACGACATCGTTGTAAACGTCATTTTGAAGATCAAGGTTAAATGGGAGCCGTTATGAGGTAAAAGATTTCAAACTGGTTTAACGTGATTTTCTAAAAAGTTGTGAAATTGCTCCCTTTCTCTCTATTTTGGGAGTAGTGGTGGCCCAGAGGTTATGGGCCGCGACTTACAAGTTGTAAATCGTGGGTTTGAGCCCAGGCAGGCATTTTACTTTGTGTAAATTATTTCATCACTACTGCTCTCAAAACGGTGAAGGAAAACATCGTGAGGAAACCGGCATGTCCTAGAACCAAAACTTCGAAGACATGTGACATCCACCAACCCACAATGGGCCCGCGTGGTGGATTACGGCCTATTCCCTCTCAAAGAGAGGAGGCCTGTGTCCCAGCCGTGGGAATATTTATAGGCTGATGATGATGATGATATATAATTTTAATAAAACATCACAGCCGCAGACATATGCAGACTTAATGCCTGAAGCATTAAATACCAAACTAATAATGATTGTCTTTGAACAACCAAAAGTAATCATAATATTATAATAATTTATTTATCTATAATATGTATCAAGGTAGATATAGAGGTCTTCTTTTAAATATGAAATACAAAAAACTATTTAATTATTTAAATAAAAAGACATTTGTGTGTTAGTCGTTGCCACAATAAGTTGCATTTAGTTGCCACCTCTGTAAACCAGGCAACCAGAGTCAACAAAAATAAAGTTGCCCAAGCCACTTGACAATTTATGACGTAACAATTTATTTGCAAAATAATCCACTTTAATTAATATTTACGTGTTGTTCTTATAATGGCATAAGTGCACGACTTTACATAGTAATTCAAGCCTTTGTATCCGGTGTCATAGCAATCGCATTTCTTAGGTGGATTGCAGACGTTTATAATTATGATGGAAAAGAGAACCACTATCATATTTTTTTGCCTAAAGACGTCCACTGCTAAACATAGGCCTCTCCAAGTGTCACCACATTGACCGATCCTGTGCGTGTCATCCAGCGGGTTTCCGCAACCTCAACCAGATCGTAGGTCCACCTATTGGGAGGCCTTTCAACGCACCGTCTTCCGGTAGACCCATAGATATACTATGGGTAGACCGTAGAAAATGACATTCAATAGTATCGGCCTACCACTTGGTTCATTGACGGATCAGCAGCTGAGTGCTCAAAATAATAGCTAGAGACCGGTATGATAGCTATACAAGTATTTTAATTACTCATTGAATCCATTCTTGACCTCAATGAAGTCCGATGGAAATCTATGGATGTCCAAAAGATGCCAATTCATTTTTGTTTTAAAATATGGCAGTGGTGAGAAGTTCTCACCACTGACATATTTTTTTGCCTAAAGACGTCCACTGCTAAACACAGGCCTCTCCAAGTGTCACCACATTGACCGATCCTGTGCGTGTCATCCAGCGGGTTTCCGCAACCTCAACCAGGTCGTAGGTCCACCTATTGGGAGGCCTTCCAACGCAGCGTCTTCTGGTAGACCGTAGAAAGTGACATTCAATAGTATCTGTCTACCGCTTGGTTCATTGACGGATCAGAAGCTGTGTGCTCAAAATTATAGCTTGAGACCGGTATGATAGCTATACAGGTATTTTAATTACTCATTGAATCCATTCTTGACCTCAATGAAGTCCGATGGAAATCTATGGATGTCCAAAAGATGCCAATTCATTTTTGTTTTAAAATATGGCAGTGGTGAGAAGTTCTCACCACTGACATATTTTTTTGCCTAAAGACGTCCACTGCTAAACACAGGCCTCTCCAAGTGTCACCACATTGACCGATCCTGTGCGTGTCATCCAGCGGGTTTCCGCAACCTCAACCAGGTCGTAGGTCCACCTATTGGGAGGCCTTCCAACGCAGCGTCTTCTGGTAGACCGTAGAAAGTGACATTCAATAGTATCTGTCTACCGCTTGGTTCATTGACGGATCAGAAGCTGTGTGCTCAAAATTATAGCTTGAGACCGGTATGATAGCTATACAGGTATTTTAATTACTCAATTAATCTGTACTTGACCTCAATGAAGTCTGATGGAAATCTATGGATGTCCAGAAGATGCCAATTCATTTTTGTTTGAAAACTGATGGGCAGTCTGATACAGTTGGTGGCATCAAATCTATGATTGAACTAGGATAAGATAATTATATAACTAAGATAATTAAGGCGCAGATACCCTAGAGTAGCTGATTTTAAAATGAGAATCACGTCTAAACGGCTAGTTGTAATTCTTTGAAAAAAATATATGTTTTATTAGACTATTTTCTTAATAATTTGATCTAAGCAAATTTTGAGTTTTATTTGTATAACATAGTGTAATTAATTTGTAAAGTTATGTCTAAAACGGACAAAAATACGACAATCACACCAAAACCGCTGGGCGTATTTTAATGAAATCAACACCATATCAAAGATAATTTAATTATCTACATTTTGATTTGAGGCTTTTTTTTTTAAAGTCATAGAATAATAAGGAAAGCACAAAAAACTACTAAATTTTGGGTCGCGCGGGTGTGAAACGAGTGCGCGTTTTGTTCCTTCAAGGTCGTTGGCGTTAGTCGTCGTCTTAATTACTATTTTTTTTTAGGCTCGCGCTTGACCACTATCTCACCTGTTGGTAATATCAGTTTATTTTGTTTTATTATTTTTGTGTTTATGCACTGCCGTTCTTTTTAGCTTCTATTCTAATTTAATATATACTTCTATACTAATATTATTAAGAGATAAAGTTTGTGAGTTTGTGACGTTGTAAGGGTTAATCTCTGGATCTACTGAACCGATTTTGAAAATTCTTTCACCAGTAGAAAGCTACGTTATTCCTGAGTATCATAAGCTTCAAGATATTTTCAAAAAAATAAGAGATGTTTATGAAATTTGCTATAATGTAACCCAAGGTAGCAAAATGTTGCCTTATAGCAATTCATTTGTTGGCGTGCGCTGAAAAAACTATTGATGATAGATAAAAATTATTAGGTTGGCAGGTAGGGTAAGCAGGTAGGTAACTAGTTGACGGCAGCGAAGCCACGGGGGTCAGCTAGTATTTTTTATTTTTTTGTCATTTAAAAAACGTTGCCCCACACTAGGATTGATGCCTGTATCGTGGGTGCGTTTACAAACATATAAACTCACATACACAAACACCCAGAGCCGGAACAACTAACTGTAAGTCGTACAAATATTTGAGCCGTGCGGGAATCGAACCCGCGACACACAGCGCAGCAGTCAATCGCTCAACCACTGCGCCAACCGTGCGCCCTGAATATTATAAGAGGTAAAGTTTATGTTAAGTTTTTAAGTTTATGTGAGTTTGTGAGGTTGTAGGAGATATCTCTGGATCTACTTAACCGATTTAGATGAAATTTGGCATGGAGATAGTTTGAGACCCTGGAAAGAACATAGGATAGTTTGTATTCCGCGGGCAGAAGCTTGTATTTAATAAGTCATAAAACCTGTAATATTGCATTTTATGATGCATAATAATATTAGTCTACGTTTTTATTATATTTATAACGTCCTTTTTGCTCTCAGTCGAGCCAACTTATTCTGATACCAGCTGATTTAATCTCAAACGTTCTAAATGACATTGACTTTAACTTTTAAAGAGACCGTGGTTCTATTTTTAAGTTAATGTCATGAAAAAGTTGTGAGATATAAAATGATCGCTAAAGAAATTAAGCTGTCATGGACAATTAGAAATGTAATAACTACTAATATTTTAATAAAATATATCTTACGTGATTTTCGGTATGTTTTCAAAAATCTAAAAAATCATCATGTAAATTAAGGTGATATATACACCCCAATGTTACCGCAGTACTGGCCGTGCGCCCGCTCGATGCCAAAATATCAATATTGAACCTGCTTTTGAATAGTCTTGTTTGCAAAATTTAATTTGTTTTACATATGCTATGTTAGTTATGAATAAATTCGTTTTGGAGGAGTTTCCAAAAGTTGCGAAAAAATATCGTGATGTTAATTATTTTTTTAAAGCAAAACTATTAGTTACACGAAAAAACCTTGTGTTATAAATTATGTACATAAATCAATAATATTTTTTTTTCAAACCTTTTAACCAAGCCGATACAAAGGAGTATGCTTTAGAAAGTTACCGTTTTACGGCACTAAAGCGGATGTAGCCTAAGCCTAAGTGTATGTTAAGGTGAGCTATCAATCTAGCCGGTCGATTTTGTAAAAAAACTCACCATTAGGTAAAATAAACTGTCATTCCAATTGATGCTTACTACGCGATCACTTCACCAAAGTTATCATTATCACGGTGAGATGGTTAGAGAATAAGAGTAAGATGAGAGTAAGCAATGCATGAAATCAGTCAAATCATATCATTTATTTGCTAGAATGTGTATACAAATAAGATGTTGAGTTGTGGGAACTGTTGAGCCATATATTCAGCCCAAAAATTGGCATCCAACATTTAAATAAATTAAGAGAAAAGCCACACACAATTAATAAAAACATTGTAAAAAATTAAAATAGATAAAGTCAGATTCAGTTTAAATATCCAAAATACAATCGATACAGTCCATTTGTCAAATAGAGTTAAAACATTTAAAATAAAATTTATAAAATCAATAAAAGAAAGTAAAAAAAACAATAAGTGTGTTATTTTTACAAAATAGCACTATATTAATGTTGCGATTAAGACGAAGACTTTCGTCAAACACTCAAAAATGTATTGCTTTATATTTTTTTTACCTCTATAAATCTAAGAAGTTGCGAAAAAAGAATATGTTAATATTGACTGTATATCTTTAGTTTTAACGAAACTTATGCACTAAAAAAAAATCTCAATAGAAATGACCGGCAAAAGTTGCATCTGACTTTGAACTTTAAAACATGTTATCTGAATTAAAAAGTTAGTCGAAACAATTAAAAAAGAATATAATTAATCAAATCTTAATGCAGAACTTGGTTGTTTAAATTTTTTGATATTTTTTTTTAATAATCATTACGCTCGCGCTTGACCACTATCTCACCTGATGGTACGATAATAGACAGTTAATTAATAATTAATTAATTCCTATAAACTAAACCGGCATGTCCTAGAACCAAAAATTCGAAGACATGTGACATCCAACAACAACCCACAATTAGAGTGTTGGATAATGGCCCATTCCCTCTCACAGAGAGAAGGCCTGTGTCCCAGCAGTGGGAACATTAATAGGCTGATGATGTGATGATGTATAAACTAATTAAATGATAATCGTGTCGGATTTTTTAGTAAAATAATAAATTGCATTCATTGTGTCATACATCGTATGGCCATAGGTGACCACGTACTGGAAGATGCTGCGTTGGAAGGCCTCCCACTTGGTGGACCAAAAACCTGGTTAAGACTGCGAGAATCGACTGGATGCGAGGCGCATAGGACTAATGATGGTGGAAGGATGTGCAGGCACTTGATGGAGGGCTATGTTCAGCAATGGACATATTTTGGCTGAAATGATGATGATGATTGTGTTATCGTGTATAGCTTTCTTTTATATGCAGTAAGACAAGTGACAGAGGCCCTAAACAAGCGACACTCGTCATGGAACACAGCGAGTAGCTTTTCATAGACTTTTATTCTCATTTAAGTCTCAATAGACAATACATAAATAATGCTAGGTTCTAACATAATTGACAACCATAGACTGACGATGGATGGAGTATTTTGATACTAATACGTAAACCCGCCAAGTGCGAGTCAGACTCGCGCACGAAGGGTTCCATACCATAATTGCAAAAAACGGGGAAAATATCACGTTTCTTGTACGGGAGCCCCACTTAAATATTTATTTTAATATGTTTTTAGTATTTGTTGTTAGAGCGGCAACAGAAATACATCATCTGTGAAATTGTTAACTGTAGCTATCACGGTTCATTAGATACAGCCTGGTGACAGAGAGACAGACAGACAGACAGATAGACAGACATTGTTTCTGTAAATTATATTTACCACCTGTATGTACATTATGGATGCAATAAACTTAATTTGAATTTGAATTTTGAATTTGACAGGCAGACATACAGATAGACGGACCGCGGCGTCTTAGTAATAGAGTCCCGTTTTTACCCTTTGGGTATGGAACCCTAATAAATAGGTTACTTCTAGGAAAGCGTGCCTCGTGCATCAGGGGAGATGAGGATATTATATTTTTTATTTTTTTTTATTCTTCGCTGTGTGTTGTATGTTTTTGATTTATCTTTTTTATTTTCTTTCTATCTTTCTTTTAATATATACTTCAGGGTTCTATTATCGATATTGATCACACGAGTCAGCTAGACGCTAAAAATCGATTGCAATGCTGTTGCAATCAGACTAGTTTCATTGTCACTTGTCTAGAGTGTCAACGAAACTCGTCTGAGCTGAGAGAAAGCGTCGCGATAACGAATGGCGATAGCCATAGCAAAAAAATAAAAAATATATGGAAATGTCAAGCGCTATCAAAATTTCACGTGACCAATCCTTGACGTTTTGGCATTTTGACCATTCCTCCAATGATACTTTGGCTAGAGCCTCAGTCCATTTTAGTTTTGACAGCTTCGTTTTACAGAATACATATCGGTTTAATCGTCTGTTTCAAATCAAATCAAATCAAATCATTTATTGGTTTGCAAACATGGGTATTTAGTACATAGATGTTATATTATATAAGAGTCCTCCATGCTCTACCGTCACATGGGCATGCAAAACATATTATTTAATTTATACAAATTAAAATATTTAATTATCATTTTAAAAATCAATCAGAATCAAATTATACAAATTAATGTCATTTGAATTGCAGTAAAAATGTCACAATAATACATTAATGTCATCAAGGTTACAATATAAAAATAAAAATAAAAATGTCGAATGGTATAAATAGCATGTCAATCAATCAGTGATTCATCATTAAGGAAGTCGTCAATTGTGTAATAACTTTTTTTAATTAATATTTCCATTAGTGCCCTTTTAAATTTCAATACACTCATAGTTTTAATAATATTAGGTACTTTGTTATAAATTCGTGGGGCATTGCCAAAAAAACTTTTTTGCATTAGTGCGGTTTTACATTTAACTTGACACAATTGATTCACATATTGAGTTCGTATTGGATTGCTTCTGACTGCCGACAATTTTTGAAATAGATGTGGATTATTTTTCACAAATAAAGCCGTTTCCAATATATATAAAGACGGGAATGTTAATATTTTCAAAGATTTAAAGTAAGGAAGACAGCTATCTGTGGTTTTAAGACCGCACATTGATCTTATGCATCGCTTTTGCATCCTAAATACAAGCGCCCTATCAGTAGACTGCCCCCAAAAAATAATACCATACCGCAAAACGGAAGCAACTAGTCCGTGGTATGCCGTTAAAAGAGCCTGATTATTGACTTTCTTTGAAAGTTGAAAGAGGGCGTATGCTGATTTACTCAGTTTTTTACACACTTCTTCAACATGAGGTTTCCATGTCAGTTTGTTGTCAATCACTATACCTAAGAATTTAGCTTTATTTGCTTCGTCAATGTCAGAGCCTTGGTAGGTAACACTAACGTTCGGGTTTTCGCAGCGTTGATTAAAGTGCATAACTTTTGTCTTACCTAGATTTATTATTAAACTATTATTATGTAGCCAATTTATAATGTCACCCAAACAAGTATTAATGTCAGTCCCATAGTTATTTCTATTTGTACACTTTACTATAGCTGTACTATCATCTGCAAAGAGAACCATTTTGTTTGATGTTACTTTTGGGAGATCGTTAATGTAAATTAAAAAAAGTGGCGGCCCTAGTACGCTACCTTGTGGGACACCATATCGTACGTGTCTCGGTTTTGATACATAAATCGTTTCTAATTTAGTCTTTGGACATATTCTAGCAATTTCTGTACACTGAAGCCTGTTACATAAGTACGATTCTATTAGCTGTAGGACGTTTCCCCTTACACCATAACTATGTAATTTTTGTAGTAGAATCTTATGGTCCACAAAATCAAAGGCCTTTGTCATGTCAGTATAAATTGCACAGACAGGATTTCTCTTATCTACAGATGACATGACATTAGCTAATAGATCAAATAGTGCCATATTTATAGTGGTATTCTTACGAAAGCCCTTTTGTTCATTACAAAATAATTCATATTTTTCAAAATAGGCATATAAAGAATGACAAATAACCTTTTCGAAAATTTTTGAAAATATTGAAATTTTTGCGATTGGTCTGTAATTTTTTAAATCGGTTTTGTCATCTCTTTTATATAAAGGTTTTATTATAACCTTTTTAAGGTTGTTTGGAAATATGCCATCAGCAATACATAGGTTAATTATATGAGCTAATGGTGGTGCTATTACTTCTTTTGTAAATTTTATTACTTTTGTAGAAACGCCATCATATCCAACAGTACTTGTGTTTTTTAGGCTGTCAATGATTTTTATTATGTCGTCAATGGTTACAGGTTGCATGAAAATTGAATTTAATGTCTGATTATTTAATTTAATATTATTCATCTTAATGTCAGTTTTAACGTTATTTTCAATTGTATCAATAAAATAATTGTTAAATTCGTTTGCAATGTCCATTGGCTGTGTAAACGACAAATCATCTCTTTTTACGCACATAATAGGCTCCTGTGGTAAACACACCTTGGATGAATTTATTATTTGCCAGGTAGCTTTTGATTTATTTTGGGCGGTATTTATGAAGTGATTATTTTGAGCTTTTTGTGTTAGTTTTATAATTTTCCTATAAAGTTTAGTGTAATTTTTAAAAACTAATTTATTTTGTGAGTCAGGATTTAACCTATGGAGCCAGAGTAACTGCCTTTGCTTCTTACTGCATATTTTCATTCCATGAGATATCCATTTCGTTTTAATGTTTGTTTTTATAGTTATCACTTTTTCCGGAAAACATAATTTATATAAAAGAGAAAAATACTCCATAAAATTGTCAAAAGCTACGTTCGCGTCTGTGGCATCATGTACTTTCATAAGAGATAGACAGCTTAGATGCTTTTTAAAATTAATTATGTTTGTCATGCATAAGTCAGCCTTTTTAGTTTTCCAATATTTTAATTTGCAAGTTTTGTTTATAGGCACTTTAAGTATCTGAGCTGTATGATCTGAAAGGACTAGATCTACAACTTCAGCTTTGCAGTTTTTCCGGTAGCTGTGTGCAAAATTGTCAATACAGGTATGACTACTTATTCTAGTGGGCGTATAAAGCGCCAGTTTTAAATTGTAGTTCATAAGAAAATATTCCAGATAAGAGTTTCCTGCCTTAGATGTCGAAATGACAACGACTGGGTTATTACAGGTCTCTGGTTATTGTTACACGAATATGAAATGTACACGAACCAAGAAAAAAATACCAAGATTATAGATAGGTTTGTATTATTATCAACAACTAGCTGAGCCCGCGGCTTCGCTCCCGTCATCTGTCTGCTAACCCTACCCTACTTACCTTCCTGCCTACCCTACATACCTACCTACCAATTTTTTTTCTAAGGTCATCATTCTTTCGCGGAGAATCTTGACACCGCCATTCAGAAAATGGCTTCAAATGCACAACGCCATCTATCGAATATCGAGTTCAACTGTCAGAGTATCTGAATTGCGTGTGTTGTGATAATTTTACTTCTTGAACACTTTAAATTCATCTAACTTTTAATAAGAGTGAACCGATTGCGATGAAACAAACACTAAGTAATTTTTCAATGATGCGTGTGTTAGTATTGGAAGTACGTGTGACGTCAGTTAATCATGAACTTTCACTTTTTAAGCACAATGTTTTGCTACAAAATACAAACTGTCATATTTATCAAGCATCTACCGACAAATGTCTAAATTATTATTGTGTTGTCAAATACCTGTAATTGTTAGAGTACCCACCTGAGAAAATATTGTTGTTTGTACAGGAAATAACTCTAAACTTACATATAAACCATAGTGATGATATTACTATAAAATATTACGTAATTTATAATGATCATTGTGATGTATCCTGGATTTTATATTGCCATTTTAGTATTATAAGTCCTTTGAGACAATTAGTACAAGACTGTCAGTTAGTATCAATATTCTTTCGAATATTGATTAAGAATGACTAAATAGGCGATATTCAATTCCTTAATTGTCTTGATACGTTTTAAAAAGGTTTCATTACTCAAGAATTGATTATTGACCTAATTGTGAGATTATTTAAAGAAATGTAGAAAATGGTGGGGACATTTGACAGTTCGACTCGTTACTATAAATAGTGTGTAATTCGTTAGTTGAAAAGGTCAAACCAGCAGACTATCCCAGGTCTGATGGATTACCCCATCCCGGCACCGGTCCCCAACCCGGCCCCTCAGACCCCTGCCGCCCCCACGACCGCTCAAGGCCGCCATGTGGCTCCCACCACGGCAGTCGCCGCGAGCCGACCCACAAACAATCCCAATGCCAGACGCAGCGTCGCTGACATTATCTTCGGTGCGTATGCAGTCTGGATGACTGACGAGGCACGATCCCTGGCCGCTGAGATCGAAAAGATCGAAGCATCTGGCATTATGCCAAACCTAGCCGAGTCACAAGCCCTATTTCACAGGTATCCCTCCATAACAAAGGAGCTAGATAGCCTAGTATTCATAAATGGTCAATGGGTGCGCAAGTAAGTCGCAACCTTGACCCTTTTATTATTATTTACACAATAAAAGTGTAATCTTTCAATCACATGATTCGCCAACTTAGGCATTATCCTTGACCCCATGACCTCTCTACTCTGCTCCTTAAGAGCCGCAGGGCGTTGATACAAACGTATGTAAACAAAACGATTCGTTACGTCCTCGCCGCCGAGGGCCGCCGCGTATTCTTTTAATATTTCCCGCCAGCCCGCGATCAGCTGTGCAATAGTTAATCATTATTCGATTTAAAAGGAGTTTCTTATCCGTTCTTCTCCACTTAGGTAGTTTACGAACGGAAAGTAAATTCATTTGATTTAGATCCAGCAATAGTTTTCCCCCAGCGACGCCCTGAGCCGAGGTTCGACCCCAACTGGGGTAGCCCTCAGCGTTGTCGCTTAGGTTAGAAAATTTGCGCCTAGCTGGAGGCTATATAGCTTAGTCTCAGCAGGAAAAGTCCGGTTAAGCAGTAACAAATCACTTTGATGGACACTGCGAGACGCCACGTAGAAAAAAAAAAAAAAAAAATATTGTTGACACACTTTGTTGTGACCTACAAGCTAGTACAGACCAGTTGTTATGTTGTGATAGTGATATTATTTCCTGAATTGTTATATTTTGTGAAATATGGACTACACAAGCTTCACGTAAGTTATTTGATATTATAACTTGATTATTGCTAATGGTTGTGTTAAAAGTCTATTTCATGTTGTGGTCTTTATTCATAATAATGTTAAATTGATTTAAGGGCTAGTCATGTTGTTTGCCTTATGCTTGTTGTTTTGATTATGTAAGATTGTGAAATATTACAAGATTCATCATATAATGGCCATAATATAATTAGATCTTTATTGTGATAAACGATATTTATATGGTTGTAAAAGAATACTTTTACAGCCAAAGTTGCTTCCGTGGAGTTTCTTGCCCTTCTTCTCCACGAGAACTAATTTAGCGAAAGGGCGGTAAGCTCTCTGAGCATCAATATGAATTAATTGACAAGCCTAATTGAAATAAATACCTAGTCTTGTCTTTCTGTGCTTTTATTGATAAAACCTTTCCCTTATACATCACATACACAGTAAATAACCAGCAACCATCTTGACATCTTCGTAAATATTGATACTTTTATATGGGGTTCCTTTTTAAATCTAACACGTGCACAAATAAACATACAAACAGATAAATAGCCAAACAGACAAAATTCAAAAAATGCTAGAAATTGGTTCTGTTGGTTATCCTATAACACCCTGGCTATTTTTTGTGGATTTTTTTTTATGTACAAAAATTACTTTTCTACAGATTTATTATATGTATTGATGTACAGTTTTGACATTTCTATGATTTTAAAATAGTAGTGAATGTAGTAACAAAACATTCAGCCGTTTAAGACGATCGAGTGGGGCATCGTAGTTTAGAGCTCGGTGAGTAGATAAATGTTGTATTTTTTTATATTGGTAAAACAAAGGAATGAGAAGAATTTAACTTACCTATGAATTTCAAATTTGGTAATAATGTTTATTATTACGTATATTTGCCAATTTGAGGTTGAATCTCTAAATACTAACATGCTGCAGCTAACCAATGATAAATCAACTCCCTTTGGAAAACGACAAGAAATCTAAAAAAGCTTATTATACCAATACCAGCCATCAGAGATAGCGACGGAAAATGGTCCATAAGCAAAAAGCGTTAAGGTTTGCTCAATACTTAGAAGAAACTTTTCAACCCAATGAAGGCTCGATACAAATACTTGACAGTGAAAATGTATCATTTACCCAAAGAATTAAGCTTGTGACTCCTAAAGAAGTAATCAGAAAAATTCAAAATAACATTAGCTCGAAAAAGTAATTACAGGCGAAATTCTAAAACATCTCCCGCGCAAAGCCAAAGTATAGCTGACCAAGCTTATCAATGTTGCATTTATTTTAAAACATGTACGCGAGCCATGGACGGTCGCTGAAGTCATTATGATTGCGAATCCTGGAAAATCACCCCATAAAGCATCATCATATAGACCTATTTCTCTGTTGCCCGTGTTATCAAAGCTATTCGAAAAAACTTGTATTGAAACGGTTGAAACCAATAATAAAAGATAAAAACCTTATTGTAAATCATCAATTTGTCTTCAGGGAAAAATACTCAACAATAGACCTGGACCATAGAATAATTCACATCATTGAAAAAAACGCTTGAAAAGAAGGAAGTCTGCGCCTCCGTGTTTTTAGATATCGCGCAAGCTTTTGACAAAGTTTGGCATAAGGGTCTAATATTCAAGCCCATACGCATGCTACCAGAATTTCCAGATATTCTAGAGTCGTAAACAACTAATAGAATGTTTAGAATAAAGCAAGAGAACAATCCTACCTAAAAGATATAAAAGCTGGAGTACCTCAAGGAAGTGTGCTAGGCCCAATTTTGTAATTGTTATACACATGTGACATCCCAGAACTGGAAAACAACACCATTTCGACTTTTGCAGATGATACTGCAATTATAGCTACCGGATCAAGAAAGAAAAGCGGTAGAAAAAGTTCACCTATCTGTGAACAAAGTTTATGACGTGACACAAAAATGGAAGATCAAACTGAATGAGTCAAAATCAATTCTCATTGACTTCACAAACAAACACTTGGACTCTTCCAAGTCCTTGGACACTCAATCTATATAAATGGCATGCAAGTGCCGCATGCTAATACAGCCAAATACCTTGGCAAAACTCTCGACGCCAAGTTGCGTTGGAAAGATCATGTCAAAAAGAAAAGACAGGCACTCGATATACGTTATAAAATTATGTATTGGTTACTCGGAAGGAAATCCTGTCTATCAATACATAACAAAATAACACTAGCAAACAATACAAGCATAATTATACTGATGCCAATTTGGACGTATGGTATCCAACTTTGGGGCTGTACTAAACATAGCACCGTCAAAATAATTCGACAATTCTAAAATAAAGTCCTCAGGGATGCTGTAAATGCACCGTGGTACATAAGAAACGACGATATTCACCGTGACCTTAAAATGGAATTCGTCCATTCCATTCTTAATTCTTTTTTGTACACCAAAAGAAACAACATTACAAACATGTGATAATAATTCGTCACCACCATCATCCAAAAATTTGCTGAAGCCCACGAACACAGACTTCATCGACTCGTGAATGTTGAGGCTATCCAGCTGCTAGACAACCCTTAGTGCGTAGGCTAAAAATAACTAGAACTTAAAAAATGGACACTATTTTTAGTTTTAACTTAATCTATCACGTTACATATTAAGTTAGAGTTAAATTGCTTATTAGTCTTATAGGCTAGATCGTATTTAATTATTAAGTATTTTAGTCTTACTAATAAAGTACAAAAACGTATATTTTACTAACAAATATCAATTTAATGATAAATCAGATTCTGACCACACGGTTGGCGTAGTGGTTGAGCGATCGGCTGCTGCGCTGCGTGTCGTGTGTTCGATTCCCGCACGGAACAAATATTTGTACGGCCTACACATATTTGTTCCGGATCTGGGTATCATGTGTATGTGAGTTTAAATGTTTGTAAACGCACCTACGATACAGGAAGAAATTACTAGTTTGGGGCAAAGATAAATTAAAAGAAAAGGGTTTTTCTTTGAAATTTCCTAATTGTGTGAAGTCCGACACTTACTTGGCCGGTTTATTTCCGGTTTCTTATGAAAATGAACAAAAATAATTGGCTTATAATTATTTTCACAGAAAACAAGACAACCCATAAATAAAAAGAATTATTTCAAAGACAGATTTAGTAAGGAAATTAACAGGAGATTAGATTTGTCAACCTTTTCAATTGTGAATCAACTTATTTGATTAATTAATCGCTTGAGCGGGCGAGATTAATCTTTGGAGGATGGACGACACTTCATCTGAAATTATTTTAATTAAATAATATTTTAGGAGGTTATTATTTTGCGGAAATGCGCTGCGTGAAGTAAAACAAGCACTGCATTATTTATACGAGTGATTGTATCTGTTGGGAACTGAATAATTACAAAATTTAACACTGCATAAAATCTGTTAAGTAGAAATGTAGATTCCCATCCTATACAAGGTGTTTTTTTTATATGCCATAACTCTTGAGTTATATTCTACAAGTAAAAACACTACAAACCGAAAAGTAACTTTCTCTTCTTTCGCTTTGTAGTGTTTGTTTTTGGAGGTTGGTTTGATTTTTTTGTTAAAGTTTTTTATTTATCTCTGTTTAGTTTTGGTTGGTAACGGTGACAAGCCATGAAAATCATTTATAGTCAAAGTCAATCTCATGACGATGACAATAAGCTCAAACGTGACTAGGATACATTGTTTTATTTTGGAGTTTCAGTGCCTACCTTCAGGCTTTATCATCAGATCAGTTTGATGGTACCATTTTCATCAGTACCATTTATTTATAAGTATGTATTTGTTCCATCATAGTCGGTTAACTATTCGAGATATCTTATACCCGTGATATACTTTGCATTAGGAAATTTCAGTGGTCATCTGTGGCGTTCTTCATTAGTTCCACTTCACCAAATGGTACTCTAGTGCAAATTATTGTATTGTTGATGAAAATACCAAAATTGCTATAATATGTATTCCTATAATATTTGAGGAGTTTCCTCGATTTCTCCAGTATACCATAATCAGATCCTGTCTTGATAACGATGGGACCTGTGAAGTATACCCGTTCAAACAAAAGAAGAATATTCCAATTCGGTCCAGGCGTCTTTGATTCCCCCCCGGTGGGTTCCCGCTTTGTCGAGGCGGGGGGGCTCAGTAACCGTGGCTTGGTCACCCACGGTGAAGCGAAGAGGAACCCGAGGAGGGGCCGCTCGTCAGGGCTTTTGCCGATTAAGCCGACGACGTAGCGGCCAACTAGTAGGTTGCGGTGCCGCTTGGTAACAGGCGACATCGCAACTGAGGCGGGCCGCGATGTCTTATGGAGATTTACAGGTCCCATACGATATCGCGGCTGAGGGTTGGAGGCCGCGGCGGGAGAGGAGTGCCGGTATTGCGGTGCGCCGCTCTCCCTACCTTCCGCGGCCTAGACGGGGTTGCCACCGTCTGTTGGCGGACGCGGTGGGACCGCAGGGGAAGAGGAGTGTCGGTATAGCGTTAGCCGCTCTCCCTATCCCCTGCGGCAGCAAAATGGTAGGTGGCGAGGCCATTGACCTCGACCCGTCACAGTGGGACCAAGGGTGCCATACACGGGGTCGTCTGGCACCCATGTGCTGATTTGGTCCCTGGGGTGGTCACGGCGTGCAGTGTGTTCTTGTGCGCCGGTGATGGGGGGTACTCCCCCGAGGAGGGTCCGGTGACGGACAGCCGCGGCGGGTTCGCGGTGAGTGCTAACGCGTGCCCGTGTTCCCGCCATAAGCGGCACTGGAGGACACCGTGGAGTTTTAGTGGGTTAGAGTCCCACATAACTGCACTATCTCCCCGTAGTAGTGCAGTATGCATGAGCATTTCTCCACGCAAAAAAAATAAAAAAAAAATAGGCGTCTTTGATTAATCGGGGAACATACATAAAAAAAAAATATTCAGACGAATTGAGAAACTCCTCCTTTTTTTTAAAGTCAGTTAAAAATAATACAAAAAATCCTTTTGGGGTTTATGGGTAGGGGTGGACACCAATTAAATACCGTTTTATAAAGATTTCAATAATACAGTTTAATTATCCTGACGCCGTGACGGATTTGTTGCGTCAGGGAATGGAGTACTACATTCCATTCTCTGACGTAACAATGTCTAGTCAAGACCGACCTTGGTTTGGCACCGAGTGTAATCGCGCCGATGCGCGTAAACATGAGGCGTACAATGCCTGGGTCGACGCTCGAACGCGCAAGGCGAGTGACGTTAGTCAGAGGAAGAAAACCTGCAACAGAGCTGCCAAGTCCTGCAAGAAAGTGTTGCGAAGGGCTCGGTTCGACCACATTAGCCAGATAGGGATCAAACTTGTTTCCTACCCAGCAGGTAGTAAAGCGTTTTGGTCCCTGGCTAAATCGGTTGAATCGAACTTCTGCCGTCCCTCACTACCAGCACTGCTGAAACCCGACGGGTTGCTGGTCCACTCAACTGAGGAGAAAGCAAATTTGTTTGCCTCTCTTTTTGTGCAATCTTCGCGTTTGAATCCTGGTGGCGCGTGCCCCCCTCCTTCTCCTGATGGATGCGATACGAGTATGTCGGACATTCGCATCCATCAAAAGGACGTAGTAGGGTGCTGCGCAACCACGACGTGAATAAGGCTAGCGGACCCGACGGTATACCAGCTGTATCGGCGCGGCAGTGCAGTAATAGCACTGAGCACGCCAAACACGCGCGGTGCGCTAGGTTCAAGAAGTAGATAGGCTAGACCTAGGGAAATCAGACGGGTCGGTATGCTGAGAGAGATGCTGCATTAAACAAAGCTACGACTAACCTCAGAGGCGGGTTTCCTCGTGCTCGTTCTGGTTCATTCTGGCAGCGCTCCTTCTCTGTTCCACTGGACGTCTTGGTTTGAAGCTCCCTGGGTACTGGCACAATTTGCTGACGCGAGAGTGGACTGTATGCGGCGCGGTAGAACGGCGAGCCACGTGACGCTGGCTCAAGGTGATGATCAGAGGTGATCACCACGAATCCGACGACGACGAGAGTCGATCGCAGACGATGCGGTTTAATAAAGCGGTGGGATCTCACAGCGGGTGAGGAATCCAGGGTGAATAGCCAGGCGGTTGACTTCCACGAGCGGTGAGGCTACCCTCGACGAGGGCCGAACGTAGACTGTTCGAAAGTCGAACATGTAGTTTAATGCAGCGAAAATTGACAAGAAAGGGTAGATAAAATATTAAGAGAAATGTGGGTAACTAAACAATAAGCGCGCCTTAGAGGTGGCGCGAACACCAGCAATTATTGTTCTCAGAACATGTGCACCTGAATTGTGTCCAATCTTGACACGCCTGTTTCGCCTTTCGTATGAGACTAGAAAAGTGCCGAATGCTTGGAAGTAAGCCAACGTTCAGACCGTGCTCAAGAAGGGCATTCACGCTGACCCGGCCAACTACAAACCCATCCCTGTAACGTCTTAACAGAACTCGTACTTAATAGTAAGCTCGTGGCATACCTAGAAGCTAACGACATCCTTAGAGACCGCCAATACGGATTGCAGACTTCCTGAGTGTCTGGTACATTCGAGTAGTTATCGATGGCTGCTCATCGGACCATCACATCACATCACATCATCAGCCTATTAATGTTCCCACTGCTGGGACACAGGCCTCCTCTCTGTGAGAGGGGATGGGCCATAATCCACCACGCGGGCCCAGTGCGGGTTGGTGGATGTCACATATCTTCGAATTTTTGGTTCTAGGACATAAGTCATTTACCACTGACTCACTGACTGACTCACTGACTCATTGACATAATTGTTCTCCCAGATGGTGGAAGGGGAGAAGTAATTTATTTCAGAACAACATAAATTGTAAAAACTTTTCAACAAAAAAATGAAACCGACTTCTAAAGAAAAACACTATAAAGCGTAAAATAACTTTATTTTCCGAAGTTGGCGTCTTTGGTATCTATTGTTTTTCGTTTTTCGACACCGACTTTATTTTAATTTAATGGTTAAAACATTTTTTTAGTCCCATTTAAAAGTTGTAGACAGGATGCCTGTGTCCCAGCTGTGGAAACATTAAAAAAAGCTGATGATGAAGAATAGGGGGTGAGGCAATAGCTAACAGCAGGGCACAAATGCAGGCTCCAAACTGCTACTCTGAAATTCCAGATGGACAAACCCGACATAATCATTCATTTCCCGATGCAGGAATCGAACCCATGACTTCTACATTGATATGATTGATATACTCTAGGGAGTTATAAAAACTAATGCCATGCCCACAAGATTATCATTGTATTATATCGTTACTAGTATATTATGTTTAAGTGCCTATAAAATATAATACAGTAGTTATGACTGACTGGCTTAATGACATTGGCCCTGACTTACGAATCACTGACTCACGTAGGTCATGGGCTTGAACTTTATACAAAACGGTCCAGGAAAACTTGTTGGTAGACTGGTGATGTCAGTGTGACATGCATCAATCCGCGCCAGGCCTGCGTTGCGAACTATATCGACTCACTCCGGCTTTACAAGGGACAAATCCTTTCTCGTTTATCGCTCTTTCGTAGTTATCGTTTTTAGAGCAGTGGTGATAAAATAATTTGCACAAAGTAAAGCATCTGTCTGGGTTTGAACCCACGACCTACGACACTTAAGTCGGGGCCAATACCACAAGGCCACCACTGCTCTCTCACTCGAATGATTAGACAAACATAATTATTGAAATTAATATCTATCAAACCATCTATATTCTTAATTACTAATATCAAACTAGCAATTTAGGTTTTTTTATTTGCTAAAATAATTTGAAACTATAAACAAGATGAATTAAAAAACAAACATACTTATCTGTCATTGCTAACCAGCCTCAATTTTGTAAATTAGCTTGTTTCGAAAAATGCATAATATTTTATTACCACTGTGATTTTTTGTTGCATTTTATCGTCATTATTATTTTTATAATTTTAATGAACCCTTTACCCTGATGATTTTATCTGTTAGTATTTTATTATATTGTCTAGATTCAGGATAAACTTTATTCTCGTTTAATATGGAAAAACCAAGCGTCCGCATCCACTACTAAAGACTATTGTAAAGACAAAATTATGCAATTCTATATATAATTTTAACAATATAAAAGTAATTGCAAACCTGATTTGAAAATCACGTGCACTTTAGTATGAAACAAATAGGTCCATGGGCTGAACAAAATCTATTACTGCGAAGTCTAATGTCCACTTTTCTACAAAATATTAGAATATTCAACAAGAAACAGCTGCAACTACGCACGATACACTAGAAATGATGTTATCTGCCGTGTTATCAGATAAGAGTAACAAGGGGATATGAAAAGATGTCCAAGATATAGGTAATTACGTATACCTACCTAGCACTCTCTAGTAGTCTCTTGAACAAATAAAAATTACGCGTGTCATTATGATCCAACTGAAAAAAATCCTGGTCTAAAATAGGACCAGGATTTCAGGATAGGAGCAGTTCAATGACTTCTGTGGAATAGTAAACGATTTAGAAATAAAAAGTCCTAACGAGCCTACTTTAAAATAAAAACTAAAGATGATATTCGATTTGTTAACATTTCCTGGGTGATACTGATCGGATTGCCCAGTTACTGGGATGTGTAGGTCAGATAGGCAGTCGGTTCATGTTAAATACTGGTATTCAGCTGCATTTAGTTTGACTGGAAGACGACCCAATTATGTTAGGGGAAAAGGTAAAGCGGATTGAAAAATGTCTTACATGATACTGAAAATTATGCAATTTGAGATAGGTTCTATCGATCGCACTGTGGCACGGAGATGACAGCTGAGTAGTACTATAGTATATAAAAAAAAAAAAACTTAAAATGTTATGGTTTACAATATAAAAAGACATAAGCAAAAGGTAAGTAGAGGTGTAAGTTAAAGTTGCAGCCAATATCTAAACTAAGATAAATTAATATCTTGTAATTATAGGTTTCAGCACCACCCAAATGTCGTATTTTAATTACAGGAATAATTTCATAATCTAGATTAGTTTCATTACAGAGCAAAGAATTAGGGACTATCTGGTGCAAAACTAGAATTAAAATTAACAAACAAAAAAAAAAAAACTTAAATTGTTACTGTTGATGATTGTAGGGGTGTGTGAGTGTATGTGTGAGTGTAGGGGTGTGTGAGTGTATGTGTGTGTGTTGGGTGTAAAATTTGTGTGAGTGTGTGTGTGCCTCAGAAAGCTTAAGATATAGATCTTTTTCAAGTGGAATAAAGTAAGTGCTGCACTCATGAATCAATGTATAAATGAAATAAGAGGCCACCATAAACCTCCTGGTTTTGTTACCACTGAAGGCAAGACAAGCGCAACGCGACTGTTGGACAGGGATACAACGTCCATTTTTTATAGAAATTATTCTACGGAAATATCTTAAACACTTCTTAGATTAGATTCTGTCACAAACCTTTGTGACATTTATTTCACAGATATACACACGCCTCAAATAATAAGTAAAAATCTTGCATGCATAGCGTATGTAAACACATGTTATGGCAAATATCTTTATTATCTATCTTCATTATTATCTTTACTATTGATAAGTGTCACGAGCTACTTTTTATCTCAAAATATGCGGTTTTGGAGTCCTAGGCCATTGAGTCGAAGCCGTGGAAAAGTGCTAGTTTCTGAATAAAAACAACTGAGTCCTTACCTCATCAAAATAATCATGTGACACGCAAAACTAACAAAACCACAAAAAATTATAAGAAGATCATGAGACACCGATTACTGGCCATACTATAGCCATCTATACAAGATTTTAACTAGCAATGAGGAAACTCAGACATAAAATAGGTACCTACTTGTTTAAAGGTGATTTTATCACTTCAAGCATTCATTAGAATGATTGTAGCTATTAGGGAGGTTCTTCTTACTATAGCTTTACGAAAATTATAGGAGGAAAGTGTGAAACGGATTTGGGTATAAAATTCCGTACTCCGAAGTGGAACCGTAGGCATATTATGTATCTTTTGCAAGAGCAAAACGATAGCGATCAAACGCTTTATGTGATAAAAGTCGGCATTACCTGCAGTGTAGGTCTGTATGGTAGGTCCTACACAATAGTTTGCTAATCGCTCGATGTTTGTCAAATCTACTTATTAAAAAAAAACCGCCAATAACTCTAAAACTTTTGTATTAAAGAGCAATTATTGCGCAAAGATCGCTATCGTTTTGCTCTTGCAAAAGATACGTTATAAGCCCGCGGATATTATTTTAGCGATAACAACTGCCATTAATCTAGAAGTCATAGTGATTATTATGTTGGATGACGTACAGGCTGCATCCGG
This sequence comes from Orthosia incerta, assembly GCA_948252205.1. NCBI lineage: Eukaryota > Metazoa > Arthropoda > Insecta > Lepidoptera > Noctuidae > Orthosia > Orthosia incerta. The sequence goes on along the minus strand of OX411756.1, from coordinate 25,393,472 downwards.
AGTTATTTATTAAACAGACCTTGTGGAAACTAGAACAAATTTCCGTGCATTCAAGCGTTTTTGCCATACCTATTATTGGAATCAAATGTTCAGCTCACAATCTTAGGATTCATTAATATTAATGACTAGCTGTGCCCGCGGCTTCGCTCCCGTCAACTGCCTACCCTACCCTTCTTACCTTCCTGCCTACCCTGCTTACCTACCAATTTTTTTCTAAGTTCATTCTTTCGCGGATAAACTTAATGCCGCCATTCAGAAAATAACTTCAAATGGACAACGCCATCTATCGAGTATGGAGTTCAACTGTCCGAGTATCTGAATTGCGTGTGTTGTGATCATTTTACTTCTTGAGGACTTAAAATTCATCTAACTTTTGATAGAGTGAATCAATTGCGATGAAACAAAAACTAAGTAATACTTCAAGTTACGCACAATTTTTATGTATAAAAGTTATCTGCATTGGTTTCGTACGTTTTACGTGATGCGTGTACAAATAAACAGACAAACGGATAAACATACAAAAAATCTAAAAATGCTAAATTCCTTAACACCCTGGCAATTTTTTTTGGAAATATTTTCGACGAACAAAAACGACTTTTCTACAGATTTATTAAATGTATTGATGATTGATGATGATATTTTTTATAAAAAAATATCATCTGATCCCATTTGTAAACGACCCTTTGTGCCTATTGGCCTTGTTTGTTCTGCCTCCTGCTAGATATGGAGGGAAGTGGAAATTAAGAGTCCCTACAAGTTTCACGAGCCAAAAACAGAAAACGGCTAGATTTTCAGCGAAAATTTCTCAATAACTTCAACATATATGATAAAAAACATAATGACAACAATAAAAACGACACAGGTCCGTCGACTACAAGCCCTTGAGCGAGACTGATCTGAGACTGAATGCCTCGCGCGAGCGCAACGGTTTATAAGGCATTATTTGGACAATTTATTACAAAAAAGAACTCAAAAATATAATGTAAAAATTGGATTCGATTGATAAACACCATAAATTTCAAATTATTTACCAGTTATTTTTATATTCAACATATTCTTACGCGTAGAAGACGCTTTGGCACATGATAAAATTGCCTTTTTTCCGCGTGGGCAACATTTTTTTAAGTGAAAATTCAATAAACTTTGAAAAACAAAATTGGTGGCTTATTAGTAATACTATATGCCCAGTCCATACCATTTTTTGCAGATTATTATTCGCCACACAAGCTGAAAAAGCAATTGAAAAACCTGCTGTTTCGAGATTTCGTAAAAATGAGTGTTAGGAATAAAATTTTTTTTTTTTTTTGTGAGCAGTTATCAAAAATATGTAATGAACATTTACTAGATAACTATGTGACGCAAAAATTTGCATAAGTTATATCATATATCTTGTAGTTATTGAGAAATTTTCACTAAAAAAGTAGCTGTTTTCTGTTTGTAGCTCGTGAAACTTGTAGGGGCTCTTAATTAAATTGTTAAATGAAGTTCTTTGCAATTTCTTTTTGTTCGTGGAGTAATGTGTGGTGTGATCTTACTATTGCTCAAATGTAAAAGTGCTTAGAGACTGCTTCGTTCTTTTAGCGGTCGCAATAACTTCTGCTTAACTTGAGGTCCTGAGATCGAACCCAGGGTGAGCAAATGGTATAGGATTTGTGCCCGGTTCATGGCAATACTAGGCTCTAACGTAACTGGAAAATGTGGATGTATCATAAGTGAAATTCTGCCTAACTCTTCGAATAATGTGATGTTATGTTTTTATGCTAAGAGATGTTTTGCAAAAATACTCCAAACTCATCAATCACGCTACTCAAGTTTTTGTTTACATGCAAAATCAAAACAAGTACTTAAGGTTACGCTAGTCGATTTTTTTTCCATACAAACGTAGTCTAGGGATTTTTCCACTGTTTGACGATGTACGTTCAAAATAAAAAGTGATATGAATTTGTCTCATCACTATCTAGCCCTGTATGGAAGCGAAAAAGTAAAAAAAGAAAATATTTGAAAGTTATGATCGTCGAAAGTTCCACATCTCTCGACTCTAATTTTAACGCATTTTTCGGGCGCAAATAAATACCATAAGAAGACGGAAAATTGCAAAACGGCCTCCATACAGGGATAGATTAGTAGTTGAACAATGCAAATAATTTTATTTTGAACAGATAGATTTAGTCGTTTTTTCATGATATCTAGACTGCCAAAGGTCTGTTTATAAAATTTCGCGCGCTCGGTTTCGTCCTAAATCATTATCCATTTCGCTAAAAATTTGCAAAAGTGTGTATTCGTACGCGAACTAGCTTCCTACTTCTCATCACAGCATCTATCGCTTCCGCACGTCTTGTCGGTTGATATAAAATGCATTTTAACCCCTCGCACAAAATAGTTCGTGCCGTCAACTAGTGTAGCCTTAAAATGTATATTTTGTCAAACTTTTTGTCAGTCACAGGCAAATAAACTAGATTCTCAAGGTGGACAGCCAAATTAGCTGCAAGTGTAACTAGGACAACTATTTATGTTACTAAGGTGCCTTCCAAACCGGATCAGTGCGTTACCGCTTCGTTTTCATTGCTAAACCGTATCTGTAGACATTCTTTACCGAGTATATGTAATAAAATTTGTGCTTTCTGCCTGAGTCGTTTCTTTACCGAGCGCATACCTGCGTCTCTGTACAGAGCCCGTTTTAATCTTGTTTACTAACTACAGAGGTACTATGATTTAGAAACTCATGATATGCTTGTTTGGAAATCTGGTACATTGCTTGGAATTTTGAATCATCATATTCAAACTAAGTAATCAAAACGAAACGATACGGTACCGAAACTAAGACAAGAAATGGTTTTCGTAAAGTGTTTGTAACGATTCAGTACAGAAAAAAAAAACGCACTGACCCAGTCAAGAAGGCGCCTTAGACTCAAGGTTTCGAGGTAATAATATTTACCTTCACGTGAATAGATCGTCGTCCGTTAAGACAGAAAGGAACTTACTAAAATCCGACTATGCAACAAAACAAAATTGATATTCGAAACTGTCGAAGAATGGTCTCCGGTGTTTTTGTAATTGTATCGATTGAATAATTAAGGTTACACTAGTCGAAAATTTTTCCATACAAACGTATTCTAGGGATTATAGAATAGAATAGAATAGAAGTCTTTATTTCGGACGTAAAAGTCCATAGGGTGTTAGTAACATAGAAACAAATGATTGCCTAGTGTTAGTAACATATAAAAAACTTATTACCTAGTGTTAGTAACAAAGAAAACTTATAACCTAGTGTTAGTAACAATCAACCTACTCACAAACTGCTGCATAATCGGAGAGCCGAAGCTCTCAGCTACAGTTTTCAGGATGCCGTTTTGACTGTCCCTCACTCTCCTCAGTAGCGACGCAGTTTTTATGCCACTGTTTGACGATGTACGTTCAAAATAAAAAGTGATATCAATTTTTGGGCGCAAATAAATACCATAAGAAGACGGAAAATTGCAAAACGGCCTCCATATAGGGATAGATTATTAGTTCAACAATGCCAATAATTTTATTTTGAACAGATACGTTTAGTCGCTTTTTCATGATATGCAGACTCCCAAAGTACTGTTTATAAAATTTCGCGCACTCGGTTTCGTCCTAAATCAATATCCATTTCGCTACAAATTTGCAAAAGTGTGTATTCGTACGCGAGCTCATCACAGCATCTATTTCATCCGCACGTGTTGTCGGTTGATATAAAATGCATTTCAACCCCGCGCACAAAATAGTTTGTACCGTCGACTAGTGTACCCTTAAGAAAAAAATCTGAGTTTAAAAATAGTAGGTATAATATTCAAAATACGAAGCATCAAAAATACAATTTTAGTTGTATAAACTAGATCTATCAGCAATTCTGAATATAAATCGTGGTTTCTTGCCGTGGTTGGATATAGTTTTAAGCTTGTTGGTTAAGGCAAAGGGCAAAGAGTATGAAAAATCGACCAATCATATGCGAGATGGATGACGCGATGTGGATTTCCGTCTATGTGATTGCTCGATTTCCAAATTCATTCCGCAATAAGGCTGCTGGATTAACCATCGCTTATAACCCCATCTCTGAGTAAGCAGCTGCTCTTTGTAGCTTATTCTCTGCTAATATGTAAAAATTTCTGTCAGAACATCATTGTCATCCACAGACCAACTTCACTTACTGCTGGGCTTCTCTTTTCTTGATACAATGCACACGCTACCTGCAGCAACTATACATGTAACGGCAACAGTATCATTTGCTCATCTCGCCGTCGGTTGACCAACAATCCTTTTTATCTTCATCTGTTAGATCACATCCAACTAATATCACTTCGGTGTTTTTCCTTAAAAGGACATCGTGGCTCAAAACGTGTTCGTATTTTACATAGAACCCATGTCGTCTCTAACTTTGTTCCTAGATCTCTTGTCAGAGACTTTCAGTTATGATGCCATTCGTTTAAAAATGCAATTAATTAAAAGTGTTTTTATTAAATTACCTTAATTATCAGAAAAATACAGTGATATAATTTAACTCAACAGCAAAATAAAAGAATATTTTCTTGGCTTCTTATGGTGAAATTGTGTTTAGAGACACGTGAATTCACTTCGTGTAGGCACGTGGGTGTTTTGACCTTGATTTAAGGGTCAAACTCCACAGCACAGAGTCTAGGTAATTGTACTCGTGCAAATAAATGTTTTAATGACACACATTAAATAATATCACGGTTGTATTTCCCGGAGACGTAGGCAGATACTTCCAAATAATAAATGAAGGTATAAATGTATGATAATATTTATAGCCCAAGAATAAAGTCTTAGCTTTAATATATTTAAACAAATTTTTAAATTACTATGAACTGGTTTTCATATTATTACTCATTGTCTTGTTCAAAATGAACATGGACAAAACCAAGGTCATGGTGAATGCCCATGTAACACCCACTCCTATCAAGATCGGAGAATCTACACTCGAAGTTGAAGACGATTATGTCTACCTGGGACAAACGGTCAGGTTGGGTAGGTCTAACTTCGAGAAAGAGGTCTACCGTCGAATTCAACTCGGCTAGGCGGCGTTCTAGAAGTTGCGTGGTATCTTCTCGTCCAACTTACCGCAGTGTCTCAAGACAAAAGTCTATGATCAGTGTGTGTTGCCAGTGATCACCTTTGGGACCGAGACGTGGTCACTCACAATGGGCCTTATCAGAATGCTTAAAGTCACCCAAAGGGCAATGGAGAGGGTTATGCTCGGTGTTTCCTTGCAAGATCACGTCAGAAATGAGGATATCCGCAGTAGAACCAAAGTTACCGACATAGCCCGAAGAATTGCCAAAATTAAGTGGCAGTGGGCAGGGCACATTGCTCGCAGAACGTATGACCAAGTTCTGGAATGGCGACCGCAAACCGGAAGACGATACGTTGGAAGGCCTCCCACTATGTGGACCGATGACCTGGTCAAGGTTGCGGGACGGCGCTGGTTGCGAGACGCACGGGATCGTTTAATGTGGCGACGCCTGAGGGAGGATATGTCCAGCAGTGGACGTCTTTCGGCTGAAATGATGATTATGATGACTTGTTCCATTATTTTTTGTCAAAAATAAATTGGATGAACAGGAAATCATCATCATCAACCTTTAAATCTTCCCAGTGCTGAAACCCAGGCCTCCTTTCTGTGAGATGGAATAGACCGTCATCCACGTCACGGGCCCAGTGCGCGAACAGGAAATGTAACTAAAGATTTTTAGTTCTCTTTAAAACAATACAATTAAGTGAGTGAGTTTGATAACTAATGCTGCTAACTCAATCCATCGGGTATGTTCTTCCTTTAAAATTAATTAAAGTATAATATTAAAATAACTGAACCATTGTGAAATAATCAAATCTCTAGTTTATGCAGAGGTCAGTGTCAGTTCATGAGAGGACCTAATTGTTAACCCTGTGGAACACCAGTGACGTACCCAGGAACTTAATAAAATATTACTATTAAGTCACACAATTCGAGAGTCCTACAGGTGAATACATAAACATGGATATGTGTAGGTGCCAAGTTTGTTGTACTTTTTCTCTCGATAGTATCTGCGTGGTAAAAAGTTATGCAGTCGAAGGCTTTAGACAAAACAAATATCAATTATCTTTTGATTGCGATACCTTTTTATATATTTGAGAAATAATTTCGAAACGCCTTACGCTTTTTAAAAGCTAATTACCAGTATCCATGATGACTATTGAAATGATTAAGGTTTACAAACTAAAATACTTCGAACATCTCACGAATGTTTTGGTTTGGGCAAAGATTTGTCAATACTATTTGAAATGAATTTCAACTGTCACATTTAAACAACTATATTATGAATAATATAGAGATATAAAGACTTTCAATAGGTACACTGTAACAAATATTTTACGCCTAAAGTTTTATATAAGCAACAAACTACAGTACCAAAAGTGCCTTTAAAATGTACGTGTATTCACAATTTTAGTAGGCGCTCTACGCCTAAAATTGATATAAAAATACTTCTAATAATGTTCAAGCCGCTAAGCGAAATGCCACCTAAATCAATAAATTATGCTTCACAATCATAATGATGTTATGCTCAAGGTCTGAAACTATCATGCAATGCAGTGTTCTTATTGTAATAGCTTTGACCTGCGGCTTTGCCCGCGAAAATGTCCAAAATTATTCTAAAGGAAGCTACTAATCGGATAAAAAGTATTTTATGTATTAAGCCAGCTTAGAAACTAATTTGTACCAAATCCGTTCATTAGCTTTGCGTGAAAAAGTAACAGACATCTATATATACTCACAAACATTCCCATTTATCTATACTAATATTATAAGGCTGAAGAGTTTGTTTGTTTGTCAGGTTGCCTGGAAGAGATCGCGGAATGCGATAAGGCCGCCCATTCTATGTTTTTAGTATTAAGTTTTTTTTTACTCTTGTTTATTATGGTGTACAATAAAGTGTATATAAATAAATAAATTATAAACGCGCCAATCTCAGGAACTACTGGATGGAATTGAAAATTTCTTGAAAAGGAGCGGAGCATAAATGAAAAATGTTGCAAAAACGGGAAAAATATTCCTTTTTTCGAGTTTCCGTTGCGTGCGCTGCGTAAACGGTTTAAGTTACGCAACAATCATGTATGTAGGGTAGGTAGATTAGATGGGTAGGTAGGCAGCCAGTTGACGGGAGCGAAGCCGTGCGGGACAGCTAGTATTATATATATGAGTAGGACGCATACCTGTCTTTTATAGATTTGCACTGATGTGTATGACTACGTTTCTGAAAGGTCACATTCTTATACGATTCATTTATGTTCGCCAAAGATTATCTTTTACGATATTATTCAACAATACAGAAAGAGAGGCAGTGTGATGGTGTCCATGAGAACACTGCCGACAAGCTGTTCCCCAGTTTGGCAGAAGATTTGAGTAATAACCACGTTTGTAACTTTTTATAAATCTTACTAATTTTATAAATGTGAAAGTTTGGAGGCGCTTTACTTTGTGTAAATTATTTCATCACCACTGCTCTCAAAACGGTGAAAGAAAACATCGTGAGGAAACCGGCATGTCCTAGAACCAAAAATTCGAAGTCATGTGACTCGACAACCCGCACTGGGCCCGCGTGGTGGATTAGGGCTCATACCCTCTCACAGAGAGGAGGCTTGTGTCGCAGCAGTGTGAACATTAATAGGCTGATGATGTGATGTGATGTGTGAAAGTTTGGATGGACCCGTGTGTGGATGTGTGGATTTATGTTTGTTACTCAATCACGCCAGAACGGCTGAACGGATCTGTATGAAATTTAGCACACTGATAGATTATAGTCTGGAATAGAACAGATTTGTTTTTTTTTTGACATACTCGCGCTTGAACACTATCTCACCTGATGGTAAGCGATGATATGCCACTTTGAATCACATTTCTCACGCGGACGAAGCAACTGGTAGAGGTTAGTAAACAATAAATACTCACTAGGTGTTCTAAAACTTGCCCATACTTCATACAGATATCAATCGTACGTGGTATAATATATGCTGGTTGCAATATCGGCACTGCCTTTGGCATGCACGCTCCGCAAACAACAGTCCGCTGGATATGGTCCATCTCCATATGAAACGGACTGCAAGCTGAATCCTCGGGCTTTTATATAAAAAGATCTTTGATATTGCCTTGGTTTACCTGATATTCCTTCTGCCATTTCCGTATTCGTTGTCGTATTTGAAAAACACTTTTGTTTAAAATTATATATTTATTACCACCACAGTCACTAACAAATAATTTAGAAATAAACCTCAAAAATATCATAATCAAAATAAATTATATAATTAATTGTATTATTTGCGTTTGGATAGCAAAATAAATTCACAATTTCTGCACAGCGTTCGTTAAAATAAATATTATATTATGGAAATAATACTGAGTAAATACAAAAACCTAATATTTTCGTCAACAGTTTTTCTACAACAAATTTTATTATAATATATAAATTAATCAACACTCAAACATCTGAAAGATCCAGGCATACCCATGTATTCTTCATTGAATTTTCCTGCATTTCTTTTTGTTTCATCTGTGCACGCTTTGAACATTATTTTCACATACTCCACATGTTTTTCTGAACTTAATTCTTCTACTACATCCTCTGTAAGGAGAAATGTTTTTTTATAAGTTACATAAAATAAAATCCTGACAACAAGTTATATGTACCAAGGGCTTCCATAATACTAATATCTAGGCTGTGAAGGTCTGATAGGTAGCCGCCCTCATCTAAAATACTGACATTCAGCAGCATCGAATAAGAAGGTAAGCCGTTATCTTCTTACTGCAATTTCATAAGTATCATGTAACTGACTTGAAATGAGAAATCGATTCTCTTATAATTAATATTACAGATAGGCTTCCCTTCCAAACAAACTTCCATCCACAATTCCAACTTAGGGTATTTTCAAAATTGTCTTCTAAATTTTCGTTTTAAAAATTTAATTCTTCTATACCCAGCGTTTTAGGCTGTGCATTATTTGTTGTATAGATATTTTTCAAGTAGATCAATAATTTCACCTAGCTTTTGCCCATCTTTGTTGGGGCAAGCTTCCACTCTAACCGGATGCATCTGTACATTAGTACCTATTAAACATTGGGGATCTCACCTCCACAATCCAATAAATTTTTAAATGCTTTGTAAAAAATATGTGATTTTACTTACCATGCAATTCGTCGCTAGATCTCTGTTTTCCACCGTAGTCCACTGGCAATAATTCTCTGGGCACTTCTTTATATAAATCTTCTAAGGTTCGTCGGACATATATTCTTTTACCGATCTTCTCGCTAACTAATTGCTTGATGATATTTATGATAACTTCTATAGCTTTTGATTCTGTAAGCATGTTAACACTTTTCAATCTAGCTCCGTAGCCATCCTGTAAAAGAGATATTTAATTATTAAATTGTACAACCTGACGCCCTAGAAGGACTTAAAACTATCTTTCCTGGTGATATGTGTGAAAACTTTTAGATATAAGAATGCAAAGACTGTACTTCATCAAATAATTGTATTACTTTGTTATCGGCTTTACAATTCTTATATCCACTGCACTGTGGATCGGCAAACAGGTACGGCTTGCGGGCGGTTTCGCGCTCCACAGTGCAGTGGATATCTAAAAGCATCTCCAATTTGTCTGATATAATAATCCACAATCTTTCATAACTCAATGGTGATTGATTGTGATTGGCTGTTCTTTCCTCATTGACATCGAGGAGAAAGACCAGTATTAGCCAATGGAAAATAAACATGACATTTTGTCCGGAAGTCAGCATTGAGCTACTTACAATGAGACATATAAAAAATTATAACAAACTAAAAATGTAAACATATTCAGAAAATCCACATAAAATCAATATGTTTTATGGTATAGATTTAACAATAATTAATATTTGTTTTAATACAAACAACCAAAATATTTTAATAGAATTGAAGACTTTAACATTAACAGTAGAAGCGGGATATTTACCATGTTAAGGAAATTCGCAACAAACAGTAAACATGGTAAATATCCCGCTCCTAATGTTAATGTTAGTAACCATGACAGTTTAAAAACTTTTTATTCAAGACTTATTTTATTATAATAATGCAAAATAACTAAATATATGTGCAATATTTATTGAAATTAGCACATGAATTTTAATCAAGCTAATATATTATGATAGTCTTCAGAAAAGTCACGTGCCTGCACTATAAATGGACGCGACTGACGCAGTAATAAACATGAAGTATGGCCACCTGATCCAAAAATATTTAAAATAAAAATGCAAAGAATTTAAAAAACAACAAGGTGAAGTTTGGTATTACCCACAACTAGCAGCGTGCATGTTCATATAACCAGTGTGGTTAAATGAACATGGATGAGCAATAAGAACGGCAGCCTTTTTCATTCTCAAAACTTAAATATACACTTACCACTAATAATGATATAAACTGCTGTAATTCCACAGTGTCTATTTTTGTTATCAAATGAAACAAATTCATCTTTCTGGCGTCATAAATTAATATTACACCATTGAAATAATCGTGTGACATTAAGTATTCAGCAAACTGATAATAAAAGTTTTTTTTTTTGTATAACCAATTTGCACGTCATTCAAATTTAACTCACAAAAATTTTAAAGTAAAATATGCTTTTTTCGGACATAAAAGTATAATAAATTTCAGAAAATTCGTGTTCCCCGGCGAGACCAAGACATGTGTCGCACACAAACTCTCTAATATATAATTATAAAATGTTTTTGAAAATTATTATGCCACATTGCAATGGCAAGCCAAGTTATCAAATCAAAAAATATCGTTTTCAACATGGAGGTCAATAAAAAAATTGTTAAATGACAAAATGTTCGGGCATTTCGAGCGTGACGCGCGACATCACTCCTCCGTAAGCGAGACCGGCTAGCAGTACATTCTGTCGCGCGTCGCGAACACACCCCTCGAGACCGCAACGCGCGACCTATGCACGGTGCCTCGGTCGCACGTCTCGTTCTCGCGTCACGGTCGTACGGTCAACTCGCACCTTAATTTGAAATCAATGATTTGAATTTTAAAGTATAAATAGGTAGGATAGATAGGTAACTGTCTCGTTAGTGTAGTAGTCGCAAATCCTACACGTGAGCATAAGGTGCTTGATTCGATTCGAGGGTGTGGCAAAGTGTTGTTAAGTTTTTATAGATTTTGCACTGTTATTGAGTAGCGTGGATTTGTGCCTGATTGATGGCAATAGCCTGGTGTCCTATAACATGGGACTTAAAGGTAACTGACGAAATTTGAGTGTGCTATAGGTGCACCTACCACATCCACCTAAACTCTTCGGGGAATACAGACATGATGGTACCATTGGATGCCCAAGAAGGACTTAAACTGTCTTGATTGTTGAGGTTGTTCGGTAACATCTGGGGCCTTACTCTGATGAGTCCATTGTGAGAGAAAGACAGAGCTATACAGGACGAAAAAGGCGATCCCCTTTTCATAGCAGAATCAGTTTTGTAGATAGGTAATCTATACCAATATTATAAAGAGGAAGATGATACATAAAAATAATGTACTACATGATTAAAGTACTCATTATATCCTACAAAAAAGACTGCGAGAGAATATATTTAATTATCATAATGAAGTCACAATAGCAGCTTTTGTGTTATAAAATTTAATTAGATCGCCGCCGCGCCAGTAGAAACAAAAGTGAGTTACATTCGTATTGTAGTATTAATTTTAATTCAAACAAACAGTTTAACAAATTTTTAGGTAGGTATGTAGGGTAAGTTAGTACCTACCAACCTAGGTAGGGTAGGTGAGTAGGGAGGTAGGTAGGGTAGTGTAAGTAGGGTATGTAGGGTAAGGTAGGTAGGGTAGGGTAGGGTAGGTAGGTTGATAGGTAGGGCAGATGAGTAGGTTGGTAGTTAGGTAGGTAGGTAGGGTAGGTAGTTAGCGTAGGTCGGTAGCCAAATGCCAGGAGCGGAGCCGCGGGGGTCATCATCATATCAACCGAAAGACGTACACTGCTGGACATAGGCCTCTCCCAAGCGTCGCCACATCGCGGGGTCAGCTAATTATATATACAGTAGAACCATCTAAAATAAAACAAATAGTAAACTTACGACCATGCTGTACTGGAAATACTGCATAAAGGTTTCATTCGTGAATTCCTTTTCGCTTTGTTGAATCATAATGATTCTGTTGAAGTCATTTGTTAAAATGGGCAGTGGGAGTATTTTTCTGTAATATATAATATAAACACTTGAAATTAAATCTAGTATCTAACCAGCATTTTTAAAATATAAAAAAATAAATTACTGATTGATTGATGGTCTGTGTGAGGAATGATATGAAATGAAATGGAAAAGACAATGTGTTGCGCCAACCCCAACTACATAGGACAAGGGCAGGAAAATGGTGATAATAACAATACAATTTTTCTATATCGCTTTCAACGGGAGATGTGCCCTAAAGGCTGACAGCATTGTCAACTTGAATGGAACAGATAGTTGTACTCGAAAATAATATACCAAAATTTCTTTCACTATAAAATTATTAGCCTGTAGGAATTTAAAGAACGCTTTGTCCGGGGGACGTACTATCATCATAATTATAGTAAATATTTTGAAGCGTTGCTTGCTGGGTCGGTAATTGAAGGGTATGGATACGTAGTGGACATCCCACCCATACGCACTAAACGATTTGGAAATACTTTCATAATGCGTACAGCTAAGTAGTGGAATTCCCTGCCGGAGTCTGTTTTTCCCGATAGCTACAATCTCGGGGTCTTTAAGTCAAGAGTGAATGGGGTTTTTATTTTTATTGTCTATATACTTGCGCATGACCACTATCTCACCTGATGGTAAGCAATGATGTGGTTGACGGTGAAGCACGCTTACCTAGAAGAAACCCATTCACATCTCCCAGATCCCCATCCACCAGATTCCCATCTACCACACGCATCGCCGTACGTCTGGTAGTCCGATGATGGAACGGGCTGGGCGGAATTAAATCATGTAATTCCATCGCACACGCCCCGAAAAGTAACCGATACAAAACCGACAAACTGGCAACTCGGCGACGATGTTCAAGGCTCTGGAGTTTTGACTTGACCAGTGCCTCATTGCCGATGAGTTTCTTGGCCCGCTTTTCGATCGAGGTTACTTCTAGGCAAGCGTGCTACACCTTCGACCACATCATCGCTTACCATCAAGTGAGATAGTGGTCAAGCGCAAGCATAACTACGATAAAAAAAAATCGGTGAGAGCAATAAGAGCAAAAATAATAAAATATCACTCACCCCATTTGCAACAGGTCTTGCAGCTCCACTTTGACATTGGTCTTTGAAAAGAACTTGGGTACCAGCGTCTTCATCGTGCATAATCGGTCTATATATTTTTTTGCCTTTTCTACGGAACCTTTGCTAGATATCAACGTTAACTCCAACTGATGCTTGCCTGAAAATATGAAATTTGTTCAACTTATACCATATATCGCATTCTAGCTTTTGCTAGTATGAATTTGACCGCGAGAATGTGGAACACACACAGCACAGATAATAATATAAATATACTACTAGCATACACTATAAAGCTTAATCTCATAGACAGAAACGGTGCCGACGTAACTACTCGTAGCATTTTTCGGCAGCCTATGCGGCTTATTTACTAAAAGTACATAAATCGCGTTCGGTTCCGTCCAACGCAATAGATGGTGTTAGCAGTAACTTGCAAGTAAAACGCGTTTACTTAGTTCGTGAATATTTCTTCTTTAAATACAGTGACGATTTGATTTATAGTATTTTTTCACGTTCTTACAATCATTTCAATGTATCAAAATGTGTTACAATACAAATTTAAAAATAAAATGGCAAGCCTCGAAAATTTTATACAGGGATATCTATTGGAATGGATATTGAAACATGCGTTTAAATAATGATCTTTGAAATGTGAATTAAGAAGAACATACAATTTTGATGATCAATTCTAGAAAATCTTTATTATATTTAAAATTCAATAATAAATCAATGCATATATCACGTCATCAAGTAAAATTTATTTGAAACAAATTTTCTTTCTTCGGGTTGGAATCCCGTGCCCACGGAGAAGTACTTTATAAAATCTTTGTTTTTATTTTTAAAGCGTCCTCTTTTGGTTGATTGTAGAAGTAATTTGTGTTTATGGTTCTCGTTCATCGATTGCTTTGTTGTAGTTTACATGAGATCAGTTAGATGGTGCTAGAAGGAGATTCCTCTCTCAGGAGCCCTGACCAGTGGGCTACTATTTTTAAATGTTCTTTGTATGTTTTTTTTTTCAATAAATATGCCAAAATGTAATTATTAATAACTAACTATTCTTCGCTCCCGTGGACCACCATAAAGGACCTGTATTTGGAATTAAAAAATTGCCTATGTCACTCAGGAATAATGTGGCTTTCTTTTGGTGAAGGAATTTTTAAATCGGTCCAATGGTTTTAGAGCTTAGTTGGTACAAACAAGCAAAAAATCTTTCCTCTTTATAATATTATTAGTATAGATGTACTTAAGTGAATAAAATGTATTTGTCAAGGTGCCTAATCCCAATTTATAAATTTAATTATAGATAGCTTTTTTTTTTTACATGTTATAGTTTACACACGTATTTGTGTAGTGTATTTAATTAGTAAGAATTCAAAAGTTTTGTAGTATTTCTTGTGCGCTTTTGTAAACTGTCCTAATGATGTAAATCTCTCTATATGAACAATTATGGTTTAAGCTCGCCTTTGTACATAAGTTTTTCCTTTTGTATTTGAATATGTTTATTTAGTGTTGAAATAATAAATAATATGAATAAAAACCCCTCGATTAAGTAATTATTTTCTTAATGTTTTTATCAAATAGAGTTTTGTAACATATTTTTATTTTAAAGCCCGTCTACATTAGTTTAAACACATTCATAAGAATGTTATAACGGCACCAAATATAACTACTTTCATACGTCAACAGGTATAATTAACAGTTTCCCCTACCGTAGTCGTTTCATATATTTTATTGTTTTACTAATTGGACAGCGAACCTGTTAACATTATAAAAAACTTGTTTACTATATCTATGGGTACTACCTACTGATTGTAATATTTGATACTACTTAATCACACTATTGTTTACTCTACTGCCCTTCGGATAAGACGTCATGTCACAAAATTAAATAGTAAGGCGTCACAAATAATTTGCACAAGGCTAATTACACAGATATAGCTATCTATATCTCGCGTTATCTAGGTCTATATCTAGATAACGCAAGAGCATCTACTTCGCGTGTCCAGCTCAGGTCTATCTATGTCTAGCGGCTAATTATGTTACAGACATAGACGAAGATACTAACATCCGTCTTCAAGATAATGATGCTTATTTACACAGTTCATGTCATTGACGACTCAATTTACGTCAATACCGTGAGAAAACTACTTTGAACTGTGAAGTCACTTAACGGACTTGGAATCTAAATTTATCATTGTATCCGCGATAGCGGTTGTCGTAATCCCAGAATGTAAGGGACTGATCATACCAAAATGAAAAGGAATGATCAGGAGGGAAACCGACCTTAACAGGAACGGTATGATTTTAGGAAAATAGAAAATTTTATCAGCCTTGGTTAGTTTAGGAGCAGTCAAATGTGCAGTAATCGGTAAGACATCATCATCATCATTTCAGCAGAAAAACGTCCACTGCTGAACATACACGTTTTTATTTTTTATATTATAGGCTTGCGCTTGACCACTATCTCACCTGATGTAGTCGACGGTGAAGCACGCTTGCCTAGGAAAAATCTATTCACTCTTTGAACGTTAAAATATAAATTTCAAGTAAATAATATTTAATTATACCGTCCATTCGGAAAAGTAGCTAGTTATGGAGAAGAACGGACAAGAAACTCCATACTTACTCTTTTAAAAAAAGTGTTATACAACATTTTCATACATATATAAATTTATATACGTGAGGACTTATTCACCCAGCACTACTATACTACGTATAGGTATAATGCTAAATTTCTTCACTTGATAATTAGGAATATGGTTCTCACATACTTACAAATATAGGGATTGACAGCTTAATTCGAGTTCACTTCACCTAAGTCACCAAGCTGAGATTTTTACAGAATAGCTCTACGGAGGCTCTAGACAAATGACATTCGATTTTAGTGATGATGGCGATACTCGAAATGCCAAAATGTAAGGGATTGGTCACGTGACATTTTAATAACATTTGACATTTCCATACATTTTTGTCATTTTTTCAATTGCTATCGCTATCACTATGCACGAGCAGAAACTGCACACTACGGTGATGCGCATGCTGCGCTGGGCAGGCGGAGTCACTCTCAAAGATAAAATTCGTAACGAGTATGTACGGGGTAGTTTCAGGGTTGCACCCAATGCTAAATAACTTACAGAATCTAGGCTTAGATGGTACGGGCACGTAGTGCGGAGGCCTGATGACCATATCGTGAAAAATTGCCTTTATTCATTTATTTAAATCTTCATGCAGCATACAGATACATAGGCGGACTTAATGCCTGAGGCATTTTCTACCTGTCAACCAAGGGTGGTGGAGAGATAACATGGCAGGTGCATAAAAATTTAAAAATTACTTAAGTAAAATTGAATAACACTATATATATTGTAGTTAAAATAAACATACATATTTATTTACTATAATAAATATGTATAATAAATACCTTTATATATACATATATAAATTAATAGAAAGGTGATTAGGACGACTCTGCTAATGGTGTAGAAAATAATGTCGCAACATCCGCTTAAATGCATATTGACTGGTGGCCGTCCTGATATCGAGAGGAAGCGCATTCCAGAGAAGAATGGACTGAATATGAAAGGAAGAATGAATAAAATCAGAAGTATGAGAAGGACAAAGCAAGAGAAGATTGTTTGCCATGACGACGCAAAACAGAGTGACATATTGGATGACGAGTGACCAGAAGGACATGAAGAAGTGCGGTCTATCTACTGACGATGCTTACAAGCGGAACAAGTGGCGCCTCATGACCAGGAAAGCGGACCCCGAGTAACGAGAAGTGGCAAGGTGGAAGAAGAAGAAGCTATCGCCACGCTTTCGATGATAGATTGTCACTTGTCTGGGGTTTCGGGTCATCGGTAAGCCATACACGTTACACCGAAATTGCACTAGGTGATTCCCAAACATACCGCTGTGTCACTTATAGTCCTGACTTGAGGAACTATACAAAGTGCGTTTCGATAGTGCTAGGCAACCCCATATATTTTTGAAAATTTACGAATCGTTATCGTGACGCTTTCGTTGACCCCTTCCACGCTATTTATTTCATGCTATTTTAATACATCATCATCATCTGCCTAGACTTTTCCCAACTATATTGGGGTCGGCTTCCAGTCTTACCAGATTCAGCTAAGTACCAGTGTTTTACATGGAGCGACTGCCTATCTGACCTCCACAACCCAGTAACTGGGTAACACGGTACCCCTTGGCAAGACTGGTGTCAGATCTCAAGCTTCTGACTACCCGTAACGACTGTCGAAGATCTTCAAATAACAGCCGGGACGGACGGTAACGGCTTAACGTACTTTCCGAGGCAGGGAGAAAACTCGGTATGTTGGAATGGTCACACATCCACGGACCGACCTCGTCAAGCGTTGCTTAACCTTGATGATCGACCGGTGCGGCTGTTATTATTTAGCCACGAGCTCCTCTGCTATTTTAATACATATTAGTTGATATTTTTCTACTAATATAAATATGCATGAAAATCTGGAAAGCATTTTTCTTCTCCTACAGCATACCGTATTCACGCTTCAATCACACTAATATTATAAAGGTGAAAGTTTGTGAGTGTGTTTGTGTGTTTTTTACTCTTTCACGCAAAAACTTTTGTACGGATCTGGATGAAATTTGCCACAGAGAATATAGTCTGGAATAGCACATAGGATACATATTTATAGATTTTTATCACGGGAATACGTTCTCTTGGGATAATTTTCGACATTCACTGCGAGTGAAGCCGCTGGCAGTAGTTAGTCACTCATATTTCTTCCGGCGACAAAGATTACTGTTGTAACTTTTTGTATGTATTATTAATCATCCCAGTTATGAATGCAAAAACTTAATCAAATATGGTCAATGAGAAATTTATACGGATACGGATTATCTTTTATTATGCTTTGTTCATCATTATTTATTTACCAAGAATCATTGATAAACTGACAGTTAATCAACGGATTAGTTAGTTTATTATGAAATATTAGAAGCTGTGCAAGCTTTTTTTGTCTGACTATTTGGAGTTCGATTTTTTTAAACAGGTTTGTGATGAGTGCATTAAACTCTAGATATACTGACGTCATTAGGTCAATCTATTTATAAATACTTGAAAAATTAACTATATCTATTCAAATATTAAGCAGTAAACTAGAACAAATGTCAAAACATAATTTTAATATGCATATAAAAACGATCCATCAACAGACTTCAACAAGATTAATCTCATTTCTTACGGCGACAAAGGTTACTGTTGTAACTTTTTGTTGTATTTTTTATTAATCATTCCAGTTATGAATGCAAAAACTTAATCAAATATGATTTATGAGAAATTTATACACGGATTGTCGTTTATTATGCTGTGTTAATCGTTATTTATTTACCACGAATCATTGATAAACTGACAGTTATGAGACGGACTAGTTAGTTTATTATGAAATATTAGAAGCTGTGCAGGTTTTTTTCTGACTGTTTGAAGTTTGATGTTTTTTGAGCAGGTTTGTGATGAGTGCATTAAACTCTCGATATACTGACGTCATTAGGCCAATCTATTTATAAATACTTGAAAAATTAACTTTATCTATTCAAATATTAAGCAGTAAACTAGAACAAATGTCAAAACATAATTTTAATATGCATATAAAAACGATCCATCAACAGACTTCAACAAGATTAATCTCATTTCTTCCGGCGACAAAGGTTACTGTTGTAATTTTTTGTTGTATTTTTTATTAATCATTCCAGTTATGAATGCAAAAAATTAATCAAATATGATCTATGAGAAATTTATACACGGATTGTCTTTTATTATGCTGTGTTAATCGTTATTTATTTACCACGAATCATTGATAAACTGACAGTTATGAGACGGACTAGTTAGTTTATTATGAAATATTAGAAGCTGTGCAGGTTTTTTTCTGACTGTTTGAAGTTTGATGTTTTTTGAGCAGGTTTGTGATGAGTGCATTAAACTCTAGATATACTGACGTCATTAGGTCAATCTATTTATAAATGGTTGAAAAATTAACTATATCTATTCAAATATTAAGCAATAAACTAGAATAAATGTCAAAACATAATTTTAAAATGTTTAAAAAAACGATCCATCGGCGACAAACTTTGATGGTTTCCTTCAGAGATTTCAATTTGAAAGTGACATTATAGTTCTTTCGGAGTGTTGGATGTCTTGCGTTCGGAATCTCCCTATCCTTGAGGGATATTTAAGTTTCTCCACATCCACGCACTACAACCAGAATGATGGGGTTGTGGTAGTCATAAAAAATACAATAAAAGCCACTCTTGAAGAACCCGTCATTCAAGAAGCCAACTGTATACTTATTAAAACGAATGCTGATGTGGCTGTTATAGCTATATACCGTCCGTTCTGTTTCAAAACTATCAGTAATTTCTTAATATCCTTACAAAAAATAATAGATGGTTTATCATCTTACAAAAACATAATAATTGTAGGTGACATTAACATAAATATTGCGGCAAACAGCTCTGATCGTTTTTTGTCTGAGTACTTTGACTTTCTATCTCTAAACGGCTTTTTTCCAGCATTCAATAAAGCTACACGTGCAAATAGTTGTCTAGATCATGTAATTTTGAATACGAATGTACTTGTAAGTACGTTTATAATAGATTCCCTTATTACTGATCATGCGCCTATATTGTGCTGTGCTAAAGTTAATAACATAAGTAAACCAACAAAAAAGAAAATAAAAAAACCTGACTATGAGGCAATAAAGTTGGAATGTGATCATCTTGACTTCACATCAATTTTTGAAGCGAATAACCCGAATGAAGCTATGGACATATTTATATCTAAAATTTCTGATATCATACAGGTAAACACAAAAATAGGAAATATAACAAATAGAAACAGAATTATGAAACCTTGGATGACAACTGGACTCATCAGGTGTACTCGCAATAGGGATCGGATGCACAAAAAATTTAAACGTAATCCGGATAACGTAGTGCTGGAAATAACATATAAGAGATACAGAAATTTCTATAATAACCTTGTTAAGAAATTAAAGCGTGAATATGAAAAAAATCTACTCAGGGAAGCGGGTAAAAATAGTAAAAAGATATGGAATGCTATAAATAATATAACAAATAGAAATGTAAAAAAAGATCACTCATTAGATCTGCTTTCAATAGTGCCAACACCGCAGGAATCTGTCAATGCCACAAATAAATTCTTTGCTACTGTAGGAGAAAACTTAGCTAACAAAATCACTCCTCCAACTGGATCAGTTCTAAGTGCCATGTCCAATGTTCGGCAATGCAACACGTCTTCCTTATCTAGCAATTCTTTTGCTCTTCTTGACACTGATGAAACCGAAGTTGAAAAACTAATCTGTGATCTGAAGTGTAACTGTGCTGCAGGTGATGATGGAATCTCATCTGTTGTACTTAAACTGATAAAAAACAAAATAGTTCCCCCGCTTACGTATATCTTTAACATGTGCCTAAGGTTGGGAAAATTTCCCAACTCACTCAAACGGTCTATAGTACGACCCATTTTCAAGGGTGGAGATGGAAACTGTGTCACTAACTATCGACCTATTTCTATTCTTACATCTCTGTCAAAAATTTTAGAAAGGATAATTAATACAAGACTAATAAAATATCTAGAAAAGTATAAGCTACTTTCTAATCATCAATTTGGTTTCCGATCTGGAAAGTCTACAGAAGATGCATTAAATAATTTTACTGATCACATTGTTAAAAAAATTGATAACAAAAAAAAATGTCTCAGTATTTTTCTTGATCTGGCAAAAGCTTTTGACACGGTTTCTATTCCCACCCTAGTTAACAAGTTGCATCAACTTGGTATTCGGGGAAAACAACTGAACTTGCTTCAAGATTATTTATCTGGAAGAACACAAAGGGTGAGAATTTCAAATTATACGAGTGATGATCTGCCTGTTACCCGTGGAGTGCCACAGGGTAGTATTCTGGGCCCAACGTTATTCATAGTGTACATTAATGAGCTTACACAACTTAATATTGAAAACTGTAAAATTATTTCCTATGCCGATGATACGACTCTGACATTCCATGGTGACACTTGGGATGAAGTTTACCAAAAGGCACAATTTGGTTTCAATATGGTCACTAAATGGCTTGCCATAAATCATCTCTCACTAAATACAGATAAAACTAAATTCATCCCTTTCTCAATTCGTAACCCCGGTAAATCACGTCAACTGACTCATCACTTAATCGCTCACACTTGTAATACTGAAACTGTAAATTGCTCCTGTCCATCATTGTCTTCCGTTGAATCTATAAAATATTTAGGTCTTATATTTGACAAAAATTTGAACTTTAAAAATCATATTATTAATCTTGCAAACAGAATTAGAAAACTTATCTATGTATTCAAAAAAATCAGATACTCAGCCAATACCAAATTAAGAAAAGTGATCTACTATTCATTGTGCCAAGCATTAATAACTTATTGCATCACTATCTGGGGCGGTGATGCCAAAACGCATAATTTAATTATTGAACGTGCTCAAAGAGCTTTGCTTAAGGTTAGTTACTTTAAGCCCATGTATTTTTCCACCACGGAGCTGTACAGGGTTAGTAATGTACTTACGGTACGTAAACTTTTTGTACTATTATTATTTGTTAGACAACATTCCTGTGTCAGACTGAATACCATGACCGCAAAAGAAAACATAGGGAGAAGGCGGTTAGAATTTTGTAAATCTGTGCCTTGTAGAACATCTTTTGCTCAAAGATTTAACTTGTTCCTGGGCCCAAGACTGTATAACGTGGCTAACAAACAAAATGAAATTTTCTCCTTGACAAAGAGAGAGTGTAAACAGAAAGTGATCAGCTGGCTCCTATCACTCACATATGACGAAACTGAAAAATTGTTTCATGTCCCTGCATAAATATTCCGTATGTAGTAAGTATTTATGTATTGTAAACGCCAAACACACGCATGGAGACATCTCATCAGTCTCAACCTTACACACATACACAGTCCACACACATCTTCACTCACACCCCAACACTCACATCCACTTCCACTCACAATCACATGACACACACACACCCACACCCCTACAACACAACACACAATCTCAATCATTCTTAAATACTTTTCCTATTATCGAAAAAAAGCCTTATTAGTGTTAATTACTTATCTCAAACTGTTTTGTATTTTTTTTTTCTTCCCTCTTGCATTGCAAATTTTTAAGTATGCAAATTATATTTCAATTGATTTTGAGAGGAAGAAAAAGAAACAGTTTTACTTGCCCGGTTTATTTTTGTACTTAGAATGCCCTGCATTTATCTTTTTAAATTGTAAAACGGAAATTTAAATTATACTATATAAAACTGTATTAATCTTTTTGGCTCGAATGTACAATTAATATTATGTGAATACAAATGAGGGTGGGTGCTGATGCTGATGCCTATATTACAAGATATTAAGTTATCTTAGTTTAGGTATTAGTTGTGACTCTAACATGTTAAATATTGTAACTACCTTTAGGCCTATTTTATTGTAAAACTGTTCCTTGATGTTAATTTTTAAAGGTGCAAAAATAAACATTTCATTTCAAAAACAAAGGTTACTGTTGTAACTTTTTGTACTTTTTTTATTAATCATTCCAGTTATGAATGCAAAAACTTAATTAACTATTATTTATGAGAAATTTATACACGGATTATCTTTTATTCATCATCTGCCTAGCCTTTTCCCAACTATACTCGTATTGGGGTCAGCTTTCAGTCTTACCGGATTCAGCTTTTATTATGCTGAGTTAATCGTTACTTATTAACTAAGAATCATTGATAAACTGACAGTTATGAGACGGACTAGTTAGATTATTATGAAATATTAGAAGCCGTGCAAGTTTTCGTGACTGTTTGAAATTTGATTTTTTGAGCAGGTTTGTGATGGGTACATTGACCTCTTGATATACTGACGCCATTATGCCAATCTATTTCTCTGACCGTGCTTACCCCATACAATGTGGATTTATAATTAATACACCAACAGATCATTTGACTGCAAATTATCGTAAAAATTACCCAATGGATAAATGGTTGTAAAAGTTTACTGTATCTATTCAAATATTTAAGTACAATAAACTAGAATAAATGTCACTGCATAGTATTAATATGCACATAAAAACGATCCATCAACAGACTTTAACAAGATTAAAAAACTGTAATGTGCGAGTTTAACGATTGTCTCATCTTAGAAATCAGTCAAATGTATCGGCATACATTGCTAAGTATCCTGCAATAAATTTAACCTTTGGAATTGGCTACAAGAGAAAATAGTACGTTACTTGAAAATTCGATAAACTAAAAATAAAAAAAAAAAAATCGGTTTACAGTAAATCTATTTGCTGAGAAAAATCATTTGAGTACTTACTAAAATCCTTCTTTACAATATGATCCTGTTTCAGTATCCACTCCTCCAAAATGTTGATAGCCTGTTCAATCCTTCCAGGTTTCTCCAAATTATGGATCTTCCTAATCTCGTAGAGTGCACCTGGAGGCACTTTCAAAAGAATATTTTCTGGTATCGACTCCATATTATTGACGGTTTATTTTCTCTAATTATAATATCAAAATATATTTATTGTTTATTCTTATTAATTTAATTTTTTACTATCACTTGTCAAGAATTTGTATTATTTTCATTTGTAATAAAAAAAGTGTGAACAGAAAGAGTGTCGATGTTCAACTGGATTAAATTATACCTGATTCTATAATTATAATCTATTGTAAATCTTGTCTAACAAGTCATGGCCAAAGGCAACCATGATTCAACAGTTCACAAGTTTTTTACAAATCAAGTTCTCACGGTGCCATTTATATTCTTTTTTACCAACTTAATAGTATTAGGCATAGTACCTATAGGTTAGGTTAGGTTAAAACGGGCTGTTTTCCGCAACTCCACGACCAAGCGCGTATTTTGCGTAAAATACGCGCTTGGTCGTGGAGTTAGCACACCCTGGCAGGCGCTTTACTTTGTGTAAATTATTGCATCACCACTCCCCTCAAAATGGTGAAGGAAAACATCGTGAGGAAACCGGCATGTTCTAGAACCAATATGTTTGTATACAAAAACATAAATAAAAATGTGTGTGTGTCTGCTCCGATGCACGACTGGAGTTTACTCCTTAAGTACGATTGTCTTTGAATATGTACATACATGATTTCAAAGTGAAAGATGCGCAAGATACGTTGCGCAGGGAAACGAAACACTTTAAGAGAGCCCCCACAAGTTTCACGAGCCAAAAACAGAAAACACGTCATATATCTTGTAGTTATTGAGGCGCTGAAAACGTAGCTGTTTTTTGTTTAGCTCGTGAAACTTGAAGGGGCTCTTAACGCTTCTATTAATTTCACTCCTCATAAAATTTCCATTCCGGGGGCCTTACATGAAAATTGATTCTTGAGTAATTTCCAAAAAAATTACCCAAAACAAAAACCTACAAAAATTCTTGTCCGTTAAGTTGACCTATTTTCTATTCTGTACTTAGATAAATTCTGTAGAATATCTGTTAAAATGGGCAGTGGGACCAGTTTTCTGCAAAATGTCGTATAAACAATTTAATTATATATTTAGTTTTAACAAAACTCTTTCACATGAAATCCTAAAAGCCTGTAACATTTTAAAGGGCGCTTTGTCCGGAGGAGTATTACCATTATTTGTAGTACACTAGCTTCTGCCGGCGGCTTCGCCCGCGTGAACGTTGGGCATTGTCCCAAGAGAACATAATCCCGGGATAACATGTAACCTATGTCCTTCCTAGCGCAGTGGTGGCCCAGTGGTATGAGCAGTGGTGGCCCAGTAGTATGAGCAGTGGTGGCCCAGTGGTATGAGCAGTGGTGGCCCAGTGGTATGAGCAGTGGTGGCCCAGTGGTATCGGCCGCGACTTACAAGCTATAGGTCGTGCGTTCGAACCCAGGACCTACAGCTTGTAGCACACCCAGGCAGACGCTTTACTTTGTGTAAATTATTGCATCACCACTCCCCTCATAACGGTGAAGGAAAACATCGTGAGGAAACCGGCATGTCCTAGAACCAAAAATTCGAAGATATGTGACATTCACCAACCCGCACTGGGCCCGCGTGGTGGATAACGGCCCATTCCCTCTCACTAAGAGGAAGCCTGTGTCCCAGCAGTGGGAACATTAATAGGCTGATGACGTGATGATGTGATATGTCCTTCCTCATGATATCGTCTTGCTTAATTTAATTACGATCCCTTCAGTCGTTTAGTCATTAAAAGGTAACAAACAAACATTCGCATTTCTCAATTTAGTATGTGTGGGTCTGAATACAATGTCTCTTAAGTCTCCAGACAAATTGTCATGCTAAAATGGTAACGGTGATTGTTGAAATGTCGAAATATAAGGGATTACTCATGTGAAATTTGAATAGAGCTAAGCTATCCTATACATTTTATCAATCATTGATATAGTTCGCTAGAGCGCTGCTATCGTTGATAGAATTTCACTTTGCCTCTGGATTGCGTATTATATCATCGACTGCAATTAGACCAAAAATATTAATGATAAATATCACTACCCTATTTTCAACACGTCCGGCAACACCATCTTGGCATCGGTTTTTGAAAAGAACTTTGGAATCAGCGTCTTCATCGTGCACAATCGGTCTATCTGCATCTTCGACTTTTCTACCGAACCTTTGCTACAAAACAGCGTTTTATCTAAATATTCCTTGCCTGAAAATGAAAAACAAGATTGTATTTTTTTGAGGCCAAGTGTTTGGTAGGATATATAATAGACTTGGTATAAAATATTTAATGAACAAATCAACATTTACTAGACAGATATTACACAAAGTCGCCCAAAAATAATGCTCTTGCATAATATTCATACGTATTATGTTCAAAAAATCAAGACGATTACAGATAATATCTAGTTTTTCAAGTTTATTCGCCAAAGTTTGGATTTACTAATAGCACACAAAGTCGATCAAGACTGCTAATGATCGTTAATATAACCAGTTTGACATAAAAAGCATGAAATTCAAATGGTTCAAAATAATTAACATTAAAATCTATTCAAACATTTATGCAATAAATGTTACTATTCACTATAAATAGCCACATAAAAACTAACAACATGGCGTGAATAAGACGATTTTTTTATAAATAACTTAAGAAAAGTTGTTTTAGAAAGATTTGCAGTCATTTGGCATTATATATAACTTAGAATCTTCTACCTGCAATTAATTAAATAAAAAACCGGCCAAGTGCGTGTCGGGCCACGCGCAGTAATATGGTTCCGAAGTTGCATAATAATGCGGACTAAGAAGAGGGTTTTTTGTTGATACATGAACATTAAAATGGTTTCAGCGTATCAAAACGTTTAAAAATGGGCCCACCTATGGTCGAGTAGCGGAATTTGCTTGGCAATCGAATCTTATTTGACTGTAGATTACAAAACGTCGAAAATACTTCTGCACTAACACAAAATACACTCCCACGCGAATACTGCCAACGACACCGCCCACTCCAATGCGTTATTCGAGCTTAAACATTATTAAATTAGAAATCATTATTATTAAGGATGTTATGATTTTATTTTTGTATATTTTTACATGGTTCATAAGCATATATTTACTATCCGTTTTACATAGCTAACAACGTCATTTAAGTAATTTTTCAATGACATTTTATAAGTTGGTCGACTATTACTCGTGAACTTGTAAAGCCTGTTATGATTTTATTTTTGTATATTTTTACATGGTTTACAAGCATATATTTACTCTATTTTTCACAGTTAAGAACGTTATTTAAGTAATTTTTCAATGGCATTTGTAAAAAAAAAGTTCTGTTCCAAGTACATTTTTTAAATTGGTCGACGATTACTCGTAAACTTGTAAAGCCTACTTAGCTGTGATAGTTTTCCTTTTAATTTCGTTATATATACTACTGCCGTGATTTTTTTCATATAGCCAAGAGCGGACAGACGGACAGACCGAAACTATAAGGGTTCCTTGTTTACTTCTACTACTTAAGTACTTACTGAAATCCTTCTTTGTAATATGATCCTGTTTCAATATCCACTTCTCTAAAATGTTGATAGCCTGTTCAATCCTTAATTATGTTAGATAGCCTGTTAAATTATGGATCTCACTTATATCATGAAGTACACCTGGAGGCACTTTTAAAAGAATATTGCCTAGTATTTACTTCATATTTCTTTTACAACTTTTTATTCTTCTTTAAAATCGCAAAATGTATATTTATTTTTTGTTGAACGATCCAGTTGGCCCTACCTATCACCCACAATTTCGAGTCTAGAGTCTCCGACCTTGATAACAGAGGGTGTAACATGGGCATTCAACATGACCTTGGTTTTGTCCATGTTCATCCTAAGACCCACTCTTTCGGAAGCTCTACTGAGATCATCGAGCATTGTACTGAGGTCCTCCATGATCTCAGCCATAACCAATATATCGTCGGCAAACCGAAGGTGAGTGATATACTCGCCATTGACGTTGATGCCTAGCCCTCTCCAGTCCAGAACCTTGAAGACATCCTCCAGTGCAGCGATAAACAGTTTCGGAGATATGACGTCTCCCTGTCTCACACCTCGTTGCCTCACACCTCGTTGCAGAAGGACGGGTACCGAGGTCTGATCCTGAAGACGAACTGACTTGGTGGTGTTTTGTACAAACATTTCATCACCTCGATGTACCAGTATTTGATTTGGCACCGTTGGAGAGACTGAAGTACAGCCCAAGCCTCGATCGAATCGATGGCTTTCTCGTACTCCACAAACGCTTAACAGAGACGCAGGGTGTACTCTTCGGTCTTCTGTATAACCTGCCGCAGCGTATGTATGTGGTCTACGGTGCTGAAGCTTTTACGGAATCCGGCTTGTTCGGCAGGCTGGAATTCGTCATACCTGCGCGCGAGATGATTCGTGATGACTCTTGAAAACAGATTGTAGACATGGCTTAAGTACTGGTTTTCCACCCGCATTTAGGACTTCGGCCGTAATTCCGTCATCACCCGGTGCCTTGTTTGTTCTTAAGCTGTTTCAGAGCCTTCCCAATCTCGTACAGGCTGACGTCCGGAAAGTCTTCCGTATAGTGTCAGGTCAATCACTACAAAGCGAAGCATACTTCTATTTACTAAAATAATTAAATTATAAGCGAAACAAAACAAAGCGAAAAATAACTTTGTTTTCCGAAGTCAGTGTCGAAAACCGAAAGACAATCATAGACACCGACTTCGGAATACAAAGTTATTTCTCGCTTTGTAGTGTTTTGCTTTAGAAGTTGGTTTAATTTTTGGTGTGCGTTACTCCAGCCAGAAAATGTCGAAAATCGTCATCTAAGTGTTCTCGTCTATAAGATTCGTTAATAAGATACAGCTTCTGTAATTGGTAAGCAGATTTTTAATTTGATAAGCTTAAAGTTTTTTAATTATTTGATAAAAACATTACATATGATTATAATAACGTTTAAGTTAGTCTTTGGAGCGCTTTTTTGAAGTGCTAGGACCTATTAAAGAATATTTTTCTTTAATAAAATAACTTCAAAACGGTGCATTATTGTGGATTCTTTTATTGCTTATCAAATTATAACTAATTAGCCAGATGTCGTGTACAAAAAGTACAATAATTTGTTTCGTCAATTCCGACTTGCAGCAATCGTGCAGACGTTACCGCAGCGGGATTTTAAATATCTTCGCAACCATAGCAAATACAAATTAAGTTGTAACATTTGTTTTAAATTGATATCTAGTTATTTAGATAACATTTATTTCAACATACCCGTTATAAAACAAAAGATCTGGCTGCGGTAACGTTACTCCAGCAGGAACTGTTTTTATTAAAAAACTATCAGCTTTACAAATTAAAAAATCTGCTTACCAATTACAGAAACTGTATATCTAATTATCTATTACACTTAGATGACGATTTACGACATTTTTTGTATGGAGTAACACACACAAATTTTTAGTTTAAAGTTTTTTTTACCAACATTGTATTAGGAAAAGTATACATTTCATTCAAAAACCTCCATAGCTTAAAAAAATAATATGTATTGGACCTATAAGTTTAATATGATTATAAATACTCGACCGGGCTTGAGGACCGCCAAAGTTAATTATAAAAGCAGCAAAATATTTCTTATTTTGGTAATTATTTTATTTACTTAGCGATTCCCTGACGCCTCCTGGTCTTTTTTTGTCGGGGATAAAGGACTAGTGATATTTAAAAGTTTAACTACATACTCCTTCTCACCATCTTTGTAAAGTTCATGGCTCCGGACCTAACAATGACAGTAATTTTTATGAAATACGGGGCAAACTATGGATGTTATTTTGTAATGAAAATAAAACCAAAAGGATTAAAATGAAAAAATCTAAACTTTTAATATAAAGTAATTATAGTACCAGTTGCCGTTGACTCCGTAGAGATTCACTTTAAAATTAATAGTTACAATTGATATAAATAAAATAAAAAAACCCTTTTATTTCCCGTAGATTTTACAGTATCTATCTATGTATGTACATATTATAATGTATTTCTAAGTATCTATAATCTAATTATTTCTTATATATCTATATATTATAATCTAAAGTTTATCTTTCTCTAGTACCTATTTTTTTTTTATAGAATCTGTTGTTTTTTAATATTTGAATTCTTAAATTAGTTCTGTAATTATTTTTTTTATTTTTGTAATTAATATCCAACAATTGTATCTTGCAACACAAACTTTTATACAATTTATAGTGTACATAGTTTATTATAATTTCTTTATCCTAAGGTATTTTTTAGTTTTACAAGTTAGTTATTATTATATTCTATAATTTAAGGTATGTAAGATGAGCTTATTACTAATATATTACTTTTCTTAATACTATTACAGAAAAAATATTTTACAAATAAATTTAATCTACGAGAACCCCTCCGCGGGTGTAGGCCTCCTCCAAAGAATCCCAATGTTTTCTATCTAGGGCTGATTTCATCCAGCCTGGGCCAGCTGTTCTGGCTATTTCATCTTACAATTTATTGGTAATTATATACATTGTTGATTGGCCTAGAAAGAAGGTATTCTGTTATTTATTACATTATAGCTTCTGCCAGCGGCTTCGCCCACGTGAATGTCGAAGATTATCGAGGGAACATATACCCGTGATAAAAAGTATAATCTGTCTCTGTGCCAATTTTATCCAGATCCGTCCAGCCGTTGGAACGTGAAGAAGTAACAAACATACAAACACACTCACAAACTTTCTCCTTTATAATATTAGCGTGATTCAGTATATATTTTTATCTGTTGACCGATTTAATATATTAGAGACTAGTCTACACTCAAACATCTGAAGGATCCAGGCATGCCCATGTATTCCTCATTGAATTTTGCTGCATGTCTTTTTGTTTCATCAGAGCAAGCTTTGCTCATCATTTTCATATACTCCACGTGTTCTGCTGAACTTAATTCTTGCACTGTATCCTCTGTAACGAGAAATGTATTGTTTTAGTTATATAAAGTTACAGACTGAAATAGTTGGCAGTCGTCAGATTCATGAAAATCTAAAACTTTTGAAATCTTTAAATTTTGATGATATTTTCTGATTTAGGGAAAAGATTTCTGCATTTATTATATCATTACATATGCAGAAATTTTTATATGTCTTAATCTAAATATGCCTTATTATATCATTTTGTGTCATTCCGCAAATGATTAAATGAAACTAAAGCCCTACAATTTAAGTGTTATTTGGAAGTCTTAAGTTGACCCCTGACTAAAATCTGAAATTTCAGATATATTTTCGGTGTTCTCTCAACAAGCCACAACTACTCACTTATCTACTATTCACCCTGATTATGCATGCTCAAACCTTGCTAGCACCCCCTCTATTCAGAGAATAAGTTTCAAAAACCCCTTCTAAGCGTTCAACTACTTTATGCAACATTTTGAGATGAAGCAGCTGCACCTTGTCTGTTATGACATGTTTTTTTTTCTAGGATGTTTGTTGTAGTGGTATTACTTACCATGCAGTGAGTCAACAGGTCTCTGTTTTCCACCGTAGTCTACCGGCAGAAATTCTCTGGGTACTACTTTATGTAAATCTTCTAAGGTGCGTTGTACATGCATTCTATTTCCGATCTTGTCACTAACAAATTGCTTGACGATGTTAATAAGTAATTCTATAGCTTTTGAATCTGTTAACATATGAATGCTTTTCAATCTAGCTCCGAAGCCTTCCTGTAAATACGGTTGGTAAGTTTTATTGTTGTACTGACTTATTAATTTATACAATCTGATGGTGAAGTGTATGTTGTAAAAAATATTGAATTTCGTGGTATTCGAGTAAATGAAAGTATAGTTCGAGTAATAGAAATATTTCTTTTACGACAAAAAAAAAACTATATTGGGATTGCAATAATGCATCTGTTGCTTAACCTTTTTACGAGCTATTAATTACTTTGGTCTGTCCCAGTGTCTGTTATCACATCTTGCAAGTTGAATTTGACCCATTTCACAGAGTCCGATTGGGCTGAATTTTTTTACACATATTTATTTTTTGTGGCAATACATTGTTTTAATATCAAAGCCTGTTTTAACCATTGATTGGCTCGCAAATGACCACTATCTCAACGAATGGTAAGTGATGATGGAGATCTTACCGCAACACACTTACCAGTAATATCGATATAAACTGCTGTAGTTCCACTGTGTCAATTTTTGTTATCACATCTAACAAATTCATCTGCCTGCAGTCATAAATTGTTATAAAACCATTGTTATAATCATGTGCTTTTAAGTATTCCGCAATCTGTAAATAAACTTTTTTTATATAAATTTATTTTTAAGCATCGAAACTTGAAACTGCAAGTTTTGATGTGAATAAAAAAAGTTCAAATATTGTATTCAACGGTTTTACAGAGAATAACAGCTTTCTGAAAATGACCGATATATCATCCGATTCTGATCCTTTAGAAGGAGCCAATGTTTGTAAATTATTTGTCATTTAATAGAGTGCAGCTTATAGCGCAGTAGCACATGGATGGAATATTAGTAGAAGTCGATAGTTTCGCACTGATAGCAACGGTCGCGGATCGAGTGATGAGCGATTATATACTCTTAAACCATTTAAAACAAAACAAAGAGTAATCTTACAATTATGCTATACTGGAAGTACTGCAAAAAGGTTTCGTTCGTGAATTCCTTTTCATTATATTGAACTATCACTATCCTGTAGAAGTCTTCTGTTAAAATAGGCAGTGGAACCAGCTTTCTGAAAAATAAAGGTAGATAATTAATGTTTTTAAATGTTTGTCCTATATTTTTTATGTGAATTACAATTAGGTACGTAATAAATAGTTTTCTAAAATTATTTTACTGTAAAATCATTAGCATTTTAAAGAGTACTATGTCCGGGGAGTACTACCACCATTAGAATATAATAGAATAGGATAGTATATTCTTTATTGTACACCAAAAAGAGAGATTACACATTATATTTTACAACAACTTAAAACTATGGGTACAAAGGCGGTCTTATCGATGACAGCGATATCTACCAGACAACCTTTGGATGGACTTAATAAAGAATATAAAATAAAACAGGGGGAACCCTACGGTGTACTGCTACATTAAAAAAAATACGTAAACATTATATAGCTGTACAAAATACTTTATATAAACTTACAAATAAAATAAATTAAAAATAAAATAAAAACATAATATTACATGTAACAAAATTTTAAAGAAGGGTTGAACAATAATAGAATACATTAAATAGAAACAGAAAAGCATTAGAAAGGAAATGGTATTTAACAAGATTTTTAAAAAATCCAAGTGACCGGGCTTGTCTTACTGATATCGGCAACTCATTCCACAATCGCACAGCCTGGACCGTAAACGATAGTAACCATAACATATTAGTAACCATTATACGTAAATAAAATTTACAGCGTTGCTGGATTTAGGTCCACGTGGAATTCCAATCAGAAAAGGTCCAGAGGTAGACGCAGGAAGCGTAGGAAGAAATGATTGTAAAGGCAGATTTGATTGAAGCGTAGGAAGGAACTTTGATCTTGGCGAAAGGAGGCCAGAGACAGAGCAAAACAGAAGGAGATCGTTGAGGAGGCCAAGACCCACAAAGGGTTGTACTCCCGAAGGAATTTATGAATTAATTTTGGATTTAGGTTTGAGTTGTAATTATATAAAGCTTTCTAGATTACATGTCTTCGAGTACAATTAGACCAAAAATATTAATAATAATATCACTCACACTTTTTTCAACATGTCTTGCAGCTCTATCTTGGCATTGGTCTTCGAAAAGAACTTTGGCATTAGCGTCTTCATTGTGCACAATCGGTCTATCTGCTTCTTTGACTTTTCTACTGAACCTTTGCTACATACCAGCGTTTTCTCTAAGTATTCCTTACCTAAAAATGTGAAAGTGTTTTATGACGTGGCATTCAACCTAGAAAATTACATGTGTTTTTCTGACAATAGCTATTACATCTCAGACAATTTGAATTATTAGTAACATACAAAAAATACCATCGGATCAAAAGGGTCGTACACAGAACGACCTCTAAATCTATACTTCTATATCTATACTTATATTATTAACAGGAAAGATTTGTATTTTTTAACCGACTTTCGAAAAAGGAGGAGGTTCTATGTTCGACTTCTTGTATGTTTTTTTTTATTTTTTTTTTTTGTGTATGTTCACCGATATCTCCGTCAATTGTGGACCGATTTTGAAAATTCTTTTTTTGTTTGAAAGAGTATGTTCCGAAATTGGTCCCATTTTAATTTGGTGAAGATCTGATGAAGAACTTCGAAGATATACAACAGAACTCTTCAATAAATAACGGCAAATCTCTCGGGACTGCTGAAATCGCATGTCTGTTTATTGTTTATACCATTTCATAACATAACATCACGCCAGTATGCTCTTAAGGGGTAAGCAGATCTCTCATTTGATCGGTTTTGTTCAAGTTTCATGATTTTCGGGTAATCTATTCTGGCGTTATAGGAAACTTACTAAACAACTTGCCTATTAGGTAGGTAAAACTAAAAAGTGAAAAATAAAAAAACTTTTTTACAAAAAAATACTACCGACTTCCAAATAAGAAAACTACAAAGTGAAAAATAACTTTATTTTTGGAAGTCGGTGTCCATAACGGATAAAAAAAATGGTACCTACGAAAGACACCGACTTCCAAAAATAAAGTTATTTTTCACTTTGTAGTTTTCTTATTTGGAAGTCGGTAGTATTTTTTTGTAAAAAAGTTTTTTTATGTATGTAACGAATAAACTTAAAAACTACTCGACCAATTTCAAAAATTCTGTCCCCATTGGGAAGCTACACTATTCCTGGGTGAAATAGGCTACATTTTATTCCTGTATTATCACGGAAACGGGAACTACGCGGGTGAAACCGCGAGTCGTCCGCTAGTGGTTGAATAAATTAACAATATCTATGTCACTATACGGATATAGTGACATTTTTTTCTCTTACCGCCCGCGTCTGGAACGAGCAGCTCCGTACCTCGTCGCCGGGTGACCGACATGACGACAATTACAGAGAGGTGGAGACGGAGGGACTGTCTTATGGATCCATCTCCGACTAACTCCACCACACCTCCATCCCCGCCCCTCAACATCATCCAAACCAACCTCTAGTACAGCAAAAATTCCACGGTTTGATTACGCAGAGCACTGGAGGTAAAGCCCAGAACCATCGCACTAATCCAAGAGCCGTGGATCAGGAAAAACAGTATAATTATGTGGCCTCAGTAAAATCGAAGGTAAGATAATTCTCGACAAACGCGGCTCAGACAAGCCAAGAACTTGCGTGTACATACCCAAAGAAATTCCCTTTACGAACGCTCTCTCGGCATACATGCCAGGCGAGGACCCGGACTGGCCGCCAAAGGAGATAGCCGACCTAGTGCAACACTGTGAGCGCATCGGTTTGGACATGATAATCTGCACTGACTCGAACGCCCACCATCAGTTCTGGGGCAGCGCCGCACCGAACTCCAGAGGAGATGTATTATCCACTTATTTATTCTCTACTTATCTTAACATTGTTAACCGCGGTTCAGAACCCACTTGGGTAACGGTTCTTGGACAAACGACCATAGATCTAACACTCGCTACAGAAAACGCGACAAAACTTATCACAAACTAGCATGTGTCGGACGAGCCTTCTTGCTCAGACCACAGAAGGATCCGTTTTACACTAACTACAAACACTAAAAACCCGCACCGAGGCGAAACCCGAGGCGCACAAATGTGCCCAGATATAAAATCCTTCTGGCTTCGCTTTTAGCTAGACATCAAGCACTGGTAACCATAAGGGACCAAGCACAATTAGAATACACCGTAACAAAATTATCCGAATACCTAATCGAAGCTTACCTTACGCATGCTGTAAATCAAAAGCACCACAAAGCAGGAATTAGAGGAACCACTGGTGGAACGCTGAACTTGGTAAACTCAGAAAAACGCTACGTAAGCGATTTCATTTCATTTCATTTCAGGTCCGAACCCTCGGCGCGCTGAAAAATCCCGACAACTCATACACACAAACTGATTATGAGACCAGCAAGGTCCTCCTCGAAACTCACTTCCCGGACTGTCAAATCCTGGAGGATAGGACGTGGGAAACGAGTACCGAATAGACTCCAACGGAACAAGATTGGTCAAGAGCCCACAATATAGTAACAAAAGACCGGATAAAATGGGCTATCAAAACCTTTCAACCTTTCAAGTCAGCGGGGCTGGGTGGCACCTTCCCAGCCCTGCTGCAGTGGGGGGTAGATTATCTAACACCATGGCTGTTGGAGATCTATCGAGCCTGCTTAGCACTCAGATACATACCCCTCGCATGGCGAGAGGTGAAAGTCATCTTCATACCCAAACCTAGAAAAACTGATTACACACAACTCAAGGCGTATAGAGGTCTATACGCCTTGGGTTGTGTGTAGAATATTTCGAGGGTTTTTTTTTTCGGGGGTGGGGAGAAGAATGTGAAGCTTATAGGTATAAGCTTCACATTCTTCTTACTGAAAACCCTCGAAATTTTCTGCGATAGGCATATCCGGGATGGGCCTCTCCGAGTAAAACCACTTCATAAACAACAGCATGCGTACTCCACAGGCAAATCAACAGAATCCGCGTTGCACAACGTGGTTTCTAAAATTGAATGCGCAGTGGACCATAAATGCTCAGCACTGGCTGCCTTCATTGACATCGAGGGCGCTTTCGATAAGACCACGTTCAACAGCATACACACGGCCCTCGACAGACACAGCATAGACCCGACCCTAGGAGGCTGGAAAACCAACATGCTCAAACTGCGAGCGGTTCAAGTCATGGTTAACGACACTACAAGGGCCGTCGTTGCGAAGGGCTGTCCACAGGGGAGCATCCTTTCGCCACTCTTGTGGAACCTGATAGCAGATAGCCTCACCAAAACACTCAACGACAAAGGTTATTTCACTGTTGGCTACGCGGATGATATAACAATAATAATAAACGGGACCCACGAAAACACTCTATGTAATCTCATGCGTCAAGCCCTAAAACTAGTAGAGGAATGGTGCAGCGAGCACCAACTCTCAGTGAACCCCACATTGCAGCTACCGAGATTCTTTCCCAAGGAATCCCAATCATTTTTCCCCATTTTATTTCTCCACTGCTGGGCTCCCCCATAGCCTTATATAGCCATTTCACCCGTTAACGCTTTTAAGTCGTCAAGCCAGCGTTTGGTTTCGTCCTAATCTAATTTGCTTAAAATTCTTAGTTAAGTACTTACTAAAATCCTTCTTTATAATATGATCCTGTTTCAGTATCCACTCCTCCAAAATGTTGATAACCTGTTCAATCCTTCCAGGTTTCTCCAAATTATAGATCTTTCTAATATCGTAAAGTGCACCAGCAGGCACTTTTAAAAGAACATTTTCTGGTATCGACTCCATGCCTTTTAAACAATGTTATTTTACAACTTAAAAATAAGAAAACAAAACTTTTGTTGTTTAATTTATCAGATTTTTTGACGAACACTTGTCAATGATTTTACTAATTGTTTTGGAATTAAATATAAAAATGTGTGAACAGAGGTGGACGCTCGATGTCCAACTGGATTAGAATGTAAATTCGGTCCTGTACATATTATAATATGTGGCTTTTTTATTTCTGTCTACAGTCATCGATACAATTATGCAACGGTGCTTGAATGGTTCACAGGTTTTATAATAATAATGTTTGTTAAGTAATGATCGATCTATTAGCAACACAACTGCTTAAATTTAACTGGTATTCCTACAATCTAAGCATGTAATTTTTGTATTTGCTAACTGAAATACTTATTAACTGTAGTAAACAAATAATAAATAATGATAGATATTTAAAAATATCGTGATCAGAGACGAAGTGATAAAGCGTCAAAGTGGAGATTAGAAGGAGAAGTCGATGTCAGATGCCATGACGCCGATGCCCATACAGCGGCCATAGAAAACGTCGTTTTTGTGTGTATATGTTTCTTTAAATTGTTATATCTCACCCGGTTTTTTGATCAATTTTGATTCTGTTTTTACTATTAGTATTGTACTAGCTTCTGTTTGTGGCTTCACCCGCGTGAAATGTGTTTTCCCATAGGTGATAACAATAAAATTTAAATTATTATTACTAGGTTATTTAAAATAAGGTAAATTTATATTGTGTCAACATTTTTCGCCATAAGACAGAAGGTGTATTTTGTATTAATTTTTAAAAATTTTAAGTTTATGTTCAATAAAAGAATTTTTTGTGATAAATTCAGTACCTCAATCACAAAACCCTTCATTTAATAATTTATTATTTTAATATAATTAAATTTTTTTAATGACATTAATGAATAGTGTTATTGGATTTTTCTATCTGAAATGTCTCTGTCTGCAGTATGGACTTGTACCCAATTGATGGCAATAGGCTCCCCTGCTTTTACAAGGGACTTAAACTTTACTCTCCAAAGAATACATGCGTGATATTTTAAGTTAATAACGAAACATTCAGAACAATATCCAGTTGAGTTTATCTGTATGGATTTCTGTTTTTGTAACCTACTTCAAAAAGGTTGAGATTTTCAATTCGACTGTCATGTTTTTCCTCAGAACTTAAAATTAGGTGAACTGATTTTTATGATTATTTTTTGTTTGAAAGCTGTTACTTCTCATGTGTTCCCATTTAAATTTGATCAAGATCTGAAGAAGGACTTCGGAGATATACAACATAACTCTCCAATAAATGACGGCAAATCTCTCGGGATTGCTGCAATCGCATTTCTGTTTATTGTTAACACTATTTCATAACATAATATCACGCTAGT
Source organism: Orthosia incerta (assembly GCA_948252205.1). NCBI lineage: Eukaryota > Metazoa > Arthropoda > Insecta > Lepidoptera > Noctuidae > Orthosia > Orthosia incerta. The sequence continues at coordinate 25,354,788 of OX411756.1, read as the reverse complement.
ATATAAGTTTTTAAACTGTTATGGTCACTAACACTAACATTAACATTAAAATTCGAAACGGGGTATTTAACAAACAGTAAACATGGTAAACAGCCCGTTTCGAATGATAACGTTAGTATCACGCCAGTATACTCTAAAGCGGTACGCAGATGTGTACAGTTCACCCTGGTACACTCTAATTTCACCAGTTGTGTTCAAGTTTCATGTTATTCGGGTAATCTATTCTGGAATAACTGTGGGCATTATAGATGTGTACTTCAATCAAAAAGTGAAAAATAAAAATCATTTTACAAAAAAATACAACCGAATTCCAAACGAAAACACAACAATGTGAAAAATAACTTCAATTTCGGCAGTCGGTGCGAAAAAACGAAGAAATAAAAACAAGAACCACGACTTCCTTTTTTGTAGTGTTTTCATATTATATTCAAAAAGTTTTCTAAATATATTAATATATATAGTTTGTCTTTTTTTAATAAATGACACTCAATGACAATCAATGTCGCCCTATGCACAGTTTGACCGATGAGTCGTGGCCCGTCTGAATATAGGCTTTGCGAACTTTCGCGCATGTACACTCGTGAATAAAACAGCCATTCGGTTCGTACAGTATGTTCTGCGCAACCACTTGGCGATAACTTCAGACGGGCCACGACTCATCGGTCGTACTGTTCATAGGGCGACATTGATTGTCATTGAGCGTCATTTTCGACCCGTCTGATTTCTGTTCTCGTCCAGCGCCAGCGGTTACGTTTTACGCAGAGCTAGGCATGTAAAATGACTAGACATTCGCAAAAATGCAAGAAGCTCGTGGCTAAATAATAAAAGACGTAAGGATCAATCTTCAAGATTAAACAACGCTTGCTGAGGCCGATCCGTGGATGGGTGACTATCTAAAGAGAGATTCCTCCGTGCTTAGGGAAGCACGCTAACCTCTCATGTCCATAGTCACCCACAGTAACCCATTACTGGGCACAGGCCTCACCAATCGCACGCAATGTATCTTGATTTACGGCATCTCTAATTCAGCCAGCCTGGGAATATCGTCGCTCCGTAAAGTTAAGGACTTTCTACCTTACAGTTTCCGATTCAAACTCTTCATCCATTTTTATCCAATTCATACGTTCTAGTAGTAGGCTAGGCTCGAATACTTCAATTATTTACGGTCTCGTGTCCCAACGAGGCAAAGACTCTATTGAGCGAATTGTGTGTAAAGTGTTCCAGGGTAGATTGGAAGTAACGAGAGAACGCACGTATACCACGCACGTATTTTGGAATACAACTGCGTGGGTTCAAATTCAGGCAGGCGCTTCACTTTGTGTACATTATTTCATCACCGCGCGCATGAAAATATCGTGATGAATTTGGTATGTCCTAGAACCAAAAATTCTAATACATTACTGTGACATCTACCAACTCGCACTGGGTCCGCGTGGTGGATTAAGGCCCATTCTCCCTCTCACAGAGAGAAGGTCTGTGTCCCAAAAGTGGGCACATTGAAATGCTGATGGCAATCGCCATCGCTGATAGAATGACACTTAGTCTAGCTAGAGCCTTTAGTTGTAGGTAGATGATGTAGTTCGGGCTATCGGTATCGGATTATGTATTATGGCATTCTGCTGTGGGGATCAGCAGCAGACGTTGACTCAATTTTTATCTTACAAAAGAGGGCAATCCGCGCGATCTATAAAATGGGTCCTCACGAGTCCCTCGGACAAAAATTTAAAGAGATCGATATACTGACTCTACCTTCACTTTATATTTTGGAATGTATTTTGTATGTCCGCAAAAATCGAGGGCTTTTCAAAACTAGAAGTGACTTCCATAATTTAAATACACGCAGTAAGTATGAAATTGTAATACCCAAATTCAGATAAACGAAAACTAGCAAGTCTTTTCTTATAAACAGTATACGCTTTTATAACAAAGTGCCAAAGTCAGTTTTAGAACTGACCGATGGAAAGTTCAAAAACTACATCAAACGTGTCCTTATTAAAAAAGCATATTATGAAACCAAGGACTACGTTGAAGATAAAAATTTTGGCTTTAGCTCCTTCTGCGCATGCGGCTTCCCTGGTAACTCATAAACGGCACAAATGTATGGATGTCTCTAACTATTCTCAATCTCATTTTTTTCATCTTTTAATTAGACTTTACAATGTTTTTCAATCATCATTATAGCCCTTTGCTAAGAATAGTTACAGCACTGATAACAGTATTTGTGCCACATGTTAAATTTAGTGTTTTATTTTTTAATTTGTTTTTTTTTTACCTTTGTATAGATTCTTTTACCGATTGTGGATGTGTGAACATGGTAGGCTTTCTAGATTTCTAGATGATTGTTAACATTTGTTAACTTTTTGTTTTGTTTTTTTTTTATTTCTTACGACTTACGTTACGAACTTACGTTACGGGCCTACGTTGTTTCCCATATCCAAGTACTAATGCTGTAACATGGAAATATTGTAAACACAAAATTTTTAAAAGAGTAACCATGGAGTTTCTTGCCGGTTCTTCTCCATAGGAAACGACTAACCCGAACCGTGCACCTTTTGTCGAAGTTTTATAAGTGCCCATGTAGGCCGATGTAAAATTTAAAAAAAATTGATTTTGATTTTGATTGGATATTTTATGGTATCCATTTGAAAATATGTTTCATTGAAATAAAATTAATTTGGCAATATAAGCCTCTGTGGCGGTTATGTTATAGAATAATTATATTAGTTATGGAATAAGTTAAATAATAATAAAATGTTGTGAAACAATGGTGTTTTATTAATAGTACATTACTGCAGAATCCAGTAAGTAAGCCTTCCTGGCCAATTATGACTTAACCAGACCGAACCGCAGGTGAGTTCCGGTTATATACGAGGCCAGGATGGCTTTCTTACTGGTTGAGGTTTGTTTAATGATTTTCTCAAAAATGATAGAAAGTTTAACAACAAATTCGTTTAATTATTATTGAAGGTTACATTCATATTAGGGCAATTACTGATAGATATTGTGATTTATATTTGTTTGTTGTACGTCTTGATTAACGGACTCAAAAATATATCTATCTCATAAAATGTCATATTAAAAAGAGAGATAGATATATATTTGGAGCCTCCCTCCTTTGTAATTCGTATTTCAAATACCTGAAGCTGAGGTTTTTTGTAGTTTTGAACATAAATCAATTTAGCGATCTTATTAATAGATGCGTTATGCAGAAAATAGCACTCGACAGGTTTCGTCAGCAAAATGGCGACCGCTAAATATGTCAATCTTTAAATTTGGCAACACTGCACCTGTACTGTACGTCAAATTGTCAAGTATCTTGTCATAACCCAACACCTGACTGTATTTTGTTATTTGTATTTTAAATTAAAATAATTAAAATATTGTTTTTCATATTTCAAATACACGACTTAAAAATATTATGTATATGGTGTTTTAAATCAATCATAGCTAGTATTTTGTATTTGTATTTTAATTAATGAAAAGCATGTATTTTGCCAGCTCTTCAAATCCAAATTACGACAGTTATGTTTTTATGTCCCATGTAATAGGGAGCTGGCCTATCGCCATCTTTGTCATCATCATCCACTGTCCAACTTCACCCACTGCTTTCATAGGTGGCTCTCTATTCTTGTTAGACCCGCGCGCGCGTTGTTATGTTCTACCCGCGATGGCAACAATAACATCTGACTATCTCACCGCTGGAGGGCCGATACTTCTTCTTAGAGATGTTATACTATCTTATCTTACCTTATTGTGGAGGGGCTGAGTAATAACTCGGACACTTCGACACATTGGAATCTTTTGTGGTTCCCTAGATAACTTACTCCTCCCCAATCTCATTGAAAATCGTATTCATGAGTTTTACAACAAGACTAGGAGATATGAGCCAATAGTCTTCTGGATTTGGGTATCCTACCCCTGGGTGACTCATTCGCTTACTAGCCAGTGTATCGCATGTGTAAGGTACTTCATGCGTTCAGTATGTTCCCCGCACAACCTGCACATAGGTGTCGTTGGTTCCAAAGTGCCCAAGCAAGCCCCAAGCAAGTAGCGCATTTGCGCCCTGCTCATATTCCAAATGAATTGCCGTGCTTTGAACGTAGATTTCAGGAATTTCTTGGAGTGTTCTAGACCGGTTTTAGACAGCCAATGTGTTTTTGGCCGTGGTCTACAAACTCCATGAATGTGGCTATCACAAAACACGTCAAAATGCTAACACATGGTTCTGGACCCACAAAAGCATTTTCTGAGCCCTCTCTTTGCCAGTTCATCTGCCATTTCGTTACCATGGATTTCTTTGTTTCTATGTTTTATTAGGATCTTTGTACATATTCCTATTAATAGTTATCGCATATAATGATACCATATCTATTACTGAGTATTAGTCAAATATTAGTGAACCGATTCAATATTAGCTACTCAATTTAATAATGATACCTTTGTAACATTCCCACACTAATTAATCTGAAATACAAGACACTAAAGAATATCCATGATAAATAGTGAATCTGTTAGAGAAATGAAACGGTGAATAAATTACGTATAATAAATAACGTCAATTATGGTATTTAAAAAGTTTAGTGAAGTGAGTCACCTCGCTATTACGCGTCCCTATTATTTGACTAATACCTGGTAACCTATTACTCTATATCCGCTTATACTTATACGAATATATGTGGCTTGTATGATTAAACCATCTATTACGAACAAATTAGTCACATTTCTACTTCTAGTCCTTGGACGCCACTTGGTCTTCACCGATCATCACCGCACCTTGCCAGGTATCCTGACCAGCACCCTGCCGGAGTCTTTAAGTCAAGAGTGAATAGGTTACTTCTAGGCAAGCGTGCTTCACCGTCGACCACATCATCGCTTACCATCAGGCGAGATAGTGGTCAAACGCGAGTCTATCGATAAATAATAATAAAACTGACAGGGGACTGACAAACAATACATTTTCTATTGTGTCTCATTGTCTGGCAGCTAAGATGTTAAATGCGGCTTTGAACAGTTTTCTCACGGTGACGTGAAAATAGAAATGATGTAGCGGGGGAATAACTTATTAAATATATAAAAACAAGCATTGCAAAAATGCAATTAATTGGATGCATAACCTTGCCGCCACAAAAAAGGAAATATGAATAGTTGCGCGATTTATATAATATAACTAGCTTCTGCCAGCAGCATCGATGCGTGAATGTCGATTTTTCCTAATGAAATATAAAATATACTTATATACGACCTGTTCTCATACCTACCAATGTACACAAAAGAATTTTAAGAGAATCGGTCGGTCGGAGTGCGGCCACAAACACCATGGTGTTTGTGGCCGCACTCCTCCGAAACGGCTCGACCAATTCTCTTGAAATCGTTTTGTGTATATTGGTTAACACGAGATTTTTATTTATAAGATGTTTTTTATAATAAGAATAAAACAAGAATTTAAATAATTCAATCTGGATTATTTAACCTCTAATCAAATAAATCTAAAATATTTATTTCAACTATGGCCTAAGCAGTACTTTTGAACGTCAACAATAAAAAATTACTAGTAATTATAATTGATTCTACTAGCCATTCGGAAAAGTAGCTTGTTATGGAGAAGAACGGACACGAAACTCCATCAACAATTGCAAAAAAAGCCAAGGAGTGCAGTATCTTCATACTAGTTTTGGATTCAATTAATGTTAGGTAGTTATCATCATGTTTTCTGCGATTCCAAGTAACTTCGGGATGGTGCAACACGTTTGCTTCTTCCATTCTCCTGTATCATTCCCGCCCTTTCCTTTCACATCATTCTACACAATTCATATTTTCTTTGGCATCTCTCCCTCTCACACCATCCATATTTTATTATCACCACAAACAAACTATAAGTTCGTCAAATATAATTCAGTATACACATATCATCTCAATCGGTTGAGGATAACTAATTTAAAATTAAGTTGCAAGATTTGACCCGAACACACTTACATACATACATATAAACATACATACATACATTGCAAGTTAATTAAAAGCTTGTAATAATAAAAAGCATAAACACATACGAAACTAGTCGGGCATACCCGATATAATATTGTGGTTCTGACCGTCAATTTTTCGATCTGAAGAGTTGTAAAACAAGTTTTTTTTTTTTTTTTATTCGTAATGGGTTTGCTCTTGACTCTAGTCTAGGTCATAGGTGACAGAGACAGAGTCGACGATGGAGTGAGCTTACCCAGAAGAAGCCTGTTCACTCTAACTTTGAAGAGATTCGGGTTGAATGCGTTCGGAAACACTGACGCAGGTAGCGAGTTCCATTCATTCGCTGTGCGCATTATGAAGGATGTTTGGAAGCGCTTGGTGCGAATTGGAGGAATGGCAACAAGGACGATAATTTGCAGTGCGTCTAGATGTCCGATGGTAGAAGGGGACTGGTGGGATGAGGTTGTGGAGTTCTTCAGCACACATACCGAAGTACAGTCTGTAGAAGTTTGACTGGTAAAAAATGCCTACGGCATTAAGTCCACCTCTGTACGTATGTGTGCATGAAGAATTAAATAAAAAATAATAATAATAATAATAAGCAGGTAACCTTGCGGCGATGAGCCGAGCTGTGAAGCTTGGCCCTGCGTTCCACCGAGTCAAGCGCGGCAAGCTGATATTTAGCTGAGCAATCCCAAAGGTGGCTGGAATACTCCATGCAGGATAGGACTTGCGCTTTGTATAGGGTTAAAGCTGTCCAGCAGTAAAGTATCGCTTCACTCTATTCAGTATGCCCAGTTTATTTGCCCGCAATTTGGGCTTTGTACTCAATGGAGGCGCCAAAGTTGAGACTGGATGTCAACTTCAAGCCTAGGAGCTCGAGCCGATCAGTCACAGGAACAGACGCACCCCGAAAAGTAGGAGTTTGATCGAAAAGACTTCTTTAAGCGGTAAAAAGACACGCCTGTGTTTTGGTGGCGTTAAAGGAGACCAGATTGTCAACACCCCACTGGGAGACAAAGCTTAAGGTCAAATCTGTCCGCTCCTCCATAGCCTCCCTCAAGGAACGAACTTCATCCACGCTAGTTTTTGCGCTGGACAAGTATCTCTCTGCAACAGTACTGTCATCGGCGTACCCAACAATACCAGGCTGAAGAATGTCATTGATGTGCAGCAGGAAAAGAGTTGCAGAGAGAACAGACTCCTGAGGAACTCAATAGCCATAAGGTCAGAGGAGCAGCCGTCAATGACTACTCGGATCAAAAACCGGCTGGGATGCCATAAGCAGGAAGCTTACTGAGTAAGAATAATAAATTAAAAGAACCTCTACAGGAGCTACTCTTAGGGCGCGTTTATACAAGAAGAATGCCGAATAATAGTGTAATCATCCCAAGGGAACATTATACCGGGATGCGAAGTAGCCTATGTGCTATTCCAGACCATAATCTATCTCTGAGCTCAAATTATATCCAGATCGGTTCAGCCGTTCTGGCATGATTATAATTATGACAATGTTAGTAAGAAGTAAGATTTAACAGTCACCGAAAAAAACTAAGCTCGTGGCCCATTTTTAATGCGTAGTCATTTCTCATGGAGAAAAATAAGTAGAAACTGTAGGGACTCTATTCATAATATGTATAACAAAATATTTGTAAGGTACATCATTCTATCACACTAATTACACTAATAACATTATAAGGGCGAAATATTATGAGTGTGTTTGTTACTTCTTCAAGCCAGAATGACTCTGGATGAAATTTGGCACAAAGATAGATTATAGTAAGGAATAGCACATAGGATTATTTGAGTTTTTATCCAGGGAATATGTTCTTTAGTGATAATTTTCGACTTTCACGCGTTTACCGTAGGTGCGTTTACAAATATATAAACTCACATACACAACACCCGGAGCTGGAGCAACTATCTGTAGGTCATACAAATATTTGTTCCGTGCGGGCGGTACAGGAATCGAACCCACGACACGCAGCGCAGCAGTCTATCGCTCAACCACTGCGACAACCGTGCGCCCAATATTAGAGCTGTCAATAATAATGTATGAATTATAAAGAAAATCGCTCGCCCTAGAGACGCATTATGTCACGTCTTAGATCCCTCCTTAAATCCCATCCTCATAAAACCAGCTATTATTCCTATTCCTTCTCTGTCCACGCTGTGAGATTGTGGAACTCACTTCCGCCTAGCATCAGAGATCTAGATACTATCTCGCTTTTTAAAAACGTTTAAAAGAGCATTATCTTTCCTCTCAAATCTGATTTTTATAAGCATATGTATATATATTTAGTATCTATATATTTTAGAGTTATGTATTTATTTAAGTATATATCACTTACACTATATTTGTATGTATTTATATCTTAGGTTAGTCGTTCACTTTTCTTCTCTTCCTGTTCTCACACACTGTTTGTCTACATTTCTTCTTCATTTCTCCTTTTCGCGGGTCTGCTGGTAGAAATTTCTTAAGAAATAAGCAGTACCTTTGTACTCCTTTGCCATGATGTGTTTTCTGTATGTATTTTCTGTGTGTACATTAATAATAAAATAAAAAAATAAATAAAATATCCATTTTTTCAGGCAACTTTTACTTGGAGCATACCCTGATACATAGCAAAGGATCAATAGAAAAGTCAAAGAAGGTGATAGACCGATTGTGCACGATGAAGACAGTAATACCAAAGTTCTTTTCGATAACCAATGTCAAGCAAGAGCTGCCAGGAATATTCAAATTTGGGTAAGTAATATTTTCAATCTCGTCGGGACTGCATCGCGTTAGTCTAGTTGGTGGCAGCGCTCTCGTTGGATATGAGGTCCTGGGTAGAGGAAACTCTTAGACGCTATCCTAAAACAACGCGATCATCGTGCGAACAAACGACCATCGCGTTCAGTTGTATGGCGAAATCGAAAAACGCTCTCTGTCGGTGCGACAACTCGTTCGTGTTTATCATACACATAAACAAAGCGCGGCGGTGGTCGCTTGTTCGCGCGATGATCAAGTTTTATTAGGACAGCTCCTTATTGGGTTTTTCCATCTGGAATTTCTCAGTAGCCGCCTGGATTTGTGCCTGGTTGACTGCAATAGGTTCGTTCTCTATTACATGGGATTTGAACGAAACTGGCGAAATTTGATTGAACCTACTATAGGTGCATCTCAGGCTAACATTTCGCAGAATACTGACTGAACAGTGGCGACCACCAGAATAGCGACAAGGCAATAAAGCTCGGCGCTGAAGTCCCGCAGAATGAATTTAACTATTGAATCCCATAACGAAATTAATCAGAAAATAATAAAGGAGGAGTAGGACAATAAAAACATAATTTCAACTTCTCTCCTTATTAAGCAGGAGACAGACCAAACAAGGCCAATAGGAACAAAGGGTCGTTTACAACTGGGATAAGCCCAGTTGCCTGGCACCACGGATAAAAATTAGCATTTATATTAATGGGTCCTAACATTGTGAGCTATATTTATTCCAATAATAGGTATGGCAAAAACGTTTCAACGCACGGAATTTTTTTCTTGTTTCCACAATACGTATAATAAATAACTCCGAATGCAGCCTGTTCATTATCCAACATAATATTGCGTTCGTTTTACCAAAGAAAGCACTCCCATAAGATATAATGTGCAGATTGTGCATATTCGCAGTCAGATGTAGAACATTGATATAAAGGCGAGCCAACAAGCTTGAAGGAAAATAATTTACTTTTAAAGTTACCATGTCCTGTGAGAAATTGGGCAACACAGTGATCCACCTCCAGCCACGTCCTAGCCATCCGCTCACGAACGGATGGAAAGAATTGGTGGAGGTGTCGGCCCTTGATGGAAGTATCCCACCTAGGTGCCATTCGGATAAAATTTCCTCCGAGACTTCAGGCTGTAGTTTAAATAATCTAGAGATTTTAACACAGTCACGCGTCCATGGTCTCTCTTGCGGAATAGTACATTTAAGCACGTCGCGTCGCTGCACTTCAAGATCGACCGGAAGTACGCCAGCAAGTACCGATAAGGCCTCAGTACTAACCGTCCTGTACGCTTTGCATAAGAATATACAAATACAAAAATACAAATACAAAAATCTATATTTCTTTAACAAGATTTTTTTCCTTATAATTATTAGTTGTTGGAGTCTCCTTTTAAGCATGTAAATATGCCTGTGTCAGGAGGCTCCGCTCTTCCTTAACGTATTAACAGCTTAGCAAGAGTTAATTTATGTAAACATAAGTTTTGTATTTTAATTATTTTGTGGGTAAGTATTTATTTATTAAGGCGCCCAAGGTGTGCTATAAGATTCCCCAGCTCCTAGAAGTTGGGGTCGGTTACAGCACCATTAGGTGTGTGTGTGTGTGTATGTGTGTGTGTATGTGTGTGTGTGTGTGCGCGTGCGTGTGTATGTGTGTGTGTGTGCGTGTGTGTTTCTGTAATCAATGCAAGTTTATTCCACATATAACAATATTTTTTCTGTTTCTGCATAATTTAGGGTTTTTATCCACTTTATGAGTACTGATTTGCACTCATGCGAGGTCTTCGAAAAAATCCGTAATATTTTGTTAACTTTATTATAAAGATAAGCTGATCGCTTATTGAATTGGATACTAGCAAAAGTAGTCTTTGTTATAGGAACATTTGTGACTATGTTTTTTCTACGTTTAGTTTCTATGCGAGGATCATAGGTTAGTGTTTTATGTTTTTTTAATATGGTGTATACAATATATAATTTTCGAACTGACAGTAGGTTGGACACTTGATATAGACTCACAGTAGGGAAACGTTGTTTTTTGAAGTACATAACTTTTATAAGAGCTCTTTGAGCCCTTTCTACATCTAAAAATCGGGTTTTGAGAGCCCCTCCCCATATGGGAATACAATATAAAATTATGGATTGTACTAAAGCAATATAAATTTCATTAAGAAGGTATTTTTCGGAATTGGGGTTATTGGACGTAGTTTTTGGGACTACATGGCGCAGCGATTTAAACATCCATATAAACTTCCTTATCCTAGAAGTAATCTGCTCAACTTGTGGGTACCATGATAGTCTCTGATCTAGTATAACTCCTAGGTATTTAAAAGAAGACACTTTTTCTATTATTGAGCAATTACATTGATTTCTTGCTGCACTATCATTTTCATTACATACATGTATTTTTAATCTGAAATCTTGACTGGGTTGTGTACGATTATTGATGGTAAAGCAAATGTAATTTGTTTTTGATGTGTTTAACGTAAGGAGGTTATACTTTAGCAACCCTAGACATACCATATTCAGCGTCAGTTTTAATAGAATCCCAAGAGTACCCAGAGAAAACAATGGCAGTATCGTCTGCATATGAGAAAATTTTGGCGTTTTTGATCTTCATATTACAGAGGTCGTTAATGTAAATTAAGAAGAGAGTAGGCCCCAAGACGCTGCCTTGTGGTACACCATATGTTATGCCAATTTCATCGCTGATGTACTGTTCCAGTTTAACCTTTTGTTTTCTATCAGACAGATAGTCTTTAAATATAGAGAGCTGTGTGCCTCTGATTCCAATTTTTTCAAGTTTTTTCGCAAGGATGGGGAGAGAGACGGTGTCAAAAGCTTTTTTTAAATCTATGAAGACTGATAGACATTTCTTGCCAACATCAAGCTGTTCTACAACAAGAGTACTAAGAGATGTTACGGCATCCTCTGTTGATATACCCTGCCTAAACCCAAATTGAGATGGAGATAATATGTTGAAAGAAGTTAAGTAATTTAGTAGTCTATTATTTAGTAGTTTTTCTATGATTTTAGATATTACTGGAAGAACTGATATAGGTCTATAATTGTTAACGTCGTCTCTATCCCCCCCCTTGAAAACAGGAGTAATAATTGATTGCTTTAATAAAGAAGGGAAGGTGCCCGTTCTAAAACAAAGATTAGCTAGATAAGTAATAATTGGAGTAATTTCGTGTCTAACAAATTTAATGAACCTAGTTGAGATGTTGTCCCACCCAGGGGCGCTGTCAGATTTCAAATTTATTATAATGTTATTAACCTCATCAATGTCGGCATCGTACAGGGCAAAAGACTGTGGTTGTGTTGGAAGCTCATTGATGTAATGATTTTGATCATCCACACTCATATTCAATTGCTCATATTCAATATCAAAGCTAAACGCTGACTTTGAAGCAATTTACATCGTGCCGCCCCTATGGTGACCCTAAAGGCCCAAAGAGTTGCCCCGTAGCACATATAACCCAAGTAAGTAGCCACAATCTTTAATGTTAAAATAGACAGACCCCACGTAGATTTGGATATTCTTAGTTCTTTTTTGCTTTTCACCGACTGTTTTAATATTATCTATAAATGCAAAATTGCTCTCTAACACCAACCCACATTACACAGGCATACGGACTGCTTCCTTTTTATGGGAACGTTATTAAATTTAATAGTAGGGCACGATTCAAGATTACTTTTCAGAATGAGTTGAAAGGTTTTGTGCGGTGCAAAGGTCAGACGATTTCTATCGCTCCACTGATATATTAATCGTAATAGGCAAGTGTTAGCCAAATTCTTGAGTCCACCTCTGGTACTAGATAGAATGAGTAGAAGACCGTCGGCCGCGTAACCGGATAACGAACTACCGCTTGGAAGTGGAATCGCGAAGAAATCATTATACCTAAATTCCATAAATACGGACCCATAACCGAACCCCGAGGACATCTCATGGGAAAAGTCTTCGACATGGAATGATGGCCGAGTTTGAGTTTCACAGAACCATTTAAAAAGTAAGAGTAAATCAGAGTATATATATTTCTATAGCAGCCCCGAGTTTATATTTTAAGTAATAGCATTGGCCGCCATAAGTTATCAAAAGCCCCAGAAATATCTAGATAAATCCCAATTACGTAATTATGTTCAGATGTTTCAACTATTTTCCTAACAGTCAGGGACACGTCGCGGTAGATTTTCCCATAATGAAACCGAATTGATTGTTGTGAAATATTGGTCCGTCCGGCAGCAAACGTGAAACGATAAGGCACTCCAGGAGTTTTCCCAAAGATGGAAGTAATGTTATGGGCCGGTAAGACCTTCTGCCATAGGTTTTTGGCCACTTTTCGGGATGTTTCGTATAAATCCGCGTCACCATATTATCTGCTCGCCAGATTGCGTAACAGTGGCAACAGCCTCCTGAGGGTGATAGCTGACAGACTTGATGGGAGTCCTATAATGGGACATCTCATCAAACAACACTATCTGTCGTAGTGTATAAGTACTAACATAGATAAGCCACATTGTTACTTTGGGGGTAGGTGGAACAGGGTGTAAAGTCCCACAAACCTCCATAGAAAAGGGAGGATCCTCCGACCAGACGGGTGTTGTGTCTGGTCCGGGCAACTGCCCGACGGTTGTTGTCGGACTGTTGTATACGTTCAAATCGCGCCGCAAACTTTACTTGCGCGATGCAGGATTTGTGTGACGTCATGTCTTTAGTTCGTAAGTGGCGGCGCTGGTGCCGCTACATCACTCCCCTCCGGAGACCGGAGGTCGATAGCAGGTTGAGTCGTCCGTACATCTTGTGATGCGTGCCTGGCCAGTGGAAGGTTGGTTCCCGTGAGTCGGAACCGGAAGTCGCAGAGTTCGCGGTGAGTCGGAACTGTATGCGGTTGTGCCCCAGTGAGTCGGGGTGATGATATCCCAGTGAGTCGGGATAGTGTTGCTGGCTCCAGTGGTTCGGAGCGATGATGGTGTCCCAGTGAGTCGGGACGGTGCTGCTGGCTCCAGTGGTTCGGAGCGGTGATGATGTCCCAGTGAGTCGGGACAGTGCTGCTGGCTCCAGTGGGTCGGAGCGGTGATGATAGAAGCTGAGGGTGATGACCAGGAATGCGCGTACGCTGCATGCTGGTGGTCAGGATACCCCCGTAGATGCTGTGGGTACTGGCTGGCTGTATGACTCGCTGCTCGAAAGCTTGAGGAAGTGATGTTGACGTCACGACGAAGTTGTTCTGCACGAAGGCACCGCTGAAGATCACGTCGGGGTCACCAGTTTGGGGGTAGGTGGAACAGGGTGTAAAGTCCCACAAACCTCCATAGAAAAGGGAGGATCCTCCGACCAGACGGGTGTTGTGTCTGGTCCGGGCAACTGCCCGGCGGTTGTTGTCGGACTGTTGTATGTGTTCTAATCGCGCCGAAAACTTTACTTGCGCGATGCAGGATTTGTGTGACGTCATGTTATTAGTTCGTAAGTGGCAGCGCTGGTGCCGCTACATTACTATGAGCTATATGAGCAGGGCGCAAATGCGCTACTTGCTTGGGGCCTTTACTGAGCACTTTGGAACCAACGACACCTATGTGCAGGTTGTGCGGGGAACATACGGAACGCATGAAGTACCTTGCAAATGCGATACACTGGCTAGTAAGCGAATGAGTCTCCTGGGGGTAGGATACCCAAACCAGAAGACTAGGCTCGTATCTCCTAGTCTCGTTATAAAACTCGTTTTTTTTCTGTTGACGTTTGTTTTTAGTTTATTACTTTTCGGTACTCCCATGTAGAATTTATATTTCAGTAGTAAGTACATCACATGGATAAGAAAAATTATATGTGCTATTCATGTAAAATATTAAGTGGTTAAACGATAAGTTATTGAAAATAAAAATCTTGGTGATCATCGTCATCATCATTTTCCTGCCCTTATCCCATGTTACTTGGGGTCGGCGCAACACGTTTTCTTCTTCTATACCATCCTGTCCTCTGTCACGCTATCACTGACTCTCTTTTTTCCTATCACTCCTCACACAGTCCATCTATCTTTTGGCCTTTCTCTTCCTTTCTTTCCTTATGTAAGACATAAACACATAAATCGCGGCTATATTCCTCAAACACTGCAGTTCACCAGTTATGTTAAGCTGCCATATAATACACCCCCTATTTCATGGGAATTCAACATAACAGCCATTGCCGTTAACCCGGCACAAATACAGACTTCAGCTACTACTAAGAATGTATAGATTAGATAACCCAATTAAAATTTTCTCGACCCGCGAATTGAACACAGGATCTCATTTTTAGTAGTAGGGCTTACCAACCAACACCAACGAGGCAGTGTAAGACATAATTATGAATTATTATTTAAAAAACAAATTTAAAATTCTGGCCGATACAAATAGTAGAGTTAATTTAGACAGGTCTATGTTTTTGGAGATTATTAGGCAAGTTTTTGATAACATTTTTTTTTTGCTTGGGGAAATGCTTATGCATACTGCGCTACCACGGGAAGATGCCACTAACCCACTAAAACTCCACGGTGTCCTCCTGTGCCGCTTATGGCCGGAACACGGGCACGCGTTAGCAATCACCGCGAACCCGCGGCTGTCCGTCACTGGACCCTAGTCCTCTGGGGGGTACCCCCCATCACTGGCGCACCAGAACACACTGTGCGCCGTTACCACGCCAGGGAGCAAACCAATACATGACTCCCAGATGACCCCGTGTATGGCACCCTTGGTCCCTCATTTTGATATCCTATATAATCTCCAATTAATTAAGGAGGTTATAACCTAATTGTTTAAAAATCTCATTTAAGTACTTACTAAAATCCTTCTTTATAATATGGTCCTGTTTCCGAATCCAATCCTCCAAAATGTTGATAGCCTGTTCAATCCTTCCAGGTTTCTCCAAATTATGGATCTTCCTAATATCGTAAGTTGCACCTGGAGGCACTTTAAAAAGAATATTTTCTGGTATCGCTTCTTTTTTTACTTTTAATAATTTATTTTTGGTTCTTTATTTATCTGACTTTTTACTACCACTTGTCAAGGTTTTATTATATTATTTTCTATTACAATTTAATGTGCACGGACTTGGAGGATCGATGTGCAACTGCATTAGAACATGAACAATCTTATACTTATAACCTGTTGCAATTATGTTATATTATTCAAGCTGCACTAGTTATATTGCAAGTGTTATTCAATAAATTTTTCCCAACGTATAATATACTATCATCTGCCCGCGTCTGCACCCGCTTGTATAGTATTTTATTATACCAAGGGATCATTTTACCGGGATGAGTAGTAGATTGTTTACCTAGGGAGCAAACAACTATTTTAAAGGCGGGAGTGTTGTTTTGAATCCACAGCGGAGCGAGGGGTTCTAAATAAGAATCCTTAGTGCAGCGAGGAATTCAAAGTACGTCACTCGGACTTAAAATAGTGTTGCTCCCGAGGTTGACACTCTACTTTTTATCACCCTCTATGAGAAAATAAGTAAGTGCAACATATGAACGTTAAATTTATTTATTTACATACAATTTGGAACCATATGACATAACATAGAAATAATTAGAGGCTAATTTTTATATTTGAACAATTATGGAAGTGCATCGTAACAATTTTATTAGTACCATCCGTTACAGTTGTAGATTTATTTACAGCTTGGGAATTAGAAATAGTCTCAGAAAACGGTGTCTCAAGATGTAGTTTTTGAGAAACTTGATTAAAATACTTTTACTTGAGGAAAACGCACTCATTTTTAGGGTTCCGTACCCAAAGGGTAAAAACGGGAGCTCATTACTATGACTCCACGGTCCTTCTGTCTGTTTGTCTGTCCGTCTATCACCAGGCTGTATCCCGTGAAAGCTAGGAAGTTTTCAAAGATGATGTATATCTGTTGCCACTATAAATACAAATACAAAAAAAAAACAGAATATAATAAATATTAAAGTGGGGGTCCCATACAACAAACGTGATTTTTATGCCGTTCTTGCGCGAGTCGGACTCGCGCAAGAACGGCATAAAAATCACGTTATAGAGAACGGCATAGTTGTTTCAAATCTGAATTTGAAACAACTACGAAAGAAGGTCGAATGCATTTAATTTCGCGCGTTGTTAATTTATCATCAACTTTTTTTTTTACTTTGGCGTGCTTGCAGTTTTTCTGCCAGTCACTTATTCAATACATTGTTCCCGCATGGTTTGTGATTCAGCTGATTGGAACATTTACTAACAATATCCACATTCCGGGAGGACTCGATAATCCTCAAATCCGGTAACCTGCTCTATTTCCGAGAGGGTGACCGGCAGTCCCAGGGTGGTGTCGGGTTTATCGTCCACAAGTCCCTTGTGAACAACGTGGTGAAGATCGAGAGTGTGTCGACCAGGGTGACGTGCCTTATACTCAGAATATCCTCAAGATATTCGCTGAAGGTCATACAGGTCTACGCCCCAACCTCGGCACACCCCGACGACGAGATAGAGACCATGTATGAGGATAACTCTAAAGCCATGCATGGTTTCAAAACTCACTTCACCGTTGTCATGGGGGACTTCAACGTGAAACGGGGCAAACGAGACTAGGATGAGCTGCAAGTGGGGCAATTTGGAGTTGGACGACGGAACCACCGGGGTCACCTACGATGAACCTATGATGAACTCCTTCTTCAAAAAGCGTGAACACAGGAAGTGGACCTGGCAGAACCCCGATGGTGCAACAAAAAATGAGATCGTCTTCTTCTTCTAGATTTTACAACGAGTGCACAAAACGAACCATTTTATCCGAGACTATTAGCAGCCCGAGCCGAAGGCGAGGGCTGATAGTAATGTCGAGGATAAAATGGTTTCGTGGACGAGTTATAAACTCTGCTTTTCATTTCGATTGCGTGGAAATGAAACAGTGGTCTAACATAACAATTCTTTAATTAATATTCAAAGTAAAATTAGTTTTAGCAAATTTGAAGAAATTAATAAACGCACCTGTTTCCCGCCGCTTTTTTTTTAAATCTTACGTCATTGATTAATATCATTAATATCATTAGACTTGGGCTGCAGACCTATACAGCTTACTATTAAATTAATTTTGTAATATATGTATTTTTTAAATTAATTAAATAACCTACCGTATTTTAATTTCAATTTTAATATCTTTTATGTCTTAAAAAACACATAAAAGGCAAGTGAATTAAAGTAAATATTATAAAATAACAAATTCTATCTGTGAACTTTTTATTGTGTTTTCAAAGTCAAAGTCAAAGCACTTTATTTCAAGTAGGCCAGTTACAGGCACTTTTGAATTGTCAAAAGACAAAATAAAACATTACAAAATTATGGTGCTACAGTCCCAGTCACAAGACATAATAACTGTGAAAGTACCGTAGATGCCCATTCCAAGGCGTAGATCTCTATGGAGAAGAACGGGCAAGAAACTCCATGGACACTCTTTTTCAATTAGGTAATTATTACAAATCATTTGTTACATCATTCATGTTGAGATTACACATTATGTGAGAACGATGTAGAAAGTTAAAAGTGTCCATAGTAAATATAAAAAGACAATTCAGAAATAAAATTAGAATCAATTAAAATAAACCATGGCAGCTAAGAGATGACCAGTCCCAACCGACAGCGCCCGTTCACGAACATGACACATGTATCAGCACCATTCAGCTCAACCATTTTGAAGGGAGCTAAATGATCCGACACGCGCGCCACCATCGGCGAGACATTTGAGTGGGCATGACATACTCTCAACCACCGGAGTCATTCAAGTCAATAGAAGACGTAGGTATCTAGACAATGATAGCTCTGAAGTACATGGTACTCACACAATGCTGGCTATGCTGCTATATAATACTAGAAAGATTAACTCTATATAATGCAAAGATAGTAGCAATCTTCATCAGCTCCGACAATTACAGTAAACGATACCTACGACAGTCTTACCAAAAAATAAAATTTAAAAAATACACATCAAAACGAAATTAAAAAATTATAATATTTAACCTGACAGCAAGCTAATTTTGGTAAAAGAACACGAACATTGTCTTGAGTTCAACACAGCGACCAACTATGCTTATCATCTAAATAATCATTAATAGAATAGTATGCCTTAGAACAGAGATTAGCTTTTACCTTTGCTTTAAACGCGTTAAATGGCAAATCTAGAAAAGAAGACGGTAACTTGTTGTAAAAAGTTATACCAACCCCAACGAATGAACTATGCACCTTATGAAGTCGATGAAAGGGAGCTCGTAATTTGTCCTTATTTCTGGTGTTAAAGTTGTGAATATCACTATTGTTACTGTACAAATGAATGTTCTGCCTAATATATAAAATGTTGGCGAATATGTACTGTGAAGCCGCTGTGAGAATACCAATCTCTTTAAAAAAATCTCTTAGAGAAACACGCGCACCTAATTGGTAAATGGCACGAACAGCTCGTTTTTGAAGCACAAATATATTTTGAATATCAGCGGCTCTGCCCCACAGTAGAATACCGTAGGACATGATACTGTGAAAATAACTAAAGTAGACCAACCTTGCTGTATCAACGTCAGTGTATTGTCTAACCTTTCTGACGGCGTAGGCGGCCGAGCTAAGCCTACCCGCTAGGCTTGATATATGTGGCCCCCATTGAATTTTTGAGTCTACTGTTATACCCAGAAACACAGCTGAATCAACAGTTTCGAGCTTCTCATTGCCGAGCACAATGTTGGGACCCAGATTTCTAACATTGGGCAAAGCGAACTTTATGCATTTAGTCTTCTTGGCATTAAGAACAAGATTATTTGTTGTGAACCAATCTGTGACCATTGATAGTGCGTTATTCACGTCATCAAAAACTTGTCTATTCCTATCTACTTTAAAGATCAGAGAAGTATCATCCGCAAACAGTACAACGTCGCAAATATCCTTTAAATAGAATGGCAGATCGTTAATATAGACCAGGAATAAAAACGGACCCAGTATTGAGCCTTGAGGTACACCCAGCTCAACAGGTAACCTGGAAGATTTAGCGCCATTAACGTCTACGCATTGGTATCTATTAAGTAAGTATGACTCAATTACATTTAGGGCTTCGTTTTGAACACCGTAATGGCGTAGTTTACGCAAAAGCGTATCATGGTGAACGCAATCGAAGGCTTTAGAAAGATCGCAGAAAACACCAATTGCATTTCGCGACTTCTCCCATGCGTCAAATATGTGTTTCAACAAAGCAACACCCGCATCTGTAGTCGAGCGACCCTTCGTAAACCCATATTGGTCATTGTGAAGGAGGCTATGTAAGTTAAAATGTCTGAGTAACTGCTTAAGAATTAACTTTTCAAATATTTTGCTGAATGCAGGCAAAATAGAGATTGGTCTGAAATTACCAATATCATTTTTGCTACCGGATTTAAATAGAGGGATGACTTTACTGCTCTTCATGAGATCAGGAAAAGTACCCAAATCAATGCATTTGTTAAACGTAACAGCAAGATAGGGGGCCACAATGTCTATTATATTGCCCAAAAGTTTGGTAGATATGCCCCAGTAATCACCCGTGTTTTTAGATTTAAGAGAATTAAAAACATTAACTACATCACGAGGCGCTACATGCTCGAATCTCAATACATAACTACATTTAGGGACGCTACTATGCAATAGGTTTTCAGCCTTAGACGGCGACGAACTTAAGGAGCAAGTCGTCGTTGCAGGTATGCTCGTAAAAAACTCATTAAACGCCTCAGCTACGTCAGCTGGTTTATTAACTAATTTGTTATCAACCATGATCTCGAGTTGATTTTCTTTTTTAACCGATTTACCCGTTTCGTTGTTTATGATTTTCCAAGTGGCTTTTACTTTGTTATTAGAATTTTTAATAGTCTCACTTAGAAATTTTGATTTTGCAACACGACAAATCTTTTTAAATAATTTTGAATAATTTTTAACATATTCTAAAAAAATGTTATCAAACTTGTACTGTCTCAGACCATACAACTCATACAATCTCGCTCGGCTTTTATAAATGCCTGGTGTAGCCCATTGGTTGAAACCAGCGGAAGTCCCAGTAATGTTGATAGTTTTAGTTTTAAAAACGGATTTGTACTCATTTTGCACAACATCAAAAAGGGCCTCGTACATTTCATTTGGGTTCTCGTACTCTATTATTGACGGTATAACTTTAAGAGCTATATTATTTTTAAACTTACTGCAACGACTAACAGTATAAGGCCTGCATTCTACTTTGCGCGGCTTTTTACTTAATGACATAGGGAATTAATCCACAGTGATCTGATGATAAATCACTTAACACCAATTTATTGTCGGCATCAAAATCACAAAATATATTATCAAGGCAAGTCGACGAAGACGCCGTTTGGCTGTATGGTTCATTTTCTTTGCCTAAATATAGATACATTTATAAGTAGATACGTTTATGCACTTCTGCACAAAAATCGTTTTTGTGTAGCCTATATCCTGCACAAATAAGCAATTTCCGAGCATGAGTAGTGAAATATTATGTTATTTTCTAATCCAGGTTCAGGGGGGTGACCATAACCTCTTAGAGCGGTATCAATTTGATATCGTGTAAGTGACAGATGTATACAAGTCAGATACATCTGTCCCTTATTCGATCTCAAATTGATATCGCTCTAAGAGCTTATGGTCACCCCCCTGGTTTATCCATTTGCTAAGTTACATTTACATACGTTTATTAGTTTTACCATGAAGGATTAACAAACATTCATGACAACCATACATCCATCCAGACATACAAGTTTTCTCTTTTATAATACTAAGTAGGAAAGATTAAATAAGATTTCATGTAAGAAAACCATTCATCTAAAAACCTACATACTCCTTCCCACCGTCTTCGCTAGGTCCATGGCTCATAACGTGGAACTACGTTGCCACTTCTACGTCAAGCTACACCTTCTTTTTATGGACCTGGCCTTTAATGCGTTTAATCATTGGAATTCTGAATATTGTACACAAATAGTTCACTGCTGTAGATGAGCCTCACAGAGCGCATCGCCTCGTAAACCGGTCCTGTGCTTCTCCTTCTTGTATTCGCGGTGGATTGTTGATTCGCGCGATCTGTTTCTAAATCTCTAGACTAAGTGTAATATGTATGTGTGTGTGTGTGTATATGTTAGTATTGTTTGTTTTATTTCTCGTCTTTACTAACTTAATTTAAGTACTACTAATACTATTGTTAAGTGTTTAGCGTAAGTGTGTTATTATATTGTATGTCGTTATGTAAAAATTAAACTCTTTTTCTTTCTTTTTTAATATTACCAGAAACAGGGACTGTCAATGCTATAATTTTTTGGCTTTTTGAATATTATAGAATTAAATAATAATAAAAATATAAATAATAATAAAAATATAAAAAATAATACAATTTAAATAAATTTGTTAATTAATAATATTAATAAATTATGTATGTAGGGGTTTTTTCGTGTTGACGTCACAGGTACGAAGGAAACACTGAGATGAATTGCAGGTGTTTATTCCAAGTAGTAAAGATAGTGAAGTGAAGATACAGGTCAGTTTATACTTTATAATATTAAAATAAGGCGTAGTACACCCAGCCAAGTTCGCTTGGACGAAGGTGGGGGCACTCAGCCCTCTAATCCAAATAATATATTCCTTACGGGCTACAGCACCAACTATCAGGGATATTCTACGTTACCTTTCCAATTAGGACGAGGATCCGCAGATGCTCCTTACTGCTAGCTGGAAACAGCATTGATGAATGATAATAATCTGTCGAAGTCATTAAATGGCGGAGATTCTTAACACCGCGATGCAGGAACGAGACTCTAATAAACAGCGACATCTAGTAGTAATACTGCGAACCACTTACAATGCAATCAATGAAATTGACTGAGTTTCCTCATCATATCAGCCGAAAGACGTTCACTGCTGGACATAGGCCTCTCCCAAGCGTCGCCACGTTGACCAGTCCCGTGCGTCTCGTAACCGGATCCCCGCAACCTTCACCAGGTCATCCGTCCACCGGGTGGGAGGCCTTCCAACGCAACGTCTTCCGGTTTGCGGTCGCCACTCCAGAACCTTTCTGCCCAATCGGCCATCCGTTCTGCGAGCAATGTGCCCTGCCTTCTGCCACGTAAGTTTGGCAATTCTTCGGGTTATGTCGGTAACCATGGTTCTCTTGCGGATCTCTACATTTCTGATTCGATCACGCAAGGAAACTCCGAGCATAGCGCTCTCCATTGCCCTTTGAGTGACTGTAAGCTTTCTGATAAGGCCCATTGTAAGCGACCACGTCTCAGAGTCATATGTCATCACTGGCAACACACATTGGTCATAGACTTTCATCTTGAGACACTGTGGTAAGTTGGACGAGAAGATACCGCGCAACTTCCCGAACGCTGCCCAGCCGAGTCGGATTCTACGGCTGACCTCTTTCTCGAAGTTTCACAGGGCAGCTTTGTGGCGAGCTGGTGGGCAGTGGCGACCCCACGGACCTGATCTCTAGGGAGAAGTCTTGTTCCTCATCGCTGGCTTGCCTTTAATCGCCGGTTTTAGCCGCCCGGCAAACTGAGGGGGACCAAAGCTCCCACTACCTCTTTTTTACCATGATTGGCTGGCTTGAGTCGATATTCGCAAGAGCAAAAGTGAAAGGAAGTTAACCCAGTAAGATGCTGGTAGGGATCTTGACCGTAACTACTTTTTTTTTTTTTTGTAATGGGTTTGCTCTTGACTCCAGTCTAGGTCATAGGTGACAGAGACAGAGTCTACGATGGAGTGAGCTTACCCAGAAGAAGCCCGTTCACTCTAACTTTGAAGAGGTTTGGGTTGAATGCGTTCGGAAACACAGATGCAGGTAGTGAGTTCCATTCATTCGCTGTGCGCATTATAAAGGATGTTTGGAAGCGCTTGGTTCGAATTGGTGGAATGGCAACAAGGTAAGGATGATAACTTGCAGTGCGTCTAGATGTCCGATGGTAGAAGGGGGCTGGTGGGATGAGGTCGTGGAGTTCTTGAGCACACTCACCGAATTACAGTCTTCAGAAGACCGACAAGCAGGCAACTTTGCGGCGATGAGCCAAGCTGTTAAGCTTGGCGTCCACCAGTTCAACGTCGCCAATGAGCCCCTTGGCTCTGCGTTCCACTGAGTCAAACGCGGCAAGCTGATACTTAGCTGAACCATCCCAAAGGTGGCTGCAATAATACTCCATGCAGGATCGGACTTGCGCTTTGTATAGGGTTAAAAGCTGTCCAGGCGTAAAGTATCGCTTCACTCTATTTAGGATGCCCAGTTTTTTGGCCGCGATTTGGGCTTTGTACTCAATGGAGGAGCCGAAGTTTAGACTGGATGTCAACTTCATGCCTAGGAGCTCGAGCCGATCAGTCACAGGAACAGACGCACCCCGAAATGTAGGTGTTTGATCGAACAGACTCCTTTTAGCGGTAAAAAGACACGCCTGTGTTTTGGTGGCATTAAAAGAGACCAGATTGTCATCACCCCACTGGGATACAAGGCTTAAGGTCAAATCTGTCCGCTCAACCATAGCCTCCCTCAAGGAACGAACTTCATCCACGCTGGTTTTTGCGCTGGACAAGTATCTCTCTGAAACAGTACTGTCATCTGCGTACCCAACAATACCAGGCTGAAGTAGGTCATTGATGTGCAGCAGGAAAAGAGTTGCAGAGAGAACAGACCCCTGAGGAACTCCGGCATCAATAGCCATAAGGTCTGAGGAGCAGCCGTCAATGACTACTCGGATCGACCGTTCATTAAGGAAGTCTGATATCCAGCTAAAAAAACCAGTGGGAATGCCATAAGCAGGAAGCTTACTGAGCAGACTCGCGTGCCAGACCCTGTCGAAGGCCTTCGAAATATCAAGCGATACAGCAAGTGCTTCGCCGTGTCTCTCGATGGCTTCGCCCCAGCAGTGCGTGACGTACACAAGAAGATCGCCAGTTGACCGTCCCCGGCGAAAGCCATATTGACGGTCACTGAGGAGATTGTTGCCTTCAAGGTAGGTCAGCAACTTTCTGTTCAGCACCCTTTCAATAACTTTGGACAAAATGGAGGTAATGGCGATCGGACGGTAATTGGCATGGTCTGCACGGTTGCCTTTTTTGGGCACTGGTTGCACATTTGCAAGCTTCCAGGATTTTGGAACCGTTCTTTTAACAAGAGAGAGGCGGAACAAGCGCGTCAACACAGGAGACATTTCAGGCGCACACAGCCTCAGCACTCGTGCTGGAATGCCATCAGGCCCGCTGGCCTTGTTCACGTCTAGACTGCACAATACTCTCCGGACCTCTTTAGTGTGCACAGCGATCTCCGACATCGAAGAGTCGCAATGAGGTACAGTAGGTGGTTGCTTGGAGCCAGCGTCTAGACGTGAATTGTTAGCGAAGAGAGATGCAAATAAATTTGCTTTCTCACTCGCAGAGTGAGCCAGCGTCCCATCAGGTTTCAGCATTGAAGGTAAAATGGGACGACAGAAATTCGATTCAACCGCTTTAGACAGGGACCAGAACTGTTTACTACCCGGAGGGTGCGATGCCAGCTTGGCCCCAATACGTCCGATATGGTCAAAACGTGCCCGACGCAAAACCCGCTTGCAGAACTTGGCGGCAGAATTAAAAGCTCTTTTCCTCGCGCGAACCCTACGCGCTCTAACTTTGCGGTCGCGAGCCCCGCCCCAGGCTTGGTAGGCAGACTCTTTTCGGGCCTTAGCCTGGGCGCATTCTGCATTATACCAAGTTCGGGATTTGTGACCGAGCGGAATGTCGGAGAATGGAATGAAATACTCCATTCCCTGCCGAATCACATCCGCAACCGCATCCGCACAGATCGAGGGGTCACCCGAGGAGAAGCACACATGCCGCCAGACGCAAAAAAGTGCCGCATCTCATCCCAGTCTGCTGACTCGTATCGCCATACTCGCCTCGTGCCTCTAGGTCTCTCATCTGGAGGAGAGCAAGTCGACACGGATTTCACCAGACAGTGGTCAGACGTTCCCAGCGGGGCTGAGACCGATACCGAATGACTGTCCGGATCAGTTGTCAGCAGAAGGTCTAAGCAGTTGGGTGTATGGCCGTCTACATCCGGTACCCGTGTTGCCACTTTCACCAGCTGGGTTAGATCTAGCGATAGAGAAAACTTGCGCGCCTCTAACCCGGCATGGTCAGTTTTCCGGTACGGGTACAACCACTCCTTATGATGGGCGTTAAAGTCCCCCAGAAAATTAAGCTTCGCTGTTGGGTACCGTTGCTGGGCCATGTCAGCCGACTCCACGAGGCAATTAAAGAGCGCTGTCGTCTCCTGGTCACCAGCGTGCGATCGATAGACGCCGATGTAGAGAGACTTCTCCACGCCAGTGTCCACAAGTAGCCATATAACAGAAAAACCCGATTTCTCAAAGCAACGGAGACGACGACAACAAATGTCATCGCGGACGTACACACAGACCCCAGCTTGCAAGAGAGTAACCCGGGTAGTTGAGGCACGCCACGTCCGACGGGGTTGTTATCTTCGTCTCCGTTAGGAAAAACAGGTGCGGCTTCTCGGTCTCAAGGTGGTGGTGGACCGGATCGAGATTAGAGTGCAACCCCCTGATGTAAGTGAGGTGCACTTTTAGTGGGAGGAAGTGCAGCCGTTGTTTAACCATATTCTTCTTTGCTTTTTTCATGTTGGTTTAGAGTTTGCTGGGGAAGAAGTTGAACTGTCGAGACGCTGCTCAGTGAACCAAGTGGAACACTAGAGACAACCCAACCTATGGGGAACTCATTTGGAGACTGCGGGGACGCCCGAACCCCCCCGGATATGACCACCGGGTCCTCCCATCCAGGCGCCAGCTGGCACGGTGGAGCATACCGGGATTTTTCGCGAGTTGGCGGGGCAGCCTTTGGCACGTGGCTGGCGTGCTACTTGGGCCCCCTACTGACTGCGGTCGGCCAACGGCTGGCACCGTGCTTCGGATCCCGCTACCCTCCAAAAATGAGTTACCCAGCGAGTTATTCCCAGAGACCAAGACCGGTTCTGAACAGCGCAACTGACATCCTCCTTCTCCCCCAAAGGCACTGGCAGTCCCACACACCGACGGAACACAGCAAGCTGCTTAGCGCCGGGCTCCGGTGGGATGGTGGTCGCGAGCCAGGCGGCCCCTTGCGGAGCCTACCACCGCTTAAGTGGGATCGTTCAGCCGTACCACAGGCAAGCCTGTGGTGCCGTTGCCCGGGGTGGACCGCTAGGAGGTAGATCCCATACCCACCCCAAACTACTACTACTTCTGCGATTGTGTTGATAGCCGTGGTAAACCTCTCCACTCCTCAAGCACTCACTGCAACATAACGACCACGGTCGCTCTGCTTTTTTTTTTGGTTGGGAAATCATCCAATGACTTCTCCCACTCTGGGTGAAGCGGGAGGGCGTGTCAGACTTTCACTGACTAAAACCCACCCGTGTTCCTTCAGTTTCTTGTGCCAGGGCCGCGGTAACTCTCTATCAAATTTATCCGCGACCCACGATCGCTCTGCTAAGACTTTACCGAAGAAGAAGAAGAATACGTTCTCGTGGAATATAAGGCATTCACGATTGCAAAATCACTAAATAAATAAAAAGGTAGCTAAATATGTTTTAATAAAACACCATTGTTTCACAACATTTTATTAATGTTGTACTTATTCGTTGGTAGGGTAAGGTAGGTAGGGGTAGGTAGTTAATTTGAGCGAAGCCGCGGGCACAGCTAGTAGGTTTTAATAAAACAACATTGTTTCACAAAATTTTATTATTATTTTACTTAATCCATAACTACCATCACAGAGGCTAAGATTGCCAAATTAATTTTATTTCAATAAAACATAATTATTTAAATGGATACCGAGAGCATTAAAATACTCCAAAAAAAAAAACCAATACCGATAGCCCGAACTGCAACCAACAACTAAAGCCCACAACTAAAGGCTCTAGCTAGACAAAGTGTAACTCTATCAGCGATGGCGATTGTCATCAGCATTTCAATGTGCCCACTGCTGGGACACAGACTTCCTCTCTGTGAGAGAGAGAATGGGCCTTAATCCACCACGTGGACCTAGTGGGGGTTGGTGGATGTCACAGTAATGTCTTCGAATTTATGGTTTCAGGACGTGCCAGTTTACTCATGATAATTTCCTTCACCGGTGATGAAATAATTTGCACAAAGTAAAGCGCCTGCCTGGGAGTGAACCCACGTAGGTTTGAACACCACACGAGCCGCCGACCGTTACCATTGGGCCGCCACTTTTTCTACGATTGCGATTTAGACATTTCGATACCAATGGTAATCCCATACATTTTCGACATTTTACCAAAGGTTATCGCGACGCTTTCGTTGCCAGAATGTCACTTGTCTAAAGGCTGAGATAATTTTAAATTCAAGGCATATTTATGTCCACACCATTTTATTCTATCATATATTATTTCAACAATTGGATTTTACAAAGTAAACTACTGCCCGGATGGCTCGAAGCAATTCGATTTATTTCACACCGATAAGATTTTTTTACAAGTGAAATTGCTAGAACGTTCACATGGACGCAATGCTTTGCAATTCGACCGATTTGAACTTGAATTTTTCTTAGAATATACGTGCGTGACATCGCCTGTCGGCTCATTATTAATTGCGTTGAACCATCGGGTAGGTCTTAAGAGGAAATTCGCTTTTTTGATTTATAGTTGTCACTAGGCCTCTGTTGACGGCGCAGTTTTGAGCATTTTGAGGGTTCTACTGCTTCTAAAGATAATGTATCATCAAAAGGAAAAATATAGGGCACAATATATAACATTTTTTTTTTCAGTATATGGAATATATTTTAAATTGTTCCAATATTGGCGGAGGAACTAGGCGAGAGCCAAACCTCGAATTATGACTTTTTACTTAGGATATTCGGATGTCTGCGATCGTATTTCCTGTTAAGAACTTTTAAGAGATTTTCCTTCACTTCGGGTAAAATATACTGTAAATTGCCATAAAAATATAATTATCGAAAAAAAAACCCTAATGTGATTGAACCATAATGTGCTTTGTAAGTCATTATTATTTTCTAGTATGTAGGTATTCTATTATTTTTTACGATCTCAGTACAATATATTTTGTTCTCTTATATCGTTCATCGACTAACTCGAGTTTATTTTGAATAAAATCTAAAATAATAACTTATCATAATAATGTATTGCAGATTAATCTACACTCAAACACCTGAAGGATCCAGGCATGCCCATGTATTCCTCATTGAATTTTGCTGCATGTCTTTTTGTTTCATCAGAGCAAGCTTTGCTCATCATTTTCATATACTCGACGTGTTCTGCTGAACTTAATTCTTGTACTGTATCCTCTGTCATAAGAAATGTATTAGTTGATTACAATATTTATAGTAGTTTATATTAAATGCAAAATTTTAGATGGATGTATGTTCCATCACGCTTGAAAGGCTGATATATATACTTATACTTAGTTTTAAAGATCTAAGCATTTAAAGGAACATACAGACAGCGGAAAGTGACTTTGTTTTATACTATGTAGTGAAGAGTGCAAATCTAAAATTTAATTCGTGTCCAATTTACAAACTGTAGAAATTTCATATAATTTTTAAACCCCCTTTTTATCCCCTTACGGGTGAAATTTCCAAAAACCAGCAAAAACATGTTTTTTTTTTAACCTAGAGCGTAAATCTAAAATTTCTTGTGTCCAAATCACATTTTTTTTAAACTTCATACAAACTTTTCATCCTTATTTTACCCCTTTATGGGGTGAAATTTCCAAAAACCAATAAATACATGAATTATTTTTATCAATCAAGAGCGTAAATGTAAAATTGCACGTGTCCAATTTACAAACTGTAGATATTTCATGCAAACTTTCAACCCCCTTTTTACCCCCTTACGGCTGGAATTGCCAAAAACTAATAAATATGTGAATTCTTTTTATCAATCAAGAGCGTAAATGTAAAATTTCATGTGTCCTATTTACAAACTGTAGAAATTTCATACAAACTTTCAACCTCCCTTTTACACTCTTAGGGGTGGCTTTTCGGAAATCCTTTCTCAGTGCGCATTTAAGTCACTTGGGAAACCTCCCTGCCAAATTTTATCTTTATACGTCTAGCGGTTTTTGATATTTCGTGATGAATGAGTGACTTTTCGCTTTCAGATAATTAGTGTAGATAAATAGATTTCTGAATTTCTGTGTTTATTTCAAGGATTTTGTGCAAATCTTCAAGTTCAAAATAAACTTCAAAATGATATTGCGTTAAATTGTTAAGGCAGATTTCAACGAAATGTGTGAAAAAGCTGCTGAAAATGGGGTGCTCTGTTATGAATATTTGAACGCGTGGAGTTAAAATTTGCTATGAATATTAAACAAGGTAGTAATTATGTACTCCAACTTAATCTAGAGACCATAAGAAACAAATCATCAAAATTTTCACTACTAGATATGCATTACGGCTAATGGTCCTTTATAGTAGAGTTATTTATTTTTACATACCATGCAATGAATCACTAGATCTCTGTTTTCCACCGTAGTCTACGGGCAGCAATTCTCTGGGTACCACTTCATGTAAATCTTCTAAGGTGCGTTGAACATATATTCTGTTAACCATCTTCTCGCTAAGAAATTGCTTGGCGATTTTAATGATTACTTCTATAGCTTTTGATTCTGTAAGCACGTGAATGCTTTTCAATCTATCTCCGTAGCCTTCCTGTAACAGAGATTTTAAAATTTTCGTCGAAGTGTTTGCTGAGTTTTTTAAGTGGGTGTGGATGGCCAAATCCAAAACCTTAGGAATCGCGGGCAACACTCAAAGGAGTCACGATACCGATTTAGATGAAAACTAAAACTGCATCATTGGATTTTTGAAAAATCAATATTCCTAGTTGTAAATCAGTGTCAACCAGTACCGTGGCTATGCTGCACACTGATCAATATTTTTTGGACGACAATGAATCTACTCCTATTGCTAATAATGATAATAATAAACACAGGGGTAGCAATAGGATTAGATTCAGTGTCGTTCTGTACATGTTGATCAGAGCGCAGCATAGCCACTATGCTGGTTGACACTGATTTATTATCTGCCTATGCTTAAAGTTCCACGAAAATAAACCAGTTAGTACTTGAGGCAATAAAAATATCACATGAACAGTTAGATCAGAAGGGTGACCATAAGCTCTTAGAGTAAGGTTATTTTGAGATCGCGTAAGTGACAGATGTATACAAGTCACATAAATCTGTCCCTTACACACACTCAAAATAACCTTAATCTAAGAGCTTATGGTCACCCCCCAGGTGTGTAACTTGCAACTTACTGTCATAAGTGTATGACCAGCTGAAGGAACGTGGACGGAGCAAAAAAAATTTAGAGTAGAAAAGACGTGAGTTTATGTATGTATGTAACTACTACTTTTTGGATCCTTAAAACTATAAAAAAACACTTACTTTTAATATTGTTATAAACTGCTGTAGTTCCATAGTGTTATGTTTTGATATCACATCATACAAATTAATCTGCCTGCAGTCATAAATCATTATAAAACCATTGGAATAATTATGTGCTCTTAAATATTCAAACCACTGAAAAAAAAGATGTTTTTATAAAATAAACAATTCACAAGTCAAACAACTCACGAAAATGTTAATTTCCGAATATGAATAAAAAGATTACGACGAATTGAGAACCTCCTCCTTTTTTTGTAGTCGGTTACAATATGACTTATGTCGTGTTGTGTTATTTATTTATTTATTGGCCTATCTACAATTTTTACACTGTTTATTCTAATAATACAAGCAATATGATACAAGCAGTGTCTTCTGTCGCGGGTGACGATTTCTGAGTCGAGTCCTGAGTGTAGCGAGGGATTTAAGTTCACCCAAGACTAAGACAGCTTTATCACCGAGGCAAATACTCTACTTTTCGTACCATTTGCGAAAAAATTAACACAATAATAATATGAGATAAGCATTTATTAAAAATAATGACAATTAAAAGTAAAAGTTAACATTCGAAACATTGGTCCAATTATTGATAGAGATAGTTACAAAGGCATCAAGCTCATACGGCCTCGTCGGTTTTCGTAATTTTATTTAATAATCATAACTGCATAATAAATGCGTATTCCTTTTTCAAAAAGATGTATAATGCTTTATATAAACTCAATGGTGTAAACACATTCTCCCCCTAGAGGATGAATGAAATTCAGTACAATTTTCTTTCCCTGTTTTTAACAGATTAAAAATGACTATTCTTATGTTCGCTTTTTGTGGCATAGAATGTCACTTTTTTGAGCAAGTGGTACGAAAATTAAATTTACTTAATAACTGGGGGCAGTCTATTTTACTCTGAAGTATTTTAAAAAGAAAAATTAAATCTATATTAACTCTTCGTTTTATTTTATTTAATTAAGGTTCACCAACAGTTGTTACAGATATTATACAGATAGGAACATATAAGCAATTGTGTCTTAAATCTAAGTGCACAACCGATTATAGGCAAACACCACATGCAAATTGCTCTTTGTAATTATAAACTTTCAAGTGAAGCTATGCTAAATTTTTCAAGACGTTTTGCATAGCTCGGAACTTTTTTGGCTAATCTCGCAGAATAGGCAAGATGGTATAAAAATCTTTTCTGGGTCCTCTCTAACCTAAGTCTATGTGTTGCATAGTGGGGACGCCACACAACCGCACAGTATTCCAATACAGTACGAACGAGACAGTTAAAAAGATAAATCTTAGTTTTAGGCTTAAAAAACATTTACCATTACGGAACACAAAATCGAACGTCTTTGAAGCTTTTTTAATAATGTTGTCCATGTGGGGCATAAATGTTAATTTACGATCAAGAAGGACTCCTAAATCTCTGATAACATCAACTTTACTGAGGTACGTACCATTCATACTGTAATTAAAAACGAGTAAACGTAATTTGGGAACATTTTTCTACGTCTTCTGTTATGTCCTATGTGCAACTTATCAAATTCACATCGTAAAAAATAAACCAGAAATTGTATGCACTTCGATAAAATCTTCATCATCATTCGCAACCCGACTTCACTTACTACTGAGCATAAGCCTCCCAATTCTTGCGTCCCTTTTTTACTGTTTCCAAATTAGTAAGATATTGCACCAAAAATAAAGACACCGATGTCTTCTAATTTCGGGCATATATCCTCGAAAGTTTCGAAACGCTTATTTACTGGGATATCTTTTTGTTTTTGGAATGGCTTAGTACGGAGTTTCCGTTCTTCTCAACAGAGTGTCTGAAACCAATGCGAAAAACATACAATGGATTCAGTACATGATTCTGGACCCCCTGGGTGTAGGAATTTTTCGTAAGATTATTGCTATTTTTGAAAAAGAAATATATAAGAAAAATATATTCATTCCCTTTTTTCACAAAAACGGCAATGAATATAAAATTCAAAAGCGCGACCTATCACCGACAATAATTTAAAAGCCAGATAGGAATAACGATTTTGAAATTGCTACAGTAAAAAAAATACAGATTTAAAAAAGAGGATGCGAAGATGCCGACCAACCACGACCAGTTTCTGCAACTACCAGATAAACTAAAGAAACCATTTGCAGCCAAGTGCGTCACGTTCGCTGGTCGTGGTCGAGGCCGCGTAGTGCGCGAGGTCCCTATGGGGTCCACAATCATATACTAAAACCTTGATATTTTTGTCGCGTCGGTGTCAGATATACTCTAGACAGACACCCGTTTATAGAATACCTTTGCGAATGAACGACTAAAATAATTTATTAATCATTTTCTAACGGTTAGTTTTGCAAATAAAAACTGACTTATAGGCCCACTAGCGCCAACGGCTTAACTCAGAGTTAATAAGATAACCCAGACTATACATGAAGATTACCACAAGTTAAAAAAAATTGTGGCGAAAGCGGGCCTTATTGAACCAATTGAAATAAACTACTTGCCTACGTCTTCGAAAAGTATGGTAGGTAACAGGAGAACCGTCTCGAAAAAAACAAATAGTAAACTTACAACTATGAGGTATTGGTAAAACTGTAAAAAAACTTCATTCGTCAATTCTTTGCTCTTAATTTGAATCATTATCAGTCTGTAGAGGTCTTCCGATAAAATGGGCAGTGGGAACAGCTTTCTGCAAAATATTATATAAACGAATAAATGTACTTATAATATTTTATAATTATTAACATAACATCACGGCAGTATTCGCCGAAGTGTAAGCTAGAGTTGCACCTATAGCAGGTACACCAACATTTCGTCAGTTTCGTTTAAATCCCATGTAATTGAGAACAAGCTTATTGCCATCAACCGGGCAAAAGACCGAGCGTCTACTGAGAAATTCCAGATGGAAAACCCAATAAAAAGCTGTCCTAATACAACGCAACAATCGTTATTACTTACCCAAATTTGAATATTTCTGGAAGCTCTTGCTTGACATTGGTTATCGAAAAGAACTTTGGTATTAGTGTCTTCATCGTGCACAATCGGTCTATCATCTTTTTTGACTTTTCTACCGAACCTTTGCTATATATTAGGGTTTTCTCCAAGTATCCCTTACCTGAAAAATGGCAATTTTTCACAATAATTCCAACTCATTAATATATTACATATTTTCGCCAGGCCCGCCCTGTGTCATACGTCATCGGGTATAATTAATATTCAATTAAACAGTTTTTTGTATTATGTAGTTATTACAATATTTGATACCTACTAAATTACAATTATATTGTATACCTAATGACGTACGTATAATATTACTTAATATTGTCACGGTTTTTGCAAGAACTTGTAGGGTCTAACTCACGTCAATTGGTAACACAAAGTAACACTGGATCCATGTCCTTAATTTGAGTTCCGAGTTCAAAATATTCTGAATTATGGCATATTATGGCGGATAGATTTTGGATGTAGTGCGTATGCTTCCCTACAAGAAGTACTACGGATAATTTGGAACCGAAATTTCACGGATATGGGTCGGATGTAGTGCGTAGCCGCCCTTACGCAACCCACTTTGAAAAAAAACCGGCCAAGTGCGAGTCGGACTCGCGCTCGAACGGTTTCGTTCAATTATCGCAGAAAACGGCAAAAAAACCCTTTTTAGGGTTCCGTACCCAAAGGGTAAAAACGGGACCCTATTACTAAGACTCCGCGATCCGTCTGTCTGTCTGTCTGTCTGTTTGTCTGTCTGTCTATCCGTCCGTCTGTCACCAGGCTGTATCTCATGAACCGTGATAGCTAGACAGTTGACATTTTCAGAGATGACGTATTTCTGTTGCCGCTATAACAACAAATACTAAAAACAGAAGAAAATACATATTTAAGGGGGGCTCCCATACAACAAACGTGTTTTTTTTACCGTTTTTTGCTCGATATTAATAACGGCAACAGGTAGACGCTTGAAATATTCACGGCATATGTAGTTGTATATTCACTTCAAAAAATAATAAGTATTAAATTAAAATAAAATAAATTGAGGGGGGC
This sequence comes from Orthosia incerta, assembly GCA_948252205.1. Taxonomy (NCBI): domain Eukaryota; kingdom Metazoa; phylum Arthropoda; class Insecta; order Lepidoptera; family Noctuidae; genus Orthosia; species Orthosia incerta. Next base: position 25,319,587 of record OX411756.1, on the reverse strand, counting down.
TCCCATACAACAAACGTGATTTTCTTGCCGTTTTTTGCGATAATGGTACGGAACCCTTCGTGCGCGAGTCCGACTCGCACTTGGCCGGTTTTTTGTATGGGAGCCCCACTTTAATATTTATTTTATTCTGTTTTTATTATTTGTTGTTAAAGCGGCAATATAAATACATCATCTTTGAAAATTTCAACGATTGACTTTCACTGTGTAGAATTTAGCGCCTGCTTGGTTTAGCACTAAACTCTGAGTTGGTTGATTTGGTTGACTTTTTAGTATAATGGTAGTGGTTTGGTTATTGGTTTACGACCACTGGTTTAATGATACGCAATAATATGGTTTTATTGAACACTGGTTAAAATAATGGTAAACGGTTAATCTAAGCTAAAATAGCACTAAGATGGTTTGATTCGAGTTACGCGATTGGTATCCGAACACGCACTAACTGACGTTAGTTACGATACATGCATTTATGGAAATGCACGCAGGCAATAGTGCTGAGCTGTTCGGTTGCGAATATTGTACCGAACACACTGTCTGTCTGTCACCAGGCTGTATCTCATAAGATACAGTCTGGTGACAGACAGACAGACAGACGGACCGCGGAGTCTTAGTAATAGGATCACGTTTTTACCCTTTGGGTACGGAACCCTAAAAACGGAACGGACGCCACACGGCGGCGTCCGTTCCGTTTTAAGTACGTTATTATTTCGGGTTTACCCGACTAGTTTAGCCCAAGATACACTTTTTCACATTTAATTATATTTGACCGTGAACTGCAAGGTAATTTAGATGGATGGAGATGTGCCAAAGAAAATATAATTAGATTTTATGAAGAATGATAAGAAAGGAAGGGGAAGGAGTGATAGAATGACGCTAGAAAACGAGTTTTGCCATCTTTAACTTGTGGAACAGACAAGCGCAGAAAACATGATGACACCATTGTAATTTTATCCATATTTTAGAATGCACTATACTAATGTCATCCACGTGACTATTTACGTCTTTTTTTTCAGGCGATACAAGGTTAAGCAAACGATTAATTTCCTTCTATGCAATAATTTTAATTATGTCATTATTCCTCTGCTACAGACCGTGTCATTCGGAATGACACGGTCTGCAGCAGAGGAAATGGTCCGTGTAACCGTGAAAAAACTGCTCAAAGCGGGTAATTAACAATAGTTTAACAGATTACTGATTGCTAGTATTTATTTATTTTTTGTTTATTTGTTTACCCTCGCACTGGAACGCCTTGCAGCAATTACACCAATGGAACACAAACTTACAAATACTAACTAGAAGTCCGGAAGGCTTATTACGTATCTTTTGCAAGAGCAAAACGATAGCGATTTTTGCGCTATAATTGCTCTTCAATACAAAAGTTTTAGAGTTGTTGGCGGTTTTCTTTTTTAAATAAGTGCATTTGACAAACAGCGAGCGATTAGCAAACGATTGTGTAGGACCTACCATACCTTTTTTTTTTTGCTTCGAGAAATGCTCATGCATACTGCACTACCACGGGGATATAGTGCAGTTATGTGGGACTCCAACCCACTAAAACTCCACGGTATCCTCCTGTGCCGCTTATGGTGGGAACACGGGCACGCGTTAACACTCACCGCGAACCCGCCGCGGCTGTCCGTCACCGGACCCTCCTCGGGGGAGTACCCCCCATCACCGGCCCACCGGAACACACTGTACGCTGTGACCACCCCAGGGACCAAATCAGCACATGGGTGCCAGACGACCCCGTGTATGGCACCCTTGGTCCCCTTGTGACGGGTCAAGGTCAATGGCCCCGCCACCTACCATTTTGCGGCCGCAGGAAATAGGGAGAGCGGCCAACGCTATACCGACACTCTTCCCCTGCGGCCCCACCGCGTCCATCAGACGGTGGCGACCCCGTCTAGGCTGCGGAAGGTAGGGAGAGCGGCGCACCGCAATACCGGCACTTCTCTCTCGCCGCGAACTCCAACCTTCAGCCGCGATATCGTATGGGACCTAGGACGCTCCACAAGACATCGCGGCCCGCCTCAGTTGCGATGTCGCCTGTTACCAAGCGGCACTGCAACCTACTAGTTGGCCGCTACGTCGTCGGCTTAATCGGCAAAAGCCGTAACGAGCGGCCCCTCCTCGGGTTCCTCTTCGCTTCACCGTGGGTGACCAAGCCATGGTTACTGAGCCCCCCCGCCTCGACAATGCGGGAACGCACCGGGAGCAAGAACCTACCATACCTACACTGCAGGTAATTCCGACTTTTATGACATAAAGCGTTTGATCGCTATCGTTTTACTCTTGCAAAAGATACGTACGGGTTCCCTCACGATGTTTTTCTTCACCTTTGTCAGCGATGTCCAAGATAAACTTAGAAAGTACATATGAATCGAAAAGGTCACAAAGGTACTTGCACGGATTTGAACCCACATTTGAGCATGAAGTCTTGAATTCGATTCCAAGATCGAGCAAAGTGTTATTGGGTTTTCTATCTGAAATATCTCAGTAGCAGCTCGGAGTCCAAATTAGTACCTAGTTAATGGCAATAGGCCCGCCTCCTATTACATGAGACTTAAGGCATAATTGGCGAAATTTGGGTGCATCTCTGACCAACCTATCCGGAGAATGAATGCTGGTCCTCGGTACTATAGGTTTCCACAAGGATAGGATGGAGGGGATAAGATGCCACAAAATTATATGGTGCTCTTTCATAATTACATGAGTATTATGTTTAAGAAGTCCTGAGGAAACAAGATAATATATAGTTTTTCAAGTTTGTTTTCCGGCGTTTTGGTACCATAAACAGGCTAATTTAAATTCGTGTAATTACTCTTAGAACGAGTTTTGGTAATGGCATAGATAGACTTGCATAAGATGTTTATTGCCTTTTCAAAATCATGCACAAATGGAAAGAAAGCAAATGAGGAAGTATTTATTTGGGACACACAAAGACATTAAAAATGATGTAATTGGTATGAATACAAATAAATAATGAATAAGACTTGTGCAAGGCCGAAAACGCTCCTAACTCGGCATAATTCTCCGGATTAAAATGGAAAAAATAAATAAAAATAACACTAAAAAACAGAATAGTAATAAATATAAGTCTATTTGAAGCTACGTCACTTGTCAAAATAAAACTAATCCAGAAAGAAGAAACATAGACTTATAAGAAGAATTTTGTTTTGTTTGTTTTCTGTTAAACTGTTGAAGTATGTTTTAATTCTTTTGGTTTATTATTCCCATGCATATTTATACTATTTCGATTTACTTCTAACATGTAACACGACCCGGGCACTGAACCCAGGATCTCAGTAGCGCCGGTGACTAGACCTATGTGGCAGTATAAGACATATTGATTGTTATTTAAACTTAAAACAAGATTTATAAAATCTGGCAGATATAAATAGTAAAGTAGTTTTAGACAGGTTTGCAATAATTTTCATTGCATGAGAATCACTAATTAAGGAAATCCTTATCCAGTTGCTTTAAAAATATATTTTGAGTACTTACTAAAATCCTTCTTTATAATATGATCCTGTTTCAGTATCCACTCCTCCAAAATGTTAATAGCCTGTTCAATCCTTCCAGGTTTCTCCAAATTATGGATCTTCCTAATATCGTAAAGTGCACCTGGAGGCACTTTCAAAAGAATGTTTTCTGGTATCGACTCCATAATTTTTTACTTTTAATAATTTGTTTTTGGTTCTTAATATATTTGACTTTTTACTATAACTTGTCAAGGTTTTATTATATTATATTCGATTACAATTTAAAGTGCACCGACTTGGATGCTCGATGCGCAACTGCATTAGAACATGAACAATCTTATACTTATAACCTGTTGAAATTATGTAAAATTATACACTTTACACCACATTAATACAAAAGGTTTTGTTCTTTTTAGTCTAAGCACTAAGTCTGTATTGTCTAGCAGCTGGACTCAACATTCACGTGTCGATGAAGTCTGAGTTCGTGGGATTCAGCAAATTTTAGAATGATGATGGTGACGAATTTCGTTTTAAGGTCACGGTGAAGATTGAAGATTTCTTATATACCAGTGTGCATTAACAGCATCCCTGAGCACTTTATTTTGGAATTGTTGGATTATTTTGACGTTGCTTTGTTCAAAGTTGAATAGACATAGAATTCGCAGCTGCCTTTTTAGTTAGTAAAAGTTTAATTTCGTCGGTCAGCCATGGCGCTGGAAGATGCCGAACTCTCACGGCTCGAATAGGTGCATGTGTGTCGTATAGATGAACTAGGGTAGAAGTCAAGACTTCAACTTGTTCGTCGACGGATGAGGAAGTCACTAGTGGCGTCCAGTCCATATTACTGGCATCCTCTCGAACTCGATCAATGTCCATACCATCAAAATTGCGAAGCAGAAGAGTTTTGAACTTATGCTTAGGTGGTCGAATTTTGTATGAAGTGTAAATTAAGTCATGGTAGGAAAAGGCGTCAGCAGAAAATTGATCATGTTTAGCAACGTGATCAAAAGATGAGACAGCAATAAGGTCGAGAAGTGAGGGAACAGAGTTAGGAAAATGGTGAGTGGCACCAAGATCGAGAAAAGAGAGATTGACAGATACAATACAAATCTATTATTTACAATATATCTACTACTCTTGCTCTGTACCTCGCTACCCGTAACCATTATGTACCTGCAACTTTCTTTATATCGTCTTCCCATAGCTTTACCTATCTTCCTCTACTTCTTTAACTTCCTCTCGGGTACCATTCTGTAATTATGTTTTGTCCACTTTTCTTTCCTTTCTCTCATAATATTATGTCCTTTCCAGCGCAATTTCAACTTTTTCCATGCAACATGAACTTTTTAAAATTTTGTTTTTCCTTTTATCTATTTTCAACTGTACTCTGTCTCTTCTTCTCACTTTATAATAATATAAATATAAAAATATACAATTTAATTAAATTAAAACAATTAGTTACTTAATAATATTAATTAATTAAATATGATTACCATAAAACAAAAACTAGATAATGGTAGAGGATCTGAGTAAGGAGTGACCTTCACACATCTGCTTAATGTATAAAAAGTATTTTATATCAAACTAGCTTCTACCCGCGGCTTCTCCCGCGTAAAAAGTGAAAAATCCCTGTTTAAGTAGGAATCAGAATCAGAAATCTTTATTTGTGAGTCATAGGTACAGTGGATGTAAAATGGTACAATTTTAAGTTCGCTACAACAATACGCTACGCTTAGGGTAGATTGGAAGTAACGAGAAAGAAAGAAAGAAAACTAGTTTATTGGGCACACACAGATACACACGCTGCATGTCACCCATGTGATTGCGACCAACTAGAGGCAGCAGACAAGTGTAATGCTATCATCGAAAGCGAGGCAATAGCAATTGGACAAATGACATAATTGTATGGGAATGTCATTAACTAACGAATGTCACGTAATGAATATTTCACATTTTTGCATTTCGACCATCCCATCGCTGACATCGCATGCCACTTGTCCTCTGCAAATCAAGTCGGCAGTAGGTGGCCCAGCGGCCCATTGCATGAGTGTACATGAGTCACTGCCGACATACAGGGATGGCGTCGCATCGTGAGACGACTCATAGTAGACCTGTGTCTTACTGCAACTACCGATTTGTAAATCAGGTTCTGACGATTTGGTAGGAAACTATCGACCTATATCAGTCTAGCTTTCCGACATTTGCCAAGGTTTTTGAAGCAATAGTATGCCCCGATATCCCGATATACAAAACTATTTTAGGAAATATCTGTCTGACCACCAGCATGGCTTTACTACTGCAAGATCCACCTGCAATAATCTTGTAACTTTCGTTGAAGATATTGCTGCTTCACTTGACTCGTAACAGCAAGTCGACGCCATATACACTGATTTCAGCAAGGCTTTTGACAAAGTTTTCCATGAAGTGCTGATTCAAAAACTTGCTGCGTACGGCTTTGCTGGTTATCTTCTTTAGTGGCTGCACTCTTACCTAACGAATAGATCCTTTTATGTCGTGGCCAATGGTTATAAATCTGAAACCATGATCATAACTTCCGGTGTTCCGCAGGGTTCCCACCTGGGCCCCATAATATTTATTATCTTTATAAACGATTTCCTTAATGCTTCTTTAAATCCACGCCATTCTCATTCGCCGATGATTTTATAATAGTCAGCGTTATAGATTCTCTAGCTGACTCAACATTACTTCAGGATGACTTTAACAGACTTTTAAACTGGTGAAAGGATAACAATATGGAACTTAACGTAGAAAAATGTTCCCAAATTACGTTTACTCGCAAGTCTAACTTCATTGATTTTAATTACAGTATGAATGGTACGTACCTCAGTAAAGTTGATGTTATCAAGGATTTGGGAGTCCATCTTGATCGTAAATTAACATTTATTCCCCACATGGACAAAATTATTAACAAAGCTTCAAAGACACTTGGTTTTGTGTTACGTAATGCTAAATGTTTTCGCAAGCCTAAAACTAAGATTCATCTTTTTAACTGTCTCGTTCGTACTGTATTGGAATACTGTGCGGTTGTGTGGTGTCCCCACTATGCAACACATAGTCTTAGATTAGAGAGGATCCAGAAACGATTTTATACCATCTGGCCTATTCTGCGAGATTGGGCAAAAAAGCTATGCAAAACGTCTTGAAAAATTTAGCATAGCTTCACTCGAAAAACGAAGAGATAATGTAGATATAATTTTTCTTTTTAAAATACTTCAGAGTAAAATAGACTGCCCCTAGTTATTAGGTAAATTTAATTTTAAACTACCCCACAATTACCCGCGTCCCCCTATCAAGCTATTGCGACCTCCATTCCGCAAAACTGTATCGGGATCCAACTCCCCCATCCCCATACTTTGCAGGCTTCTTAATAATTGCGATAAATCAATAGTACATTATTGCAAAGGCCGGGAAGTAGACAATTGCAGGTCGAGCATGAGTTTGAAGGCCGAGTCGTAGGCGAGGACTTCACTAATACGAGACAGGCAATTGCCATTTCCGCCGAGGCATATATAATGCTTTTCTCAAAATAATGCAGGGAAATAAAAAAGTAGTTAAATTTCCTTAATTTTTAAAGTTTATGCCATTTTTAACATGAACTCTACATTTCAGCATGGAATAAATTGCCCATAATGTAGATGGCTTTTTAGTTTTAGAAATCTCATTAAAATACACCAAAAATACTGTTTTTGGAGAAAATTTTCATTTTTTCAAATTTTTACAAATCATAAAATATTTACATACTTTCATGTATTTTTCTTTTGACTTCACTGGAAGCAGGTTTTCCATTGCCAATATTTGGCTTTTGATCTTAAATCTGGTAGACCGTGAACCGTTGGAACTCATTTGAATGATTAAATTTATATTTATTAAATATTTAAATAACAAATCACGACGAATTTTCAGCTTTGCCGCCTATTTTCTATTGATCATATGTGCCGAAAGGAAAACGCATTTATGGCTATACAGCCACGTGAACGCAATTTGTACTTTACGCCAAGAATGATAAAAGAGATCCAATCAAAGAGTATCTAATAACCCCAGCACGCCGTTTCATACAACATTGCTGGAGCGTTGAAATGTTCCAAATTCAAAAAGCGCTCCAGCAATGGATTTGATTTTCATTGTCCGTAAATTCGGTGCTTCGCGTGTTCTTTTTTCTAAAATAATGACAATATTTCCATGCATGTTTGAGAAATAGATATTTATTTCACAAGACTTCAAAAATTCTAGCGCCAAGTCCATCAAAAGTAATTGCCATATTATTATTAATTTTTACTTGTCATCTTTGTATTGTACCTATTGTGTTTCTAATTATACTACCCACTAGTTGTTGTATGTGTTATTTCTGCACTATTATTGTAATTTTAAAGATGTTATAATTTTGTTTTTGCATGCTGTGTCTATCGCATTATATTGTATACTATGCTTATATCATATTGCTTGTATTATTAGAACAAACAGTGTAACAATTGTAGATAGACCAACAAATAAATAAATAAACTTGATGACCACTTGATGACCTAATATGTTCTCGTGGGATAATATTAGACTTACACGATTGCAAAATCGCTAGCTAAATATGTTTTAATAAAACACCATTGTTTCACAATATTTTATTATTATTTTACTTATTCCATATCGACCACCACAAAAGCTTATAATGCCAAATGAATTTTATTTCAATAAAACATATTTTTAAATGGATACCATAAAAATATTTTCAAAAAAATATCCGACACCGATAGCCCTAACTTCATTATCTGCCTACAACTAAAGGCTCTAGCTAGACAAAGTATCATTCTATCAGCGATGGCGATTGTCATCAGCATTTCAATGTTCCCACTGCTGGGACACAGACCTCCTCTCTGTGAAAGAGGGAATGGGCCTTAATCCACCACGCGGACCCAGTGCGGGTATGTTGTTGTCATAGTAAAGTCAATGATTTTTTGGTTCTAGGACATGCTGGTTTCCTCACGATATTTTCCTTCAACGGTGATGAAATAATTAATACAAAGTAAAGCATCTGTCTGGGTTTGAACCCACGTAGGTATGTGACGATAGTGGTATGTGTTTAAACATACGCTACGTCTGCGATTGTCGAAATGCCAAAATTTTATGGATACACTACACACTCAAAATAACCTTACTCTAAGAGCTTATTTATTTATTTGAGGGGAAAAAACAGTTACACGTTATAATTTACAATAAGAATTCTTTAATAATGCCACCATTTGTGCGACCAACCACATTTCCCAGAATGCTGATGGTCACCACCGCAGATCATTTTTAAATATAGGCATGTTCATGTCCACACCATTTTCTTTTATCATCTATTGTTGCAATAATTGGATTTCACAGAGTAAACGACCTTACTGATGGCTCTAAGTGATTCGAGCGATCAGGCGCGATTCAAGAGAGATATCACACCGATAAGAAATTGTTACTAAGTGAAATTGCAAGTACTTTCACATGGACGCAATGCGTTGCAATTCGACCGAAAACATGAAGTAAATATACTTCATGTTTTCTTACAAAATACGTGCATGATATCGCCTATCGGCGCAATTTATTGCGTCGAACCATCGGGAAGGTCTTATGGTCCTTTAGAGATTTTTCAAAATTGGCATAAAGATATATGATTATGCAAAAATCAACCGTGATCTGATTGTACCACAATGTGCTTTTTAAGTCATATGCATTATTTTCTAGTTGGCTAGGGACTATTTTAGGCAGGTATTCTATTATTTTTTAAAACTCAGTATAATATGTTTGTTCTCTTGCATCATTCATCGACTAACTCAAGTTTATTTTGAATAAAATCTAAAATAATAACTTATAATAATAAAGTATTACAGATTAATCTACACTCAAACATCTGAAGGATCCAGGCATGCCCATGTATTCTTCATTAAATTTCCCTGAATGTCTTTTTGTTTCATCTGTGCAAGCTTTGCTCATCATTTTCATATACTCCACATGTTTTTCTGAACTTAATTCTTGCACTGCATCCTCTGTAATAAGAAATGTATTAGTTAATTATAATTTATATATATAGTAGATTATTACAAATTCAAAAGTTTGGATGGATACATGAATGGATATGTTCTAGCCAGAACGGCTAAATGGATATGGATGAAATTTGGCACAAATATAGATTATAGTCTGGAATAGCACATAGGCTATTTTTCATCCCAGCTGTATAATGGTACCTTGGGATAAGAAAATAGTTTGGACGCTGGCGAAGCTAGTAATATTACTAGCTTCGCCAGCGTCCAAACTACACATTCACTATAGATCAACATAGGTTTCTACTATATATCATGTATATACATGATATATAGTAGAAACATGTATATACATGATATATAGTAGAAACCTGTCAACCAATCATTACAAGGGCTATCGTATTACCCAGTAAATGGTTTTTTTTTTATCATTTATAGGCTTGCGCTTGACCACTATCTCACCTGATGGTAAGCGATGATGTGGTTGACGGTGAAGCACGCTTGCCTAAAAAACCATTCACTCTTGACTTAAAGACCCCTAGATTTAGACTTAATGAAAAAAAACAATATGCTTCTAATTAAAATTATAGCTGGTTTTTACTTCCATACTTTCAAAAAGCCCATCTTAGTATTAACCTACATTCATATTATATCATGAAGAAGATCTTATGCAAAAGGAGACTAGCAAAATTGGCCCAGAATGAATACGACGTGGACAGGAATGAAAGCTATTCTACATAACTTCTCTTTTCATTTATTTTTATTATTTTCATGAAACCCACGAGGTAGTGCCAGACTGAAAAAAGATCTTCAACAAGCAATTGATAAAGGAGATTGCCCATACACAGGCCCCTTATGAGGTATCGTGTCTGCGATTTCAATATTATCCAATAGTAGGATTTATATTTTGTGTTTTTTTCCATCCGTGTCCTTTACTTTTTATGTACAGACAACAACAGATCAGGTTTCTTCACTTGGACATTTGTTTGCACCATATTGCATTGTAATAAAGGTTCATTTCAAGAACAGAAACATTGTTATTTCTCGTGAACCCCACAAAATAAATAAAAAATGTTTTCTAATTATGAATATAACGTGTTTTTTCTACTATATACAACCAAATTCATCAAGATACAACCATTTTTTCACAGGGGCCCAAGTTCCCTTACAAAATGGGCATTCCTCTTTGTGCTGAATGTTACCTCAAAATAAGTTAGGGTTGCCATAGTGTATTTTAAACTGACTTCAAAAAGTAGGAGTTTCTCAATTCGACTGTTTTTTTTTTGTTTATTACCTAAGAACTATTTACTAGATAAACCGATTTTGATGACTCTTTTTTTATTTGAAAGATGGTGTTTCTCCCGTTTAAATTTGATATGATGAAGAACTTTTGATTGCTGCAATTGCATATCCGTTTATTGTTTACGCCATTTCAAAACATAACATCACCCTGGTACATTCTCATTTCAGCGGTTATGTTTTGGTTATTCGGGTAATCTATTTTGGCATAACTTCGTTCATGTCGGTGTCTTTTGCGTTATGGACACCGACTTCCAAAAATAAAATTATTTTTCACTTTTTAGTTTTCTTATTTGGAAGTCGGTAGTATTTTTTTGTAATGCATAGGCGTTACGTATAATGCCAAAATAGATTACCCAAATAATTATCATGAAACTGTACTATACACAACTGCGTACCCTTTTAGAGCGTACTGGCATGATGTTATGTTATGAAATGGTATAAACAATAAACAGACATATGATTGCAGCAATCCCGAGAGATTTGCCATTATTTATTGAAGAGTTATTTTGTAAATCGCCGAAGTTCTTCATCAGATCTTCACCAAATTAAAATTGAACCAATTAACAAATATAAAGTGGAACATAGTCAACCTTTTTGGTAAACTGCTGAAAAAAATAAACATATTTACAAAATAATACAAACGACTTCTGAAAAAAAAATACTGCAAAGTGAAAAATAATTTCAATTACGGAAGTCGCAGTCAAAAAACGAAGAAACAAAAACCGGAACACTGAATTCCGTAATTAAAGTATTATTTCACTTTGTAGCGTTTTTTTTTAAGTTAGTTGTATTTTTTTGTTCTAATTGTTCGCCCTAAATTGCGTAATATCAACAGTATTTTGATAACATTATCACTCTTGTCCGTCGGCTGTTCGAAGTAGGCCGTACTCGGTATTGACATTTGCCAGTCTCCTTTCAATATAGTAGTTTATACTCCGCGTTGTCTGTTATGACTTAAAGATTTTTTCCTAGCAGAATTCATCATCATCATTTCAGCCGAAATTCACTGCGGAACAAAGGCCTCCCCCAAGTGTCGCTACATCGACCGGCCCCACTCCAGATGTGAATGGCATTCGCTAGAAGATCCCCAGTTGATCGATTTTGGCGGTAGCCGTATTGAGGATGTCAAAAAGAGCTCATGTCAATAAGAAAAGACAGTAACTCGACATACGTTATAAAAGTATGTATTGGTTACTCGGAAGGAAATCCTGTTTATCAATGCACAATAAAATAACCATATTATATAAGCATATACTGATGCCAATTTGGACGTATGGTATCAAACTTTGGGGCTGTACTAAACAAAGCAACGTCAAAATAATCCAACAATTCCAAAATAAAGTACTCAGGGATGCTGTAAATGCACCCTGGTACATATAAAATGACGGTCTTCATCGTGACCTTAAAACGGAATTCGTCACCACCATCACCCACAAACACAGACTTCATCGACACGTTAATGTTGAGGCTATCCAGCTGCTAGACAATACAGACTTAGTGCGTAGACTAAAAATAACTAAACCTTTTAAATTAGTGTGATGTAAAGTGAATGGATAATAGTGACAACGCGGTGCTATACATTTACCACATGAACATAGTGTTTTTAAATTATTTCAGACTCTAAGAAAGTGCTACTAACTTGTGTAAAAGTGAAAATGGACACTATTCTACTATTCTTAGTTCAACATATTCTATCACAAAACATATTAAGTTAGAATTTTGTTCTTACTAATAAAGATTTAAAAAAATAGTTTCTAGGTATTCCAGGAGCTTTGAGTTGAGTTCCATACTCTTGCACAGGATGGACGATATCGACATGGGTCTATAGTTGGTCGGGTTATCCCGACTGCCCTTCTTGGGCACTGGCTGAACGTTATAGCCTTCTTCCAAGCATTCGGCACTTTTCCAGTCTCATACGAAAGGCGAAACAGGCGTTTCAGGATCGGAGACAGTTCAAATAAGTTTGCTTTCTCCTCAGTGGAGTGGGCCAGTGACCCGTCGGGTTTCAGTAGTGGTGGTAGTGAGGGACGGCAGAAGTTCGATTCAATAGACTTAGCCGCTGGGTAAGAATTAAGTTCGGTCCCAATACGGCTTCTGTGGTCAAACCGAGCCCTTCGTATCACATTATTGCAGGACTTGGCAGCCCTATAGAAGGCTCTCTTCCGCTATCTCACGTCGCTTGCTTTGCGCGTCCGAGTGTCGACCCATGCCAGGTACGCCTCATGTTTAAGCGAGTCGGCGTGTTTGCACTCGGCGCCAAACCATGACCGGTCAACGCTAGACACTGCTACATCAGAGAAAGGAATGTAGTAGTCCGTTTCCTGACACAACACATCCGTCAAATAGTCCGCGCACGACGAAGCATCAGCCGAAGTGAAGCAAGTCGGCTGCCAAGGATAAGATGCAAAGAAAGAACGCATCCCATCCCAATCTGCTGACTTGTACCGCCAAACCCACCGAGCGGACAGATACAGACTTCACCAGACAATGGTCGGAACTACCCAAAGGTGAAGATACCGACACCGAGTAGCGGTCTGGATCTGTTGTCAGCAGAAAGTCTAATTCTTATTCTTTATCGTACACAGAGTAGCAGAGAGCAGTGGTGGCCCAGTGGTATCAGCCGCGATTTACAAGTTGTAGGTCGTGGGTTCGAGCCCAGGCAGGCGCTTTACTTTGTGTAAATTATTTCATCACCACTGCTCTCAAAACGGTGAAAGAAAACATCGTGAGGAAACCGACATGTCCTAGAACCAATAATTCGAAGACATGTGACATCCACCAACCCGCACTGGGCCCGCGTGGTGGATAACGGCCTATTCCCTCTCACAGAGAAGAGGCCTGTGTCCCAGCAGTGGGAACATTAATAGGCTGATGATGATTGTACACAAAACATAAAAACATACAAATACAATAGGACAGTTTATGTACAAAGGCGAGCTTAACCCATAGTTGGGTCTAGTCTAAGCAATTGGAAACGCAAGCTTTCTCATCTCTCGCCCAGCATGATCAATGCACTGGTACGGGAAGAACCACTCCTGGTGGTGGGCATTGAAGTCTCCCAGTAATACTAATTGGGTGGAAGGGTACCGATGCTGCGCCGTATTAGCCGCCTCACTAAGGTACTTTGTGAGCCAGGTTGTCTCCTGATCTTCGCTGTGCGAACGGACGCCTATAGCAGATGTCGTCTCGGGCGTACATGCATACACCTGCGCGTGATTTAAAATTGTGCTCCAGGGCAAACCCTGGGTATGTAAGGTACGATATGTCTGACGGCCATCTGATCTGCGCCTCCAAGAGGAAAAAGAGAGCCGGCTTATCAGTCTCAAGGTGATGATGGACTGCTACGAGATTGGGATGCAGATCTCTGATATTTGTGAGGTGCACTTTGAGTGAGAGGGGGTGCAGCAGCTGTTGAACTCTAGTATGCTTTTTTGTGATTTTTGTATAAGGGTGAAGTTAGGAGAAGGAAGTGAGACGAGGTTCCCCGCTGATTACCTATAGACGTGCACTGAAAGAACACCATCATTGGGGTACTAGTCTGGAGACTGCGGCCCGAGCCCCCCCGATATGTCCATCGGGCCCTCCAATCTGGTCGCCAACCAGCACAATGGTGCATTTCGGGATTTTACGACAGTTGGCGGGGCAGCCTTTCGTATGTGGCTGGCACACTACTTGGGCCCTCAACTACCAGCGGTCGGCCAGCAGCGCACAGTGCCTCGGATCCCGCTACCCTCCAAGACCGGTCTCCCGTCACATTCATAACAGCGCCTGTCAGGCTGGTCTCCCTGCAGTGGAAAAGCTGTCTCGAACCAACTACTCTAGTTGGCTACACCGAGCATCGTACCGGAACATGGCTAGGCCGCTTGGCGGTACGTCTTTGCCCGGTGAGTGGTTGCGACCACCTTCGGCCGAAGCTTACCACCAGTTGTCACCACCCGGGGACCACGTGTAGGGAATCAAATGGGGTACTCTCCTATGGACGTGGGTGACTCAGCTCCCTAAATCTCTTCTCGTTGCACATCCCCCTAAATCTTCTCATAGCGAATGACTGCGCAACGTGCACATCCATATATATGATGACACTATTTTTCTACATTAAGTCAATGAGACCATCCACTCCAATAAATTAAAAGGAAAAGTTTTATTAAAAAAAAAATTAAGTTATTTTATGATGCAGTTGTTTGAAAATCGAAGGACAATGTTGCACTTTAAGAGTTTTTTTTTTTAATTTTACGTATCCAAGAAAAAAATACGTGTTTATACATTATTTTATGATTTAGTATTTGGAACATAACGTTGTGAGTGTGGATAAAATAACTTTATACACTCGTGTTTTAATATCCCCTATTATATGACCGTTGCGTAAACTACTATTATAGAAAAGCATATTTTGTAATAAAATGTTTGTAATTCATTATTACATACCATGCAATGAATCAATAGATCTCTGTTTTCCACCGTAGTCCACAGGCAGCAATTCTTTAGGTACCACTTCATGTAAATCTTCTAAGGTACGTTGAACATATATTCTTTTACCCATCTTCTCGCTAACAAATTGCTTGGTGATATTAATGAGTACTTGTATAGCTTTTGATTCTGTAAGCATTTGAACGCTTTTCAATCTACCTCCGTAGCCTTTCTGTAAAAGAGGTATGTATATTTTTTTTTGTTGAAGTGCATATAGTTAAATGTAAAAGAAAGATAGAAAACATTTAATACCAACACTGTACACACAGCGGCAGCAATAGTAGTAGATTCAGTGGGAACGAGTTGAGGCTTGGGTTTAGTGTCGGTTGGCAGGAGGAGAGTGTTAAAAGTAGTTAGAGCAGGTAGGGGATGGGTCCCTGATTAAAACACTACCACTCTCATTACAAGGTATTGCATATTACTAGAGAAAATAACAAAAAATAAATCTAATCTCAATCAGATAAACAGTGAAAACGAACGACAAAATGGGCGATTGACAACCAAAACAGTACCGGTAATGTGCTTTTTGTGTTTCTTGGTGTTTTATTCATTTTTATAACAACCTAGAAAGCCTGCTCAAAAGTATGTTAGTGTACCCCCACTTCATAGTTAAAATAGGTCGAATCTGTTTCAAAACCGAAGCCGAAGCTGCGGAGGTGAGCATGGTTGCCTATCCTTTGTTACGTAAGGGCGAAGGGGTTGCACTTCCCGCAGCGCCGGAGACGATGCAGAAGCAACTTTTTAGTGTTTTGAGGTTAGGTTACAATAATGTGTTTTTCTCAGGAACGGTGCGTTACCTTGTAATAGGAGGGGTGCCAGGGGAGGAGGGGACCTCTCCCTCCCCTCCCCTAACCCCCAATACTCACCCCTCCTGCCAACCAATACTAAATTTTAACCCGAGTTGACAAAGCAAAAGGAGTTTTACTTTATTAATCCTTCAAACTTTAAAATATACTTACTATTAATATAGTTAGAAAGTGCTGTAGTTCCATTGTGTTAAGTTTGGATATCACGTCTAACAAATTAATCTGCCTTAAGTCATAAATTATTATTAAACCATTCGAATAATCATGTGCTTTTAAATATTCAAACCACTGAAAAAAAAAGATGTTTTTATAAAACAACCAATTCACACTCAATAAACTCAGGAAAATGTATAATATGTAATATGTAAGTAATGGCGAAATCTTAGCTAACTTAAAATGTGTTATATACGAAAGAAATTTCATTAATTGTCTACATTTTTTCAAAATATAATATTAACTGGTTCACCATGGATAAAAAACATTATAAATGAAAGTTAATTGATGTTTTCGTTAGCTTGGTGTTGTCATTTTATACTTAAAAGTAAGTACATACAGTACGTTAGAATGTCACTATTGTGTTTGCTGTTTTATTATAATTATACGGAGTTAATGAATTAACAATACAGTTTATGTCTAAGTGAAGGTGTTCCTTGAAGGTAGATAAGAATACTGTAGTTAAGTAGATATAAATGAATGACTTTTAATTAATGTTAAAAAAAAAATTGTTATGATAGCTTGGTTGTTGACGACGACCATTTGATACACGTCAAAGTCACTCAGTATAAGCAGATATGCTCTTACCAAAGAGTATATTTTAAATTTCATGCTGAAATGCAATACTAAAGCGATAGTGCGTTTTTACTTTCACGAAAATTAATAATATTACCTATAAATCACATTAATCAAAGTTACCCAGACTTAACCGACAAGAGTTCATGGCTCAATATCTATTACTCTCGGAAATCTCGAAAAAAAAATCTTGCACAAACTACTTCAGAAGATGAACCTTAGTTAAACCAAATGTTAAGATATTTTTAATTTAAATACGTAGGAATATAATCACAGCTAAAACTATGTATGAGCTTCTGCCATTGTCCTTTCGAATATGAAAAAAAATATGAATTGAGAACTAATAAAACGAAAAATAGTATTTTAACCGACTTCAAAAAAAGGAGGGCCCTTTTTTTGAAGTCGGTTGAAAATACTATCTGTCGCTTGGGCTTTAGCTTTTTAGCAATATAAGTTTTTCTTTTGTCAGTTTTTTACATTTCAACATATTTTATACAAACATGCAAGTTAACAAGTTTACATCGTAAAGAATAACCACAAATTGTATGCACTTCGATCATCATCATCATTCGCAACCTGACATCACTCACTACTGAGCATAAGCCTCACTGTTCCTGTGCCAATCGATATTTTTACTGTTTCCAAATTAGTAAGATATTGCATCAAAAATTAAGACACTGATTTATCGGACGTATTCCACAGCACCTGAGATATTATTAACGGCACCTCAGGTATAATCCCCGTCACGTTTTTTTTTTTTTTATTTTTTTTTATTGTCTATAGGCTTGCGCTTGACCACTATCTCACCTGATGGTAAGCGATGATGTGATCGACGATGGAGCACGCTTGCCTAGAAGAAACCCACTCACTCTTGACTTAAAGAACCCTAGAATGTAGCTATCGGGAAACACAGATTCCGGCAGGGAATTCCACTCTTTAGCTGTACGCATAATAAAAGTGTCCCCAAAACGTTTTGTGCGTATGGATGGAATGTCAACCACGTAAGTTGGCAAGAATTGTTAGATGAGCAGAAGTAGTTTTTAGGTATCTTTGGGTAGTGAAGCGGGGCGCGGGGAACGTTTAGGACCGTTCCGAGCGCGCTTTTGGTTGGTCCGTTGACTAAACTATAAACTCTGAACTCCAACCTTGTGCAGCTAACCAACGACCAATCAACGGATTACTCTCTTTGGAAAGCTACAAGAAAACTAAAAAGGCCGATTATGCAAATACCTCCCATCAGAAACAGCGATAGAAAATGGGCCATAAGCAATGAACAAAAAGCGGTAAGGTTTGCCCAATATTTAGAAGATACTTTTCAACCCAATGAAAGTTCCATAGAAATATCTGAGAGTAAAAATGTATCACAAAACCAAAGAATTCGGCTTGTAACTCCCAAAGAAGTTGTGAGAGAGATTAAAAACAACATAAGCTCGAAGAAATCCCCGGGTTATGACCTCATAACAGGAGAAATTCTAAAACACCTCCCGCGCAAAGCCATAGTTAAGTTGACCAGACTTATTAACTCTGCATTTATGCTAAAACATGTACCTGGGCCATGGAAAGTTGCTGAAGTCATTATGATTGCGAAGCCTGGAAAACCACCCCATGAAACATCATGTTATAGACCCATTTCCCTGCTGCCAGAATTAACGAAACTGTTTGAAAAGCTCTTATTAAAACGGCTAAAACCAATTATAGAAGAAAAAGACCTTATTCCGAACCAAAATTTTGGTTTCAGGGAAAAACATTCTACCATGGACCAGGTACACAGAATAACAAACATCATCGAAAACAAGCAAGTCTGCGCCACCGTATTTCTAGATGTCGCACAAGCTTTCGAAAAAGTTTGGCATGAGGGTCTGATATGCAAATTCAGACGCATGCTCCCCGAATTTTCAGATATTCTAGAGTCATATATAAGCAACAGAATGTTTAGGATAAGGCAAGAGGACGCATATTCTGAGCAAAAATAATTAAGGCCGGAGTACCACAAGGAAGTGTGTTAGGCCCAATCCTGTACTTGGTATACACATGTGATATCCCAGAGCTGGAAAACAACACCATAGCGACCTTTGCTGATGATACTGCTATTTTGGCTATTTGTTCAATCCACAAATAAACAGTAGAAAAAGTCCAACTAGCTGTGAACAAACTTTACGACTGGACACAAAAGTGGAAGATCAAACTGAATGAGTCAAAATTGATTCACATTGACTTCAGTAATAAACACTGCGATTACCACCCAGTCTATATAAACGGCATGCAAGTGCATTATGCAAATATAGCCAAATACCTTGGCATAACTCTTGACGCCAAGTTGCTTTAGAAATCTCACTTCAAAAAGAAAAGACAGGAACTCGATATACGGTACTGAAATATGTATTGGTTACTTGGAAGGAAATCCTGTCTATCAATACACAATAAAATTATAATATAAAAGCATTTTCTTATGCCAATTTGGACGTATGGTATCCAACTATGGGGCTGTACTAAACATAGCAATGTTAAAATTATACAAAAAATTCATAAAAAAGTACTCAAAGATGCTGTTAATGCACCATGGTACATCAGAAATTTCGACCTTCACCGTGACCTTAAAATGAAACTCGTCAGCACCGTTTTTCAAAACTTTTCTGGAGCCCAAGAACACAGACCTCATCGACATGTGAATGAGGAAGCAATCCAGCTGCTAGATTACACGGACATAGTGCGTAGGCTAAAGAGAACTAAACCATTTGAGTCAGTAAGTGAAAAATAATTGCAAACAATACTGTGCTATACATGTAACACGTGAACTAAGTGCTTATAACGTATCAGACTCTAAGAAAGTGCTACCAAACTGTATAAAAGTGCAAATTGACACTATTCTTAGTCATAACATTATACAATATAATTATAAGTTAGAGTTAAATTTCTTACTAGTCTATTAAGGCTAAATTGTAATTTATTATTAAGAACCTTAGTTTTTATTAATACAGAAAAAAAAATTGACACTATTCCTAGTCATAACATTATACAATATAATTATAAGTTAGAGTTAAATTTCTTACTAGTCTATTAAGGCTAAATTGTAATTTATTATTAAGAACCTTAGTTTTTATTAATACAGAAAAAAAAAAGTTGATTCAAGGATCGACTGACCAATCGTGTCGCGTCCACGTTCCGTTCGCTCTTTTCCTCATGGCTTAGGTGCCATTAACTCAGATGCCGTAAAAACTGGTGCCCAATGTGGAATACGTCATTTATCGTCTTGTTTCGAGAATATGCATCCGCGAAAATTTTGAAACGCATATTTTTTAGGATATCTTTATAAAAGTTTTTGAAAAGTGTTATTGCGGAGATTCCGTTCTTCTATACAGTGTCAGTCTGACACCGACTCGAAAAAAAAATACTATGGATTCAGTACATGATTCTGGACTCCCTCCGTAGTGCTGAAACTTTTCGTAGGCATTTGCCTATTTTTGAAAAAAAGAACATTATTTCAGTATTTAAAAAAAAAAGCAATGAATATTAAATCCAAAAGTGAATAGAGATCAGATTTTACACGATATATTCTACACGCGCTACATCACCCGCACTTTTATTTTAAATTATTATTCTCCTTAGTCGGCGAGCCAACAATAATTTAAAATCCTAAAATCAAATTAAGGCAGATAGAAATAACTATTTTGAAATGACCAAAGTAAAAACATGCTGATTAAAAAAAAGTTAGAATATTCTGCCAATAAAATCAAACTCTAAGGTGTTCACAATCATGTACCATGGTATTTTTTTTTTGTCGGTGTCAGACACACCCTAAAGACTATATTTGTGAATGAACGACTTGAATTAATTACAAATCACTAACTAACGGTTAATTTTGAAAATAAAAAAACTGCCTTATATGCCCACTTGCGCCAGCATCTTAACTCAGAGTTAGCTTCTGACACGGCGCTAATAATATAACCCAGACTATCGGCACATCGATGAAGATTTCCATAAGATAAAAAAATGTGTGGCGAGAGTGGGCCTTATTGGTCTAATTGAAATAAGCTAATTGTCTACGTCTTCGAAAAGTATAGGTCGCAGGAGATCCGTCTCAAACAAAACAAATAGTAAACTTACAACTGTGACGTATTGGTAAAACTGTAAAAAGACTTCATTCGTCAATTCCTTGCTGCTAAATTGAATCATTATCAGTCTGTTGAAGTCGTCCGATAAAATGGGCAGTGGGAACAGCTTTCTGCAAAATATCGTATAGACGTATAAATGAGTTTATAATATTTTAGAAATATCAACATGACATCACGTCTGTATTCCTCAAAGTTTTAGCCAGAGGTTTTACCTACTAAAGGAAGTTTTACCTTTAGTAGGTACCCACATTTCAACAGTTTCATCAACCGGGCTTGTGACTTGTGTCAGAGCGGCTACTGAGAAATTCCAGATGGAAAAACCCTATTAAAAAACTATTATTAGTTTGCCCTACCCAGGAATTGAACCCAGGACTTCATGCTCGAGAGCACTTATGACCACTAAAATATCGCGAGGCAGTCTCGACGAGGTTGAAAATATTTTTTATTTAATGCCCTATATCCCCTAGACGGGGCAGAGGGCGTCCACAGATGTCCTAAATCACGATCGGGCTTGAGCGTGAAGCTTCACCTCCCTCCATGTCATTCCGATGTTTGCCGGCTTCTGTCAACGGTGCGATGCTATGTTTGGCGGAGACGGCCACGCTTTCTTTTATCTTGTGTATTTCAGTCTAAAGCTTGCTTGTGTACGTGATCGGGCCCCTTCGGCGCGTGTGGCCAAGCCACCTTCATTTGCGACGCTTGATCTGGCAGTCGATCGGGCTATCGTGGCATTTCTTCAATAGGTCTACCTTGGAAATGGTCTCGGGCCTGTAAATTCCGAGAATGCGACGAAAACAGTGGCTGCCGAAGACTTATATTTGGCGTGAGATGTCATTTGTGACCTTCCACGTTCCGCACCCGTAGAGAAACATGGATTTGACATTTTGAGTTTATTCCTTCGGATCAGTTGCCGCGATTGCCAAACAGGTCTCAGCTGCGCGAAGGTAGCTCGGGCTTTGGCGATCTGTGAAATGATGTCATATCTTCTCGATGTCTTCTTGTCGTCTCTTTAATACCCCCAGTCTTCGAGACGACGCTCCAGAGACAGATAAATTTCACGCGTTTTACTGTCTCTGTGCCAATCAGCAACGGTGAGTAGTTCTTCACACCAATTCTTATGTCCTATGTCTACTGGATGTTTATTTTAAACTCTGAGGTTGAAAATATTACTTACACATAATTTAATATTTCTGGAAGCTCTTGCTTGACATTAGCTATCGAAAAGAACTTTGGTATTACTGTCTTCATCGTGCACAATCGGTCTATCACCTTCTTTGACTTTTCTACCGAACCTTTGCTATGTATCAGGGTATATTCCAAGTATCCCTTGCCTGAAAAAATGGAAATTTTTCATGATAATTCCAACTCAATAACATATTGCATGCTAGCTTTCGCCAGTGTGGTTTCGCCTACGTTAAAATCGAATGCCAAAGGGGATTAACTAACAGGTTAAATTTCACGAATGAGTGCCATCAGTAGAGACTGGCCATCACTTAGCTGCCACGGCTTATTTGAATTATTTGTATGTTGTCTTCTAACTCTAGACTTTATCATTAGCTCAGTAGCCGCACAGAGTTTGGAAATTGGCGATGTGACTCACAGAGGAGTTACATCGCCAATTTTCAAAATCTGTCTCGGCAAAACACATTATGCCACCTATCCTACGCCTGATCTCTCTCCAGTTGTGTCGGATTGACGTTCTTTGACAATAAAAGTGAGGGAACACAGAATTCAGACAGTGTGTGCACTGACACAGATTCTGTGTCAGTGCACACACTTGTGCAGTATAATATCTCCCCGCGGATGGCAAGTGTCCGCTGAGATTGGCCGCCGTGGTTGAATTTCAGTCTGGAGCCGAACAAGGTACCTAATAATTATAGTGTTGCTAAACACATATTTTAATTTTAAAGAGTGACCTCTGAAATTCTTCTCATTCTTCTCCATAAGAAATTGGACGCTACGCTTTGAAATGCACAACAAGCTTATTTTTTTTCTGACCGATACATATTGACAACCAAAATTGTTAAATAGTTGAATTAAAATAAAAGTTTTAAGTTTAAGATTCAAACAAAGAAGTTGTTTTAATTATTTCCTGCGCTTGACCTATTAAAACGAGTTGTGCATATATTTATTTTAAATTTTTATGTTTCGAAACCTGTCCACATTAAATAGTTTGTAAACGTCTTTTTATAATTTTATAATGATACCAAAACAAAGCTTATATTATTAAAATTAGAAAAAAAACAGTTTATTGCTAGGAAAACTTTTTAACATTTATTAAGTAGCTACTAATTTCAATATTTGATACTAACTTAATTACACTAATGTACACTTAATGAAGTTTCGATAAGATTACATATTATTATCACGGTTTTTGCAAGACTTTGTAGGGTCAAACTCACATCAATGGGTGAAACTCGATCCATGTCCGTGACTTGAATTCCAAATTCAAAATGTTCTGAATTGACAAATTATCACGGGGGGTTCGGCTGTAGTGCGCATGCTTCACTACAAGAAGTACTACGGCTACTTGGGAACCGAAACTTCATGGACACGGATCGGATTTAGTGCGTATTATCCATTCTTATTTTTATTAAAAATCGGAACGGACGCCGTGTGGATTTAACGGTTTAAAGTACATTATTAGTGCGGATTTGCCAGACTAGTTTTGCCTAAGATACACTTGTATTAACTTATATTTGACCGTGAACTGCGAGTAAATTTAGATGGATGGAGATTGAGAGATGCCAAAGAAAATATAGATAGGTTGTGTAAAGAATGATAAGAAAGGAAGGAATGACCATTCTCAACTTGGGGATCAGAAAAGACAGAAAACGTGATGAGTCCTCTTTCTATTAGGTATAACCATTAATTTCATCCAAAACTGGTACGAGTCTATTAAACTCAACCTTGGCTTTTGTTGCTTGAAACCTTTCGTGTGTAATGAAGTGATTCCACGCAAGACACAATGGCTTTTATATTGTTTCACTAAATACGGGTACATGAAAGGTTAAATAATCCAGACGGACTAATACATTCTAGTTTTATTCATATTCGGTCGATGCAAGGTTAAGCATCTAATTAATTCCTTATTTGCATCAATTTTAATAATTTAAATAATGAATTATTCTGCCGCTACAGACCGTGTCATTTGGAATGACACAGTCTATAGCAGAGGAGTGACACGGAAATGGACAGTGTAACCGTGAGAAAACTGCTTAAAGCGGGTTTCAACACAGTTTGACGGATAAGTGATCGCAAGTATGACTGCTGAGAGGTGTTGAATTCGATTTCCGGATCGGGCAAAGTGATATTGGGTTTTCTATCTGAAATATCTCAGTAGCAGCCCAGAATCTGGATTTTTACCTAGTTGATGGCAACAAGCCCGCCCCCTATAACATGAGACTTAAAGCAAAACTGGCTAAATTTTGGGTGCAACTCTGCCCAACCTATCGGTGGATGTACAGTCGATAATAGCTGTTACCTGACAAACCCTAAAAAAGAACGAATTTAAACCCTCTGCCTGTAACATTAAGCTTTATTTAATTTGTATGAGTTTATCAGACTAGCACTACTCGATGAAGAAATAAATAATAATACAGATACGCAAATTTGATCTTTAAAATGTTAGCGTTAGGATATTTATATTTATTTGTTATGCGATTTTGATTTTTATGCTGTTAGACTTAAATTTTATCAGAATATTGTAATTTAATTAGTGTGATTGCTAGTAATAACATATTTTTATTATTATATTCAAGTTAATCCGGTTCGTGGTTTGTGTGAGACGAACAAGATGCCCGTGTTGAGGATATATTATTTTCCTTGCAATTTAGAATCTAAAAATTAAGTATTTCTTGTATTACTGTTATTAACTATAGACGGACACATTCTTCAAATAAAACAATCTAAATTGGTAATAAAAATATTGCCTAACTTGTAATAAATGGGTAGGTGAAAGACAAATATCCGTATTCATTGTGAAACTGGTAGTAAAATGTCACTAAGGTTAAGGGTACGAAAATAAAAATGAATCGTGACAGTGAAGCTAAAGCCAGTCTACACACAATTTTTATCTTGCCTTACTAAATTGCGAAAAACGTCTTTTTCCAATTTTTTTATTTCTATTTTATAATTTTACCATCACGTTTATATTGGTAAATTATCTATTTGCAAGAGGAGAATGTTGGCATCAAAGAGATTGCTAGGAGACTTAACTCTACTTCTTCTTCTTCTTTCGTGTCGATCAACTCAAACTTTACAACCATTCAGATTTTGTCCGACCAGTATGCAGCCACTCGGACAGCTCTATCATTTGCCACGTTCAAATCCCGTAAGGTGCAGGTGGTCGGGCACGAAGGGCAGACAAGGAGGTGGGCCATATCTTGCGAAGGGGCCCCACACTGGCACTGTGTTTTGGATGGGTCTATGATATTCCATTTGGCCAGGTTGCTTTTACAGCGGCCAACCTGGGTCCGCAATCGGTTTAGGGATTTCCAGATTGGCCACTGCTGTTCGCTTCCAGGGGGCAGATTCTTAACTCTACTGACTTAATAATAATAATTATAGCAGTAAGTATATTTTTCTGATTTTATACTTCATTTTTATACATAGCTATTCCTCATGCCGTGACGTAAGGCATATTTTTTATAAACTTAAACATAAAGTGACACCTGTTTAATTTTTTTGTTTCAGAGAATTACAGACAGATTGTTTACTGAAGTGTAGAACCAGCGATTGTATAACTCCGGGTTACTGGGGCTAGATAATGGAACAATGGAACCTGGTAGACTTATACAAGTTGGTAGCCGATTTAATAGTCACCAGTCAATTTGGAAATATTACGTGCCGCTTGCAACAAATTGTGGTTGTTAGATAGATAGACGATTTGATTTGTAAGAGACGGTTCTCCACTTTGCTATTAAGACAGCATCTCATCCCACAGGCAACAATACTTACTTGTCAGTGTGTACGTTAAATAAACTGTTGTTGTCATAATGTTTAAAGAAGTGTTTCATACAATGAATAAGCAGGTCTTTTTTTACGATCATAACCATATTTAAAACTAAACGTACTTATTAAAAATCTGTAAAGTAGGTAAAACATCAAAGTATTTAATGATATTTTCACTTACATTTTATGATAAGGTAAGACGGTTAATTTGGTGATGTTACTGTTATAAAATAGAAATATTACATATTTCTAAATATAAAACATGTTAATTCACTACATTAAACACTTTGTAAAATATATACCAGATTACTTACCTACTTTTAAAATATAAAATGGTATTTAATTGGCACTACTGAAACGAAGAAACTGTTTTTTTGTCACTTTAACAACTTAAATTGAAAAAATACAAGCTTATTATATGTAATTAACTATTGTATTCTAACTTATTTTATATTTTTTAGCTCTAAATATATGAAAAGTAATTGTTTTTGTAAGTAAGTAATTATTTTTTTATTTATATTGAATAAAATCGTTATTATAATCATTTTTGTCATTTGTATTTAAATTGTTAAATTAAATAATATTTTGAATTCTAAAAACATAATTGAGTATTGTAACCATAAAGCAAAAAGAAGTAGAAGGTTAGTTTTGAACTAGCAATCATGTTGACATATTGTTCTCTGATGCAACCACAAGACCAAAATTAAAGTCCATCAAGGTGAAAAAACAGTTTTCAAACCCTTACCTACCCTATCGTTACGTGTTAAAGATCAAATTGGCATAACTGTATTCTATAGTATTTGCCTACCTTATACAAGTCCTTCTAGTTTGAAAAGCTCATACTCGTATGTATCGAATAACAGTTATCTATATATATCTACTTCTAATTGCAGAAGGTTCAAATTCGCCTAACTTTAGTTGGTCAGCTAGCGGCCGGGTGGTTCAGGTAACAGCTATTACTGACTGTACGCTGGGCCTTGGTCTCCACAATATTTGTTTAATGTATAATAAATATAATAATAAATAAATTTATTTATAAACTTAGGACTAGATACATTTCACGGTTAAGTGAGACAAGCATTAAAGTTCTTTATCTATTTAGTGGGTTCAGTACTGTCCTTCTAGATAGGAGATGAAGTTACCTGTGTTTAGAAGCAATAAATTGCGATCCCCTGTCGTAAAAATTAGGGTTGAATTATATCATGAACATGCTGTCAACATTTCATTATTCATGTATGTCATGTATGTCCGTCGAAATGACACAATATTCATACGGGGATTAAATGACAAGAAAATATCTTGTGTTTAGGAAGTCATGAGGAAACAAGATAATATCTAGTTTTTCAACTTTGTTTACCAACGTTTCTGGATGTTTTAAAATTCGTGTGATTACTTTAAGCAACGCTTTTTTATAATGGCATAGATAGACTCGCATAAGATGTTTGCATTTTCAATTTCAATCACAAATAAAAAGAAAAAACCGCGTGCGTGACACTTGGCCGGTTCGCACATTCAGGGTTCCGTACCAAACCGCAAAATCAAGTTGGTTGTAATAGGAAAAATAGGGAATTTCAAAGAAAAATCTGATTTATCAATATATATTGGTATTAGCTAGTATAATGTCTTGCTCTCTGTGCAAAAATACCTGCACCTTAAAAGACCTTTGTGAGGCAAATGACAGCGCTGTTGGCGTGGCTGAATTTTAGTCAAAATATATTTAATTTTGGAATCATCGATACGACGAAGAAGAAGCTAGTATGATATAGCCCCCTTTTAGCTGTAAGGGAGCCAGACTTAAAAACAAAATTGTAGCTTTGGTATTAAAAATGATTTTACTGTGAAAACTTTATGACTGTAGCTTTAACCGTTTGTCTGTAAAACCGACGACGTATAGACGGACAGACAGACGGACACGGTAGTGACAGCAATAGGGCTCCGTTTGGACCGGGTACGCAACC
This sequence comes from Orthosia incerta, assembly GCA_948252205.1. NCBI lineage: Eukaryota > Metazoa > Arthropoda > Insecta > Lepidoptera > Noctuidae > Orthosia > Orthosia incerta. Next base: position 25,291,695 of record OX411756.1, on the reverse strand, counting down.
CTGAAAACAAATTAATGAAGAACGGAGTATGCCTGGAAATAGGGGATTGGGCAGAGGTGCACCTTATAGTTCACCCACATTTCACCCAGACTCCTGAGAAATACCAGATGGAAAAACTCAATAAATCTTTGCTCGACTCGGGAATTGAACCTCATATTTATCAGTAGTGACTAGACCAACGTGTCATTATAAGACATATAATATTAATTATAATGTATATTAATAATTATTTAAACAAAAAACAAGATTTCATGTGAAGTAGTTTTAGACAGGGTTCTTACCTGTCTGTTGCTAATTAAGGATATCTTATCTTAAACAAATCTAATTTGAGTACTTACTAAAATCCTTCTTTATAATATGATCCTGTTTCAGTATCCACTCCTCCAAAATGTTGATAGCCTGTTCAATCCTTCCAGGTTTCTCCAAATTATGGATCTTCCTAATATCGTAAAGTGCACCTGGAGGCACTTTCAAAATAATATTTTCTGGTATCGACTCCATATTCTTTTAATTTTAATAATATGTTTTTGGTTCTTAATTTATTTGAGTTTCTACTATCACTTGTCAAGGTTTTATTATATTATTTTCGTTGACAATTTAATGTGCACCGACTTGGATGCTCGATGCGCAACTGCATTAGAACATGAACAATCTTATACTTATAACCTGTTGAAATTATGTAAAATTATCCAAGCTGCAAAATGTTATATTCAAGATGCCATTTGAATAAATTTTCCCAACATATAATATACTATCGTCTGCCCGCGGCTGCATCCGCTTGCAAAGTATTTTATCATACCAATTGATCATTTTACCGGGATGAAAACTATTTATATTGTAATCCAGTTTCTGGTATATCCATATACTACGGTGCATTAACATCCGTTTATTAGTTTTACCATGAAGGATTAACAAACATTCATGGCATCCATACATCCATCCATACACACAAGCTTTCACGTTTATAATACTAAGTAGGAAGGATAAGACAAGTTTTTTTTTTTTAGTGTAGTGTGTTTGCTCTTGACTTTAGGTCATAGTTGTCAGAAACAGATGTCGACGATGGAGTGAGCTTACCCAGATGAAGCCTGTTCAATCTAACTTTGAAGAGATTCGGGTTGAATGCGTTCTGAAACACAGACGCAGGTAGTGAGTTCCATTCATTCGCTGTGCGCATTATAAAGGATGTTTGGAAGCGCTTGGTTCGAATTGGTGGAATGGCAACAAGGTAAGGATGATAACTTGCAGTGCGTCTAGATGTCCGATGGTAGAAGGGGGCTGGTGGGATGAGGTCGTGGAGTTCTTGAGCACACTCACCGAAGTACAGTTTGTAGAAGACCGACAAGCAGGCAACTTTGCGGCGATGAGCCAAGCTGTGAAGCTTGGTGTCCACCAGTTCAACGTCACCAATGAGCCTCTTGGATCTGCGTTGCACTGAGTCAAGCGCGGCAAGCTGATACTTAGTTGAGCCATCCCAAAGGTGGCTGCAATACTCCATGCAGGATCGGACTTGCGCTTTGTATAAGGTTAAAAGCTGTCCAGGCGTAAAGTTTCGCTTCACTCTATTTAGGATGCCCAGTTTTTTGCCTGCAATTTGGGCTTTGTACTCAATGGAGGTGCCGAAGTTGAGACTGGATGTCAACTCCATACCTAGGAGCTCGAGCCGATCAGTCACAGGAACAGACGCACCCCGAAAAGTAGGTGTTTGATCGAACAGACTCCTTTTAGCGGTAAAAAGACACGCCTGTGTTTTGGTGGCGTTAAAAGAGACCAGATTGTCATCACCCCACTGGGAGACAAGGCTTAAGGTCAAATCTGTCCGCTACACCATAGCCTCCCTCGAGGGAGGCTATGCTCCACTCCTTATGATGGGCGTTAAATTCCCCAGAAAATTAAGCTTTGCTGTTGGGTACCTTTGCTGGGCCATGTCAGCCGACTCCACGAGGCAATTAAAGAGCGCTGTCGTCTCCTGGTCACCGGCGTGCGATCGGTAGACGCCGATATAGAGAGACTTCTCCACGCCAGTGTCCACAAGTAGCCATATGGCAGGAAAACCCGATTGCTTAAAGCAACGGAGACGACGACAACAATTGACATCGCGGACGTACACATAGACCCCAGCTTACTTCATGAACTTGTGTTCAAGAAAGTAACCCGGGTAGTTGAGGTACGCCACGTCCGACGGGGTTGTTATCTTCGTCTCCGTTAGGAAAAACAGGTATGGCTTCTCGGTCACAAGGTGGTGTTGGACCGGATCGAGATTGGAGTGCAACCTCCTGATGTTAGTGAGGTGCACTTTTAGTGGCTCATCAATTTTGCCTGGGCTCCTGGATATATTACCTCGCTCTGAACTTGATTCTGTCCCTCGCTACCCGTAACCATTCTGGACCTGCCCTTTCTTTATATCGTCTTCCCACCGCTTTACCTGCCTTTTTCTACTACTTTTACTTCCCCTCGGTTACCACGTCGACATTGCATGCCACTTGTCTAGAGCCTCTGCAAATCAAGTCGGCATTAGGTGGCCCAGCAGCCCATTGCATGAGTGTACATGACACACAGTGTGCCGACATACAGGGATGGCGTCGCATCGTGAGCCGACTCATCGTAGCCCGGTGTCTTACTGCAACTTTTTTTTATTTTATTAAAAATACAGAGTAGACTTATAAGCTACCACGACCGCTTTGCTAAGAGTGTAACGATGAAGAAGAAGAATATGTTCTCGTGGGATAATATTAGAATAACACGATTGTGAAATCGCTAGCTAAATATATTATGTTTTAATAAAACACCATTGTTTCATAACATTTTATTATTATTTAACTTATTTCGTATATATCACCACAGAGGCTTATATTGCCAAATTAATTTTATTTCAATAAAACATATTTTTAAATGGATACCATAAAAATATTCCCAAAAATATATCCGATACCGATAGCCCTCACTACATCATCTGCCTACAATTATAGGCTCTAGCTAGACAAAGTGTCATTCTATCTTCGATGGCGATTGTCATCAGCCTTTCAATGTGCCCACGGCTAGGACACACACCTCCTTTCTGTGAGAGAGAAAATGGGCCTTACTCCACCACGCGGGCCTAGTGCGGGTCGGTGGATCTTACACTGCCAGTTTCCTAACGATATTTTCCTTTACCAAGTTAGGCTTTACCTCAGATTAGTTTTTAAATACAGGCATGTGCACGTCATTTTATTCTTTCACATATTATTGCAAAAATTGTATTTCACAAAGAACAATGGCAATAGAGAAGTCTATGCTCGGAGTTTCCTTGCGTGATCGCATCAGAAAAGAGGATATCCGCAGGAGAACCAAAATTACCGATATAGCCTAGGCAGGGCACATTTCTCGCAGAATGGATGGCCGATGGGGCCGAAAAGTTCTGAAATGGCGACCGTGAACCGGAACACGATGCGTTGGAAGGCCTCCCACTACGTCCACCTAGTGGGAGGCCTTCCAACGCATCGTCTTCCGGCAACTTTAACCAGGTTGCAACTGGTTAAGATTGCGGGAATGCGCTCGATGCGAGAGGCGGTTAAAAAAAAAAAAAAAAATTGGAATTCAATCAAAACAATTGGTCGATAATTGTTTAATAACGTGCAAGTGACATTTACAAAGGTAAGGTAAGGTAATATACGAAAAAAAAAGTCCTGATTGCACAATAAGTCATACACAACATGTTATATTTGGCAGGGGACTAGTCTAAGTAAATATTCTATAATATTTTACAAACTCAGTTTAATATTTTTGTGTCTCTTGTACTATCATCGACTAACTCGAGTTCATTTGAATAAAATTTAAAATGATAACTTGTAATAATAATGTATTACAGATTAGTCTACACTCAAACATCTGAAGGATCCAGGCATGCCCATGTATTCTTCATTGAATTTTGCTGCATTCCTTTTTGTTTCATCAGAGCAAGCTTTGCTCATCATTTTCATATACTCCACGTGTTCTGCTGAACTTAATTCTGCCACTGTATCCTCTGTAATAAGCAATGAATTTTTTAGTTATTATAATACAGTAGACGTGTGTCAAACAATAATTCCATCACATCATCATCAGCCTATTAACGTTCCCACTGCTGGAACACAGGCCTCCTCTCTGTGAGAGGGGGCCTTTAATTCCATAGGTTGTCGTAATACCCAGTAACTGGGTGTTGACTTGAAATAGAAAATCAATATGCTTTCAATTAAAATTGAAGGTGGTTTTTACTTCCTTAGCAAGTTTCATTCCCTGTAGGGAATTAATTTAAAAAATGTCATCAAACTTTATAAAGCTCTTATAAGACCAAGCAGTGTTTGTAATAAAATCTGTGTTTTGTACCATGCAGTGAGTCACTAGATCTCTGGTTTCCACCGTAGTCGACAGGCAGCAATTCTTTGGGTACCACTTCAAGTAAATCTTCAATGGTGCGTTGAACATATATTCTGTTACCAATCTTCTCGCTAACAAATTGCTTGGCGATGTTAATGATTACTTCTACAGCTTTTGATTCTGTAAGCACGTGAAAGCTTTTCAATCTACCTCCGTAGCCTTCCTGCAAAAGAGTTTTAAAATTTTAGTTTTAGTCGAAGTGGATATTGTTATTGTTGTTTTGTTTTGTTGTTGTATTAAAGAAAGAAAGAAAACATTTATTACCAACACAATCTTAATAATAATTATATCTAAATATAAATATAAATACATATGTGGCAAAAAGAGTAGAAACAGTGTTGAAAAAGGAGCGGGCTCAGCTAATGTTGATAAGTGTGCAGCATAGCCAGGACGCTGGTCAAGACTGATTTACAACGCGCCTTTTATTAAAGTATTAAGTGGTACTTGAGGAAATAAAAATATCACATGAATAGTTAGATCAGGTGTGTAACTTGCAACTTACTGTCATAATCGTATGACCAGATGTAGGAACGTGGACGGAGGAACAGAAGTATGAGTGAGATAAGTATAAAGTAAGGGTTAAAAAAGCGTGAGTTTATGTATGTATGTTTGTGTGTATATTGTAGGTATTAGTAAATTACTTTGAATGATTGTTCTATATAATTATAATGCATGTGAAGGTAGGAGGAGATATAGATGTACGAAGTTTTTTTTTTTATTATTATCTTTATTGATTTAATCTGGGGTTTTTATCTCAATGGATACGCCAACCCCATCATGCCTTATACATACTACTACAAAAAATTGCTTTAAAATTAAATTAAAAGGAGGATCTTAATCAGTTTGATACACCAATTCGCAAAATCTTATCGCCACATCTGATTTCGGTTGTGCCAAAATTGAATGAATTTTACCTACCTCTGATATATTTAGATTAAACTCATTGATTAAAATTCTCCTTTTGTCCTGGTTCTTGACGCAATCCATCAGCAAGTGATAATACATCCTCACGAAGAATAATAAACCAGTCTTTGCTCAACCACCGACTTTTAATGCTGTGTCCCTATATCCAACACAAAATGGCGCAGCCGGTAGCTAAATAAGTTAGCAAGCCGTTTAAAGAAATAAGTGAAATAAAAGAAGTATATGACAAGTAGCAGTGATTCCGTTCCATAAAACTTTAAAAATACTTACTATTAATATTGTTAGAATCTGCTGTAGTTCCGTAGTGTTAAGTTTGGATATCAGGTCTAACACATTAACCTGCCTGCCGTCATAAATTACTATAAAACCATTGCAATAATCATGTGCTATCAAATATTCATAAAACTGAAAAAAAAACACTATTTTTATAAAACAAGCAATGCATACCATCAATAAATTCACGAAAATTACAAATTTTGAATATGATTTCTAACCGTTAATTTTGAAATTAAAAACTGCTTTTGAGAGTCACTGGTGCCAAAAACTTAACTCAGAATTATTTTTATGACAACTCACGGTGGCACAAACGGGCCTCATTGGTCTATTTGAAATAAATTATTTGACTACTTCTTCGAAAAATATAGTAGGTCACAGGAGAACCGTCTCAAATAAAACAAATAGTAAACTTACAACTGTGAGGTATTGGTAAAAGTGTAAAAAGACTTCATTCGTCAATTCTTTGTTGTTAACTTGAATCATTATCAGTCTGTTGTAGTCGTCCGATAAAATGGGCAGTGGGAACATCTTTCTGCAAAATATCGTATATACGTATAAAATGTACTTATAATATTTTGTAATTATTAACAAAACATATTAACATAACATATAGTAGATACACCCTTATTTCGACAGTTTCGTTTAAATGCCATGTAATAGAGAACGAGCCTATTGCCAACAACCGAGCATAAGTTCGGGTGGCTACTGAGAAATGCCAGATGGTAAAAAATTTCATGCTCAACGTTAGCACATCTGAACACTAAACTAACGTAAGGTAGTATCGACAAGGTTGAAAGTATTTTTTTATTTAATGCCCCTATATATCCCCTAGATGGGGCAGCGGACGTCCTCAGATGTCCGCCATCGCGATCGGTCTTGAACTTGCTCACCACTTCTGCCAACACGGTGCGACGCCAGGATTGACAGGGACGGCCACGCTTTCTTGTCCCATGTTGATTTTAAGTCTAAAGCTGGCTTATGTAAGTGATCGGGATCCCTTCGGACCGTTTGGCCAACCCATCTCCACTTGCGACGCTTGTGCTGATCTGGCAGTCGATCGGGCTCTCGTGGCATTTCTCCAAGAGCTACCGGAGTGGAGCGTTGGAGATCGTCTCGGGCCAATAAATGCCGAGAATACGACGGAGACAGCGGCTGACGAAGACTTGTTTTTGGCGTGAGATGTCCTTTGTGACCTTCCACGTTTCGCACCCGTAGAGCAGCACAGAATTGACATTGGACCCGAAGATTTTGAGTTTAATCCGACGGGTCAGTTGCCACGATTGCCGCGATTGCGATCCGTGAAGCGATGTCCTCTTCAATACCCCCAGTCTCTGACACGACGCTCCCGAGGTAGATAAATTTGTGGACACGTTCAACTGTCTCTGTACCAATCAGCAACGGGGAGTGGTTCTTCACACCTGTTGTCATTTCCTGGGTCTTCCAGATCCTAATTTAAGCCTCGAGGTTGAAAATATTACTTACCCATATTTTAACATTTCTGGCAGCTCTTGCTTGACATTGGTTATCGAAAAGAACTTTGGTATTAGTGTCTTCATCGTGCACAATCGGTCTATCATCTTCTTTGACTTTTCTACCGAACCTTTGCTATGTATCAGGGTTTTCTCCAAGTATCCCTTGCCTGAAAAAAATATTTTTCTTAATAATTCATATTTTTTTAATGACAGCTCTAATATTGGGCGCACTGTTGGCGCAATGTTTGAGCCATTGACTGCTGCGTTGCGTGTTGTGTGTTCGAATCCCGCACCGCCCGCACGGAACAAATATTTGTATGACCTACAGATAGTTGCTCCGGCTCCGGGTGTTGTGTATGTGAGTTTATGTGATTGTAAACGCACCTACGATACAGGAAGAAATTCCTAGTGTGGGGCACCGCGTGGAAGTCGATAATTATCCCGAGGGAACATATTCCCGGGATAAAAAATCAATAAAGCCTATTAGTATTAGTGTATAGTATTCTTGACTATATTATTATCTGAAGTAACAAACACACTTACAAACTTTCGCCTTTACAATATTAGTGTGATTAGTATGATAGAATGATAGACCTAACAAATATTCTGTTATACATATTATGTTGATTATAAATTTTCTACTCTTTCTTCTGCATAAGAAATTGTTACGCTATACAATGGGCCACAAGCTTAGTTTATTTTTTGTGACTGATACATAATTGACATGTCAAAAATTCCTCAAAGTAATTAAATTTTAATGTAAGATTCAAACGAAGAAGTTGTTTTAATTATATTATTTCCTTCACTTTACCTATTAAAAACGAGTTGTGCATAATTATATTTTTATTCTGAAAACAGGAGAATAATGTTTTTTTTTTTCAAAACCTGCCCACATTAGTTTATAATACGTCTTTGTAAATTTTATAATGATACTAAAACAAAGCCAGTGTCATAATTTCAACAGACAATTATTAAAATTTAAAAATCTACTTTTTGCTTGGACAACTATATTAATATAAATACTTACTGACTACAATATTTGACACCTACTTAATTACACTATTATTATGACGTACGGATAAGACGACCTATTTTGTCAGCTGGTACGGTTAAAATCACGTCAATGGGTAACACAAAGTAACATTCGAGATATGCAATCCCCTCATATTTAGAAGTATTTTTTTTTGCAATAAAATACAACCAACTTCCAAATAAAAACACCGCAAAGTGAAAAATTACTTCAATATCGGAAGTCGGTGACAAAAAACGAAGAGCAAAAAATAGGCACACAGACTGCCCAAATTGAAGTTATTATATTATTTATTAGTAAATGTTTTTATTTCCTTTATTTGTCTTCTTTTTTATTTAGTACATTTTTAGATATAAAAAAAGAAAACCTAAAAACATTTCAAAATATTAAAATGGTGAGGCCAACCGGTATCGGGAACAGGGTCCAAGCTATCGGTGGTTAGGGCTCCAGAGACAGGAACCTCCTCACAATGCAATCCCTTGATCCAACCGCCCAATGACAGCCTCGACAGATGGTCGTCAAGGCTCTTGGCCATCAGGCCGTAGGCCCTAACGACAATCAACACAATGATCGCCGAGTCCACATTCCACATGTCGACAACCTCGTGTGCTAAGTCAAGATACTTGATTTGTTTCTCTTCCTCAGCTTTCACGAGGTTCTCGTAATGCGGGATATTGACAACCATTATCATTGTGCGGCGCGTCAAATGGTCTATCACCACTAAATCCGGCTTATTGGCAACTATAGTCCAATCAGTGATGAAAGACTGATCCCAGTACGACGTGACATGGTCATTTTGGAGAACTGGGTGCGGCACATACTTGTAATACGGTACCTCCGATTCCACTAGATTGTACTTCAAAGCAAGTTGCTGGTGAATAATCCTGGCCACTTGATTATGCCTGTTTAAGTACTCGCCGTTAGCCAGACGAGAACAACTAGAGATAATATGTCTGATAGATTCACCCGGATGGTGGCATGCCCGATATATGTGAACCATCCCGTCCTTCATTATATGTCTCCGGTAGTTATTCGTCTGGATAACTTCGTCCATAATTACACAGACAAAACCTTCAGTTTTTCTAAAAAGGTCGTCGAAACGTAGCCAGGATATGGACGCTGGGCTATCTACATCGGCCCCATGGAGTTAAAAGCACACTTTGCAAACAAGCATATTACAAACTAGATGATTATATTCAAGATAAGAATGCTTGGAAACATGCTGGTCCTGCTCCATAGGGCAATCCTTAGTGTAGACAAAAACAAACTGGTTAATTTGTATTATATTCATAATTATAGTAACGCTTTATTTTTATTATTTTTCTATTATTTTTGTTTAAAAATTTTGACTCGCACACTGTTCCGTTGTTGTTGAATTAGGTAATTTACCTATGTATGCAATATTTGTAAGTATGTGAGAACCATGTTAGTATTTATCAAGTGAAGGGTTCACCTGTTAGTGCTTGTAATACTTTATACCTATATGTAGTATAATAGTGCTAGGTGCATCGTCCTCACGTTCATGAATTTATGTATGTACTTTAATATTGTAAAGAATTTTTCTTTTTTAAAAGAGTAAGTATGGAGTTTCTTGTGCATTTTTCTCCATAACTTTTCCGAATGCACGGTAGAATCAATTTTTATTACTTGTAAATTTTAATTGTTAAGGTTCAAGTGCCGCTTAGTGGCCTAATTGAATAAATAAATTTGACTTTGACTTTGGAGACCCTGATAGAAGCGCCCATCTAGGTCCTTGCCTTGCCATACCTCATTGCGTTCATCAGTCGATAGTATTACAGGCTTACGCCAGTTCTCTTTAGCCATGGACAACGGGGTGCGTCCCTTCTTCACTGCGACCACATTCCGGTGCATATCCAGTTCAGATTTTAAAAAGTATTCTCTGAGGCTGCACACCTCGCGGTTGTGAAGAGTCTTGGCGTTTAAAAAGCCTCGACCACACCTACACTTCCGCGGGATGAACAGTCTCTTCACCGATGATCGTGGGTGATGCATCCGGTTTGCGGTCAGCAGTGTCCGGACCCTCCTATCTATATAAGCCGAAAGAGTACATCAAAACCGGCATGACCCAACTGTTGAAGGCACGCACCTTTTTTCCGCACGACAAAAGGCTATTTAATATCTTTTTCAGGCAGCCAAAGAAACGCTCCAGCAGTTGCTTCATGTCAGTACAGTACGTAATTTTACCGTCCGACATTTTACTTTTCCCCATTCCGGGTCGTTTTTTTTCCGGTCCAAGATAACAGCAATGAATAACGTGTTTATGCTTGTGCGCTGCATCCGCGATCAGATTATTCATTCATTTATTTATTCACAAAAATTAACATTGTGTCGAATTTTGGGTACATAATTACAAGAATTGGTAGAATATAATTGCAGTAAAATTATCACTTCAAGATAAGTTAAATTATTGTAGCAAAGTATATACTGAATGAAAAAAAAATACAAACAGATGCAATGCCATATTAATCTAACAAATATAAGTTGCAAACTATTCAAATGAATGATAAATATATCAGTAAAATAAAAAAAGGAAATGTCAATTTAATCAAATATGTCACAAACAATTAGCATATCAGTTCAATAAAATATATATAACATGCAAATATAATGTCAAATTAATTAAGTTTGTCATAAAACAATTACTAGATTAACGAATTCATTCCAATATCTCACAAGAAATTATAATGTCAAATCAATCAATATGTCACGAACAATTAGAAAGTCAAAATAATCAATTATTATATCAAATTAATCAAAATGTCACAAACATTAGGTATTATGTCAAATTAATCCAGTATATGTCCCAAGCACTAAAATGTCAAATTAATCCAAAAAATATGTCACAAACAAATTAGAATGTCAAATTAATCCAATATTTATGTCACATAAAATTATAATGTTAAATTAATAAAATAATATGACATAACCAATTACTATGTTTACAATTCATCTAGTTTTAACTGCTTGACATAAACTCTGACATCGAGTAATAACATTTTTCCAACAAGAAGGCTTTTAACTTGGTTTTAAATATGTGGAAGCTATAAATTAATAGTTTTAACTCCGTCGGTAACATATTAAACAATTCCACTGCTTGGTATCTGGAGCAATGTTTAACTATGTTAAAATTTAGCGATATTGTGAGTTTTAAAACCTTCCTTCTTGTGCATTCTCTTAACTTTCGTTCCTCTTGAGATTCATGCTGATGAATATGCTTCGCAAAGTGACTTAGGATTACTAAAATGTATAAACTTGGTACTGTTAATATTTCTAGTTTTTTAAAGTGATCTTTGCATGAGTCTGTTTGTGAAATCCTTATGGCACGTTTCTGTAAGATGAACGATTTATGACAGTTATAACTATAGCTGTTATCCCAAAACACGATGCTGTATCTTAATCTAGATTCTACAAGCGCGTATCATAAACATACAGCCTTTAGTTGCTTTACATCCAAAATATCTCTAAGGCTCCTAAGTGCATAACATGCTGATGAAATAGAGAAGTCAACAGCAGCCAGCTCTTGTTTCCAGTTTAAAAGCCTATCTATATGAATACTCGTACCTAAGAATTTCACTTTATCTACCAATATTATCTTGTCTTCTTTGATTTGTACATCTAAACTGTCATTGTTACGTGTAAATAAAATAATGTTAGTCTTACTTGTTTATTGTGTTATTGGCTGTAAACCAATCGCAAAGAATTTCTAGGGTTTTATTAACATTTTTGGTCAATTTGCTTAAGTCATTTTCACCAATAATTATATTTGTGTCATCTGCAAAGACAAGTCTTACGTCAGGCTTAACGTGATGCATAAAGTTCAGCAAGTCATTTGTAAATATGATAAATAGTGTCGGTCCTAAAATTTAACCTTGAGGCACACCACGTTTTATGTTTTTAATTTTAGACTTATACAGGGTGTCCCAGAAATCGACGTCAAGCCGTAAATGGGTGATAGACCAAGTTATAACAGTTCTCAGAAAAATACGAAAAAAAATCTATCTCATGTTTTTAAAAATTTATGGTCACTTTAAAAATTTTGTGACAATCTTGTGGCCACCCCGTTCGCCTGATTTAAATCCCCTAGATTTTTTTTACTGGGGAGCGGTAAAAGAAAAAGTGTACTCAAAAACAATAGAGAATTTAGCCGAGCTGCGGGAAAGAATAACGGAAGCCGTTGTCTTTGTAAATAGGGGAAGATTTGCCCGGAAAATAACCAGATCTTTTTTAAGAAGATGTCGTGCTTGCATTGCCGTCGAAGGAAGGCAGTTTGAACATTTATTGTAATAAAAAAAAATTAAATCTGATAATTTGTTTTTTTTTTCTAAGATGAGAAAACTGGTCCTGACTTAAAGTAAAAAGGTTGAGTCACTATCATAACTTTGCTCTTAAATTACGTAAAATTTCGATTTCTTATCTCGCTCACACTTCGTAAAATGACTCTCTCCGTCTCTATCGAACTAGAAACGGAGTTTAGCAAAGCTTTAGGTAAGCTAAAGTAATTTTAAGGAAGTATAGACATTTTGGGTAAAAACCGATACTATTTACAAAAAAAAATTTGACCAATTATTGAAAACGTAATCTAGCAAGTGTTACACCATTTTTGAATCCTTATTAAATGCGCCAATTTTTCATGTTACTTGCCAAACTAGCGTAGTACATTTTTTTTTCAGTACAGTCAGTTAAAGTTGGGTGAAATAGTAAATTTGAATAATTTGGTTTTGAAAAAGTTTAATTTTCTTCCAAGTAGGAGGAGTTGGCTTTGAATTTTAGGCAAAAATCTACACAAGCATTATTCAAGATTACATAATAATAAAAAAAATTGATAAATTATGGGATTTGTAGCAATTGGAGTTAAAGAACCATTACAGGGATTGATTTTTTTAGTAAATTTTTAAAGTGAACATAATTTTTTAAAAACATGAGATAGATTTTTTTTCGTATTTTTCTGAGAACTGTTATAACTTGGTCTATCACCCATTTACGGCTTGACGTCGATTTCTGGGACACCCTGTATACGACTTCGTGATTACTATCATCGATGCTTTTTATATCGACATACATCCGTCTCTGCTGTAAGTACGATCTTAAAAGCTATAAGGACTTGCCTCTGATACCATAATATTCAAGTTTAGTCAGCAACAGCTCCTAATCAACTGTGTCAAAAGCAGAACTAAGGTCGATGAGGAGTCCAGCCACTTTCATATTTCTATTCATGAGAGGTAAATCATAAGTAGCTGTAGACATCCTAGAATATTAAAAAAAACTCTTTTGTACTGCTTCAATTTACTGTGGTTTTATGTAAAACTAGCTGTGCCCGCGGCTTCGCTCCCGTCATCTGCCTGCCAACCCTACCATACTTACCAGCCTGCCTGCCTACTCCACATACTCAAAAAAACTTTTTACAAAAAAATACTACCGTCTTCCAAATATAACTACAAAGTGAAAAATTACTTTATTTTTGGAAGTCGGTGTCTTTCGTAGGTAGGTACCAATTTATTGCGTTATGGACACCGAATTCCAAAAATAAAGTTATTTTTAACTTTGTAGTTTTATTTGGAAGTCGGTAGTATTTTTTTGTAAAAAGTTTTTTTATTTTTCACTTTTTAGATGTACCTACCTAGGTTAGGTTAAAACGGGCTGTTTTCCGCAACTCCACGACTAAGCGCGTATTTTGCGTATTGTACCTACCTAATAGGCAAGTTGTTTAGTAAGTTACCTACTCGTATAACGCCAGAATATATTACCCAAATATCATGAAACTTGAACATAACCGGTGAAATGACAGATCTGCGTACCCCTTAAGAGCGTACTGGCGTGATGTTATGTTATGAAATGGTATAAACAACAAACAGACATGCGATTGCAGCAATTCCGAGAGATTTGCCGTTATTTATTGAAGAGTTCTGTTGTATATCTTCGAATTGCTTCGTCAGTCCTACACCAAATTAAAATGGGTCCAATTTCGGAACATACTCTTTCAAACAAAAAAAGATTTTTTGAAATCGGTCTACAATTGACGGAGATATCGGTGAACATACACAAAAAAAAAAAAAACAAAAACATACATAATGTCGAACATGTAACCTCCTCCTTTTTGGGAAGTCGGTTAAAAAATATACATACTACATACAATTTTTTTTTCTAGGGTCATTCTTTCGCGTAAAATCTTAACACCGCGATTCAGAAAATGACTTTAATTGCACAACGCCATCTATCGAATAGCGAGTTCAACTGTTCGAGTATCTGAATTGCGTGAGCTGTGATAATTTTACTTCTTGAACACTTTAAATTCATCTAACTTTTGATAGAGTGAACCGATTGCGATGAAACAAAAACTAAGTAATTCTTAAAGATTCGCACAATTTTTATGTATAAAAGTTATCTACATTGGTTTCGTACATTTCACGTGATGCGTGCACAAATAAACAGACAAACAGACAAACAGATAAACAGACAAACAGACAAACAGACAAACAGACAAACAGACAAAAATTCCAAAAATGCTAGAAATGGGTTCTGTTGGTTATCCTTTAATACCCTGGCTATTTTTTTTGGAATTTTTTTCGATGTACAAAAAATATTTTTCTACAGATTTATTATATGTATTGATGACCCTGTTATGAGGGGATAAACCCAAAATTCTTTTTGTCTTTACGTCTTCTCACGTAGAGTAAAGCAAGCGTAAAGCAAGCATCTGCCGACGTTCCAAGATACTCATCTTTCCTAGCGTAATAACGTGCGTGTATTTTCAAAGAGAGCTACTCTAAATTGCGCCGCACCGATCCGAGTAAAAACGGATAAGTGCACAAGCCAATCATCCGTTTTTTTCATACTACATCGGACCGTGAAAATTCGGACTGCCAGACAGTAAAATGCCTTTTAGTGCACAAACGCCCTAAGAGTAGCTATTGTGGAGGTTCTTTTAATTTATAATTTTTACTTGTTTTACAACTCTTTTGATCGATAAATTGACGGTCTGAACCACAATATTATATCGGGTTTGCCCGACTAGTTTCGCCCAAGATACACGTGTAATGAATTATATTTGACTGAGAACTTATAGTTGGTTTGTGATGTTACTAAAATGTGGATGGATGGAGATGGAGAGACATTAGATGCCAAAGGTTACATTTCAGGGAGTGTGCGACAGAACTGCACAATTTGATTCCGTCTAGCCCTTTCCACAATCGGACTACAAGACGTACGGCCATGCGCCATCGGTACATGGTGGTCATCCCACCCATAATACGCACAAAGCGTTTTGCTAATACTTTAATTGTGCGCACAGCTAAGGAGTGGAATTCCCTGCCGGAATCTTTGTTTCCTGACAGCTACAACCTTGAGGTCTTTAAGTCAAGAGTGTTTAGGTTTCTTCTAGGCAAGCGTGCTTTACCGTAGACCACATCATCGCTTACCATCAGGCGA
The DNA here is from genome assembly GCA_948252205.1 of Orthosia incerta. Classification (NCBI taxonomy): domain Eukaryota; kingdom Metazoa; phylum Arthropoda; class Insecta; order Lepidoptera; family Noctuidae; genus Orthosia; species Orthosia incerta. Next base: position 25,276,152 of record OX411756.1, on the reverse strand, counting down.
AATAGTGTTCAAAGGCTAACCAATAGACTAAAAAAATGTGTGGAATGATGTGAAAGGAAAGGGAGGGAATGTAAGGAAAAAAAAATGATAAAGGAGAATGGAAGAAGAAAACGAGTTGCGTCATCCCGAAGCTATATGAAACCGCAGAAAACATGATGATAACTCTACCTATCATTCATTTAATCCAAAACTGGTATGATGCTACTACACTCCTTGGCTTTTGTTGCAATAAAAAGTTAAATTATTCAGATTGAATTATACATTCTTGTTTTATTCCTATTATAAAATACATTATATAATAAAAATCCGCGCAACCATACTTATTTCCTTTTTTGAGGCGAGTCTATGCAAGGTTAAGCATTCAATTAATATGCTTCTTTGCAATGTTTGTTTTTGTATATTTATTTAATTAATTATTCCACTGCTAAATAATTTCTACTTCCGTGTCACCGTGAGAAAACTGCTCAAAGCCGGGTTTAACATCTTAGCTGCCAGACAATGAGACACAATAGAAAATGTTTTGTTTGTCAGTCACCTGTCATTTAAAGTGTTAACTAAAACTTAACGGACTTGAGCCGCAAGCGCTAGAATGGGTAGATAGGGTAGTTAGCGTTGACCATGAGTTCTTGAGTTCGATTCCCAGAACGTGTAAAGTGTTATTGGGTTTTTCCATATGGAATTTCTCAGTAGCAACCCGGCTTTTAGATTAGTGCCGGGTTGAAGGCAATACGTCTCTATAACCAGTGTGTTCTACCCACCATGACTTACTGCGTACAGGGGTCTAGTTACACATAGTGCCGTGGAGTGTTCCATGCTTGGCACACGACTAATTGAACGAGTTCCGCATGTCGAGATCCAAAAACGTACGAAGGTTTTTGACGTTAAGACGAAAGAAAACGAATTTCGGAACTGAAATGGAGCTGGTAAGGATACCTGGCAAGGCGCGGTGATGGTGGAGACCGAGTGGCGTCCAAGGACGAGAAGAAGAAGTAGAGGTGTGACTAATATATTCGTTATAGGTACACGTTTTATTATACAAGCCACGTATATTCGTATTAGGATAAGCGAATATAGAGTATTAGGTTACCATGGTATTTGTCAAATAATAGGGACGCGTAATAGGGAGGCAACTCACTTCACTAAACTTTTTTAAATATGCCAACATAATTTACGTTGACAGTCCTAAGTCTGTGTGTATGAAGGAAAAAAAAATCATCGTTTCACTTCTCTAACAGTTTCAATATGTATCGTGCATATTCACGTCTTGTATTTCATATTAACTATTGTGGGAATATTATACAGGTATCATTATTAGATAGAGTAGCTAATATTGAATCGGTTCACTAATATTTGACTAATACCAAGTAACAGGTATGGTATTATAATATGCGATAGCTAAAATAATTAATAATATAATTATGTAAAAATATTCTAATATAACATATAAAGATAGAAATCCATGGTAGCGAAATGGCAGATGAACTGGCAAGAGAGGCAGCAAATGATTTTGTGAGACAAGTACACATGGTGTGTTGGCATTTTATCGTTCGTGAAAGCCACATTTATGTAGTTTGCATACCACGGCCAACAAACACATTGGCTGTCTAAAATCGGTCTGGAACACTCCAAGAAATTGCTGGGCTTTACGTTCAAAGCAAGGGAATGCATTTGGAATATGAGCAGGGGGCAAACCCGCTACCTACTTGGGGCCTTCACTGGCCACTTTGAAACCAACGACATGCTCATGAACCGTGACACATATGTGTAGCTTATACGGGGAACATAGGGAACACATGAAGAACATTCTGAGCACAAGCGATGCACTAGCTAGTAAGCGAATGAGTCTCCTAGGGTAAGGATATCCACACCCCCGGTGGGATCCCACATTGTCGAGGCGGGGGGCTCAGTAGCCGTGGCTTGGTCACCCACGGTGAAGCGAAAAGGTAAATATCGCTGCACAATTCATTTATTCAATAACGATTTTTACATCATGTCTGAATTTCTATAACTAAATATAAATAAGAAACATCATGCATGCAATCTATATTTAAATCATAACAATTATCAAAATTAAATTAATATCTGAATAATAATAAGAATAGTACAAAAAAAAAAATAATGTCATAAGTCAATTAATAAAATACAATCAAATTTTCATTTCAAGTCAATTATTTAAAATTCATCAATAGAATATAGACACTTGTTTAACAAGAACTGTTCAAGCTTATTCTGAAACATACTTGTATAAACTAGACTTTTTATTTCTGTCGGCAGTTTATTGAACATTTTTATTGATTTGTGGTAGGCGCTATGCTTTACAACGTTCAGGTGAGGTACTTGCATCGTCTGGAGATCTTTTCTTCTTGTACTCTCCCTTTTTTGCCTTTCATCTTCAGTCTCATATTCAAAGACATATTTTGATAAGTGACTAAGTAGGACCAAAATGTACAAGCTTGGGACTGTCAATATATTTAAGTCATTAAAATGAGGCTTGCATGATTCTTGCTGTTGAATTCTTCTATGGCTCTTTTCTGAATCACAAAAGCTTTTTGAGTGTTGTAATCATAACTTCCGCCCCAGAAAAGTATGCTGTATCTCAGTTTTGACTCTACTAATGCGTAATAGACCATTTTTCAATGTTTTATGGTTACCTCGTTTCTTAGACTTCTAAGTACGTAACATGCAGAGCTAATTGCTTTCTCCAGGTATGTTAGCTCTTGTTTCCACTTTAACTGGCTATCAATATGAACTCCAAGAAACTTAACCACCTGGACCACTTTCACTGTTTCTCCATTTATGACGCAGTTAATGGCATCTTTATTATTGGAAGTGGAACGAAAAAGCACTACATTAGTTTTACTGGCATTAACTTTAAGACCGTTTACAGCAAACCAACTGTGGAAGATAGCTAAGGTTTGATTAACTATGCAGTTAAGTGCGTGTATATTGCCAGCCGAAACAACGGCATTGGTATCATCGGCAAACACCACAAGCTGGATAGATCCCGCAACTTTTTCCCTCATGTGTTGTATAAGGTCATTGATAAACACGATAAAAAATATCGGACCCAGTATGGAGCCTTGTGGTACGCCAGTGTGCACAGGATACAGTTGGGACCTGTATATTTCTTCACTTGGACATTTTTTTGTTGAGCAATTTGACACAACAGCTTTGATCTCCACGAACATCTACCTGTTTTTTAAATATGACATGAGAAGTGCCAATACTTTACCCCTGACACCACAGTGTTCAAGTTTCTCTAGCAGTAGTTTATGATCCACCGTGTCAAATGCTGAACTTAAATCTAGGAAAAACCCAGCTACTTTCTGTTTGTCGTCCAATCTGCTAACTACATCCTTAATTAGAGTCGATATTGCGTCTTGTGTTCCAACGTTTTTCTGATAACCAAATTGACTTCTACTTAACATTCCATGTAGGTTGAAATGTCTGAGTAATCTAGTTTTAATTAGCTTTTCAAGAATTTTTGAGTGAATAGGTAATAATGAGATTGGTCTGTACATCTTTGGGTCGGTTTTAGAACCTTTTTTATGTACAGGTATTATTTTGGCTATCTTCAGTTGATCTGGAAAAATACCTTCATCAAAACACTTGTTATAAAAAATGCTTAAAGGTTCCGCTAGTACGTCTATATTGTCCTTTATTACTGATATATTTATGTCATCATAGTCACAAGATTTTTTGTCGTCCATTATTTCACTATTTTAAATATCTCAAAGGGGGTGACAGGGTCTAAGACAAGGTCATTGGTTACTCTTTTTGCACTTTTACGTAGAATATCCATGGCTGCCTCTGTGCATGTAGCATTTGATAAATTAAATTCGAACTGCTGGGCAAAGATATTCACAATATCTGGTGGTTCTGATATAACCTTATTATCTGATTTTAAAATTAGTTTTTCAATACAGTTGTTAAACATGGCGTACTTTCAGAGGCTATAATTATGATTCGAAAGTTAAATCTTACGCATAGGCATCTTTCTGTTACGCGGTCGTGACTTTTGTTTACGAGCTCGATCATTATGTTTGCAGTTTAGTTTTAAATTTATAAGTCAATTTAAAAAAGTTTAGTAGCAAGTAGTTTTCAAACATAGAATAAAATGGGATAGATTTTCTACGAGGAAAAATGAATGATTCCGTACGTTGTAGCATTGAATTCTCAAAAGTCTTTTAAATGTTGTAAATATTTAATTGCCAGTTTTAATTTAATTATTTTCACATCAACATTTGTCAAAAATCAAATAGGCTGTATTCGTTCAAAAAAAAAAATGTCCAGTTGCAAAAACGCGCCATAAGTCAATTTAAAAAAGTTTAGTAGCAAGGAGTTTTCATACATAGAATAAAATGGGATACGATTTTATACGAGGAAAAATTAATGATTCCGTACGTTTTAGCATTGAATTCTCTTTTTTTTTTTAAATAGTTGTTTAGTATATTTAATTACCAGTTTTAAGTTAATTATTTTCACATCAACGTTTGTCAAAAATCGAATAGGCTGTATAGGTTGTTTTCTTTGTAAAAATATATGTCCAGTTGCAAAAACGCGCCATATTGAAAATTTTCTTTTTTGTGAATAAACAAATCTAATTCTTTGATTTGTTTTTACTGTTTTTCACAACTGTATTGAAAAACGTCGTGTGATACACGGGTGTGTAGGTTATTGCAAACTCGTGTCATTAAAAACTCTCGCCTTCGGCTCGGGCTTGTTAATCACAGCTCGTTTGCAATAACCTACTTTCCACCCTTGTATCACAATGAACTATTGTTTTGTTTTTGACACTCTTATTTCTATGTTTGTTTGTGACTTTCCAAACATCTTTTGAGATGTTCGTTGATTTTGCTAATTGAGATTGTACTGATAGCTTTTTGACATATTTATTACTTTCCTGTACAGAGCGATGTATTTTTGCCTATAGTCCATCACAGTATCATTTTGTCTATTCCCTTTGCCAGCATATAGAAATCGTTTTATTTTACTAGAAACCTTTACACCCTTAGAGACCCAGTGCAGCTGCGTATTACGCGTTAAGTGTACCTGCAGTTTCCTTTTCCTAAAACAGCGTGTGAACATTTCTTCGGATTGCTTTAAAGATGAGTTTATAACGAAATCACTCCAGTAGTGATTTAATAGCAAATTTCTAAAATTTCTTCTTGTTTTTGTATTAAAAATCCATTTGGTTATTTGGCCGCTACATTGTCTCACCCAAGAATGATTTGCAGCAGGAAGTTAATAAAATTTGGGAACCATTAGATTATTTCTCTAAAAAGTTAAAGTCGGGCCAACATAAATATTTCGCTTACGACCGGGAATTATTGGCCATATACATGGCGATAAAGCATCTTCGAAAAGTATTTGAAAGTATTTGGACGTCAGATCACCGTGTACACAGGACCATAAACCGCTAGTTTACGCTTTTTCAAAATGATGATGATGATGTGATGTGAAGTGAACATAGCAGTACGGTAGAAACATTTTTCTGTTCCACTAGTATAGACTACAACAGGATAGCTGAGTTGTAAGAAACCGACAACTACGTGATAGCATGCAATACAAATAAAAGCAGCCGTATCACTTTAATGAAAACATATTTACCTACATGTAATAAGCCAATATATTGTGACGTATCCACTCAATGTGTGCGACCGTATATATTACAAGAAGAAAGGCGAATCGCGTTTTAAAGTATACATAAACTCAGTCATCGCGGTGTTCGGGTGATCCGGTAATTAATCAGCAAAAAGTTTTTCTGTCCAGACATGAACAGCAATTTAAAGAATGGTCTAAAACATGTACAGAGTTTCAACGATCAAAAATCGGTCACCATACTATTTTAGATATAGCCCAGTTTCCTAAAGTCGTTAGATTCCAGCAAACACATATAGATATAATCGGTCCACTTCCGATTTCGCAAAATGGTTTCAAGTATTGCTTAACGGTAATAGACCGGTGTACACGGTGTCGTGAAGCCGAGACAGTCGCGGGTATTTTATACAGTGATTGGATCTGCCGATATGGTTGCCCAGTATAATTAACAAGCGACCAAGGCTGCCAATTTGACAACACGCTTTTTCAACAACTATCGAAAATTATGAGTATTAATAGGATACGCACCACGGCTTACCACCCACAAGCAAATGGTGTTGTAGAGCGCTGGCATAAAATCCTTTAGGGTACACTAGTCGACGGCACGAACTATTTTGTGCGCGGGGTTAAAATGCATTTTATATCAACCGACAACACGTGCGGAAGAGATAGATGCTGTGATGATCAGTAGGAAGCTAGTTCGCGTACGAATACACACTTTTGCAAATTTGTAGCGAAATGGATAATAGGACGAAACCGTGCGCGCGAAATTTTATAAACAGAACTTTGGCAGTCTAGATATCATAAAAAAACGACTAAATCTATCTGTTCAAAATAAAATTATTTGCATTGTTGAACTACTAATATATCCTTGTATGGAGGCCGTTTTGCAATATTCCGTCTTCTAAAATGCGTTAAAATTTGTGTCGAAATGTGGAACTTTCGACGCTCATAACTTTCAAATATTTTCTCTTTTTACTTTTTTGCTTCCATACAGGGCTAGATAATGATGAGACAAATTGATATCACTTTTAATTTTGAACGTACATCGTCAAACAGTGGAATAATACCTAGACTACGTTTGTTTGGGTCGACGAATTACCTACAGTTATGATATGTTAGGCCTGTTTCCAGCAGTGGACGTCTTTTGGCTGAAATGATGATGATGATCATTTTAGATCTCCGCGCAACACGTCGAAGCGATAGTGGGATAGCAGCAGAATTAACATTTGGTCGCACATTTCGTCTTTCCGGAGATGACGCAAAAATAGGTATTTCAGAGCCACACAGTTTGGTGGAGCAGATACGGGAAAACATAAAATCACTTAGGCCTGCACCGGAGTCGCACGGAAATTCACGCTCATGTTTTCTACATCCACAGCTAACTAAAGTCCTACAGCAAGCAAGAGAAAATTAAAATAGCCCAAAACGGCGCATACAACGCAAGAAACAGTTCCCTGGAAAGATGGAAATGTATGGCATTCTAACAGCCAAAATATATTTTATTTTAATAATGATTGGAGCCTGCTTCATGGTTATGAAGTGCAATAAAGTAATGAAAAAGTGTGTCAGGTCAGAATTGTTATCGGTTATATCATCGACCCCGATCAACAAAACGGGTCAGCAGCCAGCTACAGTCCAAGACGAATAGTGTAAAAGTACTTTATAAGTGTGTATCCAGTATTCCAGTTACAGTGTAGCTTATAAATAAACTGTGAAATAGTTGAACAGGTCGCCTGTGACATTAGAGTTCGTCATGTTCTCCACTACTGCTGCGTAGCAGTCATCTCATGGGGTAGATATTTGCACAGAGTCCATATAAATAAAATAACTGGTCAAGTGCGAATCGAACTCATGCGCCGAGGGTTCCGTACCTACCCATTATACCGCCATAATAAAATTGGTATCGTTTTATTGGTGGCTAAGTTAAAGATATGGTCAAATTTAGATTTTCGCGAATACTTGTAAGTACCAAAATTTACCTCCTTAATCATCATTTGTTTTTACTTTTTGGAATGTTTCCTTTATTTGTGCTATAAGACCTTACTTGTTGCCAAATTTCATGATTCTAGGTCAACGGGTACTTCCAGTTGACCTAGAATTGTAAATTTGCTTATGTCATTTTTATAGTATGATTTTATTATTTACAAAATAATATGGTTTTTATACACTTACTAGGGACTATAGACCAAAAGTATCTGGTATAAATGTCAACTTTCTAGGTCCACCCGTTCCTAAGAAAATCGGTGGTGACACACGGATTGACGGACAGACGGACAAGAAAGTGATCTTATAAGGGTTCCTTTTTATACCTTTTGAGGTACGAAATCCTAAAAAGGGGCCAGTTCTCAATCAATGTATTTATTATAATTATAGTTAATAAAAATTGCATCATGTGTTAAACGCGTAAGCAGTCTTGACCTGCCACGCTCAAACATTGTAAGATGATTCCTTTGTTATTATACTCGAGACAAAGAATCTGTATCATTGTCGTACCGTGTTATCGTCAACATTTCATACCTATTGATGTTGTAAGAAATTATTACTTTATTTTTTTTCTTAAAAAAGGGAGGAATATTGTAGGGACGCCATAGCGACAGTATGTACGTAGGTACCTATTTAGTACTTAATAATGTAAGGCGCACAAGTGACGTGGCCACTCGTACGCGATCGTACCTGTGTGTAGACGTGTCAACTAATTAATGTGAATACATGTGAATTTGGTAACCTATTGTTTTATTGAGACACTACTCCTAACCAGCCATTTCCATCAACCGGGCACACAGACTGTAATACAGACTCCGGCTACTACTAAGAAATTTATATCATAAAATCCAATAACAATTTTCTCGACCCGGGATTGAACACAGCATCTCATGTTTAGTAGTAGCGCTTGTCACTAGACCAACGAGGCAGTGTAAGACATAATTATAAATTCTTATCATCATCATCATCAATCGTCATCATCAATACATATAATAAATCTGTAGAAAACGTCGTTTTTGTACATCGAAAATATTTGCAAAAAAAATAGCCAGGGTCGTAAAGGAGAACCAACAGAACCCATTTCCAGCATTTTTGGAATTTTTGTCTGTTTATCTGTTTGTCTGTTTATTTGTGTACGCATCACGTAAAATGTAGGAAACCAATGTAGATAACTTTTATATTTGGGTCATATATTCTGGCGTTATACGAGTAGGTAACTTACTAAACAACTTGCCTATTAGGTAGGTACAACTAAAAAGTGAAAAGTAAAAAAACTTCCATAACGCAATAAATTGGTACCTACGAAAGACACCGACTTCCAAAAATAAAGTTATTTTTCACTTTGTAGTTTTATTTGGAAGTCGGTAGTATTTTTTTGTAAAAAGTTTTTTTGAGTATGTGGAGTAGGCAGGCAGGCTGGTAAGTATGGTAGGGTTGGCAGGCAGATGACGGGAGCGAAGCCGCGGGCACAGCTAGTACATATAATAAATCTGTAAAAAACGACGTTTTCTTGAATGGCGGTGTTGAGATTCTCCGCAAGAGAATCAAAGTAAAAAAAAATGGTAGGTAGGTAGGGTAGGTAGCAAAGCAAGTAGGGTAGTAGGTAGGTAAGTAGGTTTGGTAGGTAGGTCTAGATAAGTAGGCTAGGGTAGGCAATTGCCTACCCTACGTCAATTGACGGGAGCGAAGCCGCGGGCACAGCTAGTTAAAAAATAAAAATAATTTAAAATTGTGGCCGATACAATTAGTAAAGTTGTATTAGACAGGTCTTGGTTTTTGGCGATTGTATGGCGATCAAAATGATGACTTCAATTTGATTGCCTAATATCATCATCACATCACATCATCAGCCTATTAATGTTCCCACTGCTGGGACACAGGCCTTCTCTCTGTGAGAGGGAATGGGCCATTATCCACCACGCGGGCCCAGTGCGGGATGGTGGATGTCACATGTCTTTGAATTTTTGGTTCTAGGACATGCCGGTTTCCTCACGATGTTTTCCTTCACCGTTTTGAGAGCAGTGGTGATGAAATAATTAACACAAAGTAAAGCGCCTGCCTGGGCTCGAACCCACGACCTACAACTGTAAGTCGCGGCCGATATCACTGGGCCACCATTGCCTAATAATCTCCAATTAATTAAGGAGGTTATAATCTAATTGTATAAAAAATTTAGGTCGCACGGTTGGCGCAGTGGTTGAGCGAGAACCGCACGGAACCATTATTTGTATGACCTACAGATGAAATGAATGAAAAAAAAAAAATGAAAAAAATGTTTATTCTCAAAGATAGCACACATATAAAAAAGATTTTACTTCCGCCAAACTGCAAGACAGTTTGTTGGCAGACGCAACTCCCACTTAAATTATATAATTATTATATTTGTACATTTTTTCGCTTAATGGCTAAGTATTTGAAATGTTAGTAATATTAGTAATATAAAATATAAATTGGTTAGTTATTGTTAGTTAAATATATTTAATATTTTCCCCAAAAGTTCCAAGGAGATACTTTCTCACTTGGTTTTTAAATGAGTTTTTTGTGGTACAACTGCTTTCCATATCAACTGGAAGGTTATTAAAAATTGTTGGAATTAAATATTTTCTACACCTGCGCCCATAATAATTATTACAAGTGGGTACTACAAATCTTCCTACGCTTACATTCCTTTGCGACCTTGTACGCACGATAATTTGTTTGAAATCCTCACTTCGAAACTGGTCCAAGGCTGATAACAACACCACTCTCTCATGGACTGGCAGCATCTTGCACTCCAAGAATAACTCTTCGTAATTGCTATTTTTGCACCGGTTCTTTGTATTTTTGTCTACTAATAGTTTCATAAATCTGATTTGTAGTAATTTTATTCTGTCTATATATGATTTAAATGTAAAGCCATAGCAGACCAACCCATAAGAGAGCAGGGAGTCCACAAGTGCATAGTAGACCACGTACAGTGTGGCCCTATCCAGTGCAAAACTAAGGTGGTGGAATTTTACAAGCACTGATCTGAGCTTGTCACATAGGTATGAAATGTGTGTTTTCCATGAAAAATTGCTGTCTATATTCAAACCCAGGTACCTGTACTCCTCCACCACCTCTACAGTTGCACACGTACACAATGACACCTGTTCTCTGTGCAGACACTCAAAGCTATGTCCCACTATGCGTGGCGGGCACACAATGTTTTTAAGATAAGGAGATCGTATGCACATACATTTGGTTTTTTCCAAATTAATTATAATCCCATTGTCATGAGCCCATTTAATAACATTAGTGAAATCCTCTTGAATGTTTTTTTGTATGATATTTAAATCCTTGTCTGCGTATACTAGACAGGTATCATCAGCGTACATGTATATACGACAATTTCGAACCACATTGCACATGCTATTGACATGCATGATGTATCCGACGGGGCCAAACACGGATCCGGTTGGCACACCACAAGTGACGTGTCTGGGTTCTCCGACGACGCCGTCAATAACAGTTTTCAGCGACCGGTCTGTGAGATAGGCACGAAACCACTTGTTCAGTGGTCCCGCGATCCCACATTCTTCCATAGCTTGAAGCAGCTGGTGGTGATCCAAAGTGTCAAAAGCTTTTTTGAAATCAATGTAGACCACCACCACCTGCTTCCGCTGGTCCAAACACTCATTGACGTCATCAGTAAACTGCACCAGAGCCGTCGCCGTGCTTCGCCCACGTCGGAAACCATGTTGTGCATTTGTTAATATATTATGTTTTTCCAAGAAAACACTCAATTGATTCACAACAAATTTTTCTACAATTTTATTTATTACAGACAATAAGGCTATTGGCCTATAGTTTGAGTAATCACTATGCACACCTTTTTTAAAAATAGGTCTTATTAAAGCTGTTTTCAGTTTTTCCGGGTATACCCCCTTTTCGACACATAAATTAATAAATAAGGCTATTACAGGGCTCAACTTAGATTTTAACAATTTAATTTCCTTAACTCTGATTTTATCTATTCCTTCACTTTTTTCACTACTTAGAGAATTTATTATTTTATCTATGTCATCTGGATAAGCCTTTTGAAAGCGTAGTGACATGTTGCAACCTGTTACATAGCTAGATCTATCCAAAAACTTATGGCTACAGATATGTTTTACATTCAAAACTTCTTCAGTAAAAGCTCTAGAAAATTTATTACATATTACACTAACAGAATCTTCTGATCTTCCTAGATACTTTAAAATAACAGAATCCACACTCCTTTTCTTATTTCCTAACCAAGAATTAATTTTGGCCCAAATCTTTCTAATGTTCTTGTTACAGTTTTTTATCTCTTCTTGTCGGCATTTATTTTTTGCTTTATTTATACATTTATTTACCCTGTTTCTATATCTATTATACAGTATACGCAAGTTCATATCATTTGGTTTATTTTTCCAGTTTCTAAACAACCTATCCCTAGTACCTATCATATTCTTTAGCTGTTTAGTAATCCAAGGCTTGCTTTTTCTTTTATTATTCAGCGGAACTTGAATTTTTGCATCATTATACACATCAGTGAAAACTACACACAATCTTTTATACAAATCTTTCGGACAGTTACAATCCAAAAGCTCCAACCATGAAACATTTTCAAGTTTTTCTAAAACCTTTTTATCACAAATTATAGTCTTATTAGCACGCAAGACATTTGAAAAATCACTCGAGTCCGATTGATTAGAGAGGCACACACCGATAACGTAATGATCCGAAATCTTACAAGCTAACACATAAGCAGATAGCACACGTTGAGTACGAACCCACACATGGTCGATGCACGTCCGCGTCACAGTGTCGCCGTACACCTCTTCTCGCGTTACGTCACGGATTGCACATTCCAGTCCTAACTCGCACATATTGTTGGTATATTTACTAATTACACTGGCGGAACCGGTTTTGCACAACAAATCCACGTTTGTGTCACCAATCAAAATTATCTCACAGCTTAAGGGAATCCTGGATAGCAATATATGAATTTCGTCAACAAATCCGTGTTTATTTGTATTAGGCGGCCTATAGATAATCAACACATGTATAGGTTTTCTTCCGTCTTGGAATATTTGCCCATGTATCATCTCATAATAATTTGTTGTACTTATGTTGGCAGTAAAATTTAGCATATTATTTACATACAATAGAATCCCTCCCCCTCTCTTAGTTTCTCTTGTATTTATGTATGTTTCATATCCTTCAATATTGAACAAACATAGTTCCTGTTTTTTTATATTAATCTCTGTTAGTGCAATAATATCTAGTTTCTCCTTGCAATTGTTTATTAATACTTGTAGTTGACAAAAATTTTTTTTGAGTGATCTTATGTTTAGGTGTATAATGTTCAAATTATATTCAGAGTGAAATAGTGTTTTTTGCCACCTATCTATACATTCGTATTTATTGTATTCGATATTAGACGATATATGTGATGCTTGATTATCGAATTTTAATGTATAGAATACTCACACTAATTAGCCCGAATTATATTAAACAAAACTTTAGACATGCGATTTGTTTGCCGTGAACATGTTTATGTCGCTTAGTGTACGAATCGATTTGATCTTGTTATCATTTGGATCATCCTTTCTTATCAATATCTTACCGTTTTGTACCCAGATGTATTTAAATGTTGGTTTTAGCTCGTTTTTCGCCGTCCATAGTAGGTTGCGCATATGCTTTGTAAGATCCTCATTTACATAAATTCGCTGCTTGTTTCCACTGCCAAATAATTCATCATTAAAGAGCTGGTGGGACTTTCTTGCTGCTAACCATTTGTCGCGAGCAGTACGCGTAGCCAGAGTGATAACTACTGGTCTTGGCTTTTTCTCACGTTGTGGTTTCTCTGCTTTGTTTTCTTCACCTACCCTCTTTACCTCACAAATCGTGCTGTCGTCTATTCCCAATTTACTGGCAATAACTCTTACTGTATTCTCTAATTTCTCGTTCTGCTGTTCTTCTAAACCAAATATTTCTACATTTTTTTCTTTTGCACGCGTCTCCAAGTACATTATTCTTTCCTCCAGAGCTTTATGACTAGTTTCTAAATGCACATTTTTCTGCTCCAGTGATTTAATCTTTTTATCCGTTTTTGCCTTCTCTTCAATCAGTTCCTGGTATTTCTCGGCATAAAAACTTATGTCTTCAGCCATTGATTCAAGCTTTTTTTTCATATTGAAGACTATTGCAAGCTTCTCATTAACTTCAGCCAACAGTTTTTCGGGTGTCGTTTTAGCTATAGTTGTTCCGGCTCTGGGTGTTGTGCATGTGAGTTTATATTTCTGTAAACGCACCCACGATACAGGAAGAAATTTATAGTGTGGGGCAAAGTTAAAAAAAAAACTCATTTAAGTACTTACTAAAATCCTTCTTTATAATATGATCGTGTTTCAGTATCCACTCCTCCAAAATGTTGATAGCCTGTTCAATCCTTCCAGGTGTCTCCAAATTATGGATCTTCCTAATATCGTAAAGTGCATCTGGAGGCACTTTCAAAAGAATATTTTCTGGTATCGACTCCATATTTTACACCGTTTTTTTTAAACAAAAAAATATATTTAGTTTTTAATTTATCTGACTTTTTACTAACATTTGTCAGGGTCTTTTTAGATTATTTTCAATTGTAATACAATGTGAACAGACTTAGAGCGTCGATGTCCAACTGGATTAGAATATAAAAAAATCTTATTCTTATAACCTGTTCTGTTTTATTATTCTAGCTGTAAAGTAGTTTTGCAAATGTTATGCTCAAGGTGGCGCTTCAATTGTAACCAGCAGAGTTATGTACTAGTTTCTGCCCGCGGCAGCGCCCGCGTGAAAACTGTTTTATTATCCCTTGGGATATTAAAACTGGGATAAAAAGTATATATTCTAATCCAGGTTCTGGTATATCCATATGCTAATTTGCATTTCATCCGTTTAGTAGTTTTACCGTGAAGGATTATATGGATGGATGGATGTCATGAATGAAACACAAGCTTTCACGTTTACAATCACACATCACATCACATCATCAGCCTATTAATGTTCCCACTGCTGGGACCCAGGCCTCCTCTCTGTGAGAGGGAATGGGCCGTAATCCACCACGCGGGCCCAGTGCGGGTTGGTGGATGTCACATGTCTTCGAATTTTAAGTTCTAGGACATGCCGGTTTCCTCACGATGTTTTCCTTCACCGTTTTGAGAGCAGTGGTGATGAAATAATTTACACAAAGTAAAGCGCCTGCCTGGGCTCGAACCCACGACCTACAACTTGTAAGTCGCGGCTGATACCACTGGGCCACCATTGCCTAATCTTCTCCAATTAATTAAGGAGCTTATAATCTAACCGTATAAAAATTGTTTTGGTCGCTCGGTTGGCGCAGTGGTTGAGCGATTGACTGCTGCGCTGCGTGTCGCGGGTTCAATTCCCGCACTGAACCAATATTTGTATGACCTACAGATAGTTGTTCCGGCTCTGACTGTTGTGTATGTGAGTTTATATGTCTGTAAACGCACCCACGATACAGGAAGAAATTTCTAGTGTGGGGCAACGTTTAAAAAAAAAACTCATTGAAGTACTTACTAAAATCCTTCTTTATAATATGATCCTGTTTCAGTATCCACTCCTCCAAAATGTTGATAGCCTGTTCAATCCTTCCAGGTGTCTCCAAATTATGGATCTTCCTAATATCGTAAAGTGCACCTGGAGGCACTTTCAAAAGAATATTTTCTGGTATCGACTCCATATTTTACACCGTTTTTTTTAAACAAAAAAATATATTTAGTTTTTAATTGATCTGACTTTTTACTAACATTTGTCAGGGTCTTTTTAGATTATTTTCAATTGTAATACAATGTGAACAGACTTAGAGCGTCGATGTCCAACTGGATTAGAATATAAAAAAATCTTATTCTTATAACCTGTTCTGTTTTATTATTCTAGCTGTACAGTAGTTTTGCAAATGTTATGCTCAAGGTGGCGCTTCAATTGTAACCAGCAGAGTTATGTACTAGTTTCTGCCCACGGCTACACCCGCGTGAAAACTGTTTTATTATCCCTTGGGATAATAAAACTGGGATAAAAAGTATTTGTTCTAATCCAGGTTGTGGTATATCCATATGCTAATTTGCATTACATCCGTTTAGTAGTTTGTAGTAAACGGATGTAATGCAATAAGTATCCTTTATGTAACTAATTTGAAAAGAATTTAATAATTTATTATTTTGTATGTTGAATTTGTGTGTTTATTGAATTAAATTATTTCACACAAATAGGATATATTTTATTAGTACGTTTATCAATGCCATACATATGTCAGCGCCATCTAGCACCTAAGTGAACAAATAATCAACCAGGGATATATCTGATCAATATTGGGTTTGTCTCAAGGACACCAGATGTCGCTAGTATAACTATGCCATTTATAATTGTTACAAGTTTTACCGTGAAGGATTAACAAAAATTCATGACATCCATCCATCCATATACACAAGCTTTCACGTTTACAATATTAAGTACAATTTATATAACCAATTAGGTCGATGGCTTATATTATATGGAACTAGGTATCCGCTTCTACATCAATCTACACCTTTTTTTTTAACTACTTTTTAATGCGTTTAATCATATTATTATTTTTTCTTTGTTATGGATAGGCTCGCGCTTGACCACTATCTTACCAGACCCTTTATTCATATTCTTTATTGTACACAAAACAAACATACACACAGATAAAGACAGAAAGACAACTTATGTACAAAGGCGAGCTTAACCCATAATTGGGTTCTTTTACGGCAAACCTCAGTGTTATAGCGAAATTTACACAATTAGGATAGTTAACAAAAGCGCACAACAACAAAAAAACTAAATCATTGGACTTTATTCTGAATATCCCATCCAAATACACTCGCGGAGGCACTGTAGTACAGAAGCCTCCGCGAGTGCATCGCCAAATCGACCGACTCTGAGAGGCTCTAGAAATATCATTGTCATTCTTTCAGCAGTAGCGCTTGTCAATCCCACATAATTTTTCATTAAGTTGTTATTTATAAAATAAAATCCAGCTTAAGGTATATCTATATGGTGGCGCGTAGGGCTGATTTAGTGGACTTTATCTACGGTGCGAAGCAAAACGATTGACAAACGCTTGATGATGTGTAATTCGAGTTGCGGGGGTGTTGGACAACCCGAAAATAACTAGGGAAGGAAGCACAAACCTTTTCTGGAGCCGCGTGGTAGCGTCGTCGGGCCACTGAAACACTTCACCAGGGTTCAAGGGCAGCTGGGCTTCACTGTTGATTATAGTCTTATTACATGTGAAAACGCGGTAATTCCAAAGATATCAATATTTTTCCACGGGGGCGACGCCACCATATGCGTACGCGATGCAGTTCAAGTCGGAAGTCATGTCCAAACAAAATGATGGAGAAAATCTTCTTACTCACTCCCGAGGGTGTGCAGAAAAGGGATTGGTATAGGAAATAGCGGACGTCAATGCATGTTGGCGAAATCACTATATATATTAAAAGGATCCTCTATTTCTCCTGGTTAACTATAACTGGAGAAGCTTTGGCTTTAACGATTTAGCTAATTCTTTTTCTGTTGTGCTTGTTATTGTTAGGTGAAGGTTTTTAGATAGAAAAAAAATAAGAAAAATATAGTAGGTAAGTAGGGTAGGGTAGGTAGGTAGGGTAGGGTAGGCAGTTGACGGGAGCGAAGCCGCGGGCACAGCTAGTATACCAATAAAACACCGTAGTTTCACAACATTTTATTATTATTTAAGGTATACCAGAACTACCATCACAGAGGATAATGTTGCAAAATGAATGTTATTTATTTATTTAATAGATACCAAGAAAATAAATTTATGAGTCTTAAAAATATACCAATACCGATAGCCCTAACTACATCAAAAGCCAATAGCAGAGCATTTGTGAATATTAATTTATTTATTCTTACGCAATTTTACTCTATCTGAGGCACTTCAATGTCATGGGGGGTGACCATAAGCTCTTAGGGCGGTATCAATTTGAGATCGAATAAGGGACAGATGTATCTGACTTGTATACATCTGTCACTTACTTGATCTCAAATTGATACTGCTCTAAGAGCTTATGGTCACCCCCCAGGAGCCTTACCTTGACGTGTCAAAACTATCATGGTTCCTCTGTAATATAAAGAAGGCGCTATACAAGTCAAATAGCATTTTTTCTTTTCACAACAGAATCATGATGGCATTGACACATCAAAGTACGAGTCTACTTTACTTAAAACATATTGCAATACTAGTAAATCACAAAATAAAGTCAGTAAATCAGATTATTCATCACATAAAAATTGTTCTATGTTTGTTTAACGTTGCATTAATATGTGCAAGTGACATTTAATTTTGAAGTGATAAGCAACAAATTTATCTGACTGTACATTTTAATATTAATAGCAGTTAAAGTTCATGCCATCATTAAAATAATTGTCTGTTTTGTCCTTGACCGTTAAGTTACTCGTGTTTATTTTAATTTGTATCACAGATTAGTCCACACTCAAACATCTGAAGGATCCAGGCATACCCATGTATTCTTCGTTAAATTTTCCTAAATGTCTTTTTGTTTCATCAGAGCAAGCTTTGCTCATCATTTTCATATATTCCACATGTTTCGCTGAACTTAATTCTTGCACTGTGTCCGCTGTAACGAAGAATATTTTTTTACTAATTATAATTTTAAACCAATACACTGACTATACCACCTGTAGGGTACTAATTTAGAAACTGGGTCAGCCTTCATTAACCTTGTAATTTTCCCACCTACACTACACAGATATCCTCTCTGTGAGAGAGGGAATGGGCCTTAATCCACCATGTGGGCCTAGTGTGGGTTGGTGGATAACACATATCTTCGAACTTTTGGTTCTTTGCTCACTACGTTTTCCTTCACCGTTTTTAGAGCAGTGGTGAAGAAGTAATTTGCCCAAAGTAAAGCGCCTGTCTGGGTTCGAACTCACGACCTACAACTTGTAAGTCTCGACCGTTACCAACACCACCGTTAGTTCTAAATGAAATTAAAAGTGGTTTATTAATTACTAGCTTCTACCCGCGGCTTCGCCCGCGTTTAAAATTAAAAAAAATGCTCCGATCACTACCAAACTTTACAGGATTATCCGCTGGGTCAATCTAAAGATTGTCTGAGAATTTCATTAAAATCGGTCCAGCCGTTTCGGAGTCTATAGGATAACTTACCATGCAGTGAGTCAACAGATCTCTGTTTTCCCCCGTAGTCCACCGGCAGCAAATCTTTGGGTACTGCTTTATGTAAATCTTCTAAGGTTCGTTGGACATGTATTCTGTTACCAATCTTCTCGCTAACAAATTGCTTGACAAGGTTAATGAGCATTTCTATAGCTTTCGATTCTGTAATCATGTGAATGCTTCTCAATCTAGCTCCGTAGCCTTCCTGTAAAAGAGGTTTATATATTTAATTTTTAGTAGGTACAATCTGACGTCGGGAGTTGTAGTGGAGAGCGGCTCATAAAGGCTATCTGTCTTGATTTGTGATATTTTTCAGTTCGGTTGAGTGCGTACTTGCATAGTACTCGAAACTGGCGTGCGTGTATAATCAAAATGAATGAACGTCAACAAAGCAGTATAAAGATGGTAAAGGTGTGAGGTGATGTATTGTGCATACTTTACGCTCAAAGACGTAAAACGATAATTGAGCGATAATAGGTAAGAACGCGCTGTTACTCCCCTCAAACGGCCACAACGCGAAGTGGTATGATTGAATAATGCCATGTTCCCAACAGTGTACATAATTATAATTATTAGAATTTGAAATCACGGCGAATGAAATGGTGTTGACGAGAAATTACAAGTTTTGCGTCATAAGTGTCATTTTCGTGATTTTTAGGGTCACTAATAACAAAAGGTCAAAACCGAAATCCCTGATGGCACCGACAGAATTTTGCCAAACTTTAGATGTAGGTGTCATTCTTGGTTTTTGGGTCGCCTGGAACGAATATGGGTTCAAAGCCAAAATTCAAAACGGTGCCGACGAAAATTTGCAAATCTGTAGATTGTATATTTTGTCTAGCTAGTAATTCGAAATGAAATAATTGATTCCGCAAGTGCATTATAAAGGATAAGTAATATTTTAAAAGGAACATTGTATTAAATTATTGCAAATTTTTCAAATCAATGTTGACATCCCCTATTAAGTACAAATCTGGACGTTTGTAGGTGTTCTTACACAATAACTCTTTCAATTCTTTGTTAAACGAGTGCTTACTATCTTTACGAGGTCTACTCATCTCACTGTGCAAATTGATGTCGTGTAGTGATATGATGTGGTCAAGTGTCCAATTATGTATGCGCAGTGTTTTAGTGATACATAATTTATGATTCGAAAGTGGTTGGTACGTTTATCATACATCACAATGCCACTACGTTTACGCAGCCCTTACGTTGTTCCCGCAGGGTATAATTCATACCCGTTTATATTGAAGAATTGAATGAGAATACTGTTTTTAGAAATACCTATCTCTGTTGAAATAATAACGTCAACATTAATTTTGGTAGAATCAATGAATTGAAGAAGTAAAGATTTTTTTTTAAATATTCGAGCGTTTAACATGAACAATATTTGTGTTTGTTTACAACTTGGAAGATGATTACTAAACTCGTTGATGGTTGAACACTCAAAAAATTCGGATATTTTCGGTGAATAAGTTGACGTGATTACTGAGTCTAACTACTATCGACAATTACTTTCCTGAACCGCCATTTTAGCTGTGTCACCAATGTTCCTAATGACAATCGATTTGTCGTTTTCGATTTTAGAATAGAATAGAATAACATTTATTTGCATTAAAACATGGTATAGAAGATGGTAAAAAATTAAATACAGAGCATACATGTTTTTGCTTAAAAACTCTTTTACACTATAAAAACTTATAGTGTAAAAGAGTTTTTTGACAAAAAAATTTAATGACTATTGTATACACGAAAAATTTGCACGCTTATGATGTTAAGCAAAAACATGTATGCTCTGTATTTAATTTTGTACCATCTTCTATACCATGTTTTTATGTAATATTCTGCCATTCCAGAACCATATTATTTTGTTTAGCTTGCCATAGTAGGGATTTATTCGCTTTGGTAAGAGCGTATCGAAACAAAACTTTTGACTTGGCCAATTCAGGACTGACCTCAGAGCCACAATATCTTGAACAATAATTGATTCCTTCCACGCTGTACGTTTCAACTCATCCACCTGCTCCTCATATTGTAACATCACCTGAATAACTCCTTCTTTACCATTCATGCCTTTAAGTCATTTAAACATTGTAAATTGGCGTTTCTCGATGTTAAGCTTTGAAGCTATTTAGTATAGGTTCTGGTTCACATTATCAGGAATGCCAGAGATCTCCAGTATATTGGCCAGTTTGACCAGACTGCGGGATGATAATGTTTTTCGAGCGTATGTATGTACCTATGTCCATTTCTATAACACGCTCTACAGCCCAAACAGCTTGATGGATTATGGCATATGAGGTGTTGTAGGATTTGTCTCAATTGTGGAAGTGACATAGTTTTTTTTTTTTTTAAATAGCAGCCCCCCTAAAAATAGGGTGTGATACAATTTTTTTAATTCTTATTATAACAATATGTGTATCAAATGAAAGTTACTCAATAGGCCATTCCAAAAATATAGAATATACTGTAACACTTTTGTGTTCCTATTTTGGCACAAATTCAAGATAAGCGTAACTTTGATTACAAAATTACCACATTACCTATTTGGAGAACTCGTTCATTACTACAACTAAAAAGTCTGAAATTAACTAGCTGTAAAGAGAAAAACAAGTACTACCTATAGTAGTACTTGTTTTTCAGTTAGTTGAGCAAGAAAAACAAATTTTTATTTAGAAAAATAAAACTCATAATATTTAATGTTTAGATTAAATATTGTAAACATTAAATATTATGAGTTTTTTTTTCTAAATAAAAAATTGTTTTTCTTGCTCAACGTTTCTGATGCATCAATTTTTTATTTCGAGTGTGTTGGTTAGTGAGGTGTTTTTCTTCTACTAGTCTTTAACTTTCTCCATAATAATTTTCAGTGTAGAATTTATAGCATTCATTCTTATGCAAGATTTGCTAAGCGACTCATTCACAAATGGCCAGTTCATTCTTCACTGCTTTCTTAACCTCAATTGAAATATTACGTAGTTAGCAATTTATTCACCGCAACACTGTTCATCATCCACATTTTCACCATCTGCCGGAATTACGAAGGATTTGCGATGAGGAGACTCCTTGTGACTTTTTTTGCATGTCCACTCCAGGTTTTCTGCATTCCAGTGCCAACAACAGCTTAGAAGATAATACTGTGCATAGTTGATTTCCCGCCTGTTGGATTTTGGAGTGCCGCCAAAAATAGTCCGCCTATTGGAGAGGATTTACAGGAAATATTCCTGCAAGGTGACTCACGAGGGCCTCATTTCGGAGGACATCGCAGTGTATGCTGGTGTCCGCCAGGGATGTCTTCTTTCGCCCCTCCTTTTTATAATCGTCCTCGACGGAATCATGCTGCGCATTCACGATAGCAGACGTCGCGGGATAAAGTGGGGATTGACTAACGTCTTGGAGGACATGGACTATGCGGATGATCTATGCCTGCTGAGTCATACACACGCTGACATGCAAGCGAAACTGAATGACCTGCGCCAGGAGGCGCCGAAAACTGGGCTCAAAATTAGCATCCGGAAGACCCAGGAGATGCGTACAGGTGTGAGGAATTCTTCGCCGATATTAATCGGCACTGAGGGTGTGGAACGCGTCCACAAATTCACGTATCTCGGGAGCGTCGTGTCAGAGACTGGAGGAACTGATGAGGATATCACTTCACGGATCGCCAAAGCGCGAGCTACCTTCGCACGGCTGAGACCTGTGTGGCAATCACGGAAACTGACCCGAATGGTTAAACTCAAAATCTTCGGGTCCAATGTCAAATCCGTGCTGCTCTACGGGTGCGAAACGTGGAAGGTAACAAAGGAGATCTCACGCCAAATCCAGGTCTTCGTCAACCGATGTCTTCATCGCATCCTCGGAATTTACTGGCCCGAGATCATCTCTAATGTAGAGCTGTTGGAGGGATGCCATGAGACCCCGATCGACCGCCAGATCAAGCGGCGTAAATGGTGTTGGATTGGTCACACGCTCCGGAGGGATTCCAATCACATTCCTAAACAGGCCTTGGATTGGAATCCTCAAGGAAAAAGGAAGCGAGGCCGTCCCCGTCAAACCTGGCGACGCACCGTTTTGGCTGAAGCGACGAGTATCGGAATGACGTGGAGCGAGGTGAAGCGCGAAGCTCAAGACCGGTCTTGGTGGAAAATTACTGTGGAAGCCCTCTGCCCCAGCTAGGGGCCATAGGATCTTAAGTCATAGTTGATTTGCGTGAACAATTTTGCCACATCTGTTGCACTCAAAACCAGGTGTTTTTTTTTAGGGTTATCAAAAATTTTCTCATTTGGTCATTTTCCCGTGTTAATATTTAACACTGGGGGTAGATGGTTAAATAATAATTGCTTGTCTACGAGTACTATGACTTCTCCGTGCGACTGCTCGCGAATGAATGTATAAGTAGTTAAATACTCACAATTAATATTGTTACCAGCTGCTGTAGTTCCACAGTGTCCATTTTTGTAAGAACGTCAAACAAATTCATCTGCCTGCAGTCGTAAATTATTATGTAACCGTCCAAATAATCATGTGCTTTTAAGTATTCAGCAAACTGAAAAAATATGTTTTAGTTTTTATAAATGAAATAATCAACCCACAACTATTTCAAATTCTCAGCAGAATTGCATTTTTATATATAAAAGTATTATAAATGTCACTAGACAATACATGTTAAAGTCTGGAAGCGTATATGTTTTTCATTAATTTTTATTAAAAAAAAGTTTTAAAAAGGGTAAATACCCGTTCTTTTTCTTATAAGATTACCTTTACACATAAAAAATAGGAAGTGTGACCAATATTTTTATGATGAATTTTGACAAATTGTTGTTTTGTAAATCATTTTGATACTAATCTGTATATGACAGTAACTGTTGCCAAAAAAAAAACAAATGCCTAAAAAAATTAACTACGACTTTGAAAAGCATGGACAAGTAATCAGGTACAGTGAAACAGTCTAAAGCAAAGAAAAAAAACTTACGACTATGACGAGCTGGAAATACTGCGTAATGACTTCTTTTGTCAATTCGTTGTTGTTAACTTGAACCATTAATATTCTGTAGAAGTCTTCAGTTAAAATCGGCAATGGGAACACCTTACTGCAAAATATCGTATAGCCGTTTAAAGAAACATACATTATAATGTATTTTTTGCCGTTGAAATATACACGCACGTAATATTAAATATTTTTAAAATGGTTAATACGCTCCCACTGCTGAGACACAGCCCTCACCAAGGCGTTTCGATGCTACAAAGTTAGGTTTGCGTGTTTTTTTAACCCTTTCAACATTTTTGCTATAATTTTCAGAGTTTTATGGGTCACGTCGATGGTAATAAACGCATAAATTATTCCTTTTTCTTTTTAGTGTTCTAAATATCAGACAAACAACCTTTTAATGCTTCCACTGCTAGGACACAGGCCTCTTCTCTGAGAGAGGGAGTGGGCCGTAATCCACCACGCGGGCCCATTGTGGGTTTGTAAATATCACATAATATCTTCGATATTTTTATTATTAGACATGTCGGTGAGGAATCACTATGTTTTCTTTCACAGTTTTGAGAGCAGGAGTTATGATATAAATTACACAAAGAAATGCGCCTGGCTGGGTACGTACTCACGCCCTTGGGCTCGTAAGTCGGAGCCATAACGACTCTCCACCACTGCTCATGTTCATTCATAGGTATAATGATATGTATAATGATTGGTATGACCGAATCGCTAGAATCAGGTATTTTATTTTGGTGCGTCCTATATTTGACACTAACATTCGTAAACTAACACATTTATTTTTTAATTTAATTTTTTAATCCTACCTATCTACCTGTATAATAGATACTCTAATTTTTTTTTTATTTATTCGTGATGGGTTTGCTCTAGGTCAGAGGTGACAGAGACAAAGTCGACGATGGAGTGAGCTTATCCAGAAAAAGCCTGTTCACTCTAACTTTGAAGAGATTCGGGCTGTATGCGTTCGGAAACACAGACGCAGGCAGTAAGTTCAACTCTTTTGCTGTGCGCATTATGAAGGATGTTTGGAAGCGCTTGGTGCGAATTGGTGGAATAGCAACTAGGTGAGGATGGTAACTTGCAGTGCGTCTAGATGTCCGATGGTAGAAGGGGGCCGGTGGGATGAGTGTGATGATGATTTACTACTATAGCACATAGCATATTTCTTTCTTTCACACATTACGTCACTTTTTTATTTTATTTTATTCGTGTGTTTGTGCTGTGTACAATTTTCTTTCTTTCTTTTATTGGACAAACCATAGACGAGTACAATAAGACTGTCCATAAAGTGGAACTAATATTTAGTAGAAGCATTTTGCGACAAGTGCACAATTTATTCTGAACAAAAAAAGTCCCGAAAGTTGAACGACTAGTTTGCCAAGGGTTTTGGAGGTCAGTAAGGCAATCACTTTATGTCAAATACTGGTATTTAGCTGCATCCAGGACTGCAAACTAGCCCCAGCGTAGTTACGAATATATTTAGACAGGTGATAATGCAAACTAGTTTGCATATTTTTTTTATTCTGATCTGATTGCTCCAAAGACGTCATTTTTACCAGACTGCTAAAGGAGGGTTATATTTTTTGCGGTCTGCTCTGTTAAAGTCGCTATTCTCTGCAATATTACTTATATAATTATGGACTACTAAACTTGTTTCTCCTTTTTAGTTTTTTTCAAGTTTATTGATAATAATGTTAAAATTACATTTTATGTCTTAAATCTAGAAAACTTGGGTTGAGCATTTCGTAATATTACCTACCCAAATTTGAATATATCTGGTAGATCTATCTTGAGATTGGTCTTCGAAAATAACTTTGGTATCAGCGTCCTCATCGTGCACAATCGGTCTATCTGCTTTTTTGCCTTTTCTACGGAACCTTTGCTGCATATCAACGTTGTCTCCAGGTATCGCTTGCCTGAAAAAGTGAAATTTATTCTTTTAATTCATCGATAGTTATTATGTTCTTATATATCGACTACTAGTACATAACAGTGCCTGCCGCCTGAATGTTAATGTCAAATTATTCCACAGGATCTACCGGGATGGAAAAAAATCATTTTGTTACATGTTAATTGAAGTCGGCGCAACACGGTTTCTTCTTCCATTCAATCTTGTCAACCGTTAACACCGCCACTATCTCCCAACTGACTAACACTGACTCCCTTTTCTTTCATATTACTCCTGAGACCAATCTTGTTGGGATAGATTAGGACATCCTAATCTAGATTATAAATATTTTACCCATGTGCTAAGGCTTTACCTAATTTAATTTAATCGATGTGGCAAATACAATTTTAATGTAAGAAAACATAATTAAATAAGTAGGTTAGTACATAAAGGGACATTTAATAATAATAATTTTTAATTGGAACAAAAACACAGTCTACTAATTGAATTGTGTGCGTAGCTGCATTAGTTTGAAACTGTCTCGCAGCTATTGTCGTCTATCTGATTATTACACAACTGTACATAATTGATTTTTTGACTGATAGGTACATCATCGTCATATCAGCTGAAAGACGTCCACTGCTGGACATAGGTCTCTCCCAAGTGTCACCACATTGATCGGTCCCATGCGTCTCGCATCCAGTGGATTTTCGCAACCTTCACCAAGTCATCGGTCCTACTGGTGGGAGGTCTTCAAACGAGCATAGCCATCTCCGTTGCCTTTTGGGTGACTGTAGGCTTTCTGATGAGGCCCATTGTGAACGACCACATGTCAGAGCCAAATGTCATCACTGGCAACACACACTAGTCATAGACTTTCGTCTTGAGACATTGGGTAAGTTGGACTAGAAGATACCGCGCAACTTCCCGAACGCTGCCCAGCCGAGTCGGTTTCGACGGTTTCCCTCTTTCTCGAAGTTAGCCCTACCCAGCTGGATCTTTTGTCCCAGGTAGACATAGTCGTCCACAACTTCGAGTGTAGAGTCTCCGACCTTGATAGGAGTGGGTGGGACTGATAGATTGGAAAGTGGCAACTATTCCAAAAGTTATCACTTCTACCTGGATGAAGATGTAGAAAGCAGTGTGTAAATCCAGGTTTTAAACTTTATGTGTGCCAAAGTTACAGTTTTTGCGTAAAAGAGTAACAAATCTCCATCCATCGAAACTCACAAACTTATACAATTATTATATGTAGAAGGAAAGAACAAGCTACATAGCAACATACAAACAAACGAGTTTAATCAGATATAAAAAAATATCTTAGTTAAACACGTTTAAGTACTTACTGAACATACATGACATCACGCCTGAAGTCACATATTTCGAACCCTCATATTTCGCTAGTTACGTTTTCATCCGATGTAAGGGCGAGCCTATTGTCATCAACCGGCCACAAGTTCAGACTCCAGTCATTACTAAAAAGCCCAATAAAACTTTGCCTGACCTGTGAATCGAACCTAGGACCCTCAATCTCAGTAGTAGCACTTCCAACCACTAGACCAACGAGGCAGTTACTACTTAAGCACTTATCTATTACCTCTATTATACTACTTAACTATTTAAGTACTTACTAAAATCCTTCTTTATAATATGATCCTGTTTCAGTATCCACTCCTCCAAAATGTTGATAGCCTGTTCAATCCGTCCAGGTTTCTCCAAATTATAGATCTTCCTAATATCGTAAGGTGCACGCGAAGGCACTTTCAAAAGAATATTTTCTGCTATCGACTCCATGCCTTTTTTACAACGTTATTTTTATCCTTCAAAAAAGAAACTAAACTTTTGGTTCCTAATTTATCTAATTTTTGACGAACACTTGTCAAGTATTTTATTACAATGTAGTTTGTAATGTAAAAAGCGTGAACAGACTTGGCGTTCCGATTTTCAACTGGATTAGAACGTAATCGATTCTATCCTTATATGTATAAAACTTGTTAACATTCCATTACAGCACTGTTTGTGTACAATCATCGGCAAAATTGTACAACGATTCTTGAAAGGTTCACATTTTTTTTTATCTTAGGCTAGCATGTGCCCGTGGCTTCGCCCGCGTAAAAAGTGTTTATCATCCCAAGGGAATACAAAATCCTATGTCCTTCCCGGGGTCTCAAACTATCTCCATGCAAAATTACATCTAAATCGGTTCAGTAGATCCCCCCCCTACAACCTTAACCATATTATATTATATTATATTATATTATATTATATTATATTATATTATATTATATTATATTATATTATATTATATTATATTATATTATATTATATTATATTATATTATATTATATTATATTATATTATATTATATTATATTATATTATATTATATTATATTATATTATATTATATTATATTATATTATATTATCTTATATTATATTATATTATATTATATTATATTACATTATATTATATTATATATCGCATCAAGGCTGGCCGATAGATGCAAACCATCGGGAAGTCAGGATGTATTCCCTTAGGTTAAGACATCGTGTGTGGGCAGGTAGGTGGGTCAATCGTGAAAATGAAATCACACAAATTATTCGATACACTGATTATATTCAAATAGACACAAGTTACATTCTTGCTTACTAATATTACGGATCGGCACTGATTCTACGACGTCTTAGTTCTACGGCTGTCAGTACTAAACTGCCCTATTCTGGCGTCCCCACTACGCAAGTGGTTAGATAAAGCGCACCAATGCGTAGTTGTTCTTACTTTGCTGCCTGATGGCGTGCTTGCGATTTGTTTTAAAGTCCGTGCTATTGACTAAACCCGACACGGCCATCCTGCGAGACAGGCGTCCTCGTCTGTTCCTCATTGTCAGGTTTTAACAGTGTATCGAATCATGTGGAAATCCTCAATGGATGTCCTCAGCCCTTGGGGAAAGCTGAGGGGTCTGTAAGACTCCTACTGACTAAAACCACATGGTGTTCTCTAGGCCGTAATTCCTCTTGAGAGACGAGCGTGGAACACACACGTCGCCTTCTCGGGCCTCTCTCAGGTGACAGATCCCCAAATCTATCACCCGCAGGCATCATCTTCTTGTCCTTGCTCCATGCCGTCTCGTGGTCACCTCGTGTTGCACCACACGTCGTCTTAGTCCATTCCATCCCGGCAATCTCCCATCATACAAGGGATGTTTTTCTGAAAAATACTTTTTTTTTCAGAAAAATAGAGTGTTTGCTCGTCCAATCCTGACTCATATTCTACAGTGAGGAAACATTTGAAACAATCAAACATGATCATTTAAATCTCTATTGCCAACTTAAACAAAATAGCAATTTAATCATCGATTTGGTACCTAAAAGTACCTAGTCTTCGTGATTACAAAGTCTAAGTTCCACTGATAGTCATTAATCTCAAATTAAATCAAGCAAAAGAAACCAACAGGTATCTTATTCACGATATTTAGCTATCTCATAGCTCTTCTAGCTATCTCATAACTCTCCTAGCTATCTCAATACAGCTCTCTTAGCAATCACAATTGCTCTACTCGCACATCCCCATGATGTCCAGTCAACTCAACTTTCTGAACTCAGAACCTGTTCACACAGAGATTTAGTCTGTCATATGTTACGTCAATTCATTATCTAATTCATCTACAATCTCAATTGGTACTTGAGCTTTGTGTGTCTTACCAACACGATCTACGCATAGTAATCAAAATTAGAAAACCAAAATAATTTTAATTTTCGAAATGAGGGCTTGACGATTCGAACGTCATCAACATTAACATGGTGATCTCACCTGTCGCGTGAGCTTACTTTCTTTTATCCTCATAACTCAATAGGAACTAGGTTCCTAACACAAACATGAATTTTCACACCAGACAGTGTCACACAGACTTACAGGTGCCATACAGGTCTACCGTTGCCATAAAGGCCAACAGTTTCCACACAGGCCAACAGTTGCCACAGGCCAACAGTTGCCACTCAGGCTCATAGTTGCAAGTCAGGCTCATGGTTTCCACTCAGGCTCTCAGTTGCCACACAACGCTCGGCTACTCCGGACCAAACTAAATTATTGGGTTCGTGAAAATAGGGAAATTTGAGAACTCTACTCTTTAACTAAATCATTACCCTGGGCCGTGTACCACTAATCGCCCCAAAAAAACTTTAAAACTCTACTGCAGCAACAACTGCCAAGCTTACAGAAACCCTCGAGTAAAACATCTAACGCCACGGCTATCTAGCCGACCAGCAATTGTAATGCTCTCACACAAATGTCTCTCTAGACCCTGACCTCCGCCAGAATACACTGGTACGGTCAAACATATTACGTTCGATAGACTGAATTACTCGACACCTTAAGCTTGCTCATCATCATCAAATCCTTTTGACATCAACATCGACTGGTACTCGTACATAACCCCCTGGCATCTTCCTTAACCTACAGTGTGCATACTTGTAGGTTCTAAGCGTACCTATTTAAAGCTTTCGGTGTATAACGATCACCGTCCTGTCAATCACACTATTCACACAAAAACACTCCATTAGATAAAGGTCCGACGATCAACAAGTTCAACAACTAAACAAAGTACTTGTAACAATGCTGTTACGGTTTGTAACAATTCATAGGCAATGTGTACTCAACTCATGAAACTTTCATTGTGATTTGTGCACCAACACAAACCAGAATCGTATCTACCAACGATTCTTGACATATCTGCCTCCACATATGCTACAACACATGAGGGGCTCTGTGCACCAACACAGACAAGAATCGCACCAACGATTCTTAAAATCTAGCGAATATGTTCTACAACACATGAATCTCTCTGTGCACTAACACAGACAGAAATCGCACCGACGATTCCTTGTAGACCCATCGCCACATGTTACTCATGAGGTGCGGTCTAAAGTTTCGAGTATGAGTGTACAAGCCATTCTTAATCAGATTTAGTTTCATTATCAGCGTCATCAATAATGACGTCTAATTCATAAGGAACTTGGTGATCGGGGATCCTTCTCAGATGAATCTCACTACATACCGTCTGTTATTAAGAGAGGATCAATTAAGCCTGATAATATTTGCGTCTCAATAGCTCTTGTGAAGGAGCTTTACGATTAAACTCTGATCAATATCTTTAAAATCAAATATCAACAATAACCATTTACTATCGCTTACTAACTCAGTTTTCATGTAAGGAAACCGATCGCG
The DNA here is from genome assembly GCA_948252205.1 of Orthosia incerta. Lineage (NCBI taxonomy): Eukaryota > Metazoa > Arthropoda > Insecta > Lepidoptera > Noctuidae > Orthosia > Orthosia incerta. The sequence continues at coordinate 25,245,221 of OX411756.1, read as the reverse complement.
AGATCTACTCTGGTATCATAATATTACTTTGAAAGTAAGCAAGTGAATTCAGATCTGAAGACGGTGGTTGTAAACCGTTACGCAACATAAGATCTATTCTGAGTACACGTAAATGACCAGTACCGTTACTAACTCGATACAATTGCCTTCACCCAACGACTTTACTAACTCGCTTTGCCAGTCATTTTGGATATCTCATCTTCTCCATATGGGATATCTCATCCTAAAGTTCGTACTGAATCAAATGTCGAAATTATTACCAACAATAGGAGACTCATTAAAAACTTGCTTTTTACTAAGTGTGTCTTAATTACCTAGTGATAGTGCTAGATATAACCACTACCAATTCAGTGGACAAACATGAACACTCTTAAAACTCGAACTAGTATCTCTTCACTAGGAAACATTCGACCTCACTATCGAAATAACATGGAAGCGACTCACCGAGTATTCCATTCCAAACATGCGCGCGCTCGTAAAGTTCGGCTACCACCTGCGTACTGCTAGCCTGCCGTCGGTCTCAACCTCTCAGATGTTGACAGTCGACCTTCGCATTCAGCATTTGAACCGATAGCCTGTGCTGCAGGCTATGTTGAGGCTCCACTGCGACGCAATTTGTTATCTGAAACATGAAAAACACTACAAGAGTACATGTTCACACAGTTGTCTTAACCACAGCAAAATGGGTTATTGTGGACACCGAATGTGAGAGCAGAGCCTCTGTCTAAAACATGAACCACACATTACAGTGTTCCAAGTGTCCAGGTAGGTATATGGACTTTATTGAATCCAATGAATGCCATAGCATTTTAAGTCGCAATTTCTAGGCCTGGTAGGGTTTACCACCTTTTAGACAGTCTGGCCCTCCGACGACCACAAAAGAAGAATACCATGCTTCTTCTCAAACTTAGTTAATTCTCACTACATAAAACTATCACTCTACAAAAGTAATCAAAATATTTCATTTGGAATTATCATAATTTCCAGACTGAAGCGTAAGGTAGGTACGTCACTGTCACCACATCTTTCTAACTTCCAAACAATGATAGTCTGCCAAGGCCAGTCAAGGGTTATTGGCAGTGATAGTAGAATAGTAACTCTTCAATAACACCAAAACTTGACTATCGATTGTAACTAAAGTTAAATTATGACCCGACAGGGGCCATCTCGACAAATCCACTGACTGCCATACCGTACACAAAACCAGAATTTTGAATAATAAACACTCTTGGCCATAGTCATAACAAAATGAAAACGACTCACCAGATTGCCATAAAGATCAGTGTGTATGGATCTTTTCACACGTCCACACGCTCCTCCTTGACCTTTCCAGCTCCTTGGTTGTTACTAGCCTCCTCGCTGCTTCACCCCGGACTGGTTTTTCATTATTCAAGACTGAGGGTAGTCGCAGAAACGAACCACAACTGTTTCCATCTGACACCGCGATTTTTTTGCAAGAATGTAACCGCCATTTTCACTAGCATTGTTTTTACGTGTGATCTCATTAGCACGATCGAATCCCAATTCTGATGTCGCATCAAGGCTGGCCGATAGATGCAAATCATCGGGAAGTCAGGATGTATTCCCTTAGGTTAAGACATCGTGTGTGGGCAGGTAGGTGGGTCAATCGTGAAAATGAAAGCACACAAATTATTCGATACACTGAGTATATTCAAATAGACACAAGTTACATTCTTGCTTACTAATATTACGGATCGACACTGATTCTACGACGTCTTAGCTCTACGGCTGTCAGTACTAAACTGCCCTATTCTGCCGTCCCCACTACGCAAGCGGTTAGATAAAGCGCACCAATGCGTAGTTGTTCTTGCTTTGCCGCCTGATGGCGTGCTTGCGATTTGTTTTAAAGTCCGTACTATTGACTAAACCCGACATATGTTATATAATATAATATTATATTATATTATATTATATTATATTATATTATATTATATTATATTATATTATATTATATTATATTATATTATATTATATTATATTATATTATATTATATTATATTATATTATATTATATTATATTATATTATATTATATTATATTATATTATATTATATTATATTATATTATATTATATTACATCTACATTTGTTTTGTAAAAGAGAGCTGTCAGAGTCATTTATAAATCAGGTCACCGCGAATCTCTTAGGGAGTTCCCTTTGAGACATTTTATTAGTTAATTATTTCAAAGAATTAGTCGAGTTTCAAAGAGCGAGCGAAACAAGCTCGGGAATTTAGGGTACTTTAGACCCTGCAGACAGAAATAGGAGCCCCGCCCCGAAGCCCCATAGGCAATTTTTTTTTCACGTCGCTGTTTTAAACATTTGTTTTCGCCCACTGTTTCTCTCTCCCTTAGTATTTTGTTATGCGTTTAAAAATAAATATTTCGAACAAATGTTATTTCGGCTATTTAAAAAGATTAATATTTTAGCACTTCCTTGCCAATTCATTCATGAAAATATTATGTGTGTCAGGCAAATCTATAACTCTGTTGATAGACATAATGTGAAACTAGAGATAAAGATAAATAAGTTCAAGCATTTTATAGACGCACATCATACACGGGGAACTGTCAACTAAATGTTAAAATAAAATACCTTGTGATATATTTAAGTGAAAGAAAGTTAATGTTAAATATACACTTTGTTAATAAGTATTTATGGTAAAATATAGAATTTTAATATTCAAAATAACAATGGTTGAAGCATGCTAGTCCTACTCTAAAAGACGATCTGTAGTGTAGACAAGATGACAAACTGATTGATTTATATATTTACTTTATAATTGTATTGTTTCTTTTCAAATTACTCTGACACTGTATCCATTGTTGTTGACCTAACAATTACCTATGGTTGCAACAATTATAAGTATACTAGCACTCGACTCCTTTTGTATTTTCTGGGGGTAATTTTAAAAAAATAATGATGCCAATTTATTATTTGCCCAAGAAATAATATTATTTTACAAATATTTATTTGTAAAATAATGTTATTTCTTGGCCCTTTTAACCTCTTTAAAGGTTTATTTTCCAAAAAGCCGTCCTTAGCCCTTACATCATAAAAATAAGCTATGTGCAGTAAAATACTTCAAAAATCTTGATCACAACCTAAATACTATTTTGGGGATAGTTCAGAAAAACTAATAACAGTCTTCATTATTTATTAAGGTGAGTCACATCACACATCACATCATCAGCCTATTAATGTTCCCACTGCTGGGACACAGGCCTCCTCTCTGTGAGAGGGAATGGGCCGTTATCCACCACGCGGGCACAGTGCGGGTTGGTGGATGTCACATGTCTTCGAATTTTTGGTTCTAGGACATGCCGGTATCCTCACGATGTTTTCCTCCACCGTTTTGAGAGCAGTGTTGATGAAATAATTTACACAAAGTAAAGCGCCTGCCTGGACTCGAAACCACGACCTACAACTTGTAAGTCGCGGCCGATACCACTGGGCCACCACTGCTCTCAAGATTAAGTTTAGTGTTTGTGCCTAATTTCAAGTTTATTAACCCAAGATCTTCAACACTCCCTAAATCATCTTTTCGGGGTAGTTTCGAAAAACTAATACTGACATCCTTTATTATTCACTTAGGTTAGTATTTGTGCCATGTTTCAAATTTATTAGCCCAAGAAATAAAATTTGCTATACAAACTTTAATATCCCTTGAATCGTCTTTTGGGGGTAGTTCCGAAAAACTAATGTTACCTTTATTATTTTGCCCAAGGAATTAAACTTCTCATTCAAACAAATATCTCTCGTTTGCTCCCCTACATCTTAAAAATAAGCCTTGTACAGTAAAATTCTTCAAACATCTGTAAAACCCCCCCTCCCCTAAATCGTGTTTTAGGATTAGTTTTGAAAAACTTGTAATGACAACCTTAACTATTTGCTGTTAGTTTTTATGCCAAGTTTCAAATATATAAGCCCAACAAATTGCCACCTTTAACCCTCGTAGGGGTAGAATTTCCGGTACTCAATAAACTCATTGTTTTTTTATTTTTCAAGAGCGTTAACCTACAATTTCATATTTTTTACCTACCAAACCGAAAAAAAATCATATAAAGTTTCAACCCCTATTTTATCCCCTTAGGGGTAGAATTTCCAAAAACTAATAAATACATAATTTATTTTTACCTAATTAAATTTCACGTGTCTAACTTATAAACAAACTGTAGAAATTACGTACAAACTTCCAACCCCCATTTTACCACTTTTGGGGAGGAATTTCCTAAAATCCCTTCTTAGTGCTCACTTATGTCACTTGAGAAACCTGCTTGCCAAATTGCTTCTAGTTCTAGCGGTTTTGGCTGTACGTTGATCGATCAGTCAGTCAGTCAGTTCCTTCTTTTATATATATAGATAGATAATTTTACCTTGTGAACTAACTTCTGCCAGCAGCTACGACCGCGTAAAAGTCGAAAATTATCCCGTGGGAACATATTTATTTACATGGGAATATATATTATTTACATAACCCACGCTCGTTTTTTAATAACCCCTATTATATGACCATTGCATAAACTACTATTATAGGTTCTAACACCACCCCTTACACTCTATGTGAAGTACTACTAATACTAATTCAATATTTTCAATGCACTACGAGGAACTAAGCATATATAAATCTTTTACAATATGTTCATACTTTTCAGAACCTAAAGGCTTTGTCAAAATATCTGACAACATGTCACTTGTACATTCGTACTGAATGGCTATCACACCGTTTTCAAAAATTTCGCGAATGAAGTGATGCTTAACGTCTATATGCTTAGTTCTGGCATGAAACATATGGTTTTCAGACAAATTTATGGTGGACTGATTATCATTGTAAACGACAATCTTCACATCGAGCATCAAACATTCTGATATCAACGCCTTGATGAACAATGCCTCTTTACACGCATCTGACAGAGCCATGTATTCAGCTTCGGTGCTGGAAAGAGCCACCGTGCGCTGTTTACGGCTTTCCCAGGCAACTATAGAATTGCCTTACTTAAATATGTAGCCGGTGTAAGACCGTCTGTCAACTACACTGATCGCCCAGTCCGCGTCCGCTGAACCTGTCACATTCAACCCGCTCTTTTCATACGTTATGCCGTAGTTCATTTTACCCTTGAGATACCGTAGCACTCGCTTCGCCGCCTTCCAGTGAGCTTCCGAGTAGCAATCATTGAACTGACTAAGCATAATCACAGCATGCGCGATGTCAGGACCCGTACACACCGCGATATACATCAGGCAACCGATCAAGTTACTGTATTCATACTGCCCTTTCTTTACAGCCTTTTCTAGTTTTTTACCAATTTCCATAGGCGTCTTAGCAGGTTTACAATCTGTCATCTTAAACCTTCCCAAAACTTTCGCTATGTAACAAGATTGGTCTTTATGAATTTTGCCATCTTTACGGTATTCCTAATACACTTCTCCTTCATATCGAACTTTTTCATTAAATCTTCTTTTACCGCCCTTTTCTCAGTTTGACTGTTGCTAAACAGCAAAATGTCGTCAACATATAGGCTGAGAATGACAAGTCCGTTATCTGACGTAAACACACGACTCGGACGCCAACCTTTTGAACTTCAGTTTCTTAATAAGCACATCGGTTATCTTCTCATTCCATGGTCGACTGGCTTGCTTTAATCCATATACAGCTTTGAGCAAGCGGTATGCTTTTCCTTTGCTGTTTTCTACTTAAAAACTTTCGGGAATTGCCATATGAACGACTTTTTTCAGATCTCCGTTCAGAAAAGCAGTCTTAACGTCCATATTATTATGATCGACTTCCATGTCATATTCAGCCGCCAATGCCAAGAGCAGTCTTATTGTAGAATATCTCACGACTGGACTGAAGGTCTGAAAATAATCTACTCCACGCTTTTGCGTGAATCCTTTCGCAACCAACCTATCCTTGTACTGAAACAGCTCTCCGTTCAATCCTCTCTTTTTTTAAATATCCACTTGCACTTAACAGGTTTCTTTCCCTTCGGTGAATCCACAAGTGCCAGACATTTATTGTTCACAAAGGATTGGTACTCAACCTCCATTGGTGCCTTCCACTGCGTAGATTCAGGCCCACCGAGTGCCTCGCGCACGGTTCTTGGTGTGTCCGTATCGCAACACGCGCCAGTGGTGAATGCCGCTTCAAACGCATCTTCGAATTCGCTCCGCCCTCTCGATTCTTCAGAATCCCAAGATGACGATCTAGGAACTTTATCCACATCCGAAGTGCTGTCAGATGCATCACTGCTTGAGGCATCTGTGTCGTGAGTCTCGTGCTCAACCGGTTCTGCCGCCTGTACTCCTACATCCTCTGATTCAGGATTGCTGATAATCATGAACGGAGTCGGCATGTTGACCGCTGGTTGCTGATCCTCATGTCCAAACATGCCTTTATAGAATTCATCCTCTACAAATACGACATTACGCGAAATAATAATTTTATTCGGATGCGCGGGATCTACTAGCCGATATACTTTTGTATCTTTGCAATAATCAATAAATATGTACTTTACATTTCGGATCTAACTTCTTTCGATTCTCTGCAACAGAATACGCAACGCAATAAAAAATTCGTAAATGGTTCAAGTTTACCTTAGATCCTGACCATTTCTGCTCAGGAGTAGCTCCCAACACTAGAATGAACACGAAGAATAGATGTCCAACCAAGGCTTGGTTGGGGATCTATTCTGCAGATAAATCGCAGTAAACATTGCTTCTGCCCAGTACCTTTGATCCAAGCCAGCACCCTGCAACATACACCTGGCAGCCCCAACAATCGTGCGATTAGCCCTTTCCGCAACGGCATTTTGTTGTGGACAGTGAGGGACAGTTTTCTGGTGCCGTATGCCATGCTGCTTCCAACAATACCTCGAAATTTTAGTTTACATACTTGCCTCCATTACCGGTTCTCAGAATTTTAATTGTTTCATTTGTTTGATTCTCGACAAGTGATTTGAATTGTTTAAAAAACTAAAATACTTTCACATTTGGCATTAAAAAAATAGCAAAAAGTTTTACGTGATAAAAATCAACATGTAACGAGAACCTCTGAACGAAGCTTGCGGCATAGAGTAAATTAAAACACATTAATTCGAGGAACAACGTAAATCTATATTAGTAATTTAACACAACAGAAGAATTACTTTTTTTTTTCTTACAACTGTCAGTGCAGTTCATTTGATTTGTATATGGTAAACCAGCCAGCTACAACATATAGTTTATAGGTTCAAACACCTACAAACACACTCACAAACTTTCGCATTTATAATATAAGTGTGATAGAGTGATGTGATAATTGTGAGTACCTTGTTCCTAACTGTCAATTAATGAAGTAATTTACCTGTTATTCCTTTTTTATACTTTGTACCAATTAGTGATCTTATTCTACATAGTTGCATCGTCCTCACACAATGAGCACATAAGTATCCCAATTGTTTTCCAACTATGTTGGGTTCGGCTTCCAGTCTAACCGGAATACGCCGCTGAGTACTAATATTCTACACGGAGCGCCTGCCTATCTGAACTTAACAATCCAATTACAGGGTAACACTTATACTACTTTATATCCCTTTGTGAAACTGCTGGTCGGGGTTTCACACTTCTGAATACTCGTAACGACTGTCAAACCGTTACCAAAAGCTTAACATGCTTTACGAAGCACGTAAGAGTTATCTATTCGACTTCTTATGGAAAAATATTTTCCCGTGGTCATCCCATTTAATTATGTATATGACACATCAGACAGAATATCTGTCACGTAATTTTCTTTAAAAAATCTAAGCTGATCTGAGAACGGACAACAAGCATGGATAACGTGTAGAGGCGAACTTCTAATCAGTACGTAGTTGTAAAGTATTTTGTAGAATGTCGGACAGTCCAAGGCCATTCGCTTATTTTTTTAACCCCCGACGGAAAAATAGAGATGTTATAAGTTTGGCTTGTGTGCCTGTATATTTGTTTATGTGTGTATTTGTGTATCTGTCTGTGGTATCATAGCTAATTATGTCAGTGCGGCAGGCAGGTTGCAAAAAAAAAACGAATTAAATGCAACAGGTTTATACAATTATTTATCGCTATAAAAATGGTGACAATTCGCTGCTTATAAACTAAAGTGCCACAATACCATTTTTTTCATAATCGCTTCATCAAAATCAGCCTCTTAATCACAAATGTATGCCTTGCCCTTGCCCTTTTGGAATTTTCACGAATCGTTGGTTAAGTTCCGAGCAAAGCAGAAAGCAGCCATCTTTTGAGTGATGACCTGACATTCAGCGCAAGTGCACGCCAGTTTTGTGATAAACGGCCACAACACGGAAAGTTACCTATGTTGCGAGTGATTCATTTGGGCAACAGGGCCACATTTGGGAATGCGTCCGTATCGCTTACAAAATAACAAGTAAGCACAAAATTATTTTTAAGACAAAGGTGCCACGTTTTGGAAAGTGTCCGTTTAGAAACAAAAATATGCCTAATATGTTATTATTGTTTTAAGCTTAAGAGTTTTTTCTGTGAAACGTCTGTTTTGCTTATAATATATTTGTTTTTGTGTTTTTTTTTTAAATAAGACTGGATTTGATACATTTTGAGATTGTTATTCAATAAAGGAAAGCTTTGCTTTATGATGTATAATTCATATTGTATGTTGTGCAATAGAATAACACATTTACCATATTTTTGGTAACTATATTAATAAGCGCAAATTTCTACAACTTAAATGAACAAGGTTTGTAACGGACCTGAATTCAACGGCATTGGGCTACTCGCTTTGTTATAATAAGTTAGATAAGTTAAGTAGTTCAAATAGAACTACTTAAGTCTTTCCTTATTATTTTACTTGACAAACTATGCTGATAGGTTCTTACCTATCAGCATAATTTGTTTTTGTTTTGTTTTTTTGACTGCGTTACTTGAATACATAATTAATACAGGAAATGAGGTACCAGTCCACCAGTGACTAAGACATGTGAAGGACGGCGTGATTAAGCCTTCGTCCATTCCATGGTGATAACCGGTAGTGTTGGTAAAGAAGAGAGCTGGCAGCATGCGATTCTGTGTAAACTATCGCCAATTAAAGACAGTTTTTCATTGCCCAAGATTGACGACACGCTGGATACGCTAACGGGGATGAAGTGGTTTTCTACCTAAGATCTAAAAAGTGGCTACTGGCAGATCGAGATAGACCCTCGAGATAAGGATAAGACAGCATTATCTACAGGTAAAGAATTGTGGCAATTCAACGCTATACCATTTGGATTGAGTAATGCTCCGGCCACCTTTGAGAGATTGATGGAGCGGGTACTTACTAGACTAATTGGGGACGCCTGCTTAGTCTACTTGGACGGTGTTATCGTCGTGGAACGCTCCTTTGAAGATCCGCAATCTGGAACAAATTCTGTCGAAGATACGATGCGTTGTTCAGGTGGCAAGTCAACTTTTAGGACGTGTGGTTTCCTAAAAAGGTATTAAAATGGATCCGGATGCGATCATTGTCATCCGGGAGGATTAGCCGGTCCCGGAGACAACCTGCAAGTCATGGAATTTCTCGGTTTTGTGCTCCTACTATAGACGGTTTGCGAAGAACTTTGCTGACATTGCTCGACTTCTACATGAGCTAACTGAAGATAAGATACAGTTCTGCTGGATGCATTCCGACGCTGTGACGTCACATTGCAGAAGTTGAAGGAACATTTCTGTGCAATGCACCCATACTGGGCTATCCTTACAATGAACATGATCTCATAGTAGACACAGATCGATAATAATACTGGAATCTGCGGAGTGTTGTCTCAATGTAAAGGAGATCATTAGGTTGTAATAGTGTAGTTCAGCCAAATTGGATTTTTTATTTTAATTTTTAAACGTAATACATAATTGCCTTTGACGCAGACTGAAAATACTAGCGTAGTAATATTTTAAACGGTTATTTAGTAATTACTAAGGAAATACCTATAAAAAAACATTATACCTTAGGTGAAATTGTTGATCTCTTGTTAGTTACTAGTACGGAGGATTTATCCATATATTATTATAATTGCTTCAGAAGCATAATTATTGTGTCAACTATAATACAGTGTGAATGTTTGCCTGTTGACGTTTTAGAAGTTTTTAAAAGCCCAATTTTTGTCACAAAAAGTAAAAATTTTGAATTGTTGAAAAAATGGCAATGTGCAAAGGGAAGGGTTTTTTATGTTCTTTTTTTGTTATAAGATTGTCTTTATCCAACAAGGTAGTGATGAAAATTTAAATGAAACACATTTATTTTTTCTACTTGTGGCCTTTTATTCAAAATGTGAATGTACTTGTGAGAAATATTTTATATGCTAATGGGACTTATGTGCTGGTAGTCCTCTTTGGGTTATAGTTACCACAAAGTTAAAATAAACAATCAAAATACGAATCAAAGGATATATGACACAAAAGCATTGAAAGTAAGAGTGAAAAAAAAACAAATAAAAATTTATTGAACATTTTGAATTAGCTCTCCTGAACAAAACTTATTTTCGTTTTGTGGCACTTTAGTTTACAACAGCGAACTGATGTCGGGCAGACTGTCAGTTCTAATCTTTGTCTTCTAAGCTCAGGTACAAAAGACAATTTTGAATGTTGTCGCAACAGTGTACTTAGCACAAAAGAGTGCCTTACTGAAGGTAGCTTCCATAGTATGTACAGTTCGGTGGTAGGGAAGCGATAGGATTTAAAGGCATTACCTTAAGAACTGCCCTCTGCGCTATCTCCAAGCGCAGCAGAAGACATTTACCAGCAGCACCCCAGGCCGAAATAATGGAATGGGCGAGAGCAAAGTACACAGTCCTCAGGGTAGAGAGATTGGCGGTTCCTTAGATTTTTTTAAACATAAATAAATTTTCTTACCCTAGAGACCAGTGAATTGATTTGCCCACTCCATGGCATGGGTGCTCCTCCCGTGCTCCAAACCATGGAGTTTGGGTCGATGGCACGTTGAGACTCCCAAGATATTTTATTGAGTCCATGCGCATAACTTCAAGACAGCTACAGGTGGCAGTCCTCATTGTATGGCTCGCATGAGTTATCAGACGGAAGGATGGAGTTCGTTGTGACGCTATCCTTGGACTAAAAGTTATGCATCTGGTTTTATCTAGGTTGAGGGTGAGCAAATTCTGTGTGAGCCATCTCATAGTATCTCGCAAGGCTGACTCTGGCCATGGATATGACGGCATCATTACAAAAGTGGTCAAACAAGTAGCGCCATTAATAGGTCCTGCTATGAGTTATGTCATCAATCTTTGCATTGATCATGGCCATTTACCAGACAAATATAAATTACTGTTATTAAAACTATTCATAAAAAGATGATTTAAGTATCATGGGTAATTATAGACCGATAGTACTTAAACCAATTTTTTCAAAAAATATAGAAAAGGTGAAATATAGCATTTCGTCGTTTTTTCTAAAGTTTGATCTCATAGGCAGAGAGCAATTTGGATTTATGAAAGGTAAATCCATTAACATGGCGATCTATGACAAAAACAAAATCAGAAAAAAATACAATATAAGGAAATTGAGTTTTTTTTTCTAGTGTTGATGCTAAAATTCCAGTAACGGCCTTGTTCATGGATATGTCTAAAGCATTCGACTATGTAGATCATGGTATACTGCTAAACAAGTTAGAGCGATATAGGATTAGAGGAACTGCATTAAACCTGTTACAATCTTATCTCTCTAATCACACTCAAATCACTATGTGCAAGCCCGAAAGTTGAAAGAACATATATCACGTCCTAGAAAAACTACTTTTGGTGGTCCCCAAGGTAGTATTCTTGGCCCTACATTGTTTAACATTTACAAGCTCCTAGCGGAGCTCCAAATCGTTGTCGATGTGGTGAAGCAGTCGACCGCCTCGGTCACCATGGCCTATCCTGCAATAGGAGTGCTGGCCGGATAGCACGGCACGCCAGTATAATGACATCATACGTCGCGCTCTTGTCACCACCGGGGTGCCAGCTGTTTCAGAACCCAATGGCTTGGCACGCGACGATTTGAAGAGACCAGACGGAATGACCATAATGCCTTGGAAGGTGTGTAGGCCTTTGGTGTGGGATACAACATGTGTCGACACCCTTGCGCCATCTCATCTTCTTAGCATGGCGGGCTGTGCTGGGGCGGCTGCTGCCGGTGCAGAAAACCTCAAACGGCGCAAATATAACAACCTTATTGGAAGTTATATGTTTGAGCCCTTTGGGGTTGAAACATTAGGTCCATAGGGCCCGAGTGTGCATAGAGTTTTTCGAGAAATTAGCACAAAGCTCGTCGACTCTTCACGTGACCAGAGGGCTGACCTTTTCTTCGGCCAGAGAATCAGCATTGCCATCCAACGTGGCAATGCTGCCAGCGTTCTGGGCACGTTTCCCGTTGATATCGATGTGGACGAATTTTTTGATGCATAATGAGCTCTTTTCCGTCTCCCTTTTATATTTGTATATAGGTTTGTTTTTTTACAATATTTAATTGTATATATGTTAATAAATGAAAAACATTTACATAAATAATATGGCTAAGGTCATTAAACATCAGGTTATAAGGTTATTTGCTGATGACAGCACTACTGTAATATCTAGTAATGACATTAATACTCTTGAAAATGACATAAATGACGATCATAAAAATATAATAAACTGTTTGGTTAACAAAAATCTAAAAATAAATTTTAAGAAAACTAAATTAATCAAAGAACAAATAAACCTAAACTGAATATAAAATATGGTAATGTAGCAATCTCTGAATGTGACATCACAAAATTTCTGGGCCTTTATATAGATAGTCATCTTACTTGGAAACAACAGATCGACGCCACGTCAAAGAACCTTAGCCAATTTGCGTATGCTCTGTTCAAACTACCAAAAATGGTTAACCGCATTACAGTACAAATAGCTTAGAATGCTTATGTGGCTTCTGGCATTAGGTACGGAATCATTTTCTGGGACAACTCCACTGACAGAGACATTGCTTTTAAAGCTCAAAAGAAATGCTCGCGATCTATTACCGAATTCCAATTGATTAATAGTTGTAAACCATTGTTTAAGGAACTTAGTTTGCTCACTCTACCGTCTATGTACATATATGAAATGGAATTGTTTGTTCGTTGTAACCTGCATTAATTTGAAAAACTGCGCTCTCGCCGTTATCAGTTACCATTTTTGTTACCTCTCATAAAACCGCATTTTTCGCCAAAAGTGTGCTAGGTATGGCCCTAAAATATATATATTAGTACATCAGCAGCTATTAGAAATAAGGAGCGCTGGGAGCATTTAAGAGGTATTTGTTTAAATTCCTTGTAGATAGATGTTACTACTCCATCACTGAGTTTACTACTGATAAACAGAGGTATGACGATTCCGACATTTTTTTTATATTCTATAGGCTCGCGCTTGACCACTATCTCACCTGATGGTAAGCTATGATGTGGTCTATGGGTAATAGATAGGAAAGATACGGATGTCGTACATGTCAACGAAAGTCTGATTGTTCTCTCGGAATGGTTCGCAGCTAACAATCTTTTACTGAATGCGAAAAAAACAAAATGTCTAAAGTTCTCTTTACCAAATGTACCTCAACGTGACCTAAATCTAAATCTTGACGGCAAAAATCTTGAAATAATAACGGAAACTGTATTCTTGGGGATTACTATCGATTCAAAATTGCAGTGGGGCGCGCACATTAGAACTCTTTCGGGCAGGTTAAGTTCGGCTGCCTATGCAGTAAGGAAGATAAGGCAGTTCAGCTAGACTAGTATACTCTGCTTATTTCCACAGTATTATGTCTTATGGCATTCTGCTGTGGGGGTCAGCCACAGACGTTGACTCAATTTTTATCTTACAAAAGAGGGCAATCCGCGCGATCTATAAAATGGGTCCTCGCGAGTACCTCAGAGAAAAATTTAAAGAGATCGATATACTGACTCTACCTTCACTTTATATTTTGGATTGTATTTTGTATGTCCGCAAAAATCGAGGGCTTTTCAAAACTAGAAGTGACTTCCATAATTTAAATACACGCAGTAAGCACGAAATCGTAATACCCAAATTCAGATTAACGAAAACTAGCAAGTCTTTTCTTATAAACAGTATACGCTTTTATAACAAATTGCCTAAGTCAGTTATAGAACTGACCGATGGAAAGTTCAAAAACTACATCAAACGTGTCCTTATTAAAAAAGCATATTATAAAATCAAGGACTACGTTGAAGATAAAAATTTTGGCTTTAGCTCCCTCTGCGTATGCGGCTTCCCTGGTAACTCATAAACGGAACAAATATATGGATGTCTCTAACTATTCTCAATCTCATTTATTTTCTCTTTTAATTAGACTTTTTTACAATATTTTTCAATCATCTTTATAGCCCTTTGCTAAGAATAGTTACAGCACTGATAACAGTATTTGTGCCACTTGTTAAATTTAGTGTTGTGTTTTTTTTTTTTTTTTAATTTGTTTTTTTTTATTTTACCTTTGTATAGATTCTTTTACCGATTGTGAATGTGTGAACATTGTAGGCTTTCTAGATTTCTAGATGATTGTTAACATTTGTTAACTTTTTATTTCGTTCAACATTTTTTTTTGTTTGTTTTTTTTTAATTTCGTACGACTTATTGTCGGGCCTACGCCATATCCAAGTACTAATGCTATAACATGGAAATATTGTAAACACAAAATTTTTAAAAGAGTAACCATGGAGTTTCTTGCCGGTTCTTCTCCATAGGAAACGACTCGTGCACCTTTGTCGACGTTTTATAAGTGCCCATGTAGGCCTATGTAAAATAAAAAAAAAATGATTTTGATTTTGATTTTGATCGACGGTGAATCACGCTTGCCTAGAAAAAACCTATTCACTCTTGACTTAAAGAACCCTAGATTGTAGCTGTCGGGAAACACAGACTCCGGCAGGGAATTCCACTCCTTAGCTGTACGCACAATAAAAGTGTTCCCAAAACGTTTGGTGCGTATGGGTGGGATGTCCACCATGTACCAATGGCGCATCGCCGTACGTCTGGTAGTCCGATGATGAAACGGGCTAGGTGGAATTAGATCATGCAATTCCGTCGCACACTCCCCGAAATGTAACCGATAAAAAACCGACAAGCTGGCAACTTGGCGACGATGTTCAAGGCTCTGGAGCTTTTACTTGACCAGTGCCTCTTTGCCGATGAGTCTCTTGGCCCGCTTTTTAATCGACTCTAGTGCATCAAGCTGGTATTTGGCAGATCCGTCCCAGAGATAAGAAAAGTACTCCATGCACGATCGAACTTGCGCTTGATACAACTTGAGCAGCTGTTCCGGCGTGAAGTACCTTCTCACCTTCGCAAGGATCCCCAACTTTTTAGCAGCCAGCTGAACCTTTGCCTCAATGAAGGGCCAAAATTGAGAGTCGATGTCAACGTAACGCCAAGAATCTCAAGATGGTCCGTTATTGGCACGGTTTCATCACGGAAAGTTGGAGCCGGGTGAAATTGGCTCTTTGTTGCGGATATAAGACACGCCTGGGTTTTAGCAGCATTAAACTTGACCAGATTGGCATCGCCCCATTCGGAGACTGCCTGCAAAGACAGGTTCAAACGCTCCAGTCGAGTCCTTTTGTCAAGATATCGGCGACCATGTCTCTAGTGCATTTACATTGAACCATGACTTGTTTGGCAGCAATCTTCTCTCGTAAAAATTGATAGCGGACGTCTATATGCTTACTGCGTGCGTGGTAGGCGGCATTACCTGAAAGACTAATCGCACTCTCATAATCGCAGTAGAGGGGTATGGTGTACCTTTAAATTCTGGTTTAAACTCGTCTGCCAGCTGTTTCAACCAAAGAGCTTGTTGAATGACCGACGATAGAGCCATATATTCAGCTTTACTTGTAGAAAGAGCTATAGTCTGCTGTTTCTTAGAATTCCAGCTTACTGCGGCACCCTGGAATAAAATATGTAGTCTGTGCAAGATCTTCTATCCTCATCATCACTGGCCCAGTCTGAATCGCAATAGCCTGAGATTCTTCCATCAACATTCCTTTTATAAACCAGTTTCATATGCATTGTAGCTTTCAGGTACCTCAAACTCGTTTCAGAGCCACCCAATGTTCATTAGTAGGTTGACTATTGTACCTATTCAGAGAAAATACTACATAAATAATGTCGGGTCGAGCGTCCTTTTTGTGATAAATATAATAAGCAGCCAATTATTTCTTGGTATGGAATGTTCTTTATAATTTCCTGTTGACCTTCACCCTTCTTCAGTTTGACATTAGCATCAGCTGGTGTCCACATTGACTTACAATTGTTCATACCAAATCGTGTAAGTATATTTTTTACATACTCGTAAATAGATTGATCAGTAGAAATCTCATTTTCATCTTGTGAAATTCTAAAACCGATGCAATGTTTGGCTGGTCCTACATCCTTCATAGAGAATATTTGTTTTAACTTCCCTTTTATCAATTGTGCAGTGAGTGTTCTTAGCTATGTTTGATTAAAATCGGTTCAGCCGTTCAAAAGTTATGCGCGTTTTACTGTTTCGATCGGGGTGCTTTCTAAAGATATCGTGTCATAATAGGTTGGGGAAAAAGTCTTTTCGCGATATAGTACGAGTATGTATGAACTTGTAATAAAATCTCTTTGGCTATACTATTTGTATCTGGCTGGTTTTGGTATCATTGAAATTTAAAAATTTTAAAAACATAATTCCTAATTCAAATTAGGAAAATGTGTGATTTTCATTTGTTTTTTGTACCGTCAAGATGAGTGAATCTAATGAAGAAATTCGATACATTTTAAAATTTTACTACAAAGAAGGTAAAATGCAACGCAAGCCGCGAAAAAAAATTGCCATGTTTATGGACACAGTGCAGTGTTGTGAGAGTAGCACAAATTTGGTCAAAGATGCACGTCGCTCTGGTCGTCCTATTACGGATAAAATGGATGCCATTTTTGAAAAAGTGGAGCAAGATCGGCATATCAGTAGTTACGACGTAGCTGAAGAACTGGAAATTGACCACAAAACAGTTTTGGCGCATTTGAAAAAAACTGGGTACACAAAAAAGCTCGATATTTGGGTACCTCACGAGCTCACTGAAAGAAACCTCATGAACCGTGTACTCATTTGTGATTCTTTATTACGAAGTAATGAAACCGAACCATTTTTGAAGAAACTGATAACTGGTGATGAAAAGTGGATCACGTACGACAAGAACGTGCGAAAAAGGTCGTGGTCAAAGGCCGGTCAGGCTTCACATACTGTGGCGAAACCCGGGTTAACTCGCAACAAGGTGATGCTGTGTGTGTGGTGGGATTGGAAGGGCATTATTCATTATGAGCTGTTACCACCAGGCAGGACCATCGATCCCTAACTCTACTGCGAACAACTCATGAGATTAAAGCGAGAAGTTGAGAGAAAGCGGCCGGAATTAATCAACTGAAGGGGTATGGTTTTTCATCACTGAGTGTGTAAAAGAGATGTTAAAGTTAAATTACAATAAAATTATTTTGTGTGCCTTCCCTTACTTGGATAAATTGTCAAATAGACAAAATAATCACATTCACATGCTTAATAAGCATCTGCACTTTCTTGTGAGTCACTATAGTGATAAACTAGTTTTTTTTGACATCAACATTTTTGTTGGTAAATTAAAGTCGACAGGCGATATTTTGTATCTGCCTCTTAGGGTAAGACATCAAATAGCTCGGCTATTATCTTATACATTAAACTCAGACATAAGTAGTATGTCGAAGTATCCAGTTATTATTGATATTAGTAATAGTACTAATTTAAATATGGTCAATACCTTGAATAACGTTAGCAAAAATGCTATTAATATTTATTCTTTAAACTAGTTGATAGGACAAGGGAGGGTACCAATAACGGAGTAGTTACGAGTATATCCACCATCAAAAAGGTACCTTCTTGCTCGCAAAAATTTAATTTGAAAAAAAGGTCTGAGCAGAATTCTCTGAAATTATTCCATCAGAATATTCAGGGTTTTTCTTCGAAGGAATTGGAAATCGAACTGTTTTTAGAAAAATCTAAGTATGAAATTGTTTGTTTCACTGAGCATTGGCTGAAAGATTATGCAATGTTAATCAATTATGAAAATTATACTGTGGGCAGTTGTTTTAACAGAAATATTATGTTGCGTGGGGGTTCACTTATATTAATTAAAAATGGTATTAAATCAAAACCTCGTAAAGATATAGTAGACCTATCAGTTGAACATAGTGTTGAACTGTCCTGTGTTGAGCTGGATAAGCATGTCATAGTGTGCGTTTACAGACCCCCTAATTATAAGAACTACTCTATATTCGAGTCAGTGATGGAAGATGTTTTGGCAAAACTTGCAATGGGTAATAAACTAATAATTGTCTGTGGTGACTTTAATATTAATATTCTAGAAGATAATTCAGACAGCAGTAGGTTAGTAAATCTCTTTAAATCATTTAATTTGTCACATGTGTTTATGGAACCAACCCGAACTACACTGACTTCTGCTACATGTATTGATAATGTTTTTTGTAGCTGCAACTACTTGGACAAGGCCATTATAAATTATCTGCCTTCGGATCATAGTGGGCTACTGGTAGCCTTTGAGTCCATTATGCTAATAAAACAAGTGCAGATTCAATCAAGACCAATAACATCCGGTAAATTAAATAAATTTAACAGCACTTTAATCAGTAAGTTAAGCAACCAGGACCTCACAGTGAATGATGGTAATATTTTGTATGATGAAGTTTTCTCAGTGGTTCAAAAAGAGTTCAATAACACTTTTAAGAAGAAAACTAAAACTATATGCCCTAAGTTTTTATTCAGTGACTGGGCGACTACAGGACTTAGAAAAAGTAGGGAAAGACTTTACGAGCTATATGGCCTTAAGCCCTGTATTAACACTGAAACGTTTAATAAGTATGTTGCTACTTACTCAAGAATTTTTAAAAATACTTGCAAGGCAGCTAAGGTCTTGTACATTAGCAATAAGGTTAAATTAGCAGAAAATAAAATCAAGACGGTTTGGAAGATTATAAACAATGAAACGAATAGGAATAAAAGAAATAGTAGTGATTACACGCTTGAGACCACACACGGACTTATTAGAGATAACAAAAAAGTTGCGCAAGAATTTGTTAATTTCTTTACCAACATCCCAATTAAAACTACTGAAACTTTAAATTCTTCGCCCTCGCTTGCTTTTGGATTATTAAACGCGAACGTTTCAGCCTGCCCGATTGTATTTAACTTTTCACATATAAACCCCATGACAGTAATAAAAGCTTTTAAGCAAATCAAGATCAAACCGACTGAAGATCTGTGGGGAATGTCCATCAAAGCTTGTACCTCCATAATTCAGACTATAGCGCCGTACTTAGCGTTGATTTTCAATTTGTGTGTGGATCAAGGCGTTTTTCCGGATCTAATGAAATATAGTAAGGTTATACCACTTTTTAAATCCGGGGACAGTAAAGACACAAATAATTATAGACCAGTATCCGTGTTGCCGGTTTTCAGCAAGGTTTTTGAGAGGATAATGCTAAATCAAATGCTCATTCATTTTAATACGAATAACATCTTGCATGATAGACAGTATGGTTTCACCAGAGGACGTTGTACAACTGACGCTGGTGTCGCTCTATTAAAACACATCTTTGATGCGTGGGAAGATTCGCAGGATGCCATAGGTATCTTTTGCGACCTGTCGAAGGCGTTTGATTGCGTTAATCATGAAACATTACTTCTGAAACTTGAGCATTACGGGCTAGGTCAATCAGCGTTAAGTTTGGTTAAATCTTATTTGAATGATAGACAGCAATTAGTTCAAATAAACGGTGTGAATTCGTCCGGGTTAAACGTTAAAATGGGTGTACCCCAGGGCTCAATTTTAGGTCCTTTCTTATTTTTAGTGTACATTAACGATTTACCCCGTTTATTGGAAAACAAACTTAACATGGTGTTATTTGCTGATGACACATCTTTAATTTTTAAAATAAATAGACGTACTTGTCAGGTTGACGACGTAAATAACGCGCTACGGCAGGTTCAGGATTGGTTCACTGCCAATAATTTAGTTTTAAATGGTAAAAAAACCAAGTGCGTAAAATTTTCCTTGCCGAATGTCAAAAGTACTGATTGTGACATTATATTAAACAAGGAGAAGCTAGAATTCGTCGATAAAACGGTTTTCCTGGGGATCACGCTAGACTCGGGGTTGCAATGGGGTCCTCATTTGGTATCCCTTGCGGGGCGGCTGAGTTCGGCGGCTTATGCTGTTGGAAAGATTCGTCGGTTAACGGATGTGGATACCGCCAGACTAGTCTATTTTAGTTATTTTCATAGTATAATGTCTTACGGTATCTTACTATGGGGAAGGGCTGCAGACATTGAGTCAATTTTTATTCTGCAAAAACGAGCCATCAGAGCGATATACAATCTTCGCCGGCGCGATTATCTAAGGGAACTGTTTAAGGACATTAACATCATGACGGTTCCTTGTCAATATATTTATGAAAACATCATGTACGTGAGAAAGAATTTACATCTTTTTAGTAAAAACGGCGACAGACATGATTATGTTACTAGAAATAGGGACCAATTAGTTCAACCAGGTTTCAGACTGGCTAAAGTAGCCTCATCTTTCATGGGGTACTGTACAAAATGTTACAATAAAATTCCTCCTCACATTCTTGAACTGAATGAGACGAAATTTAAAACTTGCATAAAACGCACACTATGCAGGCTGGCATATTATAAGTTGGGGGATTACATCACTGATAAAAATGCTTGGCTAAATGCTAGTCCAGCTCCACAGCCACTAGGCCGCAAAAACAAGTGATATGCGGAACATTATTGTTTTGAATTATTGTTGGACCTTCTGAAGACTGTATAAGTATATTTGTAATTGTATAAACTCAATTTCATTCATCAAGGTATGTACTTATGTACCTAAATATTGTATTTTTTTTTTTAAAAGAGTAAGTATGGAGTTTCTTGTGCATTCTTCTCCATTACAAGCTACTTTCCGAATGCACGGTAGAATCAATTATTATTATTTTAACGTTCAAAAGTGCCGCTTGGTGGCCTACTTGAAATAAAATATCTTTGTCTTTGTCATCATGATAACGCTAGACCTCACACATCTTTAGCCACTCAGCAAAAATTAAGAGAGTTTGGCTGGGAGGTGTTAATGCATCCGCCATACGGCGGATGCATTATACAGACTGATGACTATACAGTCCTGACCTTGCACCTTCAGATTTCCACCTGTTTCGGTCTCTTCAGAATTCTTTAGGCAGTGTCAGGTTAACATCACGAGAGGACTGCCAAAAGCACATGTCGCGGTATTTTGATCAGAAGTTCCAAAATTTCTATAGCAATGGGATCATGTCCCTATCTACAAGATGGCAAGAAGTTAAACTTTTTCCCCAACCTTAGTGTTCAATAGATTGTCGATCGAAGTGCGTCTACTACTATATAAATTATGTAGAATGTAATAAAAATAAGTCGGAGGTTTTTTTACTTTACGTTAAATTATAATACATAACATTGCCGCTGTGTTCTTCGAAGGTTTAGGCAGAAGTGCTATGTTCAGCTGTATTTGTGTTTTATTAGATGTATTTTCACCGATTACTCCATCCGATTTCAAAAATGTGTTTAAGACGCACTAAAACTGTAGTAATGCAATTAGCGGATTGCCGATTTTGTTAAACTGAAACAAATACATAATTAAATCAATTTATTTTGCTGTTTGTGATCCTGATTTTTTATTTGTGTAGTTGGTACTTATAATTTAACTTGAAGGTGGTCCAATTGTCATCAAATCAGGATCTGATGGGGGGGTTCCATGGAAATCGGTCTTTAAGTCAAGAGTGAATAGGCTACTTCTAGTCAAGCGTGCTTCACCGTCGACCACATCATCACTTACCATCAGGCGAGATAGTGGTCAAACGCGAGCCTTTCGAAAAAAAAAAAAAACAAAAAAAATCGAGTGCACTTCTCTATTGGTATACATAAAGCGATTTTGGTATTTTTATCATCATGGTAAGCATTTGTGTTCAGAAAGTATCGTTTGATGAAGTTTAACTGATTAAAACGACCACAGATGGTCACTGGAACTTATTAATATTAAGTATGTTTTGGGTATAAGATTTTGTGATGAAGTCTACCGACTTCAGTAGTGTAGGCACTGGAAATCCGTAATAAAACAATGTAACCAAGTCTTGTTTAGGGTTATTGGAATTGTAATTAGAAGCTCTCTGGCTATAAATAATTTTCATAGTGATATAAGGCACCAAAACTACACAGCGAAAAATAACTTTCTTTTCGGAAGTTGGTCAGAAAAAAATTTGGTACACCCACAGAAACACATTATTTTGTTTACTACAGATAATACGTATTTCAATTAGCAAATACAAAAATTACATGCTTATATCCCTTGAAGATCGTAAAATAAGACGCGAGGGCATACCAGTACCTCTCGTGGATCACGCTCGTGAGTGGACGTGTGAGCGAGACGCTGTGCCTACTTAAATATTATCATCATTTTTTGTACGCCGTCGCGATTTTAAATATGCAGAAAACACCAACCAAATATGGATCGGATCCGAACTTAGTGTCAATGAAAGATAAGGAATGGGTTACTGCAAGACACGGCAATAAAAAAAGGGAATATGAACCTGATATCGACTCCACACCGGTGTCGCAGGACAGTAGGAGATTCAAGCCTTGCTGTTCAACGGGTGCACTGAATGAAACACTTAATGCATTCCGCGAAGAAATGAAGCTCATGCATACCTTGTTGACCACCATGAAGCAGCAACAGGATGAGAAATACGCTGCTATTCAGTCCGACATTACGGAGATGAAAAAGGAGGTAGCGGAAATAAAAACCAAGAACTGTGACACCGATAACGTTATCAAGAACTTGGAGGGTAAACACAGGGAATTAGATCAGGTGCAAAGTAAATTAAATGAATCAAACCATAAAAATGAAAATAGGATGAAGGACCTGATACAACGAAGTATGTTTCTAGAAAAATATAATAAGTCACTTGAGGATCGTATAGGATGGCTGGAGCAGAAGGAATTGAAATTAAATGTTGAGTTAATTAATGTACGTAAACAAGAGGGAGAAAACATCAAAGAGGTAGTAGAAAAGATTGCGAAAGAATTGAATTTGAGGGTAGACGGCATAGAAAAGGTATGGAGAGTCAGAGGCGAGGGAAGTGGAATGCCAGTTATTGTAAGAATGTGTAACGCGGCAACGCGCAATCAATGGCTAAAAAGCAAGAAACAACAACTGACGAACCACTCTATCTACAACAATAACGATGATACCCGCATCTACATTAATGAAAATCTTACACGCCAAATGCGCCAATTACTCTGGACAACGAAACAAAAACTAAAGGATGAGTTCAAGTTTATTTGGATACATGATGGAAAAATTTTAATTAAAAAAAGTGAGGTCGAGAAGAAAGTATATAATATCTGCTGTGACAGCGACATAAATAAATACATATCTATTAATAACAAGAACGGAGAGTAAATATATATACAAAACTTACTGTAGTATAAAATTACCTGATTTGAAGGTTCTAAATACAAATATGAACTCTGAAGACCTACAGGATATTATATACTCAAAATATGAATCTACAAAACATTGGATAAATTATATAACACATACTGAAAATAAATTAAATATCATACACATGAATATTTGTTCGTTAAGGAAGCATTTTAATGAGTTTATAGTATTAATAAAAGACTGTATACCTAAATTGGAACTAATATGTCTAACGGAAATAAATATAAAGGAGGAGGAAGTATATAACTATGAAATAAATGGTTTCTGTTCGTATTACTTAACTAGATCGGAAAAAAGGGGAGGTGGTATAATTATTTATGTACATGAAAGTATGGAGTTTGAAATTATAAAGAAATATAACATATTCTGTGAACTAATACATGGTCAAATTCTCACGGAACACAAAAAAATCGACATAATAGTTACTTACAGGCCTCCGCAAATGAATAAATCACACTTTATAAACGAACTCAAGAAATTAATACAAGATATACCTATTGGAAATGATTTAGTGTTATTGGGGGACTGCAACATTAACATATTGCGAGGGGAAACCGACTCACGCGCCAACGAATACCTAAACACCCTGAGTGATCTAGGCATGGAATGCTGCATTCAGGATGTCACGCGGGAGGTAGTCCTGTCAGAGCGACGAGTGGCATCATGCATCGATCATATTTTTGTGCGAAGTGCGCGACCGGTCGGCGAGCTTCACGCCTACGTACTAACAACCACGGTCTCCGATCACTACTTAACGGGACTCTCGCTCGAAGTAAACAAACAGCTGTTGTCGCCTTGTTATCGCACGACGCTTAATAATGAAATGGTTAAAACTAAGTTATGTGAGGTGGAATGGACAAATCTCATGAGTATTGAAGACCCTTTAGAGCTGTACAAGCAAATGTGTGATGTTTTTGGCAACATTTACAGCATGTCGGAAACAAATAAACTAGTTAAAAAGAGGGAATCTAACATCTGGGTTGATAAAAATTTGCAAAAATTATTAGAAACTAAAGACGCATTGTTCCGAAAATGGAAAGAAGATCCTAAAAATATGACACTACGATTAGAGTACACGAAATATCGAAATAAAGCTAATAAAGCTGTAAATGTTGCTAAAAATGCGCACAGGCGCCAAGAGTTGAAAAACTGTAACGGAGATATGAGAAAAGTGTGGGAGTGTGCGAACAAGTGGCTTGGTAGGAATAAGTTAAATGTTGATGACGTGATCCAAAAGTATTTTATAAACAGTAACGAGAACCAGGAAAGCGTATGTAATAATTTCTGTTATACTTTTACTAATGAAATTGGTTTACTAAAACGGAAGCATTTATGTAACCGTTTGTTTTATGAAAGATGTGAATATGTAAAAGAAAGTGATGTAAGTTTTCGATTTAAAAAGGCCAGCCCTAGAGATATATGTTTAATAATAGATAAGCTAAGCTGCAGCAAGTCCCCAGGCTCTGATGGCATTCGAGTACAGGATTTAAAAACTATTAAGTATCCTATAAGCCAAGTTCTTGCACACTTCATTAATAAGTGTATAGATCGACAGGTGTACCCTAATGATCTAAAGACCTCAATTATTAGACCAATTTTCAAGGGGGGGGAACATAAAGAGTACACAAATTATAGGCCCATTGCAATATTGAGTGTAATTAATAAAATTTTTGAAAAAGTAATTATAGGCCAAATCACAAAGTTTTTAGAAACTAATAATATATTAACAGATATTCAGCACGGATTTAGGCCAAATAGAAGCACAGCAACGGCATTAAGTAAGTTTACTGATGACATAAACATCTCATTAAACTCAAAAGAGGTGGTTTTATTAATCTTTATTGATTTCAAAAAAGCTTTCGATACTCTGGAGCATGAGGGCTTGCTGCAGGCCATGGATGAGTGTGGAATACGGGGGCCTATAAAAGGGTGGTTCGGGAAGTATCTAGATAATAGGCATCTAAAAGTTAGGGTTAAGGGAGTAGACAGTGACCTCGGTAGAGTCGATTACGGTGTGCCAACCGGGTCGGTTTCTGGACCGATTGGGTATATCATGCACGTCAACAGTATGGTTAATGTTGTGAAAAATTGTAAAGCATACATGTATGCAGACGATACGTGCTTGACATACAGCGGTCGAGACTGTGAGCTGATCCGGTCGGCAATGCAAGAAGACCTAGATAATGTGATCAAATGGGCGCACGATAATGGTATCCTTATAAATATAAATAAAACTAAGTGTATGTTGATATCGTCTCCGTATAACCACATTGCTAAAAGTGCCAGTATCTCGATAAAAGGCCACTCGTACGAATGTCTTCACGACAGCAATGCAAACTGCCAATGTGAGTGCATTGAGCGTGTAACGCAATACAGATACCTAGGATTATTAATTGACGAACGATTTACTTGGGACGCACACGTAGACGCAGTATGTAATCGACTACGCTCCGTACTGGGGAAACTTAACAATTTAAAATATATTGTTAGTAGGCGGGTACTGTATATTCTTTATCATGCACTTGCGGAGGCAACAATAAACTACGGTTTGGGTGGTTATGGGCTGACATTTCCGGTACATTTAAATAAAATTAAACTGTTGCAAATTCGATTGTTAAAATTACTAGTAAACAAGTCAACTAAAGATAGAATTAATAAGGAGTACGAAAAATTATTTAAAATTTGTAGAATATTACCCATACAGGCACAAGTAAAATCAACTATTATTTTAGAACAACACAACAAAAATGAATTTAAGGTAAAGGAAGTCTATACCCGACCAACCCGTAAAGTGACACAGAAAAACAAATATTCGGTCCCTAAGGTGAGGAATTATTTCGGTCAAAGGACGCGGCAATGGCTAGTTCCAACATTGTTAAACGAATTACCTAAGGAAATGTCTACCGAAACAATGTCTAAAAATGCCTTGAAAACTATTCTGCGCAAGCACTATTTGGGTTTGTGTCCCTAGCGTTGGAACCTAAATTGTAATGGTGTTGCTTCGCTTGGCGTATTCGTCTTGAGATTCGCGAGTTTGATGGAAAGTATATCTTACTTTGTAGGAATTAAGATATTTTTTTTAGCGGCTGGTCTGGGCGAGTGATTGTGCGGGTACGCCGGGTGAAGTGTACATAATGATGTTATGACGTAAGAATGGATCGGCCATGTTAGCGGGCGCGGGCGACGTAATACTGTCGGTCGGGCGGCCGCCGTTGTCTCACTCGCGCTGGTTTGCTCGTTGCATCGGGGGGTGCAGCGGCGGTGGTCGGGACGGTAGGCATGTGCGTTCACCGCGCGTGCTGGCATGGCGGGCCAGTGTAGTGTACATGTACGGATACTCGAGCTGAAGATCAGTTTAATTACGTATAAGTCTCTTTTCAAATACAAAATGGGCAGCTCGAGCTCGAGTATGTGTGCATTTGGGCTTGGCATACGTCCGTCTGTGTGAGCATACTGCGCACTAGAAAATTGTTGTAACAAAAAGAGCTGTATTCACGAGAACACTGCCGACAAACTGTCCTGCAGTTTGGCAGAAGATATGTATAGTATCCACTGATGTAAATATTGTTGAAATAAATAAATAAAAAAAAAAAAAAAAAAAATAAGTTAAGGGTTAATTTTAGCAGCTGTGTTGCTACTGGATCGATCATTACTTTACAAAAAAAAATTAAAAAAAAATCTTCGTTTGCAAAAAACTGTGAACCATTCAAGCAGCGTTGCGTAATTTTGTCGATGACTGTAGACCAACAATGATAAAAAAGCAACATGTTATAATATATAGGACCGGATTTAAGTTCTAATCCAGTTGGACATCGGGCCTCCACCTCTGTCCACACATTTTTATATTACAATCCAAAATATTTAATAAAAACCTTGACAAGTGTTCGTCAAAAAATCACATAAATTAAGAAACGTTTGTTTCCTTATTTTTGAAGTTGAAAAATAACGTTGTAAAAAGGCATGGAGTCGATACCAGAAAATGTTCTTTTAAAAGTGCCTGCGGGTGCACTTTACGATATTAGGAAGATCCATAATTTGGAGAAACCTGGAAGGATTGAACAGGCTATCAACATTTTGGAGGAGTGGATACTGAAACAGGATCATATTATAAACAAGGATTTTAGTAAGTACTTAAATAGTTAAGTAGTATAAAAGAGGTAATAGATAAGTGCTTATATAGTTACTGCCTCGTTGGTCTAGTGGTTGGAAGTACTACTGCTGAGATTGAGGGTCCTAAATTCAATTCCCACGTCTAGACTTGTTGAGCTCCTTAAATTCTGAGTAGACCTGCTCGGTTATTGACAAATGCGTGCACTGACTGGACAGGTCCACTCAATCTGGCTGGTTCTTTCCTCAAAAGACCATTTCAGATATCAGTCTACATGGTCTTCACATGATCTAACCAAGATTTTGTCTGGACTTTAAAAGAGACTGTGACCTCTGAGTTTGTTTCGGCTTTTCTTCTCAGAGTAGTCAGATACGAAACCTCATCTAGTTTAAAAAAATATGATTGACATGTAAAAGTGTTTGTAAAAACCAACTTACAGAAATAAAATAATTTTTCATTTATTTATCATTTAGACAACATTTTATTGAAAGTTTTATTGGGCTTTTCTATCTGGACTTTCTCAGTAACGTCCGCAGTTTGGACTTGTGGCGGAGTTTGTTCGAAATATGTGACTACAGGCGTGATGTCACGTTTAGTAAGTACTTAAACGAGTTTAAGTTAGATATTTTGTATATTTTATTAAACTCGTTTGTTCGCATGTTGCTATGTACCTTTTTATTGCCTACTAATTATATTAATAGTGTAAGTTTGTGAGTATCGATGGATGGAGATTGGTTACTCTTTAACGCAAAAACTACTGAACGGATTTGGATAAAATTTTGCACACAGAAACTTTATAATCTAGTTCTACACACAAAATGCTTTCTTTATCTTCATCCACGTAGAAGGGATATCTTTTGGGATAATTACGATTTTCCAAAGAACCAGTTAAAAAATTTAGTATGCCGAGTTGTATAACGATCGGATGGACGATAATAACTGCGGCACAGATTCAAAGTAATGCAGCTACAGCTGTATTTCCGTACACAATTCAATTTGTAGACTGTGTTTTTATTCAAATTTAATATTACTATTATTAAATGTCTTTATGCACTGACCTTCTTATTAAATTATGTTTTCTTATATAAAAAATGTGGAAGTTTTTGCCACATCGATTAAATTAAATTAGCCAAAGCCAAAAAGTCTTAGCACATGGGCAGGATATTTATAATCTAGATCTATCTATCTATCTATATATATATAAAAGCGAAAGGTCACTAATTCACCTATCACGAAATATCGAAAACCGCTTGACGTATAAAGATGAAGTTTATAGTTAGTAGACGTCCGCTAAGAACGGATTTTGCGACAGGGCCGGATTTAGGGGGTCTAAGGGCTCATGCAAGTTTGTATGAAAGTCCTTCATTTTTGATCTGCTAACTTAAAATTTGGCAGGGAGATAGTTTAAAGTTAGTAGACGTTTGCAATGAACGGATTTTGTGACACGGCCGGATAAAGGAGGTTTAAGGGCTCTCGCAAGTTTGTATGGAAGTCCTTAATTTTTTGTGCTACTAATTTAAAATTTTGCAGGTAGGTAGTTTATAGGTACTAAACGTCCGCTTAGAACGGATTTTGCGACAGGGCCGGCTTTAGAGGGTCTAAGGGCTCTCGCAAGTTTGTATGAAAGTTCTTAATTTTTTGAGCTGTAAACTTAAAATTTGGCAGGGAGGTAGTTTATAGATAGTAGACCTCCGCTTAGCAAGGTTTTTGCGAATGGGCCGGATTAAGGGGGTCTAAGGGCTCTCGCAAGTTTTTATGAAAGTCCTTCATCTTTTGAGCTGCAAACTTAAAATTTGGAAAGGAAGTAGTTTATAGTTAGTAGACGTCCGTTAAGCAAAGATTTTGCGACTGGGCTGGATTAAGGGGGTCTAAGGGCTCTCGCAAGTTTTTATGAAAGTCCTTCATTTTTTGAGCTGCAAACTTAAAATTTGGAAAGGAAGTAGTTTATAGATAGTAGATGTCAGCTAAGTTGAAAGTTTGAATGATTTTTTTACAGTTTGTAAGTCGGACACCTGAACTTTTAGATGATGAGCTTCTTATTATAATGTAGGGGAGCACTAAGAAGTGATTTTTGGAAATTCAACCTTTAAGAGGGCGAAACTAAAAAGTAATCACGTGAACGAAGTCGTGGGCGAAGCGCTAGTTAGGATATATACCATCTATCCCGACTGGACTGGTTTCAGGAATGATATGAAAGAAAAGGGATTCAGTGATAGTGTGATGGTTGACAAGATTGAATGGAAGAAGAAACCGTGTTGCGCCGACTCCAAGTATAAAAGGGCGGGATTTTTTTTTTCTGTTTAGGTAGATTCTGTGGAAAAAATTGCAATTAACATTCAGGCGGGCGAAGCCACTGGCATGTCTTAGTAGTCGATATATTAGAACAAAATTCAAATTCAAATTCAAATTCAAATAGCCTTTATTAACAAACTTAAAACTAATATTTACATATATATTTTTTTTTTTTAGATTATCAGACATCGGTTTGTTTGTCTTGCTCACTAGCATAGGCCTCCCCCAGACCCTTCCACAGTACACGATCTTGTGCTTTTCTCCTCCACGCAGCGCCTGCTGTCGATCTGAGATCATCTTCCCATCTACGCACTGGTCTTCCCCGTTTCCTCATCCCCTCTCTCGGGTACCATTCAGTAACATCTTTGGCCCACTTCTCTATTCTACTTCGGAGTGTGTGACCTGCCCACTGCCACTTTAGTCTTTTAATTGTGAATGTCACGTCCATAATATTAGTTTCTTTCCTTATGAGTTTTAATTTGACTTTATCTTTTCTCTTCAGGTTTAACATGCTACGTTCCATGTTATGTTGGCATGTTGCTAATTTGTTTATGTTTTCATTAGTAAGAGGCCAGGTTTGGCAGCCATACGTCATAACAGGAAGGATGCAGGCGTTGAACGTATGTCTTTTTAGGTTTAGAGGTATAGATGGATTTTTTAGAATTTCTTTTAATGACCAATACCTTTTCCATGAAGAGTTAATCCTATTTTGGATTTCTTTAGTGGTGAGTTGAGTTGGGGAGATAATTTGTCCTAGGTATACATACTCTTCAACATATTCGATGTTTTTGTTATTTATAGAAATAGGTGATTTTGTGTGGTTGGTCATTAATTTAGTTTTATGCGTGTTCAACTGAAGTCCAACTTTGGTGCTCATTCTGATAACGGATAACCCTAAACATCTACAAGAAATGCTAGAACAGAACAAAATAACTATCGATAAATAAAAAAAATAAAAACACTTTTTCAGGCAAGCGATACCTGGAGATAACGTTGATATTTAGCAAAGGTTCCGTCGAAAAGGCAAAGAAGCAGATAGACCGATTGTGCACGATGAGAACGCTGATACCAAAGTTATTTTCGAAGACCAATGTCAAGATGGATCTGCCAGAATTATTAAAATTTGGGTAGGTTATATTAGAAAATGCTCAACCTGAATTTTCTAGATTTTTGACATAAAATTTAATTTTAACATATCTATAAACCCGACTGCATAAAAAGTGATTTTGAACAGGCTTCTTCTGGGTAAGCTCACTCCATCGTCGACTTTGTCTCTGTCACCTCTGACCTAGACTAGAGTCAAGAGCAAACCCATCTCGAATATAAAAAAAAAAAAACTGAAAAGGAGAAACAAGTCTAGTGATCTAAAATTCTGTAAGTAATATTGCAGAGATTAGCGACTATAACAGAGCAGTCGCAAAAAACATAACCCTCCTTTGGCAATCTGATAAAAATGACATCGTTGGTGCAATCAGACTATAATTCAGAGTGATATGCAATCTAGATTGCATTATCACCTGTCTAAATATTTTCGTAACAACGCTTGGACTGGCTGGCAGTCCTGGATGCAGCTGAATTTGAGTAAAATACCTGACCCTAGTGATTCCGTAATAACAGGGATCATTACACCTATGAACACGAGTAGTGGTGGAGAGTCGTTATGCCCCCGACATACGAGCCGAAGGTCATATCGGTTCGAACCGAACTACTGCTCTCTAAACGGCGAAAGAAAACATCGTGATTCCTCACCAAAATGTCAAATAATAAAATAAAAAAAGATATTATGTGACATTTACAAACCCGCACTGGGCCCGCGTGGGAGATTACGGCCCACTCCCTCTCTTAGAGAGAAGGCCTGTGTTTCAGCAGTGAGAGCATATATTAACCGTTTTAAAAATATCTAACATTATGTACGTGTATATTTAAACGGTTCTACTATATTTTGCAGTAAGGTGTTCCCATTGCCGATTTTAACTGACGACTTCTACAGAATATTAATGGTTCAAGTTAACAACAACGAATTGACGAAAGAAGCTATTACGCAGTATTTCCAGCTCGCCATAGTCGTAAGTTTACTATTTGTTTTATTGTAGTCGGTTTTAATTTACCTGATTACTCGTACCTATCCATACTTTCAAAAATTGTAGTTAATGGTTTTATTCAATTAGTTTTTTTTGGCAACCGATACTTTCTCATACATATTATTATTATCAACACTATTTACAATAAATAGTGTTATGTTTTCTTTGATAAATACTGTTACGTTTATTTTTTGATTATAACACTTGCCTGGAAACATACGGCTGTTAAATAAGGTTGTTTTCAA
Source organism: Orthosia incerta (assembly GCA_948252205.1). Lineage (NCBI taxonomy): Eukaryota > Metazoa > Arthropoda > Insecta > Lepidoptera > Noctuidae > Orthosia > Orthosia incerta. Next base: position 25,212,885 of record OX411756.1, on the reverse strand, counting down.
GGGAAATGTATATTGTTATTCTTGCCATTGACCTCGGTCGGTGAAGCGTATTTGCTGTCATCCCTTCATCAGAATTTCGTCACTAGACTCTTTAGAAACGCTTTCTGACGATAAATCACTTTTCAAAACACTACTATCACAGGTTTTTACAATAAATTGGTCACATAAAAAATACTTGTTTACACTCGAAATCTCATAACGTCAAATGTCACTGTCAGTTGGAGGCGCCCTTTGGCTCATAGTTATGATTCCTAATCGATTATCGATTTTATTAGGTTCCTTCGTAATTATTAAATTAATATCGTATAGACCGATTCTTAATAATTTTCGGCTTTTGGTAAATAGAAGTCACATATTTTATTTATTACATATTTTGTTCCAGTAGATTCGGAGCATAGACGAAACAGTTTTTAATCTGTGGTCGGAGTAATGTCAGTGTTGAAAGACATTAAACATCGTTTCGCTTTAGTATTTTTCTAATAATAAATTCCCAACTCATGGCAGATTTGGGTGTTATAACTAATAAATCGGGAGTTGCCGGTATGGATTGTGTGGGTTTTTTATGGTTACCAAGTGTAAGCGCCTTGTGGGACCAGTGTCAGTGATTTACAAGAATTGAATATGTTAGTGTAAATGATTTTGTCGCCCGTGCAGTCATAAGTTTTACCTGGAGCTAGGGAGATTTTCTGCGAGTGTCAACCCCCCTACGGCGTCGAGATGAGGGGATTGTCTGTGACCATGGCGGGCATCCGTTCACTTTACGTCCTGCTCGGGTCAGCAGTAAGTCTTCTCCCACATATTAAAAGGTAAGGGTTTATGTGAATCAGGGTTGGAAACTACTCTTTGTGCTACTCCCCGGTCGTTAAATAAGTGCTTATAGTGATCCCCGCTTATTCGTTACAGGATTCAATGTTTTGAGGAACTCGCGGACGCCATTTAGCGGACTGCGTGCCGAAGCCAGTCGAATCCTGCAAGCAAGCGTTCTTGCAATAAACCAACCGTGAGTATTTCACGCCCCGTAAGGGATCCTCCGTTTTGTTGTCCCGGCCAAGGGTTAGACCCCGAAGGGAGTGACGTTGCACACGCCACGCGCGTGTTCGCGAAAATCTATATTGGTCGGCTGTTAGATCGGTCCTCTCCGGCACAAGCATTGTTCCCTGCTTTTCCCTTATATAATAGGGTTCTCGTATTGTCGATTCCAGAAAGAGGCAGCTCGAGAGATTCATCTCGCCGCCAGGATCGAGAAGTCTCTAGAGCCTGGACGCGAGACCCGTCCCTCAGCTCAATCAAGGCCTACTGCGGAGACGACTGTGCGGTGTCCAGATCCGCCTAGCTTTTATAGCAGGCGGGACGGTTTTTTTTTCTTTATTTATTTCTACCTACTTAACTACTGGAATTAATTTCCTACGGGTTCTTATAAGAACCACTTAAATACTGGTCCGGTTTTCAATATAAGAAGCCGGTCTGCAACTATAATCTATCAATGAACCCAGAGTTTGACGCCTACCTTTAACTGGAACGATATTGAACTTCTCTGTCGACTCCGGGATCTGGGACACTTCATGTCCCTGGCGCCCATTTAATAATAATTTACTTTTAAATATAACTGGAAGGTTGTACCTAGATATTTTATTAATATTATCTTACCCACATTTAATTAACAATAATTAATTTAAACTTTAAAGATAAAATCAGGAATCAGTGCTCGGCTTATCTTCCACCCCCCACTACCTTAGTTTTACCGACTGAATTTATCGCTGGCTGGCTTTATAAAGGTAATCCCTTTAAGTTACATTCTAAGACTATAGACTTAAGCGGTTCAGGACTATTTGTCCTAGTCCAAAAGCTTAGGGTGTTTGAACCTCTGGGATTTTGTTTCATTACCCCGAGAGGGACAAAATCACACAGGTGCTTTATTTGTAAGGTAATAAACTTAATGGTTGTTTAAACCATCTCATCTTGCATCTGGGACTCGGTTCCATTACCCCGAGAGGAACCGAATCTCAGAGGTAACGGAAATTGTTTTAACTTAATAAACTTATTTAGTTTTGTACAGATTGTTGTTTCCTTCTATTGAAATATTCACCCACCCTACATCTGTGATTTTGTGTAGGTACCCCGACAAAATCTCATATGTAACAATACATCTTTTATTTGTTAAGAATTAAATTATTTATTTTTAACATCAAATGGTACTTAAAAGTTGTTAAATTGATTATCCTAGAAAATATTCTAATGTCAAATGTCGTCACATCTAATGACAGTTGTCGATTGGAGGGGGATTGTTCGGACACGAGGTGCGTTGAGTCAGTTCATCAGTCTAGTCTGGGCGGGCTTGGAAGTTTGTACTGCTGATCTAAGTGGATATATTGTATGGAGTTGATGGTAACTTAGTGTGAAGTGAAAAATAAATAATAGTTCAAAGTCCAAACTTTGTGTTATTGCTGAATTATCAACTACACGACAAGTACAAAGCGGTAGGTCAGTAGGGTAGAAAAGTTCTCAAGAATAGATAATATTCACTTATCTATTCTTGAGTATTTTTCTACCCTACGAACCTACCGCTTTGTACTAGCTCTATTGTCTATCTAGTGATTTATTACAATAGGTACTAATTGTCAAAATTAATAATAAAAAAATGATCGCAGTTCCTATTTGTTTATGTGTAAAGATAATCCTATACGAAAAATAACGGGTATGTCTGCATTTATTTACTCTTAACAAATCATTATTTTATTAAGATATATAAAAATATGCGGTTCGAGACTTTGTAACATGTATTCCCAAGTGACAACATTTGTATGTACAAAAAATGCAATTCTGCTGATGATAAAAAAAGTTGTAGGTTGATTATTTCATTTATAAAAACAAAAACATATTTTTTCAGCTTGCTGAATACTTTAAAGCACATGATTATTCGGACGGTTACATAATAATTTACGACTGAAAAATAACGTTGTAAAAAGGCATGGAGTCGATACCAGAAAATGTTCTTTTAAAAGTGCCTGCGGGTGCACTTTACGATATTAGGAAGATCCATAATTTGGAGAAACCTGGAAGGATTGAACAGGCTATCAACATTTTGGAGGAGTGGATACTGAAACAGGATCATATTATAAACAAGGATTTTAGTAAGTACTTAAATAGTTAAGTAGTATAAAAGAGGTAATAGATAAGTGCTTATATAGTTACTGCCTCGTTGGTCTAGTGGTTGGAAGTACTACTGCTGAGATTGAGGGTCCTAAATTCAATTCCCACGTCTAGACTTGTTGAGCTCCTTAAATTCTGAGTAGACCTGCTCGGTTATTGACAAATGCGTGCACTGACTGGACAGGTCCACTCAATCTGGCTGGTTCTTTCCTCAAAAGACCATTTCAGATATCAGTCTACATGGTCTTCACATGATCTAACCAAGATTTTGTCTGGACTTTAAAAGAGACTGTGACCTCTGAGTTTGTTTCGGCTTTTCTTCTCAGAGTAGTCAGATACGAAACCTCATCTAGTTTAAAAAAATATGATTGACATGTAAAAGTGTTTGTAAAAACCAACTTACAGAAATAAAATAATTTTTCATTTATTTATCATTTAGACAACATTTTATTGAAAGTTTTATTGGGCTTTTCTATCTGGACTTTCTCAGTAACGTCCGCAGTTTGGACTTGTGGCGGAGTTTGTTCGAAATATGTGACTACAGGCGTGATGTCACGTTTAGTAAGTACTTAAACGAGTTTAAGTTAGATATTTTGTATATTTTATTAAACTCGTTTGTTCGCATGTTGCTATGTACCTTTTTATTGCCTACTAATTATATTAATAGTGTAAGTTTGTGAGTATCGATGGATGGAGATTGGTTACTCTTTAACGCAAAAACTACTGAACGGATTTGGATAAAATTTTGCACACAGAAACTTTATAATCTAGTTCTACACACAAAATGCTTTCTTTATCTTCATCCACGTAGAAGGGATATCTTTTGGGATAATTACGATTTTCCAAAGAACCAGTTAAAAAATTTAGTATGCCGAGTTGTATAACGATCGGATGGACGATAATAACTGCGGCACAGATTCAAAGTAATGCAGCTACAGCTGTATTTCCGTACACAATTCAATTTGTAGACTGTGTTTTTATTCAAATTTAATATTACTATTATTAAATGTCTTTATGCACTGACCTTCTTATTAAATTATGTTTTCTTATATAAAAAATGTGGAAGTTTTTGCCACATCGATTAAATTAAATTAGCCAAAGCCAAAAAGTCTTAGCACATGGGCAGGATATTTATAATCTAGATCTATCTATCTATCTATATATATATAAAAGCGAAAGGTCACTAATTCACCTATCACGAAATATCGAAAACCGCTTGACGTATAAAGATGAAGTTTATAGTTAGTAGACGTCCGCTAAGAACGGATTTTGCGACAGGGCCGGATTTAGGGGGTCTAAGGGCTCATGCAAGTTTGTATGAAAGTCCTTCATTTTTGATCTGCTAACTTAAAATTTGGCAGGGAGATAGTTTAAAGTTAGTAGACGTTTGCAATGAACGGATTTTGTGACACGGCCGGATAAAGGAGGTTTAAGGGCTCTCGCAAGTTTGTATGGAAGTCCTTAATTTTTTGTGCTACTAATTTAAAATTTTGCAGGTAGGTAGTTTATAGGTACTAAACGTCCGCTTAGAACGGATTTTGCGACAGGGCCGGCTTTAGAGGGTCTAAGGGCTCTCGCAAGTTTGTATGAAAGTTCTTAATTTTTTGAGCTGTAAACTTAAAATTTGGCAGGGAGGTAGTTTATAGATAGTAGACCTCCGCTTAGCAAGGTTTTTGCGAATGGGCCGGATTAAGGGGGTCTAAGGGCTCTCGCAAGTTTTTATGAAAGTCCTTCATCTTTTGAGCTGCAAACTTAAAATTTGGAAAGGAAGTAGTTTATAGTTAGTAGACGTCCGTTAAGCAAAGATTTTGCGACTGGGCTGGATTAAGGGGGTCTAAGGGCTCTCGCAAGTTTTTATGAAAGTCCTTCATTTTTTGAGCTGCAAACTTAAAATTTGGAAAGGAAGTAGTTTATAGATAGTAGATGTCAGCTAAGTTGAAAGTTTGAATGATTTTTTTACAGTTTGTAAGTCGGACACCTGAACTTTTAGATGATGAGCTTCTTATTATAATGTAGGGGAGCACTAAGAAGTGATTTTTGGAAATTCAACCTTTAAGAGGGCGAAACTAAAAAGTAATCACGTGAACGAAGTCGTGGGCGAAGCGCTAGTTAGGATATATACCATCTATCCCGACTGGACTGGTTTCAGGAATGATATGAAAGAAAAGGGATTCAGTGATAGTGTGATGGTTGACAAGATTGAATGGAAGAAGAAACCGTGTTGCGCCGACTCCAAGTATAAAAGGGCGGGATTTTTTTTTTCTGTTTAGGTAGATTCTGTGGAAAAAATTGCAATTAACATTCAGGCGGGCGAAGCCACTGGCATGTCTTAGTAGTCGATATATTAGAACAAAATTCAAATTCAAATTCAAATTCAAATAGCCTTTATTAACAAACTTAAAACTAATATTTACATATATATTTTTTTTTTTTAGATTATCAGACATCGGTTTGTTTGTCTTGCTCACTAGCATAGGCCTCCCCCAGACCCTTCCACAGTACACGATCTTGTGCTTTTCTCCTCCACGCAGCGCCTGCTGTCGATCTGAGATCATCTTCCCATCTACGCACTGGTCTTCCCCGTTTCCTCATCCCCTCTCTCGGGTACCATTCAGTAACATCTTTGGCCCACTTCTCTATTCTACTTCGGAGTGTGTGACCTGCCCACTGCCACTTTAGTCTTTTAATTGTGAATGTCACGTCCATAATATTAGTTTCTTTCCTTATGAGTTTTAATTTGACTTTATCTTTTCTCTTCAGGTTTAACATGCTACGTTCCATGTTATGTTGGCATGTTGCTAATTTGTTTATGTTTTCATTAGTAAGAGGCCAGGTTTGGCAGCCATACGTCATAACAGGAAGGATGCAGGCGTTGAACGTATGTCTTTTTAGGTTTAGAGGTATAGATGGATTTTTTAGAATTTCTTTTAATGACCAATACCTTTTCCATGAAGAGTTAATCCTATTTTGGATTTCTTTAGTGGTGAGTTGAGTTGGGGAGATAATTTGTCCTAGGTATACATACTCTTCAACATATTCGATGTTTTTGTTATTTATAGAAATAGGTGATTTTGTGTGGTTGGTCATTAATTTAGTTTTATGCGTGTTCAACTGAAGTCCAACTTTGGTGCTCATTCTGATAACGGATAACCCTAAACATCTACAAGAAATGCTAGAACAGAACAAAATAACTATCGATAAATAAAAAAAATAAAAACACTTTTTCAGGCAAGCGATACCTGGAGATAACGTTGATATTTAGCAAAGGTTCCGTCGAAAAGGCAAAGAAGCAGATAGACCGATTGTGCACGATGAGAACGCTGATACCAAAGTTATTTTCGAAGACCAATGTCAAGATGGATCTGCCAGAATTATTAAAATTTGGGTAGGTTATATTAGAAAATGCTCAACCTGAATTTTCTAGATTTTTGACATAAAATTTAATTTTAACATATCTATAAACCCGACTGCATAAAAAGTGATTTTGAACAGGCTTCTTCTGGGTAAGCTCACTCCATCGTCGACTTTGTCTCTGTCACCTCTGACCTAGACTAGAGTCAAGAGCAAACCCATCTCGAATATAAAAAAAAAAAAACTGAAAAGGAGAAACAAGTCTAGTGATCTAAAATTCTGTAAGTAATATTGCAGAGATTAGCGACTATAACAGAGCAGTCGCAAAAAACATAACCCTCCTTTGGCAATCTGATAAAAATGACATCGTTGGTGCAATCAGACTATAATTCAGAGTGATATGCAATCTAGATTGCATTATCACCTGTCTAAATATTTTCGTAACAACGCTTGGACTGGCTGGCAGTCCTGGATGCAGCTGAATTTGAGTAAAATACCTGACCCTAGTGATTCCGTAATAACAGGGATCATTACACCTATGAACACGAGTAGTGGTGGAGAGTCGTTATGCCCCCGACATACGAGCCGAAGGTCATATCGGTTCGAACCGAACTACTGCTCTCTAAACGGCGAAAGAAAACATCGTGATTCCTCACCAAAATGTCAAATAATAAAATAAAAAAAGATATTATGTGACATTTACAAACCCGCACTGGGCCCGCGTGGGAGATTACGGCCCACTCCCTCTCTTAGAGAGAAGGCCTGTGTTTCAGCAGTGAGAGCATATATTAACCGTTTTAAAAATATCTAACATTATGTACGTGTATATTTAAACGGTTCTACTATATTTTGCAGTAAGGTGTTCCCATTGCCGATTTTAACTGACGACTTCTACAGAATATTAATGGTTCAAGTTAACAACAACGAATTGACGAAAGAAGCTATTACGCAGTATTTCCAGCTCGCCATAGTCGTAAGTTTACTATTTGTTTTATTGTAGTCGGTTTTAATTTACCTGATTACTCGTACCTATCCATACTTTCAAAAATTGTAGTTAATGGTTTTATTCAATTAGTTTTTTTTGGCAACCGATACTTTCTCATACATATTATTATTATCAACACTATTTACAATAAATAGTGTTATGTTTTCTTTGATAAATACTGTTACGTTTATTTTTTGATTATAACACTTGCCTGGAAACATACGGCTGTTAAATAAGGTTGTTTTCAAGGGAAATGTATATTGTTATTCTTGCCATTGACCTCGGTCGGTGAAGCGTATTTGCTGTCATCCCTTCATCAGAATTTCGTCACTAGACTCTTTAGAAACGCTTTCTGACGATAAATCACTTTTCAAAACACTACTATCACAGGTTTTTACAATAAATTGGTCACATAAAAAATACTTGTTTACACTCGAAATCTCATAACGTCAAATGTCACTGTCAGTTGGAGGCGCCCTTTGGCTCATAGTTATGATTCCTAATCGATTATCGATTTTATTAGGTTCCTTCGTAATTATTAAATTAATATCGTATAGACCGATTCTTAATAATTTTCGGCTTTTGGTAAATAGAAGTCACATATTTTATTTATTACATATTTTGTTCCAGTAGATTCGGAGCATAGACGAAACAGTTTTTAATCTGTGGTCGGAGTAATGTCAGTGTTGAAAGACATTAAACATCGTTTCGCTTTAGTATTTTTCTAATAATAAATTCCCAACTCATGGCAGATTTGGGTGTTATAACTAATAAATCGGGAGTTGCCGGTATGGATTGTGTGGGTTTTTTATGGTTACCAAGTGTAAGCGCCTTGTGGGACCAGTGTCAGTGATTTACAAGAATTGAATATGTTAGTGTAAATGATTTTGTCGCCCGTGCAGTCATAAGTTTTACCTGGAGCTAGGGAGATTTTCTGCGAGTGTCAACCCCCCTACGGCGTCGAGATGAGGGGATTGTCTGTGACCATGGCGGGCATCCGTTCACTTTACGTCCTGCTCGGGTCAGCAGTAAGTCTTCTCCCACATATTAAAAGGTAAGGGTTTATGTGAATCAGGGTTGGAAACTACTCTTTGTGCTACTCCCCGGTCGTTAAATAAGTGCTTATAGTGATCCCCGCTTATTCGTTACAGGATTCAATGTTTTGAGGAACTCGCGGACGCCATTTAGCGGACTGCGTGCCGAAGCCAGTCGAATCCTGCAAGCAAGCGTTCTTGCAATAAACCAACCGTGAGTATTTCACGCCCCGTAAGGGATCCTCCGTTTTGTTGTCCCGGCCAAGGGTTAGACCCCGAAGGGAGTGACGTTGCACACGCCACGCGCGTGTTCGCGAAAATCTATATTGGTCGGCTGTTAGATCGGTCCTCTCCGGCACAAGCATTGTTCCCTGCTTTTCCCTTATATAATAGGGTTCTCGTATTGTCGATTCCAGAAAGAGGCAGCTCGAGAGATTCATCTCGCCGCCAGGATCGAGAAGTCTCTAGAGCCTGGACGCGAGACCCGTCCCTCAGCTCAATCAAGGCCTACTGCGGAGACGACTGTGCGGTGTCCAGATCCGCCTAGCTTTTATAGCAGGCGGGACGGTTTTTTTTTCTTTATTTATTTCTACCTACTTAACTACTGGAATTAATTTCCTACGGGTTCTTATAAGAACCACTTAAATACTGGTCCGGTTTTCAATATAAGAAGCCGGTCTGCAACTATAATCTATCAATGAACCCAGAGTTTGACGCCTACCTTTAACTGGAACGATATTGAACTTCTCTGTCGACTCCGGGATCTGGGACACTTCATGTCCCTGGCGCCCATTTAATAATAATTTACTTTTAAATATAACTGGAAGGTTGTACCTAGATATTTTATTAATATTATCTTACCCACATTTAATTAACAATAATTAATTTAAACTTTAAAGATAAAATCAGGAATCAGTGCTCGGCTTATCTTCCACCCCCCACTACCTTAGTTTTACCGACTGAATTTATCGCTGGCTGGCTTTATAAAGGTAATCCCTTTAAGTTACATTCTAAGACTATAGACTTAAGCGGTTCAGGACTATTTGTCCTAGTCCAAAAGCTTAGGGTGTTTGAACCTCTGGGATTTTGTTTCATTACCCCGAGAGGGACAAAATCACACAGGTGCTTTATTTGTAAGGTAATAAACTTAATGGTTGTTTAAACCATCTCATCTTGCATCTGGGACTCGGTTCCATTACCCCGAGAGGAACCGAATCTCAGAGGTAACGGAAATTGTTTTAACTTAATAAACTTATTTAGTTTTGTACAGATTGTTGTTTCCTTCTATTGAAATATTCACCCACCCTACATCTGTGATTTTGTGTAGGTACCCCGACAAAATCTCATATGTAACAATACATCTTTTATTTGTTAAGAATTAAATTATTTATTTTTAACATCAAATGGTACTTAAAAGTTGTTAAATTGATTATCCTAGAAAATATTCTAATGTCAAATGTCGTCACATCTAATGACAGTTGTCGATTGGAGGGGGATTGTTCGGACACGAGGTGCGTTGAGTCAGTTCATCAGTCTAGTCTGGGCGGGCTTGGAAGTTTGTACTGCTGATCTAAGTGGATATATTGTATGGAGTTGATGGTAACTTAGTGTGAAGTGAAAAATAAATAATAGTTCAAAGTCCAAACTTTGTGTTATTGCTGAATTATCAACTACACGACAAGTACAAAGCGGTAGGTCAGTAGGGTAGAAAAGTTCTCAAGAATAGATAATATTCACTTATCTATTCTTGAGTATTTTTCTACCCTACGAACCTACCGCTTTGTACTAGCTCTATTGTCTATCTAGTGATTTATTACAATAGGTACTAATTGTCAAAATTAATAATAAAAAAATGATCGCAGTTCCTATTTGTTTATGTGTAAAGATAATCCTATACGAAAAATAACGGGTATGTCTGCATTTATTTACTCTTAACAAATCATTATTTTATTAAGATATATAAAAATATGCGGTTCGAGACTTTGTAACATGTATTCCCAAGTGACAACATTTGTATGTACAAAAAATGCAATTCTGCTGATGATAAAAAAAGTTGTAGGTTGATTATTTCATTTATAAAAACAAAAACATATTTTTTCAGCTTGCTGAATACTTTAAAGCACATGATTATTCGGACGGTTACATAATAATTTACGACTGCAGGCAGATGAATTTGTTTGACGTTCTTACAAAAATGGACACTGTGGAACTGCAGCAGCTGATGACAATATTAATTGTAAGTATTTAACTACATATTCATTCACTCGCGAGCAGCTTCACGGGAAAGTCAAGTAATTATTATTTAACCATCTCCAGCGTAAAATGTTAACACGGCAAAATTACCAAATAATTGTGATAAAACCCTATCAAATAAAAACCGGCAAAGTGCGTGTCGGGCCTCGCGCAGTAATAGGGTTCCGAAGTTGCATAATAATGCGGACTAAGTAGAGGGTTTTGTTGTTGTTACATGAACATTAAAACAGTTTCAGCGGCACACAACGTCTAAAAAAGTTAATTGTAAAAATCAAAATCCCGACTGCTTAAAAAGCGAACTAAAAAGACTTAAACAAGAAAAAAATCATGCTGTGCAGTCGGAGGATACATATTCGCGAGCTGGCTGAGCAAAACCAGATGTAACCTTCGACTTAATACTTCTGCACTAACACAAAATAGACTCCCCCGCGCGCATGCGCCGTATGGACTACGGACCCTTAGGCTTATTACGTATCTTTTGCAAGAGCAAAACGATAGTGATCAAACGCTTGATGTCATAAATGTCGGAATTACCTGCATTGTAGGTATGGTAGGTCATACACAATCGTTTGCTAATCGCTCGCTGTTTGTCAAATGCACTTATTTAAAAAAAAACCGCCAACAGCTCTTAAACTTTTGTATTGAAGAGAAATTATTTCGCAAAAACCCCTATTGTTTTGCTCTTGCAAAAGATACGTAATAAGCCTGTGGTACTGCCAACGACTCGGCCACTCCAATGCGTTATTCGAGCTTAAACATTATTAATTTAGAAATCATTATTTGCATTTGTACAAAAATTGTACTGTGTCTAGTACATTTTATAAGTTGGTCGACTATCACTCATAAACTTGTAAAGCCTGTTATGATTTTATTTTTGTATATTTTTACATGGTTTATAATTATATATTCACACTGTTTTACACAGCTAACAACGTTATTTCAGTAATGTTTCAATGGCATTTGTACAACAATTTTACTGTTCTAAGTACATTTTATAAGTTGGTCGACTATTACTCGTAACCTTGTAAAGCCTACTTATCTGTGATAGTTTTCCTTTTAAATTCGTTGTATTTACAACTGCCGAGATATTTTTCACATAACCAAGAGCAACCATTTCGCTGGGAGGGGGACCACTTTGTCGGAATTTTTAATACGAGTATGTGTATCCATGCCAAATTATAGCTTTCTAGTACTTAGATTCTTTGAGCTAAGTTGCGGACGGACAGACGGACAGAGCGAAACTGTAAGGGTTCCTTGTTGACTTCGGAACCCTAAAATCTCACATGGGCTTGAGTACAACAAATGTGACAAATTAGTTCATTCAAATCAACTATGCACAGTGTTCGGGATTTCATCAGGTTTATTTAGTGGGAGATGTAATAAATACGCCTAGATTGTTAAGTAAAAATCGTGTAATGAAAAAACATATTACTGTCGGCAGATGTTTGAAATATAATAAAAATAAAAGGTACGAGCCAAAACACACGTAGCTGCACTAACTTTTAATATTAAAAGTTGTTTAGTACTCAGAATATCTGAGGGATCTCCACTCACCAAATATCATTCGGTAGCCCTCACAAGAGGCTACCCTGTGGTATTACTTTGGTGTAGCAGCAACCCTCGAATTAGAATTCACCCTGGAGGTCGGTGCTACAAGAAAACTGTGGGACCTCGCGGTCTTTCAAGAAGGTTTTCTCCTCAACCACCAGAGCTAGACAACTTACGGAATTGTGGCTGGGAAGGTAGACAACCGGGCTATTGAATGGCACCCTGATGGGTGTACCACCAGCCCTTCTGGTTTTTTAGGAGCCGGGAAGTGGCCGAAATAGGAAAGAAAGTGTGTTGTTTCACAGCTTTAATGAGCTTGTGTCATCAAGTGGGCCACAGATCGGCAGTGTATGATAACTGAATCCAGGTGCCTTTCCGCAGGCTACCGAAGGTAATGCTTTTGGCAGCATATCAGCAACCCTTCAGGCACCAAGTGTGTCTGAATTCGGTGAGCCCGCTGACAGGCGCATAGAAACGTCTATAGTGGTTCATACAAACACATTATCTCAAGCAAGCAGTGTTTATGTACTAGAACTACATAAGTAATGTCTAGTTACAGGGCTTAGGCAGAAGTCTAGTGTTATCTAGAGGCGCTAGACTGCAAATAACAATGTTGCTAACTGTTTACTTGAGGGAAATGTGTGTATATTCACCGTTTCAGGGTGAAACTCTATTATCCCTAGTTAGTACTGTTATTATGTATTGTTTTTCAGTCATAGCCTTAGGGTATCTAAGTTAGAACACCTAGATTGTGTTTCCTAACAAACTAATGTGTGTAAGGTAAATAATGCGATAGGTATGTTGCACCTGTTGTTTAACCTGCTTTTATGAGGGGGTCTAAACTATAATTAATAATTTTATTTATCTATGCTATTTACACATCTTACGTCAGTATTTCATATATAACGCTAGTACATAAGCTGTAACGTTTATATATAAGCTACGTGACGCCTCGTCGCGAACATTTATTGAAGAAAAAAAAGCGGCCCCTAAAACCATGATCTGTCACAAAAAGTTGGCAAATTTTCGTCGGCGCCGTTTTGAATTTAATGAATGAATGATATGACGAAAGTTTGGCAAATTTTGTCGGCGCCATCTTGGATTTCGGTTTTGACCCCACATATTTGTTATTAGTGACCCTAAACACCATGAAAATGACACCTATAACGCAAAATTTGCAATTTCTCGTCAACACCATTTCATTCGTCGTGATTTCACATTCTAGTAATTATATAATATTTCACATTCTAATAATCTACACTGTTGGGTAAATAGCATTATTTAAAAAAAATACATATATTATTATCATAAGAATTCTTGTAGTGGACTATTCATATTTACAACTTCGCGTTGTGGCCGTTTGAAATAAGTAACAGCGTGTTCTCAGCTATTTTCGCTTAAATAGCGTTTTATGTCTTTAGGCGTAAAGTATACACTATGCATCAACACACACCTTTTCCATCCTTATATTGCTTTGTCCACGTTCATTAATTTTGATCATAAACGCACACCAGTTTCCAGTACTACGCAAGTACGCACTAATCCTAACGGAAGAATATCACAAATCAAGAAAGATATCCTTTTAGGGCGGGCGTCGACTACAACTCCCGACGTCAGATTGTACCTACTTAAAATATTAAATATACAAACCTCTTTTACAGGAAGGTTACGGAGCTAGATTGAGAAGCATTCACATGATAACAGAATCTAAAGCTATAGAAATCCTTATTAACCTTATCAAGCAATTTGTTAGCGAGAAGATTGGTAACAGAATACATGTCCAACGAACCTTAGAAGATTTACATAAAGCAGTACCCAAAGATTTGCTGCCGGTGGACTACGGGGGAAAACAGAGATCTGTTGACTCACTGCATGGTAAGTTATAATTTATAACCCACTTTTAATTTCATTTAGAAGTATATTATTTGATATCAAGTGAACAACTAGTTTCTTATGAATACCCTACTACCATAATTGAGCAGTGGTGCCCCATTGGTAACGGCCGAGTCTCACAAGTTGTAAGTCATGGGTTCGAACCAGGACAGGCGCCTTACTTTAAGGGTACACTAGTCGACGGCACGAACTATTTTGTGCGCGGGGTTGAAATGCATTTTTATCAACCGAAAACACATGCGGAAGAGATAGATGCTGTGATGACTAGTAGGTAGCTAGTTCGCGTACGAATACACACTTTTGCAAATATGTAGCGAAATGGATAATGATTTAGGACGAAACCGAGCGCCCGAAATTTTATAAACAGACCTTTGGCAGTCTGGATAACATGAAAAAACGACTAGACGTATCTGTTCAAAATAAAATTATTTTCATTGTTGAACTAATAACCTATCCCTGTATGGTGGCCGTTTTGCAATTTACCGTCTTTTTATGGTATTTATTTGCGCCCAAAAATGCGTTAAAATTAGTGTCGAAATAAGGAACTTTCCACGCTCATAACTTACAAACATATATATTTTTTATTTTTTTGGCTCCATACAGGGCTAGATAATAATGAGACATATTGATATCATTTTTTATTTTGACCGTACATCGTCAAACAGTGGAGTAATCCCTAGACTACGTTTGTATGGAATAATTATCGACTAGTGTAACCTTAAGTAAATTATTTCATCACCACTGCTCTAAAAACGGTGAAGGAAAACGTTGTGAGCAAAAGTTATATAATAAGTTCGAAGATATGTGATATCCACCAACCCACACTAGGCACGCATGCTGCACTAAGGCCCATTCCCTCTCCCAGAGAGAGGATATCAGTGTGGTGCAGTGGAAAAAATAAGAGGTTGATGAAGGCTGACCCAGTTTCTGACTTAGTATCCTACAGGTGGTATAGACAGTGGACTGGTTTTAACTTCATATTAGCACAAAATTATATTTCGTTACAGCGGACACAGTGCAAGAATTAAGTTCAGTGGAACATGTGGAGTATATGAAAATGATGAGCAAAGCTTGTTCTGATGAAACAAAAAGACATTCAGGAAAATTCAACGAAGAATACATGGGCATGCCTGGATCCTTCAGATGTTTGAATGTGGACTAATCTGTAATTCAAAATAAAATAAACACGAGTAACTTATCGGTCAATGACAAAAAAAATACATTTACAATGCATGTCCTCGAAAAGAGCGTTTTCCAAGCAGCCAAACTGTGCGGAAAGTGTCACTTTTTTTTACTAGTGCTTTTTACTTTCCTGTACTTTTTTAATTTTTAACTCCAACGTCAGCCCGCCGCATAGAGTTTTTATTATTTGAGAAAAGTTTTAAAATTAGTTAAGTACAGATTATCATTCATATAAAAAGTAAAACAAAACTAATACGTCATTTAAGGCGTTTTTAATTACTCTAGATTTAGATTTTGATCAATAAATTAATTTTAATTATTCATTAAATATGTTTGGCAGAATTAATATTTTGCTCGTGCCTTTTTGCGTTATGACGTGACAGCTATTGCACATGCGCAGTAGAACTATGAACTATTAGTTAATCTGTGGATATGCTGAGCGCCCTTGAATAAGCGCCATTTTATTAATTTCTTGCTTGGTTCAGATATATTTTTTTATTTCCTCGCACAATGCATAGTAAAATGTTGTATGATACACGTGCGTAAGATGATTTCCGACTCGTGTCGATTTATCCACTCACTCGCTTCGCTCGCTCGTGAATAAAAATGCCACTCATCGGAAATCACCTACTTCCCGCACTTGTAGCATAAATAACTATTATTTTATTGTTGGCATGGACTTTACCTGCTATAATAATTAAAATGGACAGTCGGATAAATTGATTGTTCATCACATCAGAATTGAATGTAACTTGCAAATTATGGAATGATAAAAGACAAAATTATAATAATTTGTGATTTCCGATTT
The DNA here is from genome assembly GCA_948252205.1 of Orthosia incerta. Classification (NCBI taxonomy): domain Eukaryota; kingdom Metazoa; phylum Arthropoda; class Insecta; order Lepidoptera; family Noctuidae; genus Orthosia; species Orthosia incerta. The sequence goes on along the minus strand of OX411756.1, from coordinate 25,196,681 downwards.
ACTGTATATTTTTTTAAATGTGGTGAACAATCTGATTTACTGACTTTATGTTGTGATTTATTATTATTGCAATATGTTTTAAGTAATACAACAGCGGTACTTCGACGTTTCAATGCCATCATGATTCCGTTGTTAAAAAGAGAAAATGCTATTTGTATTGTATAGCGCCGTCTCTATATCACAGAGGAACCATTATAGTTTTGACAATTCATGGTAAGGCCCATGGACATTGAATTTCTCCAGATGGAGTAAAGTAGCGTAAGAATAAATACGATTATATTAACAAAATTATATTGGCTGTTGATGTACTTAGGGCTTTCGGTATTGGTATATTTTTGAGATACATACATTTATTTTCTTGATATCTATTAAATAAATAAATATAATTAATTTTGCAACATTAACCTCTGTGATGGTAGTTATGATACCGTATATAATAATAAAATGTTGTGAAACTACGGTGCTTTATTGGAATAAATACATTTAGCTGCCTTTGGTTTTATAAATAACAACTGAACGACCAAATTCTATGAGACTGACAAGCGCTACTGCTGATAAAATGACAATGATTTCTCTTGAGCCTCTGGAACAGGTCATGTGAATCCACTGGATGCAAGAAGCCCAGAGTTGGTCGATAAGGCGATGCGCTCGCGGAGGCTGCCGTACTACAGTGGACGATTTGGTAAGGATATTCAGAATAAAGTCCAATGATTAGACACATTAAAGAGCAGGTCAAGAATAAAGGTGTAGCTTGATGAAGAACCGGAAACCTAGTTCCAAATAATATGGCCATGTACCTAACGAAGACGGTGGGAAGGAGTACGTATTACTTTCTGAGTAGGCTTTCTAGGTTGTTATAAAAATGAATAAAATACCAAGAAACACAAAGCATATTCACGCGACTCGGGGAGAAACGGAATGAACGAAAACAAATGACACTGACACTCGTCATTCGAAACGCAAATGCCATAGATTTTTTTTTTACGCTTAGTTTCAACAATATTGCTCGAAATATTGCGCCACCACAGATAATATACCGGTACTGTTTTGGTTGTCAATCGACCATTTTGTCGTTCGTTTTCACTGTTTATCTGATTGAGGTTAGAAACATTTTTTGTTATTTTCTCGAAAATTTGCAATACCTTGTAATGAGAGTGGTAGTATTTAATCAGGGACCCATCCCCTACCTGCTTTAACCACTTTTAACCCTCTCCTCCTGCCAACCGACACTAAATCCAAGCCCAGTTTTTTAATAAGATGACCTTATTTTTAGGGCAGCCATGACAGTTGTGTTTAACATGACGTTCGACGACTCTGACAGTTTTAAGAAGTGACGTCTTTGAGTCTTCCTTTGCTTTGGCTTTGTATTGGATATGTTTCGGCGTTTTTAGTGATTGTTTTAGATTTGCAACCCAGTTTACTACTACGGACATTGATTGATTGCTTCTCTGTTGCAATTGAATTCGTATTGGTTTTTTTAACGCAGATTTTACAATGACACGTCAATCAAACGTCATTCTGATCCAACATATTAAATTAAATGTAGTGTTGCTCTACTTGACAAAGTTAATCTAGTTTACATTGAAACCAAGTAAAATTAAAGAAAATAACAAATAAAAATTTAATTACATATTTAAAAAAACCTCTAAACAAAAACCTCTAAAAAGCAAAACATAAGCATTGCACTCGCGTCGCGGGGGACTCGCGGCGGTTCTCCGACGCGAGTACGAGGCTTATGTTTTGCTTTTTAGAGGTTTTTGTGTCGGGGTTTTTTTAAATTTGTAATTTAACTATCTTTTGACATGTACGTAGTGCGTTCGAAAATAGATGTGATGTGACAAATGTCTGAAAAAAAAATTGTTTCATGGTTTTACCCGACTGCCGAAGGAGGGTAATGCGTTTATCAGTCTATGTATGTATGTTTGTTCCTATGTAGTGATCTAGAGACTAAACGCGTTGGCCAATTTTGATGATTCTTACGTCAATCGATTCGTCTTAACCCTGCAAGTGTTTTCTTTCTTCCAAACCCATCGTGTGGGGAATCAAAATAAAGGGTTTCAAGAGATAATTTCAAAAATAAACAACACTTACAGGTTTGAATGTACCTAAGTCTAAACAAAATCAACTAAAAAGTTATAAATAAAAAAAGTTTATAAAAAAAAACAAAAAACCCGACTGCTTACATCTGGATTTGGAAAAAAATGGTAATCTGTTGGAGTATGGTCCGGGGATTACGGTGGATGTCTTAGACATACCAATTGAAGCTCCTCTAATTTGGTAGCCGTCTGTTGTGTAGTGTGTGGTCTAGCGTTGTCATGAAGCAGCAGTGGCCTAGAGCGATTGACCAGCCTCGGCTGTTTAGCAGCTAGCTTTACCACCATGGATTGCAGTTGCTGACGTCTAGCGTTGTCCTGAAGCAGCAGTGGCCTAGAGCGATTGACCAGTCTCGGCTGTTTAGCAGCTAGCTTTACCACCATGGATTGCAGTTGCTGACAATAGACATCCGCCGTAATCGTTTGGCCAGATTTAAGAAAGCTGTAGAGAACAATATCGGCACTAGTCCAGCAAACGCTCACAAGTAATTTTTTTGAGTTAATTTTCGCTTGGGGCTGGTTCGCCAGGGTTTAGCCATTGCGATGAGCTTTTCTGATTATTTTACAGGATCCATTTTGCATCACAGGTAATGATTCGATTTACAATCCCTTTATTGTTGTGCCGGTTGAGTAATGTAACGCAGCAGTCGACGCGCGTTTGTCGGTTTTCTGCACTCAATTCATACCCACCTTTCAAGCTTTTTCATCTTCCCAATTTGCTTCAAGTAGATTAAAACAGTTTTATCACTAACACCGCAGCTTGCAGCTAACTCGGACGTGGTTTGCGATGGATCGCCTTTAATTCTTCATTATCAACTTTGGTTTCCGGCCGCCCACGGGGCTTGTTCTGCAGGTTGAAATTTCCAGAACGAAAACGTTGAAACCAAAAACGCACTGTGTTTTCTTTTGCGACACCGTCGCCATACACCTCGTTAATCCTTCGAGCCGTTTCTGCAGCAGTGGTGCCACGATGGAACAAAATAGTAAAAAACAAATGAATTACGGTTTTCCAAACAAAAACGCACGAGTAAATAGCTGTATATATTTAAAATCAGAATTCCAAACCAAAGAGGAGATATTTGAGATCAAAGTGGCCAGTACGACAAAACGCCAATTACATAGGTAAGGACCTAATATTTTATACATCATGTTTGTGCAGTGGTGGCCGCAACTTACATGTTGTAGATCTTGGGCTCGAACCAAGGCAGGCGCTTTACTTTGTGTTAATTATTTAATCACCACTGTTCCCAAAACGGTAAAGGAAAACATCATGAGGAAACCGGCATGACATAGAACCAAAAATTCGAAGATATGTGACATCCACCAACTCGCACTGGGCCCGCGTGGTGGGTTTCGGCCCATTCTCTCTCACAGAGAGGATGGCGTGCAGGCCCGCACAACTGATCAAATGGGAGTCTAACCCCCGGTTTCTCAACACTCGATTATCGGGCTGTTAACGTAATTGATTGGCTTTAGAGGGTCTAAGGAGGGCAAGTTTGTATGAAAATCCTTCATTTTTTTAGCTACAAAATTAAAATGTTGCAAGGTGGTTGTTTAAAGTTAGTAGACGTCCGCTACGAACGAAGTTTTGCGACAGGGCCGTATTTAGGTGGTCTAAGGGCTCTCGCAAGTTTATATGAAAGTCCTTAATTTTTTGAGCTACAAGCTTTAAATTTGGCAGGGATACCTCCCTTTAATAGTAAGTAGACATTCGCTAAGAACGAATTTTGTGTCAGGGCCGGATTTAAGGGGTCTAAGGGCTCTCGCAAGTTTGTATGAAAGTCCTTCATATTATGAGCTACAAACTTAAAATTTGGCGGGGAATTAGATTATAGTTAGTAGACGTCTGCTAAGAACGGATTTTGCGACAGGGCCGGATTTAGGGGGTCCAAGGGCTCTCGCAAGTTTATATGAAAGTCCTTTATTTTTTGAGCTACAAACTAAAAATTTGGCAGGGAGGTATTTAATAATTAGTAGACATTTGCTAATAACGAATTTTGTGTCAGGGCCGGATTAAAGTGGTCTAAGCATTTTCGCAAGTTTGTATGAAAGTTCAGCATTTTTTTTGTACTACTGTCCTAATATTAAGCAATTCCAGATTTTATGAGTAGGAGACATAAGCTAAGCAAGAATTTTGTAATAGCCTGGACTAAGGGCTCTCGCAAGTTTATATGAAATCCTTGGCTTTTTGTACCTGAAATTTGGTAAAGAGGTAGAATATAGTTAAGACATGTCAGGAAGGAACAGATTTTACTAGAGGGCTGGTGTAAGGGAATGTAAACGCTTTTGCAACCCTTTGTGTTCAACAAACATTTATTGATGACTTACAAAAAAATTAATTCAAACGAAGATAGGTATTTATATATTTTTTTTACAATAAAATTTACGTAGGTAAGTAGTTTAATCAAGTTATTACTCGATTTTTTTTTGTATTTTCTCCTGGGTAACTCCGTGACGCTTTTCCGTGGTAAAAAAGTATCGTATAGTACGTTGAACCTGGTATTCACATATCACCATATTAAATACCAAATTTCAGATAATATTAGGTCATTACATATGAAATTGGCGTTTTGTATAATATGTTTATGTAATCAAAGTGTGTACCATTGCTATAAATGCACTCTTGCGATCTCATAGGTAGTTCATTGATCCCTTTACTATTAAAAACCATTCGGACGGGAATCAATAAAATCTTTAAAGGCGATTTGGACTGCCCCATCGGAGTTGAATTTTTTCCCTTGCAAGAAGTTATCCAAATTTGGAAAATAATGGTAATCTGTTGGGGCAAGGTCCGGGGAGTACGGTGGATGTCTTAGACATTCCAATTGAAGCTCCTCTAATTTGGTAGCCGTCTGTTGTGCAGTGTGTTGTCTAGCGTTGTCCTGAAGCAGCAGTGGCCTAAAGCGATTGACCAGCCTCGGCTGATTAGCAGCAAAATTTTCCATCATGGTTTGCAGTTGCTGACAATAGACATCTGCCCGAGGAAAAATCAAATTAATTACGGTTTTCCAAACACAAAAGCATGACAAATAGCTGTATAAATTTAAAATTGGAATTCCAAACCAGAGAGGAGATATTTGAGATCAAAGTGGCCAGTACATGTCTCCATGTTGTAGGTCTTGGACTCGAACTAAGGCAGGCGCTTTACTTAGTGTAAATTATTTAATGACCACTGTTCCCAAAACGGTAAAGGAAAACATCATGAGGAAACCAGCATGACTTAGAACCAAAAATTCGAAGATATGTGACATCCACCAAATCGCACTGGGCCCGCGTGATGGGTTACGGCCAGTTCTCTCTCACAGAGAGGAGGCCTGCACGCACAACGCATCAAATGGGAGTCTAACCCTCGGTTTTTCAACACTCGATTATCGGGCTTTTAACGTAATTGATTGGATTTAGGGGGTCTAAGGGCTCTAAGTTTGTATGAAAGTCCTTCATTTTTTGAGCTACAAACTTAAAATTTGACAGGGAGGTAGTTTATTAAGTTGACGTTTGCTAAGAACGGATTTTGCGACAGGGCCGTATTTAGGCGGTCTTAGGGCTCTCGCAAGTTTATATGAAAGTATTTAATTTTTTGAGCTACAAAATGAAAATCTTGCAAGGTGGTAGTTTATAGTTAGTAGACGTCCGCTTAGAACGTATTTTACGACAGGGCCGGATTTAGGGGGTCAAAGGGCTCTCGCAAGTTTGTATGAAAGTCCTTCATTTTTTGAGTTACAAACTTTAAATTTGGTAGGGAGGTAGTTTATTAAATAGACGTTCGCTAAGAATGGATTTTGCGACAGGGCCGTATTTAGGCTGTGTGGCATGAAACTGAAACAGTAAAAAACCGGGCCGATACCCTACCGACGACTATTGGCTTTAAAACACGGACACGAATTGCTTTTTGGAATATAAGAACGCTTAGCGATGACAGCAGACTAGCCCAAGCAGAAGCAGTAATGCTAAATTACAACCTGCAAATACTCGGGGTATGCGAAGTGAGAAGAAACGGCTTCGGTGAGCTGCGAACGTCCAGGGGCTTGACTTTGCTGTATTCTGGTAAAGAAAGTGAGGAAGATGTGCGCGAGTACGGCGTAGGGCTCCTCGTTTCTAATGCAGCTAAGAATAGCCTCCTGGACTGGAAGCCGAGCTCAGACCGAATCATGTACGACCGTTTTTACTCGAGAGCCAGATTCCCATCGTACAATGCAACGCCCTAACTAATGCATCGCCAGAGGATACCTAAGACGATTTCTACAACGCCCTCAACGGCACCCTTAGGAGCATCTCGAAACAAGATATCGTCCTAGTCATGGGGGACCTGAATGCAATGGTTGGGAGCGTTAAGGGAGGATCTAAAACCGACCCTTGCAGAACCCCACACCTAATCTCCCTCCGATGTACGCTACCATCCCGACCCATATAGCGAAAACCCAAACGTTAACCCAAAACGTTTTGTGCGTATGGGTGGGATGTCCACTATAAACCGATGACGCATCGCCGTACGTCTGGTAGTCCGATGATGGAACGGGCTGGGCGGAATTAAATCATGCAATTCCATCGCACACTCTCCGAAATGTAACCGATAAAAACCGACGATGTTCAAGGCTCTGAAGCTTTGACTTGACCAGTGCCTCATTGCCGATGAGTTTCTTGGCCCGCTTTTCGATTGACTCTAGTGCATCAAGCTGGTATTTGGCAGTTCCACTCCCGACAATTTTGGTTAAAAGCATGGTCTTACAGCACAAGTAAAGGGAAAATTCCGAAAAATAAAAAATGTTCAAAATTAAGGTAAATTTTGGTACTTACAAGTTTTGGAAAAACAAAATTTGACTATATCTTTTTATCGTGTTGACTCAGGACCTTGGTTTTTATACACCTAATAGGGACTTTAGACCTCAGTATTTGGTATAAATTTCAACTTGCTAGGTCCATCCGTTCCTGACAAAATTGGTGGTGACACACGGACAGACAGACAGACGGAGATGAGAGTGACCTTATAAGGGTTCCTTTTATACATTTTGAGGTATAGAACCCTAAAAAGAGAGTGGTCTTATAGGGGTTCCTTTTTTTACATTTTGAGGTACGGAACCCTAAAATTATAGATGCTCTATACAATGTGCCATGCTATTAGCGATTGCGATAGACGAAATGCCGATAGCATCGTCATCGTCATTTTAGCCGAAAGATGTCCACTGCTAGACATAGGCCTTGATCAAGTGTCACCACATCGTTCGGTCACCGCCGCTTACGTATTTTTCGGTTTCGTCCTGTTCCATAAATGCTGATAGCGTTTGTCAATAATCCTATACATTTTTCAATTTTTTCAAATCAAATCAAATCAAAATCATTGTTTATTCGCTTAAACATGAGTATCATTATGTATGATACTACATAACAATTTGCCAGCATGAAGAGTTGTTAAAATGTAAAGATTATGGAACGTCATGTTTGCCTTGGTAATGGCATGCAAATATTGATATGGAACACAGTTCAAAATAATTATCCTAGATTATCAAATTTAAAAAAACAATAAAATATGTGCAAATGTCAATAAAAATAATGCAAGTCTTAATTACCATTCTAGAATGTCAGATAAAAAATTATATTAAAAATAATGTCAAATATATAATAAATTATATGAAAATAATCGTTCTAGAGTGTCACAGTAAAAATTATAAAACAAACATTTACAAATAATAAATTCAAAGAATAATAACAAAATAATCACTTTTGAATGTCACGCTTCAAGATTCAAAATTCTATAATTGTCGACCATGAGTACAAGTCTGTACTTGTACTCATGGTCGACAATTATAGAATTTCCAATCGCCATTGCGTCGCTTTTTATATTAACACGCTTTTATTAGCTTGGTATGTATGTATCTATGTATCAATTTAACGGAATCTTTTAACGTGATTTTCACCCCCTTCAAACGTCGGATTGATTTGAAACTTTGCACACTTATCAAGGACCGATGACAATGCAATAATTTAGTCAAAGTCAAAGTCAAATATATTTATTCAACTAGGCCAAAAAGCGGCACTTTTGAAAGTCGAACAGAAATTAAAATTTCTAAGAAATAAAAGTTGATTCTACCGTGCGCGTTTAAATAGTTTGTCCCATTAGCCTTACCAAGATCTTCAGGATTAGCGACTTATACGTTCAATTTACCATTTGAGCGTGTTTTTTAGTTTTTAGAACTACAATTTATTGATAGAATGCCTTGTCTAGAACCTCTTATGTAAATTTTCCCTGCTAACAATAACATTTTGTTCACAATATTTTTATAGTATAGTCTATGCAAGTATTCTGTCAATATACGAGTACTTGAAGCACAATTATTATGTTTTAATATTTGTATTGTCTTTTAGTAAACTCTTAATAACGAACTAACATTAATATATTACAGCTTAGTCTACACTCAAACATCTGAAGGATCCAGGCATGCCCATGTATTCTTCGTTGAATTTTGCTGCATGTCTTTTTGATTCATCAGAGCAAGCTTTGTTCATCATTTTCATATACTCCACGTGTTTTTCTGAGCTTAACTCTTCTATGAGTTCATCTGGAATTGAAATTTTGACTTATTATTTATTTTCCTGTTGGAAGAGCAATTACATCAACGGAACACCTCTTTTGCTGTTTTCAATCATCCTATGCGCGGTGGTGTGGTGGACATCGAACGGGCGGTGAGTTACGCCTTTACGCACTTTAAAATTTATGGGTATATCAATCTTGATTACAAAAACACTTATTATATTACTCACTATAATGTTTCTACTGCTGAGACACAGGACTCCTCGCTATGAGAAAGAATGAGCCATAATCTACCCGCGGGCCTTGTGTAGATAGATAGATGACTTATTTACTATGATATGCTATATTACTTACTTACTACTCTTCATTTTATTTATGACCTTTATTAAATAGTTTCTTATTTTGTTTTGTTTTTGTTCGGCTCCACCCTCGTTGTATTATTACATCTATCGTTATAAATCATAGCCTATGTTTTATTCTAAAGTAAAAGCTATATAAAATTCGCATAAATTTTCAACAAACACATTTCACTACTTTTTGCGCGAAAGAGTATTAAACATCCATCCATTTATCGATCTATACATACTCACAAACTTATGCATTTATATTAGTACCTAGTACGATTTTAACTAAAAATTCTAATAATTGTTCCGTCAAAATACTGTTAGTTACTTAATTACATATTTTAACTGAGTCCCTTACCATGCAATTTGACCATTGATCTCTCTTTCCCACCAAGCTCCTCAGGCAATATCTCTTTGGGCACTACTTTATGTACATCTTCTAAGCTTCGTAGAACATGCACTCTGTCGGCAATCTTATCACTAACAAATTGCTTTATAATCTTCACTAGCAATTCTATCGCTTTTGAATCTGTTAGATAGTTCAAAGACTTCAGTCTGGTGCCATAGCCTTCCTGAAAAGAAGATGAAATGAAATATTTTAAATGCAATTGAATAAAAAATATGCTCTACCTCGAAATATAACCGTTGAGCACCTGATCGAAAAAAAAACAATTTTGTCCTTTCAACCAAAAGACGTCCACTGCTCAACATAAACCCTCCACAAACCACCACTTTGACTGGTCCCGTATGTCTCTCTTCAAGCGGAATTCCCCAACCTTAACCAGGTCTTTGGGCTACCTTGTGGCATGCCTTCCAACGCTGCATCTTCCAGTACGCGGTCGCCACTCCAGAACTTTTCAGCCCTATCGACCACCCGTTTTGAGACAACAGGCTTTGCCCACTGCCACTTAATAATTGGTAATATTTCGGGCTATATCTATAAATAGCTTGGTGACGCGGATATTCTAAATAAGAGTAAACTTACAATTAAAATACTCATATACTGCTGTAACTCCACTGTGTTCATTTTAGTCACCAGATCAAGTAAGTTTACTTCCCTGAAGTCGTCGATTACTATAAAGCCGTTAACGTAATCATTTGCTTTCATGTATTCAGCTAGCTGAAATTTGAAAACACACATCATAATTGTATTGACATCTACTGCGTCGTATTGAGAAGTCGGTCACATGTCCCTAAGCATATTGCATATTGCTAATGCTGGGACACAAGCCTCCTCTCTGTCTGCTGTAATCTACCATGTTGGAATATCTTCGAATATTTTGTTCTTAAACATGCAGGTTTCCTAAAAAAAAGTTTTCCTCCACCGTTTTGAGAGCAGTGGTGATGAAAAAATTACACAAAATTAATGCACCTGCTTACGTTCGAATCCACGACCTACAAACTCGTCGAAAGTCAGGGGCATTACAACAGGGCCATATGTCTTACCACCTTACCCAGCTCTTGATTTATCTGAGTTTTCTCTAAAGTTTCTTCAAATACCAGCGTTAAACAGCATCTGTTAGAGATTACTGTTGAAATAAACCTTCTTGGTGCAATTGCATCCACACTTTTATTTATTTTATGAACTGTAGTTTGTACATGATATTCTTTTTTTGGTCGGCTTAAATTGATTCACTTACAATTATATTGAACTTAAAATACATCAGGAACATATCGCTTGTGATACTCTTGAGCTCTCTGAATTTAATTACTATTACTCTGTAATTCTCATCCGTTAACTTGGGGAGTGGGACCACCCATCTGTAAAAGAGAAAAACATAAGTATCAAACCAAATGATCTTCAAAGGCTCTAGAAAAAACTTAATTCCATCAGCGAAAGTGATTGTTAAAAAAAGGTTTTTACAAAAAAATACAACCTACTTCTAAATAAAAACACTACAAAGTGAAAAATAACTTCTTTTTCGAAAGACACACCGACTTGTGTGTCTCCGCTTTCTTTTCTTCGTTTTTTGACATCGACTTCAGAAAAAGAAGTTATTTTTCACTTTGTAGTTATTTTATTTGGCAGTCTGTTGTAATTATTTTTGTAAAAAAGTTTAAAATTTTCACCTTTTAGTTGTGGAACCTAATAGGCAAGTTCTATAGTAAGGTACCTATAATGCCAGAATAGATTACCCGAATATCATGAAACATGAACACAACCGGTGAAATGAGAGTGTACCAAGGTGAACTGTACACCTCTGCTTACTCATTTAGAGCATACTGGCGCGATGTTATCTTATGAAATGTTTTATACAATAAAAATACATGCGATTGCAGCAATTCCGAGTAATTTTCCGTTATTTATTGAAGAGTTCTGTTGTATGTATATCTCCGAAGTTCTTGATCAGATCTTCACCAAATTAAAATGGGACCAATTTTGAAATATCCTCTTTCAATCAAAAAAAGAATCGGTCCACAATTGACGGAAATATCGGTGAACATACACAAAAAAAATCCTCCTCCTTTTTGGTAAGTCGGTTAAAAAAACAATCGTACTGGTGAACATAGCAACTCCTTCTTTTAGGAAAGATGGTTGAAAACTAAAACAATTTCGGGTATATATCTTACTATGTTGGGATCGGCTGCCTATCCTAACATCCACCTCCCAGTAACTGGTTAACACGACAAACTTGAGAGTGTTTTCCGGGCCATACATTTCCGAGACATTTTGCTCACTATCATTGGCCGAATGTCACTTTGACTACACAGTCACGCCAATTATGATTGTTCTAACTACTTGATTGCAACGACATTGACATCTATGACCTTGCTGGTTCCATTTTATTTTTATACAGGTTAATTATGTCTTGCTGTAACATACAATCTTGCTTATGTCTTCACACCTTGTATAGGTTTTATTCCATTTTTAGGGTTTTGTACCCAAAGGGTAAAAATGGGACCCTTTTACTAAGACTCCGCGGTCCGCCTGTCTGTCTGTCACCAGGCTGTATCTCATGAACTGTGATAGCTAGAAAGTCGAAAACTAAAAATAGAATAAAATAAATATTTAAGTGAACCTCCCATACAAAAAACGTGAATTTTCTAACCGTTTTTTTGCGAAAATGGTACGGAACCTTTACGGAGGAGCTTGTGGCTAAATAATAACAGCTGCACTGGTCGATCATCAAGGTTAAGCATCACTTGACGAGTTCGGTCCGTGGATGGGTGATCATTTCAAAATACCATGTTTCCACCATGCCTCGGAAAGCACGTTAAGCCGTTGGTCCCGGCTGTCATTTGGAGATCTTTGACTGTTGTTACGTGTAGTCAGAAGCTTGAGATCTAACACCAGTCTTGCCAAGGGCTATCGTGTTTCTCAGTTACTGGGTTGAGGAGGTCAGATAGGCAGTTGCTCCATGTAAAACACTGGTACTCAGCTGAATCCGGTAAGACTGGAAGCCGACCCCAATATAGTTGGGAAAAGGCTAGGCAGATTGATTGATTGGTACGGAACCTTTTGTGCGCGAGGCCGACTCGCACATGACCGGTTTTAAGATTAATAAATCATTTCTAGATAAATCTATTATATTGGTCAGACCTACCCCATATCCATGATGCTTTGCAGTTCCAATTTGACATTGGTTATTGTGAAGAACTTTGGCATCAGCGTTTTCATCGTGCACAATCTGTCTATCTGCTTCTTAGCCTTCTCTACCGAACCTTTGCACGATATCAGTGATTTCTCTAAGTAGTCTTTACCTGGAAAGTGACAAAACTCTTATATTAGTATTATCGCAGATAATATAATACTAGCATACAGATGCCTCATCCCATACAAAGAAATCGTGCCGACGTAAATAGCGTTTTTCATCTGATTATACCGATTATTTTTTGTAAATCGATCGCGTTCGGTTCCGTTCCACGGCGATACCGTCACACCATCTATATCCGTTGAATGGAACGGAACGGAACCGAACGCGATCGATGTACAAAAAATAATCAGAGTAAACAGAACGTCGGCACGGTTTCTTTGTATGGGACGAGACACCACTTATTATAAATTATAAGTATAAAGGTCCTGGTTTCGACTCCCGGTTCGGGCGTAGTGTTATTGTTTTTTTTTATATATTTTAAATGTTATTATTGAATTTGATAATATTGTTTTTAATTCTGATTGTTTGATTTATAATACTGTCTAATAGCACTGTGCTATGTCACACTGAACATACAATCTGCCTACTCTAAATTTTGTTTAATTGGGCCACCAAGATACAGGCTATGCCTAGTTTGAAGCCATTTCCATTGTGTTGTGTTGTTTATATTTGTAATTTTTTTCCATTATGTAAAATATGTATCTGATATAACATATTGTGCGTGTGGTAAATTAAAATTTAATTTTCATTTGGCAATTTTCAGTAGCAGCCAGAAGTCTCGACTTGCACCCTGTTGATGTCTATGTGGTCGCCCCCTATTAAATGAAACTAAAACATAACTGACTAAATGTGGTAATACTGTAGGTGCACTTCTGCCTAACCTTTCAGCGAATACAGGAATGTTTTTATGTTATGTTAATTATTTATTTATTATTCCGCAACTGCCTCATCATCATCATCAGCCTTTTAACGTTCCCACAGCTGGGACACAGACCTCCTCTCTGTGAGAGGGAATGGGCTATAATCTACCTCGCGTGCCCAGTGCGGGTTGGTAGACGTCACACGTCTTCGAATGTTTGGTTCTAGGACATGCTGGTTTTATCACGATATTTTCCTTCACCGTTTTAAGAGCAGTAGTGATGAAATAATTTACACAAAGTAATGCGCCTGCCTGGGTTCGAACATACGACCTATAAAACGTAAGTCGGGGCCGTTACCCTGTGGTAACTAAATTGTTGAAGAGCAGTGCTGGCCCAGTGGCCAGCACTGCTCTTCAACAATTTCCTGCTTCGACTTATCCCACTGGAACCTTGCATTTTTCCAAAAAGGCATCAAGCGTTAGTATAGATCTTAGTCAAAGAATATTCGTGATCAGTTGAGCTATTACAGAGATTATCTTCTACTTAGAAACATACAAATCATTTTACATCCGTATTATACAAGACTATCATCTTTATTAATTAGTTTAAGTGTTTTAAAAATACTCTCACATTAAGATAAAATGTTACTAGTTCTTGATATATTCAATAATTGACCTTAGCAACTTCGTGTTTTGCATAGATTAAAAGTTGATTGAATACAAAAACTAGTTTGACATCTATATTTAGAGGAGTAGTTTTCCTTTTATTTTTCTCAAAGAGGATTTTTCGTAGATCGCCTTCTTCTGTAGAGAGCGGCACGGTTCCACGTGCCATCAGGATAAGTAGCAATTATATCTCCTATTTAGTGGGAACACCCAAATACTCCGAAATAATTTATTCCGAATTTCGATGTTCTGATTTTCAAAAGTCCGAATTTCATAATACCTAAGAATTACCGAAAGTCGTAAATGCGATTTGTTAGTTTTCCGATTTTCATACGTTCGAAGCATCAAATGCTCGAAGGGTTCTCGGTCCGAAAAACGACATTCCGATTTTCAATACTTCGAATAACCTGAAAGTCAACATGTTGTGCTACAAAATTTAGTGACAGAAACGAATTGCTGCAAAATCGACTTCACGCAGTCTTGCCTGCCCTACCCTAGAGTGTAATTTAAGCCCGCGTAGGCGCGGAGGGGTAGGGCGGCCCGCGAGCTGAGGAGCAGGTTATTTGAAAAAATGTCAATAATGTATCGGAATGTCAAGCGCTATCGAAATGTCACGTGATCAATCCCTTACATTTTGGCATTTCGGCCATCGAATGCCACTTGTCTAGAGCTTTTTGTATCAAATATTGTTAGTTGAATGGACTTTTATAGCGTCGTACGTATATACGTATTTGGAATCTTAATTATTTAAATAGATTGTCAACAATGGTCAAGGTGCCTAGAGGGCTTAAGCGCGTATGATTTATATCAGCTGTTCCCCGCGGCTTCGCTCCCGTGGACCGCCCTACAGGACCCATTTCGGGATTAAAAATAGCCTATGTCACTCAGGAATAAATTAGCTTGCTATTGGTGAAATAATTTTTTAAATCGGTCCAGTAGTTTCGGAGCCTATTCGGTACAAACAAAAAAATCTTTCCTCTTTATGATATTAGTATAGATAATGTAAAGATTCAATGAAATTAAGTACTTTATTTACATAGATAAAAGTATATACAGTGTATAAAATAATTAAATAACTTAATAAACTACAAACATATACACTTAAACCAAAACCTAAAAATATACTAAACTAAAATATGGCGTCGAAAAACTCCTCCATATCGTTGTCCACGATATATTTTATTTTTTATTCCCCTCCATTTTTTTCGGTTTTGGTTTAAGTATATATGTTTGTAGTTTATTAAGTTATTTAAGATTCAATAGGAATAAATCCTATATCGCGATAACGATTATTCTTTATTACTGAGTCATTTTGAGTCGCAACAGTAGGTACAATCTGACAAGAATAAAATCAATTTTAATAGTTCTCAGGTTCTGACCTATGACCTATTAATTGCTTCTACCAGTCCATTTAATCTTGAACGTTTAATGTATATGTATATTTACAATGTATTTATCTTTTCAATTATTATAAAAGTTGTTGATTTCATCCGTAAAAAAGTTTTTAGTACTTACTAAAGTCTTTTTTGATAATATGGTCCTGTTTCTGAATCCAGTCTCTCAATATTGTGATGGCTTCCTCAAGTCGTTCCGGTTTGTCCAAATTATAGATTTTTCTTATTTCATCAACAGCACCCGGAGGCCGTTTTAAAAATTGGTGTTCTGGTAACGTGTCCATTTTGAATTTTAGTTATTATACCTTAACAAAACACTTTTCAAAATTCTAGATTATATAGAATGTTTTTAAATTAAAATAATTGTTGCACCTGCAGTTGCGAATGAAGGTTGAAGACCAACTGAATTAGATAATCAACAATCTTGTCTTTATAACGTTGTAAGAAATATATCACATTAAAAAAATACTGTCACCGTCAATGTTCATTTGTATAATATTCTTTCAAGGTCTCCAATGACTCATGACCAAAATACTTAATATGTTTGTCTCAAACGTTGATGTTACATGATGTTTTTACTTGCTCATTCGAAACTAAAGTGAATTAAAATGTTATTCTGTTAAATATTGAATCTCCTTTTTAAAAATTGTAAATCCCGTTTTTTTTTATGGATTTGCTCTTGACTCTAATCACGGTCCGAGGTTTGCATAACAAAAATAAAAAAATAAGATAATTATGTAGTTATTTATTCAAAATATAATACTGAAACATTCTTCTTTTTTACTAGCTTTTATTTAACTTGCAATGTATGTATGTATGTTTTTCATTTTTGGCATCGAGGAAGGAAAAGCAACAACAGAAACGGAGCTAGTAGACTACATAAAAGATATTATAATAGAAATGGGAGTACATTTTGAAGCCTTCGAAATTAATCATATTTACAGAATCGGTAAAAAAGAGCTCAATAAAAATCGCCCTGTTGTAGTCTCACTTACAACTACGTGGAAAAAACATATGATTCTGAGAAACAAATCTAACCAACAATAAGGTGTAAATATCAATGAGGATTACCCTAAAGAAATAATAGAACAACGTGAACAACTGCAGCTGCAAGTTGAAGAGGAAAAAAAAAGGGAATATAGCGTTCATAAAATACGACAAACTGATAATAAAGAAAACACATGAAAGCAACAGAGAAACGAGGAAAAGAGACTTCAGGATCACCGAAAATACCATCACAAAAGAAAGTTAATGCATGGAATACCTAAAGTACATTGACCACCTTGAACAACGCCTCCTCTAAAATTGCGACAAAGGAAATAATCAGACCAAATATACTGAACTATGTACAGCGCGGGATATCGGCTTCATTATCAAATCTCTCAAAAAACTAATATGCGACACCCGGATACAAACAACCCCAACAACCACATTACCAAACACAACACTCATTAATTGCACCCCAATCCGGCTTGTCACCGTGGGGGAAGAAGACAAACACCTAAAATCAAAACATTATAATTCGAAACACCCTAAAGCAAACCTATCTAGAAAAAATATGCACAAAAAGGAAACAGTACAGATAAAACAAGATAAAAAGATCACTGAACATATACATGTCTGCACACTGAATACTCAGACACTAAGAACAGTAATTTAATGTACTCTATATTTATTCAGGGTTAGGAAAGGTATTAAAACTATGAAGCAGTGTCGTAATTATGTCACGGGTGCCATATTGAATCCAAGGATCACAATAATACCGTCAGGTGATAGATGACAGGTAACAATCAATCTGTAAATTTAATCTATCATACATTTTCTGCTTTAATAATAATTTAAAAAAAAATATAGTCGGTGTGACACAATTATATCATTTATTGACAAATATGTCGCATACTCAGATGCCATTGAATCTTACACCAGCACACCAGGCTTTCGAAGGTGTATCGTGTTACCCAGTTATGGGGTTGTGAAGTTCAGATAAGCAGTCGCTCCTAGTAAAATATTGGTACTCAGCTGCATTCGGTGAGACTGGTTTTAGAGTCACACTGACTAATGCTGAGCGTCGGCGCTGACGGTTGCCGCGAGCTCGTCATTGGTGGAGTCGGTCGGCTCAGCGCTGATGGTCTTCAAACTCGACCAATGACGAGCTCGCGGCGATCTTCGGCCAGCGTGACTCTAAAACCAACCTCTAATTATTTAGATTGGAAGCCAACCCCATTATACTTGGAAAAAGGCTAGGCAGGTCGATGTTGGATTGTCAGTTACTGTTAAGAGGTTACCAATCGCAGTTAGAACGTTAAAAGTTACTTCCAAACGCAATGCGAGGGAGTTGAAACTAGAATCCTGAATCCAGGAGAAAAGTTCCCCCCCCTCCCCCTCGCCCGGTGGGTTCCCGCATTGTCGTGGCGGGGGAGCTCAGTAACCGTGGCTTGGTCACCCAGGGGCCGCTCGTCAGGATATTTGCCGATTAAGCCGACGACGTAGCGGCCAACTAGTAGGTTGCGGTGCCGCTTGGTAACAGACGACATCGCAACTGAGGCGGGCCGCGATGTCTTATGGAGCGTCCCAGGTCCCATATGATATCGCGGCTGAGGGTTGGAGGCCGCGGCGGGAGAGGAGTGCCGGTATTGCGGTGCACCGCTCTCCCTACCTTCCGCAGCCTAGACGGGGTCGCCACCGTCTGATGGACGCGGTGGGGCCGTAGGGGAGGAGTCGGTATAGCGTTAGCCGTTCTCCTTATCCCCTGCGGCTGCAAAATGGTAGGTGGCGGGGCCATTGACCATGACCCGTCACAGGGGAACCAAGGGGTCATAACCATGTGCTGATTTGTTCCCTGGGGTGGTCACGGCGTACAGTGTGTTCTGGTGCGCCGGTGATGGGGGTACCGAGGAGGATCCGGTGACGGACAGCCGCGGTGGGTTTGCGGTGAGTGCTAACGCGTGCCCGTGCCTTGTCTCCTGTGCCGCTTATGGTGGGGTTCCCACCATAAGCGGCACAGGAGGACACCGTGGAGTTTTAGTGGGTTAGAGTCCCACATAACTGCACTATCTCCCCGTGGTATTGCATTATGCATGAGCATTTCCACACGAAAAAAAACAAAAAAAGGAGTTCAAGCTCATACTTAAAGCAGGATAATTAAAAGCAATAAAACAAGAAACAATGTATTTTATTTGACTTATTTATTACTAGCTTTGATGTGGAACCTTTAATATTATTTACATAATTAAAAATAAAAATACTACATTTACTTAACATATCATACTAAAAATAACTATTTTTAAGCTCACTATCACTAGCTAATATGATAGTGACAATATTATATCGTGTGGTTTATGTTATTGTGGCAATGGATATATAATAGATGTTTCGGCTCTGGGTGTTTGTGTATATGAATTTATATGTTTTTAAACGCACCCGCGATACAGGGAGAAATTCCCAGTGTGGTACTTAAAAAAAAAAAAAACAAAGATTTCCAGATTTTCACTATATGTTAAATATCTGCATTTTAATGCAGATACGGTTTGCTGACACGGTTGGCGCAGTGATTAATTAATAGCTTACTAATTTAACTCAGTACCTTGATTTTTATACACCTAATAGGGACTAAAGACCTTAGTATCTGGTATAAATTAACTTGCTAGGTCCACCCGTTCCTGAGAAAATCGGTGGTGACTGGTGACACACGGACAGACAGACGGACGGAAAAGAGAGTGATCATATAAGGGTTCCTTTTGAGGTACGGAACCCTAAAAACGTAAGAACTTTCTTTGAAATTATAGTTTATTAAACTAACATAAAAATGTTACTAGGGCGTTTTTAAGTTAGAAAAAGACAGAAACCATAAAATATCAATTTTTAACATACATAACCATTTAAAATGTAAAATATAAGTTTGTTTTACGCCTTGACATTTTATTATCCAGTGTTGTCTCCTCGGGCTCTGATTACAGCTTCGTGCTGGTTTGGCATACTGAAGAGGTTTCAGAGGCGATGTTGGAGAATATTTTTTTATATCTCTTTAATATAAAAGGGTGTTACTAAGTTTTGAAAACGTGTATTTTATGATTTATTAGTCTACACTCAAATTCCTGAAAGCTCCAGGCATACCCATGTATTCTTCATTGAACTTTCCTGCATGTCTTTTTGATTCATCCGAACACGCTTTGTTCATAATTTTCATATATTCCACATGGTTTTCTGAACTTAATACATCTATCAATTCCTCTGTAACAATAATAAATAATTATAGTATTCAAAAATAATTGTTTCAGCTTGATCGCAGTTTACAACTTCAACCACAAATCATCGCTTCCCTTAAGTTGAATTAATACTTAAAACTAAACTAAGATGCAGATACTCTATGTTAAATACTGGTACGGCTTTATCCCATGTTATTTTGAAGTTGTAAATCTCTTAACCGACTACGAAGCCAGGTGAGTCTTTACAGGCACAACTTAGTTGGATGTAGGCACTCTAATGACTCACAGTGTCATTACCAAGCAAAGACCCAAACAATGTCTCCCCTTCTTGTCGTGCTCTCTGCAAACAACACCTGCACCCTGCAAGACCTTTACGAGGCACATAAAAACTCTGTAGACGTGACTAAATTTTGTACAAAAACATTTTTTAATCTTGGAATCATAGATACAACTGCAAGATCTGAAAGCCAGAACAGTGGCGATCACCAGAAAATCGAAGACACAATGAAGTTTAACGAGTCCCGGATTAATGGTTCAACTATCATAGATCCCTAAATTACATAGAAAAGAACAGACTAGGATAGGTGTAAAAAAAAACATTGTGATGAAATGAATAAAATCACTTATATTACTTAAATCAGCGTTCAATATAAAGTGTTCCTTACCATGCAATTTGGCAATAGACCTCTCATTCCCACCGTACTCTTCTGGTAAAAATTCTTTAGGCACTACTTTATGCAGATCGGCCAAGGTTTTTTGTACAAACAGTCTATTGGCAATCTTATCACTAAGGAATTGTTTCATAATCTTAACCAAAAGTTCTATAGCTTTTGAATCTGTTAGAAAGTGCATTGCTTTGACTCTTGTGCCGTAGCCTTCCTGAAAGGAAAATATGGACATATTAGTTTTCTAGTTATTATTTAGGATTTATTTGCGTATGTTCTTTGGATTTAGTATACCGATAGCTGGGCTGGTATGGACTACCTTTATTAATATCTTCTTCTTCCCCATCATCTTTATTAGTAGTAATTTCAGAGATATACCTAATTTAAGAGATGTAATCTCTCACACAATTCATTCATCGTTTCTTTTTTTTCTAAGCCCTCATTTGCACGTGAGTTACTTGCATATAGAAACGCCCATCTGTAAATAACACACGTGAAGGTACAAATACATTGCGGTGAACGATCGAGTGATTGATCACATTATACTTCTGTAGCCCACAATGTAATGCAAATTACCTGCGAGTTGCTTGCAGGTCGAAACGTAGGCTAACGTTTAGCTGATCATAGCCCAAAAATAAGAAAAACTTACGATTAAAATAGACATGAACTGCTGCAACTCCACTGTGTCCATTTTACCCACTAGGTCAATTAAGTTTAGTCCCCTGTAGTCAACTATCAAAATGAAACCATTGACATAATCATTTGCTTTCATGTATTCAGCTAGCTGGAAAAAAAAATATACAAAAATATATTATATACCTGTTTATTAAATTGATTAGTGGCAGCATTTTGAGCCACATTAGCTATTTTGGTTTTAGAGAAGAAGGATTATCCCGAGATTTTTATTAAATTTCTCCATTACCTTTAAACCAATTTACATAGCTGCAAGTATTTTACTGTTATTACGTCCGTTATCTGTGTTTGCATCCATTCAATGCAAAGAATAGTTTAAAAAAAGTCATCATTAGAAATGGGCCCACTATGAACATAGATGATTCGACTACTAGTCGGAACTGAAATGGCGTTAAATTTTGCCGACTAGCCGCCAACTGCAATTATGGTCGAATAGTCGGCGTTCCAGACTAGTCGATCCATCTCGAATTGCCACCAATCTATATTATATTAATCAATTTGGACCAATTAGAAAATATGTAAATTCTCTTGAACTTATAAGGTCCTTAACCTTGATGATAAAAAAAATAACTTACTATTAAATTCAACTGGTAATACTGCAGGAACATCTCACTGGTGAGATTTTTGAGATTGCTGATTTCTGTTATAACTATTCTGTAATAATCCTCTGTTAATTTAGGTAATGGGACCCCTCTGTAAAATTTATAAGTAGTTAGACAAATTTTTGTTGTTTTCATTCTCACTAAAAATAATTAATTTATTTTTAATGCAACATTCAGGTACATTGCATACACGTATCTCGTGGTCAAAACCTATGAAAAAATATGGCACTTGGTAATTGAATAACTTGTGGATCTTTTGTTGGATACCTATTAATTAATTTACGGTGGGATTGCTGGTAAAAGCCCGAAATAAATGATTATCATAGATCATTGCGTACTTTTACCAGTAAAACGTGGGCAATCTTTGGTTTTACTGGTTAATCGTAGATTTTACCAAATGAATGCAAAAAATCAACGCTGTAATGATTCTTTTTCTTACTTATTGCGAATTTGTTTACATGTACAAGGTGGGCCAAAAGAAATCACCCTATTGGAAGATGCTCTCATTTTTGCAAATGGCCGCCAATGTCAAATCTGTTTTGACATTTGTAGACTAGACAGATGCAGAATACAAGTGAACAAGCCATGAAGCGATATACTCCCCAAGAACGCGGAATAATCGTGTCTATTTTTTTACGATTTTTAGACGAAAATCATAATTAGCGATGAGGCTCATTTCCACCTCAGCGGGTACATGAACAAGCAAAACTATCGCATCTGGGGCACCGAAAATCCACGAGTGATGCACGAGGAGTCATCACACCCGCTCATAGTGACTGCATGGTGCGCTGTTCACGCTGGAGGAGTCATCAGACCATTTTTTTTCGAGAATGCCGCTGGCCAAACGACAACAGTGGACAGTGCCGCAATTGGATGAATTAAGACTGAGGGGCATGTGGTTCCAACAGGGCGGAGCAACGGCACACACTGCGCGAGCCACAACCGATATTCTGAAGGCAGCGTTCCCGGGTCGCCTCATCTCTCGTTTTGGCGATTTGCACTGGCCCGCAAGATCGCCCGATTTAAGCGTTCCAGGCTTTTTTGTGGGGTTTTTTGATGTCCCGTGTTTACGTGAACAAGCCCAAGACTCTGGAAGCCCTCAAGGACAACATTCAACAGGAGTGCGAGAATCTGTCGCCCGAAGTTCTCGCCGAAGTGATGAAAAATGCCATAAAACGAGCCCGTATGCCAATCAATTGTGACAGCGCCCATTTGGCCGACATAATCTCGACTTGACCAATAAAATTAAAAGGTTCAAATACACATAATCAAAAAATGGAATCGAAGTTTTTCATTTAGAAAAAAAAAGAGAGCCAAACAACATCGGATGACTTATTTTGGCCCACCTTGTATATATACATGTATATACATTTAGTCTCATACATCATACGAGTAGATTATGTTTGTTGCTGACTGGTGTAACCTCGAAACCAGTAATCAAAACAATAAAATAAAAAAATTAAAGTTTACTAGCGGTCCCCGGACGCGAATACGAGGATTCTTTACTTTTTAGAAGAATATGTGTCGAGGATTTTTTAATTATTTTGTTCTTAAAAACTTGAACCATCTTGAAAAATAAAAACTATTTTACCAATACAGCAGGTACTTACGTCAATCCCAAAACATTTTGCAGTTCTATCCTGGCATTGGTCTTCGTAAAGAACTTTGGCATCAGTGTCTTCATCGTGCACACTCTGTCTATCTGCTTCTTTGCCTTTTCTACGGAACCTTTGCATGTTATAAGGGTTCTCTCTAAATAACCGTTGCCTGGAAAATTGATATAATATATATTATTTTAAGAGCAGTGGTGGCCCAGTGGTATCGGCCGCGACATACAAGTTGTAGGTCGTGGGTTTGAGCCCAGGCAGGCGATTTACTTTGTGTAAATTATTACATCACCACTGCTCTCAAAAACGGTGAAGGAAAACATCGTGAGGAAACCGGCATTACGGCCCATTCCCTCTCACAGAGAGGAGGCCTGTGTCCCAGCAGTGGGAACATTAATAGGCTGATGATGTGATGTGTGATATTATTTAAAAAAAAACTTTTTAAGTGGTGTCCATATCGCAAAATATTTGTACCTACAAAGGACACCGACTTCCAAAACTAAAGTTATTTTTCACATTGTAATTTTTTATTTGGAAGTTGGTAGTATTTTTTTGCAAAAAGTTTTTTTATTTTTCCCTTTTTAGTTTTACCTACCTAATAGACAACTTGTTTAGTAAGTTATGTACTTACTTAACAATATACAGATATACAATGGCAGCAATCCCGAGAGATTTGCCGTTATTTAATGTGATTTGCTTGAAGAGTTCTGTTGTATATCTCCGAAGTTCTTCATCAGATCTTCACCAAATTAAAATGCGACAAATTTCGGAATATACTCTTTCAAACAAAAAATTTAACAATTTCAAACGGTCCACAATTGACGTCAATATCGATGAACATACACAAAAAAAAAACATACATGAAGTCGAACATAGAACCTCCTCCTTTTTTGGTAAGTCGGTTAAAAATGTATCGTCATAATCCCACAACTGGGACACAGGCATCCTCTCTGTGAGAGAGGTCATCATCATCATCATCATTTCAGTCGAAAGACGTCCACTGCTGGACATAGGCCTCACCTAAGCGTCTCCACACTGATCGGTCTTGTGCGTTTCGCATCCACCGGACTCCCGCATCCTTGAACAGGTCGTCGCTCCAACTAGAGGGAGGCCTTCCAACGCTGCGTCTTTCGGTACGCGGTCGCAACTCTAGAACTTTTTGGCCCCAACGACAACCGTTCTGCGATTGCGTGAGCGTGGCAATGGGCCTTTATCCACCATGCGGACGTGGTGGATAAAGGCCCATTGCCATTGCATTGAGTGCGGGTTGGTGGATGCCATGGATGTCTTCGAATTTTTGGTTATAGAAAATGCTGGTGTGCTCAAAATGTTATCCTTCACCGTTTTAAGAGCAGTGGTGATGAAGTGGGTTCCGTACCGTTACCGAAACGATAAAAATCACGTTTGTGTGGGAGCCCCACTTAAATATTTATTTTATTCTGTTTTTAGTATTTGTTGTTATAGCGTCAACAGAAATACATCATCTGTGAAAATTTCAACTGTCTAGCTATCACGGTTCATCAGATACAGCCTGGTGACAGACAGACGGACCGCGGAGTCTTAGTAATAGGGTCCCGTTTTTACCCTTTGGGTAACCCTAAAAACAAAAATGTTATTAGTACTTACTGAAATCCTTTTTGATAATATGATCCTGTTTTTGAATCCACTCAAACAAAATGCGCACAGCTTCCTCCATTCTGCCTGGTTTATCCAAATTATGTATCTTTTTTATATCCTCAATAGCTCCCGGAGGCTTTTTTAAATAACTGTCATCTTGTAATATATCCATTTTGAAAGTTTTTGATTGCAATTTATCACAACACAATTGAAAACTCTAAGGAGCGAACTCAAAAAATAATCTTTTTTTTTATTATTTTCACTAGCATTTTTATTTTTCTGCCCACCTTGAATCACGGGGTCCAACTGTTTTACATTGCTAACGAGTCTCTATTTATAATCTTTGCTCATTATTCAGATTTATTGAAAAAAACTCACGTGTACAGTCGTCATCAAAATTAAGATACAAATGAACTTGCTTTAATGTATCGTTTTTAAATTTTTTCCTCTAATATTATTACCCACCTTGAGCAGGCGTGGAATGCTTGTGGCTTCTCTGTATGAGAAGAGATAAATAATAATAATAGATTACCTTTGCCCTGCAGTGGGACAGTAGAAGTCTGTTATTATTATTATGCCTATACATCTTGGGACCCTGGGGTTCTGGACAATTGAAAGGCGTGCTAGGGGCCGCAGCCAATTCACAGAGGCCTTGTTAGACTTGTCTTAATCAAATGTTATCTTAAATCAACCGATGGTTATTGTTGTCGGACTATTGGAAAATATGGATACAAAATATATTCGGGTATGGGCATGGTGTACCGATTGCTTAGATTTTGCTGAACTGGATCTATTTGGCGCAGCCGTGGGACACACAATGTTACTTTTATATTGTTTTCTTTTTTTTATTTAATTGTCGTTTATTCAAAGTATTTTTATTTTTATTATTAATATGTTGTGTGGTCTGGCTTGTGTCAAATATTTTTTTTCTTTTTTTCTTTCTTTTAGAACTATGGGAAAGCTATTTGCCCCTGCATAACAATTGTTGAACAAATCTATACAAATATTATAAGTAGGTAAAGTTTGTAATTTTGTTTGTAGGAACTACTAAACCGATTTTGAAAATTCTTTCACCAGTAGAATGCTTCCTAAATGTATATTAAAAGGCTTTAACTTTTTGTACCGAAAAAATAACGGGTCCTGCGGGGTGTCGATAGCATTTAAGGCCGTACCCTGACCAAAAAATCAGCATGAGATATGAGCATTCCTATTGGCCTAGCGGCACTGGTGGCGCATGAATTACAGTAGTGAATACGCCCAGATTTCAGAATAAAATCTTTATAAAATCGAATATTGGTTAGTACAAAAAATAATTAATGAACGCTTTATGAGGAGATGCATGCTATCAATAATTATTTCTAATTTTTATGGTTTTGTAGGAAGGAGATTAGTGAAACATATACCTCTTTAAAAAAAAAGTATACTACCATTTTAGAATCAATGTTGTGTAGAAATTTAATGTAATTTTATTAATTAATATTTCTTTTTAAATAAAGAGTAGATAGCTCTTAAAAACTGTACAAAAACGACTAGCGCGGCGTTTTGCTCGGGGAGGCGCCTTAAGTGACGTAGCGCCAAGAGTTGCCCTCTTGGCGCTACGTAATATCCTGAGGTGCTTGAGGAGTCTATATTATAATGTTTTCTTGAATTTTTCTCACACTTACATTAATGTTATTTGAACCTTTTAAAGTTTTAATAATCATAGTTTAAACAAATAATGAATAATTAATCTTTTAATGACTATAGAACTAAAATAACCATTACAAATTAAAGAGATATAAAACACATTTTTAGTTTTTGCAGCAGATTATTTGTTTCAAATTGTTATAAAACCTTGACAAACTTCTTTAATGACCACTCATTAGGTCTGTATTGATTTCCATAGGCCTACTTTGTGAGTTAAATATTACTAAATAGGTAATAAAATAACACTTGTTAAGGTCGGTCCGTGGATGGACGTTAAAACGTTGTGTCCTTAGTCCTGGCGGACATTTTAAAGATCTACGTAATATTATGTATGACAGTCATAAAGGGCAATCAGAAGCCAGAAAATTTTACACCAGCCTTGTCAAGAGATATCCTGTCACATAGAACTAGGTTGTGGAAGTTCAATAGGCAATCACTCTATGTAAAATACATAGAGTATTCAGCTGGACCCGGTTTAACTGTAAGCCGACACCAACATGTTTGGGAAAAGGCTAGGCTGACTGATTGAAGTTGTGAGAAAAACCACAGTATAATCGTACTCAGAACAACCACATTATAATCGTCCTCAGAAGAATCACAGCTTAATCGTCCTCAGAAAAATCACAGTATAATCGTCCTCAGAAGAATCACAGTCTTATCGTCCTCAGAAATATCACAGTATAATCGTGTCGTATCACAGTATCAGTCTAATCAGACTGATTCTTCTGAGGAAGATTATACTGTCCTTAGAAAAATAGAAAAACGGTGACTAGCCGTCTTGGCGCGTGAGATTATTATAATAGTGCATATTTGTGTGCCGAAATACAGGTGCACTCTCTGTTCCCTCATCCTCATAGTCCGATAGGACGGCGATCTGAAACGGCCTGAGAGAGACTTGCCGTAGGATCAATGGTTCAACGTGCTTTTCGGGACACGGGGTGTCACACACACCGCCAAGTTCCGAACTCCGGGTTGCTACTCTTACAATCACAGTATAATTGTTCTCAGAAAAATCACATTATTATCGTCCTCAGAAGAATAACAGTCTAATCTTCCTCAGAAAAATCACAGTATAATCGTCCTCAGAAAAACCACAGTATAATCGTCCTCAGAAGAATCATAGTCTAATCGTTCTCATAAAAACCACACTATAAGCGTCCTCAGAAGAATCAGTCTAATCGTCCTCAGAAAAACCACAGTATAATCGCTAAACAGAGAGGCAGGTCAAAAGTTAGGCCCGGTAGGTCAGGTTAAGGCCCTTCAAAAGCTGATTGATTCCGTCATACTCGAAAGGAAAACGCCACAGGTGCCGATGGTGACGGGGTGTGGTGGTACGCTTCTTCAAGAAGGGTGACAATGCTCTACTGAAGAACTATAGGCCCATCATACTTCTTACCCATGTTTGACGATTTCCAGCCTCCCGAACAAGCCTGATTTCGAAAAGGCTTCAGCACCGTAGACCACATACATACGTTGCGGCAGGTTATACAGAAGACCGAAGAGATTTTAATCACATGATAAAAATATAACTTGCTCTTTTGCTTTATAGGGTTCCGTACCCAAAGGGTAAAAACGGGACCCTATTACTAAGACTCCGTGATCCGTCTGTCTGTCTGTCACCAGGCTGTATCTCATGAACCGTGATAGCTAGACAGTTGAAATTTTCACAGATGATGTATTTCTATTGCCGCTATAACAACAAATACTAAAAATAGAACAAAACAAATATTTAAGTAGGGCTCTCATACAACAAACGTGATCTTTTTGCCGTTTTAGCGATAATGGTACGAAACCCTTTATGCGTGAGTCCGACTCGCACTTGGCCGTTTTTTAAGATACATGTTTAACATTTTTTACCCAAACTACCAGGAGGCCAGAATCGTTTCAGAGCAGCTGTGGCCCTAATTAGTTATTACACACAACAAAAAACTGAAGCATGTGGGAAAAATACATATTTTAAAGTATTAAATTACTTGTCTATTTACGTCATACATTGTTTAGTTTTAATTAAAGCAAAGGTATATAATACATCACTAAACTATGTCAAGTTTTTATCTACCTACACACATTTTACTGTGATTTTCACAGCTCAGGCAAAAAGTGCTTTTCCATTAGGATTTTTTTAGTAGCAACTCGGAGTTTGGAAGTTGGCGGTGTGTGTGACACCCCGTGCCTCGAAAAGCACGTTGAACCATTGATCCTACGGCAAGTCTCTCTCAGGCTGTTTCAGATCGTCGTTCTATCGAAATATGAGGATGAGGGAACAGAGAGTGCACCTGTATTTCGGCCACACAAATATGCACTATAATAATCTCACGCGCCAAAACGGCTAGTCACCGTTTTTCTATTTTTCTAAGGATAGTATAACCTTCCTCAGAAGAATCAGTCTGATTAGACTGATACTGTGATACGACACGATTATACTGTGATATTTCTGAGGACGATAAGACTGTGTTTCTTCTGAGGACGATTATACTGTGATTTTTCTGAGAAAAATTATACTGTGATTGTTCTGAGGACGATTCATCATCATCATCTTCATTTCAGCCGAAAGACGTCCACTGCTGGACCTATGGCCTCACCCAGGCATCGCCACATTGACCGATCCCGTGCGTCTCGCATCCAGCGCCTTCCCGCAACCTTAGCCAGGTCATCGGTCCACCTAATGGGAGGCCTTCCAACGTATCGTCTTCCGGTTTGCGTTCACCATTCCAGAACCTTTCGGCCCCATCGGCCATCCGTTCTGCGAGCAATGTGCCCTGCCCACTGCCACTTAAGTTTGGCAATTTTTCGGGCTATGTTCGGTTACTTTGGTTCTCCTGCGGATATCCTCATTTCTGACATGATCACGCAAGGAAACGCCGAGCATAGCCCTCTCCGTTGTCCTTTGGGTGAATTTTACCTTTCTGATAAGGCCCATTGTGAGCGACGACGTCTCGGTCCCATAGGTGATCACTGGCAACACAAACTGGTCTTAGTATTTTGTCTTGAGACACTGCGGTAAATTGGACGAGAAGATACCACACGATTAAGGACGATTATACTGTGACTTTTTTGAGGAAGATCATACTGTGGTTTTTCTGAGGACGATTATACAGTGACTTTTCTGAGGGCGATTATACTATGATTTAACTGAGGACGATTATACTGTGGTTTTTCTGTGGATGATCAGTGGACGATCAGACTGTGATTATTTGATGACGATTAAACTATGGTTTTTCTGAGAACGATTATACTATGATTTTTCTGAGGACCATTAGCCTGTGATTTTTCTGAGGAAGATTATACTGTGGTTTTTCTGAGGACGATTAGACTGATTCTTCTGAGGACGCTTATAGTGTGGTTTTTATGAGAACGGTTAGACTATGATTCTTCTGAGGACGATTATACTGTGGTTTTTCTGAGGACGATTAGACTGATTCTTTTGAGGACGCTTATAGTGTGGTTTTTATGAGAACGGTTAGACTATGATTCTTCTGAGGACGATTATACTGTGGTTTTTCTGAGGACGATTATACTGTGATTTTTCTGAGGAAGATTAGACTGTGATTCTTCTGAGGAAGATTATACTGTCCTTAGAAAAATAGAAAACGGTGACTAGCCGTCTTGGCGCGTGAGATTATTATAATAGTGCATATTTGTGTGCCGAAATACAGGTGCACTCTCTGTTCCCTCATCCTCATAGTCCGATAGGACGGCGATCTGAAACGGCCTGAGAGAGACTTGCCGTAGGATCAATGGTTCAACGTGCTTTTCGGGACACGGGGTGTCACACACACCGCCAAGTTCCGAACTACGGGTTGCTACTCTTACAATCACAGTATAATTGTTCTCAGAAAAATCACATTATTATCGTCCTCAGAAGAATCACAGTCTAATCTTCCTCAGAAAAATCACAGTATAATCGTCCTCAGAAAAACCACAGTATAATCGTCCTCAGAAGAATCATAGTCTAACCGTTCTCATAAAAACCACACTATAAGCGTCCTCAGAAGAATCAGTCTAATCGTCCTCAGAAAAACCACAGTATAATCGTCCTCAGAAGAATCATAGTCTAACCGTTCTCATAAAAACCACACTATAAGCGTCCTCAGAAGAATCAGTCTAATCGTCCTCAGAAAAACCACAGTATAATCTTCCTCAGAAAAATCACAGGCTAATCGTCCTCAGAAAAATCATAGTATAATCGTTCTCAGAAAAACCATAGTTTAATCGTCATCAAATAATCACAGTCTGATCGTCCACTGATCATCCACAGAAAAACCACAGTATAATCGTCCTCAGTTAAATCATAGTATAATCGCCCTCAGAAAAGTCACTGTATAATCGTCCTCAGAAAAACCACAGTATGATCTTCCTCAAAAAAGTCACAGTATAATCGTCCTTAATCGTGTGGTATCTTCTCGTCCAATTTACCGCAGTGTCTCAAGACAAAATTCTAAGACCAGTTTGTGTTGCCAGTGATCACCTATGGGACCGAGACGTCGTCGCTCACAATGGGCCTTATCAGAAAGGTAAAATTCACCCAAAGGACAACGGAGAGGGCTATGCTCGGCGTTTCCTTGCGTGATCATGTCAGAAATGAGGATATCCGCAGGAGAACCAAAGTTACCGACATAGCCCGAAAAATTGCCAAACTTAAGTGGCAGTGGGCAGGGCACATTGCTCGCAGAACGGATGGCCGATGGGGCCGAAAGGTTCTGGAATAGTGAACGCAAACCGGAAGACGATACGTTGGAAGGCCTCCCATTAGGTGGACCGATGACCTGGCTAAGGTTGCGGGAAGGCGCTGGATGCGAGACGCACGGGATCGGTCAATGTGGCGATGCCTGGGTGAGGCCATAGGTCCAGCAGTGGACGTCTTTCGGCTGAAATGAAGATGATGATGATGAATCGTCCTCAGAACAATCACAGTATAATTTTTCTCAGAAAAATCACAGTATAATCGTCCTCAGAAGAAACACAGTCTTATCGTCCTCAGAAATATCACAGTATAATCGTGTCGTATCACAGTATCAGTCTAATCAGACTGATTCTTCTGAGGAAGGTTATACTATCCTTAGAAAAATAGAAAAACGGTGACTAGCCGTTTTGGCGCGTGAGATTATTATAGTGCATATTTGTGTGGCCGAAATACAGGTGCACTCTCTGTTCCCTCATCCTCATATTTCGATAGAACGACGATCTGAAACAGCCTGAGAGAGACTTGCCGTAGGATCAATGGTTCAACGTGCTTTTCGAGGCACGATGTGTCACACACACCGCCAACTTCCAAACTCCGAGTTGCTACTAAAAAAATCCTAATGGAAAAGCACTTTTTGCCTGAGCTGTGAAAATCACAGTAAAATGTGTGTAGGTAGATAAAAACTTGACATAGTTTAGTGATGTATTATATACCTTTGCTTTAATTAAAACTAAACAATGTATGACGTAAATAGACAAGTAATTTAATACTTTAAAATATGTATTTTTCCCACATGCTTCAGTTTTTTGTTGTGTGTATTAACTAATTAGGGCCACAGCTGCTCTGAAACGATTCTGGCCTCCTGGTAGTTTGGGTAAAAAATGTTAAACATGTATCTTAAAAAACGGCCAAGTGCGAGTCGGACTCACGCATAAAAGGTTTCGTACCATTATCGCTAAAACGGCAAAAAGATCACGTTTGTTGTATGAGAGCCCTACTTAAATATTTGTTTTGTTCTATTTTTAGTATTTGTTGTTATAGCGGCAATAGAAATACATCATCTGTGAAAATTTCAACTGTCTAGCTATCACGGTTCATGAGATACAGCCTGGTGACAGACAGACAGACAGACGGACCACGGAGTCTTAGTAATAGGGTCCCGTTTTTACCCTTTGGGTACGGAACCCTATAAAGCAAAAGAGCAAGTTATATTTTTATCATGTGATTAAAATCTCTTCGGTCTTCTGTATAACCTGCCGCAACGTATGTATGTGGTCTACGGTGCTGAAGCCTTTTCGAAATCAGGCTTGTTCGGGAGGCTGGAAATCGTCAAACATGGGTAAGAAGTGTGATGGGCCTATAGTTCTTCAGTAGAGCATTGTCACCCTTCTTGAAGAAGAGTACCACCACACCCCGTCACCATCGGCACCTGTGGCGTTTTCCTTTCGAGTATGACGGAATCAAACAGCTTTTGAAGGGCCTTAACCTGACCTACCGGGCCTAACTTTTGACCTGCCTCTCTGTTTAGCGTTTACGGACTACGAGAAAAGCCTTCGATTCGATCGAGACTTGGGCTGTACTGCAGTCTCTCCAACAACGGTGCCAAATTGACTACCGAAAAATCGAAGTGTTGAAGTGTTTGTACAAAAACGCCACCAGGTCAGTTCGATTTCAGGATCAGACCTCGCAAAACAGTCCTTCGGCAGCGAGGTGTGAGACAGGGAGACGTCATATCTCCAAAGCTGTTTACCGCTGCACTGGAGGATGTCTTCAAGTTTCTGGACTGGAGAGGGCTAGGCATCAACGTCAATGACGAGTACATCACTCACCTTCGGTTTGCCGACGATATAGTGGTTATGGTTGAGACCATGGAGGACCTCAGTACAATGCTTGATGACTTCAGTAGAGCTTCCGAAAGATTGGGTCTTAGAATGAACATGGATAAAACCAAGGTGATGTTGAGTGCTCTTGTTACACCTACTCCGATCAAGGTCGGAGACTCTACACTCAAAGTTGTGGGCGACTATGTCTACCTGGGACAAACGATCCAGTTGAGTAGGGCCAACTTCGAGAAAGAGGTCAACCGTCGAATCCGACTTGGCTGGGCAGCGTTCGGGAAGTTGCGCGGTATCTTCTCGTCCAACTTACCACAGTGTCTCAAGACGAATATCTATGACCAGTGTGTGTTGCCAGTGATGACATATGGCTCTGAGACGAAGTCGCTTACAATGGACCTTATCAGAAAGCTTACAGTCACTAAAAGGGCAATGGAGAGGGCTATGCTCGGAGTTTCCTTGCGTGATCGAATCAGAAATATGGAGATCTGCAAGAAAACCAGGGTTACCGACATAGCCCGAAGAATTGCCAAACTTAAGTAGCAGGGGGCAGGGCACATTGCTCGCAAAACAGATGGCCGATGGGGCGGAAAGGTTCTGGAAGGCCTCCCACCAGGTGGACCAATGACCTGGCGAAGGTTGCGGAGATCCGCTGGTTGCGAGATGCACGGGACTGGTTAATGTGGCGACGCTTGTGGGAGGCCTATGTCCAGCAGTGGACGTCTTTCGGCTGATATGTTGATGATGATGATTAAACTCTCTACTGATTTTCTTAAATCTCTCTACTGATCTTACTTAAATCTGACTGCTGAGCTAGGGCTACTCCCGGCACACATCTATCCAACGAGGCCAATTGTCTTGATCATATTATGACAAACACACCAGACTCTGCTGCGGCTTTTGTTATGGATTCAACCGTGACTGACCACGCCTCTGTCCTCTTAAGCCTTTCTTGCTCAGGCGCTTAAGCTAACAGAAACAATGTGTACAAGAAAATTGACTATTAGGCTGTTCTTGCTCATTCGTAGGCTGTTGATTTTTCTTTTGTCAACGATGACGCGGATGCAAATGATGCCACCACTGGTTTTATTGAGCATATTTCAAGTGCTTTAGCGTGGCATTCAACATTAATTTTACGATCCTGTGGAAAAAGATTGCTTAAACCCTGGCTCACCACTGGATTACTTCGATGTATTTGCCATAGGGATAAGTTTCACAAATTTGCGACAAAATATCCACAAAATTAATCTGCTAAACTGGCTTACAAAAGGTACAGAAACAAACAACACTTTTCTGGGCAAGTTAAAAAGAAGCTTTGTAAGATCTTTACTAGAAAATGCAAATTGTAATAAGGGTTAATGGAATGTTGTCAATTCCATAATCAATTTATCAAAGCAGAAAACCGTTGGAGACCATCTTTTGGTACCCCAGAAAAGTAGTTCTAGGGTTATAAATGATATTAATACTTACTTCTCCAATGTTGGTAAACTGCTTGCGGATGAAATTACACCACCACAAAGTGAATATAATTTTGAGTTAAACCCCGTCCCAAATTCTATAGTTTTGTTCCGCCAGATGAAGCCGAAATTGATACATTACTTATGAATCTCAGGAATGACTGCGGTACTGATTGGGAAATCCATCCAAATTTCTCAAAATTGCTAGGTATATCATTGTCCCCCATCTGACTAAATTAATTGAAATTTGCCTTACTCAGGGTGTTTTTCCAAAGGTATTAAAACTCCCTTATTACTCCTGTCCACAAGGGGGGGAAGAAGGATGATGTTGGAAACTATAGGCCCATTTCAGTCCTTAAGACCATGTTGAAAATATTAGAAAAGGTGTTAAACAACAGGCTTACAAACTTTTTGCATCACAATAATATACTTTCTGATTCCTAGATTGGGAAAAAGTACTGAAGATGCCGTAAGTCAACTAGTAGATCACGTCACAATTAAGATAGATCAAAAAGAGATATGTGTAGGCATATTTCTGGACCTGGCCAAGGTTTTCAACACCGTCATGATTCCATTCCTTGTGAGTAAGTTGGAGAAGATTGGTATACGCGTTACTGCTCTTAGAATTTTTAAAGTTTTTTTTCTTACTGCAAGGAGTTAAAATCAAAGAACATATTAGCTCTGATGCCTAGGTTACCTATGGCGTCCCACAAGGCAGCATACTCGGCCCGAGTCTCTTCTTAATTTACATAAATGACCTATGTCAGCTGCCACTAATAAAAGGTAACATATTTGCGCTGACAATACGGCATTAGTTTTTCATAGGGGGACCTTGGACGAAGTTAGAATAAGTGCTGAGTTGGGACTGCATAAAGTAGGCCATTGGCTAAGATCCAACCGTCTCACCCTAAACCTTTCTCTAAGTCAACTTTTCTCCAATTCACCTTCAGTAAAAGTAAACCATGCTTCATGTTTGCAATTTGACATCTACAGTGGAATTGGAATGCTCATGCACAGCAATTTCTAAGTCTACGCATGTTAAATACCTTGGAGTGATGGTAGATGAAAGGCTTGGCTGGCAACAGCACGTTGGTGTCACCACAACGCGTGTAAGGAAACTTATTTGGGCGTTTAAGAAACTAAGGCACGTGGCCAAATTCGAACTCCTTCGCACAATGTACTATGCGCTCGTGCAGTCGGTCCTGGGATATTCTATTGCTGTATGGAGTGGTGGATGTAAGACTTTTATAATACACCTCGAATGGGACCAAAGATCCCTACTTAAGGTCATGACCTTCAGACCGTTTAGTTTTCTTACCAAGGCATTATATGAAAAGTGCGGAGTACTTACGGTGAGACAGAATTTTACTCTGCAGGTTGTCACCAAGCAGCATATTGTAACGCATTAAGATGTTCAGATAAATAGGAAATGCACCATTCCAAACGTTTGCTTACCAGTGCGCTGCAACTCGGCGTCTGCTAGGAGACAACTTGCTACCTTTCTTTACGACAAATTAAACAGGATTCTCAGTATTAATCCCCTCACGACTCGGGAAACAATGAAGAGGGTAAAGATTTGGCTACTGTCCCTAGACTACTTCGAAACCGAAAACGTATTGCAATCAAATTAACAGAGCAAACTACTGGTTATTCCCCACACACAAACTCGTACACACACAAACACATTCATACCAGCACCCATATTTATTATTTTATTTTTGTTTAACATTAATTTAATTGGACTTTGTTTCGACGATTTCATTTTTATTTTAACTATGATCTAATTTTATCTTTTTTTCATTTTATCTTTATTATTAATTTGGATTGTGATTTAAATTTTATTGTTAATTCTGACTTAGATTGTATGTATGTCTTGATTTTAATTTTGATCTTGATTTGAATTTGAATTTGATTTTAATTTTCATTGTGATTGTAATTTAATTAAAAATTATGATTGTAATTTTATTTTTGATTTCAATTTTATTATTGAATCGATTTTAATTATGATTTTGTTTGAGTTTAGGATTTTGAATGATGATTTTGATTTTAGTCTAGGATATTTAGTGAATACTTATTTGGATTGTTATTCTAATATTAGTTGCATTGGTGTTAAATTCATTATAATTATGTAACATAACGGATGATATCACTGGCCCTTGAAACACAGGTGCTGTTACCTAGCTCAGGGGTTAGGGTTTCGCGATTTTTGTAAATTTTTAAGCTAATAATCAATATATTATAGATTTTAAGCGAATTTTTGATAAGGACGTCCTAAAAAAATCTACTGATCCGGTACCAAATAAGAAATAAAATTTTTAATAATAAATTATTCCACTTAACGTTATTTTTCGCAGGTGCCGTAACCTGCGAAAAATAACGATAAGTGCCGTATGTGGAATACCTCAGGTGCCATTATGTACGCTTTTTTAATTGGTATATAAGACTGATTATTGTGATTTGTCATGTTTACTTACTTACTGTTGATTATTGTAATGGTATATTAAATTTTATATTTTTCCAAGAATTGCTTGAACTTTACTTAAATAATATAACCTTACCCAAAGCTTTTCATTCTGACTGTACAAAATTTGCTTTAAAAAAAGAATAGTCCGAAACACCACTCAAAAATATTAATAATAATGAAATTCCTGTTGCGACCGGATCGGACGAAACTCAGCTGCCGAAACGCCTACTAAGCCAATTCAAGTTGTTAGTATTCGTTCGCACATTAATTTAATTATTTAAAGAGTG
This sequence comes from Orthosia incerta, assembly GCA_948252205.1. Taxonomy (NCBI): domain Eukaryota; kingdom Metazoa; phylum Arthropoda; class Insecta; order Lepidoptera; family Noctuidae; genus Orthosia; species Orthosia incerta. The sequence goes on along the minus strand of OX411756.1, from coordinate 25,159,401 downwards.
ATATTCCTACGGAATAGAAAATAAATATGAATTGAAACAAATACCAGTGGTATTAGATGTTGGTATTAGAACGGAATAATTAGTAATTTTGATGAATTCGCTTTATTACAATAATGTTTTTAGGGTTCCGTACCCAAAGGGTAAAAACGGGATCCTATTACTAAGACTCCGTGGTTCGTCTGTCCGTCTGTCTGTCTGTCAAAAAGCTGTATCTCATGAACCGTGATAGCTAGACAGATAAAATTTTCACAAATGATGTATTTTTGTTGCCGCTATAACAACAAATACTAAAAATAGAATTAAAAAAAAAATTAAGTTGGGCTCCCATACAACAAACGTGAAATTTTCTAGTCGATTAGTACTGTAAATTTACACAATCAGTTATTTTTATTGATTTATTAAGTACTTTGTTTCATACATATTTCGTTCATACGATCGCTAAAAGTGTTTTATGAACGAAAAAAGTAGGTAATGAGAAAGTTTATTATTTCGCCTAAACATTTACTATTTAACTAATTAAAGATTCGTTATCTGTTACATTTGACAGCATTCACGTGGTGAGATAAACGTATATGTTTCTGCATGAGAAAAAGAGAGAAACAATAACAAGCAGACCGCACGTCGCTTATGCTTCGGATCGGCAGTCTTTGTAATCACGCGTTCCGTTTCGTCATGCGTCGACTAGGTGAAATCAAGTCGATGCTTAAAATGTCGTTCATGAGTAAACTGGTTTATCCGTGAACTGTAAACTAGTCGAACGGTTGACGCCAATTAAACAGTCTAAAAAAACGGTCCGTTAATTCAACGCCCACCACTACTTATAATCATAGACATACATCTTACTAGATAACGCAAGTCCCTCCATCTGTATGAAAACCAAGCGTGCCACTTTTTCATACACAATTTTAGAACAAATATACTTACCGATGAAAAAATATTTCCATTGTCTCAGCCAACTTTTTCTGTACAGTTTTTACAGCTCAATATGGCATAATTGTGCATTTTTCTGGATTTCGGTGGATATCCGTTGCCGATAACGCTAAATGAAACACCTCAAAGTACAATGATTGATCGTAATTTTACTCCCTTTTTATGGTTCCGTTCCCCAAGGGTAAAAACCGGACCCTATTACTAAGACTCCGCGAGCCGTCAGTCTGTCTGTCGGTCTGTTCGTCTGTCACCAGGCTGTATCTCTTTATGAGATTAGATAAATTCTCTCCGTGATAGCTAGACAATTGAAATTTTCACAGATGATGTATTTCTGTTGCCGCTATAACAAAAAATACTAAAAACAGAATATAATAAATATTTAAGTAGGGCTCCCATACAACAAACGTGTTTTTTTTTGCAGTTTTTTGCGATAATGGTACGGAACCCTTCGTGCGCGAGTCCGAATCGCACTTGGCCGGTGTTTTGACAAGCGAAGTACAGAGATAATCGAGATAGAGTTAGAGTTGAGTGTAGTTAGATTTATATCTGTGCTTAGTCTAATTCTTTATTGCAAACAAAACATAAAATGAAGATACAAATACAATGAACACCTGATGTACAAAGAGGAGCTTCTCTAAACAACAGACCTCAGCAAACCTCAGTTGTTTAAGGAAGTTTGCATATAATGAGGAGGAGGAGTAATGAGGTCAGTGCATCCAAGTGCACAACAAAATGCGCTGCAAGTGCTAATAATACTATCTCTTTGTATCTGGCGTGTATGACTAGTACATACGAAAAAAAGCAAAAAGAATATGTGAGTGTTTTTATTTTAAAATAATTTAAAAAATATTCATCAACTCGAAAAAGTGAGTAACAATAGTAACTTGTAGGTACTAGGTACTACTCGCGTCACCACCGTATTATTCACCGTAGTACCTAATACCTACAAGTTACTATTGTTACTCACTTTTTCGAGTTTATGTTTTTTTTTTTTAATTATTTTAAAACAAAAACATCGTAATTTTTTTACTTTAACTCTATGCTTCGAAAGTACTCCTAAAGGCAAGTCGTTCTGCCGCGGGAAAACAACCACTTAAATTTCACGGTGTATAAAAAGTAAAGAAAAAATATTAAATGAAAACCATTTTATTTATTAATTTACATAGCTAATTATTTTCTACCATCACAGAAAATCAAATAAAGGCGATAACAGTACTTAATGTGACTACTTCCCTAGAAGAGCCGAAGACAGAGTGGCCTGGAACCAGTTGTTAGTGAATCCGTCAAAGCTGTTCAGGACGGGCATGACCTTCAGCAATGAAGATCACAAATAAAGAAAATTACTATACACTGATTTTCTTACAAAGGTGGACCACTCAATGCATCTTACAAAAATTGCCTCGCGACGCAATTATTTTTTATAATTTGTTAATATTTATATTTTTTTTTACAAACTTTTACACACTAAGAACATTAAGTACCCCATTAGTATACCTTTCCATTCCGTCATAGTTGTATATAATATGTATAATTATCTTTTAATATATATTTGTATTTATTTAGTATTTTAGTATTTATTTTAGTATTTTTGTATTTAGTATTTGCTGTATTTACTTATAATTATGTATGTTTACGACAGTATATTTTATTTGTTATATTGTATATTACCTACATAAATATGAATTGTTTTATGTCGTTATTTTTCACCTCCACACACATTGTCTACATCTCTTTTTTTTTGTCATTTTCCTTTCGCAGGTATGCTGGAAGAGATTTCATTAGAAATAAGCATCACCTCTGTACCTATTTTTCTGTTCCTTGTTCTTGTCCTTGTATTATGTGTGTGTACAAAAATTGTTAAATAAATAAATAAATAAATAAGTTTTTTTTTTTATTATTATCTTTATTGATTTAATCTGGGGTTTTTATCTCAATGGATACGCCAACCCCATCATGCCTTATACATACTACTACAAAAAATTGCTTTAAAATTAAATTAAAAGGAGGATCTTAATCAGTTTGATACACCAATTCGCAAAATCTTATCGCCACATCTGATTTCGGTTGTGCCAAAATTTAATGAATTAAGAAAAACAATCAGAAAAACACATTTTTGCGCAAGGATGAATGAACCCTAGTAAAGATGTCGCCACCCCTTGGACCGCATAGATTGCGCTCACTGTAGGGTTTTTCAAACTATGTCATGCTTTATAATAATGAAAAATATTTAAATTTTTGAAATTATTCAATTCTGAATGTTCATTAAAATATTTTTTTATGAATGTTTAGTAGTCAGTGAATACATGAAGTGAGCTGCTTTTGTAAGACGATTAAAATGCCACGGTGTATATAAAACATAAATATTAATAGAACAACTAAATTAAAACTAGTTTAGTAAGTCCATGAGCATACATTTCACAGATATTCACACTTGCGGAAACGATTAATGTTTTAATGTTTTAACTTCATTATTTTTATCTTTTCTGTTGACATTGTCCCACAAGGTCTATCAAATAACATTTGGCTGTTAAGTAACTAGAATATATTTTTCGAACTGTTATTTTTTGTATGTTTTACATTAAATATACAAAAAATAAATTGCTACATAGCTATTCATTAGAGTAAAATTATTATTAGAATATACAAGTCATTGTCTACCCAACCGGTTTAGCATCGACAGAAATTACAAACTTCGACTCAAACCTTCGTATATTAAAACGGGACGTGATTTTGAAAAATATTTCGCAGTGCTTATTTTCATTATTAAAGAAAGAAAAAATATTGAATAAAAGAAATTCTTGTCCTAAATTTCAAGCTTCTCGTTGTACGTTGTCTACTACTGAATTTAATATTTTTATAAAGTAGATGTTCAGTTTTGCCTGATCTCCTTTCTTTATTCTTTGTTATAATATTCTTATCAAATACGGTTCATCAATAATAATGTTGTTATACATATTAGTCGACACTCAAACCCCTGAAGGAGCCAGGCATGCCCATGTATTCTTCATTGAATTTTCCCGCAGTTCTTTTGGCTTCATCTGTGCAAGCTTTGTTCATCATTTTCATATACTCCACGTGTTCTTCTGAACTTAGTGCTTCCACCCATTCCGCTGTAATGATAAAATAATAATTATTAAAATTAATTGGTTTTATTTGACTACTTTCAAAACTATTCAATATTGGTTGACCTTTAATTATGTTGAAAAACCGGCCGAGTGCGAGTCGGACTCGCGCACCGAAGGTTCCGTACAACCAGTTATATTCACCAAAATAATTAGTTAACATAACTGAAGTTCATAAAAAAATAGCACCGATCATTGCTCTAACGATAAGGTACAAGTGGTTTTGGTACTTTATGGTACAAGTGTGCAATGTTGGTGATTACCGCTGAGGCGCCATTGAGACCCGAGCCGTAGGTGAGGGTCTTGAGAGAGCCAAGGACGGTAATCATCAATACACACGTGTATCTTACGACGTTTTTCAACACACTTGTGAAGAAAATAATACAAAAAATCATTTTCAACAGTAAAAACGAGTTGTGAAATTTTTTTCACAATGGTGGGCAAAATTAATCAGTTTTCCTATGCGCGCGAATTTAACAATGGTGATCGGCCACAGACTAAAATAATGAGGTTTATTTTTTTTGGCTTTTCTTTGATAGTGTTTAGCCACGTACAATATAGAAAATTTATTTTTTTCTTAATGACAGAGCAAATAAAATTTATATTTGAGTGAAAGTTTTATTTATTAAGCACGTACAAGTTGAAATTATCTATTTAAATACGAAGTTGCATGAAATGAGCAAGCAAAAGGTACATTAATTTATTTGTACTATTGAGCACGATCTGTTTTGTATCGAAACTTTTTTAAGAACAAAGCAACTCAACCAATAAATAAAATAAAAAAAACTATAACTCACTTGTGAATAATAGCAATGAAGAAGTCACAGTTTGATAACAGGTATCATTATGTGCCTAATTGCGGTGAAATTAGAGCCACTTTATGAGCAAGTGTGTTGAAAAAAGAATAAAGGAACAAGCTTAACTTTGCCGTTCAAAACTATTGTCCCCATATGTTGAAATAATTCGCGGTCAGTTTACCAAATGCAAATATGTTAATAATCTTTTTATACGTAGGTAATACGGAGTCCGGTTTTTTTCCGGTGTTTGTTTGTAATACTTTATACTTATATGTAGTATAGTAGTGCTGGGTGCATCGTCCTCACGTATATGAATTTATTAATGTATGTATTATGTACCTATTATGTAAATATTGTAGATATTTTTTTTAAAGAATTAGTATAGAGTTTCATGTGCGTTCTTCTCCATTACAAGTTACTTTTCTAAATGCACGGTAGATTCTAAGTTTCTTAATTCTAAGTGCAATTTTTATTACTTGTAAATGTTATTGTTGACGTTCAAAAGTGCCGCTTAATGGCCTAGTTGAAATATACATATTTGATTTTTACTTTGACTTTGACTTCCTTTAAGACTTTTTTAGGGTTCCGTACCCAAAGGGTAAAACGGGACCCTATTACTAAGACTCCGCGGTCCGTCTGTCTGTCTGTCTGTCCGTCTGTCACCAGGCTGTATCTCATGGACCTTAATAGCTAGACAGTTGAAATTTTCACAGATGATGTATTTCTGATCAGACACACATACTAAAAACAGAATAAAATAAATATTTAAGTGGGGTTCCCATACAACAAACATGTTTTTTTTTGCCGGTTTTTGCGATAACGGTACGGAAACCTTCGTGCGCGAGTCTGACTCGCACTTGGCCGGTTTTCTTATAAGATATTGCTTCTCTCCAAATTCATGACTCTAGGTCAACGGAAAGTACTCTATAGGTTTTGATTCTCTTGTAATTCGTGTCAAATTTGCGACATAAATGAAGTTATCTTTTGATTGCCTTGATCAAGTTTGAGTTTTTTCACACTAGGGTTGCAGACCTGCAGGGTTGCGTATAGGATAATATTAATTTCAACTTTTTACGTCCAATCGTTCCTGAGAAAAAGGTTGTCACACACGAACAGACAGGCTGACAGACAATGAATTGATCTAATAAGATATCTCATAAATAACAATGAAGAGATGAAATTTACTACTACCATACAGAACATAATTTCGGTGCCAGTACTAAACTAGGTTTGTTTTTTTGTAGATTGGCCTCTAATTACAGTTATTTTTCTGGACTATATGGCCTCTGTTATAATTATTAATGTATTTTGCCATGTATTTCACTTTAAGAGATGAGTTTTTAAAAATCTTTGCATTATTAGATCTATATTTGCAAAATTTCATGATTACCGTCTTACCTTGCAATTTTTCAATAGATCTCTCGTTTCCACCATACTCTATCGGCAAAATTTCCTTCGGCACTACTTTATGTAAATCTTCAAGGGTTGCTTGAACTTGTATTCTGTTCCCTATCTTCTCGCTAACGAATTGCTTCACAGTCTTAATTAGTAGATCTATGGCTTTTGAATCCGTTAGTATATGTAAACTCTTCAATCTTGCACCGTAGCCTTCCTGAAATAAAAAGATGAGTAATTTTAATGTCTAGTTTTAAAAGCATCTACCTAATAATACGTAAGTTCAGCCGCTTATGCTGTTAGAAAGATAAAACAGTTAACGGATGTAGAAACCACGTGTTTGGTCTATTAGGGTTCCGTACCCAAAGGGTAAAAACGGGACCCTATTACTAAGACTCCGCGATCCGTCTGTCTGTCTGTCTGTCTGTCCGTCTGTCACCAGGCTGTATCTCGTGAACCGTCATAGCTAGACAGTTGAAATTTTCAGTCATGATGTATTACTGTTGCCGCTATAACAACAAATACTAAAAACCGAAGAAAATACATATTTAAGGGGGGCTCCCATACAACAAACGTGATATTTTCGCCGTTTTTGCTCGATATTAATAACGGCAACAGGTAGACGCTTGAAATATTCTCGAAATATTTAGTTGTATATTCACTTCAAAAATAATAATTATTAAATTAAAATAAAATGAAATGAGGGGGGTTCCCTTACAACAAACGTGATTTTTTTGCCGTTTTTTGCGATAATGGTACGGAACCCTTCGTGCGCGAGTCCGACTCGCACTTGGCCAGTTTTTTTAGTTACTTTCACAGCATTATGTCATACTGTATTTTGCTGTCGGGTCGGGTGGCTGACATTAAATTCATATTTTATACTGCAAAATTGAGCTTTCAGAGCCATTTATAAGTTAAGTCAAGGGGTCCCAGAGCTAAAAATAAAAATTGGATCAAATCAATGTCACTAGACGGCGTTATGCATCGATTCGTTATTGAACTGTGTGTAAACTTAACATTTTCTAGAACTGATCATAAAAAATGTATGTTCTTTTTTAATCCTCTCTCCTAAGCACAAAATAATGGAATATTGGGCTCTTAATTTACATGTCAAAGATTATTTGAAAGGATCTTTTAAAATTGATTCCAATAGATGACGCTGTTTTAAATTTCTGGGGCATGCCATTAGATTTTTTTAATTTGTATTATAACACATTTTGGTACAAAAAAACTGGCAAAACTTGCAAAATAACACTATAAAACCAATCGTCACTGTAATTAAAGAATAAAATAGTCACGTACCGAAAAAACCCTTTTACTTGCAAGTCCCTGCTAACACCATCTATAGCCGTGGCACGGAACCGAACGCGATCGAAGTACTTATAAAAATATTTATCTTAATCAGATGAAAAACGCTAGTTACGTCGGCAAGGTTTCTTTGTACGGGTTGAGGCATCTGTATGCTAGTATGATATTATCTGTGTTTAAGTCATTGAGAATCTCATAAGGAACTATTTAAAAATATTAATATTATGACAGTTTTTTGTCGATTCATTTATGAAATATTATGTATGTAAGGAAAGATAAAGATAAAAGATACAGATATATTAATTTGCTCAAACACGTGTATACATGCAAGAATAAACAAAACGTGCATGCAGGATAACATTAAAAAAATACAATGAGTTCGGACATGTTTGCCACATACTATGGCAATACAGTTGTAAAACATGGCGTACTTTCAGAGGCTATAATTATGATTCGAAAATTAAATCTTACGCATATGCATCTTTCTGTTACGCGGTCGTGACTTTTGCTTACGAGCTCGATCATTACGTTTGCAGTTTAGTTATTTATTTAATTTATTTTTATTGAAGGAAAAATGAATGATTCCGTACGTTTTAGCATTGAATTCTCAAAAGTCTTTTAAATGGTTGTTTATTACATTTAATTACCAGTTTTAATTTAATTATTTTCTCATCAACATTTGTCAAAAATCGAATAGGCTGTATAGGCTGTTTTCGTTTTAAAAAAAATATGTCCAGTTGCAAAAACGCGCCATTATTTATAAGTCAATTTAAAAAAGTTTAGTAGCAAAGAGTTTTCATACATGAATAAAATGGAATAGATTTTATACGAGAAAAAATGAATGATTCCGTACGTTTTAGTATGGAATGCTCAAAAGTCTTTTAAATGGTTGTTTTATATATTTAATTACCAGTTTTACTTTAATTATTTTCACATCAACATTTGTCAAAAATCGAATAGGCTGTATCCGTTGTAAAAAAAAAATATCCAGTTGCTAAAACGCGCCATTTCTTATATTTTTTTTGTGAATAAACAAATCTAATTCTTTGATTTGTTTTTACTATTTCCCACAACTGTATTGAAAAACGTCGTGTGATACACGGGTGTGTAGGTTATTTCAAACTCGTGTCATTAAAAACCCTCGCCTTCGGCTCGGGCTTGTTAATGACAACTTGTTTGCAATAACCTACTTTCCACCCTTGTATCACAATGTACTATAAAAGCACACTGTGTAAACAAGCAAATTACAAATTAGATGATTATATTCAATATATGAATGCTCTGAAACATCCTGCTCCTGCTCCATAGGGCAATCTTTAGTGTGGACATTTCTATGGTGTGGACAAAATCAAACTGGTTATACTATATATTCATGGTTATAGCATTGTTTTATTTATTTCTTTCTTTCACATTTTTCTCACACACTCTTCCGTGGTTTATGAATTAGTTAATTTACCCATGTTTGCAATAATTTATATCTATACTTAGTATACTGGTGTTAGTCTGGATGAATCGTCCTCATGTATATAAATTAATGTATGTATGTAAATATTGTAAAACACTTTTTTTAAAAGAGTACGTGTGGAGTTTCTTGTCCGTTCTTCATCATATCACCGCACCGGTAGAATCACAGAACAAAAAAAAAAACGCCTACTCTGTTCTGTGGGTAGAATCAACTAATATGACTTTTAAATATACATTTTTGACGTTCAAAAGTGCCGCTTAAAAGAAATAAAGAAATTTGACTTTGACTTTGTATTTTGAATAATGATAATATGAAAATATTTCATCTGTATTGTCTATAGAAACGCTTTTGTTATTGTACTTGAGTACATATTGGAGGAGGACCAGGCCCTTAAAGTGGTACCCAATAATGTTATTTAGTAATAATAATTAATAATATTAAAAGTATATAGTAAATAATATACTGGGTTGTGGAGGTCAGATAGGCAGTCGCTCCATGTAAAACACTGGAACTTTGCTGAATCCGGTAAGACTGGAAGCCGACCCCAATATAGTTGGGAAAAGGCTAGGCAGATGATGCTGATAGTAAATAATATATTTTTTAATTAATTGATAATTATGTAGATAACTTAATGTAATTTGTTTGTGTTGAATGTAATTGAAACAATCTTTAATTTATGTTATACAATAAGTTGTTTTTATAAACGTATTCAATGTTGAAACACAAATTAATATTATTCTCATTAATTTAATTAACGTAAAGAATTAAATTAAATTCAAGAAAAACAAACTATTGTTTTGCGAAAAAAGCCTTGAATAAATAAATACATAAAATATCCGATGACGTAGTTTTTAATCTCATGATTCCTAAGAAATAATTAATTATCGTAGTTTTTTGCATTATTGTACCTAATTGTCTTGTTCTGACTGTAAGATTTGACGACACGGTTGGCGTAGTGGTTGAGCGATCGGCTGTTGCGCTGCGTGTTGCGGGTTCGATTCCCGGAACAAATATTTGTATGGCCTACAGATAGTTGTTGCGGATCTGGGTATCTTGTGTATCTAAGTTAAAATATTTGTAAACGCACTCGCCGTAGAGCAGTGGTGGCCCAGTCGTATCGGCCGCGACTAACAAGTTGTAGGTCGTGGATTCGAGCCCAGGCAGGCGCTTTACTTTATGTAAATTATTTCATCACCACTGCTCTCGAAACGGTGAAGGAAAACATCGTGAGGAAACTGGCATGTCCTAGAACCAAACATTCGAAGACATGTGACATCCACCAACCCGGACTGGGCCCGCGTGGCGGATCACGGCCCGTTCCCTCTCACAGAGAGGAGGCCTGTGTCCCAGAAGTGGAAACATTAATAGGCTGATGATGTAATGTGAAACGCACCCACGATACAGGAAGAAATTCTTAGTGTGGGTCAACCTTTAAAAAAAGAAAAATAAACTGTGTTCCTGAACAAAACATCACGGGTTAAGCAGTGACGCACTCATACATTTACATCAACAATACATTGCGCTTGTTACGTTGCAGTATCATTTATTAGGTGGCAAGTGGAATGGTAGTCCGGGTGTCTCTCCTCTCAAGCATGAGTGGCGAGGTCTTAGTCAATCCACGAGTTCAAATCCAGGCAAGTAACAATGTGTCATTTTCAAATTCATATGAACTTTCTAAGTTTATCTTGGACATCACAAGCAATGGTGAAGGAAAACATCGTGAGGAAACCTGGACTTATATAGTTAATATTAGTCTGAAACAGCCAAGTTAGAGGTCAGTGGGGTCCCCAAACGTGACTTAATTAACTCTCACACCAGCGGTGCAAGCCTATTGCCACTAACTGGTCACAAAACCTTGTCTCCAGGCTGCTACTGAGAAGTTTCTAAGCCCAAGAATCGAACTCAGCACCTCGTGGTAAACAGTAGCGTTTGCGCTATACCAACGAGGCAGTATTTTTCCTGTAATTGAAATAAAACGCAAATAAAAAAGATATACTCACGACTAAAATAGAAACAAACTGCTGTAACTCCACGGTGTTCATTTTAGACATTAGTTCAAATAAATTGAGTTGACTGTAATCGTCTATTATAATAAAACCATTGACGTAATCATGTGCTTTTATGTATTCGGTGAGCTGAAAAATAAAACAATGGAATTTAAAAAAACTTTGTTTGCGAAGTCTCGAAACAAAACACTGCGCAGTTGTTGTTTTGTTGGTTGTACATCAACTAAACTAAAATGATTTCTATTTAAAATTTCATGTGAATAAAAATTTGATACAGCGTAGGGACTGAGGGCGTATAAAGGTGTGTACATTCTCCTTTCGTTTATTTAATCCATAGGTTCTGCCAGAATGAAAGTCGGAAATAATCCCAAGTGAACATACTCCCTATAAAAACTATCCTATGTCCTATACCAAGACATTGTCTACTTGTCGGCCAAGTTTCAATCCGTTCAGTCAATAAGAAATGAAAAGTAAATAAATAGATAGATCGAGTCGATCTGTCTATTACCTACCCAGTTATATAAGTATGGGGATGCATTTTTTACCGGGCATTTGTCCCATTTTTTTTAAATATTCTATAGGCTCGCGTTTAACCACTAACTCACCTGATGGTAAGCGATGATGTGGTCGAAGGTGAAGCACGCTTGCCTAGAAAAAACCCATTCACTCTTGACTTAAAGACTCCTAGATTGTAGCTATCGGGCAACAGACTCCGGCAGAGAATTCCACTCCTTAGCTGTACGCATAATAAAAGTGTCCCCAAAATGTTTTGTGCGTATAGGTGGGATGTCCACCATGTACCAATGATGCATCGCCCGGTACGTCTGGTAGTCCGATGATGGAACTGTTGAAATGTGAATCGTACTGGCTGCATTATGTTCTTTATTTAATTTTATGTTTTTTACCTTATGACTGTACTTGTCACAATTGATTGTCACTCTTAATAAAAATTATTACAACAATCGGTTATGGGCCGACAAAAATAAATTGTAATAATTTATTTTGTACGTAAACATATTTAAAATAGCGTAAAATATTTTTTGCGTAATTAACTATGTCAGTTGGTGATAATATGGCTTCTGCTCCCTCTACATACGCCGGTTCCGGAGCATCATTAATGTCCATTAAAAGTTTACATGGAAAGGATGGTTACGCTCAATGGAAATTTAAGATGCGCATGTATCTACTGCATGAGGACTTGTGGTCAACAGTTGAGGGTTATAGTGCTGAAGATACTACATCGGTTACCCTGAGGAAGACTAGAGATTTGAAGGCGTTAACCAAGATGTGTCTTACATTGGAAAGCGGAGCAATCACTCACGTACGTGCCTGTAAAACTGCTAAGGAGGTATGGGATACTCTAGCTAATGCGTACGAAGACAAAGGTATGGGTAGACAGTTGGCGTTAGAACGAAAGCTTTATAGATACGAGTTGCAGAATTTTCCTTCCATCGAAGAGTATATTAATGCTGTTACTGGGACTGCACAAGATTTGGCATATATAGGCCGAAAAATAGACGATTTATCCATAGGCGCAATTTTACTCGGTGGTCTTCCAAAAGAATTTGATCCCCTTGTGATGGCCTTAGAAAATGCTAATATAGAAGTTTCGTCAGAATTAGTTAAAAGGAAGTTACTCAATGAAAGCGCTAAACGTGAGTCTAAAGAGTCGGCTCTTGCTGCAAATAATGTAAAAGGCAGGAACATTATTTGTTATAATTGTCAGGAGCCAGGACACAAAAGTCCTAAATGTCCACACAAAAGGAAAGTGAAAAAGGTCAAACAGAAAAAACTTCAAAATGTCGTAGAGTCTACACTAATATCAGCCTATGGTGTTGGAGGAAATTTAAGTCCTACGGAATGGTACGTAGACTCTGGCGCTTCCACACATATGACATGTCAGAAAGAATGGCTTACCAATTTTAACCCTACGGTTGACAGCAAAGAAATAACTTTAGCAAATAACAAGAAGGTTATTTCGTCTGGCATTGGTGAAGTGTTGCTTTTAAAAGACAATAAGTTAAAATTAAATGGGATTAAAGACGTTCTATATGTTCCCGAGTTAAGTACCAATTTAATTTCTGTTAACAAGGCTGTTGAAAATAAAATAAAAAATAAAATAAAATAAAATAACGATGTTAAAATAATTGGCAAAACGATAGGCCACGCTTCATGCAACGTTGGTGGGTTGTATAGATTGGATCATGTTCCCATTTATCCAGAAAGCGCGATGGCTACTGAAGCTTTAGCTAGTTCTTCGGACCTGTGGCATCGCAGGCTAGGCCATCTGTGCCGCGCTGCTTTGGAACATCTGCGACGTGGTCAAGCTAAAGGTATTGAATTTTCTTCTTTAGATAAAAACCCTTGCGTAGCCTGTATTGAAGGAAAACAGAGTAGAAAACCCTTCAAAACTATTGATTACAAGAAAGGCAGCAGAATGTTGGAAGTTATACATTCTGATGTGTGTGGTCCTTTTGATGTTGTTTCTTTAGAATCGAATGTTACGGTGTTAGTAAAATGTTACTGGCAAAGTGAAATCTATGGTTCGCTTGATAGATAGAGTACCTAGAAGATTAAGAAGTTATTTTCTGTCATACTGTTTTTGTAAAATGGAGACGTGTATAAAATTTCTTTAATTAAACTATATAAAGTAAAAACCAGTCTTTGCTAGATTCTGTCCGTCCATAACCTTTCACATCGAATAGATACTTACTTATTTTTGTTGACGATTTTTCTAGGATGGTTTTTTCTTATTTTATTCGCTGTAAGGCGGATGTAAAGAAAACATTTTTAGAATTTGAAGCTCTTGTTGAGAATGTGACCTCTCTTAGAATAAAGAACTTGCGTACCGACAACGGGGGTGAGTACGTCAATGCTAAATTCGAGGCTTATCTAGCTTCCAGAGGAATTAGGCATCAGACTACTGTACCATATTGCCCGGAGTCAAATGGAATTGCCGAAAGAACAAATAGGTCTTTAGTAGAGAAAGCTAGGTGTATGTTGCAAGACAGTGGCCTACCTAAAACTTTCTGGCAAGAAGCGGTTCGTACAGCTACTTATCTTAAAAATAGAAGTCCACACAGAGCTCTAGAAAATCGTACCCCTTATGAGTTATGGTATAACAGAAAACCTGACATTGCTCATTTACGTGTTTTTGGTTGTCGTGCATACGTACATGTACCCGCTTGCGATCGCCAAAAGTTAGACTCAAAAGCAAAACAGTACATATTCGTTGGTTATTGTGATGACAACAAGTCGTACAGGTTCAGAGATCCTACAAATATTAGGAAATCCATTAAAGGACGGGATGTAATATTTTTAGAGAATTATTTTTCTAATCCCAGGATGAAGTATGAGTCACCCCGTCACGATATTATTTTCTCTTCTGATACGAATAATTTACAGGTGCAAAGCAGCTCAGCCTTGAATAACGATCCTGTAGCAAATACAAGTAGTGCTGCTGCCGTACCTGCAATACCACCTCTCCTTATTGCCGATCGTCTTCCCGCAACTTCAATAGTTCCTGTCGAGGAAGAAGAGGAGCATGTGGAATCTGGTAGAAGGTACCATTTGAGGGATAGAAAACCTGTAAATTATCGCTGTTCTGTCTGTTGTTCGACGATGCAAAGTGGTGAGTTAACCGATGAACCTTATTCTTATTCTGATGTTTTTTTACGTCCTGACAAAGCTAAGTGGATAGCTGCTATGGAAGACGAATATAACTCTTTGATGACCAACGGTACTTGGACCTTAGTAGAGAACAAAGGTCAGAAAATTATACCGTGTAAATGGGTCTTTAAATTAAAACGTGACTCTGAAGGTAACATCAATAGATACAAAGCACGTTTGGTAGCAAAAGGTTTTCATCAGAGTTACGGAATTGACTATGAAGAAACCTTTTCGCCGGTAGTTCGTTATTCGTCGCTAAGAGTTTTGATTGCGCTAGCAGTTGAACAGAATTTGAAAATGCATCATTTAGACATAGACACAGCTTTTCTGTATGGGAAATTAGAAGAGAAGGTGTTCATGACACAACCTGAAGGCTTTATAGCTGAAGATGAGGAGAAGAAAGTGTGTCAATTGAATAAATCACTTTATGGTCTCAAACAAGCCGCTAGAGCCTGGAATAAACGACTAGATCAGGTACTTCTTGACTTAGGCTATAACAGATTACAGTCTGAGCCCTGTATTTATTTGAAAAGAAGTTCTGTTAGTATTGCTATTCTAGCAATTTATGTTGACGATTTAATATTTATTTACGACAAAGAAATCGAGTTATCTTATTTGAAGGACGGTCTGACCAAATATTTTGGTGTCAAGGATTTAGGTGAACTTAGTTATTGCCTTGGTCTGCATGTCGTTAGGCAAAATGATGCTGACTGGGCCAATGGTAATGACAGGAGGTCGTACACATGTTATATTTTTAAATTAGCTAATACACCAGTGTCATGGGAATGCAAAAAACAGCCCACAGTTGCCCTGTCATCCACAGAGGCCGAGTACATGGCTTTAACTAGTGCTTCTAAGGAAGCTATGTATTTACAGCGCTTAATTGGTGAGATTACAGGTGAGTCTTTTGTGGTTACTCTTTATAATGATAATCAAAGTGCACAAAAGTTGGCACAGAACCCAGTTCATCATAATCGGACAAAACATATTGACGTCCGGTATCACTTTATTCGAGAACTTGTTGAAAGTAACAAAATTAAGCTGTCGTATTTGCCTACTGATAGGATGTTAGCGGATATTTTGACCAAAGGGTTGAATCGTTGCAAACATCAACGTTGCGTGTCTGATATAGGTTTGATGATATCTTAAGATGTTTTTTGTACTAAATTGTTTACTAGTGATATGCTCTCGTGTTTTTTTCTATGAAATAATTGTAAAGTACAGTCAGGTCGATTGATATGTGACCCTGTTAGTACAGTCAACCAAATAATTTTGTGGCCATCTCGATTAAAGGGAGGATGTTGAAATGTGAATCGTACTGGCTGCATTATGTTCTTTATTTAATTTTATGTTTTTTACCTTATGACTGTACTTGTCACAATTGATTGTCACTCTTAATAAAAATTATTACAACAGGAACGGGCTATAGACTATTGAGAGAATTGTAATGAAGAAGATTCCTGAACAAAAAGCCATCTCCGATTCTTTTTTCTATGCAGTTTATAAAAGGAAATGGAATGTACTCACGATTATATTGTACTGGAAATACTGCATGAAACTTTCGGTGGTAAACTTCTTGTCATTGATTTTAATGATTAGTACCCTGTAATAATCTTCTGTTATAATTGGCAGAGGGATCAGCCACCTGCAAGAAAATATATTACTTGTAAATAAAACCGGCCAAGAGCGAGTCGGACTCGCACACGAAGGGTTCCGTACCATTATCGCAAAAAAAATTATGTTTGTTGTATGAGAGCCCCACTTAAATATTTATTTTATTCTTTTTTTAGTATTTGTTGTTATAGCGGCAACAGAAATACATAATCTGTGCAAATTGCAACTGTCTAGCTATCACGGTTCATGAGATACAGCCCGGTGACAGACAGACAGACGGACCGCGGAGTCTAAGTAATAAGGTCCCGTTTTTACCCTTTGGGTACGGAACCCTAAAAAGAAGAAACTCTGAAATAAATTGATAACGTTTAAGAGTAAACAGACAAGAAATTGAATTAACACAGTTTGAGAGTTTTATGATGCAAAAATAAACATAAACAAGTGGTAAACAAATTTTTAAGTTAGAATTTTCTCCTATTTCATTCGATATTCCACTCGATATATTAGCAAAAATTATTTCAGGCATTTTATAGAAGTAACATTTTGGCACAAATTCAAGATAACCGTAACTTTGATAGCAAAATAAATAATCTTTCACCACATAACTTATTTGGAGAACTCGGTTATTAATAAAACACAAAATTTGGAAATAAAATAAATTATTATAAAACAAAAACCCGACGGCTAATAAAAATAAAAATGAATTAGCCGTTGAGTTTTTTATAAGCTTTTTTAAGTACTTATTTTACTCACGCTATATCCAGAACGCTTTGTAGCTCCATTTTGACATTGGCATTTGAAAAGAACTTTGGTATCAGCGTCTTCATTGTGGCCAGTCGGTCTATCTGCTTTTTTGACTTTTCTACGGAACCTTTGCATGATATCAGGGTTTTTTCCAAATATTCATTACCTAAAAGCATTGTAAATTGAATTTTAAATCATATTATTTTAATTTTTTTTATTGGTTTTAATTGATAAAATGTACAGGATTGCTCAACACACGGCATTTCTACAATCACTATCGCTGTTAGAATTACACTTTTTTATACAAATAAGTATTGTCAAAGTATGCTTATAATATATTAACAGATGCGTTATTTGGTTCGGGTGTTAGAGGGCCGGGCGTACCCATACAGGTTGTTTTATATTAGTTAATATGATTGAAATGTCTGTTTGTAATAATATTACAAGTCAAAAAATCATATGAAAGTATACAGGAAGAGTTTTTCAAGTGCGGTGAAGAATAGCGAAAAAAACTCAAAGGAATTACGAGCCCGATTTTGATGAAAACTAATACTGCAACACTGGATTTTTATAAGTCAGTATTTCTATATAGTGATTGAACACGTTAATTTTTAATTGGGGTTCCGTACCCAAAGGGTAAAAACGGGACCCTATTACTAAGACTCCGCGGTCCGACTATCTGTATGTCTGTCCGTCTGTCACCAGGCTGTATCTCATGAACCGTGATAGCTAGGCAGTTGATCTATATATATCTTATGAAGCTTGATAGTTGAAATTTTCACAGATGATGTATTTGTTGCAGTTGCCGCTATAACAACAAATAC
This sequence comes from Orthosia incerta, assembly GCA_948252205.1. NCBI lineage: Eukaryota > Metazoa > Arthropoda > Insecta > Lepidoptera > Noctuidae > Orthosia > Orthosia incerta. Next base: position 25,141,527 of record OX411756.1, on the reverse strand, counting down.
TGAAAACAGAATAAAGTAAATATTTAAGTGGGTTCCCATACAACAAACGTGACTTTTTTGACGTTTTTTTGCGATAATGGTACGGAACCCTTCGTGCGCGAGTCCGACTCGCACTTGGCTGGTTTTTTAGGAAAAGAGTTATGCGTAAAAAAATTAAAGTCCAGCATGCTATTTTTTACGCGGACGAAGTCATCAAAATTCTATAATTTTTTTGTGTACTGACAATTTGAATAAAATGAATAAATTTAATTTTTTTTCATCCCTCAACAGGCCCAGACCAATTCTATGACTTGTTTTAAATAATCGTGTCCTTGATACGTTTCTGCGTTGACATGAAATTAACATAATAATATCATTACACTTGATCAACGAGTCAATTAAATTGTAATTTTATTAATTAATACTGGAATTCTAGCCGTTTTTGGGTTATGTTATATTATTCTTCTTCTTTCCGTGTCGATTTAACATACATTATGGCAACCAAAAGTTGGCCACCTGTATGAAGTCTCCTCGAGAAAATGGCGAACCCTGGACAGCTAACACCCGTTAAAGCAGGGTGTAGCTGACTAAAATCCTTTCACCTCGATTACTCAAACTCAAACCTACCAGCACCAGCATGATTATTCCACTGCAGAGAAAAGGCCTCTTCTCATTCAGATAAGGCACGGGCAGGCGGCAGGCACACATCAAACACACATCATCAGCCTATTAATGTTCCCACTGCTGGGACACAAGTCTCCTCTCTGTGAGAGGGCATGGGTCGTAATCCACCACGCGGGCCCAGTGAGGGTTGGTGGATGTCACATGTCTTCGAATTTTTGGTTCTAGCACATGCCGGTTTCCTCACGATGTTATCCTTCACCGTTTTGAGAGCAGTGGTGGTGAAATAATTTACACAAAGTAAAGCGCCTGACTGGGCTCGAACCAACGACCTATAGGTCTTGTAAGTCGCGGCCGATATTACTGGACCATGGGAATGAAATTTGGCATGGAGATAGTTTGAGACCCTGGGAAGGACGATGGATAGGATAGTTTGTATTCCCTTGGGATGATAAAACACTTTTTACGCGGGCTAACCTGCGGGCAGAAGCTAGTAAATGATAATCAAACTTCAAGACTGCCGCAGATAAATAAAAGTTGTGTTGTATTTACTTACTAAAATCCTTTTTGATGATATGATCCTGTTTTTGAATCCAGTCTCCCAAAATTTTGATGGCTTCCTCAAGTCTACCTGGTTTATCCAGATTATGAATTTTCCTGATATTCTCCAACGCACCCGGGGGAAGTTTCAAAAGACGATTTTCTGGTATAGACTCCATTTTTTTTTCACAACCCGTAAATATTTTCAAAAAGCTATTTATAAAAAGAACCTTTTAATTTCTTCGACTTTTTTTTAACTATAAACGAGACAATATTATTTTACTTCACTCATTGATGTTTTACATCCAACTGCTTACAATCATATTTAGTTCCCAGTATTTATAACCTTTGTTACTATGTATTTATTAAAATGATTTTACCATACATTATTGTGTTGGTACAGTTAGCACCAAAATAGTTTTAGATTGAATACTAACCCATAATAAACACTAGCTGCTGCCCGCAAATTCGTTGCAGATAAAAGAAGTAGCATAATGATATGTGCTATTCACAATTGATTATAATCTATCTCTGTGCCTTATTTCATCCGGCTTCGTTTAGCCGTTCTGGCATCTATTCAAACTTTTTTCATTTATAAGAAGTAAGATTTTTGCTATTACGAATCAGACGAAATCAGTTATTGCGTATCAGAGAAACTCGTGGCTAATTAATAACAGCCGCTCGGTTCGATTTTCAAGGTTAAACAACGCTTGCCACGGTCGGTCCGTGGATGGGTTACCATAATATATTTCATACCGATACTGAGAAGCACGTTAAGCCGTTGATCCCGGCTATCATTTGAAGGTCTTAGACAGTCGTTACGGTGAACAGAAGTTATACGATTTTACATCAGTATTGCTAGAGATATTGTGTTATCCTATAGTTACTGGTTTTTTGGGACAATCCCACCGCACTATTCCCAATACACTGCAACTCCTGAAAGTCAGAATCAACAGGGCGACCACCAGAAAAGCGCCGAGGCAATGAAGCTCGACAAAGTCCTGGCGAATGAATTTATCTGTCTTGGATCCCGCAACGACATTAATCATAAAATAATAACGGAGGAGTAGGAAAAAAAACACGATTTCCACTTCCCTCCATACCAAGCAGGAGATAAAACGAACAAGGCCAAGAGGCATAAAGGGTCTTTTACAACTGGGATAATCCCAGTTACCTTCTTTTTTTGTTTTTTTTTTTGTTTTGTAATGACTAAAACCCACCGGTGATCCTTCAGTGGCTTGCAGTTATTGCCTAGCACTACGGATTATAATTCATATTAATGGGTCCCAACATTGTGAGCTTATATTTGATTACAATAATAGATATGGCAAAAGCGCTTGAACGCACGGGCATTTGTTTTGGTTTCTACAAGGTCCGTATAATAATAACTATGGATGCAGCCCGAAGATTAATAATACAGGCTGCATCCATAAAAAAATTAAAAGCCAGACAAGTTTAAGTTCAGGTAAACGGCGTAAACTCACTAGGGTCAGAAATGACAATGGGTGTTCCTCAAGGCTCGATATTGGGTCCATTCCTCTTTTTAGTTTATATTAACGATTTACCCCAACTACTACTAAATCAACCGAAGATGGTGTTGTTTGCTGATGACACATCTTTGATATTTAAAATAGATCGGCGGTCACAAAATCTAGATGATGTGAATAACTCCATTCATCAGGTCCAAAAATGGTTCACGGCAAACAATTTGGTGCAAAACGAAAAAAAAACCAAATGTATTAGATTCACATTGCCGAATGTTAGAAGTAGCGAATTTGACATCATATTGAATGGCGGAAAGCTGGATTTTGTAAATCAAACAGTTTGCCTGGGTATCACTCTAGACGACAAACTGCAATGGGGTTCTCACATAACGTCTCTTGCGGGTCGGCTGAGCTCGACCGCTTATGCTGTTAGAAAAATAAGACAGTTAACGGATGTAGAGACCGCGCGTTTGATCTATTTTAGTTACTTTCACAGCATTATGTCATACGGTATTTTACTGTGGGGTCGAGCGGCTGACATTGAATCCATATTTATATTGCAAAAGAGAGCAGTCAGAGCCATTTATAAGTTAAGTCACCGAGAATCTCTTAGGGAACTATTTAAAAATATTAATATTATGACAGTTTCTTGCCAATTCATTTATGAAAATATTATGTATGTAAGGAAAAATATACATCTCTTTAGTAAAGTCAGTGATAGACACAATTGTAATACGAGAAATAAAGATAAGTTCGATCAACCATCTTATAGACTAGCTAAAGTACACTCATCTTTCATGGGGTACTGTGTTAAATTATATAACAAAATACCTTGTGATATATTAAAGCTAAATGAAAGTAAATTTAAAACTAGATGATTATATTCAAGATAAAAATGCTTGGAAACATGCTGGTCCTGCTCCATAGGGCAATCTTTAGTGTAGACAAAATCAAATTTGTTAATTTATATTTATAGTTATTGTATTAATTTTCTTATTTTTTTTTAACAAATTGACTCACTCACTGTTCCGTTGTAGTTGAATTAGGTATTTTACCTATGTTTGCAATATTTGTAAGTATGTGAGAACCATGTTCCTATTTATTATCAATTTAATCAATTTATCTGTTAATGCTTTTATTACTTTATACCTGTACGTAGTATAGTGTGTAGTGCTATTTTTGAGAGCATCGTCCTCACATATATGAATTTATTAATGTATGTACTTATGTAAATATTGAAAATCACCTATTTTTTTAAAAGAGTAAGTATGGATTTTCTTGTGCATTCTTCTCCATAACAAGCTAATTTTCCGAATGCACGGTAGAATTAACTTTTATTACTTGTAAATTTTAATTCATATATGTATGACGTTCAAAAGTGCCGCTTACTGGCCTAATTGAAATAAATATATTTGATTTTGACTTTGAATAATTTTAATTAGGTACAATAATAGCCTTCTTTCGGGGAGAAACAAGGTGCGCGCGCCATCAACGGTTGGGTCATGCTGGTATTGATGTACCCTTTCGGCATACTCAAATTGACTCAAACGGCACTTGACGCCCTGGATAGTAAGGTCCCGACACTGCTGACTGCATATCGAATGCATCACCCACGATCGTCGGTCATGCATGAGATTGTATATCCTGCGGAAGTGTGGAGGCCAAGGCTTTTTAAATACCAAAAACCTCCACAACTCAAGATATGCAATCTCAGGGAATATTTTCAGGGTATTTTTACACGCCGACGTGGGTATGCATCGAGATGTAGTAGCAGTGGACAAAGGACTCCTTGGCGAATGAGAACTGGCGCAAGCCTATAGTGCTTGACACTAATGACCGCAGGGAGGTATGGCAGAGAAAGGAGCTTTACGGACGCTTTTTCCGGGCCTTGCATGGCTCCGATGTAGACCATTCAGCGCCCGTATCCTGGTTGCGTTTCAGAAACCTCTTTGGGGAATCCAAAGGTTTTGTCTGTGCAATTATGGACGAAGTTATCATGACGAATAACTACCGGAGATTTAATGTGAAGGATGGCATAGTTGACATCAGATCTGTCGGTCATGTCACCACCCAGGTGAATAGATCCGCCACATTATCTCTGGTTGTTCTTGTCTATCTAACGAAGAGTACTTGCATAGGCCTTGTAGCCAGGATTATCCATCTGCAACTTGCTCCGAAATACTCTCTTGTAGGATCAGAAGTGCCAGAAAGATAAGCAAATCAAGTATCTTGACTTGGCTCGCGAGGTTGTCGACATGTGCGATGTGGACTCAGCAATCACTGTACCGATAGTCCTATCAGCCAATGGCTTAATAGCCACGAGCCTGTTTCCGATACCGGTGGGCCTCTATTTTTTATGTTTTACATGATTTTTTTGTGTTTTATAATAATATTGTAAATAAGTAAGTTCATGAATAAAGGAGATAATATCTATATTATGTAATAATAATATATATAATTAGATATAATATATTATTATTTATTTATTTAAACATTTTGTACACACACATAATACAAGGACAAGAAGAAGGAACAGAATTATTATTATATAATAATAAAAACTACCTTACCGTAGTATCTCTACGTTGACGTCGTGGTGGGGCTTGCGCGCTTCAATTACCCAGGTCTGTGCCGGCAGATTCTATTTTGCCTCAATATGCCTAGGGTGAGGGGCCAGACTAAGAGAGATACAATTCGCAGGCAGCTTTGTGGCGAGTTGGTGGTCTGTGGTGACCCCATGGACCTGATCTCCAGGGAGAAGTCTTGTCCCTTATCTTCAGCTTGCCATTATTAGCCGGTTGGATTGAACAATGACAGGGGACAGAGATCCCACCTCTCTCTTGCCTTAACTGGCTGGCTTGAGTGGAGATTCGCAAGAGCAGACGTGCTCGGAGAAAGGAAGTTAACCCAGTAATATTCTGGTAGGGATCTTGACCGTACTTCCGGGACTGTCCTGATAGCCATGGTATACTTCTCCACTCCTCAAGTAACTCCATATATGTTGCCCTTGGCGCTACATCACTCAAGTGCTAGCGACCGTTTATGGAGGCGAGGCGAGGCGAGGCGAGGATATTTACACAAATCTTTCTAATTAAAACCCCTGGCGTATATAGGCCTCCTCCAACAATTTCCAGATTTTCCTTGTCTTCTTGTGTTGTAAGACATTGCTTCATTCCTTTCATGATTCTAGGTCAACAGAAAGTATCCTATAGATTTTGATTCTCTTGCGAATGTCAAAATATGCAGCATAAAAAGCCGTATCTTTGTTTGTGTTGATTGATTAGTTTGATTTTTTCACAGTTCCACATAAGCAATTCAGACCTGAGTATTTTATATAACAACTTGGTACCTCGACGTTTTCCAGAGAAAAAGGTCTTAACACACAGACAGACAGACAACGAAGTAATCCAAAGGATTCCTTTTGAGGAACGGAACCCTCAAAATGGAAAAGTTACTCGAAAAAAAAAAAAATTGGCCAAAACTATAAGCTCTTATTGTACTAGAGTAATTTTGCATGAATTTAGAAACACCTTTGGACAGGAGAACAGCTGATAAAATAAAAACCACATGCACTGCCGCATCTTTTGGGTCTGTCCCAATAGTCGCATTGGCCCAGTCCCATGATGGAACAAGTGGGATGATAGATCCCACTTGTCTTTAATCTTAAAGCGAAAAAGTAAGAAGCGCTGTCAAAAACAAATGAAGCTAAGTCTGGGGGTTGAAACCCCTAGACCGTGGGGTGCGAGTGCTCTTCATCATCATTTTAGCTGAAAGACGTCTGCTGCTGAACATAACTAGGCCTCCCTCAAAAGTAACTATCGACCAGTCCTGTGCGGATAGTACCCACCGGATTCTCGCCACCTTATCAAAGTCATCGGTCTACCTTTTTTTTATTTTAATTCTGCGATGAAAATGCCTATCGCATATATCGGGCTCCCTCTTCTTTGGCCGCCTCCTGGCTCCATTCTCCTTTGGCGATGTCCGGGTGCACTGGGACATCACCACAACTCCAGGGAACGTGCAGCGTGGATGATAGAGCCACCGATCTACCGTCCGCTGGCCCCTGTCAGGGGGTTTGGATGCCGCACTTAGTCCTTCAAGTGGACCATTGTACGTGGGCCATGTAGCCGTTTGGTGGTTATTCCAACCAACCCACCTCCCTTCAGAAGTCAATTAGAGCTCCTGGTTTCCTTAAAAACATCTGTGTAAGGTCTGGGTGACCCAAGGGTTTGTGTTCTTATCTGGGTGACACCTGTGCATTCAAAGATAACGTTAGCACAGAGGACTGTCCGTTATGCCTATTGTGTGAAAGTGTTTGTTGAGTGAGCAGTCTCCCGTGATGGTCCCCGTCACCAGGCTCAGGCCATTCCTGTCCACTTGTTGTTCCTGGCTTACCAGGCGTCTTCTACGCCTGGGCGTAGAAGACGCCTGGTAAGCCTACTATCCAAGGATGGCAGAGCTTCTTTGAACTGCCTACAGCCCGGTGTCGAGTTCCACCAGTTCGCCGCCTGTGTCTCGGTGAATTCATTTAGCCAACTGCGTATTTGGTTGAAGGGGATGGGTACAACAGGTTTGGGTCCATAGACCGCCGTACTGGAGCCGCGTCATGCAAGCTCGTCAGCCGCGTCGTTGCCCAGCGATCCGCTGTGTCCCTTTATCCATTGTAGGTTCACCGTGTTACGACTAGATACAGTTATTTGTTCTAGTGCGTTGTGACATTCTAGTATTAGTTTTGATGTAATATATTTTTTTCGTAAGGATTGGAGGACTGATGCGCTGTCAGAGAGTATCCGTATGTGTGGGGTACGTACGGGTGTCCGTCCGGGACCGTACGGGTTCTAGGGCGTTGACTGCTTGAATGATGCCCACACACTCCGCCTGATAGACGGTGTGTAAGGTAGAATTTCCTCCCCACTCACCAGAGAACCCAGGGGTAGGTGATCAGCATGAGACAATTGCAGGGATGGTTTAGCATGAAGTTGACAGAAGTAAAAGTCATACAGTTTGGTCAACTAATTTAATTTTCTAAACATACAGTCCGTCATCACAGTTTCTTGATGTTAATAAAGTACACAAAACTTACTTAAAAGGGATACATTTTACCCTTATTTCTCAATACTGGAGATATGATATCTTAAACAGTACCGTTAGCCTGTGTAGCTGTCCTCAAACATCTTACAGGTCAAAATATCATATGTACTCGGAACTTCTTGCTGAAGCTTGATACTGTCGCTCTTGTAATCAGTTGACCATCTTATTTATTTATTTAATATAAATGAAATTATTCTAAGGTAATTCTATGGAGCCCTGCCAAGGAGAAGAATGCATGTTTAAGCGTCACATACGCTCATGTTTCACAAACATGGAAATTTAGATAAATTCAACTAATACTCACAGCGCCTACTGAACCTTTGATTCATATGGAATCCTTCATCTTGACGCTAGCCAACCTCTTTCCTCGTATCATCGAGAGCTTCTTGTTTTCTTTTCTTGGTTATGAATTTTTTAGGTGCTACTTACCTAACGTGTACTCGTCCAAAAGAATTGTCACTCTTCCCAACCATAAACCTTGAGCGTTTATAAACCAATAGACGCATGATGTCTATGATTTTCTTTATGTAACCAATTTTAAAAGAATTTAATAATTTATTGTTTATGTGTTGAATTTGTGTGTTTGTTGAATTAAATTAATACACACAAATCTAATATATTTTATAATGAACATTCATAAAAACCATCCATATACCAACGCCATCTAGTACCAAAGTAACAACGCAATCAACTAGTGACACACCTAGACGATCATGTGTTTGGCACATTGGCACCAGATGTCACTAATAGATGTAATGACATTAATAATCGTTACAGTACATCTTACCTCGGTAAAAAAAAAATGTAAAACTATTTTTTTTTGTATTTATTTAACATCAATGCACATTGTGAAACTAACATGGTCATTGACAGAAATTGAGGCAGTCCAAAAATTATATTACTACTAGTAACAGAGAAAATAAAACTACGTTATACTACCTACGTTAAGTTTTATAAAAAATAAAGTTCAAAACTTATTTATCAAATTATTAAGTTTCTAATTAGGTACAAAATGTACTAAACATTAGAACAATAGACACAGTCTATTAAACTAGCAGATACGAACTTTGATTGCTCTTATCTAAAACTAACCAAACATATTTAGTAATTGTCCTAAAATAAATTAGTAATGCATAACATCTATTTATCTCAGCACAATCGCCAAGCAGTCAGCTTATTTACAAGTCAAGCTTATTTACAAGCCAATCAAATTTTGATTTTGATTTTGATTAAAGTTAATGCTTGATTTATTAAGCATTTAAGTTTATTAAATGTTTAAGATTCGGGTTATAATCTAAAAAAATTTACCCATATTTTATTCAAGTATAAACAAATGTCTAATCAAGTTAAATAAGGAAAAAGGAACACTGCTTTTTTCCGTCGGTGTATTCTCTCATCTCTTTCAGGCCTAGTAGTCACATCGTTCTTCTGTGAGTATTGTGTTGTAGTGGTTTGTTTTGGGGTTTTGTCGCATGGTGATGCTAATATCGGTTTTCGCTTGATCGCATCTTACTTTATGCGTGTGTGCTTATTTCTGGAGTCTTTAGGGAACCTGATAGATGGAGTCTAAAAGCGGCCAGGGCTGCCTCCTCCCGCATAATAAGGTACAGAGGTGGCAGTCCCAACATTACCTGTAGGGCGGCGGTGGGTGTGGTTCTCATACTGCTAGTGATTGCACACAGGCTGTAATTTATACCTAAATATATTGGGGTAAACACTGAATCAACGAGGGCTCCGCCCTCACGGCAGCTAAAAAGTTTTCACGAATTTTATATTTCCGATGTTGCTAGAAGTTTTTTTTTATTTAAATAAAAGTTGAAAATACGAAAAAAACATCTTCATTTTATGTTTTTGACCGTGCGTAAAGGTCACATTTAAATATGTCATGTCCGCATTTTAACTTTGAAATCCTATTCTTGTGAAATACATTCATACGCTAATCATTGTGTGAAATCTGACTGCAATAATCTGCCGGTAATATGTTTTAAATGAAACAAGATTATTATGAATAGTACTGCAGGGTTGCCAGTCCACATCTGGCAGCAAATATTTTTTGTTTTTACTTTGCTATGCACTAGAAATTACTGCAGTATCGTGGGTTCGTATGGAACATTATCTAGCTCGCAGTTAGCCGCCATTCATGTGTCAGCCAAGTGGCGTTCGATGTCAGCGAAGGCGATACTAGGCTGCCTGGAAGAGATCGCGGCATGCGATAAGGCCGCCCATTGTATGTGTATTAGACTTAAGTTTCTTCTTATTAATGTATTTTATGGTGTACAATAAAGCATACAATAAATAATAAATAGTCAAAAAGTAAGGTATTCATCACGTGATTTTTCGGTATCCCTGTCAGTCTCATACAGTTTTGCTTTTTAACACGCTTTTATTATTAGCTTGGTATGTATTTATCTATGAATCTATGTATCAATGTAACGGAATCTTTGAACGTGATTTTCACCCCCTTCAAACCGTGGTGGGCTTGATTTGATTTGATGAACTTTGCACACTTATCAAGGACCGATGACAATGCAATAATTTAGTTAAAGGCAAATATATTTATTTATTCAACTAGGCCAATAAGTGACACTTTTGAACGTCAAACAAAAATTAAAATTTACAAGTAATAAAAGTTGATTCGACCGTACGCGTTTAAATAGTTTGTCGGATTAGCCTTACCAAGATCTTCAGGATTAGCGACTTTTTAGTTCAATTTACCATTAATGCGTGTTTTTTTAGTTTCTGGAACTACAATTTATTATTTGACAATCGCTATCGCCACGCTTTCAATGATAGAATGTCACTTGTCTTGGGCCTCTGGTTAAGCAGGTAAACTGTCAACCGAAAGGTTGCGGCTACCTCATAATTTATCATCATCATCATCAAATCAGCCGAAAGACGTCCACTGCTGGACATAAGCCTTCCCCAAGCGTCGCCATATTGACCGGTCCCGTGCGTCTTGCAACCAGCGGTTCCCCGCAACCTTCACCAGGTCATCGGTCCACCTATTTTATACACCACTTTCATTCAAATGACGTTGGATTTATAATCTATATAAATAAAAATGAATTGTTGTTCGTTAGTCTGATTAAAACTCGAGAATGGTTGGGCCGATTTGGATAATTCTTTTTTTGTTATGTTCGACAGAATACAGGGAAGGTTTAAAAACAAAAAAAATGGGGAAAAAAGGGTAGGTGTAGGGTAGGTGTAGGGTAGGTGTAGGGTAGGTGTAGGGTAGGTGTAGGGTAGGTGTAGGGTAGGTGTAGGGTAGGTGTAGGGTAGGTGTTTTTATGGCAAAACAAAGTTTGCCGGGTCAGCTAGTAACATATAATTATTGATTTATTTTCAGACAACAACAGGTCCACACTGAAAAAATAAAAATACTTAAAGGTTGTTAGTAACAATATAAAATCTTATTACCTATGTTAGTGCTTACATACTAGGTTGTTAGTAACAATTAATCTTATGACCTACGTTAGTACCTACTTATATTCGAGGATGTGATAATTTTTCTTCTTGAACACTTTAAATTCATCTAATTTTTGATAGAGTGAACCGGTTGCGATGAAACAAGAACTAAGTATTTTTTTTGTTTAAAAGTTATCTACATTGCACAAATAAACTGAGAAACAGATAAACAGACAAAAATGGAAATGGGTTCTGTTGGTTATCCTTTAACATCCTGGCAATTGTTTTTTTAATATTTTCGTTGTACAAAAACGACTTTTCTGAAGATTTATTATATTATGTATTGATGATGATATCAATCTAATACCTTTTTAACGTGGAATTCTTGTGTTTATGTATATATATATATAAAATCTAAATCTCGGAAACGGATTCAACGATTTTCATGAAATTTAGTATGCAGGGGGTTTCGGGGGCGATAAATCGATCAGCTAGGTTTAATTTTTAGAAAACGTCGTTTTCATCCGAGCAGATATCGGTCGCTCAGGTACTTGATTATTGTTGGAAATAAACATTATTATCATTTAATTCCTAGAGAATAGCTTAGACATCAAATCCGCCTATGTACCTTAATGTTGCACGCTTTATTATGAGTCTGTCTTATCCCACTGCCGACCAAAGGCCTCCTCGATTTTCTCTCTTTGGTACATCTGGATAAATTTAGTTAAGAGTCTAACTCGTCACGTCATCTCTTTCTGGTCCTACCGCGTCGCCGGTTCCTGTTCTTCGAAACCCAATCATTGTCTACTTTTGCCCAATTCTGTTGCAACATGCCCCAAACATGACCAGCCCAGTTCCACTTTAGTTTGGCGGTTGTTTTCGTGCATGACGTTTTAATAAATAAATACTAAATCTTTATAATATTAGATATGATATTTTAGTGACATATTTTTATGATAGTTGATCATAAGATGGATAATAAATTCTTATTTTATAGCTGACGTCTATGAAATATTTAATAAATACAATTAGTGTTGGTTTTAGGATTTCGTAATTTCATATTATTTTATTTACTTTTAGTCTGAGTGGTCCCACATATATACTTTTATATATAAAAATCACGACACTGTACTGTTGTTCTGTTGTTTTTGTGAGATCAGCAGATGTTTAATTCAAATTTTCTATGCAGTATTATAATTTAGGATATTTTAATCGGTTGCGAGTTCAAGAACGATCGAAGTTTTTATAAATAAGACCTTTATTTTTTAAGGACTTTACATTTGAGGGTTTTAAAGTGATTTCTGTATAGATCTGTCAAAATGTCAACAATAAAATCTTATAAAATAGTCTGAACACATTTTTCTGTTGTTTTTCTAATTTTACAAGTAGTACTTACGTGAATGCATTTATAAAAAATATTTATTTATTTTTTGTTAAGTATTTATTCAATCACGTTTTTGACTTTTTTTGTATTGAAGGGGAGTTTTGGGGAAAAGACCGGGGAGTGTGGGATTTTTACCACACTAACACCACCCCGGTGTTCACCATCAGCACGTAGAAGAGCCCTGTAACCTCTTAAATGACCACCCTGGGACCTTCTCTGGGCAACGCCTGTTGGGGTAAATCCCTGGGGAGACTGAAAGCACGTCTCCCCCAGAGCCTCGTTGTGCACGGCTGCACGTGATCACTGTGCCACCGTCTTTCCTGGAGTCACTTAGTGGGCGGACAGAGTCCCAAATCTAAGCGCCCGTGACCCCAGTATCCCACTTGCTTATAATGCTGGCGGGGTTTCAGAGTTTTAGGCAACGGGGCGGCCAATTTAGTTGGGCAAATGCTAGGCAGATATTTAAATTAGAATAAGAGGATAGCCGTTGTATTAATGCTTTGGTAAACTGTCTCATCATCTCACTTAGTAACGATGCAACATTGTTTGCAAAACTCCTCATCAAAACACTGTCAAGTTATAAATAGGAACTAACAAGACAATTTAATTGTTTTATCTCCTTTCACATAAACAGTCATTAGTTTTAAATAATTGCAACCTGACATGATCTTGCTTCATAGTCCTTTATATTATACCTACTCTAATTAACTAATAATTTCTGGTAATAATTACTTGACGTAATTAGATGAGATTAGATACAATTAATTCTTGTGAATACCATTTCTCGGAGACAGGAGGAACCTAAGTAACCGACATAGCCCGAAGAATTGCCAAACTTAAGTGGCAGTGGGCAGAGCACATTGCTCGCTTAACAGATGGTCGATTGTGCCGAAAAGTTCTGGAGCGGCGACCGTGAACCGGCAGACGTTGCATGGGAAGGACTCCTACTAGTTGGACAGATGATCTGGTGAAGGTTGCGGGAATCTGCTGGATGTAAGACGTACGGTACTGGTTAATGTGGCGACACGTGGGGAGGTCTATGTTCAGCAGTGGACTTCTTTCGGCTGAAATGATGACGATGGAGGAACTTAAGAGGACATTACTTCACGGATCGTCAAAACCTGAGCTTTCTTCACACACCTGAGACCTATTTGGCAAAACAGACCCGAAGGGTTCTTCTCAAAATCTTCGGGTCCAATGTTAAAATCGTGCTTCCGAGAGCAGTAGAAACGTAGAAGGTAATGTATGAGATTTCACGCCAAATGGGGACATGGATCTTAAGCCATTGCAATTTCCCAGTAGCTGCCCTGAGTCTAGATTTGGGCTTAGTAATAGTTCTTGTATACCTTTACTGTCTTAGTCTGATGGGACAGCAATCCGACACGACAAGATCAGGCGCAGAACCCACGGCTGGTCGTAATTTTCTTGGCTTTGGGGAGCCACACCATCTACTTCCAAACTCCAGGTTATTAAGAAATTCCTATTGAAAAACCCAATAAGACTGCCCAATCTGGAATTCAAGCCCCTCGATCAAAGACCGCGCTTGCGACCATAAAACCAACATGGCAGTCAAATTTTTTTTTTATTATTTTTAGTTTTTGCCCGATCTGGATATAAAACTCACATGAGCCTAACGGAGCAGTTGAGCAGCATGTTTATTGCATAGGTCACACTAAAATGACCAGTTTTGAATTCTTAATACTATTTTAATGCAAATATTAAGTAATAGCTTCTGCCAGCGGCTTCGCCCACGTGAAAATTGTTTTCTTATCCAAAGGGAACTTTATACTGGGATAAAAAGTAGCCTTTTTACCATTCTGGACTATAATCTATATCTGTGCTAAATTTCATACAGATCCGCTCAGCCGTTCTGGCGTGATAGAGTAACAAACATACATCCATCTGTCCATCCAAACTTTCGCATTTATTGTATTAGTAGTTAAGATACATACAGATAGATATATAAGTCAAGCCTTGAATAAAACACGTTTAAGGTTTTTATCAATTATGCCTACAAAGTGTGTTGGTAATTATTTTATGATCTGAGATAATTCTAACGAGATGGTATCCACTTTATCCGAGGTCAACCGTCGAATCCGACTTGGCTGGGCAGCGTCCGGGAAGTTGCGCGTATCTTCTCGTCCAACTTACCACAGTGTCTCAAGACGAAAGTCTATGACCAGTGTGTGTTGCCAGTGATGACATATGGCTCTGAGACGTATTCACTTACAATGGGCTTTATCAGAAATCTTACAGTCACTCAAAGGGCAATGGAGAGGGCTATGCTCGGCGTTTTCTTGCGTGATCGAATCAGAAATGTAGAAGAATTGCCAAACTTAAGTGGCAGTGGGCAGGGCACATTGCTCGCAGAACGGATGGCCGATGGGGCAGAAAAGTTCTGGAGTGGCGACCGCGAACCGGAAAACGTTGCGTTGGAAGGCCTCCCACCAGGTGGACCGATGACCTGGTTAAGGTTGCGGTGATCCGCTGGTTGCGAGACGCCTCGTGCGTCCAACCGAGTCAATGTGGCGACGCTTGAAGGAGGCCTATGTCCAGATGATGATGATGGTATCCACTTTTATCCTTCATAACCGACGTCGTCACGTTTCTGATTAATATCGTTGCAGGATCCAAAAACTTTATCCAAGTGACTTTCCATCAACAAAAACGTGGGCCTAGCGATTGGCAATAAGTCAAAAATGATACAAACTGCTATCGAAATGTCACGTGATCAATCCCTTACATTTTGGCATTTCAACCATTGCCATCGCTGATATAATGACGCTTTATCTAGAGCCTCAAGACTGTTCTCCTCTGAATCATTTCTCCGATTGCCTAGCCTCTTTTCTGGTCGTTGCCAGAGCTGATTCTGCCTTTCACGAGTTGTAGTTGTTGAGTCTTGGGAGTAGTGGCGGGCTTGTAAAAAACCGATCAAGTGCGTTTCGGAATTAGCACATTTAGGTTTCCGTACCAAATCGCAAAATAAAGTTAGTTGTAATAGGAAAAACCGGCCAAGTGCGTGTCGGGCCACGCGCAGTAATAGGGTTCCGAAGTTGCATAATAATGTTGACTAAGAAGAGGGTTTTGTTTTTGTTACATGAACATTAAAACGGTTTCAGCGGCACACAACGTCTAAACACGGGCCCACATTGGATGATGTTTTTTTAATATATATGCTCACGTTTGACCGCTATATCGCCCGATGGTAAGCAATGATGTGGTTTACGGTGAAGCACGCTTGCCTAGAAGTAACCTATTCACTTTTGACTTAAACTAAAGAAGGAATTACTGGTAACTGAAGAAGGAGTTATAAAATCCAACTTCGCAACTGAAGTTAGAAAAATATTATCTATTTGAGTACCACCGCGGGAGTGAATTGCGAAAGGAGCCGATACGAGCACGCATTAGAGCCACGGGGAATGGTATGGTTCGTTCCTGGATCCTTGCGCGCACGCTCCCTGTTTATTTCTCTTTCGGAATTTCAAAAAAATCGTATGTATTCACCTCTAAACTCAGTATTCACTATTTCGTTAAGGAATGTTTTACGCTATTCAATAAGTGATGTAGTCGGGTCGAATATTGACTTTATGGATGGATATCGACAAAAGAAAATAAGTAATTTGCTTGGCAATCGAATCTAATTTGACTTAAGATTACAAAACGTCGAAAATACTTCTGCCGCAAAATAGACTCCCCCACGCGCATGCGCCGTATGGACTACGGAATGGTACTGCCATCGACTCCGGCCACTCCAATGCGTTATTCGAGCTTAAAATTTTATTCTAAATTAATTTAGAAATCATTATTATTAAGGATGTTATGATTATATTTTTGTATATTTTTAAATGGTTCATAAGCATATATTTACTATCTGTTTTACACAGCTAACAACGTTATTTAAGTTAATTTTTAATGGCATTTGTACAAAATTTTTACTGTTCCAAGTACATTTTATAAGTTGGTCGACTATTACTCGTAAACTTGTAAAGCCTATTTATCTGTGATAGTTTTCCTTATAATTTCGTTATATTTGCTACTTCCGTGATTTTTTTCACATTTTTTTTTTTTTTTATTTCTATAGGCTTGCGCAAAATAGAAATTCAATTCACATAGCCCAGAGCAACCATTTCGCTGGCACGGGGAGGGGGGAGGTGGGCCGTGCCAGCGAAATGGTTGCTCTTGACTCTAACATAAATATAAATGCTGGTGCACTTGACTCTAACATAAATTTGCTATTTATAGCTTAACCATAATATTTTTGAATGGCCTATCTAACGATACCATGGGATAGACGAGAAAAAAAAAAACATCCCCACTTTACGTCTATAGGAGGAAACCCAAAAAAAAATTTTCTTCCTGATTTTATTTTACTACTATGTCGGCATTATTAATATGTATATCCATGCCAATTTATGGCTTTCTAGTACTTACATTCTCCGAGCTAAGCTGCGGACGGACAGACGGACAGAGCGAAACTATAAGGGTTCATTGATGACTTCGGAACCCTAAAAATTAGAGAATTTCAAAGAAAAAAGAAAGTTCACAGGTCAATGGGAAGTTAATAAAATCTTCGGAACAAATGTTTTTTTTTAAAACTTTGTTTACCAATATTTTTTTAAAACAAAAATACAGTTTTTATCTACTCACTGATACCCCTCTCGATGGTGTAGGTAAAAATATTTTGAATAACAAACATTTACAAATATTATTTGACTGCTGAGGAGCTCGTGGCTAAATAATAACAGCCGCACGGGTCTATCTTCAAGGCTAAGCAACGCTTGACGATGTCGGTCCGTGGATGGGTGGTCATTTGAAGATCTTTGACAGTCGTTACGGGATGTCAGAAGCTTGAGATCTGACACCAGTCTTGCCAAGGGGCACCGTGTTACCCAGTTACTGGGTTGTGGAGGTCAGATAGGCAGTCGCTCCATGTAAAAACACTGGTACTCAGCTGAATCGCGAAATCGGGAATCATGGTGAGACGGGAAGCCGACCCCAATATAGTTGGGAAAAGGCTAGGCAGATAGTATTTGACAATCAACAAGATGCTTAATTATACTGTGATTTGGAGACGTTTAATTTTTGTATGGGACTACGGCCTTTTGATGTATCTTTTAGGAAAGCTGGGCAACTGACCCTTGAATAGATTAAAATAACCTTTTTTTCATATTAACATAAAAAGAAGAAGAAAGGTGTTTTATTAGTCACAAAAACAACTTACAAATTATTATTTTTTCCTTGAATTAAACCCTTAACGATAGTATTAGTAAGTACTTAAATTATTTAGTAAAGAAATATAAGATTAAAATAAAATACCAAATTTGAGTACCTAGTAAGATGAACAAAGTAAAAGCAGATGCATATCGTGACTGTGGCAAGAAAGCTTCCACTCAGCATAATACTGTGCCGTGGGGGACCCACAGCACGGTGCCGATTTACACAGTATTTTTTTTATATTTTGACATATGTTTTTTATGCGCCTAATAAAATTAAAAATATTTGACGTTTACCGTGTTATGACAGCCATGAGAGGTTGCAGAGATGACGTTTTTAGAAGTTACTAGTTAAAATTCAATTTCGGAAGTTGGTGTCAAAAACAAATAAATAAAAACAGGAACACTGACTTCCGAAATTGAAGTTATTTTTGACTTTGTATTGACTCTCACTGTGTACTTTTGTATGTCTATACTAATATTATAAAGAGGTAATGTTTGTGAGTTTGTGACGTTGTAAGGGGTAATTAATCTCTAGATCTACTTAACCGATTATGAAAATTCTTTCACGAGTAGAAAGCTACATTATTCCTGAGTGTCATAAGCTATAAAATATTTTCAAAAAAAATTGAGATGCTTATGAAAATTGCAATAATGAAACCCAAGGTAGCAAAATGTTGCCTATAAAATTCATTATTTGGCGTACGCTGAGAAAACTATCGATGATAGATAAAAAATATTAGGTAGGTAGGGTAGGCAGGGTAGTAAGAGTAGGCAGAGTAGGCAGGGTAGGTAGAGTAGACAGGGTAGGCAGAATAGGCAGGGTAGGCAGGGTAGGCAGGGAAGGCAGGGAAGGCAGGGTAGGCAAGGCAGGCAGGTTAGGCAGGGTAGGCAGGGTAGGCAGGGGAGGCAGGGTAGGCAAGATAGCCAGGGAAGGCAGGCAGGTTGACGGGAGCGAAGCCGCGGGGGTCAGCTAGTAGTAAATAAAATTTCATTGTGTAGCGCGAGTGGCCTAGTGGTGTCGGCCGAGACTTATAAATTGTAGGTCATGGGTTTAGAATCAGACATGCCGCTTTACTTTGTGTAAATTATTTCACCACCACTGCTCTCAAAACGGTGAAGGAAAGCATCGTAAGGAAACCGGCATGTCCTAGAACCAAATAATCGAATACACGTGACCTCCAGCAATCCAAACTGGGCCTGCTTGGTGGATTACGGCCCTTTCTCTCTCCCAGAGAGGTAGCCTGTGTCTCAACAGTGGGAACATTAAAAAGGCTAATGATGATGATGTGTATCGCTACCTTAAAAAGTTCGCGTAACGTTGCGTCTTGTGGTATCTCCCTGTAAGCCCACACTAACTAGAGCTTTATTAAAGTGGATGGCCAGAAATATTATAATATGTCCGGGTCTTGATCCTAATCAAAAATATTATAATTACAGGGTTTTAATCAATTTGCGTCATTTCGAAATGACGCAGATGGATAAAATACGTATGTATGGAGTGTAGACTGTTAAATTAATTACCATAAAGTTTAATTAGACGTAAGTATGTGAATTCCATTAACAGCAGACTAATTAAGCCAGCTAAAACAACTAAAGATATTCCTATTAAACTATGTGAATTTTCTGATGGATCCACGCGATTTGATTTATATCACACCAATATAATTAGTAGCGTTTCTTATCATGAGAAATTGCTAGTACGTTCACTATAAACGCAACGCGATACAATTCCACAGATTTTCACTTGAAATTTACTAAATATATACGTGCGCGATATCGCCTACTGACAAAATTTAAATTTTGTGGTACCATCATCAATGAAAGCTCCACCCAACGCAACCAGTGCCCACCGCCAACGTGATAAGAGTTTTATTTACCACTCACAACGTAATGCTCCAAATATGAATTCAAAACATATTGTATAATGAAGATGATAGCAGTTATACTGCCGTCAGAACGAAAATGGGCACAGCTAACAAATTATATATCTCTTGATAAATACTTTAAAGCTTATGGTCAATTTTCGGAAATTCGAATGTCGAATGTATTTTTTACATTTCATTATTATAAACCCCAGCGTCCATGTCCACCAAAATGTACTGGAGAGTTGCCGCCTCGAAGGATACCATTCAGTAACCTCGTGTGAATCGTATGGCCATTTTCAAGTTTGTATTTAACCTACCTTGTTAGTAAGTTGGTTAATTAGAATGTGTGGGTCAAATCTTGCAACTGCATTTTAAAACAAGTTGCCCCAACCGATCATGCTGAAATCCTGCATACTATACTTGATTGGTTTGGATGAGAATGCACGGTAAGCTAAAAATCTTGTTTAATTTTATTTTGTTTTGAGTGTAAACAATTATTAACTAAACGGTCATTATTAAGTGACAGGCAAATAATAGTGAATCTGAGTTAAGGTGAAAACCCATATTACAAATCAGTTTTAAGGTCCTCTTCTCGAGTTAAGTCACTATGACAACAGAAAAACCCTCAATAATGTGAAAAAAAAACAAGTTCTAAAATATATCTGTCAATCTGAAGATTCGAGATGTAGTCGAGTTGGAGAACTTGATTGGGAATATAAAGACGTTATAAAACCGACTGAACTGCAATGCCTGCCAGTTTACTAATATGTAACTACAACTCCAAACACCAATCTGTTTGGTCATATTTTAATGGAATCACTCTTTTACAGGGCACTCATTTAATGCAAATTTTAATAAAAACGTGGTGATAGGCATCTAGACTTTTCCTACAAAGTTTTGTTTTATTAAAAGGCACGTGAAAGACTCTCACCTGATGGTAAATAATGATATGGTCATCAATGGACTACGCTTGCTTACTGGAAGTAAGCACCTACTTCTTTTTGAGTTAAATATCTTAGATTATACATAGCTAATAGGTACGGCATTCCACATCATAGCTAGACGCACAACTTTAGACCTACTTGTAAAACCCAACCAGACCCGAATGAGGAACATAATGTACAGCAATATTGAGTGTGAATGTGTACGGTTAAAGAGGTAGATGACAAATGTAGACGGTTAAAGGGGTAGATGAGGACCAAATAAACGATGGATGTTTTGTTAATATAAAAAAAAATGAAAACAATCAAAAAAACCTGACTAACTAAAAGACTTACACAAATATCTTTTTAGATTTTTTGATTTATTACTTTTTAGTTAACATTTTATTCGAATTAGGTACATTTAAACATATAAGGGTTATATATTTTTGAAATCAACTTTTAAAACCCTTTATTTTGATACCCCACATGATGGGGAAGAAAGAAAAAATAAATTCGGCCTCCACAATATGGCTCCCAAAAACCGCCATTTTTCTATTTTACAATTTTAATGACAGTTATAGCAAGGTTAAAACGAATCGATTGGCGTAAGAATCATCAAAATCGGCTAACTCGTTTGGTTTCAAGAACGCCGCATAGGATTGACATACATGCATGGACTGATAAACACATTACCTTCCTTCAGTAGTCGGGACAAAATATTCTTTGGCTTGAAAAGTGGTAACTGTTGAGATGATGGATAGATATGTATCGGAGAAGAGTGCATACCGTACCAACGCCAAATAAATTAGGAAAAGAGCAGGCAGATGATGGTTGGCATATGGATTTTTGCAGTGCTTAGCAAATAAGAACAAACCCACCACAATCAATTTGCTAAGAGAGTCGGTGAAGGCGCAAAAGGAATCGTCTACAATAATATACGTAAAGATGAAATTAAACAAAATGCTCCTCAGTGATCTCAGTATAGATATTTAGATTAAGCGAAATTCTGTCAGTGATTGTCGAATAGTAAAAAAAAAAATATGGGATTTACATGTTATGCTATTGAAATATCACGTGGTTAATTCTCATCATTTTAACCGTATAGAGCCACAGCTTTACTTTTTCAAAAAAATATGCTACAGCATCTATATTATATTTTTTATTTTCTACTTAAGAGTCCCTTCAAGTTTCACGAGCTAAGAACAGGAAACAGCTACTTTTTCAGCGCAAATTTCTCAATAACTACAAGATACAATGATAAATCTTTTAATGCATCTTTTTGCGTCACATAGTCATCTAGTAAATGTACATTACATATTTTTGATAACTATTCAATTTAAATAAAAATAAATAAATTCCTAACACACGTTAATACGTAATCCCGAAACACCAGGCTTTTCAATTGCTTTTTCAGCTTACTGATAGCAAATAACAATCTGAAAAAATGGTGTGGACTGGGCATATAGTATACTAGTAAGCCACCAATTTTGTTTTTTAAAGTTTATTGTATTTGTAATTAAATAAAAAAAATTAACACGCGGAAATAGACAATTTTATCATGTGCGAAAGCGTCGCCTACGTGTAAGAATATGTTGAATATAAAAATAATTGCAAAATTATCTAAAATTTGAGGTGTTTATCAATCGAATTCCATTTTTATATTTTATTTTTGAGTACTTATTTTATTTTAAGAAATTGTCTACATATTGGCTTATAAACCGTTGCGCTCGCGCGAGGCATTCGATTTCGCTCAAGGGCGTGTAGACAACGGACCTGTGTCGTTTTTATTTTTGTGATTACATTTTTATCATATATCCTGTAGTTATTGAGAAATTTTCGCTGAAAAAGTAGCTGTTTTCTGTTTTTGGCTCGTGAAACTTGTAGGGACTCTTAAGTAAACATTACTTCCATCACACATAGGTATAGATTTCAAATAAGTAGAATTTTCGTATAAATACTTTTGACTCATTAAAAAAATAGTACAGAAACATAAAAAGAAAATTCTGGTTATTTAATTCAGATTTATTAAATTTATAATAAATTACCTCCTGCCCTGAGAATGCTACCAATTATTAAGTTTAAATGTAAAATGTTTGTTTGGCTCTTAGACATGTGTTTTTATTCCGTCAAAGAATTTTTAAATCATACATTTTGATATTGTAATGAAAATCTTAATAATGATATTAGTACTTTGACATTATTATGAATTCTTTAACATTGTATTTTTTTTTTTAATTTATGATTTATATTTTGACATCATGATTTATTTTTTGATTTTTTTGATTATTTTTTGACATTATGATTTATTTTTGGATATTATGATATATATTTCGACAAAAAAAAATCATAAATTTATATAATGATCTTATAATGTAAGTTTTGATTTGCATGTACCTAGCTTATTATTTAATATTTCTACACCAGCAATGGTAGTTTGTGTGAAACAATGTTAAAAGTAAGATCTCAATGTACTATCAGTTTGTGAAGTGTAGTCACAATGCCACGAAATTATAACATATCCAACCAGTCACACTAACGACCTTCTACTATAGACTTGTTCTCATTAGTCCAATAATAGTATGACGTTGCGGCCATGTCGCGTTCTCATTGGTCCAATGCGACATGGCCGCAACGTCATACTATTTATTAAAAGCACAAAACGTGGGTGGTGGTGTTTCAAATCAATCCTCATCTGTAGATATAATAATATAAAACAAACGTTTACCTAAACTTTATAACATTGTGGGTATATTTCATACACAATACCCACAAGTTTTGTCGCCAACATCGATCGCACTTACTCCCGTATATTGCTATTCATTAAGAATCATAAAGAGCGCGGTAGCTAATCACGTACATTTGAGTTAGTTTCATTAGAATGACATATTTAATTTAAATGCCAAACATAAGTGTCTATCTGGCCTAACGGTTAACACTGCTAGATAAACCACAAGAAACCAGAATGGCCCTGGTTCAAATATCGCAACATATAAAAAAAATATTTTTCTTCATTTATTTTTTTATACACATATCCACTCATATGTTGGGCTGAAATCCCGAACACCTCCCATCTGCGCCGTACCTCGGCGCCATTTTGCGCTATCGGTCCGGTCTCACTAAAACGTCGATTTCTCGAAAGTTTTGTATGGGAACCATGTATGAAATTTATTTTGTTAGAATCACTATGAAATATTCTATCATATTTCCAAGGGATGTATCCAGTTTTACCATTTAATTTATTTGTAAATATTGTGTAAAGTCAGTGTAAGGGAAATTTTCCCAGTTTTGTGTACATCTTCGCGCCATAAATAAAGTCTTCCTTTTTTACAACTATAGTCCCCCAGTTGAAATCTAAGTATTGCCGAGCAAAACGTAACCGTTCCTTTTTAACCGTATTCCCAAAAAGGAGAAGGTTCTCTATTCGGATGTACAATATATATTATTTTATATCTTTATTTTTGTATTTATGTAATCTTTCGCCATGAAGTGCGCAATGACGTATCTACAAATTCACTTGCAAATGCTTTCCCTTCAAGATGTAACTTTAATTTCTATTTTAATATACAGGCATTTTCCTCCTTCCAACTTTTTGGAAGTTTGTTGTATATTTTAGGAGCCATGCAGAAAACACTTTTATATCTTTAATGCGGTTTGCAAACAAAGAATTGTGTCGTCACGTCTGTTACGATTGACTACTTCTGATTGCCGTGGAAATAAGTTTCGATTAGATTTTACAAACATGACAATTTCTTATATATAAAGACATGGCAGAGTCAATATTTTATATTTTTTAAAGTAGGGCTTACAACTTTCTGTTGAGTCCAATCTAAACATAGTCCTAATGCACCGTTTTTGGCCTTTGAAAGGTATATCTTTGTCTATTGAATTACCCCAAAATAATAACAAATACACTTTGGTCTGAAAACAATATTATTCCTACCACAGCATCAGGAAGAAGTGTGAATAAAATGTGCGGGTAGACAAGTTCCTGAGTACCTTACGTTAAAGTTATCATCGACATAATGGTAAACAGTGTGTGAAATACTATTTAAGCTATAATAATCTATTTAATATTAATTAATCGATAATTATGTAAGAAATATTTTACAATACAATTAAATTTTGTATTACAATATGTATTCAATTGGTATTTATTTAATGTAAAAAATATCATACTATTTAAATCAATAGTAATAGAATTTTTAAACAATGGCAAATTTTTAATATTGTGTTGAGGTCAAGCTTCAATCCTATTTTCCTTGTGAATATGAATAATTAAGCTATAACCTCAATAAAAGATAATCAATAATATAATGAAAAATAAATTTATTGTATAAAAATATAACTATCATGACTGACATATTTTATGTAAAAATCAATTAATCCTAACCAATGGTATAAATAATATTATTAGGTATTAATAAACGATACTTGATAAGTGTAATTTTTATTTCATACCTATCTTCAGTTTGCACCATTATCGCGCAACAAACCTACATACAATGAGTGTAGGATACACAAAAAATATCAAAAAGTAGTTTGGGCTGCCGTGATTTGAACCCGTGCCACCAGTTTTAAAGTAGCACAGCCTCACAACTCTTCTACGACTAGTACAATGTCAGTGACGAATTTTAGGACTACTGTTGAACAGGCTCGCGTACGCCATTCGCGTTCGGGCGATTATGAACATTGAGGGGTGACTGCGGTTTTGACCCTTGACTGTACCATATACTGAGAAATAAATATTTACTTACTTATCTAAGAATATATTTCCTTTACACCAGCTTTTCAAATTAGAATCAATTAAGAATAACATAGGGTTTACATTCATAATCATTTTAGATCATTATAGTTGTCGGCACGTAACTTGGCAAGAGTCGTTAGATGCGCATAAGTCGTTTTTGAGGTCTCTTTGTTTACCAAGCGGGACGCGGGAAACGTTTAGCACCGTTCCAAGCGCGCGATTGGTTGGTCAGTTGACACAAGGATGGAGCTTACCCCCACTACGCCAAAACCTTGCCAAGTTATATGCCGGGGACATTACATACCATCGCCTCTAACTTAGGTGTACAACTATTTTCTTTAGTGTTATGTACATGTTTATTTAAAAAGGTGTAAGGTAGGATTTTCTCCCTTACCCACCAGCGCGCACAGAGGTAGTTTTTGCATGAGACTATAGCAGGGTTTATTGAACATGAAGTTGATTGAAGTAAAAGGCACACAGTTTGGTCAACTAATTTTATTCATCGAGCATACAGTCCGTTATCACCACTTGTAGATGTTCTAAATATAGGAATAAACCACTCACTTTCAGAAGGAACACATTTTACCATCAATTCACAGTACTGGAGATATGATCTCTCAAACAGTACCGTTATCCTGTGTAGCTGTCTTCAAACTTTGATAAATTATATCATCAGGAGTGTTCGAAACCTTGCTGTAGCTGTGGTCAGTTGACTATTATATATATTTCTTAAGGTATAATTGTTTAAATCTAAAATACTCCTAAGGAGACATTTAGAGCCTGTAACGTTACGTGTAGCTAGACGAGCTAAACGTAAACCACGTTAATAAAATAAATGATTATAAACTAAAATTAATAAAATGGATATTGAGTATAAACTTAAGGGCCGGGTTCGCACGACGTGGGCAGCTCACCAGGCAGCAGGCCGGACAGGCGGGAAGACGTGATATGTCTGAGGTAGGCAGCTGGTTGGACAGGAACTCTTCGTAAGTGTTCGTCGTGGTATGCTCGAGAGAGACAGGTGAGCATTCACCACGACGGTCAAGCAGACGGGTGGTAGCCAGATAAGTAGGTAATCGGGCAGGTAGGCAGTAGATTAGGCAGCAGGATGGGTAGAGACCGGGCTATGGCTCAATACGCCAAACAGTGAGCCTTTTGATGCAATGAGTTTTCCATTGAGGGTAAAGTTCTTGTAAATAATGCACTCTTTAGGGAACCATACACTATATATTTAAATAAAAGCACTTCAGTGATTAAATACTCATATACGAGCTGGATCATAAGGTTGAGAGAGTTTTCAGAATAGAAAATACACTTGGTATTCTAAGTAGTCAACCGACTTTTAGCGTTCAGTCCAGATTTTAAACTCTCCCAGAAATGTCTGGGAAATGCCTTTTATAGTCTCAGCGTTTTTCCAAACAAATTGTTTAGTTTCTAGAATTCCATTATTCTTTAAATTGTGAGTTGCCTGTATTTAAAACGGCCTGTATTATTCAGTCATAAAAGAATTCTCTGAGCGTGTTAACATTATTTTACAAGCGTAAGATAAGAAACTTCTATCCATTAAACAATAATAAATTAACAATAATATACATTATTAGAGCTAACATACTAATAAAAATAATATAAATCAAATTAAACCTTCATAGTCACTATGAAAATTAAGACACAAAATTAAAGAAAAAGTAAATGACAGCTTGACAACTGACGTAATGTCAGACAAAAGGTAAACATTATAAAATTCAATATTCTATTTCAGCAAAATAAAGTTAATCGAATTAGATCGATTTAAGGACTGCCAACAAAAATAAATGCCACCAAGGCGCGACATAATATGGAAAAAGGACATTTTATAAAAGATGAGAATGATTGATTGTAAAAGTGTAATTATGGATACTATAAGCCCTGCCAAGGAAAAGAAAATTGCATGATAAAATCAAACGCATGTGTCACGAATATGAAAATTCAGACAAATTCAAGCTGATACTCACAGCGCCTCCTGAACAATTGTTCCTTTCATTTTGACGCTAGCCAGCCTTGTCCTTCCCATTATCAAAGATGTTTATTCGGTTTTATTTCTGGATATTAGGTTCACAGGTGCTAGTGACCTCAAGTCACCCTTGTAAAGAATTGACAGTCACGTCAAACCATAGACCCTGAACACTGACCTCTATCATACAAGTACGCTGGACTGAATATATTAGATGAAATGACAGTTGATTTTTGTGCCGAATCAAAGCGCCCCACTCGAGGGACTCAGGAACTAAAATTTAAACATTTAGAGATAGGTAATACCGATATTTCTCAAGATTAGGTAATACTAATATATTCGCCTGGAAATATTATATTATTTTAACTAATGAGTATTAGTAATATTTTTAAATTACACTAATATCAAAATAGTAGACTTGGCAAGGCGTATCACTCATCTACTGTATTGACTTCTCATAATATGTTGCAACTAAATATCTCATATTCGTATTAGTGATGAATGTTATATGAATGCTATAGTATCCATACTTACACTTTTACTATCAATCATTCTCATCAATGTCCCTTTTCCATATTAAATCGATCTAAATCGATTTATTAACTTTATTTTGCTGAAATAGAATATTGAATTTTATAATTTTTCAATGTTTACTTTTTGTCTGACATTACGTCAGTTGTCAAGCCTGTCATTTACTTTTTCTTTAATTTTGTGTAATTTTCTTAGTGACTATGAAGGTGTGCAGGACGTAGCGTGTTCATTGGCCCCGAGAAAAGAAGGGCGTAAACCTTCTGGCCATTGCCGCTGAACGCCCCATCCACATCAACGAAAACAAAGGTTCTTGGATGCCTAGCTGCAGCAGTGACGTAGGGTTGCAAATCGACTCTAACGATTCAACGATGTGTTGGCTGTACTTGAGTTATTTCCAGATTCCGGGTTGCCTACTTCTGGATCAGCACTCCTGGTGTCCAGGTTCCGAGGTTCAGCTCGACAGGATCGAAAAGGGATGTCTTCATAAGGGTTGAAGTTGATGAATTAAATGAAACACTAAGTTATTCAGTACACGGCACGATTCTAGGGCTCTCAACAATTTCTGAGACGTGATTCTATATAAGAATTACTTCTTATTTACTAAGACAAGTACAAGCGACTAGCTTTGGATGACTACAAATTCTATTTTGGGCCCGGGGGTTCTTTATACCCTCGCATCGTGCCATTATTGAGAGCCCCGCAAATTCTCGCCGAAAATAATTTTTATTTATGTAAAAAACCCTTATACATATTTGGTAAATAGGGTTACCGCACCCCTTCCATGGTGCTATCAATAGCTGGATTCCTTCGTACTGTAACACAGTAACGCCCCCTATCTATGTATCTAATCAATATACCTAATTTCCAGGTATTGATAGCTTCCCTAGACTATTTCCATGAAATGAAAGGACAATTCCCTTTATTTCCCAGTTAAAACCTTAATAGCTTTTAACCTAGCCTAAGGATATCTATAGGTTGGGTTGACCTGCTGGTGCCAATAGCAGGCTGTCTGTTGACGTCTAGAAAAAGCTTATTTTCGGGAATCTTCTATGGGATATCATCCCTTATGTAACGAATCTATAAATTCCTAAGTCATTTCACCGACTTTAGGACTTCCTACTTAGGCTAACCAGACAATCACCGCCTATTATGGGGATTCTGGTAGCCAATAGACCACACTTTACATTTCTAGTGTTTATGTAAGTCTATCTAGGTCATATGCACATAAGGTGCCTTGATATGTACAAATTTGATAGCTGGTCACTTTCTTTGCGCCCAGCTATCAGAGAAATTAGATATAAAAACACTAATAATATTGGGACAACACGATGGTGCGTTTAACGGGCCATCGGGAGGTCCCCAAAAATTCCTTATTTTCGGAATTCCCAGGGGTGTATAGTCCCGGGGAATGCCAAAAACTGACTAAAAATTACATTTCCAGAAACCTATTTTCTGGAATTGTACTTAAACTACTTGAGCGATTTTCGCTCCAAAGTGATGGCTTGGTAGCTAGTCCAGCAAGCCATCCGAAAGTACTTACACCATGAGTACATCTATTCCCTTCATGGAGTTATTCCACCTGAAGGGTCTACAAATTTCAACGTTTTACGTTGTTTACATTTTTCACGACTGCTTATCTCGTTGACTATCCAAGCGATTCTTCCCATCTAGAAACCGCCTGGAAGCCCTTTTAGCAGGCTTTCCAATGGTAGTACTTTTACCAGTACACCTATATGTTTCTAGGTACTTAGGGCACCTAAAACCGTAAGCGATTGCCAAAAACCAGATAAACAGCAGTTTTTCTATTATATACTGACTTGATATCTCAAGTAAATGGGCTTTATAAAAGACTACGCTAACTATGAGGTGTATATAGGCTTCCTGTCTCGGTCTAGGTCCCCCATATACCCTAAAATGACCTAAAACCATATATTTGGTGTTTGAGATATCAAGTCAATATTCCTATTTACATAGCAGAAAC
Source organism: Orthosia incerta (assembly GCA_948252205.1). Taxonomy (NCBI): domain Eukaryota; kingdom Metazoa; phylum Arthropoda; class Insecta; order Lepidoptera; family Noctuidae; genus Orthosia; species Orthosia incerta. The sequence continues at coordinate 25,111,773 of OX411756.1, read as the reverse complement.
TATGTGGTCTTCACATAGTTTCATCATTATGTACTGATTTCATGTCCAGTACATAGGATAAGCCCTTAAAAACATGATTTTAATTACTATAATATTTTCAAAAACCACCAAAACTATAAATATCGTGTGGTTCCCTCTCACGGGTCATTCGGAACTAATCCGTCGTCGAGCACAGACGTATCGTATGACAGAAATTTATGTTTTTTACTATGATAACTCTTATCAGTATGCTTTCTAATGATTTTACTCTGTTAAGGGTGAACTATTGAACCCTATAACATACTGACAAACACTAAAAACATTATACTACTATCTCAAAAAATGTAGGTAAAATTTTAGTATAAATATAAACGTGCCTCTAAAATTCATTTTAGTATCAGGTGGCGCGCCGTGGTAAGCAGACATGTCTACACATACAAACTTCAATTTCTATGAACCATTTAGTATGGTTGATGACGCTTCGTCGCGAACATATCTCCCGCCGTGCAGTGCTGTGTCGACTCGCTGTGTCGACTCGAAGTGTTGTCGGCGCGGCGCTGCATTCCTTCGGTGAGCGACGGACGGCATTTCTCGGCTGCCGGCCAGGCCCACCGAGAGGACGGTCGCCGCTCCGGCATCTCTGGTTACTGGGGCAGTGGGACGAGTTTCTTCACCGGACGCTTCAAGGTACCGCCAAGCGTGCGTACCTCAGCGGTCCGGATTTCTCCGTCGATTCCTGGATACACGGCCACAATGCGGCCTCGCGGCCACGTATTGCGGGGCAGCTGGCCGTCGGCTATCAGGACAGGGTCACCCACTTTAAATCTGGGCCCACTACTATGTGGCTCCCGCCGGTTTTGGAGCTCCGGCAGGTACTCTCTGACCCAGCGACTCCAGAACATATCAGCGAGGATCTGTGATCGTCGCCATATTTTCCTGTTGTCTATATCTTGCTCGGTGAACGTGCCAGGTGTAGGTAGTCTGGCTGACCCACCGAGTAAAAGGTGATTCGGTGTGATGGATTCATCATCATCACCATCTACCGACACGTGTGTCAATGGTCGGCTATTTACAATGTACTCTGCCTCACAAATCAGTGTGGACAACACCTCTTCGGTGGGGTGTTTTTCTGTAAGTACATTGTATAGTGTGTTTTTTACACAACGAACTAGGCGCTCCCAGGCGCCTCCCATGAATGGCGCTGATGGCGTTATGAAGCGCCATACGAGGCCTCTACGACTTGCCTCTGTTTTGAAGGCGTCTCGCAGCTCTCTGTCGGCGCCGTGCATGTTGGTGCCATTGTCTGAGTGTATCTCAGCTGGGCATCCTCTGCGTGCGGCGAATCGGCGCAGCGCCAATATGGCGGAGTCTGCGCTAAGGCTGGCGGCGATTTCAAGGTGCACCGCCCTTGATGTGAGACACGTAAATAGTGCTACGTATCTCTTCTGATGCTGCCGACCGACGGTGACGGATAGCGGGCCGAAATAGTCGAGCCCGGTATATGTAAACGGCCTCTTATGGTGAGCGAGGCGCGTTTTCGGGTGGTCGCCGGTCGCAGGTACTGGTGGCTGTGCCTTGCGTATACGGCAATGCAGGCATCTTGCTATCACCTTCTTCGCTGTTGGTCGCATCTTCACGACCCAGTAGTGCTGCCGTACCTCATTAATTGTGAGTTCGGTGCCACTATGTTGTAGACTGCGATGTGTCCAGTCTATGTACAACTGCGTTATGTGATGGTCGCCATGTAATATAGGCGGGCGCATCACTTCTTCAGCTACCTCTTGCGTAGCTGCTATGCGACTTCTTAGTCGCAGCACGCCGTCGACGACCTGAATTTGTAAAGGTCGCAGCGAGCTATTTTTATTTATTTCTTCAACATTCGCTAACTCTGAAGCGAACGATTGTTGTTGTGCGACCTGGACAAGTATTTTCTCAGCTTCTTGGAGAAATTCTGCTTCTATGATTTGTCTGTTGACCTGGGTTGGTGCTCTGCATGCCTGCTTCTGCTTCTGTGCAGGTACAGCGGGCTTCTTGCGCCAGTCTGGGTCCTTTTTAGCGTTTTTTCTCGTCCGTTTATAGGACGTTATCTCTGTTCTATTTTTGCAAAGAGATATAAAACGCAGAACTGTGGCGGTCGCACGAAGCAGTCGCTCCCATCTGGAGAATCTGCTTGGCTCTGGAACGGCTTCTATGAAGCTCTTCTTGTCCCCTTCTGTGACAACGAAAGTTTTTTCTTCTCCCGTGTCGTTTGTAGTCGGAGGTTTCTCTGTGGGCCATAATTCGGGCCCAAGAGACAAAAAACTCGGCCCGCAGTACCACTCGTGGTCCGAGTTGAACCGCAGTGGCACGTCACGGGTTGCTGCATCAGCGATGTTCATCTTGGTGGGTATCCATCGCCAATCTTCGACTTTGCTATTGTCTTCAATAGCAGCTATTCGGTGAGCAACGAAAGGTTTGTATACTCTCGCTCCTCTTCTAATCCAGGTCAGTACGGTCTTGCTATCTGACCAATACGTTACTGACGTGGGCTTGCAGTCGTGTTCACTCATCACTGCTGCGGCTACGCGGGTTCCCAATACCGCGGCCTGAAGTTCGAGTCTCGGTATCGAAAGCAGTTTCAGTGGGGCCACCCGCGCTTTCGCCATAACAAGGCTTATTAAGTGCTTGCCTTCCACGGTCGTGGCCCGCCAGTATATAGCGGTAGCATATGCCATCTCGCTTGCATCAGTGAACACATGCACCTGCATTTCTATAGCGTCGCTATATCCAGGATAGCATCTTGGTACGCTAACGTTTTTTAGTTGGCGTAAATGTTGTACCCAAATTTTCCATTGTAATGCTAGGTCAACATCTAGCCTCTGATCCCAGTCGACGCCTCGCCGCCATGCTTCTTGCAATATTTGCTTCGCCTTGATGGTTACTGGTGAGGCGAGTCCGAGTGGGTCGTATAGCGACGCTACTATTCTGAGCGCCTCTCGCTTGGTGGGCGCCTCTCGGTCCAAGATACCCTCAGGCAGACGCGCGAGTGTGAGGTTGAAACCCAGCGTGTCTTCGCCTGGCCTCCATATGAGGCCGAGTATCTTTTCCGACGTATCTATATCTCCAATGGATACCATCTCAGTTTGTATATGCGATGGGTCCATTTTTTCTAGGAGCTGCGAGCTATTTGAAACCCATTTCTTGAGTTCAAACCTCGCCTGTAGGTGTATTTTTCGCACCATACTAGCGACTTCTGCCGCCTTCTCGATAGTTCTATAACTATCTAGGTAGTCATCCATATAATGACTACGTAGTATAGCATCCACAGCTTCAGGGTGCTTCTCTATATATTTGTTTGCGTTCCAGTTCTTTGCAAAAATTGCTGTGCAAGGCGAACTGGCTGCGCCGAAAATGATGGACGTCATTCTATATTCTTCTGGCGCTCCTTCTCTGCGGTTTCCCCTCCACAGGTAGCGAAGCGCGTCTCGGTCTTGGCTCCGCACCTTCACTTGCATGAACATCTCCGCTATGTCACCGGTTATTGCGACGCAGTGGCGGCGAAACCGCATCATTACGCCTGGCAGCGACTGTAATAGGTCGGGCCCAGTTAACAGGAAGTCATTCAGTGACATTCCTCTCGATTTGGCGGCAGCGTCATGTACGATGCGAAGTTTGTCTGGCTTCATTGGGTTGAAGACATCGAAGTGTGGGAGGTACCAAGTTTTGCCCGGCGTGCTAATTGCGGGTGCCCTTTCAGCGTACCCTTTCGCAATTAGCGAGTCCATCTGGTCTGAGTATCTTCTTAGAAGTTCCTGGTTCTTGTCCAGCTTCTTTTCTGTTGAGACGAGCCTCTTCAGAGCTGTCTCAAAGCTATCTGGCATCTCAGCATGCTCATTACGCCAAAGCATGGCGGTTTCGATGTGTCCATTCTCTAATTGGACAGTTGATCGATTCAAAATGTCCTCTGCCCTTCTTGCTGGGTCAGAGGCGGGTCGCTGTGGGTTTATGCACAACGATTCTATGGCGAAATGTTCGCGCAACTGATGATCCAAATTGTCATCAGTTGTTATTCTATTGACATGATGTACTTGTTGTCGTAGTAAACTACTGTGCGCGCCATGTAGTGTCCAACCCATCGCTGTAAGTGACGCAATTGGTTGGTGTCTTGGACCTCTGCGAATCTCGCTGGCCAATAACAAATGCCAGTTGTCTTGGCCGACGAGTATTTTTGGCACGCCATTGTTGTACATCAACTCTTTTCTCAAGTCGGTTAAATGCTTGCAGCGTGCGACAACCCTATCGCTCACTGTTTGTTTTGCCAAGCTGAGTTTAGGTATAGTACGTGCTTTAAATTGTACCCTTCTCTCTTGCGGGCTAACCAGCGTCACCTTGACTCTTCTTGAGCATGGGGTGGTGAGCATGGTGTTGCCTATCGCACCGATCTTGAGCGGGTCCACAGGGCCCTCTGCCCCGACTTGCCTCGCGATGTCTTCATCCATCAGCGAAACGGTGGACCCATCGTCTAGGAGAGCGTATGTTGCTACCTCTCCCGCCGGTCCGATTACCCGGACCGGCACTATCTTGAGGTACGCCTGGCTCGATGGTGACCCGAAACTGGCCACCGTTTCCTGAGGATCCTTGCGGGATTCAGGAACATCGGGCTTCTTGTTGGCTTCCCTCTGCTGTTGCTTCTTCCTATGAAGAAGCCGATGGTGCGTATCTCTGCACCCGTCTTGGCCACACTGTTTTCTCTTACAAGTGTGGTTGCCTCGTCGATGTTGAAGGCAGCGATAACATAGATTGTGTTTTTTCGCTAGCTCCCATCTTTTCTCGACAGCTACGCCCCTGAATTGTGCACATCCAGTGGCGTAGTGATGTCCCACGTCGCAAACACGGCATTTTCCTACCGGTTGGTCCGTAGCTATATGCGTCCTTTGTGTGACGCGTCTGTTGGTGTTCGCCTCGGCCGAAGCGATGCCTTCGGGTGGGGCGAATGGACTACAGAAGTGTGCCTGTTCAGATATAAAATTACTGAACAATGAAATATCTGGCACCGATTGGTACTTCTCCGAATATGATCGGTACCATTGTGCTCGTAGCGAATTGGGTAACTTCTCTGTTAACAATCGCATAAGCTCCGCGTTCATAAGGTAATGACCCTTTTTTAACGCGCGGAGCGTGACTACAGCACCTCTTACGCGACTTGCAAACGCGCAGATGTCTCTTGGTGACTCACTGCAGCGCGGCAGTCCGCGTAATCTATCTGTTTCAGCTTGCGCTATGGAGTCTGGACGGCCGAACTGCAGCTCGAGTTCCTTCATGATGTCATCGGGCCTGGCATGTCCGATGAGTTCTGAGCTGACGGTTTCCATTGCACGTCCATGTAAGCTTCTCCTCAGCCTCGCTGTATTCTCGATGTCCGTAAAATACGCTCGAGTTGTCTCATATATGGCCCGAAATGATAGCCATTCAGTATGAGAACCATTGAAATTCGGCAATGTCATGACGAATTTCGACGCAGAGGGGTTCGATTGGTCCCGCTGTTCTATTTTTCTGTCGGCTAGCGACGCTATAGCGGACGTCAACTCCGTCAGGAATGGACGGAGACTATCCCTCTGACCTCCTGTACACTCAGCTGACGCTGCAACTGGAGGTTTTCGCACTTCTTTTTCCTTAGGATGCTGACCTTCTATTTGCGATTTGGTGGCGGTCGCAGTCAGGGGTCTATGCATAGAATTTCTGGTTCCCCCTTCCACGACGGTATCCTCCTTCTCAGGCTGAGGTTCTGGTGCCTCTTCTAGCCATGAACGCACGTACTCGTCATTCGAGTTTCTGTCATCCAGGTATTCAGCTTCGGAACCCTCTTCCTCCGCTCTCTGAAGTGCCAGTTGTGCAAGCTCCAACTTAATTTTGAGTAAGTCTTCGCGAGCTTTGTCTATGTTTTTTCGTGACCGAGTCACTCTAGTTGACGGCGGACGGCTATGTTCGATACGGGCGTCACCCCGGGTAGTCATCGGCATCGCTGTACGTCTGTCTTCTTCGAAAATCTTCTCTTTCTGAGAAGGTTTCAATGTTGTGTCTGAAGCTCCTTCTAATCTGGTTACTCTGGTAGAAACCGCTTGATCAGTTTCTATTGGTTGATGCGTCGGAGTGCTTTCAGTTTGAGGCGCTAGATGGCGCTGCTCGTCCGACGGCTCGGTCCCTTCGGTTGTGGAAGGTGAACACGGCGGCAGCTCATGTCTGATGCCAGCTGGCTGATCCAACTCCACGGTCCATGCCTCCGGCGTCTTGCCTTTGGATCTGGTTATCGGCATTGTTGTTGAAATATTTTCTTTTGAAAACTCGAAGTTAGTTTTCAAAGATAAGTCCCAGTTCCGGGCTTCAGCGTTCAAACCGACGATCTCCAGAAGTTAACCTCCACTTCGATTGACTATAATTCAATCTTCAAATAAAAAATCACTAAAAACTTACGGTCAGTGATAAGTCTTCAGGAAACTTCAGGCATTTGCTATACAAGTTTATTTTTCCCATAAACGTGTATGTTCCATTTGATTGACTATAATTCAATCAAATTCTAAATCACCGAAAAGTCAAGGTTACTTTTCGGTGGTGATGCTTCATGAACTGCTTGTCCAAAGCATCAGAGCCGTGCATCAATCTTCAGAGCACGTATCTTGCTTGATTGAAGAAAACTCAATCCTCAAATAAATCACCGAAACGTCAAAGTTATTTTCAGTGATAGTGCTTCAGGAACCGCATAGTCAGTACATCCGAAACGTATCTAAGTCTTCAGAGTACGTTTCTTCCATTCACTGACGAAAATTCAGTCTTCAAAATTTTCCTGAAAACATAGGGGTTGTTTTCAGTCATAAGGCTTCAGGAATTATTCTTCAATCATCAAGGATGCACATCAGCCTTCTAAACGCACGTCTTGTATTTTTCTGACGGGCGCTCGTTTTTTAAACAAATCGCTAAAAACATAAGGGTAGTTTTCAGCGATAAGTCTTCAGGAACTATTCTTCCGCGTCAAAGACGTAATCCAATCTTCTGAACGAGTATTCTTGGTTGAATAAACAAGCGTTCAGTTCTAGAACAAATCACTGATAACATAGGGTAGTTTTCAGCGATAAGTCTTCAGGAACTATTCTTGGGGCTTCAAGGATGCGCATCTGTCTTCATACAGCATTTTGCGGCTCACAGAAAATTTCTTCTATTTTCTTACAATTATTGAAAAAATAGGGTATTTTCAATAACTGTCTCCAGAATTTTACCTCTTGGATCCAGCGGCAAATAGGGCACGTAGGACTTGTTCCCTGCAGTGCACGTCGATTTTTGGTTTATTTGTGAAATTAATTTCTCCAAAATTCGAAAAATTAATTCCACCACTGTTTCTTCCTGACGTCCTGGGGCGCTCCAGACTTCGAATTTCGGCTCGAACGGGTCAACGTTGTGTTGCACGTAGCCGACTTAATATGCAGGCACCCAGTTGTTTTTTCTGGATCTACTGTTCCCGACGTCCTGGGGCTCTCCAGGCTCCAAAATTCGGCTCGATAGGACCATTAAATGTGTCCGTCGTCGAATTTGCCGGGACGCCAGGCTCCAAAATCTGGCTCGCAAGGACCATTAAATGTGCAGGACGTAGCGTGTTCATTGGCCCCGAGAAAAGAAGGGCGTAAACCTTCTGGCCATTGCCGCTGAACGCCCCATCCACATCAACGAAAACAAAGGTTCTTGGATGCCTAGCTGCAGCAGTGACGTAGGGTTGCAAATCGACTCTAACGATTCAACGATGTGTTGGCTGTACTTGAGTTATTTCCCAGATTCCGGGTTGCCTACTTCTGGATCAGCACTCCTGGTGTCCAGGTTCCGAGGTTCAGCTCGACAGGATCGAAAAGGGATGTCTTCATAAGGGTTGAAGTTGATGAATTAAATGAAACACTAAGTTATTCAGTACACGGCACGATTCTAGGGCTCTCAACAATTTCTGAGACGTGATTCTATATAAGAATTACTTCTTATTTACTAAGACAAGTACAAGCGACTAGCTTTGGATGACTACAAATTCTATTTTGGGCCCGGGGGTTCTTTATACCCTCGCATCGTGCCATTATTGAGAGCCCCGCAAATTCTCGCCGAAAATAATTTTTATTTATGTAAAAAACCCTTATACATATTTGGTAAATAGGGTTACCGCACCCCTTCCATGGTGCTATCAATAGCTGGATTCCTTCGTACTGTAACACAGTAACGCCCCCTATCTATGTATCTAATCAATATACCTAATTTCCAGGTATTGATAGCTTCCCTAGACTATTTCCATGAAATGAAAGGACAATTCCCTTTATTTCCCAGTTAAAACCTTAATAGCTTTTAACCTAGCCTAAGGATATCTATAGGTTGGGTTGACCTGCTGGTGCCAATAGCAGGCTGTCTGTTGACGTCTAGAAAAAGCTTATTTTCGGGAATCTTCTATGGGATATCATCCCTTATGTAACGAATCTATAAATTCCTAAGTCATTTCACCGACTTTAGGACTTCCTACTTAGGCTAACCAGACAATCACCGCCTATTATGGGGATTCTGGTAGCCAATAGACCACACTTTACATTTCTAGTGTTTATGTAAGTCTATCTAGGTCATATGCACATAAGGTGCCTTGATATGTACAAATTTGATAGCTGGTCACTTTCTTTGCGCCCAGCTATCAGAGAAATTAGATATAAAAACACTAATAATATTGGGACAACACGATGGTGCGTTTAACGGGCCATCGGGAGGTCCCCAAAAATTCCTTATTTTCGGAATTCCCAGGGGTGTATAGTCCCGGGGAATGCCAAAAACTGACTAAAAATTACATTTCCAGAAACCTATTTTCTGGAATTGTACTTAAACTACTTGAGCGATTTTCGCTCCAAAGTGATGGCTTGGTAGCTAGTCCAGCAAGCCATCCGAAAGTACTTACACCATGAGTACATCTATTCCCTTCATGGAGTTATTCCACCTGAAGGGTCTACAAATTTCAACGTTTTACGTTGTTTACATTTTTCACGACTGCTTATCTCGTTGACTATCCAAGCGATTCTTCCCATCTAGAAACCGCCTGGAAGCCCTTTTAGCAGGCTTTCCAATGGTAGTACTTTTACCAGTACACCTATATGTTTCTAGGTACTTAGGGCACCTAAAACCGTAAGCGATTGCCAAAAACCAGATAAACAGCAGTTTTTCTATTATATACTGACTTGATATCTCAAGTAAATGGGCTTTATAAAAGACTACGCTAACTATGAGGTGTATATAGGCTTCCTGTCTCGGTCTAGGTCCCCCATATACCCTAAAATGACCTAAAACCATATATTTGGTGTTTGAGATATCAAGTCAATATTCCTATTTACATAGCAGAAACTATGTGGTCTTCACATAGTTTCATCATTATGTACTGATTTCATGTCCAGTACATAGGATAAGCCCTTAAAAACATGATTTTAATTACTATAATATTTTCAAAAACCACCAAAACTATAAATATCGTGTGGTTCCCTCTCACGGGTCATTCGGAACTAATCCGTCGTCGAGCACAGACGTATCGTATGACAGAAATTTATGTTTTTTACTATGATAACTCTTATCAGTATGCTTTCTAATGATTTTACTCTGTTAAGGGTGAACTATTGAACCCTATAACATACTGACAAACACTAAAAACATTATACTACTATCTCAAAAAATGTAGGTAAAATTTTAGTATAAATATAAACGTGCCTCTAAAATTCATTTTAGTATCAGGTGGCGCGCCGTGGTAAGCAGACATGTCTACACATACAAACTTCAATTTCTATGAACCATTTAGTATGGTTGATGACGCTTCGTCGCGAACAGAAGGTTTAATTTGATTTAAGTAATTTAAATTATTTTTTATTAGTTGTTAGCTCTAATAATGTATATTATTGTTAATTTACTAGGATAGTAGTTTCTTATCTTCTTACGCTTGTAAAATAATGTTATAACGCTCACAGAATTATTTTATGACTGATTAATACAGGCCGTTTTAAATACAGGCAACTCACAATTAAAATATTATAGAAAGAATAATGGAATTCTAGAAACGTTTGTTTAGAAAAACGCTGACTATAAAAGGCATTTCCCAGACATGCCTGAGGCAGTTTGGAATCTGCAATGAACTCCGAAAGACGATTTTACCTTGAATTACTAAATGTCAAGTCTTGATCTGAAGACAAATCTATTAATATCCAGCTCGTGTATGTCCATATGATCTGAAGTTTATCCAGTTTAATATATTGTGTGTGATATACTGTGTCTGATTTTAATCTTCGTATCCGCCTACCGTATGCCTACATAACAGCATACCAACCCGTGTGTCAGCTAGACCATCGTGGTGCCTGCTATCTATCAATTTGGAGCATATCACGACTCAAGAGGCGTTCCTGTCTGACCTGCTGCCTACTCCACGTCTTCCTGCCTATCCGACCTGCCACCTGGTTAGCCGCCCACCGACTTGCTGCCTACTCCACGTCTTCCTGCCTATCCAACCTGCTGCCTGGTTGGGCCGCCCACGTCGTGCGAAGCCGGCCCACGAAGTTTCTTATACTTTTTATCCTTTTATTATTTGTTTTCTTTTGTTTATAATTATTATTTGTATTAACGTGGCTTACGTGTAGCTATTAGCTACACGTAACGTTACAATGCCTAATAATCAGTAATATGTTAAAAAGCAATGTGTAATACTAAATTCTGGAATCATCATCATGATCATCCACAGTCCGACTTCGCCCACTGCTGAGCACAGGCCTCTCTCTTCTTGTATCAATCACCTCGTTCTGTGTCTGGAATTAATTCTGGAATAATATCATGATCATTGATGATGATCATGAACATTTGTTTTGAAGTCAAACAATTTATATCTGCATCTGAAACAGAGTTGAAAAGTGATATAAGTCTTCACGTCGCTGGAATGCGATGTCACTCTTATTTGCACCTTAACACTACAGAGACAGGATCTCAGCGATGAGAGCGAGAAATACATCCGGTCCGTTGTAAATTATTATCCATCTCATTCGTACGCAAATATTTGTATGAATGATGTTCCCTTCACGAATCTAATGGGCACCAACTGAGTGAATCCGAGCTATTGTAAGTATTAACTAACTAGAGTACTTGAGCGAGGATATACTTGCTCAAATATACTAGTTTTAAGGATAATTTGTTAGCCTATCCCCATATTTAAATTTCACTAATCTGACAGTAATACGCTATAACTTTAGTAGCACGCTAACCACTAGTTTATAGCATGCAATACGACTGAAAATATTTTTCAGTTAACCTCTAAAGCAATCTTTCTATTACTTAAAAATTAATTACAGTAAAAATAACTAGGTATTTATTTCTCTTACTTATTAAATTATTCTCAAGTATTATATTTTTACCGAAGCCTGTGTCCCATCTCTAATATTAGTTCCATGAAACCTCACGTTGCTATCAGCGCCAAAATGGTGAAAATCAAATGTCTTCATTTTGTCATCGATAATATGAAGTCCAGCGTACTTGTATGTTAGAGGTCAGTGACCCTGAACGTTCTATTTTAAACCATAGACGCATTTACTAAAGTATCCTAATTTGAAAAGAATTTAATAATTTATTATTTTGTATGTTGAATTTGTGTGTTTATTGAATTAAATGATTTCAAACAAATACAATATATTTTATTTAAACATTTATCAATGTCATACACATGTCAGCGCCATCTAGTACCTAACTTACCAAACAATCAAGTATAGATACTAATAATCGAACTCGTTTGGCAAAAGGAAACCAGATGTCGCTAACATACCTAGTATGTACAAAATTAATTTGTTACAAAGGTAGTAGTTTTTTTGGGTGCACTCGAATTTGGATGAACCCATGAGCGTGCACGACACTTTGTTGTTTCTGTTAATAAAAATATTTATTTTACAAGTAGCAGACGCCTCGCGGTTTCATAGTTCCCGTTCCCGTGTAATATTTACAAGTAGCAGACGCCTCCGCGTAGTTCCCGTTCCCGTGGGAATACAGAGAATAAAAGTAACCTATGTTACCCAGGGTTAGTGTAGCTTCCCAACGGTGAAATAATTTTTGAAATCAGTCAAGTAGTTTTTAGGTTTATTCGTTACATACAAAAATACAAATATTTCCTCTTTATAATATTACTATAGATAATAAAAACTACAGCGATACCGCCGATTTCTGAATTAAATTAATTAAAAGTTAAATAAAACTTTTCAAAACTTAGCATTAAAATAGGGTTTGAAATGTTCTTAACTCCAAGTACTCAATTCAGAAACAGGCCCATAGTCTTCACAATTCAGCTTAATCTACGCTTAAAGCTCTAAAAGAACCAGGCATCCCCACATATTCTTCATTAAAATTGTTTGCTTGTCTAGATGATTCAATAGTCTTTGCCTGAGACATCTCATCCCAGTATGTGACGAAGTCTTTGGAAGTCACCCTCTCTCGCAATTGGTCTAAAAACAATTAAAATATATGATTTAATAGTTGTACGAGTATACAATAGTAGCACGACTAAAACTAAAAGAAACAAAATCACATTTTTTTTTACTGGTTTTCTTTTCCTGAGACCCAATAACAGACTGCTATTGTAATTCAAGAAAAGGCTTTGCCATTTGCCAAGGCAAGGAAAAATTCCGCCATTGTGGCAATGATGACAATTAATTTTAGACAGTATCGGGGTTATTATATTCTATTAGTATTTAACTACCCCGTATTTATTGATTATAAGGCAATTCAACAATGAGTACACTGTTACTCTATAAGGTTCTCTATTGTGTCACCTAACTTTTTATCCATAATTTCATAACTTTTTTTGTCCTAATCATCATTTGTCCGAATGATAACTTACCCGAACTTAATATCACATGCCGTAAAATTTAAATCTCTAAATATAATATGTCCTAAATCCGTTTGTCATAAATATTACAATCAATAATATACAAAAAACATTTTGTTTCTTTTATTTATCAATTTTACTAAACAGAACAGGATTATATCGTATTAAATAGCAACCAAAAACCACTAAGGTTTAAACTTGTGCTATCATGAGTCTATCAATATGTTTATGTATGTGCTATATATAAAAAACGCTAAAAGCAAACTACATACTATCGTGATAACGGAAACTAGGTATACAATAATAATTGTTATTGTCGATAACAATTAATAACATCTCTTACTAGATAAATACCTAAATACTATTATTTGAACCGTTTTCAATAAAAGTTATAAGTCCTAAGTTTGTTTATTCTTAGAACAAATTTGTATAACAAAGCTTTAGCTATAAAATTCTATCAGGCGTTAAGTAGATACGAGCGGGCATGCTGCATGCAAGCAAGAACGCAACTTGCAGCAGGCATGGTTTCTGTCAGCGCCGGCGCTGCGCGGCTCCGGCGGTCCCCCTCGAGTTTATCGTCGCAGATGGGTTTAACGTTCACCACCTGCTCCTCAGCTCGTGGGCCGCCTCGCCCCTCCGCGCTACGCGATTTTAAATTACACTCTAGGGGTAGAGCAGTCAAGACGGCGTGGAGTCGCATTTACAGCGATTCGTTTCTTTCACTGAAACCTAATTTTTAGCAAATGTTTTAGGACTAAGCAAGCCGAAGCTGTGGTGGCGTTAAACCCATCTGCGACGATAAACTCGCGTGGGACCGCCGGAGCCTCGCAGCGCTGGAGCCGTGACAGAAAAGAAACCATGCCTGCTGCATGTTGCATGCTTGCTTGCATGCTTGCTTGCATGCTGCATGTCGCGTGCTTACTTGCATGCTGCATGCCGCGTGCTTACTTGCATGCTGCGTGCTTGCTTGCATGCTGCATGCTTGCTAGTGCGGGTTTTATGTCTTTTGTATATTATTGATTGTAATATTTATGACAAACGGATTTCGGACATATTATATTTAGGGATTTCAATTTGATGGCATGTGATATTATATGATATTGAGTTCAGGTAAGTTATCATTCGGACAAATGATGATTAGGACAAAAAAAGTTATGGCACTTTAAATTTTGGATGAAAAAGTTAGGTGACACAATAGAGAACCATTTACACAATATTCACATAAATTACTCTATGTAGGCTTCTAATCATGTGTGCCATATTCAACTCATGTATATGTACATGTTTTTATGTATGTTTGTCCACGCATCTCTCCGAAACTAATAATCGGATCATAATAGTTTTTTTTTTATATTGGATTAAGTGTCTCTCAACTTACGGAATAGTGCAAGTTTCATCAAAATCGGTTAAGCAGTTTTAATGATATGCAACATACAACTGAAATCCTAAAAACAGCATGGATGTGTAAATTGAGTTATTATGGGTATTTTGTCAATCATTTAGTTACCTTACTATAGAACTTGGTCACTTTTTAGTGATTGTGTATGAAAACTAAAAAGAGCAAAATATAAACTTTTTCCCAAAAAATAAACCGACTTCCAAAGAAAAACACTAAAAGTCCAGAAATAGGTAACTTTCTTTTTGGAAGTCAGTGTCGCAAAACGATAAAAACAAGAGATACCAAAGACACAGACTTTCAAAACGAACATTATTTTTGGACCATTAGTGTTTTACTTTAGAAGTAGGTTTATTTTTTTGTGGGATGTTTTTGGTATAACAAGTACTAATGCGACTTTTGATAAGCCTTGCTTAACTTAAACCTCTATTAAAACCAGTAGTTTAGCATTTCATCGGCGAAGGTGATTATCAAAAAATTTGGGATTGACCAATAAAACTATACATAAATTTATCCATAAATTTTGGGCTTTTACGAAAATCGTAGTCACTATAGATAAATCGAATTTGTAAAGGTACATTCTAATAATGTGATGCTGAGTTTTACGACAAATCGTTTACGGTCAGTTGTTAGACAAGCCCAGTCACTGGCTTCTTTTAAGAACCTAGTTAAAAACCATTTCCTTTCTCTCTAACGCTTTGATTTTTTTTCTTTCATCATTATTCAAAATATTTTTTTGTGTCCCTCCTTTTTTTGAATTTGTTAACATTTAATATTATGTATGTATATTTAAGTATGTATGTAAGTTTACGGATAGTATTTATAGTAACAATAACGTTTTGTATATATTTATGTTTTATAGTAATAGCAGTACACCACAGACCCCCTTTTTTAACCGACTTACCAAAAAGGAGGAGGTTCTAAGTTCGACTTTATGTGTTTTTTTGATTTTTTTGTGCATTTTCACCGATATCTCCGTCAATTGTGGACCGATTTTGAAAATTCTTTTTCTGTTTGAAAGATTAAATTCCGAAATTGGTTACATTTTTATTTGGTGAAGATCTGATATGGAACTTCGGAGATATACAACAGAACTCTTCAATAAATAACGGCAAATCTTTCGGGATTGCTGCAATCGCATGTCTGTTTATTGTTTAATACCATTTCTTAACATAACATCACGGCAGTATGCTTGAAAGGGGGTACGCAGATCTCTCATTTCACCGATTATGTTCAAGTTTCATGTTATTCGGTTAATCTATTCTGGCGTTATAGGTTCTCACAGGTACTTACTAAACAACTTGCCTATTAGGTAGGTACTAGTAGGTAGGTAGGTAGGTATTTTTGGAAGTCGGTGTCTAAATAGCTAAAAAAATTGTGCCTACGAAAGACACCTACTTTCAAAAATAAAGTTATTTCTCACTTTGTAGTTTTTTATTTGGAAGTCGGTAGTAATTTTTTTAAGTTCTTTCAGTCCACCCAAAGGTATGTAGATATCGCTGTCAGCGATAAGACCACCTTTGTACCCGTATAATTAAGTTTTTATTATAAAATAGACGTGTAACTTTTATGGTGTACAATAAAATATATTCTATTCTATTCTAACGAAAGCATAATACATACCATTCAATGTCTGCAAGGGCCTTTCCATGCCTCCATACTCTTCAGGCAGTATTTCTTGCGGCACAAACTCATATAAGGTGTCCAAAGTCTTGTGCAGATGTATTCTTCCTGCTAGTTTAGAGCTCAGAACTTGTTTGATGAACCCAACAAGTAGATCTACCGTTTTAGATTCTGTTATTAAATGAATCTGCTTTATTCTCATGCCGTAGCCTTCCTGTAAGGATGTGAAAGGATATTACATTATACGGTTGGAGTGTACGTAACGGAGCAAAAAACTGAGGAAAAAAAATTTTTTAGACAATAAAAATAATCGTGTATTTTCTCGATTCTATCGAATATAATACCTAAATATAAGGCTAATTTAAAAAGGCCTTGGTGTTTTATGTCCCCGACCAGCCGTTTTTCGTAAAAATAATTTCTTTAACACGCGTTAGGGAATTAGAAAAATTTTGACCGCGACTTCACGTAGTCTTTTGGCTTCTACCCGAGTGTATATAAAAACCAGAGTCACGAAGGGAGAGCAAGCTCTTCTCGCTGGCTGTATCAAAGCCTAGGCTTGCACCGGTGCGGTGCGCCGTAACGGCTGAGGCTGGTCATCTAAGGCGACCAGCAAGCCGATGCTGTGGAGGTTAGCGTGCGTCTCTGTAGCGCCGGAGATGATGCAGAAGCAGGTTGCTTGACCAGGACCTCCAAGGTCATTCGAACTTGACCTCCAAGGTCACTTGATCTTGACCTCAGAGGTATCGTGACCTCCAGTATCACATGACCTTAACATCAAAGTCACTTTTCCTTGACCCTAAGTTCACTTGACCTTGACCTCAAAATAACTTGTCCTTGACCCTATAGTCATTTGACTTTGAGCTCAAGGTCGCTAACCATGAATATTGGCCTGTTACTGCACCTGAGAATCGCGAATCTAGGCTTTCAGAATTTTGACCTTGAGGTGTCCCATGGTGTTCTCTCACCCTACTTCACCCTCCCACATGCCACCGGGTCCCGAAGGCTTGATTAGATGATGGTTTTTGGTGTCATTATTCTACGTCTTTTTTTCATAGTGGCCCGTTTCGTACAGAATAAACTACGAAAAATACTAAATTATAAGTTTAAAACAACGTCTGCACTTTATTTATTAAACCAGACAAAAAAAAATGTTGTGACCAAAGTTAAAACATTTGAGCGAACTACAAGTTCGATCATGTATTTAATTAGTATGTACTTCTTTCTAGGGTTATACTTCCTATAATGAAAGTTTGCTTTAACTCACTTCCATTAACAAGGCCAAGCTCAAATCTGAGATCATGGGCAGGTTTCTTAGAACATCTTATGGAAACCTAATTGACTCAGAAATTGCACCTAAGCTCATCAGACACGTTAAAGTATTTACCAACAAATTTCATTGATTGCTTTATTTTTGAGTTGGAACTTCTTAGGCACCGATTCGATAATAATTGAACAATAATAATTTGACAGTGAAATTTCAAGGGTGCGTGACGGGTCTCGTTTAGGCACTTTTCATGACTTAAGAGAAAATAAATAATAAATATGTAGTATATAACTTCTTACTGGTCTCACACTAAAACATTTTTTTCTTAGTTTTAACCGATTTCAAAGCACAAGGTTATTTACGAAGTTTGTCTATCTTGTGGACAGCGCTGCATGCTTTATTTTTTTTAAAATAATAGTTACTTTACTCACCGTCGTCAACGTGATAATCTGTCTAAGTTCCATAGGAGTGCATTTGGAAATAAAAGTCATTATGTTGGCGTTCCTGAAGTCCAGAGCTATAACGAGGCCACTGTTGTAATCATTTAATCTTAAATATTCGACTATCTGAAAAAATTAAATTATAGGTATTTTATAATATGCCATAAATAAAAATAAATTAGCACTCAGGCAGGTGACACAGTCCTTCCATACATAGTTCTTGTTAATAAGTTTACTAAGCCACCCAAACTAATAGCTTAGCATTACAAAATTTTGTTTTCGGCATTTGCATTAGCCCTGCCCCAACTGTGTCTTTGGGTGCACTTATGTAGTACATAAAGGAATAATCATTTAGTGTCTCATGGAGCCCCTGCAAGTGGGCTTTATCCCCTCGTAAGCTTTTCAAAGGTCTCGGACCACAGGTCTCGAGATATTCATTCCAAAGATATGAAAATAATAAACAATCAACTAGCTGGTAGTAACAGTCCTGTGTTATTGATGTTCTAACAAGAACCATTTTAGAGAAGATATCAATAAATTGAAAACTATTTGATCCTGTATAAATAGGGATTGCATAATACCTACTTAATTTGTCACCAAAGTCTGAACTTGGCCCCTTTGTCCATGAGACTTCAACATGATTAGTGCAAAATGGGTGTACTATAGTTCGTTGAATCCACGAAGACGCGCCCCACCACTATTCCTCCTAACCGTTTATAGTATATGTGTGCAAGCTTCCGTCAATGTTTGAGTGTTATCAGTACACGTTAATTACCTATGAGTGCACACGCACACTACAATGAATAGACTAATCATTATAATAATATAAAGAAGAAGAATGGACTAATCATATAATTGATGGAGCGCGTCTGTGTAGATTGAACGAACTATATCGGTGCGACAACGGGGAATGCAGGCATAATGTTATACGTACATAATGTAGTTTACTAAGGTTAAGTAAAGGGCAGGTATCTGTTAACAATATCCGCTTTTTAGACTCCTCCACAGTTTATTACCACACTTACCACAGTACCAAATCTGCAGAAATTATGAATGTCCGAAGATTGGTAATCGTTTGATTTCGCGTTAAATAGCATCATTCTGTAGTGTTCCTTTGTCATCTTGGGAAGAAGACCGGCGCATCTGAAAATGTTAAGAGATTTGGATAAAAATTGGTCAAGTAATAATTTAAGAAGAGGTGTTTTAAGTAACACTACGCTGAAGCTAATTACCATGACATAGCAAACTGTAGTGGTTTGGTAGATCATGGTATCCCACCACACTATCCCCAAACCACTGCAACTCCTGAAAGCCAGAATCAACAGTGGCGACCACCAGAAAAGCGCCGAGGCAATGAAGCTCGACGAAGTCCCAGATAATGTATTTAACTGTCCTCGATCCCGATACGAAATAAAGCAGAAAATAATAAAGGAGGAGTAGGAAAACAAAAACATAATTTACACTTTCTTCCATATCAAGCAGGATACAAGGTCAATAGGCACAAGGGTTCGCTTAAAACTGTGATAAGCCCAGTTGCCTAGCACCACGTATAAAAAATAACATAAATGGGTCCTAACATTGTGAGCTTTTAAATTTGATTCCAATAATAGGTATGGCAAAAACGCTTGAAGGCACGGAAATTATCGGGAATTATTAGGTCATGGCATATCAGAATCCAAAATTATTCCTATTTGAAAATTAAAATAGAGAGGTTCGACAGATTTTTGTAGAAAAATTTAATTCAGTAGGAGCCGCCCCAAAGCGGCCCACGGCACGACTAATCTATACAAATATGTATTTATTTATTCATTTAATCTCGCTCTGGAGCGGCTTTCAAATCAAATCAAATATTTTTAGTGTGGGCATAGGTCATACAGACATTTATTATGTTAAGTAAATTACAATTCCATTATGTCTTGCCTAGTAGGCATACAATAATAATAAATATCAACATGCAGTATAAAAAAATCATAGGTGTCACTTAAGGCGCCTCCCCGAGCAAAACGCCGCGCTAGTCTTTTTTGTGCAGTTTTTAAGAGCTATCTATATTTAAAAAGAAATATCAATTAATAAAATACATTAAATTTCTACATAATGTTGATTCTAAAATGGTAGTACACTTTTTTTTTAAGTGGTGTAAGTATCACTAATCTCCATCCAACAGCTACATAAAAAAGAGTAATAATTATTGATAGCATGCATCTCCTCGTAAAGTGTTCATTAATTATTTTTTGTACTAACACTAATGGATAGACAATTGGATAACGAACATTTTGTAAGTTTTATTTTTTTCAAAAGACCAATATTCGATTTTATAAAGATTTTATTCTAAAATCTGAGCGTTTTAACTACTATAATTCATGCGCCACCAGTGCCGCTAGGCCAATAGGAATGCTCATATCTCATGCTGATTTTTTGGTCAGGGTACGGCCTTAAAGCAAATATTACAAAATAAGAATAATTAGATTAATGGTGACAGATTGTTGTAGGTACTAATTATTAAGAATATCTTGGATCGTGTAGTAAGATTTGTCAATTAAAAAAATATGCAATATATATTTGAATAGTGGGAGTTCTTTGGTGTTAAAAATGTCCACAGGCATCCTATTGTAAATTTTTGATACCATTTCGAAAATAATTTTGCCCAGAAGAGCAGTTATACGTGGTACTAGAAATTTTAAGTATATTTCTTTGATTTTAGTTAATCGAATAGATTTCTGTTTACTTGAACAAATACCGCAACTTCAAGGACGATTCGAAAAACATGTGTTGCTTACAAGGAAAAGTACCATCAATAAGGGTATAAATAACACGCACTGCGATTTTTATTTGCGGAATTTTTTGGTTCGAATTTTTTAGTAATATTTGAGCGCGATTTTTTTTCCACAGTGCGTGCAGCTTCATACATTGCCATAGGTCACAGAATGCGCGGATAAAAATTCGCGCGTATAAAAATCGCAGTGCGTGCTATGCCTAAATCGCAGGGTCAAACTTTCAACGTTGCAGGAGCGATGAGTGTTTTCACATGGCCAATTCAAATATATGTCGATCTTTCAAGAGTAAGCTCCAAAGAAAACATGTTTGTATTGGCTACAGGGGCGGCTGTACTTTAAGTTCACTCGTGCGCTGAACTGCCAGATTTTAATAGGTTTAGAAGAAAAATAAAAATGTTTAATAATATCTGATTAACGATCTATTCAATATTCACGAAATTATGACGAACCAATTTAAGCTCTTTGTTAAAGTAATAAGACGGATATTGCTGTAAAAAATATTCCCCGTGCGGTAGGCTAAAGCGCACGGCGAGCGTTCATACAACTTCTACGAGAAACATGCGAAAACGCCTGGCGCGTGAGACAGAAATAGTTCAATAGAAAATGTACGGCAAAATATGACCACTCTCGTGCGCCGCCCCAGTGAACCGAAGATTACCGAGAGCGGGCGAGGTTTGACGAACGAAATTTATCTTCGGGCCGAGTACCAACATTATAAGTTGTACAACGATGTAACTAGATGGCGTTGGCGTCGAATTAGAAGTCGATAGCGAGATGGTTTGCCGATTTACATAGGCTCCTGTGAATTTTAGTAAATCTAACACAACTACCTAGCGAGACGGAAAAGTGCACTACTACTTCTATGATCCACCAGCCGCCACTGATTGTCTAATGGCAAAAAAACTGTGAATATAAAAACATTCTGTATTATGTTTAGTATCAGCATTGCACCCGTGCGAAGCCGGGGCGGGTCGCTAGTCATAGATATAAGCTGATGGATATGTAAAAAATATTAAACTTTTAAAAATATGGTTCGCATGCTTCAGGAACATAGATACCATAGCTACATTGAACGCTTCTTTTTTGCGTTTTAAACACTGTTTTTTATTTGCTGCAGAATATAATAGCTTCAGGGTTGATGATACGTAGGTATGATAGACAGTTAATAGAGCTGATTGATCGACAAATTTAGATAATTGCAGTAATTAGACCAATAAAACCCAAATCACTTCAGAATCTGCTGCTTTCCAAAATCATAGCTGAGTTTTGAATAAAATGTAAGCAAGATTGTCCACTGTGACCCATGGTTACGCTACACAAAAAAAAAATGCAAAAGTAATAAACGCGCACTTAACGTGGTTAAACATTTCCGTACACATCCAACGTAGCAGTGGATAATCGACTTTATCTGATTCCACCCAATGTGTAATATAGTAGATATCTTCTTTTGTATGTCATCCCTTCCGGTCTTGACCCATCTGCAGTATTTTTTTCTTAGTTGACATTACATTAGCCCCCGCGTAACCTGCCTGCGCTCCAACGTCCTCAGAATGTAAAGGAAAGAAGTAAGAAAAATACTTACACGTAATTATGTAAACTATCAAACTGTTGCCAGGACACTGAGACAGGATATAACTCAGGCATTAGAGTCTTGAAGGTGCACAGTTTGTCGATCCTCTTTTTGGCTCGTTCCACCATCCCTTTCGCGTCGATGAGTGTCCTCTCAAGGTAGTCTCGAGCTGAAAAGGTTAATTAGATTATTAAACACTTGTTCGCGTAAATCGCGTATAAGAGAAGAAGCCAGACGGGATGACCATAATGCCTTGGAAGTTGGGTAGGCCTTTGGTGTGACATGTGTCGACGGCCTTTCACTATCCCAAATTCTTATCACGGTGGGCTGTGCTGGAGTGGTTGCTGCTGTTGCAGAAAACCTCAAACGACGCAAATATAACAACCTTATTGGAAGTTATATGTTTGAGCCGTTTGGGGTTGAAACGTTAAGTTGTTGGGGTTCGAGTCCTCATCGAGTTTATCAAGACTTTATTAAACAGTTTTCGACTCTTCACGTGACCAAGAGGGCTGGGCTTTTATTCCACTAGAGAATCAGCATTGTTTTTCAACGTGGCAATGTTGTGGAACGATTTTTCTGATTCACAATCGGCGCATTTTTTTATGCGTTCCTAAAACATTGATCCAATTGTGATGAAACTTTGGTGAGTTATTTTGCATACGCCCGCGAAGGTTCCTGGCTCAAAATAATCCATTTAATAGTTATTTATGCTACAAGTGCGGAAGGTAGGTGATTTCCGATGAGCAGTATTCTGACACGAGTCGGAAATCATCTTACGTACGTGTATCATACAACATTTTACTATGCATTGTGCAAGGAAAAAAACATTATATCTGAACCTAGCAAGAAATTAATAAAATGGCGGGTTTATTCAAGCGCGCCCAGCATATCCACAGATTAACTAATAGTTCCTCGGGCATATCTACTGCGCATGTGCAAATAGCTGTCAGGCACAAGCAAAATATTCATTCTGCCAAATATATTTAATGAATATTTAAAATTAATTTATTGATCAAAATCTAAATCTAGAGTAATTAAAAACGCCTTTAATGAAGTATTAGTTTTATTTTACCATTTATATGAAGGATAATCTGTACTTAACTTATTTTTAAAACTTACGTTGTGGGCTGACGTTAGAGATAAAAATTAAAAAAATACAGGAAAGTAAAAAGCACTAGTAACAAAAAGTGACACTTTCCGCACAGTTTGGCTGCTTGGAAAACGCTATTTTCGAGGACATGCATTGTAAACACACTTTTCTACCTTACGTGACATTTTAACACATGCTAGTAATTATATAAGGACTGGGTAGGTCGTGTCGATACTGTACTCTTTTTGTTCTTCTGCATTTGATACAAGGCTCTTCATATTTCAAGAAGAAGGTATTATCACCACACTTGCTGGTTGGATTTTGGTGATTAGGATTGCTTTTTATTTTATTTCATTTTTAGTGAAAGTTCAGTATATTATAAAATAAAGAGTACACTCATATTAATTACTAGCACTTCGCCCGCGACTTCATTCGCGTGATTCGTATTTTGTCCTACAGATTACTTTTAAGTTTCACCCCTTAAAGGTTAAATTATCAAAAATCCCTTCTTAGTGTTCCCCTACATCACAATAAGGAGCCCTGTACAGTGGAATTCTTAAATAATCTTTAACACCCTCGAAATTGTCGTTTATTTATTTATTTAGACTTCATGCACAAAGGTACAAAGGCGGACTTAATGTCGTTTAGGAGTAGTTTTGAAAAACTAACAATGAAAACCTTTACTATTAAATATGCCAGGTTTCAAATATATAAGCCCAACCAATTTCCACGTTTTTACCTCCTTAGGGGTAGAATTTCCAGAAACCAATAAACACATGAAGTCATTTTTTCAACCAACAGCATAATTATGATGATCTAAAGTTTCATGTGTCCTATTTACAAGCTGTATGAATTTCATACAAACTTTCAACCACCCTTTTATCCCCCTGTGTCCAGTGTCCAACTTACAATCTGTAGAAATTTTTAACACCCTCTTTAATCCGTTACGGGTGGAATTTCCAAAAACCAATAAATACATGAATTCTTTTTATCAACCAAGGGCGTAAATCTAAAATTTCATGTGTCCTATTTACAAACTGTATAAATTTCATACAAACTTTCAACCACCCTATTATCCCCCTAGGGATAGAATTTCCAAAAATCCTTTCCTAAGTCTTACGTCACTTGTATTGAGGAAACTCCCTACCAAATTTCATCTTTATTCGTCAATCGGTTTTCGATATTTCGTGATGAGTGAATGACCTTTCACTTTATATATAATTATATAAGATAAAAATATCGATTGTCTGACCTTAAATTTTACTTTTTATTATTTTATTTAATTATAAAAAAATAATTTAAGATCTGGTCTGGTAATTAGTTTATAAACGGAGATTTATATGTATGAGGTCCTTCAAATGAGAAAGTAGGGGACATTGAATAAAATACAATAACCAGTATCCAAAACCCATACCATAGAAAAACTGGTATTGTACAACGAACGACACCTATTTATCCAGTTACTGTGTAACATTTGATAAGACTGGTGATCATATTTTCGGGATTGACTACCCGTGATGACTGTCAAAGATTTCCAAACGAGAGCCGCAACCAACAAATCTTATGTCTAAAAAGGGCATTTGAAATTAAAGAAAAAAAACTTACAAAAATCCTTCTTGGTGAAATGCTGCTGCTTCTTGACCCAAGCACTCAGAATATCCACGGCTTCATCGATTCTGCCTGCCTTCTCCAAATTAACATCTTTCCTAACATATTCCAGCGTGTCTGGATGGAATTCCAGAATCCTGTCTTCTAGCACTGTTACCATTTTGGCCACACGCTTTGTTGGGTATCGGCAATGGAATGAGGAAGATACATGTTGTTTAAAGGTTTTTATTTAAATGTAAATTCTTATTTTAAGAAGTCTTTACACTTGTTCGATTACGTCGAGCGGTTTGATCGAATTTTTAATTTGCCATCGAAAAACTGCATTTTTTTATATATATAAAAACCCTAGTTAATTTTTTATGTTTTTTTAAGAAATAAATTACAAAAGCCTTATAAATATAACGTGACAAATATGTGTGTAGCAAAAATACAAAATAAAATCATACTTTTTATAAATGGCAAGTCATGTGATTATAAGAAAAAAGTTCTTCCAAAGCTTACAAACATTTAGCTCAGTTTAACATCTTGTCAAGAAGTCGGTTGGTCACAAAGAAGAAGCTAGTTGCATTTTCAAAATCGTAGATCTCAGTAGAAAACGTGAATAAAACACTCTCTCACTCTCTCTGAATTTCGTGCTCAATTAAAATGGCTCCCAATCCGACTTCGTCGTGATGTGCACATCCTATCTGTTCTCTACAAGATCCTCAAAGTCCCGTCCACTCCTGATTATCTTCGCTCCCGCTTCCGCTTTCTACCTTCCAATCCCCGGCCTAGGCGTGCATGTAACACCAAGGTGTACCAACTTGAGTGTCCTAGAGCGAATACAAAATTTTTCCTCAATTCTTTTACTGTTCGAGCTACACAACTTTGGAATAATTTACCACAAGTAATCCAAGACTCTCCCTCTGTAACATCTTTTAAAAATAAATTGAAAGAGCACCTCCTTTCGCAACAACCTTGATATTAATTTATGTATTTATATGTAGGTTTATGTAATATATATATTTATTGGTGTAAGTTTCTTTTTTTTTTTCATTATACATTTATGTATTATATATATTAAAAACATGTAATTATTTGTGTGTACAACCTTGTCCCCGTATTGTTATTTCGTACATCAGTTTTACAGGTTGGCTGGAAGAGATCTCTATAAAGAGATAAGCTCACCTTTGTGAACAAGTTTAATTTTTAAGTTTGTATTGTAAACCTTTTTGTGCACAATAAAGAATATATATATATAAAACTATACTCAACTTATTCGCATCAATTCAAGCAGTCCATCGGTCCGACTTTATCAAGTGTGAAAGGAACTTAACAAATTAAAAACAAAACATCTACTGCGTGTTTATACTTTTATTATATTTGATTTATGACTCTGAATAAATTAGCAATTTATCATTTTTAGGGTTCCGAAGTCAACAAGGAACCCTTATAGTTTCGATATGTCCGTCTGTCCGTCCGCAGCTTAGCTCAGAGACTCTTAGTACTAGGAAGCTATAATTTGGCGGTGTATTCCCGTTTTCCCCGTTGAACTTGTCCCCATTAAAGGGGACAACGGGAATTTTATAAAATAATTAAAATTACTTCCCGCTGTCCCCGTACGCTGTCCCCGTTCACATCACATCACATCATCAGCCTATTAATTTTAAATAGAATTTTAGTTTTAGGCTTGCCGCGCTAAATTACCCACGTTTGAAGAAGAAAAAAAAAATCCTTCCCGCTGTCCCCGTTATGCACATACGTTATTATGTGCATAACGGGGACAACGGGAAAGAAACTTTATGACGTTCCGATGTCCCCTTATTCTGGTACCCAGAATAAAAAGCCTGTGGGCCCTGTGTGGGTGTGTGTGGCCTGTGGGGTTCCCAGAGGCGGCTTAATTAACTCTGACACCAGAGGTGGCCACACCTCACACGAAAGAAGAAGAAGATTCTGGTACTATGATCCCTTGGGAAAATTCAATACTTTTCAGGAAGGCAAAGGCGCAGACAAAAGCAAGTCGTGTAATAACGGTCGTATATATTTTTTACATTACGTAGAAGAACTGCGTTAAAAGAAAGAAAGAAAACTAGTTTATTTGGCCGATACAGATACACACAATGTACAAATAAAAGGGATTTTAATTTTAAAACAATTACATAGTATGCTCCGCAGCTGCGCCAAATAGGTCCAATTCAGCAAAATGCCGGACAACTAGGAGTAGCCAGAAGCATAAAAAATATATAAGTATGCAATTAAAAAAAAATTAAAAAGCAAATGAAAAAATAAGAAAAAATCTGAAATATGTTATGCTTATAACCCATAATTATAAAATATAACATAAAGACCACTCCTAGTCTTACTCCGCTCACATTTTTACTCCACTGCGTTAACTGTGTAGTTTATTCCTAAATATGTTGGCGACAGCTTCCAGTATTTTACCTGGAGCGACTGCCTACCTGACCTCTACAACCCATTTACTGTGCGATGCAGTTCATTGGTAAGTCTTGCTGCACTTGTCACCACCGAATCTTGCGAGCGCTGTATTAAATGACATTCCGTCACCGATAAAAAAAAAATTGTTTCAATCTTTGGCTGACAACGTGAAATTTAGGCAGCATATTATTTATTATGTGTGATGTGTTGTTCAATAAAGTATAATCTGTTCTATTGTTATTATAATCATCGTCAGCCTTTTAATGTTACCACTGCTGGGACAAAGGCTTCCGCTGTATGAGAGGGAATGTCAATTTATCTAGACCTCTGGAGTGGTTCATATCATCGATGGACTGCAATCGAATGGCACCTTAGGGCTCAATTATTAGTGAAGTACGGTACGAGTCGCACGTCAAAATATGTTTTGGTTAAGCTCAGAATCAAGTTCTGTAATTGAGTAAACAGCCCTTTTTACTCAAAAGCAGAACCGGATTATTTGGGTTTCATCGTGACCGTGACAATGTATTTTCAAGGTCAACAAGGTTTGAGCAGACAAAACAAATTTGAATCTAAGGCATTGACCTTACTAAGTTCGACGCTTGGTTATTCCGAAAGGGTCATTTTTTACACCAGTTTACATTGAGCGCGTGATTGAAGCATTATCACCACTATTATTAGCACTATCACCAGAATCACCAGTAGGAGGGTTTCCTACATGACCTACATCGCAACGAAACTGCAATCATCGCAGTAAAGAACTTGCGCGATAACGTACGTCGCAATGGTAAAGTTTCGCGGTTACGTACATCGCAGGAATGAACTTCGCAACAATGATTTACATTCGTCTAGAAGGTAAGTAAACCCGATTTCCATTTACAAATGTTGGTGTTAAAGCAGAGAGATCACTGGAACTTATACATTCTGACTTGTGTGGTCCCATGGAGAATAAGTCACAAGGAGGTATGAAATACTTCATAACCTTCACAGATGATTTTACAAAAACTACCTACGTATCTTGATTGCAGATCGCAATAAGGCCGCCTGTTGTATGTTTGTTTTTGTTATTAGATGTCTTATTGAATTATTTTTATCTTGGTGTACAATAAAGTATATATAAATAACTAAATATATTTTCTTAAAGATAAAAAAATATGTGTTGGACATCTTTCAGGATTTTAAATCAAAAGTTGAGAATGAATTTGGCAAGATTAAAAGGATACGGACTGATAACGGAACCGAATACTGCAATCACAATTTTGAATCAATTGAAATGTATTTTTTTATCTCGTCATGGTATTGCACAACAGAAATCTACCCCATACACCCCGTAGCACAATGAAGAAAGAAAGAAAATACATTTATTTAGCACAGACTAGTAGACACAATATAGGTACTAGATCATCATCATCTGCATAGCCTTTTCCCAACTATTTTGGGGTCGGCTTCCAGTCTTACCGGATTCAGCTAAGTACCAGTGTTTTACATGGAGTGACTGCCAATCTGACCTCCACAACCCAGTATCCCTTGGCAAGACTGGTGTTAGATCTCAAGCTTCTGACTACCCGTAACGACTGTAATAAACGAAAGTAATTTAAATCAGCTGAAATACAAATAAAAATAAATAAAAAGTTTAAAGTCTGACGTAAGAAGTTAGCAGGAAAGTGTGCCTCAAGGCTGCGCCAAAAAGGCCCATTTCAGCAAAAATGCCAGACAAATAGTGCCTGACGCTGGTTTTCATCTGGACCTGATGTGTGAGGTGACGGATGAAAATCAGTTTTACGTGTGTATGTATATGTCACGTCGAGGTACCTATGAATTATAGGACCACCATCATCAATTCCAATTCTAGAGGCAATTCCTTCATTCTTTATAGGAACGGGTAAACTTCAATAACACACATCACTGGATTGAAACTCGAAAGTATTAATTTGACTTAGTTACAGGCACTTTGAGTTTTCATTCAAACTTGAAGTTTAAACCACATGGTGTGGCTCGCTAGGTCGCAATCCCTTGTCGATCTCTAAAGAAGACCTAGCAAGAAACTCTAGGATACTCTTTTAAATCTTTTTATAGTTTACACAATCACTTTAAGACAATTGGCGTTACATGTTTATTAGGTTTTCAAACATCTAACCAATCAGATTTATTAAACAGTTATTATTTTACACACACCATACGCGCGATGCGCGTTGTAAGTTGGCGGGACTTCCATATTGTTTTTGTTTAGACACTAATTACTTGGATAGTTGAATAAAGCTAACAAACAATACTAAAATGCTGCTCAGTTAATTATTTTAACATTAAACAATCCCAATACTCAGAAATACAAAGTTGTTCGTAGATTATTACTAAAATAATCACCTCAACTCAAAACTATCCAAGTTTCCGGTGATCTGAATATCTTACAAATCAGAAGGTTTCTCATTATTACATAGCTGTGTAAAATAATCTTATTACTTTATAGTATTTAATCAATTACTCAAATTTGTTTAGTTCTCGTATTAAATTATTAAATCTAGTTATTGGTCATTAAAATTATAACATCCGCCATCGTTGACAACTTTTCATAATAAGAATAACATTAGGTCATAATCAAACATATTTACTTCTTCAAATGTGCAATAGTTAAATTGAGAACAAATCTACAAGTCCTACAATAAGTGCTCCCGTTTTATTTAAACTTCTCGTATTAATTAAACATTGAAAATTAGCTTATCAATTGATCTTCATTCAAGCAAATCAATAACTAATTCCACAACAAGCCAATAGATGGCGCTGAACCCAAAAGCCAACTTAAATAGACATTTAATAGTTCTAGCAAAATCTCAGAGATGACAGGATTATAGAGTTTGTGTTAATTGACAATTAAAATTATTAATTTGGATAACGAATTAGCAAATCGTCGCCTTCGCGGCGACATATACTTAAATAAAATAAATTTATGTCCGTTATAAATTGTGAGGAATATGGAAATATTTACATAAATAGTGTGAAAATTAGTAGATAGTTAATTGCAAAAATAAAAAATACAAATTATATGGCTAGATAAATATGTCATATAATTGAGGCATTTAGTGCGAACATATCTAGCTTCCATATCTGCCATAAGCGTCGTCAAAAAACTTGTAATGTGTGAATTAATTTAATCGGTGGTGGCAAGTTATTGGTGGAAGCTGCATAACGAAAGCAGACTCTTAAAGCGGCTGTACCCTGATACTGAGTCGAGACTTGTGAGCATTGTCTTCTACTGCATATTATCTACTCGCGACCCAACTAAGCTTGTCATAAAGGTATTACGGCTTTTAATAATTTACCACACCGAACAGAGGTAGGCCAAGTGAAGAAGGTGGTAGATGGAAGTTCAGGTTTGAGCCAGGTCTCAGAAATCAGAACTGCGTGAATTTTATTGTTGAAATAAGTGTCGTATAATTCGCTATGGTGACTTAGAATGCTTTGGTCATTAATATGGCAAACGTTAAACAGCCGGCCAGGATTTGGGCTGAACCTTTGACGCAATAGATCGCCTTAGGTATCCATAAGAGAGCTAAAACAAACATCGAAAGAAGAGGCAGTTGATTAGTTGGCAGAATAAAAGGATTCGCTATCTGATAAAGTCATCTTTAATAATGATCCAGCCTTTGTTGTACCCCCAGCTATGCTCTAAGTCGAGGTTCGACCCCAATGGGTGGTCGCTTAGGTTAAATTTTGTCGTGAGTGTCCATGGAACTAATATTAGGGATGGGACACAGCCTTCGATACAAAAACTTTTATGGACTTTATCGATCGTGTGAGTAATTTATTACGTAAGAGAAAAAAACTCGCCCAGTTATTTTTATTATGCATAAGTAAAAGAATAATTGCTGTAAAGGTTAACTGAAAAATATTTTCAGTCATATTGCAAGCTATAAATTAGCGGATAGCGTGCTAGTAAATTTGTAGCGCGTTACTCTCAGATTAGTGAGCTTTAAATATGGGGAAAGGATAACAAGTTATCCTTAAAAATAGTATATTAAAGCAAGTATTTCCTCGCTCAAGTACACAAGTGCAAGGTGCACGGTTCGGGTTAGTCGTTTCTTATGGAGAAGAACCGGCAAGAAACTACATGGTTACTCTTGGCTGAGCTGGAGTCTCAATAGTTCGCAATGTGAACCAAAATCTAATGAGCTGTTATATTGCATTTTGGCTCTAACCTAGTAAGGTGGGTATTACACTATCCTATATAGGATCACAGTTCTATGAGTCATATTTATATGAAAGTTTATTATAGACATATGAATCATATCTTCTTTGAAGAAAGATTTTTGACGTTATATATTTTGGATAGGATCCTATATTTGATCCTATATATATAATAGTGTAATACCACACTAAGTCAAATGGCAGTTGTATTCTTCGTGAGCTATATCTACCTACTGAAGGAAAAATACACAATATCACAATAATAGTACATTATGGTACAAGTGTGCAATGTTGGTGATTACCGCTGAGGCGCCATTGAGACCCGAGCCGTAGGTGAGGGTCTTAAGAGAGCCGAGGACGGTAATCATCAATACACACGTGTATCATACGACGTTTTTCAACACACTTATGAAGAAAATAATACTAAAAATTCATTTTCAACAGTAAAAACGAGTTATGAATTTTTTTTCACAATGGCGGGCAAAATTAATCAGTTTTCCTATGCGCGCGCATTTAACAATGGCGATCGGCCATAAACTAAAAGAATGAGGTTTCTTTTCTTTTTGGCTTTTCGTGGATAGTGTTTTAGCCACATACAAAATAAGGAATTTCATTTTTTCTTAATTACAGAGCAAATAAAATTTATATTTGAAAGTTTTATTTGTTAAGCACGTACAAGTTGAAATTATCTATTTAAATACGAAGTTGCATGAAATGAGCAAGCAATAGGTACATTGATTTATTTGTACTATTGAGCACGATCTTTTTTGTATCGAAACTTTTTTAAGAATAAAACATCTCAACCAATAAATAAAAAAAAATAACTCTATAACTCACTTGTAAATAATAGCAATGAAAAAGTCACAGTTTGATAACAGGTATCACTATGTGCCTAATTGCGGTGAAATTAGAGCCACTTTATGAGCAAGTGTGTTGAAAAATTATATTTATACCATTGCCACTATAAAAAGCTTATTTTATTCATTGAAAACAGTGAATAAAAAGCACTTTTAATCACTGTTTTCGTGTTTGAATTTAGAACACACTAATATGTATTCGACGTCTATCTCAATGCTATACAACCTCCTTGCGCATAAAATACTCGATACAAACTCCTTGTGCAAAGAATATTCGACTTTCAAACTCCTTCATCGATTTAATTTTCAGTCTGTCACGTTAATCGATTATAATTTAATTGATATTCGATTTACTTCGTAACCTTAACTTAATTTTTGGATTGCTCATTTTCCAGATTGTGAATTAAGCTGATTTTGAATTAGAAAAATATAACCCTTTTTTAAAACCATATCTCAACTTATTACATTCAGGCACAGAAATCCCCGTCTCCTTTGCTCAACTTTATTATTTTATCGAATTATAAAAAAATCTTTCTTTTTTTTTAAAAAAAAACGTACAAACTACATGTAAATAAATGCTACATGTAAATTACATGTAAATTGATATAAACAGCATAAACTGAACTGCCGTCGTGTTTTTATAGCTAGAGCGTTGGACTTTCATTCCGGAGGTCTCGTGGGATCGATTTCCACGGAAAGGTACAAATTGTGAAAGACTACTTTCGTGATGTAGCTGGCACAAAAGATATCACCCGATGTTCATTGGCAGTAATTTTTTTAATGAATGAAATACTTTGGTTCTGCTTTTAGATAATTTTAATATTGTGTCTTAATTTATTTACCCATTTAGTCGAGAAAATGATGCAACCGCGCCTTCGCCAGAATTGATTAACATTCGGGCCCGATTTATGGCATTTTCCATCACTCTTGGATATTATCTTTGAGGGCTTCAAGAGTCTGAAGCTTGTTGACATACACCCGTGACTTGAAAAACCCACTGGAAGACACCTGGAACAGATAATCAGGCGATCTTACCGGCCAGAGCAAGTCCGGATAATGCAGCCCTCAGAATTTCAGTTGTGCCTCGTGCAGTATGCGCCGTTGCTCTATGCTGCTGTGCGTGGGAACCACGTGTTCTCCAGTGCCAGTTATTTTATTTTATTGTTTATAGGCTCTCGTTTGAAAACTATCGCACCTGATGGTAAGACATATTTGTTCCTTTTAAGGATAGAGAAAGACGATAATCATGGCTCTGGAACCTCGTCGACCATAGTAGTCATTTGGCGGCCCGATGACGCTTCCAGCGTGAATAACACACATTATTTTTGCCTGGGGTTATGCTAATGCATTCAAAATCAAAATCAAATATTTTTATTTTACATAGACCTACATGGGCACTTATAAAACGTCGACAAAAGGTGCACGGTTCGGGTTAGTCGTTTCCTATGGAGAAGAACCGGCAAGAAACTCCATGGTTACTCTTTTTTTTTTTTGTGTTTACAATATTTCCATGTTACAGCATTAGTACTTGGATATGGGGGGACAACGTAGGCCCGACAATAAGTCGTACGAAATTGAAAAAAAACAAACAAAAAAAATAATGTACAAAATAAAAAGTTAACAAATGTTAACAATCATCTAGAAATCTAGAAAGCCTACAATGTTCACACATTCACAATCGGTAAAAGAATCTATACAAAGGTAAAAAACACAACACTAAATTTAACATGTGGCACAAATACTGTAATCAGTGCTGTAACTATTCTTAGCAAAGGGCTATAATGATGATTGAAAAATATTGTAAAAAGTCAATTTAAAAGAGAAAAAAATGAGATTGAGAATAGTTAGAGATATCCATATATTTGTGCCGTTTATGAGTTACCAGGGAAGCCGCATGCACAGAGGGTGTCAAAGCCAAATTTTTTATCTTCAACGTAGTCCTTGATTTTATAATATGCTTTTTTAGTAAGGACACGTTTGATGTAGTTTTTGAACTTTCCATCGGTCAGTTCTATAACTGACTTAGGCAATTTGTAATAAAAGCGTATACTGTTTATAAGAAAAGACTTGCTAGTTTTCGTTAATCTGAATTTGGGTATTACAATTTCGTGCTTACTGCGTGTATTTAAATTATGGAAGTCACTTCTAGTTTTGAAAAGCCCTCGATTTTTGCGGACATACAAAATACAATCCAAAATATAAAGTGAAGGTAGAGTATATCGATCTCTTAAAATTTTTCTCTGAGGGACTTGCGAGGACTCATTTTATAGATCGCGCGGATTGCCCTCTTTTGTAAGATAAAAATTGAGTCAACGTCTGCTGCTGATCCCCACAGCAGAATGCCATAAGACATAATACTGTGGAAATAAGCATAGTATACTAGTCTAGCTGTGGCTACATCGGTTAACTGCCTTATCTTCCTTACTGCATAGGCAGCCGAACTTAACCTGCCCGAGAGAGTTCTAATGTGCACGCCCCACTGCAATTTTGAATCGATAGTAATCCCCAAGAATACAGTTTCCGTTATTATTTCAAGATTTTTGCCGTCAAGATTTAGATTTAGGTCACGTTGAGGTACATTTGGTAAAGAGAACTTTAGACATTTTGTTTTTTTCGCATTTAGTAAAAGATTGTTAGCTGCGAACCATTCCGAGAGAACAATTAGACTTTCATTGACATGTAAGACATCCGTATCTTTCCTATCTATTTTAAAAATTAGCGAAGTATCATCAGCAAATAGAATTATATCCGATAATTTGGCCATCATAAAAGGGAGATCATTAATGTAAACAAGAAAAAGGAAAGGGCCAAGAATTGCACCTTAGGGCATGCCCATTTTGACTAGAGACCCGGAGGACGTCGCCCCATTAACATTTACTTTTTGCTGTCTGTTAAATAGGAAAGCACAAGATCAGCATTAGCAGCATGCATTAGCATATCCCCAGTGGTTTTGTGGCACACAAACCCACTAAAACTCCACGGTGTCCTCCCGTGCCGCTTATAGCGGGGATACGGGCACGTGTTAGCACTCATCCATGAAAAACAACACACCATGCAGTAACTTTGAGCGGATATAATGACTCTTCCTGGATTAGAATAATACAAGTGCACTGCAGTGTCGTTGCAGAATCATGTATAGTGAACAAACGGACATGCGAGAGATCGTCTGCAGTGTGTCGTGTGTTAAAAATCGTGACCGCAAATCGTGTTGTGCGGTGCCTCGTAAACAACCTACCTAAGAAGACTCGCTATGAGGTCTGACTCGCCAATGATACCATACAGTAACTTCTCCCCAAACCTCCTTCCTATCCTTAGATAGTTTTTGCCATTAGTTACACTGTAACACAAGCAAAAAGTCATCTGTAGACTGTAAAATCAGGTCAATGGTTCTTTGGAGCGACAACATCGCCTAAATATACAGTTCTGTGAGAAACAAACGACGGACCTACAGATAGACGAATGTGTAAAGGTCACGTTGCCAGCTTTTAGAAACCGAACCCTAAAATATAGGTATTGATACCTAACTGATGAACAATAAACGTATAATATGTAAAAAGGGCTTATTAATGCTGTGTTCTACGTTTCACATTGAAACTATGAGTTCAGAATTTTTAAATGTTATTAATGACTTGCTAAAATTAAGTGAGCATACCATAAAACATTATTTTTAGTTAGTTTTTTTTAAACGTCAGTTATATTATAAATCTACCTGAAATAAGATAAGCATAGAATTATTGACAAGAATATCTTAAATCTGTTGTTTTTGTAGGTGTCATGATTTACTTGCTCAGTTCTGTTTGACATTCTAAATGTATGAGTACATAAGTTCAATCGTGTCGGTAATATTACTTCTGATGTTTTGTGCTCTGACTGCTCTAAACCTCGTTTAAAATTTTAAATCCCGTCGTTGTTTACAAATGTAGTAAACTAATTTGTAAACGAAATGTTTGTCCAATAATGTTTTCTATAACAAACTTAAAAAAAGCGAACTAAAAAACATAAAGAAGAAGAAAATCATGCTGTGCAGTCGGCACAGCATAATTTTCTTCTTGTTTACGTCTTTTTAGTTCGCTTTTTAAGCAGTCGGGTTTTTTGATGTTTTTAATTAACTTTTTTTATTTATAACTAAATAATAACTTCTTTTTCGGAAGTTGGTGTTCCTGTTTTCTTTTCTTCGTTTTCTTGACACCGAATTCCGAAAAAGAAGTAATTTTCTAATTTTAAGTTTTTTTATTTGGAATTTGGTTGTATGTTTTTATAAAAAAGTTTGTTATTTTTAGTTTAAAAGGACGCAGTAGAGTGACTTCACTTTAAAACATAAAAAATATGTGACAAAATGACAGACAGCATTAGGCAGGTGGAATCACTCTCAAGGGTAAAATTCGTGAGGTCGTTACAAGTTCGCACCCATCGATCAAAAACGCCAAGGGCCTTAGATCAAGGATTGCTAAGTCAATTTTAATTTATGCTTATGTTTGATATTTCCAGTGGCATACCACTGGAAACGATTGGAGCGGTGAATAGATGTTTGCAAGATCATTATTTTAATACTTTCTCACACTACACTTTTTTCGTTTTCGATTGATCATTATCATCATATCAGCCGAAAGACGTCCACTCCTGGGCATAGGCCTCCCCAAGCGTCACCATGTCGTCGATTCCCATTTGTTGGTTATTAATGAATTTGCTATTTAGCAGTTTAATAGCCAATTCTGTCACATTCCTGGGCACAGGCCTTAGGAACTCCAGAGAGATGATCTAGACGCAAGCCCCGAGGACTGTTTCGAGTAGGCTTCGGAGAATAAGTCTTACTTTTATAAAAATAGAGGAAAGTCAAAGTCAAAGTCAAAGCACTTTATTTCAAGTAGGCCAGTTACAGGCACTTTTGAATTGTCAAAAGACAAAATAAAATATTACAAAATTATGGTGCTACAGTCCCAGTCACAAGACATAATAACTGTGAAAGTACCGTAGATGCCCATTCCAAGGCGTAGATCTCTATGGAGAAGAACGGGCAAGAAACTCCATGGACACTCTTTTTCAATTAGGTAATTATTAGAAATCATTTGTTACATCATTCATGTTGAGATTACACATTATGTGAGAACGATGTAGAAAGTTAAAAGTGTCCATAGTAAATATAAAAAGACAATTCAGAAATAAAATTAGAATCAATTAAAATAAACCATGGCAGCTAAGAGATGACCAGTCCCAACCGACAGCGCCCGTTCACGAACATGACACATGTATCAGCACCATTCAGCTCAAGGTTTATAGGGAAGATTTATACAAACAGAAGATGAACATTTAACAAATTATGAATACTAAATTAAAAGAATAGTAAACGTGTCTTATAAAATCACTGCCAAACCTAAATTCTATTACTTGTTTACATCATCTTCTTTCATATTTTTCTACTTCGGATATCCTCATTTTAGTTCAACCTGGGCTTCAATAGATTGTGACCAAAACAAAATTAACGGAATAGATGCAAAATGATAATAAAACACTTATTTCTCTTCAAAATTATTGTTTCATTTGGCTTTATAATAATATAAGTAGCGTCCTCTTCCATTTACATTTTATTACGAGTATTTACATTTTTCTAACAAACGTGTTTTAACGACAAATCGTTAAAAAACAGAACATAATATTACACCGGGTTTTACATAAGCAAACATAATTAATGGGCCCTGTGCCACTCTTCATAGAGCTTGTGTAACAATTATAAATATGTTACTATGTATATTAGCGACATCTGGTGTCCTTGAGACAAACCCAATATTGATCAGATATATCCCTGGTTGATTGTT
The DNA here is from genome assembly GCA_948252205.1 of Orthosia incerta. Lineage (NCBI taxonomy): Eukaryota > Metazoa > Arthropoda > Insecta > Lepidoptera > Noctuidae > Orthosia > Orthosia incerta. The sequence continues at coordinate 25,073,888 of OX411756.1, read as the reverse complement.
TGTTCACTTAGGTACTAGATGGCGCTGACATATATGGCATTGATAAACGTATCAATAAAATATATCCTATTTGTGTGAAATAATTTAATTCAATAAACACACAAATTCAACAAACAAAATAATAAATTATTAAATTCTTTTCAAATTAGTTACATAAAGGATACTTTAGAAAATGCGTCTATGGTTTAAAATTAAACGTTCAAGGTCTGTGGTTGACTTGACATGACTGTCAATTCTTTTTCAAGGGTGCACTTGAGGTCACTGGCACCTGTGAACTTTATAACCTAAGAAACCGATAGATAAATATTCTTGATGATGGGAAGGACAAGGCTGGCTAGCGTCAAAATGAAAGGAACAATCATCCAGTAGGCGCTGTGAGTATTAGTTTGAATTTGTCTGAATTTCCATATTCGTAACACATGTGCATTTGATTTTATCATGCAATTTTCTTTTCCTTGGCAGGGCTCCAAATGTCTCCTTAGGAGTATTTTAATTATTATAAATAATGGTCAACTAGAACAAATAGCTACAGCATGGTTTCGAACACTCCTGATGATATAATGTACAAAAGTTTGAAGACAACTACACAGGATAACGGTACTGTTTGAGAAATCATATCTCCAGTATTAGGAATTGATGGTAAAATGAATTCCTTCTGAAAGTGAGTTGTTTATACCTATATTTTGGAACATCTACAAATTGTGATAACGGACTGTATGCTCGAAGAATTAAATTAGTTGACCAAACTGTGTGACTTTTACTTTAATCGTCTTCATGTGAAATCATCCCTGCTATAGTCTCATGCAGAATACCTACCCCTGAGCACGCTGGTGAGTAAGGGTGAAAATTTTACCTTACAATTGGCATGACCCAAAAATATCATACCCCGGGCACAGATAATATAATACTAGCATACAGATGCCTCATCCCATACAAAGAAACCGTGCCGACGTAACTAGCGTTTTTCATCTGATTAATCTTGTTATTTTTGTAAGTACATCGATCGCGTTCGATCCCGTTTCACGGCAATAGATGGTGTCAGCAGCGACTTGCAAGTAAAAGGGATTACTAGGTTCGTGAATATTTTTTTCTTTAAATACAGTGAAGGTTCGTTTTATAGTATTTTTTTGCGTTTTTACTGTTTTTTTGCAACAAAATGTGTTACAATGCAAATTTTAACAATCGAGTGGAATGCCCCAGAAATTTAAAAATGCACCATCTACTGGCATCAATTTTAAATGATCCGTTGAAATAATCTTTGAAATGTGAATTAAGAGCTCTCCTAAGTACAAAATTATGGAATATTGGATATTCCATAATTTTGTACTTAGGAGAGTTGATTAAACAAGAACATACAATTCTTATGTTCAATTCCTGAAAATGTTAATTTACACACAATTCTATTGAATTGTGTGTACATGTCGCGCCATCTAGTACAATTTATTTGAACCAAATTTTCTTTGTTAGCAATGAGACCCCGTGCCCCGGGGAACTGAGTGTTAAAAGATAAAGATAAAGATATATTTATTTGATAACGGTGTGTTCACACCGTTCATTTTTCACAGCTTGACACAACACGGCCCTGACCCCTCTCAGTATATGGAATCATGACTAAGGAAAAGCCTGTCCACAAACACCCACAAATGCTAGGCCAGCTTTATATAAAATATATATACAGGCTCCGCCCAAGAAACAAAATACCAACCGACAGAGCTTCTAGAAAGTCGGACACGTACCTGTTGGAGGAAAGAACATCCCGTCGGGTAGATGGGTTGGCTCAATGTCAACCCCACGCCACGTAGTTCGTGAAGGATTTATTGATGTTTTTTTTTTTTGTATTTTATAAAATAAGACAGAAATTAAATAAAGGACATAATAAATAATACTATGTTTTTATGTGAATCTCCTTTATTTTGAAAGACCGTATTTTAAGCACCTGATTTTTATTTTTAATATACCTACTTCCCCTTAACCCGCAACACCCCTCTATAGCCATACAGTGCTGCCTAAATATGCTGATGTTGGTTAGCGCATGACAATTTTGTATCAATAACATGAACAATTATTGTTAAATGGGTATCTTGCACGCTTACTTGTGGAATCGATGTCAATAACTACAGAAAACTAACTTCATTGTGGTCACATAGATGGCGCGCACGCGGCGCGCGTAGTATATCCTCCTGCCCATAGATGTCGCTTTTTATACACTACTAGAGGTGAGGATTTTCAGTTGATTTTTGTACAACGCCCATGACGGCAAAATCCGACATTAGGGACGGGACATATGCCAAGATTTACCGATACAAAAATAAACTTAAATCAAAATGTTTCTCTTTATACTGACTAATTAATTATAAAACGACTACAACAATCAATCATCAATCAATACATATAATAAATCTGTAGAAAAGTATTTTTTATACATCGAAAATATTTCCAAAAAAAATAGCCAGGTTGTTAAAGGATAACCAACAGAACCTACTTCCGCCATTTTTGGTTTTTGTCTGTTTATCTGTTTGTCTGTTTATTTGTGCACGCATCACGTGAAATGTACGAAACCAATATTAATATCTTTTAAACATAAAAATCGTGCGTAAATTGAAGAATTACTTAGTTTTTGTTTCATCGCAATCGGTTCACTCTATCAAAAGTTAGATGAATTTAAAGTGTTCAAGAAGTAAAATTATCACAACCGCAATCCAGATACTCGGACAGTTGAACTCGATATTCGATAGATGGCGTTGTGCATTTAAAGCCATTTTCTGAATGGCGGTGTTAAGATTCTCCGCAAAAGAATGATGACTATAGTTTAGCTGTATAGACATTATCTATACAGCTAAACATGTGTACTTTAAAAACAAATTGTAACAACACTGTAAACCATGTTTAAGGCAAATAAAGACTTATCTTATCTATCTTATCTATAAAAAAAAACTGGCCAAGTGCGAGACGGACTCGCGCTCGAAGGGTTACGCACCATTATCGCAAAAACGGCACAAAAATCACGTTTGTTGTATGGGAGCCCCACTTAAATATAATTTTTATTCTGTTTTTAGTATTTGTTGTTATAGCGGCAATAGAAATACATCATCTGTGAAAAATTCAACTGTCTAGCTATCACGGTTCATGAGATACAGCCTGGTGACAGACGGACAGACAGACAGACAGACGGATCGTGAAGTCTCAGTAATAGGGTCCCGTTTTTACCCTTTGGGTACGGAACCCTAAAAACAAAAATGGTAGGTAGGTAAGTAGGGAAGGTAGGAAGATAAGTAGGGTAGGGTTGGCAGACAGAAGACGGGAGCGAAGCCGCGGGCACAGCTAGTTGTTAATAAAACAGTGTTTTACAAATACTTGTGAGTATTTCATTTAATTCCTTTGAAATAAAGTAAATTTACTTGTGAAATGACAACAACTGAGCTGATGGTTCCCATCCCTAGCCTACATGTTCCGAAACTTACTTTGTAAGTACGCCCTGCGCCACGGTTGGATAAAGATGACCACTTCGTACGTCATAAACGAGTGCCGACTTCTGGAATACTCCATCAATGTTGTGTATTTTATTTTTATTTTTAAAGACTTTTTGTTTGTAAATATTTGATGTAACCAGTGAATAAAACTATATTGTGATTTCAGACTGTTGTATTATTTATTATACTCAAGTTGCTATTATAAATAAGTACTGTTCGAGCGCTTTCGACGATCTACGGCTGGCGGCGCAGGCGACGGTTGGAGGCAGCGGGAGGCGAGGCGCGCGGGACGCGGGGCCTAGCTTGGGCCCCGCTACTTGAGCTACTTCACTAGTCACTACCGATACCGAGCTCCGACGAGGACACACGCGCGTTTCACTTATTTTATCGTCACCTATTTTATAGTACCTACATTACATCAGTTTATACAGTCCACTGATATTTAATTTAAAGTGTCCTAGAAAGGTCCCTAAGAACTTTACTTTCCATTACGAAAAACACTTTAAATACAGTGTAAAAATTTTTCGCTTTGATACCTACGGTAAAAAACGTTGACTGAAGTAGTTAGAGAAACACGGGCGTAGACAAAAATAGAAGGAACAAAACCATAAATCAGGAGTTATGTTTTTGCTTCTTTGATACTTATTTATACTGGTATTTCTTATTAGGGATCATGTTAAATAAAACAATTATGAAATATTTAATCAGTTTTTATTTACATAAAACGAAATATCGACATCGAAAAATTCAGGTATTGCACTTCCTTATTTGTTGTAGGTATTTATTTTTAGATTTACTGTGCCGGGCGATGGGGGCACGACAATTGATATGAAGTCGGGCGGTTAAAAGGTTAATTAAAAGGCACGTGAAAGACTCTCACCTGATGGTAAATAATGATGTGGTCATCTATGGACAACGCTTGCTTATTTCCAGTCCCACCAGTCACAACTACTACTTTTTTAGTTAAATAGACGAGATTATACATAGCTAACAGGTACGGAATTCCACATCATAGCTATACGCACAAGTTAGATCTACTTGTAAAACGCAACCCTTTGACCCGAAGGAGGAACATGTCGTACGGAAACATAGAGTGCGAATATGTACGGTCACGGGGTCTCATTGCTAACAAAGAAAATTTGGTTCAAATAAATCGTACTAGATGGCGCGACATGTACACACATTTTCTGGAATTGAACATAAAAATTGTATGTTCTTGTTTAATCAACTCTCCTAACTACAAAACTATGGAATATTGGGCTCTTAATTCACATTTCAAAGATTATTTCAACGGATCAATTAAAATTGATGCCAGTAGATGGCGCATTTTTAATTTTCCGAGGCATTCCACTCGATCGTTAAAATTTGCATTGCAACACATTTTGGTGCAAAAAAACTGTAAAAACGTGCAAAAAATACTATAACGAAACTTCACTGTATTTAAAGAAAACAATATTCACGTACCTAGTAAGTTTTAATTGCAAGTCGCTGCTAATACCATCTATTGCCGTGAAACGGGATCGAACGCGATCGATGTACTTACAAAAATAACAAGATTAATCAGATGAAAAACGCTAGTTACGTCGGCACGGTTTCTTTGTATGGGATGAGGCATCTGTATGCTAGTATTATATTATCTGTGGTACAGTTAAAGGGGTAGATGAAGATAAAAAAAACGATGGAGGTTTTGTTTATAAAAAAAGTTAACTCAAAGAATCAAAAAACCTGACTACTTAAGAAGCGAATAAAAAAGACTTAAACAAGAAGATAATCATGCTGTGCAGTCAGAGGATACATATTCGCGAGCTGGCTGACCAAAACTAGATTTATTAGGTACTACATTTAAAAATATAGGAAGAAAAAAATATTGGGTCCTCAAAATATGGCTCCCAAACGCCATTTTTCTATTTGCTAATTTTAATGTAGCCAGTGACACTCACAAGATTAAGACGAGTCGATTGACGTAAGAAGCATCAAAATCGGCTTACGCGTTTCATATCTAGAACGCCACATAGGAACAAATTACATTCATAGACTGATAAACAGGTAAAACATATAAAACCCTCCTTCAGTAGTCAGGTGAAAAGATTCTTTGGCTTGAAATGTGGTAGCTATTGAGATGATAGATAGAGATGTATCGGAGAAGAGTGCACACCGTACCGACGCCTAATAAATTGAGAAAAAGCAGGAGGGTGATGGTTGGTATGTGGATTTTACAGTTCTTAGCAAACAAGAACAAACTCACCACAATCAGTTTGCTAAGAGTGTCGGTAAAGGCGCGAAAGGAATCGTCTACAATAATATCCGTGAAGAAGAATTTAAACAAAATACTCCTCAGTGATCTCAGTAAAGATATTCCGACTAAGCGAAATTCTGTCAGTCATCATCATCTGCCTAGCCTTTTCTCAACTTTATTGGGGTCGGCTTCCAGTCTTACCGGATTCAGCTAAGTACCAGCGAAATTCTGCTTTATTCTTTATTGTACAACAAGACATTACATTAAAACAAGTTGATAACAAAATGCATGTACAAAGGCGAGATTAACTCCAAATGGAATTTTCTTCCAGCAAACCTTTGAGTGATAGAGATCATAATAGAGGGCAGTAATCCAGTGTACAATATATATATCTATATAGTAAGATTAAACTAGTTACATAATAATACATAAAGACCTACCTACGTTTATAAAGACAAATACATATATATGTATATAATTTATTGCGTTGAAAGGAAATGCTTCTTAATTTTCCTCTTGAAGACATCGAGAGAAGGGCTATTTCGTAAGGAGTGTGGAAGAGAGTTCCAGAGATGCACTGCAGTAACAGAGAAGGAGCCATCGTAGCGGCTAGAAGTGTGACGCGGAGTACGAAGGAGAAGCGAAGTGGCCGTGCGACAATGTTTACCCCTCGGGACGAGGTACTCAAACCGTTCGCGAAGGTATTGAGGAGAAGTAGTATTGTGCAGGATAGTATAGAGAAGGGATAGGATATGGGTATCTCGCCGACGCCGAATCGGCAGCCACTTCAATCTGGTCCGAAACTCCGACACTTGGTCGTACTTTCGGAGGCCAAAATTAAAGCGGATGCACAAGTTCTGCAATCGTTCGAGTTTGTTTAGGAGTACCTCCGTTGCATCTAGAAAACAGACATCCGCATAGTCTATGAGCGGCAACATCCGCATAGTCTATGAGTGGCAAAATGCTAAGCATGCAAAATGTCAGTGATTGTCAAAAATTTAAAAAGTGTATGTGTGCATGTTAAAATTTATATTTATTACTAAAATGTCACATGGATGGGATGGAGGAGCTCGTGGCTTAATAATAACAGCCACACTAGTCGATCATCAAGGTAAAGCAACGCTTGACGAGGACGGTCCGTGGATGGGTGACCATTTCAACATACCGAGTTTCCTCCGTGCCTCGGCCGTTGGTCCCGGCTGCGATTTGAAGATCTTTGACAGTCGTTACGAGTAGTCAGAAGCTTGAGATCTGACACCAGTCTTGCCAAGAGATATCGTGTTACCCGGTGGTGGAGGTCAGATAGGCAGTCGATCCATGTAAAACACTAGTACTCAGCTAAATCCAGTAAGACTGGAAGCCGACCCCAATATAGTTGGGAAAAGGCTAGGCAGATTGATTGATTTGAAAATGTCACATGGTTAATTCTCGTAATTTTAACAATCTCAATCTGACGAATGTCATTACTGCTAACGTACGTGCGGCGCTAACGTACTTTGTGCTACTGTATAGAGTCGCAGCCATACTTTTTCAAAAAAAAATCTACAGCGTATATACATTTTTTTTTCTACTTAAGTTAACATTACTTCCATCACACATTATAGTCAAATAAGTAGAATTTTCGTGTAAATGCTGTGTTGATTCTTTGGAAAAGTAGTTTGGTTAGTACAAAAACATAAAAAAAATCTGGTCCTTGATTTATTTAAGAATATATTTTTTTACACTATCTTTTCAAATTAGAATCAAATAAGAATAAAATAGAGTTTACTTAATTTTAGGTTATTTACATACCATCGCCTCTAACTTAGGCGTACAACTATTTTCTTTATAATATGTTGATTTAAAAAGTCAGTTTTTCTTTTCTGTGCACTCGAATTTGGGTGAACCCATGAGCGTGCATAGACACGACAGTTTGTCGTGTGAGGACATTAAGTTTCTCGTTCCTGGTATTAAAAATATTTACAATAATCAAAATTACAACGACAACGCCGATTTCTGAATTAAGAATTTAAAGTTAAATAAAAAAGTATCCCAACGAACTGAGAACCTTCTCCTTTTTTGAAGTCGGTTCAAAATAGGCATTTGGCAGGTTCAGTCTTCACGATTAGCTTAATCTACGCTTAAAGCTCTAAAAGAACCAGGCATCCCCACATATTCTTCATTAAAATTGTTTGCTTGTCTGCATGATTCAATAGTCTTTGCCTGATACATCTCATCAAAGTATGCCACGAAGTCTTTGGAAGTCACCCTCTCTCGCAATTGGTCTGCAAACAATCAAAATATATGCTTTAAAAGTTGTACAAAACAATAGCACGACAAAAACACATTATTTTTATTAACTGGTTGACTTTTTTCAGCAGCAGTCTACTATTGGGTTTCAGGAACAGGCATTTCCATTTTCCAAGACAAGGAAAATGCCCGCCATTATGGCAATGATGACAGTTAATTTTAGACAATATTGGTGTTATTATATTCTACTAGTATTTAACTATCCTGTATTGTCCTCTAAGACCTCATTTTAAGGGTTCCCGAAGGGTCCAAACGGAACCCTATTGCAGCCTGTCACTCACGTATCCGTATGTGTGTCACAAAATGTCAATGTCCCATTGATCTATGAACTTGAAATTTTGTGATAGTATTTATTATTAAGTCCGACACGCACTTGGCCGGCTTTTTCTTATTCTCATGCTAATGCTGGGCAATCCTTTCGTTAGAAGTCAAGCCCGACTTTCAATCTTAGTCTTAGTCTGCTGCGTAACTAACTACTCGTTAGTTATTTACCGACTATAGAACTTGATCACTTTTTAGTGATAGTGTACCAAAACTAATATTAATAATATTATTTTTTATTAAATTATTGCTATTTTCAGATTATTGAATGGTTATTGTTGAATTAGTATTATTGAATTCTTATTATTAAATTGTTATTGTTGAAATATTATTATTTAATTATGATTTTTGTTTATGTTAATTTATCGGGCATGTAATTAATTAATTTGGTTTATTAAGAATTATTATTGTATTGTTTTTAATGTTGTTTTGTGTGTGTCGATATTTTTAACTTATGATTTTTTGATTAAGTATTTTAAATTAGCCAGAATGTAATTTAATTGATTTGGTTGATTGAGCATTCCTTTGTGTTGTTTTAAAGTTGGTGTGTGCGACTCGTAAATTATTTGTGTGTTATTTGTCTATTATAAATGTAATAATTATATAGCATTGACTCTTTGCACGTGTTGGGTTACACTGTTAGTACGAGTGGAGTAATTGTATTGAAATAAATAAATAAATAAATGAAAAGAGAAAAATAAAACTTTTTCCCAAAAAATAAACCGACTTCCAAAGTAAAACACTAAAAAGTCCAGAAATAACTTTCATTTCGGAATTGGGAGTCGCAAAACGATAAAAACGAGAGGGACCAAAGACACAAACTGCCAAAAAGAAAGTAATTTTTGGACCTGTTAGAGTTTTGCTTTGGAAGTTGGTATTTTTTTTGTGAAAAAATTTTTTTGTGTAACAAGTACGAATACGACTTTTGGTAAGTCTTGAAGTAACTTAAACCTCTATTAAAACTACTAGTATTGCAGTTCATCAGCGAAACCGATTGTCAAAAAGTTTGGGATTGACCATTATAACATTTTTGTAGGGTAATTTCAAAAATTTTTGACTTTTCGAAAATCGTAATCGATGCAGATGAATTGAATTTGTGTAGGTCTAGGGTAGTTCTAATAAAATGATGGTAACGAAAGCAGAATACATACCATTCAATGTCTGCAAGGGCACTTCCTTGCCTCCATACTCTTCAGGCAGTATTTCTTGCGGCACAAACTCATATAAGGTTTCCAAAGTTTTGTGCAGATGTATTCTTCCCGCTAGTTTTGAGCTCAGAACTTGTTTCAGGAACCCAACAAGTAGGTCTACCATTTTAGATTCTGTTATTAAATGAATCTGCTTTATTCTCACGCCGTAGCCTTCCTGAAAAAATGTAAAAGGATATCACATTGGAGTGTACGTAACGGGGCACTGAGGAAATTTTTTTTTGCCAAAAATAAATATTTTCGCAAATCGTTTATTGTCTCGAACCTATCGTATATAGCACCTAAACATAAGACTCAAAGCGTTTTGGTGTTTTATGTCTCCGACCAGCCGTTTGTCATAGAACTAATGTAGTAGAATTCCTTTAACAAATACGTTTGGGACTTAGATTTTTTTTGACCTCGACTTCACGTAGTCTTTTGGCTGCTACCCCTAGAGTGTACGAGTATATAACAGCTAACTAGGGAGAGCAAGCCCCGCCCGCTGTAACAGAGCATAGGTGCCCGTGTGAACAGTAACGGCTGAGGCTGGTCGCCACCGAGGTGAGCGATTAATTACAATTCCTTTACCAAATCCTTTGTTACGTAAGGGCTCACTTCCCGCAGCGCCGGAGTATATGCAGAAGCAGGTCGCTTGACCATGACCTCCAAGGTATCATGACCACCAGGATCACATGACTTTGACCTCAAAGTATCTTGTCCTTGATACTCAGGTTACTAACTATGAATATTGACCTGTTACTGCTTGTGTGGATCGTGGATCTTGATTTTCGGAAATTTGACCTAGACATCAAGGTCAATGATCCTGAGTTCCAGGTCCAGGTCAATGTCCTTGAGGTGTCCAATTGTGTTCCTTCACCCTACTATTCACACATCCCACCAGGTCCCAAAGGCTTGTTTAGGCGATGGTTTTGGTGAAATTTTCTAAGTGCATAATCGGCCAGTGGAAACGAAACGGGAAATAACATACATAAGTTAAGTCACCAAGAATCTCTTAGGGAACTATTTAAAAATATTATTATGACAGTTTCTTGCCAATTCATTCATTAAAATAGTATGTATGCAAGGAAAAACATACATCACTTTAGTAAAGTCAACGATAGACACAATTGCAATACTAGAAATAAAGATAAGTTAGATCAAACACCTTATAGATTAGCTAAAGTGCACTCATCTTTCATGGGATTCTGTGTTAAATTCCATAACAAAATACGTTGTGATATATGAAAACTATATGAAAGAAAATTTAAAACTTTTGCTATAAGCACACTTTGTAAACAAGCTTAATTATTACAAATTAGATGATTACAATCAAGATAAAAATCCTTGGAAACATGCTGGTCATGCTCCATCTTTAGTGTAGACAAAATCAAATATGTTAATTTATATACCTATTTGTATGTAAGTATTCCTTTTTTTTTGTTTAAGAAATTGACCCAAACACTGTTCCGTTGTTGTTGAATTTAATTTACCTATGTTTGCAATATTTGTAAGTATGTGAGAATCATGATCCTATATTTTTATCAAATGAATGAATATACCTGTTAATGCTTTTAACACTTTATACTTATATACGTAGTACAGTATGTAGTGCTATTTTATGTGCATCGTCGTCACATATATGAATTTATTAATGAATTTACTTATTTTAATATTGTAATCCACTAATTTTTTTGAGAGTGTAAGTATGGGGTTTCTTATCCGTTCTTCTCCATAACAAGCTACTTTTCCGTTGACGTACAAAGTGCCGCTTAATGGCCAAGTTGAAATAAATATTTTTGACTTTGTCATCTTATGGAAACCTGATTGACTCAGAAATTGCAACTTAGCTCAGCAATCGCGTCACCGTATTTACCAACAAATTTCATTGATTACTGTATTTTTGAAATGGAACTTCTTAGGCGGCAATTCGATAATAACTGTACGACAATCTTACAATTAAATTTCAAGAGCGCGTGACGGGTCACGTTTAGACACATTTCATGACTTAAAAGAGAAGAAATAATTTATATGTAGGTATACAACTCCTTCCTAGTCCCACACTAAAAATTCTTTTTTTATTTATTTTAAAATGACTTTAAAAACAAGAGGTTATTGAAGAAACTTTTCAATCATGTGTACATTGCATGCTTTATTTTTTTAATAATTGTTACTTTACTCACCGTCATTAACGTGAGAATCTGTCTAAGTTCCATAGGAGTGCATTTGGAAACAAAGTTCATTATGTTGACGATCCTGAAGTCCAGAGCTATAACGAGGCCATTGTTGTAATCATTAATTCTTATGTATTCGCTTATCTGAAAAAAGTAAGATAAAGTAGTATTTAATAATATGCAATAAATAAAAATAAATTTGCACTCAGGCAGAGGACGCAGTCTTTTCATTCGTGGTTCTTGATAATAAGTTTACTAACCCACCCAAACTAATAGTTAGCATTACAAATTTTTGTTTTCGAAATTTGCAATAGCCTGCCCTGCCCTGCATTGGATACACTTATGTAGTGCATTCAGATATATTCCATTGATGCCTCATTCCATTTAGAGTGTATCACGGAGCCCCTGCAAGTGGGCTTTATCCCCTCGTAACATTTTCAAAGGTCTCGGACCACAGATCTCGAGATATTCATGTCAAAGATATCAATATAACAATAAACAATCAACTAGCACCGAGGTTACTACCGAATAGCAGTCCTGTTTTAATGAGGTTTTAGAAGCACCATTATAGATAAGATATCAATAAATTGAAAATAAAAACAAGCAACTGGGAGAATTCAAGTAACAACAGCTGATTACAGGTTCAATGACTCTAGTAGTATAGTTGAGATTGCATGAGTTTTATTTTTATTTTATTTGATCTAAATTATAATTTGATGGGCCATTTCTAAGTATTTTTTTTGATCTTGTATAGACCTATTTAATTTGTCACCAAAGTCTGTACTTGTTTCCTTTGTTCATGGGACGTAAACCTAATTAGTGATACATGGGTGAACTATCGGTGCGACTACGGGGAATGCAAGCATGATGTTACACGTACATTATGTAGTTTAGTATTGTTACTAAGGTAACGTAAAGAATAGGTATCTATTAACAATATCCTCTTTTTGGACTCCACCCCAGTTTATTTAAAATTTTGAATTTTATTACACTTACCACAGTAATATATCTGTAGAAATTGAACATGTCCGAAGATTGGTAATCGTTTGATTTCACGCTAAATAGTGCCACCCTGTAGTGTTCCTTTGTCATCTTGGGCAGAAGACCGAAGCTTCTGAAAATGTTAATAGATTTGGGTAAAAATTGGCCAAATAATAATTTAAGAAAAGGTGTTTTAAGTAACCTACCAAACCATAGTATCAAAATTATTCCTTTTGTAGATATTTTTTTCTCTTCCTATACGAGACGCCCCAAAGCGGCCCACGACTAACCTATACAAATGTGTATTTATTTATTCGTTTAATCTCGCTCTGGAAAGCCTTTCAAATCAAATCAAATCGCAAAATAAAGCCTGTATCTAGCCTGTAAGGATATTTGCATGGTTGGAGTGAATAAATAAACATTTTTATTGTTATACAGACATAATTATGTTAGGTAAACTACAGTTATATTATGTCCTGCCTTATAGGCATAGGTACAATAATTATGTCAACATGCAGTATAAAAATCATAGGTATCACTTAAAGCAAATCTTAAAAAATAATAATTAGTTTGACAGATTGTAGTAGGTACTAAATATTAAGAAAATCTTGGATCGTGTAGTAAGCTTTATCAATTAAAAAATTACGCAATATATATTTGAATAGTGGGAGTTTCTTGGTGTTTAAAATGTCCACAGGTATCCTATTGTAAATTTTTGATGACATTCCGAAAATATTTTTACAGAAGAGCAGTTTTATGTGGTATACTAGATATTTTAAGTATATATCTCTTTGATCTTAGTTCACCGAATGAATTTTTATTTACTTGAACAAATACCGCAACTTCATAGATATAAGCTGATGGAAATGTCAAAATATTAAACTTTTAAAAATATTGTTCGCATGATTCAGAAACAAAGATACCGTAGCCATTGCGCAAACGCATCTTTTTTCACTTTAAACACTGATTAGGTATTTATTTATGGCGTTGCCCCAGAATATAATTGCTTTAGAGTCGATGATACGTAGGCATGATAGGCAGTTAATAGACCTGATTGATCGACAACTTTAGATAATTGCAGTAATTACACCAATAAAACCCTACGCTACGCTAAAAATTGCTAACAAATTAACCGCGCACTTAACATGGTTAAACATTTCCGTACACATCCAACGTAGCAGTGGATAATCGACTTTATCTGATTCCACCCAATGTTGAATATGGTAGATATCTACCATGGTAGATATCTACCATGGCATGGTGGTGTTGGTATGGTAGATATGGTGGTAATTTTTAATGGTACTGTCATCCCCATCAGCCCTAGTGTAAGAGATCTCGGTCTACATCTTGATTCGACGCTAAGCTGGCAAAGTCAGGTTTCTAGTGTCAGTCAAAGGGTCAGTGGGACTTTGCGATGCCTGTATCGTCTGAGAAACTTTCTACCTGTAAAAACGAAGACCATGCTTGTGCAGACTTTAATTTTCCCTTTGATCGACTATGGTGACGTGTGCTACTTTGACCTAAACGCGGTATTCCTGGATAAGCTGGATAGGCTCTTAAACAACTGCATCCGGTTCATATTCAACCTCCGGAAATATGACCATGTGTCGAGCTGCAGAACTGAACTCAAATGGATGCCCATTCGGCAGAGAAGAAATTTTCGCGCTTTGACTGCGCTTTTCTCTCTACTCAACTCTCATACACCTCCTTCTTATCTCATTCCTCACTTTCAATACCTATGTACTTCATACGCTAGGGATCTGCGTTCATCTAACAATCTTCTCTTGCTCTGTCCTTCTCATACTTCTGATTTTGTTCATTCATCCTTTCACATTCAATCCATTCTTCTCTGGAATGCGCTTCCTCTCGATATCAGGACGGCCACCAGTCAGTATGCATTTAAGCGGAAGTTGCGGCATTATTTTCTAAACGAATAGCAGAGTCGTCTCAATACGCGCCTTTCTATTAATTTATATATATATATATATATATTTTTATTTATTATAGTACCTATTTATGTATGTTTATTTTAACTATATACTCATTTTGTGTTTATTATTTCATTTTTTTTATGCACCTGCCATGCTATCTCTTCACCGCCCATGGTTGACTGGTAGAGAATGCCTCAGGCATTAAGTCCGCCTATGTACTTTTATGTTGCATGAAGTTTTAATAAATAAATAAATAAATATCTTCCTTTGTGGTCATCCCTTCTTGCCTTGACCCATCTGCAGTATTTTTTCCTAGTTGACATGACATAACCCCCCGCGTAACCTGCCTGCACTCCAACGGCCTCTGAATATAAAGGTAAGAAGTAAGAAAAATACTTACACGTAATTATCTAAACTATCAAACTGTTTCCTGCTCACTGAGACAGGATATAACTCAGGCATCAAAGTCTTGAAGGTGCACAGTTTGTCAATCCTCTGTTTGGCTCGTTCCACCATCCCTTTTGCGTTAATGAGTGTCCTCTCAAGGTAGTCTCGAGCTGGGAAAGGAAAATTAGATTATTAAACACTTGTTCGCTACGATGGGAAGAAGCCAGACGGTATGACCATAATGCCTTGGAAGTTGGATGGGCCTTTGATATGGGATGCAACATGTGTCGACACCCTTGCACTATCCTAACTTCTTATCACGGTGGGCTGTACTGGGGCGGCTGCTGCTGGTGCAGAAAATCTCAAACGGCGCAAATGCAAACGCATCTTACGCCACATCTCCGATGAAGTTACAGTGCCATCAATCGAAGTGCAGAACTCTTGCCAACCATTTTTCTTGGCTTTTTGAGTTTCCTGTTTAGCTTTTAACGTTATATTCTCCAGCACAGCCAAGTTCGCCGGCGTCGGGTTGTGTCTGAATTATTTTACACTCACCTTGATATTTGCTTAATTACAAGAATAGTATCCAAGACTACTACCACCAAAACCAACGAGACACATAATCTGCCTATTAATATTTTTTATTTTATGCATGTACTTCCGTCAATGCATGCCATTTGCAAAATCAATTAAACCTATCATATCACAAAAGATATCCCAATCATACAGAAGATACTCCGTCGATCACACCCTGAGTACCTTTCTTAAGCACTCATGAGGCGACCGCAAGCGCACATTATCCGCATCGCCGTAAGATAAATTCTGCAACCAGCTTTGTTTTCAGCGCAAACTTGGTCAACGTGTAAATGTCAATTAACCGATGAACTTTATTATAAAGACTAGCGCTTAGGACTAAATAATGGCGGCTAGCGAATGCGGAACGACATTGGACGATGTCACAGATCAGACGACCTCGACGTCTTGAAAGAATGTTTGAGTCTAGAGGTAGGGTGGAGTGACGGCGTAAGACTACACTCAAAATGAAGTGTTATCGCACAGAGAGGACTTGGGTCTCAGAGTATAGCAGGGCGGTTGGATAATCTCTACGCTCAAAATGCATTACTTTTAGAATCGCCTTTGTGCACGTTCAATTTGAATTAGAAGATTTTTATAAGTGCCTCCCCATACTGTTATACAGTAAGTGATTATTGATGTACATAGACTCTGGTAGACCAATGACAAGGTTACAGAGCCAGCTGAATGTCTCATCCCTTTAAATATGTAGATGAGCTTCCATGTCCGTGTACATTATGCCTTGATGTGGGTGCGACAGGTTAGATTTTTATCAATGTACACCCCTAGATATTTGATACTCGAAACTAAGGAGAGTGTAAGACAACTACAGCTGGTATCATGCTTTGAACAGGAATGGACTTTTACTGAACTAGACTCGGTAGGTAAAGGAATGAAATTAAGCAAGGAAAAACGTAAGAGTTTGGTCTTTTCAATATTGAGAGTTAAGCGATTTGCTGAAATCCACTCCATCACAAGGCGGAAAGCATGTTCCAGTCTTTGCTTGGCCTTGTCCCAGTTAACATCATACACAATAAGCGCTCTTTCATCAGCGTAGGTGTATCACAGTTGTTGAGGATAGACAATTTGCACAAATCATTTATGTATATTAGAAACAAGGAAGGTCCTAATAAACTTCCTTGTGGCGCCCCAAAACATATACAATCATCTTCGTTGACAAAGGAATTGTTCTTTACACGCTGAGTTCTTCCAGACAAGTAATCTGTGAACATTTTTAACGCAAGGCCACGTATTCCAAAGTTTTCAAACTTTAGAAGCAGTGTGGGGACAGAAACTGAGTCAAATGCTTTATTTAAGTCCAAAAAGACACCATAGCATTATTGCTTTGTATCCAAATAAGCAACAACGCTGTTTATAAGATTTTGGACAGCGTCATCTGTGCAGATGCCCTGTCTAAATCCGTACTGATTATTGCCAAGTATTTTAAATTTGGAGAAATAATATGGAGATAAGGATTTATTTAATATATTTTCAAGGATTTTAGACAAGGAACTCAAAACAGTAATCGGCCTGTAGTTGGTCACATTGCTTCTGTCCCCACTCTTGTAGATTAGATGGACTACGGCTTTTTTTTAAATACTCTAAGAAAAACACCGGTATCAATTGCACGGTTACATATGTGTTATGGGAGGAGTGAGTATAGGGCTGGAATACTTAAGTATTTTTGCTGGTATGTCATCATGGTCAGTGGCATAGTCTGCTCGCAAACTACAAATTATCTCATACACCTGCGATTCGTCGACCGGCGTGATAGCGAGGGAATTTGGCTGAGTCGGCTGAGTTTTATTATTTAATGGATTACTGGGAGGGTTAATATTTGAGGCTAGGTTTTCACCCACGATCACAAAGAACCTATTTATTTGTTTGACAGACGATGCTGTAGCAGATGTAGCTTTGATGTTATTTTTAGCCTTTAACTATTCGTTTCTGCCGTGTGTGTGCTTCAGTTTCTTCAATAGGTTATTCAGAAAGTTGCGGTAACGTGTATAGATTTTTTTAATATATCATTATCGGGTGACGAGGTCGATTTTAGGTGAAGGTTATCGCGGTTTTGGAAACAGCGGACGAGACCCGCTGTCATCCATGGTTTGAGTACTCGGGTTCTGTTAGATACTTTTACAGTTACAGAATGCCTAGAGGAAAAGACATGGCCAGAATTTGTATAGAGCTGTTCCCTAACAAAAAATATTCATGTACATTGACATACAGTACGTCGTATTAAAACTTAGAGGTATGGCTTTACAATAGTTTAAGTTTTATGATCAGCAAAGAAGTGAGAGACTATAAAAAAGATAACATCGTGATAAGATCAACGCAAGACTGCACCACAGACTAGATTGCACCAGTGCAGTGCGTGCGCATAGAAACATCAAAATGACTAAGATGTTCGGATACACGGTAGATGCTTTCAGAATTATGACTTGACGCTTGGCAGCTCAAAAATTGGAGTCTGCGATAATCTTAAAACCTTAACTTTTATTTTAGAGGTATACCTTAGCAATACGTTCTTGCAGTTGTCGTTGTTTTATATTTTAATCTGACCTTCAGGCGTACTTCAGAAACAGTGTTTGTCATATGCGTGTATCCAGACGCAAACGCATTGCATAGTAACCGCACATATACAATTAACACACATATTTTTTTTGGAATTTTTGTCCCTTTATTCGCATAATATTAGATTCTCAAAATATTAGATTCGCTAAATATTATATTCTCAAAATAGCCAAAGTACAATCAAGCACTCAAAATAAATAAAGTCAAGACCTTGTTTTGCCTTTTTTTAATTATTTTAAAATATTTACACAAAAAGGAATGTAAAAGGCATAATATTAATTCGCATAATGTTACTAGCCCTAATGACAATTGGCATAATAGCATTAAGGCATAAAAATGAATAGGAATAACGGAAACAAATTTGAGTTATTTTTACGTATCTTATGTTGAATTTTCATGCAAATGATTTATTACATATAATATTATGTAACTGTCATGCATTACAACTTATTAATTAATTAAGTAATAGTCGTGCATCTGACAAAAACTACTTTTTGACAAGGTAGGCGTGTTTTTTAATACTTTTTTTATATTTGTGCTGTATATTTTTAGCAATTGCTTTAAATATGCAAGTATCGAAGTAAATTCATTTTTTTACCTGATAAAAATACCTGTCTCCCAGGGTATCAAGAACCTAGCTGACAGAAAGGAGCGAGCGCAGTATAGCGCGAGCGACGACATTTTTGACAGAAAACGACAGACAATTAAAAATGCGAGCGAAGCGAGCGCGAGCGCGACGAGCGCAGCGAGGAGCCAGAAAAAACAAGCCATATAATCATATTCTTTAATTATTTCTTTCAATGATTAAAGAAATAATATCGAAAATAATATTATGCGTAAATATAATTAGGATAAACAAAAGTATGCCATGTTATATTATGTCTAAAGATTTTATGCAAATGGAAGGGAACCGATTTTATGTGATTACTCATAACCGACTCATGATAAGTTGACCGGATATTTTTATCGAACGAATCACATAAAGTTCATTAAGTATAAATATAAAATGCACTTCTCGAGTCAAATGTACAAATTCAGCTATTTTGAGAACATAATATTTAGCGAATCTAATATTTTGAGAATCTAATATTTTGAGAATCTAATATTATGCGAATAAAGGTTTTTGTCGCCTTTTCTAGGCAAATGTAATCTTTGCGGTTAATTTTTATTTACTTGACAAGTAATTTTCACATATTCATAATTACATTCAGTCCATTTATGTATTCTGATTAATTCGGAGGGCAAAATCTGGCCATGTCCTTTGTTTAATTATATCAACAAGCAAAATGGCCGCCCGGTTCGGATCAGAGGCTCATTTAATACAGGGCTGAAGTCAATGCCGTCTAGTTCGCTTTTGATGGCTAAATAGTTCAGACGGTAAGTGAAGATATTTCGACTTTTTACAGTATTTTTGTAATTTTTAAGACACAAGATGATAGGTAGATGATCAGTTATAGAGGTGTCGAGAATAATCACATAAGCGATATTTTTAGTTTTTAGTAGGATATGGTCTAGACAATTACCTGATCTAGTGGGGAGCACATGAGCCGGGAGTAGTACAAGTGAGGGTTAGGTAGGCATGCGAGTGACGGTCATGATTATTCGGGTTGATATCGATGTTCATGTCACCGACTAATGTTATGTTTTTAAACTGTTTTAAAGATGGAATTAAGGTTTCTAACCTATTGTAGAAATTTTCGGGATCTGAGGAAGATGGGGAGCGTTAAACACAAATTATAGCAGTATTGCCCATATAACATACCAAACAATTGGCATCTTGAAAAGATGATTCGGCGTTAGAGCATTGTAAGGAGCTCTTTGTATAAATCACAAAACCGTAATTTTGTGTAGAATTATTTTGACTGACGCGACACGAATAACCTTGAAGAGTAGGAAGTAACCCAGTAACCTTTAATCAACACTCCGCGAAAACAATGACATCATAGTCTATTTTAGTCGTAGTTTAGCATCGTAATAAATTGATTAAAGTTTTTATGAATGCTTCTGATTTTATTTAATGAACGTTCTGGAGAGCATATGTGAAAATTAGCTATAGTGATGTTATTAATGTCTGTATTCATATTATTTAGATCCACACTCAGTAACCTTCACAAGTCAAAGATTTGACTTGTGAAGGTTAAAAATGGAGTCACTGCTTTCATTTGTTTTGTATTATTTCTTCATATCAATAAAATTGTTCCGATAACTCGTACTTTGTTTTTTCTATATATTAATAAATAAGATTGATAATTCTTTACTACACTGGTTCTTTAGATATGTATATAAATAACAGTATGAAATTTCATGAAAATCATAAATTTTCCTAACCGAACGTACTTTCGGGATAAAAAGTCCTGTGTCCTTTTCCAAGTTCCAATCTATCACTATCTAAATTCATTAAAATTAGTTCAGAGGTTTAGGAATGACAACGTAACAAACAAAGAAACAGAGTTACTTTCATATCTATTATATTTATATGAATTGCTTTTTGGGTCAAAATTACATTTATTTGAGGAGAAGGCACGTACATGTTCACAGTTTGAATTCAACGTCTTTATTCCTTGTGTTTGATTGTAAGTTTGATTTTCGTAGTTCCACTGTTGCTGCTAACGTGAGAGTCTGAGATACAATAATATTTTTATTAAAATGCTCATTAGATTGTTTATTAGATTTTTACCTACAGAGAGCTTTGTCTGATTTGGAGTCTAAAGTAGCAGGTGTATAAATTTGTTTTTTTTAGGACGTCTATAGAAATTGGTAAGTAGGTACTACTAAATATGCAATGTCATTGAAACAAAATAGGTATCTAAGTAATATATTAATTAAAATAACAAGTAAAAATTAAATATTGCCAAAACACCCGACAATATTTTTTTAATTCATACTTTTTAAACTGCATAATTTATCTAGTAGTAGACATGCTTCGATCAACAATTTATCGAACATTTAATCATCCATATCTTGCGAAAATACTTCGATAAAACCGGCCAAGTGCAAGTCGGACTCGAGGACGAAGGGTGTTGTACCATTATCGCAAAAAAACGGCAAAAATATCACGTTTGTTGTATGAGAGCCCCACTTATATATTTAGAACATATAAGCTGCTATTGTGAGTCAATCTTAAAAGATAGACATATGCTGGCGCGGACTTTTTTTTAGAACTTTTAAAGAAGAACAATTTTATCACACATTATATTTGCGTAACTTAAACCGTTTACGCAGCGCACGCAACAAAAGCTCTCAAAAGGGAATATTTTTGCCCATTTCTGCAACATTTTTCATTTATGCTCGGCTCCTATTGGTTGTAGCGTGATGTTATATAACCTATAACCTTCCTCAATAAATGGACTATCCAACACAAAAAGAATTTTTCAATTCCAACCAGTAGTTCCTTAGATTAGCGCGTTCAAACAAACAAACAAACTCTTCAGCTTTATAATATTAAGTATAGATATATAAGTATAGATAATAATAATATACGTATAGATTATAAGTATATGATATATAAATAAAAATATCGATTGGCTGATATTAAATTACACATTTTATAATTTTTTTGTTTATTAGTAAAAAATAAGTTAAGATCTAGTCTGGTAATTAGTTGATAAACAGAGATTTATAATGTATGAGGTCCTTCAAGTTATTAATTAGGGAATATAACATGGAATAAAACACACTGACCAGTATCCAAAACCCATACCATCTATAAACTGGTATTTTATAACGAACGGCCGCCCATTTACTCAGTTACTGTGTAACCTTTGATAAGACTGGTTATCATATTTTCGGGATTATTATTACCCGTGATGACTGTCAAATATTTACAAACTAAAGTCAGTACTAACAAATCCTATGTCTAAAAGGGGCATTTGAAATTAAAGAAAAAAGAACGTACAAAAATCCTTCTTGATGAAATGCTGCTGCTTCTTGACCCAAGCACTCAAAATATCCACGGCTTCGTCGATTCTGCCTGCCTTCTCCAAATTCACATCTTTCCTTACATATTCCAGGGTGTCTGGGTGGAATTCCAGAATCCTGTCTTTTAACACTGTTACCATTTTGACCACACGCTTTGTTGGGTATCGGCATTGGACTGAAGGAGATAAATATTGTTTGAAGGTTTTTATCTAAATGTAAATTCTTGTATAAAGAAGTCTTTACACTTGTTCGATTCCGTCGATCGGTTTGATCGATTTTTAGGGTTCCGTACCCGAAGGGTAAAAACGGGACACTATTACTAAGACTCCACGATCCGTCTGTCTGTCTGTCCGTCTGTCACCAGGCTGTATCTCATGAACGGTGATAGCTAGACCAATGAAATTTTCACAGATGATGTATTTCTATTGCCGCTATAACAACAAATACTGAAAACAGAATAAAATAAATATTTAAGTGGGGCTCCCATACAACAAACGTGATTTTTTTTGCCTTTTTTTTGCGATAATGGTACGGAACCCTTCGTGCGCAAGTCCGACTCGCACTTGGCCGGTTTTTTTTTGTGATTTGCCATCGACAAACTGCGAGATTTTGTTGTCTGTTGTTTTATATAAAAAACCCTAGTAGAATTATTTAATGTTTTATCATTTTTTGATAAATAAATTACAACAGCCTTATAAAAAGAACGTACCAAAACGGCTTTTATAACAAATTCGTGAGTAGCAAAGATACAAATTTTATAAATGGCCATCAATTCATGTGACCATAAAAAAAGTTCTTCCGAAGCTTACAAACATTTAGCTCAGTTTAACGTCTTGTCTTGAAGTCGGTCAGTCAGAAAGAATAAGCTAGTTATATGTTCAAAAGCGTAGATCTCTGTAGAGAACGTGAATAAAACTATACTCAACTTATTCGCATCGATGCAATCTGTCCATCGATCCGACTTCATCGAGTGTGTAAGGAATTTAATACAAAACATCTACTGCGTGTATTGTTTTTGTCTCTATTGTTTTACTTTTATTGTTTATGTCTCGGAATAAATTAGCAATTTATATTTTCTTCTATTTTTAACAAATATGATTGGAGAAGCTCGTGGCTAAATAATAACAGCCGCTGTAACACTTTTTTTTGGTAAAAAGAAGACTGGATAAAAAAAAATGTTACCTCGTTCATCGCTCAGTTTCACTGTATTCTATTCCATTTGTGACGCTCCCGTGTTCACAGCGTCACCGCTAGACAGTGGAGCTACACTTTGGTAGTGTCACGAAGGGTCGATCATTAAGGTTAAGCAACGCTTGACGAGGTCGGTCCGTGGATGGTCCATTTCAACATACGGACGGCAAGCACGACCTGTTGGTCTCGGCTGTCATTTAAAGATCTTTGACAGTCGTTACGGATAGTCAGAAGCTTGAGATCTGACACCAATCTTGCCAAAGGGTACCGTGTTACCTAGTTACTGGGTTGTGGAGGTCAGATAGGCAGTCGCTCCATGTAAAACACTGGTACTTAGCTGAATCCGGTAAGACTGGAAGCCGACCCCAATATAGTTAGCAAAAAAGGCTAGGCAGATGATGTACGGAACCCTAAAAATAAGAAAATTCTGAAATATGTTATGCTTATAACCCAAACTTACAAAATATAGCATAGAGACCAAACACTTTTTTTGATTTAAAATGCTCCTTGGATGTCCTCCGCCCTGGGGAGGGCGGGGGTCCCGATGTTCCATCTCATACCTAACAGTCTTGCCAAGGGGTACCGTGTTACCCAGTTACTGGATTGTGGAGGTCAGATATGCAGTCGCTCCATGTAAAACACTGGTACTTAGCTGAATCCGGTAAGACTGGGAACCGACCCCAATGTAGTTGGGGAAAGGCTAGGCAGACATATTTATTGCCTTTCGTAATTCTTCGCATCACTAATTTGCTATAAACTAAAGTATTCTATTCTAACATGTTATTCAGAGAACAATGGTATAGGCATGTTATTGATTATAAGAGAAAACGATTTTTGAAAAAAAATGAGGTCGAACATTACACTTTTGTGCATGAAGGTAAATAAATTAACATGCAATGCATTGGATACTTATTGGTTTCCTTACCAATAGGGTAAAAATGGGACCCTATTACTAAGACTCCGCGGTCCGTCTGTCTGTCTGTCCATCTGTCACCTGGCTGTATCTCATGAACCGTGATAGCTAGACAGTTGAAATTTTCATAGATGATGTAATTCTGTTGCCGCTACAGCAAAAAATACTAAAAATAAAATAAATATTTAAGCGGGATTCCCATACAACAATCGTTTTTTTAGATTTTTTTATGTTTATTGCGATAATGCTATGCTTCGTGCGCGAGTCCGACTCGCACTTCGCCGGTTTTTTTTTGATAATGGTACGGAACCCTTCGTGCGCGAGTCCGACTCGCATTTGGCTGGTTTTTATGCTAGAACTATGATCACGAATTAAGGGTACACTAGTCAACGGCACGAATTATTTTGTGCGCGGGGTTAAAATGCATTTTATATCAACCGACAACACCTGCGGAAGAGATAGATGCTGTGATGAGCAGTAGGAAGCTAGTTCGCGTACGAATACACACTTTTGCAAATTTGTAGCGAAATGGATAATGATTTAGGACGAAACCGAGCGCGCGTAATTTTATAAACAGACCTTTGGCAGTCTAGATATCATGAAAAAACGACTAAATCTATCTGTTCAAAATAAAATTATTTGCATTGTTGAACTACTAATCTATCCCTATATGGAGGCCATTTTGCAATTTTCCGTCTTCTTATGGTATTTATTCGCGCCCAAAAATGCGTTAAGATTAGTGTCGAAATGTGGAACTTTCGACGCTCATAACTTTCATAAAATATTTTATTTTTTTACTTGTTTTCTTCCATACAGGGCTAGATAATGATGAGACAAATTGATATCACTTTTTATTTTGAACGTACATTGTCAAACAGTGGAATAATCCCTAGACTACGTTTGTATAGAAGAATTTTCGACTAGTGTAACCTTAAGAAGAAGAGCAGTGGTGGCCCAGTGGTTACGGTCCCGACTTACGAGTTGTAGGTCGTGGGTTCAAACCCGAGCAGGCCCTTAACTTTGTGTAATTTGTTTCATCGCAACTGCTCTCAAAACGGTGAAGGAAAAATTCGTGAGGAAACCGGCATGTCCTAGAACCAAAAATTCAAAGACATGTGACATCTACCAATCCGCACTGGGCCCGCGTGGTGGATTAAAGCCCACTCCCTCTATGGGAGTTGACCATTAAAAGGCTGATGATGTGATGTGTGTGAAGTAACTATTTTGGGGCGCACGGTTGGCGCAGTGGTCGAGCGATTGACTGCTGCGCTGCGTGTCGCGGGTTCGATTCCCGCACGGAACAAATATTTGTATGATCTACAAATAGTTGTTCCGGCTCTGGGTGTTTGTGTATGTGAGTTTATATGTTTGTAAACGCACCCACGATACAGGAGAAATTCCTAGTGTGGGGCAACGTTTTTAAAAAAAGAAAAAAGAAAAAGATCCCTTGGGGAAATTAAATAATTTTCGCAAAGGCAAAGGCGTAGACAAAAGCAAGTCATGTAATAACAGTCATTTATAATGTTTACCTTATGGCCATTTTATTGAAGAATTGCATCAATGTCATTGACATAGTCAAAAAGAAAGAATGAAAGAAAACTAGTTTATTCGGCATACACAAATACATATAATTTCGTTACAAATAAAAGGGTTTTTTTTTATATCATAGTGTGCCCCGCGGCTGCGCCAAATAGCAAAATCCAATTCAGCAAAATACCAGACAACTAGGAGTAGCTAAAAGAAGATAAACTTTAAAATGCAAATGAAAAAAGGATATGAATAACAAATGAAAAACATAAGAAAAAATGCTGAAATATGTTATGCTTATAACTCATAATATTTGGCATCCTTAAATAGTATAAAACAAAGTCGCTTCCCGCTGTCTGTCCCTATATAGGTATGCTTAGACATGTTTTGGTTAAGCTCAGAATCAAGTTCTGTAATTGAGGAAAAACAGCCCTTTTTTGCTCAAACGCAGAACCGGATTATTTGGGCCTCACCGTGACCGTGACAATGTATTTTCAATGTCAACAAGATTTAAGACGATGACTAACGCCAACGACCTTGAAGGAACAAAACGCGCACTCGTTTCACACCCGCGCGACCCAAAATTTTGTAGTTTTTTGTACTTTCCTTATTATTCTATGACTTTAAATAAAAAAGCCTCAGATCAAAATGTACATAATTAAATTGTCTTTGAGATGGTGTCGATTTCATTAAAATACGCCTAGCGGTTTTGGTGTGATTGCCGTGTTTTTTTCTGTTTTAGACATAACTTTACAAATTAATTACACTATGTTATACGAATAAAACTCAAAATTTGCTTAGATCAAGTTATTAGGAAATAGTCAAATGTAACATATATTTTTTTCAAAAAATTACGATTAGCCATTTAGACGTGATTCTCATTTTAAAATCAGTTACTCAAGGGAATCGGCGCCTTAAGTAGTCAAACAACTTTGAATCTAGGGCATTGACCTTACTAAGTTCGACGCTTGCTTACAAAAAGTAATTTTTAGGGTTCCATACCCAAAGGGTAAAAACGGGACCCTATTACAAAGACTCTGCGATCCGTCTGTCTGTCCGTCTGTCTGTCTGGCTGTCTGTCCGTCTGTCACCAGGCTGTATCTCAAAACCGTGATAGATAGACAGTTGAAATTTTCACAGATGATGTATTTCTGTTGCCGCTTTATCACCAAATACTAAAAACAGAATAAAACAAATATTTAAGTGGGGCTGCCATATAACAAACGTGTATTTTTTGGCGTTTTTTGCGATAATGGTACGAAACCCTTCGTGCGCGAGTCTGACTCGCACTTGGTCAGTTTTGTTTATTTACAACAGTTTACCTTGAGCGCGTGATAGAAGCTTTTCTGAGAAATTTTCTACTGGTTTACTATTATGAAACTAAGAAGTAGTCAGAAAGACAAGACTTTATTAAAATACTTTTAAACTAGGCAACGTTAATTCATTGCTGTTTATTTTTTTATTATTTTTTTCTTAAAACTTTATGCACAAGTTCAAAGCTGTTAGAATAATGGAACGCAAACATTTTTAACCCCAGAGGGAAAAAGAGGGGTGTTATAAGTTTGACGTACACCTGTGTGTGTTTGTGTATCTGTCTGTGGCATCATAGCTCCTACGTACGCAAATATTTGTATGAATGATGTTTCCTTTACGAATCCGATGGGCGCCAACCGAGTGAATCGGAACTATTAACTAACTTGTGTACTTGAGCAAGGAGATACTCGCTCAAATATACTAGTTTTAAGGATAAATTGTTAGCCTATTCCCATATTTAAATCTCACTAATCTGACAGTAATACGCTATAAATTTAGTAGCACGCTATCCACTAGTTTATAGCTTGCAATACGACTGAAAATATTTTTCAGTTAACCTTTAAAGCAAACTTTCTATTACTTAAAAATGAATTACAATAAAAATAACTAGGTATTTTTTTCTCTTACTTATTAAATTATTCTCACGTATTTTTGTACCGAAGCCTGTGTCCCATCTCTAATATTAGTTCCATGGACTCTCACGTTAAGTCACGTTGCTATCAGCGCCAAAATGACGAAAATCAAATTTCTTCATTTTGTCATCGATAATATGAAGTACAGCGTACTTGTATATTAGAGGTCAGTGATAACTAGATAGATTTTTAGAATAAAAATAATAAACAAAAAACAAAATTTTTACTTGTCTATGGTGCATCTCGTCTGTCTGTATTCTAGATTATCTATGGGCACTACAAATACTAGATATAAATCTAATCCATGTTGAATTTTATTCCTTACTGTTGTACAACTGTATGTTGTTACAATTGTAGAGCTGGAGACCGACTGTATTTGGTTGTTTGTTGGGGTCTTGTTGTAGGAATGAAAATACTGTCTTGATTCGTATCTTGAATTTTATTCGTTACTGTTATTACAACTGTATGTTGTTACAATTGAAGAGCTGGAGACCTGTATTTGGTTATTTGTTGGGGTCTTGTTGTAAGAATGAAAATACTGTCTTGATTCGTATCGTCAATTTTATTTATTACTGTAATACTGTTATTACAACTGTAGAGCTGGAAATCGACTGTGTCTGCCCCCAAGCGGTCCGGCCTTTATACAAAAACCGCTAGGTGCGAACAATGGCGCCCCTCTCTCTCAATGGCGCTCCGGTATAGCGCCAGAGAGATGCCGTTTTCATCAAACTTATCTTACTTATATCTACACAAATTATACATTTCCTTAATCTACATACTTAACCTAGGCAACATATAAAGCTGTAAAAAGGTCAACACAAAATTATTATCTAACCTAGATTCCTCCCTACTTATGAGCTATGAAAACATGCATAATCTTATCTAATTATCTACCTTTTCTCTAGTTCTTATATATATTACAAGTGTAGGTAGTCTTACTTTTAAACTCACATGGCACCTACATCAATCCTATTTTAAACATCCACGTGGGATTTTTAGTAACACGAAAAAGAGAAAGCTTCGAGACAATGGTAATGGCATATCCTATTTTCTCACGCCGAGTCCAGGTAATTACATAATGTGTTTGGGATACAACTACTTGTTTACTTTGTGTACTTTACTCCTTGGTCGTGATTAAGCAGCATAGTCCGCCTCCTCTGAAGTGGAGACTTGGACGAATTGTGGCTGTTCTCCCGGGAATAGATGGTATCGCTCGTGTCGCAGACATTCAGACGTCCACTGGTGTCGTTCGACAGGCCTTCAATAGAATCTGCCCTTTGCTTGTGTCTTCGGAATCTGGTTGAAACCATTCCTTTCAACGCCCGGGGGCATGTTGGAGCGCCTGATCATCACAGCATGGCAGCAACTCACTTAAAGAGCAATTACCTCTAATTGGAATGCGCAAATGTATTTTTTTTTTTCATATTTCACTTGCTGTACTTAACCCGTGTAGTCAACACCTAATATAGTATTTTTTTCTTGCATAGAGTATTACTGCAGTTTTCATTCAGCAAATCTCAAAGCTGACCCTAAAGGTGCGAAGTCAGAAGTTATAACATAAAGATCAATTAAGATTACATAGGGTACGATTATGAATAATTGAGCAATAAAAAGGACATTGAAATAAATTGTTTTACAGTTAAATTGCATGTTGGGCCTTAGATCAAGGATTGCTAAGTCAACTTTAATACATGCTTATGTTTATGATATGTACTTGATACCTTGTTTCCATTGGCTTACGACTGGAAAAGATTGAAGCGGTGATTAGGTATTTGCAAGAGCATTATTTTAATACTTTCTTAAACTACACTTTTTTCGTTTCTGATTCATCATCATCATATCAGCCGACAGACGTCCACTGCTGGACATAGGCCTCCCCAAGCGTCGCCATGTCGTCGTTTCTGATTTAATGGTGACAAATTAATTTGCTTATTTAGTATTTTGTTTAATAGCCTATTCTGTCGCATTGCTGGGCACAGGCCTTCCTCATGTTTTTCGAGGCATTCCAGAGAGACGATCTAGATGCAAGCCCCGAGGACTGATTCGTGGCGGCGCCGGAGAGTGAGTGCTACTTTAATAAAAAGAGAGGATTATATATAAACATAGAAGATGATTTATAAAAATAGAGGATGGTTTATAAAAATAGAAGATCAATATTTAATATATTATAAATACTAAATTAAAGAATAGTAAAGTCTCTAAATAATATCTCTGAAAAACCTAAATTCTATTACTTGTTTACGACATCATCTTCTTTTGTCTTTTTTTACTTCGGACATCCTCGTTTTAGATCAATCTGGGCTTGAATAGATTGTATAATGTCAAAATTATAATAAAACACGTATTTCTCTTCAAAATTATTATTTTATTTGACTTCATAATAATATAAGTAGCGTCCTCTACCATTAACATTTTATTTACATGTTTCTACAAAAAAAATACATTACAACTTGGTACAAGACAACTGTAGACTAACTGTTGTCCTACCAAGCTGATATGGAACAATCCCACCGCACTATTCCCAAACCACTGCAACTCCTAAAAGCCAGAATCAACAGTGGCGACCACCAGAAAAGCGCCGAGGCAATGAAGTTCGACGAAGTCCCGGAGAATGAATTTAACTGTCTTGGATCGCGCAACGAAATTAATCAGATAATAATAACGGAGGAGTAGGAGAAAATACAAATGTCCACTTCCCCCCATACCAAGCAGGAGACAGAACAAACAAGGGCAATAGGCACAAAGGGTCGTTAACACAGGTCGACAACTGGGATAAGCCCAGTTGCCTAGCACCACGGATAAAAATTAACATTAATGGGTCCTAACATTGTGAGCTGTCATATTTGATTCCAATTATATGTATGGCAAAAACGCTTGAACGCACAAAAATTAGCAAGCTGATGTGTCGATCTGGCTTTAATTTTACCTGCACCTACGTCCATCAATAATATTAATTAATTATAAAAATAGGAAAAGGCACAATGCACACCCCATAAGCATCGCTTAATGAATCTAGAAGGAATTAACTATTGAATAACTTATACTAGACAATGATTGATCTAAATAGAGAACGGTCCACCAATGAAAGCTCTTCGAGAACCATAAGCACTATACACCGACCGCTTAATTGAGATCATTCGGGCTGGCTTTTACTTTGGCTAGAGTATAAGCATTGCCATACAACGTGGCAATGCTGCCATTCTTATGGGCACAATACCAGTGGACAACGCAACTGTGGAGGAGTTTTTTGACGCCCTATTTTAGTTTAGTTTATTTTAAGGCTGAGTTAGTAAGTAGTTTTTTATTGAAATGTGTTTGTATGTAGTTATAGTATTTGATAAACTGTACATAGGTATTTGTATATATGTAAATAAAGTTTTTTATTTTATTTATTATAACGTCATACAACATAAAAGTACATATGGACGGATTAGTGTTACCGCAGTTATAGTAACCTGTCAATTAATAGTTCGCTGATGGGTGTCAATGTCTCTCTTGCTACCTTAGGAACCGTCTCATTTAAGGGCCTACATCCGCTTTAGTGCCGTAAAACGGTAACTTTCTAAAGCATACTCCTAAGTAACGGCTAGGTTACAAGGTTTGAAAAAAAAAATATATTTATTATTGTTTAATGTACATTATTTTTGAAACATGGGTTTTTCGTATAACAAATAGTTTTGCTTTAAAAAAATAATTAACAACACTATATTTTTTCGCTTCATTTGGATACTCCTCCAAAACCACTAAAATATTTAAAAATATTTGTACACAGTAAATTTGATGGCTAGAATTTATTCGTAACTGAAATAGCATATGTGAATATGCGAATATTTTGCAACCAAAACTATCCAAATGGAGGTTCAATATTGATATTCTGGTTCCGAGCGGGCGCACGGCCGGTACTACGTTAACATTGGGGAATATATACACCTTAAGTGGTCGGCCTATAGTATTTCGACAAGCAGTATCGCCAAGAGACTGTCACTTTCATTTTCTTGGAGATAGCGAAAATGTTTCGGATTGATACAATTTGGATTTTTGTTGTAACAACCAAAGTTTCTTGTTGAATTATTGTTATTAGTAAAATAATAGCCAGAATATAGATCAAGGTTCTTCCCACACATCCGTAACATCAGTGTCAAGTCGCCAGTGTGACAAGTTTTAAAATTAAATTAGGCAAGCATATTTTTTTTTCTTAAAAACTAATCTACACTCAAAGCTCGGAAGGAACCAGGCATGCCAACATAATGCTCGTTGAATTTAACCGATTGTCTGCAAGATTCGTTGGTATTAGCTTTGTTCATCTCGTCCATATAGTTCAGAAACTCCTTGGAACTGATGGCTTCGATCCAGGCTTCTGGAATGGGAAAAAAAAAATTTAAACTTAAATATCCTGTCCGAGTTGGGATTGGTTCCCAGTCCTATTGGGTAGAGCTGAAAACCCGCACTCCATGATATGATTGATTTTTAATTTGGTATATTTTATTTTTAGATCTTTTAGTTTGGATTTGACTTCCAGGTTCCGCAGACTTATTGAGGTTCTCCATCAGGAATTACTTAGTGCCTAGGTCGAGGGTTAGATTGGTGCCTGATTCTCAGCCCCGATTACTTGGGACTTAAAATGTAAGTACCAAAATATTGTCGTTATGTGGCACAATGTTAGAACACAACTGTATCATTATCATTTTAGCCGATTGACGACTACCTCATGACATAGGCCGCTCCAAGCCACAACAACGGGTCCTTGCCTCTCGCATCCAGCGAATTCCTGTGGTTTTTATCAGAGTCTAGATGAAGTTATTCTAGAAAACATTCTATCATGAAAAGTCAAAAACTGGTATTGATTTATGCTATCAAAATTTCACTTGGTTGCTCACAAACATTTTGACAATCAAAAATTCCTTAGTCACCACTCTGGAGTCTGGAACTATTTGGCCTCATTGAACATCTTATATGTCCACTGCAACTGCCTCAACAGTTTGGCGATTCGAAACAAATGTTTTTTTAATAGCCTATATTCCTACCGCTGGGCAAAGGACTCCTCCAGGTCCTTCCACAAATTCTCCTCCTGCCCTCCTCAAAACCATTTTTGATCTTAATAAAGAAAAATTAACTTACTATTCATTTCCAACAGAGATTTCTCTTGACCACCGTAATCACTCGGTAACATCTCCTTAGGAATGTATTCTAACATTGTTTCATTTGTTTTATGCAGATGTATCCTATCAGCTAGCTTCGCACTGAAGACTTGCTTCAACAAAGTAATCAGAGTGTCCACCATCTTAGATGTTGAGATCACGTGTATGCCTTTGATTCTGCAGCCGTAGCCTTCCTATAAATTTGAAAGAGAATTAAAAAAACATACCTTCATTTCCCAAAACAACCTTGCAAAATTTATCAAAGCTTCATAGATAGGCTCGTAATAAGGTTGCAACCTTGAACAGGGGCGTGACCATAAGCTCTTAGAGGGACAGATGTGTCTGACTTGTATACATCTGTCACTTACTCGATATCAAATTGATACCGCTCTAAGAGCATATGGTCACCCCCCAGTTCTTCAAAAGGTTTACAGTTTGGCACTTAATAAGGTTGCAACCTTGCACAGTTCTAAACAGTTTTGTAGGTAGGCGCTAAAAGGTTGATAACAACGGAATTGATTCATCGTGTTCCCCGAACTAGTTTAAACTGTACCAATAAATATTACTACATGCTAGTGAAAAATGAAACAAAGGTCAGGGATGTGGTACTTAAAAGCGGCGTGCTTGTTGATATGACCAGGTTTTGTAAACGAACCGAAAGGATGTAAGAAACCTAGATAGGTGCATTTTGTAAATGTCTGCCTACCCCTATGTAATTATGTAGGGGTCAGCTGCCAGATCAGTATTTTACACGGAGAAACATCACTTGATAACACGATACTCCTTGGAAAAACTGGTTTATAGACTAAGACTTTTTCTTAGTCTATAAACCAGTTTTCAACAAAAGAAAAATATTTTAACACGCTTTTATTAGCTTGGTATGTATGTATCTATGTGTCAATGTAACGGAATCTTTGAACGTGATTTTCACCCCATTCAAAACGTGGGATTGATTTGAAACTTTACCCACTTATCAAAGTCCGATGACAATGCAGTAATTTAGCCAAAGTCAAAGTCAAATATATTTATTCAACTAGGCCAATAAATGGCACTTTTGAACGTCAAACAAAAATTAAAATTTACAAGTAATAAAAGCTGATTCTACCGTGCGTGCGCGTTTAAATAGTTTGTCTTGACTTTTTAGTTCAATTTACCATTAATGCGTGTTTTTTAGTTTTTTGAACTACAATTTATTAATATTTGTAAATCTTGAATTCACTGACAGATATTAAAAGAAATATGAAAACACAATAATTCCTTATTATGAAGGTACGGTGCTAAGAAAGGATTTTTATTTATTTATCCTATGACAAATTTCAAAAAGAGAGAAGGGAAAATGAGCCTGCCAGTTTTTGACGAAGTTTATCATTTTTGTAAATGGTTAATGTCATCGGGCACACAGCTAGTTACTATAGAAAATAGTACACTAAATACTCACAGTCATCAACGTTACGATTTGTCTCAGCTCCAAAGGGTTGACCTTTGTGACAAAGGATAAGACATTTATGTCACTGTAGTCCAGTACAATATGAAAACCGGTGCAGTATTCAACTCGCATGAAATATTCGGTGAGCTGGAAAAGAAAGATCATATTATAAGAAATTCACAGCATTTTCTCGAGGGAACATATTCGCAGGATAAAAAGTAGCCTCTCTGCTATTCCAGACTATAATCTATTTCTGTGCCAAATTTCATCCAGATTTGTTCAGCCGTTCAGCGTGATTGATTAACAAATAAACATCCATCCAAACTTGCACATTTATAATATAAGTAAGATGTAAGATGGTCATGTGCGATTCTTACATGAATTTTGAGCTCAATATCTGTGACGGTTGGGTTGATCAGTGACGGTTCGTTTCTTTCGAAGCTGCCGAACTAAAACCCCTGCACCCACCAACCACGCACTCCCCTCGCAAACGGTAACAACCCACTGGCGGAGCGGTGCCGGGACCGCGTGAAAGTGTAGGTATTAATCGCTGTAAGTACAGACGAGTGAAGGAGGCCTGTTACAAATTCAGACTCCGGGATGCTACTGAAGAATTCTAGATGGAAAAACCTAATAACACTTTGTCCTACCCGGGAATCGAACCCCTGACCTCTTGTTAGGCAGCAGCGCAGTCAATTGATGGTAATAATTGTTGAAGAACGTGAACAATCAATTTGCCCACCCCAACTAAAAAAACAACCGGCCAAATACGAGATGGACTCGCTCACGAAGGGTTCCGTACCATTATCGCAAAAAAACGGCAAAAAAATCACGTTTGTTGTATGGGAGCCCCACTTAAAGTTTTTGTATTTGTTGTTATAGCGGCAACAGAAATACATCATCTGTGAAAATTTCAACTGTCTAGCTATCACGGTTCATGAGATACAGCCTGGTGACAGACAGATAGAAAGGACCGCGGAGTCTTAGTAATAGGGTCCCGTTCTTACCCTTTGGGTACGGAACCCTAATAAAAGTAAAACGCTCATAACTTTGAACGTCTGCACCAATTTTCATCAATCATAATGTCACCTTTCAAACAAAGAAAACTAAATCAAAATCGGTTCATCCGTATAGGAGCTATGATGCCACAGATAGATACACAAACACATAGATACACAAGTTACGTCAAACATAACACCCTTCATTTTCCGTCGGGAATTAAAAAATAATGTATACGTTTGTCTTATATGCGGCCCTAACAAATTTATTGGAACCCACCATAATAAGATACTTGTAGAAATTGAAGATGGTTCCCGATTCAAAATTTTCTGACACCATTTTAACGAGGAGAACCCTATGATGTAGAGGTGTCATCTGAGGCAAATGTGCTGCATATCTGTAATGGAAAGTTAAAAAACAAAATAAGAAGAAAATCTATAAAATATTGTGTCAAAAGGATTATTTTATATCTGTAAAAGAGACGACAGGACGGTATAGAAGAAGAAAACGTGTTGCGCCGACCCCAAGTAACATGGGACAAGGGCAGGAAGATGATGATGTAAAAGAGACGCACTTCAATTTAGGTTCAACTGAAAGTCATTCCGTTACGCAGTGCAAATAAGTTGGGATAGTCTATTAAAGTTTTTAGTAATGAGAAATAAGAAACAATTTAATTCCGTTAATATCAGTAGGAACCTAATAAGTTGGTAAAGTCGATTGTACGGAACTGACTATTACAATATCTGTAGGCGTTTTAAGAAGGCAGTGATCAATCTGAGACTCGTGTAATTTATCAGCGATGAAGATCTCAAAACTTAAATGTATGGCCTGTATGGGATTGGCAAGCGCTATCGAAATGTCGTCAACCCCTTAGATTGTATTATTTAGATAATCGGTATCGTGAAATGTTGGTACAAAAAATCTCGATCAATGAGGGACTCGAGAAAAAGTGACAGCCTATAAGCAATTTAGACAAGGGTCGATAATTTTTGAAAACAAAAAAGAAAATAGTAGGATGAAACCCAAAAGGAAGAGAATATAAAAAAATGAATGGAAAAATAATTTACGGGCGATCTGAGGTCGGGAAGTGGAAGAGGGTGAGTTTTAAGGATAAAAACGGTTTATCTCGATTTCCGGCAATACAAGTCCTATGGAAAAAAGTTAAATGGCAAAGTTAATAAAAAGATTACTTTTGCTTTTACACTTTTTTCACATAACTTTAAAATGTATGTGAAAAATTCTGATAACCAAGGTTTTGGCTTAACCATTTTCAAAGGTTTCAGCCCTGGTCTAATTGTCCAAAGTAAAAAATATTCTAGACTATACACTATGTTAATATTAGGATTGACTATGTTTTGGTAGCCCATGTCGACCCCTAACTAATTTTACATATCAGTCATAGCTATAGCCGAAATAATCTCGCTTTGTGTAGAACCCCTGAATTTATGTTCTGAGCAATGTTTAATATCTTAGGATTAATATAGTAACTAAAGACCGACTGCTTAACTGAGACCATTCTGAAGTAGCAGCGTAGTACGGAATGGGTGTATTTATTTATTTATTATAACTTCATGCAACATAATAGTACAAAGGCGGACCTGAATCGCTGCATATGTGGTGACTTATCAGTCGATAGTTCACTGATGGGTGTCAAGTCAACGTCTCTATTTCTACCTTAGGAACGGTCTCAGTTAAGCGGTTGGCCTATATTGAGTGTGAATCTGGATAGTAATAGAAGTAGAATCGTTTGTGTAAATTACTACATGGCACGAAAGGAGTTGGTGAATACAGATATATGGAGTAAAAAGACGAGCCGGCTCCAAATAAAATGAAATAACACTAGGAGGATGACGATGAAACAGTACACTTACATAATTTCCTGAAGTGGTTCTACATCTTTCTTGATATCGGTGGTATCAAAAAACTCTGGCATCAACGTCTTGAAAGTGCACAGTTTATCTAACTTCTCTTTCGCTCTCTCCACCAGGCCTTTAGACGTGATCAGGGTCCTTTCTAGGTAATCTCGAGCTGGAATCAGTATTTACATAATTGTTAGAAACCAATAGGTAATTTACAGATCTATATCTGGCAGAAAACTAACATTGTGAAATAATTTACAAGCTAATAGACGCGAGCATTTATAAAAATAGGAAGGGGAAGAACTTAATGGTCATAAAAAATACGTCCACATTGTTACCAGCGGGAAAAGTATCCAAAACACTAGCAGTGTTGCCACGTGGAATGGCAATGATTATTTTTTCGCTGAAGACAAGGCCAAGCAAATCACGACTGACACGGCAAGATTCGGATAAATGCTTGCTGATGTCATAATTGTTTAAATTACTTTTAAGGTTAAGACAAAGGGCATGTTATTGTGATAATACCTTTAACGTTAATTGGCCGCGATGTTTGTATAACAATCACTAGTAGTAATGCAATGGAAGTGACTTATCGGAAGCAGGCACGGAAACATAAGTAAAACGCAAATTTTTGCGGCAATTTAAACAGAAATGGATGCAGAAGCGACAGTGTAAATACTATGAAAATAAATAGTTAAATTATCTCTTATTTTTTAATAAATCATTATTCAAAATTAAATGAAGGTAAATTAAATTTTATAAAGATTAGTTTTGCCACTTTTGTAGTCGGCAATCTGCTTCTCATAAATTACTAGTCTACTGCCCACTCACGCGTCACCTGTCATAATGTTCCGTTCTAAAAACCGGCCAAGTGTGATTCGGACTCGCGCATGAAGGGTTCCGTACCTAGGGTGTCGACAATTATGAATGTATGGGGACACCCTTTAATTTTCAACTTTTTATTTTTGGAATTTTTCGTTTATTTGTGCTGTAAAACCTTACTTTTTACCAAATTTCGTGATTCTAGGTCAACTTACCATATAGGTTTTCGACCCAAAACCTGTAGGGTACTTCCGGTTGACCTACAATTGTCAATTTTGGTTATAAGCAAGGTCTTACAGCATAAGTAAAGGGAAAATTCCGAAAAACAAAAAGAGTTTAAAATTATGGTAAATTTTGGTACTAACAAGTTTTCGCGAAAATCTAAATTTGCCCATATCATTTTTAACCGACTTCAAAAAAGGAGGAGGTTGCCCAATTAGACCGTATATATATTTTAATTTTTTAAGAGTGTTCGTGGATAACTTCGTCGTTTATGAACCGATTTTGATGATTCCTTTTTTTTATCGTGTTGATTTAGGACCTTGATTTTTCAACTTAAATTTCAACTTGCTAGGTTCACCCGTTCCTGAGAAAATCGGTGGTGACACACGGACAGACGGACAAGAGAGTGATCTTATAAGGGTTCCTTTTTTTACCTTTTGAGGTACGGAACCCTAAAAATTGCGGAAACAGAAGCAGAAACGGATGTAAGAAAGCGTGCAGGACTACTCCAGTTGCGGAAACAGAAACAGAGGTATGTTGCATCACTAAACACTAAATGGTAACCGGCGACTGCAGTATAATTGGCTTACAGTAGACAGCGATGTAAATAAAATTAATTATGCCTATAACCTTCGCGTGAGTGCAAGCGCTTGATATGCGAAGAAATACATACATACATAAACTCACGCATTTTTCCCATGGGGGTAGGCAGAAACTATAGAACGCCACCTGCTACGATCCTTACAAACTTCTTTTGCTTCACTCACATTCATACATCTAGTCATACACACACGCCGGTTATGAGTACTGCGCACCTGGCCTTTCTGAAGAACATCACCTATAAGATCTATGTATGTCTTCTTAGGGCGTCCCCTTTCGGCGTTTCCATATGCGAAGAAATATTGATTTTTATTTAAAAGAAGAATATTGGAAATATTTAACGTTCGCTATGGGATCATATTTTAAATATGAAAAGAAAATGCTTTTTAGAGTCATATAATTTGACCAACTTTAACGATCTGATCAAGTTGATCACATAATAAAAGTTATATTTGCTTTGTTGCGTACTTTCAGCCTCCGAAAAGCAGTCAATGAATTTTTTTTTTAAATTACCCCGTTAAGACCAATTTGATTCTTAAAAATATCGTACAAGATGTTTTTTTTTTTTTAAATAAAAACGTTGCCCCACACTAGGAATTTCTCCTGTATCGTGGGTGCGTTTACAAACATATAATTTCACATACACAAACTCCCAGAGCCGGAACAACTATTTGTAGATCATACAAATATTTGTTCCGTGTGGGAATCGAACCCGCGACACGCAACTTGATGGCCGTGTGACTTTTTCTTTAACACAAAACCGACAAAACCTTCAAGAGTCTAGTTTTAAAACGAATATCATAATTTGAGTTTACTCAATATTATTCTACCAAGGCTGGTGATTGTAAAGAGACATACTTAAAATTTAAAAATAATTAATACAGTAAAAAACTGGTAAAAAGCTCATGCAAACACATATTGATAATGAGTTTGTAAACAGCAACGAATATTGCGAAGTATACTTGTACATTTACATAATTGAGTGTTGTCACGTGAACTTGGGACGTGCGAGCGTATGTGCTTAAGGCGCCGATTCCCTTGAGTAGCTGATTTTAAAATGAGAATCACGTCTAAATGGCTAGTCGTAATTATTTGAAAAAATAAATGTTATATTAGACTATTTTCTTAATAATTTGATCTGAGCAAATTTTGAGTTTTATTCGTATAACATAGTGTAATTAATTTGTAAAGTTATGTCTAAAACGGACAAAAACACGACAATCACACCAAAACAATTTAATTATCTACATTTTGATCTGAGGCTTTTTTTTAAAGTCATAGAATAATAAGGAAAGTACAAAAAATAACAAAATTTTGGGTCGCGCAGGTGTGAAACGAGTGCGCGTTTTGTTCCCTCAAGGTCGTTGGCGTTAGTCGTCGTCTTAAATGTCCGTATTTCGATGAACACGGCAGTAAGAATGTGTTTCTATCCTAAAATACGAGGACTTCATCCGAAAAAAAGCATCGGTATTTTTGTTTTCAAGACTTTTAAAAAAGACTAAAGAAAGAAAGAAAACACATTTATTTGACACATTGACCTCTAATATACAAGTACGCTGGACTACATTTAATAGATGAAATGACAGTTGATTTTTGTGCCGAATCAAAGCGCCCCACTCGAGGTTCTCAGGAACTAAAATTGACACATTTAGAGATAGGTTAATACCGATATTTCTCAAGATTAGGTAATACTAATATATTCGCCTGGAAATATTATATTATTTTAACTAATATGAGTATATGAGTATTAGTAATATTTTTAAATTACACTAATATCAAAATAGTAGACTTGGCAAGGCGTATCACTCATCTACTGTATTGACTTCTCATAATATGTTGCAACTAAATATCTCATATTGGTATTAGTAATGAATGTTATATGAATGCCTAATAATCAGTAATAATATGTTAAAAAGCAATGTGTAATACTAAATTCTGGAATCATCATCATGATCATCCACAGTCCGACTTCGCCCACTGCTGAGCACAGGCCTCTCTCTTCTTGTATCAATCACCTCGTTCCTGTCTGGAATTAATTCTGGAATAATATCATTGGTCCCTACGCTGCCTGGTCCACTCCCACCGGACAGGTTTCGACGACCGATATTAGGTAGGGGAGGTTGGGGAGAGGAGGGATGAAGGGAGGGAGAGTGGGGTAATTGTATTAACAAATGTTTTTAAGTCAAACAATTTATATCTGCATCTGAAACAGTTGAAAACTGACATAAGTCTTCACGTCGCTGGAATGCGATGTCACTCTTATTTGCACCTTAACACTACAGAGACAGGATCTCAGCGATGAGAGCGAGAAATATGTCCGTTGTAAATTATTATCCATCTCATTCGTACGCAAATATTTGTATGAATGATGTTCCAACCGAGTGAATCCAAACTATTATAAATGTAAATATTAACTAACTAGTATACTTGAGCGAGCAGATACTTGCTCAAATATACTAGTCTTAAGGATAAGTTGTTAGCCTATCCCCATATTTAAATCTCACTGATCTGACAGTAATGCGCTATATCTTTAGTAGCACGCTATCCACTAGTTTATAGCTTGCAATCTGATTGAAAGTATTTTTCAGTTAACCTTTACAGCAAGTTTTCTATTACTTAGAAATGAATCTCAATTAAAATAATTTGGATTTTCTTGTTCTCCTAAGTATTAAATTATTCTCACGTATTTTTATACCGAAGGCTATGTCCCATCTCTAATATTAGTTCCATGGAATCTCACGTTAAGTCACGTTGCTATCAGCGCCAAAATGGCGAAAATCAAATGTCTTAATTTTGTCATCGATAATATGAAGTCCAGCGTACTTGTATATTAGAGGTCAGTGATTTGACACAAGCCAGATCACACAACATAGAAATAAAAAAAAAAACTTAGACTAAACGACAATAATATAAAAAAAACTGGCCAAGTGCGAGT
The DNA here is from genome assembly GCA_948252205.1 of Orthosia incerta. Taxonomy (NCBI): domain Eukaryota; kingdom Metazoa; phylum Arthropoda; class Insecta; order Lepidoptera; family Noctuidae; genus Orthosia; species Orthosia incerta. The sequence continues at coordinate 25,032,272 of OX411756.1, read as the reverse complement.
CGGACTCGCGCACGAAGGGTTCCGCACCATTATAGCATAAATAGGCAAAAAAATCACGTTTGTTGTATGGGAGCCCCCCTTAATTTATTTTATTTTAATTTCATATTTTTTTTTTTTTTTACTACTAAATATACTGTGAATATTTCAAGCGTCTACCTTTTGCCGTTATTAATATCGAGCAAAGAACGGCAAAAAAATCACTCTTGTTGTATGCGAGCCCCCTTAAATATTAATTTTATACTGTTTTTAGTATTTGTGGTTATAGCGGCAATAGAAATACATCATCTGTGAAAATTTCAACTGTCTAGCTATCACAGTTCATGAGATACAGCCTGGTAACAGACGGATAGACAGACAGACGGATCGTGAAGTCTCAGTAATAGGGTCCTGTTTTTACCCTTTGGGTACGGAACCCTAAAAACAATATAAAAGTAACATTGTGTGTCCCACGGCTGCGCCAAATAGGTCCAGTTCAGCAAAATGTCGCTGACGCTGGTTTTCAACTGAACCTGTGACCGACGTGACGGACGTAAAGCAGCCTTACAGTAACTAAATGAGTATGTGAAAAAAAGTTCTTACTTGTATAAAAGATAAAAAAGAAGTGTAGTGACTAGTGGTCTTTGCCTAGGTCATAATAATTTAAATACTATTTTTTTAAAGATAGATATGATATGATATGATATAGATACGTGGATTTTTTTTACTTTTTGACATTGTTTTCTTGTAAATTTAACTCTTTACGCTGCGCATGCCGAGAAAGCTCTCAAAACGCCCGACCTTTTCCTAAATAGTTGTTTTATCTTTCATATATTCACATAATGTGTAGCGTACATAATAGATAGCCTATGACCATCTGGAATAATGAACCTTTCAAATGGCTGTAAGGTATGGAGATTTCAGAGATTACCCTACAAGTCTGAACAAACTCACAAAATTCGGAATTTCTTTTTTTTTATACATTGCTCCACACTAGGAGTTGTACCTGTATCGTAGGTGCAGTTAAAATATATTTTTTAAATATTAGCACAGAGAATATAATACTAGCATACAGATGCCTCAACCCATACAAAGAAACCGTGCCGACGTAACTAGCGTTATTCATCTGATTATACCGATTATTTTTTGTAAATCGATCGCGTTCGGTTCCATTCCACGGCGATAGATAGATCACCATCTATATCCGTTGAATGGAACGGAACGGAACCGAACGCGATCAATGTACAAAAAATAGTAAAATAAACAGTATAGAACGGCGGCACGGTTTCTTTGTATGGGATGGTCTCATCCACTGATATTAGTTAAAATTAAGATTGAAAAGACCAGTTCATGGACTAATCGTATTTTTGTATTCTTTGAGATGGTTTATCCATTTCCAAGGTAGATTGTAGGTCATTGCACTTTTCGGCATACCGATATTTCTTTACATCGCTTGGTGTAGGACATGATTATTTAAATCCATACTAATATTATTATTTAAGGCGCTTCCCCGAGCAAAACGCCGCGCAAGTCGTTTTTGTGCAGTTTTTAAGAGCTATCTACTCTTTATTTAAAAATAAATATCAATTAATAAAAATACATTAAATTTCTACATGATGTTGATTCTAAAATTGTAGTACACTTTTTTTTTAAAGAGGTATATGTTTCACTAATCTCCTTCCAAGAAAACCATAAAAATGTGAAATAATTATCGATAGCATGCATCTTCTCGTAAAGTGTTCATTAATATTTTTTTATACTGACACTAATGGATAGACAATTTGATAACGAACATTTTGTAAGTTTTATTTTTTTCAAAAGACCAATATTCGATTTTATAAAGATTTTATTCTAAAATCTGGGCGTATTCACTACCGTAATTCATGCGCCACCAGTGCCGCTAGGCCAATAGGAATGCTCATATATCATGCTGATTTTTTGGTCAGGGTACGGTCTTAAGTTACTACTACTAAGTCTGTCTGCTTGTAACGTTTTCACTCCTAAACCGCTGAACCAATTTTGATGAATGACTGACCTTGGAGGATGACATAGGATACGTTTTATTACGTTCCCTTTAGATAATTTCCGAATACACGCGGGTGAAGCTGCTGGCAGAGGCTATTCAAAAATAAAAGACAGATTAAAATTAGTTTTGTTCTATGGTACTTGGTTTTATTATAGAACTCAGCGGCATTGGTGTCTTATTATTTATTTTATGTTGTCTGTGTATTTTTACCCGACTGCCACGGCACCCAAAGGAAGGGTAATGTTTTTACATCATGGATTTCTCAATTTATTGCTAGTAGTATAATTGTATAATATTTTCATTCTGATACCAAGATAATAATTAACTACAGTATTGTATTTATACCTCAAAACCAGATTACTTTGTAAATAATTATAACTTTTATGAGAAATCTAGTTCGCCTTGACCTGAATCTGAATTGCTTTAAAGGCAGTTAAAATGTGACATAATAATAACCTTTCCTATAAACTTATGTTGTTTCCTGTTCTTCATAATACGGCTCTTTTAAAGTCAAATTCACTAACGTTGTTCGCCATTAACCAATGATAAGCCTAAGATTTTTTACAAAATTCCAAATTTAAACATGTTAAATTCTAATGATTGTGACCATGTCAGCTTAAAAACTTATATGTTAATTTCGCTCTTAATCTATAAAAATATTTAATTTTAATTTTTTTTTATAATTCAACATTTTTATAGAAAAAAATACCGATTATTCCAATTAGCCTGCGAACAGCATCTTTTTGAGAGTAGCTTATTGGTCTAGTGCAGTTGCAAGCGCTTATTTATGCTATACACATGAAATCCTTGGTTCCCGGGTCAGTCAAAATCTTATTGAATTTTTCTAATTTGTATTTCTCAGTTCATCAGTATCTCGAGTTTTAAATTACTCCCACATCACATCACATCATCAGCCTATTAATGTTCCCACTGCTGGGACACAGGCCTCCTCTCTGTGAGAGGGAATGGGCCGTTATCCACCACGCGAGCCCAGTGCGGGTTGGTGGATGTCACATGTCTTCGAATTTATGGTTCTTGGACATGCCGGTTTCCTCACGATGAACCAATAATTCGAAGACATGTGACATCCACCAACCCGCACTGGGCCCGCGTGGTGGATAACGGCCCATTCTCTCACACAGAGAGGAGGCGTGGGTTCCAGCAGTGGGAACATTAATAGCCTGATGATGTGATTGTTAAATGTAATCTTCTAAGATTATATTTATTTGTAATATTTAATGTAATGTAATTTTATAGATATTTGTTATAACGGGTCAAATTTGAAACGAAAAATTATCAGAATCGGATTTGTAAGGCCAAGAAATAAGTTTTACAATCATAAGTAGATTACAAAAAAATAGGAGAATCAATTAGTCCATGTTTTACCCAACTATGTAGAAGTTTACTTTCATTGTAATGGGATTCAGCTGAATATCAGTGTTAAACATGAAGTGACTGCATATACTACCTCAACAATCCATAACTGGGTTTAACCGAGTTTCATCAAACATATTAAAGAACATTCTCCACAATCTCACTTATCAAACAAAAAAAAACTATATCAAAATCATTTTATTCATTTAGGAGCTGTGATGCCATAGACAGAAATGCAAATACTTCAAAGACAATATCACACTTATAACCCTTCTTTTTCGTCGAGGGTTAACTCACAATCCGTAACTGGGTAACACGATACCTCGTGAAAAGATTGAAGACAGATTTTAGGAACCACTTTATAAAAATTAGTTTAGAAAACTCACAGAAATCCTTCTTCACAAAATGCGGCTGCATCTGCACCCAGTTCTCCAAAATATCGACAGCTTCACCAATTCTTCCCGGTTTCTCCAAATTTAGTTCTTTCCTCACAGCTTCCAACGTATCGGGACGGAACTTCAACATTTTATCCTCTTTTAAAAACTCCATTTTTTAGTTTTAAGTTTTTAGTTTTCAACCGCACTGTTAAACTTTTAACCAATAACTGGACGCAAAATAAATTTTTGTTGACTTTTATTGAGAGAATACGAATCGGTAAGATTCTTAACAGACGCGATATTTGAAGCTGCAGCGAATATCAACTATCGGTAGTGTAGTTCGATACATTGACTGACAAAAAGCGATCGCCGAAACCGAACGCAGTGCGTTACCAATCGTCGATCGTCGATGTATTTTGTCTGCTATGACCCTAAACCAATTTTGGCGCCCTAACTTAAGAGTTTGAGTTACATCATTCTGTCTCTGTCAACTTCCAACGATTAGCCGAGAAAGAATGATATTTTAATCTTTTCGTTTTTGTTGTCAGACTATTTTCTTTTATGTTCTGGTGTTTAAGTTGCAAGCGACCCAGTTAATTCAAATCATCGATTTCTGAAATAAAAATTAAAGTTGAGGATTTTTCAAAACCTGCTTTAACCTGAAAACTTGTCAAACTTTGGCATGAAAGCAGGGTTTGAGACTTCCTTAACTCTAAATAAATTAAAATAATTATATAACATGAATATGTCATGTATTTATAAAAAAACATATCTGACTTTACAGCTTTGTATTTGATGTTTTTGACTTGTTATTTAAATGTGTTATTTTTAATTATTAATATTTTTAAACTTTATTTTCTACTTATTTTTTTAATTTATTTTATACCTTTTTGATGTTTTTTTTTACAATTTTGATTGTTGTAGATTTAAATCGCATGCAATTTTTTATGTGTATTTCGTGGGCAATGTAGTTGGTGACACTTTTGGTCGCATTTTTTTGTAGTATTTGATTTAAAATGTAATGTGTCACTGTTTTTTTTTCCTCTTATAAATAAATACTTAATTCAGAAACCGGCCCAAAGTTTCTTCAGTTAAGCAGATGATCAGCATATTTTATAAAATATATCAATCTACCTAGCGTTTTTCCAACTGTTTTGGGGTAGAGTTATTTTCTAACCGGGTGATCAACAACCTTAAATAGTTATTATTCTGCTGCCCTTCTAATAAAATATCGTTCATAATAAATAATAATGTATATTTTAAAACAGCATTACCATTTAAAAACATATGACTATATTATTATTGTTCACATTTATGCGACATCATCATCATCGTCATTATATCAGCCGAAAGACGTCCACTGCTGGACATAGGCCTCCCCCAAGCGTCGCCACATTGACCGGTCTCGTGCGTCCCGCAACCAGCGGATCCCCGCAACCTTCACCAGGTCATCGGTCCACCTGGTGGGAGGCCTTCCAATGCAACGTCTTCCGGTTCGCGGTCGCCACTCCAGAACCTTTCTGCCCCATCGGCCATCCGTTCTGCGAGCAATGTAGCCTGCCACTTAAGGCGCCTCCCCGAGCAAAACGCCGCGCTAGTCGAATTTTTTGCAGGTTTTAAGAGCTATCTAGTCTTTATTTAAAAATAAATATCAATTAATAAAAATACATTAAATTTCTACATAATGTTGATTCTAAAATGGTAGTACACTTTTTTTTAAATAGTTATGTGTCACTAATCTCCTTCCAACAAAACCATAATAATGTGAAATAATTATTGATAGCATGCATCTCCTCGTAAAGTGTTCATTAATTATTTTTTATATTAACACTAATGGATAGACAATTTGATAACGAACATTTTGTAAGTTTTATTTTTTCAAAAGACCAATATTCAATTTTATAAAGATTTTATTCTAAAATCTTGGCGTATTCACTACTGTAATTCATGCGCCACCAGTGCCGCTAGGCCAATAGGAATGCTCATATCTCATTCTGATTTTTTGGTCAGGGTACGGCCTTAAGTTTATTCTTTATGCGACATGCATTGATATTAATATATATCCTTCTTTACCAATTAAGATTTTTTTTAACAAATCCAGGCAAGTACCAATGTGACTTTTTCAATTCATATGTACTTTCTAAATTTATCTTGGATATCGCTGTCATCGTGGTGAAACCTGGACTTCTTCTTCTTCGTCGTATCGATGATTCCTCAATTATATACGTTTTGACCAGAATTCAGCCACGGCAATAGCGTTTTCATTTGCCTCACAAAGGTCCTTGAGGGTGCAGGTGTTGTTGCACAGAGAACACGATAGGAGGTGAGGCATTGTTCGGGACGCGGCTCCGCAATCGCACTGCGGGTCATTGAAGTACCCCCATCTAACTAAGTTGTGCCTGCAGCGACCCACTTGGCTTCGGAGTCGGTTTAAAGATTTCCAGGTGGGCCATGGAAGTCGGTGGCCTGCAGGCAGCTTTTCTGCAGGCTCAAACTGGACTTATCTATACATATAATAAAAATATAACTGATCCTTTAGAAGGATCTTTTTTGGTTTATTACATCTATATCACATGGATATAGATGTAATAAACCAAAAAAGATCCTCGGATTTGACCCTTGAAAGACATCAAAATATTGTTTTCTATTGAGTACCTGCTAGACTATTGACGTAAGCAAAGCCGATCAAAACTAATTAAATTTACAAAAAAAATGCATATTATACCAGAACGCTTTTGAAAACAACAAACAACCAGTTTTTGCCGTAAACAAATTATGTCTTGAGAAAAAAAAATGTTTCGAAATCTTTAATGTATCGATAGATTTGTCAAGCGACTTCGAAACGTGCATTTTTTAAATAAAAATAATTTACCACCAGTAATAAGGCTAAATAATAACAGCCGCACGGGTCGATCATCAAGGTTAAGCAACGCTTGACGAGGTCGGTCCGTGGATGGGTGACCATTTCAACATACCGAGTTTCCTCCGTGCCTCGGAAAGCACGTTAAGCCGTTGGTCCCGGCTGTCATTTGAAGATCTTTGACAGTCGTTACGGGTAGTCAGAAGCTTGAGATCTGACACCAGTCTTGCCAAGGGGTACCGTGTTACCCAGTTACTGGGTTGTGGAGGTCAGATAGGCAGTCGCTCCATGTAAAACACTGGTACTTAGCTGAATCCGGTAAGACTGGAAGCCGACCCCAATATAGTTGGGAATGGGAGGGATGATGATGAATAAGTCACCGATGTAGTAGCTTTTTTTGATTAATAAGATTTTTTACAATTGGATCAGTACTTCTAGAGATTAACTTTTGAAACATATGGACAAACAGACATAGACACCAAATTTTACCTCTTTATGGTAATATGATGATGACCGCTGGCCAAAATTAACTACGCAATGGGTGCCAGAGAATTGACGGCGTCCCCGAGACCGACCTAGAAATCCGTGACGATCGGTGGTGTACTGGACGCTCTCAGTGAAAGCTAGTTTGCGGTTACGAAAGAGGATCTGGATAGATGTGGACAAGGCACTATAGCCTAAGAAAAAAAAACATCACTTTACTTTAATTAATTTTGTGTTTTTCCAAAGAAGATGTGGCTCTAAGAGGTTTTACCCCACACACGTGATTATGAACTTCTCGGCATTTACTGGCCCGAGATCATCTCCAACGAAGAGCTTTTGGAGAAATGCCACGAGAGCCCGATCGACATCGGTCGATTCGTAAGTTATTTTACAATGCATGTCCTCGAAAAGAGCGTTTTCCAAGCAGCCAAACTGTGCGGAAATTGTCACTTTTTTTTACTTGTGCTTTTGACTTTGCTGTATTTTTTCATTTTTAACTCCAACGTCAACCCGCCGCATAGAGTTTTAATTATTTGAGAAAAGTTTTAAAAATTAGTTGAATACAGATTATCAGTCATATAAAAGGTAAAATAAAACTAATACTTTATTAAAGGCGTTCTTAGTTACTCTAGATTTAGATTTTGATCAATAAATTAATTTTAAATATTCATTAAATATGTTTGTCTGAATGATTATTTTGCTCGTGCCTTTTTGCGTTACGACGTGACAGCTATTTGCACATGGGCAGTATATATGCCCAAGGAACTATTAGTTAATCTGTGGATATGCTGAGCGCGCTTGAATAAGCCCGCCATTTTATTTATTTCTTGCTTGGTTCAGATATATCTTTTTATTTCCTCGCACAATGCGTAGTAAAATGTTGTATGATACACGTAAGTAAGATGATTTCCGACTCGTGTCGATTTATCCACTCATCGGAAATCACCTACCTTCCGCACTTGTAGCATAAACAACTATTTTACGCACATTCATTCATTCATTCTTTAATCGGTCCCTCATTACTGAGGATCGTGGTCACTGGACCCTTTTGAGCGGACAATCTGCCTCCATCGATTCCGGTCCAAAGTTGCCATCACCACCTGCTGAAATTTGCTTGAGGAGGTAGCATCCTTCACTTGGTCAGACCATCGTGTTGGCGACCGGCCTCGTGCTCTTTTCTCTTCGGTATTGCCAACAATGACCAGTTTTCCAGACTTCCATCTCCCCTTCGCTTTAAGTGACCGAAATAGGTCAAAATACGCTGTAAGCATACTGTAGACAATCTGGTCTTGATATCGAGTTGGGAATGGATAGACACATTTGTGCGTTTGGCTGTCCATGGTATTCGAAGCATCCGCCTCCAGCACCACATTTCGAATGCGTCTACCCTCTGTCTTTCCCTTGCTCGGATTGTCCACGTCTCAGCTCCATAGAGAAAAATGGGGAAAATTAATGCTCTGACTAAACGGGCTTTGGTTTTATAACTTATGCCACGATTTTTCCAGATGTTCTGCAAGCGTGTCATAAGCACAAAAAACTTTTGTATTTCGTAGGTACCATTTTTTTGCGTTATGGACACCGACTTCCAAAAATAAATTTATTTTTCACTTTGTAGTTTTCTGGAAGTCGGTAGTATTTTTTTGTAAAAAAGTTTTTTTATTTTCACTTTTTAGTTGTACCTACCTAATAGGCAAGTTGTTTAGTAAGTTTCCTATAACGCCAGAATAGATTACCCGAATATCATGAAACTTGAACAAAACCGATCAAATGAGAGAACTGCTTACCCCTTAATAGCGTACTGGCGTGATGTTATGTTATGAAATGGTATAAACAATAAACAGACATGCGATTGCAGCAGTCCCGAGAGATTTGCCGTTATTTATTGAAGAGTTCTGTTGTATATCTTCGAAGTTATTCATCAGATCTTCACCAAATTAAAATGGGACCAATTTCGAAACATACTCTTTCAAACAAAAAAAGTTTTTTTTAAATCGGTCCACAATTGACGGAGATATCGGTGAACATACATAAAAAAACATACAAGAAGTCGAACATAGAACCTCCTCCTTTTTCGAAAGTCGGTTGAAAACAATACGATAAATAAAATGTTTGGAATACAACATAAAATACCGAAGTCACGTGTTCAATCCCATTAAATTTTATTTTTTTAAACTCTTAACCGCAAACAGGCCACTTTATGCTTTGACCTCCAAAATAAAAATAAAAAGATTATTTATTATATTCTTTATTGTACACCACATAAAGATATATACTGGACAGCAAATTATTAAAGCAAGATTATAGCTTGATTACATTTTAATCCTAATCCATTTTAATATTATAAATGCGATAATAACTCTGTCTGCCTGTCTGATTGTAACATTTTTTGCCTTAGCAATTTTAAAGAATTTTGGTATAAAGATAAATTAGACGTTTCCGTGACAGGTTCGCGTATGATCACTACCTCACCTGATGTTAAGCGATAATGTGGTAGACGTTGAAGCACGCTTGCCAAGAAGTAACCTGTAAACTCTTGACTTAAACCTTGTAAAAGTACAGAAGATTCTTAGTTTTTAACCCACGATAATTTTCCTTTGGGACCATTCGCGAAGCTGGTAAAAGCTAGTATTTCTTCTATAAATAAGTATAAAGTTTTGAAACCATTGCACTGTTTTTCCGAATAATCCGGTAGCGTGAAAAGTTACGTTTTCAATCACGTACATTTTGCCTTTTCGAGAATCGATCTCTGTTAGAAAGTTACTTGTGTCTGGAGAATCCGGCGAATCTAGACAAGAAGTCATTTCATATGCGATGGTGATGGTCAAAATGTCAGAATATAAAGAATTAATAAATCACGTGACTTTTGGATTGTGGTTGGCAATCCCATAGGTCCATAATCGAACATTTTTGACGATTTTCCAAACGCTATTGTGAAGTTTTCGTTGGTTGCTTGAGCCTTTGGTATCTTTGAAGAATCATCATCTGCACCAACTATATTAGGGGTCGGCTTCCAGTCCTACCGGATTCAGCTAAGTACCAGTGTTTTACATGGAGCGACTGCCTATCTGACTTCCAAAACCCAGTTACTGGGTAACACGGTACCCTTTGGCAAGACTGGTGTCAGATCTCAGGCTTCTGACTACCCGTAAAATTGTAGGAGATGGGCTTGATGAGAGAAACACTTTTCTGGTTATCTTCGTTTATTTTGGCTCGTCGACTGTCAAAGACCTTCAATTGACAGCCGGGACCAACGGCTTAACGAACTTTCCGAGGCACGGAGGAAACTCGGTATGTTGAAATGGTCACCCATCCACGGACCGACCTCGTCAAGCGTTGCTTATCCTTGATGATCGACCCATGCGGCTGTTATTATTTAGCCTCGAGGTAGATATCTTTGAAGAATGAATTTAAAAAATAGGCACGGAATAGCTATGTTTTGATTCTTAGATCTGTTTTTTTTTCAATCTGTGATGTTCAATTAAAAACTTAATTACGGTATTTCGTGTGTTGTAATTACTTTGGAGGTTCGCTTACAAAAAAAAATAACAATATTTTTTTAGGACCTATTACTACGACTCCGCGGTCCGTCTGTCTGTCTGTCACCAGGCTGTATCTCATGAACCGTGATAGATAGACAGTTGAAATTTTCACGGATGACGTATTTCTGTTGCCGTTATAACAACAAATACTAAAAACAGAATAAAATAAAAAATTTAATGGGACCCGCATACAACAAACTTGATTTTTGTGCCGTTTTTTGCGAAAATGGTACGGAACCCTTCGTGCGCGAGTCCGTCTCGCACTTGGCCGGTTTTTTTCTAAAATTAGCAACTGCCATATTACATGACTATTATGACGAAAATATCTCTAACGATACTTTTAGTAGAATAAAGAATTTGTCTTATTTACTTAGGCTTACCTGGATGAGGCTTGCAACAGGAATGTGGGGATGGCACAAGAAGAGAGAGGTTTATGCTCAGTAGTGGGCGACGTCCGACTGTGGATGAAAAGGAGATTGCCCAAACACAGGCCCCTTTTGAGGTATCGTGTCTGCGATTTCAATATTATCCAATAATAGGATTTATATTTTGTGTTTTTTTTTCATTTGTGTCCTTTACTTTTTATGTTAAGACAACAACAGATCAGATTTCTTCACTTGGACATTTGTATGCACCTTATTGCATTGTAATAATGGTTCATTTCAAGAACAGAAACATCGTTATTTCTCGTGAACCCCACAAAATAAATAAAAATGTTTTCTAATTATGAATATAACGTGTTTTTCTACAATATACAACCAAATTCATCAAGATACAACCATTTTTTCAAAGGGGCCCAAGTTCCCTTACAAAATGGGCATTCCCCTTTACTAAGGTACACTCACTACAAATTAGAGATACGAGTACCTATCAGCGCTGCACTCCACCAGGATAACTAGCTGTTGTAGAAAACCGTTGACAATTTGAAAACGAGACACAGTGGCGAGCTGACGTTCTTATTAGAAGACCCGAATTCTTTCTCTATATTCTAGAGAAGGACGACGAGATGAATTTGGACTATGTGGCCCAAATGCCTGTTTTACGTCTTATGTCAATAAAAAAAATTAACAAAACAACAAACCGACTTCCAACACAAAGGTCGAAGGAAGTGGGTTTGATTTTTTTATTAAATAGTTTTTTTTTTTTTTTTTTTAGTTTATGTACCTTCAAGTACCATGAAAATCATTTATAGCCAAAGTACATCTCATGCCCAAACACGTCTAGGATACTTTGTTTTATTTCGGAGTTTCAGTGCCTACCTTCCGGCTTCATCATAGTCGGTTAACTATTAAGATATCTTATAACCATGGCATACTTAGCATTAAGGTGTTCCAGTGGCCATCTGTGATCTTCTTCTTCATTTCCACTTTTCACTTCACCAAATGATAGTTCTGAGTGTAAATGATTGCATTGTTGATGAAAATACCAAAATCGCTACATGTATGCCTATAATATTTGAGGAGTGCCCTCGATTTCTCCAAGATCTCATCATTAGATCCTGACCTGGTCCTATATAGAAAGTATAACCTTGCAAAAAAAGAAGAATTTGAGTAATCGGGGAACATTCATTAAAAATAAAAGATTCCGACGAATAGACAAACTCCTCTTTTTTTTGGAGTCGGTTAGAAAGAAAACAAAAGAAACACGTTAATTAACGTAAGTACAACAATTCACAGTAGGCTTTCAGATGACTAAACACAGACGAAAATCTAAAGAATGAAAGGAGGACAAACAAAAGAAACCCGTTAATTAACGTAAGTACAACAATTCACAGTAGGTTTGCAGATGACTAAACACAGACGAAAACCTAAAGAAGGAAAGGAAGACAAACAAAAGAAACCCGTTAATTAACGTCAGTACAAAAATTCACATTAGGCTTTCATTTGATGACTAAACACAGACGAAATTCTAAAGGAGGACTTTGGCCTGCAGAGGTACCGAACAAGGTCCTAAAAATAAAACTTTATTTAAGTATAAATCCATAGCTCCAATTCGACCTCTAAAATATCGTATTACCTTCTGTTACATAAGTATTACAAAAGCGAGTCAGGTTCGCGAACGAAGGGTTCCATACCGTTCATGATACACCCAACACACCATCCTTTCTTAAGCCTCAACCCAACATTTTGAATGCATCCTTTATTTTACTTTGATCCATATTCCTATTATACTTAAATATTTATTATATTCTGTTTTTATATTAAAGCGGCAACAGAAATACATCATCTGTGAAAATTTCAACTGTCTAGCTATCACGGTTCATGAGATACAGCCTGGTGAAGACAGACAGACGGACAGTGGAGCCTTAGTAATAGGGTCCCGTTTTTACACTTTGGGTACGGAACCCTAAACACGTCTCTCTTGAATATCTAAAAAGTACCTCAAGAGCTGGAGAAGTAAGTAAATACAATTGAAATATTGTAAGCAAATACTTCTGTTGATTTTAAAGATGCATGTTTGTTCTGTCTATCAAAATCGATTCGGCAAGATGGTCATACATAGTAAAATACGGTTTTACATTTTATTAACATTTTATCGAGCAAAGGCAAGAGCGTGGCTGACGTGCCGTGAGGTCAATAATGAACGCAAGGTACAAACAAATTTTACACGGTTAATACTCACTCACCGCGAGCACTAAGTCGAACGCAGTGTCGAACATTCGCAAGAACGTTACATTACATAGAAATGCTTTAGGAAATTGAGCATTTGTCTTTATTGTAGCATTCGTGGGAACGTTACATTACATTGAAATGCTCGCGAAAATGCTACACCAGCACCCATAGCACGAGTATGAATGGGTGTCAGTGTAGTTAAGGTCACATGAAACATATTTTCAGCTTCCATTTTGCTATTACAATTAATGTTCTAAGCAACTCTTTTAAAGTATTAAATGAGATCTGTTTTCACGATACACCATCCTTTCTTTAGCCTAAACCCAACATTTTGAATGCATCCTTTATTTTATAAAATTATTTTATGTATTTCTTTAGTAAAATTCAAGAAATTTTCGTTTTCTTTTCATCATCTACAAAAAGGTGGTCGATAATTTGCAAACATTTACCGGATTTTAAATTAAAAGCTTTAAGTGCCACGCGATGATCTAGCTAGCAGAATCGATGCAGTTAAACCATTACGGTATCATCTCGAAAAAATATTTGATGCTTTGCTGGAAATACCTGAAAATTCGTCGGAATGGGATTGTACTACATCTCACAAAGCTCAAAGCTCAGCTTGCTTTGAATATTCAAAATTACAGATTTATTTGCTCGGTCGTAATTTGGTTTGATATTTTAAACGAAAGTAATTCTTTAAGCAAAATGATGCAGAACCCCACGATTAATAATCAAATCTGCATAGATTTGTTAAATAAGTTGATTGATAAGTTCACAAAATATCGCACGGATGAACACTATGAAATAGTGTTAGAAGAAGCTACCAATGTGGCTCATGAACTCAACGTAGAAGCACATTTCCCACCAATAATTACAATTCGTCCAAGAAGAAAACCAACACAATTTCAATATGTACATAGTGATGAAGTTTTACTAGACTCCAAAATCAAATACAAAGTAGAGCTTTTTTTTTAAATTCTAGATCAGACGTTATCTTCTTTAAAGGATAGATTCGAGGAGTTAAAAACATTTACCGACGTATATGGCTTTTTCAGCAATAACTTATTTAATTACTGCATTATTATGAATTATTGAAACATTGTAAAGATTTACAACTGAAGCTTAAAGATGATTCAAGTAGTGAAACAGATATTGACGGTAATGATTTATTCAATGAAGTCATTGTTGTAAAGTTGCATTTTCCAGAAAACCAGTCTAATGATTCACAAACCCTATTGCAATATCTTTATATCTTTTTACTAATGACTTGATTTCAACGTTGCCGAACACAGCAATAGCGCTTAAAATATCACTTATATTGCCGGTTTCAGTTGCATCTGGAGAAAGGACCTTTTCAAAGTTAAAATGATCAAAAACTATTTAGGATCAACAATGCTCCAACAAAGGTTAAGTAATTTAGCTATAGCTTCAATTGAACATGATGTCTTAGACAGCTTGGATACAAAAAAAGATATAGCAGATTTCGCAAATATAAAGGCGAGAAGAGTTTGATTTCTGTGTACGGTTTTACACTTAAGTAAAAAAAAAGAAGTACTTTTCTTCATTATTCTTTTCTTTTATCACACCCTAAGGAGACAACAATAAACAGCCTTTCTGACAAGCTCAGCGTGGGTAGTTGTAGATAAACAGGGGCGGAATAATCGGTATTGCACACGGGCGTTCCAATACGAGAACCTAGCGGCGGGCCTGAGCCTATCCCACGGGTTTAGCAGCTTTTCCGGATGAAAATAGCCAATTAGCAATACTGTAGAGATAGACAATCAGTAAAAAAAAAATTAAGTAATCGGATTTGTTCTTCCAGAGATTACCCGTTAGAAGTTTAGAAATCCTCTTTACTTTAGGATTATTTTCAAATCCTAATTCTCTCTAAGACAGTCGTAAATTGAACTATATTTTTATTTACAGCTCTCGCCAAGTCTTAGAAGCAATCCCGTGTCTGTTGGCGGACATGTATCTACGAAACATTTCGAGCTTACCAGGTGGATTGTTGACATCGAAAACGATTTCAAACTTGCTTGAGATCTGTAATCATTCCAGAGTGGCAGCGTAACATCTAATGAATGGACTATAAAGGTTGTATGTTGCTAGAAACAGCAAGCTGCATGCTGACTGTTAGAAAATACTTCTGGCTGCTTTGTCAAAAAAAAAGTGTCGTTCGATTTTGGAATCACTTTTATTTTCACTATAAAATGGTTCACTTACGGCTTATAAGGCTGTGATTTTTTTAAATTTTCGAACCCCTTCACATGGTATGTCGCACTGCAAAGCTCCCGCAGTATATTTGAGGTTGGGTAAATGTAGTCAGTACCACTGGATTCGCGGTTGCTGAAAATGGAATCCAGGTTTTGGTTCCAAAATCGGACAAAGTGCAAGTTTTTAATAAGTGAAATCATTTGTAGACTAGAGTGATTTATTTGTTGAATACGGGTGAAATATAAAAATGAAGTAATCGGATTTGTTCTTCCAGAGATTACCCGTTAGAAGTTGCTGAAGGTTCCTTTCACCTGAACCGAGCACAAATCTTGACTTCGGGCTTTGACTGATAAATAAAAGTTTCAGAGTAGTCAAAAAAGGGCAGTATTTTAAAACCCGGAACATTTAGTAAAAGATCTTGGGACCTTAATTTGGCCTTTTTTAATAAAGAAAGAGATTGTCTTAAAAGTGATTGTTGATGGCATTAATATTTTTATGTACGCCTGATTTTACGATGACGTCATCGTAGCTCAAGAGTACTCATACTAGTCGAGTATTTGCAAATAAGCGTAGAATATTGGTCGTCAAAAAAACATCTTAATATTAGTAAACACTTTAATACCCTGTTTTGACGTCAGTAGACATCTTTTGTAAATCAAATCGAATCTCTTCTTTTTGTTAATTGTTATTTTTTTTTGTCGGAACATTTACAAATCAAAGTGTAGGCCGATTCGACGGCAATTATTTTTAATTGATTGTAGCTATTTTTGCCATTCAACGTAGCAATGCTGCCAGTGTTTTACTTTTCGCATTGGTAGTGATACGGAAGAATTTTTCGATGACCCATAAATTCTTCCCTTCGCCCTTTTTTTTTTGAACTTACTTAGATTAGTATTTATGCCAAGTTTCAAATATATAAGCCTAACAAATTTCCACCTTTTCACCTCCTTAGGGGTGGAATTTCCGAAAACCAATAAATATATAAATTCTTTTTATCAACCAAGAGTAATCTGAAAGTTCTGGGGGGTAACCATAAGCTCTTAGAGCGGTATCAATTTGAGATCGAATAAAGGACAGATGTGAAATGTTATACAAACTTTCAACCTTCATTTTAATCCCTTAGGGTAGAATTTCCGAAATTAAAAATCGCTCATTGTTTTGTTATTAAGCAAGAGCGTAAACCAAAAATTTCTGATGTTTTACCTTCCAAACCGAAGAAATTTTACATACATTTACAACTCCTATTTTATTCCCTTAGGGGGAGAATTTTCAAAAACCAATAAATACTTAAATTCTTTTTATCAACCAACAGCGTAAATCTAAAATTTTACGTGACCAACTTACAAACTGTAGCTCTTTCAAACAAACTTTCGCCCCTATTTACCCTCTTAAGGGGTGGAATTTCCAAAAATCCTTACTTAGCGCGCACTTAAGTCACTTTAGGGATCTCCATGCCTAATTTCATCTTTATACGTCAAGCGGTTTTCGATATTTCGTGATAGGTGAATGAGTGACCTTTCGCTTCACTCCATACTGGTAAGGCGTTTTTTTTTGTTCTGTGGGTAAAATACTGGTTTTTAACTACATCCGGTTAGATTGGGCAACCTACCTCAACACAATGAATATTAATTAATTTAAAAGATATGTCATTCTTAGGTAGGTACCTATTCTTTTAATCAAAATGTCGTTTCAAGGTACGTTTACATTAGTAGCACTCAAATTATAGATAACACTAGTGCAATGATTATGAAACAATATCAATATTTAAGGGTACACTAGTCGACGGCACGAACTATTTTGTGCGCGGGGTTAAAATGCATTTTATATCAACCGACAACACATGCGGAAGACATAGATGCTGTGATGAGCAGTAGGAAGCTAGTTCGCGTACGAATACACACTTTTGCAAATTTGTAGCGAATTGGATAATGATTTAGGACGAAACCGAGCGCGCGAAATTTTATAAACAGACCTTTGGCAGTCTAGATATCATGAAAAAACGACTAAATCTATCTATTCAAAATAAAATTATTTGCATTGTTGAACTACTAATCTATCCCTGTATGGAGACCGTTTTGCAATTTTCCGTCTACTTATGGAATTAATTTGCGCCCAAAAATGCGTTAAAATTAGTGTCGAAATGTGGAACTTTCGACGCTCATAACTTTCGAATATTTGTTTTTTTTACTTTTTTGCTTCTATACAGGGCTAGATAATGATGAGACAAATTGATATCACTTTTTATTTTGAACGTACATCGTCAAACAGTGGAATAATCCCTAGACTACGTTTGTATGGAAGAATTTTCGACTAGTGTAACCTTAATGCTAGCATTACTTCGTTCGTTTTCGTCATACTGATGATATTGAAATATTAGATAGTACCTGAGCGACCGAGCTCTGCTCGAGTGATGAAATGATGGCTTAGGTGCAAATATAGGAAACGATGTTGCTAGACTAAAATTAAATAAAACTCTGTCACCTATGACCTGGACTAGAGACAAGAGCAAACCCATCACAAATAAAAAAAAACCAAATAAGGTTACAATTAATAAATAAACGTAAATAACATGTGTATTTTAATTAGTAGGTATCCAGCAAAAGATCGATAATTTATTCAATTAGCAAATGCTGTCCTGCCAAGATCATCGTTTAGATCCTTTATCGCAATGTCACAGTCACTTGGCTTAGAGGAAATATAAACTTGTACGTCATCAGCATAAATATGGTACCTACATCGCTTCAGGGAATTTGTGATGTCCGCACAATATAAAACAAAGATGATGGGACCCAGTATTGAACCTTGTGGGACTCCTCTGTAAACAGAAGTGAGTGACAAAACAAGAGATGAGCCATTGCTCAGTCGTATTTCCACATGCTGACGTCGGTTGGTCATAGTAGTTAAGCTTTGACAGAAACAGATCTTTATATATGCAGCCAAAAGCTCGCGAAAAATCAAGTGGGACAAATAGGCATATGCCCTTATCCTGTGCTGACTAAATGTTATCAGTCACGTCCAAAAGAGCCGTAGAAGTACCACGCTGTTTGTGAAAACCTGACTGTAACTAAGGCAGAATGTGTTTATCTTCTATATATTTTGAAAGCTGTTGGCATTCCGCCTTTTCAGAAATTTTAGGAAGGCAAGGCAGAATACTTATAGGCCTAAGGTCTTTTAAGTCAGTCGAATTTGTTTTTTTAGGCAATGGCCTAACGATTTGAAATTTTCAGATGTCAGGGAAGGTTGCTGAGACAATTGAGCTCTTCACAATGTCAGTGATAACTGTTAGTGTATGTGGGAGTGTAAGCAAAAGCATTATTTACAAAAAATATTGATTTGGTTTGGATCTTTGATGTGAGTAGGAAGATCATCAATTTGTTTCTTTGGTAATACTGTGATTCTTAAATTTTGTTATAATGTTTTTTAAAAATTAATTTGGCTATTAATATTAAATTTGAAATACGCAACCTGTAACGGGTAAAAATTGCCAGTGCATATATTAGCAACATCTGGCGTTGATGTATGTTTGACACTATTTAAAAAGTTTAAATAAAATATATCTTATTTGTGTGAAATCATTTAATACAACAAACACACAAATTCAATAGATATAATAATTAATTGTAAAGTCTTTTCACATTGGTTACAAAAAAATGATAATTTAGTAAAAGGCCTATGGCTTAAAAGTAAAGTGTTCAAGATTGGTATTTGCGATGACTTGAGCTGGACTACGAGTGAACTTGCGTTGAGAGGACGGTGTCCAAATATAACCTCAAAGGCAAGGATCCAGAAAGTTACGTAATGTTATATGGGGCAAGGCTGGCTAGCGTCAAGATGAAAAGCTCATCATAATCAATGATGTTGGCGCTGTGAGTATTAGTTTGAATTTGTCTGAATGCCCATTTTCATGACACATGTGTTTTTGATCTTAACATGCAATTTTCTTCTCCTTGGCAGGGCTCCAAATGCCTCTTTAGCTATTATTTTTATATACTTAAGAAAGCTGTCAACTAGCTGTTCAAGCTACAGCAGTCTCCTCTTGCAAAAGGTTCCGAGCATTATATTTATCACCTGGTATCCAGCAAGCTTACGGACAACTACACAGAGAACGATGCTGTTTGAGGAATCATATCTCCAGCATTGAATATTGTGGGTAATCTATATCCCTTCAGAAAGTGAGTGGTTCATACTTTGTAACCTCAAGATATTATGTTGATGGAATGTGTGCTTGAAGAATTAAATTAGTTGACCAAACTTGAATGTGTTTTACTTCAGTCAGCTTCATGTGAGTTAATCCCTGCAATTGTCTCAAGCTACTTACTACCCACGAGTTAGCCGGTTGGGTAAGGAAAAGCTGCCTTACAATTGTACGCCCAACGTGTCGCATGAAGTTTTACTGAAGTACTTAATTTTTTTATTTTGTGTCTAGAATAACTTTAATACTTACTTAAGAACTTAACCAAACTATTGGTTAACTTCAATATTGTTTAATTTCAATCTTAAAATAACAAAACATTAACTTTATATAAAATTTCAAAGTGCGGTTATTGTCACATTTTTATTTTCAAACTAAACCTTTTTCACTGTAAGCGTTTTGCTAAACTTAATATAAATCACTCTATTATAACAAAGTTATTATAACTGTTAATTAGATTTATATATATGGAACGAACATATGTTTTGTTCAGCATGCTTAAAGCATTTTTCTTTAAACTAAAAAATAAAAAAACAAAACACCTGCATTATATAAAAGTTTAAAAGTGGGGTTATAGTCACATATTTTAGATTTAAACTATATACCTTTTCACTAATGAATGTTTTGTTTGACTGATACTTGGTTTTGAATATTTGGAACAAAAATTGTCTTTGTTCAAGATGCATAAAGCGGCTTTGTTTGAATGTCTTCATGGAGAAGAACTTGATAAACATGTACTTAAATGTTTTTATATATGTCAACAGATCTTAAAGCAACTGGAGATGTGGATTGCAAGCAGTGTCGTCTCCTGTGTAGTCTGTATTGGATTTGAAGCAGCATACTAATGGACTAACCCGCACATACATTGTCGGATGAGGTACACTTGTGTTCGGAAACCTGTTGCTGAGCTGTTGTATTTAAATAAAGATTTAAATTCAGGAGGTACTTTTACAATTATATGTATCGTAGCTCGCTTTTAAAATCACTTAATGAGAATTTCTCAAAGGATTATTTTTTCAAACTAAATCATTCAAACTAAAAATAAATAAAACTTAATTTCTAAATTCTCTTGGAAGATACTGATGCTAAGAGAAGTTCTGGGACATCTATATTTCTATTTAATGATGATCTCACTGGCGCCCAATCTTAAAATAAATAAAATAAAATATTTCTAACAATTTGTAGTGACTTATTAGGATGTTTATACTGTGTCAATTAAAAGAAACACAATTAAATAGTAAATTCTGTGTATCATAGTAGCTATGTTATGTTGATTTCTTCCTATACGAAAGCAACAAGCACCTGCTATGGTTAAAATACTAGTGTTTATTGTACACAACATACCTAAATTTGTACATGTGAACAGTGCATAAGCTTATTAGGTTTTTTTTTCCGGTGTCAACTAAAAGAAACACAATATGGTATTATACTCTGTTCATTATGGTTAATATGTTATGTTGTTTCCTATACGGAATGCAACAAACAATGCTGTAATGAAATATAAGTGTTTCTTGTACACGGAATGCCTGAAGCTGTCCATGTCAACAATGGTCCTCAATTGATTTACATACATTAATTTAAAGTATGGAGACTCCTAGTTAATAATCATTGTTGTGTTAATGGTTCAATATTTGCACCAATTCAATAATGGAGGTGCAAATATTTAATTAAGAAAGGGATGAATGAATGCTGGTAGGGTATAAGGAATTTTTTCAAAATTTATTTGATATCAATCATTTATAGGTTATGTATGTATATGGAAGGATGAAAGGTAACACAATGATGCAAAAACTTAGTAGTATTCTCATTATAATCTTAACTTAAATAGACATTTACTGAAATCTATACAGCGAATAGGTGCTCAATGTAATGCTTTCCTTATTGTTATGGGGGTATTTACTTTCTGTTGCGAATCTTAACTTGATTAGGTATTGTCCTATCTATACAACGGATGGGTACTTAATGTAACATTTGCTATTTTAGAAAGCAATGTTACTTTTTGCTATGAATCTTAACTTGATTAGGTATTTGTCATATATGAGCAAAAACTTGGTAGTTTTCTTTTTATGAAATTCAACTTAAATAGACATTTACCCACATCTATACAATGAATGGGTGCTCAATGTAATGCACTCCATATTGTTGTGGGGTGATTACTTTCTGTTGCGAATCTTAACTTGATTGGGTATGTTCCTTTAGCTATACAACGGATGGGTACTTAATGTGACGTTTGCTATTTTAAAAAGCAACGTTGCTCTTCATTATGAATCTTAACTTGATGTGGTACTTGCCTACATTTGTTTGTTTACATTTGATCAACAACTTGGTACTTAATATAGCACTTGCTTTGTTTTAATGGCAGTGTTCCCTGTTGTTGTAAAAACTTAACTTGATTAGACATTTGTCTACACTTAAATAAAATATGGGTTAATCTTTTGGATTATAACCCGACTCTTGAACATTTAAAATACTTATTTTCTGAATGAATCATACATTGATTCTAATGAACTTGGACTTAGACTGCTTGGCAATTGTGTTGTGATAGATGTATTTTATACATTGCTATCTGTTTTGTGACAATTGCTGAGTATGTCAAATTTGCTTTGGAGGAGAACAATTATGGTTTTTTTTTCTCTGTTAGTTTAACTGGACATAGTACATTGTCCTTTGTCTTAATGTTTAGTACATTTTGTACTTAAAAACTTTTAACTTTGATAAATAAGTTTAGAACTTATTTCTTATATAAAACTTAATGTAGGTAGTTCTTATAATTTTTTTTGGACTGCCTCAATACCTGTCAAGGAGTATGTTGGTTTCAAAGTGTGCATTGATGGTAACTATATTAAAAAATTGTTTCTCAATTTTTTTAACCGGGAAAGGAGATACTGTAACGGGTAAAAATTGCCAGTGCATATATTAGCAACATCTGGCGTTGATGTATGTTTGACACTATTTAAAAAGTTTAAATAAAATATATCTTATTTGTGTGAAATCATTTAATACAACAAACACACAAATTCAATACATATGTCAGCTTTTACTAAAAAGACTAAAATCTTGTGTGGGTATTTTGGCGGGGATGGCGATGTAAATAAAAATGCTTAGAAAGGGTTTACTCACCCAGTGTATTCTCATATCAAATACACAGTCACACAGAACACAGTTTATGGAAAATAATTTATAGAACATGGTTTATAGAACATAGTTTATAGAACACAGTTTATAGAATACAGTTTATAAAGCACTTACCCTAATACTTATTAATGTAGCCTCGATCAAAAATAGACTGCCTTTGATGGCAAGAGCTACAATATTTATATTCTCGAAATGGGCGGGAAACGAGAAGTGCAAGCTTGTCGTTTACCAACCTGACAAAAAACAGTCCATCTTTGTTGCAAGCATAAAAATATCAAACAAATTATTGCCAACATAGAAAAATCACTTAGTGTGCTCAATTAAATATAAAGATCGCTAACAGTCGGCCATCCGTTTATTAAGTACGACCTCGTACGTGACAAATAACAACAAGAAAGAAGAACTAAATATAAGCTTATTAGTAATAACATGTAAACAACATTAAAATCTACACACATAGAACACATTTAACAAATCTTTATAGATTATACTTTAAAGGCCTGAAACCTTTTTTGGCCTGACTATTCATTTCATTTATATATTTCCAAAAAATATTATATATTACAAAACAATCAAAATATATTGATTAATCAACCAAATTACTATCTCAACTATTTATTACTTTTATAATATTCAATTATCTCAATTAAAAATGTGAAGAAAGAGAAATACAAAATCAAATCAATTCAATTTGGATTCCACCAACACAAATGTCAAGAGTAAAAATATAATTCAATTCAATGCAGATTCTACCAATACAAATTCAATTCAATTCAGATTCTACCAATACAAATTCAATTCAATTCAGATTCTACCAATACAAATTCAATTTAGATTTCATTAATACAAATGTCAAGATTAAACATATAATTCAATTCATATTCCACTAGGTAATACAATGTCAATTCCAATTCAAATTCTACCAATACAAAATGTCAAGCTTTAATATCCAGTTTCGATCAATATATTGACTAGAACTAGACTGTCCTCTTTGTGAGGATTTTCAAGGTTTCATTTTGCATTTGCCACAACTGTGGATAACGGTCTCCCATTCTAAAATTTACTTAAGAGCTTAGATCCCAGCTCAGCAGTGTCTCAAGACTACTTCTGTCACTTATTAAAATTTAATGTTTATAAAATGTAGCATCCAATTATAATCAGGTATATATACAATGCGACTTGCTAGACATCGTGGTCACCATCAGTCATTATCAAAATTGTCTACCAGATTCTCTACAATTTCAGTCAAATTCATCAACTGCTGGTGAGATATCGGACACCAAATAAAATCTAGCTGCGCATGCTAATTTCATTGCGGTAAGATAAAACTAATCACACACGGCAAGTTACAGAATAATCAATTTTATATAATTCGATAGGCATCTTTACACCTGCTAAGACAATAGTGCTACTTTTAAATAGACAATTCTTAGACTCAAATTCAGGATCACTAGAATTTCAAGTTGCATCGTTATCAACTATTGCATTGTAATGACAAGTCTCATACAGAGTGCTGGATTTTTTTATCAAATTAACTTTTCTCTAATAAACTAAAATAATCTCAACGCTATGACCAAAGGTAAAATCATTTCTTGTATACCATTCTGATAGTAACTGACATTAAACACACAACAATACATAAACACCAAAGTGGTATTTATTAAACTGCTGTGTAAAAACAGTCTTGAGACTTAAACCAATATCTAGTAGCTGGTCATTAAAACCCTAACATCTGAAACCTGGTCATAATTCTAATTGATTCTAACATACACACATTTATTTATTATATGCATTATTACATTTTTCATTCTCTTTATCCCTAGAATCTAACTCTGTATATCATAATCTGTATCAAACTATGTATAGGTAGGTATAATAAACTCTCTACATATTATCTATATAAATAAATCAAACCCCCTATCTCTATGTATTAAACCCCCTATCTCTATGTATCAATCTGTCTCTATGTATCAATCTGTCTCTATGTATCAATCTGTCTCTATGTATCAATCTGTCTCTATGTATCAATCTATCTCTATGTATCAATCTATCTCTATGTATCAATCTATCTCTATGTATCAATCTATCTCTATGTATCAATCTATCTCTATGTATCAATCTATCTCTATGTATCAATCTATCTCTATGTATCAATCTATCTCTATGTATCAATCTATCTCTATGTATCAATCTATCTCTATGTATCAATCCATCTCTATGTATCAATCCATCTCTATGTATCAAACCATCCCTATGTATCAAACCATCCCTATGTATCAATCCATCTCTATGTATCAATCCATCTCTATGTATCAAACCATCCCTATGTATCAAACCATCCCTATGTATCAAATCATCCCTATGTATCAAATCATCCCTATATATCAAACCATCCCTATATATCAAACCATCCCTATGTATCAAACCATCCCTATGTATCTCTATGTATCAAACCATCTCTATGTATCAAACCATCTCTATGTATCAACTATCTCTATATATCAAACTATCTCTATACATCTCTATCTATCAATCTCTCTATCTCTATCTATCAATCTCTCCATCTCTATCAATCTCTATCAATCTCTCTATCAATCTCTATCAATCTCTCTATCTCTATCTATCAATCTCTCTATCTCTATCTATCAATCTCTCTATCTCTATCTATCAATCTCTCTATCTCTATCTATCAATCTCTCTATCTCTATCTATCAATCTCTCTATCTCTATCTATCAATCTCTCTATCTCTATCTATCAATCTCTCTATCTCTATCTATCAATCTCTCTATCTCT
The DNA here is from genome assembly GCA_948252205.1 of Orthosia incerta. Classification (NCBI taxonomy): domain Eukaryota; kingdom Metazoa; phylum Arthropoda; class Insecta; order Lepidoptera; family Noctuidae; genus Orthosia; species Orthosia incerta. The sequence continues at coordinate 25,006,690 of OX411756.1, read as the reverse complement.
ATCTATCAATCTCTCTATCTATCAATCTCTCTATCTCTATCTATCAATCTCTCTATCTATCAATCTCTCTATCTCTCTCTGTCAATCTCTCTCTGTCAATCTCTCTATCTCTATCTATCAATCTCTCTATCTATCAATCTCTCTATCTCTCTCTGTCAATCTCTCTCTGTCAATCTCTCTATCTCTATATATCAAACTCAATCAATATCAAACTCAATCAATATCAAACTCAATCAATATCAAACTCAATCAATATCAAACTCAATCAATATCAAACTCAATCAATATCAAACTCAATCAATATCAAACTCAATCAATATCAAACTCAATATCAAACTCAATCAATATCAAACTCAATCAATATCAAACTCAATCAATATCAAACTCAATCAATATCAAACTCAATCAATATCAAACTCAATCAATATCAAACTCAATCAATATCAAACTCAATCAATATCAAACTCAATCAATATCAAATTCAATCAATATCAAATTCAATCAATATGAAACTCGATCAATATGAAACTTAATCAAACTCAATCTGTGTTTATCAAACTCAATCTGTGTTTATCAAACTCAATCTGTGTCTATCAAACACAAACTGTATCTATCAAACACAAACTGTATTTATCAAACTCAATCTATATTTATCAAACTTAATCTATATTTATCAAACTCAATCTATATTTATCAAACTCAATCTATATTTATCAAACTCAATCTATATTTATCAAACTCAATCTATATTTATCAAACTCAATCTCTGTTTATCAAACTCAATCTGTGTTTATCAAACTCAATCTGTATTTATCAAACACAATCCGTATTTATCAAACACAATCCGTATTTATCAAACACAATCTGTATTTATCAAACACAATCTGTATCTATCAAACACAATCTGTATCTATCAAACACAATCTGTATCTATCAAACACAATCCGTATTTATCAAACACAATCCGTATTTATCAAACACAATCTGTATTTATCAAATACAATCTGTATTTATCAAACACAATCTGTATTTATCAAACACAATCTGTATTTATCAAACTCAATCTATATTTATCAAATTCACTATCTATATATATCAAACTCACTATCTATATATCAAACAAACATTATTTTTTTTTTTTTATACTTGTTCTATCTCTTCTAACTCTAATGCTGTTTCCAACTCTTCTAACTCAACATCAAAAATCAAAATCTTTCAAGTCTGTTTCCAACTCTTCTAACTCAACCTCAAATATCAAACTCTTTCAAGTCTGTTTCCAACTCTTTCAACTCTGTTTCGAACTCTTCTAAGTCATCATCAAACTCATCATCAAACTCATCATCAAACTCATCATCAAACTCATCATCAAACTCATCATCAAACTCATCATCAAACTCATCATCAAACTCATCATCAAACTCATCATCAAACTCATCATCAAACTCATCATCAAACTCATCATCAAACTCATCATCAAACTCATCATCAAACTCATCATCAAACTCATCATCAAACTAAACATCAAACTCAACATCAAACTCAACATCAAACTCAACATCAAACTCAACATCAAACTCAACATCAAACTCAACATCAAACTCAACATCAAACTCAACATCAAACTCAACATCAAACTCAACATCAAACTCAACATCAAACTCAACATCAAACTCAACATCAAACTCAACATCAAACTCAACATCAAACTCAACATCAAACTCAACATCAAACTCAACATCAAACTCAACATCAAACTCAACATCAAACTCAACATCAAACTCATCATCAAACTCATCATCAAACTCATCATCAAACTCATCATCAAACTCATCATCAAACTCATCATCAAACTCATCATCAAACTCATCATCAAACTCATCATCAAACTCATCATCAAACTCATCATCAAACTCATCATCAAACTCATCATCAAACTCATCATCAAACTCATCATCAAACTCATCATCAAACTCATCATCAAACTCAACATCAAACTAAACATCAAACTAAACATCAAACTCAACATCAAACTCAACATCAAACTCAACATCAAACTCAACATCAAACTCAACATCAAACTCAACATCAAACTCAACATCAAACTCAACATCAAACTCAACATCAAACTCAACATCAAACTCAACATCAAACTCAACATCAAACTCAACATCAAACTCAACATCAAACTCAACATCAAACTCAACATCAAACTCAACATCAAACTCAACATAAGAATCCAAATCCAAACGCAATAATCCATTCCAATCAGACCATCTAAAAGGTACCTACTTTTTGGCCTTATTTATTTAAACACCCCGTAACTAAATATTGAAATAATTCCAACAGTATCCAAGAAATGGCAAGGTTATAAAGTTTATGTTAATTGATATTTTAAACTAATAACCAAGATGAGAACCTTAGCAAATCGACATAATCTATACACATCCTCGAAAGTAGGGCTATAAACCTCTACGAACGAAATGTCAAGGATCGATAGGTACGGTTTGATTAATTTATGACCCACCATAAGCAAGTTTTTCCTAAAGGAATTTAGCAAAAAAAATCGATGTAATAAATATCTTTTTTATTTTAATGTTTTCAATATCTAATTACTTAATAATAAGCTTCTGTAACCGACATTAGGTTCTGTACTTCCTTCCATAACTATACAACGTTGAACGACAGTTAATTTGAATCTTCATTTCTTGTAAAATGAACTCTAATTTTTAATTTATGATAAACATTAATATTTCTAAGGTGTTCTTAAAATGTAGCATCACCCACATTCTTAAAATCGAATACCTAATCGAAGTGTGGGGATCAGCCGCTAAATCTAATCTAAACCCACTACGAAGAACACAAAACAAAATTATTAAAGTATTATTTCACTACCACTATCTATATCCAACAAAAAAAACTATACGAAAAAACGAACCTGCTAAATCTCACACAACTTTACACATATTACACCTGTTCTCATTAAAAAAAATCAACAAGAAGTAAAAACAAATTCCAACTAGCTTAGTATCTCATCATACTTACTATGGCTGCTGGTGCAGCTTACAACTGCGAAGCGTAAAGCCCGGCCATAAAAAGAATTAATTCTCTAATTTTCTTTTTTTTTTTTTTTAGTAAATACAAATCGCTATTTCGTTTATGAAACTAACAGGGCAAAGCTCTCTTTTTTTTATTGTATACGAAACATAAAAACTAAAATACTTGGCTTGTTAAAATATAAACTTTAAAACAACGAATACCTTATTACACACGAATATTTAGCAGTAGACTGTACCTACCAACAAGTTTTATTCTCTAATTTTATTGAGGTACCCTACTTCAATAAGTATTTTCTAACATGAGCCTAATAGTAAAGATGAGTACATGCCATCACCATACCCGCACAGATTCTTACTTTTTAATTTACTAGATAGTCAAAGTTTTGCACCTTCAAATACCTTATAGAAGCTTATGAGTACGTAACCATACTTGTAGCAAAAATTAAAAAAATTAGATATGATTTCAAAGATACAATACGACCAAGACATATCCCGCGCCATTAGAGTGCAGCCCCGATCAAGCACACGATAAATCCAGTCGCAGTGTACATAATTTCGCGCTATGGTACTGCCAAAGAGTAGCCTCAGCCAAGCACTCACAAAAGGCTATACACCTGTGTATTTTACCGCACATCTTCAGGGAGTTACCCTGACTTAATATGCGGCACCCACATCAGTACCGAGAAATCATATTTATCGGCTGAGCTTGGCCAGACTAAAAATTCTGCGATATTGGAGGGTAGCCCCAATAAAGCACAGAATATATTCGCCTAGAATGTGCAATGATCTGCGTTATAGTACTACCCACACAGAATTACACACTATCTACACAAAACTACACACTATCAGGGAGTATCCTGAACCAATGTGCAATGTCATGCAGCGAACATAACAATATCAAACAAATTATCTCTATTCGTACTCATATTCCTCATTATAAAACTTTGAAAGTGAGCGTTTAGCAACCGTGTTATGTACAAAACACACAAAAACAATAATTGGGCTCATCCAACTTCTGAAATGTCAGCTTTTACTAAAAAGACTAAAATCTTGTGTGGGTATTTTGGCGGGGATGGCGATGTAAATAAAAATGCTTAGAAAGGGTTTACTCACCCAGTGTATTCTCATATCAAATACACAGTCACACAGAACACAGTTTATGGAAAATAATTTATAGAACATGGTTTATAGAACATAGTTTATAGAACACAGTTTATAGAATACAGTTTATAAAGCACTTACCCTAATACTTATTAATGTAGCCTCGATCAAAAATAGACTGCCTTTGATGGCAAGAGCTACAATATTTATATTCTCGAAATGGGCGGGAAACGAGAAGTGCAAGCTTGTCGTTTACCAACCTGACAAAAAACAGTCCATCTTTGTTGCAAGCATAAAAATATCAAACAAATTATTGCCAACATAGAAAAATCACTTAGTGTGCTCAATTAAATATAAAGATCGCTAACACATATAATAATTAATTGTAAAGTCTTTTCACATTGGTTACAAAAAAATGATAATTTAGTAAAAGGCCTATGGCTTAAAAGTAAAGTGTTCAAGATTGGTATTTGCGATGACTTGAGCTGGACTACGAGTGAACTTGCGTTGAGAGGACGGTGTCCAAATATAACCTCAAAGGCAAGGATCCAGAAAGTTACGTAATGTTATATGGGGCAAGGCTGGCTAGCGTCAAGATGAAAAGCTCATCATAATCAATGATGTTGGCGCTGTGAGTATTAGTTTGAATTTGTCTGAATGCCCATTTTCATGACACATGTGTGTTTGATCTTAACATGCAATTTTCTTCTCCTTGGCAGGGCTCCAAATGCCTCTTTAGCTATAATTTTTATATACTTAAGAAAGCTGTCAACTAGCTGTTCAAGCTACAGCAGTCTCCTCTTGCGAAAGGTTCCGAGCATTATATTTATCACCTGGTATCCAGCAAGCTTACGGACAACTACACAGAGAACGATGCTGTTTGAGGAATCATATCTCCAGCATTGAATATTGTGGGTAATCTATATCCCTTCAGAAAGTGAGTGGTTCATACTTTGTAACCTCAAGATATTATGTTGATGGAATGTGTGCTTGAAGAATTAAATTAGTTGACCAAACTTGAATGTGTTTTACTTCAGTCAGCTTCATGTGAGTTAATTACCCTGCAATTGTCTCAAGCTACTTACTACCCACGAGTTAGCCGGTTGGGTAAGGAAAAGCTGCCTTACAAACCTTTTCTCTAAATAAGGCAATTAACACCAGAGATTTCAACTGCTTGTAGTATGCCTCTTTGGTTTGATTACGGTACTTGGTCAAAGCGTCATTCCGAAAATGCATAATTAAATTCCACTGGAGCAATAGGTAAATGCAACAAGTTTACAGGACGCGTTCGGATGTAGTACAAACCGACCAATACCCAAAAATCCTACTGATATCCTCTTCACACCTAATTCGTTCTACTTTTTGGTGATATTCGCTGAGGTTCTCCTTCCCTAGTCCATACATGCTTTCATTTGTTTTGACTCCCTGCCTGACGAGCATGATAAAAGAACTGGCGGTTTGTCCGAGTTAGACGTTCGTTGTCATAAACTCGGTTCGGCACGCAGAGGACTTTAAAATTCCTGATGTATCAGGCGAAACTCGGCAAGCAGCTCCTCTTTAAATAACCGCAGCTCGTCTGCCAAGTCGGGGGAGAAACTAATAGTAGCGGTCAACGCAGTGCCATATAATGGACCATTCATGAGTTCCTCGGGGCCACTATGCTCCTCTTCCTGGGTAGGTGCCGCCCTACCTCGAACTGGTGTCTCTGTCTTGTTGTCCCTGACCAGATTTTTGCCGCACTCAAGCCAGCGCAAGGTGGGTGCAATAATACTCGTACTAGGCAAGCCGACGCAAGCGCGATGATAAAAGACATTGCATTGGTCGCATGTAGCGGCCTCTATCGGCGATAAAAATTTGGCGCAGCCACCGCACTTCGCTGCAGGCATGATGTGCTTCGTACGTGTTACACTTTATTATCGATCTCGCCAAGTGGTTCCGCGCAGTGTCAATAGATGGCGCTGTTTTGAACATATATCTATCAGCTACAGCTGTGTTCTCTCTGATAGTTCCACTTCATTTTTGTTTTTATCTACTATAGGCTCGCGCTTGACCACTATTTCCATTTTCAGTTATTGTGAAAGACTCGAATTAAATACCAAATTGTTCGATGACAGTTGTCTTTTATTGTGATCACACCGAATCAAACCTTGTATCCAACAAATTGGTAGCAGAGAGCAATGGTTTTTGATTTTCGTTTTCGGTCACAATGTCTACGACAATGCGAAATTCGCATTGCATCACATCGAGCAGCTCAGTCGTAAATCTGCATCTGAAATATGGGTAAAATTAAGTATTTGATGTATCTAAAAAAAAATAAAAAATAAAAAAAAAATCTATCCATGGCAACAATAACCCCGAACCCCGTTCCTAGCAGTGGGAACAATAATAGGCTGTTGATGTGATGTAAGTGTGTGTGATCCGTGGCAAGCAGACCAGACATATCGTATGCAGTAAGGTATCTGTCACAGTTTAACAATGCATACAGCGAAGAACATTTCAAATATGCAAAACGTACCATGGATGTTGGTATCTACAACACCAAAACAAATAAAACACTTATATGGAATGGCTGATGCAGATTGGACCGGTTGTAAAAAAGACAGAAAGTCTTATTCTGGCTATTGCTTCAAAAATGCAACTGGTTGCATCAGCTGGGAATCAAAAAAGCAAAGATGTGTCGCTCTATCAACAGCTGAACCTGAATATATAGCCCTAACTAAAGCAGCAAAGGAAGCTAACCATTTAAAATTGTTACTTAGTGATTTAGGCGTTAATATTAATAATATTGTAATTTTCAGAGACAATCAAGCTGGCCAGCGACTTTCCAACAACCCAATCATCAGTGAAAAGTCAAAACATGTCGAAATAAAACAGCACTTCATAAGGGAGTGTGTTCAACAAGGGGTACTCAGCATCCTCTATAAACCAACCCAGGACATGAAGGCTGACATCCTGACAAAAGGACCGAGGCTCCGGATGCTGCGAAGCTTCCAAGGCCTATGTTGAGCGAAGAACTCGTGAGGAGGACTGTTGGAACGCCCCTAGTCCATCACTATTTTAGTCGGGTGTGGTGACATCCCTACATGTCACTTCGTTTACTTTTTCCGGCAACATATAACCTAAAAATTACATTGAGTCCTGTATGTATTCCTATAGCTGTGTTCTCTCTGATAGTTCTGCTTGATCTATTTTCTGTTATTGTGAAATACACGAATTAAGTACTAAGTTGTTCGATGACAGTTGTCTTTTATTGTGATCACACCGAATCAAACCTTGTATCCAACAGTGACACTTGACGACTGGATTTTAAATATATTCACTAAAATGTTTCAATATTTTTAATGAGTCGATAATTCTTCCATACAAACGTAGTCTAGGGATTACTCCACTGTATGACGATGAACGTTCAAAATGAAAAATTATATCAATTTGTCTCATCATTATCTAGCCCTGTATGGAAACAAAAAAGAAAAAAAAATGGTAGTTATGAGCGTCGAAAGTTCCATATTTGAACACAAATTTCAACGCATCTTTGGGCGGAAATAAATACCATAAGTAAAAGGAAAATTGCAAAACGGCCACCATACAGGGATATATTAGTAGTTCAATAATGCAATAAATTTTATTTTGAAAATATACATTTAGTAATTTTTTCATGATATCTAGACTCCCAAAGGTCTGTTTATAAAATTTCGCGGTCGTTTTCGTCCTAAATCATCATTCATTTTGCTACAAACTTGCAAAAGTGCTAATTCGTACACGAACTACCTTCTTACTGCCCATCACAGCATCTATCTCTATCGCACGTGTTGTCGGATGAGATAGCATGCATTTTAACCCCGCGCACAAAATAGTTCGTGCCGTCGACTAGGGGATCCTTAAGGCTAGATTTTGGTCACTAGTGCACAGATTCAAGTTTACAATATAATTATTAATTATACACTGCACATGCGCACTGGATAACGTTTTGATTCCTCTATTATTGTATGCAGAAACTTCCTGTATTATAATTTATTGTTCTTATGGGTTATTTAAAACACTATAAACCACAGCAAGAATTACCGACCAACTTGACGACCAATACTCGTATTCATAGTATTTTGTGTATGTTCACCGATTTTTCCGTCAATTGTGGACCGATATTTTTTTTATTTGTTTGTATGAGTACCTACATATTCCCAAATTGGTCCCATTTAAATATGATCAAGATCTAATGAAGAACTTCGGTGATATACAACAGAACTCTTCAATAAATGACGGCAAATCTCTCGGGATTACTGCAATCGCATTTACATTTATTGTTTACACCATTTCATAACATAATATTATGCTGGTACGCTCTTAAGGGGTACGCAGATGTGTAAAGTTTAACCTGGTACACTCTAATTTCACCGGTTTAGGTCAAGTTTCATGTTATTCGGGTAATCTATTCTGGCATAACTGTGGGCATTATCAACATAAAGTACCTACCACAAATAGAAAGAGAAAAATAAATAAAAAAAACATAACTGACTTCCTGGTATCATATGATATTATGTTAAGTAATGAAGTTATTTTTCACTTTGCATTGTTTTTATAAAGTTGGTTGTATTTTTTTTCTCAAAGATCTACAAATGAGGGACAGGGCCAACGGCTTAACGTGCTTGCCGGGGCATGGAGGTATGTTAATATGCTCACCCATCCACGGACTGACGTCAACGAGCGTTGCTTAACCTTGAAGATCGACACGTGTGGCTGTTATTATGTAGCCACTAGCTCCTCATTTTTGTACCGTAATCTTAAATTACGACAGTGATTGCACAGAAAATTTACGAAGCTTAACTTAGAATCACTTAATTAAAATAATTATCCCGAAACAAGATCAAATCTCGTATTTAATTACATGAAACATTATAGAAATACATAATTGTATCTAGAATAATTAACCACTATTTTTATAATGGGCATAATTGAAGCACCAACGTAATTTTTTTAATCCCTAAGTACGTTTTAAATTTATCTTGGTCATCACTGACTTTGGTGAAGGAAAACATCGCGAGGAAATCTGTTGAGTAATTGCAAGGCTCATTATCATTGGTCGTTAATTCCACAGAACAGGTTAACTCAGTGGTTATACAGTATGCGGGAGTCCCCGAATACGGGCTATCGACTTATGAAAGTACGCGATCTATATCTCGGTCAAAATACGGCAAGCGGGTTATCCTCGCACGCGGCCTAACAACCAATGAAATTCTCTGGTTGGTGTAAAGAGCATCTGCTCAGTCCCACTCTTTCAAAACAAATGCACGGTGAAGAATATCAAACAATCCGCAAGCGGGGCCTATTGACTACTGAAAACGGTTATCGCTTGCCCTATGGCATGCTTAAACAGAAGTCACCCGTACCCCGCATGAAGTCACTATCGACTAATAAAAACGCTTACAGCATGCGGTCCCAATGGCATGCGTGAATAGAAACAACCTGGCTAAATGGAATATCATAGACCCATCCAAAACACAGTACCAATGTGAAGCCTCTTCGCAGGTTATGATCCACGTCCTTGTCTAATCTTCTTACCCGACCACCAACACCTTTCGAGATTTGAATGTGGCGAATGGCAGAGTTATTCAAGTAGCTACACACTGATTGAAAAATATCTGAATCTTCAAGACTATATTTAAGTTCGATACGAAAGAAGATGAAGAATTGCCTTCATAGTCCTTCGAAAGTCGGAATAGGAAAATATGCTCTAGACAAGTGGAATTCGGTGTTAGCGAAGGCGATAGTCGAAATATCAAAATGAAAGGGATTGATCACGTAATTTTTCGATGTCACTTGTCAATCCCGTATTTTTTTCCTTTTTAGGGTGCCGTACCCAAAGGGTAAAAACGGGAGACTCCGCGATCCGTCTGTCTGTCTGTCTGTCTGTCTATCTGTCTGTCACCAGGCTGTATCTCATGAACCGTGATAGCTAGACAGCTGGAATTTTCACAGATGATGAATTTCTGATGCCGCTATAACAATAAATACTAAAAACAGAATAAAGTCAATATTTAGGTGGGGCTCCCATACAACAAACGTGATTTTTTTGCCGTTTTTTGCGATAATGGTACGGAACCCTTCGTGCGCGAGTCCAACTCGACTTGGCCGGTTTTTTTTGACAATCGCTATCGCCAAGCTTTCAATGATAGAATGTTACTGGCCGGGACTTATAGTTACTGTTGATATACGTCTGAAAATCCCAACCCCCCTTTGAGCATTGGGTTGTGATGACAACTCGTAACACTAGCTATGTCGTCACTATCCTTAATAGGTCACTTTCACTAATACTCCACTTTGTACATGTAGTCAGCTTCCCAACTTGTTTCTAGCCGTATAACGTCTCTTTCCCAACTCGTCCGACGCATATGTTCAATGTAGAATAACGTGCAAAATATAAAGTGAATAGGCGATAATATCCGATGCAATACGAGGTCAGATCAACTGGATATTAATGCCGGGACCCTTCAGTGGTCGGTACTATCAGCAATATTGTTTTTGTTCCACATAAACGTTCTGCTAAAACCCTTTGGGTATAAAGACGACAGCCCTGTAGCTAAGAGATACGTGTCCGACGCACGGGCTTCTGGGCCTCAGATCCGTCAGGCCATGGTTGAAAACTTGAACCTGTCCTTAAAGACAGTCTCCGAATTTCCCTAAATATTTTATTCACATATTTTGTGCTTAATTGTACATAACCGTCGGACGAAATACGGTTTGAGACGAGTTGGGTAATTGACTACATGTACAAAGTGACGTATTAGTAAAAGAGACCTATTAGAGATAGCTAGTGTGACGAGTTGTCATCACAACCTAGCATTGAGTGATCGTGGTGCTCGTACCTTCCCTATCGAAAAGAGTAGTTTTGTCCTGCAATGAAACTGTATTAGAATAGGTATTAATACACCCGTTTATTTTCTATATACATATTTAATTAAATAATTTTAAAACATCTCTTAGAAAAATACATTTACAAAAAATCACATTTAAACATGTTAAAAAAATAGTGCTACATCGGTATCTTGAACAGGGTCCGAGCTACCGGCGGTCAGGGCTCCAGAGAGAGGAACCTCCTAACAATACGAGCTGTGTCCAGAAGTACTATACTTTCTGATTCAAGCCCTTGATCCAGCTGCCTAACAAGAGCCACATAAGGTGATGGTCGAGGCTCATGTCTATTAACCCATTGACTGACACGAGTATCGGTAAAATAATTTCTGAGTTCACGTCTCACAAGTCGACAACCTTGCGAGCTAAGTCGAGATACTTGATTTTTGCTAATCTTCTTCGGCTTTCATGAGGTTCCGGTCATCCGGGACGGTTATGTCAACAATCATTGCTCGCCTTTCGATTCGTTCCACCACTACTATATCAGGCTTATTGGCCCCTTGTGTATTATACAATATTATTATAAACTAGTCGACCGTCAAAGTTCTAAAAGACCCAGGCATCCCCAGCACCTGTTCGTTGTATTTGTCAGCCATTCGGTATTTCTCGTCAGTTTTCGCTTGTGACATCTCCCTGAAGTATTCGACGTTTTCCTTCGTGCTAAGGGTATCCGCCCAGTTTTCTGAAATAATCAAAATATAAGTTGAATAACATAGATCATCATCAGCCTTTTAATGTTCCCACTGCTGGGACACACAGGCCTCCTCTCTGTGAGGGAGGGAATGGACCTTAATCCACCACGCGGGCCCATTACGGGTTGGTGGATGTCACATGTCTTCGAATTTTTGGTTCTAGGATATACCGGTTTCTTCACGATGTTTTCCTTCACAGTTTTTAGTACAGTGGTGATGAAATAATTTACACAAAGCAAAAGCGCCTTCCTGGGTTTGATCCAATGGGATCTAGGTCATGATTAGTGCACGTAAGTTGGAGCCGTTACCACTGGGCCACCACTGCTCACTGGGCAAGCACTGCTCAGTAATTAAGATGAATAAGCATTACTGCGTGCTCAGTACAGCCCATAGTGGTTGCCTTTTACTGAGCACCAATGCTCCAATCCTTTTTTTCATTTTATTAATAGACTTGTGCCTTCTCTGTATGAGAAGAGGCCTTTGACCTGCAGTGGGACTAAATCAGGCTGGTATTGTCGGTTGGTTTGGTTTGATAGAATCGCGTTTGACCATTATCTCACGATACTCACGTGATGTTTAGTGAGGATGTGTGTTGATCATGGATCATGTTTGTCTAAAAAATAGCCTATTATTACTCTTCACTTTTGTTATATTTTTTACTTCTTTACACTTGACAAAACGGCCAGGTTATAGCAAGCAGAAAACACATTCTTCGGCCGGGAATTTTACATCGCGCTAACATCAGCTACATTCTAAATTAATTTACTGCTGGGTACAATGGGCATTAGTCTCCATAATAAACCTAATCGATTAGCATGCTATACAACTTAGCGCGCATTTAAAATTTTAATATGGATATAGATTTCATATCCATGGTAATATGGTCTATCTATCTATATATATAAAAGAGAAAGTATTGTATGTATGTTCCTTATAGACTCCGAAACGGCTGAACCAATTTCAAAAATTCTTTCAAGGAAACTACGCTATCCCCGGGTAACATAGGCTACTTTTTATCCCTGTATTCCAACGGGAACGGGAACTACGTGGGTAAAACCGCGAGGCTTCCGCTGGTATATTATAAATTCGAAAGTAACTCTGCCTGTTTGTTACTTTTCACGTCTAAACTGCTGAACGGATTAAGATGAAATTTGGCACATGGGGATACCGTGTGCCAAGTTGCATGTAAGATATGGTCTCAGACCATGTCCTGGAATAGGACAAAGGGAACTTTTCCCGAGAGTACGTATCCTTGGTTTTCCGTATATTTCTGACTTAAATGCGGGCGAAGCCGCTGATAGAAGCTAGTAATCAAACAAATGGCTTTTAAATTTTGACCAAAAGACTTACGATTAATTTCCTTCAGCGACTTCTCTTCACCACCAAAGTCTTTGGGCAGATATATTTTGTCTACATGTTCATGTAAAGCTTCCACAGTTTTGACAACATTGATCCTTCCAGCAATTTTGTTACTGAGCACCTGTTTTAGTAGCGTCACGAAAACATCTATTGTTTTCGATTCCGATATTATATAAATTGCGTTGACCCTCAAACCGTAACCTTCCTGGAAAATGTAACATATTTTGTATATAGTAGGGTCGCAAATAGGTTAATGGCTTGCCAGATGGAAAGTGGTAACCCATCTCTCAATTATGTCGATGTGACGATGCTTGGGGAGGTCTTTTTCAAGCAGTGTATGTCTTTGGGTTAAATCAAGTGGGTCAGTCTGTTATTTGCACTTATATAACACAGAAGCGTCGTGTTTTCTAAACTAGAATGGCGTGCAGTTTTACTTATCACATGGACAGTTATTTGAGACTTTCATTTAGGGAACCACAAAAATGATCGAGGATCTTGAAATTTGGCCAATTCGTGGTCAGAAAATTAAAAGACTAATATAATGCATCCACAGCATCGGAGGACCCATTGCAAAGATCAATAGATTGCGAGGTTACTTGTCTGATTCGTGCCTCAACGTCCCAGTCTTGAGCAAAATTTTAATGTTCAAGTACTCACCATCAACACAGACATGGAATTACGAAGATCAATAATGTTCACTTTGGCAACAGCACTCAATAAATTGACGTTTCTAACGTCGATAACGCAGGTGAAACCAAGAGAATAGTCATATATCTTAATGTATTCACTCATCTGAAAGAGACATAACATGCATTATTACCCAATATTATCAATACTTCATCAAATTTTTTGGTTTCATACAGAGCAATGGTGGCCCAGTGGTAACGCCTCTACTTATTTACTGAGGCGCTTTACTTTGTATAAATTATTTCATCACCACTGATCTATTTATACACGGTAAAAGAAAACATCGTGAGGAAAATTACATGTCCTAGAAAAAAAAAACGAAGAAATTTGTCTATTTACATATGTATACAAGTTGACCATCATACCGCATTGGGCCGGCGTACTGGATTAAGGCCCATTTCCTCTCACAGAGAGGAGGGCGTTTGTGTTCCAGCAGTGGGAACGTTAAAGAGCTGACTAAGCTATTATGCTTTTGCTTGGAGCTGAGCTCATTATGTTTGAGTGGTCTTCTTGTTTTCGTGTCGACAATCCATCTAATTATACTGTTTGTGCCCAGTTGGTCGCCATGTTTTTTGCCGCTTTGATCGTGTTTTTCAAACCAAAGGTGCAGTTGAATGTACATTTGGGAAACTCTAGCAACTGGGACATAGTCTGAATAGGAAGAATGTAATCTGGGTGTAGTCCTCCAATCGATAAATAAAATTTGCAGCAGCCAACTCGTGTACCCAACCGATTCAATGCTTTCCCTATAGGCCAATAAACCTTTGTAGCATCACCCCATCTTGCAAGTTTGCTTTCAAAACGGTGAAGGAGCATGTGTTCGAAACTTAAGTTACAGAAAGTGTTGGCAAACATGCAACGTACAAAATTCTGCATTGGGCCTATTGGTTGAAGATAGGTCACTCCGTCATAAAGAGAGAAGGCCTGTGTTCTAGCAATAGGAACATTTAAGCTGATTATGCTATGCTTGGTGGTGTGACGATCTGATCACTTTTGCAGGTCAAACTTGCCCAGAGATGGCGCTGAACAGAAAATTATGGAAGACGAAAAGAAAGCTTTTGCTTTGCAGTGGGACACAAATTAACCACGATTGCAAACAAAATTTATTTTAACTCTGTCCGTCTGTTTGTCACATTTTTACGACGAGTAAAAAGATCTTCACCAAATAATTATTTATTAATAATCTAAAATTTACATAGTATAAAATACTTAATTAACAATGACTACCTATAAATACACTTAAATAAAAATAAAATAAAACTACGAACGCGTATAAAAAGGACAGGGGTAATAGGGTGTCAAAAAATTCGTCCACATCGCTGTCAACGTGAAACGTGCCCAGAACGCTGGCAGCATTGCCACGTTGAATGGCAATGCTGATTCTCTGGCCAAGGAAAAGCCCAGCCCTCTGGTCACGTGAAGAGTCGATTAACCGTTTGCTTACTTCTTGAAATACTCATACTCACGAAGAGCACTCGGACCCCATGGACCTAATGTTTCAACCCCAAACGGCTGAAATACATAACTGACAATAAGGTTGTTGTATTTGCGCCGTTTGAGGTTTTCTGCACCAGCAGTAGCTGCCCCAGCACAGCCCGCCGTGCTAAGAAGATGGGATGGCGCAAGGGTGTCGACACATGTTGCATCCCACACCAAAGGCCTACCCACCTTCCATGGCATGATGGTCATCCCGTCTGGTCTCTTCCCATCGTCGCGCGCCAATGCATTGGGTTCTAAAACAGCTGGCACCCCGGCGGTGACAAGAGCACGACGTATGATGTCATTAGTGCTAGCGTGCCTTGCTAACCGACCAGCGCTCCTACTGCAGCGTAGGCCATGGTGTCCGAGGCGTTCGACTGCTTCACCACATTGACAACGATGTGGAGCTCCGCTAGGAACACCCAAACGCAGACATGTAGACTAAACTAGTAAACTAATTATAATGAATTTTGGTATAGAGATAAATTGGACCTTAATAAAACAATGATACTTTTATCCCGGGCTTTTGTTCCCTTGGGATAATTTTCGACTATAGCGTGGGCTAAGCCGTTGGTAGAAGTAAGTATTTCAAATAAATTGACTTACCAATATAATATACCTATTGTATTCTAGCATCAAGGCTGCATCAAAGTCGGAAGATACCAGTTTGACACAGTACACCCTGTAGTTGTTCTTCAATAGTTTTGGCACTGTTCCTTGTAGGCTGGAAAAGGCAGAACATAAAATAATGTGATGGATGATCTAGCAGCTTCTAAAAAAACCGGCCTAGTGCCTATCGGACTTCGCACATTTAGGGTTAAGTACCATGACTTCAAAATCAAGAAAAATGTTGTGTATTTAAAATAATTAACGCCAAAACTCATGTTTATAGGTCAGTAGGAAGTTAAAAAGATTTTTGGATCAACATTTTGTAAAAAGAGCTGACTTTGGTGGCTTCTCGTTCCTTTGATCTCCAATGTTTTTTAAATCAAGAAAAACAATATTTATATACTTAATGAGCTCTAAACAACGATACCTCATTCGAAGGAGGCCTATTTTTTTTTCACGATCCCCTTTTTTTTTTTTTTTTTTTCTTTTTTAAACATATTTTTTGTCAATTTGTATATCTTTGGATCAACAAGATGCTTATATTCAACTATTCTACTTTTGTACAAGCCTCTGACTTGGCTATTTCAGACTTACATTAATTATTATTGAAGTCCAGGGTTCCTCACGATGGATTCCGTTGCCTTTGATGTCCAAGATAAACTTATAAAGTACATATTATGTATTTGAAAAAGTCACATAGGTTTTTTTTTTATTATTTGTAATGGGTTTACTCTTGACTCTAGTCTAGGTCATAGGCGACAGAGACAGAGTCTACGATGGAGTGAGCTTACCCAGAAGAAGCCTGTTCACTCTAACTTTGAAGAGGTTCGGGTTGAATGCGTTCGGAAACACAGACGCAGGTAGTGAGTTCCATTCATTCGCTGAGCGCAGTATAAAGGATGTTTGGAAGCGCTTGGTTCGAATTGGTGGAATGGCAACAAGGTAAGGATGATAACTTGCAGTGCGTCTAGATGTCCGATGGTAGAAGGGGGCTGGTGGGATGACGTCGTGGAGTTCTTGAGCACACTCACCGAAGTACAGTCTGTAGAAGACCGACAAGCAGGATTTGAAACCTACGATCTCAAGCACGAGTAGCGAGGGTCTTAGCCACTGATCCACCATGAAATAATGATGACGATGATATTTATTAAAATATTAAACTAATATGATTGAATATTAAACGAAATATGATGATGATGAATATTAGTCTAGAAGTGTAGATTGTTAAACTTACATAAAAACAGATACATCCATAAATTCTTTGTTGACATCATGTTTCTCGAAGAAAGTTGGCAACAATGTCTTCAAAGTGCATAATTTGTCTAAATTGGCCTTAGCTCTTTCTACTGATCCTTTTGCATGTATTATACATGTTTCTAAGTAAACGCGACCTGAAAATTAAATCATAAATATTTATTTATTTAGACTTCATGCAAAAAAGGTACAAAGGAGAACTTATTGCCTTAGGCATTCAACCAAGGGTGGTGAAGAGATAACATGGCAGGTGCATTGTTTAAACAATTTTAAAAAAAAGTTGTTAGTAACATACTAAGATAGGTAAAATAAACGTACTTATATATTGAATATAATATTTACTTATATAAATATATATTTATGAAGTAACAGAAAAGAAGAAGGTGCGATGACTCTCTCAACTCTCTCAACTCTCTTTATTCTTGTTTTGGTAACCAGAGGTTAAAGGTACATACTAGAATTCGTCAATAAAACGGTTTTCCTGGGGATCACGCTAGACTCAAGGTGAAAATGTAGTTTTTTTTTTTTTAAATTACCCGTTTATTTGAAAAACTTATATTAAGACACTTAAAAATACACCGTTTAAAATAGATACTGATATGATACAGATGATCGCATTTAGTAATTTTTTTGTGAGTAATATGCTTTTATGGGCAAACTGCACATTGTTGTTTTTTGAAGGTTATCAAGGAAAGTTAATTTTTTTTATTAAAAAACCCATTTTACAATAAAAATAATATTGTAAAAGGTTGAGTGTTTCCTCCTGTGGTAGTCTCTACCATTTCTATACAATGACGTTTCGCAGTTTACCCACATTGACAGGTGTAGGGATTATGAATTCTTATCTTTTTTTTTTAGCAGGTCCTAGGGGAGTCCTATCGAATGTATATCTGGTGACCTCGCTGACGATTCCAAACCCGTGATATTGACATTATTAATAATAATTCTGTATGTTTTACAAAAATATTTAAAAATGTATAAAATAAGAAACGAATTTAAATAAAGGAGATCATAATAATAATGTCACATTATCATTATGGCACCGGCCTGGGGAATCCATCCGTCACATTATCTCCGGTTGTTCTAGTCTAGCTAACGGAGACTATTTGCATAGACACAACCTTGTAGCCAGGATTATCCATCAGCAACTTGCTCTTAAATACAATCTTGTGGAATCGGAAGTGCCTTACTATAGGTATGAGCCCGACCCAGTTCTCGAGAATGGCAATGTCACGTTGTATTGGGATCGGTCTATCATCACTGACAGGACTATTGTTGCCAATAAGCCTGACATAGTGGTGATAGACCGACTAGATCATCGCGCAATGATTGTTGATATAGCGGTCCCCCATGACGAGAACCTCGTGAAGGCTGAGAGAGATAAGAAAAGCAAGTATCTTCTATCTGGCTCGCGAGGTTGTCGACATGTGGGATGTGAATACAGCAATCATTGTGCCGATAGTCGTTACGGCCAATGGCATAATAGCCAAGAGCCTCGACGAACATCTGAGGAGGCTCTCGTTGGGCAGCTGGATCAAGGGCTTGATCCAGAAAGCGGTACTCCTGGACACGGCGCGTATCGTTAGGAGGTTCCTCTCTCAGGAGCCCTTGCTTGGACCCTGTTCCCGAAACCGGTGGGCTACTATTTTTTATATTTTTAAATGTTTTTTAAGTTTTCTTTTTTTAAATATTTAAAAATGTAATAAAATAAGAAAAAAGATAAATAAACGATAATAATAATAAAATCTTTTATTTTAGACAAAGTCCATAGGATTAGTAACAATTTACTTAAAAAACTAGTGTTAGTAGGTACATATATAAAACTACAATAAAGGCGTTAGGTGTTAGTATTATTAAGAGGGGCTGGAGTTAAAAAAGTGTTAATCGGTCGAGCATTAACCTGGATCAATACGAAGTGACCACAGATAAAGGGGCAACCACATTTTAATTTTACATAACTCTTCTATAGCAATCTGCAATAAGATTCTTTCCATTTATCACGACCAAGTCCATACGAGCTCCCAAATACATCCAACCTGAATCCAATATTGGTCTTCTACCATATGCTACTGTAGGCTAAACTATTGACTGATAATATTATATTAAAAATAAAATACTCTTACTATTTTATTTTTAGCATCAAATAATTCTCGTCAGTTTGTTAAATTAATTATAATTTAACAAACTGACGCTAAGGCTTATATTGATGACGTTATTAAAAAATATATTTGTAATTTTCCACGACTAATTCTGCTTCTCGCATTTGCAATAAATAAGTTATAATGACAGGCACTAATATTTTTAAGCCGAATTCATACCTTGAGCTAAAATTCAGAAAAACACAAAGTTATAATTTGTAAAGATATTATTGGAAGTATGAATCAGACGCAACTAACATCCGGTTATTTAACAGAGAATTTTAAGTCGTTAACTCTACTATTACTAAATCTAAAAATGCCTTGACCTATGCACAAAAGCTAAAATGGAAATGGGCAGGACACGTCGCGAGGCTAACAGACCAACGATGGACCATAAGAGCAACCTTATGGAAGGGTCCACAGGGGAAAAGAAACAGAGGCAGACCACTGACACGATGGGAGGACGAGGTCATAAGAACAGCCGGCTCAAATTGGAGCCAAATAGCAAAAGACAGACACACTTGGGCATCTTTGGAGGAGGCCTTTACCCAATCTGGGGTTCTTGCAAATAAGAAAACTAACCAATACATTTAATACAAAAACTAACCCACTAACATATACCTGCTAGAAATTAAGTTAATATTGTACATACATTCGCAAGAAATAAAAGGCTTTTTATTTTATTTATTTATAACTCTACTATTAGATAAGAATTTAGCATAGCAGTTTCATAGACCCTTTGGATACCCAATGTATGTGCGGTGGCCTCGTTTAGAAAATGAGCCATGTGCTGGAGTGTTCGAAGTGCCCATACACCACATGACCAGCACCAGCTATCAAATAAAAAAAGAATAATCAAAATTGGTTCACCTAGTAAAAAGTTCTGAGGTAAAAACTTTTTTTGTTAATACAGTTGAATTGATAACCTTCTTCTTTTTGGGAAGTTGGTTAAAAAAATGCATAAAAGTGAGGCAGAGTTTTACAAATTCAACGTCAAATGATAGTTTACATATTTAGCGGTGCCGTACAAGTATAGAAATAAACAAAAGCTAGGCGAGCTAAGCTTAAACTAGTTTAGCTTAGCTGTTGGGCCATCATTAAGTTTTTTACTTATGAGTTATGCTGTCTCGACGTGAATTTAAACTATCGGGCGATACATAACTTTTGTTATTTAATACGGCAAAGTGGAATAAATAAAACTGATTTCAACCCTGAGTTGTTTTTTTTATTAGCAACTTTATTATGCTCTGAATACAAAATAAAAAGAGGCTGAGCTTGAATAAACAACGGATATTTAATAACTTGTTTTGTAGGAAGGTAGAACCTGCCGGCCATAATGATAATCAACTATTTTGTTTACAGACCTTTTTTATTATAACTATGCTCAAGGTTGACCGCTTTAAGGCCGTACCCTGACCAAAAAATCAGTTACAAAATGTTCGATATCAAATTGTCTATCCATTAGTGTTAGTATAAAAAATAATTAATGAATACTTTACGAGGAGATGCATGTTATCAATAATTATTTCACATTTTTATGGTTTTGTTGGAAGGTACTACAATTGAAGTGAACTACAATTTTATAATCAAAAAAGTGTACTACAATTTTATAATCAACATTATGTAGGAGCTTACATATTTTTATTAATTGATATTTCTTTTTAAATAAAGAGTAGATAGCTCTTAAAAACTGCACAAAATTCGACTAGCGCGGCGTTTTGCTCGGGGAGGCGCCTTAAATAGATATTTTATATACTTAAATAACCTACGCCGCACTGGCCCACCATGCTTGCATCATGCTGAGTGAGTAGCCTTCTTGTCAAAGTCACGACTTAATATATCTGTTCCGTGTTATTTAGGGACGGTTTCTGCCAAGAACGTGTGAAACCCTACTTTCATGCCAAAGTTGACAGAGACTGAATTAGAGATTTCGACAAAGCCTTCAGAAATCTGGAGTATAGTTTTTAGGGTTCCGTACTCAAAGGGTAAAGACGGGACCCTATTACTAAGACTCCACGATCCGTCTGTCCGTCTGTCTCATGGATCGTGATAGCTAGACAGTTGAAATTTTCACAGATAATGTATTTCTGTTGCTGCTATAACAACAAATACTATAAACAGAATAAAATAAATATTTTAGTGGGGCTGCCATACAACAAACGTGTTTTTTTGCCGTTTTTGCGATAATGGTGCGGAAACCTTCGTGCCCGAGTCCGACTTGCGCGAGACGCACTTGGCCAGTTTTTTGTATTATCTTTACTATCATAACTCAAATACGATTATTTTTAAGTACGTGTACATTTATATACAAGTCTTTTTGATAAATAAATAAATTATTTTACAAGCTTTTATTTAACTTGCAATGTATGTACAAGTTTGTTCGGGTCAAATCTTACAACTGAATTTTAAAGCAGTTATTCTCCACCGACTTGATGAAATTTTGCATACACGTTTAGTTTGGATGACAATGCATGGTTAGCTAAGTAACGTCATTCTAAATCCTTTATGGCGGACGGTCCAAGATAGCGCCCTATTTTTTTTTGTGCACTGCCATGATAAACGATTTTTTTTAAGTTATTTAAAAAAAATATTTTGTTTTTATTACTTTCTTTATAAGTTTCAGTATGAAAAGTCGGTGTCCATAACGCAAAAAAATGGTACCTACGAAAGACACCGACTTCCAAAAGTGTAGTTTTCTTATTTGGAAGTCGGTAGTATTTTTTTGTAAAAAATTTTTTTTTATGTTTAGTAAGTTTCCTATAACGCCAGAATAGATTACCCGAATATCAAGAAACTCGAACAAAACCGATCAAATGAGAGATCTGCTTACCCCTTAAGAGCGTACTGGCGTGATGTTATGTTATGAAATAGCATAAACAATAAACAGACATGCGATTGCAGCAGTCCCGAGAGATTTGTCGTTATTTATTGAAGAGTTCTGTTGTACATCTCCGAAGTTCTTCATCAGATCTTCACCAAATTAAAATGGGACCAATTTCGGAACATACTCTTTCAAACAAAAAAAAAGAAATTTTCAAAATCGGTCCATCATTGACGGAGATATCGGTGAACAAACATAAAAAAAAAAACAAGAAGTCGAACATAGAACCTCCTCCTTTTTCGAAAGTCGGTTAAAAATCACACTTTGTAAACAAGCATATTACAAATTAGATGATTATATTCAAGATAAGAATGCTTGGAAACATGCTGGTCGTGCTCCATAGGGCAATCCTTAGTGTAGACAAAATCAAACTGGTTAGTTTGTATTATGTTCATAATTTAATATAGTAACGCTTTAGTTTTATTATTTTTTCTATTGTTTTTGTTTAAAAAAAATTGACTCGCACACTGTTCCGTTTTTGTTGAGTTAGGTAATTTACCTATGTATGCAATATTTGTAATTATCAAATGAATGATTTTTTTTGTGTTTGTAATTTTTTCAAAATACTTGACCCGACCGCCGTAAAAAAAAATGGTGGATTTTTTGGTTGTTATTGTTTTTGTTTTCGACTTCATTCAAAGAACCGGCGTTAGCACTTCAATTAGTGGCTTTAGTGGCGTTGTTAATTAACCTACTAATGTAAATAACGACAGATGTAGTATAGTAGTGCTAGGTGCATCGTCCTCACGTATATGAATTTATTAATGTACTTTAATATTGGAAAACATTTATATTTTTTAAAAGAGTAAGTATGGAGTTCCTTGTGCGTTCTTCTCCATAACAAGCTACTTTTCCGAATGCACGGTAGAATCAATTTTTATTACATGTAAATTTTAATTTTTAACGTTCAAATGTGCCGCTTCATAGACCTTATAGGTGATGTTCTTCAGAAAGGCAAGGTGCGCAGTACTCATAACCGGCGTGTGTGTATGACAAGATGTATGAATGTGAGTGAAGCAAAAGAAGTATGTAAGGATCGTAGCAGGTGGCGTTCTGTAGTTTCTGCCTACCCCCATGGGAAAAAGGCGTGAGTTTATGTATGTACTAGCTGTGCCCGCGGCTTCGCTCCCGTCATCTGCCTGCCAACCCTACCATAATTACCAGCCTGCCTGCCTACTCCACATACTCAAAAAAACTTTTTACAAAAAAATACTACCGACTTCCAAATAAAACTACAAAGTGAAAAATAACTTTATTTTTGGAAGTCGGTGTCTTTCGTAGGTACCAATTTATTGCGTTATGGACACCGACTTCCAAAAATAAAGTTATTTTTCACTTTGTAGTTTTATTTGGAAGTCGGTAGTATTTTTTTGTAAAAAGTTTTTTTTATTTTTCACTTTTTAGTTGTACCTACCTAATAGGCAAGTTGTTTAGTAAGTTACCTACTCGTATAACGCCAGAATATATTACCCAAATATCATGAAACTTGAACATAACCGGTGAAATGAGAGATCTGCGTACCCCTTAAGAGCGTACTGGCGTGATGTTATGTTATGAAATGGTATAAACAACAAACAGACATGCGATTGCAGCAATCCCGAGAGATTTGCCGTTATTTATTGAAGAGTTCTGTTGTTATCTTCGAATTGCTTCGTCAGTCCTACACCAAATTAAAATGGGACCAATTTCGGAACATACTCTTTCAAACAAAAAAGATTTTTTGAAATCGGTCCACAACTGACGGAGATATCGGTGAACACTGAACATACACAAAAAAAAATAATAACATACATAATGTCGAACATAGAACCTCCTCTTTTTTGGGAAGTCGGTTAAAAGATATACGTACTACATACCAATTTTTTTTTCTAGGGTCATTGTTTCGCGTAAAATCTTAACACCGCGATTCAGATAATGACCTTAAATGCACAACGCCATCTATCGAACGCGAGTTCAACTGTCCGAGTAACCGAATTGCGTGAGCTGTGATAATTTTACTTCTTGAACACTTTAAATTCATCTAACTTTTGATAGAGTGAACCGATTGCGATGAAACAAAAACTAAGTAATTCTTCAAGATACGCACAATTTTTATGTATAAAAGTTATCTACATTGGTTTCGTACATTTCACGTGATGCGTGCACAAATAAACAGACAAACAGACAAACAGATAAACAGACAAACAGATAAACAGACAAACAGACAAAAATGCCAAAAATGCTAGAAATGGGTTCTGTTGGTTATCCTTTAACACCCTGGCTAATTTTTTTGGAAATTTTTTCGATGTACAAAAAATATTTTTCTACAGATTTATTATATGTATTGATGTGTATGTGCCGCTTAGTGGCCTAATTGAAATAAATACCTTTTACTTTTGACTTTACCCCCATGGCAAACGGCTTGAGTTTATTTCGTGTATAAATAACTTAATTTGGCTCTCGTAATACATTACTTCCTAGTACAAGAGCCAGGGCTGCAATGACATTAGTGGCATAAAGTGTGTTAAATAAATAAAAATAAAAACTTACTAAAATCCTTTTTAGTAAAATGTTCCTGCTTAGCAATCCAATCTTCAAAATTATTCAACATTTGAATGATCCCATTTCCAGTCAAATTTAGTCCCTTCCTGACTTCTTCAAGGGTTCCAGGGTTGAACTCCAATATTGGTGTATTTTTTAAAACTTGCATGATTGTTGCATAAAATAAGGCCGACTATGCTCGCAGACTGTAGCAAACTAACGTGTAAATCAAATTTTAAGATGTTGAATACAAACCTACAAGTTATGACTCGCTAACTGGTTTTTTTAATTGATCTGTGGGCAGTGATGGTTAAATGTACACGTGTTTGAAGTATCTTTGTATCTTTATATTATCTTAATCTTATCTAATAATTATTATAAATAGGTAAATTGTATGTTTATATTATGTCTGTAAAAGGTAATCTCTTGAAGTACTGTTCCGATTTCTAAAATTCTTTCACCGGTTTAAAGAAACTGCATTATCCCTGAGTGTCATCATCATCTTTCTCAGCCTTTTAATGTTCCCACTGCTGGGACACAGGCCTCCTCTCTGTGAAAGGGAATGGGCCGTAAGCCACGCGGACCCAGTGCGGGTGGTCACGATTCTGGTTTTCAGGAGTTGCAGTGGTTTGGGAATAGTGCGTGGGATTGTTCCAATAAATTTCAATAAACTATAAGGAACCATAAATACCCTATCTGCGGGTTAGAACACGGGAGTGGAGCCATGCAAAAAAGCTAGTTAATTAAATGAACTAAGCAATTGTACTGTGTTAGAGTTGAACTTACGTTATCTGCTTTTTATCTGCCTAAGCTACGTCTGAGTATAAACTCAGACGTAGGTTATAAGCTATTATTAGCTTTTGTTTTGCGTCATTTTGACCTGACACTACGATCTTAAACAAAATAACATAATTACCTACTATTTATTCGATAGCATTTTTATTTATTTATTAAAACTTTATGCACAAGTATAAAGGCGGGGTCAGAGCCCATTCGTCCCCTAAGATTCGCACCCTGTGCCCACTCGTCCCCTGCAACTTTTGAGGGGCCCATTCGTCCCCTGAAGAATATTTATTTTTATTCATTCTTCTAATATAAGTACATATATATGTGTATACTGCAGCTTGGTTGTCCTGGTACAGTCGCGCAGAAAAGGCTTAAATAAAAAATATAGTAATTCGGTAGATATCATGTTTATTTCAAATATGATTAACACATACAAAATCACAATGTCCTAGAAACTAACAAAATACAACTCTTTTACAAAAATCAGCCTTGATTGACCATCATATAAATCAACATTAAATATAAAATATGCAAAAAAAAAATAGAACACATATCAACAGTAAATAATCACTTCTTATTTTTTTGTATATTTACCAACTACATACACGAAAATCATAAAAACTAAAAATCTATGTTTTACCTTAAAATAAAATATTTAATAGTAACTATTAAAAAGTAGCAGCAGTTGAATTTTTTATTCTGTGTCATCGTTCCAATTATATACATGTAAGTCTCTTGAAATAGGGATGTATAGGTAAATAGTAGAACTTACGTATTTTTCCTTCACATACATGCACTGATCACTTCACTCACTAATTAAATTTAATAAGTAATCCTACAGGATACGCTAATGACAGTATAAAAATCAGTACGCTTGGATTTGCAACTATAAGTAAACTAAATGTAGTAACACATGCCTGGAATAAATACGCCGAAGTTGTCTAGTACTGGTGTTAGCCAATCAGGTGCAAGTCCTTTCATCGAGCGTCTATTGTTTTGGGCTACGCCTTTGTTATTTGCTCGCGCGCAGATACTCTGGCTAACATCACCCCTCCCGCTTCGGCATTCCACACCCCGCGCACATCTGGAGAGTAAGTACTTACCAATTTTAAACACCTTATCTATTATTTGTAACCCGTTTTTTTAACAAGCCATTCGTAGTGAGACAATTTTACATCGTAAGCCTATCGACAGGTTATATTATTATCATGACGGATTATCATTCATCATAGCTCTTTTTTCAATGATCTGTTATGATTTATTAAATTAATTCCGTTAATAAACTGTTCACAAGTGTACTATGTTAACCGTTTCTTATGTAAAATATAGCTAATTTTATCTCAGGGGACCAATAGGTACCTGAATAGGTGCCGAATCTTTAACTTATATTGTATACATATTAGAGGGGACGAATGGGTACCTTAAAAATAATATTTTTTTCAACACACTTGCTCATATAGTGGCTCTAATTTCACCGCAATTAGGCACATAATGATGCCTGTTATCAAACTGTGACTTTTTCATTACTATTATTCACAAAGTGAGTTATACAGTTTTTTTTTAATTTATTGGTTGAGTTGCTTTGTTCTTAAAAAAGTTTCGAAACAAAAAAGGTCGTGCTCAATAGTACAAATAAATTAATGTACCTATTGCTTGCTCATTTCATGCAACTTCGTATTAATTTCAACTTGTACGTGCTTAATAAATAAAACTTTCACTCAAATATAAATTTTATTTGCTCTGTAATTAAGAAAAAATTAAATTTCCTATTTTGTACGTGGTTAAAACTCTATCCACGATAAGCCAAAATAAAAAGAAATTTCATTATTTTAGTCTATGGCCGATCGCCATTGTAAGATGCGCGCGCATAGGAAAATTAATTAATTTTGCCCGCCATTTTGAAAATTTCACAACTCGTTTTTACTGTTAAAAATATTTTTTTGTATTATTTTCTTCACAAGTGTGTTGAAAAACGTCGTATGATACACGTGTGTATTGATGATTACCGTCCTCGGCTCTCTTAAGACCCTCACCTACGGCTCGGGTCTCAATGACGCCTCAGCGGTAATCACCAACATTGCACACTTGTACCATAATGTACTATTATTAAAATATTAATTGGTCCCCTACCAGGAGACCAATGGGCCGAATCTACAACTTTTATGCTGGGGGACGAATTTTAGGGGACGAATGGGCTCTGACCCTAAAGGCGGACTTAATGCCTTAGGCATTTTCTGCCAGTCGACCTTAGGGTGGTGCAGAAATAAAAAAAAGGCAGGTGCAACTAAATTAAAGGATAAATAGAGATAAAATATATATAAAAAGAATATATATAAATATATACTTATATACATACATACATACATAAACAATGTTATAGAGAAACCGAAACCAACAAATCAATTCTGTGATGATTCTGCAAACTTCTTGCGAATGTGCTCACGTGCCTTAAATTTGAAAGAGAACCGACTGGTTGCCATCCTGATATTCTGAGGGAGCGCATTCCAAAGAGAGATAGCCTGGACAAAGAAGGATGAGTGGATAAACCCAGAGCGGTGAGAGGGACATTGAAGAAGACGATTATTGGTGGAACGAAGATTTTTACTGTGAGCAGAGCAAAGGAATTGAACATGAGAAGTCAGATAAGAAGGAGAAATGGGTTTATCAATAAAAGAAAACAGGGTAGTCAAGGCCCTCAGCGCTCTACGCTGACGGATGGGTAACCATTTTAAAAGTGATCGATGAGACATGATCATACTGACGGAGATTGAAGACAAATCGAATGCAGTTATTTAGAAGGCGGTCAAGTTTATTGAGTAGATCAGCATTCAGGTCATAGTAGCACACATCACCATAGTCAATTAAGGGAAAGATTAGGGACTGTACAAGCATGGCCTTTATGCGAGTTTCTTCACTTGTTAAGCACTTGACAAGATATTTTTTAAACAATTTCTATCAACTTTGTAACATTAGTAGGTAATTCCTAATTATATCCAGACAGGGAATGTAACTTCAAAAGGGTTTCTTTTTTTTATCATTTTCGTACAGAACACTAAAAAACAAATAAAAACACATCGCTTTTATTAAAGTTTGTTATGGTGCACGGTGGGACCAACTCAAAAGTGAAAATGTGACAACTTCGAGACAAGTTTCTGCTGCAATCATTCACCTTTCAGTTATAATGTGACGTAGAAAAGTACATATTTATTTTGTACTAGCTGTGCCCGCGGCTTCGCTCCCGTCATCTGTCTGCCAACCCTACCCTACTTACTTTCCTGCCTACGAATTTAACTGTCCGAGTATCTGAATTGCGTGTGTTGTGATAATTTTACTTCTTGAACACTTTAAATTCATCTAACTTTTGATAGAGTGAACCGATTGCGATGAAATAAAAACTAGACACTAGATTGGTTTCGTACATTTCACGTGATGCCTGCACAAATAAACAGACAAACACAGACAAAACATCCAAAAATGCTGGAAATAGGTTCTGTTGGTTATCCTTTAACACCCTGGCTATTTTTTTTGGAATTATTTTCGATGTACAAAAATTACTTTTCTACAGATTTATTATATGT
Organism: Orthosia incerta; assembly: GCA_948252205.1. Classification (NCBI taxonomy): domain Eukaryota; kingdom Metazoa; phylum Arthropoda; class Insecta; order Lepidoptera; family Noctuidae; genus Orthosia; species Orthosia incerta. The sequence continues at coordinate 24,977,644 of OX411756.1, read as the reverse complement.
ATTGATTTATATTTAGAAACTTTAAGAAACATTTATAATACAAAATACCAAGATTACACATGATTTTTCCACGCTGATAGTGAGTAAAAAATAATGATTTGTTGCTAATTGCTACATAATAAGTACGATTATAATAGATAGGTACCTACTTTGATTCATTACGTCAATAAGACGTCAAGTATTTCCGAAGTAATTAATCTGTAAACATGTAGAGGGGGAGCTAGCTAGCTTTTTTCTACATTTATTTCCAGGGCTTTTTTAAACGACTTCCCAAAAAAAGGAGGTTCTCAACTCGGGAGTTTCTCTTTTTTTTATGTGTGTTGTTTTTTTTTCTCTTTCTTTTTTTTGCTCCGTCTATATGTATATAGACCATATATATATAATAGACTATATATATGCTATATATAGTCCAGCCTTGAAAAAACAATTTTTTTTTGTTAGATAATGAGTACTTTAGAGGTGGTCCCATTGTCACCAAATCAGAATCTGATGTTGGGATTCCATGGAAATCGAGGGAACTTCTCAAATATTATATGTAGCGATTTTGGTGTTTTAAATAACATGGCAAGCATTTTCACTCAGAAAGTATCATTTGGTAAAGTGGAACTGGTAAAAAAGAACACAGAATAAATGGCCACTGGAATTCATAAATCAGTATGTCTGGGTATAAGATATCTTGAATTTTTAAGTGAGTATGATGAAGTAATTACATATTATAAATAAATGTTACTGATTAAAATGATACCATCGAACTAATCTGATGCTGAAACCGGCAGGTGGGCACTGGAACTCTGTAATAAAACAATGTATCCTAGTCGTTTTTGGGCTTATTCTAATTGAAATGAAATATACTCTGGCTATAAATAATTTACATGGTATTACCATCACTAAAAAGAGTATGTGTACCAACACTAAAAAGAGTAAAATAAAAAACTTTTCAAGATAGGTACCAAAGACACCGACTTCGGTAAACAAAGTTATTTTAGCTTTGTAGTGTTTTGCTTTAGAAGTCGGTTTAATTTTTTTGTTACAAGTTTTTCTATATACAATATGTCACCCCGATGATTTCAAACAAATCAAGTACTTAAAAGTATAAAACCCATAATAGTAAGATGATAAAGTTTTCTTGCCATATCTGATAATGGTGACGCCAAAACGCTATTATAGAAGCCTGCTGAGAGAACAACGATAATATAATCTAATGTATCTGAAAAGTGTTAGATAGAAGCCGTTGGGTCCACTTTAAGATTTCCAAAAAAGAACACTTAACGTGCAGGACAGTACATTTTCGTTTGATCGGGTGCGGCATTACACAAAATTACATAACCGTGTACAGTGGTCAGGTGGGGTGAATTTCACCCAAGGCAATTTAATTTGCTCGATAATTTTAATTTGTGGCGCTAAATAATTCTGTGCTCTTCAGTTGCTGCGCGGGGGGATGTAAGGAAACTACGAGTGAAATGATTTGGTTATCCAATGCTCGGAGACCTACTTAGAAGCAGTCAAAGTGGTTGGCGGGTAAGTTTTACCCTCCTATCGTTTGATTTTACAATTTTTTCCTATACATTTTCTAACATAAAATGTATGGCAAAAATAAAGATTCATCATATAAGATAGAAACTTTTACTATTTATTTATTTATGTACACACAAAACACTTTAAAGAGAAAGACAATATTATAAAGATAGAATAGCACAAAGGTGCTGCTTATTTCTAAAGAAATTTCTTCCAGCAGACCTAAGACCAGAAAATTTAATAAGAAACATAGACTCAGTGTGTATAAGTAAAAGGAAAGATACTAAAACTAAACTAATACAAATATAATATATAAAATTACAATAAGTGCCACAACAATATTATAATATAATATTGTTGTGGCACTTATTGTAATTTGATAAATAAATGCATACTCAAATCGCAGCTAATAAAGTCTCGGTTGTTAACCAGGGAGAAAACTGATCTTGCAAAACAAGCATCATCGCTCACTGGACGATTATAGAATTAAGCAAACATCTGCGATGATTGTGACCAACCAACAGTCTTTCTGATGACGTCAAGTGAGACGCCTTGCATGCGCGCAGTGGATGTGGCAGCGTGTCTGGTGCTGTGCGCACCAAACTTCGACACATCCACGCCGCTCTCCGCGAGCACCTGCTTTATACATCGCCTGATGGTTTGTGTGCAGGTGGCCTTTTAAGGTCGCTTGTATTTCATCAGAAGGTTTTCAATTGATTTGGCCTTGAATCTTTTGTAACCGACAAATAGTCTTTCAAAGTTTTTGCTGGACAAATATTTATAATTATTATCTCTGAAGTAAGGCAGGAATAAAATTGGTTGGTCACGACCAGCAGCAGATGCTTTAATGATGTCGGTAATTATGATGTTGACTCCGTTAGGACAAATATTAATGTTTTTAATTTTAATAGATGTAATTGTTTGCGCTCTGTGAGTTGTGCATAAGGCTAATAAAATTACAAGCTTCTGTGAAATCTTTTTTAAAGGTAATTTTATATTAGGGCCTCATTGAGCGATTCATAGCATCGCTTTGAATTCATAAGTTAAATTTTCACCGACGTCATTATGAAATTGAAATCTTAAATATTTTCTGTGTGACGGGTTAATTGGTACCAATAAATATGCTTCCTTTAAATCGATCGTGGCTATAAAGCCATTATGAGGAATTAATTTTCAAGCTGTTCATAGTCCTCCATTTCAAAATGATTTTGAGTTACGAATTTATTTAACAATTTTAAGTTTAAAATTAATTGTTTTCCGCCACTTGATTTTGAAGTTATAAATATTTTAGAAATAAATTGATCTGATTGTGGCTCACATTCATGTATCGCGCCTAATTCTAACAAGTTGTCAATCGCTACAGACATATATCTGTGTACCCCATTCGTAAACGTGTTAGAGGGTACAACATGTTGAATTTAAAAAAAAAATGGTATTACGTATCCATTTTTAATCCAGTCCAAGATTGTAACAATACAAAAACAACATTCATCCAACATTTGTAAAAATATTGTAAACGACCTGCGTATACCTGTAACGCTAGCATCGAGTCCGGGCACGATGCTTGCCCTGGCTGGGGTAAGCTCGAGGTAGCGTCGTCGTCGGCTGCCGTCGGTATGCTGTTGCTGCACGTGCATATCCTCCTGCCCCCCCCCCCCCCTGCTCGCCGAGACGTAACGAGGGGGTCCAGTCCCGTTTCCCGAAAACCGAGTCCTCGATGTCGATGGTCCAGCTGTTGGTGCGGGTAAAGACGTCGCCCTTTGACCGGATTTTTTGATCAGCGATCCTTGTCGCTCTATAGCTTTAGAAGTTTAGTGGTCTTTTATAAGTGGTGTAAAGGACTTGTCCAGACAGGGAGTTATGAGTTTTGACCTCACTTGAGTTTCGGTATAATGTAGGTCAGTCAGGATCCTATAGCTATCAGAAAGAATTTTAATAGCCTGAATTTCATCATCTCTTAAAAGAAGCTGGGTAATAGCTTTATTAAGAGCGTGTTAGAATTTCAAGTATGTGTGACGTCATTAAATCATGAATTTTCATTTTTCAAGTGACAATGGTTTGCTACATATTTATTTATTTATTATATGCTTTATTGTACACCATAATACAATTATACAAAGAAACTTAAAATTAATACAAATACAATGGGCGGCCTTATCGCATTCCGCGATCTCTTCCAGGCAACATAATACATACCTGTCATATTTATTAAGTGCCTACCGACAAATGTTTAAGTACCGACCTAAATTATTATTGTGTTGTCAACTACCTACAAATGTGAAAGAGTACCCACCTAAGTAAATATTGTTGTGTACAGGAAATAACTGTTGTCGCCGCGAGGATGGACATACATTTCTGCGGATGAAACTAATTATTTTGAGAAATGAGTTAATTGTTAATTGATTTATGATATAGGTAGAAGTTGATTTGTTTGATATGTAACGTACTTTTGCATTTAAATTCAAATAAGTTATTTATTTACGTTGGCAATACTGGTGCCGCGCTGTCATCGTTCCGTTGAGAATTTCCGGAGCGATGGTGGGGTGGCACGTCTATATTAGCTGTCAGTGCTCGGTGATCGGCCTCTTTGCTGGCGAACACCGAGCAGGTATCATTTCCGCAATTTTATTTATACAATTTGGCTAAAAGACTAATTATTCTGTTAATTATATTGTGTTTTATTTGATTAAACATAAATTGGCAAGCATTCCGTGTTTATCTTCGAGATCCACTAACATAACTCTTAACTTGTACTTGCCACATTGATGACATTACTATAAATTATTACGTAATTTGTAATGATTATTGTAAAGTATCCTGGATTTTATATTGCTATATTAGTATTGCAAGTCCTTTGAAACAATAAGTACAATACTGTCTGTTAGTATCAATATTCTTTCGAATATTGATTAAGAATGACTAAACTAAACAGGTGTTATTACATTTCTTAATTGTCTTGTTACGTTTTAAAAAGGATTCTGTAAAATATGCACATTTATCAATATTAATAGTCGACTCACCAACGCACCACCGCACAGGCCAACAGACCGATAACGACTGATCGCCCCACCACTCGGACCGGTATTTATAACCGAGCGACGTATGCGTACGAGACAACATTACAATACTGTTATCGGCTTGTAGCGCGATCTATTGACTATATTCCCTTCCTTGTTTTAACCAGTTGTATGTAACCAGAATTATTAATAAGACATTTAGCATATTCTTATTTTTATTATTAATGAACTGGCATCTCTGGCATAACAAAATGAGAGCACAATAATATTTAAAAATCATTTACTGGTTTAATTTAGTGCTTCCTTTGACCCTTCCTCTTCTTCATCTATTCCATTTTCTGATACCCATTTCAGGCCTTCTGATGAAGGTTCCCCCTCTCCATCAAATTGCTCTAACGTTAGTTGAGAACTCATGTTATTAATTAGTTACCTGGCATTAATGAATTAATACACGAATCGTCTCGCGCGCAGGCCAGACGACTTCGAGCCTCCGAACAGACTCCAGCACCGTAGACCACACACGTACGCTGCGGCAGGCTATACAGAGAGCCGAAGACAACAACCTGCCTTTCCGCTCAGCGTCTATGAAACACGTAAAAGTCCTCGACTTGATCGAGACTTGGGCTGCACTGCAGTCCCTCCAACGGCGCCAAATCGACCACCGGTACATCGAAGTGCCGAAACGCCTGCACAAAAATGCCATTACGCAAGTCCGACCTTGCGACCTGGCTCCGGAACCCATCCCTCCGCAGCGAGGTGTGGTACAGGGAGACGCCACCTCCGAAACCTTCCACCGCTACACTGGAGGACGCCTTCAAGGTTCCGGACCGGAGAGGGCCAGGCACCGAAATCAACGGCGAGCACTTCACTCGCCTTCGGTTCACCGATGATATAGCTGTCATGGCTGAGACCATGGAGGACCCCAGTACAACGCTTGATGACCTCAGTAGAGCTGCCGAAAGAGTGGGTCCAAAAATTAATTTGGATAAAACCAAAGTGAGGTTAAACGCCCATGTCGCACCCATTCCCGTCAAGATCGGAGACTCCACACCCGCAGCCGTGGACGACCATGCCTACCTGGGACGAATAGTCCAGCTAGGCATGCCCAGCCTCGAGAAAGAGGTCAACTGTCGAATCTCACTCGGCCAGGCAGCGTCCGGGAAGCTGCGCGGCATCCTCTCATCCAGGTTTGACGGGGACGGCCACGCTTTCTTTTGCCTTGGGGATTCCAATCCAGCGCTTTCTTAGTTATATGATCAGAGTCCCTTCGCAGCGTGTGGCCGATCCAACTCCATTTACGACGCTTGATCTGGCGGTCAATCGGGCTCTCGTGGCATTGCCCCAAAAGCTCTACGTTGGTGATGATCTCGGGCCAGTAAATGCCGAGTATGCGACGAAGACAGCGGTTGACGACGACTTGGATCTGGCGTGAGATGTCTTTTGTGACCGTTCACCGTAAAGCAGCACGGATTTGAGTTGAGAAAGTTTTAAGTTTGATCCTTCGGGTCAGTTTCCGCGATTGCCAAACAGGTCTCAGCTGTGCGAAGGTAGCTGATCGTGCTTTAGCAATCCTTGATGCGATGTCCTCTTCACTACCTCCAGTCTATGACACGACGCTCCCGCGGTAAGTGAATTTGCGGACGCGTGCCACTGCCTCTGTTCCGATCAGCAACGGTGAAGTATTCTACACACCAGATCTCATCTCTTGGGTCTTCCGGGTGTGACCAGTATGTACATATAAAGTACCACTACTGCTGACTTCTCTCATTTTTTTTTCTTTGATAACTGTCAATTTAATGACCAGTAGGCATAATCTACTGCTATTATTGTCATTCTCTGATGACTGTCAATTTAATGACCAGTAGGCATAATCTACTGCTATCGTTGTCATTCTCTGATGACTGTCAATTGAATGACCAGTAGGCATAATCTACTGCTATTACTGTCATTCTCTGATGACTGTCAATTTAATGACCAGTAGGCATAATCTACTGCTATTACTGTCATTCTCTGATGACTGTCAATTTAATGACCAGTAGGCATAATCTACTGCTAAAACTGTCATTCTCTGATGACTGTCAATTGAATGACCAGTAGGCATAATCTACTGCTATTACTGTCATTCTCTGATGACTGTCAATTTAATGACCAGTAGGCATAATCTACTGCTATTACTGTCATTCTCTGATGACTGTCAATTTAATGACTAGTAGCTATATTCTACTGCCTGTCAATTTAATGACCAGTAGCTATATTCTACTGCCTGTCAATTTAATGACCAGTAGCTATGTTCTACTGCCTGTCATTTTAATGACCAGTAGCTATATTCTACTGCCTGTCAATTTAATGACCAGTAGGTACGTTCTACTGCATTTGTGTGCTCTTTGATTTATTATTTTAGAACTAATCATGTAGCTCAAATCAAATAACTAATCATGAGGTCACGGATTCGACTCGCAGGTCGGCAGTGTCACTCGGTTTCTCCATCAGGAACTTCCCAATAATACACCACATGCGTTATTTTATGTTATGCCAGCGGTTGCCACCTAGGCTCACAGTTGCCACAAAGGCCAACTAGGCTATTCTTAACCAATTCAATTCAACTCTTTTAGAATTTGATTGAACACAGTCACAGTCGTTCCAAAGAAACTTCGAAACTCTACTGCAGCAAAACTGCCAAGTCAACAGAAACCCTCGAGTAAAGCCTCTAACGCCACGGCTCTCAAACCGTCCAGCAATCGTATTGCCCTCACACAACGGTCTATCTAGACCCAGACCTCCAAAAGAGCTAAACGCAATATCGCGAACCTACGGACTACTTGTGTTGCCTCAATTATACCGATTTACGGCCAAGATTAGGCTTAACCACTGGTACGGTACATGCTACGGCTGATAGACTGAATTACTCGACCTTCTACAGCTTGCTCATCAAATATCATTATCGAAATCAACATCGACTGGAACGTGAGTACGTGATCCACTATCATCTTCCTAAACCTATCGTGTGTATACTTCCAAGTTCTAAGCGTGCCTATTTAAAGCCTTCAGTGTCTAACGATCACCGATAGCGAAAAGTTCCTCTAAGCCTTAGTAGTAATTGATCAGAAACCGTATCAGCTTAGATCATATACAACGCTCATGGCACGACTGCCGCAGCAGCTAGTGACACTCATGCCACCCATATCGTCACAACCTCAAGTGATCATCACACATCACTTCACATAGAGTCTACGACTTTTAGGTTATTACAAAACCAATACAACGAATCTCCTATGAGACCCGTGTCCCCGCTACACCACCAGCTGCCCATCGCCCCCTGAACAACTCACAAGTGAATTGCAGGTACGACTACAGAAAAGTGCGTACAGTGTGAGCTACGGTATGTGCTCTCCTGCTCGGTGGAGGAAGCCTCCTCACTGTTTTCTACGTTTAACTCGTTAGGAGCACAACTTAGAGGCATCCTTTGTATGCGATCGTGAGCGTCATTATTCATTCTATAATATTTACAGATTTCAAAAGATAGCGATCGCGGGATCTAATACTATCATCATGTTACTTTAAAAATAAGCAAGTGAATTAAGATCTGAAGACAAAAATCGATCGATCGATATTTTTGAAAATGAATGAAAACGACTCACCAGATTGGCATAAAGAGCCGTGTGTATGGATCCACACATACACACGCTCCTCATTGACCTGTCCAGCTCCTTGTTTGTTGCTAGCTTTCTTGTTGGTCCACTCTGGACTTATTTTTCAGTATTCGAGATTCTGAGGGTAGTCGTAGAAAACTAGACGACTCCTTAAATTAGTCCCACATTGTTCCTGCCATGTAGACGCGAAGCAGAAGGGCTTACTTCTACTGCATTCAGTTTTGGTGGGACCAAACAATACGACGCAGACGGTGTTATGTGCCAACAGTGTGCACAGTGTGTGTTTACGAGGTTGAATTCCACAGCACTACTCAGCAAGTGCACTACTTATCGTATACATTTGATGCGCTTCAAAACGAACCGCCACTGATTTTAACTGTCACCGTCACACACATTTTTTATCTTGTTTTATTTTTTTATTATTATAGAATAGAATGAAATATAATGCATTGTAACCAAAGTCTTCATGTTCCTTTTAGAGAAAAACAACTTTATTTTACTCTACGGTTTTATCCTCGTCGCCAATGTAAAATATGCACATTTATCAATATTAATAGTCGACTCACCAACGCACCACCGCACAGGCCAACAGACCGATAACGACTGATCGCCCCACCACTCGGACCGGTATTTATAACCGAGCGACGTATGCGTACGAGACAACATTACAATACTGTTATCGGCTTGTAGCGCGATCTATTGACATCTACATACACTACAGATTCATTACATGATAATTTATTATTGTTCACCTAATTGTGAGATTATTTAAAGCAATATAGAAAATGATGGGATACCACGCCATTTTCTCGTATTGGACGTAATGAGATACTGATAGACCCGAGATTACAAAATATTGTGTAATGGTTAAGCCGACTTACTTTGCTTACTTTGCTTAACTACAATCCAGTACAGGCCAGATATATTATTATATTGGTGTAAGATCGACTACATAAGGCTAACGTAAGTTATTTGATATTATAACTTTATTATTGCTAATGGTTGTGATTCAACTGTATTTATCTTATTATGGCCTTTATTCCTAATATCTAATATTGATTTAAGGGCTAGTCTATGTCCTTTGCCTTATTCTTGTTATTTTGATTATATAATATTGTAAACCCTTTGTGGTTGTAAAAGATATCGATAAATAATATGAAAGAGCTTCCGTGGGGCTTGTTGCCCTTCTTCCCCACGAGAACTAAGTTTAGCGAACGGGCAGTAAGCTCGATGAGCCTTCTAAATATAAATTAATTGACAAGCCTTATTTAAATAAATACCTAGTCTTGTCTTTCTGTGCTTTTATTCATAAAACCTTTCCCTTACACACCACATACATTGGAACTCTGATACACAGTAAATAACCAACAACCATCTTGACATTCAAAGCTTGCTATCTTGGTAGATATCAATACTTTTATATAGAATTCCATTCATGATTCTAACAAGCGCTTATACCGAGGCCTAGTTGATCTTGTTTCAACTGTATATTTTATCACGGTTAATAATAATTTCTGAGACCGCAGCCTTAATTTCCGGATTCAAAGTAGGCGCCCTAAGGTGTTGGATGTTCTCCGGTATCTGATACTCTTTAAGGATTTTTTCCTTAATATCTTTGGCAAGTCCTTTTTTTTTGTAAAGGTATCCAACATTGGGCTAAAGTGTGGTGTATGTTTTCACCATAAATCGGATGGTCATCCGTGGTATCGCCCAGCGCTGATAGTAATTCCGGATCGAGCTGCGGCGAATCATCCTGCGCTAGTTGACTTGGCGACTCCGGAGTCATTTCAATGTTTTCTTGAACGTCATGAGATTCAACTGGCTCGTGATATGGCATCGCCGTGATATTATCTTACATGGTTCCGTCGTCTAAAACGATCAACGTTTCAAATGTAAACAAACAGGCCAAGCGTTTTTAAATGATTTTTAAACCCTCGTGTTGACCCGCAGTCAACCTCCAGGCAAATTTTACACATCATGCTATACCTTCGTGATATCCTGAAAGTGATATCCTCAAGGCTAGCTTAGAGATTGTAATTTATTTATTTGGACCACATAAAAAGCGTATAAAAGGTGTCGCGTACCTATACACAGTATTGTGTAACTCGTACACGAAATCGCTTAGTAACAAGAAGTCGAACATAGAACCTCCTCCTTTTTCGAAAGTCGGTTAAAAAATGCATCATAACTATTATAACCTTGATTTTTTTAGATGAATATATAATCACACAACTTCGTTTTGTGTTACGTTTAAGTCTTTTAATTTCATTTTCATAGTAACTAATTTTGTTGTCAGCGCTACGCTTAGACATAATGCTAAAGTAATTTGAGGATAACTTTGATGAAATATCACTGAATATATAAAAGTATTGAAGAGTGAGTGCTTGTTGCCGCACACAAAGAAAGAATGAGGAGTCTCGGCGCCGTTGCGGCGGGTAGGACGGAGCGCTAGTTTTTCTATCTACCCTAATATTCTAATAAGTGCGAAGCTGCCAGTACAATGAAGGTATTACATGTGTGTTTTATTTATCTGAAGAATGAAACGTACGTAATATAATTATAAACTAGTCGACCGTCAATGTTCTAAAAGACCCAGGCATCCCCAGCACCTGTTCATTGTATTTGTCAGCCATTCGGTACTTCTCGTCAGTTTTCGCTTGTGACATCTCCCTGAAGTATTCGACGTTCTCCTTCGTGCTTAGGGTGTTCGCCCAGTTTTCTGAAATAAATTTAATGAATGATTAAGATAAATAAGCATTAATGCGTGTTCAGTACCTACAGCCAGAGCGTTTTCTTTTTATTGAGCACCAACGCTACATTACTTTTTAGGGTTCCGTACCCAAAGGGTAAAAACGGGACTCTATTACTAAGACTCCACGGTCCGTCTGTGTGTCTGTCTGTCAGTTAAAATTTTCACAGATGATGTATTTCTGTTGCCGCTATTAGAAAAAATACTAAAACAGAATAAAATAAATATTTAAGTACATCTCCCATACAACAAACGTGTTTTTTTGCCGTTTTTTGCAATAATGGTACAATCCGTGGTGCCGTTGGATTCGTCTCAGTTGTGGGAGTGACATAGGATGTATATTTTTAAATAACCCCCCCCCCCAAAACGGGAGTGATATATTTTTTTTCTTCGTTGTCTATGTATACAGGGTGTCCCAGAAATCGACGTCAAGCCGTAAATGGGTGATAGACCAAGTTATAACAGTTCTGAGAAAAATACGAAAAAAAATCTATCTCATGTTTAAAAAAATTATGGTCACTTTAAAAATTTACTAAAAAAATCAATCCCTGTAATGGTTCTTTAACTCCAATTGCTACAAATCCCATAATTTATCTAATTTTTTTATTATTATGTAATCTTGAATAATGCTTGTGTAGATTTTGGCCTAAAATTTAAAGCCAACTCCTCCTACTTGGAAGAAAATTAAACTTTTTCAAAACCAAATTATTCAAATTTACTATTTCGCCCAACTTTAACTGACTGTACTGAAAAAAAAATGTACTACGCTAGTTTGGCAAGTAACATGAAAAATTGGCGCATTTAATAAGGATTCAAAAATGGTGTAACACTTGCTAGATTACGTTTTCAATAATTGGTCAAATTTTTTTTTGTAAATAGTATCGGTTTTTACCCAAAATGTCCATACTTCCTTAAAATGACTTTAGCTTACCTAAAGCTTTGCTAAACTCCGTTTCTAGTTCGATAGAGACGGAGAGAGTCATTTTACGAAGTGTGAGCGAGACAGAGAGTGACGCCACCTTTATCAGTGACACAACCTTTATCATGAAACGGAGATTGAGTTGTCTTTGTAAATAGGGGAAGATTTGCCCGGAAAATAACCAGATCTTTTTTAAGAAGATGTCGTGCTTGCATTGCCGTCGAAGGAAGGCAGTTTGAACATTTATTGTAATAAAAAATTAAAAAATCTGATAATTTGTTTTTTTTTTCTAAGATGAGAAAACTGGTCCTGACTTAAAGTAAAAAGGTTGAGTCACTATCATAACTTTGCTCTTAAATTACGTAAAATTTCGATTTCTTATCTCGCTCACACTTCGTAAAATGACTCTCTGCGTCTCTATCGAATTAGAAACGGAGTTTAGCAAAGCTTTAGGTAAGCTAAAGTCATTTTAAGGAAGTATGGACATTTTGGGTAAAAACCGATACTATTTACAAAAAAAAATTTGACCAATTATTGAAAACGTAATCTAGCAAGTGTTACACCATTTTTGAATCCTTATTAAATGCGCCAATTTTTCATGTTACTTGCCAAACTAGCGTAGTACATTTTTTTTTCAGTACAGTCAGTTAAAGTTGGGCGAAATAGTAAATTTGAATAATTTGGTTTTGAAAAAGTTTAATTTTCTTCCAAGTAGGAGGAGTTGGCTTTGAATTTTAGGCAAAAATCTACACAAGCATTATTCAAGATTACATAATAATAAAAAAATTAGATAAATTATGGGATTTGTAGCAATTGGAGTTAAAGAACCATTACAGGGATTGTTTTTTTTTGTAAATTTTTAAAGTGACCATAAATTTTTTTAAACATGAGATAGATTTTTTTTCGTATTTTTCTGAGAACTGTTATAACTTGGTCTATCACCCATTTACGGCTTGACGTCGATTTCTGGGACACCCTGTATATATGGGTATCAAATGAAAGCTACTAAATAGAACACAAAAAATTATATATCGTAACACTTTAATTTTAATATTTTGAGACAAATTCTAACAAACTAAACTTTGATATGAAAAGAAATAATTGTTTATAAAAATTAAAAATTCTGAAATAAAATAAACTATTATAATAACATGAAACCAGACTGCTAAAAATAAATAACTGTAAAGAGAAAACGCATTTGACTATTATCTCACCTGACGGTTATTGATGGTGTCGTCGACGATGGAGAACGTTTGTCTAGATGTTGACCTAAGTACTATTGTCTAGACCCCAGCTATTATTAGGAGACACATACGTCGACGAAGAATGCTACATGAAATTGCTGCTTAGCACTGTTAGGACAAAAGCCTTTTTAATAAACCTAATCCCTTAGCATACTACAAAACTTTGTGACATCATAACTAATATTATAAAGAGGTAAAATTCTATGTGTTTATGGTTATTGGTAATCTCTGTAAAGGCTGAACCTGTTTTGAAAGTTTTTTTTTACTGATAGAAATCTACATAGGTGGCTCGTTTAGATGTCAATGTGTGCGCTTTTATAATTAGCTTCCAAGCCACGTAAAAGTTCTAAGTCTTAATAAATTCAAATCATTCATTAAACGTATGTTGTGCCAGAAAGCGTTTTATACCATTAAAGATTACGTTGAGGACAAAAAGGCTTGGCATTGAGCTGCTCCAATTAAAAATTAATTTTGATTTATATATTTTCCACCGTGAAATTTGTTTTTTTTTTTTTTTGGTTTTCTTGCAATGACAAGAATATTTACTTTTTAAAGTATTATATAATTTTATTTTAATTATTGTGAATGTGGACTATTTTTAATTTATCTTAGTTTTTAGTCGTGGTCTGGCAGTTTGAGTAGTTTTGCGGCCTACCCGAATGACCTTTCTTTGGTATTGTTCGTCGAATCGTTGAGCTCCTGAAATTCTGTGTTGAGCTGCTCGGTTATTGACAAATGCGTGCACTGACTAGACAGGTCCACTCAATCTGGTTGGTTCTTTCCTCAAAAGACCATTTCAGACATCAATCTACATGGTCTTCACATGATCTAACCAAGATTTTTGTCTGGACTTTAAAAGAGACTGTGACCTCTGAGTTTGTTCCGGCCTTTCTTCTCAGAGTAGTCAGATAGGAAACACCGACCTCATCTAGTTTTAAAAATATGATCGACATGTAAAAGTGTTTGTACAAACCAACTTACAGAAATAAAATCATTTATCATTATCATTTACGATTTTCTTTTTATCCTGATAAACATAACGGGTTGTGTGGCCACTTCATGTGAGCTAAGCCGCGGAAAAAAGCTAGTAAACAATAAATTGGCTTCAAAGGACTTACGATTAATTTTCTTCAGCGTCTTCTCTTCACCACCAAATTCTTCGGGCAGATATTTCTTATCCACATGTTCATGTAATTCCTCCACATTTTTGACAATATTGATCCTTTTAGCTATTTTCTCACTGAGCACCTGTTTCAGTAGCGTCACGAAAATATCGATTGTTTTCGATTCCGATATTACATAAATTGCGTTGACTCTGAAACCGTAGCCTTCCTGTAAAATATAACGTATTTTATATGTAGTAGGGTTTGACATAGCTTGATGGCCTACCTGATGGAAAGTGGTTATCCATCTCTACGGGGCGCCTGAATTGATTCCGCATGATATAATATACCGTACTGAGCAAAGATAGGGTACTGCTTAGTGACCATTTTTAGGAAACATGCACTTGTGATTAGCACCAGTGGGGTGACCATAAGCTCTTAGAGCGATATCAATTTGATATCGAATAAGGGACAGGTGTATTTGACTTGTATACATCTGTCACTTACTCGATCTCAAATTGATACCGCTCTAAGAGCTTATGGTCACCTCCCAGATAGGTTCGATGTAACGATGCTTAATAGAGGTCTGTCCAGCAGTGGACGCGTTTCGACTCAATCATGTGGGTTCTCTTTGCTATTTTCAGTTAATAAAGAAGATGATATCCTATGGTCCTTTCTCGGCTAGAATGATATACTGTTTTTTTTTTTAGTGAGTTAGTGGGACTCTATTTAGGAAGGCACAAGAATGATTGAGGATCATTTGACGTCAATTCGTGATCATAAAATTAAAAGACTATTATAATGCATCCACAGCATTGGGAGACCGATTACAAGAATAATAGTTTGTTAGTTGTTCCGAGTATGTAGGATTGTTCATGTACTCACCATCAATACAGACATGGAATTTCGAAGATCAATAATGTTCACTTTAGAAACAAAACTCAATAAATTTACGTCTCTGACGTCGACAACGCAGATGAGACCCAAAAAATAGTCGTACAACTTCCCGTATTCACACATCTGAAAGAGGCAAAAAGGGCATTTTAGTTAACATTATTTATTAACCCGTATCAATACTTCATCAGATTATATTTTTCATGTGGCAGATTGATTTTCTTCTTCTTATTGTATTAACAGTCCGTCTAATTATACTGTTCAGGCCCAGTAGATGGCCACGTCTATTGCAAACTTAGAGGCATTTATCAGATTATCATGCGTGAAGAACATTTGGAACACTACCAAATAAATCATAGTCTTGACAAAAACATTGCATTTGCACTGGGTGTTTGACGGGTCGATTACCCCCAACCGATTCAGTGCTTTCCATATAGGCCAATATAAGCCCAATTGCATCGCCCCAACTTGCGACTTTATTTTCAAATCGGTGAAGGAGCATATGTGTTCAAAAATCAAATTAAAAAGTGTTCGGATAATTGAGAATAATGCGCAATTGCGTGTTCACCCGGAACTGCCATCCACACGCAACAGTATGCAGCATCACAAAGACGAGGGCAGTGTTCCAGCAACGGTAACATTTAAAGCTGATAATGCTATGCTTGATCTTATCACGTTTGCAAATCAAACTTGGCCAGGAGCAGGCCTTGGAAAGGAGAAAGGAGAGGCATTTGCCCCAAAGTGGGGCACACATCAATACTCGTACATATAATAAATCTGTAGAAAAGTAATTTTTGTACATTGAAAATATTACCAAAAAAAATTGCCAGGGTGTTAAAGGATAACCAACAGAACCTATATCCAGCATTTTTGGAATTTTTGTCTGTTTATCTGTTTATTTGTGCTCGCATCACGTGAAATGTACGAAACCAATGTAGATAGCGTTTATACATAAAAATTGTGCGTTAACTTGAAGAATTACTTAGTTTTTGTTTCATTGCAATCGGTTCACTCTGTCAAAAGTTAGATGAATTTAAAGTGTTCAAGACGTAAAATTATCACAACACACACAATTCAGATACTCGGACAGTTGAAATTGATATTTGATAGATGGCGCTGTGCATTTGAAATAATTTTCTGAATGGCGGTGTTAAGATTCTCCGCGAAAGAATGATGACTATAGAAAAAAAAAAAAATTAGGTAGGTAAGTAGGGTAGGCAGGAAGGTAAGTAGGGTAGGGTTGGCAGACAGATGACGGGAGCGAAGCCGCGGGCACAGCTAGTTGAGATAATATTTTTTTTATATGTTTATAAGCAATGTGCACAACACGTTTGCAAATAAAAATTACCGTCTCTTAGGGAATATCTGCACTGTAATCCATACCATGTAAAATTCAGCATTATAAATGCAATTGTTTGTATGTCTGCCTGTTTGTCACGTTTTGACATCTAAACTAGACAACCAATTTCAATGTTTTTTGGTAGAGAGATAGGTTGGACCTTAGAGAAGGGAATTATAATACTTTTTATCCCGAGAGTAAGTTCCTTTGGGATAATTTTCGACTTTAACGTAGGCTAAGCCGCTGGTAGTGGCTAATTTCAGTTAAATTGACTTACCAATATACTAAACTTATTGTAATCTAGCATCAACGCTGCATCAAAGTCAGAAGATACCAGTTTGACACAGTAAAGTCTGTAGTTATTCTTCAATAGTTTTGGCATTGTTCCTTGTAGGCTGAAAAATGCAAAACTTAAATAATATATCATTTGAGGGATAACAAGCAAGCGTGTGACATTCTGTTACGATGCTGACTGATGAAATGCTAAAATGTAAGCGAAAGATTACGTGATATTTCGAAGCGCTTGTCGATCCCATTCATTTTTGATTTCTTTACTCTGCGCTGTTGATAGCAGTGGTGGCCAAGTGGCAGCGACTTACGAGTTGTAGGCGATTTACTTTATGTAAATTATTTCATGTAAAGCCTTCGATTCGATCGAGACTTGGGCTGTACTGCAGTCTCTCCCGTTGGAGAGACTGCAGTACAGCCCAAGTGCCAGACCGACTACCGGTACATTGAGGTGTTGAAGTGTCTGTACAGAAACGCCACCATGTCAGTCCGTCTTCAGGATCAGACCGCGGAACCAGTCCTTCTCCAGCGTGGCGTGAGACAGGGAGACGTCATTTCTCCGAAACTGTTCACTGCTGCGCTGGAGGATGTATTCAAGGTTCTGGACTGGAGCGGCCTAGGCATCAACGTTAATGGCAAGTAAATCACTCACCTTCGGTTTGCTGACAACATAGTCGTCATGGCTGAGACCATGGAGAGCCTCAGTACAATGCTCGATGACCTCAGTAGAGCTTCCGAAAGAGTGGGTCTGAAAATGATCATGGACAACACCAAGGTGATGTTGAATGCCCATGTTACACACACTCCTATCAAGGTTGTAGACTTTACACTCGAAGTTGTGGACGACTATGTCTACCTGGGACAAACGATCCAGTTGGGTAGGGCCAACTTCGAGATAGAGGTCAACCGTCGAATCCGACTCGGCTGGGCAGCGTTCGGGAAGTTGCGCGGTGTCTTCTCGTCCAACTTACCACAGTGTCTCAAGACAAAAGTCTATGACCAGTGTGTGTTGCCAGTGATGACATATGGCTCTGAGACGTGGTCGCTTACAATGGGCCTTATCAGAAAGCTTACAGTCACTCAAAGGGCAATGGAGAGGGCTATGCTCGGCGTTTCCTTGCGTGATCAAATCAGAAATGTTGAGATCCGTAAGAGAACCAGGGTTACCGACATAGCCCGAAGAATTGCGAAACTTAAGTGGCAGTGGGCAGGGCACATTGCTCGCAGAACGGATGGCCGATGGGGCAGATAGGTTCTGGAGTGGCGACCGCGAACCGGAAGACGTTGCGTTGGAAGGCCTCCCACCAGGTGGACCGATGACCTGGTGAAGGTTGCAGGAATCCGCTGGTTGCGGGACGCACGGGACCGGTCAATGTGGCGACGCTTGGGGGAGGCCTATGTCCAGCAGTGGACGTCTTTCGGCTGATATGATGATGATGACGAAATTATTTCATCACCACTGCTCTCAAACTGGCTTGTCTTATAAGCAAACATTCTAAGGTATGTGACATTCACCAACCCGCACTGCTCCTGCGTCGTGGGTTACGGTCCATTGCCTCTCACAGAGGAGAGGCCTGCACGCACAATGGAACAAATGGGAGTCTAAGTGCGAAAAGAGGGTTCATCTATCCTATTCGATCCTAGTTTTAGTATACAAACAACAAAAAAAATCTAAAACATGGAACTTTTACCCCCCAACCCCTTAAACTAGGGGATGGAAGTTTGTGTGAGACTTTCGCAAATTATGATCCTAGAGGTCTGAAAATTGATAGTTATTGTGACTCCGTGTTATATATAATAACATAGGTATTTCAGGATTTTAGTATATAAACAAAAACATTTTCATGAAAAATGTTGCCAAGACGAGACCATATCGCACTATCAAAAAGTTATCAGATCTAATGTAGAGCCAAGCTTCTAACTCTACAAGCACACAAACTCTACAACTTAGTCAATATATGTGGCTTGGCCGTTTTGCTACCGTCACATCCGTAAGGTGAAAATGTATTTTCAAAAAAATGGTATGAAATGTTGCCATAACATCTCTAAAAAGTATCCAGAAAGTGAACTCTACCGGAGACTTATTCACAACTGTCCAGTAAGAAGCGAGATTTTAAATTTGGAATCTCCTATTGTCCAGTAAGTAAGTATGTTATTTACTTACTGGACAGTAGTAGGGATGGGTCCGATATATCAAAACGTAACTTATATCGGATATATGTTAGATATCATATCGATATCTATATCAAAATAACCGATATTACAAAACCTGTATCTAATAAAAACCTTAATAGCGTGCGAGAACGAATAAGTCAAAACTTAAAACCGTAACAATCCGAAAACGTACGACTACGAACAAAACGCAAACTGCATAAACGATAGGAACCATATGCGCTACCTCTCTTTCTAAGTATTATTTCGCGTTTGTTGTTAGTGTGCTCATCTAAACTACAGATTTATTTATTATTTATTTATTTATTTTATTTTAAAGAAGGCTTACAGACTAACAAAACAATGACCTTAAAGAAAGTAAAAAAAAAAAAAAATTGCTAATAACAAGCCTCCACATATAGTTAATAAAAAGTCGATGCGGGTGTTGCTTTGTTGAAACACATATTTGACGCATGGGAGAAGTCGCGAAATGCAATTGGTGTTTTCTGCGATCTTTCTAAAGCCTTCGATTGCGTTCACCATGATACGCTTTTGCGTAAACTACGCCATTACGGTGTTCAAAACGAAGCCCTAAATGTAATTGAGTCATATTTACTTAATAGATACCAATGCGTAGACGTTAATGGCGCTAAATCTTCCAGGTTACCTGTTGAGCTGGGTGTACCTCAAGGCTCAATACTGGGTCCGTTTTTATTCCTGGTTTATATTAACGATCTGCCATTCTATTTAAAGGATATTTGCGACGTTGTACTGTTTGCGGATGATACTTCTCTGATCTTTAAAGTAGATAGGAATAGACAGGTTTTTGATGACGTGAATAACGCACTATCAATGGTCACAGATTGGTTCACAACAAATAATCTTGTTCTTAATGCCAAGAAGACTAAATGCATAAAGTTCGCTTTGCCCAATGTTAGAAATCTGGGTCCCAACATTGTGCTCGGCAATGAGAAGCTCGAAACTGTTGATTCAGCTGTGTTTCTGGGTATAACAGTAGACTCAAAAATGCAATGGGGGCCACATATATCAAGCCTAGCGGGTAGGCTTAGCTCGGCCGCCTACGCCGTCAGAAAGGTTAGACAATACACTGACGTTGATACAGCAAGGTTGGTCTACTTTAGTTATTTTCACAGTATCATGTCCTACGGTATTCTACTGTGGGGCAGAGCCGCTGATATTCAAAATATATTTGTGCTTCAAAAACGAGCTGTTCGTGCCATTTACCAATTAGGTGCGCGTGTTTCTCTAAGAGTTTTTTTTAAAGAGATTCGCCAACATTTTATATATTAGGCAGAACATTCATTTGTACAGTAACAATAGTGATATTCACAACTTTAACACCAGAAATAAGGACAAATTACGAGCTCCCTTTCATCGACTTCATAAGGTGCATAGTTCATTCGTTGGGGTTGGTATAACTTTTTACAACAAGTTACCGTCTTCTTTTCTAGATTTGCCATTTAACGCATTTAAAGCAAAGGTAAAAGCTAATCTCTGTTCTAAGGCATACTATTCTATTAATGATTATTTAGATGATAAGCATAGTTGGTCGCTGTGTTGAAATCAAGACAATGTTCGTGTTCTTTTACCAAAATTAGCTTGCTGTCAGGTTAAATATTATTATTTTTTAATTTCGTTTTTATGTGTATTTTTTAAATTTTATTTTTTGGTAAGACTGTCGTAGGTATCGTTTACTGTTATTGTCGGAGCTGATGAAGATTGCTACTATCTTTGCATTATATAGAGTTAATCTTTCTAGTATTATATAGCAGCATAGCCAGCATTGTGTGAGTACCATGTACTTCAGAGCTATCATTGTCTAGATACCTACGTCTTCTATTGACTTGAATGACTCCGGTGGTTGAGAGTATGTCATGCCCACTCAAATGTCTCGCCGATGGTGGCGCGTGTGTCGGATCATTTAGCTCCCTTCAAAATGGTTGAGCTGAATGGTGCTGATACATGTGTCATGTTCGTGAACGGGCGCTGTCGGTTGGGACTGGTCATCTCTTAGCTGCCATGGTTTATTTTAATTGATTCTAATTTTATTTCTGAATTGTCTTTTTATATTTACTATGGACACTTTTAACTTTCTACATCGTTCTCACATAATGTGTAATCTCAACATGAATGATGTAACAAATGATTTGTAATAATTACCTAATTGAAAAAGAGTGTCCATGGAGTTTCTTGCCCGTTCTTCTCCATAGAGATCTACGCCTTGGAATGGGCATCTACGGTACTTTCACAGTTATTATGTCTTGTGACTGGGACTGTAGCACCATAATTTTGTAATATTTTATTTTGTTGTGTAACTGGCCTACTTGAAATAAAGTGCTTTGACTTTGACTTTGACTTTAAATAACATTTTAACTTTTGCAAACTGTACTACTGATATCGATATCTGAAAACCGTTTTCGATATCGATATGAACACTGTATATCGGCTACATAACCGTTTGCACAAAAAACTAAAACGCTCATCTCTAGACAGTAGGTCATACTCTTTAGATCTGCTTAAAAAAAAAACATATCACCAGACACAAATTAGAGTTTAGACATTATAACATGGAGGAAGGACTCCAAATATATATCTACCTAATTTTGGTATGTCATTTTTTGAGATAGAAGATGGTAGAAGAATATAGAATATAAAAAGAAGATATATGAATATAGAATATAGAAGACGTACAACAAACAAATATAAATGCCCCCGGTAAATCGATCACAATATCTATCAGTAATTGCCCTAATATGAATGTAACCTTCAATATTAATTAAACGAATTTGTTGTTAAACTTTCTTTCATTTTTGAGAAAAGCATTATTCAAGCCTTAACCAGTAAGAAAGCCATCCTGGCCTCGTATATAACCGGACCTCACCTGCGGTTCGGTCCAGTTAAAACAAACTTGGCCAGGAAGGCTTTCTTACTGGATTCTGCAGTAATGTACTATTACTGTTTAATTTTCTGTTATAAAATAGTTCCAGTAGTAACATGGCGACGAGGCGTTGCGCATACGAAATACGTGAAATCTATAAGTGGCAATTTCTAGTTACGTCTCGTCTTGGCAACATTTTACTTGAAAATGTTTTGGTGCGATTACAATTTCTTAAAGGGCAGTACCTCTTGATGAAATGACACCTTATCTGACTCCAAAACCCTGTTCCTGGGTAAAACGATACCCCATGGTAAGACTTTCGGGCTTCTGTCTTACGTAACGACAGACAAAGTTCTACGAATGGCAACCGGGACTTTGCCAGAATCGGAGTGGTCTATAGATAGCGATACCTTGTTGCCATTCCACCAATTCGCACCAAGCGCTTCCAATCATCCCTCATAATGCGCACAGCGAATGAATGGAACTCGCTACCTGCGTCAGTGTTTCCGAACGCATTCAACCCGAATCTCTTCAAAGTTAGAGTGAACAGGCTTCTTCTGGGTAAGCTCACTCCATCGTCGACTCTGTCTCAGTCACCTTTGACCTAGACTAGAGTCAAGAGCAAACCCATCACAAATAAGTAAAATAAAAAGATAGAGCGTATCCACTTCTTCGGTAAGAGTTGCTTAAACTTGATTAATTGATTTACATTTTATCTCGGCTTCGTTCCCGTGATAATTCCTACAGGGATCGTGCATTTCCGGGATCAAAAGTAGCCTAAGGCCTTTTCTGACCTTTCTATGAATGAAATTTATTTATTTATGACTTCATGCTCAAAGGTACAAGGCGGGCTTAATGTCTTAAGCATTCTCTACCAGTCAACCAAGGGTGGTTGAGAGACCACATGACAATACACAACAACATGACAATATTTTTCAGAGTCGGATTAGTTGTTCAAGAACCAATTTTACCTCTTCAATTTTTAGAAATTAGTTTAGAAATGTAGATGATTATACTTACATACAAACAGATGCATCCATAAATTCCTTGTTGACATCATGTTTCTCGAAGAAAGTTGGCAACAATGTCTTCAAAGTGCATAATTTGTCTAAATTGGCTTTAGCTCTTTCTACTGATCCTTTTGCATGTATTATACATGTTTCTAAGTAAACGCGACCTGGAAATTAAAGCGAAACAATTGATCAGATTGTGTCAGCTATAACAATTGTCAAAGGTCTTCGGTTCGATTTCGGGGTAAGGCAAAGTGTCTGCTCGCCACCAACATGAGACTTAAACATAATTGGCGAACGGCGAATTTGCCACGACGTAATCTGCTTCTCGCAGTTGCAATAAATACATTATAATGACAGGCACTAATATTTTTTAAGCTCGATTCGTACCTTGAGCTAAGATAATTTAGCCGCTTGCACAGCTGATGTAATCCTTCTACTAAATTATTAACTCTAAAGTTTATGTGGATGGATGTTTTTTCTCTTTCAAGTGTAAACTACTAAGCGGATTTTGATGAAGCTTTACAGTAATATAGCTTATACATTAGAATAACACAAAGGCTATAATTTTAAAGATATTAAGGAAAGTATGAATTAGATGCGAGTGGAGCCGAGAGTGGCATAATTACACAACTAACAAACATTAAAACCAATATTAAATTAAAATTTCAAGTTGTAAACTCCACTTTAGCATAAGAATTGAGCACACTTTAACATAGAAGTTTCATAGACCCTTCTGATACCCAGGGTAAATGCGGTGGCCCCGTTTAGATTATGAACTATAATGTGCAGGAGTGCTCCAAGTGTCCACACATCTGCACTTTGAAGGATTAAATAAATGATACTGGTGCTGTAAAGAGGAAATACGGTCCTAGACATCCGACTGAATATTCTAAGTAAAAAGTCATAATTCGAGGTTTGGCTCTCGCCTATTTCCTCCTCCAATATTCGACCAATTTAAAAAATATTCCATAAGCTGAAAAAGAAAGATATATATTGTGATACTATGTTTTCCATTTTAACGGACTGCCCAAAAAGGAGAACCTCTCAATTCAATTGTTATTTTTTTTTATGTATGTACACCGATTCCTCATAGAACCCTGGACGGATTTCATCATCATCATTTCAACCGAAACAGGTCCACTGCTGGACATAGGCCTCCCCCAGGCGTCGCCACAATGACCGATCCCGTGCGTCTCGCATCCAGCGCCTTCCCGCAACCTTAACCAGGTCATCGGTCCACCTAGTTGGAGACCTTCCAACGTATCGTCTTCCGGTTCGCGGTCGCCATTCCAGAACTTTTCGGCCCCATCGGCCATCCGTTCTGCGAGCAATGTGCCCTGCCCACTGCCACTTAAGTTTGGCAATTCTTCGGGCTATGTTGGTAACCCTGGCTCTCTTGCGGATCTCCACATTTTTGATTCGATCACGCAAGGAAACTCCAAGCATAGCCCTCTCCATTGCCCTTTGAGTGACTGTAAGCTTCTTGATAAGGCCCATTGTAAGCGACCACGTCTCAGAGCCATATGTCATCACTGGCACACACTGGTCATAGACTTTCGTCTTGAGACACTGTGGTAAGTTGGACGAGAAGATACCGCGCAACTTCCCGAACGCTGCCCAGCCGAGTCGGATTCGACGGTTGACCTCTTTCTCGAAGTTGGCCCTACCCAATTGGATCGTTTGTCCCAGGTAGACATAGTCGCCAACAACTTCGAGTGTAGAGTCTCCGACCTTGATAGGAGTGCGTGTAACATGGGCATTCACCATGACCTTGGTTTTGTCCATGTTCATTTTAAGACCCACTCTTTCGGAAGCTCTACTGAGGTCATCGAGCATTTTACTGAGACTCTCTATGGTCTCAGCCATGACCACTACGTCGTCGGCAAACCGAAGGTGAGTGATGTACTCGCTATTAACGTTGATGCCAAGCCCTTTCCAATCCAGAACCTTGAAGACATCCTCCAGCGCAGCAGTGAACAGTTTCGGCGAAATGACGTCTCCCTGTCTCACGCCGCGCCGGAGAAGAATTGGTTTCGAGGTCTGATCCTGAAGAAGGACTGACATAGTGGCGTTCTTGTACAAACACTTCAATACTTCAATGTACCGGTAATTGATCTGGCACCGTTGGAGAGACTGCAGTACAGCCCAAGTCTCGATCGAATCGAAGGCTTTCTCGTAGTCCACAAACGCTAAACAGAGAGGCAGGTTATACTCTTCGGTCTGCTGTATAACCTGCCGCAGCGTATGTATGTGGTCTACGGTGCTAAAGCCTTTTCGGAATCCGGCTTGTTCGGGACGGATTTGGAAAAAAAGTTATTTTTCACTTTGTAGTGTTTTTTTTTTGGAAGTCGGTTTGTTCTTTTAGTTAAAATTTTTTTTTTTAATGATACATTATCTTTAGAAGCATTAGAACCCTCAAAATCCCGCTGTCAACAGAGGCTTTTGTGTTCAAATTCGACAACTATTGCGCAAAAAAGGAGAACATAAGGGATGTCTGCGACCGCATTTCCTCTTAGCGTTACGTTCAAGTTTTCGTTAACGTTACGTTCACGTTTTCGTTAACGTTATGTTTTGAGACCCTAGACACGTGACATTCTATCAACTGAAGCGTAGCGATAGCGATTGTCAATAAAACAACTTTTTTGCAAAAAAATACTACCGACTTCCAAATAAAAAACTACAAAGTGAAAAATAACTATTTTTGGAAGTCTGTGTCCATAACGCAAAAAATTGGTACATACGAAAGACACCGACTTCCAAAAATAGTTATTTTTCACTTTGTAGTTTTTATTTGGAAGTCGGTAGTATTTTTTTGCAAAAAAGTTTTTTTATTATTCACTTTTTTGTTGTACCTACCTAATAGGCAAGTTGTTTAGTAACCTATAACGCCAGAATAGATTACCCAAATACCATGAAACTTAAACATAAACGGTGAAATGAGAGATCTGCGTACCCCTTAAGAGCGTACTGGCGTGATGTTATGTTATGAAATGGTACAAACAATCTCGAAAGATTTGCCGAAATTTATTGAAGAGTTCTGTTGTATATCTTCGAAGTTCTTCATCAGATCTTCACCAAATTAAAATGGGACCAATTCCAAAACATCCTCTTTCAAACAAAAAAATATTTTTTTAAATCGGTCCACAATTGACGGAGATATCGGTGAACATACACAAAAAAAAAAAAACATACATAATGTCGAACATAGAACCTCCTCCTTAAAAAGGCAAAATTGTATGGGATTGACGAGCGCTATCGAAAACTCACGTGAAGAATCCCTTACATTTCGAATATCGCCTTCGCTGACATCGAATGCCACTTTTCTAGAGGCTCTGTGCTCAAACTACGAGTATCTACGGATTTAACCATAGACTCGAGAAGATAAAATGCATAGAAGTAAGGGAGAGTTTTACAAATTTAATTATTGCTTACATATTTTGCGGTGCCGTTCGAGTATAGCGTTGCGAGCAGTGGTGGCCCAGTGGTACTCGTATCGGCCGCGACTTACAAGTTGTAGGTCGTGGGTTCGAGCCCAGGCAGGCGCTTTACTTTGTGTAAATTATTTCATCACCACTGCTCTCAAAACGGTGAAGGAAAACATCGTGAGGAAACCGGCATGGCCTAGAACCAAAAATTCGAAGACATGTGACGTCCACCAACCCGCACTGGGCCCGCGTGGTGGATTACGGCCCATTCCCTCTCACAGAGAGGAGGCCTGTGTCCCAACAGTAGGAACATTAATAGGCTGATGATGTGTGATGATGTTCGAGTATAGAAGTAAACAAAAACTATGCGAGCTAAGTTTAAACTATGTTTTTGGGCTGCAACCATCGTTATGTTTTTTACATAAGTTGTCTCGACGTGTATTTAAATTATCGGGCTGGATATCAATTTTGCTATTTATAACGGCAAAGTGGAATAAATAAAACTGATCTCAAACCTGATTTGTTTTTTGCATTAGCAACATTATTATGCTTTGAATAAAGTTTAAAATAAAAAGAACTTGAATAAACAACTGATTCACCTTGTTTTGAAGTAGATGAACCAGTTGGTCATTTAAGTTTCAATGTTTTTTGTTTGTTTTTTTTATTATAGTTCGGCTCGCGTTTGACTATAAATATATATACTTTATGCAATCTGCACCGTACTGTGTTCCCCCATGATTGCATCATGCTGAGTGAGAGGCCTTCTTCTTCTTTTTTTTGGTCTCGCGCTATATATTTTTACTATTGTTTAATTTCTCGTGTGTCCTGTGCGGGTCACAAATAAATACTTGCCTACCTTCATGCCAAAGTTTCAGGCTAAAGTTTAGTTTTTTGGGGCACGGTTAGTGCAGTGTTTGAGTATATTTTTTGTATTATCTTTACTATCATAACTCAAACACCATTATTTCCTTGTACGTATTTAAACCATTTATATAAAAGTCTCTGTGATAAATAAATGTATATTTTTAATAGTTTCTTTATAAGTTTCGGGATGACGAGTTTCAGGATTGTTATCGTGGATTTCCTTAAGTGGCATTGATCACTACCATATTATAAAAAGGACAATCAACTCGTTTACCACAAAAAAAAACATAACAGCCAGGTGCGTATTACTCATAACCAGCGTGCGTGTATGACCATAATGTATAATCATAAACAACGTCCAAAGTTTATGTAAGAATTGTAGCAGGTGGCGTTCTGTAGTGTCTACCCACCCCCATGGCAAAAAGGCGTGCATTTATGTCCGTATATAAATATCAATAACTTAATTTTGCTCTTGTAATACATGACTTCCTAGTACAAGAGCCAGGGCTGCAATGATATTTGTAGCATAAAGTGTGTTAAATAAATATAAAATAAAAACTTACTAAAATTCTTCTTAGTGAAATGTTCCTGCTTAGCAATCCAATCTTCAAAATTATCCAACATTTGAATGATCACATTTTGAGTCAAATTTAGTTCCATCCTGATTTCATCAAGGGTTCCAGGGTTGAATTCCAATATTGGTGTATTTTTTAAAACTTCCATGATATTTTTAAGTGGTCTCTGCTTAAAATAAGGCCGTCTATGCACGCAGACTGCAGCAAACTAACGTTTAAATCAAATTTTATGACTCGCTGACTGGTTTTTAAATTGATCTGTGGGCAGTGATGTTTGATGATGAAGTTTGAAGTAGCTTTGTCTCTTTATATCTTAACCTTAACTAATAATTATAATGAAGAGGTAAATTGTAAGTTTATATTATGTCTGTAAAAGGTAATCTCCGATTCCGATTTCTATAATTCTTTCACCAATGTAAAGCTACTGCAGTATCCCTGAGGGTTATCATCATCTTTTACATCACATCACATCATCAGCATATTAATGTTCCCACTGCTGGGACACAGGCCTCCTCTCTGTTAGAGGGTATGGGCCGTAATCCACCACGCGGGCCCATTGCGGGTTTGTGGATGTCACATGTCTTCGAATCCTTGGTTCTAGGACATGCCGGTTTCCTCACGATGTTTTCCTTCACCGTTTTGAAAGCAGTGGTGATGAAATAATTTATACAAAATAAAGCGCCTACCTGGGCTCTAAACCACGACCTACAACTTGTAAGTCTCGTATCGTCACCACTGCTCATCATACGTACCATCATCTTTATCAGCCTTTTTAATGTTCCCACTGCTGGGACACAGGCCTCCTCTCTGTGAAAGAGAATGGGCCGTATTCAACCACACGGACCCAGTGCGGGTGGTGACGATTCTGGTTTTCAGGAGTTGCAGTGGTTTGGGAATAGTGCGGTGGGATTGTCCCAATAAATATCAATAAACAAAAGTGGTACCATAAATACCCTATCTGCGGGTTAGAACACGGGAGTGGAGCCACGCAAAAAAGCTAGTTAATTAAATGAATTAAGCAATTGTACTGTGTTAGAGTTGAACTTACGTTTTCTACTTTTTTTTTTAATCTTTAAATCAGCTAATAATATTATTAGCTTTTGTTTTGGGTCATTTTGACCTGACACTACGATCTTACACACACATAATTACCTACTATTTATTCGATAACTTTTTAATGGTTTTATTTAACTTGTGTAATAGTATATGTACGTATCTGCTTAATAAATTATACTAAGACTAAATTAATTTACACTAAAAAAATAATTTATTGGGTCTTATGAACTTTTTTCATATTTCTTACAAATCTTATTTAGTTTTGTAAAAACTTAAGCAATGCTCCTTGAAAAGGAAACGCGCACGCTTACTTGTCAAAAATTTTAAAAAACATTCAAATCTTACTAATATTATAATAATGCAAAAGGTTGGATGGATGTATGATTGTTACTCAATCACGCGAATAGCTAAACGGATCTGGATGAAATTTGGCACAGAGATAGATAATAGTTTGGAATAGCACATAGGCTACATTATGTCCCGGTATGATGTTTCCTTGTGATAATAAAACACGTGGACGAAGCCGCTGGCAAAAGCTAGTTTATCAATATTTGAAAAAAAAAAAATTAATGATTGGTTACATATTTTGCGGTGCCGTTCGAGTATAGCGTTGCGAGCAGTGGTGGCCCAGTGGTATCGGCCGCGACTTACAAGTTGTAGGTCATGGGTTCGAGCCCAGGCTAGTGCTATACTTTGTGTAAATTATTTCATCACCACTGCTCTCAAAACGGTGAAGGAAAACATCGTTAGGAAACCGGCATGTCCTAGAACCAAGGATTCGAAGACATGTGACATCCACAAACCCCCACTGGGCCCGCGTGGTGGATTACGGCCCATACCCTCTCACAGAGAGGAGGCCTGTGTCCCCGCAGTGGGAACAATAATAGGCTGATGATGTGATGATGTGACATTTTAGACAAGTTTTTGACATTGATGCGACAATATTATGAACATTTTTAAATACAGGAATCGCTTTTCATTGAGTTCTTTCACTTTGTGAACACTTGACAAGTTTTTTTAACAATTCCTTTCAATGCTGTAACTTTAGTAGGTAATGCCTAATTATAACTAGACAGGGCAAGTTAGTTGAAAACGGTTACTTTTTTATCACTTTCGTACCTTAAAACCAAATAAAAATATCGTTTTTATTAAAGTTTGTTCCGGTGGGACCAACTCACAAGTCTAAATGTAACCTTCAAGACAATTTTCTGCAATCGTTAACGTTTCAACCAAAAAGTGACGCAGGAAATTACGTATGTATTATACTTGCGAGTTCTATTTAGAAACATTAAAAAAAAACAAGAAATAAAACGAATTATAAAAAGTGAAAAAAACTTTTTACAAAAAAATACTACCGACTTCCAAATAAGAAAACTACAAAGTGAAAAATAAATTAATTTTTGGAAATTCTTATTTGGAAGTCGGTAGAATTTTTTTGTAAAAAGTTTTTTTTATTTTTCACTTTTTAGTTGTACCTACCTAATAGGCAAGTTGTTTAGTAAGTTTCCTATAACGCCAGAAGAGATTACCCGAATATCATGAAACTTGAACAAAACCGATCAAATGAGAGATCTGCTTACCCCTTAAGAACGTACTGGCGTGATGTTATGTTATGAAATGGTATAAACAATAAACACACATGCGATTGCAGCAGTCCCGAGAGATTTGCCGTTATTTATTGAAGAGGTCTGTTGTATATCTTCGAAGTTCTTCACCAGATCTTCACCAAATTAAAATGGGACCAATTTCGGAACATACTCTTTCAAACAAAAAAAGGTTTTCAAAATCGGTCAACAATTGACGGAGATATTGGTGAACATACGTAAAATAAAAAACATACAAGAAGTTATTTTTGCACATTTTAGTGTTTTGCTTTAGAAGTCGGTTTAGTTTTTGTGAAAAAGTTGTTATTACTATCTTTTTAGTTTGAGTATCACAAAAAAAAATGAGCAAGTTCTATATTTAGGTACCTAAAGGATTGATAAAATACCAGATTCGTGTTATTTGTCGCTAAGGAGTTCGTTTGTATATTCCATATCTTGAAAACTGCAGAACCGATTTTGATAAAACTTGCACTGTTCTCTAAGTTGAGAGATACTTAAGCCAATAAAATAATCACGATCCATTAACTAGTTTCGAAGAAATGTTTGGACAAACAAACATACATACACTTATGAAATTTGGCACACGTGTTTAGAAGCCATGGGTTTCAGAATAAAAATATGCATTTCTAACAAAATTACATACATACGTCTCAAATTGATCCTATCTCCTTTTTTTGAAGTCGTTAAAAACATTTAACAAAAGATCCGACGTACACAAGATTTTTCCACGCTGATTGTCAGTAAAAATAATGATTTATTGCTAATTGCTACATAATAAGTAAGATTATAATAGTTCCTTACTTTCATTCATTACGTCAATAAGACGTCAAGACTTACCACAGTAAAGGTCTATCCACAAATATCAGGGCCGTGCCCGGGACGTGACAGGACCGGGCCCAGTCATTGCAACTCTGTCACTGGCCCGTGCACGGCCCGTGTATGAACGAGTTCATATAAAATGTACATCATCAGCCTATTAATGTTCCCACTGCTGGGACACAGCCCTCCTCTAAAAAAATTTACGCACCGTAATTTTTTTGAGCCCCTTACGGGGCACGGTTCGTCCACGTCCCGGGCACGGCCTTGATATGTGTGGATAGACATATCAATGAATGATTCTGTAAACATGTAGAAGGGAACTAGCTAGGCTTTTTCCCAAATTTATTTCCAGGGTTTTTCTATACAGAATATGTCACGCCGATGATTTCATACAAATCAAGTACTTAAAAGTATAAAAAACTAGCCTACCCGCAACCATGTACCCATAACAGTAATTTGATAATGTTTTCTTGCCTCATCAGGCCAGAAATATAGTGTATCATGTATCTGAAAAAAAACATATAGAAGCTGTTTGGTCAGATTTCCAAAAATGTCACTTAACGTGCAGGGGCGTACTTTTTGTATGATTGGGTGCGGCATGACACAAAATTACTTAACCGTACGCTTCAGGTTGGGTGAATTTCACCCAAGGAAATATATTTACTCGATCATTTTAATTTCAGAATCAGAATCAAAATTTATTTGCTCTAAATGTAGGTATAGTATAAGATGAATAACATAAAAAATTAGATCAGCTACAGTTTACCTTACGGCGCCGGCGTGCAAATTATTACATTAATAAAAATACAAATAAAAAATAAAAAAATGTCAACAATACAAATAGAATTAATTTGTGACGCTAAATAATTCTGTGCTCATCAGTAGCTGCGCGGGGGGATGTAAGGTAGCTACGAGTGAAAGGATTTGGTTATCCAATGCTGGGAGACCTACTGAGACTAAATCAAAGTGGTTGGCGGGTGAATTTTACCCTCCTATCGTTTGTTCGTATTTTCTAACTCAAAATGTATGGCGAAAATAAAGATTCATAATATAAGATTAAAACTATTACAATTTGTTTTGTTTAAATCATTTATATTATGTTTAATGAAAATGTATTTCATTTCGTTCAATAAACGATAATAGTGACGTACCATAAAACTGCTGAGAAAATATTTGTTTACAAAAAATGTTAATTCTAAGAAACATGACAGTTTTAGCACTAGTGCCTGTAAAAAAGATAAAGTACTAATATAATAGTGTCTTACCATAAAATTGAACATTGTACTGAATGCTACTGAATTGAACATTGTAGAAACATTAAATTAAAAAAGTTGGTCTAAGAAGGAATTTTGCGTATAAATAACCCGACATGACGCTCTGTGTTACAGATTTGAACCTGATGCTCGCCGGGATAAATACGCAAATGTGACAAAACAAACAATTTGGGCTGTCACAAAATCTACAATTACTTTGAAAACTACGATATTTACGTTTTATTGAAATTCGTCAGCTATTATCTTTTCGCGCTGAACATGCTTGCTCAAAAATCTAATCTTAAAGGCTTAGATAAAAAGCTTATAATGATCTAAGTCATGCTTAACAAACTTGTAGATAAAAATTATCTGGAGATTAATTCATAAAGATATATAGTTTTTTATTCACGCTGATATGTTTTTATCATGATTTTCTTCTTGTTTACCTCTTTTTAGTTCGCTGCTAAACCAGTCGGGTTTTTTGATTTTAAAAATCATATATTTTGTTTATAACTTTAATGTTTTTTTATTTTTTTCGTTTTTCTTTAAACATATAAATTATCTAGTATATATTTTTGTAATCAACTCTTAGAACCGTTCATTTTTATACCCCATACGATGGAATTGCAAGAAAAAAACGGGGCCCTCTAAAATGTGGTGCCCGAAACCCGTTTTCTTTTTTTCAATTTAAATGTTTCAAGGGACACACGCAAAGTTAAGATGAATCGATTGACGTAAGAATAATCAAAATCGGCCTGCGCGTTTGGTCTCTAGAACACCACATAGGAATAAACATACATAGAACAGCAACAGACTGATAAACACATTACCCTCATTTGCGTCGCGTTAGCGGGTATAATAAAATAGGTAAAATTAAATATATGCCAGAATAAATTTGTAATTTAAAACGTATTTGAGCGAGTTTACTAAGACCAACGCATTACGGGAATACGTGTAGGTGTAGCGGGAATGCTTGCCGAGAATTGTCGTTGGGTGGGTTATCATGTGTATACTGGGACTCCTTTGTTGCTCGAAGAGCAGGATAAACCGTTGGTACCGGCTGAAGAGCAGTGGTAACAGCCGCGACTTATAAGTTGTAGTAGTTGTGTTTGCTGCATAAAATAATGGAGTGCCTGACATTATACTCTGAGCAAGAATTATGTAATCTGCCTCCGATTCGTATAACACCAGACTCGATGAAAGGCGACAACTTCTTAAGGCCGTACCCTGACCAAAAAATCAGCATGAGATATCAGCATTCCTATTGGCCCAGCGGCACTGGTGGCGCATGAATTACAGTAGTTAATACGCCCAGATTTATGATAAAATCTTTATAAAAAAACTTTTTTACAAAAAAATACTACCGACTTCCAAATAAGAAAACTACAAAGTGAAAAATAACTTTATTTTTGGAAGTCGGTGTCTTTCGTAGGTACCATTTTTTTTCGTTATGGACACCGACTTCCAAAAATAAAGTTATTTTTCACCAAAAAATCAGCATGAGATATCAGCATTCCTATTGGCCCAGCGGCACTGGTGGCGCATGAATTACAGTAGTTAATACGCCCAGATTTATGATAAAATCTTTATAAAAAAACTTTTTTACAAAAAAATACTACCGACTTCCAAATAAGAAAACTACAAAGTGAAAAATAACTTTATTTTTGGAAGTCGGTGTCTTTCGTAGGTACCATTTTTTTTCGTTATGGACACCGACTTCCAAAAATAAAGTTATTTTTCACTTTGTAGTTTTCTTATTTGGAAGTCGGTAGTATTTTTTTGTAAAAAAGTTTTTTTATTTTTCACTTTTTAGTTTTACCTACCTAATAGGCAAGTTGTTTAGTAAGTTTCCTATAACGCCAGAATAGATTACCCGAAAATCATGAAACTTGAACAAAACCGATCAAATGAGAGATCTGCTTACCCCTTAAGAGCATACTGGCGTGATGTTATGTTATGAAATGGTATAAACAATAAACAGACATGCGATTTCAGCAGTCCCGAGAGATTTGCCGTTATTTATTGAAGAGTTCTGTTGTATATCTTCGAAGTTCTTCATCAGATCTTCACCAAATTAAAATGGGACCAATTTCGGAACATACTCTTTCAAACAAAAAAAGAATTTTCAAGATCGGTCCACAATTGACGGAGATATCGGTGAACATACACAAAAAAAAAAAAAAAAAAAAAAAAACATACAAGAAGTCGAACATAGAACCTCCTCCTTTTTCGAAAGTCGGTTAAAAATCGAGTATTGGGCTTTTGAAAAAAATAAAACTTACAAAATGTTCCTTATCAAACTGTCTATCCATAAGTGTTAGTACAAAAAATAATTAATGAACACTTTACGAGGAGATGCATGCTATCAATAATTATTACTCATTTTTATGTTGTTGTTGGAAGGCGATTAGTGATACTTACACCTCTTTAAAAAAAAGTGTACTACCATTATAGAATCAACATTATGTAGAAATTTAATGAATTTTTATTCATTGATATTTCTTTTTAAATAAAGAGTAGATAGCTCTTAAAAACTGCACAAAAACGACCAGCGCGGCGTTTTGCTCGGGGAGGCGCCTTAAGATGATTTGTATTTGGTGGTTTACCTGATGAATGTAGCTCATACTCTTCAGGAAACATTTCCCTCTGAACTGTTTTAATAATGAATTCAGCGCTGTAAGTTAACTCTGACCAAGGGTAGGGCTGTGATTATGTACTTTCTTAATGTAAATAATTAAAAGAATTATTGATTAAGCTGTGAAATGAATTATTTCCAGTATCAATATTAGGATTAGTGTCAGTGATATTGTAATGACATCATTCCACTGGGAATGACGTGAACCTAAATGAACTATTACAATCAGATGATTGTAAATAGCTTAAGTAGCAAAAATATGTTTGCAGACTGCGGTGTAATGTGTCGCGCGTTCGAACCCGGCCGCCACCTGGATGTCTTTTTGAACTAACAAAAATTCTAAATAGTATCATTTAAGGGTACACTAGTCGACGGCACGAACTATTTTTTGCGCGGGGTTAAAATGCATTTTATATCAACCGACAGCACGTGCGGAAGATATTGATGCTGTGATGAGCAGTAGGAAGCTAGTTCGCGTACGAATACACACTTTTGCAAATTTGTAGCAAAATGAATAATGATTAAGGACGAAACCGAGCGCGCGAAATTTTATAAACAGACCTTTGGCAGTCTAGATATCATGAAAAAACGACTAAATCTATCTGTTCAAAATAAAATTATTTGCATTGTTGAACTACTAATCTATCCCTGTATGGTGGCCGTTTTGCAATTTTCCGTCTTCATATGGTATTTATTCGCGCCCAAAAATGCGTTAAAATTAGTGTCGAAATGTGGAACTTTTGACACTCATAACTTTCAAATATTTTCTTTTTTTACTTTTTTGCTTCCATACAGGGCTAGATAATGATGAGACAAATTGATATCACTTTTTATTTTGAACGTACATCGTCAAACAGTAGAATAATCCCTAGACTACGTTTGTATGGATGAATTTTCAACTAGTGTAACCGGCCGTTAGTTTGAAGGACACATAACAGCGCAAACACTGATCAGAGACAGACCTGTGTCGCTCCGTAAATAAACTTTTTAAACATACTGACATGACATGTCGAAATTATAAAGTTTATAAGATATAAAACAAGATTTTATTGTGTGTGCTAATTTCTACAACAAAGGGGTGAGTTGCATAATATTGTTCCAGGCATTAATACTGCCTTGACTAGGTCATAGAATGCTAGTTAATTATACTTATAATGTGTTAACATTGTTCTAGCCTACCATCACGCCCTTTGATTGTTGGTGTTCTGTGGACATTTTCAACGAATGCAAGTCACTGTATATATATTTCTTTATTCTATTACCGACATTGCCACTATATTGATGGCAAGGACTCACGCCAGCCGGCCGTACCAAGGACTGGAAGGGTTCCTAGCGACTAACTTCTTGCCCTAAAACTCTCCTGGCGCCCTCTTAGTTTTAGTTAGTATTAAGTAGTTTTATGGTTATTTTTTAAGTAAGTCTAGTGTTAAGTATTTCGTGTCGAACATATACTGTCTCTCACTGTTAACCACCGCCATCTATTAGTACGTAACAATATGTAATGCTTGATTATCAATATTTATAGAATTTGATTTCAATAGTTCTGGTAGTATTGTGTCAGCATCTGAGTTATGCATTGAAGGCCAAAGAGCTGGATTTGTTAATTGGAATGAAGGCCCTGACCACCACAAAGAAGATTGACTTGTTCAGGTCAGCGCTCAGTCCACGGGAAACAAGGTCTACGGGATTGTCCCATATCGCCAGGTGTAATCACCAAAGGCTTCCCGTTTCTCCGAAACTCGATGCTTGACAAACGGTTTAAGGGTACTAGGTGAGGCAGACAACCAACCTAGGACAATCATTGAATCACACGAGAGTATGCATTTGTCGGGTTTATGTGTTAACGACTCTTGTACCTTTACACAAAACCTTGTCCTTAATAAGGCCCCACAAAGCCTTGGAATTGTAGTCACCTTGATAGGTGCTACCTTACTTTTAGACGCAAGTAGTTGTGCATGACCGGTACCGCCACTAGCTACGGAACGAATTTATATGCAAGCTCCGTATGCCTTTTCGGACGCATCTGTGAAAATATGCACCTCTAAGGACGTAGGGCTATCACATACCCCAATGTGGTATGCTGAGGTGATTAAGCTGTGGTAAAGTTTGTGTAAACTTCAGCCCTAACTTTTTAATGACCACATTAACCTCGTCGTCCCATTCGCACTTGTCTATCCACAATTTTTGCTAGATTATCTTAAATTCGATAATACATGGAGGGATAAGACCCAGAGGGTCGAACACTTGCTTTATTGTGGAAAGAATATACGTCATATTCTTTCCACAATAGTGCAAGTGTTCGACCGTTTGTGATAGGAGCTATATACTGACTTATGACAATGCCAATTAAGCCCGAGAGAATTACTGGGTTCGTCAATACTTAAGCTGACTGTGTTAAGGGTCTCTGTATGTGTTGTCGTGGATGTGGTTTGAGCGGATAAAGGATGTCTGGTTGTAGTAACTGCCTGTAGTATTTTGTGTTGTTAGACTGCCCCTTCCAAAGATTGAGTTGTGCAGTCTTATGTGTGCTGATGACATCTCTACACAATGTTATAGTACTCTCTATAGAGTCACTTCCTGACAGACAATTATCTACGTAAAAGTCGTGTTGTACAGAATGTTGTGTTTGTGTGTGCGTGGCTTCCTTCGCCTACTGTGATAAACATCGTGTACTAATGAACGGAGCAGAAGCTGTTCCGTAAGTGACGGTGTTGAACATGTAAGTTTTAAAAGGTAACGATGGGTCAGAGCGCCACAATATATGTTGTAGAGATCGCTGCGATTCGTCTACTTCAATTTGTCGAAACAACTTTTCAATGTCTGGCGATACGACGAATTTATGCTGACGGAACCTGAATAAAATGGACAGTAAGTCGTCTTGAACTCTAAGACCTATGCCTTGTAAAACGACGAACTAATGTTGTTAAACGACTTACCCGAAGTTGTGACGGTTGACGCGTTGAAGACAGCTCGAAGCTTTGTCGCTGTGCTGGATTCTCTGACTACACCATGGTGTAGAAGGTGAAATATATATGAGATGAAAAAGGCTCTGAGGCTTCACCCATATGACCTAATGCTTCGTACTCCTGCAAGAACTCTACATAGCGATGCTTAAGTGTTGGGTCTCTGTTGAGTCTACGCTCCAACGACAGAAAGCTACGTTTAGCCATCTCAAAGGTGTTACCTAACACTGCAGGAGATTCCTTCAATGGAATAGTGACGACCAAACGTCCCTCAGCATTACGCCTAGTAGTGGTTTTGTAGTTCTGTTCACATGCTCGCTCTTCTGGCATTAAGGTTAACATTTTCCCAATTCTGATTAGAACAACTTGTAGAGTTAGACACTCAAGTTGTTCCTCACTAAGCTGTTCACAAGATTTACTGGTAGCTACAAAGTTTGTGTATTAAGTAAGCTGAGATTTAATTGCTGTGTATTTCCTTGTATGCTCTTTAAACGTCACTTCTTCAGCCATGGGTAAACAGGAGGATAGCTTTAAGCGCTAGGGAAGGAAAAATAAAAGTGTTAGAAGAAGTCTTGTGACGTAGTATGTAAGTACACTATATTCTGCTTGGGTGAGTGCATATAACATGTATCATTGCACCAAATATAGTGTTTAATCAGCGTTTGAGATGTATCATTTCCCTTAAAGTCCCTTCCCTAAATGGCGACCCTGCCACTTGCGGACATTTGTTAATCTTGTGCTCATTTAGTCTAAATCGCTCTCAGAGTGAGGGTCATCGAATTGAAAACCTATTGAAAGAATATCATCGTGTGTCATTAAAAAATGCAGAATGAAGAGGCTTTCTTAAACCAGAACAGTGCCTTCGGAAACCACAATTCAGCCACAGTGGAGGAGTTCAAATTTTATTAATCCACAATAAGCACTAAAACCCGGCCAAGTGCGAGTCTGACTCGCACCGGTTACGTACCATTATCGCAAGAACGGCAAAAATAAAACACGTTTGTTGTATGGGAGCCACACTTATATATTTATTTTATTCTGTTTTTAGTATTTGTTGTTATAGCGGCAACAGACACACGGCAGATACATTATCTGTGAAAATTTCAACTGTCTAGCTATCACGGTCCATGAGATACAGCTTGGTGACAAACAGACAGACGGACAGTGGAGTCTTAGTAATAGGGTCCCGTTTTTACCAAACAGTCTGCAAACAGCTGACCGATGAAGCGGTGCTATTCAAATCCATTAGGCGTTAGGAAAATTGAATACAAACTATAAAATGTAAGTCGGTTAAAAATGGGGGATCGCGGGATCTTAAAAAAAATAAAAGAAATATTTCATAGTTTTTAAATTAGATTATTTCGCACTTACTGCTAATTTGTATGCATGAATTCTACTTTAATGGGGTACAATGGTAAAATCTACTTGTGTATGAATGGGTTGAATTTTGAACTTAACAAAAATGAGATAGTAAATATGGAGTCTAAATGTAGGTATCATCATCATCAGCCTTATAATGTTCCCACTGCTGGGACTCAGGCATCCTCTCTGTGCTCCAAAAATGATCATGTGTCAATTCGAAGACATGTGACTTTCACCAACCCGCACTGGGCCCGCGTGGTGGATTAGGATTACCTCTCTAGGTAATGGGCCTTAGGCCGGATGGCGGCGAGCGCTATTGATATCTTAACAGTGTCAGTAACGATAAGCCGGATCTATCCACAGTTTTGGTTTGTAACTCCACGATGGCGGACGAAGTGGCTCTCACACAGTGACTTGTAGATGCTTTAATCGATGATCATAAACGGCCACGAAGATGGTAGAATTATGGAATGTATCGGAAAAAAAGTGATATAAAATTAACATTTGTACACCAATTTCATTGGTAGGACATAGAGCTCGACTGGAATGTAAACATAAGACCTTTAGTGTAATACCTGTGTTCACGAATAAATATTGATTGATTGAACATTTAAAAAAATCAAGAAATTTGTGGTTATTACAAAAATTTCGCGAGAATGACTGCAATTGATTTTATATATCTAATGAATTCAATCGGGCCCAAGATAGAACGAATAAACACTCAAAAATATGAATTGGTTCGCAGTGGCCGCGTCCGCAAGCTTCCTTTGATTCGCAGCAAAAACCGACAATCGTCGGCTTGCTTTTAGCCACTCATGTAGCGCTCGTCGCAGACTCGCGAACCAGGTAGACACTTTTATTTTGGTAACAGTATCGCTTACGGTAACGTGCTACGTTACTGAATGATTACCTTGTAATCGTCGGCTCACTGCTAGCCGCACGCGTACTGCTCGCAGCAGGTTTGCGAACAACGTACACACTATGCTTTTTGGTAACAGTACATGCAACGGTTACGGTTTTAGTTCGCTAGTGAGTATTAAGCTTTAGCGGTTGAATTTCTTTCTCAGCAAAAATAAATACCTACCAGCGAAATTTCATGTCTCCAGCTTTAAGGCTGTACCCTGACCAAAAAATCAGCATGAGATATCGAGCATTCCTATTAGCGGCACTGGTGGCGCATGAATTAAAGTAGTGAATACGCCCAGAATTTAGGATAAAATCTTTATAAAATTGAATATTGGTCTTTTGAAAAAACAAAAACTTACAAAATGTTTGTTATCAAATTGTCTATCCATTAGTGTTAGTACAAAAATAATAATGAATACTTTACGAGGAGATGCATGCTATCAATAATTATTTTTATGGTTTTGTTGGAAGGAGATTAGTGACATATACCTCGTTAAAAAAAGTATACTACCATTTTAGAATCAATATTATGTAGAAATTTAATGTATTTTTATTAATTGATATTTCTTTTTAAATAAAGAGTAGATAGCTCTTAAAAACTGCACAAAAACGACTAGCGCGGCGTTTTGCTTGGGGAGGCGCGTTAATGATTTAGGCGGTTATCACACTGCCACGCATCACGCTGCATGTTGCGTGAAAAAGCATGAAAACACACCTACGCGCGTACTTGCGTGTCTCCGTTTGCATAGAAAAAACGCACGCAAGTACGCGCGTAGGTGCGTTTTCACGCAACATGCAGCGTGATGCGGGGCAGTGTGTTAACTGCCTTAGGCGCTGCCTTGATGAGAATGAGTCAGTCAGTCAGGACCAATCTCTTGATTTGAGTGTTTTGGGGAAGAAAAAAACAACGCTCACAAGTTAGAAGTTTTATTTTTCCAATAAATTTAAACATAATTAAAGAAATCTACTTAAAAGTTTAATTCTCCAATTAAGGTATAAATATTTTTGTTTGTGCCGATGTTTCTATACTTCTTAAAATAATTTATTTAATTTTAAAAGCTCTTATAATTAATTCACTAATCCTCTTGAGAATACTTTAAGTATGTACATTTTAACTTAAAACTACCCTTTAATAAAATCTACCACAGATTTCTTGTTTTCCCTTAGTTGACGACCACAGTCCCTTGAAATATTAACTTATACATTTCTAGACAAAATTATATTCTATAAGTGATAACGATTTTATCAAAAGTCCCAAGTTTGGGTTTGACCTCGTGAAATTCCAGCTGCACGTTTATTGGCACGCTGGGCAAAGCTTTTCAAAAATAAAAAAATCTATGAAATTGCTTTTTTCTCCCCCCAGCCGTTGCTGTCCCACTGCTGGGCCTCTAAGATTGCTCAAAGATTTTATTTTTCAAAAACCTTGCGCCTCTCTAGGAATATCTCCTAAGTCGTGGGCGCGTTTATAAAAAAAATACCTCACATACTCGTATATCCAGATCCGGAACAACTATATGAAGGCCATCCAATTGAAGTAGTATATTGTATTCTTATATATTTGTACCGACATCTAATAATGCTGATTATCTTAAGGGTACACTAGTCGACGGCACGAACTATTTTGTGCGCGGGGTTAAAATGCATTTTATATCAACCGACAACACGTGCGGAAGAGAAAGATGCTGTGATGAGCAGTAGGAAGCTAGTTCGCGTACGAATATACACTTTTGCGATTTTGTAGCGAAATGGATAATGATTTAGGACTAATCCGAGCGTGCGAAAGTTTATAAACAGACCTTTGGCAGTCTAGATATCATGAAAAAACGACTAAATCTATCTGTTCAAAATAAAATTATATGCATTATTGAACTACTAATCTATCCCTGTATGGAGGCCGTTTTGCAACTTTCCGTCTTCTTATGGCATTTATTTTCGCCCAAAAATGCGTTAAAATTAGTGTCGAAATGTGGAACTTTCGTCGCTCATAAGTTTCAAATATTTTAATTTTTTACTTTTTCGCTTCCATACAGGGCTAAATTGATATCACTTTTTATTTTGAACGTACATCGTCAAACAGTGGAATAATCCCTAGACTACGTTTGTATCGAAAAAAAATCGACTAGTGTAACCTTAATGTTTCATGCTGGATTATATTCGAACGCTGATGAATGTCACTTTGTTCAAGCCTTCAGGAACCTATTTCATTTAATCTACAGTTAATTTTCTAAACGATCCAGGCATTCCCATGTACTCTTCGTTGAACTTTGACGTTTGCCTCTTCGATTCGTCGCTGATTAACTTCTCTGCATCTTTCACCATTTTCCTTGCTTCTTCTGTTCTTAGAGTTTCTTTCCATTGCTCTGAAAAATAATTAGAATGATCAAATATTATTAACAATCTGACAGCCCTTGGGATACCTGCTTCATGAGAGACCTTTGCGAGACTAGTGGCTAGGGCTAGGACCACATCGGCGGTCACGGGTAAATTTGAAAAAGTGTTACCACGGCTCTGGTACAAGAAGCTGAAGGAAGACGGATGGATTTTAGTCAATAAAAGTCT
The DNA here is from genome assembly GCA_948252205.1 of Orthosia incerta. NCBI lineage: Eukaryota > Metazoa > Arthropoda > Insecta > Lepidoptera > Noctuidae > Orthosia > Orthosia incerta. Next base: position 24,934,842 of record OX411756.1, on the reverse strand, counting down.
GAGACGCCCTCCCGCGTCACCCAGAGCTGGAGAAGTCATTGAATGATAAACAACTAAAAAAAAATGGGCTGTCGATGTGGCTGAGGTCTGGTTGAAGCACAATTTATAAATTAACCATCAAACATGGAATCATTAACATCGCCGCTGATATGAGACGCCCGGGACCGGTCATTTTGGCGACACTTGGGCGATATGATGAAAAGATATAAGTATTCTATACAGTTCACACGGAAATCAAAACAAAACAACAATAAAGTACTTAGTTCTAAATTCAAATTATGATACACGATTAATCTAATAATTGATGGACATGGAAATTAGCATCCATTTGTATTCGTAAATGCGATGATTGCCGAGAGATATTAAGAAAATAGTTGTACTGGACAAAACTGAAGTTTTATACACGATATTCTAGCTAGTCAAGCTCAAGCAGTACTTATTTTTGAAGCAGTGCAAAATATCTTCTTTAGGATCTTTGTGTCATCATCATTTCAGCCGAAAGCCGTCCACTGCTGGACATAGGCCTCCTCCAAGCGACGATTCATCGACCGCTAGTATATATTTGTGTACTTCATTTTGATTCTATGTTTGAAAGGTATAGTTGCTAACTACAAGCAAGAAGCCCGAAGGGTTGCTACTTATTGTATGTTATTTAGTTGCTAACTCACCACTCAACTTCGAGATCGACACCTCTTCACCACCGTAGTCTTTAGGCAGAACTTCCTTAGGAATATGCTTATGAAGATCTTCGTAACTATTGTGCACATGGACTCTGTTGGCCACCTTCTCCCTAAGAGCTTGCTTCAGAAGGAATATCAGCTTGTCAACAAAAGGCGGTGCGTTCAGTATGTGGATGCCCTTGATTTTTGTGCCGATACCTTCCTGTAATTAGAAATTATCACAAAATTAGAACATAGGTTAGGAAAAGAGAGACACTAAGGTAATACGCTCGTCACTATATATCGTCCTTTCATACATAATACCTTCGTGATATTATAATCTATACTTAATAATAATATATAATACTAGCTGTGCCCGCGGCTTCGCTGACTTCGCTCCCGTCATCTGCCCACCCTACCCTACTTACCTTCCTGCCTACCCTAAATACCTACATACTATATACCATTTTTTTTCTAGTGTCATTCTTTCGCGTAAAATCTTAACACCGCGATTCAGAAAATGACTTTAAATGCACAACGCCATCTATCGAACAGCGAGTTCAACTGTCCGAGTAACTGGATTGCGTGTGCTGTGATAATTTTACTTCTTGAACACTTTAAATTCATCTAACTTTTGATAGAGTGAACCGATTGCGATGAAACAAAAACTAAGTAATTCTTCAAGTTACGCACAATTTTTATGTATAAAAGTTATCTACATTGGTATCGTACATTTCACGTTATCCGTGCACAAATAAACAGACAAACAGACAAAAATTCCAAAAATGCTGGAAATGGGTTCTGTTGGTTATCCTTTAACACCCTGGCAATTTTTTTCAAATAAAAATGCATGGCATGCGCTGAGAAAACTATTAATGGTACATAAAAAATATATACTACATGATTAAATTACTCATTATTACCTACAAAAAACTCTGCTAGAGAATATATCTAAATATCAGATACTTGAGTCACAATAGCAGCTTTTTGTTCTAAATTTTAATTAGATCGCCCGCCGGTAGAAACAAAATTTGGTTACATTCGTATTGTAGTATATTCAAATAAATAGTTCAGAGTAGGTAGGTAGGTAAGGTAGGGTGAGTAGAGTAGTACAGGGTAGGTAGGGTAGATATGTAGGTGGTAGGTAGGTAGGTAGCCAATTGACGGGAGAGAAGCAGTGGGGGTCAGCTAGTCACTGACAGAATGACACTTTTTCTAAAGCCTCTGGGTTATCTTACTATATTTGAGTTAGTTGCTAACAACGGCCATTTAATTATTTATCATATGTCTACTTGTTATGTTATTTCATGGTCACATCACATCATATCATCGGCCTATCAATGTTCCCACTGCTGGGTCACAGGCCTCCTCTCTGTGAGAGGGAATGGGTCATTATCCACCACGCGGGCCCAGTGCGGGTTGGTGGATGTCACATGTCTTCGAATTTTTGGTTCTAGGACATGCCGGTTTCCTCACGAAATAATTTACCCAAAGTAAAGCGCCTGCCTGGGCTCGAACCCACGACTTACAACTTGTAAGTCACGGCCGATACCACTGGGCCACCACTACTCCTATCCTTCCTCCTGCTGTTATTTCATGTTAGCAGCTAACTTTGTTTGTACAAGTGAGCCTTAGTAATCAATTTTAAATCGCTGTTAAGTTATTTTTCACGCTATTTAATGAAAAGCATCCTTGATCTTGATTTATTATTGATCTTTTAGCTTTAGGCAGAGAGATTGTCTATAGGCGATAGTGTTTCTCGAAATACGAAAATGTTTGGGATTGTCTACGTGACACGGTCGTGAATTATGAAAGTCGCAGATAAAATTTCACTTTGTTGAAGAGTGTTATTATAATTTGGGCGCACGGTTGGCGCAGTGGTTGAGCGATTGACTGCTGCGCTGCGTGTCGCGGGTTCGATTCCCGCACGGAACAAATATTTGTATGATCTACAAATAGTTGTTCCGGCTCTGGGTGTTTGTGTATGTGAAATTATATGTTTGTAAACGCACCCACGATACAGGAGAAATTCCTAGTGTGGGGCAACGTTTTTTAAAAAAAAAAAAAAAAAAAAAAACATTAATTTCAAATTAGTTGTTAAAAAGGTCGATAAGTATGATATACCTTCTTGTAATTTAATCCCATGCTGGAAAATAACTATGAGTTAAGCTTTTGTTGTAAGTGGGCTTTAGTAACAATCATTCTGGATGTATATTTGAATAATTTAATAGCAAGATTATACTTGGTATTTTATTGCGGTCGTTAACTGAACAGGCGTCCAAAACCCACTACAGTTTCTTTTTCAACTTGTTTCACTTTCTCTCAAAATGGTGAAACGCATCGATAAAGAAACAGTACGGTCATCATCATCTGCATAGCCTTTTCCTAACTATATTGGGGTCGGCTTCCAGTCTTACCGGATTCAGCTAAGTACCAGTGTTTTACATGGAGCTACTGCCTATCTGACCTCCACAACCCAGTAACTAGGTAACACGGTACCCCTTGGCAAGACTGGTGTCAGATCTCAAGTTTCTGACTACCCGTAACGACTGTCAAAGATCTTCAAATGACAGCCGGGACCAACGGCTTAACGTGCTTTCCGAGGCACGGAGGAAACTCGGTATGTTGAAATGGTCACCCATCCAAGGACCGACCTCGTCAAGCGTTGCTTAACCTTGATGATCGACCCGTGCGGCTGTTATTATTTAGCCACGAGCTCCTCAAAGAAAAAGAAACAGTACGGTACATTCTGTAAAACACTCACCGTCTAGGTGATGTGTTGTCATTTCAATTGATGCTAGGTATTGACAGCTCGCTTCAAGCTCACATCATCTAAGTTATCACTATGAGATTGTTATAGAATAGTGCTACTGTAGATTGGTGGTTAACGCTAATTTGTCTAGCTTACAAAATTATATCGTTCAGTTTACACATTTTTCCGATAGGTGTAATTATTCAGGTTATTAAGATACAGATAAGGAGAAGTTGAAAATAGCTTTAACTTAAATAGTAGTATTGCGTTCATTAATTGACCAGGCGTTTGTTTCGTCATTTTTTACTTATTTTTTTTTTTATCGATAGGCTCCCGTTTGACCTCGCCTGATGATAAGCGATGATGTGGTCGACGGTAAAGCACGCGTGCCTAGAAGTAACCTATTGACTCTTGACTTAAAGATCCCAAAAGGTTGTAGGTAGCTATCAGGAAACAAAGACTCCGGCAGGGAATTCCACTCCTTAGCTGTGCGTACAATGAAAGTATTCGCAAAACGCTAATAATAATAAATAATGTAAATAATTGTTGTGGTCGATCCGGTACATGTACATGCACAACAGTATCAATTTGTAAAGATAAAATAAAAAAAACGATAAAACACACAAAAAAATAAACAGTCTTCCAAAGCAAAACACTAAAAAGTGCAAAAATAACTATTGCTTCGGAAGTCGTTTTATAATTTTGCGTGTGTGAGTGTTCCCGTGGAGGTTATATGGCCCAACATTTATTTGTGTATACGGTGAAGGTTGGCAGATGGATGCGGTTTCGTAAATTGAAAAATCAATTTTACGATATAACTGGTAGGTATGGTTGTCGTACTTACAGTGCACAAGACTTCAGCTTTCTTGATGACAATAGGGTTGAGTTTACCGAGCAGGCCCATGTGTATGTTTGTGAGGTCAATCACGAACCTTTCCGAGGGAGTGTAGTCGAAGTTTATCCTGTATTCACCGATCTGGAAGATTAGGTTAAAAATATTAATTTCCAGTGTGGGAATCTATAGATCTATAGATGATCCACTGGTTGCAAGACGCACGGGTCCGGTCCACCAGGCCTATGTCCACCAGTGGACGACTTTCGGCTGTAATCATTTACGGAAGTGGATATAAGCGGACTTAAGGGTACACTAGTCGACGGCACGAACTATTTTGTGCGCGGGGTTAAAATGCATTTTAAATCAACCGACAACACGTGCGGAAGGGATAGATGCTGTGATGAGCAGTAGGAAGCTAGTTCGCGTACGAATACACACTTTTGCAAATTTGTAGATAAACGGATAATGATTTAGGACGAAACCGAGCGCGCGAAATTTTGTAAACAGACCTTTGGCAGTCTAGATATCATGAAAAAACGAGTAAATCTATCTGTTCAAAATAAAATTATTTGCATTGTTGAACTACAAATCTATCCCTGTATGGAGGCCGTTTTGCAATTTTCTGTCTTCTTTTGGTATTTATTTGCGCCCAAAAATGCGTTTAAATTAGTGTCGAAATGTGGAACTTTCGACGCTCATAACTTTCAATTTTTTTTTTTTTTTACTTTTTTGCTTCCATACAGGGCTAGATAATGATGAGACAAATTGATATCACTTTTTATTTTGAACGTACATCGTCAAACAGTGGAATAATCCCTAGACTACATTCGTAGGGAAAAGACGACTAGTGTAACCTTAATGCAACAAAGCATTCAACAATGCAATTCAACCGTTGGGAATATTATTTTTCTTTGAATGAAAATTATTTTGTAGCCTCTTCTTCAACAGTTTCAGGTAAAAGAAAAAATCACGCAACCAAGATAGGATTTTAAGTTAAAATAGATATAGTTAAGTATAATAGTTTTTTGTTTGGGTCTCTCTTAGATAATGCAGCCAGTTTCGTTTATATTTCACAAATTAAAATTTTCGTATTCAAAAAGTCATGATCAGCAGTTTTTTCTAGTCTGCTTCTATCTGATTACAACGAGCTCAAATTCCTGTGTTTAAAAGAAGTAAAATAACATGTTATTTACCAAAAAGCAATATCTGAAGTAGGACAGGATGCTGAACGGATCCAGTTTTTCCGTCAGGAATTGTGTCACCATAACTCTAGTCTGGTCTGTTGGATGCAGCTTCGGGAGAGGCACGTAGTTCCTAAAATAAAAAAGTCGAATAATTTAACTGATAAGTACTTCATATGTCTCGGTCTTACTGTCACAAATTGAGGTACCCGCAACGAATTTCAGTCATGGAAATTATAATAGTGTTCAATTCGATAGGCCCGGAGATAGATTTTAAGGGTACCCCGTACCCTGACGTGTCAAAACTATCATAGTGCGACTGTAAAAAAGGGACAGATGTATACAAGTCATATACATCTGTCCCTTGCTCTAAGTGCTTATGGTCGGGGTGACCGCCAACTTTTAAACTCCAGGCTACTAGAGATGGCGCGCACGAGCAACTTTTGTCTCCGCAACAATTCTTTTTTTATTTTTATTTTCTAAAGCCTCGCGCTTGATCACTATCTCACCTGATGGTAAGAGAATTTGTCTCTCACACCAAATCTATGAGTTTACATAAAAGTGCGCGCATGTAGCCACGCGACATTCGGGAGATTTTTCATAAAAACCCATAGATTTAAGAAACTGTAAATGTAAAAGCCCAAGAAAAATATCCGACCTGGGAATGAAAACCTTACACTGCACTTGCACCCGTGAACCAAACGTTCGGGAAGTTAAGAGAAATTTTAAACGAAAAGGTACTAGACAGTTACTGTGCCTAATGCCATTTACATTTCTACCGACTGAAGGACGAGTCCCATACTCAGCAGGCATGTGTTTAAGACATGGATCCACGCGATACACAAAATGGCTTTTCTATTGCTTCGGAAATTACGGGCACGCGACCGGTTAAGATATTTAGCTTACAGCAAACTAATGATACCTGGACAATGCCTCGAACACTCTATTATACCTATTGAGACCTGTGCTGATTAATGTGAAAACTTAGGTAAAGTGATCATGAAGTGTGTTTCAATCCATCGAATCAAGGTGGAATAAAAGTTACCTTCAAGCTGACTCCAACTTGGAGACTCTACACTCGAAGTTCTGGGCGACTATATCTACCTGGGACAAACGATCCAATTGGGTCGGGCTAACTTCGAGAATGAGGTCAACCGTCGTATCCGACTCGGCTGGGCAGCGTTCGGGAAGTGACGCGGTATCTTCTCGTCCAACTTACCACAGTATCTCAAGACGAAAGTCTATGATCAGTGTGTGTTGCCAGTGATGACATATGGCTCTGAGACGTGGTCGCTTACATTAGGACTTATCAGAAGGCTTACAGTCACTCAAAGGGCAATGGAGAGCGCTATGCTCGGAGTTTCCTTGCGTGATCGAATCAGAAATGTAGAGATCTGCAAGAGAACCAGGGTTACCGACATAGCCCGAAGAATTGCCAAACGTAAGTGGCAGTGGGCAGGGTACATTGCTCACAGAACGGATGGCCGATGGGGCAGAAAGGTTCTGGAGTGGCGACTGCGAACCAGAAGACGTTGCGTTGGAAGCCTCGCACCAGGTGGACTGATAACCTGGTGAAGGTTGCGGGGATCCGCTAGTTATGAGACGCACGGGACCGGTAAATGTGGCGACGCTTAGGGGAGGCCTATGTCCAGCAGTGGACATGATGATGATAATGACTCCAACTTATGTAGATTAGGGCGTCCGTATGATTAGATTGACCATCAATTTGAAAAGCAGCAGAATAAAGAGCGAACAAATGAACCGTGTAGTTATCTTTGAAATACCTTCCGTGTACAGGTTTCAAAAAGTGATTAGAGGGGGTCTTAACAATTGCTGATAAGTTATATAGATGATGAGCAATCATCATCATCATTTCAGCTGAAAGACGTCCACTGCTGGACATAGGCTTCCCCCAGGCGTCGCCACATTGCCGATCCCGTGCCTCCCCGCCTCGAGTGCTGGAAGCGAGCATCCATTGCTTTCCCGCAACCTAAACCAGGTCATCGGTCCACCTAGTGGGAGGCCTTCTAACAATAATATATACCTATTTATTTTATTATGCAGTAAACTTAAAACATTGTTATTCATAATCGTCTTTTGAAATAAAATAATGAGTCTTTCTTCAGGCAAACGACTCCGACAAGAAGCAGTGAAGTGTTTGAAAACCACTTCTTAAGATGTTAAATCTTTTTTATTTGTTGTGTTTATTTAGTTAGTCTCTAGAAAAAAGGCTTCAGTAGTATCTGCATAATATTGCTTCAATGTTACTTTAACGGTTTCAGTTTTGTTATTCTAATTTCAACCACATTCAACTTTTTTACCGGACTTGAAACCATCGCTTCTCATCAGTCAATCAACTATTACTTAAAATCAACATAAATTCAACTTGTTGCGGTTTTTTTTGCCGGTCTTTTTATCAAAACAAATCATTAAATGATTTCTTTCATTGATTTGTACTTACAAACGAGTTAAAAACCGGATATTTATAACTGTTAACTATTCTATTTATTATTTATATTGACCTCATCGAATCACGCTTTGTTCATAAACCTGTAATGAGTCATAAGTTATAAGAAATATTGTTATAGCTATGTGAGTTATGAGTTTATATTTAGATTATAAACAATCATTTTGCGCGAGTACTTCGTTAGTGTTTTTTTTGCAATAGAAAAACTGATAGGTGTCCGTTTAAGGAGGTTAACTTAACAGTTGAACATCACTGATGTCATCACAGCATCGAGAGGCCTCAGGGGCCACCGCTAGAGACACAGAACAAAAAAAAACGCCTAGCTAGAGATGACACCAATGTCATCTCTAGCGGTGATCTCGTGATAAAGTGACAACCTATCAACTACCTATGACGATTACTAAAGTTCAAAATTGAATGGGATGGATCAATTGAGATTTCAATAGCGGTTGTCAATCCCATACAATTTGGTCTAGGCCATATTGTCAAAAAATCCAAACGTGTCAACGAGTGTCACAGTTTTCTTCGTCATTCGTATCCGTCGTCATAGAAATTGACGACTCCATGACTACGACAACCAATATTTGTGCTCGGAATACATTGACCAGGACGGTTAAAGTAACGTGACCAACTCTCAGTATAAGATACATAAGGGTTGAAGAAGAGAAAGAGAATGAGACTGCAGAAATAAGGTTATTTTAGAGACTTACACAACTTCCCATTGAGCTTCGAATTCTGACACAGTTCTATTCGCGCACAGCTCCGGCATCATTCCTCGTGATGTCAGCAGTCTTTCCACTCTCTTCTTCGTATCTTCCACTGATCCCTTTGCTATTAAGAATACTCGTTCTAGGAGTCCTCGGTCTAAAAAATAGAATTAATGATTATCATATTATACAGTTTTTTTGATGGAGTCAGCATGTTTATAGTTTATTTTTAACTCTCGACGGAAAGCTTTCTTTATCTAAAGTGTTCTTAGCTATGTTTGATAAAAATCGGTTCAGCCGTTCTAAAGCTATGAGCGTTTTACTGTATGAATCGGGGTGTTTTCGCAAGATTTCGTGTTGTAATTACGTGTTCAATAGATTGTCGATCGAAGCGTGTCACTAGATAAATTAAGTAGCATAAAATAAAAATGTGTCGGGGGTTTTTTTAATTTTACTTATTCGGTATAGCGGCTGGCGTAGTCTTTCTACGATCTGTATTTTTTTTTATTTCTTCTGTTTCTTCGGCATTTATACAAAGGCTCCACTTTATCAATAATAAAAACTGTTGAAATTCTAAAATGTATCGTTTGACCACGTGGCAAATCGATAGATCATGCAACATTTTATTGCTGCTATAATATCAATATATATTTTTTATATTGTTTTTTTTTGTCAATAAAAAACAATTTAATATTCTAAAAAAAACAAACCTATATATAAATACAAAAGGGAGACGGCAAAAAAGCTCATTGTGCATCAAAAAATTCGTCCACATCGATGTCAATGGAAAACATGCCCAGAACCCTGGCAGCATTGCCATGTTGGATAAAAACAAAAATATTTATTTGGATGGATGGAAGGTGAGGAAGGCTAAAGAAAAGATGGACGAACTGTGTGAGTGATATTAAAGAAAAGGGAGTCAAGCGTGTGGTTGACAGGACGGTGTGGAAGAAGAAAACGTTGCGCCCGCCTTAAATAACATGGGACAAGGACAGGAAGATGAAGATGATGATGATAATACATACATATACATAGATGATATAATATTTTATCTAGAGCCTCAGGGAAATGCAAATACCTCCGTCAGCAAACCAACTATGCAGTCAATTATTTCTTAAACTTACTCAAATACTTGCTAGCCTCAACCAAATGCTCCTGCTTCTTGACCCAATCCTCCACATTGTCCAAGGCATCGTTGATTCTCTTCACATCATCTATGCCACACGTTTGGCGTACCTTCTTCATGTCATCTTGCGTCACCGTGATTAGCGGATGGTAGGGTATATCTTCCATTTTGGTCTGAAAATAAAATAAATATCTTTTTTAACAAGGATAGTGACCACATTATTTTATCGAGTCAATTAAAGGGATGGCAATATGTAGTATTGGGATGTTAAGATACAGTAAAAGAAATCACAGGGCAAGGAATTAATATCTAATGTATATGATCTTTGTAAACGTGTTGCGCCGACCCCAAGTAAAGGAAGGAAAGAAGGAAGGAAGATGATGATGATGATCTTTATTGATGAACAGAAGACTGTCATATAAGCCTTTTTGGTCTCGCACGTGGATTTTTATTTTATCATTGTTTAATTTTATGCTTATTTCACGTGTCTCCTGTGCGGGTCACAATTTTTTTTTATTTTTTACTTAATTTCTCGTTTAGGACTAGGTACTCTTTAAACATCTAAACAACCGGACATCTCGTCTTTACCCAGCTTAATTACATGCAGGAATACTACTAACACTATCATAAAAAATACGGCAATTTTACAATTACAATTCCCATACAAATAAACATTCTAACTTCAAAAAAAGTTACAAATAATATTGATAAACATCTTTTCGCAAGATATTTAGAAAGTGTTTGCTACTGAAGTTTTACAATTTCTTAATTACAGTCTAATACAAAAAGTACATAAATGAGACTACAAGCTATTTTTCCAATTCCACATTATGTGTAGTGTTACTAAAGTTGAGAAGTTTTACCGAAAGCTTGATTTATTTTAGGAATCTGATTTTTATAGAGTTTGATGAAAACCTGTTCCAATTAAAATATTTATTTTCTTGCTTATTAAACCTTGTTTTTTTATATCTAAATCCATTATAAGCCAATAAGTAGGTACTATATAGTAATATGTAATTATTCAAATTTTTGTGAGTAATTTGCTCGCGCGCGCCTCTCCGTGTAACAGAGGCGCGTCTCCTCACTTTTATAGCTGTTTTTCCATGACTCTCATAAACTTGATAAACGAATGTCCGACCTTATCTTTTCAATCAATTAGCCTAGCCTTTCTTACCGTCTTTTTTCTCAACTATGTTGGGTTCGACTTTCGTCTACCAGCAGCTGGATACCACTATTTTCCCTGAAGTGACTCATTTATCTGACCTGCACAACCCATGGGGTAACATAATACCCATTATGCGCCCATTCTTACCTTACCTTGGAATTATGTGCATAAATTATGTGTAGATACACATAATTTCAATCATTTAGTGTATTTTTGTGACCTGGGAACAGCGTGGTAATCAAAACTGATATCATTTAAACAAAGCGTGTTTATTTTAAAGTTGTAATTGCATCATAATCTGTTTGCAGCTGGCTTCCCTGGAACCTAGTTAAATTGCATTCAAATTTTAATTACGTTCCGAACTAGTTTAGGAGTTTTGCCGTCAACAATAAGCATTATGTTGTTTAGCTAACATGTGGGCATAATAGCCTTTAAATGAGGATTTGAGTATGAGATTTTTATTGGGTGTGTGAGTCCACCCGATGGCAATACTATCTCAGAAGGATGAGATCTTTGACGAAAAACATCACATCATCAGCCTATTCATTCCAAATTCCCACTGCTGGGACACAGGCCTCCTCTCTGTGAGAGGGAACGGGCCGTAATCCACCACGCGGGCCCAGTACGGGTTGGTGGATGTCACATATCTTCGAATTTTTGGTGCTAAGACATGCCGGTTTCCTCACGATGTCTTCCTTCACCGTTTTGAGAGCAGTGGTGATGTAATAATTTGCACAAAGTAAAGCGCATGCCTGGGCTCGAACCCACGACCTACAGCTTGTAAGTCGCGGTCGATACCACTGGGCCACCACTGCTCTTAGAACCATCAAAGTCTACCAATTGGGCCCGTGGTGATGTGGCTGATTCGGAAAATCAAATAATCGACTGCGCAATGATGTCAGTCGTAGAAGAGACAATCTCAAAGAGAGATAAATAATGTACCTCGCTGTTATATCCTTCGTGGGATACACGCGTGAATACGCGCACACTAATGTAATAAAAGCGAAAGTAATTCTGTATTTCTGTCTGTTTGTTTAGTACTTTCACAGTTATACTACAAAGCGTTGCGGGATTCCGGGAGACACCCGGGACCGATCAGTGTTATGCGGTGAGACATGGGGGGTCTATGTTCAGCAGTGGACGTCTTACAGTTGATATGATGATGATAACTGCAGGACCAATTTTGATGAATTTTGGTATATAGGATTTTGGAGACCGACATCGGATATGTTTTATCTTAGGAGGACGTTCCCTTGGAGTGATAAAACTATTTTCGCGAGGGTGAAATCACTAGCAGAAACTAGTATGTTAAAAAACCTACTGTTTCCCTACCTCTACACTTATTTGTGTTTTCATTCAAGCTACTAAAACTTGTCCTTACTTAAGGCCATCAACAATAATGTATAGATAACCTCTTAAGGTACGATCTTACTTCCTCCAACATTTCTGCCATTAATCCTTCGTTGTCGCTTGATCGGAGCACCAAAACGTCCCTTTACCCTTATCAATGGGAGATCTCAACCCCAACGGTCTCTTATCAGGGCATTGTTCAATTTGTCTTTTGGTGTAAAATTCTTGCTTGAGTACAGTTAATGTAAAAACTGGCCAAGTGCGAGTCGGACTCGCGCACGAAGGGTTTCGTACCATTATCGCAAAAGACGGCAAAAAATCACGTCTGGGAATCAATCAATCACTTAAATATTTCTCTATCAGTACTTTTCGAGTTATTTAATTGAGTATAAAATATACCTAGACCGTGTTGATGTGTTTATTTGTTGTAGCAACAGAAATACATCATCTGTGAAAATTTCAACTGTCTAGCTATCACGGTTCATGAGATACAGCCCGGTGACAGACAGACAGACAGACGGACCCGCGGAGTATTAGTTATAGGGTCCCGTTTTATAATGAAACCAGTAGACATTTTTTTTTCTTAGATAGGCTCGCGCTTGACCACTATCTCACCTGATGGTAAGCGATGATGTTGTCTACGGTGTAACACGCTTGCCTAGAAGTAACCTATTCACTCTTGACTTAAAAACCTCGAGGTTGTACCTGATGTGAGACGGAGGTCTCGGGAAAAATCGTGAAGAAAGTTTGGAGTATGAATATAAGAGTAGGGCAAGACCAAATAAATGATGAACAGACTGTTTGAAATAATATATGGCTAGAAAGCAGGTGTCTGACTGAGAAAATGAATAATGGAGGGACTGACAGAACCTAGGTATGAAATAAGAATATATTGTTGCGCCGCCGCCGCCGGCCCTAAATAAATTAGGATAAGGCGAGGATGATAATGATGAAATGAATCAATGGCGGCAATATATTAGTGATAACTCCACTTCACCTAACTACAGGCGTAATTCATACTTAGTGCGAGCGAGTAAAGATCTTAACTTCTTGTGTAAGGTGTTCTTGTTTGATGTGTTTACTGCTAAAAGCTCTTTAGTGCGTAAGCAGCTTATGGTTACACTAGTCGATAATTCTTCCATACAAACGTAGTCTAGGGATTACTCCACTGTTTGACGATGTACGTTCAAAATAAAAAATGATATCAATATGTCTCATCATTATCTAGCCCTGTATGGAGCCAAAAAAAAAAAATTGAAAGTTATGAGCGTCGAAAGTTCCACATTTCGACACAAATTTTAACGCATTTTTGGGCGCAAATAAATACCATAAGAAGACGGAAAATTGCAAAACGGCCACCATAAAGGGATAGATTATTAGTTCAACAATGCAAATAATTTTATTTTGAACAGATACGTTTAGTCATTTTTTCATGATTTCCAGACTCCCAAAGGTCTGTTTATAAAATTACGCGCACTCGGTTTCGTTCCTAATCATTTTGTCCATGGTTTCGCCCCCTTCGTTTATGTCAACTCTTTAAAATATTTTAGTGAAATAGATGCCATTACGGCCTTTTAGACAAGTTTAATTGCACAAAATCCTTCACGTTACCAATAAAAACGAGGGTAAGGTCAGAGCAATAGGTACATCTTTTGAGCAATCATGCGAGCAGGATAAATCATATCTAGTTCTTACGTACTGTTGCAACGTAAGCCAAGAAAACGCATAATAATTACACTGGATAACCTTGCATCACATTTGCTACAATAAAATATGACATATTTTGTATGTAAATAAAGATGGTTATTGCAGAATAATTTCGGCATATCAACTCATATGTGCGTCAATCTAAATGCTTTATGCGAAATATTATGTTTTTGGTAGTTTACCTCATTTGATCTAAATGATTATACAGTCATCGTGTGAGTTCCTTGGTTTATGTATTCTCAAGGGAAACGGTTTCAAAATTTAAAATATCACGTTGTGAACTTGTAAAATCTAACATTAGCCAGAAAACCTGTCAATCTTCGGCATTCAAGTAGGGTAATAAAGATCGGTCATAAAATTATTTACTCTTTGAAATCGTTTTATTAAAAACTAGCTTCAGGCCACGGCTTCAATCCACGTGGAAGTCAAACACATAATTGCCTGCTGCTATGAGGTATTGATTTCACACATAATTAAATATCGCATGGCACCAGGCTTATATGAGTTGAAGCCAATAAGACCACTACGTGAAATTCTCTGACACAGTCAAAACACGTCGAGCCAGACCCAAACAAAACAACAAACCTGTGGGCCACATTCCATCGAATTATGGAATTCATGGAGACAGGCCTTAAATGATCATTAAATTTAACAATAATAGTACGAGTAACTGGCAGTCTAACTCTATCAAGGATTATTTCGTAATTGGTTGAAATAAAAAAAAAATGCGGCGTGCGCTGTATATCAATCGAACTGCCTAGCCTTTTCTCAATTATGTTGGGTTCGGCTTCCAGTCTTACCGGATTCAGCTGAGTACCAGTGTTTTAAATGGAGTGACTGCCTATCTGACCTCCACAACCCAGTAACCGGGCAACACGATACCCCTTGACAAGACTGATGTCAGATATCAAACTTCTGACTACCCGTAACGACTGTCAAAGCCCTTAAAATGACAGCCGGGATCAACGGCTTATGGTGCTTTCCGAGGCACAGAGGAATCTCGGTATGTTGAAATGGTCACCCATCCACGGACCGACCTCGTCAAGTGTTGCTTAACCGTGAAGATCGACCCGTGCGGCTGTTATTATTTAGCCACAAGCTTCACGAGCTCCAGTGCGCTGTCTAGATATAATGAACTTAAGTAAGTATTTATATAAGTATATATTATATTCAATATATATGTACGTGTATTTTAATAACAACTTTTTTTTATTGTTTAAACAATGCACCTGCCTTGTTATTTCTTCACCACCCTTTTCCTTTCCTTGGTTGACTGGTAGAGAAAGCCTGACATTAAGTCCGCCTTTGTACATTTTGTGCATTAAGTCTAAATTAATAACCAAATATATAAATGAACGTAAATGAATCAAAAGGAGAAAGGAACGTAGCAGGTGGCATTCTAAAGTTTCGCCCCCCCCCCCCCCCCCCCCCCCCACGGGAAAAAAAGCGTGAGGATTGTCTCTCACAAACAAACAATTTCGCTTATAATATTAGTTTACATATTATTATTATTATTAAAGAATAAAACGTTGCCCCACACTAGGAATTTCTCCTGTATCGTGGGTGCGTTTACAAACATATAATTTCACATACACAAACACCCAGAGCCGGAACAACTATTTGTAGATCGAAATCGAACCCGCGACACGCAGCGCAGCAGTCAATCGCTCAACCACTGCGCCAACCATAGAAGATACTCTAATACAATTATTAGAGACATAGACAATATGTACTTATGCATAATATAAAAGCAAATATGGTACCTACTATATCTATGTGTATAGTCTTATGTACAATTTGCTAGAAGTTCACATTGCAACTTGCAAAAGTGATCGGCAATTGCATTATTATTTATTTCATATTTTTGTATTAATTACAATTTGATGTAAATCTATTTTATACTTTACTTTACCATTGTCACTCACAACTCGATTCTGTTCGTGTGTCGGGAACAGAATCGAGTTGTGAGTGACAATGGTAGCGGTACTGAGTGCAAAAAACGAACAAGAAAGAGGGTAGACCGTTTTGTCTCCTCGTAAACACCCACCCGCAATGACTTTCAGTTTATCCGTGATCATGGTGCTTGCAACAGCACCGAAATATCGGGAACTCGCAACAAACAGTAAACATGGTAAATATCCCGCTTTTAATGTTAATGTTAGTGTTAGTGACCATGACAGTTTAAAAACTTATATTTTATACTTACTGGTTATACTGGTATTTTTAGTTAGTGTTGTGTACTTGCACTTTAGAGTTAAATGAAATTGATTATACGAGAGAGATTGATTTCAAGAGTATTCTATTCTATTCTATTGATTATGAATTTTATAAATGATTTTGTGGTAATTTGTCATAACAAATTACCACAAAATCATTTAATATCATTCAAGGTACATATACCTGGAATGATATTGTGATCTAATTTTATTGTAAATTTTATTTAATGGGCTTCTTTATTCTTTTAATTTATTGTGTTTTTAATTTATTGAGATTACAAATTTTTTTCTATGAAGGAAATTTAAAGGAATTGACTATTATTTTAATTTTTTTTTGTAAGAAATTGTTATTTAAACTGTATGAAAATTATGATTTCCCATATGATTTTAATAATGGTGATAAAATACTTGTGATAATATATTTAAATTTTATAAACAATGTACAAATGTCATGTGTAAGGGAAAGCTTTTAAAAGAAAAGCTTTTGAAAATATTTTTTATTTATTAATTTTATATACTGTTACTTTTTGCGCTACACAAATTGGATCTACACAGGAAAAGTTTTTGACCGCGACATTTGCTACAGTACGAAATTTCGTGACAGTTCGATATAAAAAAAAAATGTGCAGTTTTTTACAGACGACCAATTACTTTTTGAATAGATCTTGATAGAGTGATGGATGATATTCTCGTTATTAATGTTTTTTTATATATTTATTTAATTGTGCCTGTGTAGTTAAGTTCGTAGATTACAACAAAGCGTTTGATTCTTTGAAACAAATATGGCAGTCACTGGTAAACCACGCCCTGTGGAAAATAAATACTGCAGAATAATCAAATAAATCTACGGAAATAGTACCGCAAAAGTGCAACTAGAATGCATTGGAGACATATTTAAAATTGAAAAAGGCGTTAGACTGGGAGATCCGCTGTCACCAAAAATATTCAATGCAGTACTTGAAAATATATTTAGACAACTTAACAGGGACGAATTCGGTATCAATATAAATGGGGAAAATCTGCATCACCTAAGATTTGCAGACGATTCTTTTTGTTAGAGACCCAACTACACTACAAACCATGATACAGCAATTGTTAACAGAAAGCAATAAAGCAGGATTGTCAATGAATACAAGTAAGACGAAATTGATAACAAACAAGGCTAAAATTAAAATAGAAGGGGGACGAGAAGAGATCGCATATGTTGATGAATGTGGATGATCAAGCTAATAAAGAAGTAGACAGAAGAATAAATAACAGCTGGCATAAAGGATGGCGTCCATGATGCGCAGAGTGCGTGGGAGCCCCAACAGCATTCTGAAGGTCATCCGTGATAAGCCGTGTTGTGCCTGATCATGGCGCACTGGGTACATGTACACGTGCATGTGTCCGGTCCGTAAGGTAAGCGCAACAGATACATGAATTGATCGTTTTGTTTTGTTACTAACATAGCTTATAAGTAGGATGTACTAACAATATAAATAAAATGTCGTGTCTAAGTGTCTTACTAACATAGTTTTTAAGTAATTTGTAATACTAACAAAACTATGGACCTTTGAGTCTGCAATAAAAAGAAAAATAAGAACATACCTGTATACAAAAAAAGAAAAGTCTACAACACTCGGTCAGCTTAGCCTATTCTTCCAAGTCTCATTAAGTATCTCTAAGTCGTCTGTGCCTCAGTATATGGCTGTCAAACTTGGCTATTCTGACAAAATATCGAGCACAAATTAAAGGTGTGTCAAAGAAGCATGGAAAGAAGCATGCTGAACCTAAGGCTATGGGAAAAATGGAAAGCTACAAGATTTAGAAACATAACCAAGGTGGCAGATGTGAGTGTAAAGACAAGAACACTGAAATATAGATGGTCGGGACATATGTGGAGAACAAAAACAGACAAATGGACAAAACAGTTACAGAATGGTACCCAAGAAATGGAAAGAGACAAAGAGGAAGACAGATAAAGAGATGGGAAGGATGATTTGCCAAAGGAGTAGAGAAAAACAGCAAAGGACCGAAACAAGTGGAGGGCATTAGAGGAGGCCTATGTCAAAAGACAACCTGACCTGGTAGCTGATAGTTAAGATAAGATTTAACATAGATAAGTTAGTAATGCATAGTTACCATAAGCTAGAACTAAGATTTGATTTATAAAAAAGTGTTGTAAACAGGTTACAGGGCATAAAGGCTATTTCCATTTTATGTAATTTTATTTAATTGGGCCTGTTATTATAATTATAGCAAAAGGAACTTCGTTTAAACTAGGTGTCTCAGGATACCTGACGACTTTCACTTTTATTTATACAGTCATATTTTATTTTATGCCGAGTCTAATAAAAAAAAACAACATTTTGTCGAATCAAGCAAATGTAAATGCTGGGATATTACATTTGCTGCAAACAGCATATTTTTTTCGCTCCACAAACATTTTTAGCAACCAACTAAAGAATGTCATCCACCCATCATGGCCCACTGTGTGCACGAGATATTAACTTGACCCTTGAGATGAGCAGTCTGTGATTGTCATCCAATATGTCTAAAGTCATTGACGTAATGTTGGCCGACTGCACCTTAATTGACAAGGGCGCGTTAACTTGAAGGTAAGGTAAAGGACACATTAAAATTAGTCGAATAGTTTTAACTGCATCTGACGCATAATTAATGGGTTGAAAATTTAATGTGTAAATTTTAGTATACATGAGATTTGGGCTGTGGTGCAGTTAGTTTTGTACGAATACCCCGCATAATACAGACTACCTATATGATATAAGTTTAAATTGTCATGGTGTAAATAGTGCCGAAAAAGTTCGCGAAATTTTGCTGAACTAGTCCTATTTGGCGCAGCCGTGGGACACACAATGTCATACTTATATTGTTTTTCTCTTTTTTTATTGTCGTATAGTTTTTAAGTTTTGTTTTTTGTTTTTCATTTTTTATATTGTGTGCTCTAATGGCTTGTGACAAATAAATGTATTTTCTTTCTTTTCTTTGTTTCTTTTCTTTCTTTCTTTCTAAATAGTGCCGAAAAAGTTCGCGAGCGGACACAGTGAGTTTCGTGTGTCGAGAACAGAATCGAGTTGTGAGTGACAATGGTAGCGGTACTGAGTGCAAAAAATGAACAAGAAAGAGGTTAGACCGTTTTGTCTCCTCATAAACACCCACCCGCAATGACTTCAGTTTATCCGTGATCATGGTGCTTGCAACAGCACCGAAATATCGGGAACTCGCAACAAACAGTAAACATGGTAAATATCCCGCTTTTAATGTTAATACCTATATGATGGCAAGTTAAATCTAATAAACGCAAGTATTGAAAATAAAAATGTTTGTTTGTGACGATTTTTTCAATATTTCAGTTTACCGTAACACAAAATTATTGTTACAGTAAACAAGTCACAAAGCGTGTTTCAAGAGTCACATCACTTAAATTAAATTCTCGAGGATATATCTATATATATTACTTCCACGAATGACAAACTTATTACCATGACAGATAAACAATATGACAAATGACAAATTGTGATGAATGACTGTATTCTGCCATTAGAGTCTTAACAAGTTATGGAAACAGTACAAGAACAATTTGCTCATAAATGAGCATGGCTTGAAATTATGTTTGTTTATATCCACTTAGGAAACCTGTAAATGGCTATTGAAAGAGCTGCTAGGCAATGGGAAATCGTTTGCTCAACAGTGGGATAATACCGGCTGACTGTTAGTTGAATCTATTGATCTATGTACTACTGGTCAAAAACAGTCCAATCCAGGGTAAATGTGATATTTTTTTTAACATCCGACGGAATAAGAGGCGTGTTATAAGTTTGAAGGGTGTATATGTGTATTAGTGTATCTGTTTGTGGTATCATAGCTCCTTAACGAATGAACCGATTTATTTTTATATAAATTTTTAGGTGACATTTTCGGAAGCGTTCTTAGCCATGTTAGATGGAAATCGGTTCAGCCGTTCAAAAGTAATGGGCATTTTAATGTTTGAATCGGGGTATTTTCGCAAGATATCGTGTCATAGTTACGTGTTCAATAGATTGTTGATCGAAGCGTGTCTACTACTAGATAAATTATGATCTTTAAAAAGTATGAATAAAAAAATACTGTCGGGGGTTTTGGAAATTTTTACCAAAACATGTTGGCAAGTGAAAAATAACTTCAATTTCGGCAGTCGGTGTTCCAGTTTTTGTTTCTTCGTTTTTGACACCGACTGCCGAAGTTGAAGTTATTTTTCACTTTATAGTGTTTTTATTTGGAAGTCGGTTGTATTTATTTGTAAAAAGTTTTATTTTTCTTTTTAGTTGTAGTACATAATGAGCAAGTTCAATAGTAAGGTACCTATAAAGCCCAAAGTTACGCTTGAGTAGATTACCCGTATAACATGAAACTTGAATATAAGTTGAAGTGAGAGTGTACCAGGGTGAACTGTACTCCTTTAGAGCGTACCGGCGTGGTGTTATGTTATGAAATGGCGTAAACAATAAACAGACATGTATTTGCAGCAATCCTGAGAGATTTTCCGTTGTTTATTGAAGAGTTATGTTGTATATCTCCTAAGTTCTTCATCAGATCATGATTCAATTTAAATGGGACCACATGAGAAGTACCAGTTTCGAAAAAAAGAATCATCAAAATCGGTAAAAAGTTCTGAGGTAACACATAAACAAATACTGTCGAATTTAGAACCTCCTCCTTTTCGAAATCGGTTAAATATAACAATTGACAGTTGGGAGTGTTAGGACCAACATCATCGCGTGCTGGCCGAGGTACAAAGAGAGGAGTTTCGGAAAATAATAGATGAACTCCAACGCCAAGCATTGCTTCACCTTGAAGACCAACCTGTGTGACTACTTAGCGATAACTGATTTTCTAAAATTGCACTCCAAATAATATCACTCAACATGAAACAAGCTTTACAGTACATCAAATGTTTGTCATGTATCGCAAACATTTGCATGCTCACGTTAGTTGGTGAGCAAACAAACCGTTTATGCTTGACCGTGGCATGTGTGTCTAATGGGACTGTCAACAATATGAGCGCTTGTTGTCAATGTGTTATGGGCCTTTGACATAGTGTTACGACATTAGAATGGACGTGCAAAGTTCATAGTGACGTCATTATTTTGTTGACACTGAGGACCTAGACGAAATGACGTTCGAAAAGCGATAGTGAGTCTCAAAAAGTCCAAAATTGAATTATTTTCTTTTCGTGTGAGGATTCGGCCACCTCTTGTGTCAGAGTTAATTAAGCCACCTCTGGGAACCCCACCGGCCTCTGACTTCGCTATTTCAGACTTACATTAACTATATAAAGTCCTCATGGTGTTTCCTTCACCGTTGCCTGTGATGTCCAAGATAAACTTAGAAAGTGCATAATTATGAATTTGAAAAAGTCACATTGGTACTTGCCCGGATTTTAACCCACGACCTCAAGCACGAGAGGCGAGAGCGTCTTAGCCACTGGGCCACCACGTAATTGGACTGACATGCGCTAACGAAATGTTACGTGGTCCACCCTAAATATTTATTTATTTATGTATTTATTTATTTATTTATTTATTTATTTATTTATTTATTTATTTATTTGTTTGTTTGGTTATTTATTTATTTATTTACACTTAACAGAGAAATAAATAAAACATTAAAAAGCACATAGGTACTGATTATTTCATTCTAAATTTCTTGCAGTAAACCTGCGACAGGAAAGTTGGATGATTAACGAAGACAAAGTGTGTTGAAAGAAAAAGGAAACTTAAAATAGACAAAAATAACTTAACTAATCATATATAAATTACACATATACATTAACCTAATATATATAGGAAATAAAAATATGTTTTCACTTTTCTAAAAATGCAGTCCGACTCTCACTTTATGTCATATTTCATGAGTACCAGATAGGTACCAAAAAGACAAATTAAAATTTTATAAAAACCCCAACTAAAATATCTCTAAAAAGATAACTGAGTTAAAAAATATTAAATCAATTTTTATTTAATAAGTTTTTAAACTAAGTACATGATATCCAGTAGACACGCTTCGATCGACAATCCATCGAAACACGTAACTATAGACGATATCATACGATAGCAAACATACAAATCTTTGAACGGCTAAACCGATTTTCATCAAACATAGCTAAGAACTCTGTCTCTGTCACCTTTGACCTACACAAGAGTCAAGGGCAAAACTACACCAAATAAAAAAATAAAAAAGAACACTCTCGACAAAAATTCCTTTAAAAAAAAACGACCTTCAAAACAAAATCGGTTCTTCCGTTTAGGATGATTATGATGCCACATACAGATACACAAACACACATGTACACACGTATTTTTTTTTCCGTCGGGTTTAAAAAACACCATCCTTTGTCAAGACAATTGAAAAGTGCTATCTTATTAAAATTTAATAAATGCTTTGACTTTTGCCGTCAAGCAACCGCTTAAAGCGCCGATTCCCTTGAGTAGCTGATTTTAAAATGAGAATCACGTCTAAACGGCTAGTCGTAATGTTTTGGAATAAATATATGTTAAATTAGACTATTTTCTTAATAATTTAATTTATAAAAATTTTGAGTTTTATTTGTATAACATAGTGTAATAAATTTGTAAAGTTATGTCTAAAACGGACAAAAACTCGACAATCACACCAAAACCGCTGGGCGGATTTTAATGAAATCAACACCATCTCAAAGATAATTTAATTATCTACATTTTGATCAAAGGTTTTTTTTTTAAGTCATAGAATAATAAGGAAAGTACAAAAAACTACTAAATTTTGGGTCGCGCGGGTGTGAAACGAGTGCGCGTTTTGTTCCCTCAAGGTCGTTGGCGTTAGTCGTCGTCTTAAGAGATGATTATGCCCTTGACATTGAACCACATTCATAAGAAAACATCACAAAACCAAAAAGTCAACTACATTATTATCTATCTAACCCAGTGGAGGGCCAGAATTATAGGAATAATTTATTTTGTGTTGAAACTTTTAATCATATAAAAACATTACAGCATTACAAACTTGGACAAATGTTAAAAATTACAATTTAACTTTTATTCGAAGGCCCTGCCATGGTAGGCGGAAAAATAGAATCTGCTTTATACTTCTGAACCGTCAAAATATGCATATACCATTCATGTCGAAGGATCATCGGCGGGCCGGGGCTGGCCCGCGGTTATATGCTTTCGCGGGCCGGGGCTGGCCCGCGGGCCTTACTTTGCCCATCACTGATCTAACCTTTGCTATGCTAGTATTATATTATCTGTGCCTTTGCTAATAATGTATGTTGGGGTCGACTTCTAGTCGAACAGGATGCAGCGGAATGAAATATATTGAGATACAATAATAAAAACCGGCCAAGTGCGAGTCGGACTCGCGCACGAAGGGTTCCGTACCATTATCACAAAAAACGGCCAAAAAATCACGTTTGCTGTATCTGGGAGCCCCACTTGAATATTTATTTTATTCTGTTTTTAGTATTTGTTGTTATAGCGGCAACAGAAATACATCATCTGTGAAAATTTTAACTGTCTAGCTATCACGGTTCATGAGAAACAGCCTGGTGGCAGACGGACAGACAGACGGATCGCGGAGACTCAGTAATAGGGTCCCGTTTTTACCCTTTGGGTACGGAACCCTAACAAGTAGTTTTTAACTATTTTTGGCATCATAGAACTGCCTCATCGCGGATGTTACGATACAAATTAACACCTTCATAGCGTGAAAAGTATTCTGACGTCCGAATAAAGTTTATTTGGTGATTAGCTCTTTTATCATAATCTACGAGTAGTATTACATAACGACTACTGCGTTGAAAGATGACTTTGTTGGTATTTGAATTTAATTTTGAATGCTAACAGAAATATTTAAATTATTTTTCAATACAGTTGTTAAACATGGCGTACTTTCAGAGCCTATAATTATGATTCGAAAGTTAAATCTTACGCATAGGCATCTTTCTGTTACGCGGTCGTGACTTTTGTTTACGAGCTCGATCATTATGTTTGCAGTTTAGTTTTAAATTTATAAGTCAATATAAAAAAGTTTAGTAGCAAGGAGTTTTTAAACATAGAATAAAATGGGATAGATTTTCTACGAGGAAAAATGAATGATTCCGTACGTTTTAGCATTGAATTCTCAAAAGTCTTTTAAATGGTTGTTTAATATATTTAATTACCAGTTTTAATTTAATTATTTTCACATCAACATTTGTCGAAAATCGAATAGGCTTTATAGGCTGTTTTCGTTGAAAAAAAAATGTCCAGTTGCAAAAACGCGCCATAAGTCAATTTAAAAAAGTTTAGTAGCAAGGAGTTTTCATACATAGAATAAAATGGGATACGATTTTATACGAGAAAAAATTAATGATTCCGTACGTTTTAGCATTGAATTCTCAGTTTTTTTTAAAATAGTTGTTTAATATATTTAATTACCAGTTTTAAGCTAATTATTTTCACATCAACGTTTGTCAAAAATCGAATAGGCTGTATAGGCTGTTTTCTTTGTAAAAGTCCAGTTGCAAAAACGCGCCATATTGAAAATTTTTATTTTTTGCGAATAAACAAATCTAATTCTTTGATTTGTTTTTACTGTTTCTCACAACTGTATTGAAAAACTTCGTGTGATACACGGGTGTGTAGGTTATTGCAAACTCGTGTCATTAAAAACCCTCGCCTTCGGCTCGGGCTTGTTAATGACATCTCGTTTGCAATAACCTACTTTCCACCCTTGTATCACAATGTACTATGACGTTCTTTTTACCCGGCTGCAAGGAAAGAATTATGTTTTTCGCGCGTATCTTGTATGTATGTAATATTCTTTATTACCTCGTATCTTTTAAACCACTAGACGGATTTTTATAATTAATACATCGTTACATAGGTCTTGGCCGCCCAAGTGTTCTTAGATAAATGCCGTTAAAAAAAAGGAACATGTCGGATTTTGGGCGCCATATTGTGGACAATGCAATTTTTTTTTTCTTTCAAACCCTTCCAGTCTTATTAATAAAAATGGCGTATTCCCAGCTTACTCCGAAGTTACTCTTGGACTAGCTAATCCCGGAGTAACTAAGGATTAACATAGATCTAGCAATGTTATTAATAAACATGGAATAACCTCGGACTAACTATTCATTTCTTAGTCTTGGATTTACGCGTAAGCTCTGGCAACACAGTTGAATTTAAAAGTAAAAAGAATGAACTAGTGAATGAAAAATAAGCAAGTTGAAGACAATATGTAGAAAAAAACTAAAAATGACATCTGCCATAGAGATTTGACAGTAAAGGTGAAGGATCCCTCCTTTTCAAATTATCGTATTACCTTTAAACTTAAAAATTACATAAAATGATGAATAATTAATTAATTAATTTGTGATTTCGTTGACTATAGCTAAACAGCTGCCAATGACCTTATTTTTTTTAATGTTCCACATCTACGAAATAAAAAATCAGAGTCTATGTAATAATTGTGGTTGCGAGAGTTTTTGGCGGGATTTTTTCGAGTGTAGTTCAGCGGCTGTTAATATTATTTGCAAATTTATTCCTAATGGATATTGTGATAATAAATTGGTGTAGTTTTATGTCTCAACTGTCTACGCAACTGGTCAATCTGTGAAAGCATTGACAGAAGCGATCTCGGGATAGCGGAGCGGAGAATTTTATTGTAGTATTGACTACCTCCCGCAAAGCTTACAGTCTTCTTAGCAGCCTTCCCAGTAAGCCTTCCCAGGCTTACTGGGAAGGCTGACTTGATACAATTTGCTGCCAAATACTCCAAAAAACATTAGAATCTGTTGCATCCGCATTCTAATGCATACTAAAGAATTCAAGAAGGATAATATGCACTGAACACGAGGCGGTATGGTCTAAGACCTTAGCCTGCCCGAATAGGGCGATGCAAAAAAATTTAAAAAAATGTGGTTGCCATAGTTACACTACTCTTATTCCGACCTTAAACTAGCTGGCACCATGGTTTAACTTTTAGTCTGAGACTAGTGTCAGATTAGTATAATCCCTCCTTATTCCGTGTTTATTAATACGGATTTTTTTAAGTACCGACCTAATACTTGGAATAAAGTTATTCTTACCTTAGTCCACGTTTATTAATAAGACGGTTCGAGTGGGATATCAAAATGAAGGGTTTTTAGAGGTGATTACAAAAATATATACCACTTATATGTTTAAAACTCATTCGAAAAAAATAAAGTATAACTAAAAAGTTGTAAATAAAAAAAGTTAATAAAATCAAAAAACCCGACTGCAAAGATGTAAACAAGAAGAAAAAAATGCTGTGCAGTCGGAGGATATTTATAGTTTTGGTCAGCCAGCTCGCAAATATCTGGTTATCATGAAAAAACGACTAAACGTATCTGTTCAAAATATAATTATTTGCATTGTTGAACGACTAATCTATCCCTGTATGGTGGCCGTTTTGCAATTTTCCGTCTTCTTATGGCATTTATTTTAGTGACGCTCATAACTTTCAAATATTTTATTTTTTTACTTTTTTGCTTCCATACAGGGTTAGATAATGATGAGACAAATTGATATCAATATTTATTTTGAACGTACATTGTCAAACAGTGGAATAATCCCTAGACTACGTTTGTATGGAAGAATTTTCGACTAGTGTACCCTTAAATAAGCTCCTCTTTGTCATAGCAGTTACAGCTAGACACGCCACTGTTTTTTATAGGACGTGGGTCGAATGTCCTATTTATCCCACTCGTACGCAAACTACGCGCTTGGACTTGAAGTTGCAGACATCTGCCAGGTTATACAATACAATACGGCAAACCCTAAGCAGATAGTCTCGCTACCAACCTTGGCGACTGACTAGTTGCTTGTCTTTTTATCACAGATGGCTATTTTAATCCCATTACAATATAAAGAATCGAGACGACCGATGCAAGAGAAGAATGCCAAAATTATGATTTAGCGATCAGTACGTAGAGATTTTTGTTGGGACCGCGATATTTTGATTAGATTTTTTTATATTTCTGATGATGATTTATTTATTTATTAGTTTTTCCTCACACTGGCTGGATACTTCGGTATCGCCTGATAGTAAGCGTCGGATGAGGTCTACAGTGTAAAGAGTAAACGAGCGAGGGATTAGGCAGAAACTCGAACGACACCTGTTACGATATTTACATTCCTTTTGCTTTGTGTCATCATCATCATATCAGCCGAAAGACGTCCACTGCTGGACATAGGCGTCCCCAAGCGTCGCCACATCGATCGGTCCTGTGCGTCTCGCAGTCAGCGGATCCCCGCAACCTTCACCAGGTCCGCGGTCCACCTGGTGGGAGGCCTTCCAACGCAATGTCGTTGGTTCGCGGTCGCCACTCCAGATCCTTTCTGGCCCATCGGCCATCCGTTCTGCGAGCAATGCGCCCTGCCCACTGCCACTTAAGTTGCAATTAAGTGGCAGTGGGCAGCAATTCTTGCTTTGTGTACGTTCATAAAATTAAATGTTCGCTGTTTCTGAGAAATACGCTCAAAGCAAATTGTACTTATTTTTTAATGATTTTCATTATGCAGTAGTTACAAGTGGTAATAAAATACGTAATTATACTGAATTGACTTTTGTCTCGTATAAATACGTAATTGACTTATGAACTTAGCATTTGTTATAATTTTATTCTCGTAGTACTTCAATCTGGGTTTAACTTATACTAATAAATCTGACCATCAATAAAGATTTTAACGAAAATAAACGAATCTATCTAATCAATGTTTTTTATTTTGTATTGTATAAGGTCATCCGAAAATAGATGGGCCCATAAACGGGTTTGTGAAATGACGATGAAGGACATTTTAGCAATAATGGCAACGCTTATTTTTTTGTTTTGTTTATGAAGTTATTAAGGCGTATATATTCCCCAATGTTATTCCAGAATGTCTATATTGGACCTCCTTTTTGGACAGTTTTGTCTTAGGAAATTCTGACCATCAATTTTTCTATGTAAAAATATTTTTAAACATCCAAGTCGTTTTGGAGGAGTATGCATGAAAGGCGAAAAAATATTTTTTGTTAATTATTTTTTTAAAGCAAAAGTATTAGTCAGACGAAAAAGCCATGTTTCACAAATAATGTAGGTACATGAATCAATAATAATAATATATATATATTTTAAACCTTTTAACCAAGCTGTTACAACGAAGTATGCTATAGAAAGTAACCGTTTCACAGCACTAAAGTGGAGTAAGGGCCTTAAAAGAACTTGGGGATTTGAAATCTGTCGTTGCAATAGAATGTTGTGCTGTGTTAAATAAAGATTTGTCATTATTTCTTTTCTTTCAATAACGATGATGATATTTATGCCAAACGGTTTGGGATTGACCACAAGCAATTTCGGTAACACATTTTCATAAACATTTTTGACAATCATTGACACCGTCACTTGTCGTGACAGTTTCCTGTCAACGTATGCTTTATTTTCTTCGTTCCCGTTGCCGACAATTCTGGCAGTGTCATAAATTATGACACTGCCAACAAATATTTAAAAAAAATATTTTACAAAAAAAATACATTACATTAAAAATGTTACATTAGATTGGACCAAATGTAACCTTGTATGCCGTGTATTATGATCAATAATTAATTAATTTATTAGTAGAAAAATATAAATATGCAACACGTGTTTTGCATTTATCATGACTGTTGTTCGACTAGGAAAATGGTGATTATTATGTAATTATCCTTTGTATTTACTCGTAGGGTCACCTGATGACTACAAATGAATTGATGAAAATATGACACACCAACTCTCTAAAAGAGTTACACAATAGTCAAATTGTGAAGAATGTAAAAAAGCCATTTAGTTAAATATAATCGTACATAATTAGACTTGAGTAAAAATGCTGCTAGGCTCAAATGGGATTGGGCGGGTCACGTTAGTCACATGCAAATTGACCGCTGGACAAGAGCCGCCACGCAGTGGGTTCCTAAGGATGGAAGACGCCATCGACGCCGGCCCAGAAAGAGGTGGCGAGATGATTGGGACGTGTACCATGAGCGCTGATTCAAGACAGCGCGAGAAAAGAATGTCTGGAAGGATTTGGAGGAAGCCTTTGCGTAGCAGGGGACACCAATGGCTAGACAAAAGCCATTGGTTGGGTTGGCCATTGGTTGGACTCGCGCACGAAGGGTTCCGTACCATTATCGCAAAAACGGCTAACAAATCACGTTTGTTGTATGGGGGCCCCACTTAAATATTTATCTTATTCTGGTTTTAGTATTTGTGTTATAGCGGCAACAGAAATACATCATTTGTGAAAATTTCAACAGTCTAGCTATCACGTTTCATGTGTTACAGCCTGGTGACCGACAGACAGACAGACGAAGTCTTAGTAATAGGGTCCCGTTTTTACCCTTTGGTTACGGAACCCTAAAAACGAATAAGGCAGCAGAAACAGCACATTTTTAACGTCAATAGTCAAAATTTATTAATGCATGTCATTGGGAAATTATCCTAAAAAACGTACTACACACACAACATACAAAAACTTATGGCGTTCCATTAAAATCTTAAAGATAACGGGCCTCTTAAGAAACTAAAACAAAGGCATTTGTTTACGTCAGAAGCGCAAAAAGATGGGCAAGTCCACTGATAGTGATCCGGTTTCCGAGCGGTCCGTCTAGTTATGACTAGGTAACCGGACCGGTATCACCGGTCTGGGGACATTACTTAAAATGCAGTTGAGTTCTTGATCCTTTTAAAAGTATTAGGAAAGGGATCAGAATGTTATCTTATTTTTTATCAAAAATATTACGATGAGATTTCAAATTTGTTTCTAAGATTGGTGTGGAAGTAAACGATGAAAATATTTAGACACTGTATCAACAGCGCAACCCATCCTAAAATTACAGTTTTGGATGAGTGTCTTGACTATTGCTTGACTGTTGCATGATGAAAAAGATGGCAGGAGTACTTGGATGTCTTCCTTAGCAATTAGCAAGAAGTGGCACAAAACTGGGACACTGAAAAGCCCAAGGTCTTTTCCCAGCAGTGAGACAGTAAAGTCTAGTTACAACAATAAACAAATAAATTATTAATAAAAAAATATTTTTTTAAACAAGCTTTTTTCGTATTCTTCTCAGCAAGCCTTTAATTTGATACCCATAATCATGGCAGCAACAAAAAATAACTAGTCCACCATCTTGTGTCGTCCACTATATTGGATTTAGAATGACGACACTTAGCAGATCATGCTTTGTCGCCCAAACTAAACGCGTATGAAAATTTCATCTTAAACGGTGAAGGATAACTGCTTTAAAATTCGTTTGTAAGATTTGACTCGAACACACATTCATTAAATAAATTGCAAGTTAAATAAAAGCTTGTAAAAATAGACATACAATTGACATTACGGATATAACTGCTTACTTAAACAAGAACGTTTAGTTTTTATAATGTTTCTAATTAAGAATATCAACAACTTTAATTAAGCGATGCATGGCTTATAACAACAATTGCTGTAATAACTTTACTACAAACAAAGAAAAACTTCAAACAATAAGAAATAAAAACTATTGTTGATGAGTAGGTATTTTTAATACATGTTCAAAGGGACTTACTTATACTTGGACTCGGAAAAAAAACGTCTGGCGAAGAATGACGAAGAGAGAGGTAATCCCACTATTATAAACGTGAATGTTTGAGAGGATGGACGGATGGGTGTTTGTTTTTACTGATTCACGCAAAAACTACTGAACGGAAACAAATTAAATTTGACACAGATACATTTATATAGTCCTCGCCAAACTTCTTGGCCGCCCTGAAGTTGGTTTACCGAATGTGCGAGGCACAAAACGGTGCTGTTTTTGTATGAGATTTTCTACTGCGCAGCCATTGTAGCCAACTTCAGGGTGGCCAAGAAGTTTGGAGAGGACTATAATTTAGCAAACATATAGTTTTTAGGGTTCCGTACTTCAATGGTAAAATAAAAAAGGGGACCCTTATAAGATCACTTTTTGTACGTCTGTCTATCCGTGTGTCACCACCGATTTCTCAGGTACGGCCTGACCTACCAAGTTGAAATTAATACCAGATACTGAGGTCTATAGTCCTTATTAGGTGTATAAAAATCAAGGTCCTGAGTCAACACCATAAAAAGATTTAAGCAAATTTAGACTTTCGCGAAAACTTGTAAGTACCTACCAAAATTTACCTTATTTTTTTTCTTAATTTTCCCTTTACATGTGCTGTAAGACCTTGTTTTTAACCAAAATTGACAATTCTAGGTCAACCGGATGTACCCTATGGGTTTTGGGTCGAAAACCTATATGGTAGTTCCCGTTGACTTAGGATCACGAAATATGGCAAAAAGTAAGGTTAAAAGGAAAAATTCTAAAAAATAAAAAAGTTAAAAATTAACGTAAATTTTGGTACTATCAAGATTTCGCGAAAATCAAAATTTGCCCATATCTTTGAAACTTAGCCACCAATAAGAATGATACCAATTTTATTATGGCGGTATAATTGGTAGGTACGGAACCCTCGGCGCACGAGTTCGACTCGTACTTGACCGGATTTATTATTATTTTAAACCAGCTGTTCCCCGTGGCTTCGCTCCCGTTCACCACCCCACAGGATCCGTTTTTGGGATTAAAAAACACTTATGTCACTCAGGAATAATGTAGCTTTCTATTGGTGAAAGAATTTTTTAAATCGGTAAAATCTTATCTTATGGAGGGGCCGAGAAATAACTCGGACACTTCGACCCATTGGGATCTATTGTGGTCCCCTAGATAACTTACTCCTCCCCAATCTCGTTGAAAACCGTTTTCATGAGTTTTACAACGAGATTAGGAGATAATATATGAGCCGGATTCGCTTACCAGCCAGTGCATCGCATGTGCACAGAAGGTGCTCCATGCGTTCCGTATATTCCCCACACAACCTGCACATGAGTGTCGCGGTTAGACCCATCTTCATGAGCATGTCATTGGTTCCAAAGTGCCCAGTAAAGGCCCCAAGCAGGTAGCGGATTTTCCCCCTGCTCATGTTCCAAATGCATTCCCGGTCAAATAGTTCAACAATCGGTCCAATAGTTTTGGTGCCTATTCGGTACAAACAAACAAAAAAGTCTTTCCTCTTTATAATATTAGTATAGATAGTAAATATAGTATGAGTATAGATAGTTAACGATAGCCAGTATCGACTGAGTGACGCCGAACCAATGAAGCCTTATGGGAAAGTGACGGAGCGGACGTGTTCCATTTATAAATATAAAAAACTTTTTTGCAAAAAAATACTACCGACTTCCAAATAAAAAACTACAAAGTGAAAAATAACTTTATTTTTGGAAGTCGGTGTCTTTCATCTTTCGTAGGTACCCATTTTTATGCTTTATAGACACCGACTTCCAAAAATAAAGTTATTTTTCACTTTGTAGTTTTTTATTTGGAAGTCGGTAGTATTTTTTTGCAAAAAAGTTTTTTATTTTACCCTTTTTAGTTGTACCTACTAAATATTATAGGCAAGTTGTATACTAAGTAAGTACCTATAACGCCAGAATAGATTACCCGAATAACATGAAACTTGAACATAATCGGTGAAATGAGGGATCTGCGTACCCCTTTCGAGCGTACTGGCGTGATGTTATGTTATGAAATAGTATAAACAATAAACAGACATGCGATTGCAGCAGTCGCGAGAGATTTTCCGTTATTTATTGAAGAGTTCTGTTGTATATCTCCGAAGTTCTTCATCAGATCTTCACCAAATTAAAATGGGACCAATTTCGAAATATGTTCTTTCAATCAAAAAAAGAATTTTCAAAATCGGTCCACAATTGACGGAGATATCGGTGAACATACACAAAAAAAAAAAAAACAACATACATAATGTCGAACATAAAACCTCCTCCTTTTTGGTAAGTCGGTTAAAAATAAATAAATACATGAGTAAACACAAATACGAACAAAAAGTATACAAAACAAAAGTTCAGATATACATATATTTGTAGGCACTTCTAAAGATTTCGTTCTAATGAGAGCTATGGTTTGGAACGACTTGGACAGATGTCAACTTGACGTAACACTAAGCACTAGTTTTTGGCGCGAAGAAGTGACAGAAGTCAAAATACAGTAAGAAAATGGCGGGTTGGATTGAATTGTGAATTTGTGATAAAACTTATGGAGAAATACAGTGAGAGTGACTGATTGTTCGTGTAGATAAAACTACGTGCTTAGTGGAATGTCGTATACCTACGTTATTCTCCAATACATAACGTGATCTGTTACATTATGTTGTGACCCTACATACAAGCGCAGAAGTTGGTTTGTCTAACTCGTAGTAGCCCGAAAAGAACCCATGCAATAATAATATATAAAGCCTTATAGTTTATTACTTAGACGAGTTTAAAGAATTATATATGTATATTAGCAAATATGGTTGTCAGGAAAAATCATCAGCCGAAATACTTCCACGGCTGGATATATTACCCGACTGCCGAAGGAGGGTAATGTGTTTATCAGTCTATGTATGTATGTGTATGTTTGTTCCTATGTGGCGTTCTAGAGACCAAACGCGTTGGCCGATTTTGATGATTGTTACGTCAATCGATTCGTCTTAACCCTGCGAGTGTCACTGGCTACATTAAACTTGGAAAATAGAAAATTAGCGGGTTTTCTTCGCCATATTGTGGGAGCCCAAATTTTTTAAAGAAAAATTACTTAAGCAAGAAGAAAATCATGCTGTGCAGTCGGAGGATACATCTGGTTTGGGTCAGCCAGTGGTTTTTATATGCAACGGGCATCCTCAGTGACCGTCAATATGGCTTTCGCCGGGGACGGTCAACTGGCGATCTTCTTGTGTATGTCACGCACTGCTGGGGCGAAGCCATCGAGAGACACGGCGAAGCACTTGCTGTTTCGCTTGATATCTCGAAGGCCTTTGATAGGGTCTGGCACGCGAGTCTACTCAGTAAGCTTCCTGCTTATGGCATCCCCGCTGGTTTTTGTAGCTGGATATCAGACTTCCTCAATGAACGGTCGATCCGAGTGGTAACAGTTGAAATTATATTAATTATATAATTTCAACTGTCTAGCTATCACGGTTCATGAGATACAGCCTGGTGACAGACGGACAGACAGACAGACAGACAGACGGATCGTGAAGTCTTAGTAATAGGGTCCCGTTTTTACCCTTTGGGTACGGAACCCTAAAAAGTATGAAATCGCCAACCAGCCATGAGCAAGCGGGGTGATTAAAACTCGTGCTTTCTCTGTGCGAGAACAGGACTTATCCATACTCTGCAGTGAGACAGTTACAACATGCATCATTAATTGGTTTGTCCGAGGAGCTTGTGGGTAAGTTATAAAAACCGCACGGCACGAGCAAGACTAAACAACGCTTATCAAGTTCGGTTCGTAGATGGGGACCATCATACTGATATTCCGCCGCGCCTTGGAAATGCGCGCATGTCGTTTAGAATGGTCTGAATCCGAAGCCAGGCAATCTGACACTGCAGCCCTTGTTCAGGCCATGGTACGGAGCGAGAGAGCATGGGAAGCTGTCACCTCCTTCTGCGAAGCAGTACTGCTCGTGAAGGAGGAGGTGGAACGCGTGAGGGAGACGCAACGGAGAGGCCCTCACGCCCCTAGCCACCACAGGAGACGCCCTGGGCGTCGGGAGTGGCAAGCCGATACCCGGCCACCGTAGGCGCGGGCTTGCGGACGGCGAGTAATGGGTAGCTCGCCATCCGATAAGGACCAGGCCCGAGTCGACGGCGCGTAGTATTCCACGCGCACCTCAAAGAGATGTCAGCAAAAACTGACGCCTGTCTGGGTCGCGGATAAATTTGAAAGAGAGTTACCGCGGCCCTGGCACAAGCAATTGAAGGAACGCGGGTGGGTTTTAGTCAGAAAAAGTCTGACACGCCCTTCCGCTTCACCCAGAGCAGGAAAGTCATTGGATGATACCCACACCAAAAAAAAAAATGCATTCTGACACCAGTCTTGGAGTATCCTGATACCCAGTTATTGGGTGGCAGCTTTATCCGGTAAGATAAGAAACTGACCCCAACATTATTGGGGAAAGGTCAGGCACACTGCTTCACTGGGTTGTCCTTATTGTAGTAGGTAAGTGCACGACATACCGAGTTTGCAAAATTAAAAAATATGTTTAAAGACCTATTGTACTACAAAAGACTACACTGATTTAAAAACAAATCCGTTAAGGTCAAATACTTAGGGCGGTTGCGCACTACACATCTGTGTCCGTGTTCCTTGTCCGTGATTTGAGTTCCGAGTTCAAAATGTTCTGAATTATGACATATTATGACGGTTAGAGTTCGGATGTAGTGCGTAAGCTTCCTACGGCTACTTCGGAAACGAAATTTCACGGATACGGATCGGATGTAGTCCGTAACGTATGTCGGATGTAGTGTTTAAAGTATTCTTAAAGGACTATAGCACACTTAAAACACTAGAAAAACTAACTTCAACAGACAAACAAAAAACTGATTACGATTGCACAAAATGTTCCACAAATAAAAAAAATACGAATAAAAAATTGACACTCACCTGATTTACGTATTTACTCCTAATATACTACAATACGAGTGGAGTCCACTAAGATCGCTAATATAATGTTGACTATGCAAGTCGTCACTCCATTGAAAGATTTAAAGATCTGAGGGGCAGACTCGACAAACTTACTTTTATGCCTATTTGCCTCAGAGAGGCCGTGCCCCGCTCAGTGTAGCTCATGGCTGAGTATGGCTGAGTAACAGTCGCACTGGTCGTTCTCACAGTAGATAAGGTCTTTTGAAGTCGGTCCATAGATGGTTGGTAGCAGAATATGTAAAGGACTCTCCCTTACATTATTAGAGTCTCCTTGCCTTGAAAAGCGTTGGACGTGACTTTCATTTGTAAATATTTGACAGACGTTATGGATAGTCTGTCAGCGGTAAGAGCAACGTGTATTAGTTATACCTCGTTCAGGGGACCTACCATAAACTCTTATAGCAGGTCAATTTTAGACGGAAAATGACCTGTCGTGCTAGTTTGTACCATGAGCGCGCCAAATAGCAGGCCAGCCAGCGATCACGTGATCTAAACTGGTGAGTGACTACGTCACAGCATTTCAGCAGGCTGACCTGCAACATATCCATACCATCAAGTCTTTTTTGACATTTACACATTCAACAATCGTCAGTTTTTAATAATCTGTGCTGCCAGCTTACTGACCAGAGACTATGTCAAAAGTTGACATGATGCAGTTCAGCGGGAGTTTTTGGCGGTATTTTTACGAGTGAAGTTCAGCGGCTGTTATTCTTATTTGCAAATTGATTCCTGGTGGATATTGTGATATAAAACTGGTGTAGTTTTTTGTCTCAACTGTCTACGCAACTGGACAATAAGTAAAATCATTGACAGAAGCGATCTCAGGATAGTGGTGCGGAGAATTTTATTGTAGTATTGACTACCTCCGCTAAGCTTACTGGGAAGGCTGACTTAATACAATTTGCTGCCAAATACTCCATAAAACATTAGAATCTGTTACATCCGTATTCTAATGCATACTAAAGAATGTTAAAATTGCACTAAAGACTAGGCAGCATGGTCTCAGACCTTAGCCTGTTCCGTCAGGGACAAATACAAAAAAAAAATGCAGTTCAGCGGGCAATGCTCATGGTACAAACACAAAACCTGTCAGGTTAAAATGCTAAGTTGAACTGCCCTGCACTTGGCAAGTATTTTAAAAGTTTATGGTAGGTACCCAGGACTATTGTTATATAGAGCAATTTTTTTAAGTAATTAGGTATGAAGAAAATTTTACTGTCATATATGGAGAAGAATGGACAAGGAGGATAATGGACGAGGAGCTCGTGGCTAAATAACAGCAGCCGAACGGGTCGATCTTCAAGGTTAAGTAACGCTTGATGAGGTCGGTCCGTGGATGGGTGACCTTTTCAACATACCGATTTTCCTCCTTGCCTCGGAAAGCACGTTAAGCCGTTGGTCCTGGCTGTCATTTGAAGAGCTTTGACAGTCGTTACGGGTAGTCAGAAGCCTGAGATCTGACACCAGGCTTGCCAAGGGGTATAGTGTTACCCAGTAACTGGGTTGTGGAGGTCAGATAGGCAGTCGCTCCATGTAAAACACTGGTACTCAGCTGAACCCGGTAAGACTGGAAGCCGACCCCAACAATAATTGGGAAAAAGGCTAGGCAGATGATGATGATGGAGAAGAATGGACAAAGAACTCCATGGCTACCCACACTTATCAAAAAATGTTTTACAACATTTTGTTTACAATTTTAACATTCTATCAAAGAATGCGAAGCGATAGCGACTGGTAAAATATCAAATAGTTTGGGCTATTGAAATGTCACGTGATCAAACCCTTACATTTTGACATTCCCCACTGTGTATTTTTGCCTTTGGACACATTTTGTTAAATTGTTCATTTTTTAAGAAAAACCAGTATGCTATTTAAAACAACATTTAAGATTTATAAAGTGCATCATTCATTGAATTAAACATTCAAATAATATGCAAATTATGACAGGAACATGCAAATTAAAACCGGCCAAGTCGAGTCGGATTCGCGCACGAAGGTTTCCGTACCATTATCCATTACCATTACATATTCGCGAGCTGGCTGACCAAAACCAGATGTATCCTCCGACTGCACAGCATGATTTTCTTCTTGTTTATGTCTTTTAGTTCGCTTTTTAAGCAGTCGGAATTTTAGTTTTTTTTTAATTAACTTTTTTTATTTATAACTTTTTAGTTAACATTTTTTTTCTAATTAGGTACATTTAAACATATAAGTGTTATATATTTTTGAAATCATCTCTTAAAACCCTTTATCCCTTTCAGACCTGACTTTTTTTATTTTCTCGTACGGGTTTAAGTAAATTTTCAGTGTTATTATAGGCATTAAGAACTAGGAAAAAAATAATAGAAAAAATCATGGGGGTCAAGCTTTTGAGAAAAACTTGTTTTTCTTTATGTGCACAAATGTGGCCATACGGTTTTTGTTATAATTACGATTCATGTTTAGGGGATTTATCTAGAGTAATAAAAACTTATTATGCTATATTTTTATTAGAAAAAAGCTGTAAAGTAAACAAAAGTTAAATTGGATCTTCCTTTGGCACTGTTATTATATAAATCTAAGTTCAAACATTTAGTAAAAAAAAAACTAGAAATAGAAAAGCCTACGTATGGAATGCTAAAAAGCTATTTTCATCCTTTGTAAGGCACTTTACACGGGATTTTCCCTTGCATCCTACCATTTTGCAGCCCCGTCGTCAAATGTAGGAAGGTGTCCAACCCCGTCATGAGCTATTCCACTCGCAGGGCGAACGTCTCCTGTTCTTCGAGAAATAATTACGATTGGCGTCGGGCTACTGCCTCTTGGACGGCCTATTTTAGCGACTCCAATCTGTTTATTTCGCAAAACTAAGCTTTCTGCTAATCTGCGACGAAAGTGAGTCGTTTTTCTATCGGGACTCCGAGTAATTCGTTGTCATTCTGGTATTCCCGGAAAGCTTGAAGAAATGCAAGATCTGATGCATGGAATATCATGCGTAGAGGCCATTTTTTTGATTTTATGAATGTCCTGTAATAGCTCATGAGTTGATCAAGCAAGTCAACTCCTCCCATCGCATGATTGTGCTTCTTCACGATTTCTGGTCATTCAACTTCAACAAATCGCCTCTCCTTTTTACACCATCTTCTCACTAAATCCATTTCCCAAATACCTACCAATCAAATTGGAAGCTAGGTGGGTAATTTTGTTATCCAACCACTTGATTACTGTAACATCGCCATTAGGACTAGGTACTTATTTATTGAGCCCCTCGGTTTCTTGTTGGTTGGCTGGAGCTTCGACATAAGGGGTCAGTAGCTATTTGGTGGATACCAGTCTGATGGGTTAGATTCTTCCAGCTCTCTGTTCTTCCACCTAATCCTCGCCTTTGGTGTCAGATGCCCAAAAATATCTTCATTTGGAGAAGCTGCACCTGGTTGACT
Organism: Orthosia incerta; assembly: GCA_948252205.1. NCBI lineage: Eukaryota > Metazoa > Arthropoda > Insecta > Lepidoptera > Noctuidae > Orthosia > Orthosia incerta. The sequence goes on along the minus strand of OX411756.1, from coordinate 24,895,680 downwards.
CTCAAATACTCTATCAGAATTGTCAGGAACCTTGTGTATAGGAGAAGATGGGACAAACATGTTTTCGAAAGAAATATCATCCGTTTCATCTTCATCAGAGTCTGGGGGGTGGGGGCAGATCTCCCTTTGATTTTGGCTAACTGCATCTGCACCGAATCGAACAGACCGCGATTCTCGAGCAAATCTACCTCCATTCCCGTCGTTGTCAACAGAAGATAACTCCAAGTCTGATAGATTTCCATCACGTAGAAGATCCAAGGCATTTCGTATAAACATTATTCGTTGAAGACTTATCCTGAAAAATATGTCTAAAGAAATGTTAGATAAAGATTCCTCATAAAAATATGTTGCAAAATACAACGTAAAATTATATTCATAATAATAAACATATTTATTTTCAAAGATCGTTACACTATTGCATCATTATTGGAATATTACGCAAAAAAGACAATTGTCACCCGATGGGCACATTTGAGGACAAATCTAAAAATCTATTATTTTGGTATAAAAACACAAAAAAGGACGCATAAAACACATCATACATAATCTTAGTAATATAACTTATTGATACATATTTATGTACATGCAAATTTTTCGCAAAATCTTTGTATTTAGGGACAAAAATAGCAGCTTACCTGACCGATTCGAAACTCGTACGATCACTGGATGCAACTTGACAAAAATATGTTGGAACACGATATTAGATAGCGCTACTTGTAGTGTTTCTGTTGACTTTTTATGTGAACAAATGATTACAACCGTTTTTCTGTATGAGTGAACGAAAATAATACTTTTATAGTTAATTATATTTTATGTCCTCAATTGTGGACGCCAGGTCTGAAAGGGATTTTGATACGCCGTGCAACAGGTTTGGAAGAAAAAAGTAAATTGGGACTCCACAATATGGCGCCCAAAAGCCACCATTTTTCTATTTTCCAATTTTTTGTAGCCAGTGACCCTCCTTCAGCAGTCGGGTGAAAAGAAAAAGGAAAACATTACGTAAATAACAATTATATTTCAATTAGTACGTATCCAACAAAAATTCCACAAGTTATTCAATTATTTTACCTTTGTACATAGGTTTTTGACCACGGGATACGTCATAAAGACAGACAGATTGGCTCGGGGAGGACATGACAACCAATTGAATAACGGACGTGGTGAAAAGCATGAACTGATTCCATCATCGGACTACAAGACGTACGGCGATGCGTTATTGGTACATGGTGGACATCCCACCCATACACACCAAACGTTTTAGGAATATTATTATTATGCGTACAGCTAAGTAGTGGAATTCCCTACCAGAGTTTGTATTGCCTGATAGCTACAACTTGGGAGTCTTTAAGTCAAGAGTGAATAGGTTTCTAATAGGCAAGCGAGCTTCATCGTCGCTCACCATCAGAGAGAACTGGTCAAACCTGTCAAGCGCTCTTTAAAAGACACACTGATAAAAAGAGTGAAGGCGTATGGACGTTTTATTTCACACCCATCCCATGTTTAATAACTAAAACCCGACTACACCTAAATCGCGCTCTGAAAAGTATGAAACAAGAAAATATTCTTAGAGGATAGCCGTGGTCTTATGTCACCTTGCCATAAAGATTGCTTACTATCTACTGGTATAACACATCACATCATCAGCCTATTAATGTTCCCATTGCTGGGACACAGGCCTCCTCTCTGTGAGAGGGGATGGGCTTTAATCCACCACGCGGGCCCAGTGCGGGTTGGTGGATGTCACATGTTCTAGGACATGCCGGTTTCCTCACGATGTGAGGTGTGTTTCACCGTTTTTGAGAACAGTGGTGGTGAAAAAATTTACACAAGTAGTAAAACAATGTATCCTAGTCGTGTTTGGAGGAGATGTACTTTGGCTATAAATGATTTACTTCTTAATTGAAGGTACCTATGAAAACTAAAAAGAGGAAAATAAAAAAATAACAAAAAATCAAACCGACTTCCAAAACAAAACACTACAAAGCGAAAAATAACTTTCTTCCCGAAGTCGGTGTCGAATAAAGGAAAACAATGGGTACAAAAGACACTTACATCATAAAATAAAGTTATTTTCGCTTTGTAGTGTTTTGTTTTGGCAGTCGGTTTGATTTTTCGTTAAAAAGATTTTTTTTACTTACCTACAATGATGTATTATCGCCTCTTCTACATAATCTTTGGTCTCGCAGCTAGCCGCGAACACCTCTTACAAGTACAGTGCGAGAGGCAAATATTTGCTCTTTTTTTCCGCCTTCCACAACGACATAGCTATTAAGTGGATACTACTACGGTTTGATTTACCTACAGATTAACTTACTTCAGCATAAAATGTCAAGAAAAAAAATGTTGGATTTTTCTGGATTTGTTTTTTAGTATCGCTAGATTTCTGGAAAACTATTAAAAAAACCATCCAAGTGCGAGTTGGACTCGCGCACGAAGGGTTCCGTACCATTATCGCAAAAAACGGCAGAAAGAGTTTGTTGTATGGAAGCCCCACTTAAATATTTATTTTATTCTGTTTTTAGTATGTGTTGTTATAGCGGCAACAGATATACATCATCTTATAAAATTTCAACTGTCTAGCTATCAGGGTTCATGAGTATAGCTTGGTGACAGACAGATGGACAGTGGTGTCTTAGTAATAGGGTCCCATTCTTTTTTTTTTCCATTTTTTTTTTACCTTTGTATAGATTCTTTTACCTATTGTGAATGTGTGAACATTGTAGGCTTTCTAGTTTTCTAGATGATTGTTAACATTTGTTAACTTTTTATTTCGTGCATTATCTTTTTTTGTTTGTTTTTTTTTTCAATTTCGTACGACTTATTGTCGGGCCTACGTTGTCCCCCCATATCCAAGTACTAATGCTGTAACATGGAAATATTGTAAACAAAACAATTTAAAAGAGTAACCATGGAGTTTCTTGCCGGTTCTTCTCCATAGGAAACGACTAACCCGAACCGTGCACCTTTTGTCGACGTTTTATAAGTGACCATGTAGGCCTATGTAAAATAAAAATATTTGATTATGATTTTGATTCAAAATCAAAATTACAATCCAAATATCTTTATTCAGTAAGTCCATTAAGCGCCACTTTTGAAAGTGAAAAATTTATATTTAAAAGTAATAATAATTGATTCTACCGTCCATTCGGAAAAGTAGCTTGTTATGGAGAAGAACGGACTAGAAACTCCACACTTATTCTTTAAAAAAAAAGTGTTTACAATTATTTAGTTACATCATTCTTGTTGAAAAAATACATGTATGTGAGAACGATGTAAAAAGACGTGCACGTAAAAGCGTCTAGATTAAAACAAACAAATAAAAAATATAATAAATAGGTAATTAAAAACAGGCTGAGGCAGCTAAGTTATGACCAATCCCAACTGATGTCGCCCGTTCACAAACATGACACATGGATCGGCACCATTCAGCATCAAGGAAACCGAATGATCCAACGCGTGAGCCATCATCAGAGAGACATTAGAGAGAGCATCACACTATCAACTGCCAGGGCACACACAAGTCAACGAACGACAAATAGGTACAGTAAAATATGGTACAGTAAAATATTTACAGTTGGTACATAGTACTCACATATGTGTTATGCAGTTATATAATACTAAAAGACATTGAGTTTATACAATATAAATATATTCATACAGTCTTCAACAGGTCCATCAATACTTCAGAATTGTTTGCTTATCGATTTATTTTGCGCCCTAGTGGTTGTGGAACAGTATTAGCGTTGAGCCGAGTATTTTTATCAGCGATGTAATCCCCCAACTTATAATATGTCTGCCTGCATACTAGCGTGCGTTTTATATAAGTTTTAAATTTCGCCTCTTTCAGTTCTAGAATTTGGGAAAGTATTTTATTGTAACATTTTATACTATAAAACTATAAAAGATGACGCTAAAGTAGCGTCATCTTTAGTCAGCCTGAAACCTAGTTGAAATAATGGGTCTCTATTTCTAGTAACATAATAATGTCTGTCGCTGTTTTTACTAAAATATGTAAATTCTTTCTAACGTTTCGTAAATATATTGGTAAGGTACCGTCATGATGTTAATGTCCTTAAACAGTTCCCTTAGAGAATCGCGCCGGCGAAGATTGTACATCGCTCTGATGGCTCGTTTTTGTAGAATAAAAATTGACTCAATGTCTGCAGCCCTTCCCCATAGTAAAATACCGTAAGTCATTATACTATGAAAGTAACCAAACATTTAATCATTTTTACCCTTTAGGTACGAAACCTTAATAAATCAAAAGGTTTCCGTGTCTCGTGCATTTGAATTACACTGTTTGGTTCTAGTTAGGTGGCCAAGTTTATTGCAGCATTGGAGGCGTTGCTCAGGTCATCTGGGTGCAGGTAAACGGAAAATGGTACATAGCCTGAACAGGAGCAACCCACAATGGATGAACTAATAACCCCCCAATTCGCCAAATTATATTTGCAACGGCCTACATGGGTACGCAATCAGTTCAGTGCTTACTACTGCAATTCACGACCGAGAGGCAGGTGCAGCTCTTTTGGTATAACAAAGTCATGACGTACATAATGATTGAAAATTATTCATCATCTAGTCTTTTCAAATTGAATTAATTTTGACATTTTGTAGACCGGATTAGAATGCTAATTTCTTTAGAATAAATTTCTAAAGAAATTCGCATTCTAATTATTTATTAAAACCCTTTATTTTGATACCCCACAAGGCGGGCATGGAAGAAAAATTAACTGCCCCCGACAATATGGCGCCGAAAGCCGCCATTTATCTATTTGTCAATTTAAATGTAGCCAGTGACATTCGCAAGGTTAAGACCGTAGCAAAAAAAATTCTAAATCTATGGTTAAGGCGCGTCCCCGAGCAAAACGCCGTGCTAGTCGAATTTTGTGCAGTTTTTAAGAGCTATCTACTCTTTATTTAAAAAGAAATATCAATGAATAAAAATACATTAAATTTCTACATAATGTTGATTCTAAAATTGTAGTAACTACAGTTTTTTTTTTAAAGAGTTATATGTGTCACTAATCTCCTTCCAACAAAACCATAAAAATGTGAAATAATTATTGATAGCATGCATCTCCTCGTAAAGTGTTCATTCATTATTTTTTATACTAACACTAATGGATAGACAATTTGATAACGAACATTTTGTAAGTTTTATTTTTTTCAAAAGACCAATATTCGATTTTATAAAGATTTTATTCTAAAATCTGGGCGTATTCACTACCGTAATTCATGCGCCACCGGTGCCGCTAGGCCAATAGGAATGCTCATATCTCATGCTGATTTTTTGGTCAGGATACGGCCTTAAGACGATTATCAAAATCGGCCAACGCGTTTGGTCTCTAGGACGCCACATAGGCACATACATACATAGACTGATAAATACATCACCTTCCTCCGGTAGTCGGAAAAAAGATAATAGAAAAATAAAAACTTAAGAGAAGGACATTCTAGTCATTATAGAGGGCAAAGGATAATTACTATATTATTATGTGGCAATAGGCCAATGTCAATGTTTTGCACGTAAACAAACGGTGAAATTACTTTGTTTAAACTAGTAGATGACCGTGGTTTCGCCTACTTAAATAATAAAATACAGGTTATTCGCGATGTCGCTGTAGATACGTGCGTTGCTGTTAATGCTTTTAAAAATGTGGCAAATTATTCGAGGGCATGGTAGTACCCCCGAAAAGTCGCCAGAGTTTTTAGGAAAGGATGTGACCTTTGTTATAGCTAACAATGGGCTTGCCTAAAAACCGCTCAGGACACTTTTGACCCACCGGGAACGAAACAACGAAGTTTTGTTAATAGTTTAGTCAACACATTCTTTTTTGTTAAAATTTTTACAGCTTTCTCGGGAAAACAAATTAATATGAAAACAAAAAACTCATCTGCTAAAAAAGCTTTTTAGCAGTCGGGTTTTTGGTTTTGTAATAATTTGTTTTATTTCAGACTTTTTAGTTTTATTAATGAAAGAGTTCTCCAAATAAGTTATGTGGTAAAAGGTTGTTTATTTTGCTATCAAAGTTACGCTTATCTTGTATTTGTGCCTAAATAGTAACATAAAAGTTTTGCACTATATATGTTTTTGGAATGGTCAATTTAATAGCTTTTATGCTCATACCCATATAGTTATGAGAACGAAAAAAAGAATTGTATTGTCCCCTTTTTGCAGGGTAGTGTGCGCCATATTTAAAAAGACAAATCCAAAGACACCTCTTAAGTCATAATCCGTCAAGCCGTTTAGGCTGTAGAGTGTACTATAGAAATGGACATACATAATATTATTACGTAGGCTAGTGGCTAAGACCTCGCCCCTCATGCTTGAGGTCGTGGGTACGAATACGGGCAAGTACCATTGTGACTTTTTCAATTCATATTTACCCGGCTGCAAGGAAAGGGTTATGTTTTTCGCGCGTATCTTGTATGTTTCTATGTATGTAATATTCTTTATTACCTCATATCTTTCAAACTACTTGGCGTATTTTTAACCGACTTTCGAAAAAGGAGGAGGTTCTATGTTCGACTTCTTGTATGTTTTTTTTTTTTTTTTTTTTTTTGTGTATGTTCACCGATATCTCCGTCAATTGTGGACCGATTTAAAAAAATCTTTTTTTGTTTGAAAGAGTTTGTTCCGAAATTGGTCCCATTTTAATTGGGTGAAGATCTGATGAAGAACTTCGAAGATATACAACAGAACTCTTCAATAAATAGCGGCAAAACTCTCAGGACTGCTGCAATCGCATGTCTGTTTATTGTTTAGACCATTTTATAACATAACATCACGCCAGTACGCTCTTAAGGGGTAAGCAGATCTCTCATTTGATCGGTTTTGTTCAAGTTACATGATATTTGGGTAATCTATTCTGGCGTTATAGGAAACTAACTAAACAACTTGCCTATTAGGTAGGTACAACTAAAAAGTGAAAAATAAAAAAACTTTTTTACAAAAAAATACTACCGACTTCCAAATAAGAAAACTACAAAGTGAAAAATAACTTTATTTTTGGAAGTCGGTGTCCATAACGCAAAAAAATGGTACCTACGAAAGACACCGACTTCCAAAAATAAAGTTATTTTTCACTTTGTAGTTTTCTTATTTGGAAGTCGGTAGTATTTTTTTGTAAAAAAGTTTTTTTTATAACTAGGACATCGTTAGATAGGTCTTGACCGCCCAAGTGTTCTTAGCTAAGTGCCATTAAAAAAAGGAACATGGCAGATTTTGGACGCCATATTGTGAGGGTTGCAATTTGTTTTCTTTCCTCCCCATCTAGTGGGGTATCAAAATGAAAGGTTTGTAGAGGAGATTACAAAAATAAAAACTATTTATATGTTTATATGTCATTAGAAAAAAAATTATAACTAAAAAATTTAAAATAAAAAAAGTTAATTTAAAAATCAAAAACCCGCCTGCTTAAAAAGCGAACTATAAAGCTGTAAACAAGAAAATTCATGCTGTGCAGTCGGAGGATACATATTCGTAAACTGGCTGACCCCCTGATCCTTCGACTGCACATCCACAATGCCTATCTGACCTCCACAACCCAGTAACTGGGTAAACACGGTACCCCTTGGCAAGACTGGTGTCAGATCTCAAGCTTCTGACTACCCGTAACGACTGTCAAAGATCTTCAAATAACAGCTGGGACCAACGGCTTAACGTGCTTTCCGAGGCACGGAGGAAACTCGGTATGTTGAAATGGTCACCCATCCACGGACCGACCTCGTCAAGCGTTGCTTAACCTTGATGCCCGTGCGGCTATTATTATTTAGCCACGAGCTCCTCTTATATACATACATACACTAGAACTTATATACATACATACATACACTAGAAAAACATTACCCTGTTGCCGTCGGGTAAAAAAAATAGCAAGGTGTTTTTCGATTTTGAATAGCATGTAGATGAATTTTGAAAAAAAAATAGTTTCACTCTCAAAAACATCCAAAATTAAAATCAATTATTAATTAATATAGCATTGGTATATTATTAATAGAGCAGTGGTGGCCCAGTATAAGCGGCCGCGACTTACAAGTTGTAGGTCGTGAACTCGTGAGTTCGAATCTAGGCAGGCGCTTTACTTTATGTAAATTATTTCATCACCACTGCTCTCGGTGAAGAAAAACACCGTGAATCCTCCTACACCGTGAAAATGTCCTAGAACCAAATATTCGAAAACATGTGACATCCACCAACCCGCACTGGGCCAAAAAAAAACTTTACTAACATAATTAACCAAACCCAGACTCATTCTTCGGCCCAATTGCACGAGAGACTTGGCTCGGAAAGTTGTCATGTAAGACTGACCGAGTTGAGTCTTTCATGCAATATGAGCCTAAGTAAAGATACAAAAAGTAGGTAGAGTATTAAATGCTGAATTGACATCGGCAATAAAATTTCGAGGCAGGTGTGGTTTTTAGTCGGTAGGCACCTTAAGTGAGTCCGACACTGCCCAGGCTGGCTCGTTCTGGGCGAGGTATTTTGGGGCGTCCTAGGAGGAGTTTCCACACCAGACAAAAAATATAAAAAATAATAAGCCCGCACTGGGCCAGCGTGGTGGGAACATAAAAAGCTGATGATGATAGCAATTATTATTGTTATTTTTTATATATCTTTGAGATTCTCGGGACCATAGTGTTATGATCCTGGTATAAATATTGTTCTCTTTAATATCACAACTAAAACTATCAACCTTTTCTGATTACACTACATCATAAGTTGCTTGTAGTGCTCTTGATGAAACCAATTTCCACCTCAGTAAATGTATTTAAATTATATTCAGGCTAAGTGGTCAGTACTGTACAAGGATTTACTTAGGTCATTACCTAGATCACTTAGGTGGTTGTTATGTACTAATTAATTTAATGTTTGCAAGTCTTGTAATTATTTTGTACCGTAGTCAAATGCAGGTCGTGTGATCCAAGCTCTTGTCCTTCTCAATCCAAGATAGCTATCTGACCCGGCAAACGTTGCCCTACGTGCACTACCTGCCCTATCTGCCCTACCTGCTCTACCTGCCCTACCTAGGGGTTTTAAACAATAGTTTACGACTGATTCTCAGATATACCAAAAAAAATCATAAGAATCGGTCAAGCCGTTTCGGAGGAGTTTGCAGAGAAACACTGTGACACGAGAATTTTATTTGTAAGATAATATTAGCCTGGAACGGACAGTTACTGCATGGCAAAGGCTTCTTCTCATACAGAGAAGGCGCGAGTATTAATCACCACAATCGGTAATATCGTTGGAATTACACAATATTCACATATTATGTTACTTACTCTATATGGGCTTCTAAACATGTGTGCCAAACTTCAAATCAAATCAAATCAAATATGTTTATTTGTTCGAATATGGTAAAATGGATGTTACAATATTGGTTCCAGCATATCCTGCCATAATATGGTGTACAAATATTTATTAATAATTATGAAATTACAGTATAATATCTGAATCTGTAATAGTTAATTAATAAAGATTGAAATTGTATTGCAGCAATAATAATGAATAAACATAAAACAATTATTCTATTATATTAGCAATTAATTAATACAATTATATTACTATATTAGTAATCAATTAATAAAATTATATTAAAAATATTAGTAATTAATTAATAAAACTATACTATTATTATATTAGTAACGACTTATCTTCTAAATATTCTTGGACACTGTAATAATTTTTCTCCAATAACAATCTGAGCAATACCCTTTTGAACAACGGCAATGGCAAATCTTGAGTTTTATTTGGTAGATGATTATACATAATAACTAGCTGACCCGGCAAACTTTGTTTTGCCATAAAAACTCCACACATTCACCTACCCTACACCTACCCTACACCTACCCTATACCTACCCTACACCTACCCTACACCTACCCTACACCTACCCTACACCTACCTTACACCTACCCTACACCTACCCTACACCTACCCTACACCTACCCTACACCTACCCTACACCTACCCTACACCTACCCTACACCTACCCTACACCTACCCTATACCTACCCTACACCTACCCTACACCTACCCTACACCTACCCTACATCTACCCTACACCTACCCTACACCTACCCTACACCTACCCTACACCTACCCTACACCTACCCTACACCTACCCTACACCTACCCTACACCTACCCTACACCTACCCTACACCTACCCTACACCTACCCTACACCTACCCTACACCTACCCTACACCTACCCTACACCTACCCTACACCTACCCTACACCTACCCTACACCTACCCTACACCTACCCTACACCTACCCTACACCTACCCTACACCTACCCTACACCTACCCTACACCTACCCTACACCTACCCTACACCTACCCTACACCTACCCTACACCTACCCTACACCTACCCTACACCTACCATACCATATTTTTTTTTTTTTTTTTTTGGTGTGAAAAATAGATGTTGGCCGATTCTCATAGATACCGGATAAGCACAAAAAATTTCATCAAAATCGGTCAAGCCGTTTCGGAGGAGTATGGCAACGAAAACTGTGACACGAGAATTTTATATATTAGATTGCCATGCAGTAAGCATTTTTTTTAAATAGCGTTAATTTTATTCGGGGTAGTTTCAATTTGTCTTTGTGTCGTATTCTACTATTTATTTTGTAACTGCTTTTTTCGAAAAGATTATATTTTTTTTTACATACATGCATGTTTCAAAAATATAAAGACATGGTAAAGACAGAATTTTCATTTTTTGAAATAATGGTTTACAGCTATCCAAAAAGTGGGCTCCACACATTGCCCGGATACATTTTTTTTGTCCTTTAAAAACACTTTGCACATCTACTGAGTTCCCCCAAATTGTAAAATGTATGTTTGTTTGTATGTTTGTCCACGCATTACTAAATTACTTATCGAATGGCGATCATTATTTTTATTGGATTAAGTATCTCTCAACTTAGGAAACAGTGCAAACAGAACAAAAGTGTAAATTAAATTTACAATGCATGTCCTCGAAAAGAGCGCTTTCCAAGCAGCCAAACTGTGCGGAAAGTGTCACTCTTTTTTACTAGTGCTTTTTACTTTCCTGTACTTTTTTAATTTTTAACTCCAACGTCCGCCAGCCGCATAGAGATTTTATTATTTGAGAAAAGTTTTAAAAATTAATTAAGTACAGATTATCATTCATATAAAAGGTAAAACAAAAGTAATACTTCATTTAAGGCGTTTTTAATTACTCTAGGTTTAGATTTTGATCAATAAATTAATTTTAAATATTCATTAAATATGTTTGGCAGAATGAATATTTTGCTAGTGCCTTTTTGCGTTACGACGTGACAGCTATTTGCACATGCGCAGTAGATATGCCCGAGGAACTATTAGGCTGAGCGCCCTTGAATAAGCCCGCCCGTTTATTAATTTCTTGCTTGGTTCAGATATTTTTTTTTTATTTCCTCGCACAATGCATAGTAAAATGTTGTATGATACACGTGCGTAAGATGATTTCCGACTTGTGTCGATTTATCCACTCACTCGCTTCGATCGCTCTTGAATAAAAATACCACTCATCGGAAATCACCTACTTTCCGCACTTGTAGCATAAATAACTATTGTATGGCTATTTTATCAATCCTTTAGGTACCTTAATATAGAATTTGCTCACTTTTTAGTGATAAGGTACTAAAACTAAAAAGAGAGAAATAAAACCTTTTTCACAAAAAATTAACCGACTTTTAAAGCAAAACACTAAAAAGTGCAAAAATAACTTTCGTTTCGAAAACCGCGGTTTCAAAACGATAAAAACAAAGACACCGACTTCCGAAACGAAAGTTGGGGAAGGTGACGCCTGGGGGAGGCCTATGTCCAGCAGTGGACGTCTTTAGGCTGAAATGATGATGATGATGATGATAGACAGTTGAATCATTTCGCCGAGACTCGACGACTCATCTTTTAAAGTGGTCGCCACCGTTTTTTCTGATGTTCATGTGAATTATACTGTAACGGACTTGTCCCAAATAATATTTTAACAGGATCCCTCAAGCCTTATTTATTACCCCGTAACAAGTAAAACTACATTTGAGCCGGTAAATCCTCATAAAAACGGCAGTATATGTTCATTAAGCACCCCAAAACTGCTTCATAAGCACTCAAAACTTCCAAGCGAGTGTCCTAACAAGTAAAATAAAACATGATTTTCTGCGAATTACTCAAAACAGTCACAAATTTTGTGACACCTTAATACAAGTTCAAATGAAGAGATCACAGATATAAATCCGACTAGATAACGCAAGTCCCACAATCTGTATGAAAACTAAACGTGCCACTTTTTCATGCGTAATTTTAGAACAAAACTTACCGATGAAAGAAAATGTTTCTATTGTCTTGGCCAACTTTTTTGTCGAGTTTTCACAGCTCAATACGGGCAAATTAGGCGTTTTTCGATAAGGCTAAACGAAACTGCTCAAAGTAAGAGCATTGCTCCCACTTTTACTCCCTTTTTACGGTTCCGTACCCAAAGGGTAAAAACGGGACCCTATTACTAAGATTCCGCGATCCGTCTGTCTGTCTGTCTGTCTGTCCGTCTGTCACCAGGCTGTATCTCATGAACTGTGATAGCTAGACAGTTGAAATTTTCACAGATGATGAAATACATCATCTGTGAAAATTTTACTGTTGCCGCTATAACAACAAATACTAAAAACAGAATAAAATAAATATTTTATTCAGTGGGTGCTCAATGCTGTGTTTATCAAGTGGGGCTCCCATACAATAAACCTGATTTTTTTGCCGTTTTTGCGTTAATGGTACGGAACTCTTCGTGCGCGAGTCCGACTCGGACTTGGCCGGTTTTTTGAAACGCGAAGTACATATAATCTCATCAGTGGCGTAACAATAGCGTGGTAGAGTTATTAAAATGTCACGGGTCCCTGGTTAAAGAGGGCCGCTGGCCCGAGAGCCTGGGAGAACAGGAGGCCATTAATATCGATTACAATAAAAAAAAAACAATTAGTACTTAATGAATTTAAGTCAGGTATTAACTCAAGAACAAAGACGAATTTCATTCAGTTTTAGAACGCAACTTTGCACTAAGGCAGGGCCCCATCCGTTGAATTTGTCAGGATCCTGGCCTGGTGATGTTACTCCACAGATTTGCGCCATCTAGTTAGATTTATGTCTGTGAAAGAGATCCTTTAACGAGTTGTCAAATGGCCATTGCGTACTTAATCAAAAAGTAATCTCAGTTTGGATATGAGTTAACTTTCGCTCCCATTTTGTTTACTGCCTCGAAATATTTTAATCACCGTGGACGGGCAGTTTTTACTTTGTTTTTTGTATAATTTTGAGTGAGAATATGCTGTTGCTGAAGGGATTTAGAAAGCTACGTTACTTATAATCGCAAGATTGAATGTGTTGTAAAAAGTAGGACTGTGTTTTTTAGGGTTCCGTACCCAAAGGGTAAAAACGGGACCCTATTACTAAGACTCCGCGATCCGTCTGTCTGTCTGTCTGTCTGTCTGTCCGTCTGTCACCAGGCTGTATCTCGTGAACCGTCATAGCTAGACAGTTGAAATTTTCAGAAATGATGTATTTCTGTTGCCGCTTTAACAACAAATACTAAAAACAGAATAAAATACATATTTAGCTGCATAATATGAGCCTCTCCGAGTTCTCCCCGGTATCGCAAGCTAGCACCTGTAACGCAGGGTCTAGCTTACTAATCATTTCACTACTATGATTTAAACTCAAACTTGACCAAGCCACTTATCAGCGCTAACTTCAACGGCATCTTCATGCGCCAGCCCCTTCTCCTTGGGTGATCATCCTCCAACTTCGACACATAAATAAATAAAAAGAAGAAGCTAATCGCATGTTGGTTTTCCTTCACTAAAAATAGTTAACACAATACTTACTTATAACATAAGCATAATATACCCACTGCTGGGACATGCATCCTTTCTTCCCATGTGGTTCCAATCCAGATTGGTGGATGTCCATTTTTGAACTTTTGGTTCTTAGACGGTTTCCTAACAATATAATATTCTTTCACCATATTGAGACTAATGGTTCATTCGACATAGGGATAACCTCCACCGAACATATTGGTAGACCAAAATAACGGAAATGTCCGGGAAAAGCACCGCAGATGCAGTCAAACAACTCGATGATTACGTAACTGGGAAACTCCACACAAAGCAAAAATGTCTAGGTGTTTTCCTGGACCTGGCCAAGGCGTTTGACACCGTCTGTAGACCAACCCTTTTGGCCAAGTTAGAGCATGCTGGAGTTTTAAATGGAAATGTAAAATGTTTTTTCTTTGTGCACTAAAAATAATTTGCTATTATTTTATTAGTGGTGGTGAAATATTTTACACACAGTAAAGTGCCTGTCTGGGTTTTAATACCCACAATCTACAATTCATAAGTTGTGGCCGATACCATTGACAATCCTACTAATATTGAAAATGTAAAAGTTTGTATGTTTGTATTTCAATTACTAAAAAACGGATTTGAATTACATTTTGCACACAGATAGCTCATAATAACTAGAGATGTGCCGGTTATGACTTTGGCCGACTAGCCGATTAGTTGGTTGTAAAGAGGGCGACAAGTCGACCAAGCCAATCACGATTTCGGGTGTATTCGGCCATTTCCGTGACACTTCGTTTACAACTAATTTTTTTTGACCTAGGTATTGGACAGTGATTCCCGTAAAGTCAAGTGTATTCAGTGCCAAATGATTATTTATCGTGGTGGATTTCCACCTTATTAAAATACAAAGTAAGAAGCTGGAAAGTCGGCGTTCTTTGCTGAATAGTCGCCGACTACGAAAGTGGCCGGTTAGCCGGTTTTACCGACTATTCGCCGATTATTCGGAACATCTTTACTAATAACCTGACTTAACACATAGGGTACTTGTCATCCCGGTATAATGTTCCCTTGAGATGATAAAACACTTTATGCTGGCGAAGCTGCGGGCAGAATAATAGCACGGAATCACTATACGACAAATAAAGTCAATACATTGTATCAATTTCGTTAATACCTCTCCCCATACACAATGCGGTTGCCTGGCTGATTTCACATTAAAATTGAATGAATATATAATGTCCACTGTTTCATACGTCACTGACTGATTGAGTGAATGACTGAATGGTTAAGCTTTATTTGCATTTCATTCATAGTAATGTGTTTGTGTCGGTCATCTGTTGTTACCACAATGAAAGAGCAGGTTTTTTAAATTGTTTTGATTGTGTTTTTTTTTGCAATTTTTTTTTTTAACAAATATTAATTTGCTTACAGGAAAATAATCTATTTCAGAACAGTACAGAATAACAATTCTGTAAACATCTCACTGTAATATTTCAGGTGAATTGAGCTTGCAAAAGATCTATCATTCTTACAATAATTACTAGCTTCTGCCAGCGGCTGCGCCCGCGTGAAAAGTATTTTCTTATGCTAATAATAATTTATCTTTATTTCAGACGAAAGTCCATACATTTTTACAGATACAAAGTTAGTAGGGTTGTTAGTAGTACACATAAAAATAAAACATAACAAGGTGTTAGTAATTTGTTAGTAAACAAAACAAGTTAATAATAAATACCGGAGTCTATTTCCTATTTCTGAGCAGGTGTACACTTGCCCAGTACACAGTAAAAGGACTGTTTATTTTGCACGCTAACGTTTTGAGGACAGTGCTGGTGCTACCCCGGACCCTGCTCATCATCGATGCAGTTCTTTTCCTAATGATTGAAAAGAAATCATCGACAGAAGCATCCGCAAACATTGCGGAAGCACTGCAGTACCTGGGTTTTCTTAACACTGCCCTCAGAGCGTCATTGTACTGTACACGCAGGGCGTTGTAAGCCCGCCGCTAAGGGAACATTCTACCGAGATGAAAAGTATTCCAGACTATAATATATCTCTGTGCCAAATTTCATCCAGATCCGTTCAGCCCACTTAGCGTGATTGAGTAACAAACATACATCCACACACATCCATCCAGTCTTTCACATCATCATCAATCAATCATCAATATATATATAATAAATCTGTAGAAAAGTAATTTTTGTACATCGATAAAATTTTCAAAAATAATAGCCAGGGTGTTAAAGGATAACCAACAGAACCCATTTCCAGCATTTTTGAAATTTTTGTCTGTTTATCTGTTTGTCTGTTTGTTTGTGCACGCATCACGTGAAGTGTACGAAACCAATTTAGATCACTTTTATACACAAAAATTGTGCGTAACTTGAAGAATTACCTAGTTTTTGTTTCATCGCAATCGGTTCACTCTATCAAAAGTTAGATGAATTTAAAGTGTTCAAGAAGTAAAATTATCACAACACACGCAATTCAGATAATCGGACAGTTGAACTCGATATCCGATAGATGGCGTTGTGCATTTGAAGTCATTTTCTGAATGGCAGTGTTAAGATTCTCCGCGAAAGAATGATGACCAGGCAGGAAGGTACCTAAGTAGGGTAGGGTTGGCAGAAAGATGACGGGAGCGAAGCAGCGGGCACAGCTAGTTTATAATATAAGTATGATAATTAGTATGAATGCTAACCAATTCTATAATCTTGCTGACCAAATAATATAATTTTGCTGTAAAAATAACTTTTTCCCAGATATTACTTGCTGACCGAATATTTAAAATAAAAACCATACTAATGTACCATAATTATCGAATACCCCAACATCAATTCCCAATTATCATTTCAGCCGAAAGCCAAGCGTCACAACATTGACCGATCCCGTGCGTCCCGCATCCAGGGCATTCCCGCAACCGTAATACGTATCAATATTCACAATGACCAGACAATTCGATAAATAAATTCATTACATTGCCCGATTTGACTTGTTTCATATAACCCGGGCATTATACATAGTGGCCTGAATAATTACTTGGTCCATGACATACCGACTGTACGGCACTTCGAAGCAAGCAACTTCGATATAACGTTATTGTGATAAACTTTGCGATGAAAATTGTTTTAATATGGCAGTACGAATTTATAACAAGTTATCTAAAGAACTTAGACAATCATAAATCAT
This sequence comes from Orthosia incerta, assembly GCA_948252205.1. NCBI lineage: Eukaryota > Metazoa > Arthropoda > Insecta > Lepidoptera > Noctuidae > Orthosia > Orthosia incerta. The sequence continues at coordinate 24,878,639 of OX411756.1, read as the reverse complement.
TTATTTATTTGCAAACATGGGTACAAATATACAATGATATTTTCTGTACAAAGCAAAGAAAAAAGATTTTAATTCCAAACTTTATAGCTGGCTCTGTGATAAATGTTTATACTCCATCAGGTCATTGTATCTTTTTTTAATTTTTATTTTGGCACTTGTTTTGATTAATTTTTTACACGGATTTGACATTTCAGTTTTATTTTTTGTTATATTTTGAAATTTGATTGATATTTTATATGGATTTGACATTACAAATTGATATTTGACAAAAAATACTGTTGTTTGACATTTGCTTGATATATCAAATTTTGAGTATCTTCAATGTTTTATTTTGTTTTATTGAATTTTGTAATAATTTCTTTTAGATAAATTAATTAATTTTTTTTAATCATTCATTATTTCATTAATTTTATTCAAGATTTGCACGCCATAGTACGTGGCGAACATGTTTGAACCTTTTCTTTTTTTGTAATCCTGCATGCACTTATTATTATTATTTGTTGTATATATACACATGTTTATGCAAATAAATATATCTGAATCTGAATCTGAACTTCGAATTATTCATCTCGAAGCTCTTTCTTTCTTCTGCCTAATAGTGTAATTCTATCAGCGACGAAGATGTTCGAAATGCCAAGGTATTGATCACGTGACATTTCGCTTTGGCAAACCCAGATATTTTTGACGTTTTTTCAATCAGTATCGCAACGCTTTTTAACCAACTTTCCAAAACGGAGGTTTTTTTTCGGACCGATTTTGAAAATTCTTCTTTTGTTTGAAAGAGTATGTTCCGAAATTGGTCCCATTTTAACTTGATAAAATCTGATGAAGAACTTCGGAGATATACAACAGAACTCTTTAATAAATAACGGCAAATCGGATTGCTGCAATCGCATGTCTGTTTGCTTTTTATACCATTTCATAACATAACATCACGCCACGCATCACGCTCTAAAGGGGTACGCAGATGTGTACAGTTCACTTTGGTACACTCTCATTTCACCGGTTATGTTCAGTCTCATGATATTCGGGTAATCTATCCTGGCATTAAAGGTACCTTACTAGTTTTAGTAAGGTACCTTTAATCTTCTCTTGCCTATTAGGTAGGTACAACCAATAAGTGAAAAATAAAGAACTTTTTACAAAAAAAATACTTACTACCGACTTCCAAATAAAAAAACTACTAAGTGAAAAATTACTTTCTTTTTGGAAGTAGGTGTCTTTGGTAGGTACCAAGATTTTGCTTTATGGACACCGACTAGTAGTAGATATTTTTTGTAAAAAGTTTAAATTTTGTTAGTTTGTCTAGAGCTTATGGCATATTTAACCAAGGCAGAAGACAAACGAGCAAGAATAAACAACTTATGGTCGTCACTACCCCTGGAACGAAAAAGGTGGCAGCCTAGCCAGTGGGATTATACTGGCCAGTAATCTAACTATCAGTTACGTACATTCCAAAACATCTGTAAAAATGCGAGTATTTGATTGCAATAATTGTATTACAAAACATTTCTTCCACTTCTTCTCACCCTTTAAACAAAAAAGGTTTGAAGATAAAACATTCACCTAATTCCGGAGTCAGCGATGCAGATTTGCAACTCTTTTTAGTATTTTGGCTGTGTCTCGTGGAATGGTAATCTCTGGGATAATAATCTTCTGGCACGACATTTGATAGTGCGGGGTTGTATGTCGATAGATTGGTATCGAAACTTCGTTAATTTATTGCTGGCAATTTAAGATGGTCTGGACAGATAGATGGAAATAGGCAGTCGGTCAATGTGATGCCGCGGCAGATTTAATGCTTCTAGTAAAATTGTTAAGGGCAGTATTTTTAAGAGAAGTGGTGGCCTAGTGGTATCGGCCGCGACTTTCAAGTTGCAGGTCGTGGGTTCGAGCCCTGGCAGGCGCTTTACTTTGTGTAAATTATTTCATCACCACTGCTCTCAAAACGGTGAAGTAAAACATCATGTGGAAACCGGCATGTCCTAGAACCAAAAATTCAAAGACATGAGACATCCAACAACCCGTACTGGGCCTGCGTGGTGGATTACGGCCCACTCCCTCTCACAGATAGGAGGCCTGTGTCACAGCAGTGGGAACATTCATAGGCTGATAATGTGTAAAATTGTTAATGGTACAAAATTAGTGAATTGATCTTATACCATCAAATTTGAACAGCATCGGGTGTCCCATATTTAAATAACTTACCTATATAATGTTTTGTTTGTTTTGTGTTCAATAATCTTGTCCAGCTTCGTTAGAGAAGGTGAAATTAACCAAAAAAAACGTTTTTCTAACTTACTTCAGAAATGAGGAAATATGTTTTATTATAGATAGATAGATAGATCATTTATTTAGTGCACACAAAAGACACAGCACAACACACAAAATCTTAATTAAATTATTACAATTTACGTGAATGTTTAAAAACAAGGTGCCAACATAAAAACAAAAAAGGACACCATACTTACAGAAGTCAAATTAAAAGTGACACCAGTAACATTAGATATGACAATCAAAACACAGTGCGGTGTGCATTTCAAGGTTGCATCAATAATTGGGAGTCCAGCTCAGCACGTGTCAGGCAAATATACCTGACGCTGATATTCTGCTGGCTCCCTGCAGTGACAAATGGTCGCCAAGCAGTCGTGATATGTTGGTGTTGTAACAGTGTTACGCGAAGAGTATTTCACGTAAGTATACCCGCAACTTTAAATTTATTACTTACAATAAAAAAACTATATGTTTTTGCAGTAGAAAAAGTTCCAGTGCTCAGGCGTATTGATTGTGTTATAAATTCGTTTTGATTACTTGGCTAAGTATTTATAAAGTTAAATGAATAACTAAAAAATAAAAAAACTTACAATAACCAATAAATAAATAAAGGCGTAGGTTCAAATAAAGTAAACGATTTGGCTACACTAAAATTAAATATGTTAACAATAAATAAATACACGTAAATAACATGTGTACACAAAAGATTCACAAGTCATTTAATTACTAAGTGCCTATATCCTTTGCTCACAGGTTTTGACCACGAGATAAGCTAAAAAGACAAATAGACAGATTGGCTCCGGGAACTACATGACAGCTAGTTATATAATGGACGTGTTCAAAACAGTCATCCCCAGTTTTTTCTGCGATGCGATAAGAAACTGCCGCAGTTGAACTCTAAAAGTTATAAGGCATAATATTTTTTTTTTTATTCACTTTACTAAATCTTATTATCAATATTCAGCCATGATAGTTTAAGGCAACACTAGTCGTAAATTCTTCCATACAAACGTAGTCTAGGGATTATTCCACTGTTTGACGATGTACGTTCAAAATAAAAAAGTCATATCAATTTGTCTTATCATTATCTAGCCCTGTATGGAAGCGAAAAAGTAAAAAAAGAAAATATTTGAAAGTTATGAGCATCGAAAGTTCCACATTTCGACACTAATTTTAACGCATATTTGGGCGCAAATAAATACCATAAGAAGACGGAAAATTGCAAAACGGCCTCCATACAGAGACATATTAGTAGTTCAACAATGCAAATAATTTTATTTTTAACAGATAGATTTAGTCGTTTTTTCATGATATCTAGACTGCCAAAGGTCTGTTTATAAAATTTCGCGCGCTCGGTTTCGTCCTAAATCATTATCAATTTCGCTACAAATTTGCAAAAGTGTGTATTCGTACGCGAACTAGCTTACTACTGCTCATCACAGCATCTATGTCTTCCGCACGTGTTGTCGGTTGGATATAAAATGCATTTTAACCCAGCGCACAAAATAGTTCGTGCCGTCGACTAGTGTACCCTTAATTTTAGACACCATACGCCGCACTTGGTTAGTAGTCCCTGAAACATAATAAAATATTTTGAATTTCGAGTTTATCGATAAACACAACTCAACCACATCACTAGCTAGGTCTCATCTGCTACACAGACGGGGAAGGCATCCGTTTCACTAATGCACTGGGTCATTCCTTTTTACATAAACCAGTCTCAAGGCGTATTTGTGTACTCAGTTTTTTTGGCCTACAGTGTATTGACTTGGTTATAGTAGAATTATATTCTATTCAGATGCATCAGTAAAAATTCGGCAAAAGTATGTAAAAACTATATACATAAGTAACTTAAATATTTAACTAATTACAGTATAGTATATACTAATTACAGTATAGTGTATATACTGTAAAAAATTAAATTAATTTTAATTTGTATTTTATTTGTAAATATTTAAGTTATTTACTACCATAATAAAGATATACATAAATCCTGTGTTTCGTCAATAAAGACAAAACAATAAATTTAAAAATTCAAAAAACCTGACTGCTTCAGAAGTAAACTAAAAAGACGTAATCAAGAAGAAAATCATGCTGTGCAGTCAGAAGATACATCTGATTTTGGACATCCAGTCACAAAATAGAAAGTATACAGAAGGGGCACTCCCGCCGTTTCGAAAATTGACAGCTTCACTAGGGTTGCTAGTATATTGATTCCGAATTTTAATAAAGAGTAGGTTGTACAAGTTACAAACATAAATACATCGATTTGTTTATACATACATCATATCATGCTTACATGCCTTAGAGGGTAGACAGAGCATCAAATATCACGACGCTACATACGAAGAAAATTGGAGGGTAACAAGACGTAACAAAAGTGTAATAATGATTCCACTAAAAACAGTAAAATGTGAAAAGCACCAAGCTCGACAAAGAAGCGAACTAAAAAGATGTACTTAAACAAGAAGAAAATTATGTTATGCAGTCGGAGGAAACATATTTGTGAGCTGGATGTCTTAAACCATATTATTATGACAAGTTTCATAGCCTTTCTAATTTCGTCTATGGAAATAATTTATTATTTTCCTAGATATTGAATTACTAACATGAAAAAATTTATGAAAGAACGAATTTAAAGAATTAATTTAAAGTATATATATTCGGTCTGTAACAATTAATAAAGGTAACGCAGCCAATGCAACCTCGTTACAGTACTTTATGTATGAATGACGACGGTCCAATGTTGGCCAATATTCCCTGTAAAATTTGCAATGTTAATGTGTGTGTGTAAAATGGCGCTTTGTTCGCAATGGCGTCTCTATCTGCGGCGCACCGCCGCGCCGCTTACGTACTTTGTGATCCAGTTCACGGATATGTATCCTCCGACTGCACAGCATGATTTTCTTCTTGTTTACGTCTTTTTAGTTCGCTTCTGAAGCAGTCGGGATTTTTCATTTCACGAATTAACTTTTTTGTCTTTATTGACGAAATACTACGAAATACTATTTGGGGTGGGTATGGGATCTACCTCCTAGTGGTCCATCCCGGGCAACGGCACCACAGGCTTGCCTGTGGTACGGCTGAACGATCCCACTTAAGCGGTGGTAGGCCCCGCAAGGGGCCGCCTGGCTCGCGACCACCATCCCACCGGAGTCCAGCGCCAAGCAGCTTGCTGTGTTCCGCCGGTGTGTGGGACTGCCAGTGCCTTTGGGGGAGAAGGAGGATGTTAGTTGCGCTGTTCAGAACCGGTCTTGGTCTCTGGGCAAAACTGGCCGGGTAACTCATTTTGGAGGGTAGCGGGATCCGAAGCACGGTGCCAGCCGTTGGCCGACCGCAGTCAGTAGGGGGCCCAAGTAGCACGCCAGCCACGTGCCAAAGTTGGTTTTTATTTCAAAAACGGAATAAATGTTCGAAGTCACTCGCACTCTGCTAGTACATCCCACACCACGATCGAACAAATGTGGGTCACAATTAGTGTTCGCGGAATAAAGCTAGCAATAGGCACTGCTTACCGCCCTCCCTGGCAAGATGTTGATCTTTTCCTAGACGCTATATCTAGTTCAGTAAACTCCCTAACGCAATGTGAGTACACGATATTGATGGGTGACTTCAACATAAACGTGCTCAACGACTTGGACTCAAAGACGGATAAATTAGTCTCATTTTTGAACTGCCTTGGTCTCACGCAATTGGTGCAGTCACCCACGCATTTCACAGTACACGGCAACTCTCTGATTGACATCATCTGTACAAATGTTAAACCTCGCTCTGTATCAGTTGATATTATACCGGATCTGGGGGCGCACGCGCTGGTTTCGGGCGAATTTAGTTTTAAACGACCAAAAATTCCACGGCGGACCATTACGTATCGACCACTTAAGGATATAGATCGGGAATGTTTTGATCAGGATCTCGTATTGCTGAACTGGGAAGCGATAACCGAGCTGCAAGATGTTAATTCTATGGTAAATGAATTTAATTCGCACCTGCTCACACTATTGAATGCCCATGCACCTCTAAGAACTAGTATTGTTAAGGAGTGTTGTTGCCCTTGGATTACTGAAAATATTAAATTGATGATGCATTTGAGAAATAAAGCATATGCAGAGTATTTAAAGGACAAAAAAAACGATCACAAAAAGAAATATTACAAAGAATTAAAGTCGCTGGTTTCTAAGTCTCTATTTTATGAAAAGTCAGCATACTTCAAATACAAAATCAACAGCCAAATAAATGATTCCAAAGCGCTTTGGAAAAACTTAAAGTCCAACCTACTCCCGTCTAAACATAAGGAATTGCCTTTGCACTTTAACGACCCAAGTAAAATTTGTGACCATTTTTTGAATGTGCCAGGAACGAATACGGTTAGTGAATCAATGCTTGCATTTTATGAATCCACTCGAAATAATGATTCCACGTTTAGCTTGTCACCTACAACTACCAAGGAAATTGCGAACATACTGCGAACTATTAAATCGAATGCTGAAGGCTGCGATGGCATTACCATTGATATGCTGTTTCTGACACTTCCGGTGACTTTGGACGTCGTGACCGCCCTAGTGAATACATCTATCACGTCCTCTTCTTTCCCTGACTCATGGAAAATTGCCAAAGTGCATCCATTGCCGAAGACTCCTAATGCATTGGACATGAAGGATCTTAGGCCTATTAGTATACTGCCAGTACTTTCTAAAGTTTTAGAGAAAGTGGTGTGCGCGCAATTGGTTGATTTTTTAGAGACTAATAAAATCCTCCCAGATGTTCAGTCAGGGTTTAGGAAGGGCCGTAGTACGGCCACGGCTTTGTTGGATGTGACTGACAATGTTTTGTCAGCTCAAGACAGTGGGATGTGTACACTCTTGGTTTTGCTTGATTTTTCACGCGCGTTTGACTGTATTAACGTTCCTTTACTACTGTCGAAGATGGTTTTCTATGGATTTGACGAGGCCACAGTAAAATGGTTTGATAGCTATCTTAGCGATCGTACGCAATTCGTTGAAATACGCCGGGCGGACGGATCAACAGTTGTTTCCAAGCGATGCTCAGTTGTGAGAGGGGTTCCGCAGGGCTCGATCCTTGGGCCAATATTGTTTATTTTGTATTGTGCAGATTTGATTAAAGTAATTAATAAGTGTAAATACCATATTTATGCCGATGATACACAAGTATATATATCATTTAAGCCGGAAGACTATGAGCAAGCTTTAATTGACCTTAATGCGGATCTTGAAAATATTGTTCGGTGGTCTAATGCCAACACGCTTACGTTGAATCCTGCGAAATCAAAATATATGCTGTTTGGCACCGTAAATCAGCTGAGTAAAATTAAACCCTGTGTCAGCCGTGTAACAATTATGGGTCAGCCTATCGAACGGGTCTACGAAGCACGTAATCTGGGTCTTATTATGGACACGGAACTTCGTTTTCACAAACACGTGACAGAGTGTATCCGTAATTGCTATTATAGACTTAAGATTCTATACAAAGCTCGTCCGTATTTTAGCGAGGAATTGCGAGTCTTGCTTGTGGAGTCTTTGGTTTTGTCAAAGTTAAATTATGCGGACACGGTGTATGGTCAACGACTTTTGTCAAAAACCGAAAGAATGGTCCAAAGACTTCAAAACGCCTGTGCACGCTTCTGTTTTAAAGTTCCCTTTAGAGGGCATGTTACACCTTTCTTGAATGAGCACAACATTCTAAAAATGAAAGCTAGACGTAAGCTGCACTTGGCGACCCTACTTTTTGGAGTTATCAAGTCTCAATCCCCTTCTTACTTATACGATAGGCTGTCATGGACTAGTAGACACAAAATCGGTGAGGGAAGAAAATGTTCCAGACAGCTTTCTATTCCCCAGCATAAGTCGGCGGCTTTTAGAGGCAGTTTTCGGTACGCAGCTACCAAATGCTGGAACAATATCCCGCCTCCAATAAAGTATAGTAAAGGTTGTTCTACATTCAAATTAAAATTAAAGTCGTTCTTATTAAATCATCAAAATGAATTCAAAGATGTTCGTGCTGACACGTCAGCCATTTAAAGCACAATATACTTTTGTTGTTATTATTAACTCTTTTTATTTATTTTTTATCAACTAGGAATATTCAGTATATTACTGTACCCTATGCATTTCTCAATGTTGGCATTGTATCATTACTATTTATTTTAGATTTTATTGATTTTATACGTCTTTAAATTTTTACCAATGTTATTATTTTTTTTTTTTTTTTATTATTGTTACTATTTTTATTGTTTGTATTCTAATTTATCAATTTTAAACAGTTTTCATCAATTTTATACATGGATCGATTTTATCATTTTTGCTTGTATTATCGTCTTTTAATTTATTTTAGTCCAACGACCTGCCCACGTTTTAATGATGTAATTCAATTCTTATTGTATTTGTTCTCTTTTGTCAATGGGCACAAACAAGTTTTATTTTTGTTATGTTATATTTAAGAGACGCAAAAATTTTATCTTTACTTTAAATTCAGTATGGTATAAACATGTGTTGGTGTTTTCGAGCGTATGGCACTCGTGGGCTGCAGCTGAAAATCAGCGTCAGGTGGTATACTCTGTATTACCATTTGACATTATGCTGAGCTGAGGCCCTTTTGGCATTAATAGTTTTATTTATTTATTTTGTTTTATTTTAAGGTGTTTTTGTTTTGAATGCCAATAAACACAATTTTCTTTCTTTCTTTCTTTCTTTCTTTCAAAGGCTGCCCCGCCAACTCGCGAAAAATCCCGGTATGCTCCACCGTGCCAGCTGGCGACTGGATGGGAGGACCCGGTGGCCATATCCGGGGGGGTTCGGGCGTCCCCGCAGTCTCCAAATGAGTTCCCCATAGGTTTGGTTAGCTCCAGTTTTCCACTTGGTTCACTGAGCAGCGCCTTGACAGTTCGACTTCTTCCCCACCATACTCTAACACAATGACCAGAAAAAAATAAGAATAAGGTGAAACAACGGCTGCACTTCCTCCCACTAAAAGTGCACCTCACTAACATCAGGGGGTTGCACTCTAATCTCGATCCGGTCCACCACCACCTCGAGACCGAGAAGCCGCACCTGTTTTTTCTAACGGAGACGAAGATAACAACCCCGTCGGACGTGGCGTACCTCAACTACCCGGGTTACTCTCTTGAACACAAATTCAAGAAGCAAGCTGGGGTCTGTGTGTACGTCCGCGATGACATTTGTTGTCGTCGTCTCCGTTGCTTTGAGAAATCGGGCTTTTCTGCCATATGGCTACTTGTGGACACTGGCGTGGAGAAGTCTCTTTACATCGGCGTCTACCGATCGCACTCAGGTGACCAGGAGACGACAGCGCTTTTTAATTGCCTCGTGGAGTCGGCTGACATAGCCCAGCAACGGTACCCAATAGCGAAGCTTAATTTTCTGGGGGACTTTAACGCCCATCATAAAGAATGGTTGTACCCATACCGGAAAACTGACCATGCCGGGTTAGAGGCGCGCAAGTTTTCTCTATCCCTAGATCTAACCCAGCTGGTGAATGTGGCAACGCGGGTACCGGATGTTGACGGCCATACACCCAACTGCTTAGATCTTCTACTGACAACTGATCCGGACAGTCATTCGGTGTCGGTCTCAGCCCCGCTGGGATCGTCTGACCACTGTCTGGTGAAATCCGTTTCGACTTGCTCCCCTCCAGATGAGAGCCCTAGAGGCACGAGGCGAGTATGGCGATACGAGTCAGCAGACTGGGACGAGATGCGGCACTTTTTTGCGTCTTATCCTTGGCGGCATGTGTGCTTCTCCTCGGGTAGCCCCTCGAGCTGTGCAGACGCGGTTGCGGATGTGATTCGGCAGGGAATGGAATATTTCATTCCATTCTCCGACATTCCGCTCGGTCACAAATCCCGACCTTGGTATAATGCAGAATGCGCCCATGCTGAGGCCCGAAAAGAGTCTGCTTACCAAGCCTGGGTCGGGGCCCGCGACCGCAAAGTTAGAGCGCGTAGGATTCGCGCGAGGAAGAGAGCCTTTAATTCTGCCGCCAAGTTCTGCAAGCGGGTTCTGCGTCGGGCACGTTTTGACCATATTGGACGTATTGGGGCCAAGCTGGCATCGCACCATCCGGGTAGTAAACAGTTTTGGTCCCTGTCTAAAGCGGTTGAAACGAATTTCTGTCGGCCCACTTTACCTCCGATGCTGAAACCTGATGGGTCGCTGGCTCACTCTGCAAGTGACAAAGCAAATTTATTTGCATCTCTTTTTGCTAGCAATTCACGTCTGGACGCTGGCTCCAAGCAACCACCTACTGTACCTCATTGTGACTCTTCGATGCCGGAGATCGCTGTGCACACTAAAGAGGTCCGGAGAGTATTGTGCAGTCTAGACGTGAACAAGGCCAGCGGACCTGACGGCATTCCAGCGAGAGTGCTGAGGCAGTGTGCGCCAGAACTGTCTCCTGTGTTGACTCGCTTGTTCCGCCTCTCTCTTGTAAAAGGGACGGTGCCAAAATCCTGGAAGCTTGCAAATGTGCAACCAGTGCCCAAAAAAGGCAACCGTGCAGACCCTGCCAATTACCGTCCGATCGCCATTACCTCTATTCTGTGCAAAGTTATGGAAAGGGTACTGAACAGGAAGTTGCTGACCTACCTTGAAGACAACAATCTCCTCAGTGACCGTCAATATGGCTTTCGCCGGGGACGGTCAACTGGCGATCTTCTTGTGTATGTCACGCACTGCTGGGGCGAAGCCATCGAGAGACACGGCGAAGCACTTGCTGTATCGCTTGATATCTCGAAGGCCTTCGACAGGGTCTGGCACGCGAGTCTGCTCAGTAAGCTTCCTGCTTATGGCATCCCCGCTGGCTTTTGTAGCTGGATATCAGACTTCCTTAGCGAACGGTCGATCCGAGTAGTCATTGACGGCTGCTCCTCAGACCTTATGGCTATTGATGCCGGAGTTCCTCAGGGGTCTGTTCTCTCTGCAACTCTTTTCCTGCTGCACATCAATGACCTACTTCAGCCTGGTATTGTTGGGTACGCAGATGACAGTACTGTTTCAGAGAGATACTTGTCCAGCGCAAAAACCAGCTTGGATGAAGTTCGTTCCTTGAGGGAGGCTATGGTTGAGCGGACAGATTTGACCTTAAGCCTTGTCTCCCAGTGGGGTGATGACAATCTGGTCTCTTTTAACGCCACCAAAACACAGGCGTGTCTTTTTACCGCCAAAAGGAGTCTGTTCGATCAAACACCTACTTTTCGGGGTGCGTCTGTTCCTGTGACTGATCGGCTCGAGCTCCTAGGCATGGAGTTGACATCCAGTCTCAACTTCGGCTCCTCCATTGAGAACAAAGCCCAAATCGCGGCCAAAAAACTGGGCATCCTAAATAAAGTGAAGCGATACTTTACGCCTGGACAGCTTTTAACCCTATACAAAGCACAAGTCCGATCCTGCATGGAGTATTGCAGCCACCTTTGGGATGGTTCAGCTAAGTATCAGCTTGCCGCGCTTGACTCAGTGGAACGCAGAGCCAAGAGGCTCATTGGCAACGTGGAACTGGTGGACGCCAAGCTTCACAGCTTGGCTCATCGCCGCAAAGTTGCCTGCTTGTCGGTCTTCTACAGACTGTACTTCGGTGAGTGTGCTCAGGAACTCCACGACCTCATCCCACCAGCCCCCTTCTACCATCGGACATCTAGACGCACTGCAAGTTATCATCCTTACCTTGTTGCCATTCCACCAATTCGAACCAAGCGTTCCAAACATCCTTTATAATGCGCACAGCGAATGAGTGGAACTCACTGCCTGCGTCTGTGTTTCCGAACGCATTCAACCCGAATCTCTTCAAAGTTAGAGTGAACAGGCTACTTCTGGGTAAGCTCACTCCATCGTAGACTCTGTCTCTGTCACCTATGACCTAGACTAGAGTCAAGAGCAAACCCATTACAAATAAAAAAAAAAAAAAAATACGGGCTTTATGTATATTTTTATTTTTTGTACCCACAATATGGTGCCCAAAATCCGTGATTTTTCTGTTTTCCATTTTTCATGTAGTCAGTAGCACTCGCAAGGTTAAGACGAATCGATTGTCGTAAGAATCATCAAAATCGGCCAACGCGTTTGGTCTCTAGAACGCCACATTGGAACAAACATACATACATACAAAGACTGATAAACACATTACCCTCTTTCGGCAGTCGGGTAAAAATATGAGTCGTTATGTAAGATCATCAATCAACCAACTAAGTTGGAGTCGGCATCCAGTTTAATCTTAATATGCAGCAGTGGAGGAAGTTTCTTTCAAATCCACTAAGTCACCGTACACACATTAACTCTTTAGTCTCACAGAAACTCCAAAATGCCACCTGCTATGATCCTTTCATACTCCTTTAGGTGTTGTCGTAATAAATAACAAGCTACAGGTCCATTTGATTGGATCGAGTGGAGGAAATGACTTAGAATCATTGATGTATTAAAAGGAGGATGATATGTTACGCGCTAACATCGCAATCAATAAACCTGGGCTTGGCGCACGACTACATGCAACCTCGGTCTAGTACACCTGAGGCCTTAGTGCGAGTTTTTACTCACGCTCAATCTCGTTAACGTTAACGCCAATTTGTATTGAAACTGGATAAGCTCGTTAACGTTAACGCCAATTTGTATTGAAACTGGATAAGCGCCGTCTGGTGACGGCAAGGCAAAACCTATTTTTTTGTATACATTTTGACATAAGAGATCGTTTAGGTTATCACGAGTGAGTACGTTAAAAACGCACTAAGCACACTGTACTCGTCGCGTATGAGTCTCGCAACTCGCGCATGTTTGTAATATCTATCTCGCTCACACAAATATGGCGAAGCAAAAATTAAATATTATTGTAATTTTGATGAAATTAACATTTTTAACTATACTTATGAGTAGTAAGTGATCCCGTGTGTCTTATTGTTCTTCCTGATATGATTTTAAACACTGTTTAGCTACACAAGAAGTAATTTTGATGCGTATTTACTGCAAAAAATCATAAAAACACTGAAATTATTGAGCTGTGTGATCAACGATGTACCGTGCGCGACTGAGTGCCAACTACGGGCAATCACTTAGTTTATTAGGACCAAGCGCTGTGATCAGTCCCGTATCTACCTCCTTTTAGTTTTAATACATCAATGCTTAGAATATAGGTAGGAGATAAATCAAAGACATGTCAACGGTAAAACCATTTGCTACAGTTTTTGGCACACACATACAGTCTGTACAAAACTACAAACACATCCATCATAGTGTTGTTTACACTAGAACTTCAATTTGTTTTGCGAGTATCACAATAGCAAAAATGTTTAAACAGGTATTTTGTAATCACCAAGTTTTGCGAACAAATTTAATAATCACTTTGCCGAACTCGATTCCGGCGAAAAATGTTTTGATGATTGGATTATTCATTGGCGTAAGTAAAATATGACCAACATCACGAGGAAAAAATACAGAGCACAGATGAAAAAAGCTAGAGTGAAAAATATTACTGAAAATAACAAAATCGTAATTTAAAACTTGCAAGCTGTTTTACAATGTCCAAGTGGTTTTTTTTATACTCTATAGGCTCGCGCTTGGCCACTATCTCACCTGATGGTAAGCGATGATGCGGTCGACTGTGAATCACGCTTTCCTAGATAAAACCCATTCACTCTTGACTTAAATACCCCTAGATTGTAGCTGTTGGGAAACACAGAATCCGGCAGGGAATTCCACTCCTTAGCTGTACGCACAATTGAAGTATTCCCAAAACGTTTTGTGCGTATGGGTGGGATGTCCACCATGTACCGATGGCGCATCGCCGTACGTCTGGTACTCCGATGATGAAACGGGCTAGGTGGAATTAGATCATGCAATTCCATCGCACACTCGCCGAAATATAAACGATAAAAAACCGACAAGCTGGCAACTGGGCGACGATGTTCAAGGAGCTTTGTCTTGACCAGTGCTTCATCGCCGATGAGTATTTTAGCCCGCTTTTCGATCGGCTCTAGTGCACCAAGCTGGTATTTGGCAGATTCGTCCCAGAGATGAAAACAGTACTCCATGCATGATCGAACTTGCGCTTGATACAAGTTGAGCAACTGTTCCGGCGTGAAGTACTTTTTTTGCAAGGATCCCCAACTTTTTGGCAGCGAGCAGAGCCTTTGCCTCAATGTATTGCCCAAAATTGAGAGTCGATGTCAACGTTCCGCCAAGAGGCTCAAGATGGTCCGTTATTGGCACGGTCACATCTCGGAAAGTTGGAGCCGGGTGAAATTGGCTCTTTTTAGCGGAAAAAAAAACACGCCTGGTTTTTAGTAACTTTAAACTTGACCAGATTGGCATCGCCCCATTCGGAGACTGCCTGCAAGGACAGGTTCAAACGCTCCACCATGGCCTCACGCATAGATTGGATCTGTGGCCCGGTAGCCCGTGCGTTGGACAAGTATCTCTCAGCAACAGTGCAGTCGTCTGCATACCCAAAGGTATTAGCAGATCGTTAATGTGTAGCAAGAATAATGTTGCTGAGAGTACCGACCAATGAGGGACCCCGGCATGATATCCAATTGGTCCGACGAGCAACTATCGATAACAACTAGAATGGACCAACTCTCAGGAAGTCTGCTATCCAATCAAACAGACCACCGGGCAGACCGAATGAAGGAAGCTTACCAATAAGGCTTTCGTGCCAGACCCTAATAAAAGCTTTCGAGATGTCGAGGGAGACGGCAAGCGCTTCCCCATGCTTCTCGATAGCCTCACTCCTTATGTGAATGGCATACGCTAGAAGATCCCCAGTAGACCGATTTCGGCGGACACCGTTTTGACGGTCACTAAGGATATCGTTAGTTTCTAGGCATGACAGGAGCTTTGTATTAAGTACACGCTCCATACTCTTCCGGAGTATGTACGTTACTGAAATGGGTCTGTAGTTGGCTGGGTCAGCTCGACAACCCTTCTTGGGCACGGGCTGTGCGTTAGCTTGGTTCCAAGCATTTGGCACTTTTCCAGTCTCATACGAAAGGTAGAATAGGCGTGTCAAGATCGGAGACAGTTCAGGCGCACAGGTTCTAAGAACTATTACTGGTATTCCGTCAGGACCGCTAGCCTTGTTCACGTCGAGGTAGCGCAGCACCTTATGGAGGTATTTTTGATGGATGCGAATATCCGACAATCTCTTCTCGCATCCATCAAGTGAAGAAGGGCGCCGCGTGTCACCTGGATCCATACCCAAAGATTCCGAAAAACGTGAGGCAAATAAATTTGCCTTTTCCTCAGCGAAGTGGGCCAGCGACCCGTCGGGTTTCAGCAGTGGTGGTAGTGAGGGATGGCAGAAGTTCGACTTAACCGACTTAGCCAGGGACCAAACGCTTTACTATCTGCTGGGTAAGAGCAAGTTTGTTCCCTATTCAGCCAATGTGGTCGCCTTCGCAAAACCATCTTGCAGGACTTGGCAGCCCTGTTGAAAGCCTTCTTCTTCTAATCTACGTCACTAGCTTTGCGCGATCGATCGTCGACCCATGCCAGGTACGCCTCATGCTTAAGCGCATTGGCACGATGACATTCGGCGCTAAACCATGGCCGGTCAAAGCTGGACAGTTTTTATTCTTTTGTATTACAATGTTTAATGTTCTTTAGCATAATTACGTAAAGCTAGATCTCTTAAGCATTTTGTAATGACTAACTTTAATTACTATTTTGTGATTGTTAAAAAATTACGTTAATTACTAAGAACAAATGATTATAAGTTCCTATTACGACTGATTATTATAACCACTGTTGTTATTAGGGTAAGAAAGTCGTTACGATAGAACTTAGAATATAAACTGTTATTTTACATTAACAAAAATATAAAGGTTTTTTGAGAAACATTTCAGTATTTTTATTTCCGTTTTACTTTTAAAGTGTAATAAGTATTATACATTTAAATATATTATATTATTTATTAATACTAAGCTGAATTATTAAATATTAGTTTGTAAAAATTTAGAAAATTGATCATACATTTTTATACTAAACTGACCTAAGTCGAAACTTTAGAAAATAAACTTCATTTATTCATTTGATATAAATAATATAATAAAATTATTATGCCAGCTATATTCGTTATACATTTCTCTACAATTTAAGACTAAGAAAATAAAAATAACACCATAAACACGTGAAGACCATCAAAATGTTTTCAATGAGGTAGAGACTCAAAACTTTGACCGCGATTTCCCAAAAATATTAAGTTATGTCTTATTCCAGTTTATTATTAAGCGTGCGATATATCGCAACCAATTATAATATCAAATCAATAGCCTTTGTATATCAGAGCATTCGGCAACGAAAATTTTAGTTTGTTTCACCAGGCTCTAGATGCAAGACAAAGATGGAAAGTCAATCGCAACTTTCCAGTGGAAACCTGCAGTAGGTTCACAGATCAAAAGACTTCAAAACGGCTATTATAGAAAAATAAATAAACCTCCTTCTCAACAGATAACTACTTGTGTTTACCCTCAATTCCTCTCGAAAGATTAAGCGCAGTGCCCGTCAAAGAAAATGCCTTTTTAAAATTCATGAGAGGCAATTGTCGAGGAGCTCCAGTGTTGAGTGATATTAGATTCAGGCCTTGAGCTCCCGTCTCACATTTTAGTCTTGTTACCTCAGGTAGGGTTATTTTTTATCAGGAATTTTATGTTTTATGCTTTTTACCATAGCCTGGTTTCGTTGCCATGGCAAATTGCACAGGTACCTTGTTTTTTTTCGGGATACCAAGTAGCCTTACCAAGTAGCTTGATGCACTCGGATGATCGGTGAGGGAAGAAAATATTCCAGACAGCTTTCTATTCCCCAGCGTAAGTCGGCGGCTTTTAGAGACAGTTTTCGGTACGCAGCTACCAAATGCTAGAACAATATCCCGCTTCCAATAAAGTATAGTAAAAGATGATCTACATTAAAATTAAAATTAAAGTCAAAATGAATTTAATGATGTTCGTGCTGACACGTCAGTCATTTAAAGCACAATATATTTTTGTTGTTATTATAATTTCTTTTTATTTCTTTTTTATCAACTAGGTATATTCAGTATATCACTCTACCTTATGCATTTCTCAATGTTGGCATTGGTATCAATTAACTTTACAAATTTTTTGATTTTATTGATTTTATACGTCTTTCAATTCTTACCAATGTTATTAATTTTTTAATTTTTTATTATTGTTACTATTTTTATTGTTTGTATTCTAATTTATCAATTTTAAACAGTTTTCATAAATTTTATACATGGATCGATTTTATCATTTTTGCTTTTATTATCGTCTTTTAATTCATTACAGTCCAACGACCTGCCCCCGTTTTAATGATGTAATACAATTCTTATTTTATTTGTTCTCTTTTGCCAATGGGCACAAACAACTTTTACTTTTGTTATGTTATACTTAAGAGTCGCAAAAATTTTATCTTTACTTTAAATTCATACATACATACATAAACTCACGCCTTTTTCCCATGGGGGTAGGCAGAAACTACAGAACGCCACCTGCTACGATCCTTACATACTTCTTTTGCTTCACTCACATTCATACATCTTGTCATACACACACGCCGGTTATGAGTACTGCGCACCTTGCCTTTCTGAAGAACATCACCTATAAGGTCTATATATGTCTTCCTAGGGCGTCCCCTCCCGGCGTTTCCATTCACGTCTGCCTTGTAAATACCTTTCGTTAGTCGCCTATCATTCATCCTCTCAACATGGCCAAACCATCTTAACATACTCTTTTCAATTTTAGTCACTACATCTTCTTTTAAACCACAACGTTGTCTTATTACCTCATTCCTCAATCTATCATTTAAGGTTACACCACACATACTTCGCAAGGACCGCATTTCTACTGCATTAATCCTACTTTCATGTCTTTTTTGCCATACCCAACTTTCACTTCCATACATAAGTGTAGGCACCAGTGCCTACTTTAAATTCAGTCTGTTATAAACATGTTTTGGTGTTTTGAGCGTATGGCACTCGTGGGCTGCAGCTGAAAATCAGCGTCAGGTGGTATACTCTGTATTACCATTTGACATTATGCTGAGCTGAGGCCCTTTTGGCATTAGTAGTTTTATTTATTTATTTTGTTTAATTTTAAGGTGTTTTTGTTTTGAATGCCAATAAACACAATTTTCTTTCTTCTTTCTTTCACTAGATTTGATCGAAAAGCGAGCCAAGAGGCTCATCGGCAATGAGGGACTGATCAAGTCAAAGCTCCAGAGCCTTGAACATGGTCGCCGAGTTGCCAGCATGTCGGTTTTTTATCGGATTCATTTGTGCGATGGAATTGCATGATCGAATTCCGCCCAGCTCGTTCCATCATCGGACTACCAGACGTACGGCGATGTGTCATCGGTACATGGTGGACATCCCACCCGTACGCACAAAACGTTATGGGGACATTTTCATTATGCGTACAGCTAAGGAGTGGAATTCTCTGCCGGAGTCTGTGTTTCCCGAAAGCTACAAGCTAAGGGTCTTTAAGTCAAGAGTGAACAGGTTTTTTCTAGGCAAGCGTGCTTCACCGTCGACCACATCATCGCTTACCATCAGGTGAGGTAGTGGTCAAGCGCAAGCCTAAAGACGATAAAAAAACCGGCAAAGTGTGAGTCGGACTCGCGCACGATGGGTTCCGTACCATTATCTCAAAAACGGCAAAAAAACACGTTTGTTGTATGGGAGCCACACTAAAATATTTATTTTATTCTGTTTTTAGTATTTTTTGTTATAGCGCCAACAGAAATACATCAATTGTGAAAATTTCAACTGTCTAGCTATCACGGTTCATGAGATACAGCCTGGTGACAGACGGACCGCTGATTATTAGTTATAGGGTCCCGTTTTAACCCTTTGGGTACGGAACCCTAAAGAAAGCCTATGTCACTCAATGAGAGAGCAGCTTTCTTTCAGTAAAATATTTTCTGTAATCGGATCAGGATTCCTAGAGATAAGGTACCTTTTACAAGCATACAAACAAACAACATTGCCAATTTATATTAACTTAGACAAGCGAACCATTTCTTCTTAGATGGTTTTTAGTTTTGGCATAATTTTAAAAAATACCGATAGATATAATTATTTTCAACATTAATATAATTGATTATAATCAATCGGTTACGTAATTTAGAAGAACTACGCGGTTCAAGAAACAGATAAAGGGATTTTTTTAATAATATTCCTAGACGATGGATAATTATTTTGCTGTTTTAAAAGTTGTTGATATAGAAAAATACACGACTAGTTTTGATCTTTCGATTTAACAAATTCTCAGTAAAGTAATTTTCTATCTAATAATATAAACAAGATTGTTCCTTTACCTACAAACTAATATAAAAATCAAGCAAACGCCTGACGGAAAAACTAACACAAAACGTAAAAGCACAAAATAATACAAAACTTATATTGTTTTTTCATCCTCCACGGAACACTTCAAACTAGAGTGAAGCCCCCAGCGGTTTACATATGAATATAAAAACAGGGGACACTTTTGAAAATTGAATTCATAACTTGTTCAAGGCAAACCGTCTAACGTACCCTAGGGTACCTAAGTTTTAAACTAGAAACTAATAAAAGTGCCTTACTTGATTTTAGTGTTTTTTTTTTCAGCGCTGTACATCAAAAGAGCTTGCACCATTGGTGGAATTACATCACATATTAGAATGCAAAAGGCACTTGTCCCACCGCCCCGCGAGGAAGCGATTAGCTATCTACTATTTTCTAGCTGAAGAATCGTACAAAGTATGATCCCGTGTCAATAAAGAGACACATAATTTAGTAATAGTTGACTCACCACAAGTTTGTCGCAGCGACAGGAGCTATCAAAGTTATACTCGCTCAGCGATACTCGCTTGCTCGCATGGTGGTCAAAACTCACGCCAAGAAACCAACCAGCGGCAGCGGTCATTTCTACCTACAGTTCGGCTGCCCCGAGTGAGTGGTGCCAATAATCGCCCGTTTCACAAGAACACTCGCTTATACCCGAGCGACAAAACTATCGGATCTACACACTCGCTGCTCGCCAACTCTTTTTTAGTTTCTAGCTTTACTAGCTACTCGCTAATCGTCGGCGGTGGACAAGTGCCCTAAGCTCTTGATAAAGTGACATACCTACTATAGCAATTGTTGAAATGCCAAAATGTTTGGGATTGACCACGTGTCATTAAGGTAGTTCTTGTGATCCAATACGTCATGACTTCATGAGAAATTGTATAGTAAATCCCATATTAAAAGGTGCTGCATCATCATCATTTCAGCAGAAAGAAGTCCACTGCTGGACATAGGCCTCCCCCAGGCGTCGCTACATTGACCGATCCCGTGTGTCTCTCATCCAGCACCTTTCCGCAACCTTAACCAGGTCATCGGTCCACCTAGTGGGAGGCATTCCAACCTATCGTCTTCCGGTTCGCGGTCGCCATTCCAGAACTTTTCGGCCTCATAGGCTATCCATTCTGCGAGCAATGTGCTCTTCCCACTATGTCTGGCTATGTCGGCAACTTTGGATCTCCTGCGGATATCCTCATTTCTGATATATATGATATGAATATGGATTTAATTTTGAACACAGAAAAACCATAAATAGCTATATAGACATTTAGGATACTTTTTGTCGCGATATTATTTTCTAGTGAAGCTAGTTAAAAATAACCCTCTATATCTTAAATAAAATTTTGATAGGTTCATTTTTCAGTTTTACCGTGCCATGTTCAGTTTTAGAGTTGATAAAACCATAATCCTCTTTCACAGTGCATTAGATAAAGAACATCGTAGTTATTTAGTCAACTATCATTATGTACTAAGTTCACTGCTCCTCCTAAGCTGATTAAGTTATTATAATTAAATCTCTCTAAGGACTTAAGTTGCCACGTCTTAGTAGACATTTGCAAGATGGAAATTATGAAGTTTAAATTACACTTTAATTTTCTATTGCTACTTACATAATACGATACCTACGACTACCCACACAAACTCTCACACACTCACTTACACCTACTTGACGAGGTCGGTCCGTGGATGGGTGACCATTTCAACATACCGAGTTTCGTCCGTGCCTCGGAAAGCACGTTAAGCCGTTGGTCCCGGCTGTCATTTGAAGATCTTTGACAGTCGTTACAAGTAGTCAGAAGCTTGAGATCTGACACCAGTCTTGCCAAGAGGTATCGTGTTACCCAGTTACTGGGTTGTGGAGGTCAGATAGGCAGTCGCTCCATGTAAAATACTGGTACTTAGCTGAATCCGGTAAGACTGGAAGCCGACCCCAATATAGTTGGGAAAAAGGCTAGGCAAATGATGATTTGTTTAATTTTAAGCTGATTTCTAGTGTCTCCTGTGCGGGTCACAAATAAGTACTTTTTGGCAGTCATCTTCATCATAAAATCCATCTACAAGTAAAATTAAATAAATACCATTTTTATTTCATGCTACATAATTTATCAACGACTTACAAGTTGTAGGTCGGGGGTTCGAGCCCAGTTAGGCACTTTGTGTAAATTATTTCATCACCACTGCTCTCAAAACGGTGAAGAAAAACATCGTGAGGAAACCAGCATGTCCTAGAACCAAAAATTCGAAGACATGTGACATCCACCAACCCGCACTGGGCCCGCGTTGTGAATTACGGCCCACTCCCTCTTACAGAGAGGGGGCCTGTGTCCCAGCAGTGGGAACATTAATAGGCTGATGATGTGTGACATAATTTATCTAGTAATAGACACGCTTCGATCGAAAATCTATTGAAACCGTAATTAAGACTGTTTTTTTTTTTATTATTATTGATAGGCTCGCGCTTGACCACTTTCTCACCTGATGGTGAGTGGTCGACGATCTAGCGCGCTTACCTAGAAGAAACCTATTCACTCTTGACTTAAAGACTCCCAGGTTGTAGCTCTCAGGAAATACAGACTCCGGCAGGGAATTCCACTCCTTAGCTGTACGCATAATGAAAGTATTCCCAAAACGTTTGGTGCGTTGATATCTTGCGAAAACACTCCGATTCAAACAGTAAAACGTCCATAAGTTAGAACGGCTGAACCGATTTTCATCAAACATAGCTAAGAACACTTTCGATAAAGTAACCTTTTAAACAAAAATAAAACGACATCAAAATCGGTTCATCCGTTTAGGAACTATGATGCCACAGATAGATACACAAATACACATATACACAAAGACACAGGTACACACATCTTACTTATAACCCCCTCTATTTTCGTTCGGGGGTTAAAATACTGGTATTTAGCTGCTCACGGTTGAAATAAAAGCCAAACCGAACATCGTTGGGAAAATGCTAGACAGATTGATATTGAATTAATGGTTTAATCTTTACTATCAATACATATATTATCAATATATATATCAGTACATCGAAAATATTCACTAAAAATAGCCAGGGTGTTAAAAGATAACCAATAGAATCTATTTCCGGCATTATTGTAATTTTTGTCTGTTGGTCTGTTTATTTGTGCACGCATCACTTGAAATGTACGAAACCAATGTAAATACAAAAACATTGTGCGTAACTTGCAGAATTACTAAGTTTTTGTTTCATCGCAATCGGTTCACTCTATCAAAAGTTAGATGAATTTAAAGTGTTCAAGAAGTAAAATTATCACAACACTCGCAATTCAGATACTCGGATAGTTGCACTCGATATTCGATAGATGGCGTTGTGCATTTGAAGTCATTTTCTGAATGGCGGTGTTAAGATTCTCCGCGAAAGAATGTAGTCGGTAGTAGTAGTAGCCATATAGAAACAAAAATGGTAGATAGGTAAGTAGGGTAGGCAGGAAGGTAAGTAGGTTAGGGTTGGCAGACAGATGACGGGAGCGAAGCCGCGGGCACCGCTAGTCTATACTATATAATATTATAAAGCTGAAGAGTTTGTTTGTTTGTTTGAACGCGCTAATCTCAGGCACTACTGGTTGTAAATGAAAAAATCTTTTTGTGTTGGATAATCCATTTATCGAGGCAGGTTATAGGATATATAACACGCTACGATTAATAGGAGCAGAGCATAAATGAAAAATATTGTAAAAACGGTCATAATTATTCCATTTTCAAAGCTTCCGTTGTCTGCGCTGCGTAAACGGTTTAAGTTACGTAACAATCATGTATGTAGGGTAGGAAAGATAGGTAGGGCAGATGGGTAGGTAGGTAGCCAGTTGACGGGAGCGAAGCCGCGTGGGACAGTTAGTACCAAAAATAATTTTCGTTCAACTTTCTAAAACTATTTTTTAAGCTTTGAAAAAATAGCAAATTTTGCTAAATAAATATTCTGTGGAATGATCACGTATAAGTTTGATTAAAACTTAATAGTTTGAGGCTTCAAGATTTTTAATTAAACTGAACTCTTCAAAGCAAATTTTGATAGTTCTAGGAGAAAATATTTGATTAATGAAGTCTAGATTTGATTAAAATTCGAAATTGAAATGTAAATATTCAAATCCAGCACATTTTGATGATCCAAAAATGACATTCCCTCCCTTTACTTAAATAAAAAAACCGGCCAAGTGCGAGTCGGACTCGCGCACGAAGGGTTCCGTACCATTATCGCAAAAATCGGCAAAAAAATCACGTTTGTTGTATAGGAGCCCCACTTAAATATTTATTTTATTCTATTTTTAGTATTTGTTGTGACAGCGGCAACAGAAATACATCATCTGTGAAAATTTCAACTGTCTAGCTATATCGGTTCATGAGATACAGCCTGGTGACAGACGGAAAGACAGACAGACGGAACGCGGAGTTTAAGAAATAGTAACAGTCCCGTTTTTACCCTTTGGGTACGGAACCCTAAAAAGTGACCAGAGGGCTGTGCTTTTCTTCGGTCAGAGAATCAGCATTGCTATCCATTGTGTCAATGCTGCCAGTGTTCTGAGCACTTATTTTTCATTACACAATTTGATGTTATTTACACATGAGAACACTACAAACCAACTCTTGCAATCCAATTCAGACAATGGCCCATTCCCGGGCAGTAACCACTTTCAACTCTTTGTCCCTAAAAACCTCTAAACCGCAACGATACAGACATCTTTAGACTTAACTAGACACATTATCATGTTTAAAATAACACCTCTTTTCAAATATACAGTCGCAGAGGGAGTAACTATGCATTTTAACCAGAGCTCCCCACGGCATTATTTGCCAATCTAATGTTGGTCCTATCTGATATTGTTTGACAGGGCTATGCATTGTATTGTGCACGGAGGTTAGGGGAGGTCATACTTCGAAATATTAGGATAGAAAATTTGTTCAACTATTTTCTTAATTTTCCTCGGCAAACATCGCATTACCGAATACAAACGAATGCTAATGTCCATGTCCATCAACTATAAGATTTATTGTGTATAATAATTTGAATTCAGAACTAAGTACTTTATACCATTCCCCCTCTAAAAAGCTTATTTTATTCACTGAAAACAGTGAATAAATAGTACATTGTGATACAAGGGTGGGAAGTAGGTTATTGCAAACGAGCTGTCATTAACAAGCCCGAGCCGAAGGCGAGGGTTTTTAATGACACGAGTTTGCAATAACCTACACACCCGAGTATCACACGACGTTTTTCAATACAGTTGTGAGAAACAGTAAAAACAAATCAAAGAATTAGATTTGTTTATTCACAAAAAATAAAATTTTCACTATGGCGCGTTTTTGCAACTGGACATATTTTTTTACAAAGTAAACAGCCTATACAGCCTATTCGATTTTTGACAAACGTTAATGTGAAAATAATTAACTTAAAACTGTTAATTAAACATATTAAACAACTTTAAAAAAAAATGAGAATTCAATGCGGAATACGTACGGAATCATTAATTTTTCCTCGTATAAAATCGTATCCCATTTTATTCTATGTATGAAAACTCCTTGCTACTAAACTTTTTTAAATTGACTTATGGTGCGTTTTTGCAACTGGACTTATTTTTTTACAACGATATCAGCCTATACAGCTATACAGCCTATTCGATTTTTGACAAATGTTGATGTGAAAATAATTAAATTAAAACTGGTAATTAAATATATTAAACAACCATTTATACGACTTTTGAGAATTCAATGCTAAAACGTACGGAATCATTCATTTTTCCTCTTATAAAATCAATCCCATTTTATTCTATGTTTGAAAACTCCTTGCTCCTAAACTTTTTTAAATTGACTTATAAATTTAAAACTAAACTGCAAACATAATGATCGAGCTCGTAAACAAAAGTCACGACCGCGTAACAGAAAGATGCCTATGCGTAAGATTTAACTTTCGAATCATAATTATAGCCTCTGAAAGTACGCCATGTTTAACAACTGTATTGAAAAAGCACTTTTACTCACTGTTTTGGTGTTTGAATTTAGAACACACCAATATATATTCCTCCATCTAAATGCTATACAACCTCCTTGCGCATAAAATAATCGATACAAACTCCAAAAAACTGCTTGTGCAAAGAATATTCGATTTTCAAACTCCTTCATCGATTTAATTTTCAGTTTGTTAATATTTAGGATTTCAGTAATGATTTTCATGAATTTGATTTTAGTCTGGGATGTTTAGTAAATACTTATTTGGATTGTAATTCTAATATTAATTGCATTGGTGTTTAATTAATTATAATTATGTAACGTAACGGAGGTGGTCACTGGCCCCTGAAACACAGATACTGTTACCTAGCACAGCTTCAATTTACAAAAAAATGTGAAACCCTGAGTTTTCAAATTTTTTGTAAATTTTGAAGGTAATAAAACATTTATTTGTTATTATTCCTTGTGCTTTTCGTTAAGTCTTTCTTTTTCTCGAAGTCATGGTATAAAATATAGTATGCAACTCTTGAATAAAACGGATTTATATCGAGGGCCATGAATCACTCGCGTCGCTCAGGATTCATTTGATAGAATCCTTTACTTGTTCGTGATACATCTAAGGCCCTCGCTTTAAAACCGTGCTTTATTCACTAGTTGCATAATATACTATTATTTTTGTTTTGTTTTGTTTGATGTGGGATATATAGAGCTGTAAAAATAGCAGATTTTCCCATTTTTTTAATGAATTACATTATGTTAAAAGAGTATTAACAACTCTATATACTTTCTTATCTCTCAAGTGCAACGGTCAACTGATACATGGTATAATAATATACTCCGTGATAGAAATCCGATGACCGACGAAACACGAAGTTTGCCGAAGGACATTAAGAAAATGCTTGTACTGTAAATTTAAATTAGTAATAATTAGGCCGTCCGCGGTTATACGCGTTCACTGCACAAGAAACACGGCATTTTTTATGTCTCGCAGACATGTGCAATCCCGAACACAAAGAAATATGTACAGTCTGCCATGTCTTTAACATATAAGTCAATACTACAAGACGATTATCGGGCATACAATTTTGAGACATAATATTTTTTGGCATAACGTTTTCGCATAACTTTTACTAGCATAATAATAATTAATGTGGCATAATTTGGAGTTGCATAAATTTTAAGGCATAAGTAAAAATTTTTTAATACGAAAAATAAAAAATGTAGGTGTTATGCACTTATTTATTATATTGAATTACTCTATTGGATTATGTTATGGTGCGGTGGGGGTGGCCCTTGGGCCACCCATGAACCGCGATAATCTTTGTTTTTTTTTATGAATTATACGTGATATCGTAAATATCAATATGCGTTTATTTCAAGCTTTATAAAATTATGCTTCATTATTATTATGCTAACAGTATTTATGGCAATAAGCATTATGGCAAAACATTTATGGCTCATTATAGTATGCATAATGCTGAATTTCGTTATGCCAAAGAAAATCATGACTATTCATGGTATGTTAAACATTATTAATCCATTATAAAGAGCCACACAGGTCGATCTTCAAAATTGAGCAACGTTTGACGATGTGGATTGGTGACCGTTCATTGGTATTCAGCTAAGTACTTACTTTCGGCTAGAGTGCAAGCTGACCCCAATATAAAGTTACAATAAGATTAGGCGAATTGATCTATGAATTAATAAACATCCAAAATATAGGCACTTGTCAGTGGCCGTATTTTTTTTATTTTTTTTACTTTGCCCCACACTAGGTATTTCTTCCTATATCATGGGTGTGTTTACAAACATATAAATTCATACACAAACACATTTTAGAAAGAATGAAAGTTTATTTTGGTTAGTTACGCGCATAAGCTATAACTTTAATCGTCCAATTTACTGCCATAAATTACTCATTACTTGAGGGGAACGTCAAAGCTTTTAAAATTTCAACTAACAAAAATCTAGCTGAACAACACTCTCATTACAAAAAGAACAAACTTTACTAGTGCAATATTAAATTAAATCAAAATGTTCACCGAATGTTGTACACAAGCTCACATATCACGCGGAGTTATGGACACCAAAGAATGCTGAGCAGTAAATAAAACCTCATGCAATGCAAAAACTTGGTGTAGCTAGGGGGCGTAAAATCTTGCTGATGTAGAGGACGTTTTACTGCCGTTCTGACCGTGTAAAGTGGACGTAGACCTTACTATGATCTTGTGAGAAGAGATTTCTATGACAGAGAGATAATTTTAAGGTTTTGTCGTAAAGCATGATGGTCGTGTCTTGAAGTACGTGTGAAAGCTGTGGGATGCAGCTGAAAATTGATATGCTGCGTTTAATGGCTTAACTTGGTATTGATTTGTTTGATGTTATACTTATGTTCTAATAAAAAATAATCAAACACACACAGTTCACAACAAAGTGGTAGAAATACAATAAGTATAAAAATATATCTTCTTCTCCAATAAAATCATGAACCCTGTCTCTTAAACTAGGAGACTGTATCTTAAGGTGGTATATATACGGTGATAGGCCAAAATTTTAATTTAAATGAACTGAAGTTTACAAGAGTGAAAGTGTGACGATCTACTAATATAAATGCATATTATTATTAGTATTAATCAAATATGTGTGAGTGTTGAGGTGTGAGAAGGGAGAGAGAGAGTGTACTGATGTGTTTGTGTGTGTGTGTACCGACTATGATATCTCTTGCTTGATTAAGCTGAGCTGAAGCACCGTGGCAAACTGTTGTTTTTTTTCTCTGTAAAGTCTTTTTAATATTTTTTATGTGCTACTAAACGCAATCAAGAAATTAATGTTAATTGTTTTATTTTGCCTTTCTATGCTCGAGCATATTGTCACAAGATAGGGCAACGCCATCTAGTGACGAGTAGAAGAATTAAGTAGTTACTAGTGGCGCCATCTAGTATCGAATAGCGGAACTAATCTTCTCGTGTCGAATGGAATTTTCCAGAATGTTCGAACCGAACATTCTGGAAGTTTCTAGTCGCTTCGGGAACAGTGAGTTCGAAAGTGGATTGTTCTGGAAGTTTCTCGAATTATCTAGAACAGTATGGAACGTTCTAGAAACATCTTCGGTGCTATATAAAGAGCGGTCGGGTTCGTCGTGAGTCAGTTTCGATTCGGAAGCGACACAGAGCGATCAGAGCAGGCAAATAGTGCGAAGTAATAGAATTGTTTAAGAAGTGTTATTGTAATAAAGTGTGATTAATTAAAGCCTGATGTTTAAATAATTTATCCCTGAACCCCAGCTCGTAACAATATAGTTAAATAAAATAAAGATTGTTGAAATGACAAAAAAAGGGATTGTCCACGTGACATTTTAATATTTACAACAATCGATATCACTATTAGTAAAAAACTATGTCTAGAGGCTTCGATCACAGATACTTAAATAATTTCAAGGCTAAAAACTACACAATCATGAAAAAAAAGTGAGTCCCAATCGAGTACAGCCAGTAGCAGTAAACTAAATATGACTCCAGTTGACAGGTACCGACGGATTCAATTTGCGAATAATATTCAATTTTGTACGTCAAGAGTGCCCGTCCGACTATCGACTATCGAACGAAGTATGCCTGCTATATTTTATTAATGGATTTTTTATTGTATGCTGAGAGATGGGAATAAGAGCGGATGGTGCTTAAAAGTGAGTTGTATTCAATTTTGTAGAGTATTTCAGATGGTACAAGATCGATATGGTTTTTTTCTTCCCCATATATTAAAATTCTTTGATTTGGAAAAATACATTCTGTTATTTTATGAGTGTTTTTAGGGTTCCGTAGTTAACAAGGAACCCTTATAGTTTCACTATGTCCGTCTGTCCGTCTTTTCGCTGCTTAGCTCAGAGACTGTTAGTATTAGATAGCTATAATTTGGCATGGATGTACATAAAATATCACGCCAACAAAGTGGTAAAATAAAATCATGTTTTTTATGTAACCTTCTGTACACGTAAAGAGGGGATGTTTCTAGGGTTCCGTACCCGAAGGGGCCAAACGGAGCTCTATTGCAGTCACTCACGAGTCCGTCTGTCTGTCTCACAGGTTTGCCAGCTAAACAGTTGAAGCTACAATCTTCAAATTTTTACAGTATAAGCATCTTGCAAAGCCACACAAATGGTTAAAATATATTTTTAAAAGTTTTTAAGGGGGCCACGTATGGCTGAAGAGGGGAGAGCTCCCCTCTTCAGCCATACATGGCCCGACACGCACTTGGCCGGTTTTCTTTTTAACTGCAGAGGCTATTTATAGTTATAATTCGATGTTAGCGATGGCGATGATCGAACTGCCACAATGGTTTTGACATTTTTCGACATTTTTCCAATAGCCATCGCGACGCTTTCGTTGATATGTCACTTGTTTAGAGCTTCAGAGCAAATACATTTTGTAATGTGAAGTTGCGAGCAGTTACCACCCTTAAGGTATCACACGTGTACATAAGTGTTTTCTTTCACTGATGTTCGTCATGTCCAAGACCTAATAAAGTACAAAATTATGAATTGAACAAGCTTGTTGCCTCGCCTTTATGTCAATGTTCTACATCTGACTACGAATATGTACAATCTGCACACCATATGTTAAGTGTTTTCTTGGGCAGAATGAACGCAATATTATGTTGGACAATGTTCAGGCTGCATCTAGAGTTGTTTACGTTGTCGGACCTTGTGGCAACTAGAACAAATTTCCGTGCGATTAAGCATTTTGGCCATATCTGTTATTAGAATAAAATATAACAGCTCATAATTGAATGAACAAGGTTTGACCCGAACACACTTACTTTCACATACATACATTGCAAGTTAAATAGAACCATGTAAAATACAATGGGCATTTAAAACTCTACAGACACAGAATCGCAAATCACAACTAGTATATAATACCAAAGCTAATCACTAAAACTGTTGACATCCATACTTTATGGCCAGTAAAACCATAAACAAAGATCATAAACTAAACGACTCATAAAAGTAAAAACGATACAAGTTTGTCTCATTTTCCTCTGCTAATTTACTGGAGGACATCTACCAAGTTGTTTGGACTGTAAAAATAAATATTTTATTTGGAAACATCAATTAAAAGTTTGGAAGATGAGACTTTGAGGGTACCTAATTTGTTTTTTATTTTGTATTTTAGTAGGGGAGCAGGGCTCGGCTCTAGACAAGTGTCCTTTGATGTCAACGAATGGCGATGGTTGAAATGCCAAAATCTAAAGGATATGTGTTATGTCGATAGCGCGATAATCGTCATCGTGACGCTTTTGTTCTTAGAATGTCAATGAAAGCGTTTTGGAGCAAGCCTTAAGGGCCTTCTTCCACTTTAGTGCCGTAAAATGGTAACTTTCTAAAGCATACTCCTTAATAACGGCTAGGTTAAAAGGTTTGAAAAAAACACATTTATTTTTGATTCATGTTTATTATTTTTAACACGTGATTTTTTCGTACAACAAATAGTTTTGCTTTAAAAAATAATTAACAACACGCTATTTTTTCGCTACGTTTAAAAATATTTGTACACAAAAATTTATGGCTGGAATTTCTTCATAACTAACATAGCATATGTACATCAAATAATATTTTGCAAACAAAACTGTTCAATATTCAATATTGATATTTTGGCATCGAGCGGGCGTACGGCCAGTTCTGCGTTAATATTGGGGCGTATATATCCCCTTAAGGAATCGTTGGCTTTCTCTAAATCAGACGACTTTAAAAACTTCGATTTCAAAGGGCAAGTCACAATTTCTTTGTCAGATTTCCCATAATAATATGTCCTTTTGCATCAAACTGCCCCGGTCAAATTATGAAAATGACCGGCCCTGCACGTAAGCCGTAAGGTTTTTACCCAACTACGGCGACGCCAAAAGGAAGGGTTATGATTTTAGCAGTTTATTTATGATTGTATTTACGCATGATCCTACTTAGCGCCTAAACTAATCATCCGAATTTGATGAATAAGGTGCCAATCGATTCGTTATAACGACCCGGGTTACAATGTTTAAACTTAATTACAAAAGTATAACTATAACTTCCAAATAAAAACACCACAGAGTGAAAAATAACTTCAATTTCGGCGGTCGGTGTCAAAAAACGAAGAAACTAAAACTAGACCACCTTTTTCTGAAATCCTAGTTATTTTGCACTTTGTAGTGTTTTTTAGCAATCTGAAACTGGACCCCTGACCAAATATATGTTCTGTGTTCTCTCAGCAAACCGCACATACCCAGCTATCAACTTTTTGCCCTGAATTATTATGCTTAAAAACCTTGTCAGCTCCCCTTCTATACGTTTGTAGATGAATAGTCGTTACGGGTAGACAGAAATCCAAAACTTTGCCTTTTATTTGGAGGTCAGATAGAAATAAGAAGAAAGTAGTTTCTAAGAATTTGCAGTCTATGATTATAACGCATTTTTGGCGGTAGGTAGATTTAAGATATTTTCCCTTTGTAATAGAGAGAGACGAGATAATCTACGTGCTCCTCCTTAGTTTTGCATCCGACGGATAAAGAGGGGCATATTGATTATATATATATATATATTATATATTATTTAGAGCAGTGGTGGCCCAGTGGTATCGGCCGCGACTTACAAATTGTAGGTCGTGGGTTCGAGCCCAGGCAGGCGCTTTACTTTGTGTAAATTATTTCATCACCACTGCTCTCAAAACGGTGAAGGAAAACATCGTGAGGAAACCGGCATGTCCTAGAATTAAAAATTTGAAGACATGTGACATCCACCAATCCGCACTGGGCCCGCGTGGTGGATGACGGCTCTTTACCTCTCACAGAGAGGAGGCCTGTGTCCCAGCAGTGGGAACATTAATAGGCTGATGATGTGTGTGTGATGTGATATATTACCAGGTTTGACGTGCGTATCGGTGAATCAGTGGGTATTTGTGTGTCTAAAGGGTACCGCTGATGTGCCGCGTCAGCCGCCTCACTGAGGGACTCTGTTAGCCTGGCTGTCTCCTGATCTCCGCTTTTCGAACGGTAGACACAGGCGTAGATAGTTTTATCTAGATCTATGTCCACCAGAGCCCATAGCGTTGCAAAATTGGAGTCCTGAAGGTTACGGAGACGCCGATAGCAAGTGTCGTCACGGGCGTACATACACACACCCACGCGCGGTTTATAATTGTGCTCCAGGGTAAACCCTGGGTAAGATAAGTACGATATGTCTGACGGACTCGCTATCTCCGTTTCCGTAAGGCTGGTTTCTCGGCCTTCAGGTAGTAGTGGACTGCACAGAGATTTGAGTGCAGACCTCTAATGTTGGTGAGGTGCACTTTGTGGGGGAGGGAGTCCAGCCGCTGCTTAAATCCTGTATTCTTTTTCTTTGGCATTTTCATTTTAGAAGTGTGAATGGAGGAGAGGAAGCGAGACGAGGTTACACGCTGCTAGTCTACAGACACGAACTGAAAGGACGCCATCATTGGGGCATTAGTCTGAAGACTGCGGGGACGCCCAAGCCCTCCCGAATGTTCATTAGGCTCTCCCCATCTAGTCGCCGACCAGCACGATGGTGAATTCCGATTTTTCGACAATTGGCGGGGCAGCCTTTCATGTGTGGCTGGCATACTACTACTTGGGCCCCCAACTACTTGCTGTCGGCCAGCGGCGCACCGTGCCTCGGATCCCGCTACCCTCCGCAACTAGTCTCCCGATACGTCCAAAACAGCGCGAGTCAGACTGGTCAGCGTGCAGTGGAACAACGATCTCGACCCAACTCCTCTAGTGGCTACAACGAGCATCGTACCGGAACACGGCTAGGTCGCTTGGCGGTGGGTCGTCACAAGCCTTCGGCCGAAACTTCCCACCAGTTAGCGTCACCTGATTTGCACCAACCGGGGACCACGCGTAGAAAATCAAAGGGTAAACTCCTACGGACGTGGGTGACTCGAGGCCCCCAAAATACTTATAAAGTTTGTTACATATATAAAAGAAAAGAAAAAGCGTTTATTCGCCACAAAAACAATGTATACAATTTTAAGGATATACATGAGAATAAAAAAGGCTATAATTTATAAAGATATTGGGAGAAGTACTAAAGGCACGCGAGTGGAGCTACGAGCGGCAGCTTGTTGATTTGATAAACCCAAAAATACGACTCGAATTTTTTTTTGATAAATCTAAGTGACGGACCAAATATACCTAATAATTATTTATTTATGCTGGAAACATTCATAAATATGTAGTCTGATAGATATCGCTGTTAGCGCTATGAGCGCTATTGTATCCATAGAATTAATTATTTTTGTAAAAGGTATGTGTCCATAATTTGGTGTACAATAAAATCTATTCTATTCTTGTATCTTAGTGGTAAAGCCTCCCCTTTTCTTCTAATTAATTGCTGCATACCACAATACCGACTATTCCAATTGTGTCAGTATCAAACGGTGCCTATAATTGCAGCAGCAAGGCATTTTCTCGTTAAATCTGCGCGCTCAAAGGGATGGTGGGGTTGTGTTCGTAATGCAATTGTGAGGGTATTCCCGCATAGAATATGGGATGTGTTGCTAATCTTACCCGATATAATAAGTTGTTATATTTTTAATGTCCCAGTTTTCATTTATAATTTGATGAGATTATAATGGTTAATTATTTGTTTAATCATCATCATTTCAGCCAAAAGACGTCCAGTGCTCGACATTGGCCTAAGAATATTTGAAATAATATTTGTTTCGGGATATTTATCATGTATATTTAGATTATTGTAGAAATATCGATCTCTCAAAAATAATCTAAATATATATTAATTTTAATGATTCTGACCATGTCAGCTTAAAAACTAAGATCATTTGTATATATATTATATATAATAAGTACAAACAAATACAACATACACTACATACAAAACACATAATATACAATTTATTTGTATATAGCTAATACCATTAAAAGAGCAATTCTTGTATAAATGTAGATATAAAATCTGAATCTCGGAAACGGCTCCAACAATTTTCATGTAATTTATTATGAAGTGGGTTTCGGGGGCGATAAATCAATCTAGCTAGGTTTTTTTTTATGGGACAATCCCACCACACTATTCCCAAACCACTGCAACTCCTGAAAGCTAGAATCAACAGTGGCGACCACCAGAAAAGCGCCGAGGCAATGAAGCTCGACGAAGTCCCGGAGAAAGAATTTAACTGTCTTGGATCCCGCAACGAAATTAATCAGAAAAGAATAACGGTGGAGTAGGATAAAATAATATAAATTTCCACTTCCCTCCATATCAAGCAGGAGACAGAACAAACAAGGCCAATAGGCACAAAGGGTCGTATACAACTGGGATAAGCCCAGTTGTCTAGCACCACGGATAAAATAGTAGTTTATGATACTGTTGCATAATAAGGGGTATTAAAACATGAGTGTGAGTTTAAAAACCGAGCCGTAGGCGAGGTTTTTAATAGTATTCACACGAATGTTTTAATACCTAGTTATGTGCAGTTTCATACACTACTTTATCTACACTCATAAATTTTGGGATTGAACCTACTTAATCTTATTTTTTGCATTTTCCATGCCATAAAGTCGTGATAAATGCATCATATAATAATCTCGACTTTGCTGGTAAGAGATTATGAGTAATTTCCTTCGCCGCATATAAAATAATTGGCGGCGTCAATTTTTCTTCACATTCACTAATATCAGCAATTAAAGCAAGAATTCAATTTAAGCAAGAATTTTAAAAAGTCATGAAATTCAGTACAATGAAACCTGCAAAACGTATGAATGGCGCCAAAACCTAGCACATCACCGCATTAAATTGCGGTAAAAAAATCGTGCGGCAATAATACCGCATGAAATCCGTGTTTTGCAACAGAATCCACCGCATCGCAGCGCGAATATAATTCGCGCGAATTTTTTTTGCGCTATGAACAGGTGGAAAGAGACAAAAATTCGCGCAAATTAAAATGGCAGTGCGTAATAAGCCTAAAGCGGGCATTGTTACAGACAAGTTAAAATTGGAATCAATTTTTTTTTATTAGGTACTATAAAAATGGCATTTCAAAAATTTAAATAATTGATGGAATCTCCTTAGTGATTAACTTCATGGATTTGTCCTGTATCATAATAGAAAAAAAGTTATTTTATGATGCAGTTGTTTGAAAATCGAAGGAAAATGTTGAACTATAATCACAGAACAAAAAAAACGCCTACTACAGTAGAAGTCGCAAGTGGGCGGGGCCCGCGTACCCCGAGTTTTGCACAGTTCCCCATATGTTTGCTTCCGCGCACACACTACGCACATCAGTTTTGGTTCAACCGTCACGGTGACAAAAACTTGAAAAAAAAATACAAAAATGCCTTATTGTGCTGTTTTAGAATGTTAACACGATAGCAGGACCAAAAATGTATCAAATGTAGGTATATCTTACCATCGGCAAGTCTTAATTTATTTTATTTCGATAAAAATGTAAAAACATTAATTTATTAAACAAGACAAGTAAAAGTTGATTTTACGATGTTAAATTTAAGGTCTACTTTCTTTAAAACTCAAACATTGTTCTCGAAGATTCCAACTGTGCACATGTCACATTCAGCTACTCAATTAGAGACACAGAACAAAAAAAACGCCTACTACAAACTATAATGGTTGTTTTTTTAATTTTACCTATCCACGTATATAAAGTACGTGTTTATGCAATATTTTTTGAATTCATAATTGGAACATTACGTTGTGAGTGTAGATAAAATTGCATTAATATTAATGGGTCCTAACATTGTGAGCTGTTATATTTGATTCCAATAATAGGTATGGCAAAAACGCTTGAACGCACGGAAATTTGTTCTAGTTTCCACAAGGTCCGTAGGTTTCATATTGCAAATTATGGAGAAAAATGTATTGTGCTATGGATTTTGTAGGTTTAATGGATCGATTGCCCATAGGAGGACTACCAGCTCCTGCCCGACCACTGTTGAACTAAATGGCTATAAAATGGCAGGGGGTGACTTACACACTCAATTAATGGGCCCCCATAAAGGGTCGCTAGCACTTTAGTGACGTAGCGCCAAGGGGGCAACATATCCGGAGGTGCTTGAGGAGTGGAGAGGTATACCACGGCTATCAGGACAATCCCGGAATTACGGTCAAGAGCCCTACCAGCACCTTATTGGGTTAACTTCCTTCCTTCGAGCACGTTTGCTCTTGCACATTTCCACTCAAGCCAGCCAATTAAGGCAAGAGAGAGGTGAGAGCTCTGGTCCCCTTCAGCTTTCACTCCAACCGGTCAATAGAGGCAGGCCAGAGATGAGGAACAAGACTTCGTCCTGGAGATCAGGTCCGTGGGGTCACCATTGTACATAATAAATGTATTTTTTTATTCAATTTTCTATTCTTTTTAAGGGTTGGAACTCCTAATAAATTAATTTTCTATGATAATTGTATTGAGCTGAGGTGTCGTTACTTTATCGAGGTAATTATGATCAGTTTGGATAATCTAGATCAACAAACTCATAGGAAATGTATGAAATTTACGCTAAATACAAAAAACAATCTCTTTTCAGTTAAACATTTTATTATTATTTGTAGTTAGGCTCTTTTTAGGGTTCCGTACCCAAAGGGTAAAACGGGACCCCATTACTAAGACTCCGCGATCCGTCTGTCTGTCTGTCTGTCTGTCTGTCCGTCTGTCACCAGGCTGTATCTCATGAACCGTGATAGCTAGACAGTTGAAATTTTCACAGATGATGTATTTCTGTTGCCGCTATAACAACAAATACTAAAAACAGAATAAAATAATTATTTAACTGGGGCTCCCTTACAACAAACGTGATATTTTTGCCGTTTTTTGCGATAATGTTACGGAACCCTTCATGCGCAAGTCCGACTCGCACTTGGCCGGTTTTTTACCATCATCTCACGACATTGCCTAATAGAAACCGTTTCACTCTTGACTTATTATTATGCCCCCTTATTAAAAACGCGGATAAAATTGATGTCAAGCTTAAATCTCGAAAAATGTATGGTTAATACTTAGATGATCCTAGTTGTAACTTTAGTCTGAGTTTATTAATAGGGGCGAAAGATAGTCTTAGGGTTAGAGTTTAGCCCCAGATTATAGCTAACAACACAAACTCTAAGTATATCAGTTTTCAACACAATTTGATACCTACTTCCACTATTTTGAAGTCTTTATTCCACCAAAATGCACACTAATACAAAATTCACCAACATTCATTCAACTTCATTTCCAACTCAGCAAAGACCTAAATCGCTCGACTTGCATCTAACACTGCGAGAGAAAATATGCACAACTTTTCAGTACACTACTATTTTGCAAGTCAAATGCGACTAAATGCCTCTTGACTTCTCTTTGGCGTAACACCGTATAGTTGCTCGTAGTATTTAGTGAGCAAATGTGCAATGAACATTTATTTATTACAGATTTTCAGTAGTTTATTTTCTTTATTTGTAGTTTCTTTAACTGACTTGACTTTTAAGATCCTATGTCCCTTAGCTGGTGCAGAGGTTGGCCATTCCGATGCTCGTCACTTCTACCGTTATAGTGCATCGCCAGGATTTTTTTGGGACAATCTCACCGCACTATTCCCAGACTACTGCAATTCCCGAAAGCCAGAATCAACAGTGGCGACCACCAGAAAAGCCCCGAGGCAATGAAGCTCGACGAAGTCCCGGAGAATGAATTTAAATGTCTTGTATCCCGCAACGAAATTAATCAGAAAATAATAACAGAGGAGGAGGAAAAAAATACAAATTAACATTTCCCTCCATATCAAGCACGAGATAGAACAAACAAGGCCATTAGTCACAAATGGTCGTTTACAACTAGAATAGGCCCAGTTGCCTAGCACCACGGATAAAAAATTGCATTAATATTAATGGGTCCTAACATTGTGAGCTGCTATATTTGTTTCCAATAATAGGTATGGAAACCGCCAGGTTTGACAGGGACGGCCACGCTTTCTGTTTCCTTGAGGATTTCAACTTAGGTCCACATCCACACCCTGCTGCTATTCCATCAATGTAGCCCCACTTTGCGATGTTGGAGTTACACTTTCCTACTTGGGTTCTGAGGCAGTTCAGGATACATTAGTGAAACACTACATGATTACATACACACGTTGCAAAAAAACGCATTGCATTTAGGACGGCTCATTTCTGTTAGATTATCAAGTTATGTTTCACTTATCCGTACAAGACATATACGCATAGCATATAAGAAGCTGATGTAACATAGGTACCTGGCAAAAGTGGAAAAGTAAATAAAATATATAAGCGCGATACTCGTGCTGAAAAAAAAATCTTTAACTACGAAGTAGCAATTAAGTTCGCCTCGTCTATTACCTAAAAAAAAATCTCATTTGATCCTCACATTCGCATTTTCGTGCAGAAGTATTTTGCATCGCAAATTCTGTAATATTCTGAGTCCCCATTTCAGTGTGAAACTTTAACGAAATATCTTAGTTAAGTTACTTTAAACTAAAGTTTTCATGCAAAGCTTTGCTTAAAACTAAGGCTGCTTCTTTGGTTGAGTGGCTAAATGTGAGGTTTTAAAGCGAGAGGTCTTGAGTTTGGTCAACACCACCTTCGGTGAAGTTCTGGCACAAATGCTGTGTCATTTTGAAACTGGTAAACACTGACTATAAATTCGCTATGAAACAGGCCCCTTGTCGAAAATATGGCCATTTAAGATCATTTTCATTCATTTTAAATAATATCAAAACAAACATTTTCTTCAAAGTTCTGCACAACTTTCTGTTTTTTCAATACCGCTGATCACAAACAGAAAGTGAGAAAAGAGATTACACTTGTGTTTGCGCATACTCATGTGCACTATAGTATCTTTCGCGCCAATTGCTAGACTCCGATCAGATTGGTCGCCGTGACCGAAATTCGGTCTGGAGAACTATATAGGCGCTAAACGATGATCTTTGCTCACATCCTGTAGGCATGCTCGAAGAGTCATAAACCGAAAATACCTATTTATTTTATCAAATATCTTTCGTAAATAAGCAAGTAAGTGATCACCCTGTAATATTATCGGCAGCTACATCGACAATTTCGTCTCATGAATTTTAAAAAGGAAATTTTCCTCCGTCTCACCTGTTGCATGGCAGGCAAAGTTCAGAAGTTTAAAATTGTGGGGTAAAGTTTGGGCTGCTTAGAATATAAAATGAAGGAGCCAGTATTGCATACGTTTACAAAACGAAAAGCACATTCTGTATCCAACTTAGGTAGTAAATAAAAAACAAACTCGAAATGCTACTAATATTATAAATATAAAGTTTTTATTTTTGGTTTTCAGTCACGCAAAAACAGCTGAACCAATTTAACTAAAATTGCACACAGACAGTTTAGAACCTTTCTTAAAACGTAGGATACATAATTTCCCTCTCACGGAGAGGAGGCCTCTGTCCCAGCAGTGGGAACATTAATAGGCGGATGTTGATGATGATCAGGATACATAATTATAACTATTTAAGCGATGTACAATAAAGTAAATGATAAATAAAGAAATCAATACATAAGTAAATATTTTTGTTCCGGGATTTTTTCATTGAGATAATTTACGGCTTTCATGAAGGTGAATTCGCTGGCAGAGGCTGGTGCAACCATAATTACGAAAATTACCAGCAACCTTTGCCTCAAATCTGCCTAGCCTTTACCAACTAATTTGGGGTCAGCTTCCAATCTTACAGGATACAGCTGATTACCAGTTTTTTTTTATATGGAGCGACTGTTCATCAGAGCTACACTCTAAATCTTTTGACATATTGGTTGTAGTTGATTTTCTGACTTCTGACTATTCGTCCTCCTCCTTGCGTCGTATTCCACAGTATTGAGGGTTGTAACCTCCCTTCTGCATCACGTTCTCACGAACGATCTTTCTCCATCTATTTCTGTCTCTGGCGGTGTGGAGGGCGTTGTAAACTGTAGAGTCAAGAGTGGTGCGCATTTGGTCAGATCATCGTATTGGGCTGCGTCCACGAGGCCTTTTTCCAACTACTTTGCCGGTCACGATGAGCCTCTCGAGGTTGCCACCGTCTTTCCTTGCAATGTGGCCGAAGTATTCAAGAACTCTGCGCAGACACTCGGATGACAGCCGCGCGGAGATTTTGAGTTCTTGCATATGGAGACGTTTGTCTGAAATGCTGTCTGGGGATACGGAGCATCTTTATCCAGCATCAAATCTCAAAGGCGAGGAGGAGGAGGGGGTTTGTGGTCTGCAGCTTTCAGGGTCCAAGTCTCAGCGCCATACTAAAATATCGAGAAGACGAGAGCCCGTACTTGTTTGGTTTTGGTTTTTACGGAAATGTTGCGATCTTTCCAAATTTTTCCAACCTGAGACATGGCGCTCTTAACCATGCTAATTTTCTTGCTGACTACCCATGATGACTGTCAAAAATATAGCAAGGACCTCAGGATTGACACTCTTTCCGAGGTGAGCTTGTTTGAGTGAAAACTTCTTAAGCCGCGTTGAGCGATATTTGGTAGGAGCAAAATTCATTGGTTCCCATCACTGACGAGCTAATGTGACGTTTTAAGTTCTCACTTTTGTCGGCAGCCTCCATGACTGTCTTTTTCTGTTTTCTTCATACCAAGACTTCTGTACTTTTACATTCCAGTAACATCAGCTCGGTAGGTCAAGAGAGCTCAACGCTGCAGCTATTGTGATTCTATTTATGTTCAGCGCTGCCTGACTATTGAATTTTCTAGAGAACGTCTTTGAGGATGGGATATCGGAATAGGCACTGGATGAGTAGAGGTTTGTTTACAATAAAATCTATCTATGTTTGTGGGTGTATCTTCGTCTCATTAGTACATCTTTTGTTTGTAGTTGGACCAATATTTCGCCACTTCCACGGCATCGTCGATAGTAGCGCATATGTCGCTTTGACTGCAGGTTTACGAAGTGTTTATAGAAAGAAAGTCAATGTCAAAGTCAAATGTATTTATTTCAATTAGTCCATTAAGCAGCACTTTTGAACGTTAACAATTAAAATTTAAAAGTAATAAAAATTGATTCTACCATGTATTCGGAAAAATAGCTTGCTGGAGAAGAACGCATAAGAAACTCCATAACTCTTTAAAAAAATATATGTTGTACAATATTAAAGTACATACATTAATAAATGCATATACGTTAGGACGATGCACCTAGCACTACTATACTACATATAGGTATAAAGTTTTACAAGTACTAACAGGTAAAATCCTTCACTTGATAAATAGGAACATGGTTCTCACATACTTACAAATATTGCATACATAAGTAAATTACCTAATTCAACAACAACGGAACAGTGTGCGAATATTTATTTTTTAAATAATAATAAT
The DNA here is from genome assembly GCA_948252205.1 of Orthosia incerta. Lineage (NCBI taxonomy): Eukaryota > Metazoa > Arthropoda > Insecta > Lepidoptera > Noctuidae > Orthosia > Orthosia incerta. The sequence goes on along the minus strand of OX411756.1, from coordinate 24,836,719 downwards.
AAAAATAAAGCGTTACTATAATTATGAATATAATACAAATTAACCAGTTTGATTTTGTCTACACTAAGATGAAAATAAGAAAAAAAAAATAAGAAAAAAAAAATATCTGTAATTGCATTACTAACGAAGTTAGGATCAATGTAATCTGTTTTAGCTTTTCCTAGATATTTTGTAATGTCAATCAAATTTCATCTAAATTCTTTCTAATGCACACAGGTGTTAGACAGGTATCATTAAATTGTACATTTTTTGTTACAAGTCGTATTTTTGACCGGCTGACGGCATTTTAGGATGCTTATTGCTCATCTCATCATCAATTTCTAGACCAACAAATTTATTAGTTAAAGTTACTTGTAAAAATTACACCCATACTAACGGTCCTCCCAAGCTTTGAAATCTTTACATAATACTGCTTACCCGTGTCCAATTGAAATTAGCCTTTAAAATGGTATCAAGATATTGCAAAAAGGTGCAATGGTTCCGAAGATAACCCTCCACAAATACACAAACTAAAAAAAATTGCACTTCCTTTTTAACATTACTAACTAGCTGTTCCCCGCGGCTTTGCTCCCGTGGAACACCCCACAGGACCCTTTTTGGTATAAAAAAATTGCCTATGTCACTCAGGAATAATGTAGCTTTCTACTGGTGAAAAAATTTTACAAAATCGGTCCAGTAGTTCCGAAGCCTGTTCTGTACAAACAAACAAACAAAAAAATCTTTTCTCTTTATAATATTAGTATAGATAATAATAATTTAAAATTATTACAGATCTACAAGTAAAAATTGGTATTAACAGACAAAGTGCTCCTCTAACAAAATCTGGCAACTTCCTTTGAAAATTAAGTAGCTCCATCTACTTCATCTAATAGCATTGATATGAAAAGATAAAATAAACGGGCAGGGAGCGGAAAAAAAAATGTACTACTTTTTCTACGTGTATCACAAAGCGGGGAGAGTGCACCACTTTGCGTCATACGGCCCTTGCGCCGTGAACTTAGTGTTGGGCAAAAGTTGCAGAATCCCGGGCACCCTGGTTTTCACCGGGATTAAGGTGGAACTTGAATATTGTTTTTATGTAGTTCTAATTGAAAGACACACTGTTTAACTGTATTTTGTTTATGGAGAGTTGTTTATTGTGGTTTCTTTGAATGTTGTTATGTGTAATCGTAGATACATACCTACTGGAAGGTAACTGAACATTTTCAAAAAGCTTCTTCTTCTCTCTTCTTCTTCTTTATTTTTTTGTTGTTCTTATCTTTATTTTATCGTCACGTAATTTGGTCGCGTCGTATTAACCACAAAAGCATTTTAAATTTCAGAAGATTGAATTCCTCGTTTTAATAATTCCTTTAGTCAAGAAAACATACTGAACTTTGAGGCATCAGGATTCCGGCTAAAATATTTTCTTATCTATTCAATTCTGACAAACAATTATTATTCTGTACCCCATTACACACTGATAATCACATTCCAAAGGATATTGTAGGAAATTCCTCAACCATTACTTCACATATTTGATTAATTCGTCTGCTTTTCAATGTAAACAACACAATTATTTGCCCGGATCCCGTGTTTTTTTTAGGCGTTACATTACGATTCCGGGGTGTTACACATCACTAAAGTTGTCTCATTCCCAGCAGGACTGTAGGGCCCTTGTGCCGACGTTTTTCTCAAGTTCTGCTCTGTTGTACCTTCTCACTTTACCTTCACAGAAGTAAATGATGCTTAATGCTGTTTTGGGACTTTCTACTGACTTTCGCTTTTAGGCTAGTAAATTGTGAATGACGTAAAGGTGGTGTGTGGCTTTGAATGTTTAAATAATTGTGGGAAGAAGTTAGAAAGAAAAGCATTCAAAGATTGTTGACGGAAAACTTCTACGGATATTTCAGCAATAAAAATCAAAAATAGTTTGACGTTCCTACTCAGAATTCACGACATCATTGAACGCATGGAAAACACTACTACCTACTCGTACAATAGACTTGCAATTTTCATTGTACGTGGCACTCAGGTACTCTATTTATAAAAAAAAAACCGGCCAAGTACGTGTCGGGCCTCGCGCAGTAATAGGGTTCCGAAGTTGCATAAAAATGCGGACTAAGAAGGGGATTTTGTTGTTGTTACATGAACATTAAAACGGTTTCAGCGGCACACAACGTCTATAAACGGGCCCACATAGGGTGATGTTTTTTTTAAATCTATATGCTCGCGTTTCACGCGACCACTATCTCGCCTGATGGTAAGCGATGATGTGGTCTACGATGAAGCACGCTTGTCTAGATGTAACCTATTCAGTATTGACTTAAACTAAATAAGGACTAACTGGTAACTGAAGAAAATCCAACTTCGCAACTGAAGTTAGAAAAACATTATCTATTTGAGTACCACCGCGGGTGCGAATTGCGAAAGGAGCCGATACGAGCACGCGTTAGAGCCACGGGGAATGGTATGGCTCGTTCCTGGATCCTTGAGCGCATGCTCCTCGTTTATTTCTCTTTTCAAATTTGAAAATTTTCCTATGTATTCTCTAATCTGCGGTATTCACTTTTTCGTTCTGGAAAGTTTTACGCTACTCAATTAGTGATGTAGTCGGGTCGAATATTGACTTTATATCGAATATCGACAAAAGAAAATAAGTCATTTCCTTGGAAATCGAATTTAATTTGACTTTAGATTACAAAACGTCGAAATACAAAATAGACTTCCCCGCGCGAATGCGCCGTATGGACAAAGGACCGGTACTACTAACGACTGAGGCCACTCCAATGCGTTATTCGAGCTTAAACATTATTAATTCAGAAATCATTATTATTAAGAAAGTTGTAATTTTATTTTTGTTTATTTTTACATGGTTCATAATCATATATTTACTCTGTTTTACATAGCTAACAACGTTATTTAAGTATTTTTTCAATGGCATTTGTACTAATTTTACTGTTCCAAGTACATTTTATAAGTTGGTCGACTATTACTCGCTAATTTGTCAAGCCTTCTTAGCTGTGAAAGTTTTCCTTTTAATTTCGTTATATATACTACTGCCGTGAATTTTTTTACATAGCCAAGAGCAACTATAAATGGTTGATCTTGGCTATGTAAAAACATTCTATAATATTTTTGAATGGCCTATCGAACGATACCCCACACCATGGGATAGACGAGATAAAAAAATAACATCCCCACTTTACGTCTATAGGAGGAAAGCCAAATTTTTTTTTTCATGATTTTATTGTACTACTTTGTCGGAATTATTAATATGTATAAATTATAGCTTTCTAGCACTAAGAGTCTCTGAGCTAAGCTGCAGACGGACAGACCGAAACTATAAGGGTTCCTTGTTTACTTCGGAACCCTAAAAAGCTAACTTAAAAGAAGTTAACAAGAAGAAAAACATGCTGTGCAGTCGGAGGTTACATGTTCGCAAGCTGGCTGACAAAAACCAGATGTATCCTCCGACTGCACAGCATGTTTTTATTCTTGTTTACTTCTTTTTAGTTCGCTGTTTAAGCAGTCGGGTTTTTATTTATAACTTTTTAGTTATATTTTTTTTTTTAGAATAAGGTACATTTAAACATATAAGTGTTTATAATTTTCCCACACGATTTATAATTTTGGATAAGGTTATTGATTCGTAATCGACTGTGTATGAGACAATTAAGTTATTTGTGATTTTTTGTTTTATTTTGTGATGCCTTGTTAGATACTAAGTCAATGACAAATGTTGTATTGTAATTTCAAAAAATAATGTTTTTGCATGCCGTAAGGCAGAATGTAGCGGAAACACCCAATTCTGTACCATCTCAAACTTGTTCCTGCATTGTTAGCAAATAAATTATATAGGCCGTTTTTCAATTTGCCTTCTTATGGTATTTATTCCCGCCCAAAGATGCGTTAAAATTAGTCTTGAAATATGGAACTTTCGACGCTCATAACTTTCACATGATTTAGGACGAAAACGAGCGCGCGAAATTTTATAAACAGGCCTTTGGGAGTCTAGATTTCATGAAAAAACTACGAAATGGATATTTTCTAAATAAAATTATTTGCATTATTGAACTACTAATTTATCCCTGTATGGAGGCCGTTTTTCAATTTGCCTTCTTATGGTATTTATTCCCGCCCAAAGATGCGTTAAAATTAGTCTTGAAATATGAAACTTTCGACGCTCATAACTTTCACATGATTTAGGACGAAAACGAGCGCGCGAAATTTTATAAACAGACCTTTGGGAGTCTAGATTTTATGAAAAAACTACGAAATGGATATTTTCTAAATAAAATTATTTGCATTGTTGAACTACTAATTTATCCCTGTATATAGGCCGTTTTTCAATTTGCCTTCTTATGGTATTTATTCCCGCCCAAAGATGCGTTAAAATTAGTCTTGAAATATAGAACTTTCGACGCTCATAACTTTCAAATATATTATATCTTTACTTTTTTGTTTCCATACAGGGCTAGATAATGATGAGACAAATTGATATCATTTGTTTATTTTGAACGTACATCGTCAAACAGTGGAGTAATCGCCAGACTACGTTTGTATGGAAGAACGATCGACTAGTGTAACCTTAAAACCTATTCTTGAAGTAGTAACTCACATAAACCTAACTGCATTTCCACAATCTCCTTACTATGTAAAGTCGGTAACTTTAAAACGGTCTAATGCAGACAGCCTTAAAGTTCCGTCGTTAGTATGTATTTTACATAATACATAATACAACAGGTGGCTAAGTTAACTCTAAGAGTGCAGAGAGGTTCAAAACAAGCTGGAACGTATTTGTTTTAAGTTAGAATATGTTTGAAAACCGTCTAGCGTGGAAAAATGGAGGGTCACGTTTAGTACACCTACACACAAGGGGCTCCCGAAAAAGTGTAATTGTGATAAGGATTGTCTAAAAGCCCAAAATGTATTGCATTGATAGGGGCCACTGAAACACTATGATATTAATTATTTTACTTAGAATAAGTTGAAAGTAAAGCTGTTTGTACATACACTTACAGAAAACGGCATGATGATGACTTGGCTTCAACACGGCTTGGCTGACACACGTTCAATGTACACATATATGTATATGTGCACATTGAAAGTATGTACGTAAAGCACACATAATATATATGTACATATGAAATAGAAAACCGAATTAATCGAATGCACCGATGTATTTTCTTACATTCTTTAGCAGCATTTTGCAAAAGCGATGTCTGCAAAAAATACTATAAGCCGTACTGCAAGTTTTAATGCCTTTACCATTCAAACATATCTTTGAAAATTACTTTAATGAACTAGTATATAAGTCTAGAAACTTTGTGTTTTCAGCGTAAATGGCATTTATAAGTGATGAGTAAAGTAAGCAAAACTAAAATATTCGGTGTCGACTATAAACCTATTTGACTAACAAAATAATGTAGACATAGTGGCTGAAAACTGTATATATTTCAGTAATAACTTGACTTGAAACTAAAATAAGTTTCACTTATTGCAAAGACGTCAGTACATATTTACTTATTTTATTGGTATTGCAAAAGTAATATAGGTGCCTAAAGTAATATTGAAAAGCCAAGTCATCATCATGCAGTTTTCTGTAAGTGTTTGGTCAGGCGTTATTGGTGAAAACTTTCAATTATACTATTAGTTACATTAATTCATGTTAATTACATAAAATTCCTTCCCATCCCGTAGTACTAATTTCTATTACCGCTCCTCTGTTCATGCAGTATGACTGTGGAACTCACTTCCACCTAAAATCCGTGACTCCCAAAATGTATAATAGTTATTCAAGAAACAAGACAAAGATGTATGTTATTTATCTTCTATATATTTAGTTAAGGTATATGTGTTATTGATATGTAAATAGTTAAGTTATCTATATAGTTGTTTTGTTACTTAAAAAAGACAATTTTAAGTTTCCTGTAGAATAAATTTTTATTCCTTGTAAATTTTAATTGTAACGTTCATAAGTGCCGCTTGGTGGCCTACTTGAAATAAAATATCTTTGTCTTTGTCATTGTCCTTATTTCCTTCTACACACTGTGTCTTCGTATATCATCCAACTTTCCTGCCGCAGGTCTGCTGGAAAAAATCTATTGAAATAAGCAGTACCTTTGTGCTCTTCTATCTGTATTATTTATTTTTCGTTTAAGTGTTTTGTGTGTACATCATCCATCTTCCTGCCCTCATCCCATGTTACTTGGGGTCGGCGCAACACGTTTTCTTCTTCCATACCGTCCTGTCCCGTCACGCTTTCACTGACTCCCTTTTCTTTTATCACTCCTCACACAATCCATCCATCTTTTCTTTGGCCTTTCTCTCCCTCTCCAACCACCCACATTTATATTAATAAAAAATTAATAAAATAATAATAAAATAGGGTCTAAATTCAGTTTTCTTGGATGTCTATTGTCTAGTCTTTTTCAACTAAGTTTAAATCGGCTTTCAGTCTAAGCCTATCTAATCTCCACAATAAACTGGCTAACAAGACACTCCTTGGTAAAACTTGAGCTGTCCACAAAATATCTCTAACTAGCGACCCGCCCTTGCTTCCCACGGGACAAATTATATACACAAGCCTACCTCGTTTATTGCTCATTCTATTAGTGAAAACAATATTAACCTCTTCCTTATCCAATGAGTCATATTTGACGCACGTGATTGTTTAACTATTGTGTTTGCTATGTGGACAGTGAACCTGTTAAAAGCCGTTGCGTGGCTTAGGAAAAAATATGCAGAAAACCAGATAGAGGCAGACAGCAACTTGGTCTTATGCTATTTAGAGAACTTCTCACATTCCTCTTCTTCATTATTCATGACTCCTATAACTGGCTTGTATCATCGCCATCATTCATTTTCCAAGTCGTTGCTAACTCCATACAGACAGCTATAAGACTTCCAAACTTCGGTGAAATGTTCGCGTTCAATTTTAATTAAGGAGTGAAGGTGTTTTCTTAAATGTTATGAGTTTTGAAATGTTATTAGAGGTGTTGAAGGAAAGTAAAGGTATTTTAGAGCCTTATAACTTGGTTATTTATGGAGTTTTTGGGCCTGAACAAAACGATGTTATGTCTACGGAAAGGCTGCATGGCTTGAGATAAACAGGGACCCCTGTAAATGAGGCAATAGTTATTTATGCTACAAGTGCGGCAAATAGGTGATTTCCGATGAGTGGTATTTTTATTCACGAGCGAGCGAAGCGAGTGAGTGGATAAATCGACACGAGTCGGAAATCATCTTAAGCACGTCTATCATACAACATTTTACTATGCTTTGTGCGAGGAAATAAAAAAATATATCTGAACCAAACCAGAAATTAATAAAATGGCGCTTATTGAAGGGCGCTCAGCATATCCACAGATTAACTAAGTTCATAGTTCCTCGGGCATATCAACTGCGCAAGTGCAAATAGCTGTCACGTCGTAACGCAAAAAGGCACGAGCAAAATATTCATTCTGCCAAACATATGAATATTTAAAATTAATTTATTGATAAAAATCGAAATCTAGAGTAATTAAAAACGCCTTAAATGAAGTATTAGTTTTGTTTTACGTTTTATATGAATGATAATATGTACTTTACAATTTTTTTAAATTTCTCTCAAATAATAAAAACTCTATGCGGCGGGCTGACGTTGGAGTTAAAAATTAAAAAAGTACAGGAAAGTAAAAAGCACAAGTAAAAAAAGTGACACTTTCCGCACAGTTTGGCTGCTCGGAAAACGCTCTTTTCGAGGACATGCATTGTAAAGTTATTTTATTAAACCTGTTAGCTAGAAAACTGTGTAAATAAAACAGTCCCTGTAAGTGATAAAAAAATCCTAAGTGCTTTGAGATCCCAGTTTATCCCAGGTTACAATGTAAATACTTAAATGTACACCAAAAACGCAGCTCTTGAAGAATATTGCGTATTTAATGTCTTATCGCTAGTAGCAATAACTACCGACACGATTGATTATTTGACGACACGGTTGGCGTAGTGGTTGAGCGATCGGCTGCTGCACTGCTTGTCGCGGGTTCAATTCCCGCACGGAACAAGTATTTGTATTGCCTACAGATAATTGTGCCGAAACTGGGTGTTTGTGTATGTGAGTTTAAATGTGTGTAAAAGCACCCACGATACAGGAAGAAATTCCTAGTGTGGAGAAAAGTTAAAAAAACACCTTGGCTGAGAACACTTAAAATTAATGGATCCGTACGGACTTTTTATGAACTTTATGCTAAAATGGTAAGGCAAAAGATTATTTTTGTATTTACCTAAGGTACGGCATCGTTTGCCCTATTAAAAGAAGCAATAAATTGATTCCTATTGGGATACTGGCCTCTTCTCTATGAGAGGGAGGGAGTGGGTGGGCAACTGACATCCACCATGCGGATTCAGTGCGGTTTAATAAATTTCACATGTTTAGAATTTATACTTCTAGATCATGCTGGTTCGCTCACGATGTTTTCCTTCACTGTTTAGAGAGCAGTGGTGATGCAATTAATTACACACTGTAAAGTGTCTGCTTGGGTACGAAACCACGACAGACTGCTAGTAATTCAGGGCAGAAACAACTCTTCCGAAGTTTATAGGCAATTAAAATATTCAATCAATCAATCAATATTTCATTTATTTTCTCTTTACAATGGTTACCTTAAAATTAACATTACAATCAATGCTTAATCTATAATACACCATTGCAAGAGACTGGTGCCTGAAGTAGGTTTTTCAAAAAAACCTGTGTTACAGGTCACCAGGCCCCCACAAAAAATGTAGTTCAGTTGTAGATAACCATAGGTGAATACGAAAATAAAAATAAAATTTAGATAAACACTATATATATAAATTACAGTAGTGACAGTTAATGCGAATTGTGTAGTTTTTTATGTTGAGAAGTGTCGTGTATGTGAATGTTAAAATGTGTGAGAGCGACTATAAAATGTAGATCGACTTTTGAGGCAGGGGATACTAAAGAAAATTATTTGTGAACAGTTAACAGATTCTCCGTTTTTTGGTAATCTAGGGTTTTAAGAAACGTTTTAACTGTTTTGATACAATTAGATTTCGTTTTAGGATACAGATTAAGGGTGACATTTAATTTATTATATAAAAACTGTCCAAGGAAGCAGAAGAATTTCTGAGGGAGTGCTGTTTTGAAATGAGTCGAGGGGCAGACTCTTCCCTTACGTCGCTTGTTTTTTGTTAGCTTGGAGTCAAACTGTAGCTGGGAGTGTTTCTTCCCTATAGTAAGCAGAATGAAAGATTGTCTGACTGTTAGAATGTCCCATTTCTTATATAAGTCAGCGGTTGGAAAACGAAAAGGGAGACTAGCACCAACCTTAAGTATAGCGCGTTGCGCCCTTTCAACCTCAATAAGGTGGGTTTTGGCGGCACCGCCCCATGTAGTGATGCAATACTCGATCAATGACTGGCATAGGGCAAAGTATATCATTTTAATGGTCCTACGGTCTGCAGTGTGTCTTAAGTTTTTAAATATATATATTAGTTTCCGCAACCGAAGTACAAGTGCATCAAAATGAGTCTTGAAGGAAAGGTGACAGTCAATAATGATACCCAGGTATTTCAAACTATCGGTCCTCTCGAGGGTGGGACACTTACACCCGGGGTCTATTGAGACACACGAGTGCACCGTAAGGTTAAGGGACGATGGAGGAAGAAGGTTTGATCTGTGTGCGAAGGTGACATATTTGGTTTTCGATACGTTTAGTGTCAATAGATTGTGTTGCAACCAATCGCTAACCATGTCCACGCCTAGTTGAGCAACATCAAAGACCTCTTGCCAGCAATCACCACTAAAAAACAGGGCTGTATCGTCTGCAAAAGTGACGATTTTTCCTTTTGAGAGAGAAAGCTGACAGAGGTCATTGATGTACACCAGGAAGAGCGTTGGTCCGATTATACTACCTTGTGGTACGCCGAAATTTACTGATAGTTCATCACTCAATCTATTGTTGATTTTGACTTTTTGTTTTCTCCCAGTAAGGTAATTCTCCAACAATTTAAGAGGAACCCCTCTTACACCAAGCCGATCCAACTTTAAAAGGAGGTGTGGGATGGAGACTGTGTCAAACGCCTTCGCAAGGTCGAGAAACACCGCTAAACATTTCTTTTTATCGTCCAAATTGACAACTATAGAATTCACAAGCTCGTGGACAGCATCATCGGTACTCCTGCCGGTTCTGAAGCCAAATTGTGAAGGAGAAAGGTGTTTATTTGTCTCGAGAAAATTGATCAGACGGTTATTAATGAGGCGCTCTAAGACCTTGGAAAGTGTTGGCAGTATAGAAATGGGTCGGTAGTTATTGACACAGTCTCTACCGCCAGCTTTATGGATAGGCTTTATAAGAGCTATTTTAAATACCTCTGGGAAAACACCTGTAGAAATTGCAAGGTTACAGATGTGAGTAATAGGGAAGACAAGGATTTTTACATATCTTTTGATTATTTTGCCACTGATAAAGTCAATACCCACTGCGCATTTATCCTTCAACCCACTGATAAGAGTGAAAATCTCTTGCTCATCAGCAGGAAGGATGACCATTGAATTAAGGGACCTATTCAACAAATGATCGTGAGAGTGAGTAAAAGAAGTTCGCTTTTCAGTTGAGATTTTATTCGCGAGATTAGCACCCACATTAGCAAAAAAACGGTTGACGTCGTTTATGTCTTTATCAGGGTTAACAGATGTCAGGAGGGACGATGAATGGTCTATTTTCTTGTCAGAACCGCTTATTCTTTTTATAACCTCCCATAACTGCTTTTTGTTGCCCTTAGCATTATCCACCTCCAATTTTTCGTAAGTCTTTTTTGCCTTTTTGAGTAAGGTGTTACAATAGTTTCGGTAGCGTTTGTAAGTAGTTTTAATAATCTCGTCAGTAGGATTCACTTTTAGTTTTTTATGCAAACTGTCCCGATTTCTCATACAACGTAACAACCCCGTCGTGATCCACGGTTTAGTAATCAATCTTCTCTTATTAGTTTTAACTATACTGGAATTGTCTTTGATTGCAGTAGACAAGTAAGTAATGAGTAGCTCCGTTGAGAAGTTTGCGTCCTGGGAGTCGAGGATAGGCTGGAAATTTATGCTAAGCATGTCTTTATCAAGATTTTTGTAGTTTACTGACGTATATGTTTCGTTTATGTAATGAGGACGCAGTTTGGTTTTACAGCTAATGGCTACGGTTTCGTGGTCAGTAATGGAGGTTTCAAAAACAAAACAAGAGACGTCCATATTGGTCTTCAACATCATGTGGTCTAAACATGTTAGACCATGCGTTGGCAGTGTGTGAGCTGGGAGCATACCATGGCTAGCCAATAAGTTAAGATAGTCGTAGGATCGTTTGTCGGTACTATATGGAACTATGTTAATATTTATATCACCACAGAGGACTATGTTTTTAAAAGATTTTAAGTTATTAAGAAGTAAGTTTAGTGAATCAATAAAGTTGGTGATGTTTGTTTGACTTGGTGGGCGATATAATCCAAGTATACAGGTATCTCGGTTTAATTTTAAGGCCAGACAGTTTGCATCAATAACTTCAGGTTCTTCGACAGTGACTTGAAGATGTTGTTTGTAGTAAATGACAACTCCTTCGTTTTGGGTTTTATTTAAAGTGGTTGCTACATGACTATAGTTGTCGAGGGAAGGAATGAACTTAGAGGATGCAAGCCAGCATTCCGAGAGTACAAGCACATCCCAGGGTAGCTTGGATCTATGGAGAAGTGTGATGAAATTTGGCATATTACAGTTTATGCTACGAATATTTTGTGATATTATGTTGATGGTATGCCTATTACCGAATATATATCTTTCTGCACTCTCTATGTCGCACTTGACAGTCTTAGCTACCCTTATTGAGTCCAGATCTAAGCCTATTTCGATATTTTGCATGTTAGTTTTAATAGGCTAACTTTAAAAGAAAAATTAGAGTCACGTGTAATACGTGACGGAACAGGAATGAAAATAAACTATATAAACTTATATCTGGAACATAAATAGCTTTAACTGTCATAATAGGGTAAAGTGCAAAAAGTACAGGGACTAGTTCGCAGTAGAACGTTTGGGTTTTTTTTATAAATCGCTCGAGAGTACTGAGTGTTGGAGGAAATTTGGAAGTGTGTGTGTAGTAACTGTAAGTAGTGTTAACAGGTGTAATTCTGCAAAACCTTAAAAACATAAATGAATTAAAAAATGTTACGTAAAACATTATGCCGCAACAGGAACTTAAGATTAATTTTAAAAATACATAAAAACATGCTACAAAAATTGAATAATAATAGGAACAATTAATATCTGAAATTAGTCACAACAACAGCTCCTGAAAATCAGTTTCTTCATCAATACGGACAGGTGTTGCATTCTCGTCCTTTTTTACATAAATCCTTCCATATGAAGTCCAAGCCGCAAGGAGCTTTTTATTCTTAACATTTAAGCGAGCAATATAGAAAAGATGCCTAGCTTTAGAAGTTAGGTACTCTGATAAGTATAGAGTGCAAGGTGGACCTGGCAGATTAATGAGCTGTGAGTTCAACTGTGCTTGCTTTGTCATACGCCTTTCTTTGTTAAATTGTTTGTACCTAGCCACCAATGACTCCTTCCTTATGGTACTGGTGAAGTCCACAATTAGCGATTCAGATCTGGAACGAAATATATCGCGAATCTCGGACTGGTCAATTCTCTGATCAAGACCTAGTGTCAAGCCAAGCTGCTGGATGGTATCAATCAATACTCCCTTACTTTCGTTTTCCTGTCTGGGTAGATTACGGATTTCTAAAGTTGATGAAAGCAAGTTCGATTCCAGACGATGCAAGCTGCGTTCCAAGGTCGACACCCGTTTTTTATACTCGTTATTTTCTTGCTCTAAATGATTGACTTTGACTAGTAGTTCGCCATGTTTGCCTGTTAAAGTTTCAACCAACTTCTGTATCTCCTGGTTTTGGTTCGTTATAGCAATTAGAGCATTGCTTATTGATTCAAATTTTGTATCTTGTTGAGCCCTGATTTCTTCGAGAAGGTACTTTATTTCAGACGGGCATCCTGGGCTACTCTCTAGGTCATCAAAAGGGCGTTTACAGCTACGCTTAGAAGCATTGACATAGTTATCAACGGGGTCAGAAGTTTTAGAAACCCTATTCAGCGCCGAGTCCGAGTTATAATGAGCTGGGTAAGTTGGAGAATTCAGTCGAATCAACCCGCCCGATCCAGGTGGAGAGCACTGATCTGCCATGGTATGTTGAAGTACGCGCGCACGTCCAGTAGTATGTAGTATGTAGCAGCGTATGAAGTATCACGATATTAATTCTACGCAGCACAATCATCCAGTGCCAAGTAAATCACGCAAAAAAAGTGCAGAAAGCACTCGGTAGCATACAAGAGTGAAGATCAGCCTTAGTTGGTCACTATCGACAGTTTCGAACAAATCTGCTTTCCGTCCACTATAAGATGACCTCCATCTATCCTTTTTTGATTGCGTATTTCTGTCTCAGTTGCGCCTTAACAATGAATGACACTCGTAGGTAAATATTCGACCTGTTCATTAATGTCTCCAAAAGATTAATGAGTGCGCGTATGGGGGTGGAGTCACAAGGTAGTAGCGAGTACGTGGGTGTTACTCACGCGCAGGGATGTTGGAAGTGTGTGTGTAGACGGACCACGCAGCGCCCACCACGAACTCTTGAATAGGTTTGCGCTCCTAGTACTTCACAGTATTATTTTTCGTTATTTTGTTAATTAATTATTAAAATAAAACAAAATACGTTAACTTAATAGACGTCTGAACTGCTCAGAGATCCGGAGGAGAGGGGATATTAAGGTTACACTAGTCGAAAATTCTTCCATACAAACGTAGTCTAGGGATTATTCCACTGTTTGACGATGTACGTTCAAAATAAAAAGTGATATGAATTTGTCTCATCATTATCTAGCCCTGTATGGAAGCAAAAAGGTAAAAAAAGAAAATCTTTGAAAGTTATGATCGTCGAAAGTTCCACATTTCGACAGTAATTTTAACACATTTTTGTGCGCAATTAAATACCATAAGAAGACGGAAAATTGCAAAACGGCCTCCATACAGGGATATATTAGTAGTTCAACAAAGCAAATAATTTTATTTTGAACAGATAGATTTAGTTGTTTTTTCATGATATCTAGACTGCCAAAGGTCTGTTTATAAAATTTCGCGCGCTCGGTTTCGTCCTAAATCATTATCCATTTCGCTACAAATTTGCAAAACTGTGTTTTCGTACGCGAACTAGCTTCCTACTGCTCATCACAGCATCTATCTCTTCCGCACGTGTGGCCGGTTGATATAAAATCGATTTAAACCCCGCGCACAAAATAGTTCGTGCTGTCGACTAGTGTACCCTTAAGGATTTTACACAAGGCTATCTTAATGAGCTCCTAAATAGAATATTGAACTACCGCCATTGTTGTAAATTTTAGATGAAAATAACTCGCTCGTGTTACACAAGCTAGGTTTTGGAACTGTGACCTGAATTTAAAGTTAGATGAACTAATTTTGTTTAGCACATTTTAAATTAGGTACTCATCATCTGCCTAGCCTTTTTCCCAACTATATTGGGGTCGGCTTCCAGTCTTACCGGATTCAGCTAAGTACCAGTGTTTTACTTGGAGCGACTGCCTATCTGACCTCCACAACCCAGTAACTGGGTAACACGGTACCCCTTGGCAAGACTGGTGTCAGATCTCAAGCTTCTCACTACCCGTAACGACTGTCAAAGATCTTCAAATGACAGCCGGGACCAACAGCTTAGCGTGCTTTCCGAGGCACGGAGAAAACTCGGTATGTTGAAATGGTCACCCATCCACGGACCGACCTCGTCAAGCGTTGCTTAACCTTGATGATCGACCCGTGCGGCTGTTATTATTTAGCCGCTTTCTAGCACTTAGAGTCTCTGAGCTAAGCTGCAGACGGATAGACCGAAACTGTAAGGGTTCCTTGTTTACTTCGGAACCCTAAAAAGCAAACTAAAAAGAAGTTAACAAGAAGAAAAACATTCTGTGCAGTCGGAGGTTACATGTTCGCAAGCTGGCTGACAAAAACCAGATGTATCCTCCGACTGCACAGCATGTTTTTCTTCTTGTTTACTTCTTTTTAGTTCACTTTTTAAGCAGTCGGGTTTTTATTTATAACTTTTTAGTTATATTTTTTTTTAGAATAAGTTACATTTAAACATATAAGTGTTATATTTCTGAAATCATCTCTTAAAATCCTTTATTTTGATACCCCACACGATGGGATTAGAAGAAAAAAAAATATAGGCCCCCACACTATGGCGCCCAAAATCCACCATTTCTAATTTTTCCAATTTGAATGTAGCCAGTGTCACCAGCAGGGTTAAAACAAATCGATTGACGTAAGAACCATCGAAATCGGCCAACGCTTTCGGCCTCTAGAACGCCACATAGGCACAAATATACATACATACATAGACTGATAAACACATTACCCTCCTTGAGCAGTCGGGTAAAAAGAGCCAATACTACCAGAAACTAAGCAACAGTAGGTTCAAAATCCTGTGACAGTATGTAACAGACGATGAAAATATTCATAATTATAAGTAGGTTGGGATCAGTTTATAGTTTAACCAGATGCAGATGTATACCAACCAGTACTTTAACATGGAATGACTGCATATCTGATCTCCACAACCCAGTAATTAGGTAAGATTTAACACGATACCCAAAGGCAATGCTATTAAGACAAGGCAGGTGTGGCAAGAAAAGGCGAATTACACTACTAATTTATCCCTGTATGTACACACGTTCTAAGGTTCCCTTAGTCGACGGCACGAACTATTTTGCGCGCGGAGTTAAAATGCATACCTACTATCTCATCCGACAACACGTGTGAAAGAGATAGATGCTGTGATGAGCAGTAAGAAGCTAGTTAGCGTACGAATTAGCACTTTTGCATGGATGATGATTTAGGACGAAAACGAGCGCGCGAAATTTTGTAAACAGACCTTTGGGAGTCTAGATATCATGAAAAAACCACTAAATGTATATTTTAAAAATAAAATTATTTGCATTGTTGAACTACTAATTTATACCTGTATGGAGGCCGTTTTTCAATTTGCCTTCTTATGGTATTTATTCCCGCCGTAATTTTAACGCATCTTTGCGTTAAAATTAGTCTTGAAATATGGAACTTTCGACGCTCATTACTTTCAAATATATTATATTTTTACTTTTTTGTTTCCAATTTCAATTATCTAGCCCTGTATGGGCTAGATAATTATGAGACAAATTGATATAATTTTTTATTTTGATCGTACATAGTCAAACAGTGGAGTAATCGCCAGACTGCGTTTGTATGGAAGAATGATCGACTAGTGTAACCTTAAAACCTATTCTTGAAGTAGTAACTCACATAAACCTAACTGCATTTCCACAATCTCCTTACTATGTAAAGTCGGTAGCTTAAAAACGGTCTAATGCAGACAGCCTTAAAGTTCCGTCGTTAGTATGTATTTTACATAATACATAATACAACAGGTGGCTAAGTTAACTCTAAGAGTGCAGAGAGGTTCAAAACAAGCTGGAACGTATTTGTTTTAAGTTAGAATATGTTTGAAAACCGTCTAGCGTGGAAAAATGGCGGGTCACGTTTAGTACACCTACACACAAGGGGCTCCTGAAATAGTGTAATTTTTATCAGTGATAAGGATTGTCTAAAAGCACTAAATTGATGGCATTGATAGGGGCCACCATGCTTTTAATTATTTTACTTAGAATAAGTTGAAAGTTAAGCTGTTTGTACATACACTTACAGAAAACTGCATGATGATGACTTGGATTCAACACGGCTTGGCTGACACACGTTCAATATTACATAATAGTACATAATGCTCATGTAATATATATGTACATATGAAATAGAAAACCGAATTAATCGAATGCACCCATGTCACGGAGCACAAAACCATGTATTTTCTTATATTCTTTAGCAGCATTTTGCAAAAGCGATGTCTGCAAAAAATACTTTAAGTCGTACTGCAAGTTTTAATGCCTTTACCATTCAAACATATCTTTGAAAATTACTATAATGAACTAGTATATAAGTCTAGAAACTTTGTGTTTTCAGCGTAAATGGCATTTATAAGTGATGAGTAAAGTAAGCAAAACTAAAATATTCGGTGTCGACTATAAACCTATTTGACTAACAAAATAATGCAGACATAGTGGCTGAAAACTGTATATATTTCAGTAATAACTTGACTTGAAACTAAAATAAGTTTTACTTATTGCAAAGACGTCAGTACATATTTACTTATTTTAATGGTATTGCAAAAGTAATATAGGTGCCTAAAGTAATATTGAAAAGCCAAGTCATCATCATGCAGTTTTCTGTAAGTTTTTGGTCAGGCGTTATTGGTGAAAACTTTCAATTATACTATTAGTTACATTAATTCATGTAAATAACATAAAATTCCTTCTCATCCCGTAGTACTAATTTCTATTACCGCTCCTCTGTTCATGCAGTATGACTGTGGAACTCACTTCCACCTAAAATCCGTGACTCCCAAAATGTATAATAGTTATTCAAGAAACAAGACAAAGATGTATGTATTTTATCTTCTATATATTTAGTTAAGGTATATGTGTTATTGATATATGATTAGTTAATATATCTATATAGTTGTTTTGTTACTTAAAAAAGACAATTTTAAGTTTCCTGTAGAATAAATTTTTATTCCTTATAAATTTTAATTGTAACGTTCAAAAGTGCCGCTTGGTGGCCTACTTGAAATAAAATATCTTTGTCTTTGTCATTGTCCTTATTTCCTTCTACACACTGTGTCTTCGTATATCATACTTTCCTGTCGCAGATCTGCTGAAGAAAATATATTGAAATAAGCAGTACCTTTGTGCTCTTCTATCTGTATTATTTATTTTTCTGTTAAGTGTTTAGTGTGTTCATCCATCTTCCTGCCATCATCCCATGTTACTTGGGGTTGGCGCAACACGTTTTCTTCTTCCATACCGTCCTGTCACGCTTTCACTAACTCCCTTTTCTTTCATCACTCCTCACACAATCATCCATCTTTTCTTTGGCCTTTCTCTCCCTCTCCATCCACCCACATTTATATTAATAAAAAAATAATAAACGAATAATAAAATAGGGTCTAAACTCAGTTTTCTGGGATGTCTATGGTCTAGTCTTTTTCAACTAAGTTTAAATCGGCTTTCAGTCTAAGCCTATCTAATCTCCACAATAAACTGGCTAACAAGACACTCCTTGGCAAAACTTGAGCTGTCCACAAAATATCTCTAACTAGCGACCCGCCCTTGCTTCCCACGGGACAAATTATATACACAAGCCTGCCTCGTTTATTGCTCATTCTAGTAGTGAAAACAATATTAACCTCTTCCTTATCCAATGAGTCATATTTGACTCACGTGATTGTTTAACTATTGTGTCTGCTATGTGGACAGTGAACCTGTTAAAAGCCGTTGCGTGGCTTAGGAAAAAATATGCAGAAAACCAGATAGAGGCAGACAGTAACTTGGTCTTATGCTATTTAGAGAACTTCTCACATTCCTCTTCTTCATTATTTATGAATCCTATAACTGGCTTGTATCATCGCCATCATTCATTTTCCAAGTCGTTGCTAACTCCATACAGACAGCTATAAGACTTCCAAACTTCGGTGAAATGTTCGCGTTCAATTTTAATTAAGGAGTGAAGGTGTTTTCTTAAATGTTATGAGTTTTGAAATGTTATTAGAGGTGTTGAAGGAAAGTAAAGGTATTTTAGAGCCTTATAACTTGGTTATTTATGGAGTATTTGGGCCTGAACAAAACGATGTTATGTCTACGGAAAGGCTGCATGGCTTGAGATAAACAGGGACCCCTGTAAATGAGGCAATAGTTATTTATGCTACAAGTGCGGAAAGTAGATGATTTCCGATGAGTGGTATTTTTATTCACGAGCGAGCGAAGCGAGTGAGTGGGTAAATCGACACGAGTCGGAAATCATCTTACGCACGTGTATCATACAACATTGTACTATGCATTGTGCGAGGAAATAAAAAATATATCTGAACCAAACAAGAAATTAATAAAATGGCGCTTATTGAAGGGCGCTCAGCATATCCACATATAAACTATGTTCATAGTTCCTCGGGCATATCTACTGCGCATGTGCAAATAGCTGTCACGTCGTAACGCAAAAAGGCACGAGCAAAATATTCATTCTGCCAAACATATGAATATTTAAAATTAATTTATTGATCAAAATCTAAATCAAGAGTAAACACGCCTTAAATGAAGTATTAGTTTTGTTTTACGTTTTGTATGAATGATAATCTGTACTTTACACATTTTTAAAACTTTTCTCAAATAATAAAAACTCTATGCGGCGGGCTGAGGTTGGAGTTAAATATTTAAAAAGTACAGGAAAGTAAAAAGCACTAGTAAAAAAGTGACACTTTCCGCACAGTTTGGCTGCTCGGAAAACGCTCTTTTCGAGGACATGCATTGTAAAGTTATTTTATTAAACCTGTTAGCTAGAAAACTGTGTAAATAAAACAGTCCCTGTAAGTGAAAAAGAAATCCTAAGTGCTTTGAGTTCCCAGTTTATCCCAGGTTACAATGTAAACACTTAAATGTACACCAAAAACACAGCTCTTGAAGAATATTGCGTATTTAATGTCTTATCGCTAGTAGCAATAACTACCGACACGTTTGATTATTTGACGACACGGTTGGCGTAGTGGTTGAGCGATCGGCTGCTGCGCTGCGTGTCGCGGGTTCGATTCCCGCACGGAACAACTATTTGTATTGCCTACAGATAATTGTGCCGAATCTGGGTGTTTGTGTATGTGAGTTTAAATGTTTGTAAAAGGACCCACGATACAGGAAGAAATTCCTAGTGGGGCAACGTTAAAAAAAATAAAAAAATTACCTTGGCTGAGAACACTTCAAATTAATGGATCCGTACGGACTTTTTATGACCTTTATGGTAAGGCAAAAGGTTATTTTTGTATTTACCTAATAGAATAGAATAGAATACTCTTTATTATGTACACCATATAAGTTACAGAATGTATAGACGAAGAAAACATTACACTGGGTGACACAATGGGCGGCCTTATCGCTAAAAGCGATCTTTTCAAGACAACCTTTGGATGGATTTAAAAAAATTAAAGGAATGACAGTACTGTAGGTAGTCTGTTGTACCTTATGTCCGTACATAAGGTACAACAGACTATCTACAGTACTGTCATTCCTTTAATTTTTAAGACTCCGTAGTCTTTTGCTCCCTATCAAAAGAAGCAATAAATTGATTCCTATTGGGATACTGGCCTCTTCTCTATGTGAGGGCGAGAGTGGGTGGGCAACTGACATCCACCATGCGGATTCAGTGCGGTTTAATAAATTTCACATGTTTAGAATTTATACTTCTAGATCATGCTGGTTCGCTCACGGTGTTTTCCTTCACTGTTTAGAGAGCAGTGGTGATGCAATTAATTACACAATGTAAAGTGTCTGCTTGGGTACGAAACCACGACAGACTGCTAGTAATTCAGGGCAGAAACAACTCTTCCGAAGTTTATAGGAAATTAAAATATTAAGGTTACACTAGTCGAAAATTCTTCCATACAAACGTAGTCTAGGGATTATTCCACTGTTTGACGATGTACGTTCAAAATAAAAAGTGATATGAATTTGTATCATCATTATCTAGCCCTGTATGGAAGCAAAAAAGTAAAAAAAGAAAATCTTTGAAAGTTATGGTCGTCGAAAGTTCCACATTTCGACAGTAATTTTAACACATTTTTGTGCGCAATTAAATACCATAAGAAGACGGAAAATTGCAAAACGGCCTCCATACAGGGATATATTAGTAGTTCAACAAAGCAAATAATTTTATTTTGAACAGATAGATTTAGTTGTTTTTTCATGATATCTAGACTGCCAAAGGTCTGTTTATAAAATTTCGCGCGCTCGGTTTCGTCCTAAATCATTATCCATTTCGCTACAAATTTGCAAAAGTGTGTTTTCGTACGCGAACTAGCTTCCTACTGCTCATCACAGCATCTATCTCTTCCGCACGTGTGTCCGGTTGATATAAAATCGATTTAAACCCCGCGCACAAAATAGTTCCTGCTGTCGACTAGTGTACCCTTAAGGATTTTACACAAGGCTATCTTTATGAGCTCCTAAATAGAATTTTGAACTACCGCCATTGTTGTAAATTTTAGATGAAAATAACTCGCTCGTGTTACACAAGCCAGGTTTTGGAACTGTGACCTGAATTTAAAGTTAGATGAACTAATTTTGTTTAGCACATTTTAAATTAGGTACTCATCATCTGCCTAGCCTTTTTCCCAACTATATTGGGGTCGGCTTCCAGTCTTACCGGATTCAGCTAAGTACCTACCAGTGTTTTACTTGGAGCGACTGCCTATCTGACCTCCACAACCCAGTAACTGGGTAACACGGTACCCCTTGGCAAGACTGGTGTCAGATCTCAAGCTTCTCACTACCCGTAACGACTGTCAAAGATCTTCAAATGACTGAATGAATTTTGTGCAGTCGGTGAACTTACAGAATAAGGACACGGTCAGTGTTGTGTG
Organism: Orthosia incerta; assembly: GCA_948252205.1. Classification (NCBI taxonomy): domain Eukaryota; kingdom Metazoa; phylum Arthropoda; class Insecta; order Lepidoptera; family Noctuidae; genus Orthosia; species Orthosia incerta. The sequence continues at coordinate 24,815,122 of OX411756.1, read as the reverse complement.
TAGAAGAAGAATTTTCTGCCCCAACGGAGCCAGTACACCGAGACACCAGTCTACCCAGGAGCACAGTCGTTACAACATGGCCGATACGTAGGGTGAAATAGGTAAATAAATAATCGAAATCATGGCGTTAAATTCCCGTGATATATTGTTTTTCAATTATGAAACGCGGAAGTTTAAAAAAAGTTACCTTTCAAACAAAAAACAACTAAATCAAATTCAGTTCATCCGTTTAGGAGCCAGGATGCGACGTAAAGATACTCAAATACACAAACAAACACACAGATACACATGTCAAACTTCTAAAAAAGAAGGGATTTTTTCGTCGGGGGTTAAAAAAACTATAAAAGGTCACACGGTACATCAAAACATATATCATCATCATGCTATTTTTTTATCGTTTTTGTCCATCCCAAGTCGAAGAATTGATTTAACGGATTTAGCCATACTGCTCAGTACTAACTCAGACTCGGTATGTCGCAGTCTACTGCGGGAAATTATAAAGTACTTACCACATTTTTTATCCAATGTTTTCTAGCGAGCCGTATCATCATCATCATTTCAGCCAAAAGACGTCCAGCGCTGGACGTAGGCCGCCTCCAAGCGTCGCCACACTGATCGATCCTGTGCGACTCGCATCCACCGGACGCGTTTACCAGGACATCGCTCCACCTAGTGGAAGGCCTTCCAACACAATGTCTGCCGGTTCTCAGTCGCCACTCCAGAATTAACGGCTCCAACGGCCATCCGTTCTGCAAGCAATGTGCTCTGCCCACTGCTACTTAAGGTTGGTAATTCTTCGGGATATGTCGGTAAGTTTGGTTCTCTTGCTGATGTCTTCGTTTCTGATTCGATCACGCAAGGACACTCCAAGCATGGCTCTCTCCATTGCCCTTTGGGTGACTTTAAGCCTTCTTATGAGGCCCATTGTGAGCGACCACGTTTCGGTTCCATAAACCATCACTGGCACACACTGGTCAAAGACTTTCGTCTTGAGACACTGGTAAGTTGGACAAAAAGATACCGTGAAACTTCCCAAACGATGCCCAGCCGAGTCGGATTTGACGGTTGACCTCTTTCTCGAAGTTGGGCCTACCTAACTGGACCGTTTGTCCCAGGTAGACATAATCGTCCACAACTCCGACTCCAACTTCAAGACGTACGGCGATGCGCCATCGGTACATGGTGGACATCCCACCCATACGCACTAAACGTTTTGGAAATACTTTCATTATGCGTACAGCTAAGGAGTGGAATTCCCTGCCGGAGTCTGTGTTTCCAGATAGCTACAACCTCGGGGTCTTTAAGTCAAGAGTGAATAGGTTACTTCTAGGCAAGCGTGTTACACCGTCGACCACATCATCGCTTACCATCAGGTGAGATAGTGGTCAAGCGCGAGCCTATCTAAAAAAAAAAAAAAAAAAAAAAAAAAAAAAAAAAAAAAAAAAAAAAAAAAAAACTTCGAGTGTAGAGTCTTCGACCGTGATAGGAGGGCGCTGCCGTATCTATCCATGATACTTGATCACATCTGACAATTTAGCACCAAAATACCGTTGTGATTGGTCACATGGTCACAAGTGGTACTATAGGGCGTTGGGCCTTGGATTCGATCCCTAGAACTGGCAGATAGTTTTCGGTTTTTCCATTAGGAATTATTATTTCTCAGTAGGAACCCGCAGTTTGGAACTTGAAGATACAACACCCCCGTGCCTTGGAAAGTACGCTAAGCCGTTGACTCTCGCTTGACCTCTTTCCATGAAAACTCTTACCCATCTTATATTAGAAGCACCATCCTTATTCACCGTTTACGGCTGTTACAATAACAAAATCTTAATAATAGCTGCTCCCTTCAATTTGCGTCTTAAAAAAGATGAAACGATTTCGGTGTGCGTTTCAAACTAGTCTTTGAAGCGTAAAACAAAAAAAAGAAGATCTACATTTCAAAGATGTTATATTATTCTCATTAGGGTGCCGAAATTGGCAATTTAGTATGTTATAACATATAAGCGAGGCATTTCCACTAAATTTTAATTTTCATCTTTTCGTTTTTGTAGAAAGATACTTAAGGGCCTTCCACCGCTTTAGTGCCGTAAAACGGTTACTTTCTAAAGCATACTCCTTAGGCTAGGCTAAAAGGTTTGAAAAACAAAATATTTATGTTTGATTCATGTACATTAATATTGAAACAAGGTTTTTTCGTGTAACTAATAGTTTTGCTTTAAAAATAATTAACAATACGATATTTTTTCGCAATTTTTGGATACCCCTCCAAAATTATTTGGATCCTTAAAAAATATTTTTACACAGTATAATTGATGGCGTATAAATCGCCTTAAAGGCATATATTCCCCAATGTTAACGCAGCACTGGCCGTGCACCCGCTCTGAACCAAAATATCAATATTGAACATTCTTTTGGACAGTTTTGTTTGCAAAATATTCTTTGATTTACATATTTTCAGTTATGAAGAAATGCTAGCCATAATTTTTTCTGTGTGAAAATTTTTAAACATCCAATTCTTTCTGGAGAAGTTTATAAAAGTGGCGAAATAATATTGGGGTGTTACGCGAAAAAACCATGTTTCACAAATAATGTACATGAATCAATTAAATATATTATTTTGAATATATTAAATATATATTTTTTTCAAACCTTACAACCTAGCCTTTACTAAGGATGTAGATAGCCTTTACTAAAGATAGTATGCTTTAGAAAGTAACCCTTTTAGGTACTAAAGCGGTGGAAGGCCCTAAGAGGGATTTGATTGTAGGTGAAAACGCTTACCGAGGTCAGTTCGTGGATGGGTGACAATCCATGTGTGACTTCACCCTGCTTCGGAAATCACATTAAGTCTTCGATCCTGGCTTTCATTTTTACATCTTTGACAGCCGTGACCACAGGGACAAAGGCAGGGGGGGTAAAGGCAATGGGTACCTATCGCATTACCCAGTTAATGATTGATTCGTAGCTGCATCTGGTCAGACAGCATGGGAACGACAGTTTGATTTTGTATGGAAATTACATGTAGAAATGTTGTAAAATCCACTTCATGTACCGTCTTTTTTTTAGGAACCTCCCCTGCGGCCCCACCGCGTCCTCCATCAGACGGTGGCACCTTTCAGGCCGCGGAAGGTAGAGAGAGCTGCACACCGCAATACCGGCACGCCTCTCCCGCCACGTCCTCAAACCCACAGCCGCGATATCGTATGGGACCTGGGACGCTCCATACGACATCGCGGCCCGCCTGTTGCGATGTCGCCACTGTTACCAAGCGGCACTACAACCTACATGTAGGCCGCTACATCGTCGGCTTAATCGGCAAAAACCCTGACGAGCGACCCGTCCTCGGGGTCCTCTTCGCTTCACCGTGGGTGACCAAGCCCCGTGACTTACAGTAGCCGTCTACTGAGACCCCCGCCTCGACAATGCGGGAACCCACCGGAGGAGCTCTTAATGTACTTGGTATTCAAATAGGTACCTACGATTGAACTATTGTATAAAGACACAAAAGGCTCTAAATCTACCACTATTTCATAGCATGGTATTATTCTTAAGGAAGGTTTACACGAAGCCAGTGCACTGGCGCTAGTCCAACAAACTTGCCCGTTTTCTTTACACACAGCCAGACATTCCAGCATTTTTTGTGGACGATAGGAAGATGAAGTGGGTTGACGATGTCATTATCTATACTCTGATTTTTTATTTCGTAGACTCAACTGACATTTGGGGGATTGTCACTTTATCGTTACTTAAAAATAGTGTCGTATCCTGACTATCCTGGGTTATCGCAAGTTGATCAAAAATCAAAGTAGATCGAAAATGGAACTATTCTACGGCAAAAAAAAAACATTTGTTTAGAAACTAGTGGCCCTCATTTATGTCAGACCTCATTTTATCGATCGCATTTATTTTATTGTTTTTAAGGTTCCGTACCCAAAGGGTAAAAACGGGACCCTATTACTGAGACTTCACGATCCGTCTGTCTGTCTGTCTGTCCGTCTGTCACCAGGCTGTATCTCATGAACTGTGATAGCTAGACAGTTGAAATTTTCACAGATGATGTATTTCTATTGCCGCTATAACAACAAATAGGTACTAAAAACAGAAACAACAAACGTGATTTTTTTGCCGTTTTTTGCGATAATGGTGCGGAACCCTTCGTGCGCGAGGTCGACATGCACTTGGCCAGTTTTTCATATTTACCACAATAAAAGTTTATGTACTATGTATATGAATACTTTTATATTTAAAAATATTACTTATGTATGTTCATAAAACATTAATTTACACCATTTAGTAAAATTCAATTGAGGAGTCATGTCACATCGATTCGATTAATCATTTATGATTGAGCCTTGCCTTTTTCTAAGAAATAAAAAATCACAGTATAAAAAAATTAGGGATTCTAATCATACTGCGCAGATGAGGCTAGAGTTTTTTTTCCGGGCAAAGGAGAATGACCAAAATCAGTATCGCTTTATAATATTAATAGTGTTTAATTAGTTTTTATTCGATTTTATTTTAATGGCGTACTTTAGTGAAAACAGTGTTGCCATTTTATGAACCTCCCCATAATTGGTGTTACTAATAGTGTAAGGGCAGACGCCGAGTTTTAAAAATCATTTCAATTATGACATTTCCCGCTTCATTAATATTTTCATTTATATATAACATAATTAAAATGATATTACTTTACTAATTAAAAATCATTCTCTAACTAACAAATCACTTATGGTCAGGGTGATTTAGATTAAATGTTGGTAACACTACCACAGGCGATGTAAATGAAAGGTGATCTGTCAACTGTCATTGTCAAATGTCAAGTCAAACTAGGTGCCAAACAAAGATTCGTGTCAGCGCGGCAGCGAATTTTTGTTTTTGCGTTGATATTTGTTGAGTTTGTTGTGCTAATTACTAACTTATCATTGCGTTGAGTTCGTGTTCAGTAGTTTTCGGATTCCTGCACACTCAAGAAATATTTTTAAAGACTATTGTACTGTTTCTGTGCTGGTGGTGTGGATTGTGTAGAACGAACAGAAAATCAAAGAAAAAACAAAAACCCCACAAAATAAATGGACAGTTTTTATTTCCTTTGAAAGTATGACCTCTCCCTTCTTTTTTATCCAATTTACGCTATCATACAATTTTTTTTATGAGCAACGGCGGTCCATAGAAGGATGGGCAATCTCCTTTCTGCTTATACCTATAATTCCACACGACTCAATCTAAATTCAAACTCTCTCAATTAAATTGGCAGTTACAGCTTGTTATTAACTGACATTTATGATTGGAACCACGTTCCACTCCACCACAGATAATATAATACTAGCATATCCACTTCTTACTGAGTCACATCGGAATGATACACGTTCTAACTGAGTCGAGTAGAGTGGAAACTTAGGTGTTACTTTACGTGGGAGCGTTTAAGTCAAGAGCCACATTATCGCTAACCATCAGATGAAATAGTGATCAAACGAGCCTATCAGTAATAAAAAAGGGTGTGAGAAAACAGTAACTGCCCGTCCAGCTGGTGGCCATCACTGGCTTCATGTAAACATGCCTTTACAATTGACATCACGTACATGCTCGACGTAAGTGGAGACTTCGCCGACGACGCCGCAAGATTCCGCAGGAAGCGCCTGATTTGACAAAGTGACGCAAGTCGCGTTTGTGCGGTTGCAGCGTTGTAAGTCATAGGAGAATTTGTGGGGTAAAGTCATATAGGATTCATTCCAGATTTTATTGTACTATTAAAATTCTCCGTATATTTAGAAGAGATCGAATGAAGCTCACATAGGTACCTTTTAAATTAATGAATACCTAATCAAAACCCAAAGCTTACCTTTATAAGGGGCGTTCTTTCTACGATTTTCAACAATAGATTTTATTTATTCTAATGAACTTTGCAGATGTGTGGGATTTTTATTTATTTAAACTTTATGATATGTTATATATAGCCTGCCTACCCTGTCTACCCTGCGTACCCTGCCTACCCTACCTACCCAACCCTATCTACCTACCTAATAATTTATAAAATAAAATAATAATAATAATCTATCATCAATAGTTTTCTCAGCGCACGCCAAAGAATGAATTTTATAGGCAACATTAGCAAAATGTTGCCTATAAAATTCATTTTATTGATCTCTAATTTTTGAGTTACATTATTGATCTATTTTTTTTTTAAATATATTATAGCCTGTGACACTCAGTAATAATGTAGCTTTCTACTGGTGAAAGAATTTTTTCAATCGTTTTAGTAGATCCAGAGATTACCCCTTACAACGTCACAAACTCACAAACTTTACCTCTTTATAATATTATTAGTATAGATGAAAAACAGAAGCGCTCGATCTGGCAACGCTTGGTCAGGCCTACGTGTAGCTGTGGACGTATTTCAGCTGTGATAATGAAGTGGAACTTATCAAAACTTCACTGCAGAACTTGGCAGTTAGCTATAGGTAGGTAAAGGTATCCATACCGCATGAAGATAAATCCAAATCCATCCTATCCTTCGAAGATAGAAATAAAATAACCTCGAGCCACTCAGAAGCCAGCGCCTCACCAAGCGCGCAACGTTGTCAAAGCAGTCGCTCGAACTCGATACGTGCGGACATGTTACACGACTGATCGGTTGCTTTCCGTTACGTCACTTTGCACAACGTTGTGCACTATCTTCAGACTTTTAGCTGACCACTTTCTAGTGGTCGGCAAATAGTCAGAAGATTTGTTAGTAAACAAATACTTACTTCCCACTTCGTCACTTTGCACAAACTAAGCACCACCAGCTACCCTGTCCTCTGTGCTCCAAAACATGCAGCCTAACTGATCTTTGCAATGCCACCGATGATGCCGTGGAAGTGACAATGTTTTGAGCCGTAAAATACCAAAGATACCAAAAATATCAAAGCCAAAAACTTTAGTAATGAAATCGAAAAAAAAAAGAATAACCCGAAAAATCTCGAGGCCGTCACGATTGCCCAATGTTCTTGCCCGAATCACGTCTCACCGAATGATCTTTCGTTCAAATGACGATCGTTTGATGATCGGTCGCCCGAAGAACGATCGACTAATTTATCGATATCCCGAAGAACGATGCCCGAATAATCGATTGCCGTAAGAACGTTTGACCGAATGATCGTTTGCACAAAAAACTGCTGAAATTACTTTTGTTTAAGTATTGTTACATTGTAGCAAATCGGGCAAGTGTCGAAACGGGAAGCAGCCGACTGATCGTACGTGTCGAAGGCAACTCCTTTACTTTGAGGACGATTTGCCGAACAAGTTCTTAAAGGTCGTAATATTGGTATAAAATTGTCTTCATTCCTCAGTTGGTGTTAGATAGGGGTCTTCATTTCTTTCAATAGCCTATGAGAAGACTACTAAAGTAGTCTTCTCATAGGCTATTGAAAGACGACGACTAACGCCAGCGACCTTAAGGGAACAAAACGCGCACTCGTTTCACACCCGCGCGACCCAAAATTCTGCAGTTTTTTGTACTTTCCTTATTATTCCATGACTTTAAAAAAAAAGGCTCAGATCAAAATGTAGATAAGTAAATTGTCTTTGAGATGGTGTCGATTTCATTAAAATACGCCCAGCGGTTTTGGTGTGATTGTCGAGTTTTTGTCCGTTTTAGACATAACTTTACAAATTAATTACACTATGTTATACGAAGAAAACTAAAAATTTGCTTAGATCAAATTATTAAGAAAATAGTCTCATATAACATATACTTTTTTCAAAAAATTACGACTAGCCATTTAGACGTGATTCTCATTTTAAAATCAGCTACTCAAGGGAATCGGCGCCTTAAGACAGCACCTTAAATTACCTACCTGGTCATTTCTGAAGTTAGTCGACTACCCTATACCAGGGATCATCATCAGCCTTTCAATGTGCCCACTGCTGGGACACTGACCTTTTCTCTTTGAGAGAGGGAAAGGGCCGAAACGCACCACGCCGGTCCATTGCGGTTTAGTGGGTGTCACACCTACGACACGTAAGTCGGGGCCGTTACCACTGGGCCACCACCACTCCACCCAGGGATGGCGAACTTTTATTGGTGACCGTGACATTAAAAAAAAAAAAGAACATTGCGGCCATGGCGTGCCATCAAAGATTCTATACTATCTAAGTGATTAAATAATAAAAGAATACGTGATTTCTGTTGCTGCAGTTGCGATATATCTGCTAAATATTTTAAAGACGATAGCCCAGTGCCCAAATTATACTGTCGCGTGCCACCACCGGCATGCGTGTCATTGGTTTGCCATCACTGCTCTATACTACCCTACCTCAACATGAGATCGTGAGTTCGATAACCGAGTCGGGGATTGTGTCTTCTATGATGATCTAAAATTTAAAGCCTGGGGCAAATGCAGCCCCGAGACTGCATTTGCCCCAGGATGATTGCAATAGGCATGCCTGAAATATGGGTGTAGCATATTATGCTGACTCTGTGCATAAAAACATAATGTCGTATTATGCGAGTGTGTCAGCACTAACTTGAAATCATTCTTAGAGGTTTTCGAGCACACTTCTTACAATTAAATGCACCCACGATACAGGAAGAAATTCCTAGTGTGGGGCAACGTTTTAAAAAAAAAAAAAAATAACCTCCTTGCTCTAATTTTTCACCAATCAATAATCAACAAATAAATAATAAATCTGTAGAAAAGTCGTTTTTTGTAAAAAGGAAAAATAAAAAAAAAAATGGCCAGGATTTATAGGATAACCAACAGATACCATTTCATTTTTGGATGTTTTTTTCCGTTTAGTTGTGCTCGAGCTCGCATCACGTAAAATGTACTAAACCAATGTAGATAACTTTTTAACATAAAAATTGTTCGTAACTTGAAGTATTACTTAGTTTTAGATTCATAGCAATCGGTTCACTCTATCAAAAGTTAGATGAATGTAAGTGTTCAAGAAGTAAAATTATCACAACACACTCAATTCAGATACTCGGACAGTTGAACTCCATATTCGATAAATGGCGTTGTGAATTTGACGTCATTTTCTGAATGGCGGTGTTAAGATTCGCCGCGGAAGAAAGACCCTATAAAAAATTGGTAGGTAGGTAGGGTAGGTAGCAAGGTAAGTAATGTAGGTAGGTAGGTAAGTAGGTTAGGTAAGTAGGGTAGGTTAGGCAGTTGACGGGAGCGAAGCCGCGGGCACAGCCAGCTGAAAAGCTGAAAATAAAACTCTTAAAAAACGAATTAATGTCAGAAAACGTTCACGAGTTGGCCAAGAATATTCACGCTACCCACTCTAAGGGGTAAACTCATTATTATTCATAAGTTTCACTGTCGAGAGTTAACGCTGGCCCAGCGATTATTCAGCAGCCAATTATGAAAACTGTAATTGATAAAATATCATTTTCACTTATTTTAGACGCATTTAAAGCGATAAAAGAAAATATATATTTATTTATTCACTGTTCTATTCTATATTTTAAAGGTATGACAGTGTATATTTATTACCTAATAGAAATTAAAAAAGATTAAGTTAATTTGTAATCACTTACCTGCAACCACTTACCTGTAATCACTTATCCTTACTCCGACTACAGCTATGTAAATGAAATAAAGACATTTTTTTTTTTTTTGTTTTTTTTTTTATTATCTATAGGCTTGCGCTTGACCACTATCTCACTTGTGGTCGATTAGTGGTTGGGAAAACTTGTGGTTGCGGTATAACATACTTAAAAGTCTATTATTCTACATAATGATAATCTAATTTGAGTAAGTAATAGTAGATTATGCACCAAGGGGATGTTCTTCTTATTTTCGAGTCGATGGGAAACTCTTCATACATTTTGGGCTCAGTAGGTGGCCACCCCGATTGCGGCGTCAGTGGCGAGCATAAGGTCTTCCAAAGTGCAGGAGTATGGACACTTGGGACACTCCAGCATGTGTGCCATATCTTGCAAAGGCACTTGGGACACTCCAGCATGTGATCCATATCTTGCAAAGGGGGCACCGCACTCACACTGGGTATCAGACGGGTCTATAAAACCCCATTTTGCTAAATTGTGTTTGCAGCGGCCTACTTGGATGCGCAAAAGATTGAGTGCTTTCCATATAGACCACTGCAGTTCACGTCCAGGTGGCAGGTGTTACTGGGGTTTCAAGAAATTGGGTGGTGTTAGGTGAGCTTGTCTCCACAACCTGCTTCTCACTAGAGGCGGTGGGTCTTGGTTAGCCCGTGTGCATCGAAGAAAACTCTTCCGACTCTTAAGTCTACCCGGGGTTGTAGTGTGATCGTAGAGTGAGTGTCGGGCATCGGATTCCTGATACTTTTTCTCAAGCGCGCATGCGACATTCCTTCGTACTATTGGAGGTGCAATACCAGTCAACGGGTATAGTTTGTTGAGCAGAGTCGGTTTGAGGCACCCCGATATTATACGGCACGTCTCGTTTAGGGCGATGTCAACTTGCTTAGCATGTGCGGATCGGTGCCACACAGGACACGCGAATTCGCCAAGGGGTTAAAGCAGTGTCTTACGTCTCGAGCGGCATATTGAACCCTAAGTGTAACGAGGGACCGAGTCCTGAGTGAAGCGATGGGTTCAAGCGGCCTAAGACGAAGGCAGGCTTTATCTCGGAGGAGCATACTCTACTTTTAACACCTTTTGCAAGACAATAAAAAGCTATTTTATGTATTGATTTGAATACTGTGTTTGATGCTTATTGTAGATCTGAGCATTGAATTAATGCACCATAGGCTGTTTGACTTTAGAGTTTCTGCTAAATGTTGGCAGTCTTGACTCCTACTTTTATTGTCCTCCATTGAAAAAAATCGTAGTAGATTTATAAATAATTTCTAAAGCGCCTGTTTTGATAAACTCTGAAGTAGAATCACTTCAGCTAAACATTATTTGTCAACACGAATCTTGGTCTTCTTCGTCAGTTCCACTTCACCAAATAATACTTTCTGAGTGCAAATGCTTGCCATGTTCATGAAAATACCAAAATTGCTATATGTAACTATAATGTTTGAGGAGTTCCCTTGATGTCCATAGGATTCCATCATCAGATTCTGACTTGGTGACAACATGACAACGGGACCACCTCAAGAGTATACACTTACAAATAAATAATAAATTTTGCAAATTCGTCTATTTATGACGGAGCTATGCCCGAACATACATAAAAAACCGGCCAAGTGCGAGTCGGACTCGCGCATGAAGGGTTCCGTACCACTATCGCAAAAAACAGCAAAAAAATCACGTTTATTGTATGGGAGCCCCCCTTAATTCACTTTATTTTAATTTAATCATTACTATTTTTTGTATTCTGTGAATATTTCAAGCGTTTCCGTTATTAATATCGAGCAAAAAACAGCAAAAAAAACACGTTTGTTGTATGGGAGCCCCCCTCAATTTATTTCATTTTAATTTAATAATTATTAGTTTTTTAAGTGAATATACAACTAAATATTCCGTGAATATTTCAAGCGTCTACCTGTTGCCGTTATTAATATCGAGCATACATCATCTCTGAAAATTTCAACTGTCTAGCTATCACGGTTCACGAGAAACAGCCTGGTGACAGACGGACAGACAGACAGACAGACAGACGGATCGCGGAGTCTTAGTAATAGGGTCCCGTTTTTACCCTTTGGGTACGGAACCCTAAAAAATATAAACATCCGAACTGATGATCTCCTCTATTTTGGGAAGTTAGTTTAAACCATAGATTTAGTTTTTTTTTTTGCTACGGTTAAAACTAGGCTAGCATATTATGTACTTAGCTTAAAAAGAGTAAATATTAAGTATTAATAGTATTTATTTACATACGAAAACGATGAATATGTCATACCAATCCATTCATCCACCATCACAAAATGGACATAATATAGCTTCATGATTATTTTTAGAATTTAATTTGACTGGAATTTTTCAGAACTCCTCTGATTTTACAGGATTTTACACTGGAATATTCTCTTTAAAATATGCTAACAATGTGAGGGGTTTGAAACGCGGACGTAAGTGGAAATGCCGAGAGGGAACGCCCTGGAAGAACATACTAGCTGTGCCCGCGGCTCCGTTCAAATGTAAGCTAGAATGAGTTTTTGAAATGAGTTTGTAAAACCAGCACAATGAAAAGGAACAATACTAAAGTTTTAGCAAAAGAGGAAGAAATATCCTTGCTTTTGGAGAAAATATATTTTCGCAACCGCCAAAGAGTTTTGAAAACGAAACTCTATTCTAAATTCAGAATGACAATAGGTATTTTCTGTACTGGTTTAAAAATAAAAAACCGACTACGGCGAAGCCAAAGGAAGGGTTATACTTTAAGCAGTCTATGTATGTATGTTTGTATTTACGTATGTTCCTCCGTAGTCCCTAAACTATTCATCCGATTGTGATGAATAAGGTATCAATCAATTCGTTATGCCGTTACGGTTTTTATTAATGGTAGGCGTGTTTGATCACTATCTCACCTGATGGTAAGCAATGATGTGGTCGACATGGGGCATGCTTGCCTTGAAGTAACTAAACTTACTTAATTAATTTAGTTTTTTTCATTTGCTTTGTTTACGTTCATACATCTGCGGCTCTAAATAAAATGTCAATCTATCAATGATAGCTACCTCGGCATACTAAAATGTAAGGGGTTGATTTTGTGACATTTCGATAGCAATCCTACCACTGACCTCTATCATACAGTACTTGTATATAGAGGTCAGTGAATCCCACACATTTTTGACATTTTAATCTTTATCACGACGCTTTCTTTGGTAAAATGTCACTATTATAAAGCCTCTGGTCGTACACACACTCGGTAGTACTTAGTCTCGAGTACTAACTACCTAACGTTTTTGAAGAACATCACTTACGGGATAATTTGGAATAGATCCTAAAGTACTTTTTTATTTTTAGGGTAAAAACGGGGCTGTCTGTCTGTCCGTCTGTCACCACGCTGTATCTCATGAACCGTGATAGCTAGGCAGTTGAAATTTTTACAGATGATGTATTTCTGTTGCCGATATAACAGCAAATACTAAAAACAGAATAAAATAAATATTTAAGTGGGGTTCGTATGGGAACAACAGACGTGATTTTTATGCCGTTTTTTCCGATAATGGTACGGAACCCTTCGTGCGCGAGTCCGACTCGCACTTGGCCGGTTTTTTTTGTCTTCTTTTTCTGCATATATCCCTATCCTAAATGTAAGCTTGTGCAGAGAGAGGCTCTAAAAGCTAGGCAGTGGTTATTTATTTATTTAGACTTCATGCACAAAAGGTACAAAGGCGGACTTAATGCCTTAGTCTTCCTCTACCAGTCAAAGGCGATGATGGTCGAAACGCCAAAAGGGATTAGTCGTGAATTTTTGATAGCGTTTGACAATCCCATTATGGACATTATCAGTGGTGTCTCATCCCATACAAAGAAACCGTGCCGACGACGTACTGTACTGATTATACTGATTACTTTTTGTTCATCGATCGCGTTCGGTTCCGTTCCACGGATATAGATGGTGATCTATCTATCGCCGTGAAACGGAACCGAACGCGATCGATTTACAAAAATAAAATCGGTGTAATCAGATGAAAAACGCCAATTACGTCGGCACGGTTTCTTTTTATGGGATGAAGCATCTATATGCTAGTATTATATTATCTGTGACATTTTTGACACTTTTCCATTCCACGCTTTCGTTGACAGAATGTCGTTTGTCTAGAAGTCCTTCCTCAGGTCCTTCTAAGGCGTCCCCTCAGGCTTTACCACTTAGGGCAATTAAGGCGCCGATTCCCTTGAGTAGCTGATTTTAAAATGAAAATCACGTCTAAATGGCCCGTCGTATTTTTTTGAAAAAAATATATGTTATATTAGACTATTATCTTAATAATTTGATCTGAGAAAATTTTGTGTTTTATTCGTGTAACATAGTGTAATTAATTTGTAAAGTTATGTCTAAAACGGACAAAAACACGACAATCACACCAAAACCGCTGGGCGTATTTTAATGAAATTGACACCATCTCAAAGACAATTTAATTATCTACATTTTGATCTGAGACTTTTTTTTTTAAAGTTATAGAATAATAAGGAAAGTACAAAAAACTACTAAATTTCGGGGTGTGAAACGAGTGCGCGTTTTGTTCCCTCAAGGTCGTTGGCGTTAGTCGTCGTCTTAACGCACTACACGTCCGTGTCCGTGATTTGAGTTCCAAGTTCAAAATATTCTGAATTATGACAGATTTTGAAGGATAGACTTCGGAAGTAGAGCGTGAGCGAAGTACTACGGCTAGCACCGAAACTTCACGGACACGGATCGTATGTAGTGCGTATCCTTTACATCAACACCTTTTATTAGTCGCTAGAAGGTTGGAAACCTTCTCAATTCATTCCCCCTTCAACATAATACAAGAAATTCGAACCACTTACAAGCCCCCACTAACGCTCTCACCAATAAGTCTGTAAAATCCCCTAGATTCCATTCTATATCTGTCAGGGAGCTAATGAAAATTGTTTTTAAAGTCAATCTATTACCCGTAGTCCGACTGAGAAGATTCGAACGGGGACATCGCTATCTGCTGGATAATATATCATAGTAAGATAGCGTGGTGATTCACTGGTTCGCTCTGGTTTGAGAGGTAGGATAAAGGGGCTTTGAAAAGGAGTGATTATTAGGGAATTATTTGGTTTTCGCTGCTTTTGAAAGAAATGGTTGTAATGCGAAAGTAAGCGACCTTTATGAGACTCTAGACAAGTGGCATTCGATGTCAGTAAAGGCGATAGTCGAAATGTTAACGTGTAAGGGATTGATCACGTGATTGTTCGATATCGCTTGTCAATCCCATACAATTTTCCCTTTTTAGGGTAAAAACGGGACCCTATTACTAAGACTCCGCGGTCCGTCTGTCTGTCACCAGGCTGTATCTCATGAACCGTGATAGCTAGACAGTTGAAATTTTCACTGATGATGTATTTCTGTTGCCGCTATAACAACAAATAATAAAAACAGAATAAAATTAATATTTAAGTAGGGCTAGGGTGATATTTTTGCCGTTTTTTGCGATAAAGGTATTACGGAACCCTTCGTGCGCGAGTCCAACTCGCACTTGGCCGGTTTTTTTATTCAGTTGTTAGCCTCACAAATAGTCAAATTTATTGGAGAGTTAATTATATGAACATTCGTTAGACTAACAATTGACGAATAACGAATAAATGCATTTTACCGAAATTTGCAACCAATGGTTAGTATACTAACTTTTTTAGAATAGTTTTATTGGTAACTTTAAATGATAGATTGAGGAATGAGGTAATAAGACAACGTTGTGGTTTAAAAGAAGATGTAGGGACTAAAATTGAAAAGAGTATGCTAAGATGGTTTGACCACATGTTGAGAGGATGAATGAAAGGCGACTGACGAAAGGTTTTTACAAGGCAGACTTGAATGGAAACGCCGGGAGGGGACGCCCTAGAAAGACATACATAGACCTTATTCTTCAGAAAGGCTAGGTGCGCCAGTACTCATAACCGGCGTTCGTGTATGACTAGATGTATGAATGTGAGTGAAGAAAAAGAAGTATGTAAGGATCGTAATAGGTGGCGTTCTGTAGTTTCTGCCTACCCCAATGGGAAAAAGGCGTGATTTTATGTATGTTTATGTATGTAATGGTTAGTATATTTAATTTGTTGAGTTAACCACGAATAAAAAAAACTGGGCCTTACTCTTCTAGCTCTGTTGATTTACGATGAATAAGTATAAGGGTCATAACAGGTGTCCTTCTGTAGTTTCTGCCCATTTCAATGGTAAAAAACGCGAGTTTATGTAACTAGAATAGAATAAAATAAACCTTATTGTACAACAAAAAAATAAACACATCTCTATATTTATTAAGTTATATAAGGTCTGTATATAATCTACAATTTCACATCACATCATCAGCCTATTAATGTTCCCACTGCTGGGACACAGGCCTCCTCTCTGTGAGAGGGAATGGGCCGTTATCCACCACGCGCGCGGGCCCAATGCGGGTTGGTGGAAGTCACATGTCTTCGAATTTTTGGATCTAAGACATGCCGGTTTCCTCACGATGTTTTTCTTCACCGTTTTGAGAGCAGTGGTGATGAAATAATTTACACAAAGTAAAGCGCCTGCCTGGGTTCAAACCTACGACCTACAACTTGTAAGTCACGGCTGGTACCACTGCTCCACTGATCTACAGTTTGGAACGTGCAAATAGAATAGCTTTAACTTCCTGACTAGTTGACCAACTCTTTGAGTGCTAAAAGAGTCTGAAATGTATACCTACGGTATTTTTAATGACTCGAGCACAACCGCTCCCGAAGATAGTCGACCGCGTGGCAAATCCGCTTCGGTCTAGTATGACCTATATATGACCAAATTTACCCGTCAGAAAATCTCACGGTCAACGCTGTTCTTATTTATTTATTAAATTTTATTTTTTTATTAAAACGTTGCTCCACACTAGGCATTTCTTCCTTTATTCTGGATGTATTTTCAAATATTTCCTTAAGGTAGTCGAAAATTCTTCCATACATACGTAGTCTAGGGATTATTCCACTGTTTGACGATGTAGGTTCAAAATAAAAATTGATATCAATTTGTCTCATCATTATCTAGCCCTGTATGGAAGCAAAAAAGTAAAAAAAGAAAATATTTGAAAGTTATGAGCGTCGAAAGTTCCACTAATTTTAACGCATTTTTGGGCGCGAATAAATACCATAAGAAGACGGAAAATTGCAAAACGGCCTCCATACAGGGATAGATTAGTAGTTCAACAATGCAAACAATTTTATTTTGAACAGATAGATTTAGTCGTTTTTTCATGATATCTAGACTGCCAAAGGACTGTTTCTAAAATTACGCGCGCTCGGTTTCGTCCTAAATCATTATCCATTTCACTACAAATTTGCAAAAGTGTGTATTCGTACGCGAACTAGCTTTCTACTGCTCATCACAGTATCTATCTCTTCCGCACGTGTTGCCAGTTGATATAAAATGCATTTTAACCACGCGCACAAAATAGTTCGTGCCGTCGACTAGTGTACCCTTAACTCACATACACAAGACACCATACAAATATTTGTTCCGTGCGGGTATCGAACCCACGACACGCAGCGCAGTAGTCGACCACTCAACCGTCAATCAATATTATGATAATGTTCTTGTCACAACTCAATTGTAATCGTTGCAATACATCAATATTTCTCTTCAGTGTCTCTTTTCAGGCACTCTTAATTTAACACAGTATATGTTATCGTAATAAACAACCAAACAAACGCAATTACTATAGAAAATGACTAACTAATACTAATAATAGTTATGAGCTAAATCGTCGGATTCCACTGTGAATCTGAAGCTGTTCAACTTACACTTCTAGGGGTATGAATGGGGCAAGGTATGAATCATTTACCAAAGTTTGTTGTTACTGCAGGTCATATCTTTGAAATTAATCATACTAATATTATGTGAAAGTTTGGATGGATGTATGTATGTGTGGAAGGGTGGATGTATGTTTGTTACCTAATCACACCAGAACGGCTGGACGGATCTGGATGAAATTTGGCACTGAGATAGATTATAGTCTGGAATAGCACATAGGCTACTATACATCCCGTTATAATGTTTCCCTTTGCTATAAAATAAACTTTGAACGCGGGGGTAGCCGCCGGCAAGTAGGTTTAGCAGCTAAGTCAATTAAAATTTTTGAGTTTTTTTAAGTTGCCTGTCCAGAGACTAGTAATAGTACATTACTGCAGCGGCCATCAAAAGAGGCATTGATGGACGAACGTGTAAATGTGGGCCGAGGCACACATACGTAAGTCCATCAATGCCTAGTTGTGGCCAAGGCTTGTATAGTGCTTTTCTCAAATAATGCGCGGAAATTAAAACTAAGAAGTAATTGGAACTTATTTTGTCAAAATCAATTACGAACAGCAATAATTGTTTCCGCGTGAGTGTTCTTTCGTAAAAGATTTTTGACATTTGTTGTTAGATAGGATCATAGAAACAGGAGCAGGACGGGGCAATACAACACAAATAGCTCTGTTGCTTTTTTACTGTAGCACTGTGATAGTTTTAACACGTCATGGTATAAGGCCTCTGGTCTAGTCATATTTAATCTTGCTATAATTAATTATCAAATTTATTTTTAATTGTAAAATTATGTGAGTTTATCTTATCTGTTTTGCTACTGCCATATTCTAAATTATATGGCAATTAATTATTGTGTCGGTTTTATTGACGAAATAAAGTAAGTAAAATTTTTGGCGTAAGTTCACAATATGCTTAGAAGATGTGGAATTCTAAAATAATATGTTGGGAAAAATGCTGTACATACTGCTGAAGCAATAGTAGTACACACCACCGACTTGTTTCCCATAGCAACCAAATATGACAAAAAAAGTATCATTGAACTATGAAAATGTGATACACAGATATGATTCTAGAGGTCATATGTAGGATAAGAGATAGGATCCTAGATATATGAAAGTTTAATAAACCCCTTAAGCGTCAGATTCTTACCTCATAATTTCGCTGTGCTCAAAGTTTTAAAAAACAAACTAACTAACAACAAACTTATCTTTGAGTGCCACCTTGCCCTGGAGAGTATATCGAAATCCAATCGAATCACCCTCCAGTGGATCAGGGGGCATAGTGGATCCCTAGGCGATGATGCCGAAGATGAACTTGCGAAGAGGCACCGAGATGTTAGTGCTAGGCCCGTACCCACTTCTCCCCTTGCCTTTCTCGCAATTTCGTGCGTGGATTTGCCAAAGATCAACAGAACTACAAAATAACAGATGGTCACGGGCAACAGACTATAAACAGTCAAAAATGGCTAGCCTGAGTAGAAATAACCTAAAAATAATTATAGGGGCATCTATTCAACATAGGCTCCACGGACAGCTCACTTTGCTTTGTTTTAACGCCGAAGAATCAGCCGCCCACATAATCCTGGAATGCGAGGCCGTGGCATATCAACGCGAAGAAATCTTCGAAACAGTGAGGTCGCTCCGCCTGCCAAGCCTGTGAAGCTCCCAGGAAGCTTATGTGCTTTTGGACGGATCTAGGCTGGCTATGTTAGCCAGTGCCCTCACGCACAACGCACCAAATGGGAGTCTAAGTGCGGGAAAGGGAGTCCCTACCATTAGCACTATCACTACTACCCCCTTTTGCTAATAGAATGCAACATTGAGCCCTCAGGGCCCTATTCGATATAACTTAATTGTCACATTTTCTTAACTGGAAATGTACGAAAGAAACTTAACTTTGTTAGATTGTCAGATTGTGGCCTGTCAGTTTTATTTCATAGGTCCAAACCGTTACAGCATCATTTCCACCAGTCTTATTTATAAACTAGCTGTGCCCGCGGCTTCGCTCCCGTCATCTGCCTGCCATCCCTTCTTACCTTACTGCCTACCCTACTTACCTACATACCAAATTTTTTCTAGTGTCATTCTTTCGCGTAGAATCTTAACTGCGCGATTCAGAAAATGACTTTAAATGCACAACGCCATCTATCGAATAGCGAGTTCAACTGTCCGATTAACTGAATTGCGTGTGCTGTGATAATTTTACTTCTTTGAACACTTTAAATTCATCTAACTTTTGATAGAGGGAATCGATTGCGTTGAAACAAAAACTAAGTAATTCTTCAAGTTACGCACAATTTGTATGTATAAAAGTAATCTACATTGTTTTCGTATATTTCACGTGATGCGTGCACAAATAAACAGACAATCAGACAAAAATTCCAAAAATGCTGGAAATGGGTTCTGTTGGTTACTTTAACGCCCTGGTTATTTTTTTTAGATTTTTTTTCGATGTACAAATTTTTTTTTTCTACAGGTTTATTATATGTATATTTATTATGATGATATTTTTTTTGTAGAAGACGCATTGTGGAATAGCTTCTCTCATTTATACTCCAGACTTGCCATCCACAGCGAGCTTATGTCTAATGGACACACCTATTATTAGTTTGGAACTAAGCTGGTCCTTCACTGTTATTTTATCATAATTTTACAAGCTTTGCTGAGACTTATGGCAGTGGTGACTAATCTTCTTTAGTGCACGTATTAATTCTGCTATTTTGGTTTGAATTTTGTAATGTCCGTGGAAATTCCCTAAATGCGAGAAGAACATAACCAGACGTTTTTGCGACATCTGGGTAAAGCCTGTGTCCACATGTGAATGGTCTTTCATCAGAAATGGTGATGATGATGATGACAATCTCACTCTTAAACGCTATTGGGCGTAGGGTCTAGGTTTCAATCTCCGGATTGATCAAAATCATTGAGTTTGAATGAGTGTTCTCAGAGGCAGCCCGGAGCTTGGATTCTTACCCAGACAATGGCAAATTAAACATAACTAGTAACATTTAGATGCAGGTACAGTAGCCACAGAGGATTTTTGAGTCGCTGAAGTTGGCTGCAAGGCCTTGCGCAGTTGCTTTTTTGTGTATATTTTGAAGTAGAAGATAGCATTGTAGAACTGCCTCTTTCACTCGCTTACGTTTGTCGCATCGTCCTATCTCGCAAACTGTATGCAGTATTTGATAACAAACTTTTTCATGCACAATGGTTCGCAGTGCCCACAGCAGAGCCTAACCTCAACGATCCGCACCTCCTATGCGGATTACTGTACAATTCTACTCGCCACTCTGAAGATGACAGGCGTTATGATAAATTTTATATTTCAAATCAATTCCTCCTTATATATATAATCAGTTACAGCTCAACAATTCTAGAAAACCCTACATCGGTTTGCAGTGTACGGTTCATGAATTCGGTAACGAACAGATCGCATCGATGCCTCTTTTACGCACTGTGCTTCTAGGTTCACTCGCCTATTCCAGCTTGTGTTCAATTTAATTACTAGAATGGTAAATGGGTTATTGTACGTATATCTTTATATTAAGTACTTAATAAATCATTTTGATAAAGGTGGATTAAACAAAGCTAAAATAAAGGGTTTAGAAAACACGACAGTCTTTAGTTTTCAGATTTTTTTAAAAGCATTCAGGGATTGATTTTAATACATAATATGTAGATAATATCTGGATGTATTTTTTTAAATAAATTCATATACAATAGTCTTGTTTTCTGTTCTCATGAGCCTTATTTTTTAGGGAAACCGCAGGCAGACTCGAAACAGGTCACAAATTAATAAGATAAATAAAATCTTGACCTTAATTCTCAAGGATGTTGCTTGTCCAACATATTAAGTTCACGGTTGGACAGCCAACCGAGACTTTGTAAGCAGTAAGGATCAGCTCACACCGAGATTTGAATCAGCGCGATGCTGCGCGCCACTTTTTATGGTATATCAAATAACTTTATTAACTACATGACAAGTGAGTGACACATTTCGGTGAGAGAATTCGAATACGCCCCACAAGGATACAGTTTGAGCGCAGCGCTGCGCCAATTACGAAAATTCTAGTTTTGTACTAGTGTCACTACTATTGCAGCACTACAGTAGTGCTATTCTCTAAGGATACAGCGATGAAACTAGTACAAAAATAGTAGTTTCGTAATTGGCGCAGCGCTGCACTCAAGACTGTATCCTTAAGCACAGTTAAATATGCCTATGGCTATAGATAATATTATTAAAGGCAGCCTTATTGCGTAATGAAGTCGGCAAGGCAAAGGGCAATCATCAACCAAACACATGCGAAATAAAAAACGCGATATGGATTTCTGTCTATGTGACTGGCCTGTTTTTCATACCGTATTAATCATCAATATCATCATCAATACATATAATAATCAATACATATAATAAATCTGTAGAAAAATAATTTTTGTACATCGAAATAAAATCCAAAAAAAATAGCCAGGTTGTTAAAGGATAACCAACAGTACCCATTTCCAGCATTTTTGGATTTTTTGTCTGTTTGTCTGTTTATTTGTGCACGCATTACGTGAAATGTACGAAACCAATGTAGGTAACTTTTATACATAAAAATTATGCGTAACTTGAACAATTACTAAGTTTTTGTTTCATCGCAATCGGTCCACTCTATCAAACGTTAGATGAATTTAAAGTGTTCAAGAAGTAAAATTTTCACAGCACACGCAATTCAGTTACTCGGACAGTTGAACTCGCTATTCGATAGATGGCGTTGTGCATTTAAAGTAATTTTCTGAATCGCGGTGTTAAGATTCTACGCGAAAGAATGACACTAGAAAAAAAATGGTATGAAGGTATGTAGGGTAGCTTAGGCAGGAAAGCAAGTAGGGTTGGCAGGCAGAAGACGGGAGCGAAGCCGCGGGCACATCTAGTTACGCAATAAGGTTGCTAGTCTCTTCAAGCTCCTTTGCGGTGCGTAGTATGTCAGTGTGAGCTGACCGTAAGAATTAACGTAGCAAAACTGGAGGCTTAGGAAGATATTAATAAATGGACAGAGATGGGAATGGACGTTTTAGGATTGGACATCTTTCAAGAAACTTCGGTGAATTTCTAAAATACTTAACGATACGGAAGTGGCTATATAAGCCAAAATTAACAACGTTGTACTTAGGTTAAGTAGCAAAAGGAACAAGAAAATCTGTATCTTCACAGACTTGCTAATTACTAAATTAATAATAAAACTATTATTATCATAAGACACTCATCATCACCATCATTTCAGCTAAAAGACGTCCCCTGCTGGACGTAGGCCTCCCCCAGGCGTTGCCACATTGACCGATCCTGTGTTTCTCGCATCCAGCGCCTTCCCAAAACCTTAAGGCGACAACAAGCCCCAGCGACCTTGAGCGATTGGGAGGAGCTTGCGCCGCAGCCCCGCGACCCCGCAACTACACGCTCGTAATTTCGTAGGGTAACCATACGCTTCAGACGGTGAGGACTACTGACTGATTTTTTTTTATGTAGTGAGAAATAATACGGTAGCATCATGATAATAAATATTTTTTTAATAGTCTTAAGATCCTGCTAATATTAAAAATGCGAAAGTATGGATGAATGGATGGATATTTGTTCCTCAATCATACCAGAACGGGTGAACGGATCTGGGTGAAATTTGGCATAGAGATAGATTATAGTTCGGAATATCGCATTTATATATAAAATGTTCCCTTGGAGTAACAAAACACTACACGCGGGTGTAGCCGTTAGCGGAAGCAAGTGGTTTATATATTTACATAAGTAATCAATGTGCTCATTCATATATAGGCAACAAGCTGTCCCCCGCGGCTTCGCTCCCGTCAACTGGCTGGGTAGGTACCTACCTTTCTACCCTACCACAGATAATATAATACTAGCAAACAGATGCCTCATCCCATACAAAGAAACCGTGCCGACGTAACTAGCGTTTTCATCTGATTATACCGATTATTTTTTGTAAATCGATCGCTTTCGGTGCCGTTCCACGGCGATAGATATATCACTATCTATATCCGTGGAACGGAATCGAACGCGATTGATGTACAAAAAATAATCAGTATAATCAGTACAGTACGCGCGTCGGCACGGTTTCTTTGTATGGGATGAGACACCACTGACCCTACCTACCTACCCACCTACTTAGCTACCTACCCTACCCTACCTACTTACCTATCTCTCTACCCATAACTACCTACCTACTTACCCTACCTACCCTACCTACTCTACCCTACCCGCCTACCTACCCTACCTACTCTACCTACCTACCAATAAAAAAAAAACTAAAAGTAATAGGCTACTTTTAGTATTTTTTTTTAATGGTAGGTTCCTTCCTCAGGATGCCATCTATCTCCTTGCCAAATTTCATTGAATTCCGCTTAGTGGTTTAGGCGTGAAAAGGTAGATAGGTAAATAGTGTAAAAATAATAACAAGTGATAAAAACAATAAAGACATGTGATTTGTGTGCATGGGCGGATCCAGGGGGGGGGGCACAGGACACTTGAAATAAAATGATATCAATTATTAACATTATTTTTAACAAGTGATAAAAACATAAAATAAAGACATGTGATTTGTGTGCATGGGCGGATCCAGGAGGGAGGGGACACTGGACACTTGAAATAAAATGATGTGAATTATTAACATTATTTTATTAGCATTAAAACTCCTCAAAACTGAGAACACTCATATCCATACGATGTGTTTCTTAGTTATTTGTATTGTCTTGTCTTTTTTGTATTATGTCGTCTTGTGTACTTGTGTCTATCGTCATTGCTCGGTTTTTCCTTCGTTTATTTTTATTTTCTTTTTCTGCTTCTTGTTTTCTTTTGCGTTATACAAGAATATATCATGTAAATGACCCGACTATGTCAAAATCATTGTTTACCTAGCAGGGACTGATTCCTCTTTTTCGGTCACTTTGTGAAAGAATGATGGATCCCCCTCAGATATAGTTGTTTCAATTACTGCAGAACTGAAATATAATTACAATTATAAATAAAACGAAACAATCTATACTCTGTCCGCTGGGGCAAAAAATAAAAGATGAACAGGCCTTTGCTGTCAGGCTGTCACGAGATGCATCATGAGATGCTTATTTCATACAACAACCAAATACCAAACACTCATATGCATATGGCAAACATTTAAATTATTAGAATTAATTTCTTCATCATCATCATATCAGCCGAAAGACGTCCACTGCTGGACATAGGCCTCCTCCAAGCGTCGCCACATTGACTGGTCCCGTGCGTCCCGCAACCAGCGGATCACTGCAACCTCCACCAGGTCATCGGTTCACCTGGTGGACACTTGTAGACATGGCTAAGAAGTGAGATGGGCCTATAGTTCTTCAGCCGGGCATTGTCGCCCTTTTTGAAGAAGAGTACCACCACACCCCTGCACCATGCCTGTGGCGTTTTGGCCTCGAGTATAACGGAATCAAACAGCATCTGTATGGCCTTAAGGACCGGTTTCCCACACGCCTTCAGGAGTTCAGCCGTGATTCCGTAGTCACCCGGCGCCTTGTTATTTTTAAGCTGTTTCAGAGCCATCCTAATCTCGTACAGGCTGACGTCCGGGATATCTTCGGTATAGTGTCGGGTCAATCTAGCTCTTGGGTCGTTTGCTAGATTCGCAACGGGTTTACTGGTTGACGTGTACAACTGCCCATAGAATCTCTCATTCTCCCTCAGAAGCTCCGGTTTGGTGGATACGATCCTGCCATCATCGGTCTTTAGTTTTGGGAGCTGTCTCTGCCCAATAGACATATCTCTTGCAAAGACCTTGGAGCCCTTATCCCGCTCAATCGCATCTTTAATAGTTTCAGTATTAAAGCTTGAGAGTAGGATCAGAGAACTTTTTGTTTCTATCTGTACGGCGGGTCTTGAAAAACTTAGACCCGACCGTATGGACAGCTTCCACGAACCCATCGCTGTAATCGTCCAAGGAGCTCCCTAGGCACTCGAATCGATTCTGGAGTTCGAGCTGAAAGGTTTTGGAGTTTTGGATCTGGATCTGTGCTGGACGGAGCGTGGACTTCATCAGTCGAGACCTTTCAAGTTTGATATTAATGTTCAATGTGCCTCTTACCATGCGGTGATCCCTCCCGGTTTTTACCGAATTGATCACAGAGACATCATTGAACACTTTCTTCTTGGTTGACATGATGAAGTCGATCTCGTTTTTATTTGCACCATTGCTCGATCTTCACCACGTTGTTCACAAGGGCCTTGTGGACGATAAACCCGACACCAGCCTGAGACTGACGGTCATCCTCTCGGATATAGAGCAGGTTACCGGATTTGAGGATTATCGAGTCCTCTCCCTCTCTTCGGACTTCAGATAACCCTATAATACTCCATCGCAACCTGCTCAATTCTTCCTCGAGTTCGGCTATCTTTTCGTCGGTCCGAAGTGTTCGCGTTTTATACGTTGCTAGGTCCAGTCGTCGGTGTTTATTGGGGTAGCCGGGTCCACTCCAGGGATTCTTTGCACCCCTTGCCATGCCATCGACTCAACCGCTACCGTAGTCGAGGGTAGACGGGATGCCGGGCACTCGGGGCCGTTTTTTTGTTGTGCTTATCATGGTTTGGGGAAGTTAGCCGTAATCGCCACGCTTGGCAGGCGGGTTGGCGATCGCAGTTTGTTCTTAAAGTGCACAGAGAACGCTGCTGCTCATTCTCTGGTGTTTCCCTTAGTCGCCTCTTACGACACCCACGGGAAGATATGGGATGTTGAGATTCTTTACGTCCGTCACCATACGGTACTTATTACCTACGGTACCACGGTACTTACGGTACTTATTAATATTTGTTTCGGGATATTTACCCTGTTCCCGAAACAAATATTACTTCTAATGATTGTCACCATGTCAGCTTAAAAACTTATATTTAAATTATTATTTTACTAACTATATTTTACAACAATATTAATATTTTTATGTGTAAACAAAAAACTAGGTATTACTAAAATCAAAACGTAGCCGACATTAAAACCATTGCCCCCCCCCCCCCCCCCCGGTATCCGCGCCTGGTGATTCCAAATATAAATAAATGCTCTTTTACAAGTAAAACTGTCTTAAAACTATAAACAGCAGTCTAATTGCGTAAGTGAATTCGACAAGGCAAAAGGATTGACCCCATGAAAGAACATGAACAATTAACCAATCTCATGTGAGATGAAAGACGCGATGTGGATTTTCGTCTATGTGATTGGTCGATTGTTCATATTCTTTCATGGAGTCATACCCTTTGTCTTGCCGAATTCACTTACGCAATTAGGCTGTTGATATTATAATGAAAAATCTACTGATACATTATTATGTTTAAATAATACTAAAGTCGGAATATTAAATCTACCGATACATTATTATGTTTAAATAATACTGAAGTCGGAATATTAAATCTACTGATACATTATTATGTTTAAATAATACTAAAGTCGGAATATTAAATTAGGTATATATTTACCTATCGGTACTTGTGTCCATATTTTTTCATGATCAATAAACTGAGTTGCCTTTTTCTCCTGTTCTGTACAGCCGGAGATACAATATTAATGTATGTATGTAAGTATAGATAAACCACTGTCTCATATTATGCGAAATTAGTAAGGTAGTCGTACATGAAGTACTGCCACAAAACAGAGCCAAATAATTACATCTCCGCATCCGGAGATGTAATTCAGGTACAACACGGTCAAAATAAATGTGCACCTCGCTGGATTGCGAACCCACTTCTGCCAACCCGCGCGGCGCCCTACGTTTGTCCCGAGCGAGAGTCGAACGACACTACGACAGAGTGACGCTGCCGTGACAGCGCCAAGTGCACAGTTATTTTCCCCGAGCAGTACGTACTTGGAGTGGAGTACTATACTTACAACTATGCCAATAATTACATTCACATACTTTTTGAAACTGTTATCCGGACTGTCCCTACTAGGATGGTGGTACATGGTAGGGCGCACGGTTGGCGCAGTGGTTGAGCGATTGACTGCTGCGCTGCGTGTCGCGGGTTCGATTCCCGCACGGAACAAATATTTGTATGATCTACAAATAGTTGTTCCGGCTCTGGGTGTTTGTGTATGTGAAATTATATGTTTGTAAACGCACCCACGAAACAGGAGAAATTCCTAGTGTGGGGCAACGTTTTCATTTTAATAAAAAAAAAAATTATCTAGAGAATCTTTGTTATTTGGTATTTTTCTAAAACAAAAATAACATAATTATATTAATAAAATAAAAGTATGTTTACTACAAATTTACTTTATATTTATGTTATGTGTATTTTTTGATTTAGTTACGTACCTGTACTAAATTAAACTTCATGAATACATTATTGATAATTTTATTGTTGATTAAAATATGCTACTTACCCAAGTTATCTATGTCTTTTTCATTATAAGGCATCTCTTTTTCAGAAAATTGGATATACCAGCCATTTTAGCGCGAACCTTATAAACAAGCAAATAAAATTGTGTCCTTTTGCTCCGAGCGGGCGAGCGTCAGCGTCCATCCGTGACAGTGGTCACCGATGCACTGCCGCCCGTCGCCCGGTAGAGCCCCCGCTTCAACGCGCACCAAGTTTAGTCGGCAAAACTAATAACCTTGATTTACTAATCACAATTTAAAAAAAAGCCGCAGATTAAAATTTTGATAATTTAATTTCCTTTTAGATGGTGAAAGTTTCATAAAAATACGCCCCATGGTTTTTGCGTGATTGTCGTTTTTTGGTCCGCGTTAGGCGTTACTTTGCAAATTAATTAAACTATGTTATACTAATATATTTCAAAATGTACTCAGATGAAATTATTGAGAAAACGCTCTAGTATAACATATATTTTTTCCAAAACATTACGACTAGCCATTTAGACGTGATTCTCATTTTAAAATCAGCTACTCAAGGGTATCTGCGCCTTAAGCAGGTCATCGGTCTACCTAGTGGCAGGCCTTCTAATATATCGGCTTCCGGTTTGCGGTCGCCATTAAAGAACTTTTCTGCCCCATCGGCCATCTGTTCTACGAGCAATGTGCCCTGCCCACTGCCACTTAAGTTTAGCAATTCTTCGGCTATGTCGGTAACTTTAGTTCTCCTGCGGATGCTCATAAGACACTATTTCATACATAATTAATATTGTTTTGAACTTAATGAATAATAATAAGATCATCATACATATTCAAAATGATGATCGTAATGAATACTTAGTACGATACTGTAAAAAGAAACTGGAATATTTTTATACACAAGAAACCAACGGTGTGTTACAATATTTACAATTATAATAATGCTGACCAAAACAATTAAAATTTTTGCATTAAGTACCTGGGCGACCGAGCTCTGCTCGGGTGAAAATAGAGAAAACATTTGTTTTCGAGAAAATGAATTTTCCCGGATATGAGACCTAGCTGGATCTATTTTTTGTTACCAACTATATTGAAATTTTAATCGAAATCGTTGGAGCCGTTTTTGAGACACACACACAGCTCATCCATCGTTTCTTCCCCTACCCATAAAACCATTCACATGCATACTTAAAACTATCTTCACATTATTTTTCACAATTCTTTTAGTACATCTCTAATCTATAAACAGTAAACAACAAAGTCCGCCTCTGGCCACTTTTTTGTTATCAGTCGTCAATTGTTCTAAACCACGCTACAGATTTTGATCAATACGGTTTTCTATCTATGGTTTTCACTAATAGAAAGAGGGATAAAATAGGAAGGTTTTTGTGTATAATTTTTTCCCATGCGGAGTGGGGGTGGGTCGCTAGTAGTATGAAGAGTACAGCGTTTTTCTTAATGTCCCCCGGTAATCATATCATTTCCATGTCCATCAATTATTAGATTTATCGAGAATAATAATTAAAATTCAGAACTAAGTACTTTATTGTTGTTATTTTTTGATTTCCGTGTGAAATATATAGAGCTGTCAAAATAGCAGCTTTAGCAGCTTTCCTCCCATTTTTTAAATAAATTACATTATGTTAAAAGAGTATTAACAGCTTTATATACTTCCAAGTTTTCGATTGAGAGCGTCCGGTCTGCACCAAGTGCCAAAGGGCAACTGTTAGAAATTCGACGACTGACGAAACACGAAGTTTGCTGAGGGACATTAGGAAATGCTTATACTGTTCAATATTCTTTCAGATTTTTTTCTCAAAGAACATCTTTCAACAGCTTTAGCAACTTTCAAGCAAAAAACATCTTTCAAATTACGACCCTAGGATAAACGGCAACCCCCCCGGTGGGTTTCCGCATTATCGAGGCGGGGGGGCTCAGTAACCGTGGCTTGGTCACCTACGGTGAAGCGAAGAGGAACTCGAGGAGGGCCTGACCTTGTCTCCCAGTGGAGTGATGACAATCTGGTCTCCTTTAACGCCACCAAAACACAGGCGTGTCTTTTTACCGCTAAAAGGAGTATTTTCGATCAAACTCCTACTTTTCGGGGTGCGTCTGTTCCTGTGACTGATCGGCTCGAGCTCCTAGGCATGGAGTTGACATCCAGTCTCAACTTCGGTGCCTCCATTGAGTACAAAGCCCAAATTGTGGCCAAAAAACTGGGCATCCTAAATAGAGTGAAGCGATACTTTACGCCTGGACAGCTTTTATCCCTATTCAATGCGCAAGTCCGATCCTGCATGGAGTATTGCAGCCACCTTTGGGATGGCTCAGCTAAGTATCAGCTTGTCGCGCTTGACTCGGTGGAACGCAGAGCCAGGAGGTTCATTGGCGAAGTTGAACTGGCGGATGCCAAGCTTCACAGCTTGGCTCTTCGCCGCAAGGTTGCCTGCTTGTCGTTCTTCTACAGACTGTACTTCGGTGAGTGTGCTGAAGAACTCCACGACCTCATCCCACCAGCCCCCTTCTACCATCGGACATCTAGACGCACTGCAAGTTCCTTACCTTGTTTCTATTCCACCAATTCACACCAAGCGCTTCCAAACATCCTTCATAATGCGCACAGCGAATAAATGGAACTCGCTACCTGCGTCTATGTTTCCGAACGCAATCAACCCGAATCTCTTCAAAGTTAGAGTGAACAGGATTATTTTGGGTAAACTCACTCCATCGTCGACTCTGTTTCTGTCACCTTTGACTAATATCGCGGCTGAGGGTTGGAGGCTGCGGCGGGAGAGAAGTGCCGGTATTGCGGTGTGCCGCTCTCCCTAACTTCCGCGGCCTGGACTGGGTCGCCACCGACTGATGGCGGACGCGGTGGGGCTGCAGGGAAGGATGAGTGTCGGTATAGCGTTGGCCGCTCTCCCTATCTCCTGCGGCCGTAAAAAGGTAGGTGGCGGGGCCATTGACCTTGACCTGGTACAAGCGGACCAATGGTCCCTGGGGGTGGTCACGGCGCATAGTGGGCTCCGGCGCGCTGGTGATGGGGTGTACTCCCCAGAGGAGGGTCCGGTGACGGACAGCCGCGGCGGAATCGTTGTGAGTGCTAACGCGTGCCCGTGTTCCCGCCATAAATGGCACAGGAGGACACCGTGGAGTTTTAATGGGTTGGGGTCCAACATAACTTATGTATGTATTTATTTACATTGTAAAACGGATATACAAATTGGCCATCGAGGACCTGTATGGGCTCTCTCTGTCAAGCGCTGACTCGCGATTTCTGGCGATGTCTCGCGCTGGTACGTATTGGCACGTGCCGGTTCGCTCCGACCGTCGCGACACATCACTGCTATACTCACCAGCTCCTAGTGCTACTTACGAACCGGCGCGAGGTAGCTCTGGCCAGTGCATGTCATCGCGAGCCAGGGCGAGGTAGCGCTCGCCATCGCGAGACGGCGCGGTATAGCGATGGACACATCTTTCGGTTCTTCTTCTTTTCGAGTCGATGGGAAACTCTTCATAATTTTTGGGCCCAGTAGGTGGCCACCCCGATTGCGGCGTCAGTGGTGAGCATAAGATCTTCCAAAGTGCAGGAGTATGGGCACTTGGGACACTCCAGCATGTGTGCCATATCTTGCAAAGGGGCACCGCACTCACACTGGGTATCAGACGGGTCTATAAAACCCCATTTTGCCAAATTGTGTTTGCAGCGGCCTACTTGGGTGCGCAAACGATTGAGCGCTTTCCATATAGGCCACTGCAGTTCACGTCCAGGTGGCAGGTGTTCCTGGGGTTTCACGAAATCGGGTGGTGGTAGGTGAGCTTATCTCCACAACCTGCTTCTCACTAGAGGCGGTGGGTCTTGGATGGCCCGTGTGCATCGAAGAAAACTCTTCCCACTCTTAAGTCTACCCGGGGTTGTAGTGTGATCGTAGAGTGGGTGTCGGGCATCGGCTTCCTGGTACTTTTTCTCAAGCGCACATGCGACATCCCTTCGTACTATTGGAGGTGCAATACTTTCTGCAAGGCTTTCGGTCTAAAAGGGTAAGCGTGATTTCAATTGTCACCCCACGCCTCGCCTCCCCAGTGTAAAACCACCTTAATTCCACCCCCAAAGGCCTGACAATGAATCAAAATTCAACCCGACAACAGATGTAAACTATAGCCATTTATTCTCACACACTGGATGGACGTGTAAATAGTCCAACCAGGATTGTGTTGCCACGCGTATGTACAAAATGTGAAAGGGAAAAAACCGACCGCTTCTAAAGCCAGAAAAACAAATGTGACTGCCACTGACCTGATTCCACCTTGTGCTGGATTCCTCCAATTCGACAGCCGCAGCTGATGCTTGTTGATCTGCACCCTCCAATTCGACAGCCGCAGCTGATGCTTGTTGATCTGCACCGTCACTGGCTTCGTGTGAAGATATGTAGGTACCTACTTTATCTGCCTGCACTATTTCACACTTGCACGATATGTATGATGTTAAAGAGTCTATGAAGAACTCTGTGAGTGATCTCAGAAGAAAAGAGCCAGAAAGAACATGAACTTTTGCGATGTAATGAATCGCGCGCGCTGGTAGCAATCCAAAGCGACACACACTGGTGATCGTCGTTGCGACCACAGATTCAGTATTTTTTTAATCGAACATCTGAGTATGCCAGCGCCATCTGTTGGCTCTTTCAACACTTAGTAAAAACAAGTCGGCACAGACACAATTTGAATTCGACAATAGAAGCGGTATATTAAATCAATTAAAAATGTTTTCTATGTAATTATAAACTATGTACCTAACCTAATACATAAGCGCTCCACCACACACAATGACATGTTTTTTGCAAACCGAAGTCAATACTCTATATCACCTGATTGACTTGTTCCAAACTAAAGCCAACTTTAAAAGCTAATTAAAATTTCCGTATAAGCAGCTCAGTATCGTCGGCGGCAAGTTGAGAACTTAATAACTTCGATAGCATTTAAGTTTCTATTCAGAGTAAGGGTTCGGTTACATTGTTGTTTGTGTAGCGGGTAAGCGGGACGTATAGAACCAATGAAAACAGTACAAAATGGCGTCCAGGCAAAGTGACATCGGAAAGTGAAAAATATATGGGATTGACAAGCGCTGCCGGCAAGTGGTCAATCCATAGATATAAAAAAATTCTAAATCTATGGGTCAATCGCAAACAATGATGGCTTCCTTTCTTGGCACCACTGAGGAGTAAGGTCGCTGTTAAACGTTGTTATTACGCGCACGAAAGCAAAATTTTAAATAAAATCATTTTGAGATGCCGTAGAAGTGGGATTAAATATAAAACCGAGTATGCTGCAGTTAATTCGAAGACATGAGACATCCACCAACCCGCACTGGGCCCGCGTGGTGGATAACGGCCCATTCCCCCTCACAGAGAGGAGGCCTGTGTCCCAGCAGTGGGAACATTAATAGGCTGATGATGTGATGTGTGAATGAATGTTCGGGTTTTACCAACCACTGCTTTAATAGAGTTTTATGTTTCGGAAAATTTTATCCTACTTTTTTAGGGTTCCATACCCAAAGGGTAAAAACGGGACCCTATTACTAAGACTCCGCGGTCTGTCTGTCTGTCTGTCACCAGGCTGTATCTCGTGAACCGTGATAGCTAGACAAACAAGCTAGACTGAAGTTTTCACAGGTTATGTATTTCTGTTGCCGCTATAACAAAAAATACTAAAAACCGAATAAAATAAATATTTAAGTGGGGGCTCTCATACAACAAACGTGATTTTTTTGCCGTTTTTGCGATAATGGTATGGAACCCTTCGTGCGCGACTCCGACTCGCACTTGGCTGGTTTTGTTCATTAGGAATGCAAACTTTGCCGATGGGTAGTGCCCGGAGCGGATCTTAAAATTAATTTTACAGTTTGTCTACATAAACTAGTACTATCAAACCAGGGCACTCGAGATGGTTGAAAACCATGAAATTTGACATTTTGAAGACCTCACTCTACACTAGCGCCCCTAGCGGCAAATTCAAACGCGATAGGCTTCATTTGGAATTTCACAATCGCTATCGCTGATAAATTGGCACTTTGTTTCTATTCCTTGGACAGTTAACTGTTCTACCAACCTGTTGAAAAGCTTCTAGATATAAATATACTCATTTCTAAACAAGAATAAATTATACATTGTTTTTTTTTTTTGTAATAAGCTTTTTCATTTTCTTCTCAGCAAACCCTTTCATTTGATACCCATATCATGGCAGCTCACAAAAAATAACTAGTCCGCCATCTTGGGCCGTTCGCCATATTGGATTTAGAATGACGTCACTTAGCTGACCATGCATTGTCATTCAAACTAAATCTGTATCCAAAATTTCATCTTAAACGGTGAAGGATAACTGCTTTAAAATTCGGTTCCAAGATTTGACCCAACTGAGGATACATATTCGCGAGCTGGCTGGCCAAAACCAGATGTATCCTCCGACTGCACAGCATAATTTTCTTCTTGTTTACGTCTTTTTAGTTCGCCTTTTAAGCAGTCGGGTTTTTTGATTTTAAAAACCCGAAATTTACATTTTAAATTTAAATTTTTATTTATAGCTTTTTAGTTATTTTTTTGAAATCACCTCTTAAAACTCTATAATTTGATACCCCACACAGTGGGGTTGCAGGAAAAAAAACCGCCCAAGTGCGAGTCGGACTCACACACGAAGGGTTCCGTACCATTATCACAAAAAAAACACGTTTGT
This sequence comes from Orthosia incerta, assembly GCA_948252205.1. Classification (NCBI taxonomy): domain Eukaryota; kingdom Metazoa; phylum Arthropoda; class Insecta; order Lepidoptera; family Noctuidae; genus Orthosia; species Orthosia incerta. Next base: position 24,780,681 of record OX411756.1, on the reverse strand, counting down.
CGTATGGGAGCCCCATTTAAATAATAATTGTATTCTGTTTTTCGTATTTGTTGTTATAGCGGCAACAGAAATACATCATCTGTGAAAATTTCAACTGTGTAGCTATCACCGTTCATGAGATACAGCCTGGTGACAGACGGACGGACAGACAGACAGACAGATCGCGGAGTCTTAGAAATAGGGTCCCGTTTTACCCTTTGGGTACGGAACCCTAAAAAAGATTGGGCTCCCACAATATGGCGCCCGAAAGCCGCCATTTTTATATTCTCCAATTTTAATGTCGCCAGTGACACTCGCAGGGTTAAGACGAATCGATTCACGTAAGAATCATCAAAATTGACCAACGCGTTTGGTCTCTAGAACGCCATATAGGAACAAACATACATACAAAGACTAATAAACACATTACCCTCCTTCGGAAGTCGGGTAAAAATTGATTTGAACTTTGTTATAACTATTACCTTTTTACGCTTGTCGCTAGCTTTAGAACCTAGGTCTTACCTAAACAAGTAGTTTGCGGCGAAGTCTGAAATACTGACGAAGAAACTCTCGGCTGTGTTCGAGTGAATTGCATTGACATTTCTATTTAGTACTCATATACTACTTGCGGCTTGTTCTGTTGTTCTATGGAATTACTTCCTTGTTTTTATGCAGCCACTCAAGCTTGAGGAAACCAGCATGTCCTAGAACCAAAAATTCGAAGACATGTGACATCCACCAACCCGCACCGGGCCCGCGTGGTGGATTACGGCCCATCCCCACTCATAGAGAGGAGGCCTGTGCCCCAGCAGTGGGAACATTAATAGGCTGATGATGTGTGTGATGTGTGACTTGAGCTTGTGCCAGCGGCTTCGTCCGCGCGGCATTCCGAAATTATCTCAATGGAACGTATTCGTGGCATAAAAAGTATACTATGTCCTTCTGAAAAGTCCGATCTATCCCTATACCAAAATTAGTGGCATAGCGTGAAAATGTAACAAACAAACAGACATACAATCATCAATCAATATATATATGTCGCATCAAGGCTGGCCGATAGATGCAAACCATCGGGCAGTCGGGAAATATTCCCTTAGGTAAAGACATCGTGTGTGGGCAGGTCGGTGGGTGAATCGTGAATATGAAATCACACAAATTATTCGATGCACTGAGTATATTCAAATAGACACAAGTTACACTCCTGCTTACTAATATTACGGATCGACACTGATTCTACGACGTCTTAGCTCTACGGCTGCCAGTACTCAACTGCTCTATTTCCTCCACGCAAGTGCTTATAAAAGCGCGCCAATGCGTATTTGCTCTTTATTGCCGCTAGGGGCATGCTTGTGATTTGTTTTGACGTCCGTACTATTGACTAAACCCGACACGGCCATCCTGCGAGACAGGCGTCCTCGTCTGTTCCTAATTGTCAGGTTTTAACAGTGTATCGAATCATGTGGAAATCGTCAATGGATGTCCTCAGCCCTTGGGGAAAGCTGAGGGGTCTGTCAGACTCCTACTGACTAAAAGAACACCATGTGTTCTCTAGGCCGTAATTCCTCTTGAGAGGCGAACGTGGAACACATACGTCGCCTTCTCGGGCCTCTCTCAGGTGACAGATCCCCAAATCTATCACCCGCAGGCATCATCTTCTTATCCTTGCTCCATGCCATCTCATGGTCACCTCGTGTTACACCACACGTCGTCTTAGTCCACTTCATCCGGTTTTTTTGAAAAATACAAAATTTTCAAACAGTATTTACTCGTCCAATCCTGACTCATATTCTAGAGTGAGGAAACATTTTGAGACAATCAAACAAGATCATTCAAATCGCTCTGTTCACTATTGCAAGGAACGAGTTATTCTATTTCCAATTTAAAGAAAATAGCAACCTCATCGGTTTGCTACCTAAAAGCACCCAATCTTCGTGATTACAAAGTCCAAGTACCACTGATAGTCATTACTCTCACATTAAATCAAACAAAAGAAACAATACACCAGGTTCCTTATTCATGATCTTTAGCCATCACATAGCTCTACTAGCTATGTCATAGCTCTCTTAGCTATCTTAATTGCTCAACTCGCACATCTCCACGATGTCAGAGATTAAGTACTTGCTACTTCATCTACAATCTCAATTGGTACTTGAGCTTTGTGTGTTACCATCACGATCTACGCATAGTAATCAAAATTAGAAAACCAAAATTATTTCAATTTACGTAATGAGGGCTTGACGATTCGAACGTCATCAACATTAATATGGTGACCTCACCACACGCGTGACTGCGAGTTTACTTTCTTTTAACCTCATGACTCAATAGGAACTTTCTTTAAGGTTCCTAACACAAACATGACTTTTCACACCAGACAGTGTCACACAGACTTACAGGTGCCATTCAGGTCTACCGTTGCCATAAAGGCCAACAGTTGCCACACAGGCCATTAGTTGCCACTCAGGCCAACAGTTGCCACTCAGGCCAACAGTTGCTACTCAGGCCAACAGTTGCCACTCAGGCCAACAGTTGCCACTCAGGCCAACAGTTGCCACTCAGGCCAACAGTTGCCACACAGGCCAACAGTTGCCACTCAGGCTCATAGTTTCCACTCAGGCTCTCAGTTGCCACACAACGCTCGGCTACTCCTGACCTAACTAGATTATTGGTTTCGTGAAAATAGGGAAATTTGAGAACTCTACTCTTTAAACTAAATCATTACCCTGGGCCATGTACTACTAGTCGCTCCAAACAAACTTTAAAACTCTACTGCAGCAACAACTGCCAAGCTTACAGAAACCCTTTTTGTCCTGTAATTATTTAAGTGGTGTACAATAAAGTATATAATAAATAAATAAACCCTCGAGTAAAACCTCCAACGCCACGGCTCTCTAGCCGACCAGCAATTATATTGCTCTCACAACGGTCTCTCGGTCTCTTTCTAGACCCCGACCTCCGCATGAATCCAGTGGTACGGTCAAACGTAATGCGTTCGATAGACTGAATTACTCGACACCTTAAGCTTGCTCATTATCATCAAAATCCTTTTGACATCAACATCGACTGGTACATGACCCGCTGGCATCTGCCCTAACCTACAGTGTGCATACTTGTAGGTTCCAAGCGTACCTATTTAAAGCTTTCGGTGTATAACGATCACCATCCTGTCGTAATCACCTATCGCGGACTTAATACAGGGCCTATTTAGTTTTCGTATTAGAGTGTCCCACACAACACTATTCATTAGAAAAAGGCCCGACGATCAACAAGTTCAACAACTAAACAAAGTAATTGTAACAATGCTGTTACGGTTTGTTATAATTCATAGGCAATGCATACCCAACTCATGAAACTTTCACTGTGATTTGTGCACCAACACAAACCAGAATCGTATCTACCAACGATTCTTTACATATCTGCCGCCACATATGCTACAACACATGAGGGGCTCTGTGCACCAACACAGACAAGAATCGCACCAACGATTCTCAAAAATCTAGCGCAATATGTGCTACAACACATGAAGCGCTCTGTGCACCAACACAGACAGGAATCGTATAAACGATTCACAAAAATCTAGCGCAAATGTGCTACAACACATGAAGCGCTCTGTGCACCAACACAGATAGAAATCGTATAAACGATTCACAAAAATCTAGCGAATATGTGCTACAACACATGAATCGCTCTGTGCACCAACACAGACAGAAATCGCACCAACGATTCCTTGTAGACCCATCGCGACATGTTACTCATGAGGTGCGGTCTAAAGTTTCGAGTATGAGTGTGCAAGCCATTCTTAATCAGATTTAGTTTCATTACCACTGTCATCAACTATGACGTCTAATTCTCAAGGAACTTGGTGATCGGGGATCCTTCGCACTAGATTCGCTCTTTTTACTCAAAGATATTGGAGCATACCGACTGTTAATATGAGGGTTACAATTAAGCCTTATAATATTTGCGTGTTAATAACTCGTGTGAAGGAACTTAACGAATTAACTCTGATCAATATCGTTAAAATCAAATTATCAACAGTAACCCTTTACTATCGCACACTAACTAAGTTTTCATGTAAGGAAAACGATCGCGAGATCTACTGCTATCATAATATTACTTTGAAAGTAAGCAAGAGACGAAACAAGATCTTTTCTGAATACAGGTAAATGACCAGTACCGTTACTAACTAACTCGATACAATTTCGTTACCCCACGACATTCCTAACTCGCCTTGCCACTGAAAATCACTAGTTTTGCAGTCATTTTGGATATCTCATCTCCTTCATATGGGATATCTCATCCTAAAGTTCGTACTGAACCAAATGTTGAAACTAGGAAAATACTAACTAGCCAATACGAACCTCATTAACTACTTGCTTTTTACTAAGTGTGTCTTAATTACTTAGTGATAGTGCTAGATATAACCAAGACCAACTCAGTGGTCAAACATGAACACCCTTAAAGCTCGAAATATCATCTCTTCACTAGAGAACATTCGACCTCACTATCGAAATAACATGGAAGTGACTCACCGAGTGTTCCATTCGAAACTTGCGAGCGCCCGACTTCTCAGCTGTGGTCGTTATGTTCGGCTACCACCTGCGAACTGCTAGCCTGCCGTTCCTTTTAACCTCTCGGGTGTTGATACATCAGCCTTCGCATACACCATCTGAACCACTAGCCTGCAGCAGAGGCTCCACTGCGACGCAATATGGTATCTGAAACGTGAAAAACATTACGAGAGTATATGTTCACACAGTTATCTTAACCATACTCAGATTTGATGGAAATTAACCGGTGCAGCGGTGTAGTAAACTAAACTGGCACAGCAAAATGGGTTATTGCGGACATGAACCACACAGACCACACAGTACAGAACCCAAGTGTCCAGGTAGGTATATGGGCTTTAAAGAATCCAATCAAATCGAAATCAAAATGAAATATTTTTATTTTACATAGGCCTACATGGGCACTTATAAAACGTCGACAAAAGGTGCACGGTTCGGGTTAGTCGTTTCCTATGGAGAAGAACCGGCAAGAAACTCCATGGTTACTCTTTTAAATTTTTTTGTTTACAATATTTCCATGTTACAGCATTAGTACTTGGATATGGGGGGACAACGTAGGCCCGACAATAAGTCGTACGAAATTGAAACAAAAAAACAAACAAAAAAAATAATGCACGAAATAAAAAGTTAACAAATGTTAACAATCATCTAGAAATCTAGAAAGCCTACAATGTTCACACATTCACAATAGGTAAAAGAATCTATACAAAGGTATTAAAAAAAACACAACACTAAATTTAACATGTGGCACAAATACTGTAATCAGTGCTGTAACTATTCTTAGCAAAGGGCTATAATGATGATTGAAAAATATTGTAAAAAGTCTAATTAAAAGAGAAAAAAAATGAGATTGAGAATAGTTAGAGATATGTGTGTTAATAGTGAGAGTATGAGTAGTATTGAGTGGGTATGTCGACTAAAAAGATGAATAAGGTGTTACTGAAATAAAGTATATTAGAATTGATAGCCTCGCATTTAACCAATATCTCACCCGAAAAATTAATGCCTGAAAGGGGACATAATACTCAACTTTATTCACTACAAACCTAAAATCACAAAAAAATACAGATGTTTAGTACATGTGTTGAGTTATCTTACTTCTTACTATAAACTCGTACTATACTTACTACTCTCTCGTATTATAAATGCGAAAATTTGGATGGATGTATGTTTGTTACTCCACCACGTCAGAGGGGCTAAACGGATCTGGATGAAATTTGGTACAGAGATAGATTATAGTATGGAATAGCATATATAATCCTTTTTGTCCCAGGAGTATGTTTCCTTTGGATAAATTTCAACAGTTGGGACTTATTTGTGCTGTTTATGAGTTACCAGGGAAGCCGCATGCGCAGAGGGTGTCAAAGCCAAATTTTTTATCTTCAACGTAGTCCTTAATTTTATAATATGCTTTTTTAATAAGGACACGTTTGATGTAGTTTTTGAACTTTCCATCGGTCAGTTCTATAACTGACTTAGGCAACTTGTTATAAAAGCGTATACTGTTTATAAGAAAAGACTTGCTAGTTTTCGTTAATCTGAATTTGGGTATTACAATTTCGTGCTTACTGCGTGTATTTAAATTATGGAAGTCACTTCTAGTTTTGAAAAGCCCTCGATTTTAGCGGACATACAAAATACATTCCAAAATATAAAGTGAAGGTAGAGTCAGTATATCGATCTCTTTAAATTTTTCTCTGAGGGACTCGCGAGGACCCATTTTATAGATCGCGCGGATTGCCCTCTTTTGTAAGATAAAAATTGAGTCAACGTCTGCTGCTGACCCCCACAGCAGAATGCCATAAGACATAATACTGTGGAAATAAGCATAGTATACTAGTCTAGCTGTGGCTACATCGGTTAACTGCCTTATCTTCCTTACTGTATAGGCAGCCGAACTTAACCTGCCCGAAAGAGTTCTAATGTGCGCGCCCCACTGCAATTTTGAATCGATAGTAATCCCCAAGAATACAGTTTCCGTTATTATTTCAAGATTTTTGCCGTCAAGATTTAGATTTAGGTACATTTGGTAAAGAGAACTTTAGACATTTTGTTTTTTTCGCATTCAGTAAAAGATTGATAGCTGCGAACCATTCCGAGAGAACAATTAGACTTTCATTGACATGTAAGACATCCGTATCTTTCCTATCTATTTTAAAAATTAGCGAAGTATCATCAGCAAATAGAATTATATCCGATAATTTGGCCATCATAAAAGGGAGATCATTAATGTAAACAAGAAAAAGGAAAAGGCCGAGAATTGAGCCTTGGGGCACGCCCATTTTGACTAGAGACCCGGAGGACGTCGCCCCATTAACATTTACTTTTTGCTTTCTGTTTGATAAATAGGAAAGCACAAGATCAGCAGCTTGTCCTCGAATTCCGTAGTGTTGTAATTTACAGATCAGTGTGTTGTGGTCGATGCAGTCGAACGCTTTTGACAGATCACAGAAAATGCCAATGGCATCCTGGGATTTCTCCCAAGATTCCAAGATGTGGCTGATGAGTTTTACTCCCGCGTCCGTTGTCGACCTACCTTTCGTGAAACCAAACTGCTGACTATGCAGGATCCCATTTGAATTGAAATGAGACAACATCTGGTCCAGCATGATTTTTTAATAGATTTTACTCAATGCTGGTAGCACGGATATAGGTCTATAATTAGAGGGATCGCTCTTACAATACCAATGAATGCCATAGCGTCAGTGGAATTTTAAGTCGCAATTAACGAGGCCTGGTAGGGTTTATCACCTTTTAGATAGTTTGGCCCTCCGACCACAAAAGAAGAATACTATGCTTCTCCTCAAACTTAGTTAATTCTCACTACATAAAACTATCACACTACAAAACTAATCAAAATAATTCATTTGGAATTATGATATTTTCAGACTGAAGTATAAGGTAGGTACGTCACTGTTATCGTTCTAACTTCCAATAACAGTCAGCCAAGGCTAGTCAAGGGCTATAGCCAGTGTTAGTAGAATAATAACTCTTCAACAAAACCAAAACTTGACCATCGATTGTAACTAAAGTGAAACTATGACCCGACAGGCCCCCCGACGATCCACTGACCGCCATACCGTACACAAAACCAGAATTTTTAATAATGAACACTCTTGGCCATAGTAATAACAAAATGAAAACGACTCACCAGATTGGCATAAAGATACGTGTGTATGGATCTTTCCACACGTCTACACGCTCCTCCTTGACCTGTCCAGCTCCTTGGTTGTTACTAACCTCCTTGCTGCTCCGCTCCAGACTGGTTTTTCATTATTCAATACCGAGGGTAGTCGCAACTGACACCACGATTTTTTTTTGCAAGAATGTAACCGACATTTTCACTAGCTTTGTTTTTACGTGTGATCTCATTAGCACGATCGAATCCCAATTCTGATGTCGCATCAAGGCTGGCCGATAGATGCAAACCATCGGGAAGTCGGGAAATATTCCCTTAGGTAAAGACATCGTGTGTGGGCAGGTCGGTGGGTGAATCGTGAAAATGAAATCACACAAATTATTTGATGCACTGAGTATATTCAAATAGACACAAGTTACACTCCTGCTTACTAATATTACGGATCGACACTGATTCTACGACGTCTTAGCTCTACGGCTGCCAGTACTCAACTGCTCTATTTCCTCCACGCACGTGCTTATAAAAGCGCGCCAATGCGTATTTGCTCTTTATTGCCGCTAGGGGCATGCTTGTGATTTGTTTTGAAGTCCGTACTATTGACTAAACCCGACATATATAATAAATCTGTAGAAAAGTAATTTGTGTACGTCGAAAATATTTCCAATAAAACTAGCCAGAGTGTTAAAGGATAACCAACAGAACCCATTTCCAGCATTTTTGGAAGTTTTGTCAGTTTGTCTCTTTATTTGTGCACGCATCACGTGAAATGTACGAAACCAATGTAGATAGCTTTTACACATAAAAATTGTGGGCGTTGTGCAATTGAAGTCATTTTCTGAATGGCAGTGTTAAGATTCTCCGCGAAAGAATGATGACTCTAGAAAAAAAATTGGTAGATAGATAAGTAGGGTAGAATTGGCAGACAGATGACGGGAGCGTATCCGCGGGCTTAACTAGTTCATAATATTAGTATGGGTAGAATACGTACAGAATCATTGGTGTCTTATAAATATTTAGGCCAGCCTGTCATTGTCTCTTAAGCCAAGATTGCAGCAGGCAAGCAATGCAGGACTTTATCCCAAAGTTGAGCAAAGTATTTACAGTCCGGAGTCCTTGTGTTCAGTTGATCAATAACTATACTTCCTAAAAGATAGCTTGATCTCTGCGACATATGTCAAACTGACGTATACGTTATTGTTAACCTGTCAAGCGCTATTGTTACTGTATTGATACTGACAGCTGTCGCAGAGATCAAGCTATCATAAATGAAGTATAGCGAAATATGAGTGCACTTTTCAATCAGTGGTCGGTCACTGTTTGGTCTAGGTCAGCATCCAGGTTAACGGAATGATAGATAGATACTTAAAACATTTATTTAGTGCACACAAAAGACACAGCACAACACACAAAATCACAACTAAATTTTAATTGCAAATGCAGCTAAATATAAGTACCTACTATTTTTTAAATTGGAGCTTATATCAATCTGACCTGCTCTGATAAAAATAAAAGTTAAACAAACCATAAAAAAATACAGTGTCTTCTTTGCTGTGACTAAAATTTGATGATGCTTATTTCATGCAAAAACCAAATACGCACATGCATAAATCAGTCAACAATTATTAATACGAATTTCTTAACTGTATTTTACAACTAAATATTAAAACCAACAGCCGACATTAAAAAGCATTTCGAAAGCCTGGAGTTCGGAACTATTATGATAATAAATTAAAGAGTGCTACAACCTGATGCATCTATATCCCTACCAGTAGTTTATATACTGACCACCTCTTAAAAATAATATGCCATGAGATTCCGGTTGACCTTATAACATGGTAGTATAGGTACCGTTTGACAAGACTATACTTCATATAAGATAGCTTGATCTCTGCGACATATGTCAAACTGACTTAAACGTTATTGTTACGGTATTGATACTGACAGCTGTCGCAGAGATCAAGCTATCTTTTATGAAGGATAGTGTATGATTTCAAGCTTCTTCTTTCTTTTTTATGTGAGGATGTAGCAACCTTTGGTGTCAGAGTAATTCAAGCTTCTGAATACCCGTATCGGCTATCAAAGGTGTTCAAATGACTGCAGGAGTATCGGTATTTTATGAATGATCACCCATGGACCGACCTTGACAAGCGTTCCTGAATCTCGAAGAACAAGCTCCTAAGAATAGTACTATTGTATCTACAAATGTAATAAGGCAGCTAATATATCATAATGCCCACCCATCCAAATCAAAGCTTAGCACGCTTGGCTTAACACACCCTCAAGCTGTGCCAAGCCATGATTCAGACATTTAGCATTAATCAATTACTGTCTAACACATTGGTTCTCAACCTGTGGTCCGCGAACCACCGTGTGGTACGCGAAAGGTTTTAAATTTCAAACTTCTTATTCAAAAATTAAATTTATGTAAACTGGGGCCTGGTTAAGGCTGCGGAAGCGAGATGCACAAGACCGGTTAATGTAGTGACACTTGGGGGAGCAGCAGTGAACAACTTGCTGAAATGATGAACATTACGTTTTTATCATAAATGTAGTGTTATCTATGACAGCGCTATTCCTTCTGATTTTAATTAATATAACTTATTTGAAAAAAAAAAAAATTGCGCCAGGCACGACGCATACCAAAAGAACAATACAATCATTACAAAGTATGCGTCACAAATACGCAAAACGGTCATCGCTCTGCGGGGCTAGCATGGGCGTACCCAAGACATTTGTGACAAGACATGATAACTAAATTATGTCATGCCATACAATTTGTCTTAAATGCTAGCACGGGTCAAACATGTGACACATTTTAAAGGCGCGACTTGCCTTTCTTGTTGCTGCCCGGCGAGCACGGCCTACTTTGACATGGCTTGAGTCACACATTTCATCGCAGTTTGGGCAATAAAGCCGTTTTGTAGCACCGGCGGCGTGAGGAAATTTCCTGACGTTTATTTGGGACTCATCGAGTCTTAATTGCTAATACGGGCGCACCCAATTTGTCAAAAATATCACATTTTGACATATGATTAAGAAAAATGTATCACTCTCGTTCGGAGGTGGAATTTAGCCCCCCCGGGGCTAAATTAGCCCTAGGGGGGGGGGGGAATTTTGTTTTTTTTTTGCCTAGGACACACCGTTTTCGAGATACCATTTTGGAAATATAGAGCGTTTTATGCAAAATAAAATAAAATAATTCGGAAACAGTGCGTCGTTGGGCTATGCTTCTCGGAACCTAAATTGTTTTTATGGTCAAGGTTAAACCGAAACTGCAATAAAATTGGAAAATGCCCGAAAAAGAAAAATAAACGTCAAGAAGTTATGCCACACGTCAAGAAATTATATCACGCCGCCGTGCTAGCGTTTAAGACAAAATGGCTTTATCGCCCAAACTGTGATTTCTTCACTCTTGTGACTTTAAGCCACAGCGCTGGTTTTCAGCGATAGCCGGTGTCGACTGGGTGACTCCGAACCATTATTACTTCTTACTATTATCTATTATAAATGTGAATGTTTAGATAGATGAGTGTGTGTGGATGTGTGGTTGTATGTTTTGTTATTCAATCACGCTAAAACGGCTGAACGGATTTGGATGAAATTTGGCATGAGATAGATTATAGTCTGGAATAGCACATAGGCCACTTTTTATCCCGGTATAATGTTCCCTTGGGATGATAAAACACTTTTCATGCGGGCGAAGTCGCACGCAGAAGCTAGTATACTATAAGTCTGAATTTGTTTGATATAAGTTTATTTTTAAATTAACAAACTAATAATTTATTTTGAACTTTTTTCCTCTGCTAACAGGAAAGAAATCAAAGAGGTCCCAGGCCAGAAAAAGTTGAGAACCATTGCTAACATATACTGATTACACAAATGGCTTCATCGGACATCGGAAACTAATTAGGAGAATTACGGCGTCTTGATGATTGTTCTGGTAGCGGTATCGGTATCCTGTAGGCTTATTACGTATTTTTTGCAAGAGCAAAACGACATCCATTTTTGTGAAATAATTGCTCTTCAATAAAGAAATCTTAGAGTTTTTTGCGGTTTTGTTTAGAACTAAGTGCATTTGATAAACAGCGAGCAATTAGCAAACGATTGTGTAGGACCTACCATACCTATAATGTAGGTAATTCCGACTTTTATGACAAATCGTGTGATCGCGCGATGATTGCTGATTGCTGTTTCTTACGTAATATGCCTGCGGATCACGATACCCGTTATAAGAGGGTGAGATTTTTTGTTTTCCTATAAAATACTCCTTTTTTAGGGTTCCGTGGCCAAATGGCAAAAAACGGAACCCTTATGGATTCGTCATGTCTGTCTGTCCGTCCGCACAGCCACTTTTTTCCGAAACTATAAGAACTATGACTAAACTAAAAAAACTAAACTAAAAAAAAAAAACTAAACTTGGTAAGTAGATGTATTCTGTGAACCGCATTAAGATTTTCACACAAAAATAAAAAAAAAACAATTAATTTTGGGGTTCCCCATAGTTAGAACTGAAATTCAATTTTTTTTTCATCATAACCATACGTGTGGGGTATTTATGGATACTTAGAACTGAAACTCATTTTCCGACTCGCACTTGGCCGGTTTTATTTTGCTAGGCTTTTCTATACCACTCCCGGGCAAATACCTCCATCCACTCCTTCCACTTTTCACAATCCCGCTCTTCCACCTCCCAGTTCGTTTCAAAATACTCGTACTTCATTAAAATCTTCGTGCAAAATTATTAGGATGAACAATGGTTCAGGGGGGTGACCATAAGCTCTTAGAGCAAGGTTATTTTGAGTGTGCGTACCTATGTGACAGATGTATACGACTTGTATACATCTGTCACTTTTTTACAGTCGAACTATGATCGTTTTGACACGTCAGGGTACGGGGCCAGCAGCCGAATTGCGTAAGTATATTATCCAAAGCAAAAGAATCGATTCTTTCCCAAAACCGACTTTACGTATTGCATATTGATGCGTAAAGTCGTTTTTGGGAAGGAATCGATTCTTTTGCTTTGGATAATATACTTACGCAATTCGGCTGCAGGTATCTGTGTAGTGTATTAAAATTCAGTATCGTTACCCTTGAATTTAGTACCTACTTATCAGTTATGAAAGGCTGTGGGGAAGTGTTAGCGACTCCGATCTAAACATAATGCAAAGGCTGCAAAATGGCATCCAAATCCATTTCAAATGCACTATGGTTCATCAGCAACACAGAAACATGAAGTTCTGAGCATAAGAACTGTTAAGGACGAGATTTTATTAAAACCCGACGAAAAAACAGGGGCGTTATAAGTTTGACGTGTGTTGCTGTGTATCTGTGTATATGTGTGTCTGTCTGTGGCATCATAACGCCTAAATGGATGAACCGATTTTGATTTGGATTTTTTTGTTTGAAAGGTGACTTTTTCGAGTGTTCTTAGCTAACTTTGTTTGGTGAAAATCGGTTTAGCCGTTCAAAAGTTATGGGCCAACGACCTTGAAGGAACAAAACGCGCACTCGTTTCACACCCGCGCGACCCAAAATTTTGTAGTTTTTTGTACTTTCCTTATTATTCTATGACTTAAAAAAAAAGCCTCAAATCAAAATGTAGATAATTAAATTATCTTTGATATGGTGTAGATTTCATTAAAATACGCCCAGCGGTTTTGGTGAGATTGTCGTATTTTTGTCCGTTTTAGACATAACTTTACAAATTAATTACACTATGTTATACAAATAAAACTCAAAATTTGCTTAGATCAAATTATTAAGAAAATAGTTTAATATAACATATATTTCTTTCAAAGAATTACGACTAGCCGTTTAGACGTGATTTTCATTTTAAAATCAGCTACTCAAGGATATCTGCGCCATTTTGTAAATTATTTCATCACCACTGCTCTCAAAGCGGTGAAGGAAAACATCGTGAGGAAACCGGCATGTCCTAGAACCAAAAATTCAAAGACATGTGACATCCACCAACCCGCACTGGGCACGCGTGGTGGATTACTGGCCATTCCCTCTCACAGAGAGGAGGCCTGTGTCCCAGCAGTGGGAACATTAATAGGCTGATGATGTGATGTGATGATTCATACATGTAGGTAATGTATAAAAAAATCTATTGTATAATAACAGTATATTTTTTTTTTATAATCTATAGGCTCGTGTTTGACCACTATCTCGCCTGATGTTAAGCGATGACGTGGCCTACGGTGAAGCACGCTTGCCTAGAAGAAACCTATTCACTCTTGACTTGAAGACCCCAAGGTTGTAGCTATCAGGGAACAAAGACCCCGGAAAGGAATTCCACTCATTAGCTGTACGCACAATGAAAGTATTAGCAAAACGCTTTGTGCGTATGGGAGGGATGTCCACCATGTACCGATGGCGCATGGCCGTACGTCTTGTAGTCCGATGATGGAAAGGGCCAGGCGGAATCAAATTGTGCAGTTTTACCATTTAAAGTCACCTTCAGCAAAACACGGAGCCCTGTTAATCGCTAAGAATTTTTAAAAGCGGGACATGGTCCCTGGTTCCACCCAGTTCCTTAGTGGGCAAAATGACCCCATTTTTACCCGACTACTTATAGGAAGAATAAACTGCCAAATTCATAATCTGTTCATGTGTCCCTTCTTATAGCATAAACTCCTCATCTGATTCAGACAATTGAAAGTGTCGTATGATTTGTATGAGTGCTTCGCGTAACTTACCTTGGCTATACCTAATTAAGTCCCATTATGTAAGTCAATGTAAGTACCTAATAATATTTTATCATTGAATCAAAACGAAAGTTTAACTAAGTCATCATCTGCCTAGCCTTTTTCCCAACTATATTGGGGTTGGCTTCCAGTCTTACCGGATTCAGCTAAGTACCAGTGTTTTACATGGAGCGACTGCCTCTCTGACCTCCACAACCCAGTAACTGGGTAACACGGTACACCTTGGCGAGACTGGTGTCAGATCTCAAGCTTCTGACTACCTGTAACGACTGTCAAAGATCTTCAAATGACAGCCGGGACCAACGGCTTAACGTGCTTTCCGAGGCACGGAAGAAACTCGGTATGTTGAAATGGTCACCCATCCACTGACCGACCTCGTCAAGCGTTGCTTAACCTTGATGATCGACCCGTGCGGCTGTTATTATTTAGCCACGAGCTCTGAAAGTTTAACTAAGTACATTCTAAAAATATAAACTTAAAATGGCAAACATTTTATTTCCCGTAAATGTTAAATTATATTTTTGTTTGTACGTAGTCGGATTTTAGATTTTAATCAATTTGTTATGTTCGGTTCCTAAAGGATTACACGGCTTTTGCCGAGCAACTGATAATAGAAACGATTTCTTCACATTTTATCCATAAAATACTGTCTTATTCCTACAAAAACTTCACACTTCTTCCAGCTATTAAATTAATCAGGATGACCTACAAATTCCCGTACAATGTCGCACTTATCAGCCGGCAGAGCGAGACAGCACTTTATTTTACTGCCATCTCTTTCACATAATTCGATCGGCGCTCGGTTATTTTCGGCCAGTTACCCGATTACTATTTACTAGATTCACTCACTCACTTTCCGGCACCGTTAACGTCGTTCATTCAATGCGCATGGCAACTTTCTTCGCCCACTAGTACGCATGCGTGAATTGTGTCAAGCGGTGACAGTGTCGCTCTCTCCTAACCTCTCACTTTTATATTTATCGAAAAAATATAAAATTATTTGTTAAAAATGACGTATACAGTGCTTCAAATTACTGGATTGGGGTGTGTAGTGTATGTTTTATTTTCTGTTGCAAAGTTCCTGTTCGATACTGTGTATACTTACGCTATTGGACCCGTGGTCAACAAAGTGAATTTCAAAGAGCAAGGAAAATGGGCCTGTGAGTATTTTTATTGTATTTTTTACCTATTAACACCTACAATCTCACCTATGTTATTAGATATGTAAGAACTAGGCCAGTGTGGCACCATACTTCCTAATTTACGGAGGCCGGTCGGTGACCTTTGTCAGGTGAAGTTCATTGCAAATGCAAATTCGATCGATTGATATGTTGCACGGGTCGGTGAATAGGAAATGGTTGCCCAAAATGGACCCGCTTTTTAAGAACTATGTTTTGGATTATAATATGGTATGTAATATGGTTAGGATTACTCTGAATGAAATTATTGTTTTTGCTTCTGCTTCGTCCGCATGAAAATTGTTTTATAATCCCAAGGGAACCGGGATGAATAGCGCCCGGTATATCAGCTAATAGTTAGACACACTATAGGTACACAGTATTATTTTATTCTGTGACACAGTTACGGATGGACAGATAAGGATGTTCTCTATTTTATTCATTTTCAGGGAAACATTTTGGCGTAGGTAGGTACTTTGAGTAACCTTAAAGGTACCGGAAGCATGTATTTTGATCCATATTTGTTTACTTTTCATCATACTTACAATCACGCCTTTTACCATGGACTGCCAGGCAAAAACTTAAGAGAACACCACCTGCAACATAGGGGTGGCGATCTGAGATCGATTCATCGACTAATCGATTTTTAGGACCGAATAATCGATGTTTTCTCGATATCTGGTAATGAATCGATCCCGTGAATCGATATTTATCTCTAGAAATTCGGGATTAGTTTTTTCTGTTTCGAACAACGATTTTGTAGACCTCGTTTTTTCCGGTTTCGATTAGAATCGATTCAAAAATCGATCTTTTTGAAAAGACCACCACCTGCTATGATCCTTTACATACCTACTGCTTTAACTTCATTTATTACGTTCATTCATCTGGTCCTACACGTGCTGGCCCCGGTTCACCGTTTGTGAGTACTACGCACACTACCAGGCACAAATACCTTTCTTTGATCAGTAGCAATACAATTTAAAAAAAAATGCCATCTAGATAATTATTACGACCTTACGACGACGAACTAGATGAATATTTGCTTTCAAAAATGCATACCTAATCATAGGTTGGTACTTACATACAAAAGGTATAATAAAATTTGCTGATTAGAAAACGTGGATACAATGTTCGTTCGAAAGAGAATTGTATTATTTTGCTGTTTTGTCGTAATTTGCATTTTTAATTAGTCATTAAATCGGGTTACGAACAATACGATTTCGGTATTTTACGTGACTTGCACATTTTTACTGCCTCGTTGGTAGCAAGTGCGACGGCTGAGCGTGAGGTCCCGGGTACGATTCCCAGGTCAGGCTAAGTGTTATTAGGTTTTTTGGCATTAGGAATTGCTCAGTAGCAGCCTGGAGTTTCTACTTTTTAAACCGCCGTGCCTCGGAAAGCACTTCAAAGGCCGCTGCATACGTAACGTGTTTTAAACCCGGACGAAACGGGACGACGACGCGGAGACGTGGCGTTTCATACAAAATGCCAAGTCGCTGTTCCGTCCGTGCCATTGTGTTTTTCCTAGCTCAATGGTCTGTGCACCTATGACAGGCATCCTCTCTGTGAGAGAGGTGATGGGCCTTAATCTACCACGCGGGCCCAGTGCGGGTTTGTTGATGTCACTTCTCTTCGAAGTTTTGGCTGTAGGACATGCCAGTTTCCTCACGATGTTTCCCTTCATCGTTTTAAGAGCAGTGGTGATCAAATAATTTACACCTTCCGGGGTTCGAACTCACGATCTACGACACGTAAGTCGAGGCCGTTACCACTGGGCCACCACTGCTCTTTACCTTGTCCTTTTTGATGATACTTCATCTTTAGAAGCACTAGAACCCTCAAAAGATGCTCAAAATTGCGCTGTCAACAGAGGCGTGGTGTACAAATTTGACAACTTTAAATGAAACAAGAACAACAATGAGAAGCACAGTGTATATCTTTTTTTTAAATGGAATACCTTTTAAATTGGTCCAATTTTTTTTACGAGGAAATAGGCGAGAGCCGAACCTCGAATTATGAAATTTTACTTAGGATACTCAGTCGGATGTCTGCGACTGCATTTCCTCTTAAGCCGTTGTTAATACGCCTGATCTCTTACCGGTCGTATTGGATCGCCGTCCCACTAGACTATGAGAGTGAGGAGACTAAGAGTGAGGAAACAAGGAGTGCACTTGTGTCTGGGCACACACTTGTGCACTATAAATATCTCCCGCGCCGCTGACTAGTCTCAAGGGAAATTGCCGTCGTGGTCGGAATTTAGTCTGGAGGACAATATTTTTGAAAACATCGCGAGGATACCGGCGATACAGATCGGATCGGTCAATGTGGCGACGCCTGGGGGAGGCTTATGTCCAGCAGTGGACGTCTTTCGGCTGAAATGATGATATCGGTGGAACGGAACCGAACGCGATCGATATACATTAAATAATCAGTACAGTACGTCGGCACGGTTTCTTTGTATGGGATGAGACACCACTGCTACTGACTAAACCTAGCCAAGGTAAGTTACGACGCTGGTCCAACATGATGAAAGAAAACATGGTGAGGAAAGCAACATTTATCGTAGAACATGATATTCGAAGATATGACACCAACCAATCCGTAGTGGGCCCGGGCTCGGGGTTCCAGCGCTAAGAAAGAAAATTTGGTTCCAATAAATATCACTAGATGGCGCGATATGCAGCAATTTATTATTGAATTGTGTGTAAAATTAACACTTTCTGGATTTGAACATAACAATTGTATGTCCTTGTTAATCAACTCTCCTAAGGACAATATTATGGAATATTAAGCTCTTCATCCACATTTTAAAGATTATTTAAACGGATGATTTAAAATGTATGCCAATAGATGGCGCGGTTTTAAATATCTGAGGCATTCCACTCGATTGTTTAAATTTTTATTGTAACACATTCTGGTGCAATGAAACTGTAAAAACGTGCAAAAAATACTATATTAAACAAATCGTCACTGTATTTAAAGAAAAAAAGATTCACGAACCGAGCAAACCCTTTTACTTGCAAGTCGCTGCTAACACCATCTATGTATAGCCGTGGAACAGAACCGAGCGCAATCGATGTACAAAAAAATAATCAGTTTAATCAGACGAAAAACGCTAGTTACATCAGCACGGTTTCTTTGTATGGGATGAGGAATCTGTATGCTAGTATTATATTATCTGTGGCCCGGGTGTTCGATTACAGCCCATTCCCACTTACAGAGAGGAGACCTGTGGAGTCCAGCGTTGCCAGAATTTTTTTTAGCACGTCGGGACTTTGAAACTTTTTGAGCGAAAAAAAGCGGGCTTCTTTCGTCGAAAGCGGGACATAGTAAAAAACGTATATAATCAGAAGTTTTTAAATATTTATCTTTGTATTTGAGTTTTCAATTACGTTTAGAATTTACATGACAATAGATAGCAAAAATAGCCATTGGGAATTATGTACTAATAAAAAGATGATATTTTAAATCAGATTTGCCCTATCGTTAGGTAGTTAAGTTATTGTAGTTAGTTAAGTCTTTCGTCTTCAGAATATAAATTAAAAAAAAAAACGTAAGTTCAAGTCAAAAACGCAAACGCAACGCTGCCTGTGTCCCACCTGAAGGAACGTTATCTAGGCTGGATAATGTTTTATGCACCACGACTTTTTTCTAAGATACTTTAGAAATCTTGGTCACTTTTATTATTGCAGTAGGCATATTGAGATCATATTGAGATTATTGCATACAAAATTAGGACAATACTTGAATTGTAAACCTTTGTGCCTTTCAAGTACAGGCAGTTTTCGAAGTTTCAATAAAAACAACTTTTGCTTTTCAATGAAGACCTTACATTTAGGTCAATCACGTAAAGGTACTGAACTGTAGCCAGTTATTAACTATAACCAGGAAAGGTCTTCCGTAGACTGAAGTAACGCGAAAATGCAACATAATTTTGCGATATTTATATCTATTTATATATTTAGTTATTTATTAAAATTAGGCTGAGAATGAGTACCTATGTTTTTACAAAAGACAGTTCCCCAAAAGGACCGCTTGTCAACACTTCCTAGCGTTTTCGCTGAGGAGAAATGACGCAACAAACTCCCCAGCTACACGTCTATTTTTCAGTTCATCATCATCATTTCAGCCGAAAGTAGTCTACAGCTGAACATAAAGCCTCGTACGAGTATTCATGGTAAACATTTGTTTAGCAACATGGTTTTAGGGTTCCGTACCCAAAGGGTAAAAACGGGACCCTATTACTGAGACTTCACGATCCGTCTGTCTGTCTGTTACCAGGCTGTATCTCATGAACCGTGATAGCTAGACAGTTGAAATTTTCACAGATGTTGTATTTTTATTGCCGCTATAACAACAAAAACTAAAAACAGAATAAAATTAATATTTAAGGGGGCTCACATACAACAAACGTGTTTTTTTTTCCGGTTTTTTGCTCGATATTAATAACGGCAACAGGTAGACGCTTGAAATATTCACAGAATATTTAGTTGTATATTCACTTCAAAAAATAATAATTATAAATTAAAATAAAATAAATTAAGGGGGGCTCCCATAGAACAAACGTGATTTTTTTGCCGTTTTTTGCGATAATGGTGCGGAACCCTTCGTGCGCGAGTCCGACTCGCACTTGGTCAGTTTTTTAAACATGTTGCCGAGCTGCTGTCAACCTATTGTGGGCAACACTTGTGTTGTGGAGTTGATCACGCCATGTTGCAGAGTTGACGCCCGGCGAGCGAAAACATCATTTTATCAACAAATTTTGACGTGTGTGGACGTGTTTGCAACTGTTTATAAACATGGCGGGAGTGTGGAGCAGCGATAAGGTTATGCAATTAATAGAATTATTTCAATCAAAAGCGTTACTATGGGATTCTTCTTTCAAAGAATACAAGGATAGAAACAAAAAGAACGATGAATTTCAAGAAATTTCTCAAGATTTTTAATATACCCATTTAATATACCCAAAAAAGACGTGGAAACTAAAATACATGTACTGCGCACTCAATTATACAGAATACAGAGAACACAACAACACTACTTCCTCGGGCAACATTTTAACGCAGACTGGCGTGTGTGTGTGGACAATCCATATTGATTTAAACAAAGTTTCCAGCAGCATTCTTGCCGTTCATCAACAACGTTGATCAACTGTTGCTAAACAAATGTTTACTATGAATACGTGGCTTCAGCCTCCACCAAGTGTCGTCACACCAATCGGCCATGTGCGTCTCACATCTTTAGTTTCCAATGCCCAGGTCATCGGTTCACCTACCAATACTACCAATCTGCCCTGCCCACTGCCACTTTAGTTATGCAATAGTTCGGGCTATGTCAGTAACCCTGGTTCTCTGTGGATATCTTCAGTTAGAAGAACTTGAACTACTCGCGTGACACTTTCTGTCTGTCACATTGTTGAGTCGCGCTTGTCTGCGCGAAACCTCTAAGACCGTCTGTTATATTTTCCAGTACCTATTTGCAATGGTCGACCATTGGTTTGCGGGTTCAGTTTTTATTGGTCACTTGTTATTGAGGAAATATGTTTGGCTATTATTATATGTAAACGTATGCTAAGTAAGAGGATAATGATATGTTAATGTAGCAAAACAATTATAAAATATTCATAAAATAGAATAGGTTAGTAAGTAAGCCAGTACAATTACTGAAAATTGACTAGTTTTCTTAACGTTTGTTGCCAAATGCATGGGTTTATTATATCCTACATCCCTATTGAACCTTAAGGGGTGAAATGATGGCCATTATTTACAAAAAACAGCTGGATTGGATAACTCAATCATTTTACTACATTCAGCATTACAATAATTTTGATTCTGTTTAGAATATTCTCCAAAAAAAAATTATTTCTTCAATTTGCGTGATACGACTCCTTACTAGATTCCCTATAAAAATAATTTGAAAGTAAAAAAAAAGAATTTTGTAAAAAATAGGCCATTTTCTTAAGTTTGCCGTATGTCATTACTTCCCAGAATTTGATTTTTATTAGAGACACTATCGAATGGTGTAATTATGCAGCATGTGTTTTTTTCAAAATCAATGAGTTCGATTCCTGGCTAGGAATATTGATTTTTAAAAAATCCAATGATGCAGTTTTAGTTTTCATCAAAATTGGCTTCGTGACTCCTTTGAGTGTTTCGCTATTCCTCATAGTTTCGGATTTGGCCATCTCCAACTTTTTTAATTCGTACTTGTACCTATATCTCAAAAACAGCGGTTCTTAGGAAAGAAAAGTATGTAGACATTTTTATCGATAATTATTTGATCTACAATAATATCTTAGATAATTTTATGATAAAACACTTTTTGTGAAAATCGCGAATAACTCGTTTTTTGACCCCGAGTTATTTTTTTCCATTTAATTTTTAATGGTGTTTTGAACAATCCTACCAATTTTTTGCTGGGTGCGAATTTTTGTAACTTAATTTTTTGGTATAATTTGACCGGACTACTTAACCACTGAACCTTGGAGAAGATTGGATCTTGAATAAGGACATATATCTATCTAGGATTCTTCTTATCACTTAAGGTTACACTAGTCAACGGCACGAACTATTTTGTGCGCGGGGTTAAAATGTATTTTATTAAATATCAACCGACAACACGTTCGGAAGAAATTGATGCTGTGATGAACAGTAGGAAGCTAGTTCGCGTACGAATACACACTTTTGCAAATTTGTAGCGAAATGGATAATGATTTAGGACGAAACAGAGCGCGCGAAATTTTATAAACAGACCTATGGCAGTCTAGATATCATGAAAAAACGACTAAATCTATCTGTTCAAAATAAAATTATTTGCATTTTTGAACTACTAGTCTATCCCTGTATGGAGGCCGTTTTGCAATTTTCCTTCTTCTTATGGTATTTATTCGCGCCCAAAAATGCATTAAAATTAGTGTTGAAATGTGGAACTTTCGACGCTCATAACTTTAAAATATTTACTTTTTTGCTTCCATACAGGGCTAGATAATGATGAGACAAATTGATATCACTTTTTATTTTGAACGTACATCTTCACACAGTGGAATAATCCCAAGACTACGTTTGTATGGAAGAGTTTTCGACTAGTGTAACTTTAAGTTCGTTCTCTTGGGATAGCGCCCGACTTTCACGTGGGCGAAGCCGCCTGGCAATAACATGAATTTCAAATAACATTTTCACATAAAGTGCACCTCAGCAACATCCGAGGTCTGCACTCTAACCTTGTCGCAGTCCATCACCACCTCGAGACTGAGAAACCAGCACTTTTGTTCCTTACGGAGACGCAGATCGGATGCCCGTCAGACGTGGCGTACCTATCCTACCCAGGGTATACCCTGGAGCACATGTTCAAGCCACGCGCTGGTGTATGCATGTACGCCCGGGACGACATCTGCTATCGGCGTCTCCGTGACCTTGAAGACTCAAATTACTCTGTGCTATGGGCCTTGGTGGACACAGGTCTGGATAAGATCATCTATGCCTGTGTCTACCGATCGCATAGCGGTGATCTGGAGACAACCAGGCTCACACAGTACTTGAGTGAGGCGGCTGATGTGGCTCAGCTACGATACCCCTCCGCCCAACTAGTGTTACTGGGGGACTTTAATGCCCACCACCAGGAGTGGCTCTTCCCATACCAGTGCACTGACCACGCTGGACGAGAGATGCGAAATCTTTCGATTGCGTTAAATCTCACCCAGCTGGTCCAAGGGGCTACGAGGGTGCCGGATGTTGATTCACATACAGCCAATTGCTTGGACCTTCTGCTGACAACTGATCCAGACCGATACTCAGTGTCGGTATCACCACCTTTGGGTAGTTCCGACCACTGTCTGGTGAAGTCTGTATCCGTCTACTCCCCGCCCGATCCAAGCCCAAGGGGCACCCGGCGGGTTTGGCGGTACAAGTCAGCAGATTGGGATGGTATGCGATCTTTCTTCGCATGCTATCCTTGGCGGCCCACTTGCTTCTCTTCGGATGACCCATCGTCATGCGCTGACGCAGTGACCGATGTGTTGCGTCAGGGGATGGAGTATTACATTCCGTTCTCTGACGTAACTGTGTCCAGCGTTGACCGTCCATGGTTTGGTGCCGAGTGTGACCGCGCAAACGTGATTAAACACAAGGCGTACCTAGCATGGGTCGACGCCCGTATGCGCAAGGCAAGGGACGTGAGTCAGAAGAAGAGAGCCTTCAACAGGGCTGCCAAGTCCTGCAAAAAGGCGATGCGAAGGGCACGGTTTGACCACATTAGCAGGATCGGGGACAAACTTGCTTCACACCCCGCAGGTAGCAAGGCGTTTTGGTCCCTGGCTAAATCGGTTGAATCAAACTTCTGTCGCCCCTCACTACCACCACTGCTGAGACCCGACGGGTCGCTGGCCCACTCCGCTGAGGACAAGGCAAACTTGTTTGCCTCCCTCTTTGCGGAATCTTCGCGTCTGAATACTGATGGCGCGCGGCCCCCTCCTTCTGCTGTTCGATGTGAGACGAGTATGTCGGACATTCGCATCCATCAGAGGGAGGTCTGTAGGGTGCTGCGTAACCTTGACGTGAACAAGGCTAGTGGCCCGGACGGGATACCAGCAATTGTACTTAAAACTTGTGCGCCTGAATTGTCTCCTATCATGACACGCCTATATCGCCTTTCGATGGTGACTGGAAAAGTACCGAAGGCTTGGAAGCAAGCTAACGTTCAGCCCGTGCCCAAGAAGGGCAGTCGAGCTGACCCAGCCAACTACAGACCCATATCAGTAACGTCCATCCTCTGTAAGAGTATGGAACGTGTATTAAATAATAAGCTCCTGGCATACCTAGAAGACACCGACCTCCTTAGTGACCGCCAATACGGCTTCCGCCGAAACCGGTCAACTGGGGATCTTCTAGCGTATGCCATCCACATCTGGAGTGAGGCCATCGAGAAACACGGGGAGGCGCTTGCTGTCTCCCTTGACATATCGAAGGCCTTTGATAGGGTCTGGCACGAGAGCCTTATTGGTAAGCTTCCTTCCTTCGGTCTGCCTAGTGGCCTGTGTGACTGGATTGCAGACTTCCTGAGGGATCGGTCCATCCGAGTGGTAATTGATGGCTGCTCGTCCGGTCAGTTAGGTATTAACGCCGGAGTCCCTCAGGGGTCAGTGCTCTCGGCAACATTGTTCTTGCTGCACATTAATGACCTGCTAAAACCCGGAACCTTTGGGTATGCAGACGACAGCACTGTTGCTGAGAGATATGTGTCTAGCGCACGGGCTACCGGGCCTCAAATTCGGTCTCTTCGGGAGGCCATGGTTGAGCGCTTGAACCTGTCTTTGGAGGCAGTCTCCGAATGGGGCAATGCCAATCTAGTCAGTTTCAATGCTGCTAAGACCCAGGCGTGTCTTTTTTCCGCAAAAAAGAGCCAATTCCACCCGGCTCCATCCTTCCGTGGTGTAACCGTGCCGATAACGGACCACCTCGACCTTCTTGGTGTTACGTTGACATCGACCCTCAATTTTGGTCCTTTCATTCAACGTAGTCTTGGGATTATTCCACTGTGTGAAGATGTACGTACATCTTCACACAGTGGAATAATCCCAAGACTACGTTTGTATGGAAGAGTTTTCGACTAGTGTAACCTTAAGTTCGTTCTCTTGGGATAGCGCCCGACTTTCACGTGGGCGAAGCCGCCTGGCAATAACATGAATTTCAAATAACATTTTCACATAAAGTGCACCTCAGCAACATCCGAGGTCTGCACTCTAACCTTGTCGCAGTCCATCACCACCTCGAGACTGAGAAACCAGCACTTTTGTTCCTTACGGAGACGCAGATCGGATGCCCGTCAGACGTGGCGTACCTATCCTACCCAGGGTATACCCTGGAGCACATGTTCAAGCCACGCGCTGGTGTATGCATGTACGCCCGGGACGACATCTGCTATCGGCGTCTCCGTGACCTTGAAGACTCAAATTACTCTGTGCTATGGGCCTTGGTGGACACAGGTCTGGATAAGATCATCTATGCCTGTGTCTACCGATCGCATAGCGGTGATCTGGAGACAACCAGGCTCACACAGTACTTGAGTGAGGCGGCTGATGTGGCTCAGCTACGATACCCCTCCGCCCAACTAGTGTTACTGGGGGACTTTAATGCCCACCACCAGGAGTGGCTCTTCCCATACCAGTGCACTGACCACGCTGGACGAGAGATGCGAAATCTTTCGATTGCGTTAAATCTCACCCAGCTGGTCCAAGGGGCTACGAGGGTGCCGGATGTTGATTCACATACAGCCAATTGCTTGGACCTTCTGCTGACAACTGATCCAGACCGATACTCAGTGTCGGTATCATCACCTTTGGGTAGTTCCGACCACTGTCTGGTGAAGTCTGTATCCGTCTACTCCCCGCCCGATCCAAGCCCAAGGGGCACCCGGCGGGTTTGGCGGTACAAGTCAGCAGATTGGGATGGTATGCGATCTTTCTTCGCATGCTATCCTTGGCGGCCCACTTGCTTCTCTTCGGATGACCCATCGTCATGCGCTGACGCAGTGACCGATGTGTTGCGTCAGGGGATGGAGTATTACATTCCGTTCTCTGACGTAACTGTGTCCAGCGTTGACCGTCCATGGTTTGGTGCCGAGTGTGACCGCGCAAACGTGATTAAACACAAGGCGTACCTAGCATGGGTCGACGCCCGTATGCGCAAGGCAAGGGACGTGAGTCAGAAGAAGAGAGCCTTCAACAGGGCTGCCAAGTCCTGCAAAAAGGCGATGCGAAGGGCACGGTTTGACCACATTAGCAGGATCGGGGACAAACTTGCTTCACACCCCGCAGGTAGCAAGGCGTTTTGGTCCCTGGCTAAATCGGTTGAATCAAACTTCTGTCGCCCCTCACTACCACCACTGCTGAGACCCGACGGGTCGCTGGCCCACTCCGCTGAGGACAAGGCAAACTTGTTTGCCTCCCTCTTTGCGGAATCTTCGCGTCTGAATACTGATGGCGCGCGGCCCCCTCCTTCTGCTGTTCGATGTGAGACGAGTATGTCGGACATTCGCATCCATCAGAGGGAGGTCTGTAGGGTGCTGCGTAACCTTGACGTGAACAAGGCTAGTGGCCCGGACGGGATACCAGCAATTGTACTTAAAACTTGTGCGCCTGAATTGTCTCCTATCATGACACGCCTATATCGCCTTTCGATGGTGACTGGAAAAGTACCGAAGGCTTGGAAGCAAGCTAACGTTCAGCCCGTGCCCAAGAAGGGCAGTCGAGCTGACCCAGCCAACTACAGACCCATATCAGTAACGTCCATCCTCTGTAAGAGTATGGAACGTGTATTAAATAATAAGCTCCTGGCATACCTAGAAGACACCGACCTCCTTAGTGACCGCCAATACGGCTTCCGCCGAAACCGGTCAACTGGGGATCTTCTAGCGTATGCCATCCACATCTGGAGTGAGGCCATCGAGAAACACGGGGAGGCGCTTGCTGTCTCCCTTGACATATCGAAGGCCTTTGATAGGGTCTGGCACGAGAGCCTTATTGGTAAGCTTCCTTCCTTCGGTCTGCCTAGTGGCCTGTGTGACTGGATTGCAGACTTCCTGAGGGATCGGTCCATCCGAGTGGTAATTGATGGCTGCTCGTCCGGTCAGTTAGGTATTAACGCCGGAGTCCCTCAGGGGTCAGTGCTCTCGGCAACATTGTTCTTGCTGCACATTAATGACCTGCTAAAACCCGGAACCTTTGGGTATGCAGACGACAGCACTGTTGCTGAGAGATATGTGTCTAGCGCACGGGCTACCGGGCCTCAAATTCGGTCTCTTCGGGAGGCCATGGTTGAGCGCTTGAACCTGTCTTTGGAGGCAGTCTCCGAATGGGGCAATGCCAATCTAGTCAGTTTCAATGCTGCTAAGACCCAGGCGTGTCTTTTTTCCGCAAAAAAGAGCCAATTCCACCCGGCTCCATCCTTCCGTGGTGTAACCGTGCCGATAACGGACCACCTCGACCTTCTTGGTGTTACGTTGACATCGACCCTCAATTTTGGTCCTTTCATTGAGGCAAAGGCTCAATTGGCTGCAAAAAAGTTGGGGATCCTTGCGAAGGTGAGACGGTACTTCACGCCTGAACAGCTGCTCAACTTGTATAAAGCGCAAGTTCGGTCATGCATGGAGTACTGCTCTCACCTCTGGGACGGATCTGCCAGGTACCAACTAGATGCACTTGAGTCGATTGACAGACGGGCCAAGAGACTTATCGGCAACGATGCGCTGGTCAACTCAAAGCTCCAGAGCCTTGAACACCGACGACGAGTTGCCAGCCTGTCGGTATTCTATCGGTTACATTTCGGAGAGTGTGCGATGGAACTGCACAATTTGATTCCGTCTAGCCCTTTCCATCATCGGACTACAAGACGTACGACAATGCGCCATCAGTACATGGTGGATATCCCACCCATACGCACAAAGCGTTTTGAAAATACTTTCAAAACGTCTTTGTTTCTTTCTTTGTTTGTCTTTGTTTCCTGATAGCTACAACCTAGGGGTCTTCAAGTCAAGAGTGAATAGGTTACTTCTAGGCAAGCGTGCTTCACCTTCGACCACATCATCACTTAACATCAGGCGAGATAGTGGTCAAACGCGAGCCTATAACAAATAAAAAAAAAAAAAAAAAAATATGAATTTGAATTATCAAATTCTTCTCATCATAATCAAATCGCTTAAGGTTACACTAGTCGAAAATTCTTCCATACAAACGTAGTCTAGGGATTATTCCACTGTTTGACCCCGCGCACAAAATAGTTCGTGCCGTTGACTAGTGTAACCAAAGTGTAATAAAAGTCATCACGATCATTACGAAAAAAAAAACATAACGGTATTGCTTGGTCAAGGCCATTTATTTTTTATAAGATCATGCATTGTAGGTATCATTGACACTCTTCCGACTCCTTCACATTCGACATTCGGGTCACGTTCGGAACCATTCGGCCAATTTCGTAAACCGCCATATTGCATATTTGCGACGGAAGAAAGTTAGTGCTAGCTTTCACGTTTAACTCATTAGTTAACAGGCTATATAGGAAGTTGTATGGACATCTCAATAAGTTGCAAGTAATTAGTAGATAATAAATTTGACGAAAATAATAGCTAAGTAGGTAATTATATTATTTCCTCATTGAAACTTTCTCTTAGTCGTTATCTAGTAGTCGCAAATGCAACTGTCGAGCTCCTGGGTTCGTTTCTCGGGTCTGGCAAAGTGTAATAATTAGGTTTATTTGTCTGGAATTTCTCAGTAGAAGTATGAAGTCTTGGTGCAATGTCGATATAGGAAGTATTGGTACCTACAGGTCTGTTCGTAGGCAGAAATGTCTCTTAGTTAACCGACTTACCTAAAAGGAGGCGGTGTTATGTTCAACATCACGTTTTTTTTTTTTGTGTATTCACCGATATCTCCGTCAATTATGGACTGATTTTGAAAATTCTTGTTGTTTGAAAGAGTATGTACCGAAATTGGTCTCATATTAATTTGGTGAAGATCTGATGAAGATCTTCGGAGATATACAACTGGACTCTTAACGCCAGTACGCTCTAAAGGGATACACAGAAGTTTGTCTCATTTCACCGGTTATGTTCAGTTTCATGAGATTCGGGTAATCTATTCTGGCATTATAGGTACCTTACCTAACTACTTTCCTATTAGGTAGGTACAACCAAAAAGTGAAAAATAAAAATACATTTTTACAAAAAAATACTACCGACTTCCAAATAAGGAAACTACAAAGTGAAAAATAACTTTATTTTTGAAATAAAGAATGGTGTCCATAACGCAATAAAATGGTACCTACCAAAGACACCGACTTGCAAAAATAAAGTTATTTTTTACATTGTAGTTTTCTTATTTGGAAGTCGGTAGTATTTTTTTGTAAAAAAGTTTTTTTTTTTCATTTACAGTTGTCAAATTTGTACACTACACGTTGACAGCGCAATTTTGAGCATCTTTTGAGGGTTCAGTGCTTCTAAAGATAATGTATCATCAAAAAGGACAAGGTATTCTGATTCTATAGCAAGAATTATTTCACTCGCCGAGTTCAATAGTATACATTATATCTCGAAAAACGTATGATTCCTGTAGGATAGGCCACTTGACCGAAGATTGAATGATTGTATAACACGAAGATTGAATGATTGTAGAACCATGTACTCCCAACAACTGATCTTTCATACATCGGGCATGCATTGCATTAAAACTTAATTGTCATTTACATTCATTTATCGATCCGTCGGTAAAAGAGAATGGAAGAGCAGGAAAAGAAAATGTAGCCGTTTTTGAACTGCAAGGTCATCTACAATCGATGAACCTCGACAAAGATCGTTAAATACCATGCTAACTTTTTAAAAAAGCTATCGACATTAAAATGGTTCTATCATTTTGCATGGACACAAGCTTTCGCCATTAGCTTCGCCCGCAAATATTGTTCCTCAACAACGGATGCGAAGATAAAAAATGTTTTGTTTCCTAATTCAGGCCATGTGTTCCAAATATCAACCTCTAGAAAATTGTTGTAGTCCTAGATTTTTTTTAACTCGAGGAAAAAATATTGATGAAAATAACTGGCCAAGAGCGAGTCGGGTTCGCGCACGAAGGGTTCCGTACAGCTATCGCAAATAACGGCGAAAAAAACACGTTTTAATAAATATTTAAGTAGTGCTCCCATACGTTTGTTGTATGGGATCCTTAAATTTTTATATAATTCTGTTTTTTGTATTTGTTGTTATAGCGGCAAAAGAAATATATCATCTGTGAAAATTTCAACTGTCTAGTAGTGTCTAGTATCATAATTCATGAGATACAGCCTGGTGACAGACAGACAGACGGACCGCGGAGTCTTAGTAATAGAGTTCCGTTTTTACCCTTTGGGTACGGAACCCTAGAAAATCTTGTTTTAAAAAAAAAAGTAATGAATAAATTATTTGTAGTTAGCATAAAACATTTAGCTGTGCATCCATTTGACATTCTTTTACCATCCAGGGTCCCGTTTTTACCCTTTGGGTACGGAACCCTAATAATGAAGAAACTATGGATGGATTTTGAATGAATGATAGCGTAACCGTTCACAGTGGAAAATGGAAAAGAAAACTGTTGCTCCCGACAATAAGTAACACGAGACAAGGGCAGAAAGATGTTGACTTACTATCCAGGGTAATTTATTAGATCAATAAATATTGGGGATTCAGAAAATTGCATTTTTCGAGGAAATTAATTTGCCAAAACTAATACATTCTTTTTCTTTCTTTATTTTCGATTGAGATTTAATCAACCAATCGCATTGTGAAACACATTCTAAAATGGTATTTCTATACACGTCCTTAGAAATACCAGTTTTAGTAGTCGCCGTAGAAGGACGTCCTCGCGAACCATCAGTGAGTTTGCTTCGACAACGTTTAAACTCATTAAACCAGTTGTAAATGTAAACAGTGGCACGGGATCAATTGTATTCGCTTACTTAGGTAGGTACATACGCAAGTGCTTACAATCAGAATTGTAGGTAAGTAGGTACTTAATGAAAACAATTAAGGTAGTGCTAAAATAATTTACGCTTAAATAATTTCTTTAAATGACAGCCGGGACCAACGGCTTAACGTGCTTTTGAGGGTGTATTCCCGTTGTCCCCGTAATCCTGTCCCCGTAACGGGGACAACGGAACGTCATAAAATTTCCTTCCCGTTGTCCCCGTTATGCACATACATAACGGGGACAACTGGAAGGAAATTTTATGACGTTCCGTTGTCCCTTTTTTTTTTCAAACGGGTAATTTAGCACGAAAAGCCTAAAACTAAAATTCAATTTAAAATTTTATAAATTTGCAATTGCATTCTGCGTGCGGCGTTTTGGTGATACTCGTAAGGCACGGAGGAAACTCGGTATGTTGAAATGGTCACCCATCCACGGACCGACCTCGTCAACCGTTGCTTAACCCTGATGATCGACCAGAGCGGCTGTTATTATTTAGCCACGAGTTCCTGGATGATGCTACGAGGAATTGTATGTTGTTAATAATATTCTTTCAAGTAATTGAATGTATTCATTGTAATATATGCAGTGACTTTTGGAACTATACCAGAATATACAAAAAGTAACTTTTTGAATAATGCAGATCAGCCATCGAGTCAAGTTTTATAAAAAGAAATATGTACATAAATTATAATTTTAAAATCACTTAAAGTTTATGTTATATTTAATTTTTAATTCATAATGTTTCGTAAGGTTTTGTGATTACTTACCCGTTTCAAGTTTTAACTGACTGCAATAGTTATTTATGCTACAAGTGCGGAAAGTAGGTGATTTCCGATGAGTGGTGATGAGGTGGATGAGTGGATAAATCGACACGAGTCGGAAATCATCTTATGCACGTGTATCATACAACAGTTTACTATGCATTGTGCGAGGAAATAAAAAAATATATCTGAACCAAGCAAGAAATTAATAAAATGGTGGTTATTCAAGGGCACTCAGCATATCTACAGATTAACTAATAGTTCATAGTTCCTCGGGCATATCTACTGCGCATGTGCAAATAGCTGTCACGTCGTCACGCAAAAAGGCACGAGCAAAATATTAATTCTGCCAAACATATTTAAAGAATATTTTAAAATTAATTTATTGATCAAAATCTAAATCTAGATGAATTAAAAACGCCTTAAATTAAGTATTACTTTTGTTGTACCTTTAATATGAATGATAATCTGTACTAAACAAATTTTTAAAACTTTTCGCAAATAATAAAAACTATGCGGCGGGCTGACGTTGGAGTAAAAATTAAAAAAGTACAGGAAAGTAAAAAGCATTATTAAAAAAAAGTGACACTTTCCGCACAGTTTGGCTGCTTGGAAAACGCTCTTTTCGAGGACATGCATTGTAAAATAAATTAATTTCCACACACGTATCCACCAGATAAAAATAAGACCAAAGAAAGATGTGTTTGTGGCATGATAATAATGAAAAGGGACTGCATGATAGCGTGACATTAGACAGGCGAAAAAGTTTTGGAGAAATGCGTGGACAAACAAACATACATACTAGACAATTATGAAATTTGGCACATTTGTTTTGAAGCCCATACAGAGTAACATGTGAAAAAAAATACAAATTAACCCCATGCGACCCTAAGTAAAACGAAAAAAGGGTGAAAAGAAGAAGATGAGGTAGATCCCAGCATCTCCTCTTTCACATGGATTACACAGTCCATCCATAGTTTCTTTGATGTTTTCCTACTCTAAAAAAAGATAATGTATAAAAAAACAGTACTTTTCATATTGAAGAGCCTAGTATGGCCTATCACACTAACATTATAACGGCGAAAGTATGTGAGTGTGTGTATGTGTTTGTATGTTTCTTATTTCTTCACGCACAAACGGCTGAATCAATTTTGACGAAATTTGGTGAGGAGGTAGCTAAAATCCTGTATTAACACATAGGATACTTTGTATCCCGGGAATATGTTTCCTCGGGATAATTTTCGAATTTCACGCGGACGAAGCCGCTGGCAGAAGCTAGTCTATACCAATATTATAAAGAGGAAGCATTTTTTTGTTTGTTTGTTTGTACCGAATAGGCTTCGAAACTACGGTACCGATTTGAAAAATTCTTTCACCAATAGAAAGCTACATTATTTCTGAGTGACATAGGCTATTTTTAAATCCCGCAAACGGGTCCTGTGGGGTGGTCCACGGGAACGAAGCCGCGGGGAACAGCTAGTAATTGTATAAAATCACAAACTTAAAAACCGTAAGACGAGTCGTTATCGGTATCAACGTAACCGCTTGCCTACAAGTATCTGATAAGCGTCGTGGACACAACGTGTTTATCATGATTGTGTCCGTTATTTCATATCGCATTACGAACGCTGTCTTGTTAGTGACAGTATAACCACGGGTATAACTGGGCAACAATTATGTGAAGATTATTTGCTCTTGAACACGCACGCGATACTTGGTTTTCTTGAATCTAGCGTTTTTGATATGGCTGGGGATCGCTGCATGGTAGTATTTACACTTGGTACTTCTCTAGTTGTGTACTAGTAGTAACGATTCCAAAT
The DNA here is from genome assembly GCA_948252205.1 of Orthosia incerta. Lineage (NCBI taxonomy): Eukaryota > Metazoa > Arthropoda > Insecta > Lepidoptera > Noctuidae > Orthosia > Orthosia incerta. The sequence goes on along the minus strand of OX411756.1, from coordinate 24,747,045 downwards.
AACTCGTTGTAGGTCGAGCGTTCAGGCGATTATATCAGCCCATACTGCCCCATTGGTGGCCAAAGACCTCCTTCCACTCTTTCCACTTCTCATGGCTGTTCCTGTTGTGGTTCAATTCCTTATCTTTCTATATCGTCTTTATTTTTTCACTTAGTTCTTTCACAGCGTCGTTTTCTGTTGTTCGGCAACCATTCAGATGTCAATTTTATCCAGCGATCATCTGCCATTTAAGGCGCAGATACCCCTGAGTAGCTCTGAGATATATAAATGAGAATAAATAAATCACTTCTTAACGGCTAGTCGTAATTTTTTGGAAAACATATTTATTACATGAGACCTTTTTTTTAATAATTTGACCTAAGAAAATTTTGAGTTTTATTCGTATTACATTAGAGTGTAATTAATTTGTAAAGTTATGTCTAAAATGGACAAAAACACGACAATCGTACCAAAACATTTTAATGAAATCGACACCATCTAAAAGACAATTTAATTATCTACATTTTGATCTCATGCTTTTTTTTTAAAGACATTGAATATTATGGAAAGTACAAAAAACTACTAAATTTTGGGTCGCGCGGGTGTGAAACGAGAGCGCGTTTTGTTCCCTCAAGGTCGTTGGCAATAGTCGTCGTCTTAACCAACGTGGTTTGCCTAATCTCATTTCAGTTTGACTGCTTTAATTTGCGTATTTTTCTCATCGCCACGGCTCTGAGAACGCTGAAGGAAACCAGAAATTGAAAAAGACCAGAATTTGTGATATTTTCCAATCCGCAGTCCGCACTTGGCTGTGTTCCAGCATTAGAAACATTATAGGCTGAATATGATGCTATTTCTCACATTTTCTCTTGTCAAACACTGCTTCTTAAAAAGCCCTCTGAAACTCTTATAGACTTGTTTCAAAGAATTGTTAAATTTTTTCTTCAACAGTATTCGAGCCTAAACTGCTACTTAAGCGGTTATTTAAATATGCAAATGCTTGTTCTTTGGTCACAAAGGTATTCTTATATTGGTCTTAAACTGTACCGAGTTTTTACTTCGGTTGGGGACCGGCTTTTTATTGCTCAATTGTCTTTGCGCTTTTTAAAATGTTGACAAAGCCCAATGTTGTGTTAAAATTGTTTTACAAAAATGTAAAGATTAAGGCGCTGATTCCCTTGAGTAGCTGATTTTAAAATGAGAATCACGTCTAAACGGCTGGTCGTAATTTTTTGGAAAAAAATATATGTTACATATGACCATTTTGTTAATAATTTGAGCAAATTTTGAGTTTTATGCGTATAACATAGTGTAATTAATTTGAATAAGTTATAGAATAATAAGAAAAGTACAAAAAACTACAAAATTTTGGGTCGACGACTAACGCCAACTACCTTGAGGGAACAAAACGCGCACTATTTTCACACCCGCGCGACCCAAAATTTAGTAGATTTTTGTACTTTCTTTATTATTCTAAGACATTAAAAAAATAGCTCCAGATCAAAATGTAGGTAAGTAATTAAGTTGTCTTTGAGATGGTGTCGATTTTATTAAAATACGCCCAGCGGTTTCGATGTATATATTTCCAAAAAATTGCAACTTGCCGTTTAGACGTGATTCTCATTTTAAAATCAGCTACTCAAGGAGATCGGCGCCTTAATAAAAATATTTCGTCTTGCTGTAGCTAATGACGTGACTTTGACAGCTGTCATTTTTTAATATCATTTCACGGGGCCGGTCAATGTGGCGACACTTGTTCAGCAGTGGACGTCTTTCGGCTGAAATGATTCGATTATGATGACTTTGTATTTGTACAGTATTGTGTAAGTTAAATCGGTCAGTGGGTCGTCTTAGAGGCGGATCTTTCTTTGGGTGCCAGACATTGTTACTCGCTAATATGAATTTGTTATTTTTTCATAATGTTTGTTCGTAAGTGTTTGATTGCACAAATGTTTTAGTTCCAATAAACAATTAAGTATTCGGCAAAAAATTATTTGAGAATTTCCATTGGAGATGCATTTTTGAACCTTCTCTAGTAGAAGCTATATGGACCGAATGAGAAAAGTGTACATAATGTTCTCTAACTTTAACAAATTCCAAATGCATTTAAAACTTATTTGTTGATGTTTGTGGATTGCTAAGCTCTGTAATGTTCATTCTTGTTCTAAAAATTAAGTTTCTTAAACAGCTGTGGTGTTTCTTTAAATAAAAACAAAAGTATTCGATATTAATCAGTGGAATAAGAATCTGAGTGAGCTTCCAGTACTCATTGTGTAGACCTCCTTACTAAGTTAAGTAAAAACTTGTTCCTTGCTTGAAACTAACAAATGTTACCTTTACTGTTGAAGTTTTATGCGAGTGAGGCTTGGGAGTAAGCGGATGGTAGAGCGGAAGCGATTATGGAAGAGTATATAGTTCTCGCCATACTTATTCGCCGCCCTGAAGTTGGCTACAATGGCTGCGCAGTAAAAAATCTCATACAGAAACAGCACCGTTTCGTGCCTCGCGCATGCGGAAAGCCATCTTCAGGGCGGCCCAGAACTTTGGCGAGAACTATACCAAGTGGTCAAAAACAAAGCGATGTTTTTCATATTTCATAATGAGACCTCTCTTAGTGTGATAATGACCCGATCCTGTCTGATAGATCTACAATGGAACGAGCGAATCCAGAAGATGCTTGTTCACATTTGCATTGAAATCATCGTCATCATCTTTCTGCACATGTTCCATGTTACTTAGGGCGGCTCAACACGGTTTCATCTTTCATTCAGTCCTGTCAACCACCACGGTTCATAAGTTCGCTTTTCATTCATGTCATGCCACAATCCATCCCTTGGTTCTTTAACCTCTGTCTCACTCTATCCAAAATTCATTATACAATACAAAAAAAGAAAACTGTATCCCGCGGCTTCGCTCCCGTGGACCACCCCACAGGATCTGTTTTCGGGATAAAAAAATTAGGAATAATGTAGCTTTCTACTGGTGAAGAATTTTCAAAATCGGTCAAGTAGTAACGGTTTGTACCGAATACGTAGTACGTATTCGGTAAAAACAAACAAACAAACGAAAAAATCTTTCCTCTTTATAATATTAGTATAGATAATTAAAGATATTTTACAAGCTTTTAATCAATTTGCAATGTATGTTTGTATGTATGTAAGCGTGTTCAGGTCAAATCTTGCAACTGAATTTTAAAGCAGTTATCCTCCACCGATTAAGATGAAATTTTGCATACACGTTTAGTTTGGATGACAATGCATGGTTAGCTAAGTGACGTCATTCTAAATCTAATATAGCGGACGGCCCAAGATGGTGGACTAGTTATTTATTGTGCACTGATCTGACTGCACCCATGATATGGGTATCAAATGAAAGGGTTTGCTGAGAAGAAGCCGAGGCTCCGTTAAAATTAGTATTATTTTATTCTTTAAAATTTTGTTCTATTTACATTACTAGCTGTTGCCCGCGGCTTCGCTCCCGTGGAACACCCCACAGGACCCATTTTCGGGATAAAAAATAGCCTATATCACTCAGGAATAATGTAGCTTTCTATTGGTGAAAGATTTTTTTAAATCGGTCCAGTAGTTTCGGAGCCTATTCGGTACAAACAAACAAACAAAAAAATTTCCTCTTTATAATATTATTAAAGACTAGCTGTCCCACGCGGCTTCGCTCCCGTCAACTGGCTACGTACCTACCCTACCCTACACCTAATATTCTTGCCCGTTTTTGCAACATTTTTCATTTATGCTCCGCTCCTATTGGTCGTAGCGTGATGTTATATAGCCTATAGCACTCAGGAATAATGTAGCTTTCTACCAGTGAAAATTTTTTTAGAATTGGTTCATTAGTTCCAGAGATTACCCCCTACATACAAACTTACAAACTTACAAATTTTACCTCTTTATAATATTAGTATAGATGAATGAATTATTTTTAGTTAGCATAAAACATTTAGCTGTGCATCCATTTGAACTTCTTTTACCAAATAGGTAATCTAGGTTATAAATTGTTCTGAATTGTTAATATAGTGTCATCAATTGTTACATTGCTTAACAATCACTCATTGTCAGTTGTTGTGACCTACATACCTATATCAAATACCTACTAGACTAAACAATATAATGAACTGTACATGTCAACTGATTTTTAAAGTCAACCTCATCGCCTGTGTTTTTTTATTACCATTCATTTAAATTTTTACCCGACTGCCGAAGGAGGGTAATGTGTTTATCAGTCTATGTATGTATGTTTGTTCCTATGTAGCGTTCCAGAGACCAAACGCGTTGGCCGATTTTGATGATTCATACGTTAATCGATTCGTCTTAACCTTGCGATCGAGTGTCACTGGCTACATTAAAAAATAATAGAGAAATGGCGGCTTTTGGGCGCCATTTATGGTGGGGGGGGGGCAATTTTCTTTTATTTTCCAAACACATCGTGTGGGGTATCAAAATAAAGATCTTCAAGTGGTGATCTCAAAAAGATAGAACACTTATATGTTTAAATACCTAATTTAAAAAAAATGTTAACTTAAAAGTTATAAATAAAAAAAGTTAATTCAAAAAATCAAAAAACCCGACTGCTTAAAAAGCGAACTAAAAAGACGTAAACAAGAAGACAATCATGCTGTGCAGTCGGAGGATACATCTGGCTTTGGTCAGCCGAATATGTATCCTCCGACTGCACAGCATGATTTTACGTCTGTTTAGTTCGCTTTTTAAGCAGCCGTGTTTTTTGAATTTTTGAATTAACTTTTTTTTTCATATATATGCTTTTTTAGCATCGGTCGAAAAAAGAAATATCAGCTGATCGGAATATTTGTGTTTCCATACCTCAACAAAATGTAGGGACCAGTTATTTTTAAAACTTTATTTTTACATAAATTGTATCATTGATTGCCAATACCTAGAAAAATATATATGGTGCTAAAAACAGCAGGCAGGCAGCTACTTAAAATGGGAATTTAGCTTTAAGGATGACACAGGAAACTGGAAAAAATTGTACCAACCAAACAGCCCTAAATTACATACTTAGATGGGAAAAGAACAAGACAACAATCCCGCTCATTTCGCGGCCCGTACATTATAACTTAGTTTATTTAGTCATTGAGGGTATTTAAAACTTTTCAACACTTCCTACGGGCGGTAGACGTTAACATTTCTTACTGCAAATATCAAACGGAGATAAATATAATGACCACCTAAAATTACTTTGTGACCATAACCTCTATTACCTAAAATTGTACTATGAAACCCAAATTTAGTAAATTGATCACCAAATTTAGTAAATTGATCACCAAATTTTAATAGCAAATTATTGCGCTATTTAATGTTGTAAAATAGGTTAGGTTAGGTTAGAACTGTGACCAACCGCGCGCGAGCCGAGCGAGCAAAGCGAGCGGTGCCGCGGCAGCGGCCGGCGAGCGCTACTTCCAAGTTGCTCCCAGAAATTTTATAATCTTTTTGGTCATTGGTTTAATTTTGGTGATCATTTACTACTTTTGGTGATCATTTACTACTTTTGGGTTAACAATGATTTATTTGGAGTCATTTTGCCTAAACAGGATAGCGAGATGTTAAAACTTTGGTTATAATTTTACAATAAGATGCGGGTTTAATTTTGGTGATCATTTACTATTTTTGTCTGTTATATGTTACTATATCTGGTGGTAAGTTAAACATAAGCCATATCAAACTAGGGTAGTTTTGCTTATTTCACTGAATTCTGAGTCAAGTTTCGCTCAGCATTCATATTTTTGCGGGTATTTCAGAGATCAGACGCTTACATTTGCTTAGGCTTTTAGTAGATTAAAATATGGTGGTTTTAGGCACTGTTTCAAATTGTGTATGTTTGTTTTGCTTGAGAATATTTTAGAGAAGACCTGTTTTGTTTGATAAGTAGGTAAATATTTCTCTTTTCCCAAATGTAAGTGAATTGATGTTGATATTTCGAATTACTATTCTCGTCCCACACTCGTTCTTTATCTGCAATGATATATATATCTAAAGGGACATTTTGCTACCTGTAGTCATTTTGAGAAGTGGTCATTTTGCGACAGAGCCATCTATTGAAAGACTATCATCTTACTTTAGTAATGAGTACTTTGTCTAATCTTTTGTACCCCTATTGAACAAGGGCACACCCCTGTGTCCTTCCAAGTACTCTTCTCCTGCACTGCCTCGATACAGCTCTAAGCTCGGTTAAAATTTCCTTTATGGGCCGCTGATTTTTGACGCGGGGAGGGTTGGGGGGGAGGTTTAGCTACCCCCCTGTGCGATCCCCACCACTCGGAGCCCCATGGTTATGGAGATATCCATGGTTAAAGTTTTCAGGTTAGACTAAATTTTTTGTAAATTTTAGCACATTTTTTTACCTCGCTAATTATATTTAAGTAAAAAACATATCTAATATCTCCATAACCATGGAGTTCCGTGGGGTGGGGATGGTACAGTGAGATAGCCCCCTACCCCCTTGCCCTCTCTCCCACCCCGCCCTTTAAAACGATGGACATTTATGAAAATTTTTAGTTTAACCTGAAAACTTTAACCATGGATATCTCCATAACCATGGGGCTCCGAGTGGTGGGGATCGTACAGGGGAGTAGCCAAACCACTCCCCCCTCTACCCCCACCCTCCCCGCGCCAAAAATCAGCGGCCCATAAAGTAAAGTTTATCCCTAAGCTCATCTAGAAGTTAAATCTAAGGCGCGAGCCTATCAAAAAAAAAAAAAAAATCTCAATCGTTATTTATTGAAGAGTTCTGTTGTATATCTTTGAAGTTCTTCATCAGATCTTCACCAAATTAAAATGGGACCAATTTTGAAACATAATCTTTCAAACAAAAAAATAATTTTTAAAATCTGTACACAATTGGCGGAGATATCGGTGAAAATACACAAAAAAAAAAAAACATACCAGAAGTCGAACATAGAACCACCTCCTTTTTCGAAAGTCGGTTAAAAAGGAGGTTCAATATTGATATTTTGGCTCCGAGCGTACGCGCGGCCAGTACTGCGTTAATATTGGGGTGTATATACTTAACAAATATTATAAACGCATTCGTCTGTTATGTTTTCACGCTTTTACTGCTGGATGGATTTCAGTGAAACTTGCCATACGGGGAGACCAGTAGCTGGATTAGGACATAGGATACTTATAAATACATTTCAAACCGGTATAATGTCTACTTCTCATGGGACGAAGCCACGGGCAGAATCTTCACAATACGGCTCCTGAAACTATTACTTACCCTCGGTACCTGATTAGTTAACTTCCGATCAGCTGATAAGGGTTTATGTCAAATTGACATTGACACATGTCACTGTCACTATAGAGAAACAAAATGATTGTGTGTGAGGCGTCTGACCCAATTACGTATTAATCATTGTTGCTTTGTTTAACTATGATATCAATTAATGTCCATTTGTGTCGATAATGGTTAATTAAAGGACCGGATAGAAACAAGTTAGTGATGGTTTGAATTTGTATTGTTACTTAAATCATTTACTTATTAAGGTTACACTAGTCAACGACACGAACTATTTTGTGCGCGGGATTAAAATGCATTTTATATCAACCGACAACACGTGCGGAAGAGATAGATGCTGTGATGAGTAGTAGGAAGCTAGTTCGCGTACGAATACACACTTTTGCAAATTTGTAGCGAAATGGATAATGATTTAGGACGAATCCGAGCGGGCGAAATTTTATAAACAGACCTTTGTCAGTCTAGATATCATGAAAAAACGACTAAATCTATCTGTTCAAAATAAAATTATTTGCATTGTTGAACTACTAATCTATCCCTGTATGGAGGCCGTTTTGCAATTTTCCGTCTTCTTATGGTATTTATTAGCGCCCAAAAATGCGTTAAAATTAGTGTCGAAATGTGGAACTTTCGACGCTTATAACTTTCAAATATTTTATTTTTTTACTTTTTTGCTTCCATACAGGGCTAGATAATGATGAGACAATTTGATATAACTTTTTATTTTGAACGTACATCGTCAAACAGTGGAATAATCCCTAGACTACGTTTGTATGGAAGAATTTTCGACTAGTGTAACCTTAAGGTTTACCAACAGCTTTTGTATGATTGCAGGTAACAATAGGGATGTTTATAGGGTACAAAATTATAACTCTTTTTAGTCCATCAGTGAGATTATCAATTAAGGCCGTACCCTGACCAAAAAAACAGCATGAGATATGAGTATTCCTATTGGCTTAGCGGCACTGGTGGCGCATGAATTACTGTAGTGAATACGCCCAGATTTTAGAATAAAATCTTTATAAAATTGAATATTGGTCTTTTGAAAAAAATAAAACTTACAAAATGTTCGTTATCAAATTGTCTATCCATTAGTGTTAGTACAAAAATTAATTAATGAACACTTTACGAGGAGATGCATGCTATCAATAATTATTTCTCATTTTTATGGTTTTGTTGGAAGGAGATTAGTGACATATACCTCGTTAAAAAAAGTATACTACCATTTTAGAATCAATATTATGTAGAAATTTAATGTATTTTTATTAATTGATATTTCTTTAGAGAGATAGTAGTAGATAGCTCTTATAAATTGCACAAAAACGACTAGCGCGGCGTTTTGCTCGGGGAGTCGCCTTAATATTGTACACGTATTTTTTGCTTTACCAAATAAATAAAAATTGACAAAGATAATAAAAATAATAAATCTTTATTCAGAAATTAGAAAAGGTAAAATACTGTTTCAATCTTAGATAACTAATGTATGTATAATAATGTAAGATGCCTGTACTAGATAATCCTGTATCACAGGCTGTAGGAGCTCTAAAAATATGCTTATCGTAGGACAACAGAATTTAAACAATGTTTTACCTAAGAAGTCTAAAACTAGTGGCAAGATTGTGTAATTTTTAAAATTAGATTTGATTTATTTAAAACTAATTTTAAACATAGAACGTTCTAAACATAGAACTGAATTCCTAGGTCATTAATTACTTAATGTCTTATTTACCTATATTGCTAAAAAGTGCTCTTTGACTACACATACCTATACATATTGGAAAATAATTGGTAAGCAGAATTGTAAAATTAAACAGAGACACTTAATTTTTGCAGCTAACGACTACTGTGCTTAGCCAGCAACAAATTGACGGTTAGTATGCCATTGCAGTGTCAGCAGCAGACGTTCAACGCGTGTGACCTTGAGTATGACGTTCTAGACGGCTTCATAGTCGATAGAGTTGATGTGCCTGTATTCCGCTATTTTCCTAGCAAAAAAAAAAAAAAAAAAAAAAGGGCACTCAGGGTCTCCCGTTTTATGGTTGTTGGGCTTTTTAAAGCGCGAACAAGTTGCGCATTTCGATGTGTCTGAAGATATATAGTGTGTAGTGCTATTCTGGGTGCATTGTCCTCACATATATGAATTTATTAATGTATGTACTTATGTAACTAAATATTGTAAAAAAACATTTTCTTTAAAATGGAGTTTCTTGTGCATTCTTCTCCATAACAAGCTACTTTCCGAATGCACGGTAGAATCAACTTTTATAACTTGTAAATTTTAATGTACCTACCTAACGTTCAAAAGTGCCGCTTGTATTGGTGGCCTACTTGAAATAAAATATCTTTGTCTTTGATAAAGCGTATTAAAGTTCAGGAGTGGGGGGTTGTGACGTCACTTGTCAGTATAAAGTGTAGCAAGGCGTGACGTCACACGATATTTCAATGTAGTTGTAGTGTGTATCGTCGTAGTTTTTTGTTTACGTGGGAAAAGAAAAATAAGTGTCCAATATTTTTAGGTTATATAACTGACGGACTAAAAGATTTTTTGGACACAGGCCTTTAGCCTCAGACTAGCTCGCTCTATCAATACAAAGTGTCATTCATTCTACTAGCGAAGGCGATCGTTGAAATGCCAAAATGTAAGCGATTGATCACGTGACATTTCGAAAGCGCTTGACAATCTCATACATCTTACTATTAACACGCTTTTATTAGCTTGGTATGTATGTATCTATGTATCTATGTATCAATGTAACAATGTATCTGATGTGTATGTGAACGTAAGGCAAGTGAAACAATTGATAGCTGGTAGTACACTGAGTTTATTTGGCAAGCGACACAACTTATATAGGACTGGATGCAACCACCCTCATATTTACATCTAATATACAACATTCCTCCCCATAGCTTGTCAACATAAACATGATTTTAATTATCTAGTAAAATTGTTTATAATCGACCCTAGGTACAGTTCGCAGTTTTTTCCCATCAATCATTTGCCTTTCTGGCTGTGGGGTCTGGCTTGACCCTGCCTCCACGAGCGGTTCATCATGAGTCCCTTCTGTTGCCTCGTAGAATTCCTCGCCTTCTTCTGTTTTTGTGCTAGCCGGTGTTTCTGTATCCATTTTTCCATTTCTCTCACTATTTTCCTCCCCTCCCGTGTGTGACTCCTTGTTGTCCACTGGGGGTGTACAGTTTGGTGGTGAAGTTGCTTGTGGAGTGATGTCTTCGACTTCAATCGAGCAGTCCTCTAACCGGGGGGGAACTGCTGCTGTACCTTTATATGCTATTAACTGATTTTTATGTTTTTTTACATTACATGAAGTTATGCAGTCTTTCACAATATATATTACTTTCCCGATTTTTTTAATTACTATGCCTCTATTCCATGATCCTTGCTTTTTTATGTTGTTTTTTTTATACAAAACATAGTCTCCAGTTTTAAAAAAATTGCTAGCTTTGTTGTCATTTAGCACTTTAAACTGCAAACACTGTTTGTTTTCGACGTTTCGAGTGAGAGTGACAGACGCCGGTGGTTGTGGGTTTGGTTTGATTAAATCTAATCGCGATCGTAGTTTGTGTCCGAACACTAACTGGGCAGGCGAACAGCCAGTGGCCGAATGAACAGAGTTTCGATAGTCAAATAGATATTTATATAACCTGTTGTTCAATGCCTTAGTATTGCTGTTACCTAACATACAGGATTTAATACCCTTTTTCACTACTTTTACGTAGCTTTCTGCCTGCCCGTTACTGGCCGGGTGATAAGCCGGTGACGTCACGTGCGATATTCCGTTTGATGTGCAAAACATTTTGAATTCTGCAGACGTAAACTGCGTGCCATTATCACTAACTATGGTATGCGGTAAGCCGAATCTTGCCATATATTCATACAATTTATTAATCAGCGAACATGATGACGTATTTGTCCCCATATCATACGCTTCTACCCACTTTGAGTATGCATCTACAATGACTAAATACGAATGGTTATGTATTGGGCCGAGATAGTCTATATGTATACGATAGAATGCCTGCGGAGAGTGTGGCCATTGCGCTGGCGGCGCACGCGCTGGTAACTGTCTCAACTGTAAACACACCACACAATCCGCTATCATTTTTTCTACCGCGTTATCTATTCCCGGGAACCAAAATCTACTGCGCGCTTCAGCTTTCGTTTTTACGATTCCTAAATGTGATTTATGTAGTTCTGTTAATAATTTAGTTCGTAGTGTCTTGGGTATTACTACTTTATGTCCTCGCATAATGCAACCGCTTTCATACGACAGTTGGTTTTTACATAAAAAATATGGTTTCACTGATATATCTGATAACCGCTCTGGCCACCCCTTAACAATATATGATAAAACTTTATTCAATATTGCATCCTTAATAGTTTCACTATGAATTTCGCTACGTGTAACTGGTAAACTGCCATCGATAACGAAATTAACATACGACGCGCGATCTTCTACCGGCACTAAACTACCGTCGGTTTCGTAGCCGCACCCCCCTCTTAGCGGCGTTGACTCATAGTCTGGTAAGCTGGCGCGCGAAAGAAAATCGGCGCTGTTATCAGCGCTGCGTATGTACTCAATGGAGTAATTATAACCACTAAGAAACATCGCGTAACGCTGCAGCCTATTTGCAGAAACCTCTGGAATGCCACGATATGGCCCAAATATAGATAACAGTGGCTTGTGGTCTGTGCGAAGTACAAACGGAACCGCCCTTCCGTATAAATATTGGTGGAAACGTCGCACACCGAATATAATTGCCGTAGCTTCTTTTTGTAGTTGTGAATATCGTTTTTCTGCGGAATTCAATGTACGAGAGGCAAACGACACTGGACGTTCCACTCCGTCAACACCTATCTGCGATAAAATAGCACCTAATCCACTGGGTGATGCGTCTACCGTTAAAATAATTTTGGCATTGTGATCAAAATGTGCTAGAACCTGATTTGAAGCTAAACATTGCTTAATTGTCTTGAATGCTTGTTCATGTATTTCCTCCCATTTCCATGTATTGCCTTTTTGCAACAATGAATAAAGCGGGGTCAATATAGATGATGCGTTAGGGACGAAGTTCCTATAGTAATTAACTAATCCAAGAAATGACTGCAACTTATTCACGTTTGTCGGTGTAGGCGCCTCAACGATTGCTTGGACCTTTTGTTTTGATTTACTTAACCCATTCTTATCTATGGTATAGCCTAAATATTCTATTTGGTTCTCAAAAAACACACACTTATCTTTACGAAGTGTTAGACCTGCGTCCTGCAGTCTTTGCAACACCGCACATAATCTCTCATAATGTTGCTCCTTAGTATGTCCCGTTATGCAAATGTCGTCAAGCATACACATAACACCGTCCAACCCCGATAATAAACACTCCATTGCCCGTTGGAAAATAGCCGGGGCACTAGCAAGACCAAAAACTAAACGTGTATATACAAATAAACCACGGTGGGTATTAATGCAAGTTAAATTCTGAGATGCCTCGTCTAGGACAAATTGTGAATAAGCTTGCGTCAAATCTAATTTGCTAAACTGCTGTCCCCCGTGTAATTTTGTGAAAAGTTCCTGTGCCGTTGGTAAGGGGTACTGTTCTACAACTAGCTGCTTGTTTACGCTTACTGAGTAATCTACACACAACCTAATTGAGCCATCTCGCTTTAATATTGGAACAATAGGCGATGCGTAATCGGAGTACTGTACCGGTTTTAGTACACCTATACGTACCAAACGATCGAGCTCGTCGTTTATCTTATCTTTAAGTGCAAATGCTATTGGACGAGCTTTGAAAAAAACCGGTTTCGCGTCATCTTTTAATTGTAGTTTTACCCGATACTTTGTAAATACACCTAGCTCGTCTGAGAAAACAGATGGATATTGTTGTTTTAACTGTTCGGCTATATTTGTTGACTGACAATATTTTATTTGCAACATTTGTAATTTAAACAAACTAATAAAATCTCTGCCTAAAATTGGGGGTCCACCATCACGTATCACCCGAACATTAACTACGTGTGTTTTCTCTTTATAAGTAATCGGTAATTGCACTATTCCTAGACAGTTAATAATTTGACCTGTATACGTAAATAATCGGTCCGACGATGTTAATAACGGAAACGATTCAAAATATCTTTTGCACACTTCCTCGGAAATCGCTGTGACTGCCGACCCGGTGTCGACTTCGAACTTTAGCTTTATATTTTGTATCGAAACTGTTGTAGTCATAGGTTCGCCGCTACGTGAACATATTTTTTTCGAATTACCGTCATCATCACTCTCGCTCGACCCGCCAGTTCCTACAAAATTTATTTTTTTGCACATTTTTCGTAGATGGCCTTTTACGTTACACTTTTTGCATGTATAGTTAGCAAACCGACACTGAGACGTTTTATGATTTTTGTAACCGCACACGGAACACTTTTCTTTGTTAGCACTGGGTCCGTTTGTGGTGGCGATCTTGAACAGCGCTTCGCTCGACGGTGGCCCCTGCGCCGACGCCGATGATGACGCTGCTGCTCCCTGCCGTGCACTGCGCACGCTCTCCGCCAGATCCACCGCTTTTGCCAATGTCAACTCTTGAAGGTCACGCGCGAATAGCTTGTCCTTCTCCGGTCCCGGCAGCATACCCATAACGAACCGATCACGCAGTGCCTCTTCTACATTCAGAAATCCGCAATGTGTAGTGAGACCACGTAACCTCGCAGCCCACTGTGCGAATGTTTCTTCTGGACTTTGAGTAGCAGCATAGAAATTATACCGCTCACCAAATCCGCATTTCTTTGGTGTGAAATGACTGTCGAGAAGTGTGAGAATGTCTTCGTATGGCGTCTGCGTCAGCTCCTTCGGTAACGCCAAGTCGGCCGCCAGTTTGTACGTGCTGTCAGTGAGTGCACTCAGCAATATTGCCCGTCTTTTCACTCCCTTGGGGTCCTGTACACTGTCCACGTCGTTCGCAATGAACCATTGTGTAATGCGTTGTTTATAGTTTTGCCATGTATGGATGTTATGGTCAAAACTCGTTAAAATTCCAAAATGTGGCATTTTTAAAACGTTCTTTTTTTTTCTTTAAATTGTGGGTAAGTCCTCGTCGCCAATGATGTGTATGTGAACGTAAGGCAAGTGAAACAATTGATAGCTGGTAGTACACTGAGTTTATTTGGCAAGCGACACAACTTATATAGGACTGGATGCAACCACCCTCATATTTACATCTAATATACAACAGTATCAATGTATCAATGTAACGGAATCTTTGAACGTGATTTTCACCCACTTCAAAACGTTGGATTGTTTTGAAACTTTGCACACTTATCAAGGACCGATGACAATGCAATAATTTAAACAGTTTGTCCCATTATCCTTACCAATAAAGCGTGTTTTTTAGTTTTTAGAACTACAATTTATTTTAAATGCGAAAGTTTGGATGGATGTGTGTTTGTTTGTTACGCAATCACGCTAAAACGGATAAATGGATTTGGATGAAATTTGGCAGAGAGATAGTTTATAGTCTGGTATCGCACATAGGAATAGTCTGTGTTTCCCGACATCTATAATCTAGGGGTTTTTAAGTCAAGAGTGAATAGGTTATTTCTAGGCAAGCGTGTTTCACCGTCGACCACATGATCCCTCACCATTAGGTGAGATAGTGGTCCAGCGAAAGGCCTGTAGGATATAAATAAAATAAATTGTAGTTCTAATAACTAAAAAACACGCTTTAATCGTAAATTGAACTAAAAAGTCGCTAATCCTGAAGATCCTGGTAAGGATGCTGGGACAAACTATTTAAATTATTACATTGTCATCGGTGCTTGATAAGTGTGCAAAGTTTCAAATCAATCCCACGGTTTGAAGGGGGTGAAAATCACGTTCAAAGAATCCGTTACATTGATACATACATACCAAGCTAATAAAAGCGTGTTAAAAAGGCTACTTTTCATTCCGGTATAATGTTCCCTTGGGTTAAAAAACGCGGCGAAGTCGCTGGCAGAAACTAGTTTTTGATATTTTTAACCGACTTTCCAAAAAGGAGGAGGTTCTATGTTCGGCTTTCTGTTCGTTTTTATTTTTTATGTTCACCAATTACTTCGCCAATTATGGTCCAATTTTGAAAATTCTTTTTTGTTAGAAAGGGTGTACTCTCGAGGTGGTCTCATTCTCACCAAGTCAGGATCTGATGAGGGGATCCCATGGAAATCGAGGGAACTCTTCAAATTTTTTAGACATATAGCGATTTTGGTATTTTCATCAACATGGAAACAAAGAAAGAAAACTATTTTATCACTAGTTTTAAATGACTGTGATGAAGCAAATATAAATAAATGGTTTATATGAAAATGGTACCATCGAACTGATAATGAAGCTGGAAGGTAGGCACCGGAACTCTGTAATAAAACAATGTATCCTAGTTGTGTTTAGGCTTGTTGGAATTGTTATGAGAAGACCTCTAGGGTATAAATGATCAACAAAAAAAAAAAAAAAAACAAAAAAAATTATCGTCTCTCAAAACAAAACACTACAAAGCGAAAAATCACTTTCTTTTCGAAAGTGAGTGTCAATAAGGCTTAACACGCATTGTTATTTTTATTCGCGCGAATAAAAATTATTATTCATTATTACAATTTTTAATTTTTTTTAATTAAACAAATAATATAAAAAAGTTGCTTTGATTGTCTCAAAAGACCAATAAAAACTGGGAAAAATGGAAAGCAGTATAACTTGCTTATTTAGAGCCAAATAAAACCACTTTTCGTTTTGGCGTGTCAGTTGGGTTGTTGGGGTCAAACAGGCAGCTTGCAGACAGTTTTCTCCTGTACTTATTGAATCCGGTTAAACTGAAAGCCGACCACGACGTGATTGGGAAAGGGCTAGGCAGATCCTTTACAAACATACAATTTTACTTTTTTTTGTTGAGCTTGAGGTCCTCCTGCATTCGATTTCCGGCTCGTACAAAGTGATATTGGGATTTTAACCGACGAAAAAAAGGATAATTCGACATATATATTTTTATGTAGGACCACGCATAACTTTTTATAGAGTAGTACGATTTCAAATTTTTTTTTTTAACCTCAAAGTTGGCCCCATTTAGATTTGAAATTAATATCTACGCCTAAAGGTAGCAAAAAAAAGAGATTTATTGATAATTTGCCCACTGAATTTTCGATTGTGAACCTCTGTTGAGATTTAGTAAACAAAAAAACAATTAAAAAAATCCTCGTTCGTTGACAAAAAATTTAACCGACGAAATAGCGAACTGAAAAATAAAAAATAAAATTTCGTCTAGCACTTTGAGGCGGTGCTAAACACACTATCAACGATGATCAACTTAGCTACAATCATTCTAGGTGATTAATTTCCATGTTTGTTTGTTTCTCAACGCTAAACCATCGTAAAATTAATGTGACAAATTGTCAAGCACGCGCATTGGCTGTTGCAAATTCATTCAACCACAATGGACTTGCATAGGTATTGAAATAAGTGGCGAAATAAAAAAGAAAGAAAACTAGTCCAAACCTTCTATTCAGAAAATACAGGCGTGATGTTATGTTACATTAGGTAGTTTAGATGAAATATTCAGAAATTTGTTCTGTAAAAAAGTTTTTATTTTTACCTTTTTAGTTTTAGTACCCTATCACTAAAAAGTGAGCAATAGTTATTTATGCTACAAGTGCGGAAAGTAGGTGATATCCGATGAGTGGTATTTTTATTCACGAGCGAGCGAAGCGTGTGAGTGGATAAATCGACACGAGTCGGAAATCATCTTACGCACGTGTATCATACAACATTTTACTATGCATTGTGCGAGGAAATAAAAAAAATATCTGAACCAAGCAAGAAATTAATAAAATGGTGCTTATTCAAGGACGCTCAGCATGTCCACAGATAAACAAAGTTCATAGTTCCTCGGGCATATCTACTGCGCATGTGCAAATAGCTGTCACGTCGTAACGCAAAAAGGCACGAGCAAAATATTCATTCTGCCAAACATAGTTAATGAATATTTAAAATTAATTTATTGATCAAAATCTAAATCTAGAGTACATAAAAACGACTTAAATGAAGTATTAGTTTTGTTTTACCTTTTATATGAATGATAATCTGTACTTAACTAATTTTTAAATCATTTCTCAAATAATAAAAACTATGCGGCGGGCTGACGTTGGAGTTAAAAATTAAAAAAGTACAGGCAAGTAAAAAGCACTAGTAAAAAAAAGTGACACTTGCCGCACAGTTTGGCTGCTTGGAAAACGCTCTTTTCGAGGACATGCATTGTAAAGTCTAAATTAAAGTAACTGTAGTAGGTACCTACATGATTGACAAAACAAAATACTCATCATAACTTAATTTGCAACTTTGCTATTTATCGCTAAGGAGTTCGGTTGTATGTTCCATATCTTGAAAACTGCTAAACCGATTTTAATAAAACTTGCACTGTTCACTAAGTTGAGAGATAACTAATCCAACAAAAAAGAATGATCACGATACGATAACTAGTTTCGGAGAAATGCGTGAACACAAAAAAACATACATTACACTTATGAAATTTTGCACACGTTTCTAGAAGCCCATACAGAGTAATTCCAACAATATTACATACATACGTGTCGAATTGATTACCTCCGTTTTTTTGTTGTTAGTAAAAACAGATTTTTATATTCTGTCCATTCAACAATCATGGTGAATCATTTCAACGAGCCGATAACTTTCACCTCCGTGTAATTAAACCACAGCATTTTAAGATTTAACGTGTAACGTTAAGGTTTAATTTGCGATGTAGACGTCCTATGTATTATTATAAGAACCAGTTTAGTGAGAAAGTGTGTTATATAAGCGATTTTGTTTACTTTCCGTGTCGTTGTGGGCTGTAAGTCTTTAATATCATTAAGATTTTTATTTTAAATACTTTAATTGAAAGAATTAGGTATGCGTGTTAAATTATTCAGAGATCGCGCAAGAAATAAAGGTGCCCAGTAGTGGGACACAAGTTAGGCTAACAAAAAATAATAAATTTTTGATGTTAGTAAGTATATGAAATGAAAAGTTATTAAAAATTCAGTTATTCGACGCTGGTTGTGTTTTTTGTTAGTAAAGAAATATCCCAACTAAGTAACAGATGAAATTATTATTAAAAAAAACCGGCCAAGTGCGAGTTGGACTCACGTACAATCGATATATTTCATTCGATATATCAATTATCGAGAGAAATTAAAAGCACATTCCATTTCTTTTTTTTATAAAATGATTATATCTGTCTGTAATGAAGTTGTTCTCTATAATAAAACGCAATGACACGAAATTCTTCTACTCTCCGTGAGGGCAGCACTAGTAGTAATTTATAATCTGTATAAATGACTACCTACTTAGTGTATGATCTGTGGCTTCGTACTATATCTTTAATTAATCTGTGGTTTGTGATTATTCGCTTCGTTCTCAGTACAAAATAACCTATAAATAAAAGTTGTCTGTTTTGTTTAATACAGTTTACAAAATGTGTAAATACAGTTAGTGTGCATAAAGATATATAAAACGGCCACTATTCAGTTGTCCAAAAAAAGCTAGCTGTGACAATTATTATCTGTTTTGTTTACTACAGTTTACAGACTGCAAGCCAAAAGAGTAAATAAAATTTTATTTTTGCAAGATCTAGAGAAAAAGTATTGGGATTTATAAATAAATAAAGTTGATTTGTTTCTGCACTCTGTTTTACTCATATTAACCTGAACCCTATCTAATATTCAATATTATAGACTAGTTAAATACAAATCACTTACGATATATCCAAAATATCGATATATTTGTACGATATATCGCAAAGTATCGATAGAACACTACGATATATTATATCGATAAAAATATTAATATTTTTTTACATGAACATCCCTAGGGTTCCGTACCATTATCTTGAAAAACGGCAAAATAATCGCGTTTGTTTTATGGGAGCCCCACTTAAATATTTAGTTATTCTATTTTTAGTAGGTATTTGTTGTTATAGCGACAACAGAAATACATCATCTGTGAAAATTTCAACTGTCTAGCTATCACGGTTCAAGAGATACAGCCTGGTGACATCAGGAATCAATGCAGTCTGATTGAAATAGATTTGAAGATTAAATGTCAATATTTTAATACATAAAGCTTTAAAAGTGCCAAGTTCTAAAGAGGTTTTGCCATTGAACTCATTGCAAATAAATTGTAGTTCTAAAAACTAAAAAACACAGATTTGAAGATTAAATGTCAATATTTTAATACATAAAGCTTTAAAAGTGCCAAGTTCTAAAGAGGTTTTGCCATTGAACTCATCGCAAATAAATTGTAGTTCTAAAAACTAAAAAACACAGATTTGAAGATTAAATGTCAATATTTTAATACATAAAGCTTTAAAAGTGCCAAGTTCTAAAGAGGTTTTGCCATTGAACTCATCGCAAATAAATTGTAGTTCTAAAAACTAAAAAACACAGATTGAAAGATTAAATGTCAATATTTTAATACATAAAGCTTTAAAAGTGCCAAGTTCTAAAGAGGTTTTGCCATTGAACTCATCGCAAATAAATTGTAGTTCTAAAAACTAAAAAACACAGATTTGAAGATTAAATGTCAATATTTTAATACATAAAGCTTTAAAAGTGCCAAGTTCTAAAGAGGTTTTGCCATTGAACTCATCGCAAATAAATTGTAGTTCTAAAAACTAAAAAACATAGATTTGAAGATTAAATGTCAATATTTTAATACATAAAGCTTTAAAAGTGCCAAGTTCTAAAGAGGTTTTGCCATTGAACTCATCGCAAATAAATTGTAGTTCTAAAAACTAAAAAACACAGATTTGAAGATTAAATGTCAATATTTTATTACATAAAGCTTTAAAAGATCCAAGTTCTAAAGAGGTTTTGCCATTGAACTCATCGCAAATAAATTGTAGTTCTAAAAACTAAAAAACACAGATTTGAAGATTAAATGTCAATATTTTAATACATAAAGCTTTAAAAGTGCCAAGTTCTAAAGAGGCTTTGCCATTGAACTCATCGCAAATAAATTGTAGTTCTAAAAACTAAAAAACACGCTTTAATGGTAAATTGAACAAAAAATTCGCTTATCCTGAAGATCCTGGTAAGGATAATGGGAAAAACTAATTAAATTATTGCATTGTCATCGGTACTTGATAAGTGTGCAAAGTTTCAAATCAATCCCACGTTTTGAAGGGGTGAACATCACGTTCAAAGATTCCGTTACATTGATACATCGATACATACATACCAAACTAATAAAAGCGTGTTAAAAATAGCTTAATCGGACAATGACCTCTAGCTTGATAAATTGTTTGGCAACTGTATATTATATTGAGTGGGTACCATACCATTTGTGACATACTAATGTACTTTAACACTTAGATGAAAGATCGGATTGAAAAGCGAACATTTTATCGTAAAATTTAATAATATATATCGTTTTTTTGTTATTATTTTTAATATTCATTTAATTTTTATTTTTGTATTTGCCTCGTTGGGTGCATACTTTTGTTGTGCGTAAGCTAAACAGTGGAATTCTATTACGAAGCCTGTTTTTACTAATATCTATAATCTGGGGGTCGTTAAATCAAAAGTAAATAGATTATTTATTCTTGGCAAGTGTGTTCCAAAGTCCACCACATCGTTGCGGAACACACTCATCTTTGGTCATCAGGTGAGATAGTGATTAAACGTAGCCTGTAATTAAAAATTCAAAGCAACTTTGGAATACATAACCCTGAATGTATGAATATTATGTTTTTTTATTTTTTTTTATGTTATGTTTTATTATATTATTCATTACATATACAATTATTTCTACAGGTATATTATAACACCCTATTATAATTATCTTTATAGATACTTTTTAGGTATTATATTTATTATAATATTATAGTAATGCGGAAACGTCTTATTGATTTTATTTCATTACTAGCACTCCGCCCGCGACTTCGTTCGCGTGATTTATTCGAGTAATTATTTTATCCTACACATGACTTCTATGTGTGCAGTTTAAAAATTTAATAAACCCTTTTCGCATCGTTGTGGGTCCAGTTAATAACAACTCAAATAATGTTATTCACTCCTTTCTTCTCTTTTTAGCCTACTTCAATAAAAGAAGGAGGTTCTCAATTCGTCGGAATCTTTTATTTTTCTTTTATATTAGTCCGATTGCGCCGTAAGATTCCTTCACTTAGAACTACATCAAAAACGAAACCCTGTGCAGTAAGATTCATAGCAAACTTTAGTTTTCTATGAATCTTACTGCACACTACTTACTGCTCTTACTGTTTCATGCACAGGGTTAAGTTCACGCCCTAAATCGTCGAAAAGTTTCGAAAAACGAAGAATAACAACCTTTATTATTTATTTAGGTTAGTATTTGTGCGAAGTTTCAATTTAATTAACCCAAGAAATATGATTATTCCATACAAACTTCAACCACCCCCCTAAAATCGTCTTTTGGGGGTTGTTTCGGCAAACTAATAATGATAACCTTTATCATTTACTTACTATTTGTGCCAAGTTTCAAGAACATTTTCCGAAGGAATTAGATTTGTCATACAAACTTTCAACCCCCTTTTTACTACCTTAGGGGTGGAATATCCAAAAAAAAATCAAGCCGTTTTGTTGTCGCACTATTTGAAATCACTCTATAATTATCTCTTAGTACAAAAAGTAAAATACTTTATTTTTAATACTGGCCGATACTTTGTTTTTAACCTACCTACTTACCAAAAAGTAAAATACTTTATTTTTAACACTGGCCGATACTTTGTTTTTAAACTGCCTACTTACCAAAAAGTAAAATACTTTATTTTTAATACTGGCCGATACTTTGTTTTTAACCTACCTACTTACCAAAAAGTAAAATACTTTATTTTTAACACTGGCCGATACTTTGTTTTTAAACTGCCTACTTACCAAAAAGTAAAATACTTTATTTTTAATACTGGCCGATACTTTGTTTTTAACCTACCTACTTACCAAAAAGTAAAATACTTTATTTTTAACACTGGCCGATACTTTGTTTTTAAACTGCCTACTTACCAAAAAGTAAAATACTTTATTTTTAATACTGGCCGATACTTTGTTTTCAACCTACCTACTTACCAAAAAGTAAAATTTTTATACTTTATTTATAATACTGGTCGATACTTTGTTTTTAACCTACCTACTTACAAAAAGGAGGAGGTTCTATGTTCGACTTCATGTACGTTTTTTTTGTGTATGTTCACCGATATCTCCGTCAATTGTGACTGATTTTGTTTGAAAGAGCATATTTCGAAATTGGTCCCATTTTAATCTTGTGAAGATCTGATCTGATTTAATCTTGTGAAGAAATTCGCAGATGTACAACAGAACTCTTCAATAAATAACGGCATATATCTCGGGACTGCTGCAATCGTATGTTTGTTTATTGTTTCTACCATTTCATAACATAACTTCACGTCGGTACGCTCGAAAGGGATACGCAGATCTCTCATTTCACCGATTATGTTCAAGTTTCATGTTATTCGGGTAATCTATTCTGCCGTTAAGGTACTTACTAAACAACTTGCTTATTAGATAGGGTAAAAAAAAGCCGGCCAAGTGCGAGTCGGACTCGCGCACGAAGGGTTCCGTACCATTATCGCAAAAAACGACAAATAAAACAAGTTTGTTGTATGGGAGCCCCACTTAAATATTTATTTTATTCTGTTTTTAGTATTTGTTGTTATAGCGGCAACAGAAATACGTCACCTGTGAATTTCAACTGTCTAGCTATCACGGTTCATGAGATACAGCCTGGTGACAGACGGACAGACAGACAGACAGACGGATCGTGGAGTCTTAGTAATAGGGTCCCGTTTTTACCCTTTGGGTACGGAATCCTAAAAAACGAAAATAGTTTTCTTTTTTATCTACAGATTTGTGAAAAGTAAAAAACATTATCTTTAAAATGTCCAGTTTCTATTAGTGATTTTTGCGGACCTCTATGTTTTTGAACATCTATCCCACATGTGGGATAGCTGCCATATAAATAATGTTTAGGACAGATACGCCGAGAAACAGAATAAATGTCAAAAACAAAATCTATACCGCAAAAACTTTGATCGCATTTTGCCTTTCCATGCAATCGCACAGACACACGGTCAACTTAGATAAAAAAAAAATTACAAAGACTAAAATTTATTCTAATGTAAATTTCTGATTAAATATAATCATAATAAATGTTTTATGCAATTAAATTACAATGACTAATGTACATTTCTAATTAAATATAATCATAATATGTTTTATGCAATTTGACGACATACCAACTTATTTGTATCCGTCTTGAACTGTAATTCGTATTTTGGATTGTAAGACTAGTTTTTAGATTACTTAAATCTATGTTTGCATGCGTTATAATCTGGTAGATTGTACAAGGATCACAATTGTTTTTTTATACCTTATGTCATGTATCTACAATGTATGCAATTAAAATAAACATGTGATAGATGGAGAATCTTTCGCGAGAGTAATAATGCGAATCATCCACGAAACTAGAGTAATTACAATCGAGGCAACTATACCCCTGGGGCAAATATCGTGGTTTTATCCTTTTGCGCTCGTACTTTCGAACAAAATTTGAAGTGCAAATCGGTTGAATTTCATCTCATTACGTCCATGAATGTACTTGCAATTTCGCTAAGTAAAAATTGCTTATCGGTGTGACCTTAACTTGAATCGCGTCGAGACATCAGCAAGGCTACTTATTTTTATCAGTTTTATTTAACTTCCAATGTATGTATGTATGTATGGAAGTGTGTTCGGGTCAAATCTTGCAACTGAATTTTAAAGCAGTTACCCTCCATCGATTAAGATGATATTTTGCATACACAAGTTTGGATGAAAATGCATAGTTAGCTTAGTGACGTCCTTCTAAATCCAATATGGTGGACGGCCGAAGATGGCGGACTAGTTATTTTTTGTGCACTGCCATGATATGGGTATCAAATGAAAGAGTTTGCTGAGAAGAATACAAATAAAGCTTGTTTTAAAAAAAGCTTTTTTAATGAATAATTTATTTTTCTTTCGTTCCTATAGTACGCGATGCTCAAGGTACAGCTAGGTAGATTAAAACGAATGACTCACAATCCTCAACATTAAACCCCAAAACGAAACAGAAGTGTTATTCATTATAAATAATGCATGCTCATGCGATCTACCTCGGGCTCAGTGCGCGCGGTATCAATTACAAATTATGCTAATATCGCAGCATCCCATGTTGATTCAGCACTATCCAGGAATATATGATTACGGTCGGGTGTTAACGGGGCCACGATTAGGGGCATGTGGCCTCTTATAGGCGGTTTAATTTCATATCAGTTGGTGACTTTTGTAAAGGAAGCGAAAGCTGAGCGTTGTTCTTGTTTTTGTTTTTTGACACCGACTTCCGAAATTGAAGATTTTTCCATTGACATATATGTTACTTCAGTGTTTCCGAACGCATTCAACCCGAATCTCTTCAAAGTTAGAGTGAACAGGCTTCTTCTGGGTAAGCTCACTCCATCGTCGACTCTGTCTCTGTCACCTTTGACCTAGACTAGAGTCAAAAGCAAACCCATCACAAATAAAAATAAAAATAAACTTGCGTAAGGACTAGGCCAACCGCGCGACTAAATGGCACCAGCGCGCTGGCCCTAAAAATACCTAACTGAAACTGAAAATATTGTTCTTAAAATATTTTGAAATGTTGTTTTATTTTTAACCGACTTTCGAAAAAGGAGGAGGTTCTATGTTCGACTTCTTGTATGTTTTTTATGTATGTTCACCGATTTCTCCGTCAATTGTGAACCGATTATGAAAATTCTTTTTTTGTTTGAAAGAGTATGTTCTGAAATTGGTCCCATTTTAATTTGGTGAAGATCTGATGAAGAACTTCGAAGATATACAACAGAACTTTTCAATAAATAACGGAAAATCTCTCGGGACTGCTGCAATCGCATGTCTGTTTATTGTTTAGACCATTTCATAACATAACATCACGCCAGTACGCTCTTAAGGGGTAAGCAGATCTCTCATTTGATCGGTTTTGTTCAAGTTTCATGATATTCGGGTAATCTATTCTGGAGTTATAGTAAACTTACTAAACAACTTGCCTATTAGGTAGGTACAACTAAAAAGTGAAAAATAAAAAACATTTTTACAAACAAATACTACCCATTACCCATTGTGAGTAACCCTCAGCATGGTCGCTTAAGTAGCTTTTTGTGCCTGTCTGAAGGCTATAGTTTAGTCTCCACAGGATCGCCCGGATAAGCAGTAGTCAATCACTCGGATAAACCTGCGAGACGCCACAAACAAAACAAAATAGCGTTGCTATAGCAATTGGAATGGAACTCACTACCAGCGTCTGTGTTTCCGAACGCAATCAACCCGAATCTCTTCAAAGTTAGAGTGAACAGGCTTTTTCTGGGTAAGCTCACTCCATCGTCGACTCTGTCACTGTCACCTCTGACCTAGACTAGAGTCAAGAGCAAACCCATCACAGATAAAAAAGGTGACAAAAATATATGGGAATCCAGAATGCTATCGAAATGTGATGATGTGATTAACTCCTTACATTTCGACCATCGCCTTTGCTGGTATATTGACATTTATCTAGAGCCTCAATCGTACCGTCAAAACAAATATACTGAGATCCCACTGCATTGTATTTTGTTTTTGATGAAACTTGATTTTTAAGATGATTCTCGACAATAGAATAGATTACTGCCTGGCCGCATCTTGCCGCAACTAGTTTTTGGTTTTTTAACTCTGGCCACCACTTGGAACTTCTCCTGTATCGTGGGTTCGTATGCCACATTATCTAGACCTCAGTGGCCTTAATGGGTTGCCAGGATGTGCAGGTAAAATGGTAAGGTTATTGCGACCCTGCTTCAATCTATTCTACTAAGAAGTACAATTCATGAAAATTGAGTTTAATCAAAAACCCTGATGCCTGCATATTTCTGCAGTCGGATCTTGGGCTAGAAAAGAACAAGAAGATCAACATACTAAACAAAGGCGCTTATGTCACATTTTTAGTACTCATGAAAAATCTGATACGCTAATCTGACTTTTAGTTTTTTATACTCTATACATTTTCTAATGAATATTGTTGATAGTTTAACCCCCGGCGGAAAAAAGGGGTACTGTGTGTTTGTGTATTTGTGTATCTGTCTGTGGTATGTTAGCTCTTAAACGGATGAACCGATTTTGATTTTAGCTATGTTTGATGAAAATCGGTTCGGTCGTTCAAAAGTTACGTTTTACTATTTGAATCGGGGTGTTTTCGGAAGATATCGAGTCATACTTACGTGTTCAATAGATTGTCGATCAATGCGTGTCTACTACTAAATAAATAGCATGATATAAAAATGTGTCGGGGGTTTTTTTAATTTTTTACTTATTTTACTCTAAACATTTTCTGATGAATATTTTCTCTTTTGTTACAGTGGTGACAGGATGCACCGATGGCATCGGCAAGGAGTACGCCAAACAGGTGATATATTATTCTATACCTTAGTGCTATCGACCTATCGTTCAGTATAGTTTGAAGCCATTCAGGTGTCATTATGTATTTCCTATAGGGAAACAACCACAATTAGACAGGACCTACAATAATAGATTTCTGAAAAAAAAACTAAATTTCACTTAAGCACGGGGTCTCATTGCTAAGAAAAAAAATTTGGTTCAAATAAATCTCACTAGATGGCGCGACATGTACACACAATTCAATAAAATTGTGTGTAAAATTAACATTTTCTGGAATTGAACATAAAAATTGTATGTTCTTGTTTAATCAACTCTCCTAAGTACTTAACTATGGAATATTGGGCTCTTAATTCATATTTCAAAGATTATTTTAACGGATGATTTAAAATTGATGCCAGTAGATGGCGCATTTTTTAAATTTCTGAGGCATTCCACTCGATTGTTAATTTTTGCATTTTGGTGCAAAAAAAACTGTAACTATAAAACCAACCTTCACTGTATTTAAAGAAAAAATATTCACGAATCTAAACTACCCTTTTACTTGCAATCCATAAATAACACCATCTGTTGCCGTGAAACGGGATCGAACGCGATTGATCTACTCACAAAAATAACAAGATTAATCAGATGAAAAACGCTAGTTACGTCGGCACGGTTTCTTTGTATGGGATGAGGCATCTGTATGCTAGTATTATATTATCTGTCACTTAAGTATAACTAAGAAATTGGCAAAGTTCATCCAGGTTTCGAAATCGAAATCGCCTTACCACAAAGTTTTTTTTTATTTTTTTTTATTTATCGATAGGCTCGCGTTTGACCACTATCTCGCCTGATGGTAAGTGATGATGTGGTCGACGGTGAAGCACGCTTGCCTAGAAGTAACCTATTCACTCTCGATTTAAAAACACCAAGGTTGTAGCTATCAGGAAACAAAGACTCCAAGAACAGTTTGACAGGTTTTCAAACTCAAGTACAGTCTGAGTCTGAAATCAAGTTCTCAGTTCAAATTCTAAATCCAGATTATGTTGTCATTTTATGGTACGATTTAATTATTGTTTTGCTCGCTTTTGATCACTAACTCTCATTATGGCAAGCAATGATATGGTAGACGATTCATCACGCTTGGCTAAAATTAACCAAACACCCACAGGTTACTGCTATCAGTAACCACAGATTCCGAAAGGGAATTCTACTTCTAACCGAAATATTTTCGGTTGAAGCGATAATGAACTCATTTGGTACTTTGTGCTTTATAGGTATATTTGTGGCAGCTTAAAAAACAAGGATGATTTATATTTTTTACCAGCAATATTTTATGCTTTAGGTAGTCAGAGGCATTTTATAACCTAGTAAAAAAACTCAGTTAATAATATATTTCAGCAAGTTTGTAATAATTCAGAACAGCAATTCTTGAAGTTTTCGTATTACTATGAATAAATTTTGATAAAAATTTAGGTGCCAGACTTTTTGAACTCAACTATGATAAATAAAACTTAGGTGTAAAGTTGTAAATCTTTTCAGTTTTATTTGGTATATATATTTTTACTTTTTTATAACTCTCGTATCTTAGGCAGAACCTACATAAAAAAATTCGGGTATCTTCTTTGACAGTAACCGGTTTATGTAACATGTAGCAAATTTGACAAATATAAATGAAAAAACGAAAACATAGGGACATAGTATATATCTTACTTTACCAGTTTATGGAATATCTTTTAAATTGGTCCAATTTTGAAGGAGGAAAGAGACGAGAGCCAAAACTCGAATTATGACTTTTTACTGAGGAAATTCAGTCGGCGCTCTCTGCCCATATTTCCTCATAAGTATCATCGAAATCGTTCAACTCCTTTGGTCTCTAGAACGCCACATAGGAACATACATATATAGACTGATAAACACATTACCTTCCTTCGATAGTCGGGTAAAAAGTAAATTATGGCGGAAACGGAAACAGAAACGGATGCAGAAGCAAGAGTGTAAATACTATGAAATAAAAGCATTATTATTTTAATAAACTAGTAATCAAAATTAAATGAGATAAATTAAATTTTATAAATATTACATTTGCCACTTTTGTGCCCAGCAATCTGCTTCGGTGCTCTTCATAAATTGCTAGTCCAATGGCCCGCCCGCGCGTTCATCATCATCATTTCAGCCGAAAGACGTCCACTGCTGGACATAGGCCTCCCCCAGGCGTCGCCACATTGACCGATCCCGTGCGTCTCGCATCCAGCGCTTTCCCGCTACCTTAACCAGGTCATTAGTCCACCTAGTGGGAGGCCCTCCAACGTATCGTCTTCCGGTTCGCGGTCGCCATTCCAGAACTTTTCGGCCCCATCGCGTTACCCCGTCAAAATGTTCAGTTAAATTTCCGTTTTAAGGCATAGCACGCACTGCGATTCTTATTCGCGCGATTTTGTTTTCCGCCCATTCTGTGACCTATGGAAATGTATGAAACTGTACGCACTGCGGAAAAAAATCGCGCTCAAATAGTACAAAAAAATTCGCGCGGAAAAAAAATTGCTAGAATAAAAATCGCAGTGCGTGCTATGCCTAAAAGTTGTGGAAGCGGAAGCAGAAAGAAGTCTTTTGCATCACTAGAAAATACTAGGTAATAAAGGAAAAAAAAACTGGCTAAGTGCGAGTCGGACTCGCGCACGAAGGGTTCCGTACCACTATCGCAAAAAAAAACGTCAAAATATCACGTTTGTTGTATGGGAGCCCCACTGAAATATTTATTTTATTCTGTTTTTAGTATTTGTTGTTATATACTCGTAATAAGCGGCAACAGAGATACATCATCTGTGAAAATTTCAACTATCTAGATATCACGGTTCATGAGATACAGCCTGGTGACAGTCGGATCGTGGAGTCTTAGTTATAGGGTCCCGTTTAACCCTTTGGGTACGGAACCCTAACAAGGGAATAAATATTTATGCCGAGCACAGGCTTCTCTTTTTTTGTGCCAATTCACACGTTCCTGTAGCCTGTACCAAACGCATTCAGGTTCTACCCACGATGGCAACAATGTCGTCTGCCCATATCGTCGCCGGACGACCAACACTTCTTCCATTCCTTGCCTTTGGACGCCTCTCGGTCACTGCCTCTCTTCACCTATCATCAACACGCCTTGCCAGGTTTTCTGCCCAACTCCGTTTGAGTCTCGTAATTTAATCAATTTGTTCTTCCCCAACGTATTTGAAAAAAGGCTAGGTAGATTGATTTTTAGTGAAATTTTTAGAATTACAATTAGAACGTGTCGCCTAAAAGTAACTTAGTTCTATGTTCTCCCTGACCTTCAGAAAAGCGTTGACAAAAACGAGTTCTTATTACAGCTAGGTACATTATTTATTACGTTTATTCAAGAGTATTTGCTTTACCCATTATCACTAAAACAGCACGCATACCTAATAACACAGAATACATATTGGTTCAAAGTCAATATAATTTGGAACCTATAATATCAGACTGGTGATCAATGTTGAGCTTTGATTTATTCAATAAGCAAACATCCTTATTTCAATAACGTAGTGACCCACATATTCTGGAGCTCGTGGCTAAATAATAACAGCCGCACGGGTCGATCATCAAGGTTAAGCAACGCTTGACGAGGTCGGTCCGTGGATGGGTGACCATTTCAACATACCGAGTTTCCTCCGTGCCTCGGAAAGCACGTTAAGCCGTTGGTCCCGTCTGTCATTTGAAGATCTTTGACAGTCGTTACGGGTAGTCAGAAGCTTGAGATCTGACACCAGTCTTGCCAAGAGGTACCGTGTTACCCATTTACTGGGTTGTGGAGGTCAGATAGGCAGTCGCTCCATGTAAAACACTGGTACTTAGCTGAATCCGGTAAGACTGGAAGCCAACCCCAATACAGTTGGGAAAAGGCTAGGCAGAAGATGAGTGACCCACATATTGTTTAGTAGTTTTTTTTTAATAAATGGATTCTGAACTAGAAGATTTGCAAGAAAATATTTTTTCATAAACGTAGATAAACCATATGAAATATTTGATGAATGAACGTAACTTGAAAAACGGCTAAGTGCGAGTCGGACTCGCGCACGAAGGTTTCCGTACTTTATCGCAAAATACGGCAAAAAATCACGTTGGTCGTATGGGAGCCCGAATTATATATTTATTTTATCCTGTTTGTAGTATTTGGTGTTATAGCAGCATCAGAAATACATCATCTGTGAAAATTTCAACTGTCTAGCTATCACGTTCCATGAGATACAGCCTGGTGACAGACAGACAGACGGACTGCGAAGTCTTAGTCATAGGGTCCCGATTTTACCCTTTGGGTACGGAACCCTAATATTCTGAAACGTTTCTTTTATTTATTTTTGTTTCGGCTTATTTTGTTGATAAATTGCAGAAAATGTGTAAAAAGATAAAATTCCATCACCACTTTATCTTCGTAAGTTTGTACTGTACTCGAAACTACGAAACATGGCTTATAGACCTTTGCATAGTTTGTACTATACTGGAAAATAATATCAAGGTTTAGAAATTGGCTACATTTTAAAATAAATGCTATAATTAACTATGTGTATTCGTTCGGGAAATCGAGACCCTTGCGCGAGAGTCCGGCTCGCACATGACCAAATTTTCTTGATTTAAATAATATAAAAAATGTACTGTTATGATGCCATCTTAATAACAAAAACGACTTATCCAATAAATCTGAGTCTCCTTCTGAATAACATAGCTTTGTTCTCTGTGAAACATTTATGAGAGTCGACATAACGTTATTAATTCTCATAGACATCCCAATTCGAGATCCATTTCAATATTAAGTACCTGGGCGAACGAGCTCTGCACGGGTCTAAATAGAGAAAATGAATTTATCCACATATGAGACCTAGCCAGATCGATTTTTCGTCCCCAAAAACCCTACATTGCAAATTTTATCGAAATCGTTAGAGCCTTTTTCAAGAACGTGATTATAAATATATATTTATATAAATATTGCTCGTTTAATAGTATAAGATAATGCGCCCTCCTCCTGAAACACTGTGCTTGTTTATGGTTATCACTCGATCACCTCCTTCACCCCAACTCACCTTCGGTAACAGTGATGAAGAGAACGTCGTAACAATAGTTTTGAGACTGAATGTGAACGGCTATTAAGAGAAGGGAAAGCAAGAATGAATGGAAAAACGGACTGTGAAAGATGATAATTATATCTATAAAAGAGTGACTTCTGAGATGACGTACAATAGAGAAACTAAAGAAATAGAAGGGATTTTGGCCATTTCTTGAACCTAAATAAATATAATAATATAATCAATTAAAATAAAGTAAGCGTCAATTGTTGTAAGAAGAAGCCTGTGACATGGGGCATAGTACCGTTGTTCTATATCACGACGGCGGGTTGGTCTTAGTCGTGTGTGTAGATGCACATGCACATTGTTCGTGTGTGCGTAAGCGATACCGAGCCACGACTGAGCACTCCGGCAGGCTTTCTACGTATCGTTTGCAAGAGCAAAACGATAGCGATTTTTGCGCAATAATTGCTTTTCAATACAGAAGTTTTAGAGTTCTTGGCGGTGTTTTTAGGGTTCCGTACCCAAAAGGTAAAAACGGGACCCTATTACTAAGACTCCGCGATCCGTCTGTCTGTCTGTCTGTCTGTCTGCCTGTCCGTCTGTCACCAGACTGTATCTCGTGAAACGTCATAGCTAGACAGTTGAAATTTTCAGAGATGATGTATTTCTGTTGCCGCTATAACAACAAATACTAAAAACAGAAGAAAATACATATTTAAGGGGGGCTCCCATACAACAAACGTGATTTTTTTGCCGTTTTTTGCTCGATATTAATAACGGCAACAGGCAGACGCTTGAAATATTCACGGTATATTTAGTTGTATATTCACTTCAAAAAATAGTATTGATTAAATTAAAATAAAATGAATTAATGCCGTTTTTTGCGATAATAGTACGGAACCCTTCGTGCGCGAGTCCGACTCGCACTTGGCCGGTTTTTTTTAAATCATTTGACAAACTATGAGCGATTAGCAAACGATTGTACAGGACAGGACTTACCATACCTACACTGCAGGTAATGCCGACTTTTATGACATAAAGCGTTTGGTCGCTATCGTTTTGCTGTTGCAAAAGATACGTAATAACAAGCCTGCCGAGTGCCGAAGTCCCAAGCTTACGCACACTGAAACAATGTGTATATGAATTTACACACACGACTAAGATCAACCTGCCGTCTTCGTGAGATAGAACAACTGTAACAGGCTGCTTTATTTTAAACTTGAGGGATATGATAACAACTGAAACAAAGCCTGCCTACCAAGGTAGCCACATAAATCGATGCCATTAGTACGTACTTACCTACGTCAATATTCCACTCTAATTTGAAACTTCACGTTCAATTTCTAATTTAATTAATTGGGTCGTAAGATCGCAAATTGAAGGCATCAATAAATTGTTAAGATATGAGTATTGTGCCTACAAATTAACACAAATTACTCTGTAATTAAATCCGACGATTCTCGAGAGAAGAGTGACAACCCTACCTAAGCAGTTCAAATATTTAATGTTTGGAGTTCCGAAACTAGCGTGTGATAATCTAGGAGTATTTACTTATTCAGTACTTTTTTGGCATACTTTAATTGTGCGTACATCTAAATAGAAATTCCCTGCCGGAGTCTGTGTTTCCTGATAGCTAACCTGGGGTATTTAAATCAAGAGTGAATGTGTTATTTCTAAGTAAGCGAGTTTCATCGTCGACTGCAACATCACTTACCACCAAGCCCTATTGGTGAAGTAAGGGCTATCGCGTTTGAATCTAGGGGGGCTTTCGAAGACCTCACTCTACACCATATAAGAGTGAGGTCTTCAAAATGTAAAATTTTGTTTTTTGGCCTTTAGCGCTAGTTTATTTAGGTTTCTTGTTTGGTTCTTCTTCTTGTTCTTGTTTTTCACGTGTCTCCTGTGCGGGTCACAAATAAATAATTTTTCATTCTTTCTTTCTTTATATTTTCCAAATATGGCAGATTAATATAGTTTTTTTTTTTTGTTTTTACCACTGCTTTTGAATCCCTACACGTGGTCCCCGGGTTGTGCTAATCAGTTGACATACTGGTGGTTGGTTTCGACCGAAGGGCTTGTGACCACATAGCGGGCAAATATTAGATTTCTATGTTTCGGTTTTTTTTTTTTTTACGATACTCGATTTTATATTAAAAAATACCTTCTTGAGTGGCCGACAGAAAACGTACGTGCATTAAAGAAAGCAAGTGCAGAAAAAAAGTGCGCTATACATTTAGCGATAGTATCAAAAAGTTTCGTAATGTGATCAGTAGAGGCACTGTTAGATTGTCAGTTGTCGGCACTAAGACTTAGAGTTCAATATTCAAAAGTATATTTTATATCCCTTACGATGTTTGAAATTGTGGCAGTTTCGATTCCATCGAGATGTTATTATTTACATAACTCGCAATTCTTCCATAATATCCATGATAATAATAATTGTCTTTTGTTGCAGTTGGCCGCCAAAGGCTGTGATATTGTTCTAGTCAGTCGTTCGATGGATAAATTGCAGACAACGGCACAGGAAATTGGTAAGTAACATGATTCTTAGTCATTAAAAGCGGTTAATATATCATCAATCAATACATATAATAAATCTATAGAAAAGTAATTTTTGTACATCGAAAATATTTTCAAAAATAATAGCCAGGGTGTTAAAGGATAACCAACAGAACCTATTTCCGGCATTTTTGGTTTTTTTGTCTGTTTATTTGTGCACGCATCACGTGAAATGTACGATGATACAATGTAAATAACTTTTATACATAAAAATTGTGCGTAACTTGAAGAATTACTTAGTTTTTGTTTTATCGCAATCGGTTCACTCTATCAAAAGTTAGATGAATTTAAAGTGTTCAAGAAGTAAAATTATCACAACACTCAATTCTATTCTAGATACTCGGACAGTTGAACTCGATATTGGATAGATGGCGTTGCGCATTTGAAGTCATTTTCTGAATAGCGATATTAAAATTCTCCGCGAAAGAATGATGTCTATAGAAAAAAAATGGTAGGTAGGTAAGTAGGGTTGGCAGGAAGGTAAGTAGGGTAGGATTGGCAGACAGATGACGGGAGCGAAGCCGCGGGCACAGCTAGTTTTGTAATAACTGGGAGGTAAATACAGTTTCGCACTAGCAGAAGACCGAATTATATGGAAAAAAGGAGAGACAGCCGTTACCTTGCAGTTGTAAAAAAACTGGCTAGATATGTATGTAGATGTAATATGTATACAAAATTTCTTCTACAAAAATATATAATCTTGTCCAATAACAAATTTTTGGCGATAGTTTTACCAGTTTAATATTTTAAGTTAGTGAAAATAAAACTTAACAGGCACTCTATGTAAATACAGATATGTAAGCTGTATCTGGTAAGATTGAAAGCCGACGCCAACTTGGACAGACTCGGCAGCTTCATTTATTAAAAAAAAACTAGCTTCTGCCAGCGGTTTCACCCGCGAAAATGTCGAACATTCTACACTAGGATTTTCTTCCTGTATCATTACATTTAAACTGGCATACACAAGACATCCAGATCCGGAACAATAATCTGTAGGCCATACAAATATTTGTTCCATGTCGGAATCGAACCCGCGACACGCAGCGTCGCAGCCATGTATTAGTGTGATACAACTTACAACGGTCTTCAAAATTCTAGATCTTCACTAATTCCTCATTCTTCCTGCAGAAAATGAATACAAGGTTGCAACCAAGATCATCCAGGTAGACTTCTGCGGCGGAGAAGAGATCTACGAAACTATCGAGAAGGAGATTGCTGGTCTGGAGATTGGAACCCTGGTCAACAATGTTGGAGTGTCATACAGCTACCCCGAATACTTCCTTGACGTACCTGACGTGTGAGTATTTAAGAAACCAGATTTTGGCTTTAGAAGAATAGTTTTCTTCTGGGCAAGCGTGCTTCACCGTCGACCACATTATTGCTTGCCATTGGGTGAGATAGTGCACCAATTTCTTTTTTTATTTGTGATAGGTTCGCGTTTGACCAGTATCTCGCCTGATTTTAAGTGATGATGTGTTCGACGGTAAACCACGCTTGCCTAGAAGTGACCTATTCACTCTTGACTTAGAGAACCGTTTTATTTTTTCGGGTGGGAAATCATCCAATGACTTCTCCCGCTCTGGGTGAAGCGGGACGGCGTGTCAGGCTTTTACTGACTAAAACCCACCCGTGTTCCTTCAGTTGCTTGTTCCGGGGCCGCGGTAACTCTCTTACAAATTTATCCGCGACCCAGACAGGAGACTAAGAGACCCCTAGGTTGTAGCTATCGGGAAACAAAGACTCCGGCAGGAACTCCTTTCCTTAGCTGTATGTACAATGAAAGTATTCGCAAAAGGCTTTGTGCGTATGGGTGGGATGTCCACCATGTACCAATGGTGCATTGGCATACGTCTTGTAGTCCGATGATGGAAAGGGCTAGGCGACATCAAATTGTGCAGGTCCATCGCACACTCCCCGAAATGTAACCGATCAAAACCGACAGACTGGCAACTCGGCGACAAATATTAAAGGCTCTGGAGCTTTGAGTCGACCCGTGCATAGTTGCCGATAAGCCTCTTGGCCCGTCTGTCAATCGACTCAAGTGCAGTGCAGTGCAGTTGGTATTTGGCAGATCCGTCCCATAAATAACATCACGCCCAATTTTTCCCCAATAGTTCCCCAAAAGAGTTAGGCAGAGACGCACGGTGCACCTGTACAGCCACATTTTTCCAATTATGTTTTTAACATACATAAACTCACGCCTTTTTGGAGCAGGCAGAAACTACAGAACTCCACCTGCTACGATCCTTACATACTTCTTTTGCTTCACTCACGTTCATACATCTAGTCATACACGCACGTCGGTATGTGTACAGTACTGCGCATCTGGCCGTTCTGAAGACATCACCAATAAGGTCTATGTATGTAATTTCTAGGGCGTCCCCTCTCGGCGTCTTTCAATCTTTCGTTAGTCGCCTTTCATTCATCCTCTCAACATGGCCAAACCATCTTAGCATACTCTTTTCAATTTTATTCGCTACATCTTCTTTTAAACCACAACTTTCCTCAATCCATCATTTAAAGTTACACCACACATTCTTCGCAAGGAACGCGTGTGCGGGGAAGTCGTGACTTATAAACGCGCGCACGCGTTCCTTAATGCCATCAACCGGGCAGGATTACAAACTTCGGGCTACTACTGAGAAATTCGAAAATGGTAAACACACAATACCACCTTTGTTGACCCGGGAATTGAACCGAAGACCTCATACTCTCCAGTGCTTGCAAATTTGTTCACATAACTTAAACCATGACAGACCCACTCAGGGTTTTGTTTAGAAGAATTATTTCTCAGTGCCACTAAAAACATGGTTTCTATCTTTAGTTAATTTGCAGATCAATAGTGTATAAATAGACGGCGAAAGTAAAATGTTAATTTAGAAACCTAGTGCTAGATTTTACTGAAGTCTAGCGCTCATAATAACTGGTTTTAAAACGTTTCTTTTATCTGTAGTCTAATAGTTTGGGTTCTACTGTCCTTGTCAGGTGAGGGGCTCAGATACGATAGGTACTTTTAAAACTTGAAATTATAAGCGTATGTAAGTATGCATGTCCATTTATATAGCACGCTTTACAGCCAAACGGCTTGACGAATTTTGACATAGGTGTCTTTGGATTCGTCTCAATTGTTGGAATGACATATGTTGTATAATATTTAAACATAAAAACAGCCCCGTCTAAAAAAGGGGCTGATACAATTATTATTTTTCGTTATCATAACAATATCGCGCACGGCTGGCGCAGTGGTTGAGCGATTGACTGCTGCGCTGCGTGTCGCGGGTTCGATTCCCGCACGGAAAAATTATTTGTATGAACAACAGATAGTTGTTCCAGCTCTGGGTGTTGTGTATGTGAGTTTATATGTTTGTAAACGCACCCACGATACAGAAAGAATATACAAATGGGTATCAAATGAAAGCTACTTACTTATTAGACCATTGCAAAATATATGTATCGTAACATTTTTATGTTAATATTTTGGCACAAAATCAAGATTTAAAGCGTAACTTTGCAAAACAATTTTTTTTTTTTACCACGTAACTTAAATGGAGAACTCGTTCATTAATAAAACTAAAAAGTCTGAAATAAAACAAATTGTTTGTCCCCGCCTGCAGCACCTCATATATTGAAATAATATTAAGTATAGATTATACCTGGTACTTATTTTTCTCTTTTCAGTTATTTTTTTTTATCAGTCGGGGTTTTTCGCTGCAGCGTTGGTATAGGTACTCCTGGGATACAAGCCTCCTCTTTGTGAGACCCATTCCCGATCGTGACCTACCACGCGGATCCAGTGTGGGTTTCTTGAATGTGTCTTCGTAAAATGTCTTCGAATATTTGGTTCTACGAGTAGGCTGGTTTTCTCAAAATGTTTTATATTTGTTATCATTATGATAGAAAATATTTCACCAAGCTGTTTGCTTGAGTTTGAACCCAAGTTAGGACACACAAAGTCACATTAGACCACTTCGAACGTTACTCCCATTTAAACATTCAAAATCCGAACAGTTTCCAATCCCACTAGTGACATATCATAAAATTCCTGACGTTACTAAATCCAACATGGCGCCCGGTGGCACCCGTTTTATTCCCCTTGACAAGTTAAATGCTGCAAATACCGGGGCTTTGATTTTGAATTGCGTTGAACACGGCTTAGGGAATGTCAAAAATTTTATTATATATAGACAGGGTATGATAATTATTGTTCTTTAAAGTGTACAAGAATCTGTGATATAGATACATTGATATCAGTTAGTAAGGGGGGGAGGGAACTGGAACTTAGTAGGTACATACTAAGTTCCAGATTTCCATCTATAAAAATACAAGAAAGACTGATATAAAAACCGGCCAAGTGCGAGTCGGACTCGCGCACGAAGGGTTCCGTACCACTATCGCAAAAAAAAACGCAATAAATCACGTTTGTTGTATGGGAGCCAC
The DNA here is from genome assembly GCA_948252205.1 of Orthosia incerta. Lineage (NCBI taxonomy): Eukaryota > Metazoa > Arthropoda > Insecta > Lepidoptera > Noctuidae > Orthosia > Orthosia incerta. The sequence continues at coordinate 24,708,231 of OX411756.1, read as the reverse complement.
ACTTATTATTTTTTTTTGTTTTTGGTATTTGTTGCTATAGCGGCAATAGAAATACATCAACTGTAAAATTTTTAACCGTCTAGCTATCACGGTTCATGAGATACAGCCTGGTGACAGACAGACAGACGGGCAGTGGAGTCTTAGTAGGTAATAGGGCCCGTTTTACCCTTTGGATAAGGAACCCTAAAACGAGAGTAACGGTACGCATTCGATTGAGCAATTAGCTTCATCTTTTTGACTGCAGTCAGTAATATAAAAGTCCCTGTAAATTGTTTTTATTGAAATAAATGCTTTGAGTTTGAAAGTGTTAAAGAGCTGCCATAAGTTTCGAAGATATTTCGCATAAAAACATGATGATTTGACCCCATGCAAGTGTCTGTGCGATTGGTTTTTGCATCTCTAAAAACAATCAAAATAAATTATTCGAGCAAATCGAATCTGGCTCTTATACAGCTTGAACTTAACCAACAATCGCTAAACATGACCCCTATATATAACCCTCGAGCTACTCACAAAATTCTTTAAATATCTTTTCAAAAACTATCAAAAGCAACTTTCGAGAAAATAATATCGGTGGAAGCCGTCGAAGTCGACGCGACTTCAATAGTCGGGCGCTCGGCTCGCCTAATATCGCGGAAAACCTGAACATTGTCGGACTGAATGCAGTCGCGTCGTTGCCAGGTGTGAGGTAGTACATAAGTGCAGGATTGAAATATTCTGCAAATCTAAGCTATTGGTGTGAGATTATTTGTGACAGCGCGGTGGATTTAATATTGCATTGAATTCGTTTGAGTGTGACGTTTTAAAGTAAAAATGCAGGGATTTTGAAATAATACGGACTTTTCCGTGAAATTATTTGATAGATATGTTACTGTAAAAGCCCGAATTGCGGTGAAACCTAGAACTTACCGGTAAATCCTAAGATTTATTGGCAAATCCATACATATATACTAACCATTATAAATACACAAATACCTATAATATATATATTAAGTAATAGTTTATTTTTATTAATTGACCACCTCCCTTAGTGGCCCTCCGCCCATGTTTTAAAATTTGTTTTATTTCTGTCACAATGCATAAAGCGTTGCGAATTTTTTATTATTATTTGTCTTTACAAATTACGATTATATGGAAGGTTTTTCTTTGTTTACCTCAATAGAACGATTTTATAAACCTCTGAAATCAAGTTGGCCTTCAAGGGTTAATCAAGGTTGTAAACTATCAGTGTAAAAAATCACATTCAAATCCGTTCCGCCGTACTTGCACGATTGAAACACAAACTTACAAACTTTCATATTTATCTTACTAATATTATAAATGAGAATCATTCTTCACCAGCAAGACTTGATAAATCTTAGGTTTCACCGGTTAATCCTAGGTTTTACTGTAGTTCGGGCTTTTACAGTAACATATATAAGAAAACTGGCCAAGTGCGAGTCGGACTCGCGCACGAAGGATTCCGTACCATTATGGTAAAAACGGCAAAAAAATCACGTTTGTTGTATGGAAGCCCCACTTAAATATTAATTTTATTCTGTTTTTAGTATTTGTTGTTATAGCGGCATCAGACATATATCATCGGTGAAAATTTCAACTGTCTAGCTATTACGGTTCATGAGATACAGCCTGGTGACAGACGGACGGACAGACAGACGGATCGTGAAGTCTTAGTAATAGGGTCCCGTTTTTACCCTTTGGGTACGGAACGCTAACAATGCTTTCTTACTTCACTTATTGTGTTAGGCATGGCGACTGCCTCGCAAGCGTTAATACTACTGAGCAAGAGATCTTGGGTTCGATTCCCGGATCTGGCAGTTTTATTGGGATTTCTGTGTAGCAGCGTAGATTTATGTCCTGTTAGCAATAAATATTACATGGTACTTAAACATAACTGAGTGAAATGAGGGTGTACAAGTGCACCTCTGCCCAACCCCATATAGGCGTGATGTTAGGTTATTGGTGTGAGATTATTTGTGACAGCGCTGGATTTGATATTGCATTGAATTGGTGAGAGTGTGACGGTTCGAGGAAAATGAATATGAACGGTTGGAATTTTATACGTTCGAGGAAAAATGTAGGGTTTTATAAATAGACCGGCCTTTCTTTAGTGCCGTTATTAGATAGGTCAAAATTCTAGATTATCGATAAATAGAGATAACAAGATATGAGAGAAGAAGATATTTAAAAGAGTAACCATGGAGTTTCTTGCCGGTTCTTCTCCATAGGAAACGACTAACCCGAACCGTGCACCTTTTGTCGACGTTTAATAAGTGCCCATGTAGGCCTATGTAAAATAAAAATATTTGATTTAGTTTTTTTTTTTTAAGAAAAAATACCCCCGACACAAAAACCTCTAAAAAGCAAAAAATAAGCCTCGTACTCGCGTCGGGGAACAGCTAAGTAAATAAAATAAACGGATGTAAACGTCAGCGTTCCCCGACGCGAGTAGGTACGAGGTTTAATTTTTGCTTTTTAGAGGTTTTTGTGTCGGGGGTATTTTTTATTAAAACAAAATAAAACAAAATCAAATATTTTTATTTTTATTTTATGCTTTTTAAACTACATATAATATACCTAGTAGTAGGCACGCTTCAATCAACAATCTATCGAAACAAGTAGTAAGGACATGATATCTTGCGAAAAAACCCAGATTCAAAGAGTAAAATGCGGGTAACTTTTGAACGAAATAAATTTTATTTATTTTTATTTATTGTATTTAACCATTAACGTACACACACATAATACACAGACAAGAAGAAGGAACAGAAAATAGGTACAAAGGTATTAATAAATAAGTTTTAATAAATCATAGCAAAGAATACTCTCGACAAAGTCACTTTACAAAACGTAATCAAAATCGGTTCATCCATACGGGAGCTACGATGCCACAGACTTAAATAAATTTACACATTCATGATGTTTGTCACTAAGGAGTTCGGGTTTATGTTCCATGCCTTGTTTTGAACCGATTTTGATTAAACTTGCACTATTCTCTAAGTTGAGAGATACTTAATCTAATAAAAAACAATGATCACAATCTGATAAGTAGTTTCAGCGGAATGCGTGGACATACATACACTTATGAAATTTGACATACAAACAAACATACATACACTTATGAAATTTGGCACACGGTTTTTTTTTGGTGTCGGTAAAAAATAAACAACGAAACGTCTAGGTCTAGTGGCAAGCTGGAAACTGCCTACATTAGGCATTTTTTTTTTAATAATCTATAGGCTCGAAGTTTCGAAGTTTTAGGTTCACTTACGTACTATTACGGGATTATTTTAATTGCTTGTTATAAAGATAAAGATAATTTATTTGTCAAAACATGTGTTTACATACAATAGGCATGCAAGATGTTCACTTCTTATTTAGCGCTTACAAACATGTTTTGCCTAATGAGGCGTACAAATATGTTTTACAAAATAATTAATTTACTAAAATATAGCAATGTCTGATATTATTATACAAAAATCACAATAGATGGCCTTTATCTTAATTAAATGTCTTAAAAAATCAGAATTAATAAAATGAAACAATGGCAAAAATAATAATAATAAAACAGAAATTATAAATAAATAAAAAAAGTCATAATATCAAATTATTCTTGTCATAAATTGAAATTAATAAAACAAAAAAAACAAAAAGTCACATAATCGAAATAAAATAATGGCAAAAAATGTCATAGATCGAATTAATTCACAAAATGTCATAAAATCGAAATTAATAAAGTTAATAATAAATGTCAAAAAAGTAAAATATATGTTTAAGTACGTAGTGAGTAATAGTATGGAGCGAGCCTATTCGTTATCCTGCCTTTAATTCATGTCTTGCGATATCTAAATTAAACTGAAATATACCTTAGCTTTTATTAAACAAGAAATAATTTCGTGCAAATACCGTACTATCCATGCCATTTACCCCAGTAGAATCCACATAGTTTCTCTGCAGAGTTAATACAGTAGCAAGCCGTGACGTCACAGCTAATGGCTTGAGCTTAATCGCCGCATCAGATGGCTTCTACGTTATGTACCTATGCTTAAGTGCGGTGATAAGCTGATAATGTACCTAGCTATATATACATAAGTGGAGATGCATACAGGAATACTATTAAAGCGTTACTTATCCCTTACTTGGTCTTGTTTTCTAGGGAACTAGTATCTATATAATAACAGCCACCATTATTCACCATTGTTTTTTTTTTCATTTTGACAGCCGACGCCAAAGAGTAAAATAATGCCGACGCCGACCATAGATTGGCGCGCTCTGTCGTTTGTCTACGGTTTCGACAAATGATCATTGAGCCGTCGGGTTTTTAGTCGTATTTTTATTGTGTTTTATTTATATATTTGTCTTGAGGAGCTCGTGGCTAAATAATAACAGCCGCACGGGTCGATCATCAAGGTTAAGCAACGCTTGACAAGGTCGGTCCGTGGATGGGTGACCATTTCAACATACAGAGTTTCCTCCGTGCCTCGGAAAGCACGCTAAGCCGTTGGTCCCGGCTGTCATTTGAAGATCTTTGACAGTCGTTACGGGTAGTCAGAAGCTTCAGATCTGACACCAGTTTTGCCAAGGGTTACTGTGTTACCCAGTTACTGGGTTGTGGAGGTCAGATAGGCAGTCGCTCCATGTAAAACACTGGTACTTAGCTGAATCCGGTAAGACTGGAAGCCGAACCCAATATAGTTGGGAAAAAGGCTAGGCAAGATGAATTTTTCTTATACGTTATAAACATACATACTGTGACTCACCTTCTGTATTTATATTATTTTGTAATTATTTATCTTATTCTTCTATTTTATTCCTTAAATATTGTATGTTCCGTTTCCGTGAATGTGTCCGTGGCATCAACAGTGGGAACTATCAAAATATTAGCGCAGCGTTATTTTCTTTTTTAATATCATCACACATGCTGAGATCGGAGCCTTTTTGATCTCGCACGGGGTTATTTATTTTTATTTTTTATTATCGTTTGTGCTTATCTCGTGTCTTCTGTGCGGCTCACAAATAAATATTATTTCATTCTTTCTTTCTTTCGCAAGGGTCGATTTTTCGAGTCAGGAAACGCTTGCTCAGGTAAATTCATATATTACACTCCTCCGTTCTTTGGTAATCAAGTTAAACTGTTGGGTCCCCTTTGTCATTTTTAGATCTTTGAGTAAAGTTATGGGAAATCAAAATCCAGTAAATCTGACAAAAAATCGTCTTGCCCAGAAACGAATTGTGGAGATCAGTTTTGCAGTTGCTCCATGTAAAATATTGATGTTCAGCTCCAAAGTTAAAGTCAAATATATTTATTCAACTAGGCCAATAAGCGGCACTTTTGAACGTAACGTAACAAGTAATAAAAGTTGATTCTACCGTGCATTCGGAAAAGTAGCTTGATATGGAGAAGAAGATATGGGGTTACTTGTGCGTTCTTCACAATACTTCTCGCCACCACTTACGTTGATGGAAAACTTAGTAATAAACTTAGTTTTGTAGTCTGAAATCGTAATTCAAAATAACTTGACTTTTTACAATGCCGCCTACAATTTACCAACGCTAAAGAAGTCCTCTAAAGCCCTGGTTATTGAAAACACAAAAAGAATTCTTGCCCTCAAGGGCCCTTACATTAAAATCGACCTTTAAAACAAAACGACCTTACTAAGCCAAAATAAGAATAATGAATAATTATTATTTTGACATTGAGTTAAAAATAATAAACTCTTCAATATTTGCGAATTTTCAAAAGGCAATACTCAAGACAATGTTCGTGTTCTTTTACCAAAATTAGCTTGCTGTCAGGTTAAATATTATTATTTTTAATTTCGTTTTTATGTGTATTTTTTAAATTTTATTTTTTGGTAAGACTGTCGTAGGTATCGTTTACTGTTATTGTCGGAGCTGATGAAGATTGCTACTATCTTTGCATTATATAGAGTTAATCTTTCTAGTATTATATAGCAGCATAGCCAGCATTGTGTGAGTACCATGTACTTCAGAGCTATCATTGTCTAGATACCTACGTCTTCTATTGACTTGAATGACTCCGGTGGTTGAGAGTATGTCATGCCCACTCAAATGTCTCGCCGATGGTGGCGCGTGTGTCGGATCATTTAGCTCCCTTCAAAATGGTTGAGCTGAATGGTGCTGATACATGTGTCATGTTCGTGAACGGGCGCTGTCGGTTGGGACTGGTCATCTCTTAGCTGCCATGGTTTATTTTAATTGATTCTAATTTTATTTCTGAATTGTCTTTTTATATTTACTATGGACACTTTTAACTTTCTACATCGTTCTCACATAATGTGTAATCTCAACATGAATGATGTAACAAATGATTTGTAATAATTACCTAATTGAAAAAGAGTGTCCATGGAGTTTCTTGCCCGTTCTTCTCCATAGAGATCTACGCCTTGGAATGGGCATCTACGGTACTTTCACAGTTATTATGTCTTGTGACTGGGACTGTAGCACCATAATTTTGTAATATTTTATTTTGTCTTTTGACAATTCAAAAGTGCCTGTAACTGGCCTACTTGAAATAAAGTGCTTTGACTTTGAAAAGGGCTTATATACACTTAGGCGAACTCAATTGGAGAAATCGGTTAGAGAAACGTAAAAAAGGCCTATTTAGTTGATACCTTACTGATGGCGCGATGCAATTTAAATTGCGTCGATTGGCGATATCGTTCAAGTATTTTCTAAGAAATTTTTAACGCATCGCGAACATGTGAATGTACTTGCAAATTCGCTTATTAAAAATCGCTTAAGACGACGACTAACGCCAACGACCTTGAGGGAACAAAACGCGACCCAAAATTCAGTAGTTTTTTGTACTTTCCTTATTATTCTATGACTTTCAAAAATAGTCTCAGATCAAAATGTAGATAATTAAATTGTCTTTGAGATGGTGTTGATTTCATTAAAATACGCCCAGCGCGTTTGGCGCGATTGCCTTTTTTTTGTCCGTTTTAGACATAACTTTACAAATTAATTACGCTATGTTATACGAATAAAACTTAAAATTTGCTCAGATCAAATCATTAAGAAAATGGTCTAATGTAACATATATTTTTTTGATAAAATACGACTAGCCGTTTAGACGTGATACTCATTTTAAAATCGGCTACTCAAGGGTATCTGCAGTGTGATATAATCGAATCGCGTCGATCCATCAGGCAGTTCGCTTCTTTCTTTCTTTCTTTATTATGATGTTTTTGATGCTATAAATTACCTACATATCTAAGTAGAAATGTTCTTTTATACCTAGAATTACGAAGTCGACTAAATAGGTTAATTATGCAAATCTATACTAATATTATTAAGAGGAAAGATTTGATTGTTTGTATATTTGTTTGTTTTTAATAGAGAAACTCAAAAACTACTTAACTGATTTTGAAAATTCTTTCAGCAGTAGAAAGCTACATCATTTTCTGAGTGCCAGGCTTTTTTTATCCAACTACGGCGAAGCAAAAGGGAGGGTTATGTTTTTAACCGGTATGTGTGTATGTATGTATGTTCATCTGCTCCCTCATAACTTCTAAACTACTTATCATAATTTGACTGATAAGCGTCTTGTTTGTCCGCTGGTTATAGGTTATTGTGTGATCACATTAAGACGACGACTAACGCCAACGACCTTGAGGGAACAAAACGCGCACTCGTTTCACACACGTGCGACCCAAAATTTAGTACTTTTTTGTACTTTCCTTATTATTCTAAGACTTTTAAAAAAAGCCTCAGATCAAAATGTAGATAATTAAATTATCTTTGAGATGCTGTTGATTTCATTAAAATACGCCCAGCGGTTTTGGTGTGATTGTCGAATTTTTGTCCGTTTTAGACATAACTTTACAAATTAATTACACTATGTTATACAAATAAAACTCAAAATTTGCTTAAATCAAATTATTAAGAAAATAGTCTAATATAACATATATTTTTTCCAAAACGTTACGACTAGCCGTTTAGACGTGATTCTCATTTAAAAATCAGCTACTCAAGGGAATCGGCGCCTTAAATTGAATATGGCGCCCCTCGGGGGCTCGAAGTCAAGAACAAAAGAATATATTTGTCCCGACCCCATCATGGTGTGGTATCGTTATACAGGGATTTTTAAATGAAAGGGTTTGGTACATAATTTTCTCGGTAAGGGGGGTACCGTTTGCGAGATATAACCAGTCAATGTCATGAAAACTATTTTTTACCCGACTACGGTAAATATATTTGCATGTATACATTTATGTTTATTTGTTCCCTCATTACTGAATCTTTCAAATTTCGAATCATAAACCTATGCGTATGTTTCGTTAGCTAACATACAAGACTCACAGTTACATATACGACTCGTTAATTTGAAGTAAAAATTGTATTACTTCGTGTGTAAGCTATATATCTAATTCTAGGATTTAATTATTTATGGGGACGGTTACATTTTTATTTTTATTGTTTAATACGTTTGCGCTAATGGGTCGGTAATTGAACAATGTGTTCGTACCTGCGTCGTAGGCAGCAGCATTAATTATGTTTTATGATCCGGTTAGTTTTTTATCACTATTACCTTCTTAGGTAAAAAATTCATGAAAATCATCAGCCGTTTCCGAGATTCAGATTATGTATATACATATATAGGTACAAGAATTGCTCGTTTAATGGTATTATTATTACTAGAAATATGGAGTAGTTCCTATTTGCATGGAGTTTTCTTATGATTCGAATGAAACCACACTCTTATTTAACAGTTTTGTAAAGGTTAACAATCAGGTAGGTAGGTGTTCTAAATTTATTATAGTCTTCAATCAATCAAATTATTTGTATAAGATAAAATAAATGTAAGTTTGTATGGATGACATTTTGATTATAGAGTTTAATATTATACTTATCACGCACTTAAATTATCAAGCCTACCGAAAAATATAAAAATATAACGAAAATATGCATCATCACTAGATATAAGATATAATGTGCAATTTCATAAGCAAATATGCAAACGCATATAATCCATTCTCTTGTAATAACTATAGATGATGATATAGCTTCAGCCACTATAACTTCTCTTCTTTTACAGAGACAAGATGTCATCAACCCTGATCAAGGCTAACGTGGTGTCGGTGACCCGCATGACCCGCCTCGTCCTGCCAGGCATGGTAGCGAGGAAGAAGGGTGTTCTCATCAACTTGGGATCTGCATCGTCGGTGATACCTAGCCCACTGCTCACCGTGTACGCTGCTACTAAGGTAAGAATCGATCAACCAGGTGCAGACTATGGAAAGAATCGAAAGATAAAGGTATTTACAAAGGAAGTGTGAGTGGAAATGCCAGGAACGAACGCCCTAAAAAGGCATACACTGACATTATTGGTGATGTTCTTAAAAAAGTTAAGTGCGTAGTACTCACAACCAGCGTGCATGTTTTACCAGATATAGGAACGTAAACGAAGCAATAGGAGCATGTAAGGATCGTTGTAGGTGACTTTCTGTAGATGCCTGCCTACCTCTATAGAAATAAGTGCGAGTTTATGTATCGATGATGATATACCTGATGTAAATGGTAAACGGGGAGTATATATAGAAATGTCGGTTAATTGAGACTGATAGAAGATATGTTGGGTCGATCTCAATGAAATCGGGATAGAGAAGACAGATGATATTGACCTCACAAAAACTATTTTCAAAATTACAGTAATCTGATTGGTCAATCTATCTTAAGCAGTCATTAAACATTCCAATTAATTGGATGCCTAACTAGAAAATCGGCAGATGTAATGGTAGTTAGGAACAGATTGGATCCGATTTACTGTAGTGTAACTCCAGCTAACAATTTAGCTTCATAACTAAGCATCGGATAAATTGGTTAGTGTAATAAGCTCTTTAAGCTGGAAGTCAAGAACCCAATAGAATTAGTAACAAATTGTTTTCACACATAAACTATGCAATAACCCATAATCAATTCTGGATCAATTAAGACAAGTCAAGCAACAAACGAAAGTAATATTTGTCTTATAAATCTTACGGGGATATTATATCCCAAACGATCTCACTACTACTTGTCTAGTAGATATTAAAGCTATACGACGACGTTTCCTAGATACTAGCTTTATTTATTAAAGTTTACTTGCGTTCCGCAGAAATTTCGTTATAAAGAATATGAAATTAACTTTCTTTTCGTTTAGGAGTATTATACAACATCCCCTCACTCACAGAGAGAAGGGCTGTGTCCCAGCAGTGGGCAAATTACAAAGTCTGATGATGATATGTTATACAAGTTGTTTTTTTGATATCCCATAACTCTAGGATACGAATAAAACCGTATCAAAGAATCAACTGGCATTTGAATTATTTTTCAATAATCATATTTTTTATACATTGATGCAATAAAAAAATTTGTTATGCAATAAAAAGAGTTATAGGATATAAAAAAAACACCTTTTATAATAGTATTAAGCTCTAAAGATAAGATTGGTTTATATATTTTGATTCAATATAGGTCGGTCTGCCACTAGAGGACTTCATCCGTGACATGTAAATATTCAATAACATTTTCTTCCACAGGCTTACGTCGACAAGTTCACCGAGGGCTTGCAAATGGAATACAACAAGCAAGGCATTATTATCCAGGCAGTACTGCCTGGTTTTGTCTGCTCCAACATGTCAGGGATCCGTAGGAGTACCCTCTTCGCTCCTTCCGCCAAAGACTTCGTCAAGTCTGCCCTTGGTCTCGTCGGCATTGTCAACAAGACCACTGGCTACCTGCCTCATGCTGTCTTCGTCGGTGTTATTCAACACCTTCAGTCTATTTCCTACTCCTTTTCCACCTGGGTAGTCACTCGCTCCATGGAAAATAGCCGCCGAAAAATTCTCAGGAAGAACAAAACTCAGTAATTTGACACATTTTCTGGTTTTATGGGTTTCTGTATGCTTTATAATTTCTACGCTTTTCCATTGCAGCGCAAGAATGAAGTGTTTCTTCGTGTAAGATGCTTATTTTGTTTCAAACCTTCTTCTATCAATTCTAGTTATGCCTTCTGGCATAATTTCAGTAATTCTTTAATTTTAATTTATCTTCTTGTAACTTCTTGCGCTGTATCCTACTTTTGCTTCTCTATAATGTTAGTAGTAATACACTGCACTAAATAACCAAAGATTTCTTATTTAATCAAGAATTAGTAGACTTACACATTATACTCAATGTTGAGTGTCTCACCGATTGTTGAGTGTTTCAAATGCTCAACTTTCAACTGTTTTTTTGAGTTGAGAATTCGTAGTTGAGAATTTTTCAACTACAGGGGGGAGACTATAAGCTCTTAGAGTAAGGTTATTCTGAGATCGCGTAAGTGACAGATGTATACAAGTCATATACATCAGTTCCTTACACACACTCAAAATAACCTTACTCTAAGAGCTTATGGTCACCCCCAAATTCTCAATTCAAAAAGCGGAAATGTGTGTCACAGCAAATTTTAGGTGTAAACGTATTTAGTCATGTACAGTTTCAGTACTAAAAAAGATATTGTGATTGCGAAATTGTTATGAACTATCTATCTAGATGGCGTTGGCTGCATTTCTATTTCGCTGACTGATACACTGTTGCTATGATAGAATAGACTGGGAATGTATATATTTGGATCTTAATAAACTTGGTAATAAATGGCACTTGTGTTTAATTAACCTCTGGTTATGGGATTTAGTTTATTTAAATATAAACTTGACTGTAATGTAAATAAGAACTAACACACTACACTACATACACAGTTACATGCACACTCACACGACACTACACACTAAAACTTCACTTTAAGGATTACAGGTTTCTTCTATAAAGGCAGATTTCTATTTAGGAAGACTTTTAATTCATTGCAAATATTTCAGGTGGTGAAAAAATAATAATGAATGTAAACGAACTCTAAAATATGAAAATTAAGCTAACGTATACTCCATTTGAAATAAGATTAGACACGTTTCCAAATCTTTTTACAGTCCATTTAACCGAATTTGAGTTCTATTCCATAAACATAAGAATGAAATAAAAAGCATAAACCTGTTACCAAAACCAACTGTTTACTACAGCTACCATTTGTCGTATCACCAACGCAATAGAAGTCAAAATCGGTTAACGGGCTGTAAAATGGGCTAATTTAAACGTCTAATGTTATCGCAAATGGAGTTTAGATTCATAATATATTTTCGGGTAACTCGACAAAACGTTGGGCACATAGATTTTTCCATTGTAAAACTTATTCATATATTCATTTAAGAGTCCCTACAAGTTTCACGAGCTAAAAACAGAAAACAGCTACATTTTCAGGGCAAATTTCTCAATAACTACAAGATATATGATAAATCTTTTGATACAACTTTTTGCGTCACATAGTTATCTAGGGAATGTACATTACATATTTTTGATAACTGCTCAATTTAAATTAGAAAAAATAAATCCCTAACACACGTTTTTACGTAATCACGAAACACCATGTTTTTTAATTGCTTTTTCAGCTTACTGGTGGCAAAAAACAATCTGCAAAAAATGGTGTGGACTGGGCATATAGTATGCTAGTGAGCCACCAATTTAGTTTTTTAAAGTTCATTGTATTTGCACTTTAAAAAAATGTTGTCCACGCGGAAAAAAGGGCAATTTTATCATGTGCGAAAGCGTCGCCTACGTGTAAGAATATGCTGAATATAAAAATAACTTATTTAGCACTCAGTTTCGCTCAAGGGCTTGTAGACGACGGACCTGTGTCGTTTTTATTTTTGTCATAATATTTTTTATCATATATCTTGTAGTTATTGAGAAATTTTCGCTGAAAAAGTTGCTGTTTTCTGTTTTTGGCTCGTGAAACTTGTAGGGGCTCTTAATGACAAAGAACAGTTTGTTAGGACGAGAATTCTATTTGCACTTTGATTTTGATATGAAACAGCTACTGTATGACACTTTTTATTTTGTTTTGGGGAGGAGGGAGGGGGGGATTCCTTGAGGCACCGGGACTTTTGGGGACAAGACCAAAGAGTGTGGGATTTGACCACACTAAAACCACCCCGGCGCGCATAAAGAAGGGGTTAAAAACCGTGCAACGCCCGTTAAGACACATATCTGGGCAGACTGAAAAAGGATTCTCCTCGAAACTTCACCAAAATCTGTCGATAGTGATTTTGTGGTCTACTTACTGGTCAAGGTGGTGAAGAAAATAATGATCCTGCAGCATGGTCAGTCTATAATGTTCCTCCTTCTGGGACATAGACCTCCAACTCTATTAGAGAGTGGGCCCGTATTACAGTGCGGTTTGGTGAATGTCTTCGATGTTATGATTCTACGACGCGCCGGATTCCTGACCATGTGTTACTTCACCGTTTTGTATTATAATAAAATGTTTATTTTATACACCTATCACTGCAAACACCAACGGGCCTCATTGTACATTATTACTGGCACTTAACTAATCGAATTTTAGCAGCTATTGTTCAAAATAATAAAGGTAAGTGGTGTGGGATTTAAAATACTTAACTATTTTACTGCCTTGTTGGTCCAGCAGGCGCTACAGGTTCTGAGTTCGATTCCCGGGTTGTGTTACTGGGTTTTTCCATCTGAATTTTCTCAGTATCTGTGCGGAGGCTGAGTTTATGCCCAGTTAATGGCAGCTTATGTATTTTTTTAATAACTTGAAATAAAAAGGCATGGAAGTAGGCCTTCGAACAGTAAATGTATAAATTAAATTAGCCTGCCCTAAATCTTCGACTTTGTGCAAAAGTATTCACATATAGGTAATGTATTCAACATTTTTACCAATAAATTAATAGTTTACTGTTTGGTTTAATGTTTTCAACATTTTATATTGCATACACATCACACACGTCATCGCTTACCATCAGGGGGGTGACCATAAGCTCTTAGAGCGGTATCAATTTGAGATCGAATAAGGGACAGATGTATCTGACTTGTATACATCTGCAACATACTCGATATCAAATTGATACCGCTCTAAGAGCTTATGGTCACCCCCCTGGTGAGATAGTGGTCAAGAGCAAGCCTATCAATATAATAAACAAAAAAAAATGCAAGCAGATTACTCTTAAATAATTATTAATCTGTTTTTATTACCTAATCAATTATTATTTTTTATCAATTATTATTCCATTTTTTTAATAATCAATCCATACCTCTACATTTTAAATATTATTCTATAAAAAAATAATTACACTTATTAATTAATGAATTTTATCTTTTACAGAAAAACTACTAAACTGGAGGCTTGACGCAAATATTGTGCTAGGAAAAGTTTAGGTAGGTATGTCTGCATTGTTGTTATGTACAAAATTTAATTTAATATTTTTTCATTAATCTATTTAATTATAATAAAAGCTTGTTTTACCATAAATCGTTTTTTTATTTACTTTTTTACTTTTTTTTATTTTGATATTAAATCTTCGGTTTTTATCTGACTAAAAAGCCGCTCGTTTACTATGCCGCTTAATACATTCCGCAGCAGGACGGCATCAGTCGACACCAGACTTCTAAATTGAAAGAGACCTTCATAAGGACTTCCTAAGGGCACTTTCAATTTAGATGTTTGTCCTCCTTAAGAAGTTGAGACCGAAAAGGCACTGACAGGCGGCTTAGCACATAAGGTCTCCTGGTGAGTATCTAGCACAGTGAAACCACGGTAATGATATCGTAAGGAACATCCTCACTGGGAGAAACAAGCTTGTTTACCAAGCAATCGTAGGCTATGCTCACGAAAGAATGCTCCCGAGCTTGAATACCAAGCAATTGTAAGCGAGCAATAAATGCTTCCTAGCGAGCCTAGCATTCACTTTCGAGCAAAACTATGAACGTTCGAGTCGAACATTCGCATGCGGGCTTGGAGCATTCGAATACGATCTCGTTAAATGACATTCATTCGATAATACGATTTACCAAGAAGGTCACAAACTCTTAAGATCAATGAACTGTTCCTTACTTTACAAGTGGCCAGTAATATTCCTACATACATACTCATTCATTTCATTATCTGAGTATACACTTTCGAGCGTTTTATTTGCGTGAACATTCGAATGCGAGCCGTTTCCGCGAAAATCGTTGCGACTTTCACACCGGCCAAAGTTTGCGCTTGCGTGTCAGCTTTGTAAATGCTCGACTCACCATCCACACCACTCGAATATTCGACGTTGAATGCTCATTACACGTGAATGCTCTCAGTAAGGACCTTCCTTAACAGTAATGTGACTCGGCCCTGTCCTTGAAATAAGTGCCTACAAGCGCGTGTCACGTAAACACGCGTTAGGGCTGTCACCTCTACCTATTTGAGTTTCTTTCTAGTTTTGTGATTGTAAATATCTCAGATTCTTTTCTCTAATCTGAGGTAAATATTATATTTTTTATTTTACTTATTTTAAATCTTACTAGGTACAGGGGCGGCTGTACTTTAAGTTCACTCGTGCGCTGAACTGCCAAATTTAAATAGGTTTAGAAAAAAAATTAAAATGTTTAATAATATCTGATTAACGATCTATTCAATAGTCACGAAATTATGACGAACAAATTTAAGCTCATTGCTAAAGTAATAAGACGTGTATTGCTGTAAAAAATATTCCCCGTGCGGCAGGCTAAAGCGCACGGCAAGAGTGCATACAATTCTATGAGAAACAAGCGAAAACGCCCGGCGCGTGAGACAGAGATAGTTCAATACATAGATATAGGAAAACTCGTTCAATAGAAAATGTACGGCAAAATATGACCACTCTCGTGCGCCGTCCCAGCGAACCGAAGATTACCGAGAGCGGGCGAGGTTTGACGAACGAAATTTATCTTCGGGTCGAGTACCAACATTACAAGTTGTGCAACGACGTAACTAGATGGCGTTGGCGTCGAATTAGAAGTCGCTAGCGAGATGGTTTGCCGATATACATAGGCTCCTGTGAATTTTAGTAAATCTAACACAATTACCCCGTGAGACGGCAAAGTGCACTACTGCTTCTATGATCCACCAGCCGGCACTGACTAGGTAGGTACCTACCATTTATTACTCTCATAGGTAATCATATCATAATGATATTTCGTCTAATTCAATATATATGTAAGTAGCCAAGTACATAAGTAGATACCTAGCCTAGGAAACTAACTACTAGTTATTTTTAACGCGATCGTAGGTAGGTAACTCGTGTGTCACTTAACACCCTATCCACTTATTTATTTATTAATTCAGGTATTTTGCTCGTTGGAAAAAGCGAAATACCTACCTATTAAAAAAAATACAAATTACGTAGGTAGTAGTAGGTTAGGTATATTATTTTTAGGGGTCCGTACCCAAAGGGTATAAAAGGAACCCTATTACTAAGATTCCGCGATCCGTCTGTATGTCTGTCCGTCTGTCACCAGGCTGTATCTTATAAACGTGATAGCTAATAAACAGTTGAAATTTTCACAGATGATGTATTTCTGTTGCCGCTATAACAAAAAATATATATATTTAAGTGGGGCTCACATACAACAAACGTGATTTTTTTGCCGTTTGTTGCGATATTAGTACGGAACCCTTCGTGCGCGAGTCCGACTCGCACTCTTTTCGGATATATATAATATCGCAAAAAACGGCAAAAAAATCACGTTTGTTGTATGGGAGCACTTAAATATATTATATTTTTTGTTATAGCGGCAACAGAAATACATCATCTGTGAAAATTTCAACTGTCTAGCTATCACGCTTCATGAAATACAGCCCGGTGGCAAACGAACTGGCAGATAGAGAGACAGACAGACGGATCGTGGAGTCTTAGTAATAGGGTCCCGTTTTTACCCTTTTGGTACGGAACCCTAAAAAATTTATCTCTGGGTGCGTTATAGAAGAATTCAAGCAACCAAAAAAATAGCATTATATAGTCTCTAATTGCTCTCTGCCATATTAAGTAAGGTGTACTTATTTCAATCAAATATTCACAAATCGCACGCTTACTGCTTACAAACCTATCATACCGTTCGTGACTGCTTGTGACTCTAGTGTATCGAGTGTTGGCTGAACTCAAGGCGCATAGGTATGACTTGCGTTCCGACCGTTTGAATGAAGATAGAATACTTTTAGATATCATTACCGTGGTGAAACGAACGTTCTAAACTGTTCGCAACCGGCGACAGTTCACTGAACTCGCCGTCGAGATTGACCGCAGTGAAGGTGATGTGACGATGTGATCCTTGATTCCTCATCATTTCAGCCTAAAGACTGCTGAACATAGACCTTCCCCAAGTGTCGCCACATCAACCGGTCCCTTGCGTCACGCATCCACTGTATTCCCGCAACCTTAACCAAGTCATCGGCCTTCCTAGTAGCGGTCCTTTCAACGTAGCGTCATTCTTTTTTTTTTTTGTTTTCGGATATCATCCAATGACTTCAACCGCTCTGGGTAAAGCGTGTCAGACTTTTACTGTTTAAAACCCACCCATGTTTCTTCAGTTGCTTGTTCCAGGGCCGCGGTAACTCTCATTCAAATTTATCCACGACCCAAACATGTTCGTCTTGCCCACCAGTGAGATTCATAAAAAAACTTTTTTTTATGTTTTAAGCAACAACTCTTTTGATCTCCAAACCAAAGAGGCAGGAATATGCAAAATTTTTCTTCGTTTTTAACTTCAACAATGTCAAAAACCAATCTGACGTTCAGAAAATGGTGAAACGAAAAACGAATTAAAAATTTACAAAAACCGAAAAAAATGTCGAAAAATAAAGATAAAATACTTCGATACCATGATTAAAGAATGGCTGCGAAAACTGTTTGCAATGCCGGTCTTTCTTTCAACTTGAATCAACTTCTTATGGTCGTAGGCTCCGTCGTTATATTAGTCCTACTGTTCCTGGTCGTCTGCCACATAACGAGTGATAAATGAAGATATGGGTAAACCCGACGTCGACGTCACTTGCTACAACGTTGATATCTTGCAACTCCTCCTGATTGCATTCGCTTTTGTCACTTTACTTATAGTCATGAGTTGGATGTGCAAGTATTTTAACGGACCCTAGCATAGACGAGAATTTAATTTTTTCAACCGCAGAAAGCTACAGAAATGGCTAAAGCACCGGACTGTGGATTATCGGTCAACTTGAACCAGATACTGACGGTCGTTGGATCAGCAATAATCCTCATAATCTGCTTCTATTTCGTCTGTAGCGCGCTTTCGAAGAATTGTAGCTGTTGAAGAACATGGCGTACACAGACTCAATACGCTTGGAGCTTGGGCAAATAGTAGCAACCGTATTTTCATTTGTTATTTGGCTGATCGTCATGGGTTATATGTGCAAGTACATCACTAGCCTTCCAGCGTAGGATTTGAATTCACGACAGAACAGAACGAAGCTGGAATGCGTTGCTTACAGTAAACATAAACTAATGCTTAAAAAAAGCCTTAATTCAAGGAATTTGGACGTCTTCAACAAAATAAGAAGATTAAGCTTCAGAAAGAAAAAGGCTATTAAAATAATTAACATGTTTACTGTGAAAAGAAAATACCTACTTAGAAGTCTACAACCGTGAAAAGTTGTATCACAAATAATCTGGAAATTTGATAATTCAACTATTGAAAATGAACTGTTACTATTTATAGTATAGAGAAAGTATACATACAACACGAAGCTTGAAACTTGCATAATCCTTAAAAAACGTCAACATGCTTCGGTTTAGTGAAAATAATAGATTTTTGCAAATGCTGAAATCAACTGTTTCTTCATAACAACGTTTTACTAAAAAACCTCATAACAGAAGTTTCCAAATAACCACAGTCCTCATGATTCGTTTAACAATAAAACTTTAAGGTACACTTTATACACTGTTCTGAAATAAAAAAATAATTTTCAAAAACAGCTTTATTTTTAAATTTTATTTTTATTACCACTATTTAGCTGATGGTAAGTGATGGTGACAGGACTGGACAGGACAGGATTAATCAGAGTAGCGTCACTTGAAGAAAGCATATGTCCAGGGGTGGACGTTTTTCGGCTGATATCATGATGAAGGGATGATGTTGCTGACGATGGAGCACGTTTGCCTAGAAGTTTACGCAAGCAATATTTTTAGTTATAGCTATCAGGGAACACTGTCTCCCGCAAGGTATTGCACTCCTGGGGGGTGATAAGCCCTTACAGCGGTATCAATTTGATATCGAATAAGGGACAGATGCTTAATGACATGTATACATCTGTCACTTACTCGATCTCAAATTGATACCGCTCCGCTTATGGTCACCCCACTGGGCTGTATGCACAATCAATGATAGTATGCAAATTTAGATATGTGTAATTATCGGTGACTTTTTTAACCGACTTTAGAAAAAGGAGGAGGTTCTATGTTCGACTTCTTGTATGTTTTATTTTTTCTCCGTCAATTGTGGACCGATTTTGAAAATTCTTTTTTTTTGTTTGAAAGAGTACGTTCCGAAATTGGTCCCATTTTAATTTGGTGAAGATCTGATGAAGAACTTCGAAGATATACAACAGAACTCTTCAATAAATAACGGAAAATCTCTCGGGACTGCTGCAATCGCATGTCTGTTTATTGTTTATACCATTTCATAATATAACATCACGCCAGTATGCTCTTAAGTGGTAAGCAGATCTCTCATTTGATCGGTTTTGTTCAAGTTTCATGATATTCGGGTAATCTATTCTGGCGTTATAGGAAACTTACTAAACAACTTGCCTATTAGGTAGGTACAACTAAAAAGTGAAAAATAAAAAAAAATAATTACAAAAAAATACTACCGACTTCCAAATAAGAAAACTACAAAGTGAAAAATAACTTTATTTTTGGAAGTAGGTGTCCATAACGCAAAAAAATAGTGCCTACGAAAGACATATAATACAATAAGACATATTTTTTTGTAAAAAAAGTTTTTAAAACTTATATGCACAAGTTTATCTTGGACATCGCTAGTTTGAAACCTTTATTCGCATAATATCAGATTCTCAAAATAGCAGATTCTCAAGATATTAGATTCGCTAAATATTTTATTCTCAAAATAGATCGCCAAACTGTCTTGAGCAAGCGTAGTTAGTGATCATGCTCGTGCATCTGTATGAAAATATGCCTTTTGCCCACTACCTTGTCTATTAAATGTAACACGTTACGTTGCCTAAGAAATTCGTTTGGAAATATCAACATTTAGACACAAGATTATAAAATAAAAACCGGCCAAGTGCGAGACGGACTTGCGCACGAAGGGTTCCGTACCATTATTGCAAAAATCATTTGTTGTATGGGAGCCTCATGTAAATATTTATTTTATTCTGTTTTTAGTATATGTTGTTATAGCGGCAACAGAAATACATCATCTGTGAAAATTTCAACTGCCTAGCTATCACGGTTCGTGAGATACAGCCTGGTGACAGACGGACAGATAGACAGACGGATCGTGGAGTCTTAGTAATAGGGTCTCATTGTTACCCTTTGAGTACGGAACCCTAAAAAGAAAAAATGCATTCGAATTGATAACCGCCTCCTTTTTGAAAAGTCGATTTAAAAAAGTACTTAGGTAACTATTCATGTCGGGAAAATGCACGATTCATTTGAGTGATCACCAATTATTCACTAGCTTTCGTGCTTACTCACACTGCACTTCAAACTGCATCTTGCATGTTTAAAAACTTCATTACAAAAGGTTTTCACATAAACTGCGAAGCGGGCCACGGAATTGGAATTTAATATTTATTAGAAAATGCACCAGCACCCCAATTTTTGATATTGTTTTGCTGTGATAAACTGTCGTGAATACTTAAAGGGATACCTGAAATAAGTTTGGTTTTACTTTCCTTATTTTCTACGGATTTTTATTTATTTCGTTTATCCTCGCATTGGAACTAGGGCATGCATTCCGGAATACCGGAATTTTGTAACTCCGGAATTCCGTTACAATTTTTCTGAATTTTCATTTCCGGAATTGGGAGGAGTAATCAAAATCAAATATTTTTATTTTACACAGGCCTACATGGGCACTTATAAAACGTCGACAAAAGGTGCACGGTTCGGGTAAGTCGTTTCCTATGGAGAAGAACCGGCAAGAAACTCCATGGTTACTCTTTTTAATTTTTTTGTTTACAATATTTCCATGTTACAGCATTAGTACTTGGATATTATTTTGTACGTAGGCCCGACAATAAGTCGTACGAAATTGAAACAAAAAAACAAACAAAAAAATAATGCACGAAATAAAAAGTTAACAAAATAATGTTAACAATCATCTAGAAAGCCTACAATGTTCACACATTCACAATAGGTAAAAGAATCTATACAAAGGTAAAAAAAAACACAACACTAAATTTAACATGTGGCACAAATACTGTAATCAGTGCTGTAACTATTCTTAGCAAAGGGCTATAATGATGATTGAAAAATATTGTAAAAAGTCTAATTAAAAGAGAAAAAAAATGAGATTGAGAATAGTTAGAGATATCCATATATTTGTGCCGTTTATGAGTTACCAGGGAAGCCGCATGCGCAGAGGGTGTCAAAGCCAAATTTTTTATCTTCAACGTAGTCCTTGATTTTATAATATGCTTTTTTAATAAGGACACGTTTGATGTAGTTTTTGAACTTTCCATCGGTCAGTTCTATAACTGACTTAGGCAACTTGTTATAAAAGCGTATACTGTTTATAAGAAAAGACTTGCTAGTTTTCGTTAATCTGAATTTGGGTATTACAATTTCGTGCTTACTGCGTGTATTTAAATTATGGAAGTCACTTCTAGTTTTGAAAAGCCCTCGATTTTTGCGGACATACAAAATACATTCTAAAATATAAAAGTGAAGGTAGAGTCAGTATATCGATCTCTTTAAATTTTTCTCTGAGGGACTCGCGAGGACCCATTTTATAGATCGCGCGGATTGCGCTCTTTTGTAAGATAAAAATTGAGTCAACGTCTGCTGCTGACCCCCACAGCAGAATGCCATAAGACATAATACTGTGGAAATAAGCATAGTATACTAGTCTAGCTGTGGCTACATCGGTTAACTGCCTTATCTTCCTTACTGCATAGGCAGCCGAACTTAACCTGCCCGAAAGAGTTCTAATGTGTGCGCCCCACTGCAATTTTGAATCGATAGTAATCCCCAAGAATACAGTTTCCGTTATTATTTCAAGATTTTTGCCGTCAAGATTTAGATTTAGGTCACGTTGAGGTACATTTGGTAAAGAGAACTTTAGACATTTTGTTTTTTTCGCATTCAGTAAAAGATTGTTAGCTGCGAACCATTCCGAGAGAACAATTAGACTTTCATTGACATGTAAGACATCCGTATCTTTCCTATCTATTTTAAAAATTAGCGAAGTATCATCAGCAAATAGAATTATATCCGATAATTTGGCCATCATAAAAGGGAGATCATTAATGTAAACATGAAAAAGGAAAGGGCCGAGAATTGAACCTTGGGGCACGCCCATTTTGACTAGAGACCCGGAGGACGTCGCCCCATTAACATTTACTTTTTGCTGTCTGTTTGATAAATAGGAAAGCACAAGATCAGCAGCTTGTCCTCGAATTCCGTAGTGTTGTAATTTACAGATTAGTGTGTTGTGGTCGACGCAGTCGAACGCTTTTGACAGATCACAGAAAATGCCAATGGCATCCTGGGATTTCTCCCAAGATTCCAAGATGTGGCTGATGAGTTTTACTCCCGCGTCCGTTGTCGACCTACCTTTCGTGAAACCAAACTGCTGACTATGCAGGATCCCATTTGAATTGAAATGAGACAACATCTGGTCCAGCATGATTTTTTCATAGATTTTACTCAATGCTGGTAGCACGGATATAGGTCTATAATTAGAGGGATCGCTCTTACAGCCTGATTTGAAAATTGGTACTACTTTACTGTGTTTCATTAAGTCAGGAAACGTGCCGCTGTCCAAACACTGATTGAATATGCCTGTTTGGACTATAATAATAATATCGGAATTCATACATTTTTGATATTTTGAAATGTTTAATTAGAGTAATAAGGGAGAAAGATGACCAAATATGTTAATTTGTTACTAAAAATAAAAGACAGATATAATTATAACTTTTGTTTGATTAGAATCAAACTTTAAAATTTAATTCCGGAATCAGATCTCTCCAGTATTGGAACTCAGTTCTGGAATTAAGAACCTTACGATATTGCATGCCCCACCTTATTGGAACGCCTTGCAGCTATTACACCAATAGATAATGCACTTAAAATAAACTAAATATAAGCCAGTTTTCCTCACGATGTTTTCCTTCACCGTTGCCCAAGATAAAATTAGAAAATACCTAAATATAATTGAAAAACTCACATTGGTACTTGTCCGGATTTGAAACCTCAAGTTCGAGCACGAGAGGCGAGATCTTACTTCTTACTTAATTATTACCCATTAAGTTAACACTTCACGTACCCACTAGTCCACATTGTCATTGGCTGCTGAGGCTATAGACAAATAAATCTGCCTAGCCTTTTCCTATGTTGGGGTCGGTTTCATTCTAACCGAATCCAGCTGGTTTACATGGAACGACTGCCTTTCTGACCTCCACAACTCACTAACTAGGTCACCGGGCCCTCCTTTGGGGAGTTATCCCTGTCACCGGACCCTCCTTTGGGGAAATATCCCTATCACCGGCGCACCAGAACACGTTGCCGGATAGCCGCGGCGGGTTCGTGGATGTATGCTTACGCGTGCCCGTATTCCCGCCATAAGCGGCACAGGAGGACACCGTAGAGTTTTAGTGGGTTGGAGTCCTACATAACTGCGCTATATCTCCGTGGTAGCGCAGTATGCATGAGAATCCACGCCAAGCATAAAATAAATAAATGGTGTGATGCCCCTTGGCAAGAATACTATCAGATATCCTTTTGACTACCGTAACGACTTTAAAAGCGCACAAATGATAACCGGGAATACCGGGATGTTAAGATGGTCACCCATCCACGTACCGACCTCGGCATGCGTTGCTGAACCTTGAAGATTGATTTTTTTTTTTTTTTTGCTTTGAGAAATGTTCATGCATACTGCACTACCACGCGGAGATAGTGCAGTTATGTGAGACTCTAACCCACTAAAACTCCACGGTGTCCTCCAGTGCCGCTTATGGCGGGAACACGGGCACGCGTTAGCACTCACCGCGAACCCGCCGCGGCAGTCCGTCACCGGACCCTCCTCGGTGGAGTACCCCCCATCACCGGTGCACCAGAACACACTGTACGCCGTGACCACCCCAGGGACCAAATCAGCACATGGGTGCCAGACGACCCCGTGTATGGCACCCTTGGTCCCACTGTGACGGGTCGAGGTCAACGGTCCCGCCACCTACCATTTCGCGGCCGCAGGAGATAGGGAGAGCAGCTAACACTCCTCTTCCCCTGCGGCCCCACTGCGTATGGGATTGGACATAAACATTTTTTCTTGAATACTTTAAATTATTTTATTGTAATTAGAATGTATGTCACGTCAAGAATTTTTAAACATTGACGCAAAACGTTCTTTGTACCCAGAATAAATTAACGTTGAATATATTGACTTTAGTGAGAGTTTAAATAGAATAAACCAAGTACCTACTATAATATTCGTATTTAAGAATGTGCTACATACATTAACGATTGGCTGGGAAACTATACTTACATGAAAATGTTCCTTTTAACATAAAAAAAAACATAACAACAAAAAATGCAAACCGACTTTCAGAACAAAAAACTGCAAAGCAAAAAATGAATTTGATTTCCGAAGTCGGTGTCTTTTGTACTCATTGTTTGCCGTTTTTCGACACCTTTATAAGTATTTGCTTCATCATAGTCGGTTAACTATTCGAGATATCTTATACCCATGACATACTTAGCATTTAGGAGTTCCAGTGGCTATCTGTTGTCTTCTTCATCAGTCACTTAACCAAATGATACTTTCTGAGTGCAAATGATTGCATTTTTGATGAAAATACCAAAATCGCTATATGTATGCCTATAATATTTGAGGAGTTCCCTCGATTTCTCTAGGATCCCATCGTCAAATCCTGACTTGATGACTTTGAGACCAACTAAAACCCCAAAATAAGACAAAGCCCCTTCAAAACAAAATAAGAATTTTTGAAATCGGTCTACGCGTCTTTGAGTAATCGGGGAACATACATAAAAAAAACATAAAAGATGCCTACGAAATGAGAAGCTCCTCTTTTTTTGAAGTCGGTTAATAACATCACGCGAGTATTTCCCGAAGCGTTATGCTTAAGTCCCATGTCACAAAAGTCGATCCTATTGCCAGCAACCGAGCACAAACTCGGGCTGCTACAGAGAAGTTCAAGATTGAACAACCCAATAACACTTTGTCGGACCCCGGAATCGAACACAAGACCAGCTCAGCAGTAACACTTTCAACTATTAGACAAACAAGGCAGTTCGTTTTATTTAGTTTTTAGGCTTTTTTAACGGAATCATTGTGTGTGTCACAGATCCGCTTTCTGTACCTTTAGGCGTAGCACGCATTGAGGTTTTTATTCGCAGGATTTTCACCGCACATGTTGTCACAGTTGGCGTAGTGGTTGAGCGATTGACTGCTGCGCTGCGTGTCGCGGGTTCGATTCCCGCACGGAACAATTATTTGTATGATCTACAAATAGTTGTTCCGGCTCTGGGTGTTTGTGTATGTGAGTTTATATGTTTGTAAACGCACCCACGATACAGGAGAAATTCCTAGTGCGGGGCAAAGTTTAATTTAAAAAGAAATTGCATGAAGCTGCACGCATTGCGGTAAAAAATCGCTCAGAAATAATACCGCAAGAAATCCGTGTTTTGCCACAGAATCCATCACACCGCGGCGCAGATTAAATTTAAATTCGCGCGAATATTTTGAGCTCTATGAACAGATGGAAAGAGATGAAAATCGCGCGGTATTTAGACATGATAAAAATACATGCGAATAAAATCCACGCGGCTAAAAACCGCAATGCAAGCCTTACTCTCATATTCCGATGGGACAGTCATCCGAAAAAACTTTTAAACAAAAACAATCAAACCGACTTCCAAAACAAAACACTACAAAGCGAAAAATAACATTATTTTCCGAAGTCTGTGTCTTTGCTACCCATTGTTTTCCGTTTTTCGACACCGAAATTGGATAAATAAGTTATTTTTCGCTTTGTAGTGTTTTGTTTTGGAAGTCGGTTTGATTTTTCTTGTTAAAATGTTGTTTATTAACCGACTTCAAAAAGGAGGACGTTATCAATTCGAAAGTATTTTCTTTTAATGTGTTTCCTCAGAACTTTTTACTAAGTGAACTATTATGATGATTTTTTTTTTTACTTTTGGTATGTACCTACCTCCAATTACCATGAATCTCCAATTTATAGCACAAAGTACACCTCATGACGATTCCAATAAGCACAAACACGACCAGCAGCCGTATTGCGCAAAGAGTTTGACCGCTATCCAATCGACCAATCACATGCGTGATGAATGACGCGATGTGGATTTCCGTCTGTGTGATTGGTCGATTGGATAGCGTTCAAACTCTTTGCGTTGCCGTATTCACTTACGCAATACGGCTGCGGGAAATCTACATTGTTTGACTTCGGAGTTCCAATGCCTACCTTCCGGCTTCATAATCAGATCAGTTCAATGGTACCATTTTCATCAGTAGGTAACATTTATTTATAAGTATTTGCTTCAACATTGTTAGGCAACTATTTGAGATAGGTATCTTATACCCGTGACATACTTAGCATTAAGAAGTCTCAGTTGTCTTCTTCACCAAATGTTACTTTCTGATTGCGTTGTTGATGAAAATACCAAAGTCGCTATATATAATGTATGCTTATCATATTTGAGATTTTCATCGATTTTTCTAGGATCCCATCATTAGATCTTGACCTGATGACCATGGGACCACCTGGGAAGTATAACCTTCTAAGTCAAAAAAGAATTTTCCAAATCGGTCCAGGCATCTTTGAGTAATCGGGAAACGTACGTAAAAAAACCCGACCAATTACTTAAAACATAATCTGAGTTAATCCAGAACTACTTTCAACTTGATGTAGCCTGTACAGTCCCACTGCTGTACCAAAACCTTTCCTATATCATTTTAGACTCTCTTTCACCGCTTTTGCGCTTCGAGGTTATGATGACAAAAAACCGGCCAAGTGCGAGTCGGACTCGCGCACGAAGGGTTCCGTGCCATTATCGCAAAAAACGGCATAAAAAATAACGTTTATCGTATGGGAGCCCACGTAAATATTTATTTTATTCTGTTTTTAGTATTTGTTGTTATAGCGGCGACAGAAATACATCATCTGTGAAATTTAACTGTCTAGCTATCACGGTTCATGAGATACAGCCTGGTGATAGATGGACAGACAGACAGACGGATCGCGGAGTCTTAATAATAGGGTCCCGTTTTTACCCTTTTTAAAATACATATTTTGGAACCCGAAAAATATGTATTTTGTCCAGTGATTATCATGGATGCGGCTACGGGAAACCAACCACTATCTCAGGCGTAAATATCTACTTAAGACGACGACTAACGCCAACGACCTTGAGGGAACAAAACGCGCACTCGTTTCACACCCGCGCGACCCGAAATTTAGTAGTTTTTTGTACTTTCCTTATGATTCTATGACTTTAAAAAAAAAACCTCAAATTAAAATGTAGATAATTAAATTGTCTTTGAGATGGTGTCGGTTTCATTAAAATACGCCCAGCGGTTTTGGTGTGATTGTCGTGTTTTTATCCGTTTTAGACATAACTTTACAAATTAATTACACTATCTTATACGAATAAAACTCAAAATTTGCTCAGATCAAATTATTAAGAAAATAGTCTTATATAACATACATGACAGAATCAGGTCTAAAAAGCTAGTCATATTTTTTTGAAAAAAAAATATGACTAGCTTTTTAGACCTGATTCTCATTTTAAAATCAGCTACTCAAGGGAATCGGCGCCTTAATATAATACCAGCCAGTAACTGTACCACTGCAGGCCAATAGTACATTTCGTGTCGAGCATGAAAAGTTGACATTTTAACACGAGCGATGTAGCCAATTTCGACGGCTAGTTCTACATGCGAGTGTTAAAATAAAGTCTTTTTATGCGTGACACGAACGATTCTTTTTCCACTACCTGATGAGCTTACTTAATTAAATGCAAAGTACCTAGGCGACCGAGCTCTGCTCGGGTGAAAATAGCGAAAACGACGTGTTCTAAAAATGAAGCCTAGATAGATCGATTTATCGCCACTGAATTACACATACTAAATTTCATGAAAATGGTTGGAGATAGATAATTATATAGATAATTTTACAACAACAATTTATTAGAAACGTGCCGACTAAAAACCACAGACTATATACACACAATCAACGCGCGCTTTTTCGAGAGGTAACAGGTTCAGAATCATTCTGCCAGTTACATAATGATCCATGCAAGTCATTTCGTAACTGTTATTATGTTATTTTGTTTTTAGGGTTCCGTACCCAAAGGGTAAAAACGGGACCCTATTACTAAGTCTCCGCGATCCGTCTGTCTGTCTGTCTGTCTGTCCGTCTGTCACCAGGCTGTATCTCATGAACCGTGATAGCTAGACCGTTGAAATTTTCACAGATGATGTATTTCTATTGCCGCTATGACAACAAATACTAAAAACAGAATAAAATTAATATTTAAGGGGGGCTCCCATACAACAAACGTGATTTTTTTGCCGTTTTTTGCTCGATATTAATAACGGCAACAGGTAGACGCTTGAAATACTCACAGAAAATTTAGTTGTATATTCACTTCAAAAAATAATAATTATTTTATTAAAATAAAATAAATTGAGGGGGGCTCCCATACAACAAACGTTATTTTTTGCCGTTTTTTGCGATAATGGTGCGGAACCCTTCGTGCGCGAGTTCGACTCGCACTTGGCCAGTTTTTTTTTTTAATTTTTAGGGTTCCGTACCCAAAGGGTAAAAACGGGACCCTATTACTAAGAATCCGCGATCCGTCTGTCTGTCTGTCCATCTGTCACCAGGCTGTATCTCACGAACCGTGATAGCTAGGCAATTGAAATTTTCACAGATGATGTATTTCTGTTGCCGCTATAACAACAAATACTAAAAACAGAATAAAATATATATTTACATGAGGCTCCCATACAACAAACGTGATTTTTGCAATAATGGTACGGAACCTTTCGTGCGCGAGTCCGTCTCGCACTTGGCCGGTTTTTATTTTATAATCTTGTGTCTAAATGTTCATATTTCGAAACGAATTTCTTAGGCAACGTGTTACATAATAGACAAGGTAGGGGAAAAAGGCATCTTTTCATACAGAGGCACGAGCATGATCACTAACTACGCTTGCTCAAGACAGTTTGGCGATCTATTTTGAGAATATAATATTTAGCGAATCTAATATCTTGAGAATCTGCTATTTTGAGAATCTGATATTATGCCAATAAAGGTTTCAAACTAGCGATGTCCAAGATAAACTTGTGCATATATGTTTTAAAAAACTTTTTTACAAAAATATACTACCGACTTCCAAGTAAGAAAACTACAAAGTGAAAAATAACTTTATTTTTGTAAGTCGGTGTCCATAACGCAAAAAAATGGTGCCTACGAAAGACAAATCAATCGGGATAGCTGCAATTGCATGTCTGTTTATTGTTTAAACCAGTTCATACGAGCATAACTCGTAACATATCATCACACTGGTACGCTATAAAGAGGTACGCAGGTGTGATCAGTTCACCCTGGTATGGCTGGTATACTCTCATTCCACCGGTTTTGTTTAAGTTTCATGTTATTGGGTTAATCTATTCTGGCATAATTTTGGGCATTATAGGTACCTAGCCTACTGGTCCATTATGTACCACAACAAAAAAGTGAAAACTTTTTTACAAAAAAATACAACCGGCCTCCAAATAAAAACACTACAAAGTGAAAAATAACTTCAATTTTGTAGGTCGGTGTTCCTGTTTTCGTTTCGTCGGTTTTTGACACCGACTTCCAAAACTTCCGGCGAAGGCGAATAGGAAGCCATTTGAGCTTGGTTCCAAATTCAGAAACATGATCATACTTGCGCAAGCCAAATATGAACCTGACACAGAATTTTTTAAGTCGCTCAAGCTTGTCCAATTGGTCTTGGGTAAGATCAAGATAGCTGGCATCAGCATAGTCCAGGATAGGGAGAAGTAGGGATTGGGCTATCGCGAAAATTACGAAGGCGTCTCAGGGAACCAGCAGAAGCAAATAGTTTACGACTAACCTCGTGCAACTGTTTGGTCCAGGAAAGAGTGCCGTCGATATAAATCCCCAGATTCTTCACAGTGTCAGTTATAGGAATAATGGTATTGTTGAAAGAAACCTGGGGAAGTGACGCCCAATCAATCCTAGAGACAGTTCGGAAACTACCTACAACAGCCACTTGAGTCTTAGTCGGATTGATTGATTCGAGCCAGGTCCGTATTAATAGTCTCAATAGCGTCAGATAACTCGCCGAGAGGGGCTTTGGTATGAATTTGGAGATCATCAGCATACAGGTGGTAGAAAGAAGATAGTCTTTGAGTGATAGCATTAATGAAGAGTGCGAAAAGTAGAGGAGTTAAAATGCCGCCCTGTGGCACACCGGCAGAGGTTTGACACCAAGAAGAGAAAGATTCCTCAATGCAAATACGCTGCCGGCGGCCAAACAGGTAACTATGAAACCAGTCAATTACCGAAGAAGATATGTTAAAAGATGCCAGGCAATAAATAGATGCATCTAATCTGGGGCATGCATCGCACACCGTTGAGTAGTCAGGACGTGACTGGAGTTTGTCGCTTTTCAAACATTCTGATCGGGGAGGACGAGGACGCTATCCAGTCGTATTCGTGAAGTTTAAAAGCTAATAGTGAGCCAATTTAGTTAGATTAGATTCTTCTATCATATATTCTGAGCTCCTACAGGTACTCACATAGCTCATGAGTCAGGGTTTTACTTTTTTTCGTAACTCATAAAAATACTATATTATTTTTATCATAGTCAGAAAGGCCAAGTTTGTAGTATATAATTATAACCGTGGCGGCGTGCGTGTAAGACCAGATATATGAACGTAAACAAAGCAAAAAGAGTGTTTAAGTGCGTTTTCCATCGCCGCCGTCAACACCGGGACGTCAACGAGAACGTGATGACGGCACTGACATACACTTACTATAGCCGCTTGTCCACCGCAATCCCGTCGCCCGAGCGCTGTCATTTCGTGTAGATCGGCGTGACCGCTAGAACTTGATGCCGTCAATACAAAATTCGTTTAAACTCGTCTATCACACCGGCCAGGACGATTTTTTTTCAAGATACAGTGCTTTTTACACCACCGAAATTGTTGAGGTGGACAAACGATCGCCGTCACGTCACCGTGATCCCGGGCAGAAAAAATCTCGTTCTCATCTGGGTCACGGCGGCGGTGAACAAACGCTCTAAGGATCCTAGCTGACGTTCTGACGTTCGTTTGAAGTTCTGTAGTCGATATGATTTTGTCCGACTTCTTCTTCTGACCATTTACACAAACATGTGGAGGAGGCGCACAGTTCATGCAAATATAATACACACATCTATATCATAGAATAACACTAGAAGTGGTCCATGGAAATTGCCTCTCTTATAACATAGCGGTAACAAAACATGGGATTCATGGCGAAATCATCGTCCCCTGTTTTTAACTCCCGACAGAAAAAGAGGGGTGTTATGACTTTGACGTGTATACCTATGTGTTTGTGTATCTGTCTGTGGCATCATAGCTCCTAAACGGATAAACTGATTTTAATTTCGTATTTTTTGACGTGACAACATCTAATAAATCGATGAACGCCGGCTGCACGCACGAAAAAGTGTAACGTTACACTCATTGTAACGTTACGATCGGAGCGAGAGCGCTACACGTGCGAGCGAAAGGCACGATTTTTCAAAGGCAATTTTCATCAATGTTTTCTTATAACGTTGTCACGTTTAACTATCGTCCGTAAACCGACTTTACAGACAACCAATTTTTTTGTTTGAAAGGTGACTTTATCGAGACTATGTTTGATGAAAATCGGTTCAGCCGTTCAAGTTGTGGCCGTTTTACTGTTTAAATCGGAGTGTTATCGCAAAGTATCATGTCATAATTACGTGTTCAATAGAATGGTATGTGTGATCGAAGCGTGTCTACTACTAGATAAATTATATAGCATCATCATCTGCCTAGCCTTTTCCCAACTATTTTGGGGTCACAGTTTTACATGGAGCGTCTGCCTATCTGACCTCCACAACCCAGTAACTGGGTAATACGGTACCCCTGGGTACTGGGTTGTGGTGGTCATCATAATTTTATAATGTTCCCACTGCTGGGACAAAGGCCCCTCTCATAGAGAGAGTGGGCTACAATCCACCATGCGGGCCAAGTGCGGATTGGTAAATGTCAAATGTCTTTGAATTTTTGCTTCTAGCGCATTCCGGTATCCTCACGATTTTTTCCTTCGCCGTTTTGAGAACAGTGTTGATAATATAATTTACACAAAGAAAAGCGCCTGCTCGGGTTCGAATCCACGACCTACAACTCGTAAGTCGGGACCGTAACCGATAGGCAGTCGCTCCATTTTAAAATACTTGTTTTTGGCTGCATCTGGTTGATGGGAAGCCCATACTAATGTTGTTGAGAAAATTCTAGCCAGATTGATTGTCTGCACAAGAAGAAGACAAGAGAGAGACAAGGTACGCGAGAGCCTTAACTTTTTTTACTAGCAATCAGTTGCATCAGCACATTTTGTGATTCAAGAAACATAACTTCAACAGGCCGACCTCGAATTGTTTAATCAACAAACTCATAATTATGTTGACTTGCGAGAAACAACTTCCAAACAAAAATATTACGTTACTTACCTGACTAAACCACTTAAATAGGTAGACCGTAATGTTTCAGAAATGACACGACACGAGGCATCAAAGCCAAAGTTACCTTTTCATGAACGAAAAAATATGACATTTTCCTTATGGACAACGGCAATTCCTTTTTTTTATTTTACAAGTTTGTTACTAAGATGAATTTTCGTTTATGTAGGTGATTATAATCAAAAAAATGTATTTAAAAAATCTTTATTTGAAAAACAGAGGTTTGATATTTTTTTTTTTTTTTATTTGTGATGGGTTTGCTCTTGACTCTAGTCTAGGTCAAAGGTGACAGAGACAGATGCAGGGATGCCATAAGCAGGAAGCTTACTAAGTAGACTCGCGTGCCAGACCCTGTCAAAGGCCTTCGAGATATCAAGCGATACAGCAAGTGCTTCGCCGTGTCTCTCGATGGCTTCGCCCCAGCAGTGCGTGACATACACAAGAAGATCGCCAGTTGACCGTCCCCGGCGAAAGCCATATTGACGGTCACTGAGGAGATTGTTGTCTTCAAGGTAGGTCAGCAACTTGCTGTTCAGTACCCTTTCCATAACTTTGCACAGAATGGAGGTAATGGCGATCGGACGGTAATGGGCAGGGTCTGCACGGTTGCCTTTTTTGGGCACTGGTTGCACATTTGCAAGCTTCCAGGATTTCGGCACCGTTCTTTTTACAAGAGAGAGGCGGAACAAGCGTGTCAATACAGGAGACAGTTCAGGCGCACACTGCCTCAGCACTCTCGCTGGAATGCCGTCAGGCCCGCTGGCCTTATTCACGTCTAGACTGGACAATACTCTCCGGACCTCTTTAGTGTGCACAGCGATCTCCGGCATCGAAGATTGATCAAGCCAAATAGGAAATAACAAAAAAAGAAATCGAAATTCTCTAAAACTAAACATAAGTAACTTTTAAGCACAAAGCTTTGACAATAGGTAGTATAAAATGAACGTAGCTCGTGTAAATTGATGCTGTAAGAACACTCAACCGAAATATAGTTGACACTAGCTGCCGCCCGCGGCTCAGCCTTTTTGGAATTGGTACTTCGCCCGATATCTTTATAAATTACTAGCGGATGCCTCGCGGTTTCACCCACGTAGTTCCCGTTCCCGTGCGAATACAGGGATAGTGTAGCTTCCCAACGGTGAAAGAATTTTTGAAATCGGTCCAGTAGTAGTTTTTAAGTTTATTCGTTACATACAAAAATACAAATCTATCCTCTTTATAATATAAGTAAAGATGGCCTACTAGGTTCTGCCAGTAGCTTCGCCCGCGTGAAAGCCGAAAATTATCCCGAGGGAACATATTCCCGGGATAAAAAAAACCTATGTGCTATTCCAGACTATAATCTATCTCCGTGCCAAATATCATCTCCATCTGTCCAGCCGTTTGAGCGTGAAGAAGTAACAAACATACAAACACACTCACAGATTTTCGCCTTTAAAATATTAGTGTGATGTGTTACTTAGTTGTGTACTTAAACTGTAATAAAAAAATATTTGTTAAGTTTCTTCAAAATCCAGCTTTTGCGTGAAAGAGTAACGAACATCCTCACAGACTTTCAAACTTAGGATATTAGTAGGAAGTTGGATTTTCAATTACATTACACTCTGTACCAACAGTTTCTTGTTAAACACATGGACGTTTATCTATAAAACTGCAAGTATACTATGCTTTTTAAAAAGCGACAATCCTTTCTTCGAAGCGACAAATATTCAGTACCGTAGTCACCGGTGCCCCAGATGCATGTATTTCCATTCTTTCCGCATTTTCCGCAAGTAATCAGGCAAGCGATCCATTTGTCTGATCACTGGTAACAATCGCCTGGAAAGGATGCGAGAGAATTATTGTGAACGGCTTTTTCATTGTTTAAAAAAATACTTATACAGAAAGAGTTTATAGTAGAAAAGGTTCTTTAATGAAGAAGATAATAGACCATTTTGAATTTAATCCAAGACATAATTTGATATACCAAACGTGTGCCTTACACTTGTTTTACGTGCAAATGTAGCTAAATGACTATTGACTAAACTAGTCGAGTGATGTTGCAATAAAATAGGCTTGCTATAATATATTCCTGAATAGAGACTGCGTACTGGAAGGTGGACCTGGGGGGTGACCATAAGCTTTTAGAGTAAGGTTATTTTGAGATCGCGTGTGAATAAGTGACATACAAGTCATATACATCTGTCCCTTACACACACTCATTGAGAGATTCTGGACAAAGAGACATTGACATGGTAACGAATGTCGAAAAGTAAACAAAAACTCTTTAAAAACAAAAAAATCAAACCGACTTCCATAACAAAACACTACAAAGCGAAAAATAACTTTCTTTTCCGAAGTCGGTGTCTTTGGTACCTATTGGTTTCCGTTTTTCGACACCGACTTCACTTTGTAGTGTCTTGTTTTGGAAGTCAGTTTGATATTTTTGTTAAAACGTTTTTTATTTATGTCTTACTGTCTTACTTTTGGTAGGTACCTCCAAATACTAAAAAGACATAAATACAATCCTAAATTAGGATTACAAAATTAACAATTGAAATAAATTATAAATTAACAATTCTTCTTCTTCTTTCGTGTGAGGTGTGGCCACCTCTGGTGTCAGAGTTAATTAAGCCGCCTCTGGGAATCCCACAGGCCTCTGACTTGGCTATTTCAGACTTACATTAACTATGTAAGTCCAGGTTTCCTCACGATGTTTTTCTTCACCGTTGCCTGTGATGTCCAAGATAAAATTAAAGTACATTATGAATTTGAAAAAGTAACATTGGTACTTGCCCGGATTTGAACCCACGACCTCAAGCACGAGAGGTGGCAATGAATTAAAATAAGATTATAAAATTTACAATTTATTTTTTTAAATTAAACAAAACTGAAGTAAAACGAAGTACAAATGAATGGTTAAAATGTATTGGATTGACATAGTCTCATCAGCTGGATGTGAGAAGCACCAGCCGATGTGATGACACTTGACGGAGGATTATGCCCAGTAATGGACCTCTTTTGGCTGAAATGATGATTTTAAAAATGCTACCATGGGTTTCTCATCATAATTCTCATATCAATAAAAAAAAACATATCCCAAGCTAGATTGTCGAGCAAAAATAAAAAACCAGCCAAGTGCGAGCCGAACTCGCGCACGAAGGGTACCGTATCATTATCGCAAAAAACGGCAAAAATATCACGTTTGTTGTATGGGTGCGTCACTTAAATATTAATTTTATTCTGTTTTTACTATTTGTTGTTATAGCGGCAATAGAAATACATCATCTGTGAAATTCCAACAGGTGACAGACGGACAGACAGACAGACAGAAGGATCGTGGAGTCTTAGTAATAGGGTCCCGTTTTTACCCTTTGAGCGTATCTAAAAAGAAACCCCTTTCTTTCCAACCACAATGCAACTACTGGACAATACAAGCTGATTCTAATTGAGGTACATTGTCGGGTGCACGCCGCCTGCCTTCCAATATGTGGCGATTGAATTCAGCAATTATTTACATATATTTATATGCAAAATGTTGCTTCGGTCTACACGTAGTGTGGGACAGGGTGGGATTCAGCTAATGTGAGAAAATTAGACAGTAATTACGTACTTGGAATTACAGTCAATATAAGTTTGTCTAACTGCCTTAAGGTTACACTAGTCGAAAATTCTTCCATACAAACGTAGTCTAGGGATTATTCCACTGTTTGACGATGTACGTTCAAAATAAAAAGTTACATCAATTTGTCTCATCATTATCTAGCCCTTTAAGGAAGCAAAAAAGTAAAAAGAGAAAATATTTGAAAGTTATGAACGTCGAAAGTTCCACATTTCGACACTAATTTTACGCATTTTTGGGCGCGAATAAATACCATAAGAAGACTGAAAATAACAAAACGGCCTCCATACAGGGATAGATTTGTAGTTCAACAATGCAAATAATTTAATTTTGAACAGATAGATTTAGTTGTTTTTTCATGATATCTAGACTGCCAAAGGTCTGTTTATAAAATTTCGCGCGATCGGTTTCGTCCTCAATCATTATCCATTTCGCTACTTTGCAAAAGTGAAGTCACCGGTTATGTTCCAGTTTTATGATATACGGGTAATCTATTCTGGCGTTATAGATACCTTACTTAACAACTTGCCTATTAGGCAGGTACAACCAAAAAGTGAAAATCAAAAAACTTTTTTAAATAATAGTAAAAAATAAAAAAATTAAGGTTAAGTTTGTATTTGAAAAAAACTCTTATTAAAAAATAGTACCGACTTCCAAACAGAAAGTTATTATTCACTTTGTAGTTTTTTTATTTGAAAGTTGGTAGTATTTTTTTGTAAAAAGTTTTTTTCAAATACAAACTTATCCTTCAAAAATTAAATATCAGTTCACACACTTTAAAATAGTGTTTTGTAGTTTGTCAAAATATTTTATTATTTTTGTGTAGGTAATTTTATCTATCAACAGTTAACAAAAAACATCAAAGGCCGAAATATATTGTTATGTAGAGTTGGTTGTTCAGCCGATTTTTTTTTTCGTAACTACTTACTATTCGATATTAATGGAAGCAACTAAAACGGCTCCTGCAACGGCCGCGACAAAAATCATACGAATCGCTCCGTTTTATACTTGCGTTCCTATTCTCATCAGAACAACTTACCCCCGGCACTTTTAGCCCCGCTCTCCCCTACTCTAGAAACTTGATGGTTATCTTTAGGAACTGGCAGATTGGAAGTCTGTTGTGTAGGTTAGGGTTCAATTTACTTAAGCGAGAGATTTTCTAAATGAAACAAGCCTCTGTCTTCTACTGTGTTTATTGGCAACTAAACTTAAAATACGTATCTATCACACATAGTAAGACTAGCTACTTATTATAGTCAAATGCGGACTGTATGTACAAATATTTGAGGAGCTCGTGGCTAAATAATAACAGCCGCACGGGTCAATCATCAAGGTTAAGCAACGCTTGACGAGGTCGGTCCGTGGATGGGTGACCATTTCAACATACCGAGTTTCCTCCGTGCCTCGGAAAGCACGTTAAGCCGTTGTTCTCGGCTGTTATTTGAAGGTCTTTGACAGTCGTTACGGGTAGTCAGAAGCT
Organism: Orthosia incerta; assembly: GCA_948252205.1. Lineage (NCBI taxonomy): Eukaryota > Metazoa > Arthropoda > Insecta > Lepidoptera > Noctuidae > Orthosia > Orthosia incerta. Next base: position 24,670,295 of record OX411756.1, on the reverse strand, counting down.
TGAGATCTGACACCAGTCTTGCCAAGGGGTACCGTGTTTACCCAGTTACTGGGTTGTGGAGGTCAGATAGGCAGTCGCTCCATGTAAAACTCTGGTACTTAGCTGAATCCGGTAGGACTGGAAGCCGACCCCAATATAGTTGGGAAAAGGATAGGCAGATGATGATGATGATGTACAAATATTTATGTCAATAAAGTCAGAAAACCTGATAGCGACGCAGACTGTAAAAGTTTTCCCGTTTCTGTTCATAACACAATCATTTATGCATGCACTTTTATTCCATGAGATCCTTATGCAAATAAATAAATCCATGAGGGGTTTGAGGTCACGAGCGAATAAAACCTAATTAAAAAGCAAATTGTATTAGAATGACCTTTCGTGTCATGCATTTTAATTCTTTGAATGTTTTCTAGGGAGACCCTATAGACACATTTTGCTTTTGAAATCAGTCACCTTAAAACTCATTTTTATGTTCTTGTTAGTGCTAGGTATTTGGTCGGACCACGCCCTTACTTTTTTGAATTTTTAGAGATCGTTATCACTGATTTTTAATTTCATTGTCTAGAGCCTTACGACCTCATCTTGGCGTCGTCGTGTTCCTCATTACTAAAGGTCGTGATTACATGGACGGAAGATCTTCTTTCCTGTTATGATGTTCCTCCATCTGTGTCTGTCCTCGGTGTTGTGGAGTGCATCGCAGTTTGGTGATCAGCATTGAACGGATTTGGTCAGACCATCACCAACTTAGCGCAGTGTCTCAAGAAGAAAGTCTATGACCAGTGTGTGTTGCCAGTGTTTACATACGGGACCGAAACGTGGTCGCTTGCAATGGGCCTCATCAGAACGCTTAAAGTCACCAAAAGGGAGAGAGAGGGCTATGCTAGGAATTTCCTTTGCAGTAATTATTATTTAGCTCGAGGTTATGACTATCTTTTCGGGCAACTTGGTCAAGGAAGTCCAGATTCTTCGCAGGCCGGTGAAGCAGCTTACATAGATCAGTCGTAAGAAGTTATAAGTCACAAAAAACTGTTTTATTTGCCTCTAGCGTCTCCTTTATCCATGTCTGTACTTTTAATTGTAAACATTTTCAGAGTCAGCACTTTTATGTTAGTAGGTCGACGTTATTGCTTAGTTTAAATTTTGTTTAGAGTATTCTGATATTTTTGTATTCGTATTTTGTATCACATTATTTACTTATTTTAAAAGCAGACTATTTTGGGTTTTGTTCTCTACAATATCCCTAAGACTCCAGATAATTCTATCAGTGGTAAGATAACGATTGTAAAAAGTTCTAAATCTTTGGAAAAGACAACTTGACATTAGCGTAATCATTCGGACGGTCAAGACTTGGAGTCTACTAACCTCTTAGAACTACACATAAAGGACCATTAACTAAGACCAGAGGCTCTAGACGTGTGACATTTGATGTCGGCGAAAGCGTTCATCGAAATGTCAAAGTCTAAGGCAGAGAGTTTGTCTAACTACCTAGAGGGAACGTATTTAAGACGCAATTTCAATATCGGTATTCACACTAACAGATAACGGCACGGCAGATAACAGTCAAGTAGTTACGTAAGGTACCTATAATGCCAGAATAGATTACCCGAATATCATGAAACTGAACATAACCGGTGAAATGAGAGTGTACCAAAGTGAACTGTACACATCTACGTACCCCTTTAGAGCGTACTGGCGTAATTTTATATTATGAAATGGTAAGTTCGTACGAACAAGAAATAAATATTGCTCTACAAAAAACTATAGACTGGCTAGAGACTAAGAATTTAAAAGTTAATATTAATAAAACAAAATTTATGCAATTTCACACTTATCGATCAAAACCCTTGGACCTAAATATATCTTATAAAGGGGTTTCCCTGGCAGAAACTGACTCTGTTAAGTTTCTTGGAATAAATTTAGATAAATTTTGCTCATGGAAAAATCATGACATTTGTGTTAAAATAAATAAATTTATATACCCTTTGAGGCGTATTAGCTGCGAGATAGCTGAGAAGTGCCGCAATAACGGCTTTCCATGGCTATATAACCTCCACTCTAAGGTATGGTATTATCCTGTGGGGTCGTTGTGTGGAGATTGATCAAGCATTCGTTATGCAGAAAAAGTGTCTAAGAGCTATATTTGGGTTGAAACAAATAGAGTCATGTCGTCCATTCTTTAGGAAATATAAAATATTAACTCTTCCATGTATTTATATATTAGAATCCTGTATATTTGTTTTCAAACATAAGAAACTTTTTCAGCAGGCGACGAACTACTATGCCCCGCGATCTATGTATACTAATAAGTTATTTCAACCGTCGACGAATCTCACATTAACGAGTAACAACAGCTACATTATGTGCATAAAATTGTATAACAAAATACCAAATTTCATAAAAATGCTACCGTTTTCTAGATTTAAAAATAATTTGACGAGTTTTTTTTTTATAGTGTACCTGAGTTTTTGGAGTATAAATTGTAAGTTTTTTGTAAATTCCACGGTAATTTTAAATTATGCTTGTTATTGTTTTGTCATTGGTTTTTATTATTGTGTGGCAAATTTCGCCCATTATTGACATGAATATTATTGACACTTATGATTATTATCTTTATTATTTTTTAAATTATTATTGTTATTTTTTTGTCATTGGTTATTGTTATTGTTTGGCGGGTTTCGCTCATTATTGACATGATTATTATTGACAATTTTGATTATTATCTTTATTATTATTAATTTTTATTTTTAATTATGATTGTTATTATTTTGTATTTGGTTATTACTATTGTGTGGTGAATCTCGCCCATTATTGACATTTGTGATTATTATCTTTATTAATTTTTCATAGTGTATTGACATTTATTTAATTCAATGATACAATTTTAATGGGCTTATCTGTTTAGTGACTGCATGATTATGATCATTAAACTCTATTTTATGTTTGCACGCCGAAATTAAAGGCAGAGTAAGAGAACAATTTTGTACATTTTACCAACCTTCTGTACCTTATTTACGCAAATAAATGAATTTTTGTTTTTTTTTTATTTTTTTATAAACAATAAACAGACTTGCGATTTCAGCCATCCAGAAAGATTTGCCGTTATTTATTGAAGAGTTCTGTTGTATAGCTCCGAAGTTCTTCACCAAATTAAAACAGGAGCAATTTTGGTTCAAACTCTTTCAAACAAAAAAAGAATTTTCATAATCGGCCAAAATTGACGAAGATATCGTTGAACGTACAAAAAAAAATAACCTACATAATGTCGAACATAGAAACTCCTCCTTTTTGGTAAGTGGGTAAAAAGACAACATTTTAGACGGTAGGCTTGGCCCTGTGTAAAATACAGGTATTCAGCGGCTGGAAGCCGACTCCAACAAAGTTGGGAAAGCTAGGTGGGTTTTTTTTTTATTTACTTGACATGTATGACGTTACATTTTCCATCATTGCATAGGGTTCATAAAGTACACCATGCCATCAGTCTCCGAGTAGATAAAATGAAGGTGACATACGGACGGTCAGAAATTACAAATTGACTACAGCACGCTAAAAACAATATGAAAACAGAATTATATATTTTTGATGCCCAATTAGCCCTGCCCCGCGATCGTAGTTTTTTTTAATTTAAGTGTATACTAGCTGTGCCCGCGGCTTTGCTACCGTCATCTGTCTATCAACCCTACCCTACTTACTACCTACCAATATTTTTTCTCTAGTCATCATTCTTTCGCGGAGAATTTTAACATCGCCATTCAGAAAATGACTTCAAATGCACAACGCCATCTATCGAATATCGAGTTCAACTGTCCGAGTAGCTGATTTGCGTGTGTTGTGATAATTTTACTTCTTGAACACTTTAAATTCATCTAACTTTTGATAGAGTGAACTGATTGTGATGAAACAAAAACTAAGTAATTCTCCAAGTTACGCACATTTTTTTATGTATAAAAACTATTTACATTGGTTTCGTACATTTCACGTGATGCGTGCACAAATAAACAAACAAACAGATAAACAGACAAAAATTCAAAAAATGCCGGAAATAGGTTCTGTTGGTTATCCTTTAACACCCTGGCAATTTTTTTGGGAAATATTATCGATGTACAAAAATTACTTTTCTACAGATTTATTATATAAATTGATGATGATTGATGATGATGATTATTGTGTATTAGTATTTTAAAAGTTTTTAAACTGTCATGGTCACTAACATCAACATTAGAAGCAGGACATACACACAAACACATTTACATGGTAAATATCCCGCTTCTAATTTTAATGTTAGTATTTTATACTATGTAAATTTGTATCTATGTAAATAAATATTTTGTTATAAAATAAAAATGATAAGTATCTACAAAAAGCCTGTAATAAAATGATAATCGTTTGATAATTTACATAAAGGGCATCGATAAAAAAACATAACATGAAAAGTGTAATAACATATTATTATAATTCATTATAAAACCAATAATAATCTTATCATTACTAAGGATTTCGATCCTGCATAAGCTATCTAAGCGACAATGCTAGGTAAAAGCCGGATAGATTCCACACTTTTTGAAATCAATATATACATCTCAGTACAAAAAGCAAAATACTTTATATGTAAAACTGACCTTTACGTATTTTATCTACAAATTTATGAACACTAAAAAATATTATCTTTAATATTTCCAGAGTAAAAGCGATTCTTGCATGTCTGTATTTTGGGACATCTATCCCACACAGGCCATAGTTGCCTAATCCATTTAAATTCCGTTTAGGTTAGATGCCACCCCAGTAAAAACTTTGATTGCATTTTGCCTTCCCATGCAATCGCACAGAGACATGAGATACTGTCGACTTAGTAGTAGTTGGAGAATCGACAGATTAATAAAATAGCATATGATTCAACCGTGAAACTAGAGTAATTACAATCGGGGTAACTATACCCCTGGGGCAAGTATACCCCTAGGGCAACTATACCCCCTATAAAGCTGATAGCGACGCAGACTGTAAAAGTTTTCCCGTTTCTGTTCATAACACAATCATTTATACATGCACTTTTATTCCATGAGATCCTTATGCAAATTAATAAATCCATGAGGGGTTTGAGGTCACGAGCGAATAAAACCTAATTAAAAAGCAAATTGTATTAGAATGATCTTTCGTGTCGTGCATTTTAAATTCTTTGAATGTTTTTAGGGAGACCCTAGAGACACATTTTGCTTTTGAAATCAGTCACCTTAAAACTCATTTTTATGTTCTTGGTAGTGCTAGGTATTTGGTCGGACCACGCACTTACATTTTTGAATTTTTAGAGATCGTTATCACTGATTTTTAATTTCATTGTCTAGAGCCTTACGACCTCATCTTGGCGTCGTCGTGTTCGTCATTACTAAAGGTCGTGATTACATGGACGGAAGATCTTCTTTCCTGTTATGATGTTCCTCCATCTGTGTCTGTCCTCGGTGTTGTGGAGTGCATCGCAGTTTGGTGATCAGCATTGAACGGATTTGGTCAGACCATCACCAACTTAGCGCAGTGTCTCAAGAAGAAAGTCTATGACCAGTGTGTGTTGCCAGTGTTTACATACGGGACCGAAACGTGGTCGCTTGCAATGGGCCTCATCAGAACGCTTAAAGTCACCAAAAGGGAGAGAGAGGGCTATGCTAGGAATTTCCTTTGCAGTAATTATTATTTAGCTCGAGGTTATGACTATCTTTTCGGGCAACTTGGTCAAGGAAGTCCAGATTCTTCGCAGGCCGGTGAAGCAGCTTACATAGATCAGTCGTAAGAAGTTATAAGTCACAAAAAACTGTTTTATTTGCCTCTAGCGTCTCCTTTATCCATGTCTGTACTTTTAATTGTAAACATTTTCAGAGTCAGCACTTTTATGTTAGTAGGTCGACGTTATTGCTTAGTTTAAATTTTGTTTAGAGTATTCTGATATTTTTGTATTCGTATTTTGTATCACATTATTTACTTATTTTAAAAGCAGACTATTTTGGGTTTTGTTCTCTACAATATCCCTAAGACTCCAGATAATTCTATCAGTGGTAAGATAACGATTGTAAAAAGTTCTAAATCTTTGGAAAAGACAACTTGACATTAGCGTAATCATTCGGACGGTCAAGACTTGGAGTCTACTAACCTCTTAGAACTACATATAAAGGACCATTAACTAAGACCAGAGGCTCTAGACGTGTGACATTTGATGTCGGCGAAAGCGTTCATCGAAATGTCAAAGTCTAAGGCAGAGAGTTTGTCTAACTACCTAGAGGGAACGTATTTAAGACGCAATTTCAATATCGGTATTCACACTAACAGATAACGGCACGGCAGATAACAGTCAAGTAGTTACGTAAGGTACCTATAATGCCAGAATAGATTACCCGAATATCATGAAACTGAACATAACCGGTGAAATGAGAGTGTACCAAAGTGAACTGTACACATCTACGTACCCCTTTAGAGCGTACTGGCGTAATTTTATATTATGAAATGGTAAGTTCGTACGAACAAGAAATAAATATTGCTCTACAAAAAACTATAGACTGGCTAGAGACTAAGAATTTAAAAGTTAATATTAATAAAACAAAATTTATGCAATTTCACACTTATCGATCAAAACCCTTGGACCTAAATATATCTTATAAAGGGGTTTCCCTGGCAGAAACTGACTCTGTTAAGTTTCTTGGAATAAATTTAGATAAATTTTGCTCATGGAAAAATCATGACATTTGTGTTAAAATAAATAAATTTATATACCCTTTGAGGCGTATTAGCTGCGAGATAGCTGAGAAGTGCCGCAATAACGGCTTTCCATGGCTATATAACCTCCACTCTAAGGTATGGTATTATCCTGTGGGGTCGTTGTGTGGAGATTGATCAAGCATTCGTTATGCAGAAAAAGTGTCTAAGAGCTATATTTGGGTTGAAACAAATAGAGTCATGTCGTCCATTCTTTAGGAAATATAAAATATTAACTCTTCCATGTATTTATATATTAGAATCCTGTATATTTGTTTTCAAACATAAGAAACTTTTTCAGCAGGCGACGAACTACTATGCCCCGCGATCTATGTATACTAATAAGTTATTTCAACCGTCGACGAATCTCACATTAACGAGTAACAACAGCTACATTATGTGCATAAAATTGTATAACAAAATACCAAATTTCATAAAAATGCTACCGTTTTCTAGATTTAAAAATAATTTGACGAGTTTTTTTTTTATAGTGTACCTGAGTTTTTGGAGTATAAATTGTAAGTTTTTTGTAAATTCCACGGTAATTTTAAATTATGCTTGTTATTGTTTTGTCATTGGTTTTTATTATTGTGTGGCAAATTTCGCCCATTATTGACATGAATATTATTGACACTTATGATTATTATCTTTATTATTTTTTAAATTATTATTGTTATTTTTTTGTCATTGGTTATTGTTATTGTTTGGCGGGTTTCGCTCATTATTGACATGATTATTATTGACAATTTTGATTATTATCTTCTTTATTTAACAGTTTTCTTATTATTTACATTTTTAAATATTTTTATAAAATAAATTAAAAAACAAAAACATTTAAAAATATAAAAAATAGAGGCCCACCGGTATCGGGAACAGGGTCCAAGCTACCGGCGGTCAGGGCTCCAGAGAGAGGAACCTCCTAACTATACGAGCCGTGTCCAGCAGTACTGCTTTCTGGATCAGGCCCTTGACCCAGCTGCCTAACGAGAGCCTTCTAAGATGTTGGTCGAGGCTCGTGGCTATTAAGCCATTGGCTGACACGACTATCGGTACAATGATCGCTGTGTCCACATCCCACATGTCGACAACCTCGCGAGCCAAGTCAAGATACTTGATTTGTTTATCTTTCTCGGCTTTCACGAGGTTCCCGTCATGCGGGACAGTTATGTCAACAATCATTGCACGCCTCTCGATTCGGTCCACCACCACTATATCAGGCTTGTTAGCGATAATAGTCCTGTCAGTGATGATGGACCGATCCCAGTACAATGTGATATTGCCGTTTTCGAGAACTGGGTCGGGCACATACCTGTAGTACGGTACCTCCGATGCCACAAGAGTGTATTTCAGAGCAAGTTGCTGGTGGATGATCCTGGCTACAAGATTGTGCCTATGCAAATACTCTTCGTTAGCTAGACGAGAACATCCAGAGATAATGTGGCGGATCGATTCACCCGGGCGGTGACATGCCCGACAGATGTCAACCGTGCCATCCTTCACAATAAATCTCCGGTAGTTATTCGTCATGATAACTTCGTCCATAATTGCACAGACAAAACCTTCGGTTTCCCCAAAGAGGTCACCGAAACGCAGCCAGGCTACGGACGCTGCTTGGTCTACATCAGACCCATGTAGGGCCCGGAAAAAGCGTCCGTGAAGCTCCTTACTCTGCCATACTTCCCTACGGTCGTTAGTTTCAAGCACTACAGGCTTGCGCCAGTTCTCATTCGCCATGGAGAGCGGGGTGAGTCCCTTGTCCACTGCTACTACATCTCGATGCATACCTACGTCGGTGTGTAGAAAATATTCCCTGAGATTGCATATCTCGCGGTTGTGGAGGTTTTTGGCATTTAAAAAGCCTCGGCCTCCACACTTCCGCGGGATATACAATCTCATGACTGACGATCGTGGGTGATGCATTCGATTTGCAGTCAGCAGTGTACGGACCCGCCTATCCAGGGCGTCGAGTTCCGTTTGAGTCCATTTGAGTACGCCGAAAGAGTACATCAATACCGGCATGACCCAACCGTTGAAGGCGCGCACCTTGTTTCCGCCTGACAGAAGGCTATTGAATACCTTTTTCAGGCGGCCAAAGAAGCGTTCCCTCAACGATTGCTTCATGTCAGTAGTGCTGATACCTAACGCTTCCGACATACCCAAATACTTATAGGTTTCGTTTGGAGAGAGGGATCTCAGGTTTGTGGAATCCGCGAGTTGAATTCCTACGGATTCCACAATCTCCCCTCGCTTTACATGCATGACCGCACATTTGTCCACACCAAACTCCATCCTGATGGCGTTACTAAAAGTTTCAGTTACTTTCAGTAGCTCCATCAGCTGAAGATTGCTGGGGGCAAAGAGCTTCAGATCATCCATGTAAAGGAGGTGAGATATAACCTGACCACCTCTCTTCAACCGATAGCCTAGCCCTGAATTCTCCAGCAGCATGCTTAGAGGATTCAGGGCTAGGCAAAACCAAAGTGGACTCAAACTATCGCCCTGGAATATACCTCGCTCGATCCTTACAGGTTCGCTATTCCTCTGGATATTTCGACATCCTGGATAGCGAAGGACTGTGCTCCATTGCCCCATACACGACATCAGGAAGGTGCGTAGAGTTGTATTTATTTTATACAATTCTAGCACCCTCATGAGCCATGTATGAGGCACCGAGTCATAGGCCTTCTTATAATCTATCCAACATGTCGACAGATCCTTTCGGGAACGCCGAACCTGTTGGCTAATGGCCATATCAATAAGGAGTAGCTCCTTAGTACCGCGGGACCCGTTCCTACATCCATTTTGAGAGACCGACATGATCGAATTATCGTCGACGTGTTTATTAATTTTAACTCTCAAAATGGATGTAAGAACCTTATAGACCGTTGGTAAACATGTAATAGGTCTATAATTTTTGGGTTCCGCGGTGCTACCAGATTTGTGGAGCAGGTGGGTTATTCCTGTTGTAAGGAACCTGGGTAGCGAACCAGACTCCAAGGCTACCTGGTACTGAGATGCCAAACGAGCGTGCGACCTTTGTAGCCACTTTATCCAGAAGTTGTGCAGCCCGTCCGGCCCTGGAGATTTCCAGTTCGGCAACGGGCGGACTGCACGGGCTATATCTTGGGGGCTGATCGTGATAGCCCCCATTTCTTGTATTGGATCGCATGCTCGTTCGACCTCCCGAGTCCATTCACCTTCGGTGTGACTGACAGGCACCGACCAGATGCTACGCCAGAATGAACACATAGCGTCATCCTCCGGCAGGCGCGTATCAGTCACACCTTGGTCGGGTCGCTCCCAAGCCCGATAAACCCACCTTTCATTACTTTGGAATGTACGATTCTGGGTGTATCGCTCCACTCTCCGCCTATACCTACGAATACGGTTTGCCCATGCAAACACTTTTTGCTTCAGGAAGTCGATGCGCTCTGTGACACGGGATATATAGTCTTGGGGGCTGACATCAGTCCCCGAAAACGCCCGTCTCACAAAGCGCATCACTCTTGGCCGATTATTGCCCTCCCTGAAACAAATTAGTTTGCCGATGAGTGCTCTGGCCCCACCAATACGACGTTCGATCCTGCACTGCCAAGCTGGTACGGCTGGTTTCGGTCGTGTAGCTCTGTCATCTACAAATTTGACGTGGGCTACACGACATGCCGCTACAGCCGCGCAGTACATGATCGAATGTGTATCAGTGAGGTCTTCGCAGTTATCAAAATAGTTTGACAACTGCGAATCCAGAACAGCCACCAGTGCCCTATTTTTGTTATGCATGGGCAAACGAGGTAATCGTGGCCTAAGTTCGAGCGGCATGTAGCGATAATCCCGAATAGCACACTCCAAAGCACTCCTCAATTCCTCATTGCACTGGTTACTTACGTTTGTAACCCTGTCACTACTATCCTCGTCAGCGTGGTTGGACTGTGGTTGCACCACGGCCTGCGACGATGGGGCAGTGACACGGTTACACATTTCCGTTCGGAGGCGATCAAGCACAGTATCATCCAACATACGATTACGCTGGATGACCCGTACCTGATCCGAAAGTCGTTGGGCCGAAACGTTGACAGCCGGCTCAAGCACCTGAAACAAAGAGAGCATCCGGACACGGTACGCGGTCAGATTGTTTCCTCCCTCTGTAGCCCCATAGTATGCGCGCATGACATTTTCGTTAATGGATTGTGTCCATCTCATGCGCTGCACACTTCCGCCGGGTGCTGGGACCCTATCAGAGACCGGTAAGCCTCGAGGTCCTAAGCGGTCCGGCGGCCGGCGTCCTCCCCGTCGACGCGCAGGTGGTGGTGTCGTCGGCGGCGAGAAGTACTCGTCGCTCGAGCTCGACGCAACTGCCACGGCCGGTGACACAGCACTCACGGTGGGGGTGGGGCTGGGTTCCGGCGACGGCGAGGCGGAGCTGGGCGACGAGGCCGGAGGTGGTGGGCGTGCTTTTCGTGCTGCAGCTCTTGTCAACATGTCGATTTACATTTTTTTCTCTTGGTGTTGTTGATTTTGGTCATGTTTAAATATCCGGTGCTATTGCAGGTTTTTTTTTTATTGATTCTATGCATTTTGTGTCTTTTTCTTCAGATAATTGTACTATTACTTGTAAATATTTAAAAGGAAAATTCGGAGAGAAAAAATTTGACATCCGCGTTGACGACCGAGCCACAGACTATTATTATCTACTATTATCTTTATTATTATTAATTTTTATTTTTAATTATGATTGTTATTATTTTGTATTTGGTTATTACTATTGTGTGGTGAATCTCGCCCATTATTGACATTTGTGATTATTATCTTTATTAATTTTTCATAGTGTATTGACATTTATTTAATTCAATGATCGAAATAAGGATCGAATCATTGTTTGTGTTGGACAACATGACTCAAACGTTCTCAAAATAATGTCAGAACTATGTATTTTTCTAAAGATAACTCAATGCCCAATATTTGTGTTAAAAGTTTTTAATAATATACATTTAAATGAATATAAAATTAATGAAATGCTAAAGATTATAAGTAACCAATACAAAAATTGTAATTTTATTGACTTTGACGATAGCTTAAAATTGACTGTGTATGATATTTGTAAGCAGATTAATTCTACTCTGGATCAAATCGATTACAATCTTAAATTTCTTGGTTACAAAACTACTTCTTTAACTACTGGCAAAAATACTGTAATGCTAAAAAACAAGGACTACTCGCGAAACATACGGGTTAATCAAATAGACCTATGTTCAAATAATTCTAAAATAAAACTGGCTGATCGTAGTACACAAACAGAACGAAATATTTTGCAAAATAATGGTGACATTATTACAAATACAAACGAGTTTTTTCGTGACTAAATTCTTAAGAGTACTTCATCAAAATGTAGCGGGTGTCTTGAGTAAGCGTTATAATTTGGAGATACAGTTGTCTAACCTTTATTCACAAAATACTGATCCAGATGTTATTTGTTTGACCGAAACATTTATTGATAAGGGTAATGAGTGTCTTATTAAAGTATCTGGTTATGATTTGGCAGTCTCATATTGTAGACCAACTAAACAAAAGCGTGGAGGTGTTGCAATTGTTGTTAAACGTGGTATGAATTACAAAGAATTGTCCTTCCTGAGGGAACACTGTCTTGATAAACACTTTGAATGTTGCGGCTTGGATTTACCTTCACATAACATTTTCATAATAGGTTTATACAGGACACCAAATTCAGATTTCTCTATATTTGTGATGAAACTAACTGCAGTACTTTACCATATAAACCATAAATACAAAGCGAAAAAAATAATTCTACTAGGTGATTTAAATATAAACACCTTAAACCCAGATTACAAAACTAAACATCTTCAGAATATTGCTGCAAATTATAATTTAATTTTGCATATTACTGACCCGACGCGGCAGAATACCTGTATCGATCACATCATAAGTAATATCCCACTTGCGAAAGGTGAGCTTCTGAATTGGGATATATCTGACCATAATACGGCGCAAATGTTAAGTGTCCCTGTTAAACATAAGGAAATACCTCAACAGTACTATATTTTTAAAAGAGACTATAGTTCGGAAAACATCCTTAAATTCAAGGAATGTTTGTCTGAACTTTCCTTCTCAGAAGTCTATAGCCAAATTAATATAAATTCGGCATATGAATCTTTTCAGGAATTGTTTCTGTTATTTTATAGGTTGTGTTTTCCAAAAGTTAGAATTAAAATGACGACCAAATGTAAGAAAACGAATTGGATAACTAAAGGTTTAAGAATTAGCAGTAAACGTAAACGCTCATTGCGTTTTATATATTATAAGAATAAGTCAAACTGCAACAAGATAATATATAAAAAATACAGTAAATTGCTAAGATGTTGTATATCGAGTTCTATTAAAATATTAAATGACAACACATTAAAATATTCGAAAAATAAAAATAAAGCGGCTTGGACTCTTATAAAGCAAGCATCTGAATATAATAACAAATTATCATTGATAACGAATTTAAACATAGATAATAAAGTTATAGACAACCCAAAAAAAATTGCGGACTCGTTTAATGACTATTGGATAGACTTAACAAACCAACGAAGCAATCAGTTAAGGGATACGTGCACAACTAACACTTGCGATAGTCTGTTCCTTCGGCCATACGGCTACGATGACATTCAAAAATTTATACTTTCCCTAAACAACACAGGAGCAGTTGGGTATGATGAGATTTCGACTAAAATTTTAAAGGCTTGTTCAGTGGAAATAACTCCTGTGTTGACACACTTAATAAATCTGTCGTTTACAGAAGGCTGCTTCCCAGAGTTGTTAAAGTTTGTGATTGTTAAGCCGCTTCATAAAAAAGGCGATAGCTGGAAAATAGATAATTACAGACCAATTAGTCTCATACCAATAATCTCTAAAGTTTTTGAAAAAGCTATGCAACAGCGTCTCTTAGAATTTATTGGTAAACAGCAGATTCTTAAGAAGGAACAATACGGCTTTCAAAAAAAGAAATCGACCACTCTTGCATGCTTCAATCTGGTAAAAAATATAATTGATGAAGTGGATATAGGTAACCGGGTATCTGTTATCTTCTTCGATATGTCAAAAGCTTTCGACTATGTGTCTCATAGATTGTTGCTTGTAAAGTTAGAACGATATGGTATTCGAGGTCCGGCCCTTAGTTGGCTTGAAACCTATTTAATGGATAGACAGCAATGTGTTGAGATTCCTAGTATTACTGAAAATAAGGAACTAGAGGGCATTAGGTCTTTTTCAAAATTTAACAACTCGGGTGTCCCACAAGGGAGCGTTTTGGGACCCCCTTTATTCTTATTATATATGTCACGTCGAGGTACCTATGAATTATAGGACCACCATCATCAACTCCAATTCTAGAGGCAATTCCTTCATTCTTCATAGGAACGGGTAAATTTCAATAACACACATCACTGGATTGAAACTCGAAAGTATTTATTTGACTTTGTTACAGGCACTTTGAGTTTTCATTCGAACTTGAAGTTAAAACCACATGGTGGCTCGCTAGGTCACAATCCCTCGTCGATCTCTAGAGAAGACCTAGCAAGAAACTCTAGGATACTCTTTTAAATTTTTTTTTTTTTTTTTTTTTTTTTTTTTTTTTTTTTTTTTTTTAAAAAAAACGTTGCCCCACACTAGGAATTTCTCCTGTATCGTGGGTGCGTTTACAAACATATAAACTCACATACACAAACACCCAGAGCCGGAACAACTATTTGTAGATCATACAAATAATTTTTCCGTGCGGGAATCGAACCCGCGACACGCAGCGCAGCAGTCAATCGCTCAACCACTGCGCCAACCGTGCGCCCAAATCTTTTTATAGTTTACACAATCACTTTAAGACAATTGGTGTTACATGTTTATTAGGTTTTCAAACATCTAATCAATCAGATTTATTAAACAGTTATTATTTTACACACGGCATAGCGTGATGCGCGTTGCGAGTGTGCGGGACTTCCATATTGTTTTTGTTTAGACACTAATTACTTGGATAGTTGAATAAAGCTAACAAACAATACTAAAATGCTGCTCAGTTAATTATTTTAACATTAAACAATCTCAATACTCACAAATACAAAGTTGTTTTTAGATTATTACTAAAATAATTACCTTAACACAAAACTATCCAAGTTTCCGGTGATCTGAATATCTTACTAACCAGAAGGTTTCTCATTATTACATGGATGTGTAAAATAGTCTTATTACTTTATAGTATTTAATCAATTACTCAAATTTGTTTAGTTCTCGTATTAAATTATTAAATCTAGTTATTATTCATTAAAATTATAACATCCGCCATTGTTGACAACTTTTCGTAAGGTCATATTCAAACATATTTACTTCGTCAAATGTGCGTTGTTAAAATGAGAACAAATCTAAAAGTCCTACAATAAGTGTTCCCGTTTTATTTAAACATCTCGTTTTAATTAAACAATGAAAATTAGCTTATCAAATGATCTTCATTCAAACAAACCAATAACTAATTCCACAATAAGCCAATAGATGGCGCTGAACTATAAAACCAACATAAACAGACATTTAACAGTTCTAGCGAAATCTCAGAGATGACAGGATTATAGAGTTTGTGTTAATTGGATAACGAATTAGCAGAACCACGCCTCCGCGGCGACACGGCCATTCTGAAAATCAACCGCGTGCTCTGCGGGTGCTGGTGTCCTCAGTCTCTGTTTCTTGGTTGTTATCTGTAATAGCAGACAGAAATTTGTCGGCAGATTATTGTTGTTTATCATCCTACAATATAAATTAAATTTGGGATCTGATAACAACTAGTTTTAATCATCATTGACAGCTTGTAATAAATCTATGCTTAGTATGCCTTATTTTTGAAATATTGAATGCATTTTAACACCCACAGCTATATGCTTTAGGTATTCAACTTGCAATATGGTAAAGATCAATGTTGTTATAAAACAACCAATTGCTACATGTCATGCCAATGAAGGCATACAATTTGTATTTCAGATTTTTGTTATTGAATAGTCAGTTGCTAGCTTAATAGTCCATTTTGAATCTTGTTTGCAGAATGTTGTTGTCTGTATTATCTTACAATATTCATTGATTTGTAATAGGTATGAGTCAGTTTAAGTTATCAGTTTATCACTGAATACTTATTAGATTAGGTAACTACAAAGTTTATCTTAAATGAAAATATTTGATGCATTAATGAGCACACACCTACTTATAAGGCTAACACAGCACTCTTGTATTTGGTAAGTATAGTGTAGGTAGTGTAGGAGTATTGTGATCAGCTGTTTTTTGTTTAGTTTCATTCTCACGGGATGGTAATGCTCTGTGATAGACACCAAGTCTTTGATTTGACAGGATTAAAGGATAGGATCAGGAACACCGCTCTGTGATAGACACAAAGTCTTTGATTTGACAGGATTAAAGGTTAAGGAGTTTAGGACCATTGCTCCGTGACAGGCACGAAGTCTTTGATTTGACAGGATATAAGGAACCAGGCTCTGGGTGGTCTTGTACACCGTGGACCCAGCAGGATAACATGAGAGATTGTTCATTAGCGGCCTCCACGCCTAACCAATGGATATTAAATCATTCTCAGTTGCTTCCACAGCAAACTAAGAGATTGTTTGTTGTATTATCACTATTAGTTTCCTCCACGGATTACTAACAGACAGCTTATTGTGTTATCATTATTAGTTGCTTCCACAGCATACCAACAGTATAGTTTATTGTGTTATCATTATTAGTTGCTTCCACAGCATACCAACAGTATAGTTTATTGTGTTATCATTATTAGTTGCTTCCACAGCATACAACAGGAAAGTTTATTGTGTTCTCATTATTACCTCAAATGCACCTCCATGGATGCTGATAGAATGGTGTTGATATAAATGATTGTGTTATTAACTGCCTCCAGAGCTCTAGGTTATGGGACACCTCTATAATTAGAGCTTGTTTTATTATTCATTTTTATAATTGCCTAAATTTGACAATAGAATACCATGAACTGTTACGAGTTACAAAAATATAATGATAACAGTAATCCTCCTGATTGAATTCGGCCATGACAGCCAATCTGATGAGCCATCTATATAGGAAGATACTATAGCGCACAAGGCCAATGGCTTAACATGCTTTCCGAAGCATGGGGTTCACCAATTTCAAAACTCTAGACTGTCACAGAGGAATTCCTATTGGAAAAATCCCATAAACACATTTTGCCCGACCTAGGAATTGAACCCAGGGATAATAATTTAAAAGTACTTTGTTGCTTGGTAGTACCATGCACAAGCATCATGTAAAGTTATTTGGCATGGCTATTGAGTTGAGCCTTCTGATACAACAGCACTGTATCAGTTAGCGAGGTGAGTAGAAGATAGTTTGAAAACATCTCACCTTTTACTTTTGTTATGTTGTGCTTGAAGTCTTTACTAGCTGACCTCTATTTGGTGGCATGTATGTTGGTAGCATATAAGGTCCTGACCCGGCGACACGGTCACTTGCACCACCAGGTATTTTTAGTTTTGTTTCCATATCGTAGGTAACCATTTTGATTTTTGATATGACAATTACCAGGAATCTGGAATGTGAGAAGATATGCAGCTAAATAATAATGTATGTGACAAATTACCGTAAAACAAACCTGTCTTTTGATTGTTTTTATTTTGTGCAAATGCACCCAATAACGAGCTTTGAAATCTGTCAGAAATTACTAATCTATTTACACCCATGTACCACCATAACGAGTAAAATTCAACTAAACACATTGTGAGATTTAATTCATCAGGAAGTTTATCAAATATTGAATGATTAAAGAAACTTTGTTATAACAAACTTAACATGAATAAGTTTAAACTTAAGAGCTTATAGGAGGCCCTCCTATCAGTATCCAACTGACAGTCTGTACCAAGAATGTAGGATCAGACAATTTATCATTAGATCTAACTTATAGCGCTATCCCTGACAAGATCTCCATACTCAAAACAAATCTACCAGATCATGTAGACAGATAAGATGGAACACATTAATCACATTAAATTCACTCAAAGATGTCTTACATACACATGACCATTAATTTACCAAACAATTCACAAGGTCCATACATAATTGGTTACTCAAAGCTTAGGTACTTGTAAATTAAAAGTTACCAAGTGACTATCAGCTTATGACCATACACGGACCTAAGCTCTCCTGATAATTATTATAAAGTCCTCGTAATGACTCACCCAGGTGTATCACATCCCTTTCATTCATACAAACACATTTATACTAGATGCACACTACACTCTAAACAAACCTCTTAATAATATTTTAAATGTTGTTAAGTCTTGTAACTAAACTATTTGTCTCACCCCTAAGTGCACTTAAACTATGACATTAAAGATAAGAAAACTAGATCACGACACAGGGTATCCTAGTGTGGAGCTACTTAAATGCAAATCATTGTACTAGGTATTTTCTTAAGCATGTAATAATTTTAATTTTATTTGTTGTGCTTTTCATGTTTTCAGGAATGTGTTAATACATTTTCTTATCTTACTTTATTTAGTAAGTATGACATGCAACAGGTTCCACATTATTCAATAATAAGCCTTGTTGGCAGTTGGGTAAAAACCATAACTCATTGTAAAAATAACAACTACAGCATCAACATGAACATGTCATGGCACTTTTTGCCAAATGTTTACTAATTCTGTTGCACATACATTCTGTTACTTACTTAACGTAGCTACCTACTAAACTATTGTTTTGACAAATGCTATAAAAATAAGTTAAATTACCTTTTGTCCGGCACTAAACTCAAATTAAGTACTTTGAATTGTTTATCATTCATACACTCACACCTTGTCCCCATGGGGATAGGCAGCAACCACAGATCGCCACTTGCTACGATCCTTACATACTCCTCAAATAAAATTAAGTTTCTCAAATAATAACTGAGCCATTGTAATTCTTAAGAGAAAAGAAAGAACCATATTTAAGCAATAACATTGAGTTACTAGTAAGCCGTCTTATTTTATGAAGTAAATTAGGCTGTTTTCATTCATTTTATTTCCAAAAATTGTCACACAAATACCAGCAGGCACTAGTCTTGCAAAGGGGTATCGTGTTACCCAGTTACTGGGTTTTGGTGACCCCATGTAAAACACTGGTACTCAGCTGAACCCCATCAGGTTAGACAAGAAGCCGATCCCGACTTAGTTGGGAAAAGTCTAGGCAGATTGATTAAAATTGTCACACAAAAGGTCACTGACCTTGCCTTGTATGATGAAAATAATTAAGAATGTTAGGTTACATAAATAAATAAAACAGAATACTCCCCTTAATGATGATGGAATCTATCAATGGACAGACAAAGTCTTTGTTTATTTAGCTGCTTCGGTCATTCTGTACTGTACAAAGTTTTGGTTCACTTCAATGATATTGTCTCCAGCTAGTTATGATCATAATGATGTAGGTCAGCATCCTCCCAGCATTATGCTGAGCGATGAACGTTTTGCGTAGTTGTGACGCATACTTTGAAATGATTTTATTATTATTATTATTTTTTTGATGGTATGCGTCGTGCCTGGCGCAAATAAACAATTTTTCTTTCTTTCTTTCTTTCTTCATCAGCAGCTTAGACGAGACCATAGCCAATTCTTAGCTTCTTCTGACGTTTCAATAAAGTTCTATGCGTTCTTGGAAATTATCATAGGAAAATATTTTGCCATGCTCTCGGCGGTGGCGGTGATGTACGAAATTCTTCGGATGGCTTTCATAGCATGGGCAGAAGGCGGGAGCTGATCTCAATTCTGATGTCACGTCGAGGTACCTATGAATTATAGGACCACCATCATCAACTCCAATTCTAGAGGCAATTCCTTCATTCTTCATAGGAACGGGTAAATTTCAATAACACACATCACTGGATTGAAACTCGAAAGTATTTATTTGACTTTGTTACAGGCACTTTGAGTTTTCATTCGAACTTGAAGTTAAAACCACATGGTGGCTCGCTAGGTCACAATCCCTCGTCGATCTCTAGAGAAGACCTAGCAAGAAACTCTAGGATACTCTTTTAAATCTTTTTATAGTTTACACAATCACTTTAAGACAATTGGTGTTACATGTTTATTAGGTTTTCAAACATCTAATCAATCAGATTTATTAAACAGTTATTATTTTACACACGGCATAGCGTGATGCGCGTTGCGAGTGTGCGGGACTTCCATATTGTTTTTGTTTAGACACTAATTACTTGGATAGTTGAATAAAGCTAACAAACAATACTAAAATGCTGCTCAGTTAATTATTTTAACATTAAACAATCTCAATACTCACAAATACAAAGTTGTTTTTAGATTATTACTAAAATAATTACCTTAACACAAAACTATCCAAGTTTCCGGTGATCTGAATATCTTACTAACCAGAAGGTTTCTCATTATTACATGGATGTGTAAAATAGTCTTATTACTTTATAGTATTTAATCAATTACTCAAATTTGTTTAGTTCTCGTATTAAATTATTAAATCTAGTTATTGGTCATTAAAATTATAACATCCGCCATTGTTGACAACTTTTCGTAAGGTCATATTCAAACATATTTACTTCGTCAAATGTGCGTTGTTAAAATGAGAACAAATCTAAAAGTCCTACAATAAGTGTTCCCGTTTTATTTAAACATCTCGTTTTAATTAAACAATGAAAATTAGCTTATCAAATGATCTTCATTCAAACAAACCAATAACTAATTCCACAATAAGCCAATAGATGGCGCTGAACTATAAAACCAACATAAACAGACATTTAACAGTTCTAGCGAAATCTCAGAGATGACAGGATTATAGAGTTTGTGTTAATTGGATAACGAATTAGCAGAACCACGCCTCCGCGGCGACATATATTAATGATTTTCCTGAACACACACCGAATCCATGCACTTTGTTTGCAGATGACATTTCAATTATAATGACATCATCAATTAATACTGACATGGATAATTACAGACTTGACATTAATAATACAATTGAATCAACAATTTCCTGGTTAAAATGTAATAATTTGAATGTAAATGTTAATAAAACAAAAATTGTTCAATTTAGGACATACGGTCGTAAGCGGGGCAAACTAAATATTAATTATAATGGACAACCGCTACTAGAGGAAGAGGAAACTAGTTTTCTGGGAATTACACTGGATGGCTACTTCTCCTGGAAACCACACGTAGAAAAACTATGCAACAAATTGAACAAATTCGTTTATGTTCTCTATACACTGCGAAAGACCTCGTCACAGAGTACGATGTTAACCGCGTATCACGGCTGCGTCTCATCGACTTTAAAATACGGCCTTATACTATGGGGTAACTCAACCAATGCTGATAAAATCTTTAGGGTACAAAAAAAATGCGTTCGAGCCATATATGGCATTCCACCATGGGAATCATGTAAACCGTTGTTTCAAAGGTTGAAACTCTTTACTTTGCCCAGTATGTATATCTTTGAATGTGCTAAATTTGTCCGACATCACTTTGACCTGTTTAAGAAGGCACAAGACCGTTACCCTAGAATAGTAAGAGATCCAGATAGAATAGTTCTGCCTAGGGCACCAAAGACCTCTCTGTATAAAAAGAACTGTTATTATATGTGTGGATTTATATATAACAAAATACCAAAGAACTTTAAAGAGTTGCCCAACAATTTATTTTTTACAAGGTTAAAATTATGGCTACTAGAAAAACAATTTTATTCCATAAATGAATTTATAAATACAACATAATGGTTAATTTGATGACAATTAATAAATAAACGTATAATTGTAAAATAATAGAAAATCATGCATGCCATTGGACATAAACACTATAGCCTAGCATTAAGTACCTATATTGTAATATTTTGCATGTCAAATGTTTGACTATGTATTAGGAAACTATTTATTACTTACTTAAACACCTACACTGTACCAATACTTATTGCAAATAAATGATTGATTGATTGATTGATTGATTGAATGATACAATTTTAATGGGCTTATCTGTTTAGTGACTGCATGATTATGATCATTAAACTCTATTTTATGTTTGCACGCCGAAATTAAAGGCAGAGTAAGAGAACAATTTTGTACATTTTACCAACCTTCTGTACCTTATTTACGCAAATAAATGAATTTTTGTTTTTTTTTTATTTTTTTATAAACAATAAACAGACTTGCGATTTCAGCCATCCAGAAAGATTTGCCGTTATTTATTGAAGAGTTCTGTTGTATAGCTCCGAAGTTCTTCACCAAATTAAAACAGGAGCAATTTTGGTTCAAACTCTTTCAAACAAAAAAAGAATTTTCATAATCGGCCAAAATTGACGAAGATATCGTTGAACGTACAAAAAAAAATAACCTACATAATGTCGAACATAGAAACTCCTCCTTTTTGGTAAGTGGGTAAAAAGACAACATTTTAGACGGTAGGCTTGGCCCTGTGTAAAATACTGGTATTCAGCGGCTGGAAGCCGACTCCAACAAAGTTGGGAAAGCTAGGTGGGTTTTTTTTTATTTACTTGACATGTATGACGTTACATTTTCCATCATTGCATAGGGTTCATAAAGTACACCATGCCATCAGTCTCCGAGTAGATAAAATGAAGGTGACATACGGACGGTCAGAAATTACAAATTGACTACAGCACGCTAAAAACAATATGAAAACAGAATTATATATTTTTGATGCCCAATTAGCCCTGCCCCGCGATCGTAGTTTTTTTTAATTTAAGTGTATACTAGCTGTGCCCGCGGCTTTGCTACCGTCATCTGTCTATCAACCCTACCCTACTTACTACCTACCAATATTTTTTCTCTAGTCATCATTCTTTCGCGGAGAATTTTAACATCGCCATTCAGAAAATGACTTCAAATGCACAACGCCATCTATCGAATATCGAGTTCAACTGTCCGAGTAGCTGATTTGCGTGTGTTGTGATAATTTTACTTCTTGAACACTTTAAATTCATCTAACTTTTGATAGAGTGAACTGATTGTGATGAAACAAAAACTAAGTAATTCTCCAAGTTACGCACATTTTTTTATGTATAAAAACTATTTACATTGGTTTCGTACATTTCACGTGATGCGTGCACAAATAAACAAACAAACAGATAAACAGACAAAAATTCAAAAAATGCCGGAAATAGGTTCTGTTGGTTATCCTTTAACACCCTGGCAATTTTTTTGGGAAATATTATCGATGTACAAAAATTACTTTTCTACAGATTTATTATATAAATTGATGATGATTGATGATGATGATTATTGTGTATTAGTATTTTAAAAGTTTTTAAACTGTCATGGTCACTAACATCAACATTAGAAGCAGGACATACACACAAACACATTTACATGGTAAATATCCCGCTTCTAATTTTAATGTTAGTATTTTATACTATGTAAATTTGTATCTATGTAAATAAATATTTTGTTATAAAATAAAAATGATAAGTATCTACAAAAAGCCTGTAATAAAATGATAATCGTTTGATAATTTACATAAAGGGCATCGATAAAAAAACATAACATGAAAAGTGTAATAACATATTATTATAATTCATTATAAAACCAATAATAATCTTATCATTACTAAGGATTTCGATCCTGCATAAGCTATCTAAGCGACAATGCTAGGTAAAAGCCGGATAGATTCCACACTTTTTGAAATCAATATATACATCTCAGTACAAAAAGCAAAATACTTTATATGTAAAACTGACCTTTACGTATTTTATCTACAAATTTATGAACACTAAAAAATATTATCTTTAATATTTCCAGAGTAAAAGCGATTCTTGCATGTCTGTATTTTGGGACATCTATCCCACACAGGCCATAGTTGCCTAATCCATTTAAATTCCGTTTAGGTTAGATGCCACCCCAGTAAAAACTTTGATTGCATTTTGCCTTCCCATGCAATCGCACAGAGACATGAGATACTGTCGACTTAGTAGTAGTTGGAGAATCGACAGATTAATAAAATAGCATATGATTCAACCGTGAAACTAGAGTAATTACAATCGGGGTAACTATACCCCTGGGGCAAGTATACCCCTAGGGCAACTATACCCCCTATAAAGCTGATAGCGACGCAGACTGTAAAAGTTTTCCCGTTTCTGTTCATAACACAATCATTTATACATGCACTTTTATTCCATGAGATCCTTATGCAAATTAATAAATCCATGAGGGGTTTGAGGTCACGAGCGAATAAAACCTAATTAAAAAGCAAATTGTATTAGAATGATCTTTCGTGTCGTGCATTTTAAATTCTTTGAATGTTTTTAGGGAGACCCTAGAGACACATTTTGCTTTTGAAATCAGTCACCTTAAAACTCATTTTTATGTTCTTGGTAGTGCTAGGTATTTGGTCGGACCACGCACTTACATTTTTGAATTTTTAGAGATCGTTATCACTGATTTTTAATTTCATTGTCTAGAGCCTTACGACCTCATCTTGGCGTCGTCGTGTTCCTCATTACTAAAGGTCGTGATTACATGGACGGAAGATCTTCTTTCCTGTTATGATGTTCCTCCATCTGTGTCTGTCCTCGGTGTTGTGGAGTGCATCGCAGTTTGGTGATCAGCATTGAACGGATTTGGTCAGACCATCACCAACTTAGCGCAGTGTCTCAAGAAGAAAGTCTATGACCAGTGTGTGTTGCCAGTGTTTACATACGGGACCGAAACGTGGTCGCTTGCAATGGGCCTCATCAGAACGCTTAAAGTCACCAAAAGGGAGAGAGAGGGCTATGCTAGGAATTTCCTTTGCAGTAATTATTATTTAGCTCGAGGTTATGACTATCTTTTCGGGCAACTTGGTCAAGGAAGTCCAGATTCTTCGCAGGCCGGTGAAGCAGCTTACATAGATCAGTCGTAAGAAGTTATAAGTCACAAAAAACTGTTTTATTTGCCTCTAGCGTCTCCTTTATCCATGTCTGTACTTTTAATTGTAAACATTTTCAGAGTCAGCACTTTTATGTTAGAAGGTCGACGTTATTGCTTAGTTTAAATTTTGTTTAGAGTATTCTGATATTTTTGTATTCGTATTTTGTATCACATTATTTACTTATTTTAAAAGCAGACTATTTTGGGTTTTGTTCTCTACAATATCCCTAAGACTCCAGATAATTCTATCAGTGGTAAGATAACGATTGTAAAAAGTTCTAAATCTTTGGAAAAGACAACTTGACATTAGCGTAATCATTCGGACGGTCAAGACTTGGAGTCTACTAACCTCTTAGAACTACATATAAAGGACCATTAACTAAGACCAGAGGCTCTAGACGTGTGACATTTGATGTCGGCGAAAGCGTTCATCGAAATGTCAAAGTCTAAGGCAGAGAGTTTGTCTAACTACCTAGAGGGAACGTATTTAAGACGCAATTTCAATATCGGTATTCACACTAACAGATAACGGCACGGCAGATAACAGTCAAGTAGTTACGTAAGGTACCTATAATGCCAGAATAGATTACCCGAATATCATGAAACTGAACATAACCGGTGAAATGAGAGTGTACCAAAGTGAACTGTACACATCTACGTACCCCTTTAGAGCGTACTGGCGTAATTTTATATTATGAAATGGTAAGTTCGTACGAACAAGAAATAAATATTGCTCTACAAAAAACTATAGACTGGCTAGAGACTAAGAATTTAAAAGTTAATATTAATAAAACAAAATTTATGCAATTTCACACTTATCGATCAAAACCCTTGGACCTAAATATATCTTATAAAGGGGTTTCCCTGGCAGAAACTGACTCTGTTAAGTTTCTTGGAATAAATTTAGATAAATTTTGCTCATGGAAAAATCACGACATTTGTGTTAAAATAAATAAATTTATATACCCTTTGAGGCGTATTAGCTGCGAGATAGCTGAGAAGTGCCGCAATAACGGCTTTCCATGGCTATATAACCTCCACTCTAAGGTATGGTATTATCCTGTGGGGTCGTTGTGTGGAGATTGATCAAGCATTCGTTATGCAGAAAAAGTGTCTAAGAGCTATATTTGGGTTGAAACAAATAGAGTCATGTCGTCCATTCTTTAGGAAATATAAAATATTAACTCTTCCATGTATTTATATATTAGAATCCTGTATATTTGTTTTCAAACATAAGAAACTTTTTCAGCAGGCGACGAACTACTATGCCCCGCGATCTATGTATACTAATAAGTTATTTCAACCGTCGACGAATCTCACATTAACGAGTAACAACAGCTACATTATGTGCATAAAATTGTATAACAAAATACCAAATTTCATAAAAATGCTACCGTTTTCTAGATTTAAAAATAATTTGACGAGTTTTTTTTTTATAGTGTACCTGAGTTTTTGGAGTATAAATTGTAAGTTTTTTGTAAATTCCACGGTAATTTTAAATTATGCTTGTTATTGTTTTGTCATTGGTTTTTATTATTGTGTGGCAAATTTCGCCCATTATTGACATGAATATTATTGACACTTATGATTATTATCTTTATTATTTTTTAAATTATTATTGTTATTTTTTTGTCATTGGTTATTGTTATTGTTTGGCGGGTTTCGCTCATTATTGACATGATTATTATTGACAATTTTGATTATTATCTTTATTATTATTAATTTTTATTTTTAATTATGATTGTTATTATTTTGTATTTGGTTATTACTATTGTGTGGTGAATCTCGCCCATTATTGACATTTGTGATTATTATCTTTATTAATTTTTCATAGTGTATTGACATTTATTTAATTCAATGATACAATTTTAATGGGCTTATCTGTTTAGTGACTGCATGATTATGATCATTAAACTCTATTTTATGTTTGCACGCCGAAATTAAAGGCAGAGTAAGAGAACAATTTTGTACATTTTACCAACCTTCTGTACCTTATTTACGCAAATAAATGAATTTTTGTTTATTTTTTATTTTTTTATAAACAATAAACAGACTTGCGATTTCAGCCATCCAGAAAGATTTGCCGTTATTTATTGAAGAGTTCTGTTGTATAGCTCCGAAGTTCTTCACCAAATTAAAACAGGAGCAATTTTGGTTCAAACTCTTTCAAACAAAAAAAGAATTTTCATAATCGGCCAAAATTGACGAAGATATCGTTGAACGTACAAAAAAAAAAAACCTACATAATGTCGAACATAGAAACTCCTCCTTTTTGGTAAGTGGGTAAAAAGACAACATTTTAGACGGTAGGCTTGGCCCTGTGTAAAATACAGGTATTCAGCGGCTGGAAGCCGACTCCAACAAAGTTGGGAAAGCTAGGTGGGTTTTTTTTTATTTACTTGACATGTATGACGTTACATTTTCCATCATTGCATAGGGTTCATAAAGTACACCATGCCATCAGTCTCCGAGTAGATAAAATGAAGGTGACATACGGACGGTCAGAAATTACAAATTGACTACAGCACGCTAAAAACAATATGAAAACAGAATTATATATTTTTGATGCCCAATTAGCCCTGCCCCGCGATCGTAGTTTTTTTTAATTTAAGTGTATACTAGCTGTGCCCGCGGCTTTGCTACCGTCATCTGTCTATCAACCCTACCCTACTTACTACCTACCAATATTTTTTCTCTAGTCATCATTCTTTCGCGGAGAATTTTAACATCGCCATTCAGAAAATGACTTCAAATGCACAACGCCATCTATCGAATATCGAGTTCAACTGTCCGAGTAGCTGATTTGCGTGTGTTGTGATAATTTTACTTCTTGAACACTTTAAATTCATCTAACTTTTGATAGAGTGAACTGATTGTGATGAAACAAAAACTAAGTAATTCTCCAAGTTACGCACATTTTTTTATGTATAAAAACTATTTACATTGGTTTCGTACATTTCACGTGATGCGTGCACAAATAAACAAACAAACAGATAAACAGACAAAAATTCAAAAAATGCCGGAAATAGGTTCTGTTGGTTATCCTTTAACACCCTGGCAATTTTTTTGGGAAATATTATCGATGTACAAAAATTACTTTTCTACAGATTTATTATATAAATTGATGATGATTGATGATGATGATTATTGTGTATTAGTATTTTAAAAGTTTTTAAACTGTCATGGTCACTAACATCAACATTAGAAGCAGGACATACACACAAACACATTTACATGGTAAATATCCCGCTTCTAATTTTAATGTTAGTATTTTATACTATGTAAATTTGTATCTATGTAAATAAATATTTTGTTATAAAATAAAAATGATAAGTATCTACAAAAAGCCTGTAATAAAATGATAATCGTTTGATAATTTACACAAAGGGCATCGATAAAAAAACATAACATGAAAAGTGTAATAACATATTATTATAGTTCATTATAAAACCAATAATAATCTTATCATTACTAAGGATTTCGATCCTGCATAAGCTATCCAAGCGACAATGCTAGGTAAAACTTTATATTAGACGACTAGCTTTTCCCCGCGGCTTCGCTCTCCTGGTCCTTCCCACAGGGCCCGTTTCCGTCGTATAAAATGTAGCTTTCTACTGGTAAAAGAATTTAAAACAAGATAAATGCTTTTTGAGTTTATCCATTACAAACAAATTTACAAACAGACAAGCAATCAAATCTTTCCTCTTTATAATATTAGAGTAAGAATAATGGTTAATTTAGTTAAGTTTCTCTTTAAGTGAACTGTAATTTGTTCTTTGAGAAAATAAATATCTTTAAACCGAAAGCTGGATAGTTGCTACACTTTTTGAAACCAATCTATATATCTCAGTACAAAAAGCAAAATACTTTATATGTAAAACTGACCGTTACGTATTTTATCTACAAATTTATGAAAACTAAAAAATATTATCTTTAATATTTCCAGAGTAAAAGATCTATCCCAAACAGGGGATAGTTGCCTAATCCATTTAAATTCCGTTTAGGTTAGAAGCCACACCAAGAAACAGGACATCTATCCCGAAAAAACTTTGATTGCATTTTGCCTTCCCACGCAATCGCACAGAGACATGAGATACTGTCGACTTAGTATTAGTTGGAGAATCGACAGATTAATAAAATAGCATATGATTCAACCGTGAAACTAAAGTAATTACAATTGGGGTAACTATACCCCTGGGGCAAGTATACCCCTGGGGCAAGTATACCCCTGGGGCAAGTATACCCCTGGGGCAAGTATACCCCTGGGACAACTGTCCTGGTCCTCATTTTTTCATTCATCCTACTTCCCGCCGTTATCCCAATTTATTTGGGGTCGGCGTACCACGTATTTTTCTTCCATACGTTTCTATTTGGCGTCATCCCAGTATCCAGTAGTTTCTATTCCGCTTCAGTCTAGCTATAATATTTAGTATCTTTCACACAATCCATCCAGTTCCTACTTCAATCCTACTTTATATACAAGACCTATTAGTATAGTTTACCAATTTAATGTTTGAATAAAGATTTATTATGTTTCATGTCTTTTATTTAACTGTATTCTTATTTTATACATTTTTAAATATTTTTATTAAATAAATTAAAAAACAAAAACATTTAAAAATATAAAAATAGAGGCCCACTGGTATCGGTAACAGGGTCCAACCTACCGGCGGTCAGGGCTCCAGAGAGAGGATCCACCTAACAATACGAGGATCTAACGATCAGGCCCTTGATCCAGCCACCTAACGAGAGTCTCCTATTATTTATTATTATTATCCATAGTTCTTTTGCTCTTCTGTATAACCGTTTATACATTCTAAACTTTGACATCCGTGTCCCTGTTCATTCTGCCAAGTTCGAAAAGATAGAATTGCGAATAAGTCAATCTGCCTATCCGTTTTCCAAATATGTTGGCTTCCAGAGTCTCAGTATGTTATGAAAGGTTGACCTTGCTTAATTTTAAGATCGACCCGTACGTTTTTTACCCGGCTGCAAGGAAAGGGTTATGTTTTTCGCCCGTATCTTGTATGTATGTAATATTCTTTATTACCTCATATCTTTAAACTACTTGGCGGCTTTTTATAATTAAGACATCGTTAGATAGGTCTTGACCGCCCAAGTATTCTAAGCTAGGTGCCGTTAAAAAAAAGGAACATGGCGGATTTTGGGCACCATATTTTGGGGGTTGCAATTTTTTTTTCTTCCATACCCATCGAGTGGGGTATTAAAATGAAGGTTTTTTAGAGGAGATTACAAAAATATTAACTACGAGTACTTATATGTTTAAAAGTCATTCGAAAAAAAAAATAACTAAAAAGTTGTAAATGATACATTTATTCGTAAACTGGCTGACCCCCTGATCTTTCGACTGCACAGCATGATTTATTTCGCTTCTTAAGTGGACATGTTTTTGATTTTTCAACTAACGTTTTTTTATTACTTAGCCACAAGCCCTTCAGATAGTAATGCAACTATAGTATAGTATAGCATCGTATCGTATCGCTTTTATCAGACACATAGGACAAAGTTTATGAATTTAAATAGAGTGCACACACTAATTTTTATTATAACAGCAGACGGCACATTTCGTCAACAACGCAAAAGTCATTCGAGTTACAAAATGAATTTCATTTTTAAAATATTACTTCTGTGTGTTTTTGTTACACTAGAAAATAAAAAGAAGATTTTCGCGATGAGTGTTACTCCAGAAATTTTCGACATCCCGAAAGGAATGCCTGATCCAGAACTAATGGAAATGGGATATAAATCTTTGGAAAATGGCGCTAAAGCTGCAATGCCAATGATACTTAACAAGGTGATATTATCGAATTTAATAATAAATAAATAATTATAATTGATGATTTTTTGATATAAGTGGTGACGGATATTGAAGAGAGGTATGCTTATATGGTTCAAAATTAAAGGTACAAAATAAAATATTTACTGGGCAGATGTGAGTTATGCACAGATTTTATTGGTGACGGTCTAGAAGGGCCATTCGTGGTACTAATAACCGGCGTGCGTGTATTTTGAATCAGCGACATTCCATTAAGGTTCCCCTAGTCGACGGCACGATCTATTTTGTGCGCGAGGTTAAAATGCATGCTATCTCATCCGACAATACGTGCTAAAGATATAGATGCTGTGATGGGCAGTAAGAAGCTAGTTCGCGTACGAATTAGCACTTTTGCAATTTTTTATAGAAATGGATGATGATTTAGAACTAAAACGAGCGCGCGAAATATTATAAACAGACCTTTGGGAGAAATAATCAATTATATTCAAATATAATTATTTTTACTTTTCTGTTTCCATACAGGGCTAGATAATGATGAGACAAATTGATATAATTTTTAATTTTGAACGTACATCGTCAAACAGTGGAGTTATCGCCGGACTACGTTTGTATGGAAGAATGATCTACTAGTGTAACCTTAAAAAACGTCGCGATAGCGATCAAAAGGTCTCGCGATCAGTCCCTTACATTTCGCCATTTTGACCATTACCATCGCTGATTGAATGACAATTAGAGCCAAGACCATTAAACATTCTCATGTACTTATTTGTTTATAATTATATTTTTTAGGGTCCGTACCCAAAGGGTAAAAGCGGGACCCTGTTACTAAGACTCCGCGGTCCGTCTGTCATACTAAAAATAGAATAAAATAAATATTTAAGTGGGGCTCCCATACAACAAGCGTGATTTTTTTTCCCGTTTTCTGCGACAATGGTACGGAACCATTCGTGCGCGAGTCCGACTCGCACTTGGCCGGTTAACGAATATATAAATAAATGGCCGGTTTTTTTGTAATATATAGTCCCTTACTAGGCATTTCTTCCTGTATCGTTGGTGCGTTCACAAACATTTAAACACACATACACAAGACACCCAGGCCCGGAAAAACTATCTGTAGGCTACACAAATATTTGTTCCGTGCGAGTATCGAACCCGCAACAAGCAGCCGATCGCTCAACCACTACGCCAATCGTGTCGTCTAAAGTTTGTTTAATTGTTAATTAGTTAGTTATTTTGTTTACATTTTACATAAATTGTTAAATAACAAAACGGTACAAATAATACAATTAAGTACTTTAATTACCATAGACATATTAAAACATAAAAAGGAACTGAGGTAATGTTGCCAAATTGTTTAAAATGTTGATTATATTTTAATTGTTTTATTTCTTCTGGCACTGTGCAATAGTGTTGCTTTCTATCAATTTAGGAGTTTATACCCGGATCCACTCCATATTGTAGAAGCTATTTGACAACTAAATGTAAAAAAAAACTTTTTCTTAAAAAAAACCGACTTCAAATGCCAAATACTTAAAGTACAATAGTAGTTTATACAATGGTCATATAATAGGGGTTATTAAAACACGAGCTCGCGTGATAATAATAACACGCGTGTGTTTTAGAACCTAATTATATGCCGTTGCATACACTATTTTATCTTCACTCTTAAATTTGAAATAAAACAAAAGTTGAAACGGAAAAATATATGGTATGGCGGGCAATTTAGATTCTCATTGCGCATGACAGCTCACCGCGCGCCTCCATAGATATGACATTACTTTTCGACAATAAGTCAAGGTATAAGTTATGGGCTCATTAACGCCAATAAATTAAAAAGTAAAATAGTGCTATAAAAATTAAAATAGTTATTTATGCTACAAGTGCGGGAAGTAGGTGATTTCCGATGAGTGGCATTTTTATTCACGAGCGAGCGAAGCGACTGAGTGGATAAATCGACACGAGTCGGAAATCATCTTACGCACGTGTATCATACAACATTTTACTATGCATTGTGCGAGGAAATAAAAAAATATATCTGAACCAAGCAAGAAATTAATAAAATGGCGCTTATTCAAGGGCGCTCAGCATATCCACAGATTAACTAATAGTTCATAGTTCTACTGCGCATGTGCAATAGCTGTCACGTTATAACGCAAAAAGGCACGAGCAAAATATTAATTCTGCCAAACATATTTAATGAATAATTAAAATTAATTTATTGATCAAAATCTAAATCTAGAGTAATTAAAAACGCCTTAAATGACGTATTAGTTTTGTTTTACTTTTTATATGAATGATAATCTGTACTTAACTAATTTTAAAACTTTTCTCAAATAATAAAAACTCTATGCGGCGGGCTGACGTTGGAGTTAAAAATTAAAAAAGTACAGGAAAGTAAAAAGCACTAGTAAAAAAAAGTGACACTTTCCGCACAGTTTGGCTGCTTGGAAAACGCTCTTTTCGAGGACATGCATTGTAATAGTTATTTATGCTACAAGTGCGGGAAGTAGGTGATTTCCGATGAGTGGCATTTTTATTCACGAGCGAGCGAAGCGAGTGAGTGGATAAATCGACACGAGTCGGAAATCATCTTACGCACGTGTATCATACAACATTTTACTATGCATTGTGCGAGGAAATAAAAAAATATATCTGAACCAAGCAAGAAATTAATAAAATGGCGCTTATTCAAGGGCGCTCAGCATATCCACAGATAAACTAATAGTTCATAGTTCTACTGCGCATGTGCAATAGCTGTCATGTCATAACGCAAAAAGGCACGAGCAAAATATTAATTCTGCCAAACATATTTAATGAATAATTAAAATTAATTTATTGATCAAAATCTAAATCTAGAGTAATTAAAAACGCCTTAAATGACGTATTAGTTTTGTTTTACTTTTTATATGAATGATAATCTGTACTTAACTAATTTTAAAACTTTTCTCAAATAATAAAAACTCTATGCGGCGGGCTGACGTTGGAGTTAAAAATTAAAAAAGTACAGGAAAGTAAAAAGCACTAGTAAAAAAAAGTGACACTTTCCGCACAGTTTGGCTGCTTAGAAAACGCTCTTTTCGAGGACATGCATTGTAAAGTTATTTTATGATACAGTTGTTTGAAAATCGAAGGAAAATGTTGCACTGTAATGGGTTTTTTTTAAATTTTACCTATCCACGAATACGTACATGTTTAAAAATATTTTTTGAATTCATATTTGGAACATTACGTTGTGAGTGTAGATAAAATAACTTTCGTTTTGGCAGTCGGTGTCTTTGGTACCTCTTACCGACACCGATTACCGAAGCGAAAGTTATTATGCACTTTTTAGTGTTTGCTTTTGAATTCGGTTTATTTTTAACCGACTTCCCAAAATGGAGGACGTTTCTCAATTCGACCGTATAAATATTTTTTTTTGTATATTGTAATAGGTACCTTCGTCGTTTAAGAACCAATTTTGACGAATCTTTTTTTGTTGGAAAGGAGATATCCCAAGGGTAGTACCATGATAAGGAAACCAGGATATGATGATGGGATCCTAGTGAAATAGTGGATCCTCCTCAAATATTACAGGTATACATATAGCGATTTTTGTATTTCCATCAATAATGCAATCATTTGCACTCTGAAAGTATCATTTGGTGAAGTGGAACTGATGAAAATGACCACAATGATCACTAGAATTCCGAAATAAAACAATGTATCATAGTCGTGTTTGGGCTTATTGGAATCGTCATGAGATGTTATTAGGCTATAAATGATTTTCATGTTCATTGGAGGAACCTACCAAAACTAAAAAGAGAAAAAAACTTTATAACCAAACATCAAATCGACTTTCAAAACAAAACACTACAAAGCGAAAATAACTTTCTTTTCCAAAGTCGGTGTTGAATAACGGAATAAAATGGGTACAAAAGACACCGACTTCGAAAAAGAAAGTTATTTTTCGCTTTGTAGTGTTTTGTTTTGGAAGTCGGTTGGATTTTATGTTAATAAGATTTTTTTATGTGATAATGTTTTTACGTCTCTCTTTTTAGTTTTAGTACACCATCACTAAAAATTAGTAAGTAACTTAAGTGATGCAATTATGGGTATTCTTTTCAATCCTTCAGGTACCCTACTGTTCGCGACGAAGCGTCATCAACCATACTAAATGGTTCATAGAAGTTTAAACTATGTATGTGTAGACATGTCTGCTTACCACGGCGCGCCATCTAATACTAAAATATATATATATATATATTTTTTTTTTTTTTTTTTCTACTTGGCATCTCGTAGTTCGGTCAAAGCGACTGACAACTACTTAACCGGGCTTTCCCTGTGGAGACTAAGCTATATAGCCTCCAGCCAGGCACAAATTTCTAAACCTAAGCGACAACGCTGAGGGCTACCCCCTGTGGGGTCGAACCTCGGCTCAGGGCGTCGCTGGGGGGACAACTAAGGCTGGATCTTATGAAAGTGATTCTACCATCCGTTCGGAATAAGCCTACGTGGAGAAGAACGGACAAGAAACTCCAATTTAACTAACTAGAATTTAACTACGGCACAGCATTTCGCGGGCTGGCTTGTATATCTTGACGGGGACGTCGCGACGGGCCTCGGCGGCGAGGACGGATCGAAGGCGGTCTGTGTTTGAAAATTGTGCTGGTCTCTTTCTTGCTCTCTTGGAGCAGGGTAGTGGCGTCATCGGGGATGGAGAGAGCGAGCCTTGGTCGGCGAACTTTAGAGATTTGGGAGAGTTCATAGCGGGAGACCGCTTGAATTAGGGGATTGCTGTGGTTGACAGCTTTGTCGAAGAAGCTCTTTGAAATGCGCTTCATGAATTGTTGAATAGTGGGGATTTTCAAATCGACATGGAGTTCCTGGTTACGAACGTACCAGGGGGCTCCCGTGATTTTACGGAGGAATCGGTTTTGTATAACCTGAAGCTTGTGAATGTGGTGGGGCTTAGTATGCGCGAACACTACGCAGGCATAGGTCATGATGGGACGGATAACCGCAGTGAAGGTGCGCAGCTTGCACCTAAGTGACAAGCCACTGCTTGCGTTTATCATCCCATGAAGTCTGCCCATAGCAAAGGCGGCTCGCGAGCGCGCCGCCTTAATGTGCTTGGCGAAAGTGAGGTGGTTGTCTAAGGTCACGCCTAGGTACTTGGCTTGCTCTTCCCAGGGGATCGGCTTGCCGTACATAGTCACTGTTTTGGTGGGTCGGGTTTTTGTGGAAAGGCTACGAGGCTTCGAGAAAATGACAGCCTGGCTCTTTTCGGGATTGACTTCTATTCTCCAGAGGCGGAACCACTTGGACAGGGCGTTGGCGGCTCTCTGGAGTTTTTGGGCGATGGCATTGGGTGCTTTGCCAGCGTAATAAAGGGCCGTGTCGTCAGCGAATAGTGCCAACTGGCCCTCTTTGGGTTTTGGGATATCGCTGGTGTACAGCGTGAAAGATATAGGTGATAGTACGCAGCCTTGAGGGACTCCGGCTCGTATGGGGTGAGGGGAGGAGAGTTCTCCCTCGACTCTATAGCGGAAAGTTCGGTCCGACAACCAGTCTCGAATGATGAGCACGAGACGATCTGGCACGCCAAGTTTGTATAGCTTATAAATTAAGCCATTGTGCCAGACTTTGTCGAACGCTTTCGCTATGTCGAAGAACAAGGCACCCGTCATCAGACCACGCTGGAAGCCAGCACTAGTGTGTTCAACGATGCGGTGCACTTGTTGGACGCAAGAATGTTCGGCACGAAAACCGAATTGTTCGTCGGGGATAAGACTTTTTCGCTCGGCAAAGTCTTTGAGCCGCCTATAAATAAGCCGTTCGTAGACTTTACCGAGGGAGTTTATCAGACTGATGGGGCGGTAACTGGAAGGCTCCGATTTGGGTTTACCCGGTTTAGGGATGCCTATCACAGTGGCTTGTTTCCAAGCTTGTGGGAAGATATTTTTGCTTAATGCAGCGTTGAAAATGGCCGTCATTAGCACTATTATATGGGCAGGGAGGAGTTTTAACACCTTATTGGTGATGCCATCTGAGCCCGGGGCTTTGTTGGGCTGAAGCCTTTTGATGACCTCCTCTACTTCGTCTGGGGTGACGGGAGGTAGCGGATCATCAGGGTCTTCGACGGGGGGGAGGGAGGTCCTGCGTTCAACTTCAGCGTCTACCATGGCTAGGTGAGCTGGGTCTACTGGTTGGGAGCTGGGTGAGCATTGAATTTCAAGACTGTCAGCCAGACATTCGGCTTTTTCAGTGTTTTCAAATGCTACACTCTTATCAGGGCGAATAAGCGGGGGTATGGCTGAGTCTTCAGCGGAGCGTAATCTCCTCTGGAGGTGCCAGAAAGCATGGTGGGTGGGCTCAAGCTCACTCAGTAACTTGTTCCATGTCGCAGAACGGTGCTCATCAGTGCGTTCTTTTACAGCAAGCTGTAATTCCCGCATGCGAGCTACGTTTGCGGCACTGGGAAAGTTCCTACGGGCACGGACAGCTGCGTTCTTCTTGGTTATCAACTTCCGTATATCGTCCGGGAGTTTCCCTTGCTGGATGTCCAGCACTGGAACCTCCCTTGAACATTCGTTCAGGACAGATTGTACGTGAGTTGTAAGCGAGTCGATCGCCGCCGTCGCGTCTGCGGCTGTTTCTATGGACGAGGGGATTGAGTCTAGCTGGGGTGACTTTGCGGATTTCAGTTTTTCACTTACTTTCCTCCAGTCGGTGACCTTTTTAGTAGGGGGTGGCTGACCTAGATCTGGGAGGCCTGAGCGGTTGCCTAGGTCCATGATCACAGGGCGGTGGTCGGAATGGAGCTCGTCTAGCGTATCTATCGAGCGTAACCGAAGGTTAACGTTCTTAAATAACGCTACATCGAGGATATCGGGTCTATGTGCGGGATCATGCGGGAAGTGAGTGAAGCTCATTGGGGCTATGACGTCGTAGTGGAGGGATGAGCTTAGGTCCAGCACCAACTTTCCCCTAGGGTTGGTAGCGGTACTGTTCCAGGCTGGATGTTTAGCATTTAGATCACCCGCTAGGATAACGGAGTCACTTATGCTGAAGAGGGCAGTAAGGTCTTTTTTGAAACCTTCTGGGTTGTCGGGCGATGACGCCGAGTGAGGAGAGCAATAGGCGGAGATGATGGTGATCGTTTGATGACCAGTCATTCCTAGCCGACAGGCTGTGTACTCGAGGCACGAAGTGGGGTCGGGTGGGGTAATTTCGCTGCAGTGGAGCTCATTTTTATAGTAAATGAGAGTGCCACCCTTGTGAGCGCGCATCCTGTCATTGCGAACTAAGCGATAGTTGGCAATTTTGGGATTGCGATGGTGGGGTTTTAAATGGGTCTCTTGAATGAGGAAGATAACCAGCTGATGGTCGCGAATGAAAGTGGCGATCTCATCACGCTGGCTTTGAATGCCATCGGCATTGAAAAAACCTAACCTTAGGGAACGTGGTTTGAGGCAATTAGTTTTTAATTGCGAACCCATTCCCCGTTTTTAAAAACTAGCGAGTCTAGTTCCCTCGTTATCGAGGGGTATCTATCAAATATCTGGAGGCAAGATATGGCGTTAAGCGCGTATGCTGAGTTGGTTAATTCAGCGTGGAGGGCTCGGGCTTCTGGAGTCATCCAGATCGCGTATGCGCTGAAGATAGTATTAGCGATACTGCGATACGAAGTCATGGTGGGTTGGGACAAAGGGCGAGAGCGCTCGCCAACGACGGTGGTGGGAGCCACCTTGTTGGCTTGCGCTGGGGCCGCTGTGGCCGGGAGTGGGCTAGACACTGGGATGTTGAGGTCCAACAGTGCAGGTATGGGTGGAGGTTGAGTGGACTGAGAGGCCACCTGGGCCGGGTTGACGGCCCGGTGGTTCAATTTACCCCAAGGTGAAG
This sequence comes from Orthosia incerta, assembly GCA_948252205.1. Classification (NCBI taxonomy): domain Eukaryota; kingdom Metazoa; phylum Arthropoda; class Insecta; order Lepidoptera; family Noctuidae; genus Orthosia; species Orthosia incerta. The sequence continues at coordinate 24,631,956 of OX411756.1, read as the reverse complement.
ATCTTTGTGGGGCGAGTCTTTGGGGGATTTGCGAGGAGGGTAAGCTCTTCGCGGGATTATCGTGCTGCTGACGAGCAGCGAAGTTTTTGGCCGCTCTGGGCGCAAGCTTAGGGGCTTTGGGGCAGCCCCTGTAGTTTGCTGGGTGTCCGACCTGACCACAGAGCACGCAGCTGGGAGGCTCCGTACATTCTGTGCGGTCTTTGGGGTGGGGGCAGTTTTTTGTGCTGTGATCGCCTGTGCACTTTACGCACCTGGGGGTGGCGAAACAATTGGCCTGGGAGTGGCCATACAGTTGGCAGTTATGGCACTGACCAACGAGATGCGGGCGGTAGGGTTTTTCTATGGTAATGCCCGACAGGGAGCACACCGTTTTTACCCTGAATATGGGGTTAAGTCCCTCTGTAGGGGTACAGGCGACCATGACCATGTCGTATTGCTTGCCACCTCTTGCCTTGTGCAATCGGTGGACTTCTATTACCGGGACATTTTGGGCAATTAAGTCTAATCGGACTTCTTCCGTGGGGATCTCCTTTGGGATTCGGCGGATCACCACACGGATTGCACGTTCCTCTGGGAGCGAGTACGTATGGAACGAAATGTTCCTGTCTTTAAGGAGGCGAGTTAGATCGCGGAAATCCCGGGATGTGGGGACTAGGATTTTAATGCCTTGCTGGCAGGCAGTAGCTTTGCTGTAACTGATTCTACGCTCAGTACAAGCGTTGGATACCGTGTTCCATTTCCCTTTGTCTTGAAGGTAAATGGGCGGAGGAGGGGGGAGCTTCCTGGTGGTAGCAGCGGGAGCTGTCACCATCGGGCTCGGCTAGAACGCTGGGAAGCGTTATTGGGGGCGGGTAGGTCGTCCGGAATAGACGGCTCGGGGGAGGGGCAGGGGGAGCCGACGGGTGACGCAAACGGGGTTGCGACTATCACCGTCTTTTTGGCCTTGGGTTTTGAGGCCTGGGCTGGGGCCTTGTTCATCCTCCTCTTACCACCGACGACTTGAAAGTCGTCCTCGTCTGAGGAGGTGGGGGGAGGGGTAGGGTCCCGCTCTTCGTTAGCGGGGATGGGGGAGTCCTCCATGGGGGAGGCAGGGCGTGAGTTAGGGGAGATAGGGCGAGGGAGTGGGGGACCTAGGCTCTTGCCTAGGCTTGGCTCTGGGTGAGGGCGACCTCGGAGTGTCCTGGTCCGGGAAGGGCTTGAAAGCCCTGATGGGTGCCTCTATCTGGGCCGAAGTGGTAGCGTTGGGTTGGGTGGCTGCAGCTTTGAAGGCTGCCCCATACCTTTTTCGGAGTTTGGGTTCAGCAAGGAGTATCTCCTGCAGTAGCTCGACTAATGCCGCGAACGACATTGTCAGGGAGTAAAAAGCCGGTGAAGCCGGGCAAGGGGTAATCTTCCCCGGGTGGATGGGCCCGGGGATGTGTAAAATCCTACCCTCCCAGCCGGGTGAGACTGGGAGGTGAATACCTCGGTGAGCCCTAAGCTAGTCTTCCTGCACCAATCTTATTGGGTGACAGGGGTCCTAAGGTACCGGTAAACCCACCGAAGGTGGGCCACCCACCACTTGTGTACCAAAAGTCTGGCACGTCGGGGTAGAAACACCCGACCGTGCCAGGTGTGAGCTGTGGAACGAAGCAGGGGTTGACTAGGCTATCTACCAAGGCCAACGATCCTGCTCCCGAATCCAATAACTGCCGTGCCCTGAAGGGGCTTAGCGGGTGCTTGGGTCGACACCCCCTTGGGTTAGTTAACACCGTTAGGTATCCGCCAAGGACCACAAGAGGTGGATTTGAAAAAGTGCCGCGGTGCGGGGCGCGCAGCGGGGAGGCGGCGAGCGGGGCGCGCGTCGGCCGCAGTGACGTCACGCAGGAGCGAGACGAGGCGGGGGCCGGGGGCGCTTGAGCGCGCAGCGGTGAGGCGGCGAGCGCGGGGCGCGTCGGCCGCAGTGACGTCACGCAGGAGCGAGACGAGGCGGGGGCCGGGGGCGCTTGAGCGCGCAGCGGTGAGGCGGCGAGCGCGGGGCGCGTCGGCCGCAGTGACGTCACGCAGGAGCGAGACGAGGCGGGGGCCGGGGGCGCTTGAGCGCGCAGCGGTGAGGCGGCGAGCGCGGGGCGCGTCGGCCGCAGTGACGTCACGCAGGAGCGAGACGAGGCGGAGTGGGGGGGCTCGCAGCGGTGGGGCGAGCGGAGCGGCAGCGGGCAGCGAGACGACCGCTCGGGTCGACGGCTGGCGATGAGTGAATAATTTTTAGAGGCACGTCTGTATTTATACTAAAATTTTACCTGCATTTTTTGAGATAGTAGTATAATGTTTTTAGTATTTGTCAGTATGTTATAGGGTTCAATAGTTCACCCTTAATGGAGTAAAAGCATTAGAAAGCATACTGATAAGAGTTATCATAGTGAAAAACGTAAATTCCTGTCGTACGATACGTCATTGCTCGACGACGGATTAGTTCCGAATGAGCCGCGGGGTGGCACCACGCGATGTTTATACTTTTGGAGCTTTGGAAAAAATTATAGAAATTAAAATCATGTTTTGAAGGGCTTATCCTATGTACTAGACATGAAATCGGTACATAATGATGAAACTATGTGAAAACCACATAGTTTCCGCTATATAAATGTGAATATTGACTTGATATCTCAAACACCAAATATATGGTTTTAGGTCATTTTAGGGTATATAGGGGATCTAGACCGAGACGGGAAACCTATATACACCTCATAGTTAGCGTAGTCTTTTATATAAAGCCCATTTACTTGAGATATCAAGTCGGTATATAGTAGGAACATGCTGTTTATCTGGTTTTCGGCAAATGCTTACGGTTTTAGGTGCCCTAAGTACCTAGAAAACATATAGGTGTACTGGTAAAAGTACTACCATTGGAAAGCTTGCCAAAAGGGCTTCCAGGCGTTTTCTAGATGGGAAGAATCGCTTGGATAGTCAGCGAGATGAACAGTCATGAAAAATGTAAACAACGTAAAACGTTGAAATTTGTAGACCCTTCAGGTGGAATAACTCCATGAAGGGAATAGATGTACTTATGGTGTAAGTACTTTCGGATGGCTTGCTGGACTAGCTGCCAAGTCATCACTTTGGAACGAAAATCGCTCAAGTAGTTTAAGTGCATTTCCAGAAAATAGGTTTCTGGAAATGTAATTTTTAGTCCGTTTTTGGCATTCCCCGGGACTATACACCCCTGGGAATTCCGAAAATAAGAAATTTTTGGGGACCTCCCGATGGCCCGATAAACGCGCTATCGTGTCGTCCCAAGTTTATTAGGTTTTTGTAAATAGTTTTCCCGATAGCTGGGCGCAAAGAAAGTGACCAGCTATTGATTTTGCACTTATCGAGGCACCTTATGTGCATATAGCCTGGATAGACTTATATAAACACTAGGAATGTAAAGTGTGGTCTATCGGCTACCAGAATCCCCATAATAGGCGGTGATTGTCTGGTTAGCCTAAGTAGAAAATCATTAAGTCGGTGAAATGACTTAGGATTTTATAGACTCAGTACATAAGGGATGATATCCCATAGAAAAATCCCGAAAATAAGCTTTTTCTAGACGTCAACAGACAGCCTGCTATTGGCACCAGCAGGTCAACCCAACCTATAGATATCCTTAGGCTAGGTTAAAAGCTATTAAGATTTTAACCGGAAAATAAAGGAAATTGTCCCTTTATTGTATAGAAATAGTCTAGGGAAGCTATCAATACCTGGAAATTAGGTATATGGATTAGATACAGAGATAGGGGGCGTTACTGTGTTACAGTACGAAGAAATCCAGCTATTGATAGCGCCGTGGAAGGGGTGCGGTAACCCTATTACCAAATAATGATAAGGGTTTTTTACAATAATAAAAATTATTTTCGGCGAGAATTTGCGGGGCTCTCAATAATGGCACGGTCCGAGGGTATATAGCTACCCCGGTCCCAAATAGAATTTGTAGTCATCCAAAGCTAGTCGCTTGTACTTGTCTTAGTAAATAAGAAGTAATTCTTATATAGAATCGGGTCTCAGTAATTGTTGAGAGCCCTAGAATCGTGCCGTGTACTGAATAACTTAGTGTTTCATTTAATTCGTCGACTTCAACCCCAATGAAGACACCCCTTTTCGATCCTGTCGAGCTGAACCTCGGGACCTGGACACCAGGAGTGCTGATCCAGAAGTAGGGAACCCAGAACCTGGAAGTAACTTGAGTGCAGTCAACTCACTGTTGAATCGTTCGAGTCGATTTGCAGCCTTACGTCGCTGATGCAGCCAGGCATCCAAGAACCTTAATTCGTGTGTGATCGGGGCGTTCAGCGGCAATGGCCAGAAGGTTTACGCACTTCTTTTCTCGGGGCCAGTGATCACGCTACGTCCAGCACACCTACTATAGTACAAGAAAGGAAGGAAGGATTGACAAAATATCCATAATAATTTGATTTACACATTCGCACTGTTTGTTGTTAAGGAGTTGTAAGTTGTATGCTACATATCTTGAAATCTGCTGGATCGATTTTGATGAAACTTGCAGTATTCCCTAATTTGAAAGATACTCAATCCAAAAAAAAATAATGATCACGATCCGATACGTAGTTTCGTACATACGTATCGAATTGATTACTTCCTTTTTTTCTGAAGTCGGTAAAAACCTTATGGAATTGAAATTAAGTTTGTTCAAAATCTTCGTTACTTTTTAATGTATTTTTTTCATTCCAGGCTCCCGACGTCTTTTAGTTAGTCGCACAATGAATTTGCGTCTATCATACGTGTCTACGTATTACACCGAAGTCGACTACTTCTTAATAATGAAGCATTGTTTAAAAAATAAATTATAATTATGACAACCAATTTTGTTTCACTAAAATAAACTGGTGGCGAGATGATTTGGAGCTGCCACCCTGCCATCTTCGTCTTGGTCTGCCACAACTTCGTCTAATGGGTGGTGGGTGTGGCTGGGTGATTGGTAATTGAGTGAAATCGGATATTCAAGAATTAAATTGGTAACAATTATTACCTCTATAACTTAGGGCCAACGTACGTGAAGTACGAAACAATTACTTTGAAAAGAAGTTAAAAAAAAAAACATAAACATAGTTTGGACTTTTTGTTGCTTTATGTCCAAAGTTATGGATATTTTCTTGATAAATTGTCGTTAGAGGAATTTATTATTTCATGAGCTACCAAAAATATCAGTATATTGTCCATAGGGGAGTAGTTTTCTCACAATTAGCAGTTCTTATCGAATAGTTAAAAACTTCGATATTTCGAAAACAACCCAATTCAAAATCGTTGCAAGTTAGACCTAGAACATCATCATCTGCCTAGCCTTTTCCCAACTATATTGGGGTCGGCTTCCAGGCTTACCGGATTCAGCTGAGTACCAGTGTTTCACATGGAGCGACTGCCTATCTGACCTCCACAACCCAGTAACTGGGTAACACGGTACCCCTTGGCAAGACTGGTGTCAGACCAGAGCTTCTGACTACCCGTAACGACTGTCAAAAATCTTTAAATGACAGCCGGGACCAACGGCTTAACGTGCTTTCCGAGGCACGGAGGAAACTCGGTATGTTGAAATGGTCACCCATCCACGGAAAAACCTCGCCAAGCGTTGCTTAACCTTGATGATCGACCCGTGCGGCTGTTACTATTTAGCCACGAGCACCTCTTCACACATTTCACATAAAACGAAATAAACTAAAAATAATGATATCAGCGCCATATAGCGGGCAAAGTGCCGGGAACAGACCGTATCTTTCATCTTAAATTAGACCTTGTACATTTGATTTAAAAAAAACCGGCCAAGTGCGTGTCGGGCCACGCGCACTAATAGGGTTCCTTAGTTGCGTAATAATTCGGACTATGAAGAGGGCTTTTTGTTGTTACATGAACATTAAAACGGTTTCAGCGGCTCACAACGTCTAAGAACGGGCCCACATAGGACGATGGTAACTAAAGAAGGAGTTATAGCCACCTTCACAAGTGAAGTTAAAAAAATATTATCTAATAGAATACCACCGCGGGTAAAGGCAAGCGTTTGTAATAAAGACTTTATACACAGCGTCACTTAATAATTTGAATACTGCAGTATTGCCGTTACAGAGATTGAAAAGAAAACAAATATTTTAGTATGAGCATTTTTAAACAACGTACTCAACCACCAAAAAGTAAAATCAAATTATTTAATTTATTTATTTAACCATTTATGCACACTTACGTAATATACAGACAAGATGAAGAAACAGAAAAATAGGTACAAACAACCAACGTAAATAAGCTGCAATAAATAATCTGTATGAAGGACTACAATTGCGAAAAGAAAGAAAGAAGAAGTATTTATTTGTGACCCGCACAGGAGACACGAGAAATCAGCTTAAAATTAAACAAAATTAAAAATAAAAACCCCGTGCGAGACCAAAAAGGCTCCTATCTCAGCATGTGCAGCGATATCTAAAAAAAAAATGAAATAACGCTGCGCTGATATTCTGATAAGACCAACTGTAAAGGAACAGAAACGAGCGCGCGTTAGAGCTACGGGGAATGGTATGGTTCGTTCCTGGATCCTCGCACGCTCCTTGTTTCTTTCACTTTTGAAATTGAATAAACGACAAACGCAATTAAGTTTATAATCGAGACCACTGAGAATACCGCCTTATATGGTCGGGTAGCGACATTGGCTTGGCAAGCGAATCTAGTTTGACTTTAGATTACAAAACTTCGAAAATACTTCTGCATTAACACAACATAGACAATCCCGCGCGCATGGGCCATACGGACCGGTACTGACAACGACTCCGCCCACTCCAATGCGTTATTTGAGCTTAAACAATTAATAATAACTTAGAAATCATTATTATCAAGCATGTTATGATTTTATTTTTGTTTATTTTTACATGGTTCATAAGCATATATTTCCTGTCTGTTTTACACAACTAACAACGTTATTAAAGTAATTTTTCAATGGCATTTGTACACAATTTTTACTGTTCCAAGTAAATTTTATAAGTTGGTCGACTATTACTCGTAAACTTGTAAATCCTACTTAGCTGTGATAGTTTTCCATTTAATTTCGTTATATTTACTACTGCCGTGATTTTTTTTATGTTTACAAAAGCAACCATTTCTCTGGCAGGGAGGGACACTTGACTCTAACAAAAATATGATTGGCCTATCCAACGATTCTCCACACCATGGGATGGGCGAGGAAAAAAAACATCCCCACTTCACGTCTATAGGAGGCACAAGGAAAAAAAAATGTTACCACTTTGTCGGAATTATTAACATGTATATCCATGCCAAATTATAGCTTTCTAGTACTAAGAGTCTCTGAGGTAAGCTGCGGACGGACAGACGGACATAGCGAAACTATAAGGGTTCCTTGTTGACTTCGGAACCCTATAATCGCACCAAATTGTCAATACCTACGTTATACTCGTATTGAATTATAGTTGAAGCCTTAACATTTGTGTGCTGACCTGCTCACCCTTAAGCGCGGCAAAGGGAGACGACACCCCCGCCAACGGAAAGTGGACAAAGGGACGCGAGACAGTACGTCACGCTCGCAAAACGCTCGTACAATAGTTTTACTTTTTCCTGTTTGTGCGTGTACAATAGTTTTACTTTTTCCAGTGTGTGGTATTTGAATTCTATACCTTTTTACTTTTGGCGTGCGTTAGAACTTTTTTAAAGACCCAACACACCCTGAGAAGGAAAACACTACTACATACTTATTTTAAATTATAGCTTTCGACATTTATAACCGAACCCTTAAATATCAACTAGCTTTTCCCGTGGCTTCAATCCTGTGGCCTATTTCACAGCAACTATGTTTTTTTATCGGGATTAAAAGTCACACGTAGCACTCAGCGATACTGTAGCTATATATGCAGTACTATTAATAACAGGAGTCGCTGTAACCAATGCCCTGAGAAGAACCGAAGACAGAGTGGCCTGAAAGCAGCTCGGCAGGGAATCCGTGACCGCTTTTTAGGATGGGCACGAACTTCAGCAATGAGAAGTACAAATAAACAGATAAATAATGTCTATCTACATAATATTAGTGTAAATTTAATTTTGATAAAAACATCCACTCTCGTATTAAAGGAAAACCGGTCAAGTGCGAGTCGGACTCGCACACGAAGAGTTCCGTATCACTATCGCAAAAAACGGCAAAAAAATCACGTTTGTTGTATGGTAGCCCCACTTAAATATTTATTTTACTATATTTTTAGTATTTGTTGTTTTACCGGCAACAGAAATACACCATCTGTGAAAATTTCAACTGCCTAGCTATCACGGTTCATGAGATACAGCCTGTTGACAGACGGACATACAGACAGACAGACAGACGGACCGCGGAGTCTAAGAAATAGGGTCCCGTTTTTACACTTTGGGTACGGAACCCTAATAAACGATACAAAGCACGTCGCACTTCCTCCTCTAATATAATTACAGCAGATTGCTTACTGCACGTGTATTACCTACATACGTATATATATTTGTGATTAATGAGAGTGTTATAGTTAAACTGTTGATGAATGTACCGGTGTGGAAGGTGGAAGAATATGTTGTGTTTGTTTGTATATGTACAGTCACATCGAAAAGCCGGAAGACAGGCGGTCAGATAGATGCTCCATGTAAAATACTGTTATTCAGCTGTCGGATGGTTAGACTGGTAGCTGATCCCCATGTTACTATTGGGGCTAGGCAGGATGTTAAAAATCCCGGCCAAGTGCGAGTCGGACTCGCGCAAGAAGGGTTCCGTACCAATATCGCAAGAAACGGCAAAAAAATCACGTTTTTTGTATGGGACCCCATTTAAATATTTATTTTATTCTGTTTTTTTGTATTTTTTGTTATAACGGTAACAGAAATACATCATCTGTGAAAATTTCAACTGTCTAGCTATCATGGTTTATGAGATACAGCCTGGTGACAGACGGAATGGTACGGAACCCTTCGTGCGCGAGTCCAACTCGCACTTGGCCGGGATTTTTCATTTAATCTTTCTTTCTTTTTAAAAAACGTTGCCCCACACTAGGAATTTCTCTTGTATCGTGGGTGCGTTTACAAACATATAAACTCACATACACAAACACCCAGAGCCGGAACAACTATTTGTAGATCATACAAATATTTGTTCCGTGCGGGCATCGAACCCGCGACACGCAGCGCAGCAGTCAATCGCTCAACCACTGCGCCAACCTTGCGCAATCTCACATTTCAATGTCTCCTCAAAAATCCTACACCAGACAGGCTATTCAAGTACCATTGGTCACCTATCCACCGACGTTGACAAGCGTTGCTTAAAGATACCCGTGCGGTAGTAATTATTTTAGTCAGAAGCCCTATTCTAGCAAAAAGATTTTTTAACGCACTTGCTTAAACTACATTGAAAGAAAGAAAGTTTTTTTTTTTTACTTGTGGCGGCTTTTACTTAAAAGACTAAAATCTTGTGTGGGTATTTTGGCGGGGATGGCGATGTAAATAAAAATGCTTAGAAAGGGTTTACTCACCCAGTGTATTCTCATATCAAATACACAGTCACACAGAACACAGTTTATGGAAAATAATTTATAGAACATGGTTTATAGAACATAGTTTATAGAACACAGTTTATAGAATACAGTTTATAAAGCACTTACCCTAATACTTATTAATGTAGCCTCGATCAAAAATAGACTGCCTTTGATGGCAAGAGCTACAATATTTATATTCTCGAAATGGGCGGGAAACGAGAAGTGCAAGCTTGTCGTTTACCAACCTGACAAAAAACAGTCCATCTTTGTTGCAAGCATAAAAATATCAAACAAATTATTGCCAACATAGAAAAATCACTTAGTGTGCTCAATTAAATATAAAGACCGCTAACACTTGTAACTTGGAACGATAGAAAAAAGGAACGCCGCGGTGCAAGACCAAAAAGGTATTTAAAAATAATAAATTACTCCTAAAATTTTTATAAAAATACCGTTTTTCGAATCAAACACGTCAATTTCTTCTCGAAAATCCTACACACCAGTCAGGCAGCTATTTAAGTAACGCGTCTTGAATTCCCAATGTAATCACCGCACATTATTCCACTAAGTTCGGATTGCGTTAGACAATTTACTAGAGCCAGACTGTCGTACTCCCGTCTAATCTAGTTTAATTTATTTTTAAATTAATTACTGCGTTACTAAGGTGGGTACTTTGTAAGCCCTTCGTGTGTGTTGTAAGATTTACTGGAAAAGCCACCAGGAGATTTGTTTTCATATAAGAAAAAAACCAAATTCACTCAGACGTTGGTCATTACCAATTTCGTGACTGGTGATATGTCGACAAAATAGTTAAGTTGCGTATGGAAGAAGAAGACATGATAATGAATTTCTACCTTCATTTTGTGTCAGAATACTTTCAAGACGTAATTATTTTAATTCTGTGAAAAATTCTCCCCAGTGAGTTAAAAATTAATGACAAAATTGTGAATTTATATTGAATATCAAAAAGAAATTTGTCGTTGAGACCTAACCTTGTGAGAAAGGTGAACTGTGGTTTTAGACATATCCGATTAAAGCCTCAAGAAGTAGCATTCTAGGCAGAGATAACGATTGACGAAAAGTCACAAACGCATGAGATTAACATATGCTTCCGAAGTGTGACGTGGCCAAACCCAATCATTTTGACATTAAAACAATCACTTTTGCCGATATAATATAAATCCTCGGCCCGTAAGTTAGCAAGAGACGTTAGATGCGCAGCAGTTGTTTTTTAGGTATATTTGGTAGTGAAGCGGGGCGCGGGGAACGTTTAGGACCGTTCCGAGCTCGCGATTGGTTGTTCAGTTGTCACAAGGATCGACTGACCAATCGTGTCGCGTCCACATTCCGTTCACTCTATTTGATGGTTGGTCAGTTCGCGGAATATGCGCTAACTTACCGCCACTACGCCAAAACCTTGCCAACTTACATGCCGTGCACTAATTGTCTAAATATTAAAGCCCAAAGTAATACTGGAAACTTATACCATCATATTCCATCAAAACAATAATTATTTTTTGTCAAACAACTTTCACTAGTTCAAAATAAATAGCTTTATCTGCAGCCATGTCTCTTCCATAACACCTAGAGCTACGTTCTCGTAACAGAGTCAGTGGTAAATTTAATTAATTCCCTTAGCGTAGTGAAGATTGATGATACGGTGAAGAAGGGAAGAGTTTCACGTGCCCGAGATATATTCTATTTTTACCAGTCATCCCAGTGTAGATGAGATATTTTATTGAATTATTGTTGAGTGTAATTAAATTTTTTGTGTTGATTTAGTGTTTAGAGGTATGCAGAACCGGGTGGAGTCCCGCATCCTCCGTTGAAAAGGGAGGACAATCTGACCAGACTGGACGTGTTGTGGTGGGAAAATGCCCGATGATTGTTGTCGGGCTTTCGAATAAGTTCAAATAAAAAAAACGGGCCAAGAGGCTCATTGGCAATGAGGTACTGGTTGAGTCAAAGCTTGTCGGTTTTTATCGGTTGCATTTCGGTGAGTGGGAATTGCATGATCGAATTCCGGCAATCCCATTTCATAATCTGATTACAAGGCGTACGGCGATGCGCCTTTGGTAAAGGGTAGATATCCCACCTATACGTTCTAAAAGTTTTGGAAATACTTTCATTATGCGGACAGCTAAGGAGTGGAATTCCCTGCCGGAGTCTGTGTTTACCGATAGCTACAATCTAGGGGTATTTAAGTCAAGAGTGAATAGGTTACTTCTAGGCAAGCGTGCTACACCTTCGACCACATCATCACTTACCATCAAGTGAGATAGTGGTCAAGAGCAAGCCTTTAAAAAATAATGCAAAATTAAAAAAGAAATTTGATGGCGCGTTGTATGAACTGTGTGACGTCAGGTCTTTTGTAATTCTTATCGATGTCGCTACAAGTAAAAGGAAATGGACATTCACGGTTAGACTAAGCCATCAGCAGCTGAATGAGAGTTGCAGAATCTAGATGAAAAGCGGCCGATTTGAGAGCCCTATGTCTAACAGTAGACTGCTGTAAGCTGATGATATGCCTAATATCTTTGGCGGATATAATGGTGCAAATCACAGTCCCAAGAATCTCAAAATGCATTTATTGATGAAAAAGAATATTACATAGACGATGGTTATTAGGCAAACGAAATATGACAATACACTTTGCTTAAAAAAGAAAAAAAATACGCCTACATGTGTATTAAGAGCTCATCAAAGGACGCATCGTGTGATTGCCATTACTTTTATTGAAGGCGTTAAGGCCTGAACAGGTGATGATGGGTTGATCAACTTCACTTTACTGTTGGTAATAATTTCTTGATTTTCCTGCTCCCCAAAATGATTTCAATATGAGGAGGATTGAACTTGCAGCATTAGACTATAATGTCAGTTCCAACCCTAGTTCTGCAAAGATCCTGCTAACTATGTCTGATTTTATCATTAAACACAGAATAGTGCTACTTGTTCATTCATACCATCTTTGAACCCAAGTCCCCTCAATAAAAGAATATCGCAATTTCTAATGTATCTCATTAAAAATATAAACTCCATTTTATATCTATCAGCCATTCTTGTTAAGTAATCACTATATTGTACAATATTGTTATACTCTACGTTCCTTTGAGAACAAAGAGATGCACTTCTTTGTTGGAATATAAAATAAAAACATTATATAGCTCATTGTCTATTTAATAAGCAGATGCTTCAGTATTCACATTACAATTTGTCGTAAAAGCATTTTTGAAAGCAATTTTTGAAGGACTCGTTAATTTAGAGAAAGTAATATTTGCTTTTGTTGTTTGTATAAAAGTAACATATAATGTTGTTGAGCACACGGTTGGCGCAGTGGTTGAGTGATTGACTGCTGCGCTGCGTGTCGCGGGTTCGATTCCCGCACGGAACAAATATTTGTAAGACCTAGAGACCTGCAGATAGTTGTTCCGGCTCTGGGTGTTGTGTATGTGAGTTTATATGTTTGTAAACGCACCCACGATACAGGAAGAAATTCCAAGTGTGGGGCAACGTTTAAAAAAAAAAACAATATGTCCAAATTAGGACATCGTGTACAGCGCGTCCATTATAACTTGTCCCGTGACGCGATTGGTAGCACTGTTACTATTAATATTAGTAGTTTCAATATTGAAACAAAGGCGTCAAACACACGAACAGCACTTTGCTGTCGACAGAGCGAACTTCAACTGTCGACAGAGGCAATAGCTACTGTCAACAAAAGCACCTGCTGTACTCTGCCTAAACATGGCTAGCCAACATGACCAACATGACGGCAAGGGACAAGTTATAGTGAACGGTCTGTAATGTTGATGTCTGATTATGATTTATCCTGTCAATTCCTTATCCAAACCACAGATAATATAATACTAGCATACAGATGCCTCATCCCATACAAAGAAACCGTGCCGACGTAATTAGCGTTTTTCGTCTGATTAAACCCATTATTTTTTTGCTTAAACAGACTCGGTTGTGGAATGCACTACCTATTGAAATAAGACGTGCTCAAACGCTGCCAACGTTTAAGAAAATGGTGAAGGAGCATTACCTGTCACTATAATTTTTATTCTTCTCCTTTCTCTGTTATATTTTATATGTATTAGTATATTTTTTGTAATATTGTATGTTTGTATTTTATGTTATTAAATCTAAGTAGTATATAATTTATGATAATTTGTACACTGACAGCCCTAAATTCTGTTCCTATCGTTCTGTCCATCCAAAGGTTGTCTGTAAAAGATTGCCTAGTGCGATAAGACCGCCCATTGTACACTTGTTATTGTGAACGTTTGTCCTGTATGTTTTAGCTTTTTTTTTGGTGTACAATAAAGTATATAATAATAATATTTTTTGTCCATCTATCGCGTTCGGTTCCGTTCCACGGCGATAGATAGATGGTGTAAGTAAAAGGGTTTACTCGGTTCGTGAATATTTTTTTATTTAAATACAGTGAAGGTTTGTTTTGAGGTCGGTCCGTGGATGGGTCATCATTCATCAGATATCCTGTTCCATGCCTCAGAAAGCTCGTTCAGCTGTTGGTCCCGGCTGTCATTTAAAGATCTATAGTATCCGTGGAGTTTCGTGCCGGTTCTTCTCTATAGGAAACGACTAACCCGAACCGTGCGCCTTTTGTCGACGTTTTATAAGTGACCATGTAGGCCTATGTGAAATAAAAAATAATAATTTGATTTTGATTTTTTAGATAGGCAGTCACTCAATTTTACTAACTAATATTATAATTGCGAGAGAGTTGGGATGGATGGGTGGATGGATGTTTGTTATTTAATCACGCCAGAACGGCTGCACAGATCTGGATGAAATTTGGCACAAAGATATTTTTTAGATAGATTATACTCTGGAATATTCATAGCCCATATTCACCCGGTATAATGTTCCCTTGGGATAAGAAAACACTGTTCATGCGGGCGAAGCATGAGATACTATAAAATACGGCTAGCCTACTGATGCCGGTTAGATTGGAAGCCGGCTCCAATAAAGTAGGAAAAGAGGCAGATTGTTTGATGATGATGCAAAAATAAAGATGAATATAGCCAGGGTGGCCAAAACAGTTGGGTAGGAAGAAAAAAAATTGAAAAAAAATTTTTTTTTTTTTTTTGTTACTTTATGTCCTACTGAAAATAGTCCCAAATATTGCCCTGTTTCGTTTGATCCACAATTTTTGGGCTATATACATCACTAGCTGTTGCCCGCGGCTTCGCTCTCGTGGAACGACCCACAGAACCCATTTTCGGGATTAAAAAATAGCCTATGTCACTCAGGAATAATGTAGCTTTCTATTGGTGAAAGAATTTTTCAAATCGGTCAAGTAGATTAGGAGCCTATTCGGTACAAACAAACAAAAAAATCTTTCCTCTTTATAATATAAGTATAGATTATTAATAAAAAAAAAAACACATTTATGGGAAAATCCAATAAATGCAGGGCAACCCCCTAAACAAACAAAACTTGAAGATGATAGATAGTGTTGACAGTGCCGCCGAGCCATCGCCGTACTCTATGGAAAACCGAACAAGTATAGATTAAAAACTAAGCTAACATAATATCCCCTAGCAAACCAAGCAAGTAATAAAAAGTTTTAGCAATAAAAGATAAAAAAACTGGCCATTTGCGATCGTATTGATTTGGTCAGCGCTTTGCCTTGCTGTATTTAATTCTGGACGTACTTTAGGGTTCCTTGTCAAATCGTGTTAGAACAAAAACCCTCTCACGATTAACGTGTGTTTTGTTAGCTGCGCAGTAATATTTCAAAGGCGTATAGTTTGACACTAAGGACCTTTCCTGCGATATAGTGTAATCAAGGCGCTTTGTTTCGAAATGGAAGCAAATATTGTCTTTTTTAATTAATAAAAAGAAAGAATGAAATATTTTTTTTTACGACGGTCAACAACCTTTTTCTATGCAGTAGTCAAGCTCAGTGCCATTCAGAGCTTCAAAACGTATTATGTGTCCTGACTTGTCCTTTTGTCAAGTAAGGATTTACAAACTGACGGGGACATAAACGACTCAACTGTGCACTTTATTGTCAATTTGCGGGAAGACGTCCTCGCCTGTATAAGACAAGGAAAAGCCTGTAAACGCTATCATTAAACAGCCTTCGCTTAAATAAATATAGCAATTACCCATTCTTTAATGAAAGCCACGGCCGATAAGGAATATACAGTGCAAAAAAACAAAATGGCCATGGTTCTTAAGACGAACGTTGGCTTTTTAACCGACTTTAAAAAAAAGGAGGATGTTCTCAATTCGTCGGAATCTTTTTTTTTTAATGTATGTTCCCCAATTATTCAAAGACGCCTGGACCCTTTCTAGTTGGTCCCATAGTCATCAGGTCAGGATCCTAGAGAAATCGAGGGAACTCCTCAAATATTATAGGAATACATATAGTGATTTTGGTATTTTCATCACCAATGCAATCATTTGCACTCACTAGATAGCCACTGGAACTCCTATGCTAAGTATGTCACGGGCATTAGATATCTCGTATAGTTAACCGACTATGATGAAGCAAATACTTATAAATAAATAGTACTGATGAAAATGGCACCATTGAACTGATCTGATGATTAAGCCGGAAGGTAGGCACTGGAACTCTGTTATAAAACAATGTATCTTAGTCGTGTTTGGGCTTATTGGAATCGTCATGACATGTTCTTTGGCTATAAATGATTATCATGGTAATTGGAGATACCTACCAAACCTAAAAAGAGAAAAATAAAAATCTTTATAACAAAAAATCAAACCGACTTCCAAAACAAAAAACTACAAAGCAAAAAATAACTTTCTTTTCCGAAGTCGGTGTCGAAAAACGTAAAACAATGGGTAAAAATTATACCGACTTCGGAAAAGAAAGTTATTTTTTGCTTTTTGAAAGAAAGAAAGAAAAGAAAAGAAAGAAAAAATATTATTTTTTTTTTTTTTTTTTTGTTTTTTGTTTTGGAAGTCGGTTTGACTTTTTGTTAAAAAGTTTTTTTTTATGTATACCAATAAAATTATTCATATTTTGACTTCAATCTCTAATCATCAAGCGCTATGCCATCGAGTATCTCTTTTCTTTCTACGCAAACCGAAATTAAACACACTTTAGGTCGTATCACAGCCTTAAGGTTACACTAGTCGAAATATCTTCCATACAAACGTAGTCTAGGGTTTATTCCACTGTTTAACAATGTTCTTTCAAAATAAAAAGTGATATCAATTTGTCTCATCATTATCTAGCCCTGTATGGAAGCAAAAAGTAAAAAAAGAAAATATTTGAAAGTTATGAGCGTCGAAAGTTCCACATTTCGACACTAATTTTAACGCATTTTTGGGCGCAAATAAATACCATAAGAAGATGGAACGGCCTCCATACAGGGATAGATTAGTAGTTCAACAATGCATATAATTTTATTTTGAACAGATAGATTTAGTAGTTTTTTCATGATATCTAGACTGCCAAAGGTCTGTTTATAAAATTTCGCGCGCTTGGTTTCGTCCTAAATCATTATCCATTTTGCTACAAATTTGCAAAAGTGTGTATTCGTAGGCGAACTAGCTTCCTACTGCTCATCACAGCATCTATCTCTTCCGCACGTGTTGTCGGTTGATATAAAATGCATTTTAACCTCGCGCACAAAATAGTTCGTGCCGTCGAATAGTGTACCCTTAAGTCTACAGAACCCAAGTCAATTCCCCACATTTACTTGACCATTTATTTTTCAATGTACTACAATTTGAATCGCGCAAAACAGTTAGAATACAAATAAGCTGAACGAATTGTGTTTGCATACAACGTAGCTGGATCGTGATATACATTGCCTGTTTTATAGCGCATATTCGTTTGATATTGAATGCGATAGTGGCAATGGAAAACGATATTTGTTTTGAGGATTAAGCTGAATTTTAGAAAGGGTAGACACCCGATTTGTTTTATAGATTGGTTAGTGTCGGTGTGCTTGTTTGCTTGAATAAAAATGTTTACAATTATTGGGAGCCGTAATTCAACGTGGTCGCGTATAATGGATCTCATCAGAAGAATTAAAGTCACCCAAAGGAAAGGCTGCACTCGTATTTTATTTCCGTGATGTAATCAGAAATACAAAGATCCACAGAAGTACCGATCAGTCTAAAACATTGCCAATCTTAGGTAGTGTACAAACTTTGTAACTTTAGTTTACATTTTGCATAACCATGCCTATGAAATTCCCTAATTATTAACAGGCAACCATAGACAATTAAATGTAATACTTTATGGACGCTTACAACAGTGACGTAGTTCTTAGTACCGATATGCCGTTGAATTAAAGTTCTCAAACGATTAGAATTATGATAAAGTAAATACAGCAGTGTAAATTAAATATTTTCATTTTATTGCCATAAAACATAAAAAATGTTATTATAAATAAGCCTGCAACTAGATAATAAGACAATGGTGACAACATTTCTGCAGCTGATTGCAGGTATGATTCGTCATTTTGAACTGCGAGCTGCGGCTGGCGAGCGCTACTTATCAAAATAAAACAACATTTGTACGCAAATTTAAAAAAATATTTCTTGTAATCAATGTCAATGGACAATACAAACTATTAAACAAAATAATCCATCTCTTTATTGAATAATCAAAAATATAAGTGAAAAATTAACTATTGAAAATACCAGTACAATACACTCATACCCGATATATCAAAAATTGTTCGATATTCTAACGAGTAGATATTTTAAACGTAAATATAATGTGTTTTAAATGTTGACATTTTGAACATAGGTATAATGACTATCGATATTTTAATCAGTCGTCATTCTAATCTTAGACATTTTACGCTTAGGTATAACAATTTTCGATATTTCGATACAATAGTTATTTTAATTTTCGATGTTTTGTACAGTGGCATTTTACTCGTAACCGTTGGTATTTTAATACTCTATATTCTTATATGTACCTGTTGGAAGGCCTCTCACTAGGTGGATCGATGATCTAAGTGAGACGTTATTATGATTAGGAGTTAAAGGAGTGGCTCCGTTAACTTATTTACATTCACAAGAATCACAGTTAAAGTACCATTAAATGATAAAATGCGCAAACAACACAAGCATTAGCTCTTCAAGAGATCTATGTTTTTGCGTACAATTTTTTTTTATTTTATTTTTTTATTTATTATGGGCTCGCGTTTGACCACTATCTCGCCTGATGTTAAGTGATGATGTGGTCGAAGGTGAAGCACGCTTGCAAAACAAAAAGGTTACACTAAAATATTCAATAAAAGATTGGGTAACCAATACGACAATATTCAAAGGCAAACCCACTATTTTAACTCCAAAACAATATCATTCACTCCTGAATTAAATAACTACACTCCGAAAGCTACTAAATCAATTCGACATTTCACCTTTTACAAAACATTGAAACTTTGTAGTATCGGACTCAGCGGATAAAACAAATAAGGTCCAGGGGTCTGAGGTCCGTTCCAAAGGGTTGGGCAGTTATAAGCCCACTAGTTGTAATTAATTTCTAGTTTCAATTGTTAATTTGCTCCATGGGGATACACGGAGCAAATATCGTAGGAGTGAGCACGGAAACACGGTTTGAAAGGATGGCGAAACAATGAATCTGCCAGCTTGTTGGGATCAGTTTCCAGTCTAGCTAAATACAGCTGAATACAATACCAGTCGGTATTTTGCATACGAGCTACTATCTGTCTGACTTACACAACCCAGTAACTGGGTAACACCCTCAGATCATAGAAACAACAGGTAACACCCCTGGTCAGATTTCCTGGCTTAAAATTCAAAGATATTTTTTTTTAAATAAAATAAATGCATATTATGTTGGGAAGAAACCATTTGATTGTTGAACTCTTCCGCCATGCCTTCAAACCAGCCCTTGAGGCATCTAGGTCGCCTCACCACCTCTTTTTTATAATCTATAGGCTTGCGCTTGATCACTAACTCACCTGATGGTAAGCGATGATGGGGTCGACGGTGAAGCACGCTTGCCTAGAAAAAACCCATTCCTTCTTGACTTAAAGACTCTTCTCCTTTCTGGGTTGGCCGTGGTGGCACCGTCCGTCTTCAAGGACCCATTGTGTGGAGACTTTACCCAGTGGCGCATGCGGATGACGTGACCTACGCAACCATATATTAGTGCTTTTTTTTTTAATATGCAGAAAACAAAAAAAACCTGTCAGAAAAAAGTCAGCCACATTAGCCATCAGTGTGTCCCTGTGTAAATGAGGGTACAGCTATTTGAGTTTCATTTTCTAAGTGTCGTGTTTGTAGACCGTGTTTGCGTTGAAGGGCCAATGGTCACAACTTTGTTTCCGTCACTTATCATACTATATACTTTTGTTTTGCGAATTAACAGGGTTTCAATGGGACTTTTATTTGTATTATTCGAAACGGTTACTTTTGTTATCCAGAAGTGAGCAGCGTCCTATGGGTGGGGGCTAATCCAAGTCATGCTTTCTAAGCAACTTTCCTGATGGCTCGATACGATTCGTTTTATATATCTATATATACTAATATAATAGGCGATAAAAATTATAAGTACGTTCACATGGACACAATACTATGCAATTCTACCGGCTTACACAATACGTGTACGCTACATCCGACCGATGTCGACGCAATTGCCGCGCCACGCCTACAGTAAGGTTCTTAAGGCGATATATACGCCCCAATGTTAAAGCAGTACTGGCCGTGCGCCCGCTCGATGCCAAAACATCAACATTGAACCTCCTTTACAACAGTTTTGTTTGTAAAATATTATTAGATTTACATATGCTATGTAAATACTCTGATAATAATACTAATACTCTATAATACTCTCTCTCTCCGCAAAATTTCAAGTATAAGTTTACCAGCCTTCCTCTCCTCGGTATACGGTACTGATGAAGTAACCAGGAACATCTTATCTTTCTCACTGGTTGATTTTGAGGTACCTTTTTTGACCGATGCGTTGAACGCTTGGAAAATGGCTTGTCCCAATACGGATCTGCCCGACAACCTTTCCTCCCAGAGACGATGGGATATGCCACTCTGCAGTATTATACAGAATAATCTTATAAATACATCGTCTAGTACTGCTGAGCGTGCGCGTGTGCTGGCTGTGGGGGAATGGGAGTCGGGTTTGTGGCTTCAAGCACTCCCGTCATCCACCATAGGCACTATGATGGATGACTCTTCGTTTCGGCTCGCAACCTGTCTACGCTTAGGTGCACCTTGCGTTGCTCCACGTCGGTGCTAATGTGGTGAAGCTGTCGGCAGCCTTGGGCACCATGACCTGTCTTGTTGCAAGAGCGCAGGAAGCATAGCACGACACGCCAGCATTAATGACATTATTCGTCGAGCCCTTGTCACCGCCAGCGTACCAGCTGTATTAGAACCTAACGGCTTGGTACGTGACGATGGGAAGAGACCCGATGGCATGACATTGGTGCCGTGGAAGGTGGGTAGGCCTCTGGTGTGAGACGCAACCTGTGTTGACACCCTTGCGCCATCTCATGTTCCTAGTTCGGCGGGCTGTTCTGGCGCTGCTGCTGCGGCTGCTGAGGCCCTCAAGCGGCGCAAATACTGTAACCTAATATAATTACAGTTTTGAGCCGTTTGGGGTCGAAACCCTTGGGTCATGGGGCCCAAGTGCACGTCTCCTTTTTAAGGAAATCTCTCGCCGACTGATCGACACTGTGCGTGACCAGAGGGCTGTGAGTGGCAATGCTGCCAGTCTTCTGGGCACGTTCCCGGATGACAGCGATGTGGATGAGTACTTCGACGCCTAAGTGTACTTTTCTTTTGTAAATAGTTTAAGTAGTTAGTTTAAGTATAATTTTATAAAGTTTTCTTTTGTTTAGTGTTTAAGTATGTACATATTTAAACCTTTGTTTTACAAATAAAATGTTTGAAAAACCAAAAAAAAAATGGAGTTATGAATGTAAATGTGTGCGTGTAGCCCAAAGAAAACGTAATGGACTTGTGAGGAGTGACATGAAAGAAAAGGGAGTCGGTGATAACGTGACGGGGGACAGGACGGTATGGAAGAAGAAAACCGTGTTGCTCCGACATAGGTGATTTAAAAGAATACACAAAACAAAGTGCCTGCCTGATTTTGAACCAACAACATGCAACTCGTAAGTCGAGAACTTACCCATTGAGATACCACTGCTCCGAGCACTTGAGCTTATCCTTAAAAACCAACATGGCAAAATAGTATGCCAAAGCATACCTACTTATCATGAAATTTAACCTGCAATTTTTCAACATAACAATTGCACTAGAAAATAATCGTAGAAAGATCTGATTTCTACTATCCTATCTGACACGTATCCTAACTAAATATTAGATAGACATTATTGCAGTATCTTATGCAATAAAAATCACAGTAAAACCTGCAGCTTGCTTGCAATGCTAACGTGGGTTATAGACTGAATAAAATATCGAAGCAATAGGGGTGGATAACTGTTATTTTCTGAAAAAATACTTACTGCAAAGAGTAGAATAACAGTTCAACGAGTGAATTATTAGTGATAGTTTTTCAGCAACAGTCGCTTACCTATCTATGACTTATTTGATCCTTTGCTACAATACCACACGATTTTACAGTACTGTGTCTCTACTTCTAGTCAAAAATGTATGGGATTGACATGCGCTACTCAAATGTCAAAAATCTGTGAATTGTACAACACTACAGCAAAGATTATACACTGAACTTCAACGTTTGCATTCTTTTCTGTGAGCGGTCAGTCAAGCGGTTTATCACTTGAATGATACCAAGCGCTTTAAGATAATTCTATGATTTCTTCCTCCCCACGAACCAGGACACATCAATATTAACCACATATGGCGGTAACAGGCTGGAGGTACCTTCCTCAACCAAACTCCTTCAGTAATTTACTACCTGCTGCAAAAAGATGGTCAAGTTTTTCAGAAAACCTACTTTAAATACTCGAAGAACTGTTTCGAAAATAACAGTGTGCAGTTCCAAAGTAACAGTGAATATTTTCATCGTGCCTTATAAAATTTTCAGTGCAAACAATCTGAAAGAGTGGATTCCTCCGGTAAGTTTCAGGAAACATTTGTGTCAGTACGGTGTTGGATATTGTCATGTTTATTTTAGAAGTTTTATTTTTCATTTTAGTATTGATATTGACAGAAAATGTTAAAGAAAATTTAAAACTTTTGTTAAAAGCACATTGTGTAAACAAGCATATTACAAATTAGATGATTATATTCAAGATAAGAATGCTTGGAAATATACAGGTCCTGCTCCAAAGGGCAATCTTTAGTTTAGACAAAATAATCTATATATTCATAATTATAGTGTTGTTTTACTTTTTTTTTCTTCTCTTTTTGTTAAAGAAATTGGCTCGCACACTGTTTGATTGTTGTTGAATTAGGTAATTTACCTATGTTTGCAATATTTGTAAGTATGTGAGAACCATGTTCCTATTTGTCAAATTAATGAATTTACCTGTTCGTGTTTGTAATACTTTATAACTATACGTAGTATAGTCGGTTGACGGTTCCTTGTCAATATATTTATGAAAACATCATGTACGTGAGAAAGAATTTACATCTTTTTAGTAAAAACGGCGACAAACATAATTATGTTATTAGAAATAGGGACCAATTAGTTCAACCAGGTTTCAGACTGGCTAAAGTAGCCTCATCTTTCATGGGGTACTGTACAAAATGTTACAATAAAATTCCTCCCCACATTCTTGAACCGAATGAGACGAAATTTAAAACTTGTATAAAACGCACACTATGCAGGCTGGCATATTATAAGTTGGGGGATTACATCAATGATAAAAATGCTTGGCTAAATGCTAGTCCTGCTCCACAGCCACTAGGGCGCAAAAACAAGTGATATACAGAACATTATTGTTTTGAATTATTGTTGGAACTGAAGACTGTATAAATATATTTGTATTGTATAAACTCAATTTCATTCATCAAGGTATGTACTTATGTACCTAAATGTTGTAAAAAGTTTTTTTTTTTTTTAAAAAGAGTAAGTATGGAGTTTCTTGTGCATTCTTCTCCATTACAAGCTACTTTCCGAATGCACGGTAGAATCAACTATTATTATTTGTAAAATGTAACGTTCAAAAGTGCTGCTTGGTGGCCTACTTGAAATAAAATATCTTTGTCTTTGTCTTTGTAGTAGTGTTAATCTGTGTGCGGCGTCCTCACGTATATGAATTAATGTATGTAAATATTGTAAAACACGTTTTTTTTTGAAGAAAGTGTAAGAGTCTTTTTTGAATGGACGGTAGAATCAATTATTATTACATATAAATTAAAAATTGTGACGTACAATATTGCCGCTTAATGGCCTAATTGAATAATTTGACTTTGACGTAACTGCGTATAATAATATACCATGATTAATGGCTATAAATTTCCGATTTCTCAGTTTTCTGAAAGCCCAATCAAAAATAAAACTTCGCTCACGTATAGTCGACTTGCCGCGTGCGGATTGCATATGAGGTTTAATAACGATCTTTAAGATTTATAAACGACTTTAAAAAGGCCTCCTTGTTTTTAAAGTATGTTAAAAATTCTATTCGACTGTCATCATCTGCCTAGCCTTTTCCCAACCATATTGGGGACGGCTTCCAGTCTTACCGGATTCAGCTAAGTTCCAGTGTTTTACATGGAGCGACTGCCTATCTGACCTCCCAACCCAGTAACTGGGTAACACGGTACCTCTTGGCAGGACTGGTGTCAGATCTCAAGCATCTGACTGTCCGTAACGACTGCCAAAGATCTTTAAATGACAGCCGGGACCAACGGCTTAACGTGCTTTCCGAGGCACGGAGGAAACTCGGTATGTTGAAATGGTCACCCATCCACGGACCGACCTCGTCAAGTGTTGCTTAACCTTGATGATCGACCCGTGCGGCTGTTATTATTTAGCCATGAGCTCCTCGTATATTTTATTAATGTTTTTTTTTAACACAACACTTAACTAGGTAAACCGATTTTGATGATTCTTTTTTTATTTGAAAGCTGGTGCTCCTGTGTCCCCTGAGTTCCCATTTCAATTTTATCAAGATTTGATGAAGAATTTCGGAGATAAACAACAGAACTCTTCAGTAAACTACGGCAAATATCTCGGGATTGTTGCAATCGCATAACTGTTTATTATTTACGCCATTTGATAACATAACATCGTTCTTAAGGGGTACGCACTACGCAGATATTATGTACAGTTCACCCTGGTACCCTCTCTTTTCACCGATTATGTTCAAGTTATGTGTTATTCGGGTAATCAATTCATGCATAACTTTGTGCATTATAGGTACCTTACAACTTGCTCAATAAGTATCACAACAAAAAAGTGAAAAATAAAAACAAAAAAAAAATGTGGTGGTGTTCCTGTTTTTGTTTCTTTGTTTTTCGAAACCGACTTCCGATGTTGAAGTTATTTTTCACTTTGTAGTATTTTTATTTGGAAGTCAGTTGTATTTTTCTGTACAAAAGTTTTTATTATTATTATAATTGTCATAACACCATTTTCCATCATCTCGATTTATTTGGGTTTGGCGCAGTTTGTTTTTATCTCTACATCTCGATTTAATAAGCGGTAATTTCAATATTGTAGCCTAATCTAGCTAAATAATTTTTCATAGAAATTCAAACCGTTTAAAGCTGGAAAATTGTAGGTTGATTTACGCTACCGAAGTGTAAGGTCTACTGTTGCCAATATAATGTCACTTTGCCTTGAGCCAAAGAACTTTCAATTACATAAAATTATAAGTATGTATCCCCTACAAAAACACAGTACATTGCATTTGCATCACAAACCATTTTTACAACGCAACATGGCGCGCAATTATGAAAATGTCTCATAACAAAAGCTGGTATTACCATTCTACTGTAATACTTTAATACCTGAATCTTAATAACTGCACACTATTATCATAACAACAGAAACTTAATTAATACTACAGTCATAACTTGTTCTGTAGCCATTGTGTGTAGTCCAGAATACGAGATAAAGCGTGGTAAATGACAAAGTATTATCTTTGTATTTTTAGCCGACTTCAAAAAGGAGGAGGTTCTCAATTTGACTCTATTTTTATGTGTGTTACCTCAGAACTTTTTAATAGGTGTACCGATTTATTTTTCTATTTGAAAGCTGTTGCTTCTCATGTAGTACAATTTGATCAAGATCTGATGCAGAACTTCGGAGATATACAACAAACTTCTTCAATAAATAAGCAAATCTCTCTGGATTGCTGTAATTGCATGTCTGTTTATTGCTTACGCCATTTTATAACATAACATCACGACGGTACGCTCTAAAGGGGTACGCAGACGTGTATAGTTCACCGTGGTACACTCTAATTTCACCGGGTGTGTGTAAGTTTTATGTTATTTGGGTAATCTATTCTGGCATAACTTAGGACATTATAGATGAATACCACAACTAAAAAGTGAAAAATAAAAACCAAAATACAACCGACTTCTAAATAAAAATACTACAAAGTGAAAAATAAATACAGTTTCGGAAGTCGGTGTCAAAAAACAAAGAAACAAAAACAAGTACACTGATTTTAATAATCGAAGTTATTTTTTACGTTGTAGTGTTTTTTATAGCTTTTATTCAATTTGGGTACTGACAATATTGTCAATATTTTTGGTTTCGGGTTGGAAATCGCATTAAACGAGTTATGAGTAGGTATCCTTTTTATAAGGGAAATTATTAACCGAGGGAAAAATATATTGAATGGGCGACTATTATACTAAGTAAGTAACTATTTATCCGGTTTGAGTAATACCTTTTAGGAGATTTTTGTGAGCTGCGGTAGTAATATTGTTACGTACTTTAATTGTATTTGGGGTTCTATTTTTTCTATTTTAGCATATTATTCTTTTGAAAATAGCTGAACAACTATCGAGGAGGTTTCCTCTATCACTGTGCAGTGCGGGAGTTCGGGTTTATTCGTGTCCAAGAGCGAGCGAAGCGAGCTCGGGAACTTAGCGCACCCCGACACGGATAGGTTAGGTTCGAAGGGGATGACGAGAGCTGAAGTGAGCGAGCAAAGCGAGCGAACTTAGCTCCCGTCATCTCCTTCATGTTAGGTTACTTTAGACCCTGCAGAGAGAAAAAGGAGCCCTGTCGACAAACTTATATTTTCAAGTCGCTGTTTTAAACATTTGTATTCGCCCACTGTTTGTCGCCCACTTAGTATTTCAGTAAGCCATATTCAGTATTTTTTACACCTTTAATTTGATTTTTTTTTCGCTCGTTTAAATACTTGCCTTTTTATAATCGTGTGCGTATTCAAAATATGTACAGGGGGGTGACCATTAGCTCTTAGAGCGGTATCAATTTGAGATCGAATAAGGGACAGATGTATCTGATGTGTATACATCTGTCACTTACTCGATCTCAAATTGATACCGCTCTAAGAGCTTATGGTCACCCCCCAGAGCCTCGGTGTAGAACAAAGTAAAGGTATCCATACCATAGGACATCCACATTTTCTAAGTTAAGTTTAAAGTTCTATGTAATAAGGCGCATATTACCACCGACGAGCCACAAAGCCGAATTCCGGATTCTTACTGAAAAAATCCAGATGGAAAAACCCAACAATTATAAGTACCTGACTCCTTTATGGAACCCAGGACTTCAACCTCAGTAGAACGCTGTGGTTGCGAATACAACATCAACAAGGGATGTCCAAATTTTTTTTTTTTTTCTTATATTTATTAAGTGTCTACAGGTTAAAAACAGTTTTATTTGGTTTTGGTTTCTGAAACTGAAAGAAAGAAAGAAAGAAAAGAAAAATTGTTTATTCTGCACAAACTAAACGCACAATACAAAATAAAGGGTGGCATTCACTATAGGTACAAATTAGCCAAAAGCCTCGTATTTAAAACGAAAATTTTTTTTTTGTCTCTTGCTTGATGAGAGCAATACACCGTTATATCTGTGGGTGAGAGGCCAAAGACAATTTACTTGCGTAATATGTTTCGACATTACCAAATAAAAACAAACAAAACATTAAACAAAATGCCGATTACTGAGTGGAAAACAACAAAAACAAATAGGCTGTGCGTCGCATCTGTGCAAGAATAGGTCATTGCTCAGCTTAATGCCGTGACTTCAGACGAACCTATCGTCAACAGCGCTGATTTTCAGCAAAAACCTCGCGAATGACGTAATGACGTCCCCACATGTGAAAATACTATAACTTGTTAGCAAAATTTCGTACGAAAATGAGTGTGACTGAACCGACTGAACATGTTGAAAGTAAGTACAAGAAACTGGAAGTGCTTCAGCGAGGTTTAGCGAGGTTTTGTGAATGTTTGAACATTCTAGGCCTTCTATATGCTTGTTAACATTTGGTAACTTTAATCTCGTTTATATAATCTTTTTTTAGTTTCTTACGACTTATTGTCGGGCCTACGTTGTCGCCCAATAACTAAGCACTAATGCTGTAACATGGAAATATTGTAAAACCAAACCATTTTTTTTTAATATGAACCGTGGAGTTTCTTGCCGGTTCTTCTCCATAGGAAACGACCAACCCGAACCGTGCACATTTTGTCGACGTTTTATAAGTGCCCATTTAGGCCTATCATCATCATCATCAATATCAATATCATCATCATCAATCAATACATATAATAAATCTGTAGGAAAGTAATTTTTGTACATCGAAAATATTTACAAAAAAAATAGCCAGGGTGTTAAAGGATAACCAACAGAACTTATTTCCGGCATTTTTTGTCTGTTTATCTATTTGTCTGTATATTTGTGCACGCATCACGTGAAATGTACGAAACCAATGTAAATAACTTTTATTCATAAAAATTGTGCGTAACTTGAAGAATTATTTAGTTTTTGTTTCATCGCAATCGGTTCACTCTATCGAAAGTTAGATGAATTTAAAGTGTTGTAGAAGTAAAATTATCACAACACACGCAATTCAGATACTCGGACAGTTGAACTCGATTTTCGATAGATGGCGTTGTGCATTTGAAGTCATTTTCTGAATGGTGGTGTTAAGATTCTCCGCGAATGAATGATGACTATAGAAACATAAATGGTAGGTAGGTAAGTAGGGTAGGCAGGAAGGTAAGTAGGGTTGGGTTTGCAGACAGATGACGGGAGCGAAGCCGTGGGCACAGCTAGTATGAAATAAAAATAATAATTGATTTGATTATTTGAGGTATTCGTGTTTTAGTCTACAAGAGCATTTGAAGACTCAAGATTCAAAAAACCAAATACTTTCCAATACATTTTCAAAGCGATTACCATTAAACTCCTTCCTCACAAGACCACCAGTACTAAAAGCTCTTGCAGCAGGATATCCCTCGCCAGTCGACCGTGCATCTTAGGAACTGATCTACCGACGTATAATCCACGTATATAGATACATTGATGCATTGCTTCTCGTCAAGGTCCATTGCTGGTTCGTAAGACAAATGGTTTGAACACACGCGTGGTTTAACTGGCTTGGTATACCTATGTATATAGTGATCGTAGTTCTAAGACAGAGGGTATGTTTTTAACAACATATTTAGCAGTATAAAATTAAAAAACAGTAAGTATTTTATTAAATGACTTTCCAAAAAGGAGGCGTATTCTATGTTCGACTTAATGTTTGTTTTTATTTTTTTGTGTATGTACACCGATATCTCCGTCAATTGTGGACCGATTTTGAAAATTCTTTTTATGTTTGTTAGAATACGTTTCGAAATTGGTCCCATTATAATTTGGTGTAGATCTGATGAATAACTTCGGAGATATACAACAGAACTCTTCAATAAATAACGGCAAATCTCTCGGGATTGCTGCATTCACATGCCTGTTTATTGTTTACTCCATTTCATAACATAACATCACGCCAGTACGTTTTAAAGGGGTTATGTTCAAGTTTCATGGTATTCGGGTAATCTATTCTAGCATTATAAGTACCTTACTTAAGACTTGCCTATTAGGTACAACTAAAACGTGAAAACGAAAGTTATTTTTCACTTTGTAGTGTTTTTAGTTGGATGTCGGTAGTATTTTTTCTACATACAATACCTCCTGCTTATATCTATACAGAAAGCTACCTTTCCAGACCAAATTAGACATCAGACCCAAAAAAAAAACAAACATTGTTTGTTGTAGATATTTTATTATTCAGGATTGTGTTTGTTCATGTTCTGTTACAGTTGACAATCAATGTTTTCTTTATTTCTTTCTTTCAATAGTTACACAGATAATACAAAGCTTTGTAGCGGCACCGACGCTGCCATTTACAAACGGGTAGTATTTAAACGCAAATCAAAAAATATCCTTTTTCTATGCAATAAAATTCCGAATTCTCATCAAAATTACTGATTGCGCAGCAAAATATTCAACGCAAAATATCACTTAACACACTACAATTTATTTTCGCAGCGTACAGCGATTTTTCCTAAAGCAAAAGCTTTTTTATTAATGCACAGCTAATAATCTTAATGCACATCATACATGTTAACTCTTTTTCTTTTAAATCCATGGTTAAAGTTTTTACAATTACTATTTAACGACAATGTCGACGGAGCCCCGCTGCGCGGGGCTCCTATTTCTGTCTAAAGGGTCTAAAGTAACCTAACACGAAGAAGATGACGGGAGCTGAGTTCGCTCGCTTTGCTCGCTCACTTCAGCTGCCGTCATCTTTTCGAACCTAACCTGTCCGTGTCGGGGTGCCCTAAGTTCCCGAGCTCGCTTCGCTCGCTCTTGGACTAATGACTTCTTGAAAATTAGGACAAATGTGATGAACAGGTTTTGTTGTACTTACTGGTTAATATGCGACTGAGATAGTTAATTTGCTACGAAATATGGAAAATTTGCTGTGCAGTTAGTATTTCTGCTATGTATGTAGTATTTTTGTACAAAAATAAATTTAACTGTATTGCATTATGAGGAAAAAAGTAATGTCATATTGATGTATAATTTCAAATTATCTGCAGTTTGAGTTTTGCTAAACATTTAGTAAGTTATTTGATGTAAAAAAGAATATAAATGATGAGTATGTATTGATAGACGATTATTTTATTTGATATGCAATTTATAATATCCCTTTACAAACTAATGACATGACGTCACACAAATCCTGCATCGCGCAAGCAAAGTTTCGCCGCGATTTGAACACAATACAACAGTCCGACAATAATCGTCGGACACAGCACCCGTCTGGTCGGAGGATCCTCCCTTGTCTATGGAGGTTTATTGGAATTTACAGCTTGTTCCACATACCCCCAAAGCTTCAAGGAAAATAATAACCTATTTCTTGAAAATCGACAATCTTGTCCATCTCCATTTTCTTCACAAATTGTTCTACAAGTTACCATAGGTGATAAACAGCTCACTTGAGATTAGAAGTCATAAAAAGGTTTCTAATGTCGACATTTCCAATTTTCGTCGACGCAATGATTTTAGTTATTTTCCAACCTAAAAGTCCAATACTGAACAAATGAGTCCAATAAGTTATTTCCACTTGAGATCGAACAAAATCGTTATAACAGTAATATTACACTTATTACAATCGCACAGAAAAGCTTTATATGACACACATATTATATATTGATAAATGGAATGGCTGATCAAAATGAAAATAGTACGCGTGGCTCGAAATTTTGCTTATACATGTTCCAACAGAACAGAGGATGGTATAGAGTTGAATAAGCATATATTAAAAAAAAACATAAACATGTTTGACTTGCTTTATGCTCTTTTAATCTTTTTTGGCTCCCCATATCCATTTTTTTTGGGTTCGAAATTATCCAATGATTTTTCCCGCTGGGTGAAGCGGGATTGTCAGACTTCAACTGACTAAAACCCGCCCGTGTTCCTTCAGTTGCTTGTGTCAGGGCTGCGGTAACTATCTTTCAATTTTATCCGCGACCCAGACAGGCATCGGCCCTAGCGGACCCCGTCAGTTTCTGCTGACGTCTCTTTGAGGCGCGCGTGGAACACTACGCGCCGTTGACTCGGGTCTGGTCCTTATCGGACGACGAGCTACCCATTACTCGTCGTCCGCAAGCCCGCGCCTACGGTGACCGGTGGCTTCGGGCGTAAGGACGTCTCCGTTGAATCTCCCTCACGCGTTCCGAGCATTACTACTTCACAGAAGGAGGTGACAGCATCCCATTCCCACTCGCCCCTTAACCTGAACCAGGTCCGGACGCGACAGGTCGCCACCGCCGGGCTCCCAATACCCTGCCATGTTGTCTCTTCACCACCCTTGGTTGACTAGTATAGACTGTCTGTACACTCAAGACACCCTTAAGAAGCCACTGGATTATTGACTGTAAGTTTATATTCAGATAGATAAGCCAGAGGCATAGTTCATGACACGATGGTAGTGGTGATGGAGACTGGTGCATTTGGTAGAAATAAAGCTCTCGTCCTGTGCGAGATAACTTCTAATGTATCTGTTTGGTAATGTATGGATATGATTATACCCAGGACCCTTATGCCTGCTCCTAAATGCAAAGGCTTTCTTAAATTGTTGTCAGAAAATATGTCGTGATAAGTGCATAATACAATAAATTACGAAACTAAAAAAAAACCTGGACGCATTATTTAGAAGAAGTTAACGTAGCAATTAAATTTCAATATGAATTACTTAAAAGGCTAAATTGTAATTAAAATAACCTACGTTACGGCACCAAATAGAAAAAAAAATTGTCATATCAAGGTATACTCTACAGCTTTCCAGATCACATCAGCACAATATGCGTCGGACCTCCCGAATGTGCGGTCATTAGTCAAAGTCGATGGAACTAACTTATTTCTTTTTCATATTATAGCAGATATTCGCAGTTTCGGACTGATGCAGTAATGGCAACTATAAATTGAGTTATTGAAGCTTTTTCGGTAACAAAAGTGGTGTTTGGTTTGAGTGTGTAATAAAGTTTGAAGATTTATTGAGCTGAAATTCATGTCTAAAATCAGGGTGGGCCAATAATTTTTGCACTTTTAAAACATGAATAGAAATAAAACTACAACTGTTATTTTGTTGATTATATTTTTAACGTTTTGAAAATTTAATGAAATTTATTTTTTAAAAATGACATCGTCGAGATGTGCACCGTCTCGTCGTTGGCACTCTAGCAATCGACTACGCAAACTTTGGAAAACTCGCTGACACATGCTGCGGGGGATCGCGGCTATCTCGTCGTGGATGTTTCGTTTTAATTGGGATATATTCGTCGGTTTATTAAGGTAGACTCGACTTTTCAGGTATCCCCATAAGAAAAAATCGCATGGTGTAAGATCCGGGCTTCTCGGAGGCCATGGAATATCACCTCTGCGAGAAATCAATTTATTCGGAAACATTTCTTTGACTACCGGTAAAGTCACATTTGACGTGTGGCATGTTGCTCCATCTTGTTGCATCCAGGTCCTGCTGTTGTATCCTTGAAATTCATGCAACTGCGGCGTCAAAAACTCTCGCAACATCTTGACGTATTCCGCTGAATTCACAGTTACATTATTTCCTTGATTATTTTCAAAGAAACCAACCAACCAATTATGCCCTTTGCTGATATGGCAGCCCATACTGTCGTTTTAGGTGAATGAAGTGGCTTTTGGTGTTTAAGGCGAGGGTTTTCCCTGCTCCAATATCGACAATTGTGCTTATTCACGTGCCCGTTGATGTGAAAGTGGGCCTCGTCCGTAAACAATACATTCTCCAGGCTAGAGAATTGCTCCAGCATTGTGTCAGCCAATAACTTACGTTGAATGTAATCATTTGGTTTCATCTCCTGCACAATTTGAAGCTTATACGGGTGCAGTTTGAGGTCTAGATGCAAAATCCGCCGTAGACTGGTTCTCGGTAATGCCAGAACCGCCGAACGCTTACGCGTAGATAATTCTGGATCGTTCCGAACGGAAATTTCAACCTCTCGAATGTTCTCATCGCTTCTTCTTGAACGTGGCCGGCCTGTTTGTTTAATATTCGTTGTCGATCCCGTTTGCTCGAACTTCACGACCCAAGCTTTGATTAAATTCACACTTGGACACTCGCTTACACGGCGTAATCCATATTCAATTCGAAACAGGCGTCGTACAGTAACGTAGGAATCGTTGTTTTTGTAAAATTGTTTAACACAAAAAGCACGCTGTTGTCCCGTGAAGCGCTCCATCGTGACTAAAATTGCATGTAGCGACGCATAGTTTCCCGCCACCCGCGCACCCCTCCCTCCAACGGTATTCGAGAAATTTAGTGTTGCAATTTGCAAAAATTATTGGCCCACCCTTTATATTTTTGGGTTAAGATATGATATTTTTTTCTTAATCCTCTGCTGTTCTTTTCTGTTTAGGTTGGTTGCGGGATCTATGACAGTTAAATAATTTCTCCGGTACTCGCTTCATTGACTGTCGCTTACCTTGCGACCGCCATTTAAATATATTAGGAATTGCACGCACTAGACCGGTCGAAGTGATGTCGCTTTGGTCAGGTCTGAGTAATTCTACCGAGTGATAAAAAATCAAATACTTTTTTAATTTCACAAAATCTGCTTTTTATTATGTTGTGTTTAAGTCTTATTATGTAATTATAGAGCAGTGGTGGCCCAGTGGTATCGGCCGCGACTTACAAGTTGTAGGTCGTGGGTTCGAGCCCAGGCCAGGCGCTTTACTTTGTGTTAATTATTTCATCACCACTGCTCTCAAAACGGTGAAGGAAAACAT
Source organism: Orthosia incerta (assembly GCA_948252205.1). Taxonomy (NCBI): domain Eukaryota; kingdom Metazoa; phylum Arthropoda; class Insecta; order Lepidoptera; family Noctuidae; genus Orthosia; species Orthosia incerta. The sequence continues at coordinate 24,597,768 of OX411756.1, read as the reverse complement.
CGTGAGGAAACCGGCATGTCCTAGAACCAAAAAATTGAAGACATGTGACATCCACCAACCCGCACTGGGCCCGCGTGGTGGATTACGGCCCATTCCCACTCACAGAAAGGAGGCCTGTGTCCCAGCAGTGGGAACATAAATAGGCTGATGATGTGATGTGATGTGATGTGATGTAATTATCTTTTAAAATAAATCAGAGATTAACATTATGAGAAATAATTCAAAATTCTATAGAAAAACATCACTTCTTAAGAAAATTATATTGACAGAAGTGAGTTGTACAGTGGTGATTTTTATCATACCTGTACAAAATTCAAGTTTATGATATTTTAATCCACTTGACTTCGGTAATTGACCAACTAATTAATAAGGCTTTAAGGAAATCACATTCATAAATCACATAATTATTTTATTTAGTTGAGTACAGAGGTGATGTACTTTGACAAAGATGAAGAAAGCCGCTGTACATTTATTTTTCTCGGCACCGTAGTCACTGGCCGATAGGCTTGTCGAAAAAATATCGATACATCGATACATCGATATTTCTGTTTCTATATATCGATATTTTTAGCCAATATATTTTCTTCTGAAAACTATATATCGATACAAAATATTCAATATCGAAAAACGTATCAAAAACTATATTTAACAGAATTCAAAGCCGTAAAAGATTGTGAGTTCTTTTGCGTTGTGTGTGGTCGTGTCATCTTCTAATATTTTAGATTATTCAAATTTTGTCTATTATAAAGGAATATTTTTTAAAATACCTTCGTTCTTATTAAGATTCTCATAGATTAAAATAATTTACATGTTGTAAAAAAATTAGTACTACCTATTATTGAGCCAGACTGAACTAAATACATTATTATTTTAAAACCGAAAATCTTTTAAAATTGGACCGATATATCGACATTTTTTGCTCGATATATCGAGTTCGATATTGATTTCTTAGTAATTATCGATACATCGATATGTCGATATATTTTTCACTTCCGACATCCCTACTGGCCGAATTAAGGCTGACACAATTTATTTCTACACGAGTGATTATTTTTTACGAACATTGTAGAATGTTAAAAATATCGTTTAATGATTATTAGCATTACAATTTTTAATACATGCTTTACTTGTTTCATCATGTGATATGTGCATGAAATATTTTAAAATATTTTATAGAAACACCTTAACCTGCGTTGCGAACATACGACAGTACGTGAGCAATCACGTACTGTACCACAGAAAAAGGAAAACAAAAAACTACAGGATTCCTATAATATATTAGATTAAGTCAAACTTTATAAAATAATATTAGTAAGAACTGAAAACTGTGGAGCTAGGATATATTTCAAGCGAACACAATTTTACTGTCTCTGTAGAATGACCCGTCTATCTTCAGCAGTGGATTTCTTACAGCTAGATTGATAACAAGGATGACGTTGAAAATAAAAAATATCGGTTGTTTTTGCTTACAACCTCAGAAAGTTAAAATATGCTAGTAAGTATACGAACGTAGATTAATGTATTTTCAGAAACGAAACACAGGTCATACGAAACTAAAATTGAAAAACATATTCATTCGCCAGATATGTTTAAGTCCCGTGTGAAGTGTGCAGCTGACCAAACCATTATATTTGTAACTGCACACACCAATTTATGTGCATTATTACATGAATAGTTGAATTGAACACTTCTCTTTTATTTTGATTACATCACTCTAATACATGGCGACCCTTAGCCAGCAATTAAAATTTTGCAACTTATCTGAAAAGCGAAGACGTCTGTAGTTGAAGAAATCATGAAGATTTTACTGATAGAAGTTTATGAAGACGAAAAAATTGAAGAATGAAAGCAAAAAAGATTTAAAAAAATACAAAAGAAAAAGAATCCAAGAATTAGTTTGAACGGAAGATAGAAAAGGAACGTTGCTGCTGGGTGCCGGGAGAATGCTCAAGCCTTATGATGAGAGGATATGCAGGGCGCCGGGAGTAAAATCGTTCGGGTCCGATGTGGAGCAGCTGGACGTCAGTTCGAGTCCAATGCTGAGGAGTCCGTTCATCCACGCCACGTGAGACGTCGTGACCTACATATAGTTTGTCAGTACAATACGTACCTACTGCAATGTAAGTACACACATGTAACTAGGGACGAGCCTATTGCTATCAAACGGGCACAAATCCTAACACCGCGGGCTGATACTGAAAACTTCCAGATAGAAAAATCCAATAACACACTACTACACACAACCGCAACACAAAAACAGAAAGAAGAACAATACGCACAAAACAATAACTACTATACAATAAAAAAAATACAAAAAAAATATAACATCAATAAAATTTTAAAACTTATAACTTCAATTAATACATAAAACTTGCGGCAGTCGGTGTCAAAAAACGAAGAAACAAAAACAAGAACACTGACTTCCAAAATTGAAGTTCCCGACCTAAGGGTAAAACTATTACTAAGACTCTGCGGTCCGTCTGTCTGTCACCAGGCTGTATCTCATGAACCGTAATAGCTAGATAGTTGAAATTTTCACAGATGTCTAGCTGTCACGGTTAAAAATTGAAATTTACTTAAATCTGTTCACATCCCATCTACAATTTCATCGTTAAATACAATTTAGACGAAGAATCACTAAATATTCGTTTTCCTACAAGTTTTTATCACAAATGATGTTAAAACAGTTTCAAAAAAACAGCATAAAAATTCCCACCTCATTATAACAATGAAATAGGAAAACTTAATAGATTTTCCACCTATCTCTTTTAGCGGAGGATGCAAAATTTATGACTTGCTAGCGGGCCGTCAGCGAAGCCCGGGAGACTACTAAATTCTTATAATTGAACCGCCAAACAACTTAGTAGATAGTATGGTAGGTGATGGTCTAGCTACTTGAATAATTTAATTTTGTTCTTGAGGTGATTTCTCTTAGATTTACAAAACAAAAGCTTGATCTTTGACCATGCCCCTGATTAGCAAATTTGTTCGTCATCATAAGCTCAACAACTAAATACATTAGAGTAAATTCAAATCTTTGAAAACATTATTTTCTGTTTTATCTATCAGATTCTTCATCCACCGATTAAAATCAGTTAATATAAATTATGTTTTCAAATGATAATGAATAATGTTAATGTCACATTTCAAATGAATATTTTAATATCTAGTTTAAAGAGACGGGCTGACAATGAGTTTAGCCAACTAGCCGATTAGTCGCTGCCTAAAATGTGACTCATTCAGCCAACTTTTTAATAGTTTGGGATTACGCACTGTTCTTATAGACTGATTTAATGCCATTGCTTACTATCCGTTTTATAAAGTACTATAAAACGGATAGTAAGCAATGGCGATTTGTTCCTCTTTTTAACCGACTTACCAAAAAGGAGGAGGTTCTATGTTCGACTTAGTGTTTTTTTTGTAAGTTTACCGATATCTCCGTCAACTGTGGACCGAGTTTGAAAATTATTTTTTTTGTCCATAACCCAAAAAAATTGTACCTACCAAAGACACTGACTTCCAAAAACAAAGTTATTTTTCACTTTGTAGTTTTTCTTACTTGGAAGTCGGTAGATTTTTTTTGTAAAAAGTTTTTTATTTTAATTTTTAAGTTGTACCTACCTACTAGGCAAGTGGTTAAGTAAGGTACCTATAATGCCAGAATAGATTACCCGAATATTATGAAACTGAACATAACCGGTGAAATGAGAGTGTACCAAGGTGAATTGTACTCGTACACATCTGCGTACTCCTTTAGAGCGTACTGGCGTGATGTTATGTTATGAAATAGTATAAACAATAAACAGACATGCGATCGCAAAAAAATGGTATCTACCAAAGACAAATAAAGCTGTTTTTCACTTTGTAGTTTCCTTATTTGGAAATTGGTAGATTTTTATTGTAAAAAGTTTCATATTCTGATTCGTCACAAACTATAAATTGGGTAACCAAATATTAAAGTAATTAAGACACTTAATTCTACCCTAAATACACAAAATTATAAATTATATTCGACCTATAGGGCTTTCGTTCTCCAAAAAAGAGCGATACGAACCATGGTCCGCATTTCTCAACGAGACACCTGTCGACCATATTTCAAGGAACTTGGTATTCTCACAGTACCTAGCCTTTACATAGTGGTGCTTTTAAACAATTTAAAAAAATATGTATTTGAATACGAAACAGACGAGGACAGATTGGTAAGGGAAAAAACGCGTAGGAAGGACCTTGGCAACAAAATCGTTCCGCGTTTTGGTATAGTTAAACATAGTCCACAGTATCAGGCAGTTAAGATATTTAATAAGTTACCGCTTGAGTTGAAAAGCATATTGTACACAGGCTCATTTAAAGCAAGACTCAAGGCATTCCTGTTGGAAAGATGTCTCTACTCATTAGATGATTTGTAGTAGTCTTGTTGCCCTTAAACTGACATGTGGTTATTTGTTTATGGTGTTATATTGTGTTCCGTGTTCATATGACATTTACTTTTTGATTATTATTTTCGTTATTACTATTAATTAATTTATTGACATATGGATTTTATTTTTTTTGTTTTCATGTTATTTACATTTTTTTTTTTTTTAAATACATTATAATAATATTTTCAAATTGAAATAAAATTGCATGTATTCTTGTATATTTGTACCGTCATCTTATTAATGCTGATTATGTTAATGTTTAATGCTGGATTATTTTCGAACGCAATGTGAATTGTTACTGAATAAACTGAATAGAATACACCTGTATCTATCTCCCTAGACTGGTCAAAAACTTGACACAACCTCCCTTAAGGCTACTATATCGTAATAATTGAACAGACAATACCTTATGAAAAAGGTATAGTACCTACTAAACTAGCCTCAAACTAGACGCCGAATATTTTAGATCATAACTTGTGGATAGTAATTTGTGACTGGGCCACCATTATAGGCCTTTTTCAGAGTGGTGACTAGGACTAGAGCGGGCGCGATTAGAGTATCTATGAAATGTAATTTATTGGCGATGGCCATGGTCAAAATGCCAAAAAAATAGAAGAAATTGCTCATGTAACATTTCGATAGCGCTTAGCAATCCTATACATTTTTGACTTTATTCAATCGCTGTCACAGGCTTTCGTTGATAGTATGTAACTTTTTATTTTTATTTGCGATGGGTTTGCTCTTGACTCTAGTCTAGTTCAGAGGTGATAGAGACAGTCGACGATGGAGTGAGCTTACCCAGAAGAAGCCTGTTCACTCTAACTTTGTGAGATTCGGGTTGAATGCGTTCGGAAACACAGACGCAGGTAGTGAGTTCCATTCATTCGCTGTGCGCATTATTAAGGATGTTTGGAAGCGCTTGGTGCGACTTGGTGGAATCTTGTCCAGAGCCTTGGATAGTCACAGTGCATCGTGAGTTGTTGTAGTGGGTAGTTAGCAAGCTAAGACTTGTTCCCTCAGGGGAAAACAATAGACGATCGCTCGCTATGTAGAAGGCCGCTCCGTCTTATCACGCTAGGCACCCGCCATAGTCACTTCAGTATGGTCTAGGGATTTCTGCTCGAGAAGTCTCGAGAAATTTTTGCAGGTGTAATGGTTTAGTCTTACTTAGCATACTTTTCTCAAATAATAAAAAATAGTACCTATTGAAAGTTAATTATGATTTGTTTAATCGAAAGACTGTGATGTTATTAACATAAGACGAGTATATAGTTTATAAATATAAAAGGCTTTTAGTTTAAGTTGGTAGCAAAATGTTTATTTTGTTAAAACCTTAACTGCAAGACAATGAGACACAGTAGAAAAGTGTATTGTTTGTCGGTCACCTGGCACTTAAGGATTTGAACAAGTTTTCATAGACATATAAATATGTAGGGAAGAAATATGTAATTGTCAGGAAAAGCCATCATTGCATGGGTTCTGTTCGAGCTATGAATTAGACACAACGAACTTCTTTGCTTGGATTTACCTAGGTAACAATGAAACTAATCACGTTATGTGAATAACGTAAACGACAGTACACCAAGCACGTAGTTTGATCGTTGATACGAACAATCTGTAACTCTCACTGTATTCCTAACGAATTCACAACTCAATCCCAACCCCTATTCTTACTCGATCACCTGTCTCATCCTCCCTCGTTCGCTTAGTGTTCTGACATCTGTCAGAGTCATTCGAAACTCTCTTCAGAACGAAATCTTTCGAAATGCCGACAAATATGTACTAGTAATTTCGTTGATTTAATTTTACTAATTAAAATTATTTTTTATTTAATTAAAGATTGTTGTATATTTGGCAACTGGTAGAGATTCACCAAATTAAGTTAAGTACCCTGAGAGTAAGGTAACTCTTTACTTTTTATAAAGACCAGCCGTAAGATTTCGCGCTCGCGTTAGAACCCGCGCTAGCTCGTCACTCAAGTCGGAGCCTTAGGTTTCAACCCATATATTCACTAGACGTAGACTACGGACGTCGTCCATTGGTGTTTTTTGGCGTTCGGTAATGGTGATTGCAATTTTCAGTGTTTTAGAGATGAGTACAGTGTGAATTTGAATTGCTGTTTGTTATTTTGGTATCAGCTCAGTAGGTATAGTAACTGCGGTACTTGGCATCTGTCCTTTTGTGCCTCTTGGCCTAGCTCTGTGCTGTCTCCTGCTAGATAAGTAAGGAAGTAAAAATTATGTTTTTCTTACTCCTCTGCTGTTTTTCTGATGAATATAGTTGCGGGATCCGAAACAGTTAGCTTAGTCTGGGACTCGCCTTGCTTCTGGTGGTCAATGATTCTGGCTTTGAGGAATTGCAGTGGTTAGGAAAGGTGGAGCGAGCTTGTCTATACTATATTATTAACATTATAAAGAGGAAAGATTTTTTTGTTTGTTTGTTTGTACCGAATAGGCTCCGAAACTACTGGACCGATTTAAAAAATTCTTTCACCAATATAAAGCTACATTATTCCTGAGTGACATAGGCTATTTATTAATCCCGAAAACGGGTTCTGTAGGGTGGTCCACGGAAGAGAAGCCTCGGGCAACATCTAGTAATATATATATAGTAGACATTGAGAATTGGAGTCTACAGTGATATTATTTTTGCGCAGCAAGCAAGCAAACAAAAGCAAAGTAAGTAAAAACGGGCAATACTATTTTTAATTCTAAAGAAATTTAATATTGATGCTTGGCTTTAAAGTTTTCATAATGTAAATATTAAAGATTTTGTTTGTTTTCTTTTATTTGCAACAAGCTCGCTACACTTTTAAACAAAACCTTTAAATAAAAAAAAAACAAACAAAATCTGTAATATTTATAGTAGAGATTTTGCAGACGGTGATGAATGAAGCTTTAAGTTAAAAGGGATGAGTATAAATGTAAATTTAGTCTTATTTAGTAGTAGTAATGGTGTTTGAAAGAGAAGACGATGAAGGCATAAAAGACATGAAAGAAGGATGAATGCAGTAGAAATGCGCTCCTTGCGAAGTATGTGTGGTGTAAGTTTAAATGATTGATTGAGGAATGATACAATAAGACAACTTTGTGGTTTAAAAGAAGACGTATTGACAAAAATGAAAAGAGTATGCTAATACGGTTTGGACATATTGACAAGATGAATAAAGGGAGACTAGCAAAAAAAGATATTAACAAGGCAGACATGAATGGAAACGCCGGGAGGGTAGCCCTAGAAAGACCGTATTGGTGATGTTCTTCAGAAAGGCCAGGTGCGCACTACTCATAACCGGCTTGCGTGTATGACAAGATGAATCAACGTGAGTGAGGCAAAGAAAGTATGTAAGGATCGTAGTAGGTGGCGTTCTGTAGTTTCTGCCTACTGCCATAGGAAGAGAGGTGAGTTTATGTATATTTGTTATCTAACCAATTAACCAATAAATACACAATAATAGAATACTACTAGTGAAAACAGAATCAAAATTGATTCAAAAGAAAACAAGATATAACAATTTTAAACAAATATGCCTATCCCTTTTGCGAAAAATTCGTCTTCTATTGCTATGGATGATAAATCAGACTTTTCTATCTAATTAACTTTATCACAGCGTTACTGATGAAAATATTTTAAAACTCTTTTATCTACACTCACAACGTAATGTTTCAATTATGAATTCAAAAAATATTGCATAAACACGTACTTTATATTCGTGGATAGGTAAAATTAAAAAAACAACCATTATAGTTCAACATTTTCCTTCGATTTTCAAACAACTGCATCATAAAATAACTTTTTTTCTATTATGATACAGGACAAATCCATGAAGTTAATCACTAAGGAGATTCCATCAATTATTTAAATTTTTTGAAATGCCATTTTTATAGTACCTAATAAAAAAAAATTGATTCCAATTTTAACTTGTCTGTAACAATGCCCGCTTTAGGCTTATTACGCACTGCCATTTTAATTTGCGCGAATTTTTGTCTCTTTCCACCTGTTCATAGAGCTCAAAATATTCGCGCGAATTATATTCGCGCTGCGATGCGGTGGATTCCGTTGCAAAACACGGATTTCATGCGGTATTATTGCCGCACGATTTTTTTACCGCAATTTAATGCGGTGATGTGCTAGGTTTTGGTGCCATTCATACGTTTTGCAGGTTTCATTGTACTGAATTTCATGACTTTTTAAAATTCTTGCTTAAATTGAATTCTTGCTTTAATTGCTGATATTAGTGAATGTGAAGAAAAATTGACGCCTCCAATTATTTTATATGCGGCGAAGGAAATTACTCATAATCTCTTACCAGCAAAGTCGAGATTATTATATGATGCATTTATCACGACTTTATGGCATGGAAAATGCAAAAAATAAGATTAAGTAGGTTCAATCCCAAAATTTATGAGCGTAGATAAAGTAGTGTATGAAACTGCACATAACTAGGTATTAAAACATTCATGTGAATACTATTAAAAACCTCGCCTACGGCTCGGTTTTTAAACTCACACTTATGTTTTAATACCCCTTATTATGCATCAGTATCATAAACTACTATTATATATGTTGGGAATAAGCTAGGCAGGTAGAATGATTGATTTACTGTGGTGTAAAAAATTGCACAGAGTAAAATGTATGCCTTTTACACAATACTACGTTAATATTTTTTTATCTTATACGCTGAATAAAACCTCGCGGCTTGTAGTCGTATTACTGACGACTACAATTTTCGGTTTCTACTATATTATTCAGGCAATATATTCCCACATTCAATACGCAGGTACTACACATTGAAAAACAATATCGGGACTTGCGAACTTTTTTCTTAGTGGCAACAAAAATATCATCAACATCATTCCCACTGCAGGGACACAGGCCTCCTCTCTGTGAGAGGGAATGCGCCGTTATCCACCACGCGGCCCCAGTGCGGGTCGGTGGATGTCACCTGTCTTCGAATTTTTGGTTCTAACACATCCTCACGATGTTTCCCTTCACCGTTTTGAGAGCAGTGGTTATGAAATAATTTACACAAAGTAAAGCGCCTGCCTGGGTTCCCACGACCCACAATTTGTAAGTCGCGGCTGATACCACTGGGCCACCACTGCTCAACAAAAACAGGTTTTGTATTATCTTAATAAAATTTAATTTCTTATAGTTTGCTTATAAATTGTCACAAAAAGTTTCGGTTAAAAAGGAACACGTTTTTTAAAGTAAAATTTTAGCAAATTTTAGATATTAGAAAATAAAAATTAATAAAATAACACAAAACTAATTTGCAAATAGCTTACTGTAGCTGTTTTGTTGCTAGTAAGAATAAATTGTAGTTCTAAAAACTAAAAAACACGCTTTAATGGTAAATTGAATTAAAAAGTCGCTAATTCTGAAGATCTTACTATATATGGCTAATGGGACAAACTATTTAAACGCGCACGGTAGAATCAACTTTCATTACTTGTAAATTTGAACCAAGTTGAATAAACTTGACTTTGACTTTGGCTTTGATTTTGACTTTGACTAAATTATTGCATTGTCATCGGTCCTTGATAAGTGTGCAAAGTTTCAAATCAATCCCACGTTTTGAAGGGGGTGAAAATCACGTTCAAAGATTCCGTTACATTGATACATAGATACATACCAAGCTAATAAAAGCGTGTTAAAAAAGGGCGTAAGTTCCAAATATTGTTTTCAGTGCAATCACAGTCCATTCCCGCTATATCACCTTCCGCCCTTATCTAGCCAATAAACAATAGTCGTTATGAATCGGGGCGGTCCATAAATATTTATACCGCTGAAACTTTGCGAGATATTTCCGCTGTATTCGTTTAAAAGAATTGCTGTTACTTTGTATTGTTGTTCTTTGAAAGGTGTTTTGTTTGTTATGGAGTTAGGTAATGAATGGGGTGTATTAAATTAAAAATGTAATTTAATATTTCTTGCATTGAAATCATAGTGGCTTAAAGATTTCCGATACGCTTCTTGTACGAGAGGATGATTTAAAACAAGATTTACGTTGTCTTGATAAATTATTTCAAAACATGACGTTTTTTGAGAGTAGTATATATAGAAACGTATGATTTATGGTAGCAGCTGAAAACATTGTCACATTATTGACTGCTGGAAGCCTAACTTGCCATCTGCCATTTTCATTTGCACTGTACTGCAACAAATAATAATACCAAAAATAATATGTGAAAAACCACCTCGAGTAAAGAATCCTCAGTTTTACTCAGCCCCACTACCGATAAAATTATTGAATAATCTCTTGTTTCCATAGCTTCAGCCATGGCGAGAAGAATACTAAAATACTTATATCATCATCCACCTGCCCTTGTTTTAATTTATTTGCGGTTGCCACAGCATAATTGTCTTACTTTTCCAAACAGCTATTTATTTAATTAAGGACAACCAACAAAAAATACATGTTAACATACTCATATTACATTTTATAGTGTAGCCTTAATTAAAGGCTGCCACGGCATGCATTAAACAAAGGAATAGGAAATGTAGAACAGTTATAAACAGATTTTACTTTTTAAAATAGATTGTTACATAAATACAGTTTTTTGTAACATAAAGCCGACATATATACAAAAACTCATGAATGAATGCTGGTTTTGCATGATTACTTAATCCAAACAATTTTGTTCAACGTTGTGTCAACCAACAAAAAAAAAAGAAAAAAATATTCCAAATATTAATAATATAAAAAAATATATTTACAATCACCCCCTTTCACGTCATTACTTCATTCACACAATCCTTCAATCATTTCTATGGTCTTCTTAAACACTCAAAATGTTCTCTTAATCCTCTTTTAATTCCTCTTCGACAAATAAAAACTAAACTCTTAACAAAGAAAACGTTAGGAATCGGTTTTAAATTCCTTTGTTGAAAGTGGAAATGTGGGGCCTCCTATATCACGTCAGCGGGTGTTCCCGATACGGTACGGGGAATTTTATAGCGCTTCCAGTAAGAAAAACCTACCATTTTATATCTTGAATACTTACTCTTAAAATTCACTTCGATTTAGAGAAGATAAATTGATTATTTTAATCCTTGATGTATTGAACTTGGAAACGTTTTTGTGTCTGCAGAATTTTAAAGTTTTGTCTGTCTTACTATTTACCCGACTGCCGAAGGAGGGTAATGTGTTTATCAGATCAAATAAAATTATTTATTTTTTGCAAAAAACACTGTTACAATGGTGTTATTGAATGGTACATGTTTCAAGTGAATCGACCGAAAGGCATGCAAAATCATCAAGATTGACATTGAAACGTAAAACTAGATAAAAATATTTTAAGATATTAAATTAATGTAATGTCCTCCTTAAAATTAAATTAATATAGATTTTTTAAAAGTCATTTATTTAATTCATTCAATAATAATAATAATAATTAAATTATTTCAATGTCATTCCTAGTATAATTACAATAAATTAACATATAAATTATTAGATACATACATAATAAAATTGTTCTATAACTTACATATATAGGTCTTGAATTTGGAAAAATTATCGTGTAAGTAGTCATTCAAATTATAGTAGCATTTGTCAACTAAAAGGCTCTTTAGAGTTTTCTTAAATAAGGCAGTATTCATTGCCCTTATTTCTTTAGGTAGTTTATTGAAAATTTCAGGAGCCATCCGAAACACACTTTTGTGCATTAATGTGGTACGGGTTTGGCGCACACAGAGGCAAAGTGCGTCACGTTGTTGCCTATTATTGACTTTTGAGGCCAATGTAAATAAGTTACGATTGACTTTAACAAACATTGAAATCTCATAAATAGATATGCTTGGGAGAGTAAGTATTTTGTACTCCTGGAAATACGGTTTACAGGTCTCAACCATTTTAAGTCCAAACATAGCCCTTATTCACCGCTTCTGTGCTTTAAAAATTAGGTCAGTGTCAGTTGAATTCCCCAAAAAATTACACCATATCTCAGGACTGGAGCATGAGATCAGTCTAAGTATGTATGTATGTATGTTTGTTCCCATGTGGCGTTCCAGAGACCAAACGCGTTGGCCGATTTTGATGATTCATACGTCAATCGATTTGTCTTAACCTTGCAAGTATCACTGGCTACATTAAAATTGGAAAATAAAAAAATGGTGGCTTTTGGGCGCCATATTAGTGGGGTCCAATATTTTTTTCTCTTCCAAACATGAGTGGGGTATCAAAATAAAGGTTTTCAAGAAGTGATTTCAAAAATATATACCACTTATATATTTAAATGTACCTAATTCGAAAAAAAAAACTAAAAAGTTATAAATTAAAAAAAGTTATTTCAAAATATCAAAAAACCCGACTGCTTAAAAAGCGAACTAAAAAGACGTAAACAAGAAGAAAATCATGCTTTGCAGTCGGAGGGTACATCTGGTTTTGGTCAGCCAGCTCGCGAACATGTATCGTTTTATGCACATATTATGTACCGAGCTGGAGAAATTAAGAATATCGACATAATGCCTCAACGAAAATGTCTGATATTCTACTAGTCAACCTTTGCGTTAAGGGTAGGAAAAATAATGGTAAATATTTATTTGTTATATTAAGATATACATACAAATCTATGATATCTACCTGTACGACGCTGATGAAGCTTTGAAACTGCGTATATGCCACTGTGGTGCTTTAATTCTATTTAAAAGCCTTATATATTTGTTTTAAGCTAAAATTATAGACCTGTGGCTAAAAGTGCCCAGCAGATCATCAACGTAGTAACTTACAGAGACTGCAACTGAACGCCTCTCGGACAAGATACGTCCATCACAAGGCTCTTGACACATGATTTGTAAGTGTGTGAGAACCATGTTCCTATTTATCAAGTGAAGGGTATTTACCTGTTAGTGCTTGTAATACTTTATACCTATATGTAGTATAGTAGTGCTAGGTGCATCGTCCTCACGTACATGTACTTTAATATTGTAAAACATTTTTCTTTTTTAAAAGAGTAAGTATGGAGTTTCTTGTGCATTCTTCTCCATAACAAGCTACTTTGCCGAATGCACGGAAGAATCAATTTTTATTACTTGTAAATTTTAATTGTTAACGTTCATAAGTGCCGCTTAGTGGCCTAATTGAATAAATACATTTGACTTTGACTTTGATCATCCACATCGCCAAAAAAAACACGATACGTATAGTGCCAACGGGGCTGGTCCATAAAACATGAAGTTGGCGCGCGACCGATAAGCAACGGCCAACATTGCGTTCCACACACCTACGAGTAGGGCTGGCCAGTAGTACTTTTGAGTAACCAGTAGATATTAGTTGGAGGATCATTAATTTAGGCTAGTTCTATGAAGAAAAGATATTTTTTATAGTCCTCCAGATTTAATTACATGACCATGACATCCTTTTTCTTCACTCGCGTTTGGGACGGCAATCCAACACGACCGCTTCGATCAGGCACAGGACCAAGGGCTGATGGTGCTTACCGAGGCATACTAACTGACAGCCAACTTCCAAACTCTGGCCTGCTTCTTAGAAATTCTTAATGTAAAACGCAATAACACTTTGCCTGACCTGCGAATCGTAGGACCACACTTTGCATTCGCGCTTGATCGTTACCATCTAGATAGTTCTCCAGATAGTCAATCGAGATAGTCAATTATACTAAGTAGATAAGTAATCATCATCATCTTTCTGCCTTTGTGGCATGTTACTTGGAGTCGGTGCAACATTTTCTTCTTCCATTCCATTCTGTCAACTTTGATGCTATCACTGACTCCCTTTTCTTTTATATCACTTCTCACACAATCCATCCTGAGGCGAAAATAAACGATATTTTAACAGCGAAAGACTCGCCATAGCAGTTAGCAAAAAATATGTTAATGGCAGGGCAAGCGTAAAGCATGGATGAAATGGGGATAGGTCACTGGAACAACATGCGACTCACGGATGCTCCTCAAGTTAAAGGGCAAAATCTACAAGCCCGTCATTAGACCTGTCGTACTGTATGGATCAGAATGTTGGGCTGTGAAAAAGATGATTGATGATGTATAATGAGATGATGTATGAAAAGAGATTTAATGTAGCAGAGATGAGACATGTTGAGATGGATGTTCAGAGTGAAGAGAATCGATAAAGTGATAAATGAGTATATTAGAGGAAGTTTGAAAGTGGCGCCAGTGACATAAAAGTTGTAAGGAAACAGTGTGTTATTAAAAGAGTTTTGAATATAAATGTTGATGGATGGAGAGGGAGGGGAAGGCCAAAGAAGTGATGGATGGATGGAGAGGGGGGAGGAAGGCCAAAGAAGTGATGGATGGATCGTGTGAGGAGTGACATGAAAGAAAAGGGAGTCAGTGATAGCGTGACGAGGGACAAGCCGGTATGGAAGAATAATACGTGCTGCGCCAACCCCAAGTAACATGGGATACGGGCAGGAAGAAGAAGAAGGTAGGCCAAGCGTTATCAAAATGTCACGTGATCAATCCATTACATTTTGGCATTACGCCCATAGCCATCGCTGATAGAATGACACTTTTTCTGGCATCTCAGTAGACATTAGTAGTGCAATAAATATTCTTCGAAGCAAATATTTCTTGAGGCAGCCCTAAGCTTTACTTGTAGAGCATCTGTCAATGCTGTCGAACGCGGCACAAAGATCAGAGAGTTGGCTCGTCAGATATAAATCAATTGACGTCGACGACACCCGCTGTCCGACCTATGTTTATTAAAGTTTGTTGCGGTCTCCTGAGTTATTTAGTGGTGTTTTTTCAGTGTTGTGAAAAAGAGGGCACCTTTTTTCTTTATTTTATTTATTGTCTGTTTTTTTATCACTATCTAAACATTTTCAGAAATCAGCTGTTCCCTACATTGTGTTGAGTTATGGTCACAAAAATTTTGACACAGAAATTAAATGAGGTTTTATATTTTATTCCACTGTCTGAGTTTACTAGACGGTGCATTTGATAAAGGATCTCTTCAGTTCTGGGTGGTGACCATAAGCTCTTAGAGCGGTATCAATTTGAGATCGAGTAAGTGACAGATGTATACACGTCAGATACATCTATCCCTTAATTGATCTCAAATTGATACCGCTCTAAGCGCTTATGGTCACCCCCCTGTTTTCTTTTTTCTGCTTGGTTTCAAGAATAAGGTGATGATCAGTGAACGGAAATAAACATGGAAGCATTCCTAGCTTTAAAAGATGACCCAACGCAAATTGTGCCCCGGTGGGCGGGGCTTACCGATCGTGCCGCTCACGCTTTTAGTTCGTCCGCAGTAGGCAACAGCGGCGGTCGACTAATATTTACTGTTTTTCGCATGTTAAATATTTAAAAATGCCTTCTTGTGCAGTGAAGTGGTGCATAAATAAATCACATTTGCATAACAAGAATGTTGGAATTAGTTTTCACGTGTAAATACATCGCTATTCATTATATTTCTATTAAAAATGAAGTATGCCACGAAATCTATAGGGATGATGTTATGCCAACCAAACAATTAACTTTTTTACCTGACAATAATGGCAAATATAATTTAAAAAAAAAATGGCGTGTATTTTTTTTTCTATGGGGACGGCACTATGCAAAATATACCAAGTTATTGTAGGTACATAAAAGTTCCTTTAACAGCATGGAGAAAATAGATATCGTTGCTGTATCTTTATCTTTTCTAATATATTTTTGACCGTTCCAAAAAGATATATTTTTAATACAATAAAAGATGGTTCTTTAACACGAATTGCCGTAGGATTTGACTGGTAGAAATCATCACGCGAAAAAGCATTCATACTTCTATGCGATATCCTTCTTTCGAATTTGGTCAAAATATAAATCCAAAATGGCGGCTGCGAAATCTTTCATATTTTTCATCATGGGTTTAGTTTTCGAGGATGCTTAAGTCGATTGTGAGGCTAAAATAATACAAGACGGCAAAAATAAAAAAAATGTTTTTGTTTAAATCATACGTGAGAAGGAACTTTGTTCCTGACGGTGGTACCCTGATCACACACGTTTATTTATGCTTCTATATTTTCTTTCATATTACTTTAATACCATCACTATCATAATTAATTATTGCGTTGCTCCATATTGCATAAAGAATCCCGGGCGACGCGATTGGTGGACGCAGTGGCGTCGTAGAAATGTCGTTAGCGGCCTATACGTTAGATGATAATTTAAACCCAAACTTTAAGTAAATAAGGTCTATTTTTTACTGTGCATCATGAGTTGTAATAATATTGTTTGTGTACTTTGGCTAGTTTGACGAATCAGTGGCGGGGTTTCGATGTGTGAGTTTGTTTGGGATTTTGTGTCAGGATGCGCGTTAAGTTCCTTCGAAGTAATGCTTCCATGTTTATTTCCGTTCACTGGTGATGATGTTGTTTTCAGATTAATTTCGTTGCGAAATCTCAATATATTTGAATCACTGTCCATTGCAGGTTGCCTGGCAGAGATCGCGGCATGCAATAGGCCGCCCATTGTAAGTTTTTTTTTTTGTTCTCGTATATTCTGGTGTACAGTAAAGCATATATATATATCGGAGTTGGTTATCAATTACGATTGCGGGTAGTCAACAGAATTTGTATAACTCATTTAAGTGATTTTACTATCAATTATTGCCTAATAAATCGGAAAATATTATATAATAAATATTTATTGAGTACTCAGTGTACGTACCGATTAGTTTTGGCAACTTATTTCGATAATTGTAATCGATGGTCAAGTTCAAAAACAGTTGTTCACATGTTAATTTGATAATTCTTTGTGTTCAAAATCAAAATATTTTATTTTTATTTTACATAGGCCTACGTGGGCACTTATAAAACGTGCACGGTTCGGGTTAGTCGTTTCCTTTGGAGAAGAACCGGCAAGAAACTCCATGGTTACTCTTTTAAAAATTTGTTTGCTTTTACAAGATTTCCATGTTACAGCATAAGTACTTGGATATGGGGGGAATAAGTCGTAAGAAATTAACAAAAAAAAAAAAAATCTCATCACCATTGTTTACTTACGACAATTGTTCTTGAATTATTTGACTATTTTAGAATCTAAATCTTATTAGATTTAGCTCTTGCTCCCGAAAAAACTATTGGTTTATTTGGAACAGTGTAGCTGTATATTCACATAGCTGTATTAGTTTGCTGATGGCGAACGATACACTTTGTATTTGGGTGGCTTAGGCTGCTGTACGAACTGCAACCTTAAGGGTTTGTTCGATTAACTGTATTTTTATTACTATACCTTTTTGTCCTACTTTATCTTGTTACCATTTGTATTGTTTTATTAGTGAAAACTAGTATTGTAATATAGACCTTGTTATTGTTTGCACAGTCTTGTTTATCCCAATAAGATGGGAACGCCACAATCCTGACGAATATATCCGCTCGGCTCTCTTGATCCTACATATAAATGAATTGTTTCTCTGTCGAGCTTCATTATCATGACATTTTTCTTGTATCTCCACTGTTTATTTATTTAAACTTCATGTACAATGGTGATACATAGGCGGACTTAATGCAGCAAGGCATTCTCTACCAGTCAACCTTTGGGTTAAAAAAGAACACAACAGTGGTAGGGGTACAAATAATATATATATGAACAATAATTAAGGCGGATATTAATAAACTATCTAACTAATAAAATACATAAATAATTTTTAAAACAATAGACTAATAAATATTATAATAAATATCCTATTCTAAATGAAACAGAAATTTAAATATAATAACTATGACGAAGACCGAGCTATGTAAGAGAGGATAAGTAATAGTTCCGTAACCTACGCTTGAATGAAAATTTACTCTCAGCCTTTTATATGTCAAGGGGAAGGACGTTCCAGAGTTTTATAGTAGAGACAGTGTAAGAATTAGATAGAAACCCAGTGCGGTGAGAAGGAATATGGAGAAGTAAGTTTTTGGAAGCTCGAAGGTTAAGATCGTGAGAACTGCCCAACACTTTAAAATATTGTATTAAATAATCAGGAGTACAAGGATCGTTCACGATGTTGAAGAGCATGCAGAGGGATCTTAGGGATCTCCTCTGACGGATAGGCAGCCATTTAAGCTGAGAACGGAAGGAAGAAATGTGATCATATTTTCGAAGCCCGAAAATAAAGCGAATACAGTTGTTAAGAAGTCGATCCATTTTGTTAAGAAGTTCTTGGGATAGATCAGAGTAACAAACATCAGCATAGTCGATTACAGGCAAAACAAGAGCTTGAACCAAGGTAGTTTTAGTGCTAGACGGAAGAAAATGTTTGAATCTATAGAGAGACCGCAGTGAGAATGTGACTCTCTGGCTAATCTGAGCGACCTGCTTATTCCAGCTTAACTTGTCATCAATGAATAGGCCTAAGTCTTTAACGTGAGGCGAGAGAGGGATAACGGTATTGCCGAAAATAAGCGGCTTCAGAAGGCCAGTGTCCAAGGTTCGTAGAAAATACGAACTACCAATAAGGATAGCCTGACATTTACTGACATTGACAGTAACCCCAAATCTGTTAGACCAGTCAGCGATTGCTTGAAGGTCAGCATTCAATAGTGAGATGCAGCTATCCAGATTGAGAATGTCAGATTGCGCGTAGAGCTGCAGATCATCAGCATACAGATGGTAGGAGCATTTGAGGATAGTAGTAATAGAGTTAATAAATAAAGAAAATAAGAGTGGAGAGAGTATACCGCCTTGTGGAACGCCTGTTTCCAGAGCGCACCAATCGGAGAATTTCTGATCAGCACGTACCGCCTGCTGGCGACCACGAAGATATGATGAAAACCAATCCCGTGTCAACGAAGAAACCCCAATTTGAGACAGGATGGCCAGGAGAATGGCGTGATCGACGGTATTAAATGCATTGGAGAAATCTATTAAAACCAACACCGTCAACCTCGAACCCTCCAAGCCGGTCCTGACGTCTTCAGTAACTTTAAGCAAGGCTGTGGCTGTACTATGGCCGGGCCGAAAACCAGATTGGAAAGGGGACAATAGGTTATTGCGGGACACGAAGGAGGATATTTGGTTCAGAGCAACTGCTTCTAAGATCTTTGATAGGAAAGGGAGAATGGAGATAGGTCTGTAGTGATTAGGTAAGGTGGGGTTGGAAATTTTTGGAAGAGGGATAATGAATGCCTTACGCCAGGTTGTAGGAAACTCACCAGCCTGCAGAGCGAAGTTGATGATGTGTGTGATAATAGGAAGGATACTTTTAAAAATGAGGGATAACATGGATCTGGTCACTCCATCACAGCCGACAGCCTTGGACTTAATTGCATTGAACGTTTTGAGGATCTCAGCGTCGGTCACCGGGGAAAAAGAAAAAGATTCGGGATTTATTCTTGCTTCCAGAAATTGCAGTGGGAAGAAATAGTATGGCTGGCTTATTCCACTTCAACCATCGACACGCTAAGAATTAATTTTAATTATTATTATTAATTTTATTTTTTTCTCTGTCATATATTAGTATTTTATGTAGTATTTTATTCATGCATTTGATTTTATTATGTGTAAGTAATATTATTTATGCAGACAGCCTTAAATTCATCTATATCGCAAGAAGAGAGAGAGAGAGAACAAGAAGTTGTTCTCTCTCTCTCTTCTTGCGATAAAACCGTCCATTAATGTTCACTTGTTTTTGTAAATGTTTGTCCTGTATGTTTTTGTGGTGTACAATAAATAAATAACTTTTCCTTATTGAAGATTTTCATATCATCGTTTTTGTAAACAGACAAAACATACACAGATTTGTTGAATGTAAAGATAAATATCACCAACATAGCCGGTGGTCAGTGACAAATGTCAGGCACGACTTGCAACGAATGGCTTGCTAGCTTGGCAAGGTGGTCTCAGACGGGAAGAGTAATCGCTTGCTACGTCCACTTACATATGGATGGAAATGGAATGTGCTTGAGGAATCGTAGGTCGTGGTGCGAGATGGGTTTTTGAGGCTTTACTGAAGATGCGATGCGATTTTTAAAGGTGTTGTTGAAGACTGTATGTGCGTTGAGACAAGGTGACATTCTATTAACTATAACGATTTTCGAAATTCAAAAGAAATATAGGATTGTCGTGCATTACTGATATATTTCGTTATCAATGCATGTCTTTGTCTGTCTTGCTCTAATCAAACGCTATCGATGAGAATGGGGTCCTGAGTTTGATTCTCGGAATGGGTTTTTTTTAAATCACATCACACATCATCAGCCTATTAATGTGCCCACTGCTGGGACACAGGCCTCCTCTCTATGAGAGGGGGGGATGGGCCGTAATCCACCACGCGGGCCCAGTGCGGGTTGGTGAATGTCACTTGTCTTCGAATTTTTGGTTCTAGGACATGCCGGTTTCCTCACGATGTTTTCCTTCACCGTTTTTGAGAGCAGTGGTGATGAAATAATTTACACAAAGTAAAGCGCCTGCCTGGGTTCCAACCCATGACCTACAACTGAAGAGCAGTGGTGGCCCAGTGGTATCGGCCGCGACTTTTTTTAAATAATACTTTTAAATGTGCATTTTTTCAGTAGCAGCCTGCAGTTTAAATTTGTGTTCAATTGATGGCTTTACCATGGAATGGAACTTATGTATAACTAGCTGATCCCCGCGGCTTCGCTCACGTGGACCATCCCAAAGGACCCGTTTTCAGGATTAAATTAGCCTGTGTCACTCAGGAATAACGAAGCTTTCTGTTGGTGAAAGATTTTTTTAAATCGGTCCATTAGTTTCGGAGCCTATTCTATACAAACAAATAAACACATCTTTCCTCTTTATAATATTAGTATAGATAAATTTTCAACATGTATAATAACTTGAGACCCCGTACTCAAGATCAGCTGAAGGTCAGAATGTTACTACTAACATGCAGCCTGCTGTGCTTCAAACAACTCAGGTCAAAACACATTATTTCCACAGAAAAACCAGTCCATATTTTAAAACACAAACCATCAAATAGCTACTGTATATTTTTTATTGTTACAAACAATATAAAGTTGCTTCCAACTATAAATCATTCCTCGCGCACTGCATTTTGTTTCGCAAATTATGGTATCTACTTTTTGCTACGGTCACTATTTGTGTTACTTTACGTGGACGGATTGTGTGCATTGGTTGATTAATTGAACTTTTTATGGTTTTTCGAGGTTAAAAATATCTCTGTTGAGGTATTAGTGAATCGTCATCGGATTTTTAAGACTATTTGGTTTTAGATTATGTTTGGTTAAGTTAAGTTAAGTTTCCTTTCTAATAAAGATTTTTTACCGACTTCTTAAAAAAAGAGGTAATCAATTCGATCGATCGTATAAATGTTATATTGTTGGAATTGCACAATGTTCACATAATTTGTTACTATTCACAGCAAACATGTGCCAAATTTCATAAGTGTAAGTCTATATGTTTGTTTGTATGTTTGTCCACGTATTTCTCCAAAACTAGTTATCGGATGAGTGAATGAGAAATGGAAACGCCGGGAGGGGACGCCCTAGGAAGACATACACTGGACAGCAAATAAACCGGGCCACTCGCTACCTTGGAACTCTGATTCGATTTTCTCAAAAAGTGTAAAACTTACAACTATCAAAGTTATACCTACGGAAAGTGCATTTCATGATGATTAAAATGAATGGAAATTCATTGGGATGAATCAATTTATTAATTGTTTATTAAGAATTTTACAAAGAAGAGTCGTTATCCAGTCGTGTTAATCCTTATTAATCAAAAATTAAAAAAATAAATAAAGCCAGAAACAAAGAAAAAATTAAAAAAAAGTGTGTGGTCAGTATTCAGTATTCCCTCCCCTTGATCTTATAACTGCCAGCATCCTCGTATTCATCGACCTCACGAGCCTGACGATGAAATCTTGAGGAATTGCATTCCACTCCTCTTCAATTGCGATTCGCAACTCTGGAAGCCTTGTTGGAACAGGTACCCGGGCTCGAACCCGACGTTTCAGCTCATCCCATAAGTGTTCTATCGGATTCAAGTCCGGGCTTCGAGCTGGCCAGTTCATCGTACGAATGCCGACGTCGTGTAGAAACTGGGTCACCACATGAGCAACATGAGGCCGTGCATTATCATGCATCAACTGCATATCCTGCCCGATATATCCTACATAAGGTACCACATGGTCTGCGAGGATTTCAGTGATGTAGCGATGAGAAGTCAATCCACGTGTACGGCCCGTAGGTTCGATGAAAACTAACGCTGTATGTGCGGTTAACGAGATGCCGCCCCAGACCATTACCGATCCTCCTCCATAAGCAACAGTTTCCTCAATGCAACACTGAGAATAACGTTCTCCAGGGCGACGATATACTCTCTGACGTCGATCACTTCCATGTAGACTCACTCTGCTTTCATCAGTGAAGAGTACATTACCCCACTGCTCTAACGTCCAATCCCTATGCTCTCGAGCAAATTCAAGTCGTGCTCGACGGTGGGCTACCGTTAATGCTGGGCCTGTTGCAGCTCTTTTTGGAGTCAGATTCCGTTCAGCAAGTCTTCTTCTGACGGTATCCGAGCTTATGACCAGTTGGCGATCGTCACGCAGACTTTGTTGGACTTGAACTGCGTTGAGGCGGCGATTTCGCAGAACAGTAAGTTGGATATAACGATCATCTGCTGCTGATGTAGCCCTAGGTCTGCCCGTACCCGGACGGCGATCGAATGCTCCAGTCTCTAGGTACCGTCTGTAAACTCGTTGCACCGAAGATCTGCTGATTTGAAGTCTTCGAGCGACCTCATGTTGCGAAACGCCTGCTTGAAGTAGTGCCACAGCTTGAGCTGCTTCCTGAGGTGTCGTATCCATTATTAACCAAAAAAAGTAGCACAAATACACGCGTCTGAGTAAACGATGCACAAAAACTAAAGAAATGATAAGAAATATCAGACAACCCTCATTGTAGAAAAAAAGAACGCTAATCGCGAACTCTAGTCAAAACAGAGCAAATCGTTAGAATTGTGTTTGTTGCTTGATTACAATGCGAGTTGGCGGTACTTTAGAAAAAGATTATAGTCGTTTTAATGAGCATGAAACGCACTTTCTGTAGGTATAACTTTGATAGTTGTAAGTTTTACACTTTTTGAGAAAATCGAATCAGAGTTCCAAGGTAGCGAGTGGCCCGGTTTATTTGCTGTCCAGTGTATATAGACCTTATAGGTGATGTTCTTCAGAAAGGCAAGGTGCGCAGTACTCATAACCGGCGTGTGTGTATGACAAGATGTATGAATGTGAGTGAAGCAAAAGAAGTATGTAAGGATCGTAGCAGGTGGCGTTCTGTAGTTTCTGCCTACCCCCATGGGAAAAAGGCGTGAGTTTATGTATGTATGTATGTAGTTATCAGATTGTGCTCATTTTTTTTTATTGGATTAAGTATCTCTCAAATTAGGAAACAGTGCAATTTTCATCAAAATCGGTACAGCAGTTTTCAAGATATGGATCATACAACCGTACTCCGTAACAACAAACAACACGAATGTGTAAATTTAGTTATTATTGGTATTTTGTCAATCCTTTAGGTACCTTACTATAGACGTTGCTCACTTTTAAGGCCGTACCCTGACCAAAAATCAGCATGAGATATGAGCATACCTATTGGCCTAGCGGCACTGTTGGCGCATGAATTACGGTAGTGAATACGCCCAGATTTTAGAATAATATCTTTATAAAATCGAATATTGGTCTTTTGAAAAAATAAAACTTACAAAATGTTCGTTATCAAATTGTCTATCCATTAGTGTTAGTATAAAATATAATTAAGGAACACTTTACGAGATGCATGCTATCAATAATTTTTTCTTATTTTTATGGTTTTGTTGGAAAAAGATTAGTGAAACATATACCTCTTTAAAAAAAAAGTGTACTACCATTTTAGAATCAACATTATGTAGAAATTTAATTTATTTTTATTTATTGATATTACTTTTTAAATAAAGGATAGATAGCTCTTAAATACTGCACAAAAACGATTAGCGCGGCGTTTTGCTCGGGGAGGCGCCTTAAGTGATAGGATACTAAAACTAAAAAGAGACAAATAAAAACATTAACACAAAAAAATAAGTGCAAAAACTAAAACTAGTTTTTGAATTTATTTTTATTTATGGTATTTTGGGGTATTTTAAGAAATCACATCATATTTTTTCTGTTTAGAGTTTGTTGTTTTAAATGTATTAAATAATGCATACGTTAAAAGACTAGAGTCGGATACTTTGATTGAAGAATGTATTTTTCTTCCTGTTCTTTCGTGTGAGGTGTGGCCACATCTGGTGTCAGAGTTAATTAAGCCGCCTCTGGGAACCCCACAGGCCTCTGACTTGGCTATTTCAAACTTACATTAACTATTTAAGTCCAGGTTTCCTCACGATGTTTTCCTTCACCGTTGCCTGTGATGTCACAGGGTCAGGCAGAATGTATTGTAGATGGCATACGACTACGGTTATCATCTGAACACCACTATGATTAGGTAAGAATTACAATAAATTATTTATTACTTGTAATTTGTTTATTTAATACCCGATACATGTCGAATAGACACAACGATACATGTACATAACGATTTCAGATGAGAATATTTTCTTGTTTCATACCTTTTATAGTGTAATTTTTCAGAAGTCGTGTTTTATTCTTATTCTTTATTGTACACAAAAACATAAAGACACAGATACAATATGTAAGTTTATGTACAAAGGCGAGCTTAACCCATAACTGGGTTCTCTTACAGCAAACCTCAGTTGCATTAAGAAATTTGCATATGAGGATAATACATCCAAGTGCACAACAAAATTTTAAAAACACTTTATATTTAAAATTCTTACATACTAAATAAACTAGAGTTTTTGAACTTATTTTTTATCCAACTATATTAATTGTGATCGGCTACCTACCAGTCTAACGAAATTCACCTGAATACCAGTGTTTGACAAGGAGTAGTGACTGCACATCAGACCTCAACAACCCGGTAACTGGATAACACGATACCACATGGCTATTGTCATACTTTCGGGTTTCTGAGGACACTAAACTCCTGTAAGCCGACAGTGACAGCCGGAATCAAAGGGTTAAGACGACGACAGTTGCCAACGACCTTGAGGGAACAAAACGCACACCCGCGCGACTCAAAATTCGGTAGATTTTTGTACAGCTAAGGAGTGGAATTCCCTGCCGGAGTCTGTGTTTCCCGATAGCTACAATCTAGGGGTCTTTAAGTCAAGAGTGAATGTTTTTTTCTAGGCAAGCGTGCTTCACCGTCAACCACATCATCGCTTACCATCAGGTGAGATAGTGGTCAAGCGCAAGCCTATAGAAAATAATAAAAAAAAACTTGCCATAATAGTCTTTAAAAAAAGCCTAAGATCAAAATGTAGGTAGTTAAATTTTCTTTGAGATGGTGACAATTTCGTTTAAATACGCCCGGCGGTTTTGGAGCGATTGTCGTTCTTTTGTCCGTCTTAGACATAACTTTACAAATTAATTACACTATGTTATACGAATAAAACTCAAAATTTTCTTAGATCAAAGTATTACGAAAATGGTCTAATGTAACATATATTTTACCAAAAAAATACGTCTAGCCGTTTAGACGTGATTCTCCTGTTAAAATTAGCTACTGCGCCTTAACAGTGCTTTTCGAGGCACGGAGGATTCTCGTTTTGTAATGGATAGTCAGACTAAAAGACTGAAGCTGAAGCGTTTTGTGTGTCTTTTTCCGCTATGGCCACGCAAGCAAAATCATGATATTACTTCCCCGACATTAACATCGTTATTCCCTCCTAAATTCAGTTTAAACAGCAGCCAATGATACAGCATTATCGACGATAATTCCATCGGATGCATTACGCCGCATCACGGTAGTCAGTTCGGCTAAATTTGATTTATATGCCCAAATTGCCAATGAACTGTGATCGGGTATAGAGTTGTCATGATACTGGAGATAGGACGTTTTGATTTGAGGCTTTAGTTTATGCCTATGGATGGAGAAACACAACACATGCTATATAGTTACATTACATTGCTGGCTACCAAGGTATAATATGATCAATCGCTCGATCGTGGTCTGTAATGTAATTAAACTTGCTTGTAGGCGGCAACGCGGCTTTTTGGGGCATGGTCTAGCTATTGATTACGTATACCTCAGAAGCCTGCAAATAGCACGCGAACTGTTTGGAGATGGAAGCCATGCCTAAGTCATTTTGAAGGAACCTTTACTCCAATCGAATCAGTCGCCAAGACAAACCCTGGCTTATAAGCGAGCTGTCAATTCAATGGAATCGAGTGAAAAAAACATAGATTTAGTTTTTTTTTTGCAAAAATGACTTATAATACGGAGGTTACTATTTACAGTTGCTTCTATTTGATAGAATCGTTATAAATGTGTTTTTTTCTGACGGTCAATGTGACCCACGAAATAGGTAGTCTAATTTAATTTAAACATAAAAGTTTCCGTTTTACTGGCTGCATAGAAAATCATTAACCACATTGATTTTCCAATAGAAAATTCAAACACATAGCAGCCAAAACAAAAATGTTCCCAATTGCTCGATTCGAAACAATTTCTTTAACACTAACTGCACTAGTCGGCACCTTCGCAATGAAGTATGTAGACATTTCCACAGCACAGTCCAAAGAGCAATCCCCTTTTTATACCTTCCCCCCTTAATTTTGGCTCGAGCTCTCCATTAATTACTAAACAGGTCCAAGCTATTTGCTCAGCAAGTGCATTAACGGGGCTAAAATGTCGTTACCATCGTGCCATCTAAGTTTTAGTATCAATTAGTGATGTAGTGTGCTCGGACACTTAGCTACATTTTAGCGGGTCTGCCACCAAATTGCTAGAAGATTCGGTGTGCGACGTGGTTGGGTAGGGTTAAATTTTAGTAGCTGAATACAAAGTAGATTGACTTGAATTGTTAATGTAGACAATTTGTTCAAAAGATAGAATATGTATAAAACTTTATTGGTTTTTAAACGCTAAGGCTGATTTTAGAGTCACGCTGACCGACGCTGACCGTCGGCACTGACGGTCACCGCGAGCTCGTCATTGGTCGAGTCGCTCGGCTAAGCGCTGTCGGCCGTTAGAATCGACCAATGACGAGATCGTGGCGGTTTTACGGCTCAGGTTTTACGTTATATCTCTTTAACACCTTTAATATCGAAAGCTTTGCCCATCTGAATTCCAGTAACACAAACTTAATCTATGCTTAAACAGTAAATCAGATCAGAGCAATTTTGTTAGTTGCTGTAGTGCAAATCGTTTTCATATCACGCCATCATGCGTTTGGCATAAATGATAAATGATGGCGGCTTTAAAGTTGTTGGAATTGTTTTATGAAGCTGTTTAGTAGAGCTTGTGGCAATGCTGAACTAAGATAGATATGTACTATCAACTAATCTGATATCTGACCCTCCGTATGTTTACTATAGACATTCTAATGCAGAGGCTTTAAACAAGTGACGTTCAATCAAACAATGTGCCACGTGATCAATGCCTTAAATATTGGCATTTAGGGCATCTGGTCGAATCTACCAGCTGTAGCGTTGTGGGGATTCTCAACTGAAAATATTCGAGTGATACTAAATATCACAATTAGTAATTTCATAGCCACATCACTAAAAACGCGGAACAACTTCCAGAGACGCTAACGCTCTGTCATTTCGTTACTGCTATTCTTCAAGTCCTAATGTAATGAAATTTTGTCCACAAGCACTTAAGGGTACACTAGTCGACGTCACGAACTATTTTGTGCGCGGGGTTAAAATGCATTTTATATCAACCGACAACACGTGCGCAAGAGATAGATGCTGTGATGAGCAGTAGAAAGCTAGTTCGCGTACGAATACACACTTTTGCAAATTTGTAGCGAAATGGATAATGATTTAGGACGAAACCGAGCGCGCGAAATTTTATAAACAGACCTTTGGCAGTCTAGATATCATGAAAAAACGACTAGATCTATCTGTTCAAAATAAAATTATTTGTATTGTTTAACTACTAATCTATCCCTGTATGGAGGCCGTTTTGCAATTTGCCGTTTTCTTATGGTATTTATTCGTACCCAAAAATGCGTTAAAATTAGTGTCGAAATGTGGAACTTTCGACGCTCATAACTTTCAAATATTTTCTTTTTTTACTTTTTTGCTTCCATGCAGGGCTAGGTAAAGATGAGACAAATTGATATCACTTTTTATTTTGAACGTACATCGCCAAACTGTGGAATAATCCCTAGATTACGCCGACTATTTGAATCAGCTCTCAAACTTGTCACTTATTGTGATAGTCAACTTTCCCGACTAGCAGGTGTTTAACAAATATTTATTTTCCTTTATAATATATACAATTGAATACTGAATACAACAAAACAAACCTATATACAAAAGAGGCCAGGGAAAATGCACTTGGACCCCATGGACCTAATGTTATAATAATGTTGCCAACCCCAAACGACTCAAACATATAACTTACAATAAGGTTAATATTTGCTTAATTTTGCAGGTTTTCTGCACCAGCAGTAGCCACCCCAGCACAGCCCGCCGTGCTAAAAAGATGGGCTGGCGCAAGGATTTCGACACATATTAATTCCCACACCACATGGCCAATCCAACTTCCAAGGCATTATGGTCCTCCCGTCTGGTCTCTTCACACCGTCGCGTACCAAGCCATTAGGTTCTAAAACCGCGGGGCATGATGTCATTAATACTGACGTGTCGTGCTATCCGACCACACTGCAGGATAAGCCATGGTGTCCGAGGCGATCGACTGCTTCATCAAATTGACAACGATGTGGAACCCAGGCGCAGACATGTCATATCCGGAAGATAGTGTCATTCAACATTGTACCTTTGTTGCGTGACGGTAAAGTCAGAGGCCCAACTCCACTCACCCACAGCCAGCAGGCGGGCACGCTCAGCAGTATTGGTGGACGTATTTATGAGTTTATTCCATAACAACCTGCAGAGCGGCTCATCCCACTGTGTCTGGGAAGATGGGTTCTCGGACAACGCCGTATTCGAGCAAGCCTCTTCCCAGGCGCACACTGCGCCGGTCGAGCACGGCACTTCACAGTTAACCAGTCATTGGGATCAAATTTTAGTGGTTAACGTTTGGGTGCTGTGGACCGAAGACAGGAACGCCGGTAGGCTTATACTAGAAATTTTACGGATGCCGAGCCCACCGAAGCGTATGGGTAGTGTGGCGTGCATCCAGGTTCAGTCAACCAAGGCCACATTTAAGATGGATGTCAGAGTGCATTGAATAATTTCGTAAATTTTCAA
Organism: Orthosia incerta; assembly: GCA_948252205.1. Classification (NCBI taxonomy): domain Eukaryota; kingdom Metazoa; phylum Arthropoda; class Insecta; order Lepidoptera; family Noctuidae; genus Orthosia; species Orthosia incerta. The sequence goes on along the minus strand of OX411756.1, from coordinate 24,568,149 downwards.
GAGATATGGCTGCTTCCATAAAGGGGAAGAGCGGAGAAAATTGATAAAATAACACTAACGCTTGCTGCCACGCTGCATGACTAATTTGTCACTTTTCATGCTACTCAACTCACCGTGTAACCCAGTGAGACTCTTAGCTCTAAGGCTTCGGCTCCAGTCCACTCCCACCATGTCTCCAATCAAAGCGAGTGCGGCAGGCGAGTGTCTACAAGTCGCCATCGCCACTGCTAAATCATGTGGTTTGAAGCAAATTGTGTCGCAAGTCACAGCAGCCGATCTCCGAATTCGTGCACGGGGCCTTAGAAACAAACAATATAAGAATAGAAACCTCTCATACTTGTACGTCATCTAAGTAGATACGCGAGTTTCAATATCTCGGAGTGCAGGGATGCCTGTCGGCAATATTTGCTTATAGAAAATGCCGCCGGGAGTATACGGGTCACTTTTACTGAGATAGCTCAGTAAATGTGACCCGTATACTCCCGAAGAAAGCTAAGAATTATTACAATAATATTTTCCTCCATTTTTATCTTATTTCTTGGTAGGTAAAACAAAACTGGAAACCCTATTTTTAGTTTTGTTTTGTGTTGATAAGTTTGACCATTATTTTGACTCTGAAATGCAACTTGAGAGAAAACATATAATAAATTACCAAAATGTATAAGGGATGAAGATAATATCCGCAAATTCAAAAGTAAATTATATTTATTTCTATTAGATAAGACATATTACTCTATCGAAGAATTTTTAAATGATAAAATATGACATTACTATCTATTCTAATTTACCATTGACATGTATATAAAAATAAATTATAATTGATTAATTATTAAATAATAATACTTTTAATTGACATTATTTACAATATAATAAAATATGACGTTACTAATTCTTAATATAATTTACCATTGACATGCATGTGCAGTAAATTATAATTGATTTATTATTTATAAATAATACCTACATTTAATAGACATTATCTACTCGAACTTGACTTTGTATTGTATAGATTGAGATTTACTACTGGAAAACCTAACATATTTGTACACCAATTTCATTGGTAGGACATAGAGCTCGACTGAAATGTAAACATAAGACCTTTATTGTAATACCTGTGTTCACGAATAAAGATTGATTGATTGATTTATTGACATTTTCCGTTGTCGAGTGAAAATTCTTCAATAATAATTGGACTTGAAATATAGTCCTAAGAGTACTTCAAAAAGTATGGTTGACGGCTCACGGTCTACCAAGAAATTATAGAATAGAAATAGAATCACTAATAAAAATATAATTTGCTCTTGATTTGAATTATTTATGACCCAAGAAATGGTTAGTAAAAGAAAAATAATCTATTTGTATGGTACAACAATTAACGAAAACACATGACACAAAAGCACAGTAAAACTATTTAACCACACGAAATAAAATCTATACTATACTAATATTATAAAGCTGAAGAGTTTGTTTGTTTGAACGCGCTAATCTCAAAAGGTTATAAGCTATATAACATCACGCTACGACCAACAGGAGATATACATTACGACATAAAAATAGGTTAAATTTACCAAGATATACATTACGACATAAAAATAGGTTAAATTTACCAAGCTCTAAGCTAAAAATGCACTCAACAAGTACATTAGTAATGTCAATGAAAATATATAATAAATTACCAGAAATAATTAAAGGAGAACAAAAATTAAATTCATTCATTAATAAACTAAAACAATTTCTATTAGCTAAATGCTATTACAACGTAAATGAATATTTAAACGATAAATTCTAAATTTAAATAATTGCAAAAATAGAATATTGGAAAATTAAAATAACAAATAAATAAAAAACGGTTAATTAAATGCTCTTATATTGTGTTAGTGAATATTTAAATAACAAATTTTCAATGTAACTAATTTTAATCTACTAAATACATATATACTTTGTCAAATAAAAGCGCTCTTCCTCTCTCCTACTTTTGCAGTGCCCGACAGGGTCCACAATGGTCTAAATTTGTACCTACCATCTAAGTTCACATGTGGAAGCAATAAATGTATTGAGTATTGAGTATTGGAGCCGAGCATAAATGAAAAATGTTGCAAAAACGGAAAAAAAATATACCTTTATAAGAGCTTCCGTTGCGTGCGCTACGTAAGCGGTTAAAGTTACGCAACATTCATGTATGTAGGGTAGGCTAGGTTGGTAGCCAGTTGACGGAAGCGAAGCCACGTGGGACAGCTAGTTAACAAAAAAAACCAACAAAAAAATATTTGTCTAAAAATCTATCGAGCACTTTAGTAAAATTGGAAATGCTTCTAACGCAACACAACTTTATTCTACACAAGTGCAAAATCATAAGCTACAGCTAGAAAATGAAGTAGCCAGCGGAAAACGCGAACCCTGTTCCACCTAAGTACATAACCTCCGGCATGAGAGCAGTCTGGAAATAGAAATTCATGCAAAACTGATGCAGCTTTTAAGAGCACCACAATAAGACCACAACATAAATAGCTTATATGCAATATTGTTGTGTTTGGTCTGCTTTAACATTTATTGCATCCTTATAACAACACATACAAAATTTAAAGAAATAGATGTAGTCTATTAAAAAAGGTCAAATTGTTTGCTTGTATCTGAAAAATCGGTTGCGATTACGATTCTTTCAACGATTGCAAGATACGCTCAATGAATCTAGTAAATATTTATGTAGTAGGTTATTTTTGGACTACGTGTGCTAAGCTAGATTAAAACCGGTTCAGCCTTTGGTTGTGCTTCATTTACATACATACATACAGACTATCATATCGATAATACCCACCCACTAATATCACGATTATAATTTTCATACACTACTTGGACATATATTTTGTGACTCTGAAACCCCAGATCTTTAGAAAGTGTTCGAGTAACCGAAGCTAACTCGCAGAGGCCCTGTAAGACACTTCAAATAGAATGGGGCAGAAACCGACGAGGAGTCCTACATGCACTGTACAGTAGGATATTAATTAAATAGCCGCTAGATGGGAGAGGCACGGGATCGATCGATAAGGTGACAGTTTGGGGAGGCCTATGTCCAGCAGTGGACGACTGGACGTGTTTCGGCTGAATCGATGATGAATGTATTCTCAATTTAAGTAAGATTATCACCTGCCTAGCCTTTTTCCCAACTATATTGGGGTCGGCTTCCAGTCTTACCGGATTCAGCTAAGTAACAGTGTTTTACATGGAGCGACTGCCTATCTGACCTCCACAACCCAGTAACTGGGTAACACGGTACCCCTTGGCAAGACTGGTGTCAGATCTCAAGCTTCTGACTACCAGTAACGACTGTTAAAGATATTCAAATGACAGCCGGGACCAACAGCTTAACGTGCTTTCCGAGGCACGCGAGGAATCTCGGTATGTTGAAATGGTCACCCATCCACGGACCGACCTCGTCAAGCGTTGCTTAACCTTGATGATGGACCCGTGCGGCTGTTATTATTTAGCCACGAGCTCCTCCAATTTAAGTAAGATATTATAAATTAATATCTGTTATACAGTGAACCATCACGTATAATCAGGAACTTACTTAATCTTAGATTGAGTCGTAATAATCATAGTAAAGATATCTATGGTAAAGATATAGAACACGAGCCAAAGGGATTAACTCTTTAAGCCATACGGTCTATATCCTTGCCACTTATCGGCAATTTATTAGCAAACACCACGCCAATTATAGTCAAGTATAAGTCCCATAAACCTCGGGCAGACCTTTTAAAACCCAAGTGGGCTCATAATGGTATCGTATCCTTAAATTAAAGTAAATAAATAAAGCCGTACACCGCAACGACCTTAATTTGTACCTGGTGGTGGCATTTAACATAGATTTAGATAGCACTAGAAGGAGCAGGATAACCAAAGTTAGCGATATAGCCCGAAGAATTTCCAAAAGTTTTCGAGTGGTGACCGAGTACCAGAATACGCAACGTTGGAAAGCCTTGATGATTCGAAGACCTGATGACTGACGATAAGGTTTACTAGATGATCTGGTGAAGGCCGCTAGAAGACTTGATGACTAATGACAAGGTTGACTGATGATCGCGAAGACTGAAAGAATCTGCTGAATGATCCGTATCGCACAGACCGACTATGTGCAGACGCTTGGATGTCCAGCAGTGGACGCAGAACTACTTAGCAGTTCCAAACAAAGTATAAATCTTGTTTTTTCCATATCTACTCAGGTTGTGGGTGCATGCCTATGCACTTTTTATACAAATTATTAAAAAAAAACTCCTTACTTTTTTCTACAAAGACCAGGTAAGTATTTAAACCTTTGTGGAGAGGTTTTATAAACAGAAGATTTGGAAACATATGTACTCAAAGATTTTGAAAGCTTTCTTGTTCTCCAACCTCCAATATTCTTAAAATAAAAATGAACCTCAAAAACTGTCTCTTCTAGTAACTCTAAACCCAAAACATTCACCTCAGAACAATTCGCCATGGTCGTAAATCGCGATAATTGGAGGGAACCGTAGACGTACAGTATGGTCCTTACATGGGGCTGAGACATCCCCCCGTCTTCCTCACTCCTACTGGAACTGGGTTGGTGGAAAGGGACAGAAGAAAAGGTTGAATAAAACAAGATGGTCATTTGCAATCATTGACATCAATTGAAGCCAGAAATTGATGGCAGTTGTGTAAGATTCAGGGTCTGAAGTCACTTAATTGATGTTGGGACTCAAGACAATAAAGGAAAGTATGTAGTAATGATAATAAAGGAGCTCGTGAATAAATAATAACAGCCACAAGGATCAATCTTGGACGTTAAGCAACGCTTGCTGAGGTTGGTCTATGGATGGGTGACCATTCATTACGTACCGATACTCCTCCGTGCCTCAAAAAACACGTTAAGCTGTAGGTGGTTACGGGTTGTCAGAAGAAAATCTGACATCGGTTTATCTTGCCAAGGTACCCCTAGACAAGATAAACCGATGTCAGATTTTCCTCTTCGTGGGTACCGTGTTACTCATTGGGATTTTGCAGGACAGATAGGCAGTCATTCTATGTAAAATACTGTTTTAATAATATAATTAGGTCTCCGTAGCCAAATGGCAAAAAAACGGAACCCTTAAGGATTCGTCATATCTGTCTGTCCGTCCGTCCGTATGTCACAGCCACTTTTTTTCCGAAACTATAAGAACTATGCTGTTGAAACTTGGTAAGTAGTTGTATTCAGCTGTGAACCGCATTAAGATTTTCACACAAAAATAGAAAAAAACAATAAATTTTGGGGGCTCCCCATACTTACATTTGAAACCCAAACATTTTTTTTCATCAAACCCATACGTTTGGGGTATTAATGGATAGGTCTTCAAAAATTATATTGAGGTTTCTATTTTTTATTTTTTCTTAACTTAATAGTTTGCGCGGGAGACACTTCCAAAATGGTAAAATGTGTCCCCTCCCCTCCCTGCAACTTCTAAAATAAGAGAATGATAAAACTAAAAAACATATGTGATGTACATTACCATGTAAACTTCCACCGAAAATTTGTTTGGACGAGATCTAGTAAATAGTTTTTTTCATATAAAATATTCTGATCCGTGAAATAATTTCTATGAAAACGCGTTGTTGTATTGTTACGTCGCACCTATCTGCGGCAACCTGTAAATAATAGCATGTTGGTGATAATTCGAAAGAAATTTTATTGCCAATAAAGCCATATGTCACTTACTTGACAACAATACTAAAACAAAACATAAAAAAGAAAATTTATATAAATATATTATTTTTGTAATAATATAAATATATATGTAGGAAGAAGGTATATAACTAGTAATCTAGAACGGAGATATATGACGCATGTAAACTTATTAATTCGGTTTTGTTTAACTGGCAACATTTAGCCTACGATTCAATCTCAGTTCGATTTTATTCGATTGACAACACTTTATTTGGCTTATGTCAAAATACTCGATTTTGATTGGATGTTAAAAGCTGTGAACTTTGCCCGAGGTGTTCTTAAACCAATGAAAGCAGGGTAGCCAAGAATGATGGCGACCTGAGCGAAGTCTCCCGCCATGTTTGGTCGGAATGAGATAGAAAAAGGAACGCGCGGGAGCGCGTTTGCAAAAAGTTGAAAACAGAGTTGTGAGGGAAATAATTGAGAAGTAGCCTAAAGTGTGGCGTTATAAACTTGAAAGTGTGTTTTGTTGAGAGAAAGCGAAACGAATAGGTGGCCGAATTCGCTGCTTTGATAAGATTGGAACAAGGACTATCTTCAAATCGGCATAAGTTACCTGCTTTGTAGCATGCATATACCCACGAAAGCCCACAAGATCGAGTGTTTATCCAAGATAGCCCTCCTATTTGCGACATCAGAAGTCCGGGATCAGTGCAAGTACAAAGCGATAATGGAGAATGGACCAAATGAGACGAGTAATGGCTGGCGCGCTCTCTTTGGTGCGCAAGAAAATGGCACGGAAGTAGCTCGAGCTACCTACTTATAGAGACGTTTCGCAACTCGTCGGCTACTGGCGACAGGAATTCATGTTGCCCGAATTCAACCGTATAGTGGGGCCTATACTATACAATGTGCGAATTCGGGCTGCAGATAATGTTGATGATGACATCGATGCCCAATCCTGACTAGATACTGAGGAAACGCAACTGTGGTGGTGATGTTCAGGTAAGTATAAACTTAAGTATTCTGATAATAATAAGTACCTACCTAATGTCTTGTGAAGTTTAGCCGCAATATTGTTAGTTTTTCTTGGTGTAAAGTGGCTAAAATTTGAAATAAAATTCTATTTTCGTTATGATGCTAAATGAAACTCAGTCAGTTTCATACCGTCAGCGGAGTTCGCAAGAGATTAAGACGACTTGTGCAAATACAATGGAAGATAGCAAACATCCTAAGCTACAGCTTGATTTAGCAAAACATCATTATGATTATGCTTGTGGAACACTTATTCATAGACATGAATTTTTCAGCCGTTCGCACAACATGCAACAGATAACAGGGACGTCTTAGCCCTTAAACATGGCTGTGGATACCACAAGACCTGTTGTGACCAGCTGCGTGTGGTGAAACAAGTGCGGAGCTCGGGTTCCAATTCAAGAGGCAACACACAAACTGCAACCTACAGCGCTATGAATAAGGAAATTTTGCGGTGTTATACATGCCGCTGCGGTGATCAATCAATTTGATATTTTCTGAAAGCAGCTAGGAGTCTGGACAAGTGCATGGTCAGTGACAAAATTTTGCTTTTGTGCCTGGTGTACTAAGCGCTGCTGCCTGACCTTCCCGTGAGTACAGGCTTAAAGGTATGTGACTTTGATCTGCATTCAACTATCTGTGCATCGGCATACATTTGTGGCAGCCGAAGTATGTATTGGGTTTGGAAGTACCTATCTTATCTTATGGAGGGGCCGAGAAATAACTCGGGACACTTCGACCCATTGGGATCTATTGTGGTTTGGAAGTACCTTTTATAATTAATTGTTGTTTTCATTGCAATTTATAATTATTGCATTATTTTATTTCATGGAAATGTGTAAGGTAAGTTACATGAAAAGAGTAGAAAATTCAAACAGCGCCATCTTTGTAATGGTATTGATACTGTGTTTCTTTCAATAATCATCGAAATTAGCTTCGGGACCCCATTTTGCCATAATATGCTGCTTGGAGGAACTTATTGAATAGGTGCATGAAATTTTTTATGATCAATTTAAAAACGAACATATTATTTTTACATAAACAGAATGAGAAGTTGGTGCATGTCACGCCATCTATTTAAATCTATGTTGTGTTCGAGCTTTGAAATATTTTGCTACAAGTATTTTAATCGTTATGTTCACCAACAAAACAAACAACGAAACGATTTTCGCAATATTATCTTTATAATGTACCCGGAGCATTGAAACGTGAGTACAAAACTCAAAGAAAACAAATTTCATCATGTTATGTTGCATGATGTTAGAATAATATACGGTTTTGTGACCACTAGTGCTGTCACAAGCGTACATACAGATTATTAAATAGGTTGTTAGTTTGCTGAAAATCGAGAAGTGAAGATATTATCAAACCGTTTTTTTTTACATGTTTGTACACTAGCAATTACAGCCATGCATTATTTTTTTATCAATAGGTGTCACTTCAGATTTCCCGTAAATATTACTACCACTGAGTTTGTTGTTGATTTGATCACCAAGGTAATTTGTGAATATGCTTTTCTTTGAAATTAACTTACTTTCTAACTATTCGCGTTGGTATTTTTTAATGCAAGTGTGAATACAGTTACGGAACGCAAAAAGAAAAATTGTAATAATAGCCGATCTTTAAACATCTTTGGCGGATCAGGGTTGTTTTCACAACTAAATTAAAGTATCAGGTATAAGGGCAAGATATTTGTTTACGTTGAATTCACTTAAGTTTGTGTAATACATTAAATTATTCTTAAATTATATTTTGGTTCATATCATAACAGCAAAATCTAATCTCGGTTTTGTAGGGTGAAATATCGATTCGCTGAATCGATTCAGTACTTAATATCGGTTGGAAAATTGTTAATATTTTTTTTGTCGTTTAAATCCATTCGTCGATTAATCGATAACAGATCGCCATCTCTTGCCCATCTCTATCAGAGAGTGACATTAAGTGTCAACATTGGAAAAAGTTTGAGAAAAAAAAACAAATAACATAACTGTGATATGATTATGATTTTTAACTTATAAGTTACTAGATAAACACTAGATTATTAATAAATCGTTATAAGGTGTGAGTCAATGTGAGGATTAGACTTTTAACTTTTGCTTTGTTGCAAAGACACGCAATAACTTCTAGTTAAGAGTTATATTGTGATCAAGATTATTTTCAAACCGGTGTTTAAGTTTAGTGAAAAAGTTTGTTTTTCGACTCGATCTGCAATCTTACAACCCGAAAATATCACGAGGATTAACGTGAGTATAGCCTAGAGAGTTGGCGTTTAGTTTTGTTGCTACCAACAGTTGAATAAAGGTAAAGTTAATGTCTGTAGTTGTTATATATCGCATTGTAGAGGACTAACCAACTGATAACATGTCAATCTAACGATACCTACAATTAATAATGATTTAAATTGACTATGGCGAATGAAAAGTGCAGCTAGACATTTAGATGGTGTCTAGCAGACGTATTTAGGTATTATGAGATGCCCGAGGGCCAATAACTGTTGAAGTTGTGGCTGAAGATGAGATAAATGTTCAATTGGCAACATTTTAATTTACATAGAACAGTTTCTTAGTTTCATGGTTCAGAGAGCTGACGGTGTCAAGAGTTGATTCGGCAATTAAGTTGAAAGTGAATTCTGTGTAGCGAATGTATTTACTAAGTTATTGTGGATTGTGGACACTTGGGTTTTATTTTATTTACTTGGTACAGGAGTCATTTTTTTGGAGGAAACTTGGAATAGTTTTCTTGTTCTGCGTTGTTCAACGATGCTTGGCCTTGGTAATCTTGAACATTGTTCAAAAGTTTTAATAATTGTAACATCTCTTTAAAATAAAGGTGTGAATTTGTGAATTGTGTGATTGTGTGGTGTCATGTAGGAAGTCTAGTACCTACCTAACTTGAATAATAAATGTGGAATTTAAAGTGTCAGTAATGGTTGTGGTGTTCTAACTTTTTGAATGTTCTGTGCTGGTCATTGTTAACATACCTAACGTAATTTTGTGTTATTTGCTATCTGACCAAGCTGGATAAGATAATGTTAACACAGATGTAAAGTCGGTGACATGCGGTGCATGATTTCATTTTCTTTTTATTTTGCAAAATTGGTAATGTTTGATGTTGGTAGTTATTATATCTATCGCACTGAGGGTTTGGTATGAAATCATGAACAGAAAATGGAGTTCTTGAATATGCTTATGGCTGGGTAAGAAATCCTGAATGTGAGGTTGCCATTGTATTTAGTACTGAGAATAAAGGTTGAAATAACAAATTTTGTTATGGTTTAAAGGTGCTGTTTATGGTTATTGGAGTTCTTAATGGTGGCAACTATGTGTCGAATTAAAGGCTTTGTTTGGTTTATGATGAGTTATAGAAAAGCTGAAAGAAAAAGTACCCATTGGCGTAACTGAATGTACTATGTTGAAGACTGATTCAAATCAATCTGGCAATGGTGAGGTCGGTGTGTACGGTCAAAGGACTGACTGTACGGTGAGGTGTGTACGGTCAAAGGACTGACTGTACGGTGATGAGTAGTCACTGCGGTGACTGCTGTAGCCAAGGTGGGCTATGAGGTGTGAGTGGTCAAAGATGACTGCTGTAACCAAGGAGGGTTACGAGGTGTGAGTGGTCAAAGATGACTGCTGTAACCGAGGAGGGTTACGAGGTGAGTGGTCAAAGATGACTGCTGTAACCGAGGTGGGTTACGAGGCCTGGTCAGGATGACTATGGTTGCAGGATGGTCACAGGGTTGACCATCAGGAGCCACAGCAATTGCTGTGGGACCAAGAAACATTGCTGGATATGTGTGGTGGGGAGCCTGGTCCCTCTGGGGCTTTGGTGACCTGTTGTGTGTCTGGGGAAGCCTGGTCCCTCTGGGGCTTCGGTGACACGTTGTTTAGTGTATGTGGTATGGGTATCTGGCAGTCTTGTTGCTTCGAGAGGACCGGTTGTCTGGGGGAGCCTGGTCCCTCTGGGGCTTCGGTGACCTGTTGTGTGTCTGGGGGAGCCTGGTCCCTCTGGGGCCTCGGTGACCTGTTGTTTGGTGTATGTGGCATGGTATGTTGTGTTGGGCGTTTGGGTGGTTTCTGGCACACTTAGTGCTTCGAGACCGAATGAACGCCTGTTGGGAACCTGGTACCTCTGGTGCTTCGGTAACCATTTAGAATGTGGTAATATGGTTGTCTAAACGGTGAGGTGGCTGTTTCGATAGTACGAAGATGGTTGTGTACGGTGTACGGTGTGGAGACCTAGATTTACATGGAGAAAACAAATGAACAGTGTGAAAGCTATGAGAATTCCGTTTTCATGAGTAAAGAAGTACTTGATTTTTGTTATAGGCTGGTAATATAGGGTGTTGATTGAAGGTTTCACGTAGAAGGAAGATGTCACGACCACGTTATTTTTTTTATTTGGTCAGGAGCGGCCGAACTTAACCTATTACTTATTTTTTTATTGTTGTTCTGTCTCTCTGTCTGTTTTTTTATTAAAATTGAGTAACGATTTCTCTCGTCGCTCAAACGTGGGGCCGTTTGTCTGTCAGGTTGGCCGTGTAGGAAGAAGGTATATAACTAGTAATCTAGAACGGAGATGTATGACGCATGTGAACTTATTAATTCGGTTTTGTTTAATTGGCAAGATTTAGCCTACGATTCAATCTCAGTTCGATTTTATTCGATTGACAACACTTTATTTGGCTTATGTCAAAATACTCGATTTTGATTGGATGTTAAAAGCTGTGAACTTTGCCCGATGTGTTCTTAAACCAATGAAAGCAGGGTAGCCAAGAATGATGGCGACCTGAGCGAAGTCTCCCGCCATGTTTGGTCGGAAAGAGTTAGAAAAAGGAACGCGCGGGAGCGCGTTTGCAAAAAGTTGAAAACAGAGTTGTGAGGGAAATAATTGAGAAGTAGCCTAAAGTGTGGCGTTATAAACTTGAAAGTGTGTTTTGTTGAGAGAAAGCGAAACGAATAGGTGGCCGAATTCGCTGCTTTGATAAGATTGGAACAAGGACTATCTTCAAATCGGCATAAGTTACCTGCTTTGTAGCATGCATATACCCACGAAAGCCCACAAGATCGAGTGTTTATCCAAGATAGCCCTCCTATTTGCGACATATATATTATTAAAACAGTATTTTACATAGAATGACTGCCTATCTGTCCTCCAAAATCCCAGTGGGTAACACGGTACCCACGAAGAGGAAAATCTGACATCGGTTTATCTTGTCTAGGGGTACCTTGGCAAGATAAACCGATGTCAGATTTTCAAATAAAGAAATTTTATTCCCAATAAAGACACATGTCACTTACTTGTCAACAATACTAAAAATCATACATAAAAAGACAATAATGTTTATGTGAAATAATTAGTTTTTGTTTTAGATAAAACTAGCAAGCGTGCTCGCATAATTATAATATTCACCCATCCATATACGTATTCCCAAATCAATCAAATTATTTTCCTAAAATTCCAATTAATTGTAACGTTCATAAATATCCAATACACATTACATGATCCTATTAGAACTCGGATGAAACAAACAAAAAGGGTTGAAATTATATCAATTCAATAATGTTGGCCACCGGACCGTACATTGAGTATTCACAACCATTTTTCGTTTGAATTATAAAACCTGCCGAGCTTAATGATTTGGGATGTAAAAGGATGATTAATTTAGGAAATGGAGAGATATAAATAATTATTAAGATCATGTTTAGTATTTCTCTGAGCGATCGGATCCGGAATAAGATGATACGACAGAGAATTATAGTTGTCGACATAGCTCACAGAATACACAATCTGTAGTGTCAATGACGCGACTATATAAGCCGGAGAACTGTTAGGGAAGACCTGTTCTTGTGTGTAGACCGTGATTCGGCAAATTGAAGATGTAAAACCCTCATACTATGTGGTGCGTCGGCCTTGAATTCGAAAACGATGGTCGAAAAGTTTTTGAGAATTTAATGGGGTTGACATGCGCTACCGAATTGTCAATGAATAAACAAATAATAAATAAATTTTATTGTTTTCTCTCTACGAAGGTTGCCTTCAAATCTATGTACTTAAAACTATATTAAAACATTCGCAAGATGCTCCTCTGTGAGAGACTGGAGTCCGTACTAGGAAAGCCATGTGTTAACGATCTCCAGGCCCTCCGCCTAAAGTATAACTTCCAGTTGTTATTGCAATATTAATAATACTAATTAAATTCTCTTAATTGGTTTTGGATTGATAATTAAATTCATTAATACAGGTAATTTTAACTCCATCACATCACATTACACATTAAATTACGATGAGATAACAAGTCAATTAAATAAACTAATCATAATAATATACAAATTAAACGTAATGGAGATATAGAAACTACATGTACTGATTATTAGGTAGGAGACAAATAAACAATTAAGCAACATAATTTAAACATTGTGAATACGATAAAAGAGAGGAAAGAGAAGAAAAGTGGTTCTGTGCTTGGGTCCGGTTGCGAGTGCGTATGTCTGGTCAATCTTAAACATTTTATCATTTATTCAACCTTTCGTTAATAGAATATCACTTTGTCTGCAGCTCAAGGGCACTGGTTGATGACGACAACTACTGAAAAATTTGTTTCGGTACAACACAAAGAACTGATCTTTCTATCATAAAACTAATTAACTTGAAATCTTAAGTAAACCGAACACCAGTCATACATCACCTGATCCCAACTTGAACAGTAATTTAATAACACTCATAAGCTTTGCATATCGTATTCCGTTCATAAGTTCTAAGCTCTAACTTAAGCACTAAGCAGGTAGATTGAGATTCACATAGCTGCCCAATTTATGGCTTCATGAATTTTAAATTATTGAATGCTGGTCTTCAGTTTGGAATAGGATTTTAACGCTTTTAGCTAGTGAAAGATATATTTTTAAGGTTATATGCTTTTTGTAGCAAATCTGTGATATTTATTTTTATTTAAGTGTCAGTTTTACTCGAAAATTCATTTACGTCATTATACGTCTGTCTCAATTGTTTTTTTTTTGCTATTAAATTAGTCCATTCCAGGGTCAAATATAAGTTCTAATCTAAACCTTTTTTTAATACTAAAGGCTGTTTTAAGGTTTTTAATACATTTTATAATATGAGTTTATTATACTTTTCTTTATACACTAGCAGATATGTTTTACTAATATTGTCTCGTGATAAATAAATATTGTTGAAATTAACAAGTCATTCATGGTGACAAAACAGTATTCAAACGCTTACCTACCTTTACTTTACGTATTAAAGATCAAATTTGCTTAACTGTATTATATAATATCTGCCTACCATGCACAAGTCGTTCTATGTAGTTCGATAAGCTCATGCGTTTCCAATAACACTTATCTACTGCTAATTGCAGTAGGTTCAAAATCATCTAACTTTTAGTGCATCGGCTAACGGCAGGGTGGGTCAGGTAACAGTTATTACCAACTATACACATTGTAACACAACTTTGTAAGAATAGTGCTACGAGGATTAAGTCCCATAATTCAACGAATTGATGACTACTCCTTTTTTAATACCATAACAATTCTTCTTTCTTTTTCTTGTGTCACCTGTGGTGTCAGGGTTAATTAAGCTGTCTGGGAACCCCACAATTATGCCTCTGACTTGGCTATTACAGACTTAAATTAACTATATAAGTCCTGGGGGGTGACCATAAGCTCTTAGAATAAGGATATTCTGAGTGTGCGTAAGGGACAGATGTATACAAGTCATATACATCTGTACCTTACACACTCTCAAAATAACCAGTTTCAGTGGTCAGACCCCAGGTCTCCTCATGATATTTTCGTTCACCGTTGCCTGTGATGTCCAAGATAGACTTGGAAAGTACATAAGAATTTGAAGAAGTCACATTGGTACTTGCCCGGATTTAAACCCACGACCTCAATCACGAAAGGGGAGGTCTCAGCCACTGGGCCAATTTACCTTACCAAAACAATTAGCCCATACCTTCATTCTCCAAGAATCAATCTTAACAAAACAATTTCTAAGCAAACGGCAAAAAAATTCAAAACTCGAGTCATAGCCAACCCTTCCAATGCTATTCAAAAGCGTTTGTCGATGCCATCTGATTATGTAAAGTTTCGGTACACGGTGGCAGAACGCTACGGGAAACAATAGCATTCGTTCTTGAGCTTGGGATACATGAGAGGAAAGTCAACACGCTTAGGAACATCTAGAAAGAATTTTGTAGAAGGTTTCATGGAGATTACGATTTAATGTTGTGAGTAAAATTTAGAATTTTATTGGACAAAGAAAAAATAAGTTTAAGTACAAATAGAGGATGTTATAATATTCCAAAATAACACACACCATCCCAAATAAAAAACTACTTGAGGAATTTTGCAAAATTTTATGCGAAACCAAAAATGATCATAAACGAGCAAAATAAAGAAAACTATTTTCTACAAATAAACGTGCTTACAATCTTAATCGAACATAAGTGTCCTATTGTAATATGTTTTTAAATAAAATTATATACTTTTCAGGATAGATTTTTTGTCAGTGGATACAGCACCTCAACAAAAACAATAAATCTGCGTAGCCTTTTCTCATTTCTTGTTGGGGTCGGCTTCCAGTCTTACCGGATTCAGCTGAGTACCAGTGTTTTACAAGGAGCGACTGCCTGTCTGACCTCCACAAACCAGTGGGTAACACGGTACCCACGAAGAGGAAAATCTGACATCGGTTTATCTTGTCAGATTTTCTTCTGACAACCCGTAACTAATATCAAACACCTACAGCTTAACGTGCTTTTTGAGGCACGGAGGAGTTTCGGTACGTAATGAATGGTCACCCATCCATAGACCAACCTCAGCAACTGGGTAACACGGTCCCCTTGGCAAGACTGGTGTCAGATCTCAAGCTTCTGACTACACGTAACGACTGTCAAAGATCTTCAAATGTCAGCTGGGACCAACGGCTTAGCGTGCTTTCCGAGGCACGGAGGAATCTCGGTATGTTGAAATGGTCACCCATCCACGGACCGACCTCGTCAAGCGTTGCTTAACCTTGATGATCGACCAGTGCGGCTGTTATTATTTAGCCACGAGCTTTAATTTACACTAAAATATTAACGACATAAAAATACACATATTCTAATTAAGCCTAGCTCATAACATAAGTTAGGTATTACAATATTTGCCACATTGTATCGCTAACCTCGCTTCGCATCACACTATACTATTCTAGGCAAACACAACCTCGTGTATCCCTGACTTTGCGGATTTTATCAGCTTGCCACCCAAGCTAGTGGTTTGCGGGACGAATATTTTACCGATAAATATCTTTAAGACGTTTCTTTTCTGTTTATCGTTTGGATTTGCTGATTCTCTTAACAGTTTTCTTTTAAGCCGCGTTTTATGGCTGGAACATTGTCTCTGCTTTGAGCAAGATTGCGGGATTGTAATCTCCCCTCTAGTTTTGTTTTTTTTTTTGGGAATGGCAACATTAGTGTTACCGCTTAGGTAAATTGCTGATTTTCCTTTTCCTGTCGCGGTGGTGGGGTTGAGTCAGATTAAGTTGACTCTCATTTTTTTTTTCCACAGCAAATAAGGTTTGAAGTAATCCTCAGACTAGTGCGGCTCTTGCCCCTATATTTTATTCAACTCGAATCAATACAATTAATGGTTCTACGAGTATTTTGTTATTTATTGCCATTAAGGGTACACTAGTCGACGGCACGAACTATTTTGTGCGCGGGGTTAAAATGCATTTTATTTCAACCGACAACACGTGCGGAAGAGATACTTGCTGTGATGAGCAGTAGGAAGCTAGTTCGCGTACGAATACACACTTTTGCAAATTTGTACAGAAATGGATAATGATTTAGGACGAAACCTAGAGCGCGAAATTTTATAAACAGACCTTTGGCAGTCTAGATATCATGAAAAAATTACTGAATCTATCTGTTCAAAATAAAATTATATGCATTGTTGAACTACTAATCTATCCCTATATGGAGGCTGTTTTGCAATTTTCCGTCTTCTTATGGTATTTATTTGCGCCCAAAAATGCGTTAAAATTAGTGTCGAAATAAGGAACCTTCGACGCTCATAACTTTCAAATATTTTCTTTTTTTACTTTTTCGCTTCCATACAGGGCTAGATATTGATGAGACAAATTGATATCACTTTTTATTTTGATCGTACATCGTCAAACAGTGGTATAATCCCTAGACTAATTTTGTATAGAAAAAATATCGACTAGTGTAATCTTAATCGAGGGTTTTCTCCGTAGTCGAATGGCGAAAGATTCCTTCAAAAACACTAGACTCTATATTTTAAGCCATATCTTACAACTCGAATCCACTTTGATTAATCAATTTGACAGTTATAATTTGATATTCATCGATGATTTTTTTTTTCATTGTTATGACTGAGTCGAATGCAGTTCCTTCAAGTGAATTTGAAATAGTGCAGTTCCTTCTAAAAGACTTGACATATATTTCTTATTCAAATGAGGAAGAATAGAGAGAGTGAGACTTTTTAATTCTTAACTGCCTATGAATTTCTATACATAGAACACCTCTTAAGCCACGAGCTCCTCTTTAGCCAGGATCTCGTGGCTAAAGAGGAGCTCGTGGCTAAATAACAACAGCCACACGGGTCGATCATCAAGGTTAAGCAACGCTTGACGAGGTCGGTCCGTGGATGGGTGACCATTTCAACATACCGAGTTTCCTCCGTGCCTCGGCAAGCACGTTAAGCCGTTGGTCCCGGCTGTCATTTGCAGATCTTTGACAGTCGTTACGGGTAGTCAGAAGCTTGAGATCTGACACCAGTCTTGCAAAGGGGTACCGTGTTACCCAGTTACTGGGTTGTGGAGGTCAGATAGGCAGTCGCTCCATGTAAAACTCTGGTACTTAGCTGAATCCGGTAAGACTGGAAGCCGACCCCAATATAGTTGGGAAAAGGCTAGGCAGATGATGATGATGATGATGATGATTTAAATAAAGATACCTGCCACGCTCGTAAAGTGAACACTTATTTAGGCTGTATCAACAGACCGAGCAAAGAGCCACTAACTAATTTACTATTACAGTATTAAACACAAAAGCTCATCACCACCATTTTAATTAATTCACACTCAATAATAGGCATCTGAACTAGACCCAAAAATTAGTCACGAAATGTAATTTAGATAAACAGCCTAACACACCGGCTGATAATCCTTTCAAATCCAGATGAATTAATTAATTTTAGATCTAGTATAGTACTTCGATAGTTATTAGCGCCTAGTAGTTTAGTGTTGTAGCGGCACCAGCGCCGCCACTTACGAGCTAATGACATGACGTCACACAAATCCTGCATCGCGCAAGTAAAGTTTTCGGCGCGATTAGAACACATACAACAGTCCGACAACAACCGTTGGGCAGTTGCCCGGACCAGACACAACACCCGTCTGGTCGGAGGATCCTCCCTTTTCTATGGAGGTTTGTGGGACTTTACACCCTGTTCCACATACCCCTAAACTGGTGACCCTCGAACATGAACGTCAGCGCAGCCTTCGTGCAGAACAACTTCGTCGTGACGTCAGCATCACTTCCTCAAGCTTTCGAGCAGCGAGTCACACAGCCAGCCAGTACCCACGGCATCTACGAGGGTATCCTGACCACCAGCATGCAGCGGACGCGCATTCCTGGTCATCACCCTCAGCTTCTATCATCACCGCTCCGACCCACTGGAGCCAGCAGCACTGTCCCGACTCACTGGGATATCATCACCCCGACTCACTGGGGCACAACCGCATACAGTTCCGACTCACCGCGAACTCTGCGACTTACGGTTCCGACTCACGGGAACCAACCTTCCACTGGCCAGGCACGCATCACAAGATGTACGGACGACTCAAACCTGCTATCGAACTCCGGTCTCCGGAGGGGAGTGATGTAGCGGCACCAGCGCCGCCACTTACGAGCTAATGACATGACGTCACACAAATCCTGCATCGCGCAAGTAAAGTTTTCGGCGCGATTAGAACACATACAACAGTCCGACAACAACCGTTGGGCAGTTGCCCGGACCAGACATAACACCCGTCTGGTCGGAGGATCCTCCCTTTTCTATGGAGGTTTGTGGGACTTTACACCCTGTTCCACATACCCCTAAAGTGTTATGGCGGCATAAGCCTGAATTACGTGAGTCGGATAATGGTGTGTTTAATCACGTTTGTAGGTAATTTAAATGCAGTGGTGTTCAACTGCCGCATTCCAAGAAAAAAAATTTCAATCTATTGGAAATACCCTACTCAAAAACCAATCTTGATCACTATGCTGCTGTACATAGACTATGTAGGCAATATAATACTTTGTCGAAAACTTGTGACATTGACATTTGGTGAGCCATTGCCTAAATTTAAAAAGTCACTAGTTTAGGTTCTGTGAGTTTTTATTTTAAGTTATTCTATAGTTTTATGTTTCAGATTTTAATTTATTTAATACATTTTTTTTAGTTTATTTTAAAAGTGCTTTAGCCTCTGTAACAACAAAAATCATTTCAGTTTACCATTATGTCATTATGTTTTTATTTTAAAATTGTACCTAATAGTGTTTGTAAAAAGTATACATTTTGTTACTCAAGATTTTTTGCCGTCTGGTTTGCCTTAATGTTGGTAAACCCTAAGCTTAATTATATATAAGGAGAGTCTTTTTTTATAAGTATGTCATGTTTTGATATATATTTTCTTTATAATGTTTTACTAATATCTTGTAGTAAGAGTATATATTTTAGATTTTTTATTTGGTCGATAACCTAAAATGCATGCTGTGGCTTCCTATAATTGAGGGAGTGCACTTTTCATTACTTCATATTGATGATTCATTGTGTTTTTTGTGTACATCTTTCGTTAGAGGTCCTGAATAAATAAATAAATAAATTAATTAATAAATAAATTAATAAATAAATAGATAAATAAATAAGCAAATAAACTGTTATAGGTGGTTTATTTTCACTTCTTGTTCTCACTTCTTCAAGAATTTCTTCGTGGCTAAAAACTCATAAAAGTACAGGTGCAGCTTCAAAGGTAAGTAACGCTTGCCAAGGTTAGTATATGAATGGGTGTTCCATAATATAGGTATCGAGACCCTTTCATGCCTTGAAAAGCGCGTCCATTAGCCTCCAGCCAGGCTTCAAAAAGCTAAACCTAAAGCGACACGTTGAGGGCTACCCCAGTTGGGGTCGACACCTCGGCTCAGGGCGTCACTTGGGGGGACAGCTAAGGCTGGATCTAATAAAGTGATTCTACCATCCGTTCGGAAAAGCCTACGTGGAGAAGAACGGACATGAAACTCCAATTTATAATCTAGCTAAACTTTAACTATGGCACAGCAATTCGCGGGCTGGCTTCATAATTTATAGGGACGTCGCGACGAGCCTCGGCGGCGAGGGCGGAACGAATACCGTCGTTATTGTGTTCTACTGTCAAAGTGTTCGTACTAGTTACGAACCCATTGACGGTCTTTGTAGACGAGTCTATCTAGTTCCCTAGTGATGCATTCGTACCTCGAGAAGATGGCACTGCATGAAACTGGGTCAAGAGGGCCTGCATTCCGGATTTCTGCATCCAGAGCACGGGCCTGAGGGGTCATCCATATGGAGTACGCGCTGATTATATTTTCAGCCACGCAGGCAACAGGGGGCGGGCACTTAGCGTCGGTGGTGGTGGGAACCACCTTCCGGCTTTGTGCGGTCCTGGGGGCAGCAGTGGCTACTGGGACAGGGACTGGGGGCACTGCTATGGGCTGGGCCATCGGCGCTGGGATGGGCTGGGAGCATGTCTGAGAAGCCACACTTTGGTGGTTCAGCTTGCCTCATGGTGAAGTCCTCTGAGGGGCTAGACGGGGGGGTTGAGATATGGGCGCTTGGCGCTTTTCATAACGCTTGGCCAATTTAGGCGCAAGCTTGGGAGCTTTTGGGCAACCCCGGTAATTAGCAGGGTGCCCTACTTGACCACAGAGCACGCAGCTGGGAGGCTCCGTGCATTCTGCGCGATCTTTAAAACGGGTGCAGTCCTTTGTGCTATGTTCGCCCAGGCACTTTACGCACCTGGGGGTGGCATAGCAATTGGTCTGCGAATCACCATAAAGTTGGCAGTTGTGGCACTGACCAACGAGGTGGGGGCGATATCAAAATCAAAATCAAGTTTATTTTTATTTTACATAGGCACTTATAAAACGTCGACAAAAGGTGCACGGTTCGGGTAAGTCGTTTCCTATGGAGAAGAACCGGCAAGAAACTCCATGGTTACTCTTTTAATTTTTTTTGTGTTCACAATATTTCCATCAATCAATCAGTTACAGCATTAGTACTTGGATATGGCGGACAACGTAGGCCCGACAATAAGTCGTACGAAATAAAAAAAAAACAAACAAAATAAATAATGTAAAAAGAAATAAAAAGTTAACAAATGTTAACAATCATCTAGAAATCTAGAAAGCCTACAATGTTCACACATTCACAATCGGTAAAAGAATCTATACAAAGGTAAAAAAAATAAAATAAAAAACACAACACTAAATTTAACATGTGGCACAAATACTGTTATCACTGCTGTAACTATTCTTAGCATAGGGCTATAATGATGATTGAAAAATATTGTAAAAAGTCTAATTAAAAGAGAAAAAAAATGAGATTGAGAATAGTTAGAGATATCCATATATTTGTGCCGTTTATGAGTTACCAGGGAAGCCGCCTGCGCAGAGGGTGCCAAAGCCAAAATTTTTATCTTCAACGTAGTCCTTGATTTTATAATATGCTTTTTTAATAAGGACACGTTTGATGTAGTTTTTGAACTTTCCATCGGTCAGTTCTATAACTAACTTTGGCAACTTGTTATAAAAGCTGTTTATAAGAAAAGACTTGCTAGTTTTCGTTAATCTGAATTTGGGTATTACAATTTCGTGCTTACTGCGTGTATTTAAATTATGGAAGACACTTCTAGTTTTGAAAAGCCCTCGATTTTTGCGGACATACAATATACATTTCAAAATATAAAGTGAAGGTAGAGTCAGTATATCGATCTCTTTAAATTTTTCTCTGAGGGACTCGCGAGGACCCATTTTATAGATCGCGCGGATTGCCCTCTTTTGTAAGATAAAAATTGAGTCAACGTCTGCTGCTGAACCCCACAGCATAATGTCATAAGACATAATACTGTGGAAATAAGCATAGTATACTAGTCTAGCTGTGGTAACATCGGTTAACTGCCTTATCTTCCTTACTGCATAGGCAGCCGAACTTAACCTGCCCGAAAGAGTTCTAATGTGCGCGCCCCACTGCAATTTTGAATCGATAGTAATGCCCAAGAATACAGTTTCCGTTATTATTTCAAGATTTTTGCAGTCAAGATTTAGATTTAGGTCATGTTGAGGTACATTTGGTAAAGAGAACTTTAGACATTTTGTTTTTTTCGCATTCAGTAAAAGATTGTTAGCTGCGAACCATTCCGAGAGAACAATTAGACTTTCGTTGACATGTAAGACATCCGTATCTTGCCTATCTATTTTAAAAATTAGCGAAGTATCATCAGCAAATAGAATTATGTCCGATAATTTGGCCATCATAAAAGGGAGATCATTAATGTAAACAAGAAAAAGGAAAGGGACGAGAACTGAACCTTGGGGCACGCCCATTTTGACTAGAGACCCGGAGGACGTCGCCCCATTAACATTTACTTTTTGCTGTCTGTTTGATAAATAGGAAAGCACAAGATCAGCAGCTTGTCCTCGAATTCCGTAGTGTTGTAATTTACAGATCAGTGTATTGTGGTCGACGCAGTCGAACGCTTTTGACAGATCACAGAAAATGCCAATATCATCCTGGGACTTCTCCCACGATTCCAAGATTTGGCTGATGAGTTTTACTCCCGCGTCCGTTGTCGACCTACCTTTCGTGAAACCAAACTGCTGACTATGCAGGATCCCATTTGAATTGAAATGAGACAACATCTGGTCCAGCATGATTTTTTCATAGATTTTACTCAATGCTGGTAGCACGGATATATGGTTTCTCAATCGATATGCTCGACAGGGAGCATACCGTTTTGAGGTTAAAAATGGGATTGCTACCTTCACAAGGGCTGCAGACAACAAGGACAATTTCAAACTGTTGTCCACCTCTTGCTTTATGCAAGCGGTGAACCTCAGTGACGGGTACTTTTTGGGCTAATGAATCCTTACGGACTTCCTCCGTAGAGATTTCTTTCGGTATACGCCGAATAACCACTCGGAGGGGCTTTTCCTCCGGAAGGGAGTACGTGTGGAACGAAACGTTCCTTTCTTTCAGAAAGCGAGTTAGATCTCGGAAATCGCGAGATGTAGGGACTTGGATTCTGATGCCTTGTTGGCATGCAGTAGCCTTGGTATAGTTGATTTTGCGCTCAACACAAGCGCTTGTAATGTCAATCCATTTCCCCTTATCTTGGAGATAAATGGGTGGAGGAGGAAGAAGCTTCCTAGTGGTAGTTATTACCATAGGGCTAGGAGGTCGACTAGTCCGCTGGGAAGCGGTAGTGGGGGTGGGAGTGGTTTGCCTGTCGGGCGAAGCCGCTGGCAGAACTGGCTGAGGGGAAGATTTCTTTACCGCCTTTTTGGGCTTGGTAGCATGGGTGGGACTTTTCAACTTCCTCCTCTTCTTACTATCAGAGCAGACTATGGAGTCGTCACCGTCTGAGGAGGAGACGGTGTCATATTCGTCTAATTTGTCGGGGATATCTGGGTCTACTGGGTTGACAGCAACTGACTCAACCTAGCTACTACTTCCCATTCTTCGTCAGTGCTAAGGGTTGCACCCTCTTCCATGGGGGAGTCATCCTCATCAGCCCATATATTGAACTGGTTATTGGACTTCTGGGACTTGCGTTTGGCCAAGGATTTGTGGAAGGAGGCAATGCGCTCCTTGTAGTCTTGGTATTGTTTGGTGGTTGGAGGATCTCTACATGATTTGGGCTGGACGGCCTTGGGCGAGGGTTTTGGAGGAATTGGATCTCTCCAAGAGGGTTGTGCAGCAGGTTTGACCTGCGCATCGCTCTGAGACGGGGTGGAAGAACAAGGTCTTGGAGGAGTCTTGTCAAGAGGGGAGGGCGACCTTTGCGAGTCCTGAGCCACGCTCGGCACGGGGGCCTTGCTAGGTCCAGGGGCCTCGGCCTCGGAGGGGATGATATGGATGACGGTGAAACACGCTTGCCTAGAAATAACCTATTCACTCTTGACTTAAAGACCCCCAGATTGTAGCTGTCGGGAACTCGGGAAACACAGACTCCGGCAGAGAATTCCACTCCTTAGCTGTACGCATAATAAAAGTGTTGCCACAATATTTTTTTATGCGTATGGGTGGGATGTCCACCATGTATCGATGGCGCATCGCCGTACGTCTGGTAGACCGATGATAAAACGGGCTAGGTGGAATTAGATCGTGCAATTCCATCGCACATTCATATTATAGGCATATATAACGATTTTGGTATTTTCATCAACAATGCAATCATTTGTGCTCATAATGTATCATTTAGTGAAGTGGAGCTGATGAAGAACACCACCCATGGCCACTAGAACTCCTTAATGCTAAGTATGTCACGTCAACCAGTCTTCCAAACCACCTATCATATCACAGGGTGATAGCGAGCCTGGTAGACATGGAATTTAACCTTTAGACTTCTGACTGGTAGACGTTACTGGGATTCGGCGGCTCATCTCAACTTTGCAAATCAAATTTGGCCACACGGTTGGCGCAGTGGTTGAGCGATTGACTGCTGCGCTGCGTGTCGCAGGTTCGATGCCCGCACGGAACAAATATTTGTATGACCTACAGATAGTTGTTCCAGTTGTGGGTGTTGTGTATGTGAGTTTATATGTTTGTAAACGCGCCCACGATACAGGAAGAAATTCCTAGTGTAAGGCAAAGTTTATAAAAAAAAAAATCTTGTGTGGAAAATGTTCATTTTCAGGTAATTAAAGAGATTGCTTCCCCTCTATAAATTTAAGACCACTCACCTATATTAGATTTATGTATCTTAACATGCTTCGTAAATACACTAATGTACCACACACACTGCTCACCCCCAATGGACGAAAATCACGGAAAAGGCAGCTTATCTACCAATAATCATGCTCGGATTATGATTGCATCTTTTCAGTTTTTATTATACCCCATTTTCCCGTTATTATGTGTTCAGAGAGGAAAAACACGATGTTTGTGTACCTACCATGAACTGTGAGTAACAACGAAAATATGCACATTACAGGAAAAATTAGACTGGGAAATTGTAAAAAACTTTTTTAGCCTCCTAAGGCATTATATAAAAAAAACCAAATCAACTAAATAACCTTAAAAGCATTAAAAAACAAACATAACATCACGCCTGTTTCCCCTAAATGGTTTAGGCAGAGGCGCACATGTGTGTGTGTGGGAGCAGTGGTGGCCCAGTGGTATCGGCAGCGACTTACAAGTTATAGGTCGTGGGTTCGAGCCCAGGCAGGCGCTTTACTTTGTGTAAATTATTTCATCACCACTGCTCTCAAAACGGTGAAGGAAAACATCGTGAGGAAACGGCATGTCCTCACGATGACATGCCGTTCTAAAATTCGAAGACATGTGACATCCACCAACCCACACTGGGCCTGCGTGGTGGATTACGGCCCATTCCCTCTCACAGAGAGGAGGCCTGTGTCCCAGCCGTGGGAACATTAATAGGCTGATGATGTGATGTGATGTGTTCAGAGAGGAAAAACACGATGATTATGTACCTACCATGAACTGTGAGTAACAAAAAAAATATGCTCATTACAGCAAAATTTTGACTGGGAAATTGTAAAGTTTTTTCAGTAGTACAGTAGATTTCATTGAAGAAGAACGTGCAAGAATCTCCATATTACACCTCAGTGGTGTATGTTCAAAATGTTATGATGTTACTGTCTTTTTTAGCCTCCTAAGGCATTATAGAAAGAAGAACAAACCAACTAAACAACCTAAAAACATTATCAAACAAACATAACATCACGCCTGTTTCCCCTATGTGGTTTAGGCAGAGGCGCACATGTGTTACACCCACATTTCGCTTTTGCCATGTTCTGGACTCCAGACTCAGGACTGCTACTCAACAATTCCAGATAAAATACCCAATAATACTTTACCCGATCCGGGAATAGAACCCAGGACATCGTAATTAGCAGTAGCGTGCGACCACTTATAGGCCAACGAAGCAGTCAGCTTAATAAAAAAATCTAAGAAATTCAAAGTCCACATCATGAAGTTTACAATCACCTCACATCTTCACTATCAATGATGCTATATAAATATTGAGGTAGATATGTTTTACCGACGTCTGCGTGGCAATACAAACACAAGCTGACCAGCTTGAGTGAACTTAGTCCGTCCTGCATCTGGCCGGAACACGGATTTATTTGTTTTTCTTTTATTTAACGTACGTTTGAACAGTATGTTTATCTCTTTCTGACAACGGGTTCCTAATTTACATCTCTGTGATCTTTTAACCTACTGTGATAGATTTAAAGTTCCAAGATTTTCGCCATGTTTTTATTTCTTTATCATAATAAAGATATAAAACATGGCGAAAAACTTGCTTACTAAACTTGCTACTTTATTTCATTAGTACGACATCTCTGTTTCTAAAATCTCATTGTTCACAATAAACAATATAAACTAAACAAAGGCGTTAAAAACAACAGACCAGGTCGGAACAGTTCAGTTTCACAAATCCCATTAACTCCACTCATGCGTTAACCTTCAAAACAATATTTAAAGTTTACACTTGATAAACTTTCCACCTCTAAATCATTTTTAGTAAAAAACTCCAGAATTTTATATCTTTGCTAACTGGATACCAACCCTATTTTTGAAGTTGTTAGGTGTTCTTTTAATTGGTGGTTTTTACAAGATACTCTGTTCTGAAATTGGTTTTTATTTTGACCTGTGACTTATTAAATAAGTAAAACATTTCAAATATAATTAGTTATATTGTTTGTTTATTTTGTGTGTTGTGTTCAAGAGACCTCTGAAGGTCATTTTCATTGTGGTTGCCATGAATGCATGAATGGAAAGGTTTCGAGACCACGATTCCGGCAAGTTGTGATCAAAAATCGCGAGTTCGACCTAGCGTGAAGTATCATTATTTTCTAATGCATCACTTGCCGTGTTAAACCTTAAAAAATAGTATTTGATATTTCATGGCGTACTCCAGGTTCGCCAGTTTTGCAATGAGTACTGTATATACTCTTAAACTCTGACATTCAAAAATATAGGTTTTAATTTGTAACTTTAAAAAAAGGTTGAATTATCTATGTATAAGAGTCTCATCAAATGACAAGAGCACTTAAAAGAGCAAGATACTACGGAATTAACTTTTCTAAACTATTTTTTAAAACAAAAGACGATAGACAATAGCGAGGATCAAGAGATAGGATTGTCTTTCTTTAATTAATAGTTACTTCGCTAAATTGAGTCTATTATACGTATTCAAGTAATCCTTAAAAATATTAATATCAAGTTTCTTGTAATGTTTTAGATTTTCAAAGACAAAGTCAAATTCTTTATTTAAATTAGGCCATTATGCGGTACTTTTGAACGTCAAAATTTTAAATTTACATTTTGATCTACCGTCCATTCGGAAAAGTAGCTTGTTATTGGAGAAGAATGGATAAGAAACTCCACACTTACTCTTTTTAATAAAAACTGTTTTACAATATTAAGACACATACATTCATTCTTATTCAGATTATTTGTAAGGTTAGGAACCATCAATATTTCTAAGACGGTTTTGAGAGGCGTTTTAATTACCCGGCTGCAAGGAAAGGGCTATGTTTTTCGCGCGTATCTTGTATGTTTGTAATATTCTTTATTACCCCGTATCTTTCAAACCACTTGACAGATTTTTATAATTAAGACATCGTTAGATAGGTCTTGGCCGCCCAAATGTTCTTAGATAAGTGCCGTTCAAAAAAAAAGAAACAGTCGGGTGACTGCTTCAAAAGCGAATTAAAAAGATGTAAACAAGAATAAAATCATGCTGTGCAGTCGGAGGATACACCTGGTTATGGTCAGCCAGCTCGCGAATATGTATCCTCCGACTGCACAGCATGATTTTATTCTTGTTTCATCATCTGCCTAGCCTTTTCTCAACTATATTGGGGTCGGCTTCCAGTCTTACCGGATTCAGCTAAGTACCAGTGTTTTACATGGAGCGACTGCCTATCTGACCTCCACAACCCAGTAACTGGGTAACACGGTACCCCTTGACAAGACTGGTGTCAGATCTCAAGCTTCTGACTACCCGTAACGACTGTCAAAGATCTTCAAATGACAGCCGGGACCAACGGCTTAACGTGCTTTCCGAGGCACGGAGGAAACTGGGTATGTTGAAATGGTCACCCATCCACGGACCGACCTAGCCAAGCGTTGCTTAACCTTGATCATCGACCCATGCGGCTGTTATTATTTAGCCACGAGCTCGAGATTTTATTCTTGTTTACATCTTGTTAATTCGCTTTTGAAGCAGTCGGGTTTTTTTAAATCGTTTTTCTTCATTGTTGTCTTGATAGTCTATGTTGGGTTCGACTACCCTTCCTTCTAACAAGATGCAGCTGGATGACAATATTTTGTTAGGTCTAATAGGTGACTGCCTCATCAACCCAGTTACTAGGGAACACGGTAACAATGCAGTAAGACTGGTTTTAAATTTTTGGGGCATTTTTATATTTTCACAAACGCATTTTAAAATAGTGCGGTTTTCAGATAGAGCATGAAATATATCCAACCAAATTATACGACAGCATTTTTATTTTATTTTATTTCCCTCTTAAAATTCAAACTGGACCAGCTGCTTCCCGAGATCAGCATAAAACAGGCGTATGTTTTAATAACACGGGGCACAATATCCAAAACGGCCAATAACAAGAGCTCAGAAAGCTATTACATCGGTGGCGGAGCAATTTGAGGCTATTCCGCCGTGAAAATCGCCAGCGAGTTTACAATAAATCCACATTTCACGTACTACTTGTGCTCGAACACACTTTTGGTGGAGGTTAGAAAACGTGTGTTGTGTGTTGATACGATTGTGAAGTCTTGTGGTGCATTTTGCACGGATCGTTTTGGCTTTTCAGGTGCATTTAGAACGTTATTCTACAAATGTATTCCTCTACAATCACCAGCAATTTTTTGAAAGTGAGTTTGATCGTGAGGTTCCCCATTAAGCTGGTATCGTTAAATGACATAATGATTTCTAAGCTGATGGTCTGAATATTGTGCCCTCACCGTTATGTTTTCTTACGAGTATTTTTTGTCAGTCAATTTCAGAGAGTGCACCTACCTTGTACATGTAGTTAACCTGTTCATCAACGTCATTCAAGAAAAAACTTCGTGCTTCGAAAAACACTAAAAAATCCCCTGAAACTCGTCTCTTAATTGCATCAAGTGACCCTAAGTAGGGGTCCACTACAGTTAGCATCTACAATGCCACACTACGGCTGATTTTTGAAATTGCAACGTGACGTGCCAACAATAACGCTTCTGTATTTTCAATTTGTAAACGCTGTTCTCGAATATTTTCGCCGCACATTTTCAATGGACGTTGCCTTGGATAACAGAAACGTTGGAGACGTGTTAATGCAGCTGTAACCTTCAGAAAATCTTCATATGGTATGATATACAGGTAATGACTGGAAGAGTGATTGTGAAACTCTGCCAGCATCTGTGTTCCCTACCACCTATGATCCGTCAGCCTACAAAACAGGGCTGAATAGGAATTGTCTAGGCTCTTTGGTTCCTTCGTAGACCTTACTATCAGGCGAAATCAAAGTCAAGATCGAACTGAATTAAATTTAGAAACAAATAGTTGATCGTATGTTGCATATTTTCATATACGAGGTCAAATGAAATGAACCAGCAAAACTTCGCGAACGTGATGGGTAACGATATCTAATGACAATTTAACAATAATCTCATTTCTATTTGTTAACCGACTGCCCAAAAAGGAGGCTTCTCAATTCGACCGTATTTTTTATAATGTGTTTTCGCAGATAACTTCGTCGTTTATGAACCGATTTTGATGATTCTTTTTTTGTTGGAAAGGAGATATACCAAGGGTGGTACCATGATAAGGAAACCAGAATGTAATGATAGGATCCTAGAGTAATCGAGGGAAATCCTCAAATATTATAGGCATACATATAGCGATTTTGGTAATTTCATCAATAATGCGATCATTTGCTCTCAGAAAGTATCATTTGGTTAAGTGGAACTGATGAATAAGGGCATTGGAATTCGGAAACAAAACAATGTATCCTAGTCCTGTTTGAGCTTTTTGGCTATAAATAATTTTCATGTTAATTTGAGGTAAATACCATAACAAAAAGAGGAAAATAAAAACTTTTTAACAAAAAATCGGGCGTCTTCCAAAACAAAACCCTTCAAAGCCAAAAAGTAACTTTCTTTTCCGAAGTCGGTGTCGAATAACGGAAAACAATGGGCTTTTGTACCCATTGTTTTGAACCGACTTCGGAAAAGAAAGTAATTTTTCGTTTAAAAGCGTTTTGTTTTGGAAGTCGGTTTGATTTTTTGTTAATTTTAGTTACCATTGATGACTGCGGATCAATGTAGATACCTAATTTTTTTTTTCTTTTTTTTCAACGTCATATATTTAGATTTTCAGCAGCGCAGCATATTTGTTTTTTGGGAAATCATAATAATCGTCTATAGATTGTCACACAGTCTTAATACTGTCGAATTTGATAGTAATTATTTTACAATTTTTTCGTCCAAGAACAACCATTTATTTCCACATCTCCCTTACTTCTCTACTCCAAGGTGAATCCAGTAATGATGGACGTCCGTTCTCGTTAATTCCTCTCGTTTCTCTATACGTATACCGCCATTAATTGTTGTGCTCTTTACGTATTTCGGGTAAAAATATCGAGGATATTATTCTAGAGTTAAGCTTGATGGATGTGCAATTATTGCGTTTTCGGAATGCGAAAAATGGCAAACGTTAAGGGTTTTTTGTTGATCTGGGAATAATAAAGTTCGGATTGATGTTTTGAAGTCAAAATTCGATTAGAGGCTCTAAAGCAAATTACATTACATTTATTCGATTACGTTTGTCAAAAACTGGCCAAGTGCGAGTCGGACTCACGCACGAACGGTTCCGTACCATTATCGCAAATCACGTTTGTTGTTAGGGAGCCCTTTAATGTTTATTTTATTCTGTTTTCAGTATTTGTTGTTATAGCGGCAACAGAAATACATCATCTGTGAAAATTTCAACTGTCTAGCTGTCACGGTTCGTGAGATACAGCCTGGTGACAGACAGACAGAGTCTGAGAGACTAGAGTCGATCGTAAAACGGGCCAAGAGGCTCATTGGCAATTCAAAATTCAAAAGTCATTTATTCAAACTAGGCTGAGAATCAGCACTTTCCGAACGTCAAAATTACATAAGACAGTCCCCCAAAAACGCCCGCCCTTCACCACTTCCTAGTGCTTTTGCTGGGAAGAAGAAGTGGCGCAACAAACTCCCCAGCTGCTGCTGAACAGACAGCTGTGCTCAGCTGTCTGTTCAGTTAGAAAAAAACAAAAACTTGATTCTATACAATAGTATGCAAATAATTTACATTACTCAAAACAAAAAATTAAAAAAAAAAAAATTGCCATAATGACAGCTAGCACACGCCAATATACCAACAAAAACATCGAAATCTAAAATAAAATCAAGCGAAAATAAAAACTAAAAATAAAAACGTAAACGGAACTTAGTACCCGAATTGTAAAGCATCCAGGCATAAAGGGCGTGCCCGCCTACATATAGCTAATACAGCTGTGGGTGTAATGAGGCACTGGTCGAGTCAAAGCTGCAGAGCCTTGAACATCGTCGTCGAGTTGCCAGCTGGTCGGTTTGTTATCGGTTGGCATTTCGGGGAGTATGCGATGGAATTGCATGATTTAATTCCGCCTAGCCCGTTTCATCATCGGACTACAAGACGTACAGAGATGCGCCATCGGCACATGGTGGACATCCCACTCATACGCACTAAACGTTTTGGAAATACTTTCATTATGCGTACAGCTAAGGAGTGGAATTCCCTGCCGGACTCTGTGTTTCCAGATAGCAAGTCAAGAGTGAATAGGTTACTTCTAGGCAAGCGTGTTACACCGTAGACCACATCATCGCTTACCATTAGGTAAGATAGTGGTCAAGCGCGAGCCTATCTAAAATAAAAATAAAAGAAAAGACAGACAGACAGATGGATCGTGGATTCTTAGTAATAGGGTCCCGTTTTTCCCCATTGGGTACGGAACCCTAAAAAGCTCATCATGTATGGTGACTTGCGCTGCCGAAATGTCAATTAGTCTTTTCCTTACATTTAACTTTTCGACAATTGTCACTTTTATCTAGAGCCTATGACACTATTTCTTCTGCTGCTGGCCGTCCATGAAAAAAACACCCCGATGATGATCACGTAAGGTTGCAGTTCTGCTATCTGATTGAAAACAAACTGTTAAGACATCACTAACGCTAGCCGACATCCCTACGTTCCGGGTTGTGTTAGCGGCCGTGGATGGTGCGCTCGAGTAACGAGCGCGCACCGGCCGGACCAGGGGGCCTACTCCCTAAGCTCGAAGTCCGTAGTTTCGACCTTAGTTACGGAAGTTTCCTATCCCCTAACACCTACGGACGAATGATTCGTTCGGGGCCCGAAAGAAGAATGAATGACAACACAATTTGACAGTTGTACCTACTCCCTAAGCGTTTTTATCCGTTCGAAAAATTGAATTTGACACTTGTTTTATCGGATCGTTATGTCAGATATTACGACATCAAAATAGTTATCGTGCGGTCGACGAAACTTAGAATTCCCAACGATGGCTACTTTTTTAATGCTCGCAGAAGATCTACAGGAAGAGCGGAGGCAACGTCGACGACACGTGCGCCAAAAGTACTAGTTGGCAAGTATTCCCGACGTTGAGTTCATAGGGAACTATAGGCTCACTCGGGAATTATTTGAGGATTTGTGTGAGGACCTAATACCTCTCCTCTTTTGCCTCACCACTTACGGCGAAGTGGTTTTGATACAAGAATGAAGGTAAGGATATATTAAAGATACTCTAACTTATTGAGCTGTATTACCAATCCGTCCCACCCATTTACTGTTGTTGTTTTATTTCAGATCCTCGCTGCTCTTAATTTTTATGCCCGGGGGAGTTACCAATATTCAGTGGGCCTTAGCAGTGACGTTCCAATGGCACAACAGACAGTGTCACGGTGTCTGCGGCATGTCACAAATGCACTGAACAGCCCCTCATTAATAAAAAAGTAGATAAGGTTTCCACAGAATTTGGCTGAGAGGAACCTTATATAAAGACAGTAAGTTTAAAAGCTTGTACCATTTTTCTAACACAAATATCTATAGGTATTTAATAAAATATAACCTGCCGACTAAACAATAACTACCTATGCTATGAAGAGTTTTTATACCTATACCTACCTAAAGAGTACACTTAAATAAATTGTATCATTAAAAATTTTACAGATTTTATGAAAAATATGGCCACCCAGGCGTAGTGTTACAGGGGATTCTGGGTACACACTTCGGGAATTCATGATGACCCCAATAGACAATGCTTTCGAAGACCCCAATAGACAATAACATGCAAAAACATACTCGGTCCACAGTACAGCGTATATTTGACATTTTAAAAGGCCGATTAAGATGCCTCTTAGCAGCAAGAGAGCTGCATTATGCACCAGTCACAGTTGGTACATAAGCTTCTGGAGGTGGGCTGGTTGGAATAATCTACCCAACGGCCGCCATGGCCCACCTGAAGGACTAAGTGCGGAAACCAAACCCCATAACATAAAACATCGAACACAGTTGGTATTTGTCACAATTTATACTAGGTATAGCTATGTTTTTCTAATAATATATTGAACGGGTGAACAATATTTTTTTCATCAATAAGAGCATATTTTAATTAATTTTTCAGGTAAAATTGTCATTGCCTACTGAGTTTTACATAATATGTTAATCAGGCGGACTAAGAAGCACCTTCCTTCAGCAAGATCTTCAATTTGAACGCA
Organism: Orthosia incerta; assembly: GCA_948252205.1. Lineage (NCBI taxonomy): Eukaryota > Metazoa > Arthropoda > Insecta > Lepidoptera > Noctuidae > Orthosia > Orthosia incerta. The sequence goes on along the minus strand of OX411756.1, from coordinate 24,534,348 downwards.
GTAGACGGGGAGAAGTGTCTATAAATATATTATCTGCCCATCAAGTTCTTCAGCAAGGGCAAAGAGCTAGAGACAGATTAGTGCAATTGCTGGAAAAAAATTAATACTTATGCAGTCTCACAAGAAATCTACAAATAAAACAAATATAAATGCAGTGGGTATGTGTATGACTAGATGTATGAACGTGAGTGAAGCAAAAGAAGTATGTAAGGATCGTAGGAGGTGGCGTTATGTAGTTTCTGCCTACCCCCATGGGAAAAAGGCGTGAGTTTATGTATGTATGAATTATTGACTTTTCACAATAAAAGCATTGTTTTTATTATTATTTTTTTATTTGTCACTATTCAAATCTGAATAAATTTAACAATCAACAACACACCATGACTTATACAATAACTACAAAAATAGAACTACAAGAGGCAAAAAAAACGTTTTATTTAGTAAACAAAGTAGTTTTGAATTTGGTAGTTCACGATTGATTATTTACCGAAATTAAGTTTATACCTATGTACCATACTTTAAGTACAAAAATCGCCAAAATGTTAAATGAAAAGAAAAATATTTATTTGTGACCCACACAGGAGACACGAGAAATAAGCAAATAATTAAACAATAATAAAAATAAAACCCCGAGCGAGACCAAAAAGGCTCATATCTCAGCATATGCAGCGATACCCAAAAAGGAAATAATGCTGCGCTGATATTCTAACAATTTATATTGACACTTCAACGCGGTTTTCCTTTTACTTATCAGTCTTAAATTTTTGCTAGGACCTTTCTTGCTCCTACTTGTCTACTTGAGTCTCAAATACCTGATAATCTGAATAAAATTAACACTTAACACCTTTAACAATCAAAACTTAGATTTCCTTTTATTTATCAGTCTTAAATTATTGCTGGGAACTTAGTTTTTCCAGAATAATCAGCTTTACTTCATCGAGCATCTCATTTCTCCTAGTTTCGATTATCAGCCTTTGCACGTTCTCCTTCGGCAGGTTTAGCAACATGGGTGGGTGAGATGGCGGCTGGCTCTCTTACTGGTGGACCCTGTACAACAAAAACTGAATATCATTGACCGATACAATATATATTATTGTGTATCTGTAATTTATTAATATTTAGTAAAAAAAATAGTCTACTACCATAAATTATAAATTTTGTTAAGTATTACCGTTGAAAAATCTGGTTGGACTCTTGACTAGGTTTGTGCCTCTCCAATAATCGATAGGATATTAAACTCTATTTGGAAGCGGGTTGGTACCACCAATGGATGTAGCACATGCTGACCGTCTGGCAGCTCCAGCAATTTTCTTGGCCAAATGTGTTTAACAGCCCACAACTAAAATTTGGATATATGGTTAATTTAAATTGCAAGAAAGGTATAATATATAAAAACACTAAACTCGTAAGTACTCCTACAGATAATACCCATGTAATAATACGAGAAATAAACCTTAACATATAGCTAGGCTTTATTCAATTAGAAATTATACATGTCACAACTTGACAGTTACAAAGTACACAGAGTTCAGCGATGTGCATAAAGACTCTTTGAATCAGCAAAGAGTTGATATCATATCAACCCAGTCAGTAAATAATTAAAAATGCCTTTGCCAAATCTGGGTTAGTCATGATTGTCACTTAAGTAATCGTGATTGTAACCCCTACTGACTGGGTTATAAGTATTTGCAGGATGACTTACTATCATTGTATGCACTTTACTGAGGACCTTAAAATCATATTCATATTGACGAGTAATGTATTAAACTCACCCTGCGCTACTGCTCCACGGACTTTGTGCAACTTTCCATTGAATTAAGGTTTTCCCACAGCCGTTTTAAGCGAGCTTATGAAGTCCACGAGGGCCTCAATTTGCGCGGAACTTGCTGCAGCCGTTGGGGTCATTCTAAATAATTATTATTGAAAACTAAATTCTTCCAAGGTATTTACTATATATTTGTTGACATTACATTTGAAAGTTGCCGTCATAAAGAAAAAAAGCAAAGGTATCAACAGGATAATGCCGCTTGCCGGACAAACATGACTAAAGTAATTCATTTCTATATTTATAGACATAAAAAAAAGTAAATTGTTAAAGGTATGGTCATTTCCTAACGTAAAAAATATTTCATTTTTTGTTTAGTAAGCTTGAAACCACAAACTAGGAAAACCGGTAATCGACCGATAAAATAGTGCAACTCTAACGTCATCCGTCGTTCGTTCACGAAAATTGTCTATGATCCCGTTCGAAGCTCTATAACCCGAAATCGTTAAAATATTGGTAGCTATTCAGCTGCAAACGGTTGGCGCAGTGGTTGAGCGATTGACTGCTGCGCTGCGTGTCGCGGGTTCGATTCCCACACGGAACAAATATTTGTATGATCTACAAATTGTTGTTCCGGCTCTGGGTGTTTGTGTATGTGAAATTATATGTTTGTAAACGCACCCACGATACAGAAGAAATTCCTAGTGTGGGGCAACGTTTTTTTAAAAAAAACAAAACAAACAAAAATAAAGTAAAAAGCCCTTTATTTCGTGCATATATAAGAGAGTAAATTGCCAAAAAAAAAATAAGTATTAATACATTTTTATTTGTATAATATACTAGCTGACCCGGCAAACTTTGTTTTGCCATAAAAACAACAAACATTAAACTACCCTACCTACCCTACCCTACCTAACCTTAACTACCCTACCTTACCTTACCTACCCTACCTACCCTACCCTACCTTTTTTTTTTTTTTACATGCCTGTCCTACCTATGTAGGTAAGGTACCAATTCTATTTTTTTCTTTTTTTTTTCATAGGAACCTTCTCCTAACAATAACAAACACAACAAAAAAATAATAAGCGAAATTGGTGTATTATTATTTAAGATTATTTAAGTTTTACAAAATCGTTATTTAATTTGATTACCTACTTCATAACTGCATTTAATTTTGGATGATCGGACTTCATCAATAAACAATGCCGTAGATAGAAAGCTGTTTCCTTTATCACTATAAGCATTTTTCATGAAACCTCCCACACAAAGTACAAATTCATAGCCTTATTAAATCACCCGTCTGTTTCATGTTCCAACTAAGATATCTCAACAAACGTACGCCGAGATATAAACAAAGCATCTGGTTTGGCTCAACTTTTGCTTCGCCACCCACTTTCAGGTGCAATAATTAGATACGTGGCTTGGAAGCCGGGCTTTCACAACTTTGTGTGTTCTCTCTGTCTTAAATTGTCTATTTTGTTGGGGAGTGTCAAAGAGAAAATTACACTTTGCTGTTTGTTTGTGAAGATGTGAATAATACTGAGAGTATTTGAGACGTGTGCTAAAAGTTGTTAGTCATTTTAGGTAGTTATTTAGTTCTCCTGATCGAATTCCAGCCATGACGGTCAATGTCCGCAAAAAGGTAGAGTGCACTTACTTTCCTCAATTTCATAGTCCAATGTGATAACCAATGTGATAGATCAGCTTGCTGAGACCCACACCTCCAATTTCCGAGCTGCAACTGAGAAATACCTAATGGAACACCGAATCGACTGGAATTGAAACCACGACCCCACACGTTTGCATTTACTAACTAGTACTTAGAATGACAAGAGCATGCGAACATTGATCCTTTTAGACTTGATCATCAATCCGTTGGATAATGACCTGTTTCTCCTTACACAAGTAGTCATAGAATATGTTATCTATACTTCACCAAACTACTTACTCATGAACAGCCCTACATGAATCTGTGAGGTATGTATCTCCACAAGTCTCAGTCCAAATCAGCCACAAGTTCACATCACTTTAAATACCTTTATGTCGTCGATCAGTCCTGGCCCCGTACCCTGACGTGACAAAACTATCATTGTTCGAAAGTAAAAAAGGGGCAGATGTATACAAGTCACATACATCTGTCCCTTAAGCACACTCAAAATAACCTTGCTCTAGGAAAATCCCTGTCTGTAAATTGTAAACTTCAGTAGGTGTTGCCAATTATTTTAAGACATTTATGTACTATTTAACAAAAAACAAATGGTAATTTCTTATTAAATAAAAAAAAATCGTAATCATAAAACAGAATTATACGCAAAAAGCTTTCTGGGAATGGCTCCAAAAATTTATAATAAGATACCCAAGACTATAGAGCTGAGAATGATATTAACAAATTCAAAAGAATGCTAACAGATTTTATGGTTAAAAAAGCGTACTATTCCATTGTTGAATTCTTAACAGACAATTTAAATAAATAATAATTAGGTATGAGTATATTCCCTCTCACAGAAAGAGGAGGCCTGTGTCCCAGCAGTAGGAACATTAATAGGCTGATGATAACAGAGTTGTAACTGCATGGAATAGACTCCCAGAAAATGTTGTGACGGCTCCCTCACTGTATTGCTTCAAGAATCAACTGGATAGATTAAATATCTCCAAGCTATTTGATACACACGCATCAGCTAATTAGCTGCTAGTGTGTCTAACCAAATAATAATAATAATGTGATGTGTGTGATGAGTATATTGTATATTTTTTGTGTGACTCAAATGTATTTATGCTCAATTCGATTTAATGAATCTTATTATTGGTATCTAATTTAATTTTAATAATAATTTAAATAAAATCTAAATAATAATCTATTTAAATAATACAATGCATAAAATAAATATTTTAAAATTAGAATTATAAATGTATCCAAAATTTGTATGCCAATAAAGGTTAAACATAGCGATCCTGACATTAGAATTAGATCTCATTATATTGTACCTATGTTTTTACAAATAAATAATTTGAATTTGAAAAATGTAATATCAACTCATATACGATAACCGCCTTACCATATTTTTTTTTCGTACTCTTAAAAAAAGCCTACTCCAGAAAAAAACTGTTTCCTTTTCATGTTTTTTTAAATGTTTTTTTACAACTCTAACTTTGTCCCACCCGGAATCGAACCCAGGACCTAATGATCATCAGTATAATGCTTGCGATCACTAGACAAACGAGGTTTTTAAAATACACGATGTCTCAAAGCTGAAAATACAAAAACATCATCGACACTCAATTTCCAGTTTAAACGCAAACAATACCCAATACTCATACATTAACTGCCCTTAATTATAAACTGCGCTCAACCCTCAAAAGATAAATCAAAATACTGGGGTTCCGGACAATGGTCGCTTATGCCCGTCATTTTACCCCGGGGTCGAAAATACCCCGGGTTTGATATTACCCCGGCTTGTAATAACGGGACCTTACTAATTTAAGCTATCAATTTCGTTTTGTTCTAATGGTTGTATATTGTTTCGCTTTCTTGTGCAAATCGTGTGTGATATTTCGTTGTTTGTGTTTTTCATGCTCTATTGACTTCTTGTAAACATCCAATAGATGTTTATTATGTTTTTTCTTATTCGTCTATTATTTTCGGCATAATGTCGTTTTGGGATCTAAGGATTTTTTCAGATTGCGCGACGCAATTTAAATTGCGTCGATAGGCGTTATCGCGCACGTATATTTTAAGACAAATGCGAATCGGTTGACTTGCATCGCATTGCGTCCATGTAAAATTCGCTTATCGGTATGATATAAATCGAATTGCCTCGAGCCGGAAAGTCGCTAAGACAAATGAATCGTTTTGCCGGGACCTGTCAAGCTTCATAGACTCGTTCCTTTTCTGGCAGTAGCCACTGTTGATTCTGGCTGTTAGGAGTTGCAGTTTCCCAATAAAAATCTTCGGTTTCGGTTTCCATCCTCCACAAATGACATGACATGATCTAAAGAGAATGTATCCTCATTGACACTTTATTCCTGAGAGGGGGATACCCTCAACAAGTAAAATAGGTAATACTAAGAGTAAATGCTTATAAAAATTACAATATAATTTTAAAGTCTTTAATTTTCTATTATCAAGATGTTATTTTTACATTTCATACAATTTCACAAATAAAATAAATATTGACAAATAGTTATCTCACACGTTATTCATTAACACTCTATTTTTACTTATGACAAGGGATTTATTTTCACGCAAACTCTCATGTACAAATCATAAAAAATATAGAATAAATAAAGTGCCATTTTGTTACTAAATTCAAATTTACTTTTAGAGCCAACCTTTTTCGCAACTGCCTCGGTATGAGTTTGAAATGCTCGCTCGAACATATATCACCTCTTTTGTGCCTCGTCAAAGGCAATTTTATCTACATACACTTTACTCAAATCGAGGCAGTTTTCAGGAACAGCTAAACAGTCGTTTAACAACTGCCTCATATAATTTAGGTTTATATGATACGCATAAGATATACAATCTATCAGTATTATACGTTGTACAATATAATTTGGCATATTTCCATAAATCTATTTATTACAACAATATAATAAATCATTCAAACGCTCTAATGTATAATATCTACGTACAAAAAACGTTTTATTTTCAGTAATTAATAAATCTTAGTCTAGTTTTCACTTCCGTAACTTCTCGTAACCTATCTTAGTTTTAAACACAAGTATACTGTCCTATATAATTACTATTTCATAATTTTATCACTCAACTAATTAAAATAATTAACACATAAGGTCAGTCAGTTCTTTATTTAAGTATTGGTTGAGACTGTTCCAATATCAAATCCTTCAATTCTACAGTGTCTTCAAAATCATACTGTACTACGTTATTGGGAACAAAAGTAAGTGTACCAACCTACATAGGAGTCACCCTTTCCGGTTCTTTTACCTCTTTCAAGGTATACACAGTCCGTCTTATCGCACCTCCTTCATACCTGGCATTCGAGACATGGTGCAAAACCTCTGGCAATGATTCCCCATCAGAATGCATCGCTGTTTCATCAGTCAGGTTCCCGCTTTCGTCTCGTCAAGATCTATGAAGAAACTCTGAAGTTAGAACCTTCTGGTTGTTGGCTTTGAGAACCTTATCGTGGTGCCTCAGTCGATGAACGATCTCGTCGTGGAGAACGTTGAAACACATGGCAGTAAGGGCAAGGCCGGTCATGATGTATATTGAGCAGAACCAGACGGTACCTGATGAGGCTCCGTTCTTCTGTGTTGCTCCTGGAGCCAAATGTCCAAAACCAATCGTACTTAGACTCATGAAGCAGAAATAAACCCCATCAATAGGACTCCAGCCTTCCAACTGGTACAACACTAAAGCTCCAAAGAAAATGTAAGTAAAAATCGCCGCTAAACATAATGAAATAGGAGCTAGAATGGAGAATCCTCTAAGGGATACTTTAGAGTCTGTATCAGTGCAACTCATGGAATCACAGTCTCTTAAGAAACTTAACCCTTGAGTCTTATCCTTTATAGAATTTGTGCTAACACTGTGCGCTTGGGATGCTGATATTATTGTCCCTGATGGGGACCTGACGTAGTATGGTTCTTGAAGATGTAAAGTCTGATGTCTATAGTCATCCTGTCTTCTGACCTTTTCCTTTCTTTCTTTACTAGTCATAGTCCGTTCGTCGAGGCAGCAGTACCCGCATTTTGTGCATATACAGCAGCATAATGCTCTGCTGAACACGCTTCTGGCTAGTCGCGATAGAAGAGCTCCAACTACGGATAGATAAAGGAGTGTTAGAGGTATGCCTATTACGGCATATCCTATTGTAACTGCTTTTCCTAGAGCAGTCCTGGGCGCCACACTGCCGTACCCTGAGAACAAAAAATGAAATGAGATATAATCTATACAGTGGATAGTTTTCAGAGAAGTTATTGCTGATACAGGGTCTCTTGAAAGAAAAAAACACTGGTCGTATTCTGGGCCTACAATAATTTAAGAGTAGATAATTTATTAAAGTTAGTTCATGTAATACCGCTGCTTGACATTCTTTGGCAGTACCTCTTAGTTCTAAATAGTTATTGCCGCGTTATTGTTTGTGTGGATTGCTAAATTATAAATGAAGTTTGTTCAGTATATGAGATTATTTGGTTTTTTCCTAACCAACTTCTCTGAAAAGATCTTCTTCTTCTTCTTCTACCTAGCGTTTATCCCGGTTGCTCATCCCGCCCAGCGCGGGAGAACCCAGGGTCCGCTTTCCTACTCTTCCTCCTCCACTTTGCCCGGTCTTCGGCATCCCTCGCAACTAGCCCATTGGCGCGCATGTCATCCTGCGCGACATCAAGCCAGCGTTTCTTTGGCCGTCCTCTGCTCCTGGTGCCAGGTAGGGTCATGTCCAGGCATTTGTTTCCCACGTAGCTTGCCGGTCGTCGTAAGACGTGGCCGTACCAGTGGAGGCGACTTTCCTGCAGCTTGTCAGCAATGTCACGGACATGGAGGCTGCCACGGATGTACGTATTCCGTACACGGTCTTTCCGCGTGACGCAACACATCCACCGCAGCATGTTCATCTCCGTGACATGCAACAACTGCCGGTGTCGCTCCAACACCGGCCACGCCTCACTGCCGTACGTAAGGACAGGCCTTATGATGGTCTTATAGACCTGTCCCTTCAGCTTGACCGGCATTTTGGGGTCACAAATGACACCCGTCACCTCGCGCCATTTCGCCCAAGCCGCTGATACACGGGCCTTGATGTCGCGATCGATGTCCCCGGACGCATCAAGCACAGATCCGAGGTACCTGAAGTTGTTCACGCACTCGACGGTGTCGTCGCCTATACGGAGAGACGTCAGATCTGTGCTGTTGCAGGCCATATACTCCGTCTTCGTCACGTTTAGCTTCAGCCCGCCGTTCTCAAGCGCCTCCCTCCATGCGTGCACGCGTCTGGTGAGCCGTCCCTTGTCCCCATCTACCAGTGCGATATCATCAGCGTACATAAGCAGCCAAGGCTGCGGTAGTTTCTGTACGCTGGCTGACAGTTCGTCTAATATCACACTGAAGAGATAGGGGCTCAAGACGGAGCCCTGATGCACTCCTACGGTTATGGGGAAGGGGGTGGTATCACCAACAGCGGTCCTGACTATTGAATCGGAGTTGCGATACATGTCACGTACGATTTCCACGTAGGTCTCTGGTACCAACTTCGACCGCAACGCCCACCAGATCATCTCCCTGGGAACACAGTCAAAGGCCTTCTGCAGGTCTAGGAATAGAAAATGCAGAGGCATATTCTTTTCCCTGTGCTTCTCCATGAGGATCCTTAGGGCGAATATAGGGTCCATGGTACCGCGTCCTGGTTGGAAACCGTACTGGGAGTCCGACACTGTACACTCCTGTCGGATCCTGGTGTCAATAATGCGCTCGAAGAGCTTCATGGTGTGTGACATCACCTTTATACCGCGGTAATTACCGCAATCCTGAACGGACCCTTTACCCTTGTGGACCGGCGTTATTATACTAAGCCGCCACTGATCGGGCATTATTCGGTCGCTCAGGATTCTATTGTAAAGGTTAGTAAGAATGCACACACCACGAGCCCCCAACGCTTTCCACGCTTCAATTGGCACCTCGTCCGGTCCGACAGCTTTCCGATTCTCCATGTGACGAAGCGATGCGAGGACCTCGTCAGGTGTAATCGGTGGCACGAGTCCATTGTTCGGGAGTTGTTCGGGAGGGTGCACTTCCCAGTGCTGAGTATTCAGCAAAACGTGGAAATAAGAGCGCCATCTCTCCTTCACCGCACGATCATCGTACAGGAGCTCGCCATTAGGGCCGTTGACGCTGCAGCAGCGAGTAATATCTTGCGCTGCTTTGGCCCTAGAGCGCGCCAGTTTATACATGAGCTTGTGCCCCTCAGGAGTGTCTAACTTAGCATATAATGGTTGCAAGTGGACACGCCTGGCTCTGGCTACAGCTTTCTTGGCAGCTCTTTTCGCTGTCCTGTAAGATGCGCGATCTTCAGGAGATTTGGTCGCTTGCCACGTCTTGAAGAGCGCTTTCTTCTCCCGTAATGAACCCTGGACTGTGGCGTCCCACCACCAGGTCTCCTTGTCGATTTTGCGGCCCCCTTTCGCCACGCCGAGAACTTGCTTTGCCGTCTTTGTGATTGCTGTCTGAATCGTTTTCCAGCACTCTTGGACGGACTTGCCTGCTGTGTCGAGACTAATATCCCCAGCGGCAGAGTCAAACTCTGAGTATCTGGTTTGATCCAGCAGCCACCACTTGATTTGACGGCGGCAACGTTCGGCGTGTCTGCGACGGGGTTTTACGCAGAGGTCCATGACAAGAAGTCGGTGTTGGGCAGTGAGACACTCACCGGGTATGACCTTACAGTTGGCCACGCGACTGATATGGCTTCTCCTGGTCAGTAGATAGTCGATTTGAGTGGCGTTCCGACCGCTCCTGTAGGTAATCAGGTGCTCGGTTTTCTTTTTGAAGAACGTGTTCACCACGGCCAGGTCAGCTGCAGTGCAGGTTCTGAGAATGGTTTCCCCCTCTGCGTTTCTTCGGCCGTAACCATAGCCGCCGTGGACACGTTCATACTCCCCCTGCACCTCGCCTACATGCCCGTTCAGGTCGCCACCCAAAACGACATCGTGGGACAACGGTATGCCGCGTAGTACATCTCCGAGCCGATCCCAAAACAGCGTCTTATCCGCGTCGCTGCAACCGACCTGTGGGGCGTAGGCACTTATTAAGTGGGTCACGACCCCCTCAATAAGCAACCTTACTACCATAAGTCGGTCGCATATGCGTCTAACTTCCAAGACGCTATCGTGGAAATGCTCGGCGAGCACCACTGCCACACCGTTCTCCCCACCAGAAGAGCCTGTATAGATCAGCTTGTAGCCGTGCCCAATATTCCGGCTCCTGTTGGCCTTCCACCGTGTCTCCTGCAGGAATGCCACTGACACTTTACGCCTGGCAAGTATGGCCGCAAGTTCTACGGAGCGTCCCGTAAGCGTGCCAATGTTCCAGTTTGCAAAGCGAATCTTCGTAGTTGGTGCTAACGTCTTTAGCCGGGCTCGCACGGGGCCCGGTAGCCCTCGCATACTTGTCGCAGGGTTAAGGCGATCCCCATGCGCGTCGTTATGCGGCGACGCCCTAGCCCTAAACGTATATCTTTTTCTTTTCCTATCCATTTTTTTTTAAAGTGGCTTTGTGCCAATTACCGGGGCGACTGCCGTCTGACCCCCGAACCCCTAGGACGAACCCCAGAGGAGTGGCATCGCCAGAGCCCTTTCCGTTGTCCAGCAGGTGCGCCACATGCAGGCGAGGTTGGCTTGGGCTCCAGTGGTCTTAGCGGAGCCCCTTACACCCACCAACTTCTCTGAAAAGATACACTCTCAGAACTCTATGTACCAATAGCCAAGAAGCTAGTTTTGTTCCTAAAGTTACCAGATCAAAATAAATAAAATCTTACCTATAGTAGTGAGGACAGTCAGAGAATAAAGAAACGCCTTGGCGAAGTTCCACTCGTAGTCATCTACCACCAGGGCAGGTGCCGACTCCAAGGCCCTGGCCCCTCCATACTGCGCAGACACATCAGCCGCTACCCTCGCCACCAGCTTCTCCTGAAACCTGGCGATCTCCTGAGCTGCCAACCTCGTCCAATTCTCTTTATACAAAATGTTCAAAGACACCGTGATCTCCCAAATGCTTTCTACAGTCTGTGACCGCAATTCTGCACTCGCTTGAGTTATAGTTCCGTTTAGTTTTGATAGAGGTACTGACTTTTGATTCTCAGATGCTTGGTAAGACGTGGTAGCAAGAGTTTTTTGATGTATTTTTGCTGCGCCACCTTCTATAGCCAAGAATATAAAAGCACCGACTAGAGTGTAAGCTAGGAGGAGTATGAAAATTCCCAGATTTGTCACACATCCTGCGATGAAACTCTTCTTTTTGCTCTTTTTAGTCTTGACACAGAGACAACACGTTGTGATGACGTCTTCATCGATTCTGTAGTTCTCTGATTTCCCATTTTTCTTATTATACTTCCCGTTCGCATGGTTCTTTTTCTTTAAACTCTTGTCCATGTTAGTCTTCATGAGTGTGAATGATCGTGTGCCTCAAAGAAAATTACGATTAGCTTCACTTTAAAAAATCTTCTCGTGATCCTTATGGATACGAAGAAACAGAAATCCATCTGAAACAAAGGAAACTACCTTTTTTTACTTTGCCTGGATTTTTATTAGTTTCGAATGAGCTTTCGGCTCCGACGTCTATATAAACCCAAATTCGACAGAATAAAACTGCTTTACCAGAAAAAGGCGGGTGTAATAAACGGAAGAGAAAAGATAAAGTAAAAACGGCGTATATAAAGTAAAATATATTAGCATATGGTACAAAAATATTTGGGAAACAGGTCTGAATGTTTTATTAAGTTCTTATATAGTAAGTCTTAAGTAAACATTTCTTTTTACAAGCTTTTATTCAACTTGTATGTTTGTAAGTGTTTAAGATGAAATTTTGCATATACTTTTAATTTGGATGACAATGCATGGTTAGCTAAGTGGCGTCATTATAAATCCAATATGGCGGACGGCCTAAGATGGTGGACTAGTTATTTTTTTTGCACTACCATGATATGGGTATCAAATGACAGGGTTTGCTGGGAAGAATACGAAAAAAGCTAAAGATTTTTAATGAATAATTTTATATAAAACAAGCTTTTTTTGAACACTATGGTGTTATCTTTCATGCTTGAGGATCTGTTGCTATGGCCACCTTCTAGTTCCTTCATGAGACCAGCTCCATAATACCATATTAGTTCAATGTTTTCAATGTTACATAAGTAAGCCAAGTTTCAGTTTAATCGGATGATAGGAAATTCTTGAAAATTTATTACTAGTTGCTGGAAACACACTAAATCAAGGTAATATAAAACTTATAAATTTATGCGATCACAGTGTCGCTATATCATTAACATATTCATTGTTAAACTGGTTTATCTATTCCCTTCTAGTTAATGTTTTGCTGAGACTATGTCTGGCTTTGAGCTGACACTATACTGGATTTGTTTTTGTTATCTTTTTTCATTTCAGACCAGGCTTAGGTTTATTTTATGACTTAAGTGTACAGATCAGTGTTCTAAATAAGATTCCGAGACTTTATAGGCGGGGTGAAATAAAATTGACAAAGGCTGACATCATGACCGTATTTTTAACCGACTTCGCAAAAAGGAGGAATTCGATTGTATTTTTTTTTTATGTGTGTTACCTCAGAACTATTTATTGGGTGAACCGATTTTGATTATTCTTTTTTTATTCGAAAGCTGTTGTTTGTCATGTGGTTCTATTTAATTTTCATCACGATTTCATGAAGAACTTCGGAGATATACATCAGAACACTTCAATAAATGTCAGCAAATCACTCGTGATATCTGAAATCGCATATCTGTTTATTGTTTACACCATTTCATAATATAATATCACACTGGTACGCTTTAAAGGGGTACGAAGGTGTGAACAGTTCACCCTGGTATACTCTCATTCCACCGGTGTTGTTTATTTTAGTTTCATGTTATTTGGTTAATCTATTCTGGCTTCACTTTGGGCGTTATAGGTACCTAGCCTATAGAACTGGTCCATTATGTAATGTACCACAACTAAAAAGTGAAAAATAAAAAACTTTTTTACAAAACTTACAACCGACTTCCTAACAAAAACACTACAAAGTGAAAAATAACTTCAATTTCGGAAGTCGGTGTCAAAAAACAAAGAAACGAAAACAGGAACACCGACTTCCGAAATTGAAGTTATTTTTCACTTTGTAGTGTTTTTTTTGGTACTTTTAGAGTTTTTGTTTCTCAATTTCCGGATTAAACACTACTTTGAGAGGGATACAGATCCGACGTTTTTGATGTTGCGCTCCTAGAGCGGGGTAAACAGTGCCTTGGGGAAATCATACACAAAAACCATTCCAATCTTTTATCATGGATTAATCAGCCATGGATCATAATTAATCAGTGCTGCATTCAGTCACAACAATACGCTAACAGTTCTTACATAATTCTGAAACTGCAACTACATTACAAATAGTTCCATTTCTGCACAATTCTGCGTGATATCGCCGCATATATCTGCATTAGTGACACAATTATAGAACTATGTGATTATCGTGCAAACTGTGCGAACTTTGTGTGCACTGTGCAAATAGTTATGTTTAGATGTAGAGTAGGAATGCGATAATGTGGAGTAGGAAGGACTAGATATGTTTATTTAGAAGACTGGGTTGTTATGGACATCATCTGCGTAGCCTTTTCCCAACTATATTGGGATCGGCTTCCAGTCTTACCGGATTCAGCTAAGTACCAGTGTTTTACATGGAGCACTGCCTATCTGACCTCCAGAACCCAGTAACTGGGTAAGGTACCCCTTGGCAAGACTGGTGTCAGATCTCAAGCTTCCGACTACCCGTAACGACTGTCAAAGATGTTCAAATGACAGCCAGGACCAACGGCTTAACCTGCTTTCCGAGGCACGGAGAAAACTCGGTATGTTGAAATGGTCACCCATCCACGGACCGACGTCGTCAAGCGTTGCTTAACCTTGATGATCGGCCCGTGCGGCTGTTATTATTTAGCCACGAGCTCCTCTGGTTGTTATGGGTACTGGGTTGTTATGGACAATAATGATTAATCAATCTGTCTAGCTATTTCCCAATGGAATTGGGGTCAGCATCCAGTTTAACCGAATTTAGCTACTAGTTTACTCTGACTTTGACCTTTGGGCCTTTGTGATTAAAATGATCTTACAGTCATTTAATCGAACAGTCAACAGCGATCAGTGGTACAGTTGTTCTATCTCACGACGACGGTGGGTTGGTTTTAGTCGTATGGGTGTGTGCTCAGGCGATACTGAGTGCTCCCGAGCAAACGCAGGCAGAAACAATATGCATGTGCATCTATACACACAATTAAGACCAACCCGCCGCACACAGGCGGATTTGCCCATTTTCGCGGACAAAACTCAAATTATGAAGTTAGCCATAACAGTCACACGAATTTATTTTTCGAATCTAGAGGATTACTTTAATCCAATTTCAGTTTGTATAATATTTTTAACGAATGCTTTAGTTGTTACTTTTTAATACAAAGTTTAAAATCGTAGTTTTAAAAAAGTAGTGTCATGTTTTAAAAGTGTTTGGAGTATCTTTATTCGTGGATTCTGAACCTGGAGGGATGTATCTATGTATTTAAAATAGATATTTTTTTTCATTGTTTGTTAGAACTAGAACATAGCTAATTATGAGATAAGTAAACCAAAAAGTTACAAATTCATTAGAATCAGACTGTTTTATAAATAATACAATGAGGTGGCGTGTCTTAGCTTCACATCTCTGTTAGTTGCAGTTGCTACTATGTGCTATTTCCATTTTTATTATGAATGAATATTATAATAATATTTTTTCTTCCAACTATGCTTTAATTTCATCACAATCACACTAAAAACTCAGTACAAAGCGAGTCTTTAATGCTCTAGAGCAATAAAAATGTATGAAATTTCATTATTGCACAGTTTTTTTTTTTTATCGCACCAAAAGGATTAGCTCTATTCAGCCAGCCGATATCAATACTTTTTTTTTTTACGTACGTATTATTCGTTTCTATCCTACTTGTTCCAAATTTAAAAAATGATTGCTGCTAACTCTGATTTAAAAATGAAAGAAATTTAAAAAAGTGATTTTCGACATCGCCGCGCCCATCTACTTCCCGTGATAACGACTTCATTGTAACAAATCAGCCAGGCCTATCTACCTCGTCTGATAATATTATTCAGTCCCAAGTTAAACAAACAAATATAAATTTGCCCAATAAAACTCTTAACCTTACGTTTAATAATTGCTCAAGTATAACTTTTAATTTCAATAATTAAACTTCTATTTTAACTGTTTGATATGAGTTTCTTTTATCTACTATTCCTATAGGTAATAGTTGAAAGAAAAGCAGATTATGCACCTCGCTTTAAGTAATTTATATAGCCCTCGTGCCTGTTAGATTAGAGCCCTCGCTGACGCTCGGGCTCTAAATCAGGCACTCGGTGCAATAATAAATTACTTTGTGCTCGATGCAATAATCTACTATTATATTATATTTTTCCTTTATTTTTAGGTTCATCTTCTGTGATATTTCAAGAAAACATTACAAGATAGATCTTAAAATAAATTAATAACCAAAAGAATAGAAGTGTTTACCTACTAGATATGGATATTTAAAAATTAATAATAGTTGAAAATATTACAAACTATTAAAAAGTTTAAAAAAGCTTTAACATGCTACTCATGTTTTTTCATCATTTCTAAGATTTTTCGAACGCTTTATATAATAAAAAGGTTTTGTCCATTTTTTAAGAAAAGCCACCTACTCTGTACGCCGTCGTGAGATAGAAAAACTATAACACTGCAGTTGGCGGTGGTTACCTGATAAAAGTGAAAATTGACGCGTTTTAAGAACAGATGATTTAATTGAAACACTGGCTCTATACTAAATATTGAGTAAAACAATAGACGTACAGTTTTAACTAATAAATACCTTTTACACATAGAACTGAGAAAATTATTTTCGTTTACTCAGATTTAATTTGCAACAGTTCAATAAAATGAATGCTTTAAATCCATAGGCTAATATTCTGAGTCCTTTTGAAGAAAAATCCTCTAATTAAATCGACTCAGTAGCCATGGCAACAGAAAAAAAATAGCCTGCATTAATTTTAATAAATAAAATACTATCTATGATAAAGATCCCTTAGAACATAGGGGATAATATAACCCACACGGCTGTCCCATAAGTCCATTACATTGCAGCTAGATAATATATATTTATTCTCTCTCTAGTTTTTACAAACATACAAAAACACAACATACACACTAGTAATAATAAAATAAAAACCGGCCAAGTGCAAGTCAGCCTCACGCACCGAGGGTTCCGTACAAACCTCAGCTTAATGGTATTAAAAACCTGAGTATTTGATATGAATTTCAAATTAATACCTCTACGCGTTCATGCGCAATGGGGTAGGAAGTTTATAATTATTTTTGTTATATGATGTAACAAAAAATTTACGGTTTTCGCAATTTTTGCTTTATCTGTGCTATATGACGTTGCTTCGTACCACATTTCAAGATTCTGAGTTCACGGGAAGTACTCTGTAGGTTTTGATTCTCTTGCGAGTGTCGAAAACTTGCGGAAATTTGCGGCATAAACGGCTGTATCTTTTGATTGCGCTGGCTTAGAAGTTTGATTTTTTCACGGCTTTAAGGAACAGTAGACTTGACTATTTGATATGAATTTCAGCTTGATACCTCCACGCGTTTCTGAGAAACGCGTGGACAGACAGACGGACGACATAGTTTTTTCCTATCGAGGTACGGAACCCTAAAAAACATGATTTTATTTTACCATTTTCTCGGTGTAATTAATATGTATATCCATGCTAAGTGATAGCTTTCTAGTACGAATAGTCTCAGAGTTAAGCTGTGGACGGACAGACGGGCATGGCGAAACTATAAGGATTCCTTGTTGACTACGGCACCCTAAAAATGCTGTAACTTTCATTAATCTGCCCAATCTTCCATAAATAGTTCACAAAATCCTACATTTTCCTACAAATTAGCCAATAACTTAATGAAACCCGTTCATAAATAAAACCTCTTAATCACCTTGGTATTTATTAAGAGGCAACAAATTTACCAAGTTCAACCATTAAACGACTTAAATCAATGTCCTCGGAATCTCTCTAATTCCACTACATTACATTTAAAAGATATTTTCTGTAAAGGTCCTTCTGTATTGCCGCGAGCTTTCGTTAGCGAGCATTCTAATGTTTGTTCACGCTGTCACTCACGTACACGTAAACGTTATGAGTCGATTTGTTTGCAACCAAATGATACTCCCGAATTCTCATAAACTGCTAACCCCAGAGTTGAGAATTTAAAGTTATGAATGTCAAACTCTTCTTTTATGTCAAATTTTGACAGTTTTCACGATATGCATGTCGAAAGTTACCAACTTCAAACAAGAAGCCTAAGGTAAAAGGCAATAAGGGAAAAGTCGGTTTTTTGGTTTCGGCGATCGCATTCGGCGATCGCATTCAGCAAAACTGTGTACACTCGTGTCAACATGTAGTACAGACATAGTGTGGTACGACAAGGAAAAAAACGCACTGCGAAAAATAAACAAATACAGTATACGACGCGTGCGCCCGCGCTCTTCGATTGAACAACGAGTGGCGCGTTTCAACAAGTCAGCCGTGTCCAGTCACTGAAAACGGTCTGCGGCCGAATAAGGCTAACCGAAAACCTGTTTACACTAGTCAGTGACCGAATACGGGCTGCAAACGAATCGGTCAAAGCGACCTATGTAAATGAGCTATGACTCTCTAGTATTTTCAAGTGGTCAATCCTTTACATGTTTTTTCTTTCAATATTTTTTTCTCACTATTCTTTGAAAACACTACCAAATAAACTGCGTGTGAACGAAAAGCTCGAGACCAAACGTTACTTCCGCGCGGTAGTGTGGTCGCACTTTAAAAGCCTTTTATTATGTGGTTATTGGAATGAATATTTTAAAATCGGTACGCGGTATTTTTACGATTCATTGGTTAACTCATAAAAGCTCTTTTCTGTATTTCTTGGATTTTCTCTTTCCGGGCGGAAGAAAATGGTTGCGAGATGCATTTTTTACGAAAATGTTGAGACATTATTAATTTTGTAAAATTTAACTTAATTTTTAAGCCAGTGGGGATGAATAAAATGGGCAATGTGTTTCAACGCGTCTTTCGAAGGCCGATGTTAGTAGATGAAATCGGCAAGCAAGTAAACTTAGTATACGAAAAACGCAAGAGACTTTAGAGATTGTACACAATATTACATCACAAAACTAAAATATAATAAAGATCAAGTATAGGAATGTCGTTCAAATTTAAATTTTTGCACACAATATTATGTCGTGAGGAAAGGTTAAAGTAAAAATGTGGATGATTTTTTTTTTTTATTTTAGCTAGAGGCAGCGAGCTCGCTGCCTCTAGCTTGTAAGACTCCTCTGCTCCTAAAAACCTCCATATCCCAAAAGAAACAGACACATTCCATGGATTATTTGCGTTGATATGTCTAAAGTCGAAAGGAAGTGACCATTGAGACGACGTCAAATAAAAATGTGTGAAAGAAGACGGCATGCTGCACCAACCAAAAATAAATTTCGGATAAGGGTTTGGGGGTATGCGGAACAGGGTGTAAAGTCCCACAAACCTTCATAGAAAAGGGAGGATCCTCCGACCAGACGGTTGTTGTGTCTGGTCCGGGCAACTGCCCAACGGTAATTGTCGGAATGTTGTATGTGTTCAAATCGCGCCGCAAACTATACTTGCGCGATGCAGGATTTGTGTGACGTCATGTCATGGGTTCGTAAGTGGCGGCGTTGGTGCCGCTACAAGGGAAAGAGGATGATATAGAATTGAAAACCATATCTTATTTATCTTGAAAGGGTAAGAGCATTGGTGCTTCCATGACACATAAAGTAAGAAACTTTACCTCACCACATTTTCACATAAAATATCATCTTTCAGAAGCCTGAATCACCGAGACCCTTTGCCTGAAACCTTAAGGGATTCTACGCAAATAAATGTGATGAGCCTCACACTTTGTAAATAAGTTTTTTTTCTAGAGTATTCAAGTAGTCCATATTGCTCCTCAAATAATGTTGACAGAAAAATAAAGTGGCATACTTATGTTAGTGCAAACATATTGTAGTATATATTCTATTTAAAGTCATTAAGGAGATGGTTTAAAAAAAATAAAAGTGGTAGACTAATAATAGTCTACCAACTTACTAGGTGAAACCAAAATGTACCCAAAGCCTAAATAAAACTGCAGTGGCACTACTTATATTTTCTATCAAAATGAAAGCTGTGTGCAGCTTACAACAAATTTCAATTTATTACCGACTTGAATGATAATAATATTTGTACATTCTATTTTTCTTCAATTGCCCTCATCATCATTTCAGTCTAAAGACGTCCACTGCTGGACATAGGCCTCCCCCAGGCGTCGCCGTCGCAGCGGATTCCCGCAACCTTAATGACATGTCATCGGCGCACCTAGTTGAAGGCCTTCCAACGCATCGTCTTCCGGTTCTTGGTCGCCATTACACGACTTTTCGGCCCATCGGCCATCTGTTCTGCGAGTAATATGTCCATTTTTTTTTTGATGGGATATCATCCAATGACTTCACCCGCTCTGGGTGGAGCGGGAGGGCGTGTCAGACTTTTACTGATTAAAACCCACCCGTGTTCTTTCAGTTGCTTGAGCCAGGGCCGCGGTAACTCTTTTCAAATTTATCCGCGACCCAGACAGGCATCGTGCCCTGCCCGCTGCCACTTAAGTTTCGCAATTCTTATTCAATTGCCTCATACAAACACAAGTAAACTTTTAACATCAAATGTCTATAAAAAAAAAATTGCTGGATTTTTTTATATTTTTTAAATCCTTATTATCAATTGACTATCGTGATACCGAATCTAGTCTTAACTCAATACTCCACTACTGGACCCCTTTTGCTTAGACGCCCACAATTGAGGTCTTAACCCGTGAGAAGGCGCTTTAGGAGTAATTTACTCACGCAATTTTTTTTGGTGATACCAACTTCCTAACGTCTCAAGTGCCTCTCGCGCCTCTATACTCCATCATCAATACATATAATAAATCTGTAGAAAAATAATTTTTGTGCATCGAAAAAAATTCCAAAAAAAAAAAAAAGGGTGTTAAAGAATAACCAACAGAACCCATTTCCAGCATTTTTGGAATTTTTGTCTGTTTGTCTGTTTATTTGTGCATGCATCACGTGAAATGTACGAAACCAATGTAGATAACTTTTATACATAAAAATTGTTCGTAACTTGAAGAATTACTTATAACTTTTATACATAAAAATTGTTCGTAACTTGAAGAATTACTTATTTTTTTATTCATCGCAATCGGCTCACTCTATCAAAAGTTAGATGAATATAAAGTGTTCAAGAAGTAACATTTTCACAGCACACGCAATTCAGTTACTCGGACAGTTGAACTCGCTATTCGATAGATGGCGTTGTGCATTTAAAGTCATTTTCTGAATCGCGGTGTTAAGATTCTACGCGAAAGAATGACACTAGAAAAAAAAATGGTATGTAGTAAATAGGTATGTAGGGTAGGCAGGAAGGTAAGTAAGGTAGGGTTGGTAGGCGGATGACGGGAGCGAAGCCGCAGGCACAGCTAGTTTGAAATAACATTAAACATGTTTCCAAATCTTTTTACTGTCCGTTCAACCGATTTTGAGTTCTATCCCGTAAACATAAGGAGGATATAAAAACCAAAACCAACTGTTTACTACAGCTACCATATGTCGTATCATTAACGTAATAGAAGTCAAAATCGGTTGAACGGGCTGTAAAATGGGCTAATTTAAACGTCTAATGTTATTGCAAATGGAGTTTAGGTACCTTCCTAATTATTCATCCCCTCCCCCCTGATACAACTCTCATGCCGGTCAGTTCTGTTGCGACCGCGCAGCGAAGTGTTTGTGGAGGCCGCATACCATCGTGTTGTAATTTGCTTATCACGCGCCTTTGCAGTATGTGCAAGCAATTTCGCTGCACCGAAAATATCACATAATGTGTTTCGAGAGGCACACTCACAAATCTCTTGGAAGAGTATTTTTTTAATGTTATTGTTATGTAAGATTTATATTGTGATTTATATGAGGACTGTAAAAATTAGAAAATAAAAATAAGTTGATTAGTTATTTGCACACATTTGACATATTTTTGTTTCATAATTTTAATTAAAATACTTAATTTCTTACTTATTAAACCTTGTTTTATTCATATAAATCCATTTACTAACTACTACTACTTGTATAAAGTAGAAATATAATTATTTAACACAACTGTGAGTAATTTGCTCGCGCGCACCTCTCCGTGTAACAAACTGAGGCACGCCTTCTCACGGAGTAATGATACTTCATATTAGCTAACAAACAACAGATACAAACCACATCCCAAACACTTTGATATCCACAATCTAAAACTTTAACAGAGACTAACCAAAAGTTAAATCTACGTAGGACACTAGTCCCGTTTAAATTCCATCCAATATTACTAACAATATCATCACTTCGTACGTACTCCAAGCTTCCAAACAACATCGTATGTACCTACCAGTAATAAGGTGCTGCATTCCTAGATCACAATAACATCCACACACAGCCAGGCACTGAAGCACCCTTGAAAACATTACTTCTACGGAGACTAAAGCACACAACAAAATATCAGGACAGAAGGTAGGAATGTTGCAGAACAACAACTTTCAAAAGTCACGAATATAATTAGAAAATTACTTATGTAGAAGCAAAAAATGTTGATACAAGGCACAATAAGGGCGGCAAAGAAAAAAAACATCAAATGAAGCCGAAGAATAAGAATCGTTTCTATTATTAACTTCTAAGACACAATAAAAGAGAAAAATTGCCAGCGTAAATTTGTGCCCAATAAATTAAGCTGCATTGAAGCATCCCATAAACGAATTCATATGGAAAGCTAATGTCAGAGAAGAAAAAGTACCCTGTATCTAAGCCGGTTATGTGTCTAGCTATCTCAAAACGACCACGACCGCTATGTCAAAAGTGTACTAACTAAGAAGAAGAAACCAAAAAAAATTGTTACACCCATATAATAACAACAACAAAATAACATTAATAATAATAACGTTAATTTGGTTTTACTGTTTTGTTTTAAATTTGGTGGTCCTTCTAACCTTACCTACTCTACAACAAAACTAACAGCACCACCGCATACCTTGCGACAATTCCCCACATTCTACCCTAGCTCCCTCTATCGTGAGCTATTAGACGTCGCAGAAGTCCAAACTATCTCTGCGAAGTACTATCACCAACAGGAGTCCACTGCATCTTTAAAAAAATGCATCGGCTAAGCTTATTTTTGCTAGACGCTTCTAAGTGTACAGTTTTGTCGCTGTTCTCTGAAATTAAATTTTTGAAACATTATTCTGGCAACTTAGATGAAAATGGGCATGATATTTTTTGGAAGATTCAGAATATTTCGCGGAAAAACTATATTATAAGAAATTCGGTAAACAACTGAACAGAAATATTTTGACCCAAATTTGATAAATTGACCCAGAATTTATGCTGAAGAATTTAATAAATGAAGAATTTTGCGAAATAACAACAAATTAACAAGCGTCTCTCTTCAAAATAACTATTCAGAGTATTCCTCGTCAAAATGTGAAAACATAAAATAAATGCACGATACGCGCCGGTCTGTTTATCCATGTAGAGCGTTTAAAAAAGAGACAAAACAATACGAATTCTGTTATTAATATTTCATCAAAATAGTTTATTTCAACTAAATCTTAAAGGTACTTTTGAATTGTCAAACAAAGAAAAAGACGAATCTAGTTGCTTATTCGCAAGCGTCAGTTATATTTTGTGTCTAACATAAAAAGTCGAGATGTAGTCGACACTTGCATGTAGCTTTCCTCGTATTAAAATAAAGCCTTTTTATGCGAGACACGAACGATTATTTTTCTACTACCTGAAGAGCTTACTTAATTAAATGCAAATAAGGTCCTACAACAATTTATTAGAAACGTTCAGACTAAAAACCACAGACTATATACACACCATCAACGAGCGCTTTTTCGAGAGGTAACAGGTTCGGTATCATTCTGCCAATTGCATAATGTTATCCGTACAAAATTCATTTTGTAGCTGTTATTATGTTATGTAATTTTGTTTTTATTTTTATTTTATAATCTTGTATATAAATGTTCATATTTCGAAACGAATTTCTTAGGCAATGTGTTACATACATAATAGGCAAGGTAGTAGAAATCTTATTCGCAATCAATGTGCATACAATTTGAACTATTCCTAAAATCAATAAATGCAATATTACTAACATAAGAGCGATGCAGCGTGTCGTCTGCCTCCACGCTGCATCGCTCTTGGTGCAGCGTGGAGGCAGACGACAATAATCGTAGAGAGGATGGCAGTGAGGCCATTCTATCCTGACACCGTTAAGCTCCTGGCGTATCGAGAGCCCTTGTTGGGAATAAGATGCAGGCGTAGTAATGATTGGTTTAGACGTGACTATGGCTTGGGAAACTGAGTGTAGGTACTTGTTATATAAATGTACCTTTAGAGGTGGCTAAGGTAAGTAGGTAGGTTCTTAATTACCTAAGATATACTGAATACTCTATCGACGACGACGATTGTCAAAAACACGAAAATTTATGGAATCCACATGCGCTACCGAAATACATATAACGTGGTCTATCCCAAATATTTTGACATTTCATCATCATCATCATCAGCCTTTAATAACAGCTACGAAATAGCCATAATAACAGCTACGAAATTAATTTTGTATGGATAACATTATGCAACTGGTAGAATGATACCGAACCTGTTACCTCTCGAAAAAGCGCGCGTTGATGGTATGTATATTGTCTGTGGTTTTTAGTCTGAACGTTTTTTATAAATTGTTGTTGGACCTTATTTGCATTTAATTAAGTAAGCTCTTCAGGTAGCAGAAAAATAATCGTTCGTGTCTCGCATTATAATTTCGTGTCTCCGATAATAGTCAAAATGTAGTAAGCAGTGGTGGCCACTGGGCCACCACTGCTTACTACATTTTGACTATTATCGGAAATAGATTATCATTTTGTAAACCCAAGGTTTAATTGTTACCCTGAGGCTACAAGTGTGTTCAAGCTGACAAGTGTCAGTCGATGTCAGTGAAGGCGATGGACACAATTATAAAATGTAAAGGGATTGATCACGTGACATTTTGAAAGCGCTTGGCAATCCCATCTATTTTAGTCATTATACCAAGTTGCTTTAATGTTGCTTTCTGAGATAGAATGTTGTCTAGAGCATCTCCTCTCAATCGTTTATAAAAAGAACCTTATTTATTTATATTTATTTCACCAAAAGTAATACAACAAATAACATAAAGTATTACAGGCCAGTACTTAAAATTATGCAACATGGGAGCATCTGTAGCCGAACTAGGACGAGTCCTGTATCTCGGCATACAGCGCCTGACCCTCGAAATAGATTATTATATTTAGCCCAATATAAATCGTTTATAAATAGAACCTTAGGTCTAGGTTAGGGAAATTGTGGCTCTGAATTCACTTTACTGAAAATTAATTAAGGTTTACTTGTTTTCCTGATGAGTCAAGATGACCCTGATCTCTGATGATAAGCCTAAGCAATGAATAAAATAGGATTGGAAAAAAGCTATTCAACTAGGAAACAGACACACAAAAAGCTCACTCCCAATTATTGCTGGAATTGTAGGCAATTCTGAGCTATATAATTCAGTTAGGGACCTTAGTGATGGTGCGACGCAATTTAAATTGCATTGATAGGCGATATCGCGAACGTATTTTCAAAAAAGTTCATACGTCCATGTGAACTTGCAATTTCGCTGAGTAGAAATCGCTTATCGGTTTGATATCATGAAATCTCGTCGAGCCATCAGAAAGATAATTTAAGAATCATGTATGTGGTCAAAATAAAAATCATGGCAATGAGTAAACGACTAGAAATCAATTCGCTCCGTTATCGCAACGATTTGATTCGGTGGCCAGTACGAATCGAGTGTTCACATGAAAACAAACATTTGTGTGACCCATTATTTGTTCCAAACGGAAACGTTTGCGTAAGAGATTTGTGTACCTATTGAGTATCAACACCGGCAATCGAAGTGGTAAGAGTTTGTTTACTTCGTCAGAGACACAACTATGTGGGTCACTATTTATCGAAAACAAGGTTCATTATTCCAAGTAAGTTTAAAGGACGACCACTTTACTCAGTTACCAGGGCAACTGCACAAACCCTTGATTCATAATCTCATCATCTACCTAGCCTTTTCCCAACTGTATTGGGGTCGGCTTCTAGTCTTACCGGGTTCAGCTAAGTACCAGTGTTTTACGTGGAGCGACTGCCTATCTCACCTCCACAACCCAGTAACTGGGTAACACGGTACACCTTGGCAAGACTGGTGTCAGTTCTCAAGCTTCTGAATACTAATGACAGCTGGGACCAACGGCTTAACGTGCTTGCCGAGACACGGAAGAAACTCGGTATATTGAAATGGTTACCCATCCACGGACCAACCTCGTCAAGCGTTGCTATACCTTGATGATCGACCCGTGCGGCTGTTATTATTTAGCCACGAGCTCCTCCCTCCCTTGATTAATGTCAATAAATAGCTAGCTATAATGGTCACTGATGATTCACGGTTGAATCGAGTTGGAAGACATGTCTTGGAAAAGAAAAGTAAGAGGCTGACAAGAACATTGATATTTTCTAACTAATTATTAGAGAGCAGTGGTGGCCTAGTGGTATCGGCCGCGACTTGCAAATTGTAGGTCGTGGGTTCGAGCCCAGGCAGGCGCTTTACTTTGTGTAAATTATTTCATCACCACTGCTCTCAAAACGGTGAAGGAAAACATCGTGAGGAAACCGGCATGTCCTAGAACCAAAAATTCGAAGACATGTGACATCCACCAACACGCACTGGGCCCGCGTGGCAGATTACGGCCCATTCTCTCTCACAGAGAGGAGGCCTGTGTCCCAGCAGTGGGAACATTAATAGGCTGATGATGTGATGTGATGTGAACTAATTATTGAAGCAAGATAAATACTGGTAATTCGTTTACAATGCATGTCCTCGAAAAGAGCGTTTTCCAAGCAGCTAAACTGTGCGGAAAATGTCACTTTGTTCTACTAGTGCTTTTTACTACCCTGTACTTTTTTAATTTTTAACTCCAACGTCAGCCCGCCGCATAGAGTTTTATTATATGAGAAAAGTTTAAAAATTTGTTAAGTACAGATTATCATTCATATAAAAGGTAAAACAAAACTAATACTTCATTTAAGGCGTTTTTAATTACTCTAGATTTAGATTTTGATCAGTAAATTAATTTTAAATATTCATTAAATATGTTTGGCAGAATGAATATTTTGCTCGTGCCTTTTTGCGTTACGACGTGACAGCTATTTGCACATGCGCAGTAGATATGCCCGAGGAACTATGAACTATTAGTTAATCTGTGGATATGCTGAGCGCGCTTGAATAAGCCCGCCATTTAATTAATTTCTTGCTTGGTTCAGATATATTTTTTTATTTCCTCGCACAATGCATAGTAAAATGTTGTATGATACACGTGCGTAAGATGATTTCCGACTAGTGTCGATTTATCCACTCACTCGCTTCGCTCGCTCGTGAATAAAAATACCGCTCATCGGCAATCACCTACTTTCCGCACTTGTAGCATAAATAACGATACTGTTAGCCTGTATCGTCCAAGTGCAGGGAAAAGATTGCTCTCCTGGTAACAATCACACTATTATTATAAAGGCGAAAGTTTGTGAGTGAGTTTGTATGTTTGTTACTTCTTCACGCTCAAACGGCTGGACGGATCTGGATTAAAATTGGCACAGAGATAGATTATGGTCAAGAATGGCACATAGGATACTTTTTATCCCGGGAATATGTTCCCTTTGGATAATTTTTGACATTCACGCGGGCAAAGCCGCTGGAAGCAGCTAGCGATATTATACCTCAGTGCAGACACACAGTCAAGTCAGTGTGAATATCGTCGAACAGCCTTGAACATCGTCGCCGAGTTGCCCACTTGTCGGTTTTTTATCGGTTACATTTCGGCGAGTGTGCGATGGAATTACATGATCTAGTTTCATCATCGAACTACCAGACGAATGCCATGCCATGATGTGCCATCGGTACGTGGTGGACAGCCCACCCATGCGCACAACACGTTTTGGGAACGGTTTTATTATGCGTACAGCTAAGGAGTGGAATTTCCTGCCGGAGTCTGAGTTTCCCGACGGCTACAATCTAGGGGTCTTTAAGTCAAGAGTGAATAGGTTTTTTATAGGCAAGCGTGATTCACCGTCAACCACATCATCGCTTACCATCAGGTGAGATAGTGGTCAAGCGGGAGCCTACAGAGGGTATAAAAGAACAGAAAGCTGTATGAAAACAATCAAGAATAAAAATATTTGCATGAATTCAAAATGAAATGTGTTCTGTGCCCTTGTCTGTGTCATTTTGTGAAAAAAGAGACTGACTCTCAGAAAATCGTTTAGTCGCAATCGTGAATTTGCTTATTCAAGTTTATTTTACCTAAATACGTTTTTAGATTGAAAGAAACTAATCAAGTTACCTATGTATTGTGAAAAGAAATTACATAACCTATTTTGAATGCTTAGTAAGATTTTACTTTTTATATTAAAAAAATAATGTTTGCTTCAGATTGTAAATTGTAAGAGTGAAATACGAAATAATTTATTCAAGGCATTGAAAAATGCCTTGCTTGATCGAATCAGAAAAGAACCAAGGTTACCGATATAGCCCGAAGAATTGCCAAACTTAAGTGGCAGTGGGTAGGGCACATTGCTCGCAGAACGGATGGCCGTTGGGATCGAAAAGTTCTAGAGTGGCGACCGCGTGCCAGAAGGCGCAACGTTTGAAGGCCTCCCTCTAGGTGCAGCGATGACCTGGTCAAGGCTGTGGGCTTTCGGTGCATGCGAAACGCCAGGACCGATCAGTGTGGCGATGCTTAGGGGAAGCCAATGTCCAGCAGTGGACGTCTTTCGGCTAAAATGATGATGATTGAAAAATGTACAAGCCCGTTTAAACAGGGAAAAGGGAAACCCCTCATTGGGCATCAAACAAATTTTCCACATGCTACCAATGGTATGCCCATTAAAATAAGATACTAAACCCTGATTTCTGATTCTGATTAAAGAATTTGAAGATGTCTATTTGGCAATGTCTACTTTAGCCTTTAAACCTGGCAAAAGGCAATAAAGTACGATTTGACATGTACTTAACTCCAAATAGATAATAACAAAACCAGCCCTAAAACAGACGGACGTAGCTAAGTATCTTCGACAACAACACCTTTAGATTCGAATGCATCAAAACTTCTCTGACAAAAGATAAAAAATTAAAAATATATGATCCCAGTGCTATCAACATTCAATAAGAACCGTTCAATATTAAATCATATCCACCGAAAACCAATTTAATCCAGAACCGACGAATCAACCAGAAAAATTCCATCCAATCGCCACAGAGTACGTAATGTAACCTCACCCAAATCCAATTCCAGGTGACACCGATAAAGATTTTGCATAAATCAGTGATTTAATTCAATAATGCCGCATTTTACCTAACGTTCAGCATTTGAATATATACTCTATCTATATCAATTTAAATGACTTATTTCATTACGCTGTGTGCGAGAGGATTCTCTGGGATCTGCGGGCATAAATTCTGAAATTGATAATAAAATTTTAGTAGGATCGCATTATGTTCAATGTTATATTCAATGGTTTGGATTTGTGGGTAGGTGCGGTGTTTGTGAATGTGGATTTTCAGGGGGAACAAAGGGGTTTATGGCTAGTGCATACAATTTGGTAAGGAGATCAACCAATACATTCTTAGATTTAATTAAGGTTACACTAGTCGTTTTTTTTTTCCATAGAAACGTAGTCTAGGGATTATTCCACTGTATGATGATATACGTTCAAAATAAAAAGTGATATCTATTTGTCTCATCATTATCTAGCCCTGTATGGAAGCTAAAAAGTAAAAAAGGAAAATATTTGAAAGTTATGAGCGTCGAAAGTTCCACATTTCGACACTAATTTTAACGCAATTTTGGGCACAAATAAATACTATAAGAAGAGGGAAAATTGCTAAACGGCCTCCATATAGGGATATATTAGTAGTTCAACAATGCATATAATTTTATTTTGAACAGATAGATTTAATCGTTTTTTCATGATATCTAGACTGCCAAAGGTCTGTTTATAAAATTTCGCGCGCTCGGTTTCGTCCTAAATCATTATTCATTTCGCTACAAATTTGCAAAAGTGTGTATTCGCACGCGAACTAGCTTCCTACTGCTCATCACAGCATCTATCTCTTCCGCACGTGTTGTCGGTTGATATAAAATGCATTTTACCCCGCGCACAAAATAGTTCGTGCCGTCGACTAGTGTACCCTTAAGCAATTAAAATAGTTGACTGAAAGTTATGTTAAGTTTTTTCCAATACGTAACGAAATGCATTTTGTCCTGATATTAATTACAGAAAGGAGCTTTTCTATATAAATATTTGAACCAAGTTATCTAGACAATCAATCCCACTAGTTATCAAAAGCAAGTTAATTCTGTCATTATTCTTGTACATTAAGGTTTACATTGACATAAGATTTTTTCCTGTACAATTGCTGTAACTACAAATAACTTAACGTCATCGGTACCAAAGCTCCAAAGAAAGTGATTGATCTCCTTTCTTCCTTGTGGGTAAAAATATAATGTTTGCTCTCTCTTTTTTCGAGGTGAGAATCCCGAAGAAACCTGCCTTGTCTTACTCTAAGATCCAATGTTTCTGTAGCAAAATATCGACTTTATAAGTACGCGTCCAAATTGTTGAAATAGTTATTTATGCTAAAAGTGCGGAAGGTAGGTGATTTCCGATGAGTCGGAAATAATTTTACGCACGTGTACCAAGAGCAAGAAATTAATAAAATGGCGCTTATTCAAGGGCGCTCAGCATATCCACAGATTAACTAATAGTTCATAGTTCCTCGGGCATATCTACTGCGCATTTGCAAATAGCTGTCACGTCGTAACGCAAAAAAGCACGAGCAAAATATTCATTCTGCCAAACATATTTAATGAATATTTAAAATTAATTTATTGTTCAAAATCTAAATCTAGAGTAATTAAAAACGCCTTAAATGAAGCATTAGTTTTGTTTTACCTTTTATACTCGTATGAATGATAATCTGTACTTAACTAATTTTTAAAACTTTTCTCAAATAATAAAAACTATGCGGCGGGCTGACGTTGGAGTTAAAAACTATAAAAGTACAGGTAAGTAAAAAGCACTAGTAAAAAAAAGTGACACTTTCCGCACAATTTGGCTGCTTGGAAAACGCTCTTTTCGAGGACATGCATTGTAAAGTAGTTTTTGACTAACATACCAGTAACAGTACAAAATACTTGTTGTATTTTTTTCTCTATAAATTAGTGCAATATTTTGCCATGATGGATGGTCTTTAAGTGAAGTACAGTCAAGGATTTGTGTTTGATTTTGTATAAGCTAATCTATTTAGTACCTCATCTTACAGCTTTGTACCTAAAACTACTATTCATAATTGTATAAGAGCTTCTGTCACAAAATTCATCTAGCATATCTATATAAATTAATTTCTCATCTTCCAAACTATAACACTGAACAAGTTTTTCCTCACACGTATTAAACGGAGCAGCTTCCGAAGTTTGGCGGAACTTGCCGATTAGTTCCGAGCTACAATCCGGAACTCAAGTAAAAACGGTGTTCCGACGAGAAGTGAAGTTTAGCGAAACTTTGGGCGGTTTCATAACGAGTTTGATGCGGTTGTGCCGCTAAACATGGTGCCGAAAATAGATGGATGTTAGCAACAATTATTGGAATATTTAGATGGTTTTTAGGGTTCCGTACCCAAAGGGTAAAAACGGGACCCTATTACTAAGACTTCACGATTCGTCTGTCCGTCTGTCATCAGGCTGTATCTCATGAACCGTGATAACTAGACGAGAGAGATAAAAAAAAATATATATATATTATGAGCATATACCGATTTTGATATTTGCATCAATAATGCAATCATTTGCACTCAGAAAGTATCATTTGGTGAAGTGGAACTGATGAAGAAGACCACAATGGCCACTGGAACTCCGAAATAAAACAATGTATCCTAGTCGTGTTTGGGCTTATTGGAATCTTCATGAGATGTACTTTTGCTGTATATGATTTTCATGTTAATTGGAGGTAAGTACCTAACAAAACTAAAAAGAGGTAAATAAAAACTTTTTCATAGAAACTGATCCGACTTCGGAAAAGAAAGTTATTTGTCGCTCTGTAGTGTTTTGTTTTTAGCCGACTTACCAAAAAGGAGGAGGTTGTATGTTCGACATTATGCATGTTTTTTTTTTTTCACAGATATCTCCGTCAATTGTGGACCGATTTTGAAAATTATTTTTTTCTTTGAGAGAGTATGTGCCGAAATTGGTCCCATTTTAATTTGGTGAAGATTCGATAAAGAACTTCGGAGATATACAACAGAACTCTTCAATAAATAACGGCAAATCTCTCGTGATTGCTGCAATCGCATGTCTGTTCATTGTTTATACCATTTCATAACATAACATCACGACAGTACGCTCTTAAGGCGTACGCAGATCTCTTATTTCACCGGTCATGTTCAAGTTTCATGATATTCGGTTAATCTATTCTGGCGTTATAATAATAATAATCTTTATTATGATAACACACAGGATTCATGATACACAATAGCAGTTGTACAAAATAAACATAAGGTATCTACATAAATCTACTCAGATCAAGTACCCCTGTCTCCTAAACTAGGTAGTCCTGTATCTTAGGAGACAGTGATTAGGCCATACAGGGCGGTTAGTCATGTAGGTATAGCTGCAGCCAAGATGTATATCGAAACGGTGGTTAATTACAATTTATAATGTTATAGGTTACTAAACAACTTGCCTATTACCTAACAACTAAAAAATGAAAAATAAAAAATCATTTTTGCAAAAAAATACTACTGACTTCCAAATTAAAAACTACAAAGTGAAAAATAACTTTATTTTTGGAAGTCGGTGTCCATAACGAAAAAAAATTGTACCTTCGAAAGACAGCAACTTCCAAAAATTAAGTTATTTTTCCCTTTGTAGTTTTTTATTTGGAAGTCGGTAGTATTTTTATGCAAAAAAGTTTTTATGTAATATGTTGGTTGTTAATACCTTCGCATCCTGGTTATTAATAAGTTTCAGGTTAAATTAAAATAGAGTTTTACTTTTTCCTTACATGTCATCAGCATGTAGTTATGTGAGTAGCTCTGTCTTTGGTTTCTTTTTCAATACGATTTTAAATATAATAAAATAAGCTAAATACAGATTTTTTACTTTTATTATGAGATGAGATGTTTATGAATTAATAAATCCATGCTCATTTCAGTTGTGTCAGACAAACAAAACACTTAGTTGTATGCTGCAGCGAAAAAGCTTTTTATAAAGAAAAAATCTTTCACTGTCCAATAAAAGAAAAACCCAAACCATGTAAACAATTTCAATTACCACCATATCAGTGTAAAGGGGACCTCAGACGATGTCTCCGGGGAAACACGGAACGTTTAAATGCAGAAATGCCGCACTACCTTGCGGAATATTCGCGTGGCGATGCACGAAGTCTCATGTTGGACAAGTGGCGTCGGAATGCCGGACAGGGTTCAATTTAATTGAACAGTAGCTACGGACACTCGAAACTGTGTAGTATTCTGAAATTGAACTCGTGGAAGTGGAGCCTCTTGTATTAAGCTGTTGGGTTCGTTTCGAGTTTCGTATTTTTTTGTATATTTTATTTTTTTGTGCGAATGTGTATTGAAATTTGGAATCGTGGAACGGTTGCTTTTTTATGTATATTAAAATGGAGTTTCATTTCCAAAAGAGTAACCTTAATTTTTGTTTAATTCGAACTGTACGATAGGTTTAGTTTTATGTATTTTCAGACTTATTTGATACTAACTATTAGGGCGCACGGTTGGCGCAGTGGTTGAGCGATTGACTGCTGCGCTGCGTGTCGCGGGTCCGATTCCCGCACGGAACAAATATTTGTATGATCTACAAATAGTTGTTCCGGCTCTGGGTGTTTGTGTATGTGAAATTATACGTTTGTAAACGCACCCACGATACAGGAGAAATTCCTAGTGTGGGGCAAAGTTATTTAAAGAAAAAACAAAAAAACTTCTTCGAGCATCTTCACCCGCGTGAAAGTCGAAAATTATCCCGAGGGATTATATTCCCAAGACAAAAAGTATCCTATGTACTATTTCTGACTATAATCTATCTCTGTGCCAAATTTCATCCAGATCTGTTCAGCTGTTCTGGCGTGATTGAATATTAAACATACGTCCACACTTCCAAACTTTCGCATTTATACCAGTAGTATATATTAGTAAGATAAGTAGTAAAATCATTATTGTAGGTAGCTATTAGGTGGCTTGCCCACTTATGGATAAGTTGCAGAAAAATTTATCTAATGAGTAGCTGAGGAGACGAATACAATAAAATTATAATTATGTTATGATGGCTATCATGACACTGTAACAATCCCTTAGCGCTTATTGGTGAAAGAAAGAAAGAAAAGGTATTTATTCGCCTCAAAAAACAAAATTTTAGATTTTTACTTTAATTAAACCCTTAGATAATGATAGCATTAGTAAGTACTTAAATAATGTTATTAATATTATATTAATTAGTAAAGAAAAGTAAAATACTAAATTTGAGTACCTAGTAGGATGATTGATAAGTAAAAATAGATGCATATCGTGATTGTGGCAAGAAGGCTTCCACTCAGCATAATGCTGTGTCGTGGGAGACCCACAGCACGGCGTTGATTATCAGTGGTCGCCTAGGACGTGACGTACGGAAACTAAAGCCTGTTGCGTCTAATATAAAACAGATGTAGAAAGATAATTTAAACCTCTACGATGTGTGTGTTTGATGGGACCGTTACAGCCACTCTTTTCTCCTTGCTCCTCTTAGTTCTCCATTGTTCCGTTCCACCGAACTAACCCTAAGGATACGTTCACACAGAACATGCGTATTTTCAAGATCGTTTAAACGAATCCGTCGCTACTGGAGGTGATGTTCACACCGCATTTACAGTACCATTTCAACGGATCCGTCGCTACTGGGGATAATGTTCACACCAACCAACTTTCTACAAGGATGGTCGTCCGATAAAACGTATCAGTATTTTAATACTGTTGTGTGTGTGAACTCCCTCACACAACTACCTACGCCATTGCCGAATAAAAACGTGTACGATAAAGTGGACCCGTAAGACAGACTGGTGTATATTTTGTCAGATCGGTATTTTTACTGGATTCGGAATACTGTCATGTGTGTGAACTCGCTCACGTAACTACCTCAGTTATTGCCAAATAAAAACGTATACAATGAAGCGGGCCCGTAAAACGGACCACTGTGTGAACGAGCACTAACACGACTCACTGACAACGACAACAATTAATTCATCCCCTTTGACATGCCTATTGTCAAAATTCTAATCATGATCAACCTTCTGTGTCACAATCAAAGGAAGCGACTTTCTGAAGCCCCTTAGTATTGAATAGTGAGATAAGAGAATGGGTGTCTTGTCTTTGACTATTTGTGATTGAGAATGGTTATAATTAAGAGTCTGTTCTATTTTAAACTTGACTTTAAAATTGACTAATAATAATTCAACTTACTTAATATTATAATTGCGAAGGTGAGTTTGTATTGGATTTAGATGAAATTTGGTATGGTGATAGTTTGAGGCCCTGGGAAGGACATAGGCTACTTTTTTTCGGATTGTGCGTGGTTGAAGCCACTGGCAGTAGCTAGTGCTTTGGGGTCTGCTGCCGGCTCTATACAAATTGTCATTCCATTATCATCGCCTCGTGAAATTTCGATAGCTATTTGCACTCGTATCATCATCATCATCATCAGCCTTATAATGTTCCCAATGCTGGGACACAGGCATCCTCTCTCTCACGATTAAGGCCCAGTAGCGCTCTGAGAGAGCTACTGGGCCTTAATCGTTGAAGTACCTATAGCTAAGCTTGTGACCCGATTCGTCAAGGGGCCGGCTGACAACAATGACTCACTATTTTCTTAACGCGAATGGACTCAAAGTAATAATTTAGTGAAAATTAGGTCAGTGGCTAAAGACCTAACCACTTGAGCTTGAGGTCGTGACTTTTTCAAATTCATTGCACTTTCTAAGTTTATCTTGAACATCACACAACGGTGAAGGAAAATATCGTGAGGAAACCTGCAGCCTAATAGCGTAAGTGAATTCGGCAAGGCAAAGGGTTTGACCGTCATCAATGGACCAATCACATAGACGGAAATCCACATCGCTTCTTTCACTCGTGGCGTGGCGTGGCGCCTTTTGACGCAGTTGATTGGCTACAAAACTCGTTGTGTTATGACGTAGGCTGGAACAGATTAGTTTGATTGGTGGATCCCGCCCCACGCCATGCCACGACACGTGTTTTCGTCTTTCATCTCGCATGTAATTCCACCACACGGACCTAGTGCAGGTTGTTGGATGTCACATGTCTTCGATTGTTTGGTTCTAAGACATGCTTGTTTCCTTACGATGTTTTCCTTTATTGTTTCAATCGCTGCAGCTTTCGTGACGCTGTCATTGATAGAATTTTGTATTGTACAGTCAAGGGTCAAAAGTGCAATCTTACTCTCCCAAAACTCAAATGGTTAGTTTTTGTAGAAGAAGGTAATTTGTTGTATAGAAATTAAAGTATAGATTCTACTAACTAACCGTGAAATTTTTTAATGCTTTTAGCACTACTGCACAAAGGTGGTGCCAGTGACAGAAAAGTTAAAAGGAAACCGTTTGTCCTGTTATGGTCATCTGATGAGGAGGGATGAAACGCATGTTACTAGAAGAGTTATGAATATAAATGTGGATGGATGGAGAGGGAGGGGACGGCCAAAGAAAAGATGGATGGACTGTGTGAGGAGTGATATGAAAGAAAAGGGAGTCAGTGATAGCGTGACGGGGGACAGGACGGTAGGGAAGAAGAAAACGTGTTGCGCCGACCCCAAGTAACATGGGACAAGGGCAGGAAGATGATGATGACTACTGCATAACGATATAAGAGAGACTGCTAGGGAGTTTGAGAGCATTGCACCACGTTCACCTAGCTAAACCACTCGGAAGTGTTGACGAGATTTGGAGGTGTTTTTGTAAAGTTTTGAAATATAAAAAGTGGAGAGTGGGTGGTGGTGGTGGTGGAGCAAACATTGGTTTTCGAAATGTTGTTGAAATTTTTATTTTTTTATTAACGTTGCCCCACACAAGGCATTTCTCCTGTATCGTGGCTGCGTTTACAAACATATAAACTCACATAAACAAGACAACCAGAGCCGGAACAACTATCTATAGGTCATACAAATATTAGTACCGTGCGGGAATCGAACCCGCGACACGCAGTGCAGCAGTCAATCACTCAACCACTACGCCAACCGTGCGCCCAAAATAAAAGAACATGAAAATGAACATTTAACATCACAAAAGAATACATGAACCAACTGAAATTTCTTCTTCATCACTACTAAAATTTAACTAACAATATCATCTGAGATTTCCAACCAGTTTATGAGCACTTAAACCTAGTCAATAACGCCAATTTGAATACCCATTTTATGATGCCATCGTTAACCAGATTCAATTTATTTCTTTGGGCTATCTCTATCATTAAAATTTTATGTAAACATATAAGAGGTTAAATTGTAAAGAAGTCAAAACTGTAGGTTCTTCTTCTTATATTATCTCTGGTGTCAGAGTTAATTAAGAGGAAACGGGGAAAGAGAGCGCCGACTGAATTTCCTTAGTAAAAAGTCAGAATTCGAGGTTTGGCTCTCGTCTCTTTCCTCCTCCAATATTGGACCAATTTAAAAGATATTCCGTAAACTGAAAAATAAAGATTTTTTGATAAAACATTATCTTTAGAAGCACTCTAGTGCTTCTAAAGATAATGTTTTATAGATAATGTTTTGTAGAGCCCTCAAAAAATGCTCAAAATTGCGCTGTCAACAGAGGCTTAGTGTACAAATTTGACAAATATAAATGAAAAAAAGGAAAACACAGGGATATAGTATATATCTTACTTTACCAGTTTATGGAATATCTTTTAAATTGGTCCAATATTGGAGGAGGAAAGAGACGAGAGCCAAACCTCGAATTATGAGTTTTACTAAGGAAATTTAGTCGGCGCTCCCTGCCCATATTTCCTCTTAAGCCGCATTTGGAAACCTCACAGGCCTCTGACTTGGCTATTTAAAACTTACATTAACTATATAAGTCCTGGTTTCCTCCCAGATGTTTTCCTTCACCGTTGCCTGTGATGTCCAAGATAAACTTAGAACGTACATAATTATGAATTTGAAAAAGACACATTGGTAGGTACTTGCCCGGGTTTGAACCCACGTCCTTAAGCACCAGAGGCGAGGTCTTAGCCATTAGGCCACCACGACATAACTGTACGTGTATAAAAATTGTACGATGAATATATTTGAAAAAAAAAACAATGCTAATATTTCTGAGAACTATTATAATTTCAATACTACTCGCTGCCTCGGAAAGTACGTTACACCGTTGCGTTGTTGAGCTTACCTTTAATTTGTAAAAAAAGCGTTCCACCCAATCATTTACAAGTCAAATTTAAAAAACCTCCGTCTCATTTTTATTTCATAATACATGATTTATCTAGTAGTAGAAACGTCGATCGACAATCTATTGCACACGTAGTTAGACACGAAACGAGTATCTTGCGAAAACACTCCGATTAAAATAGTAAAACACCCATAACTTTAGAACGGCTGAACTGATTTTCATTAAACATAGCTAAGAACATTCTCGATAAAATGACATTTCAATAAAAAAATATCAAATAAAAAATTGGTTGTCTGTAAAGTCGGTTTACGGACGATAGTTTAACGTGAAAACGTCACATAAATAACGATATAATTAACGTTATTGTAACATTGCGATTAAAACGTTACATTGAGCGTAACGTTACATTGAGTCATCCTTTTTCGTACGTGCAGCCGGCGTTCATCGATTTATTAAACGTTGTCACGTCAAAAAAAAACTAAATCGGTTCATCCGTTTATTAGCTATGATGCCATAGATACACAAATACACGTCAAAATTCTAACGCCCCTCTTTTTCTGTCGGGGGTTGCAAAGTAAACGCAATTTAGAGATAAAATACAATTCAATGAAAATAACTCATAATTTAGAAGCTAAATGGATGCATTCAGTCTAAAACAATATAAATTGCAATTTAAACAACACACACAGACAGAACAGAATGTAGTAATTGCTGAACCAATCAGGATAGAGTTTATGGCCCCAATGAAGTGCTATTGGTTAATTTAGTTCTGAATGGACTGTAAAACGAGATAGATTCGTAGTACTGCGTACTATTATTGTACGGCGTATTGAGTTGGCGGTTGGAGTTTTATTACATAGTTTTGGTCTTTAAAGAGTTATAGTATAGATACTATAGAGAGTTTAGTGTTTCTGAAGTTTAGAAAATAAAAATCAAACGCGGTTCGTTGCTGAGTGCATCGTTTGGGAACGTCTGGACCGAATTACTATTACGAACGTAATAATCCGAATAAGGTTGTTAGGGAAAATTGGAAAGTTTGGGCTATTAATTTATGATACACAAGTAGTTGGCAGATAATGACTATTAATCCTGAGGAGTGTTAAAGGATGTCAGCTGAAAGGAACCATACAGCATGCTGGCAAGAAAAGTTCTGACTGGATTGAACACTCGAAAAAAAACGTGTTTACGAAACGAATAAGCACCTCACTTTACACTTAATTACCAAAGATGTACATTAAAAACAGTATACCTAAATAAGAAAAATAAATATTAAGGAGATAACAAGAAGTTTTAGCTAGGGCATCCGGGCATAACCCCTTACCCGTGCGGATTTCGTAACAATTGAAAATATTTTAAATGGACGAGTCGACATTTTTGTAAAGCAATACTTTTTTGTAGCTTGACACTTCCTTATGTTGGACAAGCCGGAGGGCCTAAGGGGTTATACATTACACATCACATCATTAGCCTTTTCGTGTTCTTACTGCTGGGACACAGGCCTCCTCTATGTGAGAGGGGATGGGCCATAATCCACTACGCGGGCCTAGTGCGGGTTGGTGGATGTCACATGTCTTCGAATTTTTGGTTTTAGGACATGCCGGTTTCCTCACGATGTTTTCCTTCACCGTTTTTGAGAGCAGTGGTGATGAAATAATTTACACAAAGTAAAGCGCCTGCCTGGGTTCGAAACCACGACCTATAACTTGTAAGTCGCGGCCGATACCACTGGGCCACCACTGCTCTCTAAGGGGTTATACAAATCCACAATATAACGTTCATGGTGAGGTTAAGGCCGTAGGCATGCTTTTTTGCCTAGCCTTGCAACTGCATTTTACATACACGCTGGTGGATGAAAAAAGCATCATTTTCATCAGCTGAAAGACGGCCACTGCTGGACATTAACCTTCTCCAAGAGTCGCCACATTGATCGGTCCTGTAAGTCTCGCATCCACGGATTCATCGATCCATAAAGAGGGAGGCTTTCCAACGCGGTCGCCACTCCACAACTTTTCGGCTTCAATGACCGAAATAATGCGAATTGGACAAAAAAATGCGAGGACGCTAATCGTGTAGATCCAGCACGAATAATATTAGATTTGTCCAAGGATAGCCTTGCAAGTTCCATCAGATGACCACGTGAGGCGGGCAGGGGTCACGTGTTTGTGGTAACAACTTTGATTCCCACAGTACTCTACTACCAAATGATGAACGCACACGTAAAGGAATGAAGTGTCAGGAATCTCCAAACAGATAGGTGATATGGAAATATGGATTTTTTAAAGAAGGTAGTTGTTAGCAGAATAACTAGGTCATCATAAAGAGAATACCTGAAGATAGGCGTCGTCATCGATGCAGGTCTTAAAACGCAAGTTGTTTTAACCTGTTGGCTGGAGAAGACCAGAGATAAAGAGAGCTGGAAAAATTTCGCAGAGGTCTTTAGCAGAATTGGATGGTTTATTTTTATTTTTTATAGCAGAATTTCCATCTTGCCCAGTTTAGGCATGATAATGTAATTTCAAAACATAAATTCAAACCCATTGTTCATGAAAGTAAAACAAGCGATTTATATTAGAAGAGCACACAATCTATAAAGGCAGCACCAGACACTCCAAAAACAATACAGGCACGCAACAAAAGCTATTGTATCGACGACAACGTTAAAATAAAGACGAATAAATTTCGTCCTGTTCCTCCAAAACTCGTTTTAGGGAGCAAGTAAATTAATTTTATAATCAATTTCGGTCCATTTACTCAGCTTAAGGACATTACTTTGGGCTGTTATGAAAGTCAAATTGATAATCTCTCACCGGTTTGAGACGCGCGAACTCGTTCTGATAGTCTGGGAGGGTCGTTACTTTTTATAGAATTACTGATGTGGAAATTTAAAATGGCGGTTGAAGGGAGTAAGGGCGAGTGTGTGGTCGTAACCGTTGATGGTGATCGGTTATCTTTGACGCTGAAAGGGTACGATGGTGATTAATATGGAATTGTCATTTTAGAAAGGTTATTATGTCGTTGTAGGTAAGTGTCGTTTGGTGCCATGGATATGAATTCAAGGACACTTTTTTACGAGGATACTTTAAAAATGTAGAAGTATTTGAAGTTGAATAGTTGTCAAACTCTAGTTTAGCCTGAAAACACTGTGGCTTGAAATGTTTTTAATTTCAAATGCTCAATTCAGAAACTCGCCCTTAGGATATGGTCTTTCAGGA
Source organism: Orthosia incerta (assembly GCA_948252205.1). Taxonomy (NCBI): domain Eukaryota; kingdom Metazoa; phylum Arthropoda; class Insecta; order Lepidoptera; family Noctuidae; genus Orthosia; species Orthosia incerta. The sequence continues at coordinate 24,492,955 of OX411756.1, read as the reverse complement.
CGAAATCGCAATAATTTTATACCTACATCGACTCTGCAAAAACCCTTTAAAAATATCCCTCTTAAAAATACTATCTTTGTTACGACACTGTAAGCAACAAGCAGATTTAGAATATTTGGAGAACTTTTAAAGCTGAAATCCGTTGTAAATAGGACTTATAAAGCTCATATGATAAACCGATAAATAAAGGGATTTTTTAGATCCGATTCGAAGAATACATAGAAATACTAGTACTACTATACAAGGTGAGTTTTCCAAGGGACGAAGATGGCCAAATCAGGATAATACTTAACGTAATAAAATAAAAAAATATTTTGTAAATCCTGAAGTTTGGTGTATTATTGCCCAGAATTTGAAACATATTATCTACACAACCGGATTGTGTAATAATAACGCTTGTGTTTTTTTTTTCCAAAATCAACTTAAATTATTTAGTTTTAGTTTACATCAAAATCGAGCCTGAAACTCCTTTGAGTGTTCTTCGCTAATTCTAATAGTTTCAGATTTTGTCATCCACGCCCACTTGGAAATCTCAGCCTGTATAGAATGATGGAAGAATGTATAAATAAGATTTTATTTTACAAATATTTTGAAACTGTATTTAATTTAACTTGAAGCTTACTCGAAAAGTCAAAGGCTTGTTAACTTGATACAAAATAAACACACTTTCCTAATGCCTGTTGATTACAGGGACTGGGGCTCTAAGCAAAATAACATTCTATTAGATTTTTTGTTTGTATGTTTGTTTATTTGTTTGTTTGTACCGAATAGGCTCCGAAACTACTGGACTGATTTAAAAAAATATTTCACCATTAGAAAGCTACATTATTCCTGAGTGACATAGGCTATTTTTTAATCCCGGAAACGGGTCCTGTGGGGTGGTCCACGGGAGCGTAGGCGCGGGCAACAGCTAGTATTAAATAATTTTATGCATCTCCACATTTTCAGCCCAAAAACGGCACCGATTAAAGACAATTTCGGCAAAAATTATATCCAAATTCTAAACCTTCATAGTTACAGCCATTAACATCAAAAGATACAATAAACGAGGTGTTGTTAAAGTTTCGTGTTCATCATTCAAATAAAATACAGGTAAAGCCCGAGTTTTGTATCGAACTAAAACTTTCGACGCTTAAACGTTACGAACGAACAAACTTTCCCTATTTATTATATTAATGTTGATGATATAAATTGATGAGCGTAATAGCTTTTTCTGGTAAAGGAAAATGGCGCATTTTAATCTAAGAATTTTCTTTTCGAAGTATTACCTCGACATTTGCGAAAATTTGTTGTTGGACAAAGGACTATCGTTAAGGAGCTTTTCCGTGTAGGTGATGATGGAAAATCTATACTAATATTATAAAGCTGAAGAGTTTGTTTGTTTGTTTGAACGTGCTAATCTCAGGATTGGTTGGATTTGAAAAATTATTTTTGTGTTGGATAGTCCATTTATCGAGGAAGGTTATAGGCTATATAACATCACGCTGTAACCAATAGGAGCGGAGCATAAATGAAAAATGTTGCAAAAACGGGAAAAAATATTCTATTACTTTTTGAGATCTTCCGTTGCGTGCGCTGAGTAAACGGTTTAAATTACGCAACAATAATGTATGGGTAGGGTAGGTAGCCAGTTGACGAGAGCGAAGCCGCGTGGGTCAGCTAGTTTTTAATAAATCGATTTTTGTTATATATTGCAGGCCTCTTCTCATACAGAAAAGGCTAAAGGCGAATTGGCGACGTGTTACTATTTTTACGCGACTTCATAAAAAGGAGAAGGTTTTTTTATGTATGTTCCCCGACCTAAAGACGTCTGGATCTTCTTTCGTTTTGAAGAGTATACTTCCTAGTTGGTCCTATAGTCATCGATTCTGGATCTGATGATGGGATCCTAGAGAAATCGATGGAACTCCTCAAATATTATAGGCATACATATAGTGATTTGGTATTTACATCAACAATGCGATAATTTGCACTCAGAAAGTATCATTTGGTGAAGTGAAACTGATGAAGAAGACCACAGATGGCCATTGGAACTCCTAAATGCTAAGTATGTCACGGGTATAAAATATCTCGTATAGTTAACCGACTATGATGAAGCAAATACTTATAAATAAATGGTACTAATGAAAAAGGCGCCATCGAACTGATCTGATGATGAAACCGGAAGGTAGGCACTGGAACTCTCAAATAAAACAATATATCCTATCCTAGTCGTGTTTTGGCTTATTGGAATCGTCATGAGATGAACTTTGGCTATAAATGATTATCATGTTAATTGGCAAGTGATACCTAACAAAACTAAAAAGAGAAAAATATAAAACTTTTAACAAAAAATCAAACCGACTTTCAGAAGAAAAAACTACAAAGCAAAAATTAACTTTCTTTTCCGAAGTCAGTGTCGAAAAACGGAAAACAATGGGTACAAAAGATACCGGCAAAGAAAGTTATTTTTTGCTTTATAGTTTTTTGTTCTGGAAGTCGGTTTGAATTTTTGTTAAAAAGTTTTTTTAGTTTTTGAGTTGTTTTCTATCATAGGTCTGCTATTTAATTTTAAGGTCTCTGGTCTGGTGGGAGAGGACGCCCCAGAATAAAAAATACGGTGCGTAGTACCTACTCACAACCGTCGTACGTGAGCACAACACACATTAATTAGTAGCAGGCTTTAACTAATATATTAAAGAAGTAAGGTTTTTAGGGTTCCGTACCCGAAGGGTTCAAACGGAAGAATTTAGTTCTGAATATTATAAGCGAAAGTTTGTGAGTGTGTTTGTATGTTTGTTACTTCTTCACGCTCAAACAGCTAGACAGATCTGGATGAAATTTGGCACAGAGGTAGATTATAGTCTAGAATAGCACATAGGATACTTTTTATCCCGGGAATATGTTTCCTTGGGATAATTTTCGAGAATCACGCGGGCGAAGCCGCTGGCAGAAGCTAGTATTACGTATATTTTAGTAACACATACCAATACGTTCTACATTTGGTACGGAACGCTGAATGTACGTAGTCCGACACGCACTTGGCCGGTTTTTAATTCATATGAATTGAAAAACCGGCCAAGTGCGAGTCGGACTCGCACACGAAGGGTTCCGTACCATTAACGCAAAAAATGGCAAAAAAAATACGTTTGTTGTATGGGAACCCCACTAAAATATTAATTTTATTCTATTTTTAGTATTTTTTGTTATAGCGGCAACAGAAATACATCATCTGTGAAAATTTCAACTGTCTAGCTATCACGGTTGATGAGATACAGCCTGGTGACAGACGGATCGGGGAGTCTTAGTAATAGGGTCCCGTATTTACCCTTTGGGTACGGAACCCTAAAAAGTCACATTGGTATTTTCCCGGATTTAAAACCACTACCTCAGCCACGCCTGTTCAAAATGCTCTTGTTACCACTCTGTTGCTCAGTTGTCACTCAGGGATTCATCTTGATCATTTGCATGTATATTAATTAATTTATTCATAATATTACTATGGGAATGCTTAATCGTTAATTACTGCTCCTCGCGAGGGAACACGTGTGAGTGTAATTTGATTGTATTATATACTTGAAAGTGACACGGCTTTTGTGGAATACGGAGGATTTATGCGAAGGATGGGTATTTTTCAACTGACTTCGTGAAAGTAAGAGGTTCTTTGTCTGTATACATTATTTTAATGTACGTGCGCCAAAACTTTTAAAATTTTCTTTTTTAGGGTTCCGTACTCGGGTACTTACCCTAAAAAAGAAAATTCCAAGGGTCCAAACAGAGCCCTATTGCTGCATCTCACGTGTCCGTCTGTCTGTCCATCTGTCCACATGTATGTACTTCTATCTGTCTGTCTGTCGTCTGTCACATAGCTTTTAAGGCCAAACGGTTATAGTCTTCAAATTTTTACAGTAAGAATATGAATCTTGTTGACACAAAGCCATAGAAATTGTCAAAAAATATTTTCATATAGTCTAATATTTTATAAGTTTAATTTTTTTTTTCATAAGGGAGCCGCGAAACAATAATTTAACTTCCCCATTGAGTGGAGTATTTTTGTTTAGAACTCATTGAGTAGATAAATGCTGTAATTTTTGTTTTAAAAAATATTGGAAAACAAAGGAATGAGAAGCCACCAAAGCAGCTGTTTTTCAATTTTATTTCCGAAGATTTTTTTAATTGCCCATTGACTTATGAACTTCAAATTTGGTGCAAATGTTTATTATCACTAAATTTGAAGTATATTTACGTATATTTTACCAACAAATACCAATTTATTTATAAATAGGATTTTTCTTGAAAATCAATAGGATTTTTCAGGAAGAGAATCAAATTCAGCTTGAAAGATCTGACCTAAAGAACTACTAGAGTGCGCGCAAGATAAGTCTGCGCGCGGTCAAAATTGGAACTAATCGTTTGTCATTTATGTCAGGTGTCAAGAGAGTGTATGTGTATTCCACGTGCTTTTATTCGTTCCCGAAGTAAATAATCGCCATCATTAAGCCAAAAGTAATTTAAAGTGCTGGCAGAGATGTTTTCTTGAAGTGAACAAGACAATAATGGACCTACGGTACCTTTTTACAAAGATATAGACCGCGTTGCTTATTTGACAGGTTACTTTTAGGGATATCATTATACTAAAATTTCCCTAAATATTCGTACTACCGGTGCCTGACAGTACCTATTGGTTTTTGGGTGGTACAAAAATATACCAGTGGAACACAGGACCGGCATCATGTAATATAATGCATAATTATTATTTTGTTTTAAGCGTTTTCAGAAACGCTCCCAAATAACTCAAGAGGGTTATGTGGCAGCAGCTTCTTCAAAAATTGTTGAAGAAGAAATTAAAAAGAATTGAAATTGAAATGGACGGTATTAGCCACTGCAGGACCATTGATAGGGTATTCAATAAAAGATTTACAATAATTTCATGAAGCTTTTTTCATCACATTCTATGTAAGTAGAAAAAGCTACTAATTAATTATGCTTAACTTAAATTACTTTAAGTTTCAAGTTATGAAAAATGACTATTGATTAAACGAAGGTAAAAACATCAGTTATGCTGGCAACATTAAGCACGCCACCCGTCGCGCGCAGACTTATCTTGCGCGCACTCTAACAAACATTGCAAGTTAAATAAAGCCTTTAAAAAAATTACAATTGACAGACATCCTAAGTGAAGGCTTTTTAACTTTTAACCATGGAGTATTATTACTTTAAAAAAAGCCACATTTAAAGAGTTTGCAGATCACAGACAACGGACACATTGGCTGTCTACTACTGGTCTACAACACTCCGAGAAATTCCTAGGCTCTACGTTCAAAACCCGGGAATGCATCTGGAATATGAGCTGGGGGCAAATCCGCTACCTGCTTGGGGCCTTTACTGGGCACTTTGGAACCAACGACATGCTCATGAAGATGGGTCTAACCGCGACACCCATGTGCAGGTTGTGTGGGGAACATACGGAACGCATGGAGCACCTTCTGTGCACATACGATGCACTGGCTCGTAAGCGAATGAGTCTCCTATGGGTTGGATACCCAAAACCAGCAGACTATTGGCTCATATCTCCTAGTCTCGTTGTAAAACTCATGAAAAGAGTTTTCAACGAGATTGGGGAGGAGTAAGTTATCTAGGGGACCACAATAGATCCCAATGGGTCGAACTGTCCGAGTTACTTCTTGGCCCCTCCACAAGATAAGATAAGATTATTACTTTTCCGGTTACTATCCAGTTCTTTACTATCCGGGTACTATATATACAGTTATACAGAATTGATCATCTTCCTTAGGGATTTGATTGAATAGCCGTGTTCGTCAACTTCCTGAAAGAAAAGAGAAGAAAGAAAAAATATTTATTTGTGACCCGCACAGGAGACACGAGATAAACAAAACACAAACAATAATAAAATATAAAAAACCCCGTGCGAGACCAAAAAGGCTCCTATCTCAGCATGTGCAACGATATTAAAAAGAAAATATCACTGCGCTGATATTCTGATAGGGCCCACTGTTGATGCCACGGACACACTCACGGAACGAAACATACAATATATTAGGAATACAATAGAATAAAACAAATAACAAAATAGTACAAACACAGAAAGTGAGTTACAGTATGTTTGTGTATAATTTATAAAACAAATAAGTAAATAAAACACAATAATTATATGACCAAAAACCCGACGGCTCAATAGTCATTTGTCGAAACCGTAGACAAACGAGAGAGCGCGCCAATCTGTGGTTGACGTCAGCTGTCAAAATGAGAAAAAAAAAAAGATAAATAATGGTGATTGGTGAATTATGTAAGAAATTTCTGTAAATAAACAAAGTGAAAATGTAGCTGGTATTGGATAAAACAGAGTGGTGTGAATATTACTGTGTGTAGTAAAATAATACTATGTCCTGCGACATAGTATACTCTTTTCGCCTTATATCAAAAGAAAAAAAATATATCTAAAATCTTGTAAGGAGGTATTTTTGTTGGTTCATGTTTGTACAAGGTAAATTCTGGAATTACTTATCCGATTACAAACACTGACAAAAAGGTACACTATCGCGTGGTACCATCTGAGTTTCATCCAGGAAAATTTACCAGTTCCTATAGGATAGGAAACGGGAGCAAAGCCACAGGAAAATAGCTAGTTTAATACACAAAGGTATTTCAGATTTAATAATAAAAAAACTCACATAAAATTGTTTTACAACCAAATATTTTATGAGCTCGTTTACGACCTTATTCATGAATCGCTAGATCATTTTATTAGTATATATTGGATTACCATTATCACCATACGAGAGTTAAGACCACTTTTTCTTTATTTATCTGTGAGTATATAAACGAAGATAGAACCCTAGGGAGCATGCGTGAGTTTATGTCTGTAACATAAACAAGCCACTGATCTTTTAATAACAACTAGATTATGCCAGCGGTTTCAGCTGCGCGATGGTTTCAGATTGTCCCACATGAACATAAAAATCTTCTAACTCAATTCATGATAATAATAGTGTGCCATGTTTCATCATAAATTAATCTATCTATACTTACTATATATATATATATATATATAATATATAATATTATAAAGCTGAAGAGTTAGTTTGTTTGTTTGAACGCGCTAATCTCAGGAACTACTAGTTGGAATAAAAAAAATATTTTTGTGTTGGATAGTCCATTTATCGAGGAAGGTTATAGGCTTATAACATCACGGTACAACCAATAAGAGCGGAGCATAAATGAAAAATGTGGCAAACACTGGAAAAATAGCTTCCGTTGCGTGCGCTGCGTAACCGGTTTAAGTTACGCAACATTCATGTATGGAGGGTAGGTAGGTAACTAGTTGACGGAAGCGAAGCCGCGTGGAACAGCTAGTAATAAATATAATAAAAATATATTATTAACATATGAATATTTTCGAGAATTAATGACAAACTCTTTAGAGGTAAACATACCACTATAAATAGACAAAGACATCATAAACGCAGTGGAACATTTTAACCTTGTGGTCCAGCAGGCTGCGTGGGAAGCCATGCCTCCTACACCTTGTTTCACTCAAAATGTACCTCAATGTTCACTATCTCTTAGAAAATTATTAGGGGTAAAGCGTAAAGGTAGGGAGCATTCACAGACTACAAGATATCCAGGCGACAAGGCAATTTATAATAAACTGGTTGCACAACTGAAACAAATACTAAGTGACGATCGAAACCAGAACATAGCAATGTTCCTACAATACCTGGATGCGAAACCCGCGACAGATTATTCGTTATGAAAGGCGACAAAAATTTCAAAGTTCATTAATCACCCCTGAATAAGGCAGATAACACCTGGGCTAACAATGATACTGAAAAAACCCACGAGTTTATGGAATATCTACAAGACATTTTGAAACCGAATCCCTATACTGGCTCCTCAAAGACTGAAACAGTCATACAAACACTGGGTCAAACTCACCAACTAGAGCTGCCAATCGAGAAATTCAATAAAGCAGAAATCAGGTCTGCAATCAAGCAACTGGACGTAGAGAAAGCACCAGGCTATGATATAATCACTGCAATATCCTAAGATAACTACCGTATGCGGGCATTAAATAACTAACACAACTCTATAATGCTGTTATACGAAAAAAATACGTAACAAGTCAAGAGTGAATAGGTTACTTCTAGGCAAGCGTGCTTTACCGTCGACCACATCATCGCTTACCATCAGGCGAGATAGTGGTCAAACGCGAGCCTATCAATAAATAAAATAAAATAAAACAAAACTCCACATTAGAAAGTTGCAATAATTATAATGATTCTCAAACCTGGCAAAAGCCCAGAATAAGCTAAATCGTATCGAAGATCCTATAATAAATGAGTCTAAACAAATACTCGACCATCAATTTGGATTCAGACGAAAGCACTGTACCTTGGAATGTACTTAGACCGACGATTAACTTGGAGAAAACACATATTTACGAAATGGTTCGCAATGGGACAACAAGTACGCCAAATGTATTGGCTAATCAATGAAAAAACAACTCTCAATGGTAAATAAACTCCTGCTATAGAAATGCATAATAAAACCCACTTCACCATGACATCGGTATTAAAACTGTGAATAAGAAATAAAATAAAAAGTCAAAACATACAAAGACAGATTGCAGTTACATCCGAAAAAACTCCGCACATCACCTTATAGATGAAATATTGCCAAGCTTTCGGAGACTTAAAAAAAGAGTACCGCAAGATTTGCTCTGATGCATAAATAATGAGGACATGTCATTGGACATGTACCTCGCACGACTAATATCTAAAGAACACAAATATTGCGGAATGTCTTTTAAAATAGATAGATTTAATTCAAAATAAGAGACGATAAATTACACAACAACAATTATATTATATTTATACATATTATATTAACATTTTTTGTTAGTTTATTCGTTTGTAGAAATAAAACTATCTGATCCGATTACGGTTGAGCGCCTAAGCTACTTTTTTCTCAAAAATGCACGATTCCTACGAAAAAATGCTAGAAGCTAATAGAATGCTACAAAAAATCATCTATTGGCCGTGGCTTCGATGCCCAAGTTGTGTCATTGAGTTCTTTCATAAAGTAAATCATCTTTGTTGCATCTTGAGTTTGGTACGTATACAGCATAGCATAATGTGAGTTTGTGTGGTTATCATTATGAAAGGCATTCATTCAGATGGGTAATCGTAGAAATTGCTTACATAAACAATCAAGAAAATAATTACTTTCTTGTGTTCGGTCTGTACACAACAACAATAGTTGTTCAAAAGATTTGTGAACTGTTAAGCCTCTAGTAGCAAATTTTTCCTTAAAGAACATAAATTAAAAATCTGCATAACAAGAGCTTCTCCTAATTACCTACACCCGATTAATTAGTTGAGAATTTGAAGTGGAGGACAGAAGCCCTAGACAATGACTTTCTATCATCGAAAGCGTGGCGATAGCGATCGCCAAAAAAAAAAACCGACTGCTTGAAAAGCGAACTAAAAAGACGTAAACAAGGAGAAAATCATGCTGTGCAGTCGGAGGTTACATCTGGTTTTTTTTCAACTTTTTTTTCTTTTTTCTTGTATGGTACATTTAAACATATGAGTGATATATATTTTTGAAATCACCTTTTAAAACCCTTTATTTTGATACCCCACACGATGGGGTAGGAAGAAAATTTTGGGCCCCCACAATAAGGCGCCCAAAAGCCGCCATTTTCCAATTTTAATGTAGCCAGTGACACTCGTAGGGTTAAGACGAATCGATTGATGAAATAACCATCAAAATTGGCCAACGCGTATGGTCTCTAGAACGCCACATAGGAAACATACATACATACATAGACCGATAAACACATTACCCTCCTTCGGCAGTCGGGTAAAAAGACAAAATTGTACGTGATTGACAAGCGTTATCGAAAAATCATTGATTATTGCCTGCGCTGATATCGAATGACATTTGTCTAGAGTCTCAGGCGGCTCTGGGCAAGTGTCAGCGAAGACGATGATCGAAATGCCAAAATGTAAGGGATTGGTGACGTGACATTTCGATAGCGTTTAACGTCTATTTTTACACGACTTTTCACGCTTCATCTTCTTCTCTTCTTTCTTTCACGCTCTTCAACTCTTCACGTGACCAGAGGGCTGGCCTTTTTTTCGGCCAGAGAATCAGCATTGCCATCCAACGTGGCAATGCTGCCAGCGTTCTGGGCACGTTTCCCATTGACAATGATGTGGACGAATTTTTTGATGCACAATGAGCTCTTTGCCGTCTCCCTTTTGTATTTGTATAAAGGTTTGTTTTAGAATATTCAATTGTATATATGTTAATAAAACTCTATAGAAATAAACTATTTTCACATATAATATATTTTTGTAATTTTTCCAATCGCTATCACCACGTTTTCGTTGTTAGAATGTCACTTGTCTAATTATACTTTAGCCCAAAACCTATTAAACTTTGGCATTAAAGTAAGTTTTGACTCATTCTTAATTCCAAATAGTCAATTCTGAAATCGGCACTATAAGACTGCCCATGCCACTGTAAAATAAGTCGTCTTAATGAAGACACACATAAATAAATACACAGAAGAGACTGCTCATCTTCTTGACATAATCCTATTGTCACCTTTCACAACACAAAGGGTGGTCTATTTACTGGCAGAAGCCAAACAGAAGTTTGTACTATTACTACGTCAGCATATCTTTACATACTATGACGTCGAACCAATCTTAAGTTAGGACTTGATCATTAATATTCGTAAAAGGCTCGGAATCGTGTCAACAAACCTTGTTGTCAAGGCGAAAAGAAACGCTTTTTTGAATATAATTATGCAGATAGGTAAAGACTTGGAATCCTTTTTATTTCTGCGAAAACAATGATAAAATTCTTTTCAAAACAGAGAGTAATCAACAACACTTCAAAATACGTTGTAAAATCGACTGATTAAAATTTGATATAAATAAGACAAAGTAATAATAATTCTTGAATGAAAAATCTAAATAGTGTCTACTCCTTATAGCTTTTAAAAATTATTATAATAGTGAAGACTTACCTTATAATTTCATATCGTGGTGGATCAGGTCCCACAAACCGATTCTTGATTACATTTTTCATTTGATTCGTTCTTTGCAACATCAATATTCTATGCCAATCGTACTTAGATACTGTATTTCAATACTTTTACAAAAATAAGCATAGTAGTGAGCATTCCAATAATTTTCTGTGAGCGCACATCTTTAATAATTTTCACTAAACTGTCAACACAGAATTCCACAATCAAATCCAACTAAGACTAGACACTTGAGATACCATCATCGCTTCATCAATGAACGATCATTCAATTCTTTTTTCAAATTCAAATTCGGATACTAGAACGCAATTCAACTTTTATTAGCAAAACATTTTAGTTGGTGTTCACAAATCTGGGAGAGACGGCCATTTTGAGTGGCGTAGTACGCATGCGTGGTTCTGAAGATCACGCATGCGTGAAAGGATGAAATGAAATATTAAAAATGGCATTGTGTTAGGTTACACGTGTATGAAAGATTAAAAGCATCGCGTTGAGAACATACAAGATTTCTGACGGATCTTTTTGAAGGATTCCTAGAAAAGGTTATGTGTAAAGCTTCGTTAGAGTAATGAGAGACTTGGCGTACTATTATTTATTCTGTGACTTGGCCTTATTTTCCTGTTAAAATATGACTTACTCCAACATCCAAACAACTACAATTATGTTGCTAGGGTTCTGCCGCATCCTTTTCTTTCTATTCTGATATAAAGTTGATTTTTTTTAACGTGCTGATCTCTAGAACGATTAATCTGATTTGAAAAATCCTTTTTGCATATGATAGTCCAATTCAATTCTATAGAGCATGGTTATAGACATGAAGCTGCGACTCTTAGGAACTGAGCATAAATAAAATATAAAAACATACGCGAGCAAAGCCTAGGCAATAAGCAAGCTAGTTATTGATCTCTTCAGTTAAGTGCTTGCTATTAATAATGCGGTTTGCATCGGAGTGAGTATGGATGTATTAATTTATTCAGACTACATTTTAACAACATAATCTCAGATATATTTGTTTCGGGATATTTACCATGTATATTTTGATTTTTATATACTTGGTAAATATCCCGAAACAAATATTCATTCTAATGATTGTGACCATGTGAGCTTAAAAACTTAAATAATCACAGATTTTTGGTAGATTAAACAGACATATAGGGGGTTGCTACTTTATCGTCAAACAAAAATAGTGTCGTATCCTGAGTGATCGAAAGATAATCGAAAATCGAAGTTTACGAAAAAGAAACTATATCACGGCAAAAAAAATACATTTTTAAGAAACTAGCGTCTCTGCGTCTAGCGTGTCTACTCATTTATGTCAGACTTCATTCTTTCAATTAACGATAAAAGTTTATAATATGTACTATGTGTATTAAAACTGTTATATTTAAAAATATTACGTTTATAAGTAAACATATTTATTTGCATTAATTAATAAAATTAAATTGAGGAGTTATGTGACATTGATTCGATGAATCACATGATCAATTAATCCTAACCAACAATAATTTGCACCCCGCTTGCAACACTTAAAAGAATAAGGTCATTGGTCTACGAAATTAAAAAGCATAATTATACCTATTATTTTTAATAGTTTGTCAGGAAAACCTAGGAAAATGAAATGATATGGGCGAGTTGACACTAATATCCGGTAATTCACTAAGTAAGCAGAGAAGATGGACACGGATGATATAAATAGAACAACGTCATTCGAAAAGTAAAAAGCTACTTGAGGTTTGAGACAAACTGTAGGCGCTAGTCAATATTTTGTCTCAAATTATTGACTAACGCTTTTTTTTCCGCTAAAAATAGTCAATTTTACCCGGCTCCAATTTTCCGAAGTGTGACCGTGCCAATAACTGACCATCTAGAGCTGCTTGGCGTTACGTTGACATCGACTCTCAATTCAACATTGAGGCAAAGGCTCAGCTGACTGCCAAGAAGCTGGAGATCCTTGCAAAGGTGAGAAGGTACTTCACGCCAGAACAGCTGCTCAGCTTGTATCAAGCGCAAGTTCGATCATGCATGGAGTACTGTTCTCATCTCTGGGACGGCTCTGCCAAATACCAACTTGATGCACTAGAGTCGATCGAAAAGCGGGCCAAGAGGCTCATCGGCGATGAGGCATTGGTTAAGTCAAAGCTCCAGAGGCTTGAACATCGTCGCCGAGTTGCCAGCTTGTCGATTTTTTATCGATTACATTACAGCTAAGGAGTGGAATTCCCTGCCGGAGTCTGTGTTTCCCGATAGCTACAACCTAGTTGTCTTTAAGTCAAGAGTGAATAGGTTACTTCTAGGCAAGCGTGCTCCATCATCGACCACATCATCGCTTACCATCAGGTGAGATGGTGGTCAAGCGCGAGCCTATATAAGATTTAAAAAAAAAAAATATGGTATTTATTTTTTCTCCAAATGCCATTAATATTTGAATTTTCAATTATCGTTATCGCTTTATCCAGCAACGTTCGGGAAGTTGCGCGGTATCTTCTCGTCCAACTTACCACTGTGGCTCAAGGTAAAAGTCTATGACCAGTGTGTGTTGCCAGCCAGAGGCGTGATCACTCACAATGGTCCTCATCAGAAGCCTTAAAGTCGCCCAAAGGGCAATGGAGAGGACTACGCTCGCGTTTCCTTGCGTGATCGAATCAGAAATGAATACATCCGCAAGAGAACCAAAGTTACCGACATAGCCCGAAGAATTGCCAAACTTAAGTGGCAGTGGGCATTGCACATTGCTCGCAGAATGGATGACCATTGTGGCCGAAAAGTTCTAGAGTGGCGACCGCATACCGAAAAACGTAGCGTTGGAAGGCCTCTCTCTAAGTGGAGCAACGACCTGGTAAAAGCTGTAGGAGTCCGGAGTATGAGAAATGCACAGGACCGATCTGTGTGGCGACGCTTGGGGGAGGCCTATGTCCAGTGGACGTCTTTCTGCTGAAATTATGATGACGATGATGAAAAGCTCAGAGGCTCTAGACAAGGGTCACTCTGAGTCAGCGATGACGATGGTTGAAATATCAAAATATAAGGGATTGATCACGTGACATTTCGATAGCGTGTTACATTTTTGTCATTTTTAGGGTTCCGTACCCAAAGGGTAAAAACGGGACTCTATTACTAAGACTCCACGATCCTGTCTGTCTGTCTGTCCGTCTGTCACCAGGCTGTATCTCATGAACCGTGATAGCTAGAAAGTTGAAATTTTCACAGATGATGTATTTCTGATCTGAAACTAAAAACAGAATAAAATAAACATTTCACTGGGGCTCGCATATAACAAACGTGATTTTTTTGCCGTTTTTTGCGATATTGGTACGGAACTCTTCGTGCGCGAATTCGACTCGTACTTGGCCAGTTTTTCCAATCGCCTTCGCCACGCTTTCGATGATAGAATGACACTGTCTAGAGCCACAGGACAACTCTATAACTAGTGTTGTTTAAATCCTAAAAGGTGCGTTTGGTTATGCATGATGGGTATCAAAGGATGTGATGCATAACCTTGAAAAATTGCATTGAGCATTGCAGACGTCGGTCTACACAGGTCTACCTACATTTAATATGTTTTATTTATGTATTTGTATTATACTTGCACATAATTATACATACTTAGACCCACCTTCTGTGTTTATTCTATTTTGTTTGTTATTTATATATTCTATTTTACTTTTATTATTTAAGTATTTTCCGTCTCCGTAACTGTGTCCATGTGTGAGTGGCATCAACAGTGGGCCCTATCAGAATATCAGCGCAGCGTTATTTCTTTTTTGGATGTCGCTGAACATGCTGAGACAGGAGACTTTAAGGTCTCGCACTGGGTTTTTATTTTTATTATTGTTTAATTGTATGCTTTTTTCGCGTCTCCTGTGCGGGTCGCAAATCAATCAAATCAAATCAAATCAAATCTTTTTATTGTGGGCATAGGTTATACAGACAGATTTTAGGTAATATTTTTTCTGGTCAATATTTTTTCTTTCTTTCTTTCTAAAAAGCTTCTCAATGATACTATTTTTGGAAAGAGTCAAGAGAGACCCCTAGACAAAATGACTTTCTATCAACTGTTACATTAACATGGACATTCAAAAAGACACGTGATCAATGCCAGACATTTTGGCATTACAGCAATCGCTATCGTCGATAAACTGTTAATTTTATATCAAGCCCAAGGATATCCTTTGGCCAGATGGGATGAAATGTTGAAAAAAAAATCGTTCAATCACCAGAATAAGTATTTATTTTATCCGATAAACCCCTTTATGGATTGAAGAGACTAACAAATGTTTTGCTTGTTGAACCAAAACAATGAAAAGTTATCGAATTTGGACGAAGTTATTTGCATCATTAACCCGTTGATATGTTGAGTTTTTTAAACGATTTACTGGACAATAGTCCAGTAAATTGTTGCCGCCTAAACTCTAAAAAACAGATGTCGAAGACACGGTTGGCGTAATGTGTTGCGGGTTCGAATCCCGCGACAAATATTTGTATGGCCTACAGATAGTTGTTCTGGCTCTGGGTATCTTGTAGGTATATGTGAGTTTGAATGTTTGTAAACGCGCCCACGATACAAGAAGAAATTTCACGTTGCCCACGTGTAAATAATTATCTATTATGTATCTACAACCAAGTTGCCTAGTTAAAAAAGGCTTGGGATTGAGCTGCTCCAATTAAAAAATAATTTGGATTTTTTATATTTTCCACCGTGAATTTTGTTTTATTATTATTTTTTGGTTTTCTTGCAATGACAAGAATATTTATTTTTTAAAGTATTATATTATTTTATTTTAATTATTGTGAATGTGAAGACTATGTGGACAATTTTTATTTTGTTTTTATTTTTAATTTATCTTAGTTTTTAATCGTGGTCTGGCATATTGAGTAGTTTTGCGGCCTACCCGAATGTTCTTTGGTATTGTTCGTCGAATCGTTGAGCTCCTTAAATTCTGTGTTGAGCTGCTCGGTTATTGACAAATGCATGCACTGACTGGTCAGGTCAACTCAATCTGGCTGGTTCTTTCCTCAAAAGACCATTTCAGACATCAATCTACATGGTCTTCACATGATCTAACCAAGATTTTTTGTCTGGAGTTTAAAAGAGACTGTGACCTCTGAGTTTGTTTCGGCCTTTCTTCTCAGAGTAGTCAGATAGGAAACGCCGACCTCATCTAGTTTTAAAATATAATCGACATGTAAAAGTGTTTGTACAAACCAACTTACAGAAATCATTTATCATTTAGGGTTCCGTACCCAAAGGGTAAAAACGGGACCCTATTACTAAGACTCCGCGATCCTTCTGTCTGTCTGTCTGTCTGTCCGTCTGACACCAGGCTGTATCTCGTGAACTGTGATAGCTAGACTAGAGAAATTTTTACAGATGATGTATTTTTGTTGCCGCTATAACAACAAATACTAAAAACAGAATAAAATAAAATGTTTTAGTGGGGCTCCCATACAACAAACGTGATATTTTTGCCGTTTTTTGCGATAATGGTACGGAACCCTTCGTGCGCGAGTTCGACACGCACTTGGCCGGTTTTTTAAGAAGGTAATTTGATCTGTTTATAAATTATATACTTCATTAAGTCCTGATTTGAAAGTTACGCTCAAAATTATACACCGGTGTAGCAAAATGATAAAACAAGAGGTAACAAAGACATAGACTGCCGAAACGACAGTAATTTTTGCACCTTTTGTTTTGCTTTGGAAGACTTTTTTATTTTATTTTATCTTTACATGTCGATACTGTTGCATGCACCAGATCGACCCTCCACGGGATTTAAACGACCAATATTTACGGTATGTAACACTTTAACTGTCATATATCTAACGAGAGTAGTAGAGCTTCCGAAAGAGTGGGTCTTAAAATGAACATGGACAAAACCAAGGTCATGATGCCCATGTTACACGCACTCCTATCAAGGTCGGAGACTCTATACTCGAGAAAGAGGTCAACCGTCGAATCCGACTCGTTCATTCGACACGTCGACTCGAAGTTGCGCGGTATCTTCTCGTCCAACTTACCACAGTGTCTCAAGACGAAAGTGCCAGTGATGACATATGGCTCTGAGACGTGGTCGCTTACAATGGGCCTTATCAGGACGCTTACAGGCACTCAAAAGGCAATGGACAGGGCTATGCTGGGAGTTTCCTTGCGTGATCGAATCAGAAATGTGGAGATCCGCAAGAGAACCAGGGTTACCGCCATAGCCCGAAAAATTGCCAAACTTAAGTGGCAGTGGGCAGGGAACATTGCTCGCAGAACAGATGGCCGATGGAGCCGAAAAGTTCTGGAATGGCGACCGCGAACCGGAAGACGATACGTTGGAAGGCCTCCCACTAGGTGGACTGATGACCTGGTTAAGGTTGCGGGAAGGCGCTGGATGCGAGACGCACGGGATCGGTCAATGTGGCTACGCCTGGGGGAGGCCTATGTCCAGCAGTGCACGTCTTTCGGCTGATATGATGATCTAACGAGACAAGTTGGACTCACAGGTTGGCTTACTGGCGGATAAATTTGAAAAAGAGTTACCGCGGCCCTGGCTCAAGAAACTGAAGGAACACGGGTGGGTTTTAGTCAGTAAAAGTCTGAAACGCTCTCCCGCTTCACCCAGAGCGGAAGAAGTCATTGGATGATTTAGAAAAAAAATAAAAAAGTCTGGATTACTCCGATTGCTCAAAATAGAGATAAATGGAAAGAAGGAAGGAAAGCCTTTGCCCTGCAGTGGGACACTCAGTTAATCCTCCTAGCCTATTCCCAGCTATACAAATGCAACTGAGTAGTATTTAAGGTCAGATAGTCAGTCGAAAAACAGCGTCGGGTACTAGTTGCGCGACATTTTGCTGAACTGGTCCTATTTGGCGCAGCCGTGGGACACACAATGTCATATTATTATTGTTTTTCTGTTTTTTATTGTTGTATAGTTTTAAGTTTTTTTTTTACCCGGCTGCAAGGAAAGGGTTATGCTTTTCGCGCGTATCTTGTATGTTTGTATGTATGTTATATTCTTTATTATCTCATATCTTTCAAACTACTTGGCGGATTTTCATAATTAAGGCATCGTTAGGTATGTCTTGACCGCCCCAGTGTTCTTAGCTAAGTGCCGATAAAAAAAGAAACATGGCGGATTTTGGGCGCCATATTGTGTGGGTTGCAATTTTTTTTTCTTCTATACCCATCGAGTGGGGTATCAAAATGAAGGGTTTTTAGTGGAGATTACAAAAATACAAACTACTTATATGTTTATAAGTCATTCGAAAAAAAAAATTATAACTAAAAAGTTGTAAATAAAAAAAGTTAATTAAAAAATCAAAAACCCGCCTTTATTAACTTTTTTTTTTGTTTTTCGTTTTTTATATTGTGTGCTCTAATGGCTTGTGACAAATAAATGTATTTTCTTTCTTTCTTTCAGTCTTTTTTTTTAAGGAAAACATCGTGAGGAAATGAAACAAAAAAATTAAGAAAAGAAACATCCACCAACCCGCACCGGGCCCGCGTGGTAGATTACGACCCATTCCGTCTCACGGAGACGAGGCCTGTGTCACAGCAGTGGGATTATTAAAAGGCTGATCCAAAATACTTGGAAAAAGGCTAGAGAGATTGAATATAGAATATACCTACAAATAAACTAGTTCCCCGTCTCACCTTCCAAATTAAACCGGTCACTTTCCAAACAGAAATTCCTAATATTTTTAAAGTACCCCATATAACCCTCTGTGCGCTGCAAAAACAGGGCACAAAGATGTGAAACCGCAACTGTCCGGGGCCTTTGAGATCCCAACGAGGGTTGATGAGTGTTTAACAACCGTTAGACGCAATGCATGAATAATTATGTACGCTCAAAAGAGTTGGTGTACGAAGGGTTAATGATATACATACTTAGCTTATGTTAACTGTAACTGCAACAGTGTTGATTATAATATTTTTTAAGACATCCTTGAAAAGACCTAAAAACAAAACACTCTTTTTTTGGGGCAATCGTGTGAAAATCACTTGGATCTTAAATAAATTTAGTCTTTCTATAAAATTATTCCAGACTTGCCCAATATCACTTCTTTACGCGCGTCCCAAAGCAACCCGAATGCAATATTGAGCAACAACAGATCATGTTGTTGATCAAAATTGTTGCATTTTATTCATCTTCGCACTCCAGACATTCTTTAAAATCTTTAGCGGAATTTACAACGAGGTATTTGTAACCGCACATTGCTCGCAGAACGGATGGCCGTTGGGGCCGTAAAGTTCTGGAGTTGCGACCGCGTACTGGAAGACGCAGCGTTGGAAGGCCTCCCTCTAGGTGGAGCGACGACCTGGTCAAGGCTGCGGGCGTCCGGTGGATGCGAAACGCACAGGACCGATCAGTATGCCGACGCTTGGGGGAGGCCTATGTCCAGCAGTGGACGTCTTTCTGCAGAAATGATGATGATGATGATTTGTAACCGACTTCAAAAAGGAGGAGGTTACTATCGACTGTTTTTTAATGTTTTTATGTATGTTACCTCAGATCTTTTTACTAGGTGAACCAATTTTGATGATTCTTTTCTTATTTGAAAGCTGGTGCTTGTAAAATGGTCCCATCTTATAAAAATAATCGGAGATATACAACAGAACTCTTCAATAAATAACGGCAAATCACTCGGGATAGCTGCAATCGCATGTCTGTTTATTATTTACTCCATTTCATAACATAACATCACACTGATACGCTCTAAAAGGGTACGCTGGTATACAGTTCACCCTGGTATACTCTCAATCCACCGCTTTTGTTCATGTTTCATGTTATGGGTTAATCTATTCTGGCATCACTTTGGGCATTATATGTACCTAACTATAGAAATGGTCCATTATGTACCACAACTAAAAAGTGAAAAATACACAATACAAACAAAAATACAACGGACTTCCAAATAAAAACACTACAAAGTGAAAAATAACTTCAATTTTGGAAGTCAGTGTTCCTGTTTCCGTTTCAGAAGAATAGTTTATTAACATATATACAATTGATTATTCTAAAAAAAAACAAACCTATGTACAAATACAAAAGGGAGACGGAAAAGAGCTCATTGTGCATCAAAAAATTCGTCCACATCGATGTCAACGGGAAATATGCCCAGAACGCTGGCAGCATTGCCACGTTGGATGACAATGCTGATTCACTGGCCGAAGAAAAGGCTAGCCCGTTTCCGTTTCTTGGTTTTTTTAAACCAACTTCCGAACATATTTGTAAAAAAGTTTTTATTATTGTAGTTTTATTCCTGTTTCCGTTTCTTCGTTTTTTGACACCGCTTTAAAAATGTGGCATGGCTGACAATCTTGTGGGCACGTCTCCGGATAGCAGCGATGTAATTCGACGCCTTAAGGCCCTTACTCCGCCTTAGTGCCGTAAAACGGTTATTTTCTATAGCATACTCCTTAGTAACGGCTAAGATACAAGGTATCATCATCATCTGCCTAGCCTTTTCCAAACTATATTGGGGTCGGCTTCCAGTCTTATTGGATTCAGCTGAGAGCCAGTGCTTTACATGGAGCGACTGCCTATCTAACCTCCACAACTCAGTAACTGATGGGTAACACGGTACCCTTTGGCCAGACTGGTGTCAGATCTCAAGCTTCTGACTACCCGTAACGACTAAGCTAAGTTAAAAGGTATGAAAAAAAAACATGTACCTACATTGTAAGGTAGAATTTTCACCCTTAATCACCAGCGTGCTCAGGGGTAGGTATTCTGCATGAGACTATAGCAGGGTTGATTTCACATGAAGTTGATTAAAGTAAAAGTCACACAGTTTGGTCAACTAATTTAATTCTTCGAGCATACAGTCCGTTATCACAATTTGTAGATGTTCCAAAATATAGGTATAAACAATTCACTTTCAGAAGGAATACATTTTATCATCAATTCCCAATACTGGAGATATGATTTCTCAAACAGTACCGTTATCATGTGTAGCTGTCTTCAAACTTTTGTGAATTATATCATCAGGACTGTTCGAAACCATGCTGTAGCTATTTGTGCTAGTTGACCATTATTTATTCTAAGGTATAATAATTAAAATACTCCTAAGGAGACATTTGGAGCCCTAACAAGGAAAAGAAAATTGCATGATAAAATCAAACGAAACTAATACTCACAGCGCCTACTAAACAATTGGTCCTTTCATTTTGACGCTAGCCAGCCTTGTCCTTCCCATCATCAAGGATATTCATTTCTCGGTTTCTTAGGTTATAAAGTTCACAGGTGCCAGTGACCTCAAGTGCACCCTTGAAAAAGCATTGACAGTCATGTCAACCACAGACCTTGAACGTTTTATTTTAAACCATAGTCGCGTTTTCTAAAGTATCCTTTATGTAACTAATTTGAAAAGAATTTAATAATTTATTATTTTATATGTTGAATTTGTGTGTTTATTGAATTAAATGATTTCACACAAATAGGATATATTTTATTGATACGTTTATCTATGCCATACATATGTCAGCGCCATCTAGTACCTAAATGAACAAACAATCAACCAGGGATATATCTGATCAATATTGGGTTTGTCTCAAGGACACCAGATGCCGCTAATATACATAGTAACATATTTATAATTGTTACAACATTATTTGTGAAACATAGTTTTTTCGTGTAACAAATAATATATCTTTATAAATTACCACACGATATATTTTCGCTTCTTTTGCATACTTCTCCAAAACGGCGGTCCATTTTGATATTCTGGCAACGCGCGGGCTCGCGCCCAGTACCCCTTTAACATTTAGCAATATCTAAGCCTTAAGTGCTATTTATAGAACTTTACTTCATGCTTGTATTCTTCGGAGGATTAGACAGAAGTGCACCTCTTGTATAGAATCAGAATCTTTATTTGTAAACATAGGCAGTACATAGTGTGTGAGTTGTTATAATATTACGTAGATTTTCTATGTTTTGCCGTGAAGCGTACAAATATCACTAGCAATTATCATTGAAAAAATAACAGTGAATCAGCAAGTGCTACATTTTTTTGCACCTAATTTGGAACAATTGCTTTTAAATTCAAATTCAAAAACTTTATTTCGAGCGAAAACTCTTATAGGTTAGTAACAATGTGCATTAAAACTAAGTATTAGTAAACAACACGATACGGTGACACATGTAACTGACAGCAGGAAACTATATACGGACAGTCCACTCTGTCAGCAATCATTTTCAGAACCCTGTTATGGCTGTCCATAACTCGGGCCACCATTGTTGCTGCGCATTATCGCGTAAAAACAACCAACAAGCGCCTCCATCCGCAAACATCCCTGATGCACTACAACGCCAAGGCAACCCCATCAGTTTTCTGAACGCGTTATTATACTGGACACGAAGGGCTCCATACAACGCCCGTGAATACTTCTCCCACAGGCTGCAAGTGTAGGTGGTACAGAATGCTCTAAAGAGCGTCACCTTTACTTCTGCAGTACAACGTGCAAACCTGCGGTTCCCTTTCAATGTCAGCATTGTCCTTGAGGTCAGTGGTGACCAAGTGACCTAAGTACTTAAATTGTTCCACTCGCTCAAGAGTAACACCGCTTAGTCGTATAGGAGGCACATCAGGAAGGTACCTGGTCCCCGTTTCAAAAACAATGTACTGACTTTTCTGATCGTTATACAATAACCCATGTTCAGTTGCGTAACGCTCACATATGGCCAATAGTGTCCTAATACCACCGACTGACGCGCTCAGCAGCATCATGTCGCCCGCGTAGCTTAAATTATCAATAGACCCCTGCCCTTTTTATAAGCGTTTGTAGTTTTTATTTATTTATGTGTATATACCATTTAACATTATTATTTAATATTTAAGTACCGTTTCATAAGAGCCGAGCCTAAATACTAAATTATATTTGATATAATTATGTACGTAGTCAGGTTTGATATAAATAGTAAAATATTTATGTTACTTATTTACATATTTCGGCCCTTATTTACAAAAATATAGTGTCGCAGTTAAGTCATTAGCAATCGATTAGCAGATTCTGAATAAAAATAATATATAGGTAATTTGCATTAAGAACCTGCTTAGCAGTGGATAAAGAGAGCAGACCTTTATTTATTTGTATGATAATAAATGGCCATGGTTCTTCAATAATATGAATAATTTCTGAAAAAATTGGGAAAAAGATTTTTGCCGGTTCAAAATTCTGGAATGAACGTGCATGAATGGTTTTCCTTACATTAAATGTCATGGAGACCATTGGCTACGGGTTACTGGTTCAATCATTTGATACGAAACAAATATTTCGCTCCGGGTTCAGGTAAACACCGGAACAAATAACTCAGATGTTTCTCTGCATATGCAAAAGAAAAAAGTGTTCTTTGAAGTCTGTTTTTGTCTTCAAAGATATAAATAGTTGTACCCGTTAGAAGCTTTATTTTGCTTTTTACGTCATGCAGGGAAAGTTTTTTAATATCTTTTTTTTTTTAATTTTGTATTTAATTGTCAAAAAGTGATTGAATTCAAAAAGAGAACTGTGATTTAAATATGGATTCGGACAAGTTTAATTTGCTCAACAAGAAACTACCTTTACCAACTTTCTAGGTACTGTAAATGGGGATCCTTGCAAAGGTGAGACGGTACTTCACGCCTGAACAGCTGCTCAATTTGTATAAAGTGCAAGTTCGGTCATGCATGGAGTACTGCTCTCACCTCTGGGACGGATCTGCCAAATATCAACTTGATGCACTTGTGTCGATTGATAAACGGGCCAAGAGGCTTATCGGCCACGATGCACTGGTCGCCTCAAAGCTCCAGAGCCTTGAACATCGACGCCAAGTGGCCAGTCTGTCGATTTTTTATCGGTTACATTTCGGGGAGTGTGCGATGGAACTGCACAATTTGATTCCGCCTAGCCCTTTCCATCACCGGACAACAAGACGTACGGCAATGCGCCACCGGTACATGTTGGACATCCCACATTGTACGCACAGCTAAGGAGTGGAATTCCCTGCCGAAGTCTTTGTTTCCTGATAGCTACAACCTTGGGGTCTTCAAGTCAAGAGTGAATAGGTTGCTTCTGGGCAGGCGTGCTTCGCCGTCGACCACATCATCGCTTACCAACAAATACAATAATTAATCCAAAACAAGCCGAGACAACCAAGTTATGACGCATCCCAACTGATGGCGCCCGTTCACGAACTAGACGCATGTATTGGCACCACTCAGCTTAACCATCATGAAGGGAACCGAATGATCCAACACATGTACCACCATCAGAGAGACATTTGAGAGAGCATGACAAACTTTTAACTGCCAGGGCACGTTTAATGAATTCATTAAACGTGCTTGTAATAAATCATAAGCATAATTATGCTTATGATTTATTATAGTAAGCTACACTATTTTTAAGTGTCTTATGCATACTTTCGTCTCAAAAAAAGCCAGTTACCTTTGGAATAAACCACGAGAACTAAGCCGCGGGAAAAAGGTAGTTTCCCATAACGTAACCTAAGTCTACGGTTCAGGGTTTTAAACTATAGTTAAGGTTGTCATTTTAAACATAGGTTGGATTAGTTTAAAGTTTATCCTGCTTTTAGCTCACCTTTATTCGTGTACTGAAAGGAAATGTCTCGTTACATATTAATGGACAGTTTGGAATCCGCCTTGGATCTTGGGTCCTTGTTTTAGTGCTAAGAAAATATTAATTGCAGGCTAAAAGGTTAGTAGGTAATGGACACTACAGTTGTTTACAGTCTACTGTATTAATCATTCTACACCTGATAAAGATTACTTAAATTAACATGATTCTGGTATCCTGCTAGTTCGTAAGTCTTTGCCATTAATTATTTCAGAACATCCCGATAGCCGCAATGAGAAGTTGTAGTTAAGAACGTGCTCAAAGTTGGACAGGTTTACAGTTCAAAATAGAGTTTGAAATAAACTTTAAATTCTTCAATCTGTAATGCGACCTCAATCAAGTTAATTACTTTCACAGTTTGTATTAATTCTGAAGAAATAAGTGAATTTCACTTTCTTCGATACTTTTCAGCGAATCCACTTTATTTTTCCTTCAATCCCCTTACCACAAGGGGCTTCCGTTAATGATATCTTTACCGCTTATCAAAGATGTAGCAAATGTTTGGACGAATTGTTATCCAAATATTTGTGAAGCGGCATTCGATTAGGGAAAACGATAATTTATTCTCAACTTGAACAAACACTTGATGGTGCTGTAAGGAAACTGAACAAGACATGGTTTAATTTTCACATAGACATACATAAACTCACGCCTTTTGCCCACGGGGGTAAGCAGAAACTACAGAAAGCCACCTGCTACGATTCTTACATACTTCTTTTGTTTCATTTACGTTCTTACATCTAGTCATACACGCACATCGGTTATAAGTAATGTGCGAGTTTCGTTCTTGTTTAATTTAAAAAAACCAGGCACGAGCGTGTCTCACTTCGCACATTTAGGTTCCGTACCAAAGAAAATTTCTTCGGAACAAATTGTGTGACAGACGACGGACAGGCATACAACACGTTAGTGACAGCAATAGGGCTCCGTTTGGACTCTTTGGGTACGGGATGCTAAAGACTGTATCAATCTCTCTCTCTGCTTAGAATCATTCCAACTATGTTAAGGTTGGTTTTCAGCCCACATAAGTAACCCGATGCAGTTGAATACTAAATATTCTGCACCAAAAGTTCGTGACACGTGATTTTTCGACAGCGTTTTATTTGGCAATCCCTTAGAGCTGGTCTACACGGCGCGTTGCGTCAGCGTTGCGTTGACGTAGCATGCTGTCGATGCGTCTTTTTACCCGACTGCCGAAGGAGGGTAATGTGATTATCAGTCTATGTATGTATATATGTATGTATGTTTGTTCCTATGTGGCGTTCCAGAGACCAAACGCGTCGGCCGATAATTCTTAGGTCAATCTATTTGTCTTAACCTTGCGAGTGTCACGCTGGCTACATTAAAATTTTAAAATAGAAAAATGGCGGCTTTTGGGCGCCGTATTGTGGGGTTGCAAATTATTTTTTTCTTCCAAACCCATCGTGTGGAGTATCAAAATAAAGGGTTTTAAGAGGTGATTTCAAAAATATATTACACTTATATGTTTAAATGTACCTAATTCGAAAAAAAAATTTAACTAAAAAATGTTAATAAAAAATTAAAAAAACCCGACTGCTTCAAAAGCGAACTAAAAAGACGTAAAAAGAGAAGAAAATCATGATGTGCAGTCGGAGGATACATCTGGTTTTGGTCAGCCAGCTCGCGAATATGTATCCTCCGACTGCACTGCATGATTTTCTTCTTGTTTACGTCTTTTTAGTTCGCTTTTTGAGCAGTCGGGTTTTTGATTTTTTTAAGTAACTTTTTTTTACATACTTAGGCTATTGCGTTGCGTCATTGCAGCGCGCGTCAACGCTGCGTGTGGACCGGCTCTTACATGTTTTACTTTTTCCAATCGCTATCAGCAATTTAGAGCATCGAAGCCTCTAGACAAGTGTCATTCGGTCAACGAAAGCGCCGCTATAGCAATTGGAGAAATATCAAAATGCATGGATTGCCAAACGCTATCCAAATGTCAAGCGATCAATCCCTTACATTGTGGTATTTCGGCCATTGCCGTTGCTGAAAGAATGACATTATAATATTGTCTAGAGCCTCTCATTCGGCAATCAAATTTTCGAACGCGATCGTCTTTTTATTAACCGACTTTCGAAAAAGGAGGAGGTTCTATGTTCAACTTATTGTATGTTATTTTATTTTTTTTATGTATTTTCACCGATATCTCCGTCAATTGTGGACTGATTTAAAAAATTCCTTTTTTTGTTTGAAAGAGTATGTTCCTAAATTGGTCCCATTTTAATTTGGTGAAGATCTGAAAAACTTCGAAGATATACAACAGAACTCTTCAATAAATAACGGCAAATCTCTCGGGACTGCTGCAATCGCATGTCTGTTTATTGTTTATATCATTTCATAACATAACATCACGCCAGTACGCTCTTAAGGGGTAAGCAGATCTCTCATTTGATCGGTTTAGTTCAATTTTCATGATATTCGGGTAATCTATTCTGGCGTTATAGGAAACTTACTTAACAACTTGCCTATTACAACTAAAAAGAGAAAAATAAAAAACATTTTTACAAAAAATACTACCGACTTCCAAATAAGAAAACTACAAAGTGAAAAATAACTTTATTTTTGGAAGTCGGTGTCCATAACGCAAAAAATAGTACCTATGAAAGACACCGACTTCCAAAAATAAAGTTATTTTTCACTTTGTAGTTTTCTTATTTGGAAGTCGGTAGTATTTTTTGTAAAAAAAATTGTAAAAAAGTTTTTTGTGCATAGAAATCCACCACGTTGTCGAGACAGGGGTCAATATTCTATATCACTTTTCAATCTTTCGCTTCAACTTTGTGTCAATTTGCTTTGAGCCTAATGGAATATTCAAGAATTATGTAGAATTTGCATAGTATCTGAAAGCCTAATAATGTAATCATTTCATCGCCTCTCAAGGCTCCCACGCAAAAGCTTCATTGACGCCTAAGACACTTTTAGAAGGTTCCAATCTTCCATAGGTTATAATAGAATTATATTAACTGCCTACGCAGTTTTTAAGTACTTTGTCCTTCTAGAAGGGAAAGAAAGACTGGAAGGGAGATGAAAGTTGAAATACAGGCACGTTTGTGAGATCATATTTTCTTTGAAAACGATGGATCGTTTGGTACAAGAGACTACTAATCTCTGGATAAGCCACTCAGAGGAAACGGGGACAGGGAGTGCCGACTGAATTTCCTTAGTGAAAAGTCATAATTCAAGGTATGGCTCTCGTCTCTTTCCTCCTCCAATATTGGACTAATTTAAAAGATATTCCGTAAACTGAAAATTTAAGATATATACTATGTCCTTATGTTTTCTTTTCTGATGATACATTAGCTTTCGAAGCACTAGAGCCCTCAAAAAATGCTCAAAATTGCGCTGTTAACAGAGGCTTAGTGTACAAATTTGACAAATATAAATGAAAAAAGGAAAACATAGGGACATAGGAAATACCTATACCAGTTTATGGAATATCTTTTAAATTGGTCCAATATTGGAGGAGGAAAGAGACGAGAGCCAAACCTCGAATTATGACTTTTTACTAAGGAAATTCAGTCGGCGCTCTCTGCCCCCGTTTCCTCTTAACATCGGAGGTTTTAAACAAGTGATATTCTTCATCAGCGATGGTGGTATTAATTTTATTATTATTTTATTTATTTATTATCAATACATACTTTTAAATTTCTAAATATTATTCTTTGAAAAAATTAAATAAACATTTAAAAATATTAAAATACCGGTATCACGCACAGGGTCCAAGCTAACGGTGGTTAGGGCTCCAAAGAGAGGAACCTCCTGACTATACACGCCGTGTCCAGGAGTACCGCTTTCTGGATCAAGCCCTTGATCCGGTTGCCCAACAAGAGCCTCCTCAGATGTTCGTCGAAGCTCTTGACTATTATGCCATTGGCCGTGTATTATTTTTATTATACCATTTAATAATTTTACATACATATTTATTACATTTTTAAAATTGGTCTGAAAAATGTTAGGTTTTTTTTTAAATATTAAATGTACTAGCTCACCGGTATCGGGAACAGGGTCAAATGGATTGATTTATTATTACTATTCCGTGGCCGAATACTGGGCCAGGCAAGGGATTTAGCTGGCAGGTTTGTCAATGACACGCTAAGAAGTAAAAGCAATGTTGGTTGTTAGAAAAGGATGTAGGGATTTGACAAGTGCTACTCATAAACTAAAAGTACCAAAAACCTCGAATGACGAAGTTTTGGAAAGTTTTTCTATAATATTTCATAACATTTAATTTCTGATTTAGTACTTGTTTTTCTCTTTTCAGTTAATTTTCTTTTTCGGTCGTGTTTTTTGTTTCTATAATATTTTTTTAGTTTTATTAATGAACAAGATCTCCATATAATTGGCGCACGGTTGGCGCAGTGGCTGAGCGATTGACTGCTGCGCTGCGTGTCGCGGGTTCGATTCCCGCACGGAACAAATATTTGTATGACCTACAGATAGTTGTTCCGGCTCTATGTGTTTGTGTATGTGAGTTGATATGTTTGTAAACGCACCCACGATACAGGAAGAAATTCATAGAGTGGGGCAAGGTTTTAAAAAAAAAAAAAAAAATTATATACATATACACCGTGAAATTTAAGTGGTTGTTTTCCCGCGGCAGAACGACTTGCCTTTAGGAGTACTTTCGAAGCATAGAGTTAAAGTAAAAAAATAACGATGTTTTTATTTTAAAATAATTTAAAAAATATTCAAAAACTCGAAAAAGTGAGTAACAATAGTAACTTGTAGGTACTAGGAACTACTCGCGTCACCACCGTATTATTCACCGTAGTACCTAGTACCTACAAATTACTATTGTTACTCACTTTTTCGAGTTTATGTTTTTTTTTTTTTTATTATTTTAAAACAAAAACATCGTTATTTTTTTACTTTAACTCTATGCTTCGAAAGTACTCCTTAAGGCAAGTCGTTCTGCCGCGGGAAAACAACCACTTAAATTTCACGGTGTATTTTTAATATGGTAACAAAGTTACGCTTATTTTGAATTTGTGTCAAAATATTAAAATAAAAGTGTTACGATATATATGTCTTTGGAATGGCTTATTTAATAGCTTTCATTTGATATCCATATTGTTATTATAACGAAATAAAAATATCGCCCGCACTTTTGGGGGGCCATGTTTAAAAATAATTTGTCACTCCCACAATTGAGACAAATACAACGATACCTCTTATGTCATAATCCGTCAAACCGTTTGGGTTGTAAAGCGTGCTATAGATATTATGGATACACATACATACAAACGCTTCAAAAACAGCAGTCGGGTAATACCTTAAGCATCCAATTAGCGATAAAATATGAACGGTAAAATAGGTTACCTAAATGAATTAAAAGCTCCAATGCAGTACCGAAACTAACAAATGACTAAATAGTAATTAGTAAATCAGCCGAATATTCGGCCTAGCAATAAAATGTGCCCTGACAAAAAGGCTTTTCAAAACATCAGAGTAATGAAAAGCCTAATAACTTAGTACATTACCTACAAGCCTATTATAAGTTATATTGCAAATAGGGTATATTACAGAAATGATTAACTCAACCGAATATTTATTATTTATTTATATAAACTTCATGCACAAAGGTACAATGGCGTACTTAATGCCTGAGGCATTCTATACCATTCAACCAAGGGTGGTGAAGGGAAAACATGCACAAAGCTTCCCACATATAGTTAAATTGTCAAAAAGCTAAGCTCCGCAGAATATGCTGTTAGAAAAAATCGTAATTTAACTGACATAAAGACATCCCGTTACGTACGTACGTACTTTAGCTATTTTGTCGTACGGTATTCTGTTGTAAGGAAATTCTGCCGACATTCAGACCATCTTTTTTTTTTGTAGAAAAGAGCTGTTCGATCAATTTATAAATTAAGCTTGAGACACTCTCTCAGAGATAAATTTAAGGGGATTTATGTAATAACATGATACCCATAGATAAAACCTTAAACCGCCTCAAAAACCCTATATAAAACTGTTTATTTCAAAAGCCTTTGTGAAGTCAAACATCAATAATAAGCAGCTGCACACTCACAGTGGTCCCTCATGGAACTGTGATCTTATTTGACAGCGGCAAGCGAGTCTTTTGCACCCGTGGGTATTAGCCCGTGATGCGATCAAATAGTGTAAGGGTCAACTCACACTGACATGCGACGCGTCGCGACACAATCAAAAATAAAAATCAGAAATGTTATTTCAAATAAACCTTTTGAATTGTCAAACAAAAAAAATTATGAATATAGTTGCAAAATCGCAAGCGTCAGTAGGTCTCAATGGAGAAGAACTTGCAAGAAACTCCACAGACGCTCTTTTCTATCAGTTTTAATTACAATTATTTGGATACATCATTCTTGTTGAAAAAATACATTATATTTGAGAATGATGTAAAAAGACTTGCACGTAAAAGCGTCTAGAGCAAAACAAACAATTACAAAAAACAATTAGTAGGTAATGAAAAACAAGCCGAGGCAGCTAAGTTATGATTATGACCAACCTCAACTGATGGCGCCCTTTCACGAACATGACGCATGGATCGGCACCACTCAGCTCAACCATCATGAAGGGAACTGAATGATCCAACACATGTTCCACCATCAGAGAGACATTAGAGTGAGCATGACACACTATCAACTGCCAGGGCACACACAAGTCATCGAACGACATATAGGTACAGTAAATGGTATGTTTACAGTTAGTACATAGTACTCACACATGTGCTGTGCAATTATATAATACTAAAAGAAATTGAATTTATACAACACAAATATATTCATACAGTCTTCAGCAGGTCCAACAATACTTTTCTGCTTATCACTTGTTTTTGCGCCCTAGTGGTTGTGGAGCAGGACTAGGGTTGAGCCAAGCATTTTTATCAGCGATATAATCCCCCAAATTGTAATATACCTGCCGCCAAGTGTACGTTTTTTAAAAGTTTTAAATTTCGTCAAATAAAAGCTATCAATTACTATTCAGTCATTTTATAATTTTTTTGCGATACAATATAGAACTTTATTTACTATCAAAAAAGGTATAAACAATTCAATTCAGTGAGATTATTCTTATACACCTTGCAGCGATGATTCGTCGGATCTTTTGATCGGAACGCACAAAGCTGCGGTATACGGCGCCGGACAATAATCGTATGTAAAACGTCTGGTGGTCTTTTGTTCCACCGCTTTGAATGCGTTAGCGGTGAGGAGGATTATGATTGTAATCGGCACAGCATATCGCAAAGTCGTGCGTTTGGATAAAGTGACCAAAGCTTAAGCCGTGCTACGCCTAACAGAAGATCACTTGCGCTTTCGGTGATGGCGAATATGATTTGCCGCAGGTTTGCTCGTAGCTCCAAGGAAGTAAAGATGAAGAAGAAGTATGTTTCGAGCCTATTGCACATCTTCTTATACGAGTAGTCTGTGGGTGTCTTATTTGCAGAAATCCTTCAGCGTTCTCCGCGTTCAATATAATAATGAGCTGAGGGCACTCTGCGGCTGCTACGCTTCTGCAGCGCATCGGGAATGTTCGTGAGTATCAGCGTTGACAGTTTTTATGCCAGCATGCACAAGAGGGCGACCTCCATAGAGAGTAGAGTGCGGGGCAGCGGCAACAGTCTCCTTGTCGTCGTTGTCAACAGGTTGGACGGGCCATTTATACAGCACTGGCAGTCCTTACATGCACCCGTGTATCGGGCGTGGGGCAGGTGCACTTTCAAATATCATTTTAGACATTTTTTTAATTGCTTACCATTTTATTATTTTGTTTTATAACTCTCGGTCAATTTTTTTATTTTTATACTTTTATGACATTTTTGCTGATGAAAAGTTGAAGGGAAACCGTTTGTCATGGTATGGTCAAGTGATGAGGAGGGATGAAACGCATGTTACTCAAAGAGTTATGAATATAAATGTGGATGGATGGAGAGGGAGAGGAAGGCCAAAGAAAAGATGGATGGACTGCGTGAGGAGTGATATGAAAGAAAAGGGAGTCAATAATAACGTGACAGGACAGTATGGAAGAAGCAAACGTGTTGCGCCGACCCCAAGTAACATGGGATATGGGCAGGAAGATGATGATGACATTTTTGCTGACATGTTTAATATTATTAATGACAATTTAATTTTAGCTTGGATGGTTTTAATTTTAATAATTTCAGTATTTTTTTATTATTATAGTGCTTATGAATGACATTTTATTTTAATTCCGAATGGATAAATTTTTATGTAATGCTTAAGAATGTAACATTATGGACTACTGTGTCTGAAAATAAATGAATTATTATTATAAGCTATAGCGATGTCTCGCGCTCTGTGGACTATATACTTTATCAGCCAGCCCGCAGCTTCCTGTTTATTAGTCAAATAGTAACATTTTAGGGACGCCTCTGTCTGTTAAGGAAATATTGACATCTGCCATCGAGACCTATGAGACAACAACGGTACACAGAAAATTATTTTGTGAGGGATTGTGTAAGGGATTGTTTGTGGCTTTGCGTGTTTACAACGGTAAGGATTTTTTCAAGATATAAGTTCTTCTTGCCTTGGAAAGCACGTTAGGCCCGGTTGTTTTTTGTAGATCTTAAAATTTGTTACGGTTATCAGTAGCCACAATCTGATATTAGTCTTGCCAAGGGCCTCCCCCCTAGTAAGCCCGGTGCACAGTGTTAACCAGTTACTCTGTTAAGTAGATTATCATTCGAAACTAATATCAACCTTATAAATTTTCCAACAAATACTTAGTTCAATCGTAAAAATGCACGAAAATTAGAAGGAGAGACACAACTCAATTTCAGTAAAGACAATATTCGCGATTCTCTAAGGGAACTGTTTAAGGACATTAACATCATGACGGTAACTTGTCAATATATTTACTAAAACATCATGTACGTTACAAAGAATTTACATATTTTTATTAAAAGCAGCGATGGACATAATTATGTTACTAGAAATAGAGACCAATTAATTCAACCAGGTTTCAGGCTGGCTTAAGGCGCCGATTCCCTTGAGTAGCTGATTTTAAAATGAGAATCACGTCTAAACGGCTAGTCGAAATTGTTTGAAAAAAATATATGTTATATAAGACTATTTTCTAAGTAATTTGATCTGAGCAAATTTTGAGTTTTATTCGTATAACATAGTGTATATAAATTTGTAAAGTTATGTCTAAAACGGACAAAAACAGGACAATCACACCAAAACCGCTGGGCGCATTTTAATGAAATTGACACCATCTCAATGACAATTTAATTATCTACATTTTGATCTGAAGCTTTTTTTTTTTAAAGTCATAGAATAATAAGGAATGTACAAAAAACTACTAAATTTTGGGTCGCGCGGGTGTGAAACGAGTGCGCGTTTTGTTCCCTCAAGGTCGTTGGCGTTAGTCGTCGTCTTAAGTAGCGTCATCTTTTATGGGCTACTGAGTAAAATGTTATAATAAAATACCTCCCCACATTCTAGAACTGAATGAGGCGAAATTCAAAACTTGTATAAAACGCACACTATGCAGGCAGGCATATTATAAGTTGGGGGATTACATCGCTGATAAAAAGACTTGGCTCAACGCTAGTCCTGCTCCACAGCCACTAGGGCACAAAAACAAGTGATAAGCAGAAAAGTTCTGAAGTTTTGATGGACCTGCTGAAGATTGTATGGATATATTTGTGTTGAATAAACTCAATTTATTTTAGTATTATATAACTGCACAGCACATATGTGAGTACTACGTACCAACTGTGAATCCACCATTTACTGTACCTATATGTCGTTTGTTGTTTGTTGTCCTATATGTTGTTTTTTGTTGTTAATTGTTTGTTTTACTCTAGACGCTTTTACGTGCACGTCTTTTTACATCGTTCTCACATATATGTATTTTTCCACCAAGAATGATGTAACCAAATTCTTGTAAAACACGTTTTATTTTAAAAGAGTAAGTGTGGAATTTCTTGTCCATTCTTCTCCATAACAAGCTACATTTCCGAATGGACGGTAGAATCAATTATTATTACTTTTTTTGTCTTCAAAAGTGCCGCATAATGGCCTAATTGAATAAAGAAATTTTTTGATTTTGATTGATCTATAGAGTCTGGCAAACGAAAGTAGAGACTGCAAAAGCGCGGCAAATTTAAAAAATATCAGCATAGCAACCCCAAAACTAGTATGACATACCTGGAATAACCTAATTTGATACTTTAGAATTACTTATTGTATTTCGTCTGAATAAAAATACTATAGGTAATTGAGGTAGGTAATATTTTAGATAATAAGTATCAATCTCAATAAAAACCAAAGTATTTTATAATTTAGGTTTAAACAACTTATTAGCGTCATTCTAACTTATGAATTCGACGTCTTTCTCCTGATGTTCTTCTTGATATTTAAACATCATGCGAAACGACATCTCCCGTAATCCACTATTAATTGTTTTATTCATTTTTCACATAATAAATGCTATTATCAAGACCACAAAAATTCACCAAAAATCGATGTTGACATTAGTATAACATTGCCATATAAAAAGTTTGCAAATAATTCGAGTGTCTATTTTATTTTGTACTCTACTAACATTATTAAGAGGTAAAGTTTGTAAGGTTGTAGGGGGTAATATCTGGATCTAATGAACTGATTTATAAGAAATTTGGCATGGAGATAGTTTGAGACCCTGAAAAGGATATTTAGTATAATTTGTATTCCCTTGGGATAATGAAATACTTATTACGCGGGTGAAGCCACGGGCAGAAGCTAGTTATTGTAAAAAATAACATAAATGATAAATGATTTTATTTCTGTAAGTTGGTTTGTACAAACACTTTTACATGTCGATCATATTTTTAAAACTAGATTAGGCCGAAACAAACTCAGAGGTCACAGTCTCTTTTAAAGTCCAGACAAAAATCTTGGTTAGATCTTGTGATCAAATAGTAGCATGATCACAAATGATCAATGATGAGTCATACTTGTGTTTATTCAAAAAATGACAAAATAATCGTAAAAGTAAGAGCTTTTTTGCATGAGGATGACTAAAAATAACTATGAAAGAATTTCTTATTTTCTCCGTCTTGAATATTTTAGACACACATTTCCGCTACTATATGCTCCTCCTACATGGGAGGAAGTGGTACTGAGGCAGGAAGCATCAAAATGACGTCACGTAAGTATGTAACGAGGGTAGACACGACGGTATCCTATGGAACACGTACGAAACCTCTAGGAATCACGTACGAAGTACTGAGCTGTAAAATTTCTGGTTTATTTGCCTTCCGAACCGCAATTTTTGAAGTGGTAGTGTTTGTATGAAAGATTTTGGAATCTTTGAGAGTTCAACCGTCGAATTCCGACTCGGCTGGGCAGCGTTCGGGAATTTGCGCGGTATCTTCTCGTCCAACTTACCACAGTGTCTCAAGACGAAAGTCTATGACCAGTATGTGTTGCCAGTGATGACATATGGCTCTGATACGTGGTCTCTTACAATGGGCCTTATCAGAAAGCTTACAGTCACTCAAAGGGCAATGGAGAGGGCTATGCTCGGAATTTCCTTGCGTGACCCAATCAGAAATGTGGAGATCCTCAAGAGAACCAGGGTTACCGACATAGCCCGAAGAATTGCCAAATTTAAGTGGCAGTGGGCACACATTGCTCGCAGAACGGATGGCCAATGGGGCCGAAAAGTTCTGGAATGGCGACCGCGAACCGGAAGACGATACGTTGGAGGCCTCCCAGTAGGTGAACCGATGACCTGGTTAAGGTTGCGGGAAGGCACGGGATCGGTCAATGTGGTGACGCCTGGGGGAAGCCTATGTCCAGCAGTGGACGTATTTCGGCTGAAATGATGAGAGTACATACAGAAGTAATCTTTCCAAGGAGTTAAGCTGAAACTACAGAACGTCACCTTCTGTGATCCTTACATAAATCTTTGCATCGTTTATCGTTGAATGTGTAGGTAGAGTTCATAGTGCTAAAACATAGTATACGTCGTTTGTATATTTACCCTTTGTTTATATTCTTCCCTAAAGCTTCAGTGTACTGAAGTTACTCTGAAGTTGTAGGAAACGAATTCCCTCAATTCTTAAACTTGACAATAAGAAATTATTAAATGTTTTGGGAATTCAGAAACAAAAAAAAACTTTTTTGCAAAAAATACTACCGACTTCCAAGTAAGAAAACTACAAAGTGAAAAATAACTTTATTTTTGGAAGTCG
This sequence comes from Orthosia incerta, assembly GCA_948252205.1. NCBI lineage: Eukaryota > Metazoa > Arthropoda > Insecta > Lepidoptera > Noctuidae > Orthosia > Orthosia incerta. Next base: position 24,456,097 of record OX411756.1, on the reverse strand, counting down.
GTGTCTTTGGTAGGTACCATTTTTTTCCGTTATTTATTGAAGAGTTCTGTTGTATATCTCCGAAGTTCTTCATCAGATCTTCACCAAATTAAAATGGGACCAATTTCGGAACATACTCCTTCAAACAAAGAGAATTTTCATAATCGGTCCACAATTGACGGAGTTATCGGTGAACATAAACAAAAAAAAAAGCATACCTCCTTTTTGGTAAGTCGGTTAAAAAGTAAATATGCATCAAAATGGTTTCAAAACGACTCTACTTTTTACGTCAAAACAACATTGCCGTAGCAGTTGGAGTTCTATAGTGTTCTGTCTGCCCCTTCGAAAAAGGTGAGGGTTTATATAATGTAGGTATATGTATGTCTACTTAACATACATTTTTGATAAATTTAATAAAAAAGTGAATGGAACTTCCCATTGACCTTGAACAAATTTAGGGATGTTTATTATTACGTATATTTTACTGACATATTGATAAAACAGATGTTTTCTTCAAAAAATCTTCATTTTTAGGGTTCCGTAGTCAACAAGAAACCCTTATATGTTTGCGTGGTGGAATGCTCATGCATACTGAACTACCACGGGGAGATAGTACAGTTATGTGGGAATCCAATCCACTAAAACTCCACGGTGTCCTCCAGAGCCACTTATGGCGGCAACACGGGCACGCGCTAGCACTTATCGTGAAACCGTCGCGTCGGTATCCGTTGCTTAGCTAAGAGACTCTTAGTACTACAAAGCTATAATTTGGCTTAGATATACATAGACAAAGTGGTAAACTAAAACAAAGAAAACCATATGAAAAAAAAAATACTATCTTACCATCAGGTGAGATAGTGTTCAAGCGCGAGCCTATCAATCAATCAATCAATCTGCCTAGCCTTTTCCCAACTATATTGGGGTCGGCTTCCAATTTTACCGGATTCAGCTGAGTACCAGTGTTTTACATGGAGCGACTGCCTCTCTGACCTCCACAACCCAGTAACTGGGTAACACGGTACCCTTTGGCAAGACTGGTGTCAGATCTCAAGCTTCTGACTACTTGTAACGACTGTCAGAGATCTTCAAATGACAGCCGGGACCAACGGCTTAGCGTGCTTTCCGAGGCACGGAGGAAACTCGGTATGTTGAAATGGTCACCCATCCACGGACCGACCTCGTCAAGCGTTGCTTAACCTTGATGATCGACCCGTGCGGCTGTTATTATTTAGCCACGAGCCTATCAATAATAATAATAAAAATATAAAAAATTTAGCCTAGGCGTAGCGTTTAGTACCTACCTACCTCCTGTACACGTCAAGTGGGAATGTTTTTTTTCGTCTATCCCATAGTGTGGGGTATCGTTGGGCCATTCAAAAATATTACGGACCTGTGAAACTATTTTTCGATTCCTGGATCCGTTTGCGTAAAATTAAGCTTAAAATGGCAAATTTTTGTTAAGCAACCATTTAGCTGGCAGGGAAGGGGACACTTGAACCCCTCCCTGCCAGCTAAATGGTTGCTTTTGGGTATGTGAAAAAAATAACGGCAGTAGTATATATAAACTAGTATTTGCTTGGTGCGCGAGCTGCAAGCAGCTCGCGTGTTGTTGTCCCTACACCCGCGTGTTGTTGTCCCTACACCTACCCTACACCTACCCTACACCTACCCTACACCTACCCTACACCTACCCTACACCTACCCTACACCTACCCTACACCTACCCTACACCTACCCTACACCTACCCTACACCTACCCTACACCTACCCTACACCTACCCTACACCTACCCTACACCTACCCTACACCTACCCTACACCTACCCTACACCTACCCTACACCTACCCTACACCTACCCTACACCTACCCTACACCTACCCTACACCTACCCTACACCTACCCTACACCTACCCTACACCTACCCTACACCTACCCTACACCTACCCTACACCTACCCTACACCTACCCTACACCTACCCTACACCTACCCTACACCTACCCTACACCTACCCTACACCTACCCTACACCTACCCTACACCTACCCTACACCTACCCTACACCTACCCTACACCTACCCTACACCTACCCTACACCTACCCTACACCTACCCTACACCTACCCTACACCTACCCTACACCTACCCTACACCTACCCTACACCTACCCTACACCTACCCTACACCTACCCTACACCTACCCTACACCTACCCTACACCTACCCTACACCTACCCTACACCTACCCTACACCTACCCTACACCTACCATACACCTACCCTACACCTACCCTACACCTACCCTACACCTACCCTACACCTACCCTACACCTACCCTACAATTTGTTCCAAAAAACATAACCCTAATGTTTGCATTCGTCGCCAGGCACTGAGTTTCGCTTCACCCACTCAACCTTCGTTACGCTACGGAGGTCGCTGGCTCGCTTCGCTCGCCACCTCCCCCCTGCGCTGCACTCGGTCTCGTAGGTTCACTCCACTCGGGATCCCTACGCGGAATCCGTAAAAAAAAGGATTCGCCAAAACGGGGGGGGGGGGGAGAGGGGGGGCAAGGGGGTCAACTTTGAAAAATGGTTTGTTTGTGACTATAGCATTGCCCCTTTATATGAATCTGAAAAAAGAAATGTTCCAAGTCTCTCAACTTCCGAGATCTGCTTAAAGGGGGGGAGAAGGGGGGCGAGGGGGTCAACTATGAAATATGGTCTTTACTTTTGCGAGCCTCCTCTAAACGAATCCGTAAAAAAAACAACAAAAAAAGATCCGCCAAAACGTGGGGGGGAGGGGGGAGAAGGGGGGCAAGGGGGTCAACTTTGAAGACTGGTTCGTTTGTGACTATAGCATTGCCCCTTTATATGAATCTGAAAAAAGAAATGTTCCAAGTCTCTCAACTTTCGAGATCCGCTTAAAGGGGGGGAGAAGGGGGGCGAGGGGGTCAACTTTGAAAAATGGTGTTTACTTTTCCGAGCCTCCTCTAAACGAATCCGTAAAAAAAAAAAAATACGGGTACCTTAGTTTCCGAGATACGATAGAGGGGGGGAGGAGGGGGGGTGAAAAGGGGAGGTTTGGCACTTTTCCCATACTCGCGAGAGTTACTTGTTTACGAATCTGTCAAAATATACCCACCTCCCCCTCCACCATCTGGGAGAACAATTATGTCAATGAGTCAGTGAGTGAGTCAGTGAGTCAGTGGTAATGCAGTTTTATATAGTATAATTAAAAGGAAAAATATCAAAGCTAAGTAGGCTTTACAAGTTTACGAGTAATAGTCGACCAACTTATAAAATGTACTTGGAAAAGTAAACAAAAAAAATAAAAACATTTTTACAAAAGTTACAACCGACTTCCAAACAAAAACACTACAAAGTGAAAAATAACTTCAATTTCGGAAGTCGGTGTTCCTGTTTTCGTTTCTTCGTTTTTTGACACCGACTTCCGAAATTGAAGTTATTTTTCACTTTGTAGTGTTTTTGTTTGGAAGTCGGTTGTAATTTTTGTAAAAAAGTTTTTATTTTTTACTTTTTAGTTGTGGTAGGCAAATAATGGACCAGTTCTATAGGCTAGTTACCTATAACGCCCAAAGTGAAGCCAGAATAGATAAACCCAATAACATAAAACTTAAATAAACAAAACCGGTGGAATGAGAATGAAGCGTACCAGTGTGATGTTATGTTATGAAATGGTGTAAACAATAAATAGATATGCGATTGCAGCTATCCCGAGTGATTTGCCGTCATTTATTGAAGAGTTCTGATGTATATCTCTGAAGTTCTTCATCAAATCTTGATGAAAATTAAATGGGACCACATGTCAAACACCACATTTCGAATAAAAAAAGAATCATCAAAATCTATTCACCCAATAAAAAGTTCTGAGGTAACACACATAAAAAAAAAATACAATCGAATTGATAACCTCCTCCTTTTTTGCGAAGTCTGTTAAAAATGTTTATTGATGATGATTTGTATAATTTTGTCCATTAGTTAGAACAATGTTCGGTGCTTTCATTGTTTACGAACGTTAGTAATGTTACCTATTTATTTTGGTGAATGTAGCTGTTTATACGGCACCTTCTGTGCGCGAGTCAGACTCTTACTTGACCGGTTTATCCTATTACAAACAACTTTTTTTTGCGGTTTGATACGGAACTCTAAATGTGCAAAGTCCGAAACGCACTTGGCCGGTTTTTTATAAATTTTAACTAAAAACAAATGCTTAGTTTCCAACCACAAGTAAAAAAATCGTTCAGTGTACGTTCGGTCGTAGAAATCGTTTACTTAGCTCCACTTAAACAATAAAGTAGCTACCTATTGAAGTTTAAACAAAATATACAAGAAACAAGGGCCCACTTAGCATATTCAGAGAGTCGGTCGTTACAACAAGTTTGCGGACCGTTTCGCAAATCTGGCGTGTTCAATTGAATCTCCTGAACGAACTTGCCCATTGCCGCGTTCCAAGTTTCGTGATAAAAAATTCGAAAACGAAGATGGTAATTTTCTGGATGAGGTGCCAGGCAGATCAGTTTTAGCCACCACAATGCATAAACATGCATATTATTCAGTACAGCTTGGTAATTATTTTTTGCTGACTGGTTACTGGAGGGAAACAGGGAGGATTAATTTGACCTACAAAAACGCGTTTTTTCTGCGTTATTTTTGTATTCATTCTATCTGAAAAATGGCTATACTTAAAAGCATCAAACTTTGCATGGACGTAGTGATAACACTAAATCACTAAATAAAAAAATGGTCAAGTTCGAGTCAGATTCGCGCAACAAGGGCTTACAATGCTGCATATGTTTTACTCAAATACTAGATGTAGTGCAAAACTGTAAAAGCGAAATAAATTATTTGTATTTGTATATTTCGTCACTCGCAAAACTAATCGGGCACTTCTGTTGAACTAGAATCATAATCATTCGCAAGGTCTCTCAATGATACAGAACCTTTGCATGCGAGTCTAACTTGCATTTGGCGTGTAAAAACACGCCACATGCAAGTTCCACCATTCCATTTATCCACATTATGAACTTTTATACGTAGTAATAAATACTATTCTTTATCATAACCTGCCGCTTTATTATTAGGAGAGCTGGCTTCCTACCAGCTTTCTGAAATCCATCCCATTATATCAAACAAACTTAGTAAATGTGTGTGACGACATTATAGGGCTCCATTCATACGGGTCTGTGCTGTGCCCACTCGACCCGATTAGACTCGACCCGAAGAATAATACATGCATATTTCTGTATAAAAACGTCGTTGTATAGTCTGGCAGAAAAGTTTTGATTTAACGCTTGCATCAGAGAAAATGTAAAATTTAAATATTGTTTGGATAAATAAATCAATGGCCCACACTGTGGATTCTTAATTTTTTCGGTGCAGCCGGTATACAGGACCGACGCGCGACGTGTAATAAACTTGTGCCAGGTTAATTTGAAATTAATTCATAATTTTTACGTATTCTCCCTGAGAAGGCCCTTAACCTAACATTGTGAATGACAAACTAACCATTTTAAGTTTTTTCATATCGGCACCCTACATACTTGCATTTGCGCTAATAGGAGTTTGAACAATATATATATGAGCCGCTTTGTCTATTGTTTCCAAAAAACCGGTTTTAAGCGAGGTGGAGGCTTATTTTTATATAGCTACAATTTAAACAAAATCACTGATTACTAGGATAAATTATGTATCATAACAAAATATTAAATATTCTATGTATAATAAATTAATGAGTTATTTAGAATTAAATATCACTTTGCCTGACTGTAAAAATGGCTCTGAATTGTTAGTAAAACATATGATATTATTCCTCGGGTCGAGTCTAATCAGGTCGAGTTGACACGGACCCATTCATACCAGGAGGAAAAAAAATAAGAAAATCTAATATCGTTAGGTTAATTATTTCGGCCTAATTGGGGATATCGTTTTATTCCTGTCATGACAATTAAATTCCAGCGTACCTCATCCAGCAAAAGCCCATCTTTGACCCAAACAAATTCTTACCTGACAGGATTTGAAAATCGTAGCCAGGTGGACAGTACGACACCCGGTCGTGATTACCCCAGAAACACCAAGAACTCATTACCATATATTAAAATTAATTGTTAAAACTAAAAGAGAATTACATTTTCAACAGATTTAAAGGGAAGGAATAGCAATGAGGGGTAGAGTAGTGTGCCAGATATAAATCTGGGATTATAGGATAAAGTGAATGAATGTAGGTTATGATATGTGTATAATTTTAAAATTATCGCCCACTATCTGAATTGTAGACCAAGGCCTGCCAGGATTGAATCCTATCCTAGTTTTTGTTTTGTCTATAGTGTAAAATAAATTCTTTGTTTTATTTTGATGACTGGGGGGTTACCAGAAGCTCTTAGAGCGGTATCAATTTGATATCGAGTAAGTGACAGATGTAAACAAGTCAGATACATCTGTCCCTTATTCGATCCCACCTGATCCATTTATCCGCCTTGAGATATCTTTTCTTCAAGAGATGTAAATAAATAGTATATTATGATACAAGTGAACTAAGTTGCTCATTACACACGAGGCTGTGGGTTGCAGTGGGTGAGCACAGCTAACGAGTTACATACGACGTTTTTGAACACATTTGCGAGGAAAAAACAAACATGTATCGCTTATATCGTTTAATTATTAAAACAATTGGTGAACGTACAATTTTCAAAGCGATATTGGATTGATTTGGATGGCAATTTTACAGTTTGTGTTAAATTGCTGAAAACGAATTGCTTTCGTTTTCTTCTTATATAATGTCGGCGACAAAGGCATTTCGGGTTTCTGCATCCTTTGTTGTAATATTATGAAGCACTTGTCGAGAAATCAATTAATTAGTTTTGAAGAAGTTATGCTCAGGTTACGCAATTATTTAGATACGTTTAGATTAATAATATTCAGCGTACCTTTGTTTCGCACTGACTATCCGGAGCCTCTTTCAAACACTTTTCAACGTCAGCTGGTGACAAAACATTAGATTTCCGACCAATATATCCGTCCGAGCCGTCTCTTCATAAATGCCATCAGTTTACAGTACGTTTTGATATCAACACCATGTTTGAGCACCACCAGGAATAGATGGGGGCTGAGTCACCCACGTCCGTAGGAGTGTACCCTATTCCGATACCCTACACGTGGTCCCCGGGTGGTGCAAATCAGGTGACAAAAACTGGTGGTAGGCTTCGGCCGACGGCTTGCGACCACCCACCGGGCAAAGACGTACCGCCAAGCGGCTTAGCCGTGTTCCGGTACGATGCTCGGTGTAGCCACAAGAGGAGTTGGGTCGAGATAGCTGTTCCACTGCAGGCTGACCAGCCTGACGCGCGCTGGTATGGGCGTATCGGGAGACTGGTCTCGGAGGGTAGCGGGATCCGAGGCACGGTGCGCCGCTGGCCGACCGCAGGTAGTTGGGGGCCCAAGTAGTGTGCCAGCCACACATGAAAGGCTGCCCCGCCAACTGTCGAAAAATCCCGGGATGCGCCATCGTGCTGGTTGGCGACCAGATGGGGAGGGCCCGATGGACATTCCGGGGGGGCTCGGGCGTCCCCGCAGTCTCCGGACTAGTGCCCCAATGATGCTGTCCTTTCAGTGCGTGTCTGAAGGTTAGCAGCGTGGAACCTCGTCTCACTTCCAACTCCTCTCCTCCATTCACTCTTTATAATGCCAAGGAAAAGGAAATATTCAAAATTTAAACAGCGGCTGCACTCCCTCCCCCACAAAGTGCACCTCACCAACATTCGAGGTCTGCACTCAAATCTCTCTGCAGTCCACTACCACCTGGAGACTGAGAAACCAGCGCTGCTTTTCCTTACGGAGACGCAGATAGCGAGTCCGTCAGACGTGTCGTACTTATCTTACCCAGGGTTTACCCTGGAGCACAATTTTAAACCGCGCGCGGGTGTGTGTATGTACGCCCGTGACGACACTTGCTATCGGCGTCTCCGTAACCTTGAGGACTCCAAATTCACAACGCTCTGGGTTCTGGTGGACACAGGTCTGGATAAAATTATCTACGCCTGTGTCTACCGTTCGCACAGCGGAGATCAGGAGACAACCAGGCTCACAGAGTACCTCAGTGAGGCGGCTGATGCGGCACAGCAGCGGTACCCTTCCGCCCAGTTAGTGTTACTGGGGGACTTTAATGCCCACCATCAGGAGTGGCTCTTCCCATACCAGTGCACTGACCATGCTGGACGGGAGATGCGTAAGCTTTCGCTAGCGCTAAACCTCACCCAGCTGGTCCAGGGGGCAACGAGGGTACCGGATGTTGATTCGCACACAGCAAATTGCTTGGACCTTCTGCTGACAACAGATCCAGACAGATACTCTGTGTCGATAGGTTCACCCTTAGGTAGTTCCGACCACTGTCTGGTGAAGTCTGTATCCGTCTATTCCCCGCCCGATCCCAGCCCAAGAGGCACCCGGCGTGTTTGGCGGTACAAGTCAGCAGATTGGGATGGTATGCGATCTTTCTTCGCATGCTATCCTTGGCAGCCTACTTGCTTTTCTTCGACTGATCCATCGTCGTGCGCGGACGCCGTGACGGATGTGTTGCGTCAGGGAATGGAGTACTACATTCCGTTCTCTGACGTATCAATGTCTAGCGAAGACCGGCCATGGTTTGGCGCCGAATGTAAGCGCGCCGACGCGCTTAAACATGGGGCGTACCTGGCTTGGGTCGACGCTCGATCGCGTAAGGCGAGTGACGTGGGTCTGAAGAAGAGGGCCTTCAACAGGGCTGCCAAGTCCTGCAAGTTAGTGTTGCGAAGGGCTCGGTTCGACCACATTGGCCGAATAGGGACCAAACTTGCTTCTTACCCAGCAGGTAGTAAAGCGTTTTGGTCTCTGGCTAAGTCGGTCGAGTCGAACTTCTGCCGTCCCTCACTACCACCACTGCTAAAACCCGACGGGTCGCTGGCCCACTCCGCTAAGGATAAGGCAAATTTATTTGCCTCTCTTTTTGCGGAATCTTCACGTCTGAATCCTGGTGACGCGCGGCCCCCTCCTTCTCCTGATGGATGCGTGACGAGTATGTCGGACATTCGTATCCATCAAAAGGACGTCCGTAGGGTGCTGCGCAACCTCGACGTGAACAAGGCTAGCGGCCCTGACGGAATACCAGCAATTGTTCTTAGAACCTGTGCGCCTGAACTGTCTCCGATCTTGACACGCCTATTCCGCCTTTCGTATAAGGCTGGAAAAGTGCCGAATGCTTGGAAGCAGGCTAACGTGCAGCCTGTGCCCAAGAAGGGCAGCCGAGCTGACCCGGCCAACTACAGACCCATATCTGTAACCTCCATACTCTGTAAGAGTATGGAACGCGTACTCAATATTAAGCTCCTGGCATACCTAGAAACTAACGATATCCTGAGTGACCGCCAATACGGCTTCCGCCGAAATCGGTCTACTGGGGATCTTCTAGCGTATGCCATTCACATCTGGAGTGAGGCCATCGAGAGGCATGGGGAAGCGCTTGCCGTCTCCCTCGACATCTCGAAGGCTTTTGATAGGGTCTGGCACGAAAGCCTTATTGGTAAGCTTCCTTCATTCGGTTTGCCCGGTGGTCTGTGTGATTGGATTGCAGACTTCCTGAGAGATCGGTCCATTCGAGTGGTTATCGATGGCTGCTCGTCGGACCACTTGGATATTAATGCCGGTGTCCCTCAGGGGTCAGTACTCTCAGCAACTTTATTCTTGCTGCACATTAACGATCTGCTAAAACCCGGTACCTTTGGGTATGCAGACGACAGCACTGTTGCTGAGAGATACTTGTCCAACGCTCGTACTACCGGGCCTCAGGTCCAGTCTCTCCGGGAGGCCATGGTGGAGCGCTTAAACCTGTCCTTGCAGGCAGTCTCCGAATGGGGCGATGCCAATCTGGTCAGGTTTAATGCTGCTAAAACCCAGGCGTGTCTTTTTTCCGCAAAAAAGAGTCAATTTCACCCGGCTCCAACTTTCCGAAGTGTGACCGTGCCAATAACTGACCATCTTGAGCTGCTTGGCGTTACGTTGACATCGACTCTCAATTTTGGCCCATTCATTGAGGCAAAGGCTCAGCTGGCTGCCAAGAAGCTGGGGATCCTTGCAAAGGTGAGAAGGTACTTCACGCCAGAACAGCTGCTCAGCTTGTATCAAGCGCAAGTTCGATCATGCATGGAGTACTGTTCTCATCTCTGGGACGGCTCTGCCAAATACCAACTTGATGCACTAGAGTCGATCGAAAAGCGGGCCAAGAGGCTCATCGGCGACGAGGCATTGGTTAAGTCAAAGCTCCAGAGCCTTGAACATCGTCGCCGAGTTGCCGGCTTGTCGGTTTTTTATCGATTACATTTCGGGGAATGTGCGATGGAATTGCATAATCTAATTCCGCCCAGCCCGTTTCATCATCGGACTACCAGACGTACGGCGATGCGCCATCGATACATGGTGGACATCCCACCCATACGCACTAAACGTTTTGAAAATACTTTTATTATGCGTACAGCTAAGGAGTGGAATTCCCTGCCGGAGTCTGTGTTTCCCGATAGCTACAACCTAGGGGTCTTTAAGTCAAGAGTGAATAGGTTACTTCTAGGCAAGCGTGCTCCATCATCGGCCACATCATCGCTTACCATCAGGTGAGATGGTGGTCAAGCGCGAGCCTATATAAGATAAAAAAAAAAAAAAAAAAAAAAAAAGATGCACCACAGGAAGTTGGGCTTTTATGTATTGGCGAGTTCAGAGAAATACGCTAAATACACATTTTTACCTTGCTCTTCCATTGTAGGAAACTATAGTAGACAGCTCATTTAATATTTCTGGCGGGGTTAACTCTATAAATAATGTTCATCTTCTCACGAAAACTTAACATTTCTAAAATAATTTACCACAGCGACAAATACGATAAAAACAAAACATGAAAAATATGGGAAAATGGCGCTAAAGCTTTTTGTTTTTCACGCGCCTATTGCTAGGTGAGTGAACATACAGCCTACTTCAAAATTATAATTTTAAGCGATAAAATGCAAATATTTTAATATTTAATAACAAATTATTGTGAATTATGAATAATTTGATAATAATAAATGTTTGTTAGACTTAATTAAGGATCTACACATTTATTTGTTGAACAAATAAATGTGTAGATCCTATATATGTATATGGATTTTCAGCGGCATAAAACCTCTTTTTTGTTACTAAAAAAAAAAACTGTATACCCGGTTAAATTGAAAATTCTCTGTTTACTCGCATATAACTTACAGAAAGGCACTAATTTAACTTTGTAGGGATAATTATATTACGCTCTAGTGTGTAATGTTATTACGCACGTGTCTGTTATCGGTTTATGGCCCTTAAAGCGATGTAATAAGGCTCACTTAATTCTTCTTAATTCTTTATGAATATCTTTTCAACACACTTTTTCATAAAGTTCACTTTATGAGAAAGTGTGTTGAAAAGATATTTTTAATCCACGCTTAGTACCTATCGTGTTTGGGCTCATTGTCATCGTACCACTATTCATTGTAATTACTAACCAGGGTCTGCTGGTGGACAGCAGAAAGATGGAGAGTGGAACCTGCGGTCCCACTGTCTGATTTATCACAGGCCACAGATCACGTCAGGAAAGGCTGGCAAGCCGTGGGCACCATCGCATCCAATGAAGCCCGCGGTGGCTTGACGTGGCCCGTCCAGTCCATCGGGAGTCGGTAAGTACAAAGGCGCGGCACGGTGCCCATAGTAAATTGCCGGTCTTCTGATCAACATGGAATGGTGGCCAGCAGTCTGCAACAAACCGACTCGTGCCGTGGGTACAAAATAAAAAGTGATATCAGTTTGTGTCATCATTATCTAACCCTGTATGGAAGCAAAAAAGTAAAAAAAAGACAAAATTTGAAAGTTATGAGCGCGAAAGTTTCACATTTCGACACAAATTTTAACGCATTTTTGGTCGCGAATGAATACCATAAGAAGACGGAAAATTGCAAAACGGCCTCCTTAAAGGGACAGATTAGTAGTTCAAAAATGCAAATAATTTTATTTTGAACAGATAGATTTAGTCGTTTTTTCATGATATCTAGACTGCCAAAGGTCTGTTTATAAGATTTCGCGTGCTCGGTTTCGTCCTAAATCATTATCCATTTCGCTACAAATTTGCAAAAGTGTGTATTCGTACGCGAACTAGCTTCCTACTGCTCATCACAGCATCTATCTCTTCCGCACGTGTTGTCGGTTGATATAAAATGCATTTTAACCTCACGCACAAAATAGTTCGTGCCGTCGACTAGTGTACCCTTAATGCATTACTCCTTGACAACGTGTATATTTTATCAATAGGTCGATGGATTGTGAACTCTCGTTTAAGGTAACAAGCTGATATCACACGAAGTTTCATGCATTTTTAATTGGAGTATGCCGACTTGATAATTAGATGAATCTAAATAATATTATTCAAACAAAAACAGATGGACCACTAGAGCAACCAAGATTCTTAACTTTTCTCCGGCTGGGCGACCCAAATGGCAATCGTAACACGTTGATGACTTTTGATAAATGACGTGTTTCGTCCATGTCGCTGGTCGTAGTAGTGGTCTTGTTTTTATTAAATCAGATCCTGTACAATGAATAGGATCAGTCCTATCGATTGGTCCAGTCTTAACGATTGAGTTCACGCTGGGTATAATTGATGAAAAAAAAAAGCGGCTGTCCCACGGCCTGTTAAGAGGAAACGGGGGCAGCGAGTGCCGATTGAATTTCCTTAGTAAAAAGTCAAAATTCGAGGTTTGGCTCTCTTATCTTTCCTCCTATAATATTGGACCAATTTAAAAGATATTCCGTAAACTATAAATTAAAGATATTTGCTATGTCCCTATGTTTTCTTTTTTGATGATTCATTATCTGTAGAAGCACTCAAAAAATTCTCAAAATTGCGCTGTAAACAGAGGCTTAGTGTATAAATTTGACAAATTAAATGAAACAAAGCAAACATAGGGACATAGTATATATCTTACTTTACTAGTTTATCTTTTAAATTGGTCTAATATCGGAGGAGGAAAGAGACGAGAGCCAAACCTCGAATTATGACTTTTTACTTAGGAAATTCAGTCGGCCCTCTCAGTCATTCATTCGCCCATATGTCCTCTTAATCGATATGCCGCGCCAGACCTGCGGCAACGACTGCCGCGGCCTGACGCGGCCCGTGCTGAGTGTACCCACGGCACGAGTCGGTTTGTTGCAGACTGCTGGCCACCATTCCATGTTGATCAGAAGACCGGCAATTTACTATGGGCACCGTGCCGCGCCTTTGTACTTACCGACTCCCGATGGACTGGACGGGCCACGTCAAGCCACCGCGGGCTTCATTGGATGCGATGGTGCCCACGGCTTGCCAGCCTTTCCTGACGTGATCTGTGGCCTGTGATAAATCAGACAGTGGGACCGCAGGTTCCACTCTCCATCTTTCTGCTGTCCACCAGCAGACCCTGGTTAGTAATTACAATGAATAGTGGTACGATGACAATGAGCCCAAACACGATAGGTACTAAGCGTGGATTAAAAATATCTTTTCAGCACACTTTCTCATAAAGTGAACTTTGTTCCTATGTTTGCTTTGTTTCATTACTATGTCCCTATGTTTGCTTTGTTTCATTTAATTTGTCAAATTTATACACTAAGCCTCTGTTTACAGCGCAATTTTGAGAATTTTTTGAGTGCTTCTACAGATAATGAATCATCAAAAAAGAAAACATAGGGACATAGCAAATATCTTTAATTTATAGTTTACGGAATATCTTTTAAATTGGTCCAATATTATAGGAGGAAAGAGAAGAGAGCCAAACCTCGAATTTTGACTTTTTACTAAGGAAATTCAATCGGCACTCTCTGCCCCCGTTTCCTCTTAACAGGCCGTGGGACCGCCGCTTTTTTTTTAATCAATTATACCCAGCGTGAACTCAATCGTTAAGACTGGACCAATCGATAGGACTGATCCTATTCATTGTACAGGATCTGATTTAATAAAAACAAGACCACTACTACGACCAGCGACATGGACGAAACACGTCATTTATCAAAAGTCATCAACGTGTTACGATTGCCATTTGGGTCGCCCAGCCGGAGAAAAGTTAAGAATCTTGGTTGCTCTAGTGGTCCATCTGTTTTTGTTTGAATAATATTATTTAGATTCATCTAATTATCAAGTCGGCATACTCCAATTAAAAATGCATGAAACTTCGTGTGATATCAGCTTGTTACCTTAAACGAGAGTTCACAATCCATCGACCTATTGATAAAATATACACGTTGTCAAGGAGTAATGCATTAAGGGTACACTAGTCGACGGCACGAACTATTTTGTGCGTGAGGTTAAAATGCATTTTATATCAACCGACAACACGTGCGGAAGAGATAGATGCTGTGATGAGCAGTAGGAAGCTAGTTCGCGTACGAATACACACTTTTGCAAATTTGTAGCGAAATGGATAATGATTTAGGACGAAACCGAGCACGCGAAATCTTATAAACAGACCTTTGGCAGTCTAGATATCATGAAAAAACGACTAAATCTATCTGTTCAAAATAAAATTATTTGCATTTTTGAACTACTAATCTGTCCCTTTAAGGAGGCCGTTTTGCAATTTTCCGTCTTCTTATGGTATTCATTCGCGCCCAAAAATGCGTTAAAATTTGTGTCGAAATGTGAAACTTTCGCGCTCATAACTTTCAAATTTTGTCTTTTTTTTACTTTTTTGCTTCCATACAGGGTTAGATAATGATGAGACAAACTGATATCACTTTTTATTTTGAACGCACATCGTCAAACAGTGGAATAATCCCTAGACTACGTTTGTATGGAAGAATTTTCGACTAGTGTAACCTTAAGTAAACCATACACTAAAATATGTCGGCGATATCAAAGAATACGTTCTTATTTCCGAAAGACGGCCACAGCTGAACATCCTTCCCTAAGTGTAGCCACATCGACCAGTCCTAAGCGTCTCGCATCCTTCACATCCTTCACCAGGTCATCGGTTTACGTTGTGGAAGGACATAGCAAATTGGATTTTAACTTTTAAGGAAAAATTCCCCGATCGCAGAAAATACTCGCAAACCGAAAAGAAAAGGTCTAAAATTATTTTGTAACACATCTAAAACTAAACACCATCCTTTTCAGATATATCATGTGGTATTTATACATACAAACGCTCATGACCTCTCATGTTTTTTTCCATTGGGGTAGGCAGAAACTCAGAACGCCACTTTTCACGATTCTAATATACTCCTTTTGGTTATCTTATATATTTTAAACCCTACGAGTCAGGCATATATCCTCTTTACTCAATCTCTTAGTTACCTTTACCGTCGTTTAGTTACTTATAACGTCACTTTTTGAACAACAGGCAGTTCCCCTCAAAGGACCACAAACCTGGAATCATTGCATGCCGTTTGTTGGCTGAAACCGAACATAGAGCAAAGCGGTGGTTCAGGTTCCAAAAAACGTAAAAAGAAATAAACGGCTAACTAACAGAGCGATCGACTTTGAATGGCACCGCCATTTTTTATTGCCGGCAGATATTTATACGGGTTCCTGTTGGACTCGATTGATGGACACGTTCGGTCACTGTCTTGGAAACATATTATTTAAATTCGATTTTTTATATGTATTTCTAGTAGGAACTGCGTTCTATTTTCGAATTTATATCTGTGTGACCTGTGCGTTCATAAAAGATGGTACAAATAAATTGTAAGAGAGATTAGGAGGTAGGTGGCTAAGTTACTGTATTCGAGTCGATCTTCAATGCAATGCAATGCTTTCTGAGATCGACCCATGAATGGTTGATTATCTATTACGTACCAA
Organism: Orthosia incerta; assembly: GCA_948252205.1. NCBI lineage: Eukaryota > Metazoa > Arthropoda > Insecta > Lepidoptera > Noctuidae > Orthosia > Orthosia incerta. The sequence continues at coordinate 24,440,254 of OX411756.1, read as the reverse complement.
GACTACGCTGTGCCTTAGAAAGCACCCACTTTTAGTTGTTAGTTGAGTTGTGCGGAAAGAGAACCGTCGTGGCGTAAAATGGAACTAACATTTTGATTTTTAGGGTACCGAAGTCAACAAGGAACTCTTATAGTTTCGCTCTGTCCGTCTGTCCGTCCGCAGCTTAGCTCAGAGAATCTAAGTACTAGAAAGCTATAATTTAGCATAGATATAAATATTAATAATTCCGACTAAGTGGTAAAATAAAATCATGTTTTTTATTTTTGGTTTTTCCTCCTATAGACGTAAAGTGGTTATGTTTTTTATTTTTCTCGTCTATCCCATGGTGTGGGGTATTGTCGGATAGGCCATTCAAAAATATTATGGGTCTGTTAACACACACCATTTTTCGATTCAGAGATCCGTTTGCGTAAAATTAAGCTTTAAATTGCAAATTTATGTTAGAGTCAAGTGTATCCCCCCCCCCCTCCCTGCCAGCGAAATGGTTGCTCTTGGCTATGTGAAAAAAATCACGGCAGTAATAAATATAACGAAATTAAAAGGAAAACTATCACAGACAAGTTTACGAGTAATAGTCGACCAACTTATAAAATGTACTTGGCACAGTAAAATTTTTGTTGAGTTTTTTCTAAAATTCGGTAACTCTACCCTTAAGGGAGTAAAAAGGGGGTTTAAAATTTGTATACAATTTCTACAGTTTGTAAGTTGGACACCAAAACTTTTAGATTTGGTTACTAAATGATGATAAATAAATGAATTCATATATATATAGGTATTTGGAAATTCCACCCCAAAGGAGGTAAAAAGGAGTTTGAAAGTTTGTGTGAAATTTCAACGCTTTTAAGTGTGACAACTGAAATAAAAGATTTACGCTTTAGGTTGATAAAAAGAATGCATGTATTTATTGGTTTTTGGAAATTCTACCCCTAAGGTGGTGAAAAGGTGGCAATTTATTGGGCTTATATATTTAAAACTAGGCATAAATACTAACCTAATTAAATAATAAAGGTTTTAATTATTTGTTGTGATTATTAGTTATTCAAAATTACTCTTAAAAGCCGATTTAGAGGGTGTTAAAGATTTTTGATGAAATTTACTATACAGGGCTTCTTTTTATTATGTAGGGGAGCACTAAGAAGAGATATTTGTAAATTCAACCTTTAAGGCGGTTTACACACGGCACCGCGCACCGCCGCGGTAGGCGGTGAAGCGGGCCTTTAATAAATCCGTTGATGCCTAACACACGTACAACGCCCGACCGCGCGTGTCGAGCGGTGCTCTCTCCTCCGCGTCCGCGGCGGTACGCGGTGCCGTGTGTAAACCGCATAAGGGGGTGAACTTCAAAGTCATCTGTAGGATGAAATACGGATCACGCGAACGGAGTAACGGGCGAAGTGATGGTTAAGAATAAGAATAAGTTTATATTTTCACCGTAACAAAGTGAGTCTTAGAGCTATTACATAATTATCTAGTCTGTAACTATTAAAACAATCAGCTTATACGGACGGTGGTCCCCAAACAAGGTAGGACCTCTTGGGAACTTAAAAAACCGGCCAAGTGCGAGTCGGACTCGCGCACGAAGTGTTCCGTACCATTATCGCAAAAAGTTTGTTGCATGTGAGCCCCACTTAAAAAATTATTTTATTCTGTTTTTAGTATTTTTTGTTATAGCGGCAACAGAAACACTCATCTGTGAAAATTTTAACTATCTAGCTATCACGGTTTATGAGATACAGCCTGGTGATAGATGGACAGACAGACAGACGGACCGCGAAGTCTTAGTAATAGGGTACCCCTTTGGGTACGGAACCCTAAAACACTTTTTAAACAAGGTTTTTAGGTCACCGTGCATTGTCGTCCAAACCTATTACTACTATAAAATTCGTTTGCAAGATTTGAACCGAATATTCATAATTACACAAAATAGATAATTACATACATTGCAAGTTAATAAAAGCTTACAAAATGGATTAATTTATGTACACTGATGCCGTTTTTAACGCTAAATCAGGTGTTGATCATATTTTTTTAATAAGTATTTATACCAAAACCAAAACTTACTACTGCAAACATCTCATTTACTTTCGTTCATTACACAACTGCTGAAGCTGAAAAAGAATCGCAATTAAACTCCCAAAACAAATTTATTTAGAATGATTTAAGTTTTCAACTCAATGAATCATAAATTAGATAATCAATGGAATCCGATTGGAATTGTGTTCAGCGAATTTTAATTTAAAGGTCTGCTTCTATTGAAGTGGCGAGCATTTTCAGGTTCATTCGTAGCGAATATTCGTGATAACATTTTGTTTGAAAATTACGTTGATAATCGTTTCTTGTCTGCTAAATGAACAGCATCGTTTGTACTAAAATCTTGATTGTTCTTTATTTCTTTTTTGAGAAATCAATAGATTGATAGTCCAAAAATGAGTTAAGATAGTTATAAATATTTGTGCAAATTGATTGTAACAAATACTAAACACAGCTGTTAAAACTACCATGGTTGTGGTTGTTATTTATAGTTATTAATCGAAGAATTGTATTTGTTGCCATGGCGATTGACTTGCAGCAAGTTTTATAGCATTTCAGTTCTACTTGCCAACAATAAAGGATCCATTTCTACCTACTGTACTTCGAAAAAATAAATGTTTTGCCTAACTGCAGCTACAAAGCCGACAAAAGATAAACATGCGAACGTTACAATTTGAACTCAACGGCCGAACGCTCGCTTGTTTTTCACGCTGACCTGCACAGACCTTTAAATAAAATCCTTAAGTGATAACAACGTCTGAGCTGGAGATTTACTGGTCAGCAGTTTAACTGATCTTTGGGCGATGGAGGAGACTGGGCACTTGACTTGCTAATATTTATGTACTTTCAAAGTTAAGATGGTCAGTCAATCGGTAAAGACGTTTGGAACTTTGTTACTGCTGACGAGTAAATTAGCATACTTGTTAAAGGGATTAACTTAATAGGTGATTTTCGTTTGTTTCTTTTTGAAACCTGCTTTAATTTATAATTTGAGATAATTTTATTTCGCTAGTTTACAATACTTGCTTCCAATATAAGGAACTATTATGTTGCCAAGAAGTATATTAGGCGTAAGAAGAAGAAATAAAATACAGATAAATAAAAACTTTTTTACAAAAAAATACTACCGACTTCCAAATAAGAAAACTACAAAGTGAAAAATAACTTTATTTATGGAAGTCGGTGTCTTTCGTAGGTACCATTTTTTTGCGTTAAGGACACCGACTTCCAAAAATAAAGTTATTTTTCACTTTTTAGTTTTCTTATTTGGAAGTCGGTAGTATTTTTTTGTAAAAAAGTTTTTTATTTTTCACTTTTTAGTTGTATCTACCTAATAGGCAAGTTGTTTAGTAAGTTTCCTATAACGCCAGAATAGATTAACCGAATATCATGAAACTTGAACAAAACCGAACAAATGAGAGATCTGCTTACCCCTTAAAAGCGTACTGGCGTGATGTTATGTAATGAAATGGTATAAACAATAAACAGATATGCGATTGCAGCAGTCCCGAGAGATTTTCCGTTATTTATTGAAGAGTTCTGTTGAATATCTTCGAAGTTCTTCATCAGATCTTCAGCAAATTAAAATGGGACCAATTACGGAACATACTCTTTCAAAAAAAAAAAGAATTTTCAAAATCGGTCCACAATTGACGGAGATATCGCTGAACATACATAAAAAAAAAAAAAAAAAACATACAAGAAGTCGAACATAGAACCTCGTCCTTTTTCGAAAGACGGTTAAAAATAAAAGAACAACAAAATTAAAAAAAAGCCCAAATAGTATGGAGAAAATTGAAGTGGCGTTTGACAGGACATATGCTGAGAGAAAAGAAACAAAAGTGGATAAAAATTATTATGGAATGGTACCCGAGAGGCAGTAAAAGAAGTAGGGAAAGACAGGTAAAGCGATGGGCAGTAGCAGGGCAAGAATGGTTACGGGTAGCGAGGGACAGAGACAAGTGGAAAGCCTTGTAGGAGGCGTTTGTTGAAAGACAAGCTGGTGCGAGGGATACTAGTTTGGCGAGGGTCATGCGTTCACAAATTCGTGCCTTGTACCCAACAACACGCCTCGCTTCGCTCGCTCATTCGCTTGCTTGCTTGGTTTGGCTTCGTAGACGTAGGCCTACCTTGCCTTCCTCCTTCTGAGCGTGGAGAAGCGTGGTCTTGAGGGAGAGCGCTACGGTCGTGTAGATCCTAAAGGCAAGTGCGGTGATGTTCCTTCTCGAGGTTCATCATCATCATCATCATATCAGCCGAAAGACGTCCACTGCTGGACATAGGCCTCCCCCAAGCGTCGCCACATTGACCGGTCTCGTGCGTCCCGCAACCAGCGGATCCCTGCAACCTTCACCAGGTCATCGGACCACCTGGTGGGAGGCCTTCCAACGCAACGTCTTCCGGTTCGCGGTCGCCACTCCAGAACCTTTCTGCCCCATCGGCCATCCGAGGGTTCTCGAGGTTGCCGCTACGCTACTGGTCTAATTCCATATGAATTAGACGTAACAGAAATCAGCGGGCTACTTAACACAGGGGTGGCGAGGTCATGCCCCTGGGTGTCCACCATCAAATAAAATAAGATCAGGTGATGGATAGCAATAACCTCCCGTATGTTCGTGCCGTGCGCGGGAACCCGTACGGGAGGATGCTGGGATCCTGGTGGCTGATCTGGTAGGCAGTTTAACACCTCTGAGGCAACACTCCACTTTGGCTCGGATTTATCCTTACACGGGTACTAATTTGGGGGAGGGGGCTAGATCTCTCGACTAATCCCTGGTGCTTCCGTAGCACCACCACTTGAGCACTCCATGGCGCGGATGGGGGTGGTCGAGATATGATAAATTTTTCGGGATATTTTATGTATGGAAATATTTAAAAAAAAACACAAGGCGGGACCGGCGAAAGCTGGGACTGCACACCAGACGGCGGGACCGGCGCAAGCCGACTGCAGCGAGATCGTCAAAAGACGGTACTGCTACGGCACTGTCGAGTGTTGGTACTGCTGCGGGACCACCGATGGGCGGAACTGCAACAAAGCCCACCGGGCATAAGGGTGCTACCAAAGCTGACGCGACACGGGACCTTGCGTTAGGGATCGAACGACCTCGGACCTTGCGGCCCCGGACGTGACTGGCCAAGGCAGCACCTTTTTGTCTCCCCGCGGCCGGCATGAAGCAGGCTGGCTCCCGGTTGGACGATCTGGGGCGCAAAAGAAAAAGTCCCAAAAGCTGAGACAGCAGGCGGCTCTAGAAGGGACTCCTACGGAAGGACCATCAAAGAGACCGCGTGCTGTTCTCAGCGGCGACAGCGGTGACATGGCGGCCAAGAGGATGAAGACTCAAGGGCAATCGTCCTCGACCGGATCCTTTAGGGATGCGGTGGCGGCTGTGAAACTCGCCGTCGTCACAGTCAAGTACCCGGAGGAGTACTTGAAGCCTGAGGATTTGGTGCCAATCCAGGAGCTCATAATTGAGTAACTGGAAGATGCGCCGGTTGCTCCCGGAGTTGTCACAGATGCATTGCATGTATCCTGCGACAACTCTGAGGCAGCATGCACGCCAAGGACCGCCCAAAGCCAGTCAAAATGGCATGGAAGAGACGCAACTTGGCGCTGCAAGACTGCCCGGGCCATTCGATTGGTCCAGTGGCTTAACCCTGCTTTGAGGACTGACGATTGGAAAGTCATCAATGCTGAGCAGACCGTCGGCATCCGTCGTATCGTCCTCATGGACCCAGCAGACACCCCGTCCATGCTAACATTCCTCCATCACATTCATCCATGTAACTCGCGGCCTTGATGACCCCAGGGTCATCAAGGCCGCGAGTTACTCTCTTCTAGGAGGAATTGAATGATTATCTTTCGAGCTCCTGGAAGAAGACAAGGGAGAGGTACCCAATGCGGAAGCAGGAGCGAACTCTCCGAAGTTGGACCAACACAACGTGAGGAGGCCATCGACGAAATCACTGTTCACGACGCAGCGCAGGAGGCAGAGATCCAGACCAGGGCGTCAGAAGCAGACCTCGAAACTTCGGTACCCTGGGGATTAAGTCACCAACTGCTCTCGAGGAGAGCCAGGCGATGGAAAAGGATCCTCAAAAATAAGGCCTTCCAATATCAACACAAACCCGTCTAAATATCCAAGATGGAGGGACTAAGGTGTGTACAAATTAATTTGCATCATTGCAGAGCCGCTACTGCCCTTCTGGCTCGGCAACTGTACCTTAATACATACGACTTGATACACCTGTATCAAGGCAACGTCGTATGTATTATAAACCTTATTAGTATAAAGGGACTATAAAAGGCTTAGGTGGGACAAGGGTCATGGTGCTCTATGACTGTCCAACTAATGACGCGAGGACTTGCATCTATATTAGGGGCGGTATAGAGGCAATGCCCTTACGTACTTTATGTTACAGGGATCTCACAACAACTCTGATCCAAGTGCGGATGCGATGGGAATAGAGAAAAGGAGAATTATCTTTGCCTCGGCCTATCTCCCATATGAATAAAAGGAACCAGTTACACCACTAATTAGAAGACTGGTTGATTTTATTTGTAGAAAGGAGTTTCTAGCATGGTTCTCCTGTAGAAATGTGAGGGTCGTAGCTCAGAGAGCTATTAAAATACTCATAAATTTCTTTTATATGATATATTTTAGTTTAGTTATCTGTTGCCAGTCTTATTATAGGCAAAGAGTTTGCCTCTCAATAGCCAGAGTCCTCACAGTATCAGTACTGTAAGGACATTCAGGTGTTGTGCGGCATAAAACAGAGCACGTAGGTAGCCATGTCCGCGGGCAAATCTTCACCGCTAAAGACGACAGCCACGGTTTCCATCATGCTTTGGTTTTCAAATCGTTGTGAAATTGATGTTAATAAAGGTTCTTGGTGTTAAAAAAAGAAAACTAATTAAGTTGCAGATGGTATATTTTGAAGTCAGCAAGTGTCAAAGTATATTATTAGGTTCATAAATTACATAACAAAAATAGATAACAAAAGTATTGTGATAAGCCAGTTACTACAACAAGTTATGCTTAAGCAATATTTTTTTTTCTAATTCGTTCATGAATCAGAAAAGTAGATAATTATCGGTTCATTTTACAGAATGGATAGATTTCACACCATTAGGAGTTTATGGTCGTGAGGTAGAAAATTTCCAAATAACTTAAAAGTTTGATAACTCGCAAACGCAAACCAACTTTGAACGCCAAGTTATCAGGGTCAGAATCGTTGCAAATTAACTCTAGAACAACCTATTTTAAGGAATGCATTATTTGTCACCGAGCGGATAAAACATGGTGTTATGTCACGAGTGCCTATTGAATTGAGAACGAATTATTTCATAATGATGACAACAAGATTATTAGGACTCGTCAAACTTTGCAGTTTGATTGCGAAAATACCTTATTAAACATTCACAAAAATTAACTATCTTAACGATATAACATAGGTTACTATCTAACTACCTCCATTTACTACATTTATTAAATATAAACTTAAACAATACTTTGAATGAAGGATTCCAGAGGCAAAACTGCTTTTCATACCTACTGCGAGATAATTGAAATCAAGCCACATGGGAGAAGTCAGCTTAGTGTAACAAAAAAATTTCACAACATCTTACAGGCTCTAGGCAAGACGTCCATTCTATCAAAGAATGTATTATGATAGCGATTGATAAAACGTCAAAAATGGAATTACATTTTGGCATTTCGACATTGCCATCATTGATAGATTGACTTTGTCTGTAGCCTCTTTAGTAAATAATAATAATAAAAATCTTTTATTTCAGACAAAGTCCATAGGAGTAGTAACAATTTACTTAAAAAACTAGTGTTAGTAGGTACAGATATAAAATTACAATTCAGCGTGGAGCTGCATCCACCTCTGCATCATCGGAGAATCCCACCGGTCTGCGAACACACTGAGAATAGTGTTGGTACTGCCGCGAACACGCGTCATCAGAGAGGCACATCTTTTTATAATAATGGCGGCGAAACCATCAATGTTTGTGTCCGCAAACATCCCTGACGCACTGCAACGCCATGGCAGCCTCAACAGTACTCTCAGTGCATTATTATAGTCTCTTTGCCTAGCATAGGTGGCTAGTGGTTTCTATCCATGTATCTCTTGTCAGATGAGTAGAATTTACTCTTCGGGAATAAATGTGTCATTGAGCTATCTTGAATCCGTCGCTGCACTTAGGATTATAGTATTAACAACCTTGCTTCGGTTTACTAATGATAAGCATAAAATATATATTCATAATTTACATTGGCATAACGAAATTCAGCATTATGATCATTACGCATAATATTATTAGCCATAAATGCTTTGCCATAGTGTTGATTGCCATAAATACTGTTGGCATAAAAATAAATAATAAATGTAGGTACCTACAGAACAAGATTTATTCGTTAAAAACAATAATCTTATTGCAATCTTAATGCACTGCTTGAAGCCATAAAACATCAATATAATTTAACATTTTTAATTTTTCAGATTCAAAAAAATATTATGCTTTAAAAAATATGCAACTCCAAATTATGCCAACACAAATTAGACCAAATGACAGTTATGCTTACCATTGCATTATGCCAAAGCTTTACTATGCCACAGTATTATTATGCTAATAAAAGTTATGCGAAAAGGTTATATCATATTATAAATGCGTTAATATTTTATGCCAAAAGGGGGATTCCCCCTTGCTTTGCTTGTGAGTTAAATTCTAAACTAACTCTGGAATCCTTCATTACGCTAGGCATTTATTATGGCGCCAGTGACATAAGATACTTAGCCTAAGACCACACCGTTGAAATCTGCAAGTGATTTTTTTCAATTCTTAATTTTCATGAATGATTCTTTATCGTAGAAGTGATTGCTACATGATTTACTGGCAATATCTACCTTAATGATATAATTAATGTTTGGTAATTAACCATTAAGTTAGGCCGCTGCCTAGCAGTGGGACAACATAGACTAACTAAAAAAAACCAGCCAAGTGCGAGTCGGACTCGCGCACGAAGGGTTCCGTACCATTATTGCAAAAAACGGCAAAAATTTCACGGAGTGAGGCCACATAAATATTTATTTTATTCCTTTTTTTAGTATTTGTTGTTATAGCGGCAACAGAAATACATCATCTGTGAAAATTTAAACTGTAGCTATCACGGTTCATGAGATACAGCCTGGTGACAGACGGACAGACAGACAAACGGACCGCGGAGTCTTAGTGATAGGGTCCGTTTTTTCCCTTTGGGTACGGAACCCAAAAAAATAACCCAGAAATACAGATTTTTCAAGTCAGTCCAACGTCATTTGATAGAAAGTGATGTATAAAACAAATATGGAAAAATGGTTGCCAGCTCTCAATTAGCCGTAATCTATAGGTTGCCAGATAACCTGTTTACACCTGGCTGCTCATTATATGCGACTAACTGAGATCAGGCATCCACGATATAGGAGAAATTGCTAATGTTGGCTAATTGCAGCTAGACGTTGCAAGTCCCTACAGGAATTTGAGATCGAGTAAGTGACAGATGTATACAAGTCAGATACATCTGTCCCTTATTCGATTTCAAATTGATACCGCTCTAAGAGCTTATGGTTACCCCCCAGTAATCTATTTTACTATACGCGACTTGTATGTCGCCGAAGTTAGATTCATTTTGCTACGATTCATCAGTCATCGTGAGATAGAACAACTATATCAAGTAACATACAAGCTGGATATTTACCATGTTTACTGTTTGTTGCGAGCTTACGATATTTTGATCATGATCATGGATAAAGTGAAGTTATTGGCAACAGCAAATATCGAAAACTCGCAACAAACAGTAAACATGTTAAATATCCCGCTTCTAATATTAATGTTAGTGACCATGACAGTTTAAAATCTTATAACATTCATGAAAATTAAGATAACCTGCAGAGTTTAGCGGTAGGCTCTAGTACTAACTGCTTTATTCCCTCGGTGCATAACCTAATATTGTCTATAGGCCGGTACTTTAATTTTGTTCTTATCAGCTAATTAAAGTTAATCTATGATCTAGATGAGGCTTGATTGGAGACGCTTTTCTGACGTATCTTTCTATGACTTCATTGTCGACCCCTAACACTGTTATATTTCGACCGTACTGTTTGAACATCTGGAAAAAATATTTCATATTAGAACTTCTAAAGCAAGAAGACTTATGCCATGAAGCATATGCCAGAAAGGTAGGCAGGCGTCCATGATTTATAACATTTATAATGTATAACTTAGATTTTTCTGAGATAGTTTCAATTTCCAGCAGGAAATTTCTAAAACTTATGCTTGGCGCTGATAAATTAAACCCAAGACAGCAAATTGAAAGCCCTATGCTTACGATTCAAAACTACGGGAAGTATTTTATCAAGCCCTAGCTTAATTTCAGCGGTCAGCAAAAGCGTCCGGCCAAGAGCGAGTCGGACTCGCGCACGAAGAGTTCCGTACCATTATCACAAAAACGGCAAAAACGTGACAATATTGTTTTTAGTTTTTGTTGTTATAGCGGCAACAGAAATACATCATCTGTGAAATTTTCAACTGACTTGCTATCACGGTTCATGAGATACAGCCTGGTGACAGACGGACAGACAGACAGACGGAGCGCGGAGTCTTAGTAATAGGGTCCCGTTTTTATCCTTTGGATACGGAACCCTAAAAATTATAATAATATGTATTGTATATCATTATGAGTATGGTTCATATTTTCGTTCTAAAAATATTGACCTCTGCCTTTTATCCTCGGCTCTCTACTAAAGTTTAGTTTTATTATCCGTAGTTAACTCGCAATGGTTAAGCATACTAAACAATGGTTTTTGATGAAAAGACGTGTTTTACCGAAATTTCAAACAATTTTGTTCCGTATTTAAAACTACGGATCAAAAACCTGGGGCAAAATAAACTATCTAGTTCCTTTGCTTACCGCAAATCCATTTCCTCCCTTCGTCAGGAAGTCCAAGGTCGTGACCTGGTAGTCTCTATCCAGGTGGAATTCCTTGTACTCATCACCGTCTTTCAACAGTACCTCCACGACTTTTGGTACCGTTGTGTCTATTGTTGCTTTAAGACCTGAAATATTATTAATTGTATATCAGTCTCGTACAGTTTATTGTTGATATGAGACTCTTGTAGTTAACAGTTGAGATGACAAAAAATGTTGATTGAGTATAGCTTTTTCCCGTGGTCTGTCTTACAGGGCCTGTGTTTTTTTTTTTTGGGATTTTTGGGCTTTTGGCACTCGTTGGTAGCGTAGCATTCCAAAAGGGGAAAATAAAATCGAAATCGGATCATTTCTTTCAGTTATCACTTCTTACAAAACAATTTAATAATATTAGCTTCTGCCAGCGGTTTCACCCGCATGAATGTAGTTACCAGGGGAACACACTCCTGGAATAAAAACTGCCCCATGTACTAAAGCAGGACAAAATCTACCCGTGTGCCAAGTTGCATCTAAATCCACGCATATTAGTAAGTCAAACCACACTGAACATACCCCCACACACACACACACACACACACACACACAAACACACATACATAGACTTACCTGAAAAATGTGGTGTATAAGGACCAGCATAGTTAGGTTTGAGCCGCCAAGGATGCATGACTGAGCGTTCCAGAGCTTCAATGATATACTTTCCAGAGATTACGAAAGTCACCATCTTATTCGTAAACGGCGCCATATTTATTATAGAGCCCTTTGTGATATCTGGAAACAATGTAAATAAATGTAGTTTGAAAAAACTTTTTACTTAAAACATTTTCATTTTGTCTCTAATCCAGCTATTTGGCAAAGAGGGTTATCTCGGGGTCAGCATGTAGTCGTAAGACTAATCCTCTTTCTACTCTTGCTGCTGAATACCAGCAGCTTTGCTTGCATTCATTGCTTCATATGCTCAAAAATGCGCCTACTCGATAGCGTAAAACAGGCAATGAATACTGTTGAGTTGTGAAAGAACCGCGCGTGCTTCGAGCTATTATAACAGATACTCAATGAAGGTACTGTTTTTTACATTGAGGGAGTTTTTATATCGCAGCCATCTGGTTAAATAAGCCAGCTTATTGGAAGCCTTTCTTTTGTGTGATAAATCAGCCTAGGTCCTTTCATTAAACGCAATCCAATTGGATGCCTAGGCCGATAGTTAATTGAACTACAATCATTAAATGTTTAACAACTTAGCGTATTTAAAGTCAGCCCTTTGAAGATGACCGACCAAGACTCAGCCAAGTGATTCAAATTTAATTCAGTTTTTTTCCACTGCGGCGCAAGTAGTCACCAAAAAATATAGTGTCAACAGCGCAAACCGTGAATATTATTTCTCATTCTTGTGTACAATTTTAAGTGAAATTTAAGTGTGATATTGTCAAAATAGTATGGAAACATGGAAATGCTAAATAATACTATGTCTTCTGCAAGATATCGCGAAATATTTGAATCTAAACTATCTAGTCATCCTAACCAAACATTACAAATTCATCAATATCCAATTTAACTAAATGACAACACGACATTCAGCCATCTGGTTATACGTTACGCTCAATGACTTGGCTAGTTGTCTTTTAGCCATTTAGTTGGATTGGCGTTAAATGAACGGGCTACCTAGACTTCCAATAAGCCGGCTAATTTAACCAGATGGCTGCGACATCCAATTAGCTTAGATAATTTAACCAGGAGGCTGCGACATAAATATATGACTTCCACACCCATTAACTGGCCCACGCTAACCCAAAAGGGGTTAGTTGTACTGGCCACAAATTCCTGAATGTTCAGATCCTATTATTTAAAATAAAGTAATACTCACACACCTCCTTTTAGCAAAGAACTGCGCATCATTCCTCTTTGAATGAAAGAGATCGAAGGTAAGTTTGTTGGATGTAACTCTTGCGACTGTAAATTAAACAGGAAAGTGTTCAATGTTATTTTTAGGGTTTAAGGTACATGAGATATTTTTCGGTTCGGGTATGCGTATGTATTTAACATACTAGAGTATATTTCGAGTATTTTCATATCACGTGCCCATAAATCCGCTCTTGTCGATAACTTTGGTTCTCTTGAGGGTGTCTTCACTTCTGATTCGATCACGCAAGGAAATTATACGTTTATAATTGGTGAAGAAGTGATCGAATCAGAAGTGAACACAGGGAACGCCCTGCACTGCTTGACAAGGTGTTCAAAGTATGCTTTCGGCGATTACACGTTTACCTGCAACATTTCTTTCTGTTTTGCATTTACTCTTTATTAAAATATTTAATGTTCAAGCTCGTATCTTTTCTCGATTAAACGTGACACAAATTTGCTCATTTGTTTTCAAAATCAAGTCGTATCAAGCTTCGAGTATCGTGCTCGTGCATATTAGAGCAGCTGGATGTGTTTTGTCACAAGTGAATGCTCTTATCCAGGGATAGAGAACGTTAATTGGTGATTGTGTTTTTTTTTATAAAAATCAATAACGTTGTGGCCACGGCGCGACGAAGTGATTTATTATTATTACACAAAAATAAAATAATAATAAATGATTATGTAATTTCTGCTACTGCAAATAAGATGCTAATTATCTTATAGACAATAGGCTCATAATTTGTTACTTTATGTTGGACGCAATCAGACCTGGGGCGTGACCATAAGCTCTTAGAGTAAGGTTATTTTGAGTGTGTGTAAGGGACAGATGTATATGACTTGTATACATCTGTCACTTACGCGATATCAAAACAACCTTACTCTAAGAGCTTATGGTCACCCCCCTGGAGTCATTTATTGTTAACTAGCTTCTGCCAGCGGCTTCGCACGCGTGATTTTCAGAAATTATCCCGAAGGATCATATTCTCGGGATAAAAATTATCTTATGAGCTATTCCTGACTATAATCAAGTTCTGTGCCAAATTTCATCCAGATTCGTTAAGCTGTTTTGGCATGATTGAGTAACAAACATACAAATCTATCAATCTATCCTAACTTTCGCATTTATAATATTAGTCAGATTTGGCGTGTCCAAATTATTTCATCGCGTGCAACCACTGGCACGCCTGCCGTTTTGATCGTCATCCCTGCTTTAGTGTATACTTACCTTTCAACAAACCGGTTTTTCAAACCTATTACACAGTATAAATATGGACAAACAGTACGGTACAGTACGGTCTGTTCGTCCATATTTATACTGTGCCTATTACATTCTGTAAAGGCATTCATCTCTTTGATTGAATCAGTCATCTAAATAATACTTACAACACCTAAATATGCTTCGGTGACAAAGTTACCCAGCGCACATTCTTGAAATGCGCACGGGTCCAATTCAAGATCTCCTTCTGCGTACCCCACTACTTCATTGACTAGTTTGTGGAGTTTCTCTGTATATGGCTCAAGAAGAGCCTTGATATTTGGGTCTGGGGACAAAGATTTCAAATCATCATCTGCCTAACATAAGCAATATTTTTGGGGTCGATTTCCAGTTTAACGGGATGCAGCTGAATACCTGATGATGCTGGCCCAGAAAGTGGTGACGTGTTAATTTGGACGCGTACCGTGGTGGCTAATTTGAGATGGGAGGGAAAAGAAAGTCTGGAATAACAATGACCAGACAAAAAAAACTGCACTAACTATAAACTAACGGGATTTTAAAACATTTTCGAATGAAAAGGAAATGTTTTAAAATTAAAAAATAAAATTTTAATATATACTGCTTGCGTCATTCAGGCCTTAGTTGTACTAATAATTTTGTGTCAAAGTCTGCCATTACCATTCAAATCTATCAATATTTATTAGTCCCTGAGGAAAATACTAAGATTTGCCGCGTGATTGCTGATTCAGACTATTACCAGGACTTGGTAAGTCTTAGGTATTACCGGTATATCCTAAGTTTTATTGTAGTTCGGGCTTTTACAGTAACATATAAGTTAAGCCACAAGGTACGTACCTTCAGGAATAGACCTATTTAGAAAGACGGGTGCCCCTTCGAAGGAATGCAACTCTCCGTGCTTGTCGAAGTAAGCAGTCATGTTGCCGAGGTACTTGCTGTAGCACGATGCCGTTACCACTAAAACCTGCAACAAATACAAAATAAATTCTTGAAGAAGCCGATACGATGGTCAAACTGATGAATTGTCACAACCGCCAAGGAACATGCAATGCCTGACAAACGTAGCCGCTATGCCTTTTTTTAGATATCATGATCATCAGCCTTTTTTAATGTTCCTACTGCTGGGACACAGGCCGCCAAAATTTGAATTTTCTCAAAACCCATAGGCCTAGGGGTCAGATACTTAATTGTTGCGAAAAAGTACCGTTTCATGTCCTGCCGATTAATCCTAGATTTCAATCATTGAGGTTCTGATCATAAACATTACGTCACGTCCGAGTAACTCAAAGAGTAGACACGTTTTAATTTCCCCTGTTTTCGTAAGTTACTTTTAAATCCAATCGCTCGTTACAGGTTGATTCAAACTTAATGACATCTGTGAACTGTGCCACTTGTTGTTCAGTACTCCACTACTTTGCAAAAGCCCGCAGCGACTCGCCTCGTATTCCAAATCGCTATTAACTTTGAACCGAACTTTAACACCGCGAACACATTACCTGCGTCCACAATTCCCTGTACAATTAAACAATTAAAATCCTTAATATCAGTTAACTGATCTCAAATTAATATCGCCTATAATATAATATACCTGTTAGCGTGATTATGGCGAAATTAACAGTTTTAATTAAATATTAATTCGTTTTAATTAACTTGACTTAATTAGATTGTATTATATTGTTATTAATGGGTTCGTTGCTCATTAATGTTTTGTGGTTTAATTTATTAGATTCCACTTCAATATTCAAACTTGATTGTCTCTAGTTCAAATTAGTATAATATTATTATTAGCGTATCATTTGAACAGCAAAGGCCTCTTCTCATACTCACCACGCCTGCTCAAGGCGGGTTGGGGAGAAGAGATTTTTGGTCAGCTCCAAAATATATTTTCTCAGGCAAGGGAATTGAGCTGTTTCTAGTGGTCAGCAATAATGTTATATTGGGCATCAGATTATTTAGATTTTAACAAATTGAAATTTGGTTTAAATGAGGGTCATAAATTAGTTAACTTGACGAACTTGAAACACTGGTTGCCTCAAAGCTCCAGAGCCTTGATCAACGACGCCGAGTTGCCAATACTTTCATTGTGCGCACAGTTGTGGAGTGGAATTCCCTGCCGGAGTATTTGTTTCCAGATAGCTACAACCTTGGGGTATTTAAGTCAAGAGTGAATGGGTTACTTCAAGGCCAGCGTGCTCCACCGTCGACCACATAATCGCTTACCATCAGCCGAGATAGTGTTTCAACGCGAGCCTATCGTTAAATAAAAAATAAAATAAAACTTTTTTGCGGATTGCTCTTGCTAACCGAATATTAATAAAAACCATTTTATCAATTTGCAGAATTATATATCCGTATGTTTGTTGAAATTCAAAACATATCTTAGGACCTGGGAAATGTTTTTTTTTTATCAACATACCACGAGGCTGAAGCCGTGAGCAGTAGCTAGTTACTTACTATGTTTTACAAGCTTTTAATTAACTTGCAATGTAAGTATGTATGTTTGTATGTATGTATGTATAATATGTACGCGTGTTCGGGTCAAATCTTGCAACTGAATTTTAAAGCAGTTATCCTCCACCGATTAAGATGAAATTTGCATGGTTAGATAAGTGACGTCATTCTAAATCCAGTATGGCGGACGGTCCGAAATGGTGGACTAGTTATTTATTGTGCACTGGTATCAAATGAAAGGGTTTGCTGAGAAGAATACGAAAAAAGCTTGTTTTAAACAAATATTTTTTAATGAATAAATTATTTAAATTACCTTTAATTATATTTTTGTTCGATTCTGCTGCTAATTTCATTTGCATATACGTTTTTAGTCAGAATAATCAGTTCTCAACTTTACTTACCGTCATAAAGATAACCACTATGAAAAATTGTGGATAGGTAATCGATGGCCACCCACGGCCACCACTGCTTAACCTTCAAGATCAACCCGTGCAACTGTTATTACTTAGCCATGAGCGTCAGAGGCATTTAAAAATAACTTCACATTTATTTTAAACACTACAATTAAAATAATTCTCCGATTTACTCAACCAGTCTACTGCAGACTAATAAAAACTGTGAAACACCACTTTTTTGTCATCGTTGGTTAAGTATAGAATGGAGGTGTGTGACCGGAAAAGTGGTTTTCATGATTGAACGGACTGTAGCCATGAGGTAAAACAATCAGAAGGTGTCTTAGCGTTGATTTATGCAATAAAATAAAGCATAGAATACAATGCAATGGTAGATTTTGAATAAGTGCAAATATGGTGCTGTTCCAGAAACGATGGCATAACTGAAGCTCTAGATAATGTGAAGATCTTTCGGCAAGAGCAACTGTCGAAATGACAAAATATATGGAATTGAAAAAACAAATAAAATCAAAGTAATATTCATTTAAGTAAGCTGACTCCATCGTCGACATTGTCTCTGTCACCTCTGACTTAGAGCATACCCGCCAAAAGTAATTTATTTTAACTATGTCAGCACTTTTTGAACGCCAACGTTCTACATAAAAAAAGTCACATAATACTTCCACCCGTCACCACTTCGTCGATCTTAAATGCGAAAAAGAAGTGGTGCAACAAATTCCCCGGCAAAACCACGATACACTACGATGTCAGCACTTTTTGAACGTCAACGTTCTACATAAAAACAGTCACATAATACTTCCAACCGTCACCACTTCCTCGATCTTAAATTCGAAGATGAAGTGGTGCAACAAATTCCCCAGCAAAACCACGATATACCACGATGTCAGCACTTTTTGAACGTCAACGTTCTACATAAAAACAGTCACATAATACTTCCACCCGTCACCACTTCCTCGATCTTAAATGCGAAGAAAAAGTGGTGCAACAAATTCCCCAGCAAAACCACGATACACCACGTTCATAGTCTATCCATAGTTTCTTTGGTGTGCCTTTTTGGTCTCGCACGAGGTTTTTATTTTTAATTATTGTTTGTTTGAGTTTTTGCTAGTCTCGTGTCTTCTGTATTTTTCATTCTTTCTTTTTCTTTCTTTACGTCTATAACCATCCACATTCAAACACAAAAGAAGAGAAATGAAGAAGAAGATGATGATTTTTTGATAATGGATTTTTATTCATAGTGTTGATCAAAGTGAACCTACTGTATTTGTCTTGCAGTAGCAGTCTATCCAATTTAATTCTTTATTGACCTCCAGCTAAATGGATATTTTCTGCTGACTCTGTAAGTTGCTCAGAGGGGAAGAAGATTCGTGCCTGACACATTTGGAAATGAACCATCTTTGAGGAAATGAATATAAATTTACTGTTTTGAAAATAGTTTTGAATAATATAACACAAGCTAAAGCTTTTGATATTTTGAAGACCTTACACTACACCAGCACCCCTAGCGGCAAATTCAAATAGTAATGTATTGCCTATCCTATGTGAACTGTATTGGTATTGTATACAAAGGTATGTTGTGTCAATAAATTTATTTATTTTATTTACATATTTTTACATTTTTAAATATGATTCTATAAAAATAAAATAAAAAAATATTTAAAAATACAAAAATAGTAGCCCACCGGTATCGGGAACAGGGTCCAAGCTACCGGTGGTCAGGGCTCCTGAGAGACGAACCTCCTAATGATGCGCGCCATGTCCAGGAGTACCGCTTTCTGGATCAAGCCCTTGGATCCAGTTGCCCAACAAGAGCCTCCTCAGATGTTCTTTGAGGCTCTTGGCTATTATGCCATTGGCCGTCACGACTATCGGCACAATGATTGCTGTATTCACATCCCACATGTCGACAACCTCGCGAGCCAGATTAAGATACTTGCTATTCTTATCTCTCTCAGCCTTCACGAGGTTCTCATCATGGGGGACCGCTATATCAACAATCATTGCGCGACGCTCTAATCAGTCTATCACCACTATGTTAGGCTTATTAGCAACAATAGTCCGGTCAGTGATGATAGACCGATCACAATACAACGTGACATTGCCATTTTCGAGAACTGGGTCGAGCACATACTTATAGTAAGGCACTTCCGATTCCACAAGATTGTATTTAAGAGCAAGTTGCTGATGGATAATCCTGGCTACAAGGTTGTGTCTATGCAAATAGTCTCCGTTAGGCAGACTAGAACAACCGGAGATAATGTGACGGATAGATTCCCCCGGCCGGTGACATGCCCGACAGATGTCAACTGTGCCGTCCTTCACAATGTATTTCCGGTAGTTGTTCGTCATCATAAATTCGTCCATAATCGCAAAGACAAAACCTTAGGTTTCCCCGAAAAGGTCACCAAATCGCAGCCAGGCCACGGACGCTAAAAGATCAACATCGGGTCCATGTAGGACCCGGTAGAAGCGTCCGTGAAGCTTCTTGATCTGCTATACCTCCCTGCGGTCATTAGTATCTAATACTATAGGTTTGCGCCAGTTCTCGTTAGCCAAGGAGAGCGGGGTAAGGACCTTGTCCACCGCTACCACATCTCGATGGATACCCACGTCAGCGGCCTGGAAGTATTTCCTAAGACTGCATACCTCGCGGTTGTGCAGGGTCTTAGCATTTAAGAAGCCACGACCTCCGCACTTGTTTTTGTAAGACGAAATGTCAAGTGACCAGGCATTTTGACCATTGTCTTCGCTGACATTAAATTACACTTGCCTAGAAAGTCTGGGCCAGCCTCGACGGTGCCTTCCATCTTCGTGCGAGAAGGCTTTTATTATTGGACCTCCTTGATTTAAATATAACCTATGTAGGTTTGTAACGGGTAAAAATTGCCAGTGCATATATTAGCAACATCTGGCGTTGACATATGTATGACATAGGTGAAAGTTTAAATAAAATATGTATCTTATTTGTGTGAAATCATTTAATACAACAAACACACAAATTCAATACATACAATAATTAATTGTAAAGTCTTTTCACATTGGTCACAAAAAAAAATATAATTTAGTAAAAGGCCTATGGCTTAAAAGCAAAGTATTCAAAGTTGGTAGTTGCAATGACTTGAGCCTTTACTACGAGTGAACTTGCGTTGGGAGGACGGTGTCCAGAAATAACCTCAAAGGCAAGGACCTAAAAGTATACGTAATGCTATACGGGGCAAGGATGGCTAGCGTCAAAATGAAAAGCTCATCATAATCAATGATGTGGGCGCTGTGAGTATTATTTTGAATCTGTCTGAATGCCCATTTTCATGACACATGTGCGTTTGATCTTAACATGCAATTTTCTTCTCCTTGGCAGGGCTCCAAATGCCTCTTTAGCTATAATTTTTATATAAGTAATAAAGCTAATGGTCAACTAGCTGTTCAAGCTACAGCAGTCTCCACTTGCAAAAGGTTCCGAGCATAATTGTCATCATCTGATATACAGCAAGCTTACGGACAACTACACAGAGAACGATGCTGTTTGAGGAATCATATCTCCAGCATTGAATATTGTGGGTAATCTATATCCCTTCAGAAAGTGAGTGGTTCATACTTTGTAACCTCAAGTTATTGTATTGATGGAATGTGTGCTTGAAGAATTAAATTAGTTGACCAAACTTGAATGTGTTTTACTTCAGTCAGCTTCATGTGAGTTAATCCCTGCAATTGTCTCAAGCTACTTACTACCCACGAGTTAGCCGGTTGGGTAAGGAAAAGCTGCCTTACAATTGTACGCCCAACATGTCGCATGAAGTTTTACTGAAGTACTTAATTTTAATTTTGTGTCTAGAATAACTTTAATACTTACTTAAGAACTTAACCAAACTATTGGTTAACTTCAATATTGTTTAATTTCAATCTTAAAATAACAAAAAAATAACTTTGTATAAAATTTCAAAGTGCGGTTATAGTCACATATTTTAGATTAAACTATATACCTTTTCACTAATGAATGTTTTGTTTTACTGATAATTAGTTTTGAATATTTAGAACAAAAAGTATTTTTTGTTCAACATGCATAATGCAACTTTGTTTGTCTATCTTCATAAAGAAGAACTTATTAAACATGTACTTAAATGTTTTTATATATGTCAACAGATCTTAAGGCAACTGGAGACGTGTATTGCAAGCAGTGTCGTTCCTGTGTAGTCTGTAGTGGATTTGAAGCATCAAACTAATGGACTAACCCGCATATACATTGTCTGATGAGGTGCATATGTGTTCGGAAACCTGTTGCTGAGCTGTTTCATTTAAATAAAAGTAAATTCAGGAGGTACTTTTACAATTATATGTATCGTAGCTCGCTTTTAAAATCACTTAATGAGAATTTCTCAAATGATTATTTTTTCAAACTAAATCATTCAAACTAAAAATAAATAAAACTTAATTTCTAAATTCTCTTGGAAGATATTGATGCTAAGAGAAGTTGTGGGACATCTATATATCTATTTAATGATGGTCTCACTGGCGCCCAATCTTAAAATAAATAAAATAAAATATTTCTAACAATTTGTAGTGACTTATTAGGATGTTTATACTGTGTCAATTAAAAGAAACACAATTAAATAGTAAATTCTGAGTATCATAGTAGCTATGTTATGTTGATTTCTTCCTATACGGAAGCAACAAGCACCTGCTATGGTCAAAATACTAGTGTTTTGTACACAGAATGCCTAAATTTGATAATGTGAACAATGCATAAGCTTATTAGGTTATTTTTTCCGGTGTCAACTAAAAGAAACACAATGTGGTATTATTATACTCTGATCATTATGGTAGATATGTTATGTTGTTTCCTATACGGAATGCAACAAACAATGCCATAATAAAAGATAAGTGTTTCTTGTACACGGAATGCCTAAAATTTTCCATGTCAACAATGGTCCTCAATTGATTTACATACATCTTGAAGTATGGAGACTTCTAGTTAATAATCATTGTTGTGTTAATGGTTTAATATTTGCACCAATTCAATAATGGAGGTGCAAATATTTAATTGAGAAAGGGATGAATGAATGCTGGTAGGGTATAAGGATTTTTTCAAAATTCATTCGTGTATACAATCATTTATAGGTTATGTATGTATATGGAAGGATGTAAGGTAACACAATGATGCAAAAACTTAGTAGTATTCTCATTATAATCTTAACTTAAATAGACATTTACTGAAATCTATACAGCGAATAGGTGCTCAATGTAATGCTATCCTTATTGTTATGGGGGTATTTACTTTCTGTTGCGAATCTTAACTTGATTAGGTATTGTCCTATCTATACAACGTATGGGTACTTAATGTAACATTTGCTATTTTAGAAAGCAATGTTACTTTTTGCTATGAATCTTAACTTGATTAGGTATTTGTCAAATATGAGCAAAAACTTGGTAGTTTTCTTTTTATGAAATTCAACTTAAATAGACATTTACCCACATCTATACAATGAATGGGTGCTCAATGTAATGCACTCCATATTGTTGTGGGGTGATTACTTTCTGTTGCGAATCTTAACTTGATTGGGTATGTTCCTATATCTATACGACGGATGGGTACTTAATGTGACGTTTGCTATTTTAAAAAGCAACGTTGCTCTTCATTATGAATCTTAACTTGATGTGGTACTTGCCTACATTTGTTTGTTTACATTTGATCAACAACTTGGTACTTAATATAGCACTTGCTTTGTTTTAATGGCAGTGTTCCCTGTTGTTGCAAAAACTTAACTTGATTAGACATTTGTCTACACTTAAATAAAATATGGGTTAATCGTTTGGATTATAACCCGACTCTTGAACATTTAAAATACTTATTTTCTGAATGAATCATACAGTGATTCTAATGAACTTGGACTTAGACTGCTTGGCAATTGTGTTGTGATAGATGTATTTTATACATTGCTATCTGTTTTGTGACAATTGCTGAGTATGTCAAATTTGCTTTGGAGGAGAACAATTAAGGTTTTTTTCTCTGTTAGTTTAACTGGACATAGTACATTGTCCTTTGTCTTAATGTTTAGTACATTTTGTACTTAAAAACTTTTAACTTTGATAAATAAGTTTAGAACTTATTTCCTTTTTTAGAAAACTTAATGTAGGTAGTTCTTATAATTTTTTTTGACTGCCTCAATACCTGTCAAGGAGTATGATGGTTTCAAAGTGTGCATTGATGGTAACTATATTAAAAAAATTGTTTCTCAATTTTTTTACCGGGAAAGGAGATACTGTAACGGGTAAAAATTGCCAGTGCATATATTAGCAACATCTGGCGTTGACATATGTATGACATAGGTGAAAGTTTAAATAAAATATGTATCTTATTTGTGTGAAATCATTTAATACAACAAACACACAAATTCAATACATACAATAATTAATTGTAAAGTCTTTTCACATTGGTCACAAAAAAAAATATAATTTAGTAAAAGGCCTATGGCTTAAAAGCAAAGTATTCAAAGTTGGTAGTTGCAATGACTTGAGCCTTTACTACGAGTGAACTTGCGTTGGGAGGACGGTGTCCAGAAATAACCTCAAAGGCAAGGACCTAAAAGTATACGTAATGCTATACGGGGCAAGGATGGCTAGCGTCAAAATGAAAAGCTCATCATAATCAATGATGTGGGCGCTGTGAGTATTATTTTGAATCTGTCTGAATGCCCATTTTCATGACACATGTGCGTTTGATCTTAACATGCAATTTTCTTCTCCTTGGCAGGGCTCCAAATGCCTCTTTAGCTATAATTTTTATATAAGTAATAAAGCTAATGGTCAACTAGCTGTTCAAGCTACAGCAGTCTCCACTTGCAAAAGGTTCCGAGCATAATTGTCATCATCTGATATACAGCAAGCTTACGGACAACTACACAGAGAACGATGCTGTTTGAGGAATCATATCTCCAGCATTGAATATTGTGGGTAATCTATATCCCTTCAGAAAGTGAGTGGTTCATACTTTGTAACCTCAAGTTATTGTATTGATGGAATGTGTGCTTGAAGAATTAAATTAGTTGACCAAACTTGAATGTGTTTTACTTCAGTCAGCTTCATGTGAGTTAATCCCTGCAATTGTCTCAAGCTACTTACTACCCACGAGTTAGCCGGTTGGGTAAGGAAAAGCTGCCTT
Source organism: Orthosia incerta (assembly GCA_948252205.1). NCBI lineage: Eukaryota > Metazoa > Arthropoda > Insecta > Lepidoptera > Noctuidae > Orthosia > Orthosia incerta. Next base: position 24,416,101 of record OX411756.1, on the reverse strand, counting down.
ACAGGTTAAGAAGTGAATGTGGATGGATGGAGAGGGAGGGGAAGGCCAAAGAAAAGATGGATGGGCTGTGTGAGGAGTGATGAAAGAAAAGAGAGTCAGTGATAGCGTGACGGGGAACAGGACGGTATGGTAGATAAATATGTGTTACACAGACTCCAAGTAACATGTGAGAAGGGCAGGAAGAAGAAGAAATACAAACCATAAATTTTTCTGTGTAATAAAATTTTGAAACGTCCAAGTCGTTGGACGTGTATGCAAAAGAAGCGAAAAAATATCGTGTTGTTAATTATTTTTTTAAAGCTAATGTTTTAGACATACGAAAAAACCATGATACACAATTAATGTAGATGAATCAATAATAAATATCTATATATTTGTAGGGAATACTGTGTAATTGCCAGGAAAGGCCATTATTGCGTGGATTCTTTTGGGCTAAGAGTTACTTGTAAGTCACACCTAGGGTCACAATGAAACTAATCTCGTTATGTATTGGCGAATAACGTAGGTATACGACGTTCCACCGAGCACGTAGTTTGATCTACACGAACAATCGGTGACTCTCACTGTATTTCTCCATAAGTCCAGTTTTATCACCGATTAATCCAAAACGCCTTCTTCTGCCTCGATCTCACAGACTACTTTTCATGATCCCCCCTTGTTCGCGCCAAAAACTAGTGCTTGGAGTTATGTCAAGTTGACAGCTGTCAGTGTCATTCGGTACCATAGCTTTCTTTAGAAAGAGATCTTTAGAAATGCCTACATTTTTTTTTCAAACTTTTAACCGAGCCGTTTACTAATAAGGAGTATGCTTTAGAAAGTAACCGTTTTACGGCACTAAAGCGGTGTAATGGCCTTAATAAAACAGTGACTTAGCGAAAATTATAACGCGTGGTAAGTTATAAACGTACATTAGTTTTGTCCCCATCATTATCGGACCAAAAATATATTTTAAAATGGATGATTAATGTTACAATAACAGACTAATTGGTGTGAAGCGTACACGTGACGAATTACTTTAAAATATTATCGATATTGTCGAGTGGTCACTGAAGGAGCTCGTGGATCAGTATAAACAGCTCTACTAGTCGTTCTCAAGGTTAAACAACTCTTGCCGAGGTTGATCCGCGGATGGGTGTCCATTACATACTAAGACTCCTTCGTGCCACGAAAAGCACATAAAACCGTTGGTCCCAGCTGTCATTTTTAGATCTTTATGGTAGTCAGAAATCAGGAGATATGACACGAATCTTGCCAAGGGTTATCGTGTTACCCAGTTACTGGGTTGTCAAGGTCAGATAGGCAGTCGCTCCATGTAAAACACTCTATTCAACTGGATCTGACATTAGACCTAAAGCCGTTAAGTTTTTACGTTAAAACCGCTGATCGTATCTGATGAAACTTGGCACTCATCAATCAATTATCAATTACATATAATAAATCTGTAGAAAAGTCGTTTTTGTACATCGAAAATATTTCCAAAAAAAATAGCCAGGGGGTTAAAGGATAACCAACAGAATCCATTTCCAACACATTTGAATTCTGGTCTGTTTATCTGTTTGTCTGTTTATTTGTGCACGCATAACGTAAAATGTACGAATTCAATTTAGATAACTATATACATAAAAATTGTGCGTAATTTGAAGTATTACTTAGTTTTTGTTTCATCGCAATCAGTTCACTCTATCAAAAGTTGGATGCATTTAAAGTGTTCAAGAAGTAAAATTAAAACAACACACGCAATTCAGATACTCGAACAGTTGAACTCGATAGATGGCGTTGTGAATTTGAAGTCATTTTCTGAATGGCGGTGTTAAGATTCTCCGCGAAGGAATGACGACCTTCGACAAAAAATAAGGTAGATAGGTCAGTAGGGTAGGCAGGAAGGTGAATAGGGTAGGGCAGGCAGTCAGTTAACGGGAGCGAAGCCGCGGGCACTGCTAGTCTATACTAATATTATAAAGAAAAGATTATTTTGTTTGTTTGTACCGAATAGGCTCTGAAACTACAGGACCGATTTAAAAAATTCTTTCACCAATAGAAAGCTACATTATGCCTGAGTGACATAGGCTATTTTTTAATCCCGAAAATTGTGGGATGATCCACGGGATGGAAGCCGCGGCGAACAGCTAGTAGATTATAAACCCGGATTAGAACCTGGATACTTGTCATCACGATCGTCCCCTGGTATAATAAAACACTATTCGCCGGACGAAGCCGAAGGCAGAGGCAAGTTAAGCATAAAAAATCTCGTGCACTAACCATAAAAATGTGCACTGCGGCAAAACAAGGTAAATATTAATGTATAAATGTACTAAACTTGACTTTCTTGGCACGAATAACTATAACAAGCTAGCCACCATAAAATACAAAGGTTAACCGGTCACGGTAGGTACAGTTTGCAAATTTCCATACAGATCAAGGCTTATGTACTAAGTCCTTTTGAAGAGTACTTGCTGCACTCCAAGCGGCTTAGTAGGTAATAGCATTTCTGTCTGTAGGAGTTATTTATGGAGTTTTTTTCCAAATATGAAAGACACATTTGTAATTATTAACTCAAATGGTAAGGGGACAGATGGTGGAGAGGTTTACAATATTCTATCTATATATATAAAACAAAGTCATGTTAGTTACACCAGTTATAACTTAAGAACGGCTGGACCAATTTTCATAATTTATGTGTTTTTGGATTTATCTTCGTCCGGAATAGGATACTAAGTGATAATACATCGAACAAATTAACGATAAAAAAAACAATATCCCATACATTTTGTGAACACAGCGCCATCTCTGATACATGATAGAAACAAAGCACACACAAAAACGAACATGGCGTTGTATACTGGATCCGATATTGCCAGAAGATGGCGTTGCCGATTTTATAAAAATATCCTATAATTCTAATATATAAAACACAAAAATGTTTTCTATATTAACCGATATGCCCCAAGTCGGCTTCATTAGAAAGGCAATGCGAAGATGGTTTAAGACGATGGTAGGTATGTAGGGTAGGGTAGAGTAGGGCAGGTGGGTAGATAGGTATGGTAGGGTAGGTCGGTAGCGTAGGTAGGTGTGTACGGTAGGATAGGGTAGGGTAGGGTAGAGTAGGGTAGAGTAGGGTAGGTAGGTGCCATTTTACTCAATATTGTTTTCACGTACAGTTAATTAAGTGATATATTCAACACGTGTCACGAGCTCTCGCCAACAACTACCATAAACCATTCCATTATTAAACGACAATTAGAAATACTATAATACTCAGTGCGTGAAAAATTTTTGGGAATCATTGAAATAATTTATATGGCAAAACAACGTTTGCCGGGTCAGCTAGAAAGTAATAAGCCTGTAATTTGCCCACTCCTGGGGCACAAGTCTCCTCTTCAGTCAGTGCAGTCGGAGGGTATATAAATATTTACGACCTAGCTGACCAAAACCATATATGTATCCTCCGACTGCACAGCATGATTTTCTTCTTGTTTACATCTTTTTAGTTCGCTTCTTAAGCAGTCGGGTTTTTTGATTTTATTTACACAGTTTTTTAATTGTATTTTTTTTTCGAATTACTCTTAAACATATAAGTAGTATACATTTGTGTAATCAACTCTAAAACCCTTCATTTTGATGCCTCACTTCATGGGTATGGCAGAAAAAAAAAGTGGGACCCCCACAATATGGTGTTTTTTTAACGTCACCTATCTAAGAACACTTGGGCGGTCAAGAAGTACCTAACGATGTCTTAATTATGTAAATCCGTCCGTAATATTACAAATATTCAAACATACAAGATACGCGCGAAAAACATAACTCTTTCCTTGCAGTCGGGTAAAAAAACACAAGTCTCGCGGCACAGTTCTTCTAGCGCAAAAAGTAGTGACATCGAATGTAAAACCAAATCGGATAATTTATTCAGTAGCACATTAACCAACTTGGTTTTACCTTTACATAAGGGGTCGACGTTATTGTGTTCTTCTAATGTAAAAAACCAAGTCGTCTAATTTGTGGGCTTAATTCTAGCTTTATCCATGAAGAAGTTACAGGGGGGTCGATAAATGTCCTGAATGATTCTATCACGCTTCGATCGACAATCTATTGAACACGTTATAACACGATATCTTGCGAAAACAACCCAATTAAAACAGTTAAACGCCCATAACTTTTGATCGGCTGAACAAATTATCATCAAACATCATCATCATATCGAGAGTATTCATAACACTCTCGATAAAGTCAACTTTGATACAAAAAAAATGAAATCAAAATCGGTTCATCCATTTAAAAACTATGATACTACGACAGATACACAAACACACAGGTACACACGTCAAACTTTTAACACCCTTATTTTTTCGTCGGGGGTTAAAATTGGCGAGACATGGCAACGTACCAGCTGAGAAAGCACACGAGGCTCAAACCTACTTCGCGATATGTGGATAAACCGATGTTACGTTTGTTATGTTAATGTTAGAAAAGTACATTTCGTGTCGAGCATAAAAAGTCGAGATTTTAACACGAGCGACGTAGCGGCGAACGTCGAAAGGTATATGCGAGTGTTAAAATAAAGTCTTTTTATGCGAAACACGAATTCTTTTTATACAAACTGATGAGTTTACTTAATTAAATGCAAAAAAGGTCCAACAACAATTTATTAGAAATTTTCAGACTAAAAACCACAGACTATATACACACAATCAACGCGCGCTGTTTCGAGAGGTAATAGGTTCAGTATCATTCTGCCAGTTACATAATGATCCATACAAAAGTAATTTCGTAACTATTATTATGTAATTTTGATTTTTTAATTTTTATTTTATAATCTTGTGTCTAAATGTTCATATTTCGAAACGAATTTCTTAGGCAATTTGTTAAATAATAGACAAGGTAGTAGAAAAAGATCATTTTGACTAACCTTATGTTCAGGGTTTGATATGCTCTCAACTAGTATAGGGTAGGGTCCATCTACTTTTTCCTTGCTCGGTGATTCTCCATTCCAAAGCAGGCTGTGTGTATGGCCTCCGACTATAATGTCAATATTCTCTCCTACTTGTTTTGCCATTTGTCTGAAAAAAAAAGAAAATATTACGCACAAGGATTTTATAAGTGATGAGCTGCTCGAATAAAGGAAAAGTAACAGTTTCGATAGTCGATCTTCAAGATTAAGCAAAGCTTGCTAAGGTTGGTCCGTGGATGGGTGACCAACCATATCATATTGAGACCCGTCCGTGTTTTGGAAAGTACGTTAACCGTTTGTGCCCGGCTATAATTAGTAGATCATTGGCAGTCGTTTTAGAGTGTTAGAAGCCCAAATACCCAAAAGCCTGATTGTTACCCATCTATTTGAGGTTGTGATGTAGCTGTCGGCGACTACATGTATATATTTATATATATATAACTAGCTGTCCCAAGCGGCTTCGCTCCCGTCAACTGGCTACCTACCTACCCTACCCTACCTACCCCACATACATGAATGTTTCGTAACTTTAAGGGTACACTAGTCGACGGCATGAACTATTTTGTGCGCGGGGTTGAAATGCATTTTATATCAACCGACAACACGTGCGGAAGAGATAGATGCTGTGATGACCAGAAGGAAGCTAGTTCGCGTACGAATACACACTTTTGCAAATTTGTAGCGAAATGGATAATGATTTAGGACGAAACCGAGTGCGCGAAATTTTACAAACAGACCTTTGGGTGTCTGGATACCATGAAAAAACGACTAAACGTATCTGTTCAAAATAAAATTATTTACATTGTTGAACTAATAATCTATCCCTGTATGGTGGCCGATTTGCAATTTTCCTTCTTCTTATGGTATTTATTTGCGCCCAAAAATGCGTTAAAATTAGTGTCGAAATGTGGAACTTTCGACGCTCATAACATTCAAATATATATATTTATTAATTGTTTTGGCTCCATACAGCTAGCCCTGTAGGATAATGATGAGACATATTGATATATTTTTTTTTTTTGAACGTACATCGTCAAACAGTGGAGTGATCCCTAGACTACGTTTGTATGGAAGAATTATCGACTAGTATAACCTTAACCGCTTACGCAGCGCACCCAACGGAAGCTCTCAAAAAGGAACAATTTTGCCCGTTTTTGCAACATATTTCATTTATGCTCCGCTCCTATTAATTGTAGCGTGATATTATATAGCCTATAACCTTCCTCGATAAATGGACTATCCAACACATAAAGACTTTTTCAATTCCAACCAGTAGTTCCTGAGATTAGATTAGATTAGTATAGATATGAATCTCGGAAACGGCTCAAACGATTTTCATGAAATTTTGTATGCAGGAGGATTCGGGGGTGATAAATCGATCTAGCTAGGTTTAATTTTTAGAAAACGCCGTTTTCTCTATTTTCACCAGAGCAGAGCTCGGTCGTCCAGATACTGTTTGATGAAAATCGGTTAACCGTTCAAAAGTTATGCGAATTTTACTCTTTGAATCAGAGTAACTTATTGTTATAATTACGTGTTTCGATAAATTGTCGATCGAAGCGTGTCTTAAAAGCATGGGTTAATGTGCCTTGGGGTTTTATAAATTTTATATGTAATTCATTCCAACACTGATTATGTAGGTATTTTTTTTCTCGAAACTATAGTCTCTGTTTGACAAATACGCAGATTTAAGAGTACCTTGTAATTATTTTTTATTCTCGAGCAGTGGCCCAGTGGTATCGGCCGCGACTTACAAGTTGTAGGTCGTGGGTTCGAGCCCAGGCAGGCGCTTTACTTTGTGTAAATTATTTCATCACCACTGCTCTCAAAACGGTGATGGAAAACATCGTAAGGAAACCGGCATGTCCTAGGACCAAAAATTCGAAGACATGTGACATCCACCAACCCGCACTTGGCCCGCGTGGTGGATTACGGCCCATTCCCTCTCACAGAGAGGAGGCCTGCGTCCCAGCAGTGGGAACATTAATAGACTGATGATGTGATGATGTGTAATTATTTTTTATTCTCGAGTTCTAAGTCGTCTAGCAGTACGATATACTGTTGATAAGAACAATCTTGATATTTTTATTTTTCTCCAACTTAATGGTACAATTCACAACAATACTTTTGCACCCAAACGACTTTATGCCACATTAACTTAATCGTTTAAAAACTTGGTTATTTCACCTGCATTTTCTTTGCTTCCTTGCTTAAAGAAAATACGTAAATCAATTTTCCGTAAAATCTCTGGTTAATGTCCAATGAACCCGAAGGGAATGGCAATGTTTGATAGCAGTTCGGTTTATAAAATCCTAATGTCTTTTGAACTATATCTACATAGTCAGCAAAATGGGTAGGTATCTGATAGACCTTGGATTGCCTACCACTTACAGTAATTGCATATTGCATTATTTATTACACAAACCAGCTTCTGTCATCGGCTTTGCCCGCGTGAATGACGACGGTTGTCTCGTGGGAACATATTCCCGGGATAAAAAAGTATCCTATGTGCTATTCCAGACTATAATCTATTCAGAATGCCATCCAGCCGTTTGAGTGTGAAGAAGTAACAAACAAACAAACACAAACACACTCACAAACTTTTGCGTTTATAATATTAGTATGATGTTCCTACATGTGTTAGGTTCATTATTATTTATGGCTCTTGACCAAGTGACGTACCTAGTATCGGTGATAGCTATTGTCGAAATGCCAAAATGTTTGGGGTTAAGGCGCCGATTCCCTTGAGTAGCTGATTTTTAAATGAGAATCACGTCTAAACGGCTAGTTGTAATATTTTGGAAAAAATATGTTATATTAGACTATTTTCCTAATAATTTGATCTAAGCAAATTTTGAGTTTTATTTGTATAACATAGTGTAATTAATTTGTAAAGTTATGTCTAAAACGGACGAAAATTCGACAATCACACCAAAACCGCTGGGCGTATTTTAATGAAATCAACACCATCTCAAAGATAATTTAATTATCTACATTTTGATCTGAGGCTTTTTTTTAAAGTCTTACAATAATAAGGAAAGTACAAAAAACTACTAAATTTTGGGTCGCGCGGGTCAAGGTCAAGGTCGTTGGCGTTAGTCGTCGTCTTAACCACGCAACGACCGACGCTTCGGTAACACTTGTCAATCCTATACATTTTTGAGTTTCCGCTGGACCTACGAAGTGTTTTCCCAGACACGAAGGAGTCGAGTACATAATATCGATTTCAGAAGCCAAGATTTTGTGTTTTACAAGCTTTGTTTAACCTCCAAGATCGAACCATGCCGTTAATACTAAGCCAAGAGCTCCTCTAATACACATGCAAGCTCTATTAAACCTTTAAAATGAGCTATACATCAGGATTATACCCTGACAAAGAAACATTATCGACTTATAGACGATTTAAATGCATAGGTAGCGAGGTGACCATCCACTATATTTTCTAATAAAGTTGTCATAAGATGAAGTACTGCATAAAATGGGTGTTCCAATACCATTCTGATAAAATATCTTCAAGAAGTGAATCGGGTGGGTAGTGGAAATAATGGGTTCAGATGACGTCCGTATTATGGAGAATTTTAAATCTTTTGAGGGATACTTTATAGTGATCGGGGTCGGAATTTGGCGTCTTTGTAGAGTGCAGTATGATGGAGAGTACGGGGAGACTGTAACTTGTGACTTAGAATGCTTAAGGTTACACTAGTCGATCATTCTTCCATACAAACGTAGTCTAGCGATTACTCCACTGTTTGACGATAACTTAAAAATAAAAACTGATATCAATTTGTCTCATCATTATCTAACCCTGTATGGAAACAAAAAAAGTAAAAAATTTGAAAGTTATGAGCGTCGAAAGTTCCATATTTCAACACTGATTTTTACGCATCTTTGGGCGGAAATAAATACCATAAGAAGAAAGAGAATTTCAAAACGGCCTCCATACAGGGATAGATTAGTAGTTAAACAATGCAAATAATTTTATTTTGAAAATATACATGTAGTCGTTTTTTCATGGTATCTAGTCTCCCAAAGGTCTGTTTATAAAAATTTTTTTTTCACTTTTTTGTTTCCATACAGGGCTAGATAATGATGAGACAAATTGATATCACTTTTTATTTTGAACGTATATTGTCAAACAGTGGAATAATCCCGAGACTACGTTTGTATGGAAGAATTTTCGACTAGTCTAACCTTAATGGCGTTAGCCAGTGGATATTCCGCATGCATGTCGGGATAAGAAGTTTCTTATGTCGTATTCCAAGTGTACCAAGTGTAATCATAAACATCAATTCAGCCAAGATAAGTGTAGACTACGATAGGCTGAGTTGATCGACTGATTGATTCAAGATATTGCCAGTATGTCGCAATTATTGTAAAAGCATTGTAACTTAAGAAGCGCCAAAATTATAAGGAACTGGATACTGGCGCTACCTATCAATTTTTCCGAATGTTAATCGTGTTTTTTCCGTAGTCAAATTTTATTTTTGAACTGGATGTCTATTTTATCAAAACAAATACTACAACATGCAATTTTAATAATTACCGAATAATTTTGACATTTAGAGCTAACGAGAATTACAGTTATTAATAAACTTAATGAACGGTTCATCAGTTTTGTTGAACTTAATTCGATTTTAAGTGACGCGCAGCAAACTAGATGGGTTTGGAAATGGTTCACAAACAATTACATTTGAAAATTAATTTCAACTATTTCAAATGACGAATGCGGGGTTTTTAATTAAAGTGGTGGTTAAACTTAACATGCCACAAAGCAATAAATAATTGGAATTTAGGTTTCGACTTCACATGCAAGGGTACAGACAACAGATACAACAAAAGATAGTGAGCTCATTGGTGCTTCGAAGAAACTCAGAAAAATAGTAATAATAGATTTCATACACGCTGAAAAATAACAAGCAAAACTGTTTTTCTATCTTGGCATCTTCGATCAACAATAACCAACTAGATAACGGGTCACGTACAAAATCAATGCTAAAGTCTGTCCGCGAGAATATGTACTTACTACCCTACATTTACAATACTTACTATGACAAACTGAACAAAATAAGAGCTCACGTCTCAACTGAGCTGTTATTTTTACCGAGAAGTATTTCTTGCGCCGACTCTACGTCTAGTTGGTATTGTTGATCGTAACTTGGTATATTTTAACATTGTACATTTTTATTTTATTCTGAAGACCTCGTGGCAAAATACTAACAGCAGCCTTAGGTCTTTCTTCAAGGTTACGCAACGCTTGCCGAGATCGGTGACCATCTTAAGGTTACACTAGTAGACGGCACGAACTATTTTGTGCGCGAGGTTAAAATGCCAGCTATCTCATCCGACAACTCGTGCGAAAGAGATAGATGCTGTGATGAGCAGTAAAAAGCTAGTTCGAGTACGAATTAGCACTTTTGCAAGTTTGTAGCGAAATGGATGATGATTTAGGACGAAAACGAGCGCGCGAAATTTTATAAACATACCTTTGGGAGTCATCTAGACTCCCAAAGGTCTGTTTCTCACTGATCATGAAAAAATTACTAAATGTATATTTTCAAAATATAATTATTTGCATTGTTGAACTTCTAATCTATCCCTGTATGGTGGCCGTTTTGCAATTTTCCTTCTCCTTATGGTATTTATTGCCGCCCAAAGATGCGTTAAAATTAGTGTTGAAATATGGAACTTACGACGCTCATAACTTTCAAATATTTTTCTATTTTACTTTTTTGTTTCCATACAGGGCTAGATAATGATTAGACAAATTGATATCATTTTTTATTTTGAACGTACATCGTTAAACAGTGGAGATATATATATTATTTTGAACAGATACGTTTAGTCGTTTATTCAAAGGTCTGTTTATAAAATTTCGCGCACTCGGTTTCGTAATAAATTATTATCCATTTCGCTACAAATTTGCAAAAGTGTGTATTCGTACGGGAACTAGCTTCCTACTGCTCATCACAGCATCTATATCTTTCGCACGTGTTGTCGATTGATATAAAATGCATTTTAACCCCGCGCACAAAATAGTTCGCACCGTCGACTAGTGTACCCTTAAGAGGAAATATTAGCAGAGAGCGCCGACTGAATTTCTTTAGTAAAAATTCATAATTCGAGATTTGGCTCTCGTCTATTTCCTCCTCCAATATTGGACCAATTTAAAAGGTATTCCATAAACTGGAAAAGTAAGATATATACAAATGCCCCTATGTTTTCCTTTTTCCATTTATATTTGTCAAATTTGTACACTAAGCCTCTGTCTACAGCGCAATTTTGAGCATTTTTGAGTATTCTAGTGCTTCTAAAGATAATGTATCATCAAAAAAGAAAACATAGGGGCATAGTATATTTTGTTATCTTTCATTTTCAGTTTTTGGAATATTTTTTAAATTGGTCCAATATTAGAGTAGGAAATAGTCTTGAGCCAAACCTCGAATTATGACTTTTTACTAAGGAAATTCAGCCGGCGCTCTTTGCCCATATTTCCTCTTACAATCCGAGATGCCGCCGAGCCTCTGATCTGAAAGCATGTTAAGCTTTTTTGATCCCAGCCTTTATTTGTACACCTTTCACGGTCGTTACGGATACCATACCACCGCACTCTCCCCAAATCAACAGTGGTGACCACAAGAAAAGTGCCGAGGCAATAAAGCTCGACGAAGTCCCAGAGAATGAATTTAACCGTCTTGAACATCATCAGCCTATTAATGTTCCCACTGCTCGGTCTCAGGCCTCCTCTCTGTGAGAGGAAATGCCACTATCCACCACGCGGGCCCAGTGCGGGTTGGTGGATGTCACATGTCTTCGAATTTTTGGTTCGTGGACATGTCGGTTTCCTCACAATGTTTTCGTTCACCGTTTTGAGAGCAGTGGTGATGAAATAATTTACACAAAGAAAAGCGCCTGCCTGGGCTCAAACCCACGACCTACAACTTGTAAGTCGCGGCCGATACCACTGGGCCACCACCGCTCTCCTGTCTGTCTTGAACATCGCAACGAAATTAATCAGAAAAGGATAACGGAGGAGTAGGAAAAAATAACATAATTTCCACTTCCCCCCTAACAAGCATGAGACAGAACAAACAAGGCTAATAGGCACAAAGGGTCCTTTACAACTGGGATAAACCCAGTTCGTAACGGATAGTCAGAAGTCAGCTGGTACCTAATCTGACATCAGTATTTCCAAGGAGTATCGTGTTAACCTCAAGTGTCAATCTCGTATGAAATGTAAATGATACCCGTATCATTACAACGAATCGACTAACTTCTCATTAATTTATATCGACTCAGTAGTTATGCATTACGCTTACGATGGGACATATTATATACGTCAATACACAGTACAAATATAGACAGTTAAAGTCATAACCCTTCCTTGGCCTTGCCGTAGTCGGGTAACAATGGAACGATTACTTACTTATCAACCTCAAGTCCGCAGTGTGATAGCACTATAATTATATCTACTCCTTGATCTGTCAGGAGCTTTGCTTCTCTCTGTACCACCGGAACTGGTTCTAAGAATGTGACACCTTCTGCATTTGATAAGAGCTGAAACAATGTTTCTGATTAAAGTTTGAAATTCAAGTATTACTTTTCTCAAGAGATCTTTATCTCAAGATGATGATTGCCTGGATATCTGTTAATATTTTGATATAGCATGGCAAATTCGTACGTAATAATCCCAAGGTCCGCGCGGATGGCGGGGGACATTAATACTCCCAGGGTCCGCGCGGTTGGCGGAGGTCCATAATACTCCCAGGGACCACGCGGATGGCGGGGGACCTTAATACTTCCTGGGTCCGCGCGGATGGCGGGGGACCATAATACTCCCAGGGTCCGCGCGGTTGGCGGGAGATCTTTATACTACCCAATGGCGTGACGGCGCGATGACGCGACGACGCTCTCGTCAGGTGACCACCGTCCCACGCGCACTTTTAACCCTTTATGGGACGGCTCATTAAAGTGGCCAGTAAACTGGACAATGACTTCAAGGTCGTTAGAGTCAACTAGCCCGCCAACTGGCCAGTGCGTCGGACGATATAACTAATTCGCGCCTTTTTTAAGATGGCCTGTGAACTGGCCACCGTGCATCCACGAACGTGGGACATAAATGTTCATACGGTTCAATACACAAGTAAAAATCTATAAGATAACGAACTTAAAGTGACTGTCCCGTTTACTGGCCACTTTGTATGAGCCGTCACGTTACGTACCACGCGCCCGCAGTCCATGGGAGTGTCAAGTACAAATTTGTCAAGTTCTAGTGTCGAAAAAATTTTAACAATTTTATTCTTTGATTGACTTAGGCGCAGAATCGAACTGCGGCTACTAATTAGCATTTACCTACCATGCTAGTCGATGTAAGATGATCGTAAATTTCTTGCGTCATTCAACATCCTTTCTACTTATCAACAATGAATGGATTCATGTTACGCATTTCTCTTCGTGCCTCAGACAACGTTCCAAAGGAAAAATTGCAAGTTGGTACCAAATATTGAAACAAATTGAATAGGTTACTTCTAGGCAAGCGTGTTTCACCGTCGACCACATCATCGCTTACGGCGAGATAGCAGTCAAACGCGAGCCTATCGTTAAATTGAAAAATAAATAAATTTAAACTCTTTAAATATCTCCATAATTATGGTGGAAAAACCTCAGTTCATCAGAAATTATATCAAATCGCAGATCAGATGACATTAAACGCTGATACAAACCTAATTGAAAATAAACATTTACAGCAGGTCATTGGCAACTTTCTTAATCTCACTGCTGATTATAAAACTTATTCAAGGGCCTACCCTACATCTATATTCTAAGTCATCTGTGGCTTTTTATTTCGTCTAAGAGTAGATACGTTCCCCGACTAGCATCTTCGCATCTACGAGTGTTACCTTTATAGATCACAAATGATACACAGGTAGAATCAAACCCCGGAAAAGAAAGAAAGAAAAGAAAGAAAGAAAAATGTGTGTGTGATTGTATGTGTGTGTGTGTGATTGTATGTGTGGGTGTGTGTGTGTATGTGTTGTTGTGTTGTATGTGTGCGCTACGCAGTAGCAAATTCATGTGACACTGGGAGTGAGGGGTAGAGTACACCAAGATTTATACTGGTTTTAATGTTCTTTCGATGTGAAGCCAACAACTTCATTGGTGTGTGTGTTTGTAACGATTTCCCCAATTAAATTTATCGCGATTAGTTCAACTAAACTCAGTTTATGCAACAGCGAAAAGCGAACTTCACAGACGTCATCAAATTTGAATTGACTTTCGTGGCCGATTTGTGTGTGGGCAATGATGTTTAAACAGATATGTTATGAGCGCGCGCATTGTGAAGACTCGAATACGTCACAATTGTGACTTTTCTCTTTAGTTTATGTCACGAAACGTCAAAAGAAAAAAACCATTGGTGGTCAGAATAATGTTTGTTTACATTCACACGCAAGTGACAAACACTAGCTGTCTCTATTTTTTTGTTGGTTTTATCACGCCATCCCTTTCGACTTGTAGTGAAAAATCAGATGAATGAAAAGTGTGTATGTGTGCTGCCGCTACTATGCGGAACACTTTTTTCGATTGTTATGTGAGTATATAACGTATCTGTTTATTAGAATATCATTGTGTGTGTGGGTGAAAAAATATTGGATTTAAAATGTGTCAATTCGGACCCTTGGTCGAATATATTGTGTCCGATTTTTTTTTATTTTTTTTTATTGTCTATAGGCTTGCGCTTGACCACTATCTCACCTGATGGTAAGCGATGATGTGGTCGACGGTGATGTACGCTTGCCTAGAAGAAACCCATTCACTCTTGACTTGAAAACCCCTAGATTGTAGCTATCGGGAAACACAGATTCCGACAGGGAATTCCACTCTTTAGCTGTACGCATAATAAAAGTGTCCCCAAAACAAGTATATATTGTGGCAAGCATATTGTGGTTACTCGTGATCCCTCGTAGAAGTGTGCATGTATGACCAGCCGATTTATTCTATAAACACCTTAATGTGAAGAATTAGGTTGAGTGAGTTGATGTGACCTGTCATTCCACCTTGGTTGAATAGATTAACAGCACATTTCATGTTGACATCACCATTTCTTATTATTATAAAGAGGCTTGCGTTTGACCACTACCTTGCCTGATGGAAAGCGATGATGTAGTCGACGGTGATGTAAGCTTGCCTAGAAGTAACCTATTCACTCTTGACTTAAAGATCCCTTAAACTTAGTTATCACTGTGAGATTTTTACAGACTAGCAGTCATCATCATCTCAGCCGAAAGATGTCCACTGCTGGACATAGCCTCCTCCAAGCGTCGCCACATTGACCGGTCCCGTGCGTCTCGTAACCAGCGGATCCCCGCAACCTTCACCAGGTCATCGGTCCACCTGGTGGGAGGCCTTCCAACGAAACGTCTTCCGGTTCGCGGTCGCCACTCCAGAACCTTTCTGCCCCATCGGCCATCCGTTCTACGAGCAATGTGCCCTGCCCACTGCCACTTAAGTTTGGCAATTCTTCGGGCTATGTCAGTAATCCTGGTTCTCTTGCAGATCTCTACATTTCTGATTCGATCACGCAAGGAAACTCCGATCATAGCCCTCTCCATTGCAGACTAGCACTATATAGACGTAAAAGTAGTAGTTGATATCTCACCTCTGTGCCCTTAGTAATAAGTCCTATGATTCCAATCTTCCTACCGTTCTTCTCCACCACCACGTGGGACTGGTAGATGCCGTTCATTGGAGAATCTTTGTTGCTGATTATGTTGGCGGCAACTACTGGTGCTTTAAGAGCTTTAATGTACGGAACCAGACCTGGTAACCCGTCGTCGAACTCGTGGTTGCCTAAAGCCTAAAATAAGAGAAGAAAAGTTGACAATTTAATTTAAACGAATCAGTGTACGGGTCCTGCTAAGCTGCTGGAAAGTAGATGCTAAGTGCAAGGTCCCATTGAGAGCTAACTAGTGATATTGTAGTTCAACAAGAGCTACACTGCAATTAGATCTAAAAGATTAGACATAAACGACTATAGGAACATAGTAGCTCTCGATGGGACCGCGCCCTAAAGAGCAGTTGTCAAAATGTTGTATTTGGAACCGAAACAAGCGGGTAAACTGCGCACTCATAGCGAAAAGTCAAATACAGTCAAAATAAACAGAGTATTACTTTAAAAATGCCATGGTGACAGTATAATTTTCAATAAAGTTGTTAAACATGGCGTACTTTCAGAGGCTATAATTATGATTCGAAAATTAAATCTTTCGCATAGGCATCTTTCTATTACGCGGTCGTAACTTTGTTTACGAGCTCGATCATTAGTTTTGCAGTTGAGTTATATATATATATAAGATATATAAGTCATTTAAAAAAAGTTTAGTGGCCAGGAGTTTTCAAACATAGAATAAAATGGGATAGATTTTATACGAGGAAAATGAATGATTCCGTATGTTTTAGCATTGAATTCTCAAAACGACTTTTAAATGGTTGTTAAATATATTTAATTACCAGTTTTAATTTAATTATTTTCACATCAACATTTTTCAAAAATCTAATAGGCTGTTTTCGATGTAAAAAAATAAGTCCAGTTGCAAAAACGCGCCATTTTCAGATAATTTTATTTTTTGTGAATAAACAAATCTAATTCTTTGATTTGTTTTTACTATTGCCCACAACTGTATTGAAAAACGTCGTGTGATACACGGGTGTGTAGGTTATTGCAAACTCGTGTCATTAAAAACCCTCGCATTCGGGTCGGGCTTGTTAATGACGGCTCGTTTGCAATAACCTACTTTGCACCCTTGTATCACAATGTACTATTATAGTACAGTATCTTCTGCCAGCGGCTTCGCCTGCGTATATATACATATAAACCTTCCTCTTGAATCACTCTATATAAACCGCATCAAAATCCGTTGCGTAGTTTTAAAGATCTCAGCATACATAGGGACAGACGGACAGCGGGAAGCGACTTTGTTTTATTCCATGTAATGATTTTAATTATTATTTATTCATTCGTTAAATACTAAAATACCCAGAAATATTAAACTACAAATCTGATAAAACCCCAAAATATTTCACCACTTACATGAGCATCATTCGGCAGCATATTTATAAACCTCTGCGTCACATTCCACTTCAGCAGGGTATACCAGTATGTACCCTGGTACGTGTCCCCTGCATTTAGCAACAAAGCCCCTGGCTTCTCCTGGAGTAGAGCGTGAATCTCCTGGTATAGGCGCGCGAAGCCACCCAGGCATGATGTGTCGTTGGACGTGCATATTGGGTAGACTACGGAGGTTTCTTCGAATCTGAGGGAAAAATACATTTATATAACATCTAATTTTTAACCGACTTACCAAAAAGGAGGAGGTTCTATGTTCGACTTCATGTATGTTTTTTTTTGTGTATGTTCACCGATATCTCCGTCAAATGTGGACCGATTTTGAAAATTCATTTTTCGCTTGAAAGAGCATATTCCGAAATTGGTCCCATTTAAATTTGGTGAAGAACTTCGGAGATATACAACAGAACTCTTCAATAAATAACGGAATATCTCTCGGGATTGCTGCAATCGCATGTCTGTTTTATTGTTTATACCATTTCATAACATAACATCACGTCAGTACGCTCGAGAGAGGTACGCAGATCTCTCATTTCATCGATTATGTTTGAGTTTCATGTTATTCGGGTAATCTATTCTGGCGTTATAGGTACTTACTAAACAACTTGCCTATTAGATAGGTACAACTATAAAGGGTAAAATAAAAAAACTTTTTTTGCAAAAAAAACTACCGACTTTCAAAAAAATTTTCTTCTCTTCTGATGTCACACACTTGTCTACATACTTTTTTTCATTTCTCCTTTTCGCGGGTCTGCTGGTAGACATTTCTTAAGAAATAAGCAGTGCCTTTGTAATTTATTGTCTCGTTATCTATACTAATCTATACTAATACCGAAAAGGTTCCGAAACTACTGGACCGATTTGAAAAATTCTTTCACCAATAGAATGCTACATTATTCCTGAGTGGCATAGGCTATTTTTTATCCCGAAATTTGGTCCTGTGGGGTGCTCCACGGGAGCGAAGCCGCGGGCAACAGCTAGTATTATTTATATTGTCTTTATTATATTATATTGTGTGTTCATTAATAATCTATACTAATATCTATACTAATTATAAAGCTGAAGAGTTTGTTTGTTTGTTTGAACACGGTAATCTCAGGAACTACTAGTTGGAATTGCAAAATTCTTGTTGAGTTGTATATTCCATTTATCGAGGAAGGTTATAGGCTATATAACGTCACGATACGACCAACAGGAGCGGAGCAGAAATGAAAAATGTTTCACAACCGGGCAAAAATATTTGTTTTTGAGAGCTTCCGTTGCGTGCGCTGCGTAAGCGGTTAGGCTGGACTCACACATTCTGAATTCCTGTCAGAAATCAGAGTCGGAATTCATAATCTGATTGCCGGCAAGAGTAAATCTTATTCTGAAAAAAACAGAATTGGTGTGGGGTATTATTTGTGGTTGTACTTAAATTGAATACGTTGTCGGGCTTTCTTAATTAATAATATGAATTCCGAGTGAGAATTCAGAGAGGAATTCAGAATTTGTGTGAGAGGACTTAAAGTTACGCAACATTCATGTATGTAGGGTAGGTAGGGTAGAGTAGGTAGTTAGCCAGTTGACGGGAGCGAAGCCGCGTGGGACAGCTAGTAAATAAATAAATGTAACATCACGTCAACATTATCTATCCCCCGAAGAGTTACACTTATATTTACCCAGTTATATTTAAATCCCATGCCATGAGCCTATTGCCATCTATCTGGCACAAGTCTGACTCCGGGATGCTACTGAGAAGATTTTCCAGATGGAAAAACCCAATAACACTTTGCCCGACTCGAAGATCGAACCTAGAACCTCATACATAGCAGTAGCTCTTGCGACCACTATACCATCCTTTTATTTCAGACAACATGGCCGATATACAACTTATTTTTTTTTACGATAGAACAAAAAATAAAAAGTTAAAGTAGTAAATGGTACACGAAAAATTTTGGTAACATCTTGGATCTTAATTTTGACAAGTTAAATTTCAAATTAAATTTCAAATTAGTAATGTTTTTAACTTAAAATATATAAAAAAATCCCAACATCGCTACCGAAACCTCGTCTTCAGTATGCAAAACCGGCTCGAAGCTGTAGTCCGTGCAGGCAATACCAGTTATTAAAATGTAATGGCGCATAACATCTAGCTAGTATTTGTTATTCTGACGAATAAGCTATCAGTCAATCTGCCTAGCCTTTTCCCAACAATATTGGGGTCGGCTTCCAGTCTTACCGGATTCAGCTAAGTACCAGTGTTTTACATGAAGCGACTGCCTATCTGATCTCCACAACCCAGTAACTGGGTAACACGGTACCCCTTGGCAAGTCTGGTGTCAGATCTCAAGCTTCTGACTACCCGTAACGACTGTCAAAGCTCTTCAAATGACAGCCGGGACCAACGGCTTACCGTGATTTCCGAGGCACGGAGGAAACTCGCTATATTGAAATGGTCACCCATCCACGGACCGACCTCGTCAAGCGTTGCTTAACCTTAATGATCGACCAATGTGGCTGTTATTATTATGCCACGAGCTCCTCCTGACGAATAAGCTATATTACAGCAAGTTTTCATCAATATTAATTTAGTTGTTTTGCGTGAAGGACTAAAAATTGTCTATATTCATCCTTTAAAATCGTCGCTGTAAAAGTAAGTAGGTTAGCGATCTATAGGTACATATTTATAATCTTCTGCGTGAATGATAACCGTTGTGGGGCCTTACCATGACGTGTCAAAATTATCATAGAGCGACTGTAGAAAATGGGACAGAGCTATTTGTCTTGTATAGCTCCGTCCCTCTCTGACAGTGGAACCATGATAGTTTTGACACGTCACGCCCCAGTTTTTCATCTGTTAGTTGTGAAACACACTTTCAATGACGAATTCTGATCTGTTGCCATACCCGTATATTTAAATTGAAAATTCGACAACGTAAATAACACAATGATTATTGACAAATGCCAAAATAAAAGGCAACCTGTGATTGTGTATTACACAATTACCCTGCAGTTTGTCCCATCACGAATGATCGCTTTCAAGGTCTACCAAAGTGTTAATGATGATGACGGTGTTTTGTAGGACAAATTATATCGTCACGCTTGTTAAGCAACAACAAGGAAAATTACTATAAATAATAATGATTTGGTAACACGAATTTATCATATATTAAAATGATAAAATTGTTTACTTGAATTTTGCACCAAAAGGTATGGTAAAGCTGCCTATTATATTTGTCATTTTGAATCAAATAAAGAATGGTAACAAATCTATACGATTATTACAAAGAGAGAGTACAAAAAGTGTCGAGTCATTTCTAGAATCACAGCGCTTTGAACAATTATTTTACCATATGAAAGCGTACATTATTTCATATACTTAAATGTAAGCTATAGATAAAGTATAAAATTCTGCCGTCTGTACAAACGCGGTAAAAGATTTAATTTTTGTTTTGTTTATCCATGCTATCAACACGAAAGTATCACTGGATTATGAATAATATTATTCATCGTCATCATATCAGCCGAAAAACGTCGTTCCCGTGAGTCCCGCATCCAGCGGATCCCCGCACCCTTCACCAGGTCATCGTTCTACCTGCTGGAAGGCCATCCAACGCAACGTCTTCCGGTTCACGGTCGCCATTCCAGAACTTTTTTGCCCCATCGGCCATCCGTTGTGCGAGCAATGTGACCTGTCCACTGCCACTTAAGTTTGGCAATTCGTCGGGCTATGTCGGTAACCCTAGTTATCTTGCGGATCTCTACGTTTCTGATTCGATACTCTGAGCATAGCCCTCTCTATTGCCCTTTGGGTGACTGTAAGCTTTCTGACAAGGCCCATTGTGAGCGATAAAATTATTACTTAGTAGCTAATGTTTTAAATATATTATATTAATGCTTCTAAAAACACAACTGTACTTATCTTTAAGACTATTTATGACATAGATATATCGTTTACTAGTCATACCCGCAATAATTTGTTCATTTATTGCAGTAAGTGTTAGTGAATCAACATATTGCACTTTTGACCAGCAATAATAATGTGTGTTATATAGTGTTATAACCTTATGTGCAATAATCATCTTACTTAATGCGGTATTTATTAGTAAGACATGCTAGTCTTGACAAATAAATATGTTACTTGTTTCAAAAATTGTTAATTTTATGTCATAACATATGTGCAATAGCTCAAACTTCTTGCGCTTATCACTAGTAATGATATGTATACACATATGCAATAGTCAATACTTATTGTGGTTACTGTTAGCAATATTAGTAAGTACTTTAACAAACCATTTCATAACTAAACTTGTGTCCATTTTGTTAAGTAAATCATAAATCAGAATTTGCAGTTATACTTAAGTTAAAAACCAAATTTGTGATAGACACATGAAAAGAGTCTAAGAAGAACATGTGGTACTTGTTTTGCTGATTATGGATATGTATTTAATTTTTGTGAGGCCCAAGTAAGTCACTCTAGTTATTGCACTTTTTGTAAGGACGGCAGAATTATATTGCAGATATATCGAAGCTTGAGAGGCAAAATTTACCAAGCGATATTTTGCGATATTGAAGTATAGACTCTAATAGGCCTAGAGTAGTACCTACTATAACTCAATATCGCCTGAAATGTCAGTTAGTAGATTTTGCCTTTAAACGATAATATAGTTGTTCAAACCGTGCAAAGCCAGGGTGGATCGCTAGTACATGTAATACTAGTTTTATGTTATAAAACGAGTCGGACTCGCGCACTAAGGGTTCCGTACCATCATAGCAAAAAATTGCAAAAGAATCACGTTTGTTGTATGGGAGCCCCACTTAAATATATATTTTATTTTATTCATTATCATCAGTGAAAATTTCAACTGCCTAGCTATCACGGTTATGAGATAAAGCCTGGTGACAAACGGACAGACAGACAGACCGCGGAGTCTTAGTAATAGGGTCCCGTTTTTACCCTTTGGATACGGAATCCTAAAAACGAACGTGTAAACGTGGAATCTATACCAACATACGTCAATAGGATTTCAAGTAAACTGAAACCATAGCAACGATAAAAATTCATAACAGGATTGGATTCCTAAACAATGATGAGACACACAATACCGGTGGAATGTTTTTCGTTATCAAGCATACGTTGTCAGACTGGATTGACTAGAGCCCAGAAGACCAGCGATTCTAGACAAGTGTCGTTCGATGTCAGTGAAGGCGATAGTTGAAATGTCAAAATATAAGGGATTGATCACGTGATTTTTCGACATCACTTGTCAATCCCATACAATTTTGCCTTTTCAGGCTGGCCACATACGTACGTTTTCCGCATTCGATTTACAAATACGGAATACAGATTCGGAATTTCGTGAACCTAGCGCAGACGTTAGTTTTTTATTTTCGATACGTACGTACGGAAAGTGTTCCGTTCGAAAGAAAACGGACATGTGCGGCAGTCAATGTATTTTATTAGCGTAAGGTGCATTCGGGTTTCCGAATACGAAAAACGAATTCGGAAAACGAACGTGGAAAACGTACGTATGCGGCCCGCCTAACAATTGCTATCGCCTACGCTATCGTTGATAGAATGTTACGTTGCAACAGCGATTGTTATAATATCAAAGTACTGATTGCCAAGCGCTATCGAAATTTCACGTAACAAACCAAAATAAAAAACATGCATACATACTCAATGTAAAAAATAAATTTTAATATTATATACAAAAAAAAAGGAGCTGCTACGTCTGCCAACAAACTGCTTTGCAGTTTGGCAGAGGCACAGATAATATAATACTAGCATACAGATGCCTCATCCCATATAAAGAAACCGTGCCGACGTAACTAGCGTTTTTCATCTGATTATACCGATTATTATACAAAAATAATCAGCATAATCAGTACATTACGTCGTCACGGTTTCTTTGTATGGGATGAGACACCACTGGCAGAGGTAATATTTAAATTGTAACAAATGTTTTTTTCTGTGCATAAACACTTTTTCTTTTTTTTTACATTTTGACATTTTGACCATCGCCATCGCTATTGGAATGAAAATTTGTCTAGAACATCAGGGTCGGACAGGGAGAGTTCTATACAGTTGAATAGTAGTATTCTAGTATTCCTTTTCAATAGCGAAGTCATTATACAGGATGATTAACATATTTCAGGAAATCATGATAGGGTTGACAAGTTAAATAACTGGGCCGCAGTTAGCAATAGTACAACAGTATTTAACAAGTCTTTTCTGAAAACTTTTCGGCTTTAACTAAATTATTCTTAACAACTAATAATAATTATATATAATTTTGAAACCTTGAAAGTTCTAACATTGCCGTCATTATATATCTTTGAGGTGGCAGTGTTTGTTAAGACAAACCCACAGCTTTTCAAAGTAAGAGCCCCAGCTGATCCACGGTTAAGAAAAAGGGATTCGAACGTTCTTTATGTTGATCGTAGTAAAACAGCCCTCCTACGTAAAAGTATTTACCGAATGGCGCCAGTGATTTTCAAAAAAATTCCACGACAGATAAAGAATCCTAATAATAATATGTTTAAAAAGAAACTGAAACAATTTTTAATTCATAAATGTTACTACTCCACAACTGAGTTTATGGAGGACACCATTGACATTTAGCTTATTACAATATTAAATTTAGATTATTATTTTGACATTGATAATTGTGTTTTAGTAAGTAAGGAATTGTGTGTTATGTAAGTAATTGAATTGTTTAATTTTAAATGTGTGTCTGTTGTTTCGACACCACTAACTTTGTCATTATTTGTATGCTTTCGAGTAAAATGTAGCGAACTGACCACCTTATTATAACATCCTATAGTATTGAAACCTACATTTACGAATAAATATGATTTGATTAGATTTGATTTGATTTGACTAATAATAATATTCCTCCTGACCGATTTCGGATACGGCGGCACAGTAATACATGATCGTGACGGCGGCCAATCTTAATAAGCACTAGCCATTGGCGTGGGATAAATTATAGTGCGCAAGTGAGTGCGCAAACACAGGTGCACTTCTTCTTTTATCTCTCTCATAGTCCGATAGGAAGAGAAGCCGACATCACTGGAGAAAGATTAGACGCAGGCGTGCTTACCAAGGCACGGGGGTGTCACACCGACAACTTCCAATTGCCGGCTGTCACAGAAAAAATGCTAATCATAAACCTGACCTAGGAAGAGAACTCTTGGACTCTATACTCAGCAGGCGTGCTTACAACCGCGAGACCAACGGAGCCCCGAACGCGAACTAAAAGTGTAAAAACTACTAACACACGTTGAGGGTTGAGTTCAGCATTTTTTTTCTAATTTTCTCGCGCTTGACCACTATCTCACCTGATGATAAGTGATGATGTGGTCGACGGTAAAACACGCTTGCTTGGAAATTACCTATTCACTCTTGACTTACAGACCCCTAGATTGTTGCCCGTTTTTCACCCACTCCTATCAAAGTCGGAGACTCTTCACTCGAAGCTGCGGTCGATTATGTCTACCTGGGACAAACAGTCCAGCTAGGTAACTTCGAGAAATTAGCTGCCCGCCCCAACTGTCCACCCAACGTGGGTGGGCAGTTGGAGCCGACGTGACATTGCCCAGTGTGCGCCGCGTGGAGGCTTTCAACTTGCACCCCGGACAAACCGTCGCATTCGACTCAGCTGGGCAGCGTTCGTGAAGTTGCGCGGTACCTTCTCGTCCAACTTACCACAATTTCTCAAGATGAAAGTCTATGACCAGTGTGTGTTGCTAGTGATGACTTATGGTACAGAGACGTGGTCGCTAACAATGGGCCTCATCAGAAGGCTTATAGTCACCCAAAGGGCAATGGAGAGAGCTATGCTCGGTGTTTCATTGCGTGATAGAATCAGAAGTGAAGACATCCGCAAGAAAACCAAGGTTACCAACATAGCTTGAAAAATTGCCAAACTTAAGTAGCAGTAGGCAAGGCACATTGCTCGCAGAACTCAATTAGATAAAAATAAACATGAATCCACAATTCAATAACAACGTTGAATGGAACTTCAAAACTAGTTCTTTCTTAAATTCTTATGTAGCTTGTTTTTGTTTGTACTTAGATAGGTTAAGTATAAGTAAGTTTAGTTTAGTTAAATATAATTAATTAGTTAAGTATGTACATAAACCATTATTGAAAAAACAGTAATTCTTTGTGATTGACTTACAAGTAATTAGAAATCAATTATGATAAGTTCAACAACACAACACAGATGGGCCTAATCGAACAGATACGAAAAAGAAACGCCGTATCGGATAATTGGTTTTCAATGCATAAAATTAACGATTTGGAAAACAAGTAATACCACGTGAAGAATGACGATGTCATTGAACTCATGGAATGGCAGAATTTAATCGGAGTTCATATTGAAGTCCAGAAGTAGGAGAATATTTTTTCTCATCGTTTCTTGTATCGGTCTTATTATTCTGAAATTTCTCAGAAAGAAGAAATCAAATACAAAATATATTTGTTTCTTTTTAATACACGTCGCAAAAAGAGGGGAGTTATAAGTTTTGTGCACGTACAGTACTCTCCAATCTTTTGGCCGGTCTGAAATTGGCTACAAATGGTTGCGCAGTAGTAAATCTTACACTAAAACAGCAGCGCGCCATGTCATGCGCATCGGCAAGCCTACATTCAGCCCGGCATAAAATATTGGCAGTTTCTATGTATCTGTCTATGGCATCGAAGTTCCCAACAGATAATAATATGATTCCCACGGAACTGTCGGTAGGTGATTCCGACTCGCTCTTTGCCGGTTTTTATTTACTTGGTAGGTTCAGCCAGCAGCTTTCCCTTCGTGAAAAGTGTTTTCTTATCCCAAGGGATCACTATACCAGGATGAAAATGCCTATGTGCTATTCCAGACTATCATCTATCTCCGTGCCATACTTCATGCAGATCCGTTCAGCCGTTTTAGCGTGATTGAGTAACAAACATACACATATCCATCCACACTTTCGCATTTTTAATATGAGTAAAATCTCAGTAAGATAATAATATAGTAAGATTCAAGGTTAGCTGTTTTTTACAGCTATATTATCTAAATGAAACGGCTCAACGGTAATAGGGATGATGACGGGGTACGAAACAGCAAATTCTATTTAGTCTGCCAGTTAAATTATCAAAAAATATTAGACACGTATTTTTTAGGGTTCCGTACCCAAAGGGTAAAAACGGGACCCTATTATTAAGACTCCGCGATCCGTCTGTCTGTCTGTCTGTCTCTCCGTTTGTCACCAGGCTGTATCTCGTGAACCGTGATAGCTAGGCAGTTGAAATTTTCACAGATGATGTATTTCTGTTGCCGCTATAACATTAAATACTAAAAACAGAATAAAATAAATATTTAAGTGGGGCTCCCATACAACAAATGTGTTTCTTTTTGCAGTTTTTTGCGATAATGGTACGGAACCCGTCGTGCGCGAGTCCGACTCGCACTTGGCCGGTTTTTTGATAGTTCCTACGTTCACGCGGACGGTGCTGCGGTCGACAGCTAGTTACCTAATACCATAATAATTTACAGATAATAAATTAATGAGATACAGCCTGGTGACAGACGGACAGTAGTAGGCAGACTTAGTAATAGGGTCCCGTTTTTACCCTATGGGTACGGAACCCTAAAAAAGAACTTATTACTTGGATAGTAAGTGTGTTAATCCATGTTATAAAGTATATTTCACAACAAAATTTCACCCCAATACGTTTAGCCGGTTTTGCATGTTTGATACACATACATACAAACTTTCACATATACCTTACCACATCATCGCTTACCATCAGGTGAGATAGTGGTCAAGCGCAAGCCTATAGATAATAAAAAAAAAAAAAAAACCTTATAAGTAGGATTTAAATTTATGTAAGTACTTAGTGCAAGTTTTTCTAAAACAGTTATTTTTGAATAAAACAACAAAATATACTAATAATAATAAATTAAATGTCTTGTCACTCATTGTAATTACTATGTATTTTATATGTCGTTAATGTGTTTATTCATTACATAATGAAATCGTTAGTATGAAATAATAAACAAAATAATAATTACAGTTCTTGTTTGAAACAAGAACTGTAATTATTATTTTGTTTATTATGTTAAGAACTAACTTCTTCCAGCGGTTTCGCCCGCGTGAAAGTCGAAAATTATCCCGAGGTAACATATTCCCGGGATAAAATGTATCCTATGTGCAATTCCTGACTATAATCTATCTCTGTGCCAAATTTCATCCAGATCCGTCCAGCCGTTTGAGCGTGAAGAAGTAACAAACATACAAATACACAAACACACACTCACATACTTTCGCTTTTTTATAAAAGCGAAAGTATGATAATAAGTGTGATTAAAATGTTCCTTTTCTGAGTATAATATCAACACTATTAATTTTTAATTATCCATATTAACAAATGTAATAGATAATCAATTGCAATAGTATCCAATAATATTATAGGAAGGATTTACCTATCTGTGTTTATTACATATACACATTATATAAATTATTTTGTTCACTATTCATGTGTACTATGAATAGTGATCAAAATAATGTAGGTACCTATCCTATAAAATACCAAATCCTATGTTCTTCTTCAGGTCCTAACCAATATCTACGAATCATCTTAGTTGCGAAAACATAACAAAACATAGACAGGGTTACGTTCGCATTTAGGCTCTGACATTGCCCGCGTGAATGTTTCTTTTAATTTTATGCAAACATTTTTTTTTTCTTTTGTGAGAAATCTTGACCCTTCATAAGCGCCCCCAAACAAATTTTTATACGGGGCCTCGCCAAGGCACGCTACGCCACTGACCTAATGAGATATCTTCTCCAAAGTCCAATCTAACTCCAAGACCACCAACATTCATAAAAATTGGTACAGCGGATTGAATGTGAAAACATAACAAACCAACACAAGTACTGTAACGGCGTGCGGCGTCACCCGCGTGGTATTATTACTTCACTATATTTTTATAAATGATAGCCTACTCGCGACCCGCTCCGGCTTCGCACGTGACAAATTAAATGGCAAACACCTGCCTCGTTTCTCACTCTTTCTATTGGTGAAAACTGCATGAAAATACGTTCAGTAGTTTTTTAATAAGAATATCCATTCATCCTCATAAACTTTAACGTTTAAAATAGTAGTAGGATTATTATTAGTATGTCAAAGAACAAAACAAATTGGCCTGGTTATGGCATTTGGGGCATGACCTTCGCCCGAGTAGAACTCATGAATAAGCCCCCGGTCAAGGCCGAACTCAATCGGGCATCCCCAGAATGCATGTTACTATGGCCGTTGACAGACCGTGTCGTGAATGAATGGAAGAACGAATGAAAAAACTGGTTCATTCGAAATAGAATTATAATAGATACATTTTATTTTTAGAACGTGATCGGCCTTTTCGTGTTTTTTTGCTGTGTCATTAATTTCTTTAAAGAAGATTGGCAAGATTTTTGAATTACCATCGTTATTTTATTGAACAGAATTACTATAAAAAAGCAAGATAAGTATTTTAACTTTGGAATGGCAAGTTACCTAATATCAACGTGGTGAACACCTTATGACCACTTGTTTTCTAGGTAGGTTTTAATAAATAAGTTGGTACCTGCTTATAAAAAAAGACCAGAAAAATGTAAACAAAGTTGATTTTCATCACAGTCTTTAGCCATAAAATAATTTATATTATACAGAACAAAGTATAACGTGTATAAACGAAAAGTAATAAAAATAACATAAGAAATTAATCTCACCTGTCATGGAAATCATTGTAATGCACAATATCCAACTGATACAAGTCATTCCCGCGCAAAACATTTGCACTTACTGCTAGTAAACAAACACATAACAAACTATAACACAACGACAACATTTTAAAAACTGAAAATGTTCTAAAATCTAAAAAAAACTGTTTACTTAAAAGTAAAAAAATAAAAATTGAAAAAAGAACGTCGAGAAGCGTCTAGTTTTTAATTTGAATTTTTGCCACGACATTCGCCATTCGAAGTTTAAATACTACTGCACGGCCAAACTTCTCTATGCCACTACTTGGTATTATCTGTAAAACAAACTGACTATTAAATATCGCCATCTTTCTGCTTTATGCCTTCAGACATAAGGTTGATAATCGAGAACAATGCAGTTTTGTAATTTCGTTGGCAGACTTTGTAATTTAACCGTTCTCGGAGAGCCATTGATAATTTATAATCGTTGATTGTCTGTTTATAAAACCTGCAAATATAATGATTGCAAGAAGTTTTTAGAAACTAATATATTTTCAGCTTTCAAAAAAAATCTAAAAAAAATTTTAGGCAGTATTTTCGCAGTTATATTTACGATATTCCTTTTAATAAAATTATTTTGTTTCGGCAAATACGCACATATTGGTTTGGTATCTAAAATACCTTAACCCCCCTTTACCTTTTAATTATAATTTATTTTTGTAAATATTAGGTACCTCAGTGAAACAAGGAAGCGACTTAAAAATAGTGATCATGCTAAACGTATTGTTATGACGCGAAAGTGACTACGAGAGCAATGCCAAACACTAAATATAAAATTTGGCTCGTGTACAATAAATACCTACATAATGTAGGGTTTTAGAGCATATATATAAACATTATTACACATATACATAGCTGACATAATATCACTGGGTATCAAATCAAAATCTGCTATTTGATCGTCATATAATTATAAAAATAGTATTATAAATAATCATTATTTAGAATTAATTAAATTAGGAATTTAAAAAAAAAACAGTCAAAAAATAATTTAAATAAAAATAATATTATTTATTTCATAGCTTTCGGAGACTTAAAAAAAGAGTACCGCAAGATTTGCTCTGATGCATACATTATAAGGACATGTCATTGGACATGTACCTTGCACGACTTATATCTAAAGAACAAAAATATTGCTGAATGTCTTTTAGATAGATTGCAATAGAAGAAATTAAATTAAAAAAAAAAAAAAAAAAATTCCTTCCACTTGCGTCAACAACTTAACTCAGAGTAAATTGTTAAATTTGATAGACACGAGAAATATGTCATACATAATTGGCTGGGCTAGCTACTAACTCGGGGTTAACGAAAATGAAAATATGAAAATTTATGTTTGATAATATGCTTGTAAAAGAAAATCTCTGTCAATACCGATCCGATTTCAAAACATATTTCATCGATAGAAACCCCCTGCCGTTGGCTATCTATAATTAACCTACACAGTTTGGTACTGTGAAAATAACCGCGAAAATAAAGCTAGTTAATAATATTTGGCGTTGTAAACGCGCCAATTTTGTGTTACGGTATAATTGAATATGACATACATACATAGGTATACAGTAGAAACGGAGTGTGTCTACTATGTGGCACGAGCTCACACGACCTATGCGCCGGCGCACATCTTGGCGTACATCAAGAGAAAGTAATACTTTTACACAATTTGCATTCAGTGTAGGGTTGCCAACCGTGCTAATCAATACATGTAATAAATCTTATGATATAAGTATTATATAGTGTTGTACCATATTTTGGTCCAGCATACTATACAGTGTATACCTGAGACAACAAAATTGCTGAAAAGGGTACATTGTATTCATAATTACGAACGATTTTTACAATGGGACTGTCCAGTCTATCTTATACCAAAATTTCAAAAATATCTGTTCAGAAGTTTTAATGCTTTCATTCTTTAATGCTTTATTTGTTAAAACACACAATAAAAACCATCAATCAAATAACAAAACAATTTAAAACAATCATAAGAACAGTTAATTTGATTTTGAATTCACAATAAGAATCGCAACTGACATCCTAGCTAGGATACAAAATAACCTGTGTTAAGGTTACACAAAAAATTCGAAAATTCGAAAATTCTTCCATACAAACGTACTCTAGGGATTATTCCACTGTTTGACGATGTACGTTCAAAATAAAAAGTGATATCAATTTGTCTCATCATTATCTAGCCCTGTATGGAAGCAAAAAGTAAAAAAATTAAATATTTGAAAGTTATGAGCGTCGAAAGTTCCACATTTCGACAATAAATACCTTAAGAAGACAGAAAATTGCAAAACGGCCTCTAAATAGGGATAGATTAGTAGTTCAACAATGCAAATAATTTTATTTGGAACAGATAGTTTTAGTCGTTTTTTCTTGATTGAATTTCGCGCGCTCGGTTTCGTCCTAAATCATTATCCATTTCGCTACAAATTTGCAAAAGTGTGTATTCGTACACGAACTAGCTTCCTACTGCTCATCACAGCATCTATCTCTTCCGCACGTGTTGTCGGTTGATATAAAATGCATTTTAACCCCGCGCACAAAATAGTTCGTGCCGTCGCGTCGACTAGTGAAGGATGCCAGTTCCATTCCCCAAAAGGTTAAAATTATAAATATAACAATTTTAAGAGGTGCAAAGAGATTGAAATTGAAATCTAGGGATATATAGTTTCAGATTATAATCACAATTTAAAATAAAAATAAAATGAAACTATATTTAAAATTAATATATAACATTACAATTTAGGCGTGATAACGTAACAAAGATATATATTAGATATTATTTATACGTATATAACACAGATATCTGCTAAGTTCGGCTTTAAAATGTAGGCAACCCTACCTTATTTATACAAGAGTAATTACTTATTATGTAATACACTCACTACACTATTGCAATACCAAATAAATAAATTATAGTACTTTCATTTTGACATTTCGATATTTTCTTGTCACAATGACAAATACACTGTATGATTTCCAAATCATTCGTTCTCTTGACGAATGAACTCTTAAAAATGTAGGTTTTACTTATTCTTTATTTAAAAACTATTGCAATCGGTTTTACCGTTCAAATGAAGGACACAAAGATGAATATTACAATCCGTACTAATAATATAAATGCGGAAGTTGGTCTCTGTGTCCGTTTCTTTATTACGCTTAAATCACTTAACCAATTTTGGTGTATAGGTCGCATAGAAATTTTAATCCCGGGATTACATTTTCCTTGGTATAATTTCGGACTGTCACGCGGGCGAAGCTTATGGCAGAAGAATATAAAAGGACTACAAATACTTACAGTACAACAGACTGATACAGAAGCCGTATTAAACAGAAGAGTTTGTAAAACAAACTTTCATATAGCTAACATTAAAAAAATAAGTAAGAAAACGACGCGACGGAAGGTGTATGAATATATTATTAAATAGGCGTCAGAGTCAGTGCAAGATTTCACTTTTTAAAATTATGGCACATGAGAGTACCCGCGTAATTAAAATTTAGATTGTGTCTGTCACCGGATTATCGCAAACACCGTGTGCCTTAATGCAAAAAGCGGTTTGACCAAAACCCAGGCTTAAACCTTGTTTTCACCATACATTATAGAGGTTTAAGGAGGTAGTTTGTAAAAGTCTTACGAGATTACAATATCTCAATACCTATATATCGGAATGACGGTTTTTCATCGGTTACATTTTGGAGAGTATGCGATGGAATCCTCCTCCCTCCTTATTTCGTCGTGTTTCTCATTACTGAGAGTCGCGATTCTACTGTCGTCGTGGATACAACTTTTCCTTCACAAATTTGCGCCATCTATGTCTGTATTTTGCGTCGTAGAGATAGCTTAGTGCTGTTTAGTGTACAACGATTTGCGTAGTCTAACCATCTTATTGGATTGCGACCTCGTTTCCCTTAAATCCTCCAGTAACCATCAGCTGTTCCAGGTTATGTCCATCCTATCTGACAATGTGACCAAATAACTACAAATGTCTGCGAATATGTTACTACTTCTAGGCAAGCCTACTTCGCCGTCGACCACATCATCGCTAACCATCAGAAGAGACATTGGTCAAAAGCGAGCTTATAAATAATAAAGCAAAAAAACTTCAATCAAGCGAGGGCCACACTAAGTCCATCGACAATTTAAAGTCAGTGTAGGATCTTGATAGAATATGCCATTCCACCTAGTTCCGTTGCATAAAAACAACAAAATTTCTAATTGTAGCTTTATATCGTACGTTCTCTAATAAAATTGTCTGCCTAAGAAGTCGGCCTTGGTTCTGAAAAGTATCTAAGTATTCGTAATTTTAAACCTCGGGACCGTAACAAAACATGAGCAAAAAATCTATTGAGTTGACTAGTAAATATCTGTGTAGTACTTACTGTTGTGGAAATAACAAAAAGTGTGGCTAATTTTGTCTAGAATATGTACAAAGCACATCTGATCTGTTTTTATCGGACATGGCTTTAAGACCGTGGATTGGCTCATTATACCAGTAGAATTTAGTATTTTGTTGAAAGAGTTGTGTTACTTATTTGGATTACCATAAAGTATATTCAAGGAGTTGAGAGCAAATATATAAATTAAAATACTCAAAAATATCTACCCAAAGAGTACGGCCCAAGTCAAGCTGGAATTAACAGAAGAAGAATTTCCTATCGAAAGAGGTGTCAGACAGTGCGAACCCATTTCACCTAAGCTTTTCTCTGCGGTACTAGAATCTTTAAAAATCTGGAATGAGAAAAACGGCATCAATATTAACGGCGTAAAAAGTTAACCATGTACACTTCGCAGACGATACTATCCTGTTTTCTGAGAACCTGGCTGATTTAGAAGACATGCTAAAACAACTGTCAGATAAAAGCGCCAAAGAAGGTCTATCAATGAACGTATCGAAAACGAAGGCAATGACAAACTCAACCAAAATAGACATTAAAGTAGATGGTCGACAAATAGAGTATGTCAATGAATACATACACCTAGGTCAACTAATATCTACGACACAAAGCAAAAAGAACTAGATAGAAGGATACCAAATCAGGTAGTTGGAAACGGTTTTTGGTCTCTGAGCGAGGCCATGAAGGACAAAAACATGAATATCAAAGAGAAACGGAAAGTCTTTGACACGATATATAATTGAATAAAAAGATATATGTGGTGCTTCAGAACAGTGGTGGCCCAGTGGTATCTGCCGCGACTTACAAGTTGTAGGTCGTGGGTTCGATCCCAGGTAGGCGCTTTACTTTGTGTAAATTATTTCATCACCACTGCTCTCAAAACGGTGAAGGAAAACATCGTGAGGAAACCGGCATGTCCTAGAACCAAAAATTGGAAGACATGTGGCATCCACCAACCCACACTGGGCCCGCGTGGTGGATTACGGCCCATTCCCTCTCACAGAGAGGAGGCCTGTGTCCCAGCAGTGGGAACATTAATAGGCTGATGATGTGATGTGATGTGGTGCTTCTATGTTTTTCTTTTTCATTTATAGTTGTCATATTTGTACACTAGGCCTCTGTTGACAGCGCAATTTTGAGCATCTTTTGAGGGTTCTAGTGCTTCTAAAGAAAATGTATCATAAATAAAAACTTTGTTAACAAAAAATCAAACCGACTTCCAAAACAAAACACTACAAAGCGATAAATAACTTTCTTTTCCGAAGTCGGTGTTGAAAAATGGAAAACAATGGATACAAAAGACACTGACTTCGAAAAAGAAAGTTATTTATCGCTTTGTAGTGTTTTGTTTTGGAAGTCGGTTTGATTTTTTGTTAATAAAGTTTTTATTTTTCTCTTTTTAGTTTTGATAGGTATTAACATAATAATCATTTGTAGCCAAAGTATATCTCATGACGATTCCTATAAGCCCAAACACTTGGAACAGGAACATGATACATTGTTTTGGAACAGGATACATTGTTTTATTTCGGAGTTCCAGTGGCCATTGTTGTCTTCTTCATCAGTTCCACTTCACTAAATGATACTTTCGGAGTGCAAACGATTGCATTATTGATAACAATTGCAAAATCGCTATATGTATGCCTATAAAATTTGAGGAATTCCCTTGATTTCTCTAGGACCTCATCATTAGATCCTGGTTTCCTTCTCATGGTACCACCCTTGGCATATTTCCAACAAATAAAGAATCATCAAAATCGGTTCACAAACGATGAAGTTATCCGCGAACACACATAAAAATATATATATATGGAAGGAGGACCTCCTCCTTTTTGGGACGTCGGTTAAAAATTAATTTTCCAAATCGGTCCAGGCATCTTTGAGTAATCGAGGAACATACATAAAAAAAGATGCCGTCGAATTGAGAACCTCCTCCTTTTTTTAAGCCGGTTAAAAAGGAAAACATAGGAACTCATTACATATCTTTTTTTTCAGTTTATGGAATATATTTTAAAGTGGTCCAATAGATAAAGAGGAGGAAATAGGCGAGAGCCAAATCTCGGAATATGACTTTTTACTTAAGATATTCAGTCGGATGTCTGCGACCGCATTTCTACTAAAGTTCGGCAATTATTCGAGCTTGAATATCATCTCAGGTCATGCCACAAATAATCACTGTAAAATGATTAAAATACATAAGCAAGGAACAAGGAAGTTTTTGACCACGTCTTGGAAACAAGGCCTCTTACAGGAAAAGATGAATAAAACTGGTCTTGCCTTGGTTTGTCTTGAATTACCTTGCTTCTGATAACTGTGATATTATAATTCTACGGTGAGATTATATAAGCAATTAGGGCTTTATTACCTGCCTGCAAAGAAAGGGTTATGTTTTTCGCGCGTATTTTAATGTACCTATGTATTGTATGTAATATTTTTGTACGTAATATTCTTTATTACCTCATATCTTTCAAACCGCTAGCCGGATTTATATAATTAAGACATCGATAGATACGTCTTGACCGCCTAACTGTTCTTAGATAGGTGAAGAAAAAAAATACAAATATGGTGGATTTTGGGCGCCATATTGTGCTCGCCCCATCACTAATGGGGGATCAAAAAGAAAGGGTTTTAAGAGGTGATAACAAAAATATATACCACTTATATGATTAAAATAATTCGAAAAAAAATTATAACTAAAAACTTGTAAATAAAACAAGAAAAATCATGGTGTGCAGTCGGAGGATATTTTTTTTTTCTTATTAAAAGCTTTTTAGGTCGCTTCTTAAGCAGTCGGGATTTTTATTTTCAAAAATTTATAAAAAAATACTTTTTAACCACTAATTTGTAAAATTTCAATTCAATTTTTCTATGGCGAATTTGTGGATTGACATGCATTACCGAATCACCTCGTGGTCAGTCCCAACCATTTTTAACCGACTTTCGAAAAAGGAGGAGGTTCTATGTTCGACTTCTTGTATGTTTTTTTTTTTTTTTTTTTTTTTTTTTATGTATGTTCACCGATATCTCCGTCAATTGTGGACCGATTTTGAAAATTCTTTTTTTGTTTGAAAGAGTATGTTCCGAAATTAGTCCCATTTTAATTTAGTGAAGATCTGATGAAGAACTTCGAAGATATACAACAGAACTCTTCAATAAATAACGGCAAATCTCTCGGGACTGCTGCAATCGCATGTCTGTTTATTGTTTATACCATTTCATAACATAACATCACGCCAGTACGCTATTAAGTGGTATGCAGATCTGTCATTTCACTGATTATGTTTTGAGTTTCATGTTATTCGGGTAATCTATTCTGCCGTTACAGGTACTTACTACACAACTTGCCTATATGTACAACTAAAAAGGTTAAAATAAAAAAACTTTTTTGCAAAAAAATACTATCGACTTCCAAATAAAAAACTACAAAGTGAAAAATAACTTTATTTTTGGAAGTCGGTGTCAATATCGCAATGAATTGGTACCTACAAAAGACACCGACTTTTGTAACTCAATCACGCCGTTCTGGCGTGATTGAGTTACAAAAATACATACACATCCAAACTAACAGCGATTGGGTCAATCAGTGTTTCATCAAAAGGACTTGGATATTTACCCCAGTTATTGGATTGGGTCTGTCCCAATAGTCCCATTGGCCCAGTCCCATGGTGGGACAAGTGGGATAATATGTTCCACTTGTCCCATGGGACAACTGATACTAACATATTTTAAACTATGTTTGCCCGTCTTTATGTAACGATTTGTATATTTTGTATTTAATAGGTATTTTGCACCATCTGCTCGACAATGTCTAATTAAATGTCATGCAATCTCAACGTAAAGTAAAGCATTACCGCCCAAGAGAGGTAAAGTTGTATGAAACTCCAAAGGAAGTAAAGTGATTTGAATTTGGAACGTCAAATGCGTGTGGAAACTCGTCGAAAACTCTAAATAACAAAATGCCCTTAAGGCATTGTAAAGAGGTTTATTCAAAAATCGAACTGGCCATCATAAGGAGAGCCCAGAAAAAGGAAAAATGGCGTGATTTCAAAGAATGTGCAACAAAAGACGATGTTTGGTATTGTGATTGTAAGTGAATTTTACTGCAATACTAGCTGCCCGCCCCGGCTTCGCTCGGGTTAATATAGATTTCGTGATTCTCATGATTCTGATTTCCTAGTATTTTGAGAGTCTTTACCACACATGATTCCATCGCCGGATGTACTTTTTTCTTTATATTCTGTTTTCCTGGTATTAATTTATTTTTTATCTTTTGGCTTCGCACGGTTTGTGCATTTAGCCAGTGTCAAGTTTAGAATAGAAGTTCTAGTTTCTTTCGATTTTAGTCGTCCAAGTTGAGGCCCCAATAAAATGGCGGTAACTTTATTGGAAGCTTCTACGGAGTTTTGTCGACACCATGTACAAACTCTTTGTTCTACCGCTGTGTTTTACTTGCCCACACTCGTGCACGTTCACTAATATTATTAGAATAAAAACCACCATTTTCACACTATTAATATTCAATTTAACACATTTATAGGAAAATAAATCAGAGAAGCAACATAGACGCCATCACGTTCCCGCCAAAACTCCGTTTTCCTGGTAGTTTAAAGTCACCACTCATGATACCAGCCCTGGTTTTTTTTACCTTAGGACCTTTTTCCTTGTCAGTTGTGTAAAATCTAACTGAGAGTCCAGTCGTTTAAAGAGTAAATAAAAATGACCATACAAACTTTCACCCCCTATTTTACCTCTTTAGGGGATGAATTTCGAAAAATCTTTTCTTAAGGTGAACGCGCACCTAGACGCACCGCAGGAGTCGCATGCTCCGTTCGTTGTCGCGATTTTGTTCAATGGAGAACAATAAAAGTAGGATTCAAGATTATGTCGGCATCCGTCCTTTTAGTTTATTTCCAACATTTAGCAGAAACTCGAAAGTCAAGCAGCCTATGGTGCATTTATTCAATGCTCAGATCTACGATAAGCATCAAACACAATATTCAAATCAATACACTCAGCAGTTTTTTATTATCTCGCAGAAGGTGTGAAAATTAGAGTATCTCTGGAATAAAGCCTGTCTTCATCTTGGGCAGTTTGAACCCCTCGTTTCACTCAGGACTCTACATTACTCCCTTGCTTCGCTCTGGAGTTAACTTAGTACCTCGTTACACTAAGGGTTCAATATGCCGCCCGTGACGTAAGACACTGCTTTATCCCCTTGGTGCATAATCTACTATTGCGCACACATGAACACGAATAAAAGAACAGAAAAGCCTAAAAAAATAATTGTTTTTTCCATTATAGAATAACAATAATAATAAATGTTTTTTTATAAAGCTGAGTTTGGGTATGTTACTGTGCACCGAGATATGGAAAAGAAAGAAAACTAGTTTATTTGGTACACACAATGTAGATACAAATGAAAGGGAACCTAATTTTAAAACAATTACATATACAGTGTGCCCCGCGGCTGCGCCAAAAAGGTCCATTTCAGCAAAATACCAGACAACTGGGAGTTGCCTGACGCTGGTTTTCAACTGAACCTTACGTTGAAGTGTACGGATGTGAATCAGTTATACGGTGTTAAATATACAGGTTAATAGATATATGTTATTGTGTTTTAAAGGATATATATACACCGTGAAATTTAAGTGGTTGTTTTCCCGCGGCAGAACGACTTGCCTTTAGGAGTACTTTCGAAGCATAGAGTTAAAGTAAAAAAATAACGATGTTTTTGTTTAAAAATAATTAAAAAAAAAAACATAAACTCGAAAAAGTGAGTAACAATAGTAACTTGTAGGTACTAGGTACTACGGTGAATAATACGGTGGTGACGCGAGTAGTACCTAGTACCTACAAGTTACTATTGTTACTCACTTTTTCGAGTTGATGAATATTTTTTTTTTTTTTTTTAAATAAAAGCATCGCTATTTTTTTACTTTAACTCTATGCTTTGAAAGTACTCCTAAAGGCAAGTCGTTCTGCCGCGGGAAAACAACCACTTAAATTTCACGGTGTATATCTATACCATATTATAAAGAGGAAATATTTTTTTGTTTGTTTGTACCGAATAGGCTCCGAAACTAAAGGACGGATTTTAAAAATTCAATCACCAATAGAAAGCTACATTATTCCTGAATGACATAGGCTATTTTTTAATCCCGAAAACGGGCCGTGTGGGGTGGTCCACCGGAGTGAAGCCGCGGGGAACAGCTAGTGTATAATAATTTGGTGTGAACCATTGCGCATGGCATCATGCGCAGCTGAGCGA
Organism: Orthosia incerta; assembly: GCA_948252205.1. Classification (NCBI taxonomy): domain Eukaryota; kingdom Metazoa; phylum Arthropoda; class Insecta; order Lepidoptera; family Noctuidae; genus Orthosia; species Orthosia incerta. The sequence goes on along the minus strand of OX411756.1, from coordinate 24,376,600 downwards.
AATAAACGGATTGCAAAAAACGTTTAATATTCAAAAGTTAATAGTTTTTTTTAATATGGCCGCTCCAGGTGTTTGGCAGAGATGCCTGCACTTTAGCAGCGTACTTTAACGTCTCGTCGCCGTCGCGCTGCTGTTCAGTTGTCATCGGACACACTGAAGCTGGGGTATTCGTGAGACGCCAGCAAAGCCTGTGTATTGCCGGCCAGTCACCCTCGGTGGACTATCAGCTCGCAGTTTTAAATGCCTGTAACTTGGCTTTTATTACCTTCTCCGCGAGACGGATAACTATTAAACAAACTTCCCAAAAAGGAGGAGGTTCTCAATTCGAGTGTTTTTTTTAAATGTATATTTGAGCATGACTCTGTCATTTATTTATAAACGGATTTTCAAAATTCTTTTTTTTTTCGAAAGAACTTTATTCCGAAATAGTCCCATTTAAATTTGGTAAAGATCTGATGGAGAACTTCGGAGATATAGAACAGAACTCTTCAATAAATGACGGCAAATCTCTCGGGATTGCTGCAATCGCATGCCTGTTTATTGTTTACACCATTTCATAACATACCATCACGCCAGTATGCTTTAAACGGGTACGCAGATGTGTACAGTTCATCCTGGTAGACTCTCATTCTACTGGTTATGTTCAAGTAACATGTTATTCGGATAATCTATTCTGGCATCACTGTGGGCATTATAAGTACATTACTATATAACTTGTCCATAATGTACCACAAAAAAGTGAAAATTAAAACAACACCGAACACCGACTTCCGAAATTGAAGTTATTTTTCCCGTTGTAGTGTTTTTATTGTTTGGAAGTCGGTTTTCTTTTTGTGAAATTCTTTTTTATTTACTCTCTATACACGACAAAAAGTTATCGCATTTTGAGGCAGCGGACAGGTGAAGATTTGATGTATTTAATACTACACATATATCCAAAAAAAAATGTACTCAGCTGTATTCTGTTATACTGGAAGCCGACTCCAACACAGTTGGCAAAAGGCTGGACAGACTGAATGGTGACAGGCTAATCAAAATGAATGACGGCACTGCTGAACATAGGCCACCCCCAAGTGTCACCACATTCACCGGTCCCACGCGTCTCGCATCCAGCGGAACCCCACAGCCTTCACCAGGTCATCGGTCCTAGTGGGAGGCCTTCCAATGCAAACAGGCTAATCGTCATATCAGCCGAAAGACATCCACTGCTGAACATAGGCCACCCCCAAGTGTCGCCACATTGACCGGTCCCGTGCGTCACGTAACCAGCGGATCCACGCAACCTTCACGAGGTCATCGGTCCACTAAACACAAACAGGCTAATGCTACTTATCAATATGGTATTTCACAAACCATAGGCGAAGGACGTTTATAGGGATGTTCACATACTCCTCGTGCTTGCTGCTAAAGACAAGTGACTTTATGTCAAGGAAAACGTAGCGATTGGTAAAATTTATATTGCCAAGCGCTATCGAAATATAACTTGACCAATCCTTTACATTTCGACCACTGCCATCGCTGACATCGAATGTCATGTATAGAGTTTTCCTCTGGTTATCACTTGGAAAAGAAATCAGCCTTGTTCTTATACCTTGGTGTTATACAATAAGTTTAGAAATTAATAAGAGCCTGAAATATAATAGCTTCACGTACCACGAATTCAATTTGTGGTCAAAGTAATTATGTTTGCTGGCTCCATCAACATTCTTCCATACAACTGAGTCTGGCGATTACTCCACTGTTTGACGATGTACGTTCAAAATAAAAACTAATATCAATTTGTCTCATCATTATCTAGCCCTGTATGTAAACAAAAAAATAGAAAATAAAAATATTTGAAAGTTCTGAGCGTCGAAAGTTCCATATTTCAACACAAATTTTTAGGCATCTTTGGGCGGAAATAAATACCATAAGAAGAAAGAAAATTTCAAAATGGCCACCGTACAGGAATAGATTAGTAGTTCAACAATGCAAATAATTTTATTTTGATAATATACATGTAGTCGTTTTTTCATGATATCTAGACTCCCAAAGGTCTGTTTATAAATAGTACTCGAACTAGCTTCTTACTGCTCATCACAGCATCTATATCTTTCGCACGTGTTGTCGGATGAGATAGCAGGCATTTTAACCCCGCGCACCAAATAGTTCGTGCCGTCGACTAGTGTAACCTTAACTCTTTAATTCACATGTATTTTATCCCAAACCCACCGCAGTCGAGTAAGCGATTAGCTACCAATTATTTTCTGCCTGAAGAAACCAACAAAAGGAATAAGATCCCGTGTTAATAAAAGAGACACAAATAGTAATACTTGATCGCTAGCTTTTCACACTGCCGGCGACTAATCTCTCACCACAAATTTGTTGCAGCGACAAGAGCTACCAAAGTTGTAATCACTCAGCGATGCTCGCTTGCTCGCTTGGCGATCGGAACTCACGCTGAGAGACAAACCAGCGGTCATTTCTACCTTCAGTGCGGCCGCCTCGAGCAAAACTACGTTTATAGCTCGAACACTCGTTTATAGCCGAGCGACAAAACTATAGGAACTACACACTCGCTTCTCGCCAGCTCGTTTTTAGTTTCTAACTTTACTCGCTTCTCGCTGATCGTTGACGGTGGGACAGTACTTATAAGTCATTGCCTGCACATCCAGTTTGCTGATCACGTGTGTTCAAAGGAAAAAACCAGAAAAGGACCTTGCTCTTATCAAAGGCCTTTGATATGATGGCCGAGACAAACGTGAGTGCGTAACATAAAGAAATCTTTATATTTTTGACTTGCGGAAGACGATAAGATATCAAGACGTACAATATTTTTGTAACCTAGTTAGATGGTCGTGATGACCTGACTTCCTTATTTTGAACGCTCTTTGTACCACGGTCTATCCATGTGCCAAGTTTCCAAATTCAATTATTATAAAAACTATAAAATAAATCTGCCTATCCTTTTCCCAACTATATTGGTATCGGCTTCCAGTGTAACCGAATTCAGCTGAGTACCAGCGTTTTACATGGAGCGACTGCCTATCTGACCTCCACGACCCAGTAACTGGGTAACACGATACCTTTTGGCAAGACTGGTGTCAGATCTCAAGCTTCTGACTACCCGCAACGACTGTCAAAGATCTTCAAATGACAGCCGGGACCAACGGCTTAACGTGCTTTCCGAGGCACGGAGGCAACTCGGTATGTTGAAATGGTCACCCATCCACGGACCGACCTCGTCAAGCGTTGCTTAACCTTGATGATCGACCCGTGTGGCTGTTATTATTTAGCCACGAGCTCCTCTATTATAAAAACTATAATAATTTATTTTTAGTTTAATGTCTGACCGCCTAGGTCACTTTCATCCGTACTAATTCATACTCCATACCACAGATAATATAATACTAGCATACAGATATTATCTCATCCCATACAAAGAAACCGTGCCGACGTACTGTACTGATTATTTTTTGTACATCGATCGCGTTCAGTTCCGTATCACGGATATAGATGGTGATCTATCTATCGCCGTGGAACGGAACCGAACGCGATCGATTTACAAAAAATAATCGGTATAATCAGATTAAAAACGCTAGTTACGTTGGTACGGTTTCTTTGTATGGGATGAGACATCTGTATGCTAGTATTATATTATCTGTGTCCATACTAATATTATAAATGCGAAAGTAACTCTGTCTGTCTGTTACCTTTACACGCTTAAATTGCTGAACTGATTTAGATAAAATTTGTTATGGAGACAAATTGAGAACTTCAAAAATCATCGTTAAAGGATTGGAAAGAGACCCCCCTTCCCATCCCCTTTTCTACCCGAAGTTTGTATGGTGAACTAAAAATTTCTCAAGTAAGACGGCCCACATACCTACATTATTATGGCGCGATATAAAAAAATAGACTATTCTAAGTACTAATGCTACTCGTATGCAGACGAAGTCGTGGGAAACAGCTAGTCAAAGATATATCACACTTCACACTAATATTATAAAGGCGAAAGTTTGTGAGTGTGTGTTTGTATGTTTGTTACTTCTTCAAGCTAAAACGGCTGGACGGATCTGGATGAAATTTGGCACAGAGATAAATTATATTAAGGAATAGCACATAAAATACTTTTTATCACGGGTATAAGTTCCCTCGCGATAACTTTCGACGTTCAACTGGGCGAAGCCGCTGGCAGAAGCTAGTTTTAAATCAAAACTCATTCTCTAGTGCACTGTCCATGTAACTTAAATTATACACATTGCATTTACAACGCATTTCTTCTAACTCACAAATAAATGCAGTGCCGAGTGCCCATAGAGTTCTGTACGACTAGAGACGCCATTGTTGATGGAAATTATAGACGCCTACGCAAAATATTATAGCAAATACACTATTGTACATTTTACCACACAGATAACGCTAGGCTCTCTCTCTGTCATCGTTCTGTGAACTGTCGTAATTATCGATATTTTCTTTTATTAAAACAGTAAAGCTCCAAAAATACAATTGTAGTAGTAGAACGCGCAAGTTTCGACTCCGTGACCATATATTTTATTTGTGCACTTACTCGATTTTGATTCGTATTATTTACTTACCTATTTGTGATTTTTAATGAACGTTAATAAAATGGATTCCAAAATAATCACGAACTTGAATCGAATACGAGTAAGGATAATAATTATATAGTCAGAAACCGCACGTACACAGACGGTCACGGGTCGTCAATTTCTAAATTTTTTTTTATTTTTTTTTTCATTCGCCCTTCGAAAAGGCAGGCATCGATCTATAGACCATTCAGCCTCGTCATATTTTCGTATTCTTCTGTATAACATATAAAAGTAAGGCCAAAGCCAAGTTTTCAGTAAATTCTTATCATAGTATCCTTTAGTCAAGGCATATGCCATGTCTTCTTTTTTTTCCATAATTAAATGTTTCGTCAATCCAATTTTTTTTTTTTGTCTTAACCAGTTTCATCGTCATTTCCATGTGGTCATTTCCAATAGTTATGTCAATGTCTTATCCATGTTTTTATTTAAGTCCCGATCAAATTTTACACCCACTAGATGTATCAATTTCTATAAGTAAACAATGACATTGACTGTTGCTCGATTTGTATTGAAGGTTTTAATAATGCCGTCTCTAGTTGGCCAGCGAGGCGTTTCCTTGGTTTGTGGGAGCGCCCGTCACAAAGGATATAGTGCTTTTAGGAACAAGAGATGCTTTGGGTTCAAAACCACTGCTTTTCGAGGACTTTGCAAATTGTATTGTATTTCTATATATTTATTTTAACAGTTTCCCTGTCCAATGAATCATATATGATTAATTCTATTGTTTTATTAATTGGGCAATGAACATGTTAAGTATATTTTGACTGTACGAGTATTTTTAAACCTCATTTTTTTCAACTTGCAGATACTTACTGGAAAATGAATGGTTGTTTCGTCCCTAAACGTTTGTTGCAACACCGAGTCAACCAGCTGTCATTGATTTTTGACTGTTGTTAGTTGACGGTTGAAGGGTGTCAGTAGGCTACAAAATTTGGTGTGATCGCGTGCAACGCGAAATAGGCGTCTCGTTGTGATTATCTGTAATCGTTAAATAATCAACACCAGCTGCATCGGAATTGCATCCGCGATTCGCGATTTGTATTGTGCGGCGTCTTGTGCTTTGGTTTTTGTGTATATTTCGCGCACAGCGAGGGTATTTTGGCGGGAGTGTGTCCAGGTGTCTGCGGGGAATCTTTGCCCCCAGACCACGCCCCTTACTTTTTATTATATATATTCTCCTATCCCTAATCTCCCGACCTGGCACGGTATTGAACGACGCCAGGAGCTCACCGCGAGAATCAAGGTGAGTACTAATGTTAATTAGTGTGCTTGTCCCACTTCCCACCTGTCAGACAGGAACCAGTATCTCTCCCCAATAAGGAATAGACCCCTAGCTTTCCACTGCTCGCAGTTTCGTAGGTACTGGTCCTGGTAGGATCCAGGAGTCACAGCGCTGCTATGAGCCCCAGTGTTCGCCTATTGGCTTTGTGCAGAACAGTATTGCAGTGTGGCGTGTATTCGTAGGTATGAGTACATACATACATACATAATCCTTCATAATGGTGGGGTTATTTGAAAATCTTAAGGTCGTACCCTGACCAAAAAATCAGCATGAGCATTCCTATTGGCCTAGCGGCACTGGTGGCGCATGAATTACGGTAGTGAATACGCCCAGATTTTAGAATAAAATCTTTATAAAATCGAATATTGGTCTTTTGAAAAAAATTAAACTTACAAAATGTTCGTTATCAAATTGTCTATCCATTAGTGTTAGTATAAAAAATAATTAATGAACACTTTACGAGGAGATGCATGCTATCAATAATTATTTCACATTTTTATGGTTTTGTTGGAAGGAGATTAGTGACACATATACCTCTTTAAAAAAAAAGTGTACTACAATTTTAGAATCAAAATTATGTAGAAATTTAATGTATTTTTATTAATTGATATTTATTTTTAAATAAAGAGTAGATAGCTCTTAAAAAATGCACAAAATTCGACTAGCGCGGCGTTTTGCTCGGGGACGCGCCTTAATTATGAAACGATAAAAAAGGCGCCAACATTGCGCTAGTATTAATCCGGAAAATGATGTAGGAAAAATATTGCTATTTCTTTTTAAATAGTAAAACAAAGTATATTTTATGTCTTTACCTCACCCAAAAGTCAATATTCTAAAATCTAATTTACTGACATGAAATAAATAATAATATTCCGGACCAACCCTACTGTCTACAATGCCCGCTATAGTTGAAATATAGAACATCAGCCACATCTAACGGGCTCCTTCTAAAAACATGAATGCAATCCTCATACTTCATACAAAATTCATAGCGAGAGCATTAAGAGAAATTGTCACCAGCCACGTCCACACAGCGCGAATAAAAAATAATAAGTAGACAGTAAAAAACTTGGAGCTTATATAGATGGAGGATGTGGTAAAACCTTGTTTAACCTATTCGCTATTCATGATCAGTTTCTAGAGAAATTTGCATTCTAATCTTAATTCTTTATTGTACACCAAAAACAACATTAAATGCCTTGTGAGAATAAAGTACAAGTAGAAAGGCGAGCTTAACTCAATGTTCAGTTTTCTTACAGCGAACCCTAGGGTGACAGAAATAGATGTCAATAGAGAGCAGGCATCCAGTGTACAATCTTACTTATACTATAAATAAATCCCATCAAAAACATAAATGTGAAAAAGGGAGCCAAGTTCAATACTAAGAATATGCGCGGTTGTTGATAACGCCGACAAAAGAATTGAGATCTAAATGGGTGCAAAGTGCTGTATCCTGAAATTTATTTACAAGAACATAAAACATTCTAAAATAAATTTAAATACACAATTTCTTGCTTTTTCTGCGACAAAAATATTTGCTATTTTAAAATATAACTTCTTAAATTTGAATATTCGAATTATTTACATAAAGCAGATAACTTAGGATAAATTTTATTGTAGCTCAAGATTTGACTTGGCTGGTTTTGACATGACTTGTTCTAGAATTAAGGGCACATTACAGGCACTTTAGGTAAGTGTTCCTAATATAATCAATTTATTGAAAAATTATAAAAAAATACTAGTTTCAGATTTATTCCTTTGTATTTACCTAATTACCTATCTGGATGCCAAATTTGAACTTTCTAGGTGATCTGGAACTGGGTTAGAGTTTTGATCTATAGGTCAGTCAGTGATAAAAATTACGATTTTTGGACGTTAATATCTAAATAACTGTTAGAGCTACATCTATGAAATTTTGGTTTATAGTTCATCTTAGCAATTTTAATACTTAAACCAAATTTCATCTGTTTATGTTAAATAGATTTTGAGTTATTAAGATTACCAATGTGGTTCCAAATGGTTCGTGTAATATTACACACAGCTGCTGCGTCGCCAGTTCCTTTTTTGCTTGCACTTGGCTTGACACGCTGCCGCGGGTATAGATCTGAAAGTTTGGATGGATCTATGTTTGTTTGTTACTCAATCACGCCACAGAGATAGATTATAGTCTGGAATAGCACATAGGCTACTATTCATCCCGGTATAATATTTCCTTGTGATAAAAAATTTAGATGAATTAAATAAAACATAACATATTACATCAGGGACTTTCTAATAGACTAAAGTTTTAAGAATTGATTTGCGCCTCTGAAATTTCACGTGATCAATCCTGTACATTTTGACTTTTGACAGTCGTTAGCTTTGATAGTTGTAGATATGTCACTGTGTAGGTACAGATATTTTCAATACCAATGATTGTCGTAAAACTGCTCTTGAGATAAAGAGCCCAGGTTGTAGCTATCAGGAAGCACCGTATCTAGCAGGCACTCCATAGCTGTACGCACAATTAAATTATTATGCAAAACGTTTACTGCGTGTGGGGATGTCCACAATGTACCGATGGCGCATCACCGTACGTCTTATAGTCCGATGATGAAACGGACTAGGCGGGTTTAAATTTAGCGATTCCAACAAAAGAAGGAAAGAAAGAAAAAGTATTTATTTGTGACCCGCACAGGAGACCCGAGAAATCAGCCTAAAATTAAACAAAATTAAAAATAAAAACCCCGTGCGAGACCAAAAAGGCTCCTATCTCAGCATGTGCAGCGATATCCAAAAAAGGAAATAACGCTGCGCTGATATTCTGATAAGACCAACTGTTGATGCCACGGACACACTTACGGAAACGGAAAATACTTATATAATACAATAAAATAGAACACACACACACCAACACACTGTGACTTCTCTACATTTTTATGATCCACGGATAGAACTGTTCTTTATTGCAACATATAATTAAATTTTAAAAGGAACTGTGGATTTTACGAGTCCCGCACTTCGGACTTTGCTCTAAAATAAAAATTCCTGCGAAAATATACTGGCAGACGCTTCGTCATGAAACGGAGTTTATTATTCTACTTAATTAGATCCTTTTAATGGTATGTAGGTTCTTATAAGATCTGTCCCCGTACCATGATATGTCAAAACTGTCATGTTGCGACTGTGGAAAAGGGATAGATGGATATGTATCTCTCTATCTGTCCCTTACGCGCAATGGAAATAACCTTGCTTTAAGAGCTTATGGTTACCCCTGCAGCCTTATTGTGTTATTAATTCGACAAGGCAAAGGGCAAAGAGTTTGAACAATCAACCAATCATATGGGGAGATGAAAGATGCGATGTGAATTTCCATCTATGTGATTGAATGATTGTCCATACTCTTTGCCCTTTACCTTGCTGAATTAATAACGCAATAAGGGTGCTGGTCTGGTCTCTTAAAAAGTTGTGAGTTGTGAATAGGGTTTGCCGTAAGCCGGGGAAAAGAGTTCGGTACATACAATTTCCTCAGCCTATTAATGTTCCCACTGCTGGGACACAGACATCCTCTCAATGAGAGGGAACGGGCTGTAATCCACCACGCGGGCCCAGTGCGGGTTGGTAGATGTCAGATGTCTTTGAATGTTAGTTTCTAGGACAGGTGTTTTCCTTGGCCGTTTTGAGAGCAGTGGTAATGAAATAATTTACACAAAGTATAGTGCCTGCCTGGGTTCGAACCCTCGTGGGTACTTACAAGTTGTAGGTCGTCATACGACGTACGTCATGGCCGTTAGTTACCACTGGGCCACCACTGCTACACAAATACATAAATATATCATAAATTGATAAAGGTATATAAAAAAAAAAAATAACTTCATGCTTAAAGGAACAACAGTGGACTAAATGCCTACAACACATAAAATACATACAATATACAAGGTACATAAAAATATTATTATGTACAAGCGGGATAAAAAGGGGTAAGAACTCTTAAGGGTTATACTATTGAGGCGCCTCCCCGAGCAAAACGCCGCGCTAGTCGTTTTTGTGCAGTTTTTAAGAGCTATCTACTATATATTTTGCAACTAGCTGTATAATATGATGCTCTGTGAACTAGCTTCATTTTAGTTTTTTTTTTTGCTGATAGTTCAAAAGTACCTACCTTAATGATTTAGTTGAAATAAAATATTTATTTTTTTTGATTTTGACCTACATTTTCATTTGGACCTAAAAATTCCGTCTCACCGAAGTCTATTTCACATGCCTCCCCAGTTTTCTCGGAAAACACAACAAGCAAAGGTGTCAAATATGGATGCGTCTTCACTCTCATTAGAGTTGCGACACCCACCATTCACCTGATGGAGTTTTTTGTATTTTTGCATAAATATACGGCCGTACCCTCGGTTGGATGAAAAAACTGAAACAGGCCTTTTAGGAGGGGAAAAAGATTCTTTTTTACGGTAATGGTCGCCGGTTTTGATGGCACGTGGCGTAATTTTTTTGCCTTTTTGGATAATAAAGGCGATGTGAGTTCCGTGTTGAACCTTTATGCGTGTACCTACTGGCTAAATACTGGGTGGACGCTGATTCAGTAATTTACGGAATACGGATTTTAGTTGGCACATATTTTTTGGCTAATCATTATTTTCTTTGTGCGCAGATGAAAATATAATATACAATTGGTACTTCGAGCCGGATCTCAGACTGCGAGAAGATTTTCAAAATTACAAAAAGATTATCAGAACAATCTGTACTCAATCGTTATGTTAGAAACTTGAAGAATATAGTTAGTTAGTTATCTTGTCAAGAAGTGTTTTTACATCCTGGTCTGTGAGAAAACGGGTGGGCAGTGGCGTACGGGACTATACGGGAATAGTACTAAAGATGTTCCAGTTTATACCCGCAAGGGTACGTTCAAAACAATTCTAGAATTAGTGTTACTTTTGACTCTGTAGCTTTTTGTTATTGTTGCATTAGAACTTTTAGTTATGGTTGCATATACAGTGTTTTATCTACTAGAAAAACATTAGTTATTTACTTTGTTATTTTGTACCTCAACTTTTATACTATCCTATATCTTCGTATTTAGCAGAATATCAGCGCAGTGATATTTTATTTGTAATATCGTTGCACATGCAGAGATAGGCGCCTTTTTGGTCTCGCACGGGGTATTTTATTTTTTATTATTGTTTTTGTTTTGCTTATCTCCTGTGCGGGTCACAAATAAATATTTTTTCTTTCTTTCTTTCTTTCTTTCTATTTCAGTTTTAAATTAAAGTATGTATCCATAGGTTATTATATCAAGCTACTAAAAAGAAAGCTTGGATTATCTGTACAAAATCATATTAAAAGTTGCAGTTATATCGTCGTTTCAAATTAGGTGAATTCCTTGAGGCTGTGGCTGCCATCAACGATGACTTTGAAAATATTAACAAATGGGCTAAATCCTATGGGCTCTTACTGAACCCAACCAAATCGCAAGCGTTCATTGTTTTGTAGTAGATACATGCTCTATCTATTGGTTTACCTGTCTTTCCCGCCGGTAGTGTATGATTCAGTTCCCATAACTTACTTTTCAGTCCCTTAAACGTATCCAAAAATTCTTACCATTTCACACTAAGGATACTCTTGCGCAATCCCTTCTTCTACCGCTCATAGACTATGCTGATGTCTGTACTCCTTAATAAACAAGCGACTACATAACTTGTGCACCCGCTTCATTTTTGGCCTACGCAAATATAATGTATCGGCATTTCGGAACAGATTGAAATGGCTGCCAATTCGGCGTCGTCAAGATACCCCCATATCGTATCCCTTCTCTATACTATCCTGCACAATCCTAGTTCAGCTCAATATCTTCGTAAACGCTTTGAGTACCTCGTCGCGAGGGATAAATCCTATCGCACTGCGATTTCTCTTCTCCTTCGTCCACCGCGACACACTACCAGTCGCTATGATGGCTATGAGATAGTGCAGTTATGTGGGACTCTAACCCACTAAACCTCCACGGTGTCCTCCTGTGCCGCTTATGTCGGGTACACGGGCACGCGTTAGCACTCACCGCGAACCCGCCGCGGCTGTCCGTCACTGGACTCTCCTCTAGGGAGTACCCCCCATCACCGGCGCACCAGAACACACTGTACGCCGTGACCAAACCAGCACATGGGCGCCAGACGACCCCGTGTATGGCACCCTTGGTCCCCCTGTGACGGGTTAAGGTCAATGGCCCTGCAACCTACCATTTTTCGGCCTCAGGGGATAGGGAGAACGGCCAACGCTATACCGACTCTCCTCCTCCCCTGCGGCTCCACCATGTCCGCCATCAGACGTCGGCAACTCCGTCCACGCCGCGGAAGGCAGGGAGAGCGGCGCACCACAATACCGGCACTCCTTTCCCGCCGCGGCCTCCAACCCTCAGCCGCGATATCGTATGGGACCTGGGACGTTCCATAAGATATCGCGGCCCGCCTCAGTTGCGATATCGCCTGTTACCAAACGGCACCGCAACCTACTAGTTGGCCGCTACGTCGACGGCTTAATCGGCAACAGGCCTGTCGAGCGGCCCCTTCTCGGGTTCCTCTTCGCTTCACTGTGGGTGACGAAGCCACGGCTACCGAGCCCCCCCGCCTCGACAATGGGGAACCCATGGGGGGGGTTCTCTGTCACCCTAGGGTTTGCTGTAAGGGTACTCAATATTGAGTTAAGCTCGCCTTTGTAAGTGTACTTTATTATCACACTATGTAATGTTACTTTTGGTTTACAATAATGAATTAAGAATCAAAACTTCGTTTTTAGGGTTCCGTATCCAAAGGGTAAAAACGGGACCCTATTACTGAGACATCACGATCCGTCTGTCTGTCTGTCTGTCTGTCCGTCTGTCACCAGGCTGTATCTCATGAACCGTGACAGCTAGACAGTTGAAATTTTCACAGATGATGTATTTCTATTGCCGCTATAACAAAAAATACTAAAAACAGAATAAAATTAATATTTAAGGGGGGCTCCCATACAACAAACGTGATTTTTTTGCCGTTTTTTGCTCGATATTAATAACAGCAGCAGGTAGACGCTTGAAATATTCACAGAATATTTAGTTGTATATTCACTTCAAAAAATAATAATTATTAAATTAAAATAAAATAAATTTAGGGGGGCTCCCATACAACAAACGTGATTTTTTTGCCGTTTTTTTGCGATAATGGTGCGGAACCCTTCGTGCGCGAGTCCGACTCGCACTTGGCCAGTTTTTTATAGGGTTAGAGTTCATTAATGGATAAAATTAATACAGATAAAATTATAACAGATTTATCGTGGAGCATCCAATAGTTAAACCGAATTAATTTCAGCAAATACAGGGATATAAGATAAACCTTCTCTCCTGCTAAGGAATTGAATAAAGTAAGATCGAGCGATATAAATTCTTACCAAAGTAAATCATTGCGAGAGATTCTAGTATTATAGGAGTAGTTGCATATCTAAACATTCATCTTGCCCGAATTGTAATCCCCCCGACTTTCCATCATCCCAGAGACAGTGGGCACCTTGTTTGACGACAGTACTTTTCGCCACGCTGCTTCCCTACGACTTGGCGCTCTTTGTTGTACTCCTCATCGTTGCCACTGTGGCGAAGTTGTCAACAGCCTCGGTCACCACGGTCTTTTATGCAGCCGAAGTGCGGGTCGCATAGCTCGGCACGGAAACTTAAACGACATCATCCGACGTGCTCTCGTCACCGTCGGCGTTCCGGCCGTATTAGAACCACATGGCCTGGCACGCGACGATGGCAAAATACCTGACGGGTTGTCTTTGTTTCCATGGAAGATGGGTAGGCCTTTAGTGTGGGACGCTACTTGTGTCGATACTCTTGCGGCATCTCATCTTCCTAGCTCGTCGAGCTGTGCTGGCGCTGCCGCTGCGGCGAACCTCAAGCGGCGTAAATATAATAATCTCATCGGTAGTTATATTTTCGAGCCGTTTGGGGTTGAAACTCTTGGTCCATGGGGTCCGAGTGCTCACGCTTTGTTTAAAGATCTCTCCAAACGCCTAGTTGACACTTCGCGTGATTCAAGGGCTGGCTTTTACCTTGGTCAGAGATTAAGCATTGCCATACAACGTGGCAATGCTGCCAGCCTTTTGGGTACATTACCAGTGGACAACAATGTGGAGAAGTTTTTTGACGCCATATTTTAGTTAAGTATATGTTTAGGTTTAGGTAGTGAGTAGTTTTTGGTTTAAATGTATATATTTGTAGTCTTAGTTAATTAAGTATTTTATAAACGGTATATAATTGTATCTATGTAAATAAAATTTTTGTTTGGATTTATTGTTTTGTTTTTGCTAAGCCTCTGGTCCTGGCAATCATTTTTAGACCATAACAGTATGTTTATCCTGGTGGTTCGATAACGTTCGTGAGTAAATACTTTGTTGTCAAGCAGATTATCGTGCTTTAGATTATTAGAACGTTCACGTAAGTTCTATCGAGAAAACCATGGATTTTTTTGATGACTGTGTGCTCGGAGAGTTCACCATTGAATACATGCTGGTGGATGCTCAGCTCAAGTTCGTGAGTAAATTATAGTCATATCTAATAATTATGGGTATATTTTTTTTTTTTTCCTTTTCTCATCTGCTATCAGTCATCCCTGACTATGATTAGATGTGTGGAAAGATACATCACATTTTACAGAATCAGGACCAGTGTCCAAATTCTACTTAATCAGGCAGCACAATATCAGCTTTTTTGAGTCTAATAATATGATTTGGCAACAATAGTGATCGTGAAAGTGGATTGGGATGGTTGGTTAATCTCTCTTTGTATTTCTCTAGACAGCGTTTCGCTTCTTCTAGGATTGTTGGGATTTCCAGGTGCTCGTGTATTTCTGAGTTGCGAGCATACCAGGGCGCTACAGTTAGGACCCTCAGGATACTGTTTTGACTCCTTTGAATGCACATGATGTTTGATTTGCTTGCGGAAGACCATATTTGAATCCCATATGCCCATATTGATTAATGATGTAACAATAAACTCTAAGTTTGTTACTCAGGGTGAGTGAAGATTGTCTACCAAGTAACCAGAGCAAGTTCTTGAATCGGACGTTTATTTCTGTTCTCTTTTTCTTTAGGTGATCCTTCCATGTCAACCTACGATCCAAGTAGAATCCCAGGTACTTCACGCATGAGGACTGTGGTAGAGTGTCCTGACTCAATGTGTGGGTATAATATAAATACAATGCATTTATAGTTTGGCCATAGTACAGTCATAGTATGAAACTGCAAAAAGAACGATTGTGGCATGTGCTGTATTGCACTATATTGCCATAGATATGAAGGAAGATGTGTTTCATAGTGGGTTTTCATAGAGTCTGGCAAACGAAAGTAGAGACTGAAAAAGCGCGGCAAATTTAAAAAAGATCAGCATAGCAACCCCAAAAACAAGTATGCAATACCTGGAATAACCTAATTTGATACTTTAGAATTATTTATATTACTTCTTCTAAATAAAAATAAAGAATAATAATACTATAGGTACATTTAAGTATTACCACTTTAGATATATCAATCTGAATAAAAAAAGCAACAGTATAATAATTTTGGTTTATTCACTATCAATCAAAATCTGAATCTAAGACTTCCATGTGAAAAGATTCATAAGAGTCACAGGAATCATTGTTTTCTACATTAATAATGAAACCTTTTATATGATTCAATAGAGAAAATGTTTTTACAAAAAGATTACGAATTAAAACAAAGTATCAACTTACTAGTGTCATACGGAAAATTGGGGTTGACATTAGTATAGCATTGCCATATAAAAAGTTTGCAAATATTTCGAGTGTCTACTTTCATTTGCCAGACTTCTAGTGCTGTTTTGTACGGTCATAGTATGGTCATAGCAAGGTGACCGCACTTTCATACTAAGGTCATAGAATTGCCATAATACGGTCATTGTACGGTCATGGCATTTATCAATTAACTGGTTACATAACTATCATTTTTACTGCGTTAGCTTCGGCGTTTCTTTGCAGAGTAGTCAGCTAGTGTTGGGATTCCAAAACCAAAATCATACAAATAAAAAACAGTCTCTTTTCAAATTAATTTATTTTTTAACAATTGTTATTACAGAATTAGAAAAAATCTATAATCATAAACGAATGCCTTTTATGTAACAAAAGCTGTGCATTGACTAAAAAATGGCACCAATAAGTAAAAAGAGAAATATTATAGAAAACAGAATTTTTTTCACAGAAATTTTTGACAATTAATTACTGTGAAAAAGTTTATTCTTAATAACTAAAATACTTATATTGAAGGCGACGCCATAATAAATAGTTGGGTTACAAAACCAATTTTTTCTCACGTATAGTTCAATTAATAGCTCAGTATTAGGTAGTACCACATGATATGTACATCACGCCTGTACTACTCAAAGGGGGTGGCAGGGGGGGCAACTATAACTGTACCTACATCCACATTTCACCGGTTGTGTTTAAGTCTCATGTAATAGCGGGAGCCTTATGCCATCAACCGGGCTCAAGTCCAGACTCTAAGCTGCCACTAAGAAATTCCAAATGAAAAACCTACTGCTAACCTTCCAATAATAGTGTGCCCGACGCTGGTTATGAACCTAGGATCTTATGCTCAATAGTAGCGTTTCCAACCAGCAACGAGGGAGCTCGGGCTAAGGAAATTCGAATTTCCTAATCATTTTGCATTTTGCAGTTTTCGCCGTAAGGCCAAATCACATACATACAGCATCTTGCATTTTAAATGCATTGAAAGTTGGTAATATTGAAATTTTCCTAATTTTGAAATGACGAGTTATACTCGAAAAGAAAACAAATAAATATAAAGATGAAATAGAAGAAGAGTTGAAGGCGCTGTCTGACAGCAACTTGATGATTTAGTACCAAGAAGATGAAAATATCACAATATTTAAAATCATACTTTGTCTCAATGTAGCTAAGGTTTAAAATCAGGTGCCTAAAAATACTTCTACACACAGTGAGTCATGACTGAATGACGAACGGACCACGTAAGTGCGTTTGTCCATTGTGACGAGCCGATGTACCGGCAGTACAAAATACGTTAAAACTTTTCCACAACAATGGCGTCGTGATGTCGCACCGCGCCGGTTTTTGTTTTCAAGATATTGTGCTTTGTATACCATCAAGATTGTTGCGGTGATTATCGATCGCCGTCACGTCACCGTGATCTTGGACGGAAAAGCTTGTCGGCGGCGGTGGACAAACGCTCTTACGCTCACAGTGTTCAGAGACTCTTGACAAGTGACATTCTGTCAAAGAAACGAAAGTTTGGATGGATGTGTGTGTGGCTGTACGTTTGTTACTCAATCACGCCAGAACGGCTGAACGGATCTAAATGAAATTTGGCACTGAGATAGATCATAGTCTCGAATAGCGCAAAGGCTACTTTTAATCCGGGTATAATGTTCTCCTGGGAAAAATAACACTTTTCACGCGGGTGAAGCAAGTGTACTATAATATATACTTTGACGTGACTGACCAGCGACTTGACGGTCTCGTGACTGATGTGTACGTGAGCCTTAAAAGTGAGCCTCTTGAGCATTTGCTAAAGTTTAGAGATCGGTTGTGTGCCTATATCGGCAAAACATTACTTCACTCATCTGTGTTTTTAAATAGAGTAGATTCCTGAAAAATTCTACTTTGTCCGTCAGTTACATTATCAAAAAATATTGGACGCGTATGTTTTTTTTTGTCACGTAAACAAAAACGAATGACAACGCGTTGAAATTTCGCTTGACGTCACGCTTTGGTACATCTTTACCTAGAAGTGACGTCACAAGCCCTCATTTCTGAACCTTGATGCTTTTTATCTTTGTCAATATATATTAATTTCAAAATACAAATAATAATTATGCATCCAATACTTATTGACAATCTAACTGACGGAGCAAATAGATATTTTTTTTACACAGGAAAAATTCTGACTAAAATGTTAAATTAAGTCAGTCAACTGTTTATAACGATCCTGCCGCTATTTTTGATATTCAAAGGAGAGTGGGCTCTGATGTAGGACTCGAGAATCTTCTGGTCGCGGCCAATGTCCCTGGAGTTCTTCTTGTTCTTGAACATCTGCAATAAGACATCAATTTATTATTGTACAGCTTTTGGCAGTAAGATGGTAATAATCCTTCCAACAGATTTTATCAGCGATATTCGATCAGCGATAATGACTCGAAAACTCCTAATGAGGGGGACTGATATGCGCTACCGAAATTTCACGTGGTCAATATGGCCAATATTATAAAAATGCCCAATAATATAAAAAGGAAATATTTTTTTGTTTGTTTGTACCGAATAGGCTCCGAAACTATAGAACTGATTGTAAAAATGCCCTCACCTATGGAAAGTTACATTATTCCAGAGTAACATAGGCTAAAATATATTTTCAAAAAAATTAGAGATCCTCATGAAAATTGCAATAATGTAACCCAAAGTAGCAAAATTTAGCCTATAAAATTCGTTATTTGGCGTGCGCTGAGAAAACTATTAATGATACATAAAAATTATGTACTACATGATTAAAGTACTCATTATTATCTACAAAAAAGACTGAGAGAATATATCTCACTATCATAGTTAAGTCACAATAGCAGTTTTTTTGTTCTAAAATTTAATAAGAACGCCAGTAGAAACAAAAGTTGGTTACATTCGTATTGTAGTATTATCAAATAAATAATTTAACAAAATGGTAAGTTAGGTAGGTACAGTCAAGGGTCAAAAGTGCAGTCATACTCTCCCAAAACTCAAATGGCTAGTTTTTGTAGAAGAAGTTAAATTATCCACGACTGATTTAATATTTTGTACAGAAATTAAAGTATAGATTATTCCTACTAACCGCGAAAAGTTGAAATTCTGCTGCCTACAAAAAAATTGCCTTTTCTGTTTTGGTAGAGTGTGACTGCAATTTTGATCCTTATAGTACCCTACCCAACCTACCCTAGGTTGGGTAGGGTACTATAAGGATATGTAGGACATTTTAGGTATGAAGGGTATGGTAGGTAGGTATGTAGGATAGGGTAGGGTTGGTAGTTTGATCGGTAGGACAGGTGAGTAGGTTGGTAGGTAGGTAAGGTAGGTGGGAAGGTAGGTAGGGTAGAAAGGTAGGTGGTAGGTAGGTAGATAGCCAAATGACGGGAGCGAAGCTGCGGAGGTCAGCTAGTCATCGATAAAATGGCATTTTATCTAGGGCACATGGCGATAAATTGCAGCGAAGACTAACCATCAGTGCAATTCTCTCACTCTCATTGCTCGATGGGTCGGCAATTCGACACGACCGACCGGGGACAGTAGACTCAACGAGCTTTCCTAGCCACAGGAGTGTCACACCGCCAACTTTCAAATTCCCGGTGGTTAGGGAGAAACTCTTATTGGCCATGACAATACTTACAGAGAAGCCATCGCCCCCATCGGAGAGATAGGTGGGAGCCGTCACCAGGTACACTTCGCTGTCATCCAGTGGAACAGCGCTGCCTCCGACCAGTACGGAGATCACGCGCTGTCCTTCAGGGAGGGTTACGTTGTAAGTGACTCGGAGCCCTGGAAAGAGGAGAAGGTTTTAGGAAAACTGCACAGACTTATATTGTAGATGGCGACCCGCCTCGGCTTCACGCCTTGACTGCGCTTTTCTCTCTACTCAACTCGCCCACATCTTCTTCTTGTCTCATACCTCACTTTCAATACCTATGTACTTCACACGCTAGGAATCTGCGTTCATCTAACAATCTTCTCCTGCTCTGTCCTTCTCATACTTCTGATTTTGTTCATTCTTCCTTTCATATTCAATCCATTCTTCTCTGGAAAGCGCTTCCTCGCAATATCAGCACGGCCACCTTCCTTCACGGCCTTCCTCTTAAATGTATGCATTTAAGAGGAAGTTGCAGCATTATTTTCTAAACGAATAGCAGAGTCGTCTCAATACGCGCCTTACTAATAATTTATAATAATATATATATATATATATATTATTTTATATAATATAGTATTTATTTTAGTACATAGTTAAGTATGTTTATTTTAACTATATACTTTTGTACTCATTTTGTGTTTATAATATTATTATTTCATTTTCTATGCACCTGCCATGCTATCTCTTCACCGCCCTTGCCTATACGTGCGACCGTAATTACCGAAACACCATTTTGTCTCGCGTGAATTCACGTTTTAGGCACTCAAGGGGTTAAATTCGAATTATTTGATCAGCTGCGTAAGCTACGATAAAAGATATGAAGTTTGATCCAAAGCTTATTTTCATATTTAGCCTACACTGTCCCACACTGGGCAAAGGCCAACTCCAAATCTATCTAGGTATTTTGTCCTGGGCCACCTCGAACCAACCCTTGCTTGACATAGGCCTCCCCTTACTGTAGCCATATTGACCGGTCCCGTTCGCCTCGCATCCAGAGGATTCCTGCAGCCTTAACGTGGCCACCGGACCACACAGTAGGAGATCTTCCAACGCTGCGTGTTCCGGTTCGCGGTCACCACTTCAGAACTTTTCGGCACCAACGACCAACCGTTCTGCGAGCAATGTACCTTGCCCTCATGGCATTATGAATGAAACATTTTTTTGTCCGCCAGTTAGATTAATAAATATATTGGATATGTATTTTTCTTTCGACGCGTAAACATAAAGTGACGACGATCCAGTGCGTTGAAATATCGTGTGACGTCACGCGTTGGTACATTTTATACTAAAGTGCGCGCGGAACCAGTTGGCCGCGCCTTAGGTATGTGAGCGGTGGGATGGAGAGGCGGTGGCGCCAGTAAAATCCGGGATGACCAATTGACAATGGGTGTGATGACCCATTGACCCATTTACATTGTCATTGTCCATTGTCCTAACCTCACCCCTGTCGCCACCTAAGGCGCGGCCAACTAGTTCCGCGCGCACTATAACAATGAATGATGTCACAAGCCCCACTCCTGAACTTTGTTGCGCTTTATCTTTGTCAATTTTTAAAGATTTGATAAAGCAAAAAATACGGGTCCAATATTATTGGATAATCTCACTGACAGACTAAATAAATTTTTATACCCAGGAATCATCCCCATTAAAGGTGGGTTTAAGCAGAATAAACAAGGAAAACACTTACCAGCAACCTGCAGTAACCAGGGTCCTTTGAAAGGGCTGTAGGCCCACGCATCGCTGACACTCCTCTCCAGCGCCTGACGTACATAGTTTCCTTCTAACTCGTAGAGCTCCACACGGTCGTTGAACGGTAGCAGCTCGAATATTGAGCCTTCGGTTATTGCTGGAAACAGTAGACATTGCGTGATGAAATGATTGAAAGCATTGCAACTTATGAGATAACTTTTAAGTTGAACGCGCACTTACACTTACACAACGCACCGCAGGAGCCGCACGCGCCGCAGTCATCACATTTTATAAATCATATATGAAATCGTATGCAGCCTCGCGCACCTATCCGCACCGCATTTATACGGTTTCTACCAGTGCGTGCAGATTGACGTCATCCGCACGCTCTGGAGGAATCCAGAAATCAGATTCGGCGCGTTCGATGCTTGTGGCAAGTGCGATGCGGGCGGCGCGGAGACGTCATCTGTATCCGTATAGAAAATATTTTTCAAGATCTTCAAGATGTATAGAACTGGATACGAAGCTTGGGACGCGTTCGGCGCGGATTGCGCGAGGCCTTGAGAAAATGCGATGACTGCGACGCGTGTGGCTCCTGCGGTGCGGACAGGTGCGCGTTCACCTTTAGTCAGAAGGGACTGATAGATGATGTAACTAATTTTAGTTTTACCAGCACACTCATTGAATAGATCTGTTATGTATGTAATTATTCACAATTCAAATTCTCTGCATTCTCTAACAGGATTTTGATTAGGATGGGTAAGGTCGACTGGTAGAAAATACCTTAGGCTTTGAGTCCGACCTTGTGCAGAATTTTTGCTGTTGCATAAAGTTTTCATAAGTATAACTGCACAGAACATGCAAAAAACCAAAAACCACCAAAAACTTGTAATTAAAACTTATTGATTGAAAAGAGTGTCTGTGGAGTTTCTTGCATGTTCTTCTCCATAGAGACCTACTGACGCTTGCGAATGTGCAACTAGCGTCATTTTTAGTGTTCCGTACCCAAAGGGTAAAAACCGGACCCTATTACCACAGATAATATAATACTACAGTACTATTACTAAGACTTCACGATCCGTCTGTCTGTCTGTCTGTCCGTCTGTATCTCATGTACCGTGATAGCTAGACAGTTGAAATTTTCACAGATGACGTATTTTTGTTGCCACTATAACAACAAATACTAAAAACAGAATAGTATTTTAGTGGGGCTCCCATACAACAAACGTGATTTTTCTGCAGTTTTTTGCGATAATGGTATGGAACTCTTCGTGCGCGAGTTTGACTCGCACTTGGCCGGTTTTTGTTTTTATTTTTTTGACTATTCAAAAGTACCCTAATGGTTTAATTAAAATAAAATATTTTGATTTTGATAACTAAATACCTAACAGATAAAGAAAACTTCAAGAGATAATGAAGGAAGAACATTCCACTCAATTCCTAATGGCGAAGACCCTAATCCTACATTGAAGAAGGGGGATACTCCGATCAGACGGGTGTTGTGACTGTTAGGCAACTATACGATAGTGGTTGTTCAGGCTGTTGCCTTTGCCAGTCGCGCGGTTAACTTACTTTGTTTACCCGCTATAGGGTTTAAGTGAAGTCAGGTTAATTTTGTAGTGCGTTTGTGGCAATATAGATGTCGCTACAGACTAAAGCTTGTACTAGTAAATAATATTAGGCTATCAACATTTCACTGTTGGAATAAACAAAACAGATACTCACTTCCTTGCATAATCGAGGACTTGATATTACCGCGTTGGATGAATGATAAGATATGGTGAGGGGAGGAAGATATTTGCATCTTGGCCTGAAAAAAAACAGTCATGATTATAATATTTACTTTGTGAATTGGTTAAACATAAAACTTTGAAAGTGTTGTGACGTAATTTTTTTAGCTATTTAAAGTCAAGCACGGACTTGACGATGGACCAGTGTGACCGATTGATCGTCGACATTCTTTTGCTTTTTTTTTTTTTATACTCTACAGGCTCGCGTTTGACCACTATCTCGCCTGTTGTTAAGCGATGACGTGGTCTACGGTGAAGCACGCTTGCCTAGAAGAAACCTATTCACTCTTGACTTAAAGACCCCAAGGTTGTAGCTATCAGGGAACAAAGACCCCGGAAGGGAATTCCACTCCTTAGCTGTACGCACAATGAAAGTATTAGCAAAACGCTTTGTGCGTATGGGAGGGATGTCCACCATGTACCGATGGCGCATGGCCGCGCGTGCTTATCAAAAACAAAGCATCGCAATACGATACTCTTGTGGTTTCAAATGGAACCACTTAATTTTTTAGCCTACAAATAGCCGGTACCTGCCCTACATATTTGCAAATAGTGGAATGCAGTTTGGAGTTAGAAGTCCTAATATAATGTATTTGTAAATGCTCCGAGCTCGCTTCGCTCACTCTTGCATTCTGCATTAACATGTTTCTCAGACTTTTCTGCTTGAGTGTATAAAGTATCTAACTACAATGACCGTACTATGAATGTACTATGACCATACTATGACCGTATTAAGAACGTACTTGGACCATACCATTAACTTACTATGACCGTACTATTACCGTACTATGGCTTTACTATGACCGCGCTGTGATCTTATGGTATCACCGTCTTATGACCGTACTATCTACGTATTGAAACCGTAATTGGACCGTATCGTGACCGAACTACGACCGTACTATAATTTTACCATGAGCGTTCTATGTCAGTACTATAACCGTATTATGACAGTACTATGACCGTACTATGACCACCTCGTGACCGAACCATGACCGATCCATAACCATTCTATGACAGTACTATGACCACCTTATGACCTTACCATGACCAAACCATAACCATACTATGACTATTCTATGTTCTACTAACGAATTCGATCTGAGGTTCCACCAGCATGTCTCCGATGGTGCACTCCCCAAACACACTATCATCAATCGGCATGGTGTTCTCCGTAGCGCCGAGAACGTTCTCCGCCTCGTAGACTCGCTTTGAATATACTATTGCTGTATATTCAACTTTGATTAGGCTTGAGCGTTCACCAGCATATTTCTGATGGTGCACTCGCCGAACATGTACTCATCAAAGCGCACGTTGTTGTATGACCGTAATATGACCGCACTGTGACCATTCTGGGGCCGTACTATGATCGCTCTGTGGATGTACTAACACCGTGCACCTCCGTACTAGCACCGTACTATTAACGTACTATGACCATAACATGACCGTACTTTGACTATGCTTTACTCACGACCTCACAAACTGAGCATCCACCAGCATGTCTCCGATGGTGCACTCCCCGAACACACAGTCATCAATGCGCATGGTGTTCTCCGTAGAATCCACGGGCACGTTCTAATAATTAATATACAGCACGGTAATCTGCTAGGCAACAAAGTATTTACTCACGAACTCTAGCTGAGCGTCCACCAGCATGTCTCCGATGGTGCACTCCCCGAACACACAGACATCAATGCGCATGGTGTTCTCCGTAGAATCCACGGGCACGTTCTAATAATTAATATACAGCACGGTAATCTGCTAGGCAACAAAGTATTTACTCACGAACTCGAGCTGAGCGTCCACCAGCATGTCTCCGATGGTACACTCTCCGAACACACAGTCATCAATCCGCATGGTGTTCTCCGTAGAGCCCACGGGAACGTTTTCCGCCTCGTGGACTCTCTTAGCGTAGGGCGCCAGCTTCGCCTTTATTGTGAGGTCTGAAAAAAAAACATATTTTTTATTTTTTTTACAAGGTGCCCCTTTTTCTCTTTTTTTTTAAACTAAAAGAAGCATAAGTTTCTCATTCTAACATCAGCTATCTGCCAGTAAAAGTCCCGTCAAAATCGATACAAAAAAAAAGTTTTTTTGTTATAAGTACCAAATGTACTTTCATGCGCTTTTACTAAAAAGCTATTTTTTTATATTTCAAACAGGCAGTTTAATTTTATTTATTGAATGTATGTTTATGTATGTACAGACACAGATAATAATAATACTAGCATACAGATGCCTCAACCCATACAAAGAAACCGTGCCGACGTAACTAGGGTTTTTCATCTGAATATACCGATATTTTTTTGTAAATCGATCGCGTTCGGTTCCATTCCACGGCGATATATAGATCATCATCTATATCTGTGGAACGGAACCGAACGCGATCGATGTACAAAAAACAATCAGTATAATCAATACAATACGTCGGCACGGTTTCTTTGTATGGGATAAGACACCACTGGTATAGACAAGCGTCTGCCAGCGTTCTCACTCCCGTGGTTTACCCTGCCATCCCGTAGGAACTGTGAATATTTCAAAAAACTTATGACATCAGCGATAGAGTTGCTTTGAATCGAATCAGCAGTCAGTCAGCAATGGTTACCTTTTATAAACATAAACCTCCTTTTTGCCTTGCTTGCTTGCCTATTTGGTCTCGCACGTTCGTTTACAATCGTGTTTTTTAATATTGATTTGTGACCTACACTTGAGATGTGTGATTTTTAGGGTTCCGTACCCAAAGGGTAAAAACGGGACCCTATTACTGAGACTCCGCGATCCGTCTGTCTGTATGTCCGTCTGTCACCAGGCTGTATCTCATGAACCGTCATAGCTAGACAGCATCACAGATGGTGTATTTCTGTTGCCGCTATAACAACAAATACTAAAAACAGAACAAAATAAATATTTAAGTGGGGCTCCCATACAACAAACGTGTTTTTTATGCCGTTTTAGTACGGAACCCTTCGTGCGCGAGTCCGACTAGCACTTGGCCGGATTTTCTTTCTTTTTTATTTTCAACTAGTTGTGCCCGCGGCTTCGCTCCCGTCATCTGTCTGCCAACCCTACCCTACTTACCTACCTACCATTTTTTTTTCTATAGCCATCATTCTTACACGGCGAATTTTAACATCGCCATTCAGAAAATGACTTCAAATGCACAACGCCATCTATCGAATAGCGAGTTCAACTGTCCGAGTATATGAATTGCGAGTGTTGTGATAATTTTACTTCTTGAACACTTTAAATTCATCTAACTTTTGATAGAGTGAACCGATTGCGATGAAACAAAAATTAAGTAATTCTTCAAGTTACGCACAATTTTAATGTATAAAATTTATTTATATTGGTTACGTACATTTCACGTGATGCGTGCACAAATAAACAGATAAACCGACAAATATGCCGGAAATTGGTTCTGTTGGTTATCCTTTAACAACCTGGCTATTTTTTTGGAAATATGCAAAAATTACTTTTCTACAGATTTATTATATGTATTGATTATGATTAGTAAAATTATCATGCGCTATCGAAACATCACGTGGTCAATCTCAGACATTTTGGCATTTTTAACAATATAATGTCACTATCTAGAATTAAAATGTTATCTATTTCGTATTTCGGGTATTTATTTTCCGTATTATTTTATGTTTTGTTTCTAAATTAGTTTATTAGTAGGCACCTAAAGTCTACGTATTTAATTGACCGACAAGCAAGAGCATATCAGTGCCATTTTTAATGTCAAGTTCGTCACTGTGAAAGGTTATCGACGATGTCAATATATATTAATAGTCACACAAACTATTATTTAAAGGTTGAGCTAATAATATATAACCTTCGACTTATCATTAATAGTGCAGCTTGCTAATAGAATGTTCAATTATTGCTATACGCAATTATGAAATACGACGTCATATTTACGCGTGTATTTACGCTTTTACTTAAGCAAACTTTAGTTGCCCGCGGCTTCGCACACGTGAAGTATTTTAACCCCAGGGTCATACTATCAGAATAATTATGATATTGTCCTATTTACTAATCAAAGGCTTGAACTAGCCATGTCTCAAGTTTCTTCTGAATCCGTTCCGTCGTGATGTTGGGTACTACGACTAGGCCAAGTTACTTCATCGCCTCAGAACGGCAAGAAACTGGTTATTACTATTCCACTAGCTCCTACCAACGGCTCCGCCCGCGTGAAAGTCGAAAATTATTCCGAGGGAACATGAATATGTTCAAAATTCAAAAGTCATTTATTCAAACTAGGCTGAGAATCAGCACTTTCCGAACGTCAAAATTACATAAGACAGTCCCCCAAAAACACCCGCCCTTCACCACTTCCTAGTGCTTTTGCTGGGAAGAAGAAGTGGCGCAACAAACTCCCCAGCAGCACAGCTGTCTGTTCAGTTAGAAAAAAAACAAAAACTTGATTCTATACAATAGTATGCAAATAATTTACATTACTCAAAAAAAAAAAAAAAAATTGCCATAATGACAGCTAGCACACGCCAATATACCAACAAAAACATCGAAATCTAAACTCAAGTGAAAATAAAAACTAAAAATAAAAACGTAAACGGAACTTAGTACCCGAATTATAAAGCCTAAAGTTCCTTCCGGGAATCCGGGATAAAAAGTACCCTGTTTGCTATTTCAGACTATAATCTATTTGGATGGATGGAGAGGGAGGGGACGGCCAAAGAAAAGATGGATGGACTGTGTGAGGAGTGATATGAAAGAAAAGGGAGTCAGTGATAGTGTGACGGGGGACAGGACGGTATGGAAGAAGAAAACGTGTTGCGCCGACCCCAAGTAACATGGGACAAGGGCAGGAAGGTGATGAATCTATTTCTGTGCCAACGTGTTACATCCAGATCGGTTTAGCCGTTTGAGCGTGAAGAAGTAATAAACATACAAACACACTCTCATACTTTCGCCTTATAATATTACTAGCTTCTGCCAGCGGCTTCGTCGAAAATTATCCAAAGGGAATATATTCCCGGGTTAATAATTATCATATAGTAGTAGTAGTAGTTCATGTAGTGTAGTAGTGTGTGGTAGTTATTGCTTACTATAATCTATCTCTGTGTCAAATTTCATGCAGATCCGTCCAGCCGTTTGAGCGTGACGAAGTAACTAACATACAAACACACGCACACACACACTCACTAACTTTCGCCTTTATAATATTAGTGTGATAAACAATAGAATAAATAGTAGTATTACGGCCCATTCCCTCTTACAGAGAGGAGGCCTGTGTCCCAGCAGTGGGAACATTAATAGGCTGATGATGTGATGTGATGTGAAGTCATTTTTGTTTTGCTAGAAACCGACTTTCTCAGCACACATGAAGTTAGATTCTAATTAGGATTTATGCCACAGATATATTTTTGTTTTTGTTAAACAAAAGAACTTATTTACAGAACGGATGGTCGGTGGGGTCGAAAAGTTCTAAACACCATTTGCGATAACATTAGACGTTTAAATTAGCACATTTTACAGCCCGTTCAACCGATTTTGAATTCTATTGCGTTGGTGTTACGACAAATAGTAGCTGCAGTTGGTTTTGGTAACAGGTTTATGCTTTTTATGTAATCCTTATGTTTAAGGAATAGAACTCAAAATCGGTTGAATGGACTGTAAAAAGATTTGGAAACGTGTCGAATGTTATTTCAAATGGAATATAGTGCACCGCGGCAAACGCTGCGTTGGAAGGCATCCTACTAGATGGAGCGATGTCCTTGTTAAGTTTGCGGGAATCCGCTGAATGCGACACGCACCTAGGACTGGTCAATGTGCCAATATTCAACAGTAGACGTCTTTCGGCAGAAATGATGATGATCATAATGATGACGACACGATAAATCTTACCTTCAGGTATAGAGCGGTCGAGGAACAGAGGGTTGCCTTCCCACTTGACGTAGTCTCCGCGGAAGTCGAAGAAGACCGTCAGGTTGCCCATGTACTTGGTAAACGCTGAGGCTTGCACGATTACCACCTGGAATAGAAGGATAACATTCATCATAATCATCGTTTTGGTTTAAAAGACACTGCTGGATTTAGGCATCCCCCTAACGTCGCCACAACGACCGGTCATATGGGTCACACATTGAGCGAATTCTTGCAGCTTTTACTAAGGGCTGATTTCACCAATGAAATTAATCGCGATTAGTTAAACTAAACTCAATTTATGCAAATACAGCGTTCTGATTGGTTGAGACCGCTGAGAAACTGGGTCCGTTCCCACTCAACCCGATTAGACTCAACCCGAAGAATAATACCTGCATATTTATATTTTGATAGGCGTAAAAACGTCGATGTATAGTCAGGCAAGTGTTGATTTAACGCTTGCATCACAGCGAGTGTAAAGTTTAAATAATGTTTGGATTAATTAATCAATAATTAAACAAGTAGGTAAGTACTTATCCTTTTTAATATAGTATACACTTTGTACTTTGTAGTAAAAATACAAAATAAACAGTCTATAAACGTGATAAATTAAATATTACTTTGCCTGACTGTACAAATGGCACTGAATTGGTAGTAAATTATTCTTCTGGTCGAGTCTATTCGGGTTGAGTGCGCACAGACCCGAGAAACTACCAATTAGAATGCTGTATTTTCATAAACTGAGTTTAGTTGAACCACGTTGAACTAATCGCGATGAGTTTCATTGGTGAAATCGGCCCTTAGTCATCGGTCCACTTTGAGTAAGACTGTTCATACTATAGAATTAAAATATTATCTGTGCTGTTCAGTTTAGTTCAGTTTATTACTTCATGCTCATAGAATTCTAAACGCACAAGAAACTGGGCTTTATTTTCATCAAAGACCACTTTGGCTCCACATCCATGTGCAAGTTTCTCGCGGCGATATTATCATCCTGCCACTTGATTCTATAATCACTCGCTAAATTCAATGATACTATCGCGGCGATGCGACGAGTGCCATTGAAGGGCAACAAACGTCAGCAGGCGGCAGAATAATCGTTTTGTTTCGATAGCTGGATGGACAGCCTACTTTGAGAAAACTTGGTGATTGACGGTCGATCCTTGTCTGTATGAGTTGAGGCCTTTGCCTTGCAATGGGACAGATACAGGCTGGTGTATTTTAAGAAGAAAGAAAGAAAAAGTATTTTCATTACTCATACTCTGAAAGTAGGTCTGAAGTTGAATGAGGAGCGGGATGAAAGTAATACTTTTCATCCCTAGGGAGAATAGCTTTCAACTGACAGCTGCCAAATTATTAAAAAATAAAACTAGTTCTTTTTCACATATCTATTGAACCATGTTCCAACTTTTTATACAGCCACGATGTAAAATTGAAATAACTTAAAGTTAAGTAATGATTATGTATTTTTACTTTTAAATTCTACATAGTAATGTTGTAAAATAGTTATAAGGCTACGATGGGGTTGACATAAACCTCTAGTTTAAAAGCCTCTAAAAAAAAAAAAGAATAAAAAAAAAAAAAGTAATGATTAAAGAATGTATATTTTTTTAAATAACTTTATTATAATTTAGTTTCAACAATTTCTTTAAAATAACTTAGATTTGGGCAAAATATTTACCATTTTTTCAATGATGAAAATAAAAAATCATGGCTGAATAGCTGGCCGGCCACAGAAAAAATAAAATTCACTCATTTTTTCTTTAGCTAATTCATGTTTTTATTTTTACTTTTCTTGTATTTGTAATGAAAAGCACAGTGTTTAACTCGGGTTAAAGACTTATTTAGTCCCTCGAACTATTGGCGCCCTCACTTCGTTCCGGGTGCCAAACCCCGTCTCGGGACTAAATAAGTTAATTTCACCCCTAGGGTAACAATGTACTATTTCTCAAACATGCTTGGAAATATGAGCATTATTTTGACAACCTTCTACTAGATAAATTAAAATTGCAATTAGCGGTCGCCGGCAAAAGTTGTATGAAAATCCATATCTGTCGTGTCTAGCGCCCAAATAAATTACGTAGTAAACTCATATCTGTCGTGTTATTTAAAAATGGAACGATCTTTTACTCCGAAACATGGCAACCAAGGAGGTAACTTATCAAAGGTTTTGTATAAATTTCGAACTGGCTTGCAAATAGGACGCTGTTTATTGAAAAAAAAAACAAAAGAACACTAACACGGGAACAGTTATTGTTGTTCGACAATGATTTTGAAAAGTAATTGTGTTTGTCAAAATGAGTTCTAGGTACTAATTCGTTTTAATTTCCGTGCATTATTTGAGAAAAGTACTATACAAGCCTTGGCCACAACTAGGCATTGAAGGACTTACGTATGTGTGCCTCGGCTTCGCCTCAGCCCACATTTACACGTTCGTCCATCAATGCCTCTTTTGCTGGCCGCTGCAGTAATGTACTATTATTTGCCACAAAACGACGTGCAAACATTATATTACAAGAAAAAGAACAGTGGTACTAGATTTTGAAAACTAAACCCTTAACGAAAGTGTTAGTAGTTCTTAAATTACGTAGATAAACAAAAAATATGTCAATTATTTTTTGTTGTAAATTTTATATTTAATTATATTGTTGTTTACCTGATGTTTTTTATCAGCTGAGTTTTCAACGAAGACTGGATAAGTTCCTTCTACGGGCTCACCGCTAGGAGCTTCGCCGTTCCAGAGCAAGGAGTGCGTGTGTCCTCCCACTATGATGTCAATATGCTCCGCTGCGTCACGGGCTATCTCCCTGGTAAACAGTTTGAAAGGTGTTTAGAAATTGTGAATAATATTTAACCCATATAATAAAAGATCCCACTGCAATAAACTGTTGGAACTTTGGTTTCGATAAAATACCTGATTTTATTAATGTTTTTTCTAGATGTTTCCAGGCAACCCTGCAGTAATCTTTTCTAGTATCAAGAATCATTTATGAAAACTAAGTTTAATCAAGAACATATTTTCGCAGTAGGATCTTAGACTAGTAGATTTAAATACTAAATATTCGGATGTCCGAATGTTGCTTATACGCGGCATTTTTAATGTCTCGCGAATTACGAGGGCTGAAGCCGGAGGAGGCAAAAAAAAACAATTTATTCATAAAAGTTAGTTTTAATGGATATAAACATCATCATCTTCCTAGCCTTTTCCCAACTATATTGGGGTCGGCTTCCAGTCTTACCGGATTCAGCTAAGTACCAGTGTTTTACGTGGAGCGACTGTCTATCTGACCTCCACAACCCGGTAACTGGGTAACACGGTACCCCTTGGCAAGACTGGTGTCAGATCTCAAGCTTCTGACTACCCGTAACGACTGCCAAAGATCTTCAAATAACAGCCGGGACCAACGGCTTAGCGTGCTTTCCGAGGCACGGAGGAAACTCGGTATGTTGAAATGGTCACCCATCCACGGACCGACCTCGTCAAGCGTTGCTTAACCTTGATGATCGACCCGTGCGGCTGTTATTATTTAGCCACAAGCTCCTCATGGATATAAACATAGAATAATCTAATTCTAATTTTAGGTGGTAGACGGTCGATGCTTGTACCGAGAATGCCAATAGGGGAAAGGTAGTTTACTGAAA
Organism: Orthosia incerta; assembly: GCA_948252205.1. Lineage (NCBI taxonomy): Eukaryota > Metazoa > Arthropoda > Insecta > Lepidoptera > Noctuidae > Orthosia > Orthosia incerta. The sequence continues at coordinate 24,344,300 of OX411756.1, read as the reverse complement.
TTTGTTATTTGTCCGTCAGGTAAATAACAAATTTCAGTAAACAAATAGTAGTAAAAAAATATTGGACACGTATTTTTCTTTTGACACGGAAACATAAAGTGACGACGATATAACGCGTTGAAATATCTTGAAACGTCACACCGCTAGTACAATTTATACTGCCTTAGTGACGTCACAAGTCCCCACTCCTGAACTTTGATGCGCTTTAACTTTGTATTTTTTTTTTGATTTGGTAAAGTAAAAAATACGAGTCCAGTATTATTTGATAATCTTACTGACGGACAAAATAGAATTATCATGTTTCTATCCTCGGTACGGATGCTGCTCGCTGGTCACACGAAATATGCTGCGTCCGCGTCTAGGTAATGTTAGTCGGTGTCAGGTCCTCATCTCACACTATCTCGGCGCCTCGTAATCTCGGCGGTCCTTGTGTTACAAACTCAGCGTAACACGCGCACACTACCGCTCCCGAAGATAGCCGACCGCGTGGTGTTGCTTTCGGCACAGTATAAATATGGCCGAACAGTACGGCAACTACCTACAAAGCGGTTGTCGCGATGCTGTAAATGCGTGCCGCTTAGGGGTCCCGTGGATGCGCATGTTTGTGTGAGTGTGCCGTTTCGAGCGTAGGTAGTTTCCGTACACATCATCATCATCATTTCAGCCGAAAGACGTCCACTGCTGGACATAGGCCTCCCCCAGGTGGCGCCACATTGACCGATCCCATGCGTCTCGCATCCAGCGCTTTCCCGCAACCTTAACCAGGTCATCAGTCCACCTAGTGGGAGGCCTTCCAACGTATCGTCTTCCGGTTCGCGGTCGCCATTCCAGAACTTTTCGGCCCCATCGGCCATCCGTTCTGCGAGCAATGTGCCCTGCCCACTGCCACTTAAGTTTGGCAATTCTTCGGGCTATGTCGGTAACCCTGGTTCTCTTGCGGATCTCCACATTTCTGATTCGATCACGCAAGGAAACTCCGAGCATAGCCCTCTGTGTTTCCGTACTGTTCGTCCATATTTATACTGTGCTTTCGGTCTAGCTTGCCCTGTGTATGACCAAATTGTGGCGTCAGAAAATCGCGCGGTCCGCCCTGTCCTCGCTACAATAAGACAAGTCAATATTCTTAATTTCTCTTTTCATTCTTGTCAGTCAGAGATATCTAAAGTCATGATCTGTGACCACTGGTGTACTTGTATACTCAGCCGGTTGTACCATACATTTACTTTACTTTGAAACAAATGAAATTGTAGGCGAAACAGAATGTACTTCAGTCGGTATTCTTTCAAGCGGAAATTGCAGTATTATTATCAGCGGGGAGAAGGGTCATCTCGATAACTTATTTTCATTACTTTATTAAATGTATATGTTTATTTAGGTATGTATCATATAAAATATGTATGTATGTATATTTTAAGCAATTTAAAATTATATATTTTTTTGTTAAATCTGTTGTTGCCACGATTTAAACAATACACCTGCCATGTTTTCTCTTCACCACCCTTGGTTGACTGGTAGAGAATAGAGAATGCCTAAGGCATTAAGTCCGCCATTGTACCTTTGTGCATGAAGTTTAAATAAATAAATGTAACATGAGGTGAATAAGAAACATTTCCTTTTTTCAGAAAGTTGGGCGGAAAATCGAAGCAAAACCGAGACAAATCAACATTTATGTAAAATAGTTTGAAATGAGGTGCTACCTACCTTGAACACGATATTTTTTTTAAATAAAAAAACAATGAAATAGGTAAGTAGTTATGCGCTATATTATAGTCTTAACATCCGTGACGACCTAAATACCAAAAGATAGTTTGCTTAGCGAGAACCTTGAAACAATTGTTAGCTCCTCCTCCTCGCGTCGATTTCCCAATGCTGGGGGTCGTGACCACATCATGGTTTCAAAACCTTCTCTTTGATGATGTTTCTCCATCTACTCCTATTCTCAGCAACGTGCACGGCTTCTGAGGCTTTGATGTTCAGGGAGGTTCGGATTTGGTCTGACCAGCGTATAGGACTTCTGCCTCTAGGCCGTTTACCCTCGACTTTGCCAGTGACAATTACCTTCAGTAAGTTGTCACCAGGTTTACGGGCAATATGGCCATAGAAGTCAAATATCTTGCGGAGGCACACATTCGAAAATCTAGGCCTATTTTCAATTTTGAGGTCCTGCAATATCGAGATGTTCGTCCTGTGCGCCGTCCACGAGATACGCAGCATCTTCCTGTAACACCACATTTCAAAAACCTCGATGCGTTTGCGATCAGCGGCTTTTAAAGTCCACGTCTCTGCTCCGTACAAGAATATGGAGAAAACAAGGGAGCTGACAAGTGAGAGTTTTGTCTTGTTCGAAATGTTGCGGTCCTTCCATACTCTCTCGAGTTGCGACATGGCAGTCTTTGCCATTCCAATGCGCCTGCGAATCTCATCTTCACACGATCCATTGTTAGGTACTTATACTAGAGCCCAGGTAAATAATGTGATTAAATGTTTCGACGTCAAGTGTACCACTGAGCCCTAGTTGGGACGTTTGTTAGCTAAGTTTACTAATTACATTAAGTGTATATTTCTTTTTAAACTGTCATGGTCACTAACACTAACATTAACATTAAAAGCGGGATATTTAGCATTTTTGCCGTACGTGAGGGGAGTGACAGATAAGGTTGCTAACATTCTTCGGAAATACGCCGTAAAGACTGTCTTCACTCCTTTCAGAAAAGTGTCACAGATGCTGCGTTCGCCGAAGGACAACTTTCCGCTGGAAAAGCCCGGTGTTTATAAAGTAGATTGTAGTTGTGGTAAGTCATACATCGGTCAGACGAAGCGTACGGTTGCTTGTCGAATTTCAGAGCATATCAGGGCGGTAAAAAACAACGACACCCAAAAATCGGCCATAGCTCAACATCTTTTGGAATCAGGATTGAACCACTGGATTGAGTTACATAACCCTCAGGTCATTTCGACAGAACGCCACTATATCCCTAGACTGGTGAGGGAAGCCATCGAAATTACAAAATATAAAAATTTCAACCGGGAGGATGGGTTTCAACTGTCGAGAGCTTGGAATCCAGTCGTTCAGCTGTGCAAAACCCGAAAAAGTGCAGAAAAAAGTTCGCGATCGGACACAGTGAGTTTCGTGTGTCGGGAACAGAATCGAGTTGTGAGTGACAATGGTAGCGGTACTGAGTGCAAAAAACGAACAAGAAAGAGGGTAGACCGTTTTGTCTCCTCATAAACACCCACCCGCAATGACTTTCAGTTTATCCGTGATCATGGTGCTTGCAACAGCACCGAAATATCGGGAACTCGCAACAAACAGTAAACATGGTAAATATCCCGCTTTTAATGTTAATGTTAGTGTATATTTCTTTTTTTTTTGTTTTCTTTGTGATTGTTCACATCACACATCACATCATCAGCCTATTAATGTTCCCACTGCTGGGACACAGGCCTCCTCTCTGTAAGAGGGAATGGGCCGTTATCCACCACGCGGGCCCAGTGCGGGTTGGTGGATGTCACATGGTTGTGATTGTTGCTGTTGTGTAATTGTGTTGTGTCGAACAAATGTTTTCAATTCTTCTTTTTCTTATTTCTTGCATGCTTTTTAAAGAAAACGAACCATGCTTCAATGAAAAATTGCTCGCTGTTTAGGTGCAAGAACCACAGATAATATAATCAGATATCTCTTCCCATACAAAGAAACCGTGCCGACGTAATTAGCGTTTTTCGTCTGATTAAACTGATTATTTTTCTAAGAACAACGATGGCGTTTGGTTCCCTTCCACGGTTATAGATGGTGTTAGCAGCGACTTGCAAGTAAAAGATAATACTTTTTTTTTAATACAGCGACGATTTGTTTTATAGTATTTTTTGCACGTTTTTGTAGTTTAATTGTCCGAGCAGATCAGAAATTTAAAACCGCGTCATCTATTGGAATGGATTTTAAATGATCCATTCAAATAATCTTTAAACAAGAACATAATTTTTTTATGATCGTCTCATCACGCCATCTAGTGCTATTTATTTGAACCAAATTTTCTTTCTTCACGTCTGTAAGAACCAATTCATTCTTAAATACATCCAAAATTAAATAAAAAGTCTCAAAATTGATGCTTGTTTACTTGAAAGCCATATTTGATCAGCTTTAAACAAAATCCAATGACGTCACCTCACACGATCCTCTATTTACACGCTCCAAAATATTACGTACTACAGCGCGAAAATATTTTGAGAATAAACTTCAGTCGGTATTCTTTCAAGCGGAAATTGCAGTATTATTATCAGCGGGGAGAAGGGTCATCTCGATAACTTATTTTCATTATTTTATTAAATATAATATTTATTTAGGTATGTATCATATAAAATATGTATGTATGTATATTTTAAGCAATTTAAAATTATTTTTTTTTTTCGTTAAATCTGTTGTTGCCACGATTTAAACAATACACCTGCCATGTTTTCTCTTCACCACCCTTGGTTGACTGGTAGAGAATAGAGAATGCCTAAGGCATTAAGTCCGCCATTGTACCTTTGTGCATGAAGTTTAAATAAAAAAATGTAACATGAGGTGAATAAGAAACATTTCCTTTTTTCAGAAAGTTGGGCGGAAAATCGAAGCAAAACCGAGACGCGAAAATATTTTGAGCTAAAGCGGTAATTCTGATGTAATACTACTAGATACTAACAAACATGTTTATATCGATACCTACTTAGGTAGGGTTAGTTAGGAAGCATTAAGAGGTTGAAGTAGTAAAATAATTTCCGATGTCTTACGTCGGCTGCAAATCAGCATAGAACTATATTTTAAAACTGAAGAAAGCTTGTAATTAATACGAAAAGAAAGAATGCAAGCGATAACTCGGTTAGCGTAGTGGTTATGCGATCGGCTGGTACGCTACGTGTCGCGGGTTCAAATCTTGCACGGAACAAGTATTTGTATGGCGTTCAGATAGTTGTTCCGGATCTGGGTGTCTTGTTTGTGATTTGAAATGTTTGTGCACCCACGATACTGGAAGTATATAACTCGCAATGAAGACTCAATGGTACGTCTAGGCATCAAGGCAATGGCGTCAAGGTAGAATGAAGGGCAAGAGATCCCAGGGTCGCTCTACGACCAGATGGGTAGATCTTATTAAAAACATTACCAAAGCTACAATGACCGACTGTTTTCACATCGCGTCCAATACAACAGAATGGTGACGCATGGCAAGAGCCATCATGCATCAGGGCCCAACCATAACCACGACCACTCTGCCAAGAGTGCCGAACTAAGAAGAAGAAGATACAGGTTGAAAATCCTAGTGTGGGACAGTGTTAAAAAAAATCTAGCATAAACTACCTACATTCTAGGCCCAAAAGCCAGCTTATTCCGCTTATTCTGACCCAGTAGCGTATCGTGGGTTTCAGCCGTCCGGGGCGGAGGAAAATTTCACGGCCTCCTAATTTAGATAACACAATTTAAACGACTAAAATAAGTTTACAGTAATGCCAAAGAACCCATACTATCACCTAATTTACATGTTACTATACAGTATTGAATACTATTATTTATTAGATTTTTCAATTAGTTCGTTACCTCATTTTAATACAAAAACAAAAGATATTATAATGTATTTATTGTGAAATTTTTCCGCCCCCTAAGGCGCGGGCCACATAGAAATGGCGTCGGGTGGCTTCCTATTCCATTCAAATTTCAAACAAAATGCCTGGGAAATAAAGTGCAATTTAGGACACACGGTATTTCGTTGCTGCGCTTAGAAGTGCCGCCCAGGGCGGGCCGCCCCTGCTTCGTTACAGCACTGTTCCAATATTTGTAATCGCGTTTCAGTCGCTCGTAAGCCAACTCTACTGGCTACCCCTATGAACGGGGCTCACTTTGCTCGCTCGCTTTGGGGACTTTACTTATCCTGCGAGTACGCCCAATACTCATTCATGCCAACAACAGTGAGCTCGCTACGCTGACTATTCTAACTAGCTCTCGCTTTGCTGCTCTCGTGCATAAACGTGCTCCTCTCAAATCTCGTAATAGCAGCAGTCAGTTTGATGACGTAATAGTCTGGATAATTTTACTATAGTGCGCGCGGAACTAGTTGGCCGCGCCTTAGGTGGCGACAGGGGTGAGGAGGCGGGTTAGGACAATAGACAATGTCAATGGGTCAATGGGTCATCAGACCCATTATCTATGGGTCATCCCGGGTTTTACTGGCGCCCCCGCCTCTCCGTCCCCCGCTCACATACCTAAGGCGCGGCCAACTAGTTCCGCGCGCACTATAGTAAAATTATCCAGACTATTACGTCATTAAACGTTGATCATCCGACAAAACAAAAATACAATGCACCATTATTCCGTTCATACCTCGGCATCAAAGTCCGGTACTTATGGTCTAATTGAGCAATTGTTTCGTCGTGTCTCGTTACTGGCCGTGACAGGACAATGGATTCTCAGATACAACGTCCGATAAAATCGTTTGAAGTAGAATGGGATGCCATTTTCTTATCAGGTCGACCTACGAGTTATCATCACCTTCATATCTGTTAATCATTGTAGTATCAGGAAGTATAAGTGGCAGTGGCTTAAGTGGCAGTGGGCACGTTGCTTGCAGAACGAATGGCCAATGGGGTTTAGGAGCTATGATGCCACAGACAAACAAACAGGTACACTCGTCAAACTTATAACACTCTTTTTTTTCCGTTGGGGATTACAAAACAATTTTACCTACATACATTAAGAAGCCTCGTGGCTAAATAATACTCGTAACAGCCGCATGGGTCGATCTTCAAGTTACAAAACAATTTTACCTACATACATTCAGAAGCCTCGTGGCTAAATAATAACAGCCGCACGGGTCGATCTTCAAGTTACAAAACAATTTTACCTACATACATTCAGAAGCCTCGTGGCTTAATAATAACAGCCGCACGGGTCGATCTTCAAGTTACAAAACAATTTTACCTACATACATTCAGAAGCCTCGTGGCTAAATAATACTCGTAACAGCCGCATGGGTCGATCTTCAAGTTACAAAACAATTTTACCTACATACATTCAGAAGCCTCGTGGCTAAATAATAACAGCCGCACGGGTCGATCTTCAAGTTACAAAACAATTTTACCTACATACATTCAGAAGCCTCGTGGCTAAATAATAACAGCCGCACGGGTCGATCTTCAAGTAACAAAACCATTTTACCTACATACATTCAGAAGCCTCGTGGCTAAACAATAACAGCCGCACGGGTCGATCTTCAAGTAACAAAACCATTTTACCTACATACATTCAGAAGCCTCGTGGCTAAACAATAACAGCCGCACGGTTCGATCTTCAAGTTACAAAACAATTTTTCCTACATACATTCAGAAGCCTCGTGGCTAAATAATAACAGCCGCACGGTTCGATCTTCAAGGTTAAGCAACTCTTGACGAGGTCGGTCCGTTATCCTCCGTGCCTCGGAAAGCACGTTAAGCCGTTGGTCCCGGCTGTCATTTGAAGATCTTTCACAGTCGTTACGGTTAGTCAGAAGCCTGAGATCTAACATCAGTCTTGCCAAGGGGTATCGTGTTACCCAGGTAGGTGCTAAGTTGTGGAGGTCAGATAGGCAGGCGCTCCATATAAAACACTGGTACTCAGCTGAATCCGGTAAGACTGGAAGCCGACCCCAACAATAATTGGGAAAAAGACAAGGCTGATGATGATTACATTCAGAAGCCGGTGTGAGGCTTTACTTACTTGTCGACTGGAAGTCCACAATGCGACAGCAGTATGATAATGTCCACTCCTTGTTCATATAACGCCTTCGCCTCGCGCTTCGCTGCCTCTTTGGGGTCAGTGAACTTCACCTTGCCAGGGGACGACAGTTGCTGTAAATAATATAAGTAATAATTGAAATTATTTTAATTTTATGATTTGTTTTTAGGTTTCCGTACCCAAAGGTTGAAACGGGAACCTATTACTAGACTAAGACTCCACGATCTGTCTGTCTGTCTGTCCGTATGTCACCAGGCTGTATCTCATGAACCGTGATAACTAGACAGTTGAAATTTTCACAGATGATGTATTTGTGTTGCCGCTATAGCAAAAAATACTAAAAACAGAATAAAATAAATATTTAAGTGGGGCTAAATGGCAAAATAAATATACACCGTGAAATTTAAGTGGTTGTTTTCCCGCAGCAGAACGACTTGCCTTTAGGAGTACTTTCGAAGCATAGAGTTAAAGTAAAAAAATAACGATGTTTTTACTTTAAAATAATTTGAAAAATATTCATCAACTCGAAAAAGTGAGTAACAATAGTAACTTGTAGGTACTAGGTACTACTCGCGTCACCACCGTATTATTCACCGTAGTACCTAGTACCTACTAGTTACTATTGTTACTCACTTTTTCGAGTTTATGTTTTTTTTTTCAATTATTTTAAAACAAAAACATCGTTATTTTTTTACTTTAACTCTATGCTTCGAAAGTACTCCTTAAGGCAAGTCGTTCTGCCGCGGGAAAACAACCACTTAAATTTCACGGTGTATAAAGGGCTTTTTTGGAAATCGGGAAAAACAGACTCTGGCAGGGAACTCCACTCCTTAGCTGTACGCATTATGAAAGTATATCAAAACGTTTAGTGCGTATGGGTGGGATGTTCACCATGTACCAATAGCGCATCGCCGTACGTCTTGTAGTCCGATGTTGAAACGGGCTTGGCGGAATCAGAGCATGCAATTCCATCGCACACTCCCTGAAACGCAACTGATAAAAGACCGACAAGCTTGCAACTCGGCGACGATGTTCAAGGCTCTGGAGCTTTGACTCAAGCAGTGCCTCATTGCGAATGAACCTCTTGGCCCGTTTTTCGATCGACTCTAGTGCATCAAGCTGATATTTAACAGATCCGTCCCAGAGATGAGAACAGTACTCCATGCAAGATCGAACTTGCGCTTGGTATAACTTAAGCAGCTATTCTGACGTGAAGTACCGTCTCACCTTCGCAAGGATCCCCAACTTTTTGGCAGCCAGTTGAGCCTTTGCCTCAATGTACGCATAGAGTAAGCGATATAGGGCGATGTGACAAACTTAAGCGACTGAAAGAGACAGTTATACAATGCTATCTTCACCTTCAACATTGACACAAAAATAGCTACGGCGCAGGCTCTTGCAGCCAATATTTGGGTTCCTCCCCCTCCTCACGACATGTTCCTCATTACTGAGAGTCGTGTGGTGTCGTCGTAGATACAACAGCTGTTCCTTCACCAATTTGCGCCATCTATGCCTGTCTTATGCGTAGTGGTGAGCATCGTGCAGTTCTGTGTTCAACGATGTGCGGAAATGGTCTGACCATCTTATTGGACTGCAACCTCGCGGACCAGCTGTTCCAGGTTGTGGCCATGCTTTCTGGCGATGTGACCAAAGAACTGTAAAATGCTGCGAAGGCAGGTTGCGGACAGTCTGACTGAATATGTTCAGATCGCGGAGGATAGAGTCGTTGGCGCGAAAGGCAGTCTAAGGGATTTGCAACATCTTCATCCAGCACAACATCTAAAATGGCCTTCTTTAGAGTCCACGATAAAATCGAACATTCTTTAATTTGTTAACAATAAGTCTAAATTATTTTGCGACGTAATTATTATAAAAAACTGGCCAAGTGCGAGTCGGGCTCGCGCACGAAGGGTTCCGTACCACTATCGCAAAACGCGGTAAAAATATCACGTTTGTTATATGGGAGCCACACTTAAATATTTATTTTATTCCGTTTTTAGTATTTGTTGTTATGGCGGCATCAAAAATACATCATCTGTGAAAATCTCAACTGACTAGCTATCACGGTTCATGAGATACAGCCTGGTGACAGACGGACAGACAGACAGACGGATCGTGGAGTCTTAGTAATAGGTCCCGTTTTTACCCTTTGGGTACGGAACGCTAAAAAACTAAAGTGAAGAAGTATTATAAAGTATTATAAAGTACGAATGATGAATTTATATTTATTTTTTATTTATATTGCAGTGTCGTTCTGTGCTACTGAATGGGCATTGCTGCTTAGTAAGCTTATTTTTGTAAGTGTAGGTGTCTCTTGGACAATGATCAGTGTAATCGAATTAATTTCCGTAAAATACAATTTTGTTTATCATAGTTTTAAAATCTCCTTGATCCACCACATGTGTGGAGTTTTACTAGCTTATTCTGCCTTGAGCTTATATGACTTTAAACTTAAGGTTACACTAGTCAACGGCACGAACTATTTTGTGCGCGGGGTTAAAATGCATTTTATATCAACCGACGGAAGAGATTGATGCTGTGATGAGCAGTAAAAAGCTAGTTCGCCTACGAATTCACTCTTTTGCAAATTTGTAGCGAAATGGATAATGATTTAGGACGAAACCGAGCCCGTGGAACTTTATAAACAGACCTTTGGGAGTCTGGATATCATGAAAAAACGACAAAACGTATCTGTTCAAAATAAAATTATTTGCATTTTTGAACTACTAATCTATTCCTGTATGGTGGCCGTTTTGTAATTTTCCGTCTTCTTATGGTATTTATTTGTCCCCAAAAAAGCGTTAAAATTAGTGTCAAAATGTGGTACTTTCAACGCTCATAACTTTCAAATATTTTCTTTTTAGGGTTCCGAAGTAAACGAGGAACCCTTATAGTTTCGGTCTGTCCGTCTGTCCGTCCGCAGCTTAGCTCAGAGACTCTAAATGCTAGAAAGCTATAATTTGGCATGGATATACATATTAATAATTCCGACAAAGTGGTACAATAAAATCAAGAAAAATATTTTTTTGTGGTTTCTCCAACAGACGTAAAGTAGGGATGATATTTTTTTTTTCTCGTCTATCCCATGGGGTATCGTTGGATAGGCCATTCAAAAATACTACTTGCCGATTCAGAGATCCGTTTGCGTAAATTTAAGCTTTGAATTGCAATTTTTTTTTAGATTGAAGTGTGTCCCCCCCCCTGCCAGCTAAATGGTTGCTGTTGGGTATGTGAAAAAATTCACGGCAGTAGTATATACACCGTGAAATTTAAGTGGTTGTTTTCCCGCGGCAGAACGACTTGCCTTTAGGAGTACTTTCGAAGCATAGAGTTAAAGTAAAAAAATAACGATGTTTTTATTTTAAAATAATTTAAAAAATATTCATCAACTCGAAAAAGTGAGTAACAATAGTAACTTGTAGGTACTAGGTACTACTCGCGTCACCACCGTATTATTCACCGTAGTACCTAGTACCTACAAGTTACTATTGTTACTCACTTTTTCGAGTTTATGTTTTTTTTTTTTAATTATTTTAAAACAAAAACATCGTTATTTTTTTACTTTAACTCTATGCTTCGAAAGTACTCCTTAAGGCAAGTCGTTCTGCCGCGAGAAAACAACCACTTAAATTTCACGGTGTATAACGAAATTAAAAGGAAAACTATCACAGCTAAGTAGGCTCTACAAGTTAACGAGTTATAGTCAACCAACTTATAAAATGTACTTGGAACAGTAAAAAAATTATACAAATGCCATTGAAAAATTACCTAAATAACGTTCTTAGCTGTGAAAAACAGAGTAAATATATGCTTATGAACCATGTAAAATATACAAAAATAAAATCATAACAGGCTTTACAAGTTTACGAGTAATAGTCGACCAACTTATAAAATGTACTTGGAACAGTAAAACTTTTGTACAAATGTCATTGAAAAATTACTTAAATAACGTTGTTAGCTGTGTAAAACAGATAGTGAATATATGCTTATGAACCATGTAAAAATGTACAAAAATAAAATCATAACATCCTTAATAATAATGATTTCTAAATTAATAATATTTAAGCTCGAATAACGCATTGGAGTGGGTGGAGTCGTTGGCAGTACCGGTCTGTAGTCCATACGGCGCATGCGCGCAGGGGTGTTTATTTTGTGTTAGTGCAGAAGTATTTTCGACGTTTTGTAATCTAAAGTCAAATAAGATTGGATTGTCAAGCAAATTCCGCTATCCGACCATAGGTAGGCCCATTTTTAAACATTTTGATCCGCTGAAACCGTTTTAATGTTCATGTAACAACAAAAAACCCTCTTCTTAGTCCGCATTATTATGCTACTTCGGAACCATATTACTGCGCGTGGCCCGACACGCACTTGGCCGGTTTTTTACTTTTTTGTTTCCATACAGGGCTAGATAATGATGAGACAAATTGATATCACTTTTTATTTTGAACTTACATTGTCAAAGAGTGGAAGAATCCCTAGACTACGTTTGTATGGAAGAATTTTTGACTAGTGTCCTTGACCTTAAGCAAAATTATCTAACAGGAAGTCCTTCCTATTATTTAATACACACGCAGAACGTTAAGTAAAAATATCTTTAAATGTCCCCAGACACGAAAGCCAATTAATAGATTTTAAATGAAAATTTTAAAATATGAGTTTTAAGGTGAGCACGCAAAACATAATGGAATCACGCTACGCATGGCATGTTTATTTAACTCGTCAAAAAGGGATATCACGCACTTCCGCAACTCAGTTATTATTTAATCTTGCTCATAATTCGACAGGCCTCTGACACAACAGAAATTCTTGAAAATTTAGATATTTTGTCAGCGATAACGATTATGTTGCGATTGACGCGCGATATTGAAACGTCACGTAGTGAATCCCAAAATGTTGACATTTCGAAAATCGTTCGATAGAACAACACTTCGTCTAGAGTCTAAGAGGGAAAAACATAAGGTAAATGGACGAAGTCGGGCTGTAGTTGATGAAAATGATCAGCAATCTTTCGGCAGCACACTGCCAACATTTAAGACGACGACTAACGCCAACGACCTTGAGGGAACAAAACGCGCACTCGTTTCTCACCCGCGCGACACAGAATTTAGTAGTTTTTTGTACTTTCCTTATTATTCTATGACTTAAAAAAAAAACCTCAGATCAAAATGTAGATAATTAAATTGTCTTTGAGATGGTGTTGAAACCATTAAAATACGCCGGTTTTGGTGTGATTGTCGTGTTTTTGTCCGTTTTAGACATAACTTTACAAATTAATTACACTATGTTATACGAATAAAACTCAAAATTTGCTTAGATCAAATTATTAAAAAAATAGTCTAATATAACATATATTTAAAAAAAAAATACGACTAGCCATTTAGACGTGATTCTCATTTTAAAATCAGCTACTCAAGGGAATCGGCGCCTTAAGAAAATGGTAAAGGATCATTACGTTTCACTATAATTTGTATTCTTCTCCTTTCTCTGTCATATATTTGAAATGTATTAGTCTATTATGTTGTATTGTATAAATGTATTTTATTTCATTATGTGTAAAAAAAAATAACTTTCTTTCTTCGGAAAAGAAAGTTATTTTTCGCTTCGTAGTATTTTGTTTTGGTAGTCGGTTTGCTTTTTTGCAAAAAAGTTTATTATTTTTCTCTTTTTAGTTTTAGAAGGTACACCTCCAATTAACATAAAAAAACAATTATAGCCAAAGTACATCTTATGACAATTCCAATAAACCCAAACATGACTAGCATACATTGTCTTATTTCGGAGATCCAGTCTACCTTCCGGCTTCATCGTCAGATCAGTTCAATGGTACCATTTTAATTAGTATCATTAGTTTATAAGTATTCGCTTCATCAACATTAACTATTCGATTTATCTTCGACCCGTGACATACTTAGCATTACAGATTTCCAGTGGCCATCTGTGATCTTCTTTCTCAGTTCCACTTCAGCAAATGATACTTTCTGAGTGCAAATGATTGCATTGTTGATGAAAATACCATAATCGCTTTAAGTATGCCTAGAATATTTGAGGAGTTCCCTCGAATTCTCTACGATCCCATCATCAGATCCTGACCCTGATCATGGGACCATCTGTGAAGATTCTTTCAAACAAAAAAGTCATTTTTCAAATCGGTCCAGGCGTCTTTGAGTAATCGGGGAAAAAACATTTAAAAAATATTGTGACGTATTGAGAACCTCCTCCTTTTTTTTAAGTCGGTTAAAAAGCCAACAAATATGAAAAATGTGACATTCGAAGACTTTTGGCTTAGCACTCATTTGCCAAGTGTCTAAAATATTGCTAACTAACATGCGATAAGGCACTTTGTAATATTAAAGACAGTTGATATCATTGTAGCTTGTTGAAATAACTACCGACATCAGAAAGACATTGCTGACATTGTCATCAGTCGTGACTTGAGGCAGATAACACTTGAAAGATAAAGATAGTTATGATATCTCTATAACTAAGTAGCGATCACACAATAACATGCTTAGATAGCAAAATACAAAAATACTAAATATTTATGTTTATTTCTTTCATAAACGTAAACGATAATATTGTAATGTAAATCACTTATGAATCTGAATGATTTTGATAAATTTTTGTTCAACTTTATTTTCTCATATTTTTATTTAATTCTTTTTTCCACCTTCATACTTATATGTAGATATCTAGACATGTGTGGCCTCCCATATTATTGTAGGAATACACCCAAAAGAAACTGACGTATCATTGTAAGTTTTTATTATATTATTATGTTCTTTATTTAATTGTCTTTCTAATATTTTTACAAAATACATACAAAAAAGAGAAACATTTAAAAATATAAAAAATAGTAGTCCACCGGTATCGGGACCAGGGTCTAAGCTACCGGTGGTCAGGCCTTCTGAGTTAGGATGTCTTTCTGGATCAAGCCCAAGGGCTTGGAGGGATCTTGTTCCAGCTGCCCATCGAGAGCCTCCTCAGATGTTCTTTGAGGCTCTTGGCTATTATGCCATTGGCCGTAACGATTATCGGCACAATGGTCGCTGTATTCACATCCCACATGTCGACAACCTCGGGAGCCAGATCAAGATACTTACATTTATTATCTCTCTCAGCCTTCACGAGGTTCTCATCTTTATTATCTTTGTTAAAGTTCCCAAATAAATAAAACAATAGATATAGCTAGTATTATGATAAATTCTTAGGAAATATTGAATATTTGTTAACCTGGAATTATTGCCAACATGAGATAGATTCTCGAGGACAGCTTTGTAACTGTGGTAAGTAAGGAACTGTGTTTCGTTATTTCGAAAGTCAACTGGAATATTAAAATAATATTTGACAATGTTATTGTTCAAGTCTTGGGAGGATTTTGTTCTTTAGCTTCTAGATAAAGTGAGAACGATTGTTTAAAAATTAAAAATGAATGGGATTGACATGAGCCTTCTCCTCTCTAAACCTCCTCCGTTTTGAAGTCGGCTAAAAATGCCACGTGTTTCCATAAATTTTGGCATTTTGACAGTCAGACATTTGAATATTAAGCCACATCTGAAGCACCATATTTTAAATGATATTGAATATTAAGATTGTAATATTACTCACCGCAGTATCAGGTGTAATCAGCCCAATCAGGCCGATCTTCCGCCCCTTCCTCTTCAAGATATGATGGGGCTCGTACAATCCTTGCAGCACGGGTTCCTCACTGGTGTCCATATTAGCTGCTAGCACAGGCGCCTTCAAGGCTGCAAGGTACGGCGCCAGGCCTTCGGGGCCGTCATCGAATTCGTGGTTGCCGATCGCCTGAGGAATAGAAAATGGTTCTATAAGAATCTCGTTTAACATTATCGAACATTGGTTGTTGTGGTTGGCTAACATTCCAAACTTGGTTCATTTGTAGCGGCCACATACGAACTAATTACTTGACGTCATAGGAAACTCTGCATCGCACTAGCAGAGTTTTTGGTGTGATTTGAACACATACAACGGTCTGACAACTATTGTGTATTAATCATACATTATATTTGCGTAACTTAAACCGTTTACGCAGCGCACGCAACAAAAGCTCTCAAAAATTAATATTTTTGCCCGATTTTGCAACATTTTTCATTTATGCTCGGCTCCTATTGGTTGTAGCGTGATGTTATATAGCCTATAACCTTCCTCGATAAATGGACTATCCAACACAAAAAGAATTCATCAATTCCAACCAGTAGTTCCTGAGATTAGCGCGTTCAAACAAACAAACAAAAAAACTCTTCAGCTTTATAATATTAAAAATAATAATATAGTATATAGTAAAGATAAGCGCGTGAGTGAAGAACCACGCGTGAGCCCTGCGGTGAGGAGTGTCGTGTCGTCACAAAGCTCATACTTGGTTTGTACAGCCGCTAAATCGTCACCGCAAAAAAATCGCGACGACATAGCAGCATCGACGACATAGCCGAAAAACCGTTAAAAATCGTATCGCGTGTGGTGTGGTGTCGTGCAATGAACAAACAGTCCATACAAATATATGGAGTTCTGAATCGTGACCACATGTTGTGATGTCACGTCGCGAATTAACGGCCTAAGATACTTATCTAGACACAAGTGTCATTCGATGTCAGCGATGGCAATGATCGGAATGCCAAAATGTATGGGATTGATCACGAGACATTTTAATAGCAATTGCCTAAAAAAAAAACAAGCCTCTTGTCACCTTAGAAAAGTGTCAATCTATCAGTGATATGTTACGATTGTCGAAAAGTCAATGACAAGTGTCGAGATGTCGTGGTGGTCCAGTGGCTAAGACCTCGCGTCTCGTGCTTGAGGTCGTAAGTTTAAATCTGGCCAAGTACCAATGTGACTTTTTCAAATTCATATGTACTTTCTAAGTTTATGGACATCACAGGCAACGGTGGAGGAAAACATTGTGAGGACCTCCTCTTTTTTTTTTTGGTTGGTAAATCATCCTATGACTTCGCCCGCTCTGGGTGAGGCGGGAGGGCGTGTCAGACTTTTACTGACTAAAACCCACCCGTGTTCCTTTCCTTCAGTTGCTTGAGCCAGGGCCGCGGTAACCCTTTTTAAAATTTATCCGCTACCCAGACAGGCATTGGCCCTCGCGGACCCCGTCAGTTCTGCTGACATGGTACCTGGAATTATACAGTTAATTTATGTCTGAAATAGCCGAGTCAGAGACCTGTGGGGTTCCCAGAGGTGGCTTTGTTCAATCTGACA
The DNA here is from genome assembly GCA_948252205.1 of Orthosia incerta. NCBI lineage: Eukaryota > Metazoa > Arthropoda > Insecta > Lepidoptera > Noctuidae > Orthosia > Orthosia incerta. Next base: position 24,327,337 of record OX411756.1, on the reverse strand, counting down.
TCAGAGCTGGCCATATCCTCACATGAAAAGAAGAAGACCGGAATATCACGTGGTAATTACATTTTGACTAACTGTAGAATATCAGATTGTCTGTGACTTTACGCAACCGAAGTTTTTCAGAAATGTAATAAGATTATTTCGAGGTCCACATAAATCATCTAGATCCAGAGCAACATTAAAAATAACAATATCAATATTTGTATGCCCATCAAGGTAGCACACAGTGAAACACGATTTTTGTAAGTAACACCAGTATGTACAATAATATTTACCTGTATTTCACGAATAAATACTTTTGAATTAAAAAAAAAACATCTACTTACATGAGCATCATGCGGTATCAAATTCATGAACTCCTGGGTGACATTCCACTTCAGCAGTGTGTACCAGTAGGTACCCTGGAAGCTATCTCCTGCGTTCAGGACAATGGAGTGGGGCTTCTGCTCCAAGAGAGTGTGGATCTCTTGGTAAAGTCGAGGGAACCCGCCGATGCAGGAGTTATTGTTATACCGGCAGGTTGGCGTATCTACTGAGGTCTCTTCGAACCTGGAAAAGAAATTATACATAAATAAAAAAGTTTTGCATCTGCTAAAAGTTCCAAAACTCGAATCGCAGACGTTGGCAACACTGCTTCCAAATTGAAATGGAACTGGGCAGGCCATATCTGCATTATGCCACAAGAGAACTCTGGGCTGTACGTAGTAGCCACACACTAGGCAGGCCGCCTTCATTCGACCGAACTTACAGCGATTAATGCCTACACTTTCGAATCGAGCTGTCAAAGATCAACCCAACCGTTACGGATATTGAGCTCAAAATTGTGTACCTAGGAGAGTGAAATATCTGTTACGTAGTAACTAACTCTAATCTGTGCATTAGATCCCAAACAAGGAACAAACGAGTTGGACTCTTACTTAAAAAATTGTTCTAGATAGACAAAAATGGAAAGAAAGAAGGGAAGAGTTTGCAAAAAATATTCAGCAGTAGTAGGAAACAAAATATTAATTCTGACACCACTGAAAATGTAAAAGATCATAAACTTCCTAACACTTAAAGTCACCCAAAGGACAATGGAGAGGGCTACGAGTATGCTCGGAGTTTCCTTGCATCAGAAATATGGATATTCGGAGGAGAACCAAAGTTACCGACATAGCCCGAAGAATTGCGAAACCTAAGTGGCAGTGGGCAGGGCAAGTTGCTCGCAGAAAAGTTGGCTGATGGGGCCGAAAAGTTCTAAAATGTTAACCGCGAACCGGAAGACGATGCGTTGGAAGGCCTCCCACTAGGTGGACCGATGACCTGGTGAAGGTTGCGGGAATCCACTGGATACAAGACACACGGGATTGGTCAATGTGGCGACGCATCGGGAAGGCCTATATCAGGCAGTGGACGTCTTTGATTTGATGATGATGAAACCTCCTAACCCTGACCCAACTTTGGGTCGGCACACCCCGTTTTTTTTTTTTAATTTCTTCCTGTCAACTGTCACGCTGTCACTGACTCTTTTCTTTCATAACATTCCTCTCACAATCCATCCATCGTTCGTCTTTGTCCGGCCTCTCTACACACCCGTATTTCCGTAGTCGGAGGATACATCTGGTTTTGGTCAGCCAGCTCGCGAATATGTATCCTCCGACTGCACAACATGGTTTTCTTCTTGTTTACGTCTTTTAAGTTCGCTTTTTAGGCAGTCGGGTTTTTTGATTGTTTCGGGCGTGTCACGGACGGCGTTTTCATGTAAATCGGAAAACTGTTCAAAAAGTTTTAAAATGATTACTGAATAAGTTTCAGATTACCTGATTTTTTGGTTATTTATTTGTGTTTTAGTGTATTTTTTTTATTGAGCATTAATAATAATATTAATGGCGCCAAAACATCACGTCGCTGCGTCGGCGTGATGTTTTGTATGCTATTTAGTTTGTTTGAAAAAATACATTTTTTATTTCGATGTTAGGATTATTTGATAATTTAAAGTATAAGTTTACCATCCTTCCTCTCCTCGGTCTACGGTACTGATAAATTAACCAGGAACATCTTATCTTCCTCACTGGTTGACTTTGAGGTACCGTATTTGACCGATGCGTTGATCGCTTGGAAAATGGCTTGTCCCAATACGGATCTGCCCGACAACCTGTCCTCCCAGAGACGATGGGATGTGCCGCTCTGCAGTATTATACAGAATAATCTTATAAATACATCGTCTAGTACTGCTGACGGTGCGCGTCTGCTGGCTGTGGGGGAATGGGCGTCGGGTTTGTGGCTTCAAGCACTCCCGTCATCCACCATAGACACTATGATGGATGACTCTTCGTTTCGGCTCGCAACCTGTCTACGCTTAGGTGCACCTTGCGTTGCTCCACATCGGTGCCAATGTGCTGTCGGTAGCCTTAGGCACCATGGCCTGCCTTGTTGCAAGAGCGCAGGACGCATTGCACGGCACGCCAGCATCAATGACATTATTCGTCGAGCCCTTGTCACCGCCAGTGTACCAGCTGTATTAGAACCTAACTGCTTGGTACGTGACGATGGAAAGAGACCAGATGACATGACATTGGTGCCGTGGAAGGTGGGTAGGCCTCTGGTGTGGGACGCAACCTGTGTCGATACCCTTGCGCCATCTCATGTTTCTAGTTCTGCGGGCTGTGCTGGCGCTGCTGCTGCGGCTGCTGAGGCCCTCAAGCGGCGCAAATACTGTAACCTAATTGGTAATTACAGTTTTGAGCCGTTTGGGGTCGAAACACTTGGGTCATGGGGCCTGAGTGCACGTCTCCTTTTTAAGGAAATCTCTCGCCGACTGATCGACACTGTGCGTGACCAGAGGGCTGGCTCTTTCTTTGCGCAAAAAATCAGCATTGCCATTCAACGTGGCAATGCTGCCAGCCTTATGGGCACGTTCCCGGATGACAGCGATGTAGAGGAGTACTTCGACGCCTAAGTGTACCTTTCTTTTGTATATAGTGTAAGTAGTTAGTTTAAGTATAATTTTGTAAAGTTTACTTTTGTTAAGTGTTTAAGTATGTACATATTTAAACCTTTGTTTTACAAATAAATAATTTATAAATGTTTTATAAACCAGTATTGCCAGTGTTTCATTAAATATCATGTCGTCATACCCGCTCTATATAAATATGATCCTTTGTTTTGAAGCTGCACCTACTTATCAGTAATCTGTGGGCTGAACTCAAATGGATGCGGTCTGAAAAATCCCCGCAATTTTTATCGGTGCTAAATTGTTCAGAACATACATAGTTTAGTTATTGTACTTGGTTTTCCTTAAACACGTCATGATCATATTGTGTCTGTGAATGTTGATATTTAGGTATTTGATGATAAAGTACCTACAGCTGAAAATGACTGAGTGATTCGAGATCGTGGCTAAAGTAATAACAGCCGCACCGGTCGATCTTTAAGGTTAAGCAACACTTGCTGTGGTCAATCAATGGATGGGTAACTATCCATTACACAATATTGAGATTTCTCTGTGGCTCGGCAAATTTGTGAAGCTGAAATTTGCAGATCCTTGACAGTTGTTATAGTAGTAACAGCGGAATGCGGAAATTGTGTCTCTGAAGTTAGCTCTGCCAACCATTGCGCAAAAAAGAGTTTGTTATCGAGTATACTGCTTAGAGTAAGCGAGAAACGACGATACGACAAACGTAAGCGAGTGAAAGAGACATTTATACAATGCTATCTTCACCTTCAATATTGACACAAAAATAGCTACTGCGCAGGCTCTTGCGGCCAATTCAGAGACACAGATCCGCTGTGAGTATTATACGTGCAGTCAGAAGCCAAAAAATCTGACAGCGATCTTGCCAAGGAGTATCGTATTAAGAGGAAACGGGGGCAGAGAGCGCCGACTGAATTTCCTAAGTAAAAAGTTATTATTCAAGGTTTGGCTCTCGCCTATTTCCACCTCCAATATTGGACCAATTTAAAAGATATTCTATAATCTGAAAATTAAAGATATATCCTATGTCCCTATGTTTTCCTTTTTTATGATACATTATCTTTAGTAGCACTAGAACCCTCAAAAAATGCTCAAAAAATTGCGCTGTCAACAGATGCTTAGTGTACAAATTTGATAAATATAAATGAAAAAAGAAAACATAGGGACAGAGTATATATCTTACTTTACCAGTTTATGGAATATCTTTTAAATTGGTCCAATATTGGAGGAGGTAAGAGACGAGAGCCAAACCTCGAATTTTTACTTTTTACTAAGGAAATTCAGCGGCGCTCTCTACCCATATTTCCTCTTAAGCGATTGTGGATCTAGTGGACACAACATGTTATTGATGAGCATGATGTCATTGGGGTTTTCAGTTGTAGCTCGGATTCTTTTGTGGTTTTGACTGAAACAAGTCGAAACTGGTTACATCGATTAACAGTTTTGACTGTTCATTATTGATCTAACTTGTGCTAGTTCAAGAGCGTGACTCATTGGTCACTGACATTGTCTCTTGTTAAACACGTATCCCACAATTGTATGAGTTATTAGCTTCTGCCCGCGGGTTCGCCGGCGTATAAAGTGTTTTATCATCCCAAGGGAATCCTATGGCCTTTCCTTTCAAACTATCTCCATGCCAAATTTCATCTATATCAGATCAGTAGATCCAGAGATTACCCCCTACAACCTCACAAACTCTACCTCTTTATAATATTATAGTATATTTTATAGTATAGACAAAGTCGACACTTTAAACTTGTGTTTCCAACCATATATTAATTTGTGTATAGAATACCTACTACCATTTGTTCAAACTATCCATTTGTTGTGTACTTACTTTACCGACCGAAACTTTGTTGTATCGTTGTCAACATTAAAACCAAGTGTTTCATATTTTTAGAATTGTAACGGTTATTTTGCATCGTACAAAACAGCTTCAGCGCTAGAAAATAATTATAAATGAAAATAATAAGATTAGCCTGTAACTGACCCATCGAAGGGCAAAGACCTCTCTTCCTTAATGAAAATGTCACATTGTTACCTGCCAGGCTTTGAACTCGCATCCTAATGAATGGCGGTGTCTCCTTACCACAGAGGCAAGGCCATCATCACGGTTAGGTACTATTAGAAGTCTGATAAAAATATTTTGATGCCAATTCTGTTTTCAGCTAAGTAGGTATTGACACCTCGACCTTATCTTAGTCGCTATATTAAGAATGGAATAGAATAAGCATTTATTATATTGTCTCTTCTTAACACAGGCTAAATTTTAGCCTATCTAGGAGAACAGTACTTCACCCGTCTTTATTGTATAATAGAACCTTAAAAATGTATAAATGAAACATTTGTAAACTTTGCAATCTCATTATGAAATAAACTGTTATTATTATTATTTATTGCTGTAACTTAAACATGCGTAGTAATACAAATAAATAATATATATATTACGTGATATTATAAGTAGGTATAAATATTTTGACTAAATTATATCAGCGTGTTATAGACAATACGTTGGAAGGCCTCCCACTAGGTGGACCGATGACCTTGTTAAGGTTGCGGGAAGGCGCTGGATGCGAGACGCACGGGATCGGTCAATGTGACGTCACCTGGGGGAGGCCTATGTCCAGAAATGGACGGATTTCGGCTGAAATGATGACAATAATGATGACAATAATGATGTTGATATCGGCAACCAGTTTTTCTTTTACAGCTTGCTCTTCGACAAAGGCCTCCTCTAAGCTTTCTACTTTGTTCTGTCCTCTGCAGTGTGCGTCCATTCTGGACCAGCTATCTTTTTATGTCGTCTACCCAACGTTTGCTTTGTCTACCATGCTCCTTTTACTATCTCGCGGGTACCTCTGTCACTATTCTCGTCCACATCTCTATTCCTTCCCTTAGCACGTCGTTATATTAAACAACGTCTATTTCAAGACTTCTATTTTATAAACAAAAAAAGCGTTCCGAATTTGACTTTAGCTTAGTATATTTTATTTATATATTTTGACTTTAGTATTTTATTTTTGTTGGGCATGAATAAAATTGGCAATCTGCCTAGTTAATAAAAATTACAAATTTCGCTTTTATCGGATTTTAAATGAAATAGGAATGTGACCTAATCAATCGTATGATACAGTTTTCCTTTACAAAACAATTAATTGAATTGTGTTGTGTGTTATCAATGTAATTTTAACTGTTGTAGCGGCACCAACGCCACCACTACCGAACTAATGATATGACGTCACACAAATCCTGCATCGCGCAAGCAAAGAGTTTGGCGCGATTAGAACACATACAACAGGACAATAACCGTTGGGCAGTTGCCCAGACCAGACACAAAATCCGTCTGGTCGGAGGATCCTCCCTTTTCTATGGAGGTTTGTGGGACTTTACACCCTGTTCCACCTACCTCCAAACTGTCCTATGTAAACTGCTTCCTCAAAATCACCAAACCATATCTACGAGTAACACGGCGATTATCCTGATCATTATCTAACTACTACTGTCGTGCGCCAGTATTTTCCCAACTATATTGAGTACGGCTTCCCCGTTAACCAGATGCTACGTAAGGGCGGTTACGCACTACATGCAATCTGTGTCCGTGAAATTTCGGTTCCGAAGTAGCCGTAGTACTTCTTGTAGGGAAACACGCACTACATCCGAACTCTATCCGTCATAATCTTACTAATGTTGTGATGAGTAAAAAATTTTAAAGTTTGGATGTGTATTTATGTATGTTTGTTACTCAATCACGCTAGAACGGCTGAACGGACCTGGGTGAAATTTGGACATAATTATAAACAGACATAGATTATAGTCTGATATAGTACGGTACTTTTCATCCCGGTATAATGTTGTCTTGGGATAAGAAATCTTGTCACGCAAGCGAAGCTGCTAGCATAAGCTAGTCCGTCGTAATTCAGTACGTTTTGAACTCGCGAATTCACACAGACATGGACCACGGACATGGACGTGTAGTGCGTAACCTAATACAGTATTGTTAGCTGCGTCACCAACCTACACCCCTCCAGAAAGCCCGGAGCATGTCATCGAGCCTATATAAGTCAACGCGTGCCGTCTCTTGATTCATTTTGTAACGTACCTAAATTTGTTAACTTTGTATTTGTGTTTTATTAATTTGATTAGATTACTTTTGTCAACTTCGGATCGTTATTTTATTTCATTCCTAAAAACAGAAGCGGGACGTCTCTCATTTGCCCACTTAACTAAAATAAAAAAAAAAACGAATAATACTGGCCCCAGAAAAAGACGTAAACGTGAGTGCACGCCGCCGCCGCCCTCATCTTAGTATCACCTTAGACGCAATACTTAATAGGGTCTCAGCCTTGGAGCGAAGTTCAATTTCAGAACCAAGATCGAGTGTGGAGCAGCAGCCGTGCCCTACCATCACTGGCATGGCCAGCCCTCCTGCTGTCACACGACCTGTCCCGACGCCACTGGCACCGGCGCTGTCGCTGTCGCCCTCGCCTTCAACGTCGGCTACAGGGGACGTCACAGAGCGTCTCATCGATGCGTTAAGGAGCTTAAACCCGGTGAGATCAAACCATTATTACGTCTCTGACTTCGACCCTAATGTTCATGACGTCATAGCATGGTGTGAGGAAGTTGACCGTGCTAAGACACAAAATAGGTGGGACGACAAAGAATGTCTGGCCCGTATCGGTTTGTGTCTGAAGGGTGAATCTCACTCTTGGTTACGCGGTTGGACCGAAACGGATCGTACTTGGTCTACATTTAAATTACAACTAAAATCACTTTGTCCACGACGTGTCGATGTCGCTAATATCCTGTATGACGTCATGTGTACTGAGTCAGATAAATATTCCACATACGCGGAATACGCGCGCGCAAATCCTTGTTGCGTTTGCGTATTGTTAAAGGATTTAGTAATGAACTTTTGTGTGCAATCATTGTGCGCGGTATTAAGGATCCCCAGATTCGTGCTGCAGCTATGAATGCAAAATTAACTACCGAAACCACTGTGGAATTTTTATCAATTTATGTCATGCCAAATAAAACCACTGCAAATATGAATAAAAACAATGTTGATGCCCATTCTAATCGAAATACTAGCTGTCGCGATAACAATTATCACCGTAGGAGCCGTAGTGCTATAGAGTCTGATAAAAAAACTATTAAGTGTTTTACGTGCGGCGCTCACGGCCATACCAGTAAGAGCAACGCTTGTCCCAAAAGATTTAAAAATAGTTATAGCACTTCAAATTCTAAAGCCGAAAGCGATAGTCGGAACACAGATTTAAATACAAATTCTCCGAACATAAAAAACTTTAAGTGCAACTTTTGTAAAAAATTGGGGCATACGGAAGAAAAGTGTTTTACTAAACAGCGATCGGAGTCGCGCAATAAATCCAACGTAAATTTATGTCGTCAAATTATGGGTGATACTGCAAACCGTGACGTGACACCCGCAGTGCTGTGTGGTGTACCTACGGACGTCTTAATTGACAGCGGTTCTTCTGTATCCCTCATATCAAACGAATTACTCAAACATTTTTCTTGTCTCCTAAATCCTAATGCTCAGATGTTACGCGGAATAGGTGGTCATGAGTTAAGATCGGATAGCTACGTCACTTTGCCAATCGAGTTCGACAATTTGACCTTAGAGGTAGACTTCCATGTAGTTCCCGGTGGTTGTTTGAGTACACCAGTGATAATAGGTACCGATGTTTTGAATCGCAGTGGTATTGCATACATTCGCACCGGCAATTGCCAGCGTATCTGCGCCGACCGTGCGTGTGTTAACAATATTACGGTGTCAAGCACCAATCAAGTTGCAAGCTTTGACTCTATTAATACGCCCTTACAGGGTGATGATAAACAGCGTCTCAGAAGTGTTTTAAAAAACTATTCGGAATATTTTCTAAGCGGTACCGCCGCAAGTACTGTAAATACCGGCGAAATGAAAATTCGCTTAACAACAGAGACTCCTTTTAATTATCGCCCTTACAAGTTGTCTCACGACGAAAAGTTGTGTGTACGCGCAATCGTTAACGATCTCAAGAACAAAGGCATAATACGCAATTCGGAATCTTCATACGCAAGCCCAATTCTTCTAGTGAAGAAAAAAGACGGCACCAATAGGATGGTCGTTGATTACCGCGGCTTAAACAGTGTTACAGTAAAGGAACGGTACCCGTTGCCCCTTATAGAGGACCACATAGAAAGGTTGGAGAAATGTAAATATTTTACGGCTCTTGATATGTTAACAGGCTTCCACCAAATTAAAATTTGTGACGATTCTATTGACAAAACAGCCTTCGTTACGCCAGAGGGTCACTTTGAATATCTCAAGATGCCCTTTGGACTTGCGAATGCACCCGTAGTGTATCAGCGCATAATTTCCGAAACTCTCAAATCTTTCATCGAGTCAGGAAAAGTGCTCGTTTACATAGATGACGTATTATTATTAAGTGATACTGCTGAAGAGGGACTAACTCGATTCAGTATTAAAAACGTTAAAGAAATCTGGCTTTTCAATAAATTTGCGGAATTGCTTTTTCCTGACAACAGAGGTGGAGTACCTTGGAAGAACCATAAGCAATGGTCAGGTTAGGCCGAGCAATAATAAAATAGAAGCCTTAACAAAATCGCCGACGCCAAAGACAATTAAACAAGTGCGTCAATTACTCGGCCTTGCCGGTAGGTGCTGAACCTATCCTAGCTGAAGGTATCACTCCTACGAGCTAGAGACTCTCGCGGTCGTCAAGGCTTTACACTACTTTCGTCAGTATTTAATTGGCAAAACCTTTAAAATTGTAACAGATTGTAACGCTTTGAAAATGACACAGCGTAAAAAGGATCTCCTTCCTAGAGTAGCGCGCTGGTGGATGTACCTTCAAGATTACGATTTTACGCTTGAATATCGCAAAGGTGTACTCCTACCACATGCTGAATATCTTAGCCGCAATCCCGTTAATATTTGTACAGTTTCTAAGCCTCAAAATTGGGCTAAGGTCGCGCAGTCAGCCGATGAGGAGACACTCGACTTACTTGATAAGTTACAAAACGGACAATTAGATACCTGTAGGTATGAGAAACGGAATGACCTACTGTATTATAAGTACGATCCGGTCGGTAAGCAAACGCGACACTTATGTTATGTACCTAAGGCTTATTGCGAGCGTTTCATGACGAACATGAACATATAGGAGTTGAAAAGACGTGTGATTTGATTCTCAAACACTTTTGGTTCCCGGGTATAAGCAAATTTGTAAAAAAAAAAAATTCGCATTGCGTTGTCTGCATAACGCATAAAAAGATACCCCGTGCTCCTTTACAGTCGATTGTTTCATGGCAAAAGCCATCTTCCCCATTTGATACTATTCATACCGATGTACTAGGCCCTTTACCAGAATCGCACGGTTATAAGTACGTGCTTATCATTATTGATGCATTCACAAAGTATTGCCTCCTCTACCCGCTCTATAAACAAGAAAGCGCTGAGTTAAAACGTGTGTTTATTAACGCTATCTCTCTATTCGGGTCCCCTTGTTTGTTAGTATGCGACAAAGGACGGATGTTTACAAGCACTGAATTCACGAGTTGGGCCGCCGGATTAGGTATCAATTTGCATTTTATTACCCCAGAAATGCACCAGTCAAACGGCCAAGTAGAGCGGTACTGCCGTACCGTTCTTAACATGATTCGCATCGAAACAAATCACAAACGTGAATCTTGGTCGGAGGTACTATGGAAGTTACAATTAGTACTAAACATAACGAAGCAAAAAACCACTCGATGTTCGGCACTCAATCTTCTAATTGGTACAGAGTCTACCACCCCGGTTATACAAGCTCTTGTTAAGGATATAACAGTACAGGGCGATAATCCAAATCGCGAAGCATGGCGCGAATTGCAGAGACAGCGTACTAAAATGCTTCTGGCGGAAAATCAGTCCGCTCAAAATACGCGTGTAAATAAAAATCGTTCAGCACCAAAAACATTCGCAGTGGATGATTTAACTTACGTAATAAAAAGATCACAATCGATTGGCAAGCTAGACAGTGGTATGCGGGGACCGTATCGTATCACTAAAGTCCTACCAAACGGTCGGTACGAGCTCCAGTTGGTGGCGGTATCATATGGCAAAACTACACAAGCTGCCGCCGAATATATGCTGCCATGGCATGGTGAATGGACACCAGAGTGCTGTGCTGCATTCTTCGAATGTAAGTTTTAGTGTTCTAAATGAGAACTGTTCATTGTGTTGATGATTTCATGCACTTTTTCGCAGGTACGGTTAGCCTCTTTGTTGACAATTCATTTAAGTTGACATAAATATTCACTGATTGAATTGTTAGTGAGTGACACAGCTTAAAGCGCACGGCACTTATCGCTAAGCGGCTAAGTGTCACAGTGAACTTGAGTCTTAAGTATGCTGTTCATAAATTCATAACTAATTAACTAAACAAACCTCACAAGTGTTAAACATTTGTTAAATTTATGAACCGAGCTGTCGTTATTGATAATTATTTATCTTAGATTACGTTTCAAGAACTTTGCTTGAGTGTAGATCTTTGTTCTGTTTCTGAGACGTGAACCACTTAAATAGCGGGTTCTCATGGTAGTTGCACTTTATCCTACGCCTTTAGCTTTGCTCCTACCCAATGTTTTCAGTCGTGACCCAAAAAGTACCCGTGTCCATCTACGACATTCGGGGCGTGACTGGCAAAGCACTGTGTAAATCCTGAGGACTAGCTTAGCTCCTACCAATTGGTTTCAGTCGTGACCCAGAAAGTACCCGTGTCCACCTCGACATTCGGGGCGTGACTGGCAAAGTACTGTGTAAATCCTGAGGACTAGCTTAGCTCCTACCAATTGGTATCAGTCGTGACCCAGAAAGTACCCGTGTCCATCTACGACATTCGGGGCGTGACTGGCAAAGTACTGTGTAAATCCTGAGGACAAGTGAGCTCATTGATGGCCTTTATGAGGTTTTGAGTTCGGAAGGCTATGTGTTTCGTGCAGCTGCTGTGTAGTTCTTGTCAGGGTGGATTTTAATATTAAGAAGCAATTCACGTCTCACTAGCATTTGATCGAATAATCTCTTTCATCCAGGAAATAGATAATTAATAAAAAAAATAAAAAAAACTTGAGAGGTGTCAAGGGACACCCGGATGGAACGAAGTTCCTTTAGTATATATACATATGTGTATACACATATATATATTAGAATATACTATATTTATTACAATTTATAACATATTTATAGTATATTCTAATCTGTTGTCAGATTTGGCCTATCTCCTCCCGTTGCCGAGATACAATTTTATTTCTTAAATTAATGTTTTTTAATTCCATCTGATGGCGACAGATGGCGCTAGGTGACGGTTAACAAATGTGGATTTTACAATTTGAATAGTTGGTTCGGTCGTTCGTATATTTTCGATCGAACCTAAAAAATTTTTTAAAATTATTTTATGAAAAGGATTTCGAGTAAATGAGAGCGGGTGAGGAGTGAGAGGGTGAGGCAGGGGTTTGTTGCATGATTTTATAGACTTTTCATATTGATATTTTAGAATGGGGTAAAAATAAATTGCGGGGGGAAGGTGTACAGTTAAGGGGGGGGGGGGTTATCCTATCTTGTTCTCCGGCCTGAAGCGACGAGGGCAGGGGGGCATTTTTTTACTCAGAATTGAGCTAGCTCCAACCGTTTCCGAGATATGGAGGTTTTTAGGTTTTCTGATTAGATCGCCGGTTCGTTATTAGTGGCGGCTCGGGGTCGGTTTTCGAGTAGTGTCGACTCGAGTCGGCCTGTGGTGGAGGGTTTTGTACGTCTGGCGTTAAGAAACTAAATATATACATACATATACACATATATTTATATATACATACATACACACACATATATACATGTACACATATATATATGTATGACACAACAGCATATAGGCTAGAACACGCACGAAACACGCGCACGCCGCACGGCTTACAAGTATAGCAAAAAGTGTCGTGACAACTTTTCGTAAGAATTTTTTCCGTCTAGCCCCCTTTCACAACGCGCGATAAGGAACTTCGTTCCAAAAAAAGTTGTCTGCTGTCACATCTAACATTTAGATGCTCATTCTTGATTTATGATGTGCAGGTTCTGATGATGAGGAGAATGAAGTAGATGAACAGCCGTGCACCTCGTCGGCGACACCCAGTAATGCCGAGTCGGAGGTTGCTCCCGGTGAAGATGCTCCGGTGGTTGCCGAGGCCTGCGATGACGCTGGCACGTCAGGAGAGGCCGTGTTAGCTGCGTCACCAACCTACACCCCTCCAGAAAGCCCGGAGCATGTCATCGAGCCTATATAAGTCAACGCGTGCCGTGGCCAAGGGCTCATTCCCGCATCCGGCGGCGCACACTTAGCTAATTGTTCCCCTTGATTCTATTCTCTTGATTCATTTTGTAACGTACCTAAATTTGTTAACTTTGTATTTGTGTTTTATTAATTTGATTAGATTACTTTTGTCAACTTCGGATCGTTATTTTATTTCATTCCTAAAAGCATATTATTTTACATACACCTCTACAACCTAGTTATGGGTCACGCAATACCGCTTGGGAAGACTGACGTCAGACTTTTTGGTTTCTGACTAGGCGTAACGACTGTCAAACCTCTACAATTGACAGCGGAGGCCAACAGCTTAACGTACTTTACGAAACATGGAGGGTTTTCGGTATGTGCATAGTCACCTATCCAAAGACCGAACTCGACAAGTTTGCTTAACCTGGAAAATTGATCTATGCGGCTGTTATTGTTTAGTTGTCTTGGCCAGATCATAGAATTGATCACTTCATGATGTGGCCGACCATTTCTATTTCTATGTCTATAAGAACGTCTATATGTCATCATCAAAAGTTTACGATATGGTCAGTTTTAGCTGGCCATTATCATGAAGAGATCAATTTTAAGATCTGGCCACAAGATAGCTAGACAAATAGAAAGAAAGAAAGGAAATATATTTGTCGCATCAAGGCTGGCCGATAGATGCAAACCATCGGGAAGTCAGGATGCATTCCCTTAGGTTAAGTCACATCGTGTGTGGGCAGGTAGGTGGGTCAATCGTGCAAATGAAATCACATAAGTTATTCGATACACTGTGTATTTTCAAATAAGACTCAAGTTACATTATTGCTTACTAATTTTACGGATCGACACTGATTCTACGACGTCTTAGCTCTACGGCTGTCTGTACTCAACTGACTCAACTGTCCTGTTCCCCGCTACGCAAGTGCTTATAAAAGCGCGCCAATGCGTAATTGCTCTTGTTCGGCGCTAGGGGCGTGCTTGTGATTTGACTTTAAGTCCGTCTATTGACTAAACCCGACACGGCCATCCTGCGAGACAGGCGTCCTCGTCTGGTCCTAATTGTCAGGTTTTAACAGTGTATCGAATCATGTGGAAATCCTCAATGGATGTCCTCAGCCCTTGGGGAAAGCTGAGGGGTCTGTCAGACTCTTACTGACTAAAACCACATGGTGTTCTCTAGGCCGTAATTTCTCTTGAGAGGCGAACGTGGAACACACACGTCGCCTTCTCGGGCCTCTCTCAGGTGACAGATCCCCAAATCTATCACCCGCAGGCATCATCTTCTTGTCCTTGCTCCATGCCATCTCATTGTCACCTCCTGTTACACCACACGTCGTCTTAGTCCACTCCATCCTGGTAATCTCCCATCATACAAGGGATGTTTTTCTGAAAAATACAAAATTTTCAAACAGTATTTGCTCGTCCAATCCTGACTCATACACTAGAGTGAGGAAACATTTTGAAACAATCAAACATGATCATTCAAATCTCTCTGTTCACTATTGCAAGGAACGAGTAAATCTATTTCCAATTTAAAGAAAATAGCAATTTAATCATCGAATTGGTACCTAAAAGCACCTAATCTTCGTGATTACAAAATTCAAGTACCACTGATAAGTCATAAATCTCAAATTAAATCAAACAAAAGAAACAATATACCAAGTTTCTTATTCACGATTTTTAACCATCACATAGCTCTACTAGCTATCTCATAGCTCTCTTAGCTATCTCAATTGCTCTACTCGCACATCTCCACGATGTCGAGTCAACTCGACTCTCTGAACTTAGACCTTGTTCACACAGAGATTTAGTACTTACTACTTTATCTACAATCTCAATTGGTACTTGAGCCCTGTGTGTCTTACCAACACGATCTACGCATAGTTATCAAAATTTGAAAACCAAAACTATTTCAATTTTCGTAATGAGGGCTTGACGATTCGAACGTCATTAACATTAACATGATCTCTTCACACGCGTGACTGCGAGTTTACTTTCCTTTAACCTCATGACTCAATAGGAACTTTCTGTAAGGTTCCTAACACAAAAATTAATTTTCACACCAGCCATAGTGTCACACAGACTTACAGGTGCCATACAGGCCTACCGTTGCCATAAAAGCCAACAGCTGCCACACAGGCCAACAGCTGCCACACAGGCCAACAGTTGCCACACAGGCCAACAGTTGCCACACAGGCCAACAGTTACCACCTAGGCTCACAGCCAAACAACGCTCGGCTACTCCTGACCAAACTAGATTATTGGGTTCGTGAAAATAGAGCAATTTTAGAACCCTACTCTTTAACTAAATCATTACCCTGGGCCATGTACCACTAGTCGCTCCAAACAAACTTTAAAACTCTACTGCAGCAACAACTGCCAAGCCTATAGAAACCCTCGAGTAAAACCTTCAACGCCATGGCTCTCTAGCTGACCAGCAATTATATTGCTCTCACAACGGTCTCTCGGTCTCTGTCTAAACCCCGACCTCCACCAGAATCCACTGGTACGGTCAAACGTAATGCGTTCGATAGACTGAATTACTCGACACCTTAAGCTTGCTCATTATCATCAAAATCCTTTTGACATCAACATCGACTGGTACATGACCCGCTGGCATCTGCCCTTACCTACAGTGTGCATACTTGTAGGTTTCAAACGTACCTATTTAAAGCTTTCGGTGTATAACGATCACCATCCTGTCGTAATCACCTATCGCGGACTTAATACAGGGCCTATTTAGTTTTCGTATTAGAGTGTCCCACACAACACTATTCATTAGAAAAAGGTCCGACGATCAACAAGTTCAACAAATAAACAAAGTAATTGTAACAATGCTGTTACGGTTTGTTATAATTCATAGGCAATGCATACTCAACTCATGAAACTTTCATTGTGATTTGTGCACCAACACAAACCAGAATCGTATCTACCAACGATTCTTTACATATCTGCCGCCACATATGCTACAACACATGAGGGGCTCTGTGCACCAACACAGACAAGAATCGCACCAACGATTCTCAAAAATCTAGCGCAATATGTGCTACAACACATGAAGCGCTCTGTGCACCAACACAGATAGAAATCGTATAAACGATTTTCAAAAATCTAGCGCAAATGTGCTACAACACATGAGCGCTCTGTGCACCAACACAGACAGGAATCGCACCAACGATTCTCAGAAATCTAGCGAATATGTGCTACAACACATGAATCGCTCTGTGCACCAACACAGACAGAAATCGCACCAACGATTCCTGGTAGACCCATCGCCACATGTTACTCATGAGGTGCGGTCTAAAGTTTCGAGTATGAGTGTACAAGCCATGTTTCATTACCACTGTCATCAACTATGACGTCTAATTCTCAAGGAACTTGGTGATCGAGGATCCTTCTTACTAGATTCGCTCACTAACTCAGTCTTACATGATAAGGAAAACGATCGCGAGATCTACTCTGCTATCATAATATTACTTTCAAAGTAAGCAAGTGAATTCAGATCTAAAAACGGTGGTTGTAAATCGTTACGCAACATAAGATCTGTTCCGAATACACGCAAATGACCAGTACCGTTACTAACTCGATACAATTGCCTTCGCCCAACGATTTTACTAACTCGCTTTGTCACTGAAGATGACTCAACTAGTCATCTTCAGTCACTTTGGATAGATCATCTTCCTCATCATCTGCCTAGCCTTTTCCCAACCATACTGGGGTCGGCCTCCAGCCTCACCGGACTCAGCCAAGCGCCAGCGCTCTACATGGAGTGACTGCCCATCCGACCTCCACAACCCAGCAACTGGGCAACACGGTACCCCTTGGCAAGACTGCTGTCAGATCTCAAGCCTCCGACCACCCGTAACGACTGTCAAAGATCTTCAAATGACAGCCGGGACCAACGGCTTAACGTGCTTTCCGAGGCACGGAGGAAACTCAGTATGTTGAAATGGTCACCCATCCACGGACCGACCTCGTCAAGCGCTGCTTAACCTTGATGATCGACCCGTGCGGCCGCTATTATTTAGCCACGAGCTAATCTTCTTATGGCATATTAAATCCTAAAGTTCGTCCTGAACCAAATGATGAAACTACCGCCAATAGCAAACTCATTAACTACTTGCTTACAAGTGTGTCTTAATTACCTAGTGATAGTGCCAGATGTAACCACGACCAACTCAGTGGTCAAACATGAACACTCTTCAATTTTGAAATAGCATCTCTTCACTAGAGAACATTCGACCTCACTATCGAAATAAAATGGAAGCGACTCACCGAGTATTCCAAACTTGCGCGTGTTCGTAACGTTCGGCTACCAACTGCGAACTGCTAGCCTGCCGTCGTCTCAACCTCTCAGATGTTGACACGTCAACCTTCGCATTCAGCATTGGAACCGCTAGCCTGCAGCAGAGGCTCCATTGCGACGCAATATGGTATCTGAAACATGAAAAACACTACGAGAGTAAATGTTCACACAGTTATCTTAACTATACACAGCTTTGATGGAAATTAACCGGTGCAGCGGTTTTATAAACTAAACCGGCACAGCAAAATGGGTTGTTGCGGACATGAACCACACAGACCACACTGTACAGAACCCAAGTGTCCAGGTAGGTATATGGGCTTTAGAGAATCCAATGAATGCCATAGCGTCAGTGGAATTTTAAGTCGCAATTAACGAGGCCTGGTAGGGTTTATCACCTTTTAGATAGTTTGGCCCTCCGACCACAAAAGAAGAATACTATGCTTCTCCTCAAACTTAGTTAATTCTCGCTACATAAAACTATCACACTACAAAACTAATCAAAATAATTCATTTGGAATTATGACATTTTTCAGACTGAAGTATAAGGTAGGTACGTCACTGTCATCGTTCTAACTTCCAATAACAGTCAGCCAAGGCCAGTCAAGGGCCATTTATTGCCAGTGTTAGTAGAATAATAACTCTTCAACAACACCAAAACTTGACCATCGATTGTAACTAAAGTGAAATTATAAACCGACAAGGGCCACCCCATCGATCCACTGACCGCCATACCGTACACAAGACCAGAATTTTTAATAGTCAACACTCTTGGCAATAGTCATAACAAAATGAAAACGACTCACCAGATTGGCATAAACGGATCTTTCCACACGTCCACAAGCTCTGCCTTGACCTGTCCAGCTCCTTGGTTGTTGCTAACCTCCTTGCTGCTCCGCTCCAAACTGGTTTTCATTATTCAATACCGAGGGTAGTCGCAACTGACACCACGATTTTTTTTTGCAAGAATGTAACCGACATTTTCACTAGCTTTGTTTTTACGTGTGATATCATTAGCACGATCGAATCCCAATTCTGATGTCGCATCAAGGCTGGCCGATAGATGCAAACCATCGGGAAGTCAGGATGCATTCCCTTAGGTTAAGTCACATCGTGTGTGGGCAGGTAGGTGGGTCAATCGTGCAAATGAAATCACATAAGTTATTCGATACACTGTGTATTTTCAAATAAGACTCAAGTTACATTATTGCTTACTAATTTTACGGATCGACACTGATTCTACGACGTCTTAGCTCTACGGCTGTCTGTACTCAACTGACTCAACTGTCCTGTTCCCCGCTACGCAAGTGCTTATAAAAGCGCGCCAATGCGTAATTGCTCTTGTTCGGCGCTAGGGGCGTGCTTGTGATTTGACTTTAAGTCCGTCTATTGACTAAACCCGACATATTTATTTAGCACAGACTAAAATTCTATCCACACATATCACGGCCATGCCAGGTACGTGGACGGACCGTGCCCCGTCAGGGGCTCAAAAAAATATCGTTGTGTACATTTTATATGAACTCGTTCACACACGTCCGTGCACGGGTCAGTGACAGATCTTCAATGACTGGGCCTGGCCCTGTCACGTCCCGGGCACGGCCCTGATATGTGTGGATAGACCTTAAGTGCCTTTTCACAAGCTCCGTTTGCCGGATAGCCGCTACCGGGTAACCGGCGGTGAAGTGTATAGCCATGTACGTTAGCTTTCACACGTACCGGCGTACAGGGCTATACATTAGCAACCGGGTACCCGGCACCGGTTACCCGGAAACCGGAGCGTGTGAAGAGGCACTTAAAGACACACAATATAAGTACCAGATACATGTACATCAGATAATAAATAAAAGTATAAAGTCCGATGTAAGAAATTTGCAGAAAAGTGTGCCTCACGGCTGCGCCAAAAAGTTCAGTAAAAATGCCTCGTGGCTAATGACACTGTTGCACTTAAATCAAATTGCTGCAATAATACCGGTTGATTTCGTCACAGCATCTTGACATTTATCAGTCAACGGTATCAAGGTTGTATGCAACGACGACAAACTTGTGATTGTGGCACATGAGCAATAAGTTTACAGAGATTAACACCCATTTTCTAGACCGAGATTTATCACATTAATTTTGAGATTATTTGGTTTCGAAATGGGTGGTAAGTTTATTAAGTTGAGTAGAGGTATATGAATAAAAAAAAAATCTAGGTACCAATGGAAACATTGAAATTCACAAAATTCAACACAATCTTTTATTATTAGAAAAATATAAGTTTCGTTCAGACTTAGACTAGCGAGAGTTAGCAAACACCATAATATGCTTAAAAAAAAACTGGCCAAGTGCGAGTCGCACTCGCACACGAGGGTTACGTACCATTATCGCAAAAAAACATTTGTTGTATGGGAGCCCCACTTAAATATCAATTTTATTCTGTGACAACAGAAATACATCATCTGTGAAAATTTCAACTGTCTAGCTATCACGGTTCATGAGATACAGCCTGGTGACAGACGGGCAGACAGACAGACAGACCGACAGCCAGACATACAGACGGATCGTGGAGTCTTAGTAATAAGGTCCCGTTTTAACCCTTTGGTACGGAACCCTGAAAACTAGAGATATGTTTTGTTGTTGACAACTCTTATTCTGTCATCAAATTTTATTCACCAAAGTATGCCGATTTCCGTCTGCCAGACCTTTTCATTGAATGTTTTGTAGTGTATTTTTGGGAGGTTATCATTGACTGCTGTTATGTTTTTTGGTATATAACAAAGTGTTTTTTTTTTAAACTTTGCCTCACACTAGGAATTTCTCCTGTGTCGTGAGTGCATTAACAAACGTACAAACTCACTTACACAAACAACCAGACCGGAACAACTATATGTAGGCCGTGCAAATATTTGTTCCGTGTGGACATCAAACCTGCGACACGCAACGCAGCAGCTGATCGCTCAACCACTACGCCAACCGTGTCGCCAAAATATATTATGTAACTAGCTGTCCCCCACAGCTTCACACCCGTTAACGGGCTACCTACCTACCTACCATAGGGACACTGGGACACTTTGTTGGCTGAAGCAAAAAAAGAGCTACCAGAAATTTTCGGCTTTTTGTGGCAATGCTATAGGCACCCATCAAAATTATTATACAAAGACAATGTTTTGGAATCTTCAGTTGGTTGCCAACAAGGTGACCCTCTCGGGCCAGTCATTTTCAGTCTGGCTATTCATCCGATCATTCAAAAACTAAATTCGAAATTTAACGTATGGTATTTGGATGATGGAACACTAGGAGGCGACGTAGACACCGTTTTATCAGATTTCCAATTCCTGAAAGAGCAGTTCAAATCCATCGGCCTAGACCTCAACCACTCCAAATGTGAAATTTTTCTTTGTGACAGTACCGACAGACAACCGACGCTTCAGAAATTCTATGCAATAGCCCCAGAGATCAAAATTTTAGATAAAAGTTCACTGCACCTCCTAGGTTCCCCAATTTTGGAAGACAGTTTTTCTTCATTCATTGATAGCAAAATTAACCATTTTAATGATATTTCGGATAGACTCTCCAAAATTAACCTTCATTCGGCTTTTACTCTTATTAGGTATTGCTGTTTTGGACCAAATTTTATGTATTTTCTCCGCTCTTCCCCTTTATGGAAGCAGCCACCTCTCCTGGAAAAAATTGACGAAATTATTCGATGCACTCTGACATCTATCTTAAATGTGGCCTTAGATGACCGAGCCTGGACGCAAGCCACGCTACCCATTCGCTTTGGTGGGCTCGGCATCCGCAAAATTTCTAGTATAAGCCTACCGGCGTTCCTGTCTTCGGTCCACAGCACTGAAACGTTAACCACTAATATTTTATCCCTGTCAGTGGTTAACAGTGAAGTGCCGTGTTCGACCGACGCAGTGTGCGCCTGGAAAGTGGCTTGCCCGAATACGGCGTTGCCCGAAAACCCATCTTCTCAAAGACAGTGGGATGAGCCGCTCTGCAGATTGGAACGGAATAAACTCATAAATACGTCCACCAATACTGCTGAGCGTGCTCGCCTACTGGCTGTGGGTGAGTGGGAGTCGGGCCTCTGGCTACAGGCATTACCGTCACCCAACATAGGTACAATGTTGAGTGACACTACCTTCCGGATCGCTACATGTCTGCGCCTTGGTACTGCCAGCGGAGCTCCACACCGTTGTCAATGTGGTGAAGCAGTCGACCGCCTCGGACACCATGGCCTATCCTGCAGTAGGAGCGCTGGTCGGATAGCACGGCACGCCAGCATTAATGACATCATACGTCGAGCTCTTGTCACCGCCGGGGTGCCAGCTGTTTTAGAACCCAATGGGTTGGCACGCGACGATGGGAAGAGACCGGACGGGATGACCATAATGCCTTGGAAGTTGGGTAGGCCTTTGGTGTGGGATGCAACATGTGTCGATACCCTTGCGCCATCCCATCTTCTTAGCACGGCGGGCTGTGCTGGGGCAGCTGCTGCTGGTGCAGAAAACCTCAAACGGCGCAAATATAACAACCTTATTGGCAGTTATATGTTTGAGCCGTTTGGGGTTGAGACATTAGGTCCATGGGGTCCGAGTGCTCATCGAGTGTTTCGAGACATTAGTAAACGGTTAGTCGACTGTTCGCGTGACCAGAGGGCTGGCCTTTTCTTCAGCCAGAGAATCAGCATTGCCATTCAACGTGGCAATGCTGCCAGCGTTCTGGGCACGTTTCCCATTGACATCGATGTGGATTAATTTTTTGATGCGCAATGAGCCCCTTTTCCTCTCCCCTTTGTATGTAAGTTTGTTTTGTTATTTTTCCTACCTACCCTAACCTATCTATTTCTACCTACCTATCCTACCTACCTACCCTACCCTACCCCACCTACCTACCCACCTACTCTATCCTACCTACCTACCTACCTAGGAACTTTTTTTTTGGCCTAAGACCTTTTACTGCTACATAAATAGACTTGATGATAAAACTATTTATTTGAATAAGAATAAATACTACGATACGAATGTAACCAACTTTTGTTTTTAACGCGGCGATTTAATTAAATTTTACAACACAAAATCAAAATCATTTTTATTTTATTTTACATGGGCCTACACGGGCACTTATTAAACGTCGACAAAAGGTGCACGGTTCGGGTTAGTCGTTTCCTATGGAGAAGAACCGGCAAGAAACTCCATGGTTAAGCTTTTTAAAAAAAAATGTGTTTACAATATTTCCATGTTACAGCATTAGTACTTGGATATGGGGGGACAACGTAGGCCCGACAATAAGTCGTACGAAATTAAAAAAAAACAAACAAAAAAAATAATGTAAAACGAAATAAAAAGTTAACAAATGTTAACAATCATCTAGAAAGCCTACAATGTTCACACATTCACAATCGGTAAAAGAATCTATACAATTAAAAAAAAAAACAAAATAAAAACACAACACTAAATTTAACATGTGGCACAAATACTGTTAACAGTGCTGTAACTATTCTTAGTAAAGGGCTATAATGATGATTGAAAAATATTGTAAAAAGTCTTATTAAAAGAGAAAAAAAATGAGATTGAGAATAGTTAGAGATATCCATATATTTGTGCCGTTTATGAGTTACCAGGGAAGCCGCATGCGCAGAGGGTGCCAAAGCCAAAATTTTTATCTTCGAAGTAGTCCTTGATCTTATAATATGCTTTTTTAATAAGGAAACGTTTGATGTAGTTTTTGAACTTTCCATCGGTCAGTTCTATAACTGACTTAGGCAACTTGTTATAAAAGCGTATACTGTTTATAAGAAAAGACTTGCTAGTTTTCGTTAATCTGAATTTGGGTACTACAATTTCGTGCTTACTGCGTGTATTTAAATTATGGCACTCACTTCTAGTTTTGAAAAGCCCTTGATTTTTGCGGACATATAAAATACATTCCAAAATATAAAGTGAAGGTAGAGTCAGTATAAATTTTAAATTTAATTTTAATTTTTCTCTGAGGGACTCGCGAGGACCCATTTTATAGATCACAAAAGCTACTATTGTGACTTAACTATGATAGCTAGATATATTTCCTCGCGGACTTTTTTGTAGGTAATAATAAGCGCTTTAATCATGTTGTTCATAATTTTTATGTATCTTCAAAAGTTTTCTCAGCGCACGCCAAGTAATGAATTTTATGGGCAAAATATTGCTACTTTGGGTTACACGATTGCAATTTTCTTAAGGATCTGATGTTTTTTTGTAAATAAATTATAGCCTATGTTACTTCATGATTTAGCTTTCTATTAATGAAAAATGGTTAAAATTGGTCTAGTAGTTTCGGAGTTTATCCAGGACAAATAAACAAAAAAAAAAATCTTTCCTCCTTATAATATTAGTATCTCTCTTCTTTAATCCGTCCCTCATTACTGAGGATCGTGGTCACTGGACCCCTTTGAGCAGACAATCTGCCTCCATCGATTCCGGTCCAAAGTTGCCATCACCACCTGCTGAAATTTACTTGAGGAGGTAGCATCCTTCACTTGGTCAAACCATCGTGTTGGCGACCGGCCTCGTGCTCTTTTCCCTTCGGTAAATATTAGTCTAGATGTATATACATAGACATGTCACCAGATTATATATCAAACATAAGTCTGTAAATAATCTTACAAAATTATTAACGCTCGTTATATTGTGAACAGATCATTTCAAATACAATAAGTAAATCCCATCCAATTTCGATCTCAATTTCAAAATAATTAATTTCGTGTCGTGTTTACTGAGAAGAAAGTGTTTATAATTTGTCGCAATTTATAATAAACTTACAGTGTGCAATAATCCGGTTACATTTTATTATGTAAATAAATAAATTTCATCTAAAACTCGTATATTAACTCGTTATTTACCCTAGGGGTTAAAGCTTTATCAGTGCAATATTGTGCTTTGAGTTTGGAGTTTGGTCTTTGTTGTTAATTTACTCGTGTGCTCCATAAATGAAGGAAAGGCGTTACCAAATCCATAAACGGAACGTCATTGGACGCATGTTTGTTTTTTTTTATATTTAAATATTCCACGGCTGTGATTTTAATAAAAACGAAACTCATATATATATATAAATGTAAGGAATACATTTTATTTCAATTTTAATGTTTTTAGAGTACATATTGACGGATTGAAAAGTGTGTCCGTGGAGTTTCTTGCACGTTCTTCTCCATAGATATCTATCTACGCTTGCGAATGTGCAACTAGCTTCATATTTTGCTTCACAATAATTCAAAAGTAACTTTAAATGGTTTACTTTTTGTTTTCAAGGGGGGCTTCCATACATATAAAGGAGAAGTGCCGATTTTTTTATTTATTGTTGTCAAATTTGTACACAACAAGAAAGAAAGAAAACTATTTAATTGCCACAAAACGACATACAAACATTACATTTCAAGAACAAGAACAGTGGTAAATAGATTTTGTAAATTAAACCCTTACAATAGTGTAAGTAGTTCTTAAATTATGTAAGAAAAGTAAAAAAAAAGGCAAAAATCATAATGCGAGTATAAATAAAAGCAGATGCATGTCGTGGTTGTGGCAAGAAGGCTTCCACTCTGTATAATGCTGTGCCGCAGGGGACCCACTGCACGGCGCTGATTTTCAGTGGTCGCCTAGGACAGCGCAATTTTGAGCATCGTTTGAGGGTTCTAGTGCTTCTAAAGACAATGTATCATCAAGAATGAAAACATAAGGGTACAGTACATATCTTTATTTTTCAGTTTATGGAACCCACTAAAACTCCACGGTGTCCTCCAGTGCCGCTTATGGCGGGAACACGGGCACGCGTTAGCACTCACCACGAACCCGCCGCGGCTGTCCGTCACCGGACCCTCCTCGGGGGAGTACCCCCCATCACCGGCGCACAAGAACACACTGCACGCCGTGACCACCCCAGGGACCAAATCAGCACATGGGTGCCAGACGACCCCGTGTATGGCACCCTTGGTCCCACTGTGACGGGTCGAGGTCAATGGCCCCGCCACCTACCATTTTGCGGCCGCAGGGGATAGGGAGAGCGGCTAACGCTATACCGACACTCCTCTTCCCCTGCGGCCCCACCGCGTCCGCCATCAGACGGTGGCGACCCCGTCTAGGCCGCGGAAGGTAGGGAGAGCGGCGCACCGCAATACCGGCACTCCTCTCCCGCCGCGGCCTCCAACCCTCAGCCGCGATATCGTATGGGACCTGGAAATCTCCATAAGACATCGCGGCCCGCCTCAGTTGCGATGTCGCCTGTTACCAAGCGGCACCGCAACCTACTAGTTGGCCGCTACGTCGTCGGCTTAATCGGCAAAAGCCCTGACGAGCGGCCCCTCCTCGGGTTCCTCTTCGCTTCACCGTGGGTGACCAAGCCACGGTTACTGAGCCCCCCCGCCTCGACAAAGCGGGAACCCACCGGGGGGGTCAGTCGGATGTCTGCAACCGCATTTCATCTTAATCTGAATGCGACATGCGTGCGGATAAATTCACTTTTTGTTTCTTTCTTTTATTCTGGTGCAGTATAATGTTTTTTGAGCATGCAGTATGCAAGTTTTGTACACGCAAATTTCTTTTGAAATAACAGGTGACTCTCGGCTGGTATCAGATATATTTTATGCTAGCTTTTACCGGCGGATTCACCCGCATGAAAATCGGACAAAATCTCAAAGGGACGTAAATACTACTGGGCTATAAATTCCTATACCCTAATCTAACATAAATGGTCTACGCGTGTGCCAAGTTTCATTCAAATCTGTCAGCCGTTGAGGCGTGACTGATCACATCCAGACTTTCACAATTTCATTCTAAGAATAAAGTTAAATCAATAAAAATAAGAATGTTCACAAAAATGTACATTAAGTGCAATAATGTAATTTAATTTCTAAAACAATGGTTTCAATAGTGCTTATATATTTTACTAGCTGTCCCACGCGGCTTCGCTCCCGTCAACTGGCTACGTACCTACACCTACCCTACACCTACCCTACACCTACCCTACACCTACCCTACACCTACCCTACACCTACCCTACCCTACCTACCCTTACTACTATACGAATGTACCGGCGGCGGCGATCTAATTAAAATTTAGAACATAAAAGCTGCTATTGTGAGTCAATATTAAAAGATAGACATATGCTGTCGCAGACTTTTTTTTAGAACTTTTAAAGAAGAACAATTCCATTATACATTATATTTGCGTAACTTAAACCGCTTACGCAGCGCACGCAACAAAAGCTCTCAAAAAGGAATATTTTTGCCCGATTTTGCAACATTTTTCATTTATGCTCGGCTCCTATTGGTTGTAGCGTGATGTTATATAGCCTATAGCCTTCCTCGATAAATGGACTATATAACACTAAAAGAATTTTTCAATTCCAACCAGTAGTTCCTGAGATTAGCGCGTTCAAACAAACAAACAAACTCTTCAGCTTTATAATATTAATTATAATTATATATTATATATATATATATAGTATAGATTACATCTGCAAGATAAACAGGAATTTCTATTTTTCGTAGCAATCTGCCCGATTTATTTGTTGCCCCGGCTTTGAACTCTTTATTTCTCGTTTCTCACACTTTATATTGGTGAAAAACGCATGAAAATCCGTTCAGTAGTTTTTGAGTTTACTGCATACAGACGCAGCGGGGGACTTTATTTTATAACATACTAGCTTCTGTCAGCGGCTTCGCCTGCATATATTCTACATACAAACCTTCTTTTTGAATCACTCTATATATTAAAAAAACCGCATCAAAATCCGTTGCGTAGTTTTAAAGATAGCGTACATAGGGACAGACAGACAACGGGAAGCGACTTTGTTTTATACTATGTTGTAGTGATAATATTGGTATAGATTGGTTTACTATACTATTCGGAGTTAAGAGTTCTTCCATGTAAACACAAATAATAATAAAATCATTCAAACACCCACAATTATGTAGATCACACGAGTTTCACGTGTGTCTAGATAAGATATCATTTGATAAACCGCTGTTATCAATGTGAAGATGAGATCGAACTATCTATACGACTGCGAAATATCGTACCATTTAATGATACTGACAAGAACATGTATATCTATACTAATATTATAAAGAGGTAAAGTTTGTGAGTTTGTGACGTTGTTGGGGGTAATCTCTGGATCTACTGAACCGATTTTGAAAATTCTTACACCAGTAGAAAGCTACATTATTTCTAAGTGTCATAGGCTATAATATATTTTCAATAAAAATAGAGATCCTTATGAAAAATGCAATAATGTAACCCAAAGTAGCAAAATGTTGTCTGTAAAATTCATTCTTTGGCGTGCGCTGAGAAAACTATTGATGATACATACAAATTATTAGGTAAGTAGGGTAGGTAGGTTAGGCAGGGTAGGCAGGGTAGGTGGGGTAGGCAGGGTAGGCAGGGTAGGCAGGGTAGGTAGGATATGTAGGGTAGCCAGTTGACGGGAGCGAAGCCCCGGGGGTCAGCTAGTATAATTATAATTACTTATTTGTATTTTCCAAAAGGAAGTCACAGACATACATCTAACAGGTAACGTCAATCTGTATGAAAACCAAGCACGCCACGTTTTCACACACAAAGAATACATTAACTAAACACTGAAAGAAAATATTTCCATTGTATTGTCTGGGCCAAAATTTTTGTAGTTTTACAGCTCAATACTAATATTTCGGTTGATGCCCGGTGCTGATAACGCTACATGAAACAGCTTAAGGTTACACTAGTCGATAATTCTTCCATACAAACGTAGTCTAGAGATTACTGCACTGTTTGACGATGTACGTTAAAAATAAAAAATTACATCAATTTGTCTCATCATTATCTAGCCCTTTAAGGACACAAAAAAGTTAAAAAAAAAGAAAGTTATGAGCGTCGTAAGTTCCATATTTCAATACTAATTTATATTGGGCGGAAATAAATACCATAAGAAAAAGGAAAATTGCAAAACGGCCACCATACAGGGATAGATTAGTAGTTCAATAATGCAAATAATTTAATTTTGAAAATATACATTAAGTCGTTTTATCATGATATCTAGACGCCCAAAGGTCTGTTTTTAAACATTCGCGCGCTCGTTTTCGTTCTAAATCATCATCCATTTTGCTACAAACTTGCAAAAGTGCTCATTCGTACGCGAACTGGCTTCTTAGTGCTCATCACAGCATCTATCTCTGCCGCACATGTTGTCGGTTTATATAGCATGCATTTTAACCCCGCGCACAAAATAGTTCGTGCCGTCGACTAGTGTAACCTTAAAATAAGAGCGTTGATTTCAATTACTTCGCGTGTCAAAAAAGGGAGTTTTTTGACACGCGAAGTAGGTGCATACATACGCGTCATCAAGTTATACTTGTGCTGTGTTTTCAAGTCTAAGGGGATATTACACTATATCTAGGATTACAGATCTGTAGTTAGATAGGATCATAGAAACAGGAGTAGGACGGAGCAATACAAGACAAATAGCTCCGTACCTTTTTCACTGTTGCACTATGATAGTTTTAGAGTCTGGCAAACGAAAGTAGACACTCGAATTATTTGCAAACTTTTTATATGGCAATGCTACACTAATGTGAACCCCAATTTTCCGTATGACGCTACTGAGTTGATACTTTGTTTTAATGCGTTATCACTCTTTTTGTAAAAACATTTTCTCTATTTTTATTTACATTCATTTTATAATAAGTTATACACTTTTATAATAATGCAATATGGTTATTTATCATACCTTAATAAATTTTGCACTGTAAATTTTAACATATATTTTTTCTTTTACAAAAATTCTGAAGGATTTATTATAGGTTGATGAGATAGTGAAAGCTATTGAAAAGCTTACGGTACGGTACGGCTTACGGTACCTATAGTATTTTTATTCAGACGAAGTAATATAAATAATTTTAAAGTATCAAATTTGGTTATTCCAGGTATTTCATACTAGTTTTTGGGGTTGCTTTGCTGATATTTTTTAAATTTACCGAGCTTTTTCAGTCTCTAATTTCGTTTGCCAGACTCTAACACGTGATGGTATAAGGCCCCTGGTCTTGCCAATCTTGCTGTAATAAATTTATCTTTATTTTCATAATATCCTGATTCCTGATACAAAATCCGTACATCAAATTATGTGATTTTTCTTTTCTGTTTTGCTACTACCATATTATAAAATTCTAAGGAAATTAACTAATGTGACGCGGTTTTATTGGCGAGATAAAGTAAGTACAACGTTTTGCCGTTCGTTCACAATATGGTTAGTGGATATGGAATGCTAAAATTATTGTTGGGATTACTGCTGTACAAATTGCCGAAGCAATAGTAGTACAACAAAATTGTCCTCCATTGCAATCAAATATGACAAAAAATAGGAATGTAGGAAGAACTATGATAATAATACACAGATATTTAGGATAAGAGATAGAATTATGTATATATATAATAGTTTAATACCCCCTTAAGATCAGGCGAGAGAGTGGTCAAACGTGAGCACATCGTTAAATAAAAATATAAAACACAATATAATTCACTAGCTTCTAAAGTTTTATAAGTAACAATGTACGAGTATGTTCATGTAAAATAAAATATTCTGAATTTATATTTTAACAGATAATAATTTACAGACCCGATGATGAAACTAAGCTCTCCCGCTAAGCAGTCACACTTGATAGTGGGCAAGTGAATCGTTCCTTGTGTGTGTAATACTGTAACTAAACATCAATCTAATCTGTCCTACTTTTGAGGGTTCCGTACCCAAAGGGTAAAAACGGGACCCTATTACTAAGACTCCGCGATCCGTCTGTCTGTCTGCCTGTCTGGTCTGTCTGTCCGTCTGTCTGTCCGTCTGTCTGTCCGTCTGTCACCAGGCTGTATCTCATGAACCGTGATAGCTAGACAGTTGAAATTTTCACAGATGATGTATTTCTGTTGGCGCTATAACAAAAAAATACTAAAAACAGCACAAAATAAATATTTAAGTGAGGCTCCCATACAGAAAACGTGATTTTTATGCCATTTTTTGCGATACTGGTACGGAACCCTTCGTGCGCGAGTCCGACTCGCACTTGGCCGGTTTGTATTACATCTTTCTCACATAAGTACGCTTGTGCAACTAGCTTCATTTTTAATTTTGTATGACAATTTAAAAGTACCTTTAATGGTTTAATTGAAATAAAACTATGTGAATTTTAAATTTGGAATTGAAAAAAAATAGGTCTTTACCATTTTGCCATAATATTTAGGTCTTCACCTATTTTCCATAATTAGGGTTGCGTACCCAAAGGGTAAAAACGGGACCCTATTACTAAGACTCCACGGTCCGTCTGTCTGTCTGTCAGTCTGTCACGAGGCTGTATCTCATGAACTGTGATAGCTAGACAGTTGAAATTTTCACAGAAGATGTATTTCTGTTGCTGCTATAACAACAAATACTAAAAACAGAACAAAATAAATATTTAAGTGGGCCTCCCATACAACAAACGTATATAACGGTACGAAACCCTTCGCGCGCGAGTCCGTCTCACACTTGGCCGGTTTAAATCATAATAGGTAAAGCTACCTCACACCTTATTTTTGCTAGCTAGCAGCATTGCTGTGTTACACTCATAAGTCTTAAGTCATTTGTTTAACATAGGTACAATAATAATGGTATATTATGGTATATACAGGTTATAAGAAGTACGCTATGTTAAGCCAGAGGGCGTACAAATGTTTGTAAGTAATTTAAAAAAATCAAGCCAGCCATATCTCCATAATTAAATAAAAAAAACCCGGACAATAAAACAACAACTATAAAGAATTGCATAATACAAATTAATTAAAAATAAATATCAATAGAAATCAAGGTCAATAAAAACAGAAAAAAAATAGTAACATTAATATAAAAAAAAAACAAAATGCCAATACAGTACATGTCAAGACACAGACTGAAATCAAAAAAACAGTAACAGTTTGAAGGGATTTTTTTTTCAGGGAGGTTAGATTTAGGAAATTCCATTAGGTTGAAGGCCATTATGCCGATAAGCTGCCAAGTTTAATCTTCTATTTAAGACACAAATTTATAATTTTAATATATACTGAAAAGCCTGAAACCAACAAAAAAACAAAATCAGACTTACCTAGCATGAAAATCATTATAATGTATTATATCCAATTCGTACAATCCTTCGAAAGGCAATGCAAATCCATTGATATACCCGAACAGGAACGTCAAACAGCACAAAACCAACATTTTACAGTTATTAACTAACGAGTTTATTTCTTTCGGCATTTATTTTGTCATAGCGAGCGCGCGTGCGGTCCTTTCAGCACCTAACAGCGTACTGAATACTGAACTGACGGAGGACGGAGGCTAGGAGGGGCAAAGCGAACGCTCCAGTTATTGATGTAGTACTCTGTGAATGCGCAAGGATGTGCTTGTTATACGTATGCAACAGGCATGAAAATGAGGATATATTTACCCCTTCCTATGTAGCCACATCGCTTCACAGTCGCCGTCTGATAGACTAGAGGTCATAAACAAGTGACATCCTATCAACATAAGCGTAGCGATAGCGATTAGAAAACGCGCGGCCAAGTGCGAGTCGGACTCGCGCACGAAGGGTTCCGTACCATTATCGCAAAAAACGGCAAAAGAATCACGTTTGTTGTATAGGAGCCCCACTTGAATATTTATTTTATTCTGTTTTTAGTATTTGTTGTTATAGCGGCGACAGAAATACATCATCTGTGAAAATTTCAACTGTCTAGCTGTCACGGTTCATGAAATACAGCCTGGTAACAGACGGACAGACAGACGGATCGTGGAGTCGTAGTAATAGGGTCCCGTTTTTACCCTTTGGGTACGGAACCCTAAAAATGACAAAAATGTATGGCAAACGCTATCGAAATGTCACGTCATCCATCCCTTATATTTTGGAATTTCTGTCATCGCCATCGCTGACCTTGAATGACACTTGTCTAGAGGCAAAGGATTCTAGCATCTATCGATTGATGCCACAGTAGGTTGCCTTCAGTTTCAGTCCGTCGAACGTTGGTGGTCTATACTTGAGTTTTACTAATAACTCGAAATATGTAGGACGATTCCCACCGCACTATTCCCAAACCACTGCAACTCCTGAAAACCAGAATCAACAGTGACGACCACCAGAAAAGCGCCGAGGCAATGAAGCTCGACGAAGTCCCGGAGAATGAATTTAACTGTCTTGGATCCCGCAACGAAATTAATCAGAAATAAATAACGGAGGAGTTGGAAAAAATATAAATTTCCACTTCCCTCCATACCAAGCAGGAGACAGAACAGACAAGGCCAATAGGCATAAAGGGACGATTGACCTCGGTTGGCTTTGTTTGAGGCCATTAGTTCAATACTTTACTGAGCTAATGCCCATAGCGTGTGTTCAACCGACTGACCACCCTTTAAAAAACACGCGTATTTTCAATTAATAAGTATTTTATCCAAAGTTAAAGTTTCCTCGGGGTAGCCTGATTCTCTAGAGGACGCGTCCCCAGGTGGCGGATAGGGGGATGCTCGATGGAGAGTGAGACCTCCATTTATTTATTTATGTACACACATAACACTTAAAAGAGAAAGTAGAAGAGAGGGGAAGTAGTAGAGATAGAATTTCTTCCAGCAGACCTACGACAGGCGAATTAGAATAGACACAATGTGTATAAGTACAAGAAAAGGTAATACAACTAAACTCATACAGACATAATATATAAAATTACAATAGGTGTCTAAACATGATTATATATTAAAAAAAATACATAACTACTATAAAATTAATAAATATCTATAGTATATAATATCACAGGATAGAAGAAAGATAGTGTTCTTTGACTTGCTTTTTAAATATAGAGATATTTTTAGCGTCACGGATCTTAGGTGGAAGTGAGTTCCACAGTCTTACTGCATGAACAGAGAAGGAGTGGGAATAGAAACGAGTTATATGGGATGGGAAATTGAGATAGAGTTTTAGGCGGGATCTACACAGGTCGTCAGCAGGGCGAGTAAACGAAAAACGGTCGCGCAGGTAGCCAGGGTATGCAGGGTTAAAAAGGATGTTGAACAGGAGACATAATATGCGAGTGTTTCTGCGAAGATGGATAGGGAGCCACTTGAGATCCTTGCGGAACTGAGAGACATGATCGTATTTCCTAAGACCAGAAACAAAACGAATACCCAGGTTTTTAAGGCGCGTCCCCGAGTAATCCGCCGCGCTAGTCGAATTTTGTGCAGTTTTTAAGAGCTATCTACTCTTTATTTAAAAAGAAATATCAATTAATAAAAATACATTAAATTTCTACATAATGTTGATTCTAAAATTGTAGTACACTTTTTTTTTTAAAGATGTTTATGTGTCACTAATCTTCTTCCAACAAAACCATAAAAATGTGAAATAATTATTGATAGCATGCATCTCCTGGTAAAGTATTCATTAATTATTTTTTATACTAACACTAATGGATAGACAATTTGATAACGAACATTTTGTAAGTTTTATTTTTTTCAAAAGACCCATATTCGATTTTGTAAAGATTTTATTCTAAAATCTGGGCGTATTCACTACCGTAATTCATGCGCCACCAGTGCCGCTACGCCAATAGGAATGCTTATATCTCATGCTGATTTTTTGGTCAGGGTACGGCCTTAAGATCTCCTCAGTAGCATCCAGATAGCAGGCATCGGCCTAGTCTATGATCGGCTGAATTAAGGTTTGGGCTAAATAAATTTTAGTTTTAAATGGCAGGAAACTTTAAAGAGTTTTTGTAGATTGGAAGGAGAAATGCACCTTACGACTAACTTCATTTACTTGCGCTCGCCAAGTAAGATTGCTGTCAATTAAGACACCGAGATTCTTTGCCGTATCGGTGTAAGCAATGGTCGAGCCGTAAAGGGATAATGGCGTCAAGGTAGAAGTGTCAAGCGCAGTGCGGTAAAATTGACTGCCTATGATCATGGCGTGGGAAGGGTTAATCTGTAAGCCATAAGACTTAGCCCATTCACTGATTCTCTCCACAGGGTTACTTTCTACAGATTTGTTGACTAATAAATGTCATTAGGTTCTCGATTTGCGAATTTTTAAACGATGAATACTTAGATTAGTCCGGTCAATTTAGACATTCGAAGTTACATAAAGTCCCAACAAGCTGAATTTCTGTGAAATTGTTCAAAACATAATTATAAACAATGTCTAGAAGTTCCCCATCATTCCCCTGTAAGTAAAAAAAAATATTCAAGGTCAAAGGTCAAAAAAATGAGTTTTTCGCGATTTTCAGCAAAACGTTAAGTTTTATCATAAAAGTACCTCAGACAAAAATAAAATTATCTATAAAAAATGTACCAATACTTTTTTTTTTACGAGCCACCGTTTCTGAGATATAACGATTCAAAAAGTTATAAAAGTTGTTATCGTCATAATATGCACACTTTTCCACGCCACCTATGAGGTAGTGTACTTAGCGCGTTTTTTTAACGTGGCTTCCCCAGTAGGCCTACTCCACGGGTCAGTTGTGATCCTGTTTAATGTAAAACTATTGCATAATAACGGAAATTTTCAAAGATTGGGAAAGATAAAAGCGATGTAAATTAAAAAAAGTGTTGTAGTTTATTCGTCTTATTCGTAAGTTTCAAATTCTTGTTCTTCTTCTTGATCTTCTTCTTGTTCTTCTTCTCCTGCTTCTTCTTCATCTTCAGTTCAAGTGTGGCTTGGTTATCAGCTAGACCCTACAGACTGGGGTTGGAAGTTGAAAATGTACTATGCAATGTACTAGCTTATATACTAAAAGGACATGGGATAAATACACATCATTAGAATAATGAGGAAAACTAATTAGTTAACAGCTAGTGGGAAAAGTAAACAAACACTTAATGAAAAAGGATAATGGTTGATACATTAACTAATGACATGGACTATGAATAATGATAAGTAAATAACCTAATGATATGGACTATGACCCTATGAGATGTATGTGCAGAGGGAATACATAACATCCATACGTAGTGTTATAGCTTTCAATAGTTTACCGTCACACCTGGAAATCGATTTATTTGGCACCAGTGCGCATAAAATTAGAAAGATTTTAAACAAGGAGTATTTTGGTGACAACCATAAATAGCTTTTAAGGTTACACTAGTCGAAAATTCTTCCATACAAACGTAGTCTAGGGATTATTCCACTGTTTGACGATGTACGTTCAAAATAAAAAGTTATATCAATTTTTCTCATCCTTATCTAGCCCTGTGGAAGCAAAAAAGTAAACAAAGAAAATATTAGAAAGTTATAAGCGTCGAAATTTCCACATATCGACACTAATTTTAACGCATTTTGGGCGCGAATAAATACCATAATACCATTGCAAAACGGCCTCCATACAGGGATAGATTAATAGTTCAACAATGCAAATAATTTTATTTTGAACAGATAGATTTAGTCGATTTTTCATGATATCTAGACTGCCAAAGGTCTGTTTATAAAACTTCGCGAGCTCGGTTTCGTTCTAAATCATTACCCATTTCGCTACAAATTTGCAAAAGTGTGTATTCGTAAGCGAACTAGCTTTCTACTGCTCGTCATAGGATCTATCTCTTCCGCACGTGTTGTCAGTTGATATAAAATGCATTTTCACCACGCCCACAAAATAGTTCGTGCCGTCGACTAGTGTACCCTTAATTCTGATTTTGAGGTTGCACGACTTGACATACCTAATATGTTGTCTCGATACGCCTAGTGTGTTTACATTGTTACCTTACCGTACTGTTTGTATGTTCATGTCGCTGTAACTGGTCAACGCAAATAACGCGTAATTATGAAAATATACACATGTGGAAGCTTGTAATTAGCAAATGTCCTTGCGCATGATATTCAAGATTGTTATTAGTCTGTAAGCTTTCTTAAAATTAAATAAATAAAATAAATACTAATTCACACTCGCCTCGCAACTCAACACGTCTCGTCATTAATTTTAAAAATAACGTATCTATCCATTCCATAGAACTGTGAAAACCGAAAAGCTTTCCGTAAAAGAGAAACTTAACCTAAAAATATTTCAAACTAATATTTCGATGTTTTTAGTTTAATTTCAATATTTTTCAGTTGCCTGCTCAATTTAATTGAATTCAAACACTTTTATTTTCAACTATACCTTCCATTGTTTACGTAGAATCGAAGAATTTCGTGCATAGTGGCACTTATTAGTAGGTATTTTTCGAGTCGATATATCATATATCATAGCGGGACTAGAGCATAGCGGAACTAACTGCTCATATTCTTTCCCTCCTCTATAATATACTATTTTTCCCGACTACCCCTCTTTACCTCAAAAACCGATTTCAGTTTTTATGTGACTCGCACACGAAGGTTCTTAGGTCATCGGATAACATAAAACTTAAAATGCCAATGCATTCCACTATCTTCCTGGACAAATATTTTACTGTCCAGGCCGCTCGTCTATGGAATGCATTGCCTGTGACAATAAAACGCGCGCAATCACTACCGATCTTTAAAAGACTGGTAAAGGAGCACTACCTGTCACTGTGATCTTATTCTTGTTGGAGCTGTATTGTTTTCTTGACTGTATATTTATATGTATGTATGTATTTATGTATCTATTTTAGTATTTTATATTTGGTTCTTCCTATGTTTGTTACTTATTATTTAATTTTAAAATTGCACCAAGTGCAACCCCATGTTGTGTCCAGGCTATCTCTCTCCATTCTGGGTTGCCTGGAAGAGATTGCAGAATGCGATAAGGCCGCCTGTTGTATGTTTGTTGTTATTTTTAAGGTTTCCGTATGTAATTTTTTATCTTGGTGTACAATAAAGTATATATAAATAAAACAAATAAACTAACCGCCCGACCCTGCCCTACCTACCTATCTACTTACCAATTAGTTTTTTTATAGGCGAAATTTTGCTACTTTGGGTTACATTATTGCAATTGTCTTAAGGATCTTTATTTTTTTTAGATAAATTACAGCCTATGTTACTTCTTGATAATTTAGCATTTTATTTGTAAAAAACGATTAAAATTGGTCAAATAGTTTCGGAGCTTATTCGGTACAAAAAAAAAAAAAATTCCTTTCATAATATTATAAGTACTAGCGGACGCCTCGCCGTTTCATCCGCGTAGTATTCGTTTCATAATATTATAAGTACTAGCGGACGCCTCGCCGTTTCATCCGCGTAGTATTCGTTCCCGTTTCATCCGCGTAGTATTCGTTTCATAATATTATAAGTACTAGCGGACGCCTCGCCGTTTCATCCGCGTAGTATTCGTTCCCGTGGGAATACAGGTAGGTATATAAAGTAGCCTATGTCACCCGGGGATAGTGTAGTGTAGCTGCCCAGCGGTGAAATATTTTTTGAAATCGGTCCTGTAGTTTTTAATTTTATTCGTTACATACAAAAATACAAATCTTTCCTCTTTATAACATTAGTATAGAAAAAAAAAAAAAAAAAAAACTTTGCAAATAAATGATTTCTGATTCTGATTCTGAGATAGATATGAAACCGCATTATCGCAAACACTGTATGTTTGTAAATAATCTTACGAAATTGTGAATGCTCGTTATATTGTTTCATATACAATAAGTTAAACCCATCCAATTTCGATCTCATTTTCAGAATAATTATATTCGTGTCTTACTGAAAAGAAAGTGCTTACAATTTCTCGCTATTTATTATAAACTTACGGTTTGCAATAACTCGGTTACATATTATTATAAATCTCAAACTCGTATAATATGGCGTAATTTTTCTACCTAGGGGTTAAAACTATAACAGTATAATATTGCTCTTTGAGTTTGGAGTTTGGATCCTGTTGTTAATTTACTCATGTGCTCCTTAAATGAAGGAAGGGAAAGGCGTCACCAGGGGGGTGACCATAAGCTCTTACAGCGGTATCAATTTGATATCGAATAAGGGACAGATGTATTTGACTTGTATACATCTGTCACTTACTCGATCTCAACCAGGGGGGTTGGGTCTTTGTTGTTGCTATTACCTCCTTTAGAAACGCCAAGTTAGATTTGTGCTGTACTTTTATAGGTCTTTTCAAAATTGGACCACATTTCGTCTGCATTGTCATAGTCTTTTGCAAGCTCCTGGTGTAGGTAGTCGTGCATATCTTCGAGGAATGAATCGCCCTCAGAGCTGGAAAGTTCTTTCCATTTTATTCGAGTAGTTTTATCTGTCCCAGTCTTTATATGTTTAGATAATTTAAATACGTCCACCAGTATTCTATTTTGGGAGGTAAGTGATTCCCCTGGAATGACTTTACAATCTTTGAAATTGGTCCTTGATCTTCAATCGACTAAAATGAAGTCTATTTGAGAACAATTTTGTATGTTATGAGTTGTTCATTTTTCTTCTTGAACATGGTGTTAATAATTGATAGTTCATGTCTAGTTGCAAATTCCTGTGTATATATTTTTGAGGTGATAATCGAGGACAATGCCCACGCGCGCCGATCTGTTTACTGTTTTGTCCATGGTAGACCAGCTGGTACCCCATCCCTAGGTCTCTGGATTTGGATCCCTTCCGTTTCGTTGCCTGTACTCAGCAAATGTTAATATTTCAAGGTTTCTGCTAGTTCGGGATTGAGAGTTTCTGGGATCCCTGACAGGCCGTACACAAGTACGATCCCAGATTCGACGTCACTATTCTAAACGTGTGCGACTGCGAACATGCGTTTTATGTCAAAGTCGTCGCGTCCTTATCTTTCTTGTCTTTGCTCATAGTGAAATAGGAGGGCTGTTTTGGCTGACTTTTTACGGCCGGTTACCACCTGACGCCAAGACTATAACCTGCTACGAGGCTTAGGCACCACTATTGACTCACTAAAGGCTCATCCGCCGCCATCCTTACTGGACACTCCAGCCTGAACGCCCAGCACACGTGCAGCCTCTACTCCGAATACGTCGGAAAAGCCTACGCGCGGGGTTTGTTATTGGAGTATCCATCTCAGGCCTTGTGGTCCGCGGGAGGTATTTTATTTCCCTCCTACCCTATGGAGAGAATCAGTGAATGGGCTAAGTCTTATGGCTTACAGATTAACCCTTCCAAGCCATGATCATAGGCAGTCGATGTTATCGTACTGCGCTTGACCCTTCTACCTTGACGCCATCATCCCTAAACGGCTCGACCATTGCTTACAACGATACGGCAAATAATCTCGGTGTCTTAATTGACAGCAATCTTACTTGGCGAGCGCAAGTAAATGAAGTTAGTCGTGCATTTCTCCTTCCAATCTTTAAAAACTCTTCAAAGTTGCCCGCCATTTAAAACAAAAATGTATTTAGCCCAAACCTTAATTCAGCCGATCATAGACTACGTCGATGCCTGCTATCTGGATGCTACTGAGGAGCTCTTAAATACGCTTGAGCGCTTGCAAAACCTGGGTATTCGTTTTGTTTCTGGTCTTAGGAAATACGATCATGTCTCTCAGTTCCGCAAGGATCTCAAGTGGCTCCCTATCCGTCTTCGCAGGAACACTCGCATATTATGTCTCCTGTTCAACATCCTTTTTAACCCTGCATACCCTGGCTACCTGCGCGACCGTTTTTCGTTTACTCGCCCTGCTGACGACCTATGTAGATCGCGCCTAAAACTCCATCTCAATTTCCCATACCATGTAACTCGTTTCTATTCCCACTCCTTCTCTGTTCATGCAGAACGACTGTGGAACTCACTTCCACCTAAGATCCGTGACGCTAAAAGTATCTCTATATTTAAAAAGCAAGTCAAAGAACACTATCTTTCTTCCATCCCGTGAGCTTATACATAATAGATATTTATTAATTTTATAGTAGTTATGTATTTTTTTAAATATATAATCATGTTTAGACAGTTATTGTAATTTAATATATTATGTATGTATGAGTTTAGTAGTATTATCTTTCCTTGTACTTATACACACTGTGTCTATTCTAATTCTGCTGTTGTAGGTCTGCTGGAAGAAATTTCTCTAGAAATAAGCAGCAACTTTGTGCTATTCTATCTCTACTACTTCCCCTCACTTCTACTTGCACTTTTAAGTGTTATGTGTGTACATAAATAAATAAATGGAGGTCTCACTCTCCATCGAGCATCCCCCTATCCGCCACCTGGGGACGCGTCCTCTAGAGAATCAGGCTACCCCGAGGAAACTTTAACTTTGAATGAAATACTTATTAATTGAAATTACGCGTGTTTTTTAAAGGGTGGTCAGTCGTTTGAACACACGCTATGGGCATTAGCTCAGTAAAGTATTGGAGTAATGTATTGAACTAATGGCCTCAAATAAAGCTAACTGAGGTCAATCGTCCCTTTGTGCCTATTGGCCTTATCTGTTCTGTCTCCTGCTTGGCATGAAGGGAAGTGGAAATTTATACTTTTTCCAACTCCTCCGTTATTCTTTTCTGATTAATTTCGTTGCGGGATCCAAGACAGTTAAATTCATTCTCCGTGACTTCGTCGAGCTTCATTGCCTCGGCGCTTTTCTAGTGGTCGCCACTGTTGATTCTGGTTTTCAGGAGTTGCAGTGGTTTGGGAATAGTGCGGTGGGAATCGTCCTACATATTTAGAGTTATCAGTAAAACCCAAGTATATACCACCAACGTTCGACGGACTGAAACTGAAGGCAACCTACTGTGGCATCAATCGATAGATGCTAGAAAATCCTAAGGCAAGAACCTTGAAGACAAGTGTCATTCAAGGTCAGCGATGGTAATGACCGAAATTCCAAAATGTAAGGGATGGATCACGTGATATTTCTAGGGTTCCGTACACAAAGGGTAAAAACGGGACCCTATTACTAAGACATCACGATCCGTCTGACTGTCTGTCTGTCCGTCTGTCACCAGGATGTATCTCATGAACCGTGATAGCTAGACAGTTGAAATTTTCACAGATGATGTATTTCTGTTGCCGCTATAACAACAAATACTGAAAACAGAATAAAATAAATAATTAAGTGGGGCTCCCATACAACAAACCCGGTTTTTTAGGGTTCCGAACCCAAAGGTTAAAAATGGGACCCTATTGGCGACGATAGGTCGTGGTGAGAGAAATAAAAGAGAGTGGACTCTATAATAAGAGATGAAGTAAAAGGTATATTAAAGAAGAGAAGAAGAAATTACAACGGTCGGTTAAAAAGTAAACAAAGGAAACAAGATTATGCGCGAGCGCAGCCGTGCGTGGAGATGTGCAGCAGCTGACTGTCCTGGCGGTGGTCGCTCGCTCGGCCGTCGGCCGGCTGGTACCCCGCTGCCCCGCGTCCCTCGTTCACTGCCGCTGGCGCGCGACGGTGTTGAGAGAAGGGGGTCTCAACAGACCCTATTACTAAGACTCCACGATCCATCTGTCTGTCTGTCTGTCCGTCTGTCACCAGGCTGTCTTTCATGAACCGTGATAGCTAGACAGTTGAAATTTTCACAGATGATGTATTTCTGTAGCCGCTATAACAACAAATACTAAAAACAGAATAAAATAAATATTTAAGTGGGGCTCCTGTACAACAAACGTGATACTTTTAGCGTTTTTTGCGATAATGGTACGGAACCCTTCGTGCGCGAGTCCGACTCGCACTTGGCCGCGCGTTTTCTAATCGCTATCGCTACGCTTATGTTGATAGGATGTCACTTGTTTATGACCTCTAGTCTATCAGACGGCGACTGTAAAGCGATGTGGCTACATAGGAAGGGGAAAATATATCCTCATTTTCATGCCTGTTGCATACGTATAACAAGCACATCCTTGCGCAATCACAGAGTACTACATCAATAAGTGGAGCGTTAGCTTTGCCCCTCCTAGCCTCCGTCCTCCGTGACTCCGTCAGTTCAGCAGTCGCCAGTCAGTACGCTGTTAGCTGTTAGGTGCTGGCTGAAAGGACCGCACGCGCGCTCGCTATGACAAAATAAATGCCGAAACAAATAAACTCGATAGTTAATAACTGTAAAATGTTGTTTTTGTGCTGTTTGACGTTCCTGTTCGGGTACATTAATGGATTTGCATTGCCTTTCGAAGGATTGTACAAATTGGATATAATACATTATAATGATTTTCATGCTAGGTAAGTCCGATTTTGTTATTTTCGTTGGTTTCAGGATTTTCAGTATAAATAAATTTATTAATGTGTCTGAAAAAAAGATTAAACTTGGCAGCTTATTGGCATAATGGCTTTCAACCTAATGGAATTTCCTAAATCTAACCTCCCTGAAAAAAAATCACGTACCCATGATTTCCCTTCAAACTGTAACTGTGTATTTGTTTTCAGTCTTTGTCTTGCCATGTACTGTATTGGCATTTTTAATCTTATTGTTATTATATTTTTTTTCTATTTTTATCCACCTTGATTTCTATTGATATTTATTTTTAATTAATTTGTATTATGCAATTCTTTATAGTTGTTGTTTTATTGTTCAGGCTTGTTTTATTTAATTAAGGAGATTTGGCTGGCTTTTTTTTTTAATTACTTACAAACATTTGTACGCCCTCTGGCTTAACATAGCGTACTTCTTATAACCTGTATATACCATTATTATTGTACCTATGTTAAACAAATGACTTAAGACTTATGAGTGTAACACAGCAATGCTGCTAGCTAGCAAAAATATGGTTTGAGGTAGCTTTACCTATTATGATTTGTTGCAAAGACACGCAATAACTTCTAGTTAAGAGTTATATTGTGATCAAGATTATTTTCAAACCGGTGTTTAAGTTTAGTGAAATAGTTTGTTTTTCGACTCGATCTGCAATCTTACAACCCGAAAATATCACGAGGATTAACGTTACTATAGCCTAGAGAGTTGGCGTTTAGTTTTGTTGCTACCAACGGTTGAATAAAGGTAAAGTTAATGTCTGTAGTTGTTATATATCGCATTGTAGAGGACTAACCAACTGATAACATGTCAATCTAACGATACCTACAAATAATAATGATTTAAATTGACTATGGCGAATGAAAAGTGCAGCTAGACATTTAGATGGTGTCTAGCAGACGTATTTAGGTATTATGAGATGCCCGAGGGCCAATAACTGTTGAAGTTGTGGCTGAAGATGAGATAAATGTTCAATTGGCAACATTTTAATTTACATAGAACAGTTTCTTAGTTTCATGGGTCAGAGAGCTGACGGTGTCAAGAGTTGATTCGGCAATTAAGTTGAAAGTGCATTCTGTGTAGCGAATGTATTTACTAAGTTATTGTGGATTGTGGACACTTGGGTTTTATTTTATTTACTTGGTACAGGAGTCATTTTTTTGGAGGAAACTTGGAATGGTTTTCTTGTTCTGCGTTGTTCAACGATGCTTGGCCTTGGTAATCTTGAACATTGTTCAAAAGTTTTAATAATTGTAACATCTCTTTAAAATAAAGGTGTGAATTTGTGAATTGTGTGATTGTGTGGTGTCATGTTGGTAGTCTAGTACCTACCTAACTTGAATAATAAATGTGGAATTTAAAGTGTCAGTAATGGTTGTGGTGTTCTAACTTTTTGAATGTTCTGTGCTGGTCATTGTGAACATACCTAACGTAATTTTGTGTTATTTGCTATCTGACCAAGCTGGATAAGATAATGTTAACACAGATGTAAAGTCGGTGACATGCGGTGCATGATTTCATTTTCTTTTTTTTTTGCAAAATTGGTAATGTTTGATGTTGGTAGGTAGTTATTATACCTATCGCACTGAGGGTTTGGTATGAAATCATGAACATAAAATGGAGTTCTTGAAAATGCTTTTGGCTGGGTAAGAAATCCTGAATGTGAGGTTGCTGTTGTATTTTGTACTGAGAATAAAGTATGAAATAACAAATTTTGTTATGGTTTAAAGGTGCTGTTTATGGTTATTGGAGTTCTGAATGGTGGCAACTATGTGTTGAATTAAAGGCTTTGTTTGGTTTATGATGAGTTAGAGAATAGCTGAAAGAAAAATTACCCATTGACGTAACTGAATGTACTATGTTGAAGACTGATTCAAATCAATCTAGCAATGGTGAGGTCGGTGTGTACGGTCAAAGGACTGACTGTACGGTGAGGTGTGTACGGTCAAAGGACTGACTGTACGGTGATGAGTAGTCACTGCGGTGACTGCTGTAACCAAGGAGGGTTACGAGGTGTGAGTGGTCAAAGATGACTGCTGTAACCGAGGAGGGTTACGAGGTGAGTGGTCAAAGATGACTGCTGTAACCGAGATGGGTTACGTGGTGAGTGGTCAAAGATGACTGCTGTAACCGAGGTGGGTTACGAGGCCTGGTCAGGATGACTATGGTTGCAGGATGGTCACAGGGTTGACCATCGGGAGCCACAGCGATTGCTGTGGGACCAAGAAAC
Organism: Orthosia incerta; assembly: GCA_948252205.1. Lineage (NCBI taxonomy): Eukaryota > Metazoa > Arthropoda > Insecta > Lepidoptera > Noctuidae > Orthosia > Orthosia incerta. Next base: position 24,282,452 of record OX411756.1, on the reverse strand, counting down.
ATTGCTGGATATGTGTGGGGGGGGAGCCTGGTCCCTCTGGGGCTTCGGTGACCTGTTGTTTAGTGTATGTGGTATGGGTATCTGGCAGTCTTGTTGCTTTGAGAGGACCGGTTGTCTGGGGGAGCCTAGTCCCTCTGGGGCTTCGGTGACCTGTTGTCTGGGGGGAGCCTAGTCCCTCTGGGGCTTCGGTGACCTGTTGTGTGTCTGAGGGAGCCTGGTCCCTCTGGGGCCTCGGTGAACTGTTGTTTGGTGTATGTGGCATGGTATGTTGTGTTGGGCGTTTGGGTGGTTTCTGGCACACTTAGTGCTTCGAGACCGAATGGACGCCTGTTGGGAACCTGGTACCTCTGGTGCTTCGGTAACCGTTTAGAATGTGGTAATATGGTTGTCTAAACGGTGAGGTGGCTGTTTTGATAGTACGAAGATGGTTGTGTACGGTGTACGGTGTGGAGACCTAGATTTACATGGAGAAAACAAATGAACAGTGTGAAAGCTATGAGAATTCCGTTTTCATGAGTAAAGAAGTACTTGATTTTTGTTATAGGCTGGTAATATAGGGTGTTGATTGAAGGTTTCACGTAGAAGGAAGATGTCACGACCACGTTATTTTTTTTATTTGGTCAGGAGCGGCCGATCTTAACATATTACTTATTTTTTTATTGTTGTTCTGTCTCTCTGTCTGTTTTTTTTATTAAAATTGAGTAACGATTTCTCTCGTCGCTCAAACGTGGGGCCGTTTGTCTGTCAGGTTGAAGGCATATGAATAGTAATCTAGAACGGAGAAGTATGACGCATGTGAACTTATTAATTCGGTTTTTTTTAATTGGCAATATTTAGCCTACGATTCAATCTCAGTTCGATTTTATTCGATTGACAACACTTTATTTGGCTTATGTCAAAATACTCGATTTTGATTGGATGTTAAAAGCTGTGAACTTTGCCCGAGGTGTTCTTAAACCAATGAAAGCAGGGTTGCCAATGATAATGGCGACCTGAGCGAAGTCGCCCGCCATATTTGGTCGGAAAAAGTTAGAAAAAGAACGCGCGGTACGCGTTTGCAAAAAGTTGAAAACAGAGTTGTGAGGGAAATAATTGAGAAGTAGCCTAAAGTGTGGCGTTATAAACTTGAAAGTGTGTTTTGTTGAGAGAAAGCGAAACGAATAGGTGGCCGAATTCGCTGCTTTGATAAGATTGGAACAAGGACTATCTCCAAATCGGCATAAGTTACCTGCTTTGTAGCATGCATATACCCACGAAAGCCCACAAGATCGAGTGTTTATCCAAGATATCCCTCCTATTTGCGACATATATATATATGTTATTGTCAGTATCATTAAATGGTACGATATTTCGCAGTCGTATAGATAGTTTGATCTCATCTCCGCATTGATAACAGCGGTTTATCAAATGATATCTTATCTAGACACACTTGAAACTCGTGTGATTTACATAATTGTGGGTGTTTAAATGTATTTTTTTTTAATATTTTTTTTTATGTATATCTGTTTTTTGTTTTTATCACTACTTAACTATCACTACATAGTATAAAACAAAGTCGTTTTCACTGTCTGTCTGTCCCTATGTATTCTTAGATCTCTAAAACTACGCAACGGATTTTGATGCGGTTTTTTTAGTAGATATAGTGATTCAAGAGGAAGATTTGAATGTATAATACACGCGGGCAAAGCCGCTCGCAGAAGCTAGTATGTTATAAAATAAAGTCCGCCGCTGCGTCTTTAAGCAATAAACTCGAAAACTACTGAACGGATTTTCATGCGTTTTTCACCAATATAAAGTGTGAAAAACGAGAAAAAAAGAGTTCAAAGCCGGGGCAACAAATAAATTGGGCAGATTGCTACGAAAAATAGAAATTCATGTTAATCTTGCAGTTGTAATAAAACATTTAAATTATAGTTTACATATAAGCACTATTTAAACCATTGTTTTAGAAATTAAATTATACTATTGCACTTACCGGCTACTTACAAAAATTCTGAAGGATTTATTATAGGTTGATGAGATAGTGAAAGCTATTGAAAAGCTTACGGTACGGTACGGCTTACGGTACCTATAGTATTTTTATTCAGAAGAAGTAATATAAATAATTCTAAAGTATCAAATTTGGTTATTCCAGGTATTTCATACTAGTTTTTGGGGTTGCTATGCTGATATTTTTTAAATTTGCCAAGCTTTTTCAGTCTCTACTTTCGTTTGCCAGACTCTAACACGTGATGGTAAAGGCCCCTGGTCTTGCCAATCTTGCTATAATAAATTTATCTTTATTTTCATAATATCCTGATTCCTGATACAAAATCCGTACATCAAATTATGTGATTTTCCTTTTCTGTTTTACTACTACCATATAATAAAATTCTAAGGAAATTAATTATTGTGACGGTTTTATTGGCGAGATAAAGTAAGTAAAACGTATTGCCGTTCGTTCACAATATGGTTAGTGGATATGGAATTCTAAAATTATTGTTGGGATTACTGCTGTAGGTACAAATTGCCGAAGCAATAGTAGTACAACAAAATTGTCCTCCATTGCAATCAAATATGACAAAAAATAGGAATGTAGGAAGAACTATGATAATAATACACAGATATTTAAGATCAGAGATAGAATCGTATATATATAATAGTTTAATACCCCCTTAAGATCAGGCGAGATAGTGGTCAAACGTGAGCACATCGTTAAATAAAAAATATAAAAAACCCGCCTGCTTAAAAAGCGAACTAAAAAGCTGTAAACAAGAAAAAATCATGCTGTGCAGTCGGAGAATACATACTCGTAAACTGGCTGACCCCCTGATCCTCCGACTGCACAGCATGATTTTTTCTTGTTTACAGCTTTTTAGTTCGCTTTTTAAGCAGGCGGGTTTTTGATTTTTAAATTAACTTTTTTTATTTACAGCTTTTTAGTTATAATTATTTTTTCGAATGACATTTAAACATATAAGTAGTTTATGTTTTTGCAATCTCCTCTAAAAACCCTTAATTTTGATAGCCCACTCGATCGATGGGTAGGAAAGCAAAACAAATTGCCTTCCCACAATATGGCGTCCAAAATCCGCCATGTTCCTTTTTTTTTAACGGCACAAATTTACAATGCAAAATTTATTAAGGTATGATAAATAACCATATTGCATTATTATAAAAGTGTATAACCTATCATAAAATGAATGTAAATAAAAACAGAGAAAATGTTTTTACAAAAAGAGTGATAAACAATTAAAACAAAGTATCAACTCAGTAGCGTCATACGGAAAATTGGGGTTGACATTAGTGTAGCATTGCCATATAAAAAGTTTGCAAATAATTTGAGTGTCTACTTTCGTTTACCAGACTCTAAAACTATCATAGTGCAACAGTGAAAAAGGGACGGAGCTATTTGTCTTGTATTGCTCCATCCTACTCCTGTTTCTATGATCCTATCTAACAACAGATCTGTGATCCTAGATATAGTGTAATATCCCCTTAGACTTGAACACACAGCATAAGTATAACTAAATGACGCGAATGAATGTATCTACTTCGCGTGTCAAAAAAGGGAGTTTAATTGAAATCAACGCTCTTATTTTAAGGTTACACTAGTCGACGGCACGAACTATTTTGTGCACGGGGTTAAAATTCACGCTATATAAACCGACACCATGTGCGGAAGAGATAGATGCTGTGATGAGCAGTAAGAAGCCAGTTCGCGTACGAATGAGCACTTTTGCAAGTTTGTAGCAAAATGGATGATGATTTAGGACGAAAACGAGCGCGCGAATGTTTATAAACAGACCTTTGGGCGCCTAGATATCATGATAAAACGACTAAATGTATTTTTTCAAAATAAAATTATTTGCATTATTGAACTACTAATCTATCCCTGTATGGTGGCCGTTTTGCAATTTTCCTTTTTCTTATGGTATTTATTTCCGCCCAAAGATGAGTTAAAATTTGTATTGAAATATGGAACTTTCGACGCTCATCACAACTTTCATTTTTTTAATTTTTTGTTTCCATATAGGACTAGATAATTATGAGACAAATTGATATCATTTTTTATTTTGAACGTACATCGTCAAACAGTGCAGTAATCCCTAGACTACGTTTGTATGGAAGAATTATCGACTAGTGTAACCTTAAGCTGTTTAATGTAACGGCACCGGGCATCAACCGAAATCTAGAAAAATGCCTAATTATGCCGTATTGAACTGTAAAACTACAAAAAAATGTTGGCCCAGACAATACAATGGAAATATTTTCTTTCAGTGTTTAGTTAATGTATTCTTTGTGTGTGAAAAAGTGACGTGCTTGGTTTTCATACAGATTTACGTTACCTGTTAGATTTATGTCTGCGACTTTATCTACCCCTTTTGGAAAATACAAATGAGTAATTATAATTATACTAGATGATCCCCGGGGCTTCGCTCCCGTCAACTGTCTACCCTACCTACCCTGCCTAACATACCTACCCTGCCTACCCTACCTACCCTACTTACCTAATATTTTGTATGTGTCATCAATAGTTTTCTCAGCGCACGCTAAAGAATGAATTTTACTGGCAACATTTTGCTACTTTGGGTTAAATTATTGCATTTTTCATAAGAACCTCTATATTTTTTGTAAATATTTTATAGCCTATGACAATCAGGAATAATGTAGCTTTCTACTGATGTAAGAATTTTCAAAATTCAGTAGATCCAGAGATTACCCCCTACAACGTCACAAACTCACAAACTTTACCTCTTTATAATATTAGTATATATATATATGTTATTGTCAGTATCATTAAATGGTACGATATTTCGCAGTCGTATAGATAGTTTGATCTCATCTTCACATTGATAACAGCGGTTTATCAAATGATATCTTATCTAGACACACTTGAAACTCGTGTGATTTACATAATTGTGGGTGTTTAAATGTTTTTTTTAAATATTTTTTTTGTGTATATTTGTTTTTGTTTTTATCACGACTTAACTATCACTACATAGTATAAAACAAAGTCGTTTTCGCTGTCTGTCTGTCCCTATGTATTCTTAGATCTTTAGAACTACGCAATGGATTTTTATGCGGTTTTTTTAATAGATATAGTGATTCAAGAGGAAGATTTGAATGTATAATACACGCGGGCGAAGCCGCTCGCAGAAGCTAGTATGTTATAAAATAAAGTCCCCCGCTGCGTCTGTATGCAATAAACTCAAAAACTACTGAACGGATTTTCATGCGTTTTTCACCAACATAAAGTGTGAGAAACGAGAAAAAAATAGTTCAAAGCCGGGGCAACAAATAAATCGGGCAGATCGCTACCAAAATAGAAATTCCTGTTTATCATGCAGTTGCAATAAAATATTCTGATTATAGTTTACATATTAGTACTATTTAAACCATTGTTTTAGAAATTAAATTATAGTATTGCACTTAATGTACATTTTTGTGAACATTCCCTTTTTTAATTAATTTATTCTTAGAATAAAATTGTGAAAGTTTGGATGTTTGTTAATCAGTTACGGCTCAACGGCTGACAGATTTGAATGAAACTTGGCACACGTGTAGATTATATAGGAATTTATAGCCGGGTAGTAATTACGTTCCTTTGAGATTTTGTCTGACTTTCACGCAGGCGAATCCGCCGGTAAAAGCTAGCATAAAATATATCTGATACCAGCCAAGAGTCACCTGTTATTTCAAAAGAAATTTGCTTGCACAAAACTTTGTGCATACTGCATGCTCAAAAAACATTAGACTGCACCAGAATAAAAGAAAGAAAGAAAAAGAGAATCTATCCGCACGCATGACGCATTCAGATTAAGAGGAAATGCGGTTGCAGACATCCGACTGAACTTCCTAAGTAAAAATTAATAATTCGAGGTTTGGCTCCCGCCTATTTCCTCCTCCAATATTGGACCAATTTAAAAGATATTCCATAAACTGCAAAATAAAGATATATACTGAGCCCCTGTTTTCATTCTTGATGGTACATTGTCTTTAGAAGCACTAGAACCCTCAAAAGATGCTCAAAATTGCGCTGTCAATAGAGGCCTAGTGTATAAATTTGAAAACTATAAATAAAAATTCTTCACTTCCCCAATATCTATTCTAAAAACATTAAAATTGCAATAAAATGTTTTTAATACATTTATATATATGAGTTTTGTTTTTATTAAAGTCACAGCCGTGGAATATTTAAATATTAAAAAAAACAAACATGCATCCAATGACGTTCTGTTTATGAATTAGGTAACTCCTTTCCCTTCCTTCATTTATGGAGCACACGAGCAAATTAACAACAGAGACCAAAATCCAAACTCAAAGCACAATATTGCACTGTGATAGTTTTAACCCCTAGGTAGGAAAATTACGCCATATTATACGAGTTTAGATATTTATTTTATTTATTTATATAATAATATGTAACCGGATTATTGCACACTGTAAGTTTATTATAAATCGCGACAGATTGTAAATACGTTCTTCTCAGTAAACACGACACGAATATAATTATTTTAAAAATGAGATCGAAATTGGGTGGGATTTACTTATTGTATTTGAAATGATCTGGTCACAATATAACGAGCGTTAATAATTTTGTAAGATTATTTACAAACTTATGTTTGATATACAGGGTGTTTGGAAGGGAGCTGTACATACGCCTAGGGTAGAAACTAGGGATAGTCTGCTACCTACCCCCGCCCATTATATTGACCTTGGCCTCAAGGTTTTTTTTTAATTTATTATTTTTTTTTATTTGACCTTTTTATGATTTTTTGACTAAAACTACCTGTAGCTCAAAATCTATCCATGGGACCGGTCGGCTAATGGTCTTGTTTTAATCGTTAGAGTCTTAGGGTCCTGCAAAAAATTATTTTACACCAGAAAATTGTGGAGAAGAAAAGTTATGGGGCCTGAAGTACCGTAGTAAGGTAAAGAAATAATTTTAAGGGCAACTTTCTATGGGGTTTAAAAAAAAACTAACAGGGTTGGAGTTCTTCTGATTTTTTTAAAACATCCTCAGTCCATGCCCTTTCTAACGATATGCTAAAAGTGTAATTATCACTTTTAGTTTTAAAGTTATTAATTAATTTCCGCAACTAGGGCACTTCAAGCAAAAATTTCAACTAATGAAAATTAAATGTGTTCGATCGTAAAAGGATGGCAAATGAAACAAAAAATTTGGTAATGACTAATGTCATTAAATTACAAATTTTAATTAATTACTAATTTTAATTAATTACAAATTTTGTTCAAATTGATGACCATTGACCTGTAAACATGCTCGGCACCTCTTCCTCATCTCCACGGTCACCGTTCTAAGCAGCAGTTCCTCGCGCATTGTATCGAATGCGGCGTGGATCCTGTTAATTGCTAGTTTGTACTGTTTCCAAGTACGTTATGCAAAACTGTTTCATGTACGCACTTTTTCTATACATAACTTGCTAGTTTGTTTTAAAACTTTACATTATTTTGTTGTACACTTCTCGTTTTTCTTCTTATTATGTCAAACTTTTAAATCATTAATATTATTACAAATGCAGGGCGGTGTGTGTCTCTGTTTAGATCTACTGTGTGGGAGTGGTTTATTCTCATCGGGTCATAGCGTTGTATTACTGTATTCTCGGCACATAACTAATTACCACATTTTCAAAACATCATATATTATTTGCAATAACACAAAACTTAATCTAATTACACATATTTATTGTCTTTATTCGACTATGATGGATGTTTATAAAAAAACTTATACACTGTTTTCATTTACACATTATACAAACATGAATATACAACTATTATTTAAAATTGATTTTATCAAGCTGTTATATGCTTTTATTAATTTACAATTATTCTTGCCAATCTTAATTTTTATTTTACTAATTACAATCTTTATTATGTTTTGCAATGCTGCTTATTTAAGTGACCATAATTTAGAGTTTGCTAATTTAACCCTCAAAGGTAGTTATTGTTGTCAGTTTGCCTTCTTTGTTTTTATACATAAGCTCAAATTTAAATATCTCATCCACTTTGTAATGGTTAGTTTAACTAAAAATGCTTGAAAAATATCTCAAAGTAGGTTTTCTAAACGCCGGGTCCCTTGGCACGAATCACGATGATTTTATAGCCGCCGTGGAACTGAATGAATTCGATGTAATGGCAGTCAACGAGACTTGGCTGCGTGCTGGCGAGGAGGGGCGCGCGCCTATTGTGCCTGGCTACCGCCTGCGTCACACGCCTCGGCCGTTGACTGTACACGGGGGGCGCGGGGGAGGCGTAGGGTTCTACCTTAGGCGCGGCCTGACCGCTCGTAACTGGCCCGCTCCAAGTGACCCAAGATACGGTACCATTGAGCAAATGTGGATTACCCTAACACTAAATGGTATTAAAATTGCTATTGGTACAGCGTATCGCCCTCCTCGTTTCGGTTTGGACCTATTTTTGGATGCTATAACTGACTCCATTAGCTCCTTGGTAAAATGTGACCATTACGTGCTACTCGGTGACTTTAATGTCGATTTACTGAATAATAATGGGCAAACTAAGAAAGTATGTGAGTTTTTAAATAGCCTAAGCTTAAAACAGTTGGTAAGCTCGCCTACTCATTTCACAGACCATAGCAGTACACTGATCGACCTTGTTTGTACTAATCTGAACCACAAGAACGTGTCCGTTGAGCCCTATGGCTCACTAAATGGTCACTCGCTTATCGTGTGTGAATTTAATATTAAGCGCACTAAATACAAACCCCACTCAGTAACGTACAGGCCTTTTAGACAAATAAACAAGGAAGTACTTGATAGTGACTTATCACTTTTAAACTGGGACAACATTCGCGACTTGTCTAATGTAAATGACATGGTCGAGGAGTTGAATAAAAAAATTCTAACAATTTACGACGTTCACGCTCCGGTTAAAACATGCTTAATCAGGGAACCGTCATACCCTTGGATTACGGATATTATAAAACTTATGATGCAACTGCGAAATGATGCTTTGGCCAAGTATCGTAAAACAAAGTCAGAAACTAAAAAAATATATTACAAGCAACTGAAATCTCTGGTGTTGAGTTCTATATTTAGAGAAAAAGTGGCGTACTTTAAATTTAATATTAATAATAAAATAAAAGATCCTAAAGCGCTATGGAATAATTTGAAAACCACTGTGCTACCAAATAAAAAAAATTATGATCTTCCTGCTCAGTTCAGAGACCCAGATCGAATAAATAATCACTTTTTGAGTGTTCCTGGCAACCCAGTCTGTAATACTGAGCAGCGTTGTTTTTTCGATTCTCATCGTTTTAGGGATATTGCCGTGGCGTTCGCATTACAACCGGTAACCGAAAGTCAAATTTTGAAATACTTTCGTGAACTTAAATCTAATGCGGAAGGATGTGATAGGGTGACCTTGAACATGCTTTTGTTAAGTCTCCCTCATACACTAAAAGCTCTCACAGATATTGTGAATAGCTCAATCGGTTCTGCAACATTCCCTGACATCTGGAAAATTGCAATCGTCAGGCCATTGCCCAAAAAACAGAATCCAACGGACCTAACAGATCTTAGACCCATTAGCATTCTTCCTTGCCTTTCCAAGATTGCCGAGAAGGCCGTCTGCCAGCAGTTGACCAAATATTTGGAAAGCAATGAAATACTCCCTGAGCTACAGTCAGGCTTTCGTAAACAGCGGGGTACTTCTACGGCACTCTTGGATGTCACCGACAATATATTGGCAGCGCAGGATAAGGGCCTATGCACACTCCTTGTACTGCTTGATTTTTCGCGGGCGTTCGACTGTATAAATGTAGAACTGTTCCTTTCAAAGCTGAACTATTACGGTTTTGAGCAAAATACAATAAACTGGTTTCATAGTTATCTCACAAATCGTCAGCAGCGCGTAGAGATCCGGTTAGGCAATGGCTCATCCTTTATTTCGTCGCTCACCTCTATTAGTAGGGGAGTTCCGCAGGGTTCTATATTGGGTCCCATTATTTTTATTTTATATTGTGCAGATATTATAAAATCTTTGAAGCACTGTAGGTACCATATTTATGCTGACGATGTGCAAGTTTACATTTCTTTTAAGCCAGGTGACTACGATAGTGCGTTAAAGAATCTCAACGATGATCTGAATTCAATAGCATGTTGGGCTGAGAACAATGGTCTGGTACTTAACCCTACCAAAACGAAATATTTGCTTTTTGGAACCAAAAGCCAGATCAGTGCAGTGCCTGCAACACTTAATGTGAACCTTCTGGGTGAGGCGGTCAGTCGAGTTAGTGAAGCGCGTAATCTGGGTTTGAACATGGACTCTGAGTTGAGGTACGAATCGCATGTGGCAGCATCAGTGCGCACCTGCTTTTACCGGCTGAAGGTCCTTTATAAAATAAGGCCGTATCTATCAGAGGAGCTGCGAATCCAACTAGTTGAGTCGCTCGTACTCTCAAATTTAAATTATGCGGATACAGTTATTGGCCCGCGACTACTGGCAAGAACTGATCGACTAATCCAGAGGGTACAAAACGCATGCGCTCGATTCTGTTTTAAAATCCCACCAAGAACACACGTTACACCATTTTTAAACAAGCACTCAATCCTAAAAATGAAGTCGCGTCGTAAGTTACACTTGGCTTGCCTACTGTTTGGGGTTATTAAGTACAAGCAACCGAGCTACCTTTATGATAAACTTGGCTGGATCGCTGGTAAAAGGGAATGCGCAAAAAGACAGTGCTCTCAGCAGCTCTGTACTCAGCCGCACAAGACAGCTGCTTTCAGAGGCAGTTTCAGGTACGCTGCATCCAAGTGCTGGAACAATATTCTCCCCCCAATAAGAAACATTAAAACACTAGGCACCTTCAGAAGTAGGCTTCGACTGTTCCTTATCAATTCCCAGAAAAAGCTGGGTACGACGATTTCAAACACGTCGTTAATTTGAGTTTGACAACTGCTGCCGCTGTGGGTCTGGAAAAATATATATATATATGTGTATATGTGTATATATATACTAGCTGCTGCCCTCGGCTCCACCCGCATTAATGTCAAGAAAGTATTCCATGTCTCATTCCAGACTATTATCTACCTGTATGCCAATTTTCATCAAAATTTGTTTGGTATTTCTTGCGGGTAAGAGTAACAATTTTTCTTTTTATATTTATTTATTTCAACCATCCATCCTCACAAACTCTCACATTATAATATTAATACTACTACTTACTTACTCTGCTGATCTCAGTCAATCGTTTATAAGCATTTATCTTTCTTAAATTATATTTCCTTACACCACACACAATCATACTGATCGCTGCCAATCTTTTATTCAACTTCTATTCTTAGTATATACTTATGCCTATTAATATTACACACACTCAAACATAAAACAAACAATATTTAAAAATCAAATATGGTTAACTCACCAAACGTTCTGCATCGCCTTGGCGTCCGTATGTCACCACAAGGATCCAGCAGAATATCAGCGTCAGGTATATTGCCTGGCACATGCTGAGCTGGACTCCCATTCAGTGCAACTTAGAGACGCGCACCGCACAAGTATAGGTGTTCAAGCTTCAGGATGCAAATCTTGAAGTTTGAATATTTTTTATTATATTTTTTTTTTTGAGAAGGTAGGTAGTTCGGCATTCCCACCGAGGATTGCCATAAACTATTTATTTTCCTTGTGTTGTTTTCTTCTTCTTTTTTTAATGTTGTTCTTTTATTGTGTGTTACTTGTAATTATTATTTGTTTTTATTTGTCGTGTAAATTTGTCGTTTCTGTGCTGTGTCTTCTATTGTGTTTACTGAATAAATGTTTTATCTATCTATCTATCTATCTATCTATCTAATTAGAACCTCCCTTGTTGGTACTTCTTCTGCGTACACCAACTCTTTCGCCCTTCCCCAGACGTAGAAGTCTCTTACATGTTGTTCTCGTGTAAGAGTGAGACAACAAATTTGCCAACTGTAGGCCAAACTGGTTTAAATTCTGGAAATTACATTTGTCTTACAAATGTCGACTCGTGGTGGTAAAAGTGCCCTAGTTGCGGAAATTAATTAATAACTTTAAAACTAAAAGTGATAAATACACTTTTAGCATATCGTTAGAAAGGGCATGGACTGAGGATGTTTTAAAAAAATCAGAAGAACTCCAACCCTGTTAGTTTTTTTTAAACCCCATAGAAAGTTGCCCTTAAAATTATTTCTTTACCTTACTATGGTACTTCAGGCCCCATAACTTTTCTTCTCCACAATTTTCTGGTGTAAAATAATTTTTTGCAGGACCCTAAGACTCTAACGATTAAAACAAGACCATTAGCCGACCGGTCCCATGGATAGATTTTGAGCTACAGGTAGTTTTAGTCAAAAAATCACAAAAAAGTCAAATAAAAAATAAAAATAAATTAAAAAAAAACCTTGAGGCCAAGGTCAATATAATGGGCGGGGGTAGGTAGCAGACTATCCCTAGTTTCTACCCTAGGCGTATGTACAGCTCCCTTCCAAACACCCTGTATAATCCGGTGACATGTCTATGTATATACATCTAGACTAATATTTACCGAAGGGAAAAGAGCACGAGGCCGGTCGCCAACACGATGGTCTGAGCAAGTGAAGGATGCTACCTCCTCAAGCAAATTTCAGCAGGTGGTGATGGCAACTTTGGACCGGAATCGATGGAGGCAGATTGTCCGCTCAAAGGGGTCCAGGGACCACGATCCTCAGTAATGAGGGACCGATTAAAGAAGAGAGATACTAATATTATAAGGAGGAAAGTTTTTTTTTTGTTTATTTGTCCTGGATAAGCTCAGAAACTACTAGACCAATTTTAACCATTGTTCATCAATAGAAAGCTAAGTCATGAAGTAACATAGGCTATAATTTATTTACAAAAAAAAAATCAGATCCTTAAAAAAATTTGCAGTCATGTAACCCAAAGCAGGAAAATGTTGACCTTAAAATTCATTATTTGGCGTGCGCTGAGAAAACTTTTGAAGATACATAAAAATTATGAACAACATGATTAAAGCGCTCATTATTACCTACAAAAAGTCTGCGAGGAAATATATCTAGCTATCATAGTTAAGTCACAATAGTAGCTTTTGTTTTGTAAAATTTAATTAAATCGCAACGTTAAAAACAAAAGTTGGTTACATTCGTATCGTAGTATTTATTCTTATTCAAATAAATAGTTTTATCATCAAGGCTATTAATGTAGCAGTAAAAGGTTTAGCACGCACTGCGATTATAATTCGCGCGAATTTTTGTCCGCGTACTGAATTTAACTAACACGCACTGCGGATAAAATTTCGCGCGATTTTTCATGGCATACCTGTTCATAGAGTTCAAAATGTTCGCGCGAATTTTATCCGCGCCGCGGTGCGGTGGATTCTGTGGCAATACACGGATTTAATATCCCCAAAAATCCGTGTTTTGCCACAGAATCCACCGCACCGCGGCGCGGAATAAATTCACGCGAAAAAGTCTGGCAGACGGAAATCGGCATACTTTGGTGAATAAAATTTGATGACAGAATAAGAGTTGTCATCAACAAAACATATCTCTAGTTTTTAGGGTTCCGTACCAAAGGGTAAAAACGGGACTCTAATACTAAGACTCCACGATCCGTCTGTCTGTCTGTCTGTCTGTCTGCCCGTCTGTCACCAGGCTGGATCTCATGAACCGTGATAGTTAGACAGTTGAAATTTTCACAGATGATGTATTTCTGTTGTCACAGAATAAAATTAATATTTAAATGGGGCTCCCATACAACAAACGTTTCTTGCGATAATGGTACGTAACCCTTCGTGCGCGAGTCCGACTCGCACTTGGCCAGTGTTTTTTTTAGCATATTATGGTCTTTTCTAACTCTCGCTAGTCTAAGTCTGAACGAAACTTATATTTTTCTAATAATAAAATTTTGTGTATTTCAATGTTTTCATTGGTACCTATTTTTTAATTCAAATACCTCTACTCAATAAACTTACCACCCATTTCGCAACCAAATAATCGCAAAATTAATGTCATAAATCTCGGTTTAGAAACTGGGTGTTAGTCTCTGTAAACTTATTGCTCATGTGCCACAATCACAAGCTTGTTGTCGTTGCATACAACCTTGATACCGTTGACTGATAAATGTCAAGATGCTGTGACGTAATCAACCGGTATTATTGCAACAATCTGATTTAAGTGCAACAGTGTTACGAGGCATTTTTACTGAACTTTTTGGCGCAGCCGTGAGGCACACTTGCCTGCTAATTTCTTACATCGGACTTTATACTTTTTATTTGTTATCTGATGTACATGTATCTGGTACTTATAGTGTGTGTCTTTAAGTGCCTCTTCATCCGCTCCGGTTTCCGGGTAGCCGGTGCCGGGTGGCTAATGTATAGCCCTGTACGCCGGTACGTGTGAAAGCTAACGTACATGGCTATACACTTCACCGCCGGTTACCCGGTAGCGGCTATCCGGCAACCGGAGCGTCTGATAAGGCACTTAAGGTCTATCCACACGTATCAGGGCCGTGCCCGGCGCGTGACAGGGCCAGGCCCAGTCATTGAAGATCTCTCACTGACGCACGCACGTGCACGGACGTGTGTGAACGAGTTCATATCAGACTATGATCTATGTCTGTGCCAAATTTCACCCAAGTCCATTCAGCCGTTCTAACGAGATTGAGTAACAAACATACACCCACACATCCAAACATTCAAATTTTTTACTCATCACAACATTAGTAAGATTATGACGGATAGAGTTCGGATGTAGTGCGTGTTTCCCTACAAGAAGTACTACAGCTACTTCGGAACCGAAATTTCACGGACACGGATTGCATCTAGTGCGTACCCGCCCTTACGTAGCATCTGGTTAACCGGGAAGCCGTACTCAATATAGTTGGGAAAATACTGGCGCACGACAGTAGTAGTCAGATAATGATCAGTATAATCACCGCGTGTTACTCGTAGATATGGTTTGGTGATTTTGAGGAAACAGTTTACATAGGACAGTTTGGAGGTAGGTGGATCAGGGTGTAAAGTGCCACAAATCTCCATAAAAAAGGGAGGATCCTCCAACCAGACGGATGTTGTATCTGGTCCGGGCAACTGCCCAACGGTTATTGTCCTGTTGTATGTGTTCTAATCGCGCCGTAAACTTTGCTTGCGCGATGCAGGATTTGTGTGACGTCATGTCTTTAGTTCGTAAGTGGCGGCGTTGGTGCCGCTACATCACTAAGTTTACTTTGCCATCACGTTACCAAGTTGGTAGCAGAGCGTTATGTTTGGCCCGAAGTGAAGAAAGACTGCAGAGAATGGACGCGAAGTTGTTTGCCATGCCAGCGTGCGAAAATCACTTGCCATGTCTCCACACCCCTGGGCAACTTCAAACTACCACTATCGC
The DNA here is from genome assembly GCA_948252205.1 of Orthosia incerta. Lineage (NCBI taxonomy): Eukaryota > Metazoa > Arthropoda > Insecta > Lepidoptera > Noctuidae > Orthosia > Orthosia incerta. The sequence goes on along the minus strand of OX411756.1, from coordinate 24,267,087 downwards.
GGTTTATGCACATCCATATAGATATGATTCGTCCACTGCCCATCTCTCACGGATTCTGGTATTGTCTCACCGCTGTAGATCGCTTCACGCGATGGCCTGAGGTAATACCAATCAAGGATATCACAGCCGAAACAGTGGCCAACGCCCTTCTATATGGATAGATTGCACGCTTCGGCTGCCCTACAAAAATAGTGACGGTTCGTGGCAGACAATTTGAGTCGGCCCTCTTCAAACACCTGTCAGACATAGCTGGATTCGAGCATCGGAAGACAACCGCTTACCACCCCGCCTGTAATGGTATGGTTGAGCGGTTCCGTAGACAGCTAAAAACGGCTATTACATGCTACGGGAATCAAAACTGGGTAGAATCACTACCGCTAGTTCTGTTAGGCATCCGAAGTGCACACAAGGATGACATATAGGCAACTCCAGCACAGTTGGTGTACGGAGAAACATTACGTCTACGAGGTGATTTATTCGAACCAGAAGCGGTCAACAACACGGACGTGACTGACTATAAATCTAGGTTACGCCTGTTCGCTAGAAACATGCAGCCGTCATCAGCATCACGTCGGGGTCACCAGTTTGGAGGTAGGTGGAACAGGGTGTAAAGTCCCACAAACCTCCATAGAAAACGGAGGATCCTCCGACCAGACGGATGTTGTGTCTGGTCCGGGCAATTGCCCAACGGTTATTGTCCTGTTGTATGTGTTCTAATCGCGCCGAAAACTTTGCTTGCGCGATGCAGGATTTGTGTGACGTCATATCATTAGTTCGTTAGTGGCGGCGTTGGTGCCGCTACAACAGTTAAAATTACATTGATAACACACAACACAATTCAATTAATTGTTTTGTAAAGGAAAACTGTATCATACGATTGATTAGATCACATTCCTATTTCATTTAAAATCCGATAAAAACAGCGACATTTTTAATTTTTATTAATAAGGCAGATTGCCAATTTTATTCATGCCCAACAAAAATAAAATACTAAAGTCAAAATATATAAATAAAATATACTAAGCTAAAGTCAAATTCAGGATGTTTTTTTCTTGTTTATAAAATAGAAGTCATGAAATAGACGTTGTTTAATGTAACGACGTGCTAAGGGAAGGAAAAGAGAAGTGGACGAGAATAGTGACAGAGTGATACCCGCCTGATAGTAAAAGGAACAAAGGGTCTGCAAACGTTGGGCAGACAACATAAAAAAGATAGCTGGTCCAGCATGGACATGCACTGCAAAGGATAGACAGAACAAAGTGGAAAGCTTTAGAGGAGGCCTTTGTCGAAGGGCAAGCTGTAAAAGAAAAACTCGATTGCCGATATAATTTAGTAAACATATATATAACTTCATTTTTTTTGCGTGGAGAAATGCTCATGCATACTGCACTACCACGGGGAGATAGTGCAGTTATGTGGGACTCTAACCCACTAAAACTCCACGGTGTCCTCCTGTGCCGCTTATGGCGCGAACACGGGCACGCGTTTGCATTCACCGCGAACCCGCCGCGGCTGTCCGTCACCGGACCCTCCTCGGGGGAGTACCCCCATAACCGGCGCACCAGAACACACTGTACGCCGTGACCACCCCATACCATGTCCCGTGACCTAACATTTTTCGGCCGCAGGGGATAGGAAGAGTGGCTAACGCAATACCGACATTCCGCGCCCCCCTGCGGCCCCACCGCGTCCGCCATCAGACGGTCGCGCCTCCGTCCGGGCCGCGGAAGATAGGGCGAGCGGCGCACCGCAATACCGGCACTCCTCTCCCGCCGCGGCCTCCAACCCTCAGCCGCGACATCGTATGGGACCTGGGAATCTCCATAAGACATCACGGCCCGCCTAAGTTGCGATGTCGCCTGTTACCAAGCGGCACCGCAACCTACTTGTTGGCCGCTTCGTCGTCGGCTTAGTCGGCAAAAGCTCTGACGAGCGGTCCCTCCTTGGGTTCCTCTTCGCCGTGGGTGACCAAGCCACGGTTACTGAGCCTCCCCGCCTCGACCAAGTGGGAACCCACCGGGGGGTTCTTACCATGACCTCATCTAGCTCTCTTATCGTATCCGATCGCCCAAACGCAAACCGCAAGTCTTTTATTTGCGTAATTATAATGGTATTGATCTGGTGGCGTTGAAGAGTGATGCAGGTGATATCGACTGGTCTCTCGTCTTCGATAGCGCCAGTGTCGATGATAAAGTGGACTGTTTTAATTCCAAACTGCTGCGATTATACGACAAGCATGCAAACAAATGCAAACATTGTACAAAAAATATATATATAAAATATATAATAAAATAACCAACCATAAAATAACCATATATAATAAATATATAATAAAATATATATACCTACTGATAACATCACGTAATCACACTTCACACTAATATTATAAAGTCTTCACGCTCAAACGGCTGAACGGATCTGGATGAAATTTGGCACAGAGATAGATCATAGTCAGGAATAGCACATAGGATACTTTTTATCCCGGGAAAATGTTCCTTCGGGAAAATTTTCGACTTTCACCCGGGCGAAGCCGCTGGCAGAAGCTAGTATATAGATTATTTATTTGTTATACTACGCATGTTTAAGATACAGCAATAAAGGCGTATTCTATTCTATTCTATTCTTAATATAACGACGAAGATAAGGTCAGGGTGTCAATACTTAGCTGAAAACAGAATTGGCATCAAAAAGTGGGATCCAACGAAAATAAATCATTTTTTTTTTATCAGACTTCTAATAGTATCTAATCGTGATGATGGCCCTGCCTCTGTGGTAAGGAAACCCCGCCTTTCATTAGGATGCGAGTTCAAATCCAGGTAGGTACCAATGTGTCTTTTTGATTAAGGAGCAGAGGTCTTTACCCTTCAATGAGTCAGTTACAGGCTAGTCTAATTACTTTCATTTATAATTATCTTCTAGTGCTGAAAGTGATCATTGGGGCCTTTTTGAACGATGAAATAACCGTTCAAATTCTAAGAACCTGCCAAGTGCGAGTCGTACTCGCGCACTAAGGGTTCCGTACCATTACCGCAACAAAACGGCAAAAAAATCACGTTTGTTGTATGGGAGTCCCACTTAAATATTTATTGTATTCTGTTTTTAGTATTTGTTGTTATAGCGACAACAGAAATACATCATCTGTGAAAATTTCAACTGTTTAGCTATCACGGTTCATGAGATACAGCCTGGTGACAGACGGACAGACAGACAGACAGACGGATCGCGGAGTCTTAGTAATAGGGTCCCGTTTTTAACCGACTTTCGAAAAAGGAGGAGGTTCTATGGTCGACTACTTGTAAGTAATTTTTTTTTTTATGTATGTTCACCGATATCTCCGTCAATTGTGAACCGATTTTGAAAATTCTTTTTTTTTTTTAAGAGTATGTTGCGAAATTGGTCCCATTTCAATTTGGTGAAGATCTGATGAAGAAGTTCAAAGATATACAACAGAACTCTTCAATAAATAACGAAAAACATCTCGGGACTACTGCAATCGCATGTCTGTTTATTGTTTAGACCATTTCATAACATAACATCACGCCAGTACGCTCTTGGGGTAAGCAGATCTCTCATTTGATCGGTTTTGTTCAAGTTTCATGATATTCGGGTAATCTATTCTGGCGTTAAAGGAAACTTACTTAACAACTTGCCTATTCGGTAGGTACAACTAAAAAGTGAAAAATAATAAAACATTTTTACAAAAAAAAATACTACCAACTTCCAAATAAGAAAACTACAAAGTGAAAAATAACTTTATTTTTATTTTTGGACAGGACGAAATGGCAAAAAAACGAGGTGTGCCGACCCTAAGCTGGGTCAGGGTTAGGATCTTTCATCATCATAATTTCAGCCGAAAGACGTCCTCTGCTTGATATAGGCCTTCCCGATGCGTCGCCACATTGACCGATCCATTGTGTCTTGCATCCAGTGGATTCCCGCAACCTTAACCAGGTTATCGGTCCACCTAGTGGGAGGCCTTCCAACGCATCGTCTTCCGGTTCGCGGTCGCCATTTCAGAACTTATCGGCCCATCAGCCATCCGTTCTGCGAGCAATTTGCCCTGCCCACTGCCACTTATGTTTCGCAGTTCTTCGGGCTATGTCGATAACTTTGGTTCACCTGCGAATATCCATATTTCTGATGCAAGGAAACTCCGAGCATAGCCCTCTCCATTGTCCTTTGGGTGATTTTAAGTGTTACAAAGTTTATGATATTTTATATTAGTTAGTGGTGTCAGAATTAATATTTTGTTTCCTGCTACTGCTGAATATTTTTTGCAAACTCTTCCCTTCTTTCTTTCCATTTTTGTCTATCTACAACAATTCTTTAACCTTTTCACCGCCACGCCATATCGGTATTCCTATGCCCTGTACGCCAAGTATTTTTCTGCGACCTGTTTTTTGTCGAGTATAGCCGTCGTTGGCGCACAGGGCACGCTTGCTCATGTCGGCTATAGCCGACATTGGCGTTCAAAAGGTTAAGTAAGAGTCCAACTCGATTGTTCCTTGTTTGGGATCTAATGCACAGATTAGAGTTAGTTACTACGTAACAGATATTTCACTCTCCGAGGTAGACAATTTTGAGCTCAATATCCGTGACGGCTGGGTTGATCCTTGACGGCTCGTGAGGCTGCTCTAACTAAGACCCCCGCGCCCTCCAACCACGAACGGTGCCGGGACCGCGCGAAACTGTAGGCATTAATTGCTGTAAATACGGTCGAATGAAGGAGGCCTGCCAAGTGTGTGACTACTACGTAGTACGTTGATAAATTTGCTCTGAAAAAGTAGCTTTTTTCTGTTTTTAGCTCGTGAAACTTGTAGGGGCTCTTAATAGTATAATCTCTTTTTCCAGGTTCGAAGAAACCTCAGTAGATACGCTAACCTGCCGGTATAACAATAACTCCTGCATCGGCGGTTTCCCTCGACTTTACCAAGAGATCCACACTCTCCTGGAGCAGAAGCCACACTCTATTGTCCTGAACGCAGGAGACAGTTTCCAGGGTACCTACTGGTACACTCTGCTGAAGTGGAATGTCACCCAGGAGTTTATGAATTTGATACCGCATGATGCTCATGTAAGTAGATGTTTTTTCAATTTCAAAAGTATTTATTCGTGAAATACAGGTAAATATTTTTGTACAAACTGATGTTACTTAAAAAATCATGTTTCACTGTGTGCTGCCTTGATGGGCATACAAACATTGATATTGTTGTTATTTTTGTTGTTGCTCTGGATCTAGATGATTTATGTGGGATTACCTCGAAATAATCTTATTACATTTCTGAAAAACTTCGGTTGCGTAAAGGCACAGACAATGTGACATTCTACAATTAGTCAAAATGTAGTGGTTTACCACGTGATATACCGGTCTTCTTCTTTGCATGAGAGGATGTGGCCAGCTCTGATGTCAGAGTGAATTAAGCCACCTCTGGGCACAGGCCTCTGACTTGGTTATTTCAGACATAAATTAACTTTATAAGTCCAGGTTTCCTCACAATGTTTTCCTTCATCGTTGCCTGTGATGTCCATAAACTTAGAAAGTACATATGAATTTGAAAAAAGCACATTGATACTTGGCCATTTAAACTTACGACCTCAAGCAGGAGTGGCAAGGTCTTAGCCACTCGACCACAACGACATCTCGACACTTGTCATTGACTTTTCGATAATCGTAACATATCACTGATAGATTGACACTCTTTTCTAAGATGTCAAGAGGCTTTATACATTTTTTTTTAGCCAATTGCTATAAAAATGTCTCGTAATCAATGTCATACATTTTGGCATTCCGACCATTGCCATCGCTGACATCGAATGACACTTATCTCTAGATATCGTCTTAGGCTCTAGCCTACATGCCCACGAGACGGTTTTTCGCCGGAGCTAAGCCCGGCCTCAACCGGGTCTACCTCCGGTTGTCAGTAATGTATGGGACACTATGAAGCCATTCACACGACGCCAGCAGTAGCGCTGGCCCACCGCGCAACCGGGCACGGTGCTCGCCGGGTCTCCGGCTCTCCGCCCGGTGCGTACTGCGTAGTAAAGTAGTATATGAGCGCATGTACACGAGACCGGACCTACGCCCGGCACGTACCGACTACCTATGTGTAACGCAACATTATGGAGATCAACCACGAATTATTAACATATTGTTAAATATTTGTTTTATCATTCGAAAGTACATGATCAAGTACGTCATGTTTCATTAGTTGCTTCTGAGTGAGCGTATGAAATGCACCAATATCAACTTTGTATTTGTTTGTCGTCTTTTTTTTAGCTTTTTATATATGTACCACGCAATAATACATTTTCTCTTTTTAACACTCAACATTTTGTACGTCCACAAATCACAGAACAAAATAAAAAAAACCGGCCAAGTGCTTGTCGGGCCACGCGCAGTAATAGGGTTCCGCAGTTGCATGATAATGCGGACTAAGAAGGGTTTTGTTGTTGTTACATGAACATTAAAACGGTTTCAGCAGCACACAGCGTCTAAAAACGGGCCCGTTTTTAGACGTTTGACCACTATCTCGCCTGATGGGAAGCGATGATGTGGTCTACGGTGAAGCACGCTTGTCTTAATGTAACCTATTCAGTATTGACTTAAACTAAATAAGGACTAAGGTAACTGAAGAAGGTGTTATAAAATCTAACTAGGCAACTGAAGTTAGAAAAATAATAAATTGTAGTTCTAAAAAATAAAAAAACACGCTTTAATGGTAAATTGAACTAAAAAGTCGCTAATCCTGAAGATCTTGGTAAGGCAAAACAAACACACAAACAAACTATTTAAACGCGCCCGGTAGAATCAACTTTCATTATTTGTAAATTTTAATTTTTGTTTGACGTTCAAAAGTGCTGCTTATTGGCCTAGTTGAATAAACATATTTGACTTTGACTTTGGCTTTGACTAAATTATTGCATTGTCATCGGTCCTTGATAAGTGTGCAAAGTTTCAAATCAATCCCACGTTTTGAAGGGGGTGAAAATCACTTTCAAAGATTCCGTTACATTGATACATAGATACATACCAAGCTAATATAAGCGTGTTAATATTATCTATTTGAGTACCACCGCGGGTGCAAATTGCGAAAGTAGCCGTTACGAGCGCGCGTTAGAGCCACGGGGAATGGTAAATGGTTCGTTTCTGGATCTTTGCGCGCACGCTCCTCGTTTATTTCTCTTTCGGAATTTGAAAAAAATCCTATGTCTGCCTACCTCTAATCTGCGGTATTCACTATTTCGTTCTAGAAAGTTTTACGCTACTCGATTAGTGATGTACTCGGGTCGAATATTGACTTTATAGATTGATATCAACAAAAGAAAATAAGTAATTTGCTTGGAAACCGAATCTAATTTCACTTTAGATTACAAAACATCGAAAATACTTCGAACTAACACAAAATAGACTATCCCGCGCGCATGCGCCGTATGACTGCGGACCGGTACTGCTAACGACTCCAGTCACTCCAATGCGTTATTCGATCTTAAACATTATTTATTTAGAAATCATTATTATTAAGGATGTTATGATTTTATTTTTGTATATTTTTACATGGTTCATAAGCATATATTTACTATCTGTTTTACACAGCTAACAACGTTATTTAAGTAATTTTTCAATGGTATTTGTACAAAAATTTTACTGTGCCAAGTACATTTTATAAGTTGGTCGACTATTACTCGTAAACTTGTAAAGCCTGTTATGATTTTATTTTTGTTTATTTTTACATGGTTCATATGCATATATTTACTCTGTTTTACACAGCTAAATACGTTATTTAATTAATTTTTCAATGGCATTTGTACAAAATTTTTACTGTTCCATGTATATTTTATAAGTTGGTCAACTATTATTCGTAAACTTGTATGGTCTACTTATCCGTGATAGTTTTCCTTTTAATTTCGTTATATTTACTACTGCTGTGATTTTTTTCACATAGCCAAGAGCAACCATTTCACTGTCAGGGGGGGGGACACTTGACTCTAATGTAAATTTGCAATTTAAAGCTTAATTTTAAGCAAACGAATCTCTGAATCGAAAAATGGTTTTAACAAACCCATAATATTTTTGAATGGCCTATACAACGATACCCCGCACTATGGGACAGATGAGAAAAAAAAAATATCCCCACTTTACGTCTATGGGAGGAACCCGAAAAAGAAGTCTCGTTTATCTGAATTGGAACGACGAAAACCAAACAAAAGACGAACGCGTGACGTTTCATCTGATGCTGTGTTGATTTGACACCTCCGTTTCAGTTTACTGGCCAAGCGTAAAAATGATCTGCGGGCCAAGCGACTACCATCTAACTTGATATAGGCAATTGAGCTTTAGAGACCTTCTGATGGCGCGACATAATTGAAATTACGTCGATAGGCGATATCGCGCACGTATTTTCTATGAAACTTTCAAGTGCAAATTGGTCAAATTATATCGCATTGCGGTCATATGAGTGTACTTGCAAATTCGCTTTGTAAACATTTCTCATCGGTTTGATATAATCAAATCGCTTTGAGCCATCCGAAAGGTTGCTTAGAAGTGTCTCGGTCTATAATCGGAATATGTAAAAAACCTTCATCAGATCTTCACCAAATTTATATGGGACCTCGAGCAAGTAGAGTTCTTTAATCACAAAAAAAAATATTTCAACATCAGTCTAAAATTGTAGGAGAAATCAGTGACCTAAATAAAAAAAAATACAGTCTAACAGTATTTTTATCAAGTAAGTAAGTCGGAAATGGCTCTATTTGTCTCAGCTTCGGAACTTGACACAATGACAAATTAATGAGCACTTGCTCATATTTCGATCACGAGAGTGTTGTTAATTGGTTTGACGTCAATTTCGTTAAAATATCAATTAAGATCTGTCTCGCACACGAGTTCCTAAATTACGCCGTTTTTCCGTGTGTGACGCATAGGTATTTGCCCGATTTGTATTCTTATTTATTTTGTGTTTTTATGAATTGCGTCATACATGGCGCACCATTCACCATCATTAACCACGTCTCCAAGTTTTTTTTTTTTTTTTGGGTGGGAAAACATCCAATGTCTTCTCCCGCTCTCGGCGAAGCGGGAAGTCATGTCAGACTTTTACTGACTAAAACTCGTGTTCCTTCAGTTGCTTGTGCCAGGGCCGCGGTAACTCTCTTTCAAATTTATCCGCGACCCAGACAGGTCCTCTCTATGACTATAATTTTTTTTTCTGTGGAAATAACCTTTATTGACTTATGAATACGTGTCAAAAGCAGTTGGCTATCCAATAATAAAGATGTGGTCCTATTTCCCAGCTTACTTATTCTCTTGCATGCAGTAGAATTTATTTACCCTTTCGAAATAATCTTGTCTTCCTCTGCCCGATATCCTTAATGATGCATTATTGAGGCTATCGGGAAGAGGAAGACAAATGTCGTCAAATTATGCATGGAATCCTTTCTCAAGTCTTCTTACTTAAAAACAATTGTGTGAAATATAAGTAACTAGCGGATGCCTTGCGGTTTCACCCTCGTAGTTCCCATTCCCGTGGGAATACAGGGATATAAAATAGCTTATGTCACCCGGGGATAGTGTCGCTTCCCAACGGTGAAAGAATTTTTGAAATTGGTTTAGCCGTTTCGGAGTCTATAAGGAACATACATACATACTTTATATTTTATATATATAGAAGATAGATAGAATTATTACGGAAGTCCATACTAATTACTAATTTTATAATTGCGAAAGTAACTTTGTCTATTCGTCAGCTACCTTATGTATGTATTAACTAGGCTGTAGGGATTTGGATGAAACTCGAAACAATGGTTGACCATGTTCTGCAGCCTTATTGCGTTATGAATTCGGCAAGGCAAAGGGCAAAGACGAATCACGTAGAGGGAAATCATTCTTCACACCCTTTGCCTTACCGAATTAATTACGAAATAAGGCTGTTGGATTAGAACATAAGATTATTTTTATCCCGGGAAAAATGTTCCCTAGGGATAATTTACAAACGGGCAAAGCCGGTAGCAGAAGCCAGTCAAACAGAATTATTAAAAAGGTTAAAGGTTCAGTCACTTCACCGTAAACCCGGTCCGTCACGTCAGAAAATATCGTTTGGTAGAAGTCATAGGAGATTGGCCTTACACGTCATTCAGTTACGTTACAGCCGAAGTGTCTTTCACTTAATAGTGACCCTAACGTGGACAATAGACAAAACTGATCGCAGACTTACCGGTGAAGAGATGGAATGTGTTTGTATGCACCTTTAAATAAATAGTAGGTTTATATATCAGGAACCAAAGGGAATGTTAGCCTTTGGAGGTATGCGGAACAGGGGTGTAAAGTCTCACAAACCTCCGTTGAAAAAGGAGGATCCTCTGACCAGACGGGTGGGGGAGTTTTCTATGACGTCAAGTTATTAGTTCGTATGTGGCCGCTACAAATGAACCAAGTTTGGAATGTTAGCCAACCACAACAAAGAATGCTCGATAATGTTAAACGAGATTCTTATAGAACCATTTTCTATTCCTCAGGCGATCGGCAACCACGAATTCGATGATGGCCCCGAAGGCCTGGCGCCGTATCTTGCAGCCTTGAAGGCACCTGTGCTAGCAGCTAATATGGACACCAGTGAGGAACCCATCCTGCAAGGTTTGTACAAGCCCCATCATATCTTGAAGAGGAAGGGGCGGAAGATCGGCCTGATTGGGCTGATTACACCTGATACTGCGGTGAGTAATATTACAATCTTAATATTCAATATCATTTAAAAGATGGTGCTTCAGATGTGGCTTAATATTCACGTGTCTGACTGTCCAAATGTATCGGAAACACGTGGCATTTTTAGCCGACTTCAAAATGGAGGAGGTTCAGAGAGGAGGAGGCACATGTCAATCCAATACATTTTTCATTTTTAGGGTTCCGTACCCAAAGGGTAAAAACGGGACCTACTGGAATTACTGAGACTCCGCGATCCGACTGTCTGTCTGTCCGTCTGTCACCAGGCTGTATCTCATGAACCGTGATAGCTAGACAGTTGAAATTTTCACAGATGATGTATTTCTGTTGCCGCTATAACAACAAATACTAAAAACCGAATAAAATAAATATTTAAGTGGGGCTCCCATATAACAAACGTGATATTTTTGCCGCTTTTTGCGATAGTTCTAGTTAGGGGGGGTTTGGTTTCCGCACTTAGTCCTGGATGGACCTTTGTACGTGAGCCATGGCGGCCGTTGGGTGGTCATTAAATCCAGCCCACCTCCCTCCAGAAGTCAATTAGGGCTCCTGGTTTCCTCAAAACATCCGTGTACGATCTGGGTGACCCGAGGGTTCGTGTTCTTATTTGTGTGATACCTGTGCACTCAAAGAGAACGTGCGCGACGGTTTCTTCGGCCTCCATGCATGCCCTGCACAGAGGACTGTCCGTTATGCCTATTGTGTGGAAGTGTTTGTTGAGTGAGCAGTGTCCCGTGATGGTCCCCGTCACCAGGCGCAGGCCATTCCTGTCCAGGCGTAAAAGACGCCTGGTAAGCTTACTGTCCAAGGATGGCAGAGCTTCTTTGGATTGCCTACAGCCCGGTACCGAGGCCCACCAGTTCTCTGCCTGTGTCTGGGTGAATTCCTGTAGCCACCTGCGTATTTGGTTGAAGGGGATGGGTACAACAGGCTCAGGTCCATAGACCTCCGAGCTGGATCCGCGTCTCGCAAGCTCGTCAGCCGCGTCGTTGCCCAGCGATCTGCTGTGTCCCTTTATCCATTGTAGTGTCACCGTGTTACGGCTGGATACAGTTATTTGTTCTAGTGCGTTGTGGCATTCTAGTACTAGTTTTGATGTAATGTATTTTTTCCGTAAGGATTGTAGGACTGATGCGCTGTCGGAGAGTATCCATATGTGGCTGTCCCTCCTGGCTTCTAGGGCATGGACCGCTTGTATGATGGCCACACACTCCGCCTGATAGACGGTGTTGCGTCCTCCTAGCGGTCTGGATATATTTATGTTGAAATCGTGTGAGAAGACTCCGACTCCGGTACCCGAGTCCGTTTTCGATCCGTCAGTGTATATTCTCATCTCTTTCGGGCCAGAGTAGTCACATCTTTCCTCTGTGAGTATTATGTTATAGTGCCTAAGGAAGTGGTGTGTTTTTGGGGCTTTGTCGCATGGTGTTTGCGATAGTGGTACGGAACCCTTCGTGCGCGAGTCCGACTCGCACTTGGCCTTTTTATTTGGCCTATCTTTGCTCTCAAAAAAGTTGGAAGGTACCTAAATAGTTTTCATTACGGTCCGAACAAAAAAACTGCCTTTTTTTTAAGTTGATCCTGTAGTTACTTTAATTTGCATGTAAAAAGCATGGGTTTCATTATTTTATTTTTATTTATTGCCTCTGTTAAATTTCTTTTCTAGCTAATCTTATTTGACTCTTTATAGAAGAAAGTATAAAAACTATTCTTTTTTTAAATCACCTGCTTTAAATAAATTTTGTCGAGCTACGCAAAACTGTACGGGCCACGGGGCAGTTGCACTATTTAAAGGGTGGTCTGATAAAAAAAACTTGTTCATAATGATGAGTATTACCCCTTTTTACGTACGTTTTACGTATCATACTCTGTTACACTTATAGGTACTTATATTTCCACAAGGTGCCAAGGTGTAATTAACAACAAAAAAATATATACAAATATAATAGTCACAGCGGATATTTCTGTTGTGTCCCGTACCATTATCGCAAAAAATCACGTTTGTTTTATGGGAGCCCCACTTAAATATTTATTTTATTCTGTTTTTAGTATTTGTTGCTATAACGGCAACAGAAATATATCATCTCTAAAAATTTCAACTGTCTAGCTATCACGGTTCATGAGATACAGCCTGGTGACATAGGGACAGACAGACAGACAGATCGTGGAGTCTTAGTAATAGGGTCCCGTTTTTACCCTTTGGGTACGGAACCCTAAAAATAAATCATAAAATTAAAAATAATTTCAACTATTACTTTTATTATTTACAGCAACATTCGTCCCCTGGCAAGGTGAAGTTCACTGACCCCAAAGAGGCAGCGAAGCGCGAGGCGAAGGCGTTATATGAACAAGGAGTGGACATTATCATACTGCTGTCGCATTGTGGACTTCCAGTCGACAAGTAAGTAAACCCTCACACCGGCTTCTGAATGTCATCATCAGTGCCCAGCCTTTTTCCAATTATTGTTGGGGTCGACTTCCAGTCTTACCGGATACAGCTAAGTACCAGAGTTTTACATGGAGCGCCTGTCTATCTGACCTCCACAACCCAGCACCTACCTGGGTAACACGATACCCCTTGGCAAGACTGGTGTCAGATCTCAGGCTTCTGAATAAACGTAACGACTGTCAAAGATCTTTAAATGACAGCCGGGACCAACGGCTTAGCGTGCTTTCCGAGGCACGGAAGATAACGGACCGACCTCGTCAAGTGTTGCTTAACCTTGAAGATCGACCTGTGGCTGTTATTATTTAGCCACGAGGCTTCTGAATGTATGTAGGTAAAATTGTTTTGTAACTTGAAGATCGAACCGTTCGGCTGTTATTATTTAGCCACGAGGCTTCTGAATGTATATAGGTAAAATTGTTTTGTAACTTGAAGATCGAACCGTTCGGCTGTTATTATTTAGCCACGAGGCTTCTGAATGTATATAGGTAAAATTGTTTTGTAACTTGAAGATCGACCCGTGAGGCTGTTATTATTTAGCCACGAGGCTTCTGAATGTATGTAGGTAAAAGTGGTTTTAACTTGAAGATCGTCCCGTGCGGCTGTTATTATTTAGCCACGAGGCTTCTGAATGTATGTAGGTAAAATTGTTTTGTAACTTGAAGATCGAACCGTTCGGCTGTTATTATTTAGCCACGAGGCTTCTGAATGTATGTAGGTAAAATTGTTTTGTAACTTGAAGATCGACCCGTGCGGCTACAAGAGCAGCAAGCGAAGCGAGAACTAGTAAGAATAGCCAGCGTAGCGAGGTCACACGATAGATGTCCTTAGAAAAATAATCAGTTTAATCAGACGAAAAACGCTAGTTACGTCGGCACGGTTTCTTTGTATGGGAAGAGATATCTGATTACATTATCTGTGGTTCTTGCAAACAGCGAGCAATTTTTCATTGAAGCAAGGTTCGTTTTCTTTAAATAGCAATAAGAAAAAGAAGTTTTTTTTTTTATTTTTTTTTTATTAATTTCTTCTATTGCAATCTATCGAAAAGACATTCAGCAATATTTTTGTTCTTTAGATAAAAGTCGTGCAAGGTACATGTCCAATGACATGTCCTTATAATGTATGCATCAGAGCAAATCTTGCGGTACTCTTTTTTTAAGTCTCCGAAAGCTTGGAAATATTTCATCCATGAGGTGGTGTGCCAGTTTGTTTGGATGTAACTGCAATCTCTCTTTGTATGTTTTGACCTTTTCCTTTATTTCTTCTTTCACAGTTTTAATACCAAGGTCGCAGTGAAGTCTCTCATTTGTGACATACCATGGTGCGTCTACTATCATTCTCAACATTTAAGACTGAAATCTCTGTAGGATTTCTATATTTGAATTGGCAGCCGTGCCCCATAGCTGTATTCCATAAGACCATATTGGTTTTATTATACATTTGTATAGCAGGAGTTAATTTTCCATTGAGAGTTGGCTTTTTTTATTAATTAGCCAATACATTTTGCGTACTTGTTGTCCCATTGCTAGATGTTTCGTAAATATATGTTTTCTCCTAGTTAATCGTCGGTCTAAGTACATTCCAAGATACTTGGCTACATCAGATTGAGGGATCTGGACACCATTTAGTGTAACTGGTGGGCAAGTCTGACGCCGGGTAGTAAATGTGACCTGTACAGATTTCGTTTCATTGGCTTTAATACGCCAATCCTTCAGCCATGTTGTGATTTTGTCTAAGCTGGCTTGCAGTTTTTAAGAGGCTTGATTTGGCGTATCGTCATAGGCCATAATAGCTGTATCATCGGCAAATGTTCCCATTACAACATCATCGGATATTGGTAAGTCCGCGGTGTACAACAGATATAGTGGTGGTCCCATAACACTACCCTGTGGCACCCCCGCTTGTATTTTTTTAAGCTCTGTTGTTGCATCTCCTTCACTGACAAAAAAGTGCCTTCCAATTAGGTATGACCTGATAAGATTAAAGTAGGTAATGGGTAGAGTCTTTTTTATTTTATATAGAAGTCCATCATGCCAGACTCTGTCGAATGCTTGAGATATGTCAAGAAATGATGCTGTACAGTATCCTTTCAGTTCAAATGTTTTAGTGATACCTTCAACAAGCCTGTGAATCTGTTCAACTGTACTGTGCTTTCGTCTGAATCCAAATTGATGGTCGGATATTAGTTTAGACTCATTTATTATAGGATTTAATCTTCTGAGAATCAAGATCTCCATTACCTTAGATGCGATTGGAAGAAGGCTAATTGGACGATAGGACTTAGCTTCTTCTGGGCTTTTGCCAGGTTTGAGAATCATTATAATTTTTGCAACTTTCCATTGTGGTGGTACATATTCTCTTCGTATAATGGCATTATAGAGTTGTGTTAGGTATTTTATGCTCACATCCGGTAGTTGTCTTAGGATAGTTGCAGTTATTAGATCATAGCCTGGTGCTTTCTCTACCTCCAGTTGCCTGATTACAGATCTGATTTCGGCTGTACTGAATTTCTCAATTGGCAGCTCTAGTTGGTGTGTTTGTGTGTTCAGTGTTTGTATGACTGTTTCTGTCTTTGAGGAACCAGTGTCGGGATTCGGTTTAAAAACTTCCTGTAGATGTTCCATAAACACGTGAGCTTTCTCAGTATCATTGTTGGCCCAGGTGTTATCTGCCTTAATCAGCGGTGATTGGTGAACTGTCGGGCGTTTAAGATTTTTTGTCGCCTTCCATAAAGAATAATCTGTTGCGGGTTTAGCATCCAAGTGTTGCAGGTACATTGCTAGGTTCTGGTTTCGATCGTCACTTAGTAGTTGTTTTAGTTGTGCAGTCAGTTTATTATAAATTGCCTTATCACCTGGATATCTTGTAGTCTGCCAATGCTTCCTAGGTTTACGCTTTTCCCCTAATAATTTCTTAATAGGTAGTGGGCATTGGGATCCATTTCGAGTAAAACAAGTGGAGGAGGCATGGCTTCCCACGCAGCCTGTTGGACAACATGGTTAAAATGTTCCACTGCGTTTATGATGTCTTCGTCTGTTTGTAGTGGTATTTTTACCTCCAAAGTGTTTGTCATCAATTCTCGAAAATATTCCCAGTTTGTTCTACGTGTATGTAGTCGGCATGGTTTTTCCTTGTGCAGAATCTTTCGACTTAGCAGTATTTCTACAGGAGAGTGATCAGACGATAGATCGCCACCGGATTTGCAGCTAAAGTAAGTGCCATTAATACCTTTAATCACGCAAAAATCAATTAGACAAAAAGAAGAATAGAAAACATTTATTCGACACAACACAATTACACAACAGCAACAATCACAAAGAAAACAAAAAAAAAGAAATATACACTTAATGTAATTAGTAAACTTAGCTAACAATTGTTTCAAGGTTCTCGCTAAGCAAACTATCTTTTGGTATTTAGGTCGTCACGGATGTTAAGACTATAATATAGCGCATAATTACTTACCTATTTCATTGTGTTTTTTATTTAAAAAAAATATTCTGTTCAAGTTAGGTATATTTAAATGGCGGTAAATGTTGATTTGTCTCGGTTTTGCTTCGATTTTCCGCCGAACTTTCTGAAACAAGGAAATGTTTCTTATTCACCTCATGTTACATTTATTTATTTAACCACTCTGCTCGACAAGATTTTGACACATAATATACCAGCTGAGTCGACAGGTTGTTGCAAATTATGTCATGAAACTCGGGAATTTACTTGAACTTTCAACATTCCAATTTATTCAGAAAAATATTATATATGTACATATTTAAACACTAAACAAAATTAAACTTTACAAAATAAAACAGTACAAAATAAAGGTTCACTTAGGCGTCGAAGTACTCATCCACATCGCTGTCATCCGGGAACGTGCCCAGAAGACTGGCAGCATTGCCACGTTGAATGGCAATGCTGATTCTTTGCGCAAAGAAAGAGCCAGCCCTCTGGTCACGCACGGTGTCGATCAGTCGGCGAGAGATCTCCTTAAAAAGGAGACGTGCACTTGGGCCCCATGATCCAAGCGTTTCGACCCCAAACGGCTCAAAACTGTAATTACCAATTAGGTTACAGTATTTGCGCCGCTTGAGGGCCTCAGCAGTAGCACCAGCACAGCCCGCCGAACTAGGAATATGAGATGGCGCAAGGGTGTCGACACAGGTTGCGTCCCACACCAGAGGCCTACCCACCTTGCACGGCACCAATGTCATGCCATCTGATCTCTTCCCATCGTCACGTACCAAGCCATTAGGTTCTAATACAGCTGGTACGCCGGCGGTGACAAGGGCTCGACGAATAATGTCATTGATGCTGGCGTGCCGTACTATGCGTCCGGCGCTCTTACAACAAGTCAGGCCATGGTGCCCAAGGCTGCCGACAGCTTCACCACATTGACACCGATGTGGAGCAACACAAGGTGCGCCTAAGCGTAGACAGGTTGCGAGCCGAAACGAAGAGTCATCCATCATAGTGCCTATGGTGGATGACGGGAGTGCTTGAAGCCACAAACCCGACTCCCATTCCCCCACAGCCAGCAGACGCGCTCGCTCAGCAGTACTAGACGATGTATTTATAAGATTATTCTGTATAATACTGCAGAGCGGCACATCCCATCGTCTCTGGGAGGACAAGTTGTCGGGCAAATCCGTATTGGGACAAGCCAATTTTTTTTTTCAGAAAAATAAGTTTACGCAGCTATTTTACACAGTAAATTTGTAAAAAATTTCTTTATATACATGTTGAGGTCGGTTAAACCGCGTCAGTCTACTGCAAAATGTGTACAAAATACGAATTACTACACCTTTCCAAACGGTAGCCAATTAGATTTGCTCAAAATATATGCATAAACAACCTTTTCACTTGCTGAAAAGATGCAAAACGACAAAATAAAGATATACTCATTTTATTTGCGTCCTTAGGTACCCAATTTTTCATAAAATAGTTCATAAAAAAACAAGCCAATATCTGGAAAAATTTGCTTCAAAATTGGATCATGAAATTTCTTTGGTGTTGTTTTTTTTTTGTGCTGTCCATTCACCCGTCACATAATCGATAACAATTGCATTTAGCCTAATCGATTACGTGTATCAAACGATAATTTTAAATTATTTCGATCGACTCGGTTCATTTAAATAAATGAGCGATTATCAAAAATGTATTGTTTTAAAATTAGAACAAATTATTTTAAAGGCATAAAAAACAATAACAACTTATAGTAATAACTATACATAAATGCTTTCATAATGTTATCTTAACAGTATTTTGAGAAAAAATATCGGATTTGCGGCTAATTTCGCGCCGAATTATCATTACGTACATGAATTCAAAATTGAAATTCGGAATGTGGTCGGTATTCAAAATATTTTATCGGATACATTTTAGTATAAAAGAGAGTTTTATTTTAATCTTTCTAGAAGGTTTTATACAGAATGACCAGTATAAACACGAGTATATCTACGTATGATAAGTAGGCGTAGGGAGGAACTGGTACACTTGCGCGAATCCTTACGAAGCCAGCTGTTACAGTTATGGCATGGTTGTCGATCGAGAAAGGGCTGATAATTAAAATCTAATCATGAACATGATTTTCGCGGGTGGTGATCCAGAAAATTCATTCAAAATAAATCTAAGAAGGCGGTGCATCTGCATACGTACCAAGATGCATTACGACAACTTAATATATACATAAGTTAAGGGCTGACACATTCTCTTAATTCACAAATTAAAGATGGCGGCTATTAAATATTGTTCAAATTGTACAATTTTATGGAGAAATAAATAATATTTATATTTAATAATTCAAAGCTATGTATTATATTAGCTATGTTCTAAAGGATATTCTATGTCTCCTGGGGTGCTATTACCGCAAATTTTAAATCCAAGATGGGAGCTATTTCAGGTTGTTTATTTTTCTATAATTTCGATTTTAAAGCCCGTATTTGTTATTAGCGACCCAGAAAACTATGAAAATGACACCTATAACGATAATGTTACAAATTTTTGTCGTCGCTCTTTTGGCTTCATTTTACACCCATATTCGTTATTTAGATACACGTTAGAAGAAGCTCGTGGCTAAATAATAACAGCCGCAAGGGTCGATCATCAAGGTTAAGCAACACTTTACGAGGTCGGTCCGTGGATGGGTGACCATTTCAACATACCGAGCTTCCTCGGTGCCTCGGAAAGCACGTTAAGCCGTTGGTCCCGGCTGTCATTTGAAGATCTTTGACAGTCGTTACGGGTAGTCAGAAGCTTGAGATCTGACACCAGTCTAGCCAAGAGGTATCGTGTTACGCAGTTACTGGGTTGTGGAGGTCAGATAGGCAGTCGCTCCATGTAAAACACTGGTACTTAGCTGAATCCGTTAAGACTGAAAGCTGACCCCAATATAGTTGGGAAAAGGGTAGGCAGATGATGATGATTCGTTATTTAGATACACGGAAACCAAGAAAATGAAGCCCAAAAAAAGAAAAGTTAACCACCTTTTGTCGGAGAAACCATTAAAATTTCCCAATAATGAAAATCAAATTATCGTCGGCGCCATTTTGGATTTCCATTTTCAGCTTAGTTTGTTGACAACCATGCCATAACACACACATCACTCAAAATACGCACAAGGTTATTAAAATTAATTGTTTTGGAGAATGCAGAAGTAAATACAAACCAAACTTATGTTCTTAAACCGAAAATAAACTTCTAAAAACCGACCAAGTGCGAGTCGGACTCGCGCACGAAGGGTTCCTTATCATTATCCCAAAAGACGGCAAAAAATCGCGTTTGCTGTATGGGAGCCCCACTTAAATATTTATTTTATTCAGTTTTTAGTATTTTTATAGTTTTTTAGTAGTTATAGCGGCAACAGAAATACATCATCTGTGAAAATTTCAACTGTCTAGCTATTACGGTTCATGAGATACAGCCTGGTGACAGACAGACGGACTGTCGGAAGTCTAAGTAATAGGGTCCCGTTTTTACACTTTGGGTACGGAACCCTAAAAAGTATCTATAGTAGGTAACCAATGATCATAACATTACAACACACTCGACTGAATTCAAAACCTAAGCATACCATACTCAGCTCATTACTCAATATATAATATAATAATAATAAAGGCCACTTCTCATACAGAGAAGGCACGCATTGATCACCACGCTTGCTCCAGGTTTCTTCATGATGTTTTCTTTCACCTTTGTCAACGATATCCAAGATATACTTAGAAAGAACATAAATGAATTTGAAAAAGACAAATTGGTACTTGCCCGGATTTGAACCCATGCCCTCTGGCAAAGCGAGGACTTTAGCCACTGCACCACGACTACACTCATTACAAAATAACAAATAATCATAAAATGGTTGGTACCCCGAAACTGAATTTATCTACGCTTGCGTTACATACTTACATAAAAATATACTAGGCACTCTGTATACTTCTGAGACTAACAAACATTAAAAGTCAATCATTACTATTTTTATACAAAATAGTTTTTGATAACGAGCGCATTCCGAATTTAAATTTTGAATCGGATAGAAAATTGGCGCCAAATTATCCACGGTTCGATGAATTTGTTTAGTTGGTTTTTAATAAATAATGTCCAAAGTCTATTAATTAAGTAAGTACTTAAAATTATTAATAGTAATTATTTTAAGTACTTACTGTATTTCATGCCTAAAACAGGTTTATTTTCATTTATAAGAATCGACTTGGGATAATCAGTCATTAATCGAGTCGATAGTATAAACAAAAATCGATTGCTAAAATTGTTTAGACACACCACTTATTACATTAAAAAAAACAATATCAATGACGAATTGGAAGTTTTAAACATAAATAAAGAAGTGGTAATGAATTTTACGTGTTATTGGACCGATGTTTGTTATTTACTTTAAGATCTGGGCTTCTTCTTGTTGTTTATTATATTTAGAGACGTAATTGTCATATTTTAATCATTTTTACATACAACAATATCACCCATATTTGTGTTAAATAAAAATGTAAACAAACACGATTGGCGCGAAACTTCGACTTTGGATAACAAATAACTTCATCCATCCACTAATTATTTAGTTTGAAATATGGATGAATTCGTTAAATAATTAAACGATGAGCAAACCACTACCCCTGCAGTGGGGTTTGGGTATCACAAATATGCATTTTTTATGTTTTTTAGCCTCGACCACCTCTGTCATCAAAATGGCGATTAACACACTTGTATTTAACAAAGGTAAATTAATAAACTTGCGCGCTTAATCTAAAAAATATATTGGCGCTAACATGTAATCTTTTTATCCAACTGTTTTAATTAACGCCCCCAAATAAGTTTCTTTAGGTATCTTAATCAATAATTACGTAATTAATTAGGATGTCGTATGGCGTAAATCTGAGGTCCAAAATGGGTCGCGGCTGAGCCAGCGGAGGTATGCTTGTTGCGCCGAAATGTACCCCGTCCGAACTATACGGTTAAACTTCATGCACAAAGGTACAATGGCGGACTTAATGCCTTAGACATTCTCTATTCTCTACCAGTCTACCAAGGGTGGTGAAGAGAAAACATGGCAGGTGTATTGTTTAAATCGTGGCAACAACAGATTTAACAAAAAAATATATAATTTTAAATTGCTTAAAATATACATACATACATATTTTATATGATACATACCTAAATAAATATATATATATTTAATAAAGTAATGAAAATAAGTTATCGAGATGACCCTTCTCCCCGCTGATAATAATACTGCAATTTCCGCTTGAAAGAATACCGACTGAAGTACATTCTGTTTCGCCTACAATTTTATTTGTTTCAAAGTAAAGTAAATGTATGGTACAACCGGCTGAGTGTGCAACTACACCAGTGGTCACAGATCATGACTTTAGATATCTCTGACTTACAAGAACGAAAAGAGAAATTAAGAATATTGACTTGTCTTATGTAGCGAGGACAGGGCGGGCCGCGTGTTTTTCTGACGCCACAATTTGGTCATACACAGGGCAAGCTAGACCGAAAGCACAGTATAAATATGGACGAACAGTACGGAAACTACCTACGCTCGAAACCACACATTCACACAAACATGCGCATCGACGGGACCCCTAAGCGGCACGCATTAACAGCATCGCGACAACCGCTTTGTAGGTAGTTGCCGTACTGTTCGGCCATATTTATACTGTGCCGAAAGCAACACCACGCGGTTGGCTATCTTCGGGAACGGTAGTGTGCGCGTGTTACGCTGAGTTTGTAACACAAGGACCGCCGAGATTACGAGGCGCCGAGACAGTGTGAGATGAGGACCTGACACCGTCTAACATTACACTAGACGCGGACGCAGCATATTTCGTGTGACCAGCGAGCAGCATACCGAGGATAGGGATGTTACCTGGATAGAAACATGATAATTCTATTTTATCCGTCAGTAAGATTATCAAATAATACTGGACACGTATTTTTCGCTTTACCAAATCAATAAAAATGTACAAAGTTAAAGCGCATCAAAGCTCAGGAGTGGGCGCTTGTGAGTTGTGACGTTACTAAGGCAGTATAAATTGTACTAGCGGTGTGACGTTTCACGATATTTCAACGCATTATATCGTCGTCACTTTATGTTTCCGTGTCAAAAGAAAAATACGTGTCCAATATTTTTTATTAATTTACCTGACGGACAAATAACAAATTTCAGTAAACTACCTTTCCCCTATTGGGATTCTCGGTACAAGCATCGACCGTCTACCACCTAAAATTAGAATACGATTTTTGTAATTTTTATATCCATTAAAACTAAGTTTTATGAATAAATTGTTTTTTTTTGCATCCTCCGGCTTCAGCCTTCGTTATTCGCGAGACATTAAAAATGCCGCGTATAAGCAACATTCGGACATCCGAATAGAAGTATAGTATTTAAATCTACTAGTCTAAGATCCTACTGCGAAAATATGTTCTTGATTAAACTTATTTTCATAAATGATTCTTGATACTAGAAAAGATTACTGCAGGGTTGCCTGGAAACATCTAGAAAAAACATTAATAAAATCAGGTGTTTTATCGAAACCAAAGTTCCAACAGTTTATTGCAGTGGGATCTTTTATTATATGGATTTAATATTATTCACAATTTCTAAACACCTTTCAAAAATTTGTTTACCAGGGAGATAGCCCGTGACGCATCGGAGCATATTGACATCATAGTGGGAGGACACACGAACTCCTTGCTCTGGAACGGCGAAGCTCCTAGCGGGGAGCACGTCGAAGGAACTTATCCAGTCTTCGTTGAAAACTTTGCTGATAAGAAACATCAGGTAAACAACAATATAATAATTTACAACAAAAAATAATCGACATATTTTTTATTATTTATATTCGACATATATACGTGGGACACTCAGAAAGTTTTGCGAAACTAAAAAAAATTGTTCTATACGTACATATATTTTTATTAAATCTTTTCAAAGTACTTTCCACCAGCCTCTATACAAAGATTCATGCGCCTAAACCAGTTTTCAAAACACTTTTTCCAGTCCGCCGCAGACACCTCGTTTACAGCCTGCTCGAACGCAGCCAGCGCATCTTCCGGCGACGAAAATTGTATCCCTTTGAGCTGATTTTTTATTTTTGGGAATAAAAAGAAGTCACACGGTGAAAGTTATAATGTGAAAGTTTGTATGTTTATGTTTCAATCACGCAAAAATGGCTTAACGGATTTGGATACTATCTGTGTTTTGCGCACAGATAGTATCATACTTTCATCTCGATGTACTCGGTTTAATGATCTCTTGGGGTAATAAAACACTTTTCACGCTGTAAGGAGGGTGACCCAGGAGTTTGACTGGCGTGCTGTCCAGGAAGTCCCTCGTTTTGAGTGCGGTGTGCGCAGGTGCATTGTCGTGGTGGAGCAGTAGCCCGCGGAGCCCTGTGTTTGGTCGCTTGTTGCTTATAACAGAGAAAACTTCTGGCAAACATTTGGTAGTATACCATTCGGCATTAATGCTTCTTTGATCCCGTAAGGGAATTGATACCAAGTGGCCAGTCAAATTAAAAAAGCTAGCGATCAAAATCTTACCCCCGCTTCTAGATCGCTTCACTTTGGTAGGCGTTGGCTCATTTTGAAACACCCAAACAGTCGACTGGCGCTTGGTTTCTGGGTCGTATTGATAAATCCAGGACTCATCACCTGTAACGATGTCGTAAACACGCCGAGACGAGCCTGCTTCAAATTTGTTAAGCATATCACGGCACCATTCCACCCGGGCCTGCTTCTGAGCATCGGTGAGGTTGTGCGGCACCCAGCGTGATACTATCCTCCTCACGCGAAGATGGCTGTGTAGAATCTCGTGAACGCTTCCCGATCCAATCTTCAATATGTGTTGAATCTCCTGATATGTAATTCGCCTATTGTCTTGGATTAAATTTTTCACTGCTAGCACGTTTTCTTCGGTAACAGCCGTCAAAGGGCGACCGCTTCTTTCGTCATCCCCCAAAGTTGGTCGACCGCGCTTGAATTCGTTATACCAACGATACACGGTTGCCTTGGAAGGGCCTTCATCCATGAATGCCATTTGAAGTCTATCGTACGATTCATCCGGTTTCAGGCGACACTTGAAATCGTATAAAATCATAGCTCTAAAATGTTCCCGGCGCAGATCCATATTTCAGTGAGACACAATACTTTGAATTAACTCGCAAAAAATGTGGAGGGAAATTTTGAAATTGGAACTTACTTATTTTTACTTATAAATAATCATATTTTCGAAAAACATTATAACTGGCCAGTCTCCCATATATAAAAACTTTTTTTCGCAATACTTTCTGAGGGGCCTGGTATTATTTATATGACGAATATCGACATATTTTTAGCACACGAAGTTTGCTCAAAGTGGGGTGTCCGTCCAGCTATCGAAACATAACGATCATTCTGCCGCCCGCTGACGTTTGTCGCCCTTCAATGCCACTTGTCGCATCGCTGCGATGGTATCATCGCGTGGACACACGTTCGTAGTGTTATTATAGAATTAAGACTGCGCCGAGCAAAATAATCCAAAACGATCGTCACAGTTATAGGGATTTAGTCAATATTATTACCATAATTACCATAAAAAATATGTAATGAACACCACAATGAATGTGTTAACGATTCTATGTTGGCAAAAACAAAAAATATTGTTTAGTTTAAATAACAAAAATACGTAAAGTTGGACAAAAATATTAAAATAGCATGCTCGTGTTTTATTGTTTATTTATAGTAAACTGTTGAATTTTTTCACAAACTTTAATTCATATTAATCTCTAATTGTCATACCACAATTTATAGTTTTAACATTTTCGAAAAAACACTCGGTTATTTTAGTTTTTTTTTTTTTCTTAATTGTTGCGCTGTTTTGGATCATGCGAAACGTAAACCGGTCGGCAATTCAGTCGCCCACGAGAGCTCGGAGAGTGGTCACGTCTCATTGTGGAGCGACGCGCCGATAACGATAATTCGCGATCTATTGTGTACGTATACCTTGCTGCAAATAGTTGAATAAGGTAAGTTATATATTTTGTTTTTTGAGTATGACTTTTTATGCACTATTCAATGCATATTTCTGTAACATTTTTTTAAAATGTTTGTTTTAGTTATAATAGGAAAGCGTAAGGAAACATATTATAAGAAGAAAGTTGGCGCTCATTTCCGAAAAAGAATCTGTTCTCATAAAAAGTACATATTTCTATTTTGTGACATTATTTCCTTATTAACCGACTTTCCAAAAAGAAGGATTTTTTTGTGTATGTTCACCGATTACATCAATTGTGGACAGATTTTAGAAATTATTTTTTTGTTTGAAAGATTACGTTCCATTTAAATTTGGTGAAGATCTGATGAAGAATTTTGGAGATATGCAACAGAACTCCTCAAAAAATACGGCAGATCTCTCGGGATTGCTGGAATCGCATGTCTGTTTATTGTTTACACCATATTTTCATAGCATTACATCACGCCGGTAAGCTCTAAAGGGGTACGCAGATGAATACAGTAAACCCTAGTACACTCTAATTTCATTCAGGCTATAGAACTTGCCCATTGTGTACACAACTAAAACGTGTACAATAAAAACTTTTTTGCCAAAAAAAAACCAACTTCCAAATCAAAACACTTTCTCAAACATTCGATATGGGTATCGTGTAATGGGTTTTTGGGGATGCCGATTGCAAATCTGACATTCCAAGATGGCGGATGCAACTTTTTCGCAAACATTCGATATGGGTATTGTGTAATGGGTTTTTGGGCATGCCGATTACAAATCTGACATTATTTTTAAAATCCAAGATGGCGGATGCATCTTTTTCTCAAACATTCTAAATGGGTTTTTGGGGATGCCGATTGCAAATCTGATATTATTTTTAAAATCCAAGATGGCGGATGCAACTTTTTCGCAAACATTCGATATGGGTATCGTGTAATGGGTTTTTGGGGATGCCGATTACAAATCTGACATTATTTTTAAAATCCAAGATGGTGGATGCATCTTTTTCTCAAACATTCGATATGGGTATCGTGTAATGGGTATTTGGGGGTGCTGATTGCTATTCTGACATTCATTTTAGAATACACGATGGAAGATTTTTTTTTCGCCATTGTCAGTTTTGTCCAATATAAACTTGGAAAGTAAAAATTAATTTGAAAAAGACGCATTGCCTGGATTTGAACCCAGGACCTCAAGCACGAGAAGTGAGGCCAAGGGGTCACCACGAAATTTTAAATTCATTATACTTACATTGTTGCTAGTGTTTGCTGGCAAGTCTTTTACATGGGGAAATGTTTATGTATTATGTATACTATATTTCTTTTAGTCTGTTCACAACATTTTAAGAGTTAAGTTGATAATACATCTGATAACTACGTCAATTTAATAATTTTATTAAATCATCATCAGCGGCGTTCCCACTGCTGGGACACAGGCCTCCTCTTTGTGAGAGGGAATGGGCCGTTATCCACCACGCGGGCCCAGTGCGGATTGGTGGATGTCACATGTCTTCGAATTTTTGGTTCTAGGACATGCCGGTTTCCTCACGATGTTTTCCTTCACCGTTTTGAGAGCAGTGGTGATGAAATAATTTACACAAAGTAAAGCGCCTGTCTTGGTTCGAACCCACGACCTACAACCTGTAAGTCGCAGCCGATACCACTGGGCCACCGCTGCTCTCAATTTTCTTAAATAACTTCCAATAACTATATTTTATTACGGTTTTAGGAAATGCTGACCAATAAAGATCCTTGCCCATACGTTGGTGAAAAACCTTTAGTTAGTGATGATATTCCATTTAACAATCTCGATGAAAGTTAATTGTTCTTAGATACATTTTTAAATGTGCCTTAGTACTAGTTTCTGCCCGTGGCTTAGGGACTACTTACAATTATCTTATTTTATTTCAGGATTCTTCAAAACATACGGATTCATATTCAAACATTTTGGTAGAAGAAGAAACTAATGACAAAGCCGAGATCATAATAAATGGCAATAGAATAATGGATTTCGCATACCTCTATAAACAAATGCAATATATCGCATGAACACGTAACACGTTCTTCCATAATGTGTTCACCAGTGATTGAAAATAACAATCATGTTTTAAATGAGATTGATCTTACCCTTCTTGTCTCTTTTCCATTTCCATTAGTTTATAGGAAATGCCTTTGACTTCCCTGGAGATAGTTGTTCATTTACAGAATTAGAAGCAATTTTTAAAATATGACGTTTCTGTTACACTCTGTATAATAAATATACCAAGTTTCCCTGGGTTTTGTGTATGATTTTGTAAAATGGGAAAAACACGCAAGGTATTACATTAGGTAAATAAAGTTTTTTTATTACAGACTGGTTTTACTATACAATACACCTACCCATCTAACTTACTTATTAACTCACCTAGCCTACCTACTTACCCAGTAAAATTCCCGGGCGTACAATCCACAACGCCAAAATTTCATCGCAATCGGATGAATAGTAACGGAACGGATAATGTATTACTATAGTACAAACAAACATTATTTTCTATATAATATAGATTATTAGATTTAATTATGGGCTTTATTTACCTACATAAACATCTAAATAATCAATATTCGCCTTTTCAAGTCACTCAACACAACGCCTCAAATTTTAAAAATCCTAAGTTACCAACTTTTGTCGTGCAACTGCAAGCCAGACTCGAGCGAACTTGTGATTGTGTGTGTGACGACGCACACGACTAGCGCGCTGTAGAAAATACCTAATTGCCGCGCGCCTCGTTCGCTCTGCGCAGTCTTAAGTGGCAGGATGTTAATATCGCCGCGATAAAAGTGCGCTACTAAAGTGGTTGCCCATACGCCATCGCAGAGAGCTAAGGCCACAGACTACCTTGTTTTCATTTCTTGACTCTTCCAACTCCCCTAGTTATCTGGCCCCTCACTTTCAGTACATTTGCGCCAACCATAACAAAAATCTTCGCTCTTCACATAACCGTCTTCTTTAATGTCCCACCAACCGCACTGTCTTCATTCACTGTTCTCTCTTCGTTCAGTCTATCTCTCTGTGGAATGCGCTTCCTCAAGAAATCAGGATGGTAACCAACCGATTGGCATTCAAAGTGAAAGCTCGCGAGCAAGTTCATAAGAAGTTGGCAGTAGTATCGTCACAGCGATAATGTTTTCCAGTTATCTGCTACCACTAATTGTTTAAGTATATTCGTGTATTTAGTTTAAAATGATTGAGTATCTATTGTATGTATTTATAGTATGTATGTATAGCTCTGTATTTGAATAAACCTACCTTAGGTATCGTGATTTACTTTAAATATTGCACCTACCACTATTAGTCTCTGCATCACCCAAAGGTCGACTGATAGAAAATGCCGTTTGTGTGCATGAAGTATTAAATAAATAAACTTGCACGTGGATGTGGCGTCAAAGTGGTTTTTGACAAAACTAAAAGCCCAGTTTCTGTTTTAAAATCTAAAGTAGTACGTTTAGAATTCTATGAACATGAAGTAATATAGCCGAAAAGCTCAGATAATATTATAATAATATAGTATGCACAGTCTATCTCAAAGTGGACCGATGACTTAGTGAAATCCGCAAGAGTTCGCTCAATGTGTGACCCATATGACCGGTCGTTGTGGCGACGTTAGGGGGATGTCTAAATCCAGCAGTGTCTTTTAAACCAAAACGACGATTATGATGAATGTTATCCTTTTATTCCAGGTGGTAATCGTGCAAGCCTCAGCGTTTACCAAATACATGGGCAACCTGACGGTCTTCTTCGACTTCCGCGGAGACTACGTCAAGTGGGAAGGCAACCCTCTGTTCCTCGACCAATCTATACCTGAAGGTAAGATTTATCGTATCATCATCATCATGCTCATCATTATTTCTGCCGAAAGACGTCGTGTCGTCGTCGTATAGGCGCATTGACCTGTCCTGCCTGTGCGTGTCATATCCAGCGGATTCCCACAAACTTAACAAGGTCATCGCTCCAACTAGTAGGAGGCCTTCCAACGTAGCGTTTGCCGCGATATACCAAAACTTTTTGTCCTCACCGACCATCCGTTCTGTGAGTTAGTTCTCTCGTTTAACAAAAACAAAAATATATCTATGGCACAAATCCCAATTAGAATCTAACTTCATGTGGGCTGAAAAAGTGGGTTTCTAGCAAAACAAAAATTACTTGTTTCAATACAATATTGTAGGTACGTGCTTACAATATGAATACTGATCATTCATTCACGAAACTGATTAATATTGTTTTCAACACACTTGCTCATAAAGTGGCTCTAATTTCACCGCAATTAGGTTCATAATCATACCTGTTATCAAACTGACTTTTTCATTGCTATTTTTCACAAGTGAGTTATAGTTTTTTTTTAATTTAATGTACCTATTGCTTGCTCATTTCATGCAACTTCGTATTTAAATAGATAATTACAACTTGCTTAATAAATAAAACTTTCACTCAAATATAAATTTTATTTGCTCTGTAATAAAGAAAAATTAAAATTCCTTATTTTGTACGTGACTAAAACACTATCCACGAAAAGCCAAAAAAAATAAACCTCATTCTTTTAGTCTATGGCCGATCGCCATTGTTAAATGCGCGCGCATAGGAAAATTTTTAACTTTTACTGCTGCAAATGATTTTTTTGTATTATTTTCTTCACAAGTGTGTTGATAAACGTCGTATGGTACACGTGTGTATTGATGATTACCATTTTCGGCTCTCTTAAGACCCTCACCTACGGCTCGGGTCTCAATGGCGCCTCAGCGGTAATCACCAACATTGCACACTTGTACCGTAATGTACTATTTTCACACTAAAAAAAGATTATAAAGGCGAAAGTTTGTAAGTGTGTGTGTATGTTTGTTTGTTACTTCGTCACGCTGAAATGGCTGGACGGATCTGCATGAAATTTGACACAAAGATAGATTAAAGTAAGGAATAGCACATAGGATACTTTTCATCCCGGTATAATAAAAGTATTAATATCCCTTGGGATAAAAAAAAAACTTTTCACGCGGGCGAAGTCGCTGGTAGAAGCTCGTTGTTAATATAATTAGCAAGCTGCACTATCAATGATAAGTCGAAGGTTATATATAATTAGCTCAACCTTCAAATAATAGTTTGCCTGACTATTAATATAAATTGACATCGTCGATAATCTTTCAGAGTGACGAACTTGACATTAAAAATGGCACTGATATGCTCTTGCTTGTCGGTCAATTAAATACGTAGACTTTAGGTGCCTACTAATAAACTAATTTAGAAACAAAACATAAAATAATACGGAAAATAAATACCCGAAAAACGAAATAGATAACATTTTAATTCTAGATAGTGACATTATATTGTTAAAAATGACAAAATGTCTGAGATTGACCACGTGGCCTTTCGATAGCGCATGAAAATTTTATTAATCATAATCAATACATATTATAATAAATCTGTAGAAAAGCAATTTTTGTATAGTTCCAAAAAAAACTTTTTTCAAAAAATACAACCGACTTCAAAATAAAAACACTACAAAGTGAAAAATAACTTAAATTTCGGAAGCCGGTGTTCCTGTTTTTGTTTCTTCCTTTTTTTTTGACACCGACTTCCGAAATTTAAGTTATTTTTCACTTTGTAGTGTTTTTATTTTGAAGTCGGTTGTATTTTTTGAAAAACGTTTTTTTATTTTTCACTTTTTAGTTGTGGTTCATAATAGACCGGTTCTATAGGCTAGGTACCTATAATTCCCAAAGAGAAGACAAAATAGATTAACCCAATAACATGAAACTTAAACAAAACCCATGGAATGAGAGTATACCAGGGTGAACTGTTTACACTTGCGTACCTCTTTAGAGCGTACCAGTGTGATGTTATGTTATGAAGTGGTGTAAACAATAAACAGAATTGCTATTGCAGCTATCCCGAGTGATTTGCCGTAATTTTTTGAAGAGTTCTGATGAATATCTCCGAAGTTTTTCACCAGATCCTGAAGAAAATTAAATGGGACCAGGCGACAAGCACAAGCTTTCAAATAAAAAAGAATCATCAAAATCAGTTCACCCAGTAAAAAGTTCTGAGGTAACACACATAAAAAAAAAAAATACAGTCGAATTGATAACCTTCTCCTTTTTGGGAAGTCGGTTAAAAATAGCCAGTGTGTTAAAGGATAACCAACAGAACCTATTTTCGGCATTTTTGTCTGTTTATCTGTTTATTTGTGCACGCATCACGTGAAATGTACGAAAAAAATGTAAATAAATTTTACACATTGAATTACTTAATTTTTGTTCCATCGCAATCGGTTCAGTCTATCAAAAGTTAGATGAATTTAAAGAGTTCAAGAAGTAGAATTATCACAACACACGCAATCCAGATACTCGGACAGTTGAACTCGATATTCGATAGATGGCGTTATGCATTTGAAGTCATTTTCTGAATGGCGATGTCAAAATTCTCAGCGAAAGAATGATGACTATAGAAAAAAAATGGTAGTTAGGTAAGGAGGGTAGGGTTGGCAAACAGATGACGGGAGCGAAGCCGCGGGCACAGCTAGTTGTAGATACAAAAGAAAGAAAAATCACACATCTCATGTGTAGGTCACAAATCAATATTTAAAAAACACGATTTTAAACGAACGTGCGAGACCAAATAGGCAAGCAAGCGAGGCAAAAAGGAGGTTTATGTTTATAAAATGTAATCATTGCTGACTGACTGCTGATTCGATTCAAAGCCACTCTATCGCTGATGTCATAAGTTTTTTGAAATATTCACAGTTCCTGCGGGATGGCAGGGTAAACCACGGGAGGGAGAACGCTAGCAGAAGCTTGTCTATACCAGTGGTGTCTTATCCCATACAAAGAAACCATGCCGACGTATTGTACTAATTATACTGATTGTTTTTTGTACATAGATCGCGTTCGGTTCCGTTCCACAGATATATATGGTGGTTACTTCGGCACGGTTTCTTTGCATGGGATGAGGCATCTGTATGCTAGTATTATTATTATCTGTGTCTGTACATACATATAATAAATAAAATTAAAGTGCTTGTTTTTAATATTAAAATAAAAGCTTTTTAGTAAAAGCGCATGAAAGTACATTTGGTACTTATAACAAAAAACTATTTTTTGATATCAATTTTGACGGTACTTTCACTGGCAGCTGATGTTAGAATGAGAAACTTATGCTTCTTTCATTTTAGAAAAGAGAATAAGGGTTCCACGTAAAAAATAATAAAAGACATGTTTTTTTTCAGACCTCGCAATAAAGGCGAAGTTGGCGCCCTACGCTAAGAGAGTCCACGAGGCGGAAAACGTTCCCGTGGGCTCTACGGAGAACACCATGCGGATTGATGACTGTGTGTTTGGAGAGTGCACCATCGGAGACATGCTGGTGGACGCTCAGCTCGAGTTCGTGAGTAAATCCTTTGTTGCCTAGCAGATTACCGTGCTGTATATATTAATTATTAGAACGTGCCCATGGACTTTACGGAGGACACCATGCGCTTTGAAGACTGTGTGTTCGAGGAGTGCACCATCGGATACATGCTGGTGGACGCTCAGATTGAGTTCGTGAGTACATCATAGTCAAAGTACGGTCATGGTATGGTCATAGTACGTTAACAGTACGGTGCTAGTACGAAGGTGCACGGTGTTAGTACGGCCACAGAGTGATCATAGTACGGCCCCAGAATGGTCACAGAGCAGTCATATTACGGTCATACAACAACGTGCGCTTTGAATATGCTCGTGAACGCTCAAGACTAATCAAAGTTGAATATACAGCAATAGTATATTCAAAGCGAGTCTACGAGGCGGAGAACGTTCTCGTAGGCTATACGGAGAACACCATGCCGATTGATGACAGTGTTTTTGGGGAGTGAACCATCGGAGACATGCTGGTGGGTGGACCCTCAGCTCAAATTCGTGAGTAAATCATAGTCATAGTATGGTCATGGTTTGGTCATGGTACGGTCACAAGGTGGTCATAGTACGGTCATAGTATTGTCATAATACCCTCATGGTAAAACTATATTACGGTCGTAGTTCGGTCACGATACGGTCCTATTACGGTTTCCGGTGATATAATAAGATCACAGTGCAGCCATAGTACGGTAATGGTATGGTCCAAGTACGGCCTTAATACGGTCATAGTATGGTCATGGTACATTCATAGTATGGTCAAAGTACATTTATAATAAGGTCATTGCAGTTAGATAGATAGAGACTTTGTAGACTCAAGCAGAAAAGTCTGAGAAACATGTTAATGCAGAATGCAAGAGTGAGTGAAGCGAGCTCGAAGCATATACAAATACACTATATTAGGGCTTCTAACTCTAAACTGCATTTCACTATTTGCACATAATTCTGGCTATTTGGAAGCTAAAAAAAATGAATTGGTTCCATTTGAAACCACAAGAGTATCGTATAGCGATGCTTTGTTTTTAACACGCTTTTATTAGCTTGGTATGTATGTATCTTTGTATCAATGTAACGTAACCTTTAACGTGATTTTCACCCCCTTCAAAACGTCGGATTGATTTGAAACTTTGCACACTTATCAAGGATATATGACAATGCAATAATTTAAATAGTTTGTCCCATTCTCCTTACCAGGATCTTCAGGATTAGTGACTTTTTAGTTCAATTTACCATTAAAGCGTGTTTTTTAGTTTTTAACCGACTTTCGAAAAAGGAGGAGGTTCTTTGTTCGACATCTTGTATGTTTTGGACCGATTTTGAAAATTCTTTTTTTGTTTGAAAGCGTATGTTCCGAAATTGGTCCCATTTTAATTTGGTGAAGATTTGAAGAAGAACTTTGAAGATATACAACAGAACTCTTCAATATATAACGGCAAATCTCTCGGGACTGCTGCAATCGCATGTCTGTTTATTGTTTATACCATTTCATAACATAACATCACGCCAGTACGCTCTTAAGGGGTAAGCAGATCTCTCATTTGATGGGTTTTGTTCAAGTTTCATGATATTCGGGTAATCTATTCCGACGTTATAGGAAACTTACTAAACAACTTGCGTATTACGTAGGTACAACTAAAACATGAAAAATAAAAAAAACTTTTTTCCAAAAAAAGACTACCGACTTCCAAATAAGAAACCTACAAAGTGAAAAATAACTTTATTTTTGGAAGTCGGTGTCCATAACGCAAAAAAATGGTACCTACGAAAGACACCGACTTCCAAAAATAAAGTTATTTTTCACTTTGTAGTTTTCTTATTTGGAAGTCGGTAGTTTTTTTTTATATTTCACTTTTTTTAGAACTACAATTTATTAATAAGCAAAATAATGTCGACAATCAAGCGGCCACACTGGTTCATTGTCAAGTTAGGGCTTGACTTTAAATAGTTAAACAAATTACGTAATAATAATTTCAAAGTTTTATTTTTAACCAATTCACAAAGTAAATATTGTAATTATGACTGTTTTTTTTTTCAGGCCAAGAAGCAAATATCTGCCTCCCCTCACTATATCTTATCATTCATTCAACGCGGTAATATCAAGTCCTCGATTATGCAAGGAAGTGAGTATCTGTTTTGTTTATCCCATCAGTGAAATATTGATAGCCTCATATTATTTACTAGTACAAGCTTTAGTCTGTAGCGACATCTATATTGCTACAAACGTACTACAAAATTAACCTGATGTCACCAGCCCGAACAACCACTGTCGTATAGTTGCCTCAGTCATAACAGCCGACTGATCGGAGTATCCTCCCTCTTCAATGTAGGATTAGGGTCTACGCCATGAGGAATTGAGTGGAATGTGAGGAACATTACCTCTTAGGTATTTATTTATCAAAATCAAAATATTTTATTTTAACAAAACCATTAAGGTACTTTTGAATAGTCAACAAAAATAAAACAAAAATGAAGTTAGTTGCATACTCCCTCATAAGCACACGCATACATTCGTTCACCCACCCCCACAGGCACGCTTACACACACACTCTCACACGCATGCTCCGATTTTTTATATTATTTTATTTGCTTCATTTGTTTCTTTTTTGCAATTCTTAATTTGATTTTTTCTTGCGCTTATTGTTTATTTTAAAATCATTGTTTTTTTTGTTAGAATTTAAGGGATGGGCGAGGTAACCCCATCACAAGTTTTCTGTAACTTAACGGGGATACCTCAGTTTTTGTGTTGCATGATAATGTAAATATGAACAATAAAATTTTATTATTATTATGTCCTTTATTTAAATTCGTTTCTTATTTAATAGATTTTTAAATACTTTTGTAAAACATACAGAATTAAAAAAAAAACATTTAAAAATATAGAAAATAGAGGCCCACCGGTATCGGGAACAGGGTCCAAGCTACCGGCGGTCAGGGCTCCAGAGAGAGGAACCTCCTAACAATGCGAGCCGTGTCCAGCAGTACTGCTTTCTGGATCAGGCCCTTGACCCAGCTGCCTAACGGAGCCTCCTAAGGTGTTGGTCGAGGCTCGTGGCTATTAAGCCATTGGCTGACACGACTATCGGTACAATGATCGCTGTGTCCACATCCCACATGTCGACAACCTCGCGAGCCAAGTCAAGATACTTGATTTGCTTATCTTTCTCGGCTTTCACGAGGTTCCCGTCATGCGGGACAGTTATGTCAACAATCATTGCACGCCTCTCGATTCGGTCCACCACCACTATATCAGGCTTATTGGCTACAATAGTCCTGTCAGTGATGATGGACCGATCCCAGTACAATGTGATATTGCCATTTTCGAGAACTGGGTCGGGCACATACGTGTAGTACGGTACTTCCGATGCCACAAGAGTGTATTTCAGAGCAAGTTGCTGGTGGATGATCCTGGCTACAAGGTTGTGCCTATGCAAGTACTCTTCGTTAGCTAGACGAGAACATCCAGAGATAATGTGGCGGATCGATTCACCCGGGCGGTGACATGCCCGACAGATGTCAACCGTGCCATCCTTCACAATAAATCTCCGGTAGTTATTCGTCATGATAACTTCGTCCATAATTGCTAAGACAAAACCTTCGGTTTCCCCAAAGAGATCGCCGAAACGCAGCCAGGCTACTGACGCTGCTTGGTCTACATCGGACCCATGTAGGGCCCGAAAAAAGCGTCCGTGAAGCTCCTTACTCTGCCATACTTCCCTGCGGTCGTTAGTGTCAAGCACTACAGGCTTGCGCCAGTTCTCATTCGCCAAGGAGAGCGGGGTGAGTCCCTTGTCCACTGCTACTACATCTCGATGCATACCCACGTCGGTGTGTAGAAAATATTCCCTGAGATTGCATATCTCGCGGTTGTGGAGGTTTTTAGCATTTAAAAAGCCTCGGCCTCCACACTTCCGCGGGATATACAATCTCATGACCGACGATCGTGGGTGATGCATTCGATATGCAGTCAGCAGTGTACGGACCCGCCTATCCAGGGCGTCGAGTTCCGTTTGAGTCCATTTGAGTATGCCGAAAGAGTACATCAATACTGGCATGACCCAACCGTTGAAGGCGCGCACCTTGTTTCCGCCCGAAAGAAGGCAATTGAATACCTACTTCAGGCAGCCAAAGAAGCGTTCCTTCAACGATTGCTTCATGTCAGTAGTGCTGATACCTAACGCTTCCGACATACCCAAATATTTATAGGTTTCGTTGGGAGAGAGGGATCTCAGGTTTATGTAATCCGCGAGTTGAATTCCTACGGATTCCACAATCTCCCCCCGCTTTACATGCATGACCGCACATTTGTCCACACCAAACTCCATCCTGATGGCGTTACTAAAAGTTTCAGTTACCTTCAGTAGCTCCATCAGCTGAAGATTGCTGGGGGCAAAGAGCTTCAGGTCATCCATATTATTATTATTATTATTCTTAAGCGCCACTTGGTCTCTATGGAGAAGAATATGCAAGAAACTCCACGGACACTCATATCAATAAATAAGTTTTAATTACATGTTTTAGGTCGCATCATTCACAATAATATGTGCTGTGCAATTATACTTATGAAAACTTTATGCAGCTGCAAAAATACTGCACAAGGTCAGACTGAATGCCTAAGGTATTTTCTAAGACCTTACCCATCCTGAGGTCTACTGGTAGAAAATCCAGAGAATTTGAATTGTGAATAATTACATACATAACAGAAGATCTATTAATGAGTGTGCTGGTAAAACTAAAATTAGTTACATCATCTATCAGTCCCTTCTGACTAAAGGTGAACGCGCACCTGTCCGCACCGCAGAAGCCACACGCGTCGCAGTCATCGCATTTTCTCAAGGCCCCGCGCAATCCGCGCCGAACGCGTCGCAAGCTTCGTATCCAGTACTGTACATCTTGAACAATATTTTCTATACGGATACGGTTGACGTCTCCGCGCCGCCCGCATCGCACTTGCCACAAGCATCGAACGCGCCGAATCTGATGACGTCATCCGCACGCGCTGTTGGAATCCGTATACCTACAGCATTTTGCTGAAATGCGGCGCGGATAAGTGCGCGAGGCTGCATACGATTTCATATAAATATTTATAAAATGCGATGACTGCGTCGCGTGTGGCTCCTGCGGTGCATTTAGGTGCGCGTTCAACTTAGAAGTTATCTCATAAGTTGCAATGCTTTAAATAATTTCATCACGCAATGTCTACTGTTGCCAGCAATAACTGAAGGCTCAATATTCGAGCTGCTACCGTTCAACGACCATGTGGAGCTCTACGAGTTAGAAGGAAACTATGTACGTCAGGCGCTGGAGAGGAGTGTCAGCGATGCGTGGGCCTCCAGCCCTTTCAAAGGACCCTGGTTACTGCAGCTTGCTGGTAAGTGTTTTCCTTGTTTAATCTGCTTAAACCCACCTTCAATGGGGATGATTCTTGAGTAAAAAAAAATGATAATTCAATTTAGTCTGTCAGTGAGATTATCAAATAATATTGGACTCTTATTTTTTGCTTTATCAAATATTTAAAAATTGACAAAGATAAAGCGCATCAAAGTTCAGGAGTGGGGCTTGTGACATCATTTGTTATAGTGCGCGCGGAACTAGTTGGCCGCGCCTTAGGTGGCGACAGGGGTGAGGGTGGTGGGTTAGGACAATGGACAATGACAATGTAAATGGGTCAATGGGTCATCACACCCATTGTAAATG
This sequence comes from Orthosia incerta, assembly GCA_948252205.1. NCBI lineage: Eukaryota > Metazoa > Arthropoda > Insecta > Lepidoptera > Noctuidae > Orthosia > Orthosia incerta. The sequence continues at coordinate 24,228,325 of OX411756.1, read as the reverse complement.
GGTCATCCCGCCCCCGCCTCTCCGTCCCACCGCTCACATACCTAAGGCGCGGCCAACTAGTTCCGCGCGCACTTTAGTATAAAGTGTACCAACGCGTGACGTCACACGATATTTCAACGCACTGGATCGTCGTCACTTTATGTTTACGTGTCGAAAGAAAAATACATATCCAATATTTTTTATTAATCTAACTGGCGGACAAAAAAATGTTTCATTCATAATGCCATGAGGGCAAGGTACATTGATCGCAGAACGGTTGGTCGTTGGGGCCGAAAAGTTTTGAAGTGGTGACCGCGAACCGGAACACGCAGCGTTGGAAGATCTCCTACTGTTTGGTCCGGTGGCCAAGTTAAGGCTGCAGGAATTCTCTGGATGCGAGGCGAACGGGACCGGTCAACATGGCGACACTGAGGGGAGGCCTATGTCAAGCAAGGGTTGGTTCGAGGTGGCCCAGGAAAAAATACCTAGATAGATTTGGAGTAGGCCTTTGCCCAGTGTGGGACAGTGTAGGCTAAACATGAAAATGTGCTTTGGATCAAACTTCATATCTTTTATCGTAGCTTACGCAGCTGATCAAACAATTCGAATTTAACCCCTTGAGTGCCTAAAACGTGAATTCACGCGAGACAAAATGGTGTTTCCGTAATTACGGTCGCACGTATAGCCAAGGGCGGTGAAGAGATAGCATGACAGATGCATAAAAAATGAAATAATAATATTATAAACACAAAATGAGTACAAAAGTATATAGTTAAAATAAACATACTTAACTATGTACTAAAATAAATACTATATTATATAAAATAATATATATATATGTATATATATAAATTAATAGAAAGGCGCGTATTGAGACGACTCTGCTATTCGTTTAGAAAATAATCCTGCACTTTCCTCTTAAATGCATACTGACTGGTGGCAGTGCTGATATCGCGAGGAAGCGCATTCCAGAGAAGAACGGATTGAATATGAAAGGAAGAATGAACAAAATCAGAAGTATGAGAAGGACAGAGCAGGAGAAGATTGTTAGATGAACGCAGATTCCTAGCGTGTGAAGTACATAGGTATTGAAAGAGAAAAACGCAGTCAAGGCATGAAGCCGAGGCGGGTCGCCATCTACAATATAAGTCTGTGAAATTTTCCTAAAAACTTCTCCTCTTTCCAGGGCTCCGAGTCACTTACAACGTAACCCTCCCTGAAGAACAGCGCGTGATCTCCGTACTGGTCGGAGACAGCGCTGTTCCACTGGTTGACAGCGAAGTGTACCTGGTGACGGCACCCACCTATCTCTCCAATGGGGGCGATGGCTTCTCTGTAAGTATTGTCATGACCAATAAGAGTTTCTCCCTAACCACCCGGCATTTTAAAGTTGGCGGTGTGACACTCCTGTGGCTAGGAAAGCTCGTTGAGTCTACTGTCCCCGGTCCGTCGTGTCGAATTGCCGACCCATCGAGCAATGAGAGTGAGAGAATTGCACTGATGGTTAGTCTTCGCTGCAATTTATCGCCATGGGCTCTAGATAAAATGCCATTTTATCGATGACTAGCTGACCCCCGCGGCTTCGCTCCCGTCAAATGGCTATCTACCTACCTACCACCTACCTTTCTACCCTACCTACTTACCCACCTACCTTACCTACCTACCAACCTACTCACCTGTCCTACCGATCAACCTACCAACCCTACCCTACATACCTAAAATATCCTACATATCCTACTTACCCTACCCAACCTAGGGTAGGTTGGGTAGGGTACTATAAGGATCAAAATTGCAGTCACACTCTACCAAAACAGAAAAGGCATTTTTTTTGTAGACAGCAGAATTTCAACTTTTCGCGGTTAGTAGGATTAATCTACACTTTAATTTCTAAACAAAATATTAAATCAGTCGTGGATAATTTAACTTCTTCTAAAAAACTAGCCATTTGAGTTTAGAGGAGAGTATGACTGCACTTTTGACCCTTGACTGTACCTACCTAACTTACCAGTTTGTTAAATTATTTATTTGATAATACTACAATACGAATGTAACCAACTTTTGTTTCTACTGGCGTTCTTATTAAATTTTAGAACAAAAAAACTGCTATTGTGACTTAACTATGATAGTGAGATATATTCTCTCAGTCTTTTTTGTAGATAATAATGAGTACTTTAATCATGTAGTACATAATTTTTATGTATCATTAATAGTTTTCTCAGCGCACGCCAAATAACGAATTTTATAGGCTAAATCATGCTACTTTGGGTTACATTTTTGCAATTTTCATGAGGATCTCTAATTGTTTTACTCGGAAATAATGTAACTTTCTATAGATGAAGGAATTTTTACAATCAGTTCTATAGTTTCGGAGCCTATTCGGTACAAACTAACAAAAAAATATTTCCTTTTTATATTATTGGGCATTTTTATAATATTGGCCATATTGACCACGTGAAATTTCGGTAGCGCATATCAATCCCCCTCATTAGGAGTTTTCGAGTCATTATCGCTGATCGAATATCGCTGATAAAATTCTGTTGGAAGGATTATTACCTTCTTACTGCCAAAAGCTGTACAATAATAAATTGATGTCTTGTTGCAGATGTTCGAGAACAAGAAGAACTCCAGTGACATTGGCCGCGACCAGAAGATTCTCGAGTCCTACATCAGAGCCCACTCTCCTTTGAACATCAAAACTAACGGCAGGATCGTTATAAACAGTTGACTGACTTAATTTAACATTTTAGTAAGAATGTGGATAAACTTTCCTTTATGGGCCGCTGATTTGGAAGTCCATTTTTTTATAGATAGTACTCGTAAATAGAAAACTTTTTCCTAAGTTTCAAAACTCGGAGCATTACGGTTTTCGAGAAAAAAAAGTTTAAAATTCCCATACATATTTTGTTTTGTGCAAATTTTAAGGTTAGATAAATAATGTCATGGTAAACGTCAAAGTTCACATTTCACGTTCCGTTGACCTAGAGGTGTATTTTATTAAATTTGATGTCATGTTTTTGTTTAAATATAATTTTATTTTCACTTTCTCACATATTTTATTTGGTGTGTAATTAATGTGCACAATAACCATGGTTTATTATGCACATTTTTACACAAAAAATACCGAATTTTGTTTACACTGTGAAACGGAATGTGAAGCGACGCCACGCTTCTTTGTGTTAACTGTCAGTGTTAGTCATCGTGTTTTATTTACTATGTGAATATCCGAAATACCCAAAACCGAATCAGAGCACCCACTTTCAATGTGGTCTTTATGAATTAGTCCAAGAGCGGTAACTTAGGGCACCCGACACGGACAGGTTAGGTTCGAAGAGATGACTTCTTCTTCGTGTTAGGTTCCTTCAGACCCTTTAGACAGAAATCTCCGTCGACATTGTTGTTAAATAGTAATTGTAAAACTTTAACCTTGGATATCTCCATAACCATGGGGCTCCGAGTGGTGGGGATGGTACAGGGGGGTAGCCCCCCTACCCCCCACATCCCAACCCCCCTTTCCACCCCAAAATTCGATGGAAATTGATGAAATTTTTATTCTAACCTCAAAACTTTAACCATGGATATCTCCATAACCATGGGGCTCCGAGTGGTGGGGATGGTACAGGCGGGTTTCACGGTCTTGGAATGATAAAGTAACAGAAATCTTATTGTCTTTGAACTTCAAGCGCTGTGACTTTGATAGCGGTCTGTACAAAAATAATAATTCTTATATTGCTCTATATATAAGACGTAAAGGAAGGCCATTCAAAACATGGTGTGATGACATAGTTGCCTCGGTGGGAAATACATGGAGCCTCGACAGATGGTCGTCGAGGCTCAGGCCGTTGGCCGTAACGACAATCGTCACAATGATCGCCGAGTCCACATTCCACATGCCGACAACCTCGTGTGCTAAGTCGAGATACTTGATTTGTTTCAATTCTCTCGCGTTAACGCGTTTTGTTGTAAGGACCGCTCTGGCGGTGAAAGCCTCCTCCATTTCCTTCCATTTCGTTCTGTCTCTTGCCAGTCTGCTCCAGATATTTCCCACCGTGGCAACTATCATCACTCCATCTTTTGAATGGCCTTACTTTACGTCTTTTCTTTTATTATTATAATAGATAAGATTTCTAACCCGTCACCAATATTAAAATTAGGTATCTATTATGCCTTCGTTGCTATCTACGTAGGTCTCGAAAGAAAAATCTTAAGGGTACACTAGTCGACCGCACGAACTATTTTGTGCGCGGAGTTAAAATGCATTTTATATCAACCGACAACACGTGCGGAAGAGATAAACGCTGTGATGAGCAGTAGGAAGCTAGTTCGCGTACGAATACATACTTTTGCAAATTTGTAGCGAAATGGATAATGATTTAGGACGAAACCGAGCGCGCGAAATTTTATAATCAGACCTTTGGGAGTCTGAATATCATGAAAAACGGCTAAGCGTATCTGTTCAAAATTAAATTATTTGCATTGTTGAACTACTAATCTATCCCTGTATGGTGGCCGTTTTTCAATTTTCTGTCTTCTTATGGCATTTACTTGCGCCCAAAAATGCGTTAAAATAAGTGTCGAAATGTGGAACTTTCGACGCTCATAACTTTCAAATATTTTCTTTTTTTACGGTTTTGCTTCCATACAGGGCTAGATAATGATGAGACAAGTTGATATCACTTTTTATTTTGAAGGTACATTGTCAAACAGTGGAATAATCCCTAGACTACGTTTGTATGGAAAAAATTTCGACTAGTGTACCCTTAAAGTAAAATCTTCGATCACTAATTTTGTATTAGTGGTCGAAGAGTAAAATTAATTAAATTTCTTTGTAATTATAACCACAAATATCATAAAAGGGAAAGTCATCTGTAATGAAATCTAAACTACAAAATGCGGGCTTTTTCCGTCCTGCACTTTATAGACAATGGGCCTGCCTCACCGAAGAAAGGATTCTTAACAATGTAGGTATAAACGGTGACTTCAACACTAAATACTTCTTATAACTGCGTAAAAATCAAGCCCTAGGCAATACGAGGGCCATTTTTTTTAGTTTTCTTCTGTGGACTTTTGTGGATGCGGTCATTGGGATAGAGTCGATGAAGATAACTCCGCCTCGGAGTCGCTTCGCGTCTTGTAAGGAATCTGGAATAAAAAAAATGAGTGAGTATGAAAGTGCCGCGTTCATTTTCCAACAACCTTATACACATTTTCTCGCATAAGAGAAAACACAACTTTAATAATAGAAAATATATTTAGAACAAAAATAATGTAAACGTTTATTATTCACTTGGGCTGTTTTAAGTCCTAACAGTACAGTCTGTACGCACCGGGACCTACAGCTTAGTACGGCCGTTATTCCAAGTACGTACAGTGTGGCTACGGTTGCACTAATTGAGCCCTGGACCTATGAGATCCCTAAGGCCCTACTGACTACAAACCTAGCCCTACAGCAATCACCTAGCACCCTAGTTATCCTAACGCCCTAACCTATCATACAAACCACACCAGACGTAGGTTACGTCGGTTTTACGTGCGGGATGTCTGTTACAATGAGACCTACGGTAACAGACGGAATTTGGGTAGGAATAGGGGTTTTGTGTACGTCGTGCAATGTACACAGGAAATGGTTTTCTCACTGCCGATCCCACAGACTCACAGGATCGTTGAAGGCTAAGGGTGTCTTGGCCACAGTAAGAGGAATCACGGAGAGATGAATCAAACTCAACTCCAGCTTGATGACTAATTTATTATAACAATTAACTTAATTATATACAAATTTTGTGGTCAATACACATTGATACGTCTTTAGATGTGTGTTGTGTGTGTATTGAGCCGATGAAGCGAATATTTTATTAGGCCATTTCTTAGCGCTGACGGTGTGCCGGTGACGCTGGCGCGTGGACGGAATGTGTGTCACTGACGCTGTAATGGTGTTGTTGGCGCGTGTAAACTATTGCCTTGTTCAGGTTGAACATTCTGGCGCCTCTCAGGACCTGGACTCCAGTTGGTATAATTCAATTGTTTCGTGTTGATGTGGTAAACTGTAGACAGGGTCCGTTGTGGTAGTTGGTAGGCCTGTTGTTCGTCGGGTAGACCTGTTGGCAACGAACGGAGTTGGTTCTCTTGCTGGTTGGTTAGCTGTCTCAGTGGTGGTTTTTCTGGTCTTGTGCTGCCCTGTGACTCCAATCCGTCTCAGTATTGCTGGGCCGTAGCAAACTAAAAGTAAAAAGATTAAAAACATGATTATACAAGATATTGCACTTGTTAAGTATGTATGAGAACTAATTTGAGTCCAAACAGTACTGTCCAATTCGGTTTGTAAGGCACTTTCTTTATTAATTAAATGCTGAAAAATCTCCTTTGAGTTAGTTATGACTTCTTCTTTGGTAATGTTTAGCATGGATTTAGTTACCATGTGCGTGTTAATGGGAAAATCTATTTGTTTTGAGTATGATGTTACAATCGGTACTGAAACAATTCTCTTGGCAGTTAATATGTTATTAGTTGTTTTAATAACGCAGTTATCTGCGATTCGTATTACACCAACATTTTGAAGCTCAAATTCTTCTCTTTGTCCATCACAAAGTATTGACGTCGTAACCCGATCTCTTACAATGAATAACCAAGTGTTTGGCATGTAAAGTTGTTTCCATATTACTTTATTGGGTAAATAAAACGTTTTAGTAGGACATTTCGTGTGTGTCTGGTTTTTGAACAGTTGATTTACAATGCAATTTTCATTTAATTGCATGTTTTTCACGGCCCCAGGAAAGCAAATAAAATGGTTAGTCCATTCTAAACAACGTTTGAACTCCTCATAGTTCAAGTCAAAATATAGTTCGTTGTTGTAATCTAACCCTATGTAAGCTTTATGTACATCTAGGCTTTGGGCAGATTTATCTGAGTTTGTCTTTGGGACTGGTGTAATATACATCAAAGTATATTTAGTTATCTCTTGTATAGGGAAATATGCGTAATTAGAAGGTAATTTTTCGTTTGCTGATGATATCAGGTCACTGACGTTCTTTGGTGTTAATACACTATATACCGTTGCCCTGGTTAGGTATATTTCTGATAATCCGTTGTAATGATTCATGATTTCTTCCATGTAGTTATATGCTAATTGGTAAGTCTGCATAACACGTATGTTTATACTGTTGTGGTCGACTGTACTGAACCAACGGTTATAACTATCCATGTAACCTATAACTTGGTTTAGTTTAGTTTGGAATCCTACAAGTTTCTGTTTAATTCTTTCTTCAGTTTTGTTGATTTGTGAGATTGTTGATATCATAAATTTGGTTTGATGGTTGGCAGCTTCAATTAGTTTCTTTTGGTTTACATTTAATGATTCTATATCTCGGTATGCCTCGTCATTCACTCCGAAGATAGACGTTAGTAACTGTCCCAATATGCCCCTTTTCTTCCTAGTTTGGTTCATTTCTGTCAAATATTCTTTAGTCCGCTCAAATTTTGCTTCTTCTTCTAACAAATGATGGTGTAATTGCTTGCAAAATGCGGGATCTGTTACTTTTTCCGCATTAGTACATAGTTGACTAAATTGTGACGTTACTGTTTTCATTTTTAGAAACTCTTGTTCTAGGTGTTGTTTTTCATAATTTATTTCAATTCTAAATATTCCTCTGTCAATGCTTGCTGTTCCTATTTGTTCAACATAAAATCCTGGTGGTACCGTTTTTAAACAGTATGTCGTTGTAGATGATTTTGCTGAACCCAATATTTGTAAAATGATGAAAAGCAAGGTTAACCATTTGGTTATTTTATTACGTCGTTTAGGTTGTTTAGTTTTGTTATTTCTTAGGATTGTAGCGGTATTTGTTTGTATTGCATGCACAGGTTCATTACTACTATCATTACTCCATTTTTTTGTTTCGATTGGCAATGGAATTAATGTGTGGATTGACCGTTTTTGAGTTGCTCCTGACGATTTTTGCAGTGTCACTACTCGGGTTAAGTCGTCGTTACCCGTATGTAATTCCTTTATTTTTGCAAGTGGCCATTTGCTGGGAGACATTTTCTCATCTTTTATGATTACTAGTGTTCCAACTGACAAGTTTCCTTCATTAGCTTTCCATTTGTACCTCTGTTGTAGTTGGTGTAAATAGTCTTTAGTCCAGCTTTTCCAGAAATCCTTTTTCATTTTTTGGATCTGTTTCCATCTGTTTATGTGATCTGTATTAGTTTCGGATAGCGGGTCTGGTGTCCCTACTGCTTCTCTCCCTATTAAAAAATGACTAGGTGTTAACACGATATTGTCGTTTATATCTTCACTTAGTGCACATAGAGGTCTTGAGTTTAAACATGCTTCCGTTTGTTGTAAAAACGTGCTCATTTCTTCATAAGTGAATGTCTGCTCTCCTATCACTCTACGCAAATGGTGTTTCATAGATTTTACTCCTGCTTCCCAAATCCCTCCGAAGTGGGGAGATGATGGGGGAATAAAGTGCCATTGTGTTCCAATGTTGGTCAACGTGTTTTGAAAGTCGTCAGACTGGGTTATGTCTAACATTTCTTTATACAAGTAATTGGCAGTGCCAACGAAATTGGTCGCGTTGTCACTATACATGTGTGATACTGGACCTCTGCGTGCCATAAACCTTCGTAGTGCTGCTATGAACGTTTCTGTTGATAAATCGCCTACTAGCTCCAAATGTACCGCTTTCGTGGATAGGCAAACAAATATTGCAATGTAGCCCTTGTAAGATTTATGTCCCCTTCCTTTCATTGTTCTCACTGATATTGGTCCAGCATAATCCACGCCTGTGTGACTGAATGGGTATGATTCCGTCACTCTTGGTTTTGGTAATGAGCCCATTTTTTGTGTAGCGGTGGATGATCTGAATCTAGTACATTTTACACATTTTTTAATGCTACTTTTCACTGTTCGCTTGCCTCCAAGTATCCAATATTTCTGTCGTATATATGCCAAGGTCAAATTGTTCCCTCCATGCAATGTGGTTAAATGCGCATCACTTACTATAATTAATGTTACATGATGGTCATGAGATAACAGAATTGGGTGTTTCTGATCATATGGTAAACTGGAGTTTTGAAGTCTTCCTCCTACTCGCAGTAAGCCCTCATTATCAATAAACGGATCAAGGCATGCTAACCTGTTTCCTTTCTTCAATGATTGTCCGGCTTTTATGGTTTTGTACTCCTCGGAAAATACTTCTTGTTGGACTAAGAAGAGTACTTTTTTAGTTGTTACATTAATTTCCGTACAACTTAATGTTTTTTTGTATTCGTGTTTATTTACGAATCTGTAGCAATACGATAATACTCGTATCATCCTTTGAAAGCTTGAAAACCTTATCCAGGTTTCGTTTTTAGGTATAATAGTTATATGGAAGCATCGTTTAATTTCCTCACATATCTCTGGTACTGTTTTTGTACAAGGAATGTCATCACTTTTTAACCACTCTGGTCCATTCCACCATAGAGATGAGTTTTGTAATGTGTTTTGCGCAATACCTCTTGTAATTAGGTCAGCTGGATTTTGTAATGTATTTACATAATTCCATTTCACTTGTGGTAGTTTTCTTTGTATTTCGGATACCCTGTTAGCCACGAAAGTCTTCCATCGCTCAGCTTCACCTTTTATGCAGCCGAGAGTAATCATTGAGTCAGTCCAACAGTATATATTTGCGATTTGCATTCCCATTCCAGTAACAACTTTCTCCATCAGTTGGGTTAGTAATACTGCTGCACATAACTCCAATTTTGGTAATGTAGTTTTATGCTTTTTTGGCGCTACCTTTGATTTAGCTTGTAACAGGGTTATGTTAAATATATTATTATTTCGTATCCGACAATATATCACTGCACCGTAGGCTTTTTCAGAAGCATCACTGAACCCATGCAGCTCGACTCTCGAATTGTTTGAAAAATGACACCATCTCGGGATGGAAATCTTCTCAATTGTTTTTAGTTGGTTTTGTAGTTCAATCCATCTTATTTTAATAGTTTCCTCTACGGGCTTATCCCACTCTGTGCCATTTGTCCAAAGTTCCTGAATCATGAGTTTCATATTTATGACAACAGGTGCTAACCATCCCAGAGGATCAAATATCTTTGCGATTTCTGATAAAATGAATCGTTTTGTTGGTTTTTCATTTTTGTTAATAGTTATCTGAAACAAGAAACTATCCCCTAAGGGTGACCATAATACTCCTAATGATTTTCTAGTTTCATCTAGTGGTATTTTCATCACCTGGTCGTCTTTGCATTCATTAGATATATTTTCTAACAATTCAGTATTGTTAGACGACCATTTCCGTAGCTTAAATCCGCCTTTTCGTAGCATATTTATTAAGTCTTCTTGTAATATTTTTGCTGACTCAACATTAGTATCTCCTGACAAAATGTCGTCTACGTAGAAGTCCTGGAGAGTTCTTTGGCTGGCTATTGGGTAGTTTGCTTTCTCATCAATAGCGAGTTGTTGCAGCGTCTTAATCGCTAAGTATGGGGCTGCTGCAGTTCCATACGTTACAGTAGTTAATTCGTATTCGTCGATAACATGTTTCGGAGACTTCCTCCATACTATTCGTTGGTATGTGTAATCTTGTTCGTTAATATTTATGTATCGGTACATTTTTTCGATGTCCGCCATAAATGCTATTTTGTGTTTACGCCAACGTAACAGTATAATTGCTAAATCTTGCTGTAGTCTAGGTCCCGTAAACATATTATCGTTTAGACTTAGGTTAGTACTTGACTTGCTCGATGCATCAAAAACTACTCGTAGCTTAGTAGTTAGTGAATCTTCCTTGATTACTGGTTGATGTGGTATATAGTATTTGCCTTGGTAATAGTCAGTACTAATAACTTTCCTCATATGGCCCATTTCTAAGTACTCATTGAGGAACTCTTGGTATTTATTTCGTAAGTTTTCATCTTTATCGAACTTCCGTTCTAATTGTAATAGTCTTGCAACAGCTTTTTTGCGTGAATTCCCGTAATCTACGTTGTGGTTTTTGAATGGGAGTTTCACTGTGTATGTTCCATCTGGATTTCTTATAGTAGTTTTTTGGTAATAGTTTTCACAAGCCTGATCCTCGTTGGATAATTGGTATTCTTCTGGAATTTCTTCTAACTCCCAAAACTTGTTCAATTGTTGAACTTCTGTCGTACGTGTCATCATACTAATAACTGTATTTGTATTGGTAGTATTGCCGCAAATACCGGATAAAATCCACCCAAACTCGGTATTTTGAGCGATTATTCCGTCTTGCATCTTGTGTAGCCCGTTTAGAAGTAAGTTACTATATTCTTGGGCTCCCAATATTATATCTATTGGTCCTTTTTTGTAGTACGTAGGATCGGCAAACAGTTTGTTTTGTAAACAATCTGATTTTAGTTCTGGTAGATTCTTTTCTGGTAGACAGCCAGTTAGTTTTGGTAGTATTATAAGTGTGACTGGTAACCTATATTCACTTGGAAATCTTGGCTGTAGCATGATATTAATAGAGTTTTTAGATGTTTTAGGTTTCTCATCAGCAATCCCGATTACTTCGGTATGTATCTTAATACGTGGATATGACAATAGTTGGGCAACCTCTTCTGTGCAGAAAGATGCCTCTGAACCTTGGTCACACAGAACCCTTAGTAAGTGCGATGTCCCATCCGACGAGTGAGTTTTTATTAGGGCGGTCGCTAGTAGTGTGGTTTTTGGTATATTAGTTTTGTTAATAGTAGACATGTTTGATACAGTTTTTGCCATGGATTTACTTGTGTATGGGGTTGACAAGTCGTCCTTTTTTGACTCACTCTTAGCGTATCTTATAGTATTATTATTGTTGTTCAAGTGTAAATAAGAATGATGACCTCTTTTCCCACAGTATCCACAACTTTTATTGCTGTGACATTTTATCGACGTTTCATGAATCAAACAATTTTTGCACATCTGTTTTTCGGTTACGATATTATTGCGATCTTGCACTGTTAGCGTTTTGAAACTAGCACATTGATATATGATGTGTTCGTTACTTTGGCAGAACCAGCATACACGTTTATCGACTTGTTTTGTTGTTAAGTTTGCTGACTCATGGCGCGATCTGTGAGCAGAAACCTCTTCCCTCAAAGAGCTTGAAGTTTCCAAACACTTAAACCTTTTTTCTAAGAATTGCATCATTGCCGAAAATTCTTGTAATTCATTAGGCTTTTTTAATTGGTGTTCGTATTTTTCATCAGTTTCAGAGTCCCATATTCTACTGAGTATTCTTGTCAAAATTGGGTCCCAAGTCGATATGTTGATATTTTGACTTTTTAGTGCTTCTAGGTTCTCGTTGATTGTATCATGCAGATTTCTTAAGTTTGAGGCATTACTTTTCTTTATTTTCGACATACTCAGAATGTTATCAATATGCTTAGTAATGATTATTCTTTCATTTTTGTACCGTCTTGTTAACAGATTCCATGCAGTTGTGTAATTAGCGTTACATACGGTTAAATGCTTGATCAGCTTAGCGGCGTCACCTCGCACATGTGTTTTTAAATACTGCATTTTTTCCGTGTTACTTAACGATTTATCTTCGTGTACTATTTTTAAGAATAAATCATAAAAGGAATTCCATGACTCATAACTTCCACTAAACGTTGGAATTATTATTTTTGGTAACTTAACTGAGGTTTTATGGTTGTTTTGTGTTGATTTTTGACCTATTGTTGCTATTAATTTTTCCATCACATGATCGAATTCCGTTTGGGTTTTCTCAAACATATTCCCTTGAAAATAACTATGTTCCAACGTACTATCTTCCATTAGAATGAGTACATGCGTTTCTTCAATTTCTTGCCACTGTTTTTGCAACGTGGCTATTAAGGATTCTAAATACCAACTCGCTTTTTCTTCAGTCACCGATTGAGTTGCTGAATGTAACTTTTTCTGCATCTGATTAATCCGAAATAGTTGAATAAATAGTTTGGGCGAGCTAATGCCTTCTTCCTCTTCGGGTTCTATATCTTCTAGGTCGTATAGTTGGTTTACTACTTGTAGTCTTTTCTCACACATCAACAGGTATTCAATAGCCTGCGTATACTGTGCATTGATAGTACTAAAGTAATTGGTAGTAATATATTTGTGATCACACAAAACATCTTGGTTTTTTATCCGTGAATGGTTTACGGACGTTCTAGTAAATATTTCTGTAAGTCGAGTTCTTCTTTCCGTGATATATTTCTGAGTTTTTCTCGATGCTGAGTCTTTCTTGATGTTAATGAATATTTGTCTTAGTTCGTTATAATCTGCCTCTTGGCTTCTTATAACTTCGTTTATTTCTTGTATGTCCATTTTTCTTTACTGTCCCTACTAATCCTATTTGTTAAGAACGCTACCCAATTGTAAGTATGTCAGTCCCTATAAATACAACAAACAAGCGCTTCTCGAGAACGCTAGTTCGAAGTACGCCTAAACGTCATTTAGTCGGTATTAGTGTAAGACAAAAGGGAAGTATTTTATTTCTATGTTTCTTTTGTTTTGTAACTGTCACAATGTTAAAGTACCGATTAAACAAATTCCCTGGTTCCCCTAAAAATACAACGGTTCGAAGGACCAAATGTACGCACCGGGACCTACAGCTTAGTACGGCCGTTATTCCAAGTACGTACAGTGTGGCTACGGTTGCACTAATTGAGCCCTGGACCTATGAGATCCCTAAGGCCCTACTGACTACAAACCTAGCCCTACAGCAATCACCTAGCACCCTAGTTATCCTAACGCCCTAACCTATCATACAAACCACACCAGACGTAGGTTACGTCGGTTTTACGTGCGGGATGTCTGTTACAATGAGACCTACGGTAACAGACGGAATTTGGGTAGGAATAGGGGTTTTGTGTACGTCGTGCAATGTACACAGGAAATGGTTTTCTCACTGCCGATCCCACAGACTCACAGGATCGTTGAAGGCTAAGGGTGTCTTGGCCACAGTAAGAGGAATCACGGAGAGATGAATCAAACTCAACTCCAGCTTGATGACTAATTTATTATAACAATTAACTTAATTATATACAAATTTTGTGGTCAATACACATTGATACGTCTTTAGATGTGTGTTGTGTGTGTATTGAGCCGATGAAGCGAATATTTTATTAGGCCATTTCTTAGCGCTGACGGTGTGCCGGTGACGCTGGCGCGTGGACGGAATGTGTGTCACTGACGCTGTAATGGTGTTGTTGGCGCGTGTAAACTATTGCCTTGTTCAGGTTGAACACAGTCGGTAATAGCTGTGACCTGAATCACCCTGCCGTTAGCTGATCCACTAAAACTTAGAAGATTTTGAACCTTCTGCAATTAGTAGTAGTTATGTGTTATTCGACACGCATGAGCTTACCGAACTAGAACGACTTCTTCAAGGTAGGCAAATATTATAGAATACAGTTATGCCAATTTGATCTTTACCACGTAACGTTAGGGAAGGTAAGCGATTGAATACTGTTTTGTCACCATGATGGACTTGTTAATTTAAACAATAATTTTTATGTCGATTTGGTCTAGTGGTTGCATCAGTGAACCTATGTATGTCAACATGGTAGCAAGTTCAAAACTAACCTTCAACTTCTTGTTGCTTTATGTTTACAATATTCAATTATGTTTTTGAATTTGAAATTAAAATTATATTTAATTAAAATAGTTAATTTAAATTAACTATTTAAATGCAAATAACAACAGAAAATAAAAACAATAATGATTAAGATAACAATTTTATTAATTAAATAATTACTTACATACACTCACACACCCCTACACTCACCAGCAGTAACCATTTAAGTTGTTGTTTTTTGTTTGTTAATTTTAATTCTAGTATTGCACCAGATAGTCCCTAATTCTTTTGCTCTGTAATGAAACTAATCTAGATAATGAAACTATTCCTGTAATTAAAATACGTATTTTATATGTTATTGATCAACGGCTACAATTTGTTAACGAGGGTGGGCGCTGATACATGTATTTACAAGATATTAATTTATCTTAGTTTAGGTATTGGAATAGCGATGTGGAGCACCATCTCTTTCTATAATTTGCTGTAAGCGGTACGTAATATTTCCAAACTGACTGGTGACTATTAAATCGGCCATCAACTTCTATAAGTTCACCAGGTCCCATGGAAGATATCCAGCCCCGGTAAACCAGAGTTATTCAACCACTGGTTCTACACGTCAGTAAACAATCTGACTGTATTTCTCTAAAACAATGAAATGAAACACAACTAACTTTACGTTTAAGTATATAAAAATATGTTTGCTTACGTCACGGCATGAGGAATAGGTGGGTATAAAACAAAGTATAAAATTAGAAAATACACTTACCGCTATATTATTATTAAGTTTCCTAGTAATCTCTCAGATGTCAACATTCTTCTCATGCAAATAGATTATTTTGCACTTGAGACGTGATAATAAAATTGTCAAATTGAAATGAAATACTTGGAAATTAAAAAGTTGTTTTACGCAATTTAGTTAGGCGTTGTAGCATTTGCGCGAGACTGGCTTTACTCACACGGTTCATTTTTTTCCTGTCCTAAACCATAGTAACATTAGACTACCAGACTTATAATGAATACGCTTATTAAATTTGTCTTTCAACTACCCACTTATTACAAGATAGGCAAAAATATTCCAACTTAGACATTTTATATTTGAAGGATGGGACACATCCTTCAAATATAAAATTTCTATAGTTATATCTTTTATTCTAGGCCTATAGTTCTTTACAATAACGCAAGAAATGCATATTGAATAGATTCTAAATTAAAAGCAAAACAATATGGCGAATTGTCGCACGGTTGGCGCAGTGGTTGAGCGATTGACTGCTGTGCTGCGTGTCGCGGGTTCGATTCCCGCACGGAACAAATATTTGTATGACCTACAGATAGTTTTTCCGGCTCTGGGTGTTTGTGTATGTGAATTTATATGTTTGTAAACGCACCCACGATACAGGAAGAAATTCCTAGTGTGGGGCAACGAATTCAAAAAAATAATAATATATATATATCCTCGACGCAGGATTTGAACTCTCATCCTGTTCGTCTCATACACAAACCACGAGACCAGATCTACTAATTGAATGTAATAATTAAAATAAGCTATTAGTATTGCTAGTCATAGCTTATTAGACACTAATTATTGAAAAAAAATTAGTCTTACAGCATAAAAATCAAAATCACATACTAAATAGTTAATATTATAAAAAAAAAATATAGTTATAAATATCCTAACGCTAACGTTATCTGTACTATTATTGTATTTGTTCATCGAGTAGCGCTAGTCTGATAAAAGTATTAATTTATTTTTATTTATTTATCTATAGGCTCGCGTTTGACCAATATCTCGCCTGATGGTAAGCAATGATATGGTCGACGGTGAAGATTGTATATTATGTCGACTCATACAAAATAAATAATCCTTAATGTTACAAGCAGAGGGTTCATCGTTATTTTTTAGTGTGGATCAGGTAACAGCTATTACCAACTGTAAATACCTACCCACCGCCTGGAGTGACCAGAGAGTTATGTCAAATATCTCGTGGTTGGTTTTTTTTTAATGAAATGCAGGACAAACTTGGACAAAAAACTTGGACCTGGACTTTTTCACTGCAGAGGAACAGATACAGTGGATAAGCTTATTTTTGGGACATTCTCGCCCCAATAATTCCAACCACTGTAACTTCTGAAAACTATAATCAGCAGTGGTGACAACAGAAAGCAATAGGCGAGGCTGAACGAGTATCGGAGAAACTATTAAAATATCTAGTACCTCGCAAAGAAATTAATCAGAAAAGAACAGCGGATGAGTAACAAAACGTAATTTTCGCTTTCCTCCTTATCATGTTCAACTTAAAATATATA
Source organism: Orthosia incerta (assembly GCA_948252205.1). Lineage (NCBI taxonomy): Eukaryota > Metazoa > Arthropoda > Insecta > Lepidoptera > Noctuidae > Orthosia > Orthosia incerta. The sequence continues at coordinate 24,211,481 of OX411756.1, read as the reverse complement.
AGTAACTAAATAAGCAAAGTACATTTTAATCGTACCTTTAACCAGGTTCTTGATCTCATCCGCATTTGGACGTACCCCTGGTTGTGGGACGACGAACGCAACAGGCAGATCACCAATCTCGATGTGAGGGATACTTGTCACGGCAACGTCTAACACGCCAGGATGCTTGCGGATAACGTCTTCTATTTCTAAGGGTGATATCTGTGCAGGAATAGAGAGAATTAACTTATTAATAATATATTAGATAAAAAATATAGCTGTTTAAATAAGTATTCAATACATTGCCCTATTTGATTTGACTAGATTCATAATGCCCGGGCATTATACATAGTGCCCTAATGAATTACTTGGTCAATGACATTTTATACATCTTGTAACATGAGCATCTGCTACGAAAAACGCGCGATCCGTTGTTTCCTTATTAAAACTATGATACTTAGATAAATGACTGTGGGACACAATTGATATATCATTAAAAAAAAAAATGTGTATTGAACAGTTGACTGTGATGAATGAAGCTTTTAAGTGAAAGGTAGGGAGAGCGGTGCATTGCAATACCGGCTCTCCTCTCCCGCCGCGGCTTCCAACCCTCAGCCGCGATATCGTATAGATATGGGAAGCCTCATACGAAATCGCAGCCTGCCTGTTAAATGTGATGGGAATTAATGTGAACAAGACTAAGGTAATGGTGTTTAAAAGAGAAGACGATGTATCGGAGTGTGAAGTGACAATAAATAATAAGAGTGTGGAGCAAGTGAACGAGATTGTATATTTGGGAAGTATGTTCACAAGGGATGGAAAGATTAAAGAGGATATGGAAAGGAGAATGAATGCAGGAAATAAAGTGAATGGTGCTATACATGCGGTTGTGACGAGCCAGTCAATGTCTCAGAAGGCTGGACTCGCCGTTCACAACAGCGTGCTGGTGCCTACACTTATTTATGGAAGTGAAGATTGGGTATGGCAAAAATGACATGAAAGTAGGATTAATGCAGTAGAAATGCGTTCCTTGCGAAGTATGTGCGGTGTAACTTTAAATGATAGTCTGAGGAATGATATAATAAGACAACGTCGTGGTTTTAAAGATGTAGTGACTAAAATCTTGCGGTTTTGATGACCAACCAATTTCGATTTTAAAGGAAAACATAGACTCCTTAGCCTTCCCTCTTTCTGAGTTTTTTAACAAATGTTTCGAAGAGTCGGTCTTTCCAGAACAGTTGAAACTGGCTAAAGTATTTGGGCCATACATTGAGGCAAAGGCTCAGCTGGCTGCCAAAAAGTTGGGGATCCTTGCGAAGGTGAGAAGGTACTTCACGCCGGAACAGCTGCTCAACTTGTATCAAGCGCAAGTTCGATCGTGCATGGAGTACTGTTCTCATCTCTGGGATGGATCTGCCAAATACCAGCTTGATACACTAGAGTCGATCGTAAAGCGGGCCAAGAAACTCATCGGTAATGAGGCACTGGTCAAGTCAAAGCTCCAGAGCCTTGAACATCGTCGCCGAGTTGCCAGTTTGTCGGTATTTTATCGGTTACATTTCGGGGAGTGTGCGATGGAATTACATGATTTAATTCCGCCCAGCCCGTTCCATCATCGGACTACCAGACGTACGGCGATGCGTCATCGGTACATGGTGGACATCCCACCCATACGCACAAAACGTTTTGGGGACACTTTTATTATGCGTACAGCTAAAGAGTGGAATTCCCTGCCGGAATCTGTGTTTCCCGATAGCTACAATCTAGGGGTCTTTAAGTCAAGAGTGAATAGGTTTCTTCTAGGCAAGCGTGCTCTATCGTCGACCACATCATCGCTTACCATCAGGTGAGATAGTGGTCAAGCGCAAGCCTATAGATAATAAAAAAAAAAAAAAAAGTAGTTCCAATTTTCAAGAAAGGCATTAAGACTGATCCGAAAAATTACCGGCCCATATCCCTTTTGCCAACCTTATCAAAAGTATTTGAAAAAGTTATTAAAACTAGACTGATGGTACATTTGAATGTAAATAAAATTATTAATTTAAGACAATTTGGCTATCAGAAAGGCGTCGGTTGCTCAGATGCAATAAACACTCTTGTAGATGACATAATTGGTAAATTAAATGACAAAATGAAAGTGGCTGGACTCTTCATTGACCTTAGTTCTGCTTTTGACACAGTTGATTATGAGCTGTTACTGACTAAACTTGAATATTATGGTATCAGAGGCAAGTCCTTACAGCTTTTAAGGTCGTACTTACAAAATAGACGGATGTATGTCGAAATAAAAAGCATCGATGATAGTAATCACGAAGTCGTATATAAGTCTAAAATTAAAAACATAAAACGTGGTGTGCCTCAAGGCTCAATTTCAGGACCGATACTATTTATCATATTTACAAATGACTTGCTGAACTTTATGCATCACATTAAGCCTGACGTAAGACTTGTTGTCTTTGCAGATGACACAAATATAATTATTGGTGAAAATGACTTAAGCAAATTAACCAAAAATGTTAATAAAACCCTAGAAATACTTTGCGATTGGTTTACAGCCAATAACCTTTTACTAAATACAAGTAAGACTAGCATTATTTTATTTAAGACTACAACACGTAACATTGACAGTTTAGATGTACAAATCAAAGAAGACAAGATAATATTAGTAGATAAAGTGAAATTCTTAGGGATTCATATAGATAGGCTTTTAAACTGGAAACAGGAGCTGGCTGCTATTGACTCCTCTATTTCATCAGCATGTTATGCACTTAGGAGTCTTAGAGATATTTTGGATGTAAAGCAACTAAAGGCTGTATATTACGCGCTAGTAGAATCTAGATTAAGATACAGCATCATGTTTTGGGGTAGCAGCTATAGTTATAACTGTCAGAAAGCGTTCATCTTACAGAAACGTGCCATAAGGACGATACATATTCACGAACAGACTCATGCAAAGATCACTTTAAAAAACTAGAAATATTAACAGTACCAAGTTTATACATTTTAGTAATTCTATGTCACTTTGCGAAGCATATTCATCAGCATGAATCTCAAGAGAAGTTAAGAGAATGCACAAGAATGAAGGATTTAAAACACACAATATCGCCAAATTTTAACATAGTTAAACATTGCTCCAGATACCAAGCAGTGGAATTGTTTAATAGATTACCGACGGAGTTAAAACTATTAATTTATAGCTTCCACATATTTAAAACCAAGTTAAAAGCCTTCTTGTTGGAAAAATGTTATTACTCGATGACAGATTTTATGTCAAGCAGTTAAAACTAGATAAATTAATCCGACATTATAAATAAATTTGATTTAATTAAACATTGTAATTGGTTATGACATATTATTTTTATTTTATTAATTTAACATTATAATTTTATGTGACATAAATATTGGATTAATTTGACATTGCTTTTGAGATATTGGAATGATTAATATAGTAATTGTTTTTTTTTTTGACAAAATTAATTAATTTGACATTATATTTGCATGTGATATATATTGTATTGAACTGCTATGCTGATTGTTTGTGACATATTTGATTAAATTGACATTCCCTTTTTTTATTTTACTGATATATTTATCATTCATTGTAATGGTTTGCAACTTATACTTGTTAGATTGATATGACATTGCATCTGTTTGTATTTTTTATTTAAATCAATATACCTACGCTTTGCTACAATAATTTAATTCATCTTGAAGTGATAGTTTTACTGCAATTATGTTCTACCAATTCATGTAATTATGTACCCAATATTCGACACAATATTAATTGTTTGTGAATAAATAAATGAATGAATGAATGAATTGAAAAGAGTATGCTAAGATGGTTTGGCTATGTTGAGAGGATTAATGAAAGGCGACTAACGAAAGGTAAAACAATATATCACGGGAATTTAACGCGATGATTTCGATTCGCGACGACGCGATGATTGGTCGTGGTGGTGGTCATGGTCGTTGTAACACGGCTGAAACGTCGGGTTAAATAGGTAAATAAATAATCGAAATCATCACGTTAAATTCCCGTGATATATTGTTTTTCAATTATGAAACGCGAAAGTTTTAAAGTTAATAACTAAAGGTTACAAGGCAGACGTTAATGGAAACTCCGGGAGGGGACGCCCTAGAAAGACATACATAGACCTTATTGGTGATTTTCTATAGAAACGCCACGTGCGCAGTACTCATAACCGACGTGGAGCAAGTGAAAGAGTTGGTATATTTGGGAACAATGTTCACAAGAGATGGAAATATTGAAGAGGATGTAGAAAGGATAGTGAATGCAGGAAACGGTTCAACGGTTCGTTATCTATAGCATTCTTAAAGGCCTCGCATACGTCACATTGGTATTTACGAGAAATAAATTGGGTATTTAATATCTGATAGTATCTATCTATATATCTTATTTATTTTATTATATAAATAAAAAGAAAAGTCCTAACTGACTGACTGACTCATCGACGCCCAGCCCAAATCCTTGGACCTAGAAATCTGGTTGTAAGCCCTAAGATTGTGCCAAATAACAGTATTTATACAAGCTTTTATTTACATGCCTTGTTGTTTGGGTCAAATCTCGCAACTGAATTTTAAAACAGCTGTGCTCATCCAATTGAACTGAAATTTGCTTACAGGTTTGGTTTGGATGACATGCAAGTTAAGCTAAAAGGCTGACTTATTCTAACTTATTTCTTCCTTTCAAATAGGTAATGGTAAGGTATATTAAGAGTCACAAAACCGATTGTTTTTACCCTGAAATAATGACATTTCAGCTGTAACTTGATCTAATCCAACCTCACTGCCGTGCCGTTGCGGCAGTGAGGTTAGATTATTTTCAAAATAAAAGGCGAATATAGAATGCGTGTGACATTATCAAACTTATTTCTGTACACAAATAGGCATAAAAACTCGATTTTTTTTACCGTCATATACATGCACTTCAGCTGTAACTTGATCCGATCCACGTAGAAAAAGTTCCAGTTCTCATCCCTGTAGAAAATGTCTCCGGTTTTCAACCAGCCATCTTTTGTAAAGGTTTCTTTCGTTGCTTCAATATCGTTGTAATACCCCTGAAAATGAGATAAAAAACAAGTTAGAATATTGTGGTAGGCTATTTCTCAGCTAGATCCATGTCCTGAAAGATTTAGCTTCCATTTTAAGGTACTGTTCCTTAAAAGAAAAAAAAGGTACCCTCTCACCTCGTTGTCTGACTATCCGTGTGTCAAGACTTTCTCCTCTGGAACGCGTGAAGGTATCAAATTGAAATTAATATCCTAGGTACCTACTTTAGTCTGCAATCCAATGGAGCTGTGAAAATATCAAACTTCTAAATCTAATCAACCTAAAAATACGGCCATTTTTCTCGCAAGGGAATCAAAATCTCTACACGGAGTGACGTAGTTGTTGACTCGCTACGTAGTACGCAGTGATGCGGCAGAAAAAACTCTGGTTTCTTGCTGCTATGCGCCGGTTTCATGTGACCGAGAGATAAATATTCATCAATAAATGTTTTGTATTGTTTTGCAATACAATTGTTTTTTGTGAACTATCTTTCTATTTGATACAGCTGAGCCTAAATTCTTGATACCATTAAGGCACTCGGTTATAACGTCATGAATACGTTTAATGTGATTCGATGTCGCTTGTTAATATCAATAGTAAAGATAAGTTTCTTGTTGTTATAACGGTGGTAAATTCCAGCTAGCGATGTAATTATCCGCGCTGATCGGAAGATGTTGTATTAGGCGTTCTGTTTCACCTTTAATCTTGCTCTTCTGGAATTGTATTTTCTGTGCCGCAGATAAATATGGGTTACCGTTAATTGCTTCCGTGACCAAGTCCTTGAATGATACCCAATTCTAGTAATTTCCGTTGAATATAGGAATATCCAGCTGCGGCGTAGAATTTTCTCGGTGGGATGCAGAGAATAATCTACGATTTATTCTTTTCTTAATATTGAAGTAGGTACATCTGCTCATGCTGCGTGTATGAAGTCTCTTAATTTTCGTCTAACTCATCAAATTCGCTGTCTATTTTCCAATGGAGACCATCAACCACATTCCAACGGGTTTCTAGAGTTTTCAAAATGACTTCAAATTCCCATTTTTCTTCTGTGGTTGACAGATCTATATTAGTCTCGAAGTGAGAAAAGGCTTTGCAGTTGCTAGCTTGTTTACGCAACCTTTCATCTAACTTGCTATCAGTTCCTCGAGTGGTATACTACGGAGCTGGCATTGGACCGTAGAAATTCTACCCTCTGCAGTCGAGGCACCTGGCTGCTGACGGCCGAACAGGGTTGGCTTGATCAGATCTGCTCTCTGAATCGAATATCTAACTTCTATGTAGAACGCCTTAGTTTCTTCATAGTAAAATATAAAATAAAATATTCTTGGATTTTATCTTCGTACATGCACAATTTTTCATGATTTTCCTGAAACTCGTTCCAATAGCTGTTCAGAGTCTCAGTTTTCTTCTTGATATATTCTGAAGTTTTGCGATCTTGACCATCTTTCTTTAAATTTGACCAAAATTGTCGCATGCCATTGATGGCAACTTGCTGCTTGTGAAATATTTCTTCCATCTTGATACTTGAAAAATAGGAAATTCAAATTAATCGGTTGATTTTCCCTGCTGATTGCGGAGTTCTTTCGCCGTCAATTCTTTTAAAACTTGCTGAAGATCGATCTGTTTTAGGTTGATAGATAGCACTTTCTTGATGTGTTTGTCTTGCCTTGTATGAAGCCTTAATGCTAAAATGCTTACTTGATGTTTGCCTTGATGCTGTTGTTGATCTTGGACTGCTATCCCACTGTCACTTGGTCTGCGTACACACACGAGAGAACACAAATCACCAACACATAGCTCGAAGGACCAATATGTACGAGCACTTTGTATCTAATACATGTTGAGATGGAAGAAAACTATTCTTGCTGACTTCTTGATAAAATATTTATTGATTGTACTTGTTTACATTATAACGGTCGAAAGTGTACTCAACAATATTAGTATGAATGTCGATTGATTTCTTACTCTGGCAACTCCACTGGAAACAAATTTATTGAAAATAGAAGAGACCATGTTTAAAGTCATTTATTAAAGATAATCAGATTACATTTATAATGGAAATTCCACATACGGATAACTCATCATATAACTATTTTAAGATATATTCCTTACCAATCTTTCATGAAGCCGAAAATAAAACCTTGGCTATTATTGTCAAATATCCTTACCTTCTGGCGAAAGGAATGAAATACTTACCGCTACTAAAATTATGTCGACCACTCTCTGCTGGCGATCAGTTTATATGCACTGCGGATAATCAAGCCGATTTTTTTTTTATTGTTGTGATGGGTTTGCTCTTGACTCTAGTCTAGGTCAGGGGTGACAGAGACAAAGTCGACGATGGAGTGAGCTTACCCAGAAGAAGCCTGTTCACTCTAACTTTGAAGAGATTCGGGTTGTATGCGTTCGGAAACACAGACGCAGGCAGTGAGTTCCACTCTTTTGCGAATAATATGAACTTACCTGTGTAGAACAGTTGATGAAATTCGATGATGACCAAACTCCTTGTAAACAACGTGAAATCCAACTTCATCAACGAAGCTAGCTGGCTCCTTTATATATATATATATATATATATATATACAACACTGACTAAGCAATGCGGTGAAGAGATCAGTAACCAACTTGTATTCGGCACTTACCTGGTGACCATTGACGAACCCTGTGACCTGCAAACTTATGGAATTCACCTTAACTATCGTATTTCTGTGGAGTTGGAAGTTGTGGAGAAGATTCCCACTGTCACACTACCCCAGTTGCACGAGAATGTCACTCTCTCCAAATCACACATCACATCATCAGCCTATTAATGTTCCCACTGCTAGGACACAGGCCTCCTCTCTGTGAGAGGTTATGGACCATAATCCACCACGCGGGCCCATTGCGGGTTGATGGATGTCACATGTCTTCGAATTTTTGGTTCTAGGACTTGCCGGTTTCCTCACGATGTTTTCCTTCACCGTTTTTGAGAGCAGTGGTCATGAAATAATTTACACAGCCTGCCTGGGTTCGTACCACCTACAAGTTGCAAGTCACGGCCTATACCACTGGGCCACCACTGCTCACAAATCCTCCACTCTCCAAATCAAGTGTAGTGAATATGAAAGGAATCAGTTTAGACGAAGTGAAATATATGTCCTTTTCGTTAAAGCGTGATCGAAAGTGTTTTGAATGAAAAGAAAGAGTTTAACTTCAGTGATAATTTAGGATACGTCACTTTAAGTTTAGTTATTTTTAGTTTTCTTGCATTCTTGGTTTATATACTGGCTAAAGTCGCCGAAATGTTTATTGTTTTGGCAAAATTGTCAGAAGGACTCTCAAAATCGAACCTTACGATAATTTCGATCTTAGGGTCGGAGGAGTTATGGATACACCTCGCCCGTTTGCTAAGTACATTATATGGCTCCATTCTAGCAACAAGATATCTTTTGCAAGCTCAGCTGTCTATGTCAACCGGATGAGCCATTTACGTATTGTAATTAGAATAAAAGTCGCCTCCAAATCGGCACTACGTGTTTTTATTTTCATCCTCAGTCAAAATCCTGAGTAGTTAAGAATCAGAATCAGAATCAGAACTTTATTTGTTAAACATAGGTTACACAGTGTGTGAGATGTTACAAAAATTTAAGGAGACCATCTATGTTTTGCCATGAGGCGCACAAATATGATTTGCAATTTCAAATATAATGAATTACTGTTACATTAAATGATTACAAACAATAAAATAAGCCAGAAGCTAAGATTCAGTATACAGTTACACATTAGGTTTAATACCTAGTAGAAAGGTTTCTCACGCTCCGAAACCAAAAGTAACTTGCCCATCATAATGGGCAAGTTACTTTTGACTCTTATACACGACATTAGATTTGTACATAATATACTATAAGGGTCAAAAGTGCAATCACACTCTACCAAAACAGATAAGGCTTTCTTTTTTGTAGGCAGCATAATTTCAACCTTTCGCGGTTAGTAGGAATACGAGTAATCTATACTTTAATTTCTATACAAAATATTAAATCAGTTGTGGATAATTTAACTTCTTCTACAAAAACTAGCCATTTGAGTTATGGGAGAGTATGACTGCACTTTTGACCCTTGACTGTACCACAACAAAAAAAGTGAAAAAACGTGTTTACAAAAAAAAACAACCGACTTCCAAAAACACAACAAAGTGAAAAATAACTTGATTTTGTAGTGTTTTTGAAAGTTAGTTGTATTTCTTGTAAAAAAAAAATAGTTTTGTTTTTATTTGGAAGTCAGTTGTATTTTTTTTAAGTTTTTATATTATTTGACTTCATGGAATAAACAGTGAGATAATTAAATTAATTAAGTGAACAATGTTACCTTAAAAGGGCATGATCCTTTGATCCACAATTCGCCTGGAACGTTCGGCTCGTAAATTTCTTGATGTGTTTCGGTGTTTATAATCTAAAATCGTAATAAAATGGATGAATCAGTAACGGGGCGTATATAAACATTTCTAAGTAAAAACAGAAAATTAAAAATAAAGATATTAGAGCAGCGGTGGCCCAATGGTAACGATCCGACTTACGTGTCGGTCGTGGGTTCGAACCCAGGTAGGCGTTTTACTTTGTGAAAACTATTTCATCACCACTGCTCTCAAAACGGTGAAGGAAAACATCGTGAGTAAACTGGCATGTCCTAAAACCAAAAATTCTAAGACATGTGACATGCACCAACCCGCAATGGGCCCGCGTGGTGAATTAAGCCTCATTCCTTCACTTACAGTTAGGAGGCCTGTGTCCCAGCAGTGGGAACATTGAAAAGGCTGATAATGATGATGATGAAAGATATTACAGGCAATAGGTGCTAATTCCACGCGAGTGGCAGCTCGTCATCAAAACGATGACCAGGCTAGAAAGAGAAGAGTCCTTGCCCAAATATCAGTGTTTAAACTGGTGGTCCTTCTTACCCGATATTGGAAGCATCCTATTGGCTTGCCACAGGAGCCTGGCGCAGGATTGACTCCGTAGAATGCGAGACCAGCCAGCTCACTCATGCCGAAGATATTCAGTACATCTGCATTTGGCAAAACAGTCTGAAAGCAATTATTACTTGTTTTAAAACAAAAAAAAAAATTGTAGATCCACTGGATTAGCTATTCTGTAACTGTGACGAATAACTGAACGGATTTCCTAAACATTATTTTTCTTGTAGTTTGGATAAGGGGGGCTATGATTAATATACATACATATAAATACATAACATACGACGCTACATTAATCTTCTTCCATTATATTTATTATATCCTTGTATTAGACATCATCCAGGACCCCACATGTACGGTGCACGTACATGAGTTATAAAATTGTGTAGTAAGTAAGGAGTAGTACAATAAGTAGGTTCGCACCTTTGCACTTACACGTGCGGCCTACATTAGATTTTATGACAATCATGCAGCAGCAGCAAGCAGTGCATTGATGATGCATTTGTATCAATATTAATTTTAGTGTTCTAATAGACGCGGTAAAATAAGAGACAAAGTGAGATTGGAAGAAATAAAAAACAAAACGAAATTTAAAAACATACAGACAGTGTACAAAAGCTTGAAATGGAGATGGACAGGGCATATGCTCCGTGAAGGAACAGAGAAATGGACAAGATTTGTAACAGAATGGTACCCGCGTGACGGCAAAAGGAACAAAGGAAGACAAACCAAACGTTGGGAAGACGATATGAAAAAGATAGCTGGTCCTGAGTGGACACGAATTGCAAAGGATAGGACAAAATGGAAAGCTTTAGAGGAGGCCTTTGTCGAAAGACAAGCTGAAATGGAAAAACCGGCTACCGATACAATATAAATGATCGTTATGTTTATATATATGTTTATAGAGTTAAGATAAATGTAAAAATATCAGCAATAAAGGCTTATTTTATTTTATTTATTTATTTAATAGACGCGGTTTGGATCGGACAACTTCCATTTTTATTTCTTGATTCCAGCCCGTTGGCACTCATTGACATTTTTACATTTCACTGATATTTGCATTGACAATAATTAATGTTAAGGTGTATTTGCATTAGCACCCTGTACCACGTTTAGTACTCAAACTTGCAACCGCGACATCATCGGGGCAGTCAGTTTCGACTCGCTAGTTGGGCAAAGTATTATTGAGTGTTGCCATTAGGAAGCTCTCCGTTGCAGCTTAGAGTTTGTTTGTTTGCGGTGTGACACCTCTGTGTTCATAAAGCGCGCTAAGCTGTTGGTATTCGCCTGATCTTTTTTCGGTCATGTCGAATAATCAGACCTGACCGAAAACTATAAGAATGTGGGAACAGGGAGTGCAAACCCTCGGCACGCATCAATTGCGGCGATAACGCCTCTCTTTGAGGAGTGGCTTGAGAGGCGTCACGGCGTCCTCACCTTCCACCTGACGCAGGTCCTCACCGGACACGGCTGTTTCGGGAGGTTCCTGTTCAGGATAAGGCGGGAGGAAACACCTGGATGTCATCATTGCATGGATCACCCGGAGGACACGGTAGAGCGTACGGTGGAGGTCTGCCCCGCTTGGGCGGAGCAACAACGTGTCCTCGTGGAGGCGATCGGTGGTGTCGACCTCTCACGTCCGGCCCTGGTTCAGGCCATGGTACGGGGCGAGTGGGAATGGGAATCTGTCACTTCCTTCTGTGAATCAGTAATGCTCGCGAAGGAGGAGGTAGAACGCGTGAGGGAGATGCAACGGAGACGCCCTCACACTCCAAGCCACCGCAGGAGACGCCCTCTGCGTCGGGAGTCGCAAGCCAATTCCCGGCCACCGTAGGCGCGGGCTTACAGACTGCGAGTAATGGGTAGCTTGCTGTCCGATAAGGACCAGACCCAATTCGACGGCGCTTAGTGTTCCATGCGTGCCTCAAAGAGATGTCAGCAAAAACTGAAGGGGTCCACTAGGGGCGATGCCTCACTGGGTCGCGGATACATTTGAAAGTTACTGCGGTCCTGACACAAGCAACTGAAGGAACATGGGTGGGTTTTAGTTAGTAAAAGTCTGACACGCCTTCCCGCTTCACCCAGATCGGGAGAAGTCATTGGATCATTTTCCCACCCAAAAAAAAAGGGAGTACATACCTGTGTTTGCGTACACAGTCCCGGAATCCGTTCTGGAGGACTATTATTATTATTTGACCATTTCTCTGTCCATATCAATTTTACATTGTAAATCCATCGTTTCTTTTGTCATGAATTTCCTTGAATGACAAAGTTCGGGTTCACGAGAAAATACAAACCTTTACTTCTTCAATCAAGCTCTGTGCTACAGAAAAGCCACACAGCATAATTAGCTCAAAGCACGTGAAGTCACAATTATCTCGGAAATCAGGCTTCAGAAGTAACGCCATCATTGTAGGGCTAAAGAGTGAGTAGGTTGGCTGTTAAGAAAAATATTAAGGTTAGTACAATGTTACTTAACTAGTTTAGCTAAAGTATAAGATTTGGAAAGAAAGTATTAAAAGTAGAACTGGAGCACACGAGTGGAAACCATGTACCAGACAGATTGGCTGACGACCTTCAAAGGATTCCTTTTTTAGCCTATATAAAAGCGTAGAACTTAGTGACATTTGGGAGGTATCCAGGCGTTGACAGCTTTCATAAAACTGCAGCTTACCTTATATGTGTTAATAAGGTAATAAGCATGCTCTTGTGTAATCGTTGCGGAGGTTTGAAGCCGTGTGTACCGCAGTATCGGCGATCTGATGAAACTGCATATGGCCGTAGACCATTGTAATGCTGAAGAAATCAGGACGAGGCGCGTTGGGGTTGGAAATTTCTTGAATTGGCTCCTGGGGTGAAAGAGATTTAAGTCATTACAAAGAGCCAAATGGAAGTGAAATCTCTCAGCTATGTGATGATATCAATATTGAAGTAACTACAAAACCAGCGGCTGTTGACCCCGCATTAGCTGTATTAACTTGAAAAATGAGTACAGAATTTTAAAAAAACATCTGTGAAGTTTAGCTAAGTACTTGATTTAATTTTGACACTGTAGATTAAATGATAACAAAGGAACGATAAGGATGGATTATGTGGAACGGCTAAAAAGAGGTTGAAGACGACTACCTATTGTCTGAAAGAGCTGTGCCGTTTTAAAGTAAGTAAAGTAAAAATTATATAATTATAATTGGGATAGCAGAGACACAGACAATGAAAGAAAAAAACGATATAAAGACGTAAAAAGAAAAAAAAGAGAAGATTTAATAAACAGAACAGAAGAAACGAAATTAAGGCCACGAAAATTACCACATATAATAAACCAAACCCAGTACATACCAATAGTATGGCATATGCATAGCGAAGAACTTATGGGAATGAGCTACAGCTTTCGGCAGGCCTGTAGTGCCACTCGTTGTTATCATGAACGCTATTGAGTCTTCAGGGTCGAAGTCTGTACATCTGGAATTACATTTATTTTAATTTATTTATTGAATATTTTATTGTGTAATAATGTGATGGACCACGAAGGAGGTAAACATACAAATAACTTAATACCGTATTAACATAATAACAAAAACATAATTTAAAAACACACACATGCACATAAATGAACTGCTAAACCCCGGCTCCTTTGGGTACGCAGATGACAGCACTGTTGCTAAGAGATACTTGTCCAACGCACGGGCCCCTGGGCCTCAGGTCCGGTTTCTCCGTGAGGCCATGGTGGAGCGCTTGAACTTGTCCTTGGAGGCAGTCTCCGAATGGGGCGATGCCAATCTGGTCAAGTTCAATGCCGCAAAAACACAGGCGTGTCTCTTCTCCGCGAAAAAGAGCCAATTTCACCCGGCACCATCTTTCTGAGGTGTAACCGTACCGATAACGGACCATCTTGAGCTTGGCGTTACTTTGACATCGACACTCAATTTTGGCTCATACATTGAGGCAAGGGCTCAACTGGCTGCCAAAAAGTTGGGGATCCTTGCGAAGGTGAGACGGTATATCACGCTAGAGCAGCTGCTTAAGTTGTATCAAGCGCAAGTTCGATCTTGCATGGAATACTGTTCTCGTCTCTGGGACGGATCTGCTAAATACCAGCTTGATGCACTAAGGTCGATCAAAAACCGGACCAAGAGGCTCATCGGTAATGAGGCACTTTTTAAAAAAATTCAAAAATTCAAAAGTCATTTATTCAAATTAGGCTGAGAATCAGCACTTTCCGAACGTCAAAACTACATAAGACAGTCCCCCAAAAACGCCCGCCCTTCACCACTTCCTATTGCTTTTGCTGGGAAGAAGTGGCGCAAGAAACTCCCCAGCAGCACAGCTGTCTGTTCAGTTAGAAAAAAAAACAAAAACTTGATTCTATACAATAGTATGCAAATAATTTACATTACTCAACACAAAAAATTAAAATAAAATATATTTGCCATAATGACAGCTAGCACACGCCAATATACCAACAAAAACATCGAAATCTAAACTCAAGCGAAAATAAAAAACTAAAAATAAAAACGTAAACGGAACTTAGTACCCGAATTATAATGCCTCCAGGCATAAAGGGCGTGCCCGCCTACATATAGCTAACACAGCTGTAACTCGAAGTCACATAATTATGATAAACTAGGACCTAGGACTGGTCGAGTCAAAACTCCAAAGCCTTGAACATCGTCGTCGTGTTGCCAGCTTGTCGGTTTTTTATCGGTTCCGTTTCGGGAATTGTGGGCGTTGGAATTGCATGATCTAATTCCGCCTAGCCCGTTTCATCATCGGGCTACAAGACGTACGGCAATGCGCCATCGGTATATGGTGGACATCCCATCCATACACACTGAACGTTTTGAAAATAGTTTCATTATACGTACAGCTAAGGAGTGGAATTCCCTGCCGGCGTCTCGAGATCCACTGGAATACATGGAACAATATATATATTTGGGAAAAACAATCAGTTTAGACAGAAAAACCAAGAAGAACCAATAGAAATAAACAGGAGAGTGCAACAAACATGGAACAAATAAAATAAAAAAACTTTATTTATACAAAAACCTTCAACAATACTGGAGTCTCAAGGACATTTTTAAGAGTAACTTGCTGACTTAACTTACTAGCCTGAAAACTAGGATCATGAACTCGAGCCACATACCGTGTTCGATGTAAGGATGCCTGACGTGGAAATTCGCTGCTAAAGCTAACCATAAAATGACCACCTGCCAACGAGGAAAGGAGCGAAGCATGCTCAAGGTAAAGGATAAAGATAAAATACGACACACAAAAATAAGATCTATTACAAAATCTAAAAAATGCCTTGAAATATGCACATAAGCTGAAATGGAAATGGGCAGGACACGTCGCGAGACTTACAGACCAACAATGGACCATAAGAGCAACCCTATGGCAGGGTCCACATGGGAAAAGAAACAGAGGCAGACCACTGACACGATGGGAGTACGGGGTCTTAAGAACAGCTGGCTCAGATTGGAGCCAAATAGCAAAGGACAGACACAGCCCATGTATGTCTGTCTTTTGCTATTTTATCTTTGGAGGTGGCCTTTAGCCAATATAGGGTTCTTGCAATATTTTTTTATTTATCTACAATTGCTTGCTGCATATAGTTTTCGCAGTGTGTGCTAAGCCTTAGCGCGGTTAATGCGGTAATGTGCTGGGTTTTGGCGCCATTCATACCTTTGTTTTGCAGGTTTTGCTGTCCTGAATTTCATGAGATTTTTAAATTCTTGCTTAAAAATGTCTGATATTAGTGAATGTGAAGAAAATTTGACGTGACTCCGCCAAATATTTTATATGCGGCGAAGGAAATTACTCATAATCTATTACCAGCAAAGTCGAGAAAACTATATGATAAATGCTATCACGACTTTATGGCATGGAAAATGCAAAAAAAAGGTATTTAGTAGGTTCAATGACAAAATGTATGAGTGTAGATAAAGTAGTGTATGAAACTGCAGAAAACTAGGTATTAAAACATTCGTGTGAATACTATTAAAAACACACACTCGTGTTTTAATACCCTTTATTATGCAACAGTTTCATAAACTACTATTAGCAAATTACCACCAATATTATTTGCTAAATTTATTTTCTTGATAACACGATAACCATATTTTTATATTTGAATTCAGAATCTATAATTATTTCATATTATTATAAATAAAATAAAAAAGCCTTTTATTCCTTGCATTCGTATGTACAATATTAACTTAATTTCTAGCAGGTATAGTTAGTGGGTTGGTTTCTTGTATTAAATGTATTGGTTAGTTTTGTCAGTTTTCTTATTACGGGTTCAACGCTGCTCGATACCTAAAACCTGTATGGGTACTATCCGCCTTTTGCAGCTGTATGATGTCCACGCTCCCATACGTGCAATAAAAATTAAACATCTCCCGGCGCTATGGCTAACAGGAGACATTAAATAATTAATCCACAGAAAAGCTGTTACCAAAACCAAATTTAAATGTCGTCCCTCGTCGCCGAACCGGGAGAAACTTTTGGACGCACGTAATCGCTGCAATAAGGTGTGTAGAGACGCCCAACGACGCCATATCCACACCTCGGTTGAAAATGGAAACCCAGCTAAAGTCTGGAAATTTCTTAAATCCATAGGAGTTGGGAAATCTCGCCAAGAATCGATTCCTAAAGACCTTAATCTTGATCAACTAAATCAGCACTTCTCGTCTTCGTCCTCATGTAATGGGACCTTGAAAGCAACTACTTTGAACTATCTTTCAAACCTTCCAACTCCGGATCATTCCCCATTTATGTTTAGTCAATTCTCTGATTGTGATGTTAAGAAGAGCATAGTTTCAATTACCTCTAACGCAGTTGGCAGTGATTGTGTCAGTCGAAAAATGATACTCCCTGTCCTCGACGAAATCCTTCCTGTCCTTTGCCATATCCTTAATTACTCAATATCCCATGGGGTCTTTCCATCAGCTTGGAAAGAGGCCAAAATCACTCCTTTACCCAAAAAGACGAATCCTACTTCCTTTTCCGAATACCGTCCTATCTCCATCTTGCCTTTCCTCTCCAAAGTCCTTGAACGCCTTGTCCACAATCAGCTTAGTGCTTTTCTTTGTAAGAATAGTTTGCTGAATCCTTTTCAATCCGGATTTCGTCCTAGTCACAGCACAGCTACTGCCTTAGTGAACGTTACGGATGACATACGGTTAGGCATGGAACGAGGACATCTGACGGTTCTTTGCTTGCTAGATTTTAGTAATGCATTTAATACTGTCGATTTCGATATCCTGCTCGGCATACTTCGCTCGCTTAACATATCTCCAACGGCGATTGACTGGTTTCGTAGTTACCTGTATGGCCGCCGGCAACGTATATGCATAGAAGAATCTAACTCTTCTTGGTGTTATACAACTGCCGGTGTACCTCAGGGTGGCGTTTTATCTCCTTTACTCTTCGCAATATTTATAAACGGTATCTCCAAAAAACTTCTCTCCTCCTACCACCTTTATGCAGACGATTTACAGATCTACAAACAAGCTGCCCTTGCAGAGTTAGCTGATGCAATGAATGCAATAAATAAGGATTTGGCTACAATTTGTGAGTGGAGTGAGGCAAATGGGCTTTAGGTAAATCCGGCGAAAACCCAGGTCATTGTTTTTGGCAGCTCTAGGATGATTCCAAAAGTAAATTGGACACAACTTCCTCTGGTACAATTTAACGGAACTACTATTCCAATAGGTGAGAAGGTTAAGAACCTTGGGGTTTGGATCGACAGATATCTGTCTTGGGGTCCGCAGCTTCAGGACGTAAGCCGCAAAATTTTTGCATCTGCCAGGTCCCTTAGACGATTGCGAAACTTTCTTCCCACTGCTACTAAAATTGCGCTTGCACAATCCCTTCTGCTTCCTATCCTTGACTATGCTGATGTCAGTTATCTCGATCTCACCCAGGCACAACTAGATAAACTTGAGCGTCTTCAAAACCTTTGTATAAGATTTATATTTGGCCTGCGCAAATATGATCACATTTCTGAATTTCGGACAAAGCTCAAGTGGCTTCCCATACGTCTTCGCCGGGATTCTCATATTTTATTTCTGCTTTACAGTATTCTATCCTACAACCCCCTCTTATCTCAAAGAACGTTTCAAGTTCCTTCATGACACACATAATAGATATCTGAGGTCATCGGAAAACTTGAGACTAGAGATGCCGATGCATTCCACCAGCTTTTACGACAAATCTTTTACGGTTCAAGCGGTGCGGTTGTGGAATGCTTTGCCCGTGTCAATAAGGCGTGCTCAATCTCTGCCCATTTTTAAAACAATGGTAAAAAATCACTACCTCTCTCTTTAATAGTTGTATTTCTTGATATCTATGCTTTTGTTCCATACTTATTACTGTATATATTTGTCTATTATATATATATGTATGTATATATTTTTTTTTTATATATAAATAGTACACCTAGAGTACTGTCATTCCTTCCATTTTTTTAAAAATCCATCCAAAGGTTGTCTTGAAAAGATCGCTTTTAGCGATAAGGCCGCCCATTGTGTCACCCAGTGCAATGTTTTCTTCGTCTATACTTTCTGTAACTTATATGGTGTACATAATAAAGAGTATTCTATTCTCTATTCTATTCTATCCCTATTTGTATCGGTCTCTGTTTGTCGTAATGTCGGTAATGGTGGGCATCAACACGCTGGAACTGTGACGTAAGTGCGCGCTGCTGATGCACTACTTCTTTGTACTGAACAATTGAAGCATTATTTTGTTAGAGAAATAGAGTTATAATGAGATTCTCTTTTTAAATTTCGGTATTGTTGTCAATATACAACCCGGGCGCAATAACTTGACACCTGGCTCGACGATAACAAAAACTCGACAAAAATAATTATAACAGGAAACGAATGACTCCGAGGCTCAAGAAAGATTACGAGCATAGCTGTTACCGTTGCACGTAATCTTTCTTGAGTTTCGGAATCATTTGTTTGGTTTTTTTTTTTTGAGTTTTTGTTATCGTTACGTTACGAGCCGGGTGTCAAGTTATTGCGCCCGGGTTGTAAACTCGTTTTGAAGTTTATAATTCGAATAATACGATATGAGAGTAGATAAAAGCTTTTATTGCTATTACGATACAGGGCAAATCCAAGAAGTTAATATCACCAAGGCGTTTCCATCAATTATTTTTTTGTAATGGAAAGCTTATGCGGGGCGCGCCATTTTTATAGGTACCTATTATAAAAAGTTTCGCTTCCAATTTTTACTTGTCTGTGGCAACGCCCACTTTAGCGCATGCGCGGTTAATGCGGTGATGTGCTGGGTTTTGGCGCCATTCATACGTTTTGCTGTACTGAATTTTTCTTACTCTTTTGATTATTTATTTTATTTAGTAGATTCAATCCCAGTGCATGAGTGTAGATAAAGTAGTGTATGAAACTGCACATAACTAGGAATTATAACATTGACGTGAACACACACTCATGTTTTAATATCCCTTGTTATGCAACAGTTTCATAAACTACTGTTGTGATCGTAACACGTTACAATACAAGTTAAGAAATCGTAGACAAAGTGGCATTTTACCCTCGAAAATGTCTGTTGAAAAGTTTAAAATATATGGAGTCGACAGCTTCCGAAATGTCACGTATTTTAGCATTTTGACATAATCGCTATTGCCTATTAAATGCCGTTTAGCTTCTGGCTGAAATAAGAACGTACAGAATATTAATTACAAAATAAATAGTATTGACTTACTTGAAATCCACTGTTGAAGCGTCACATCCATAATTTTTCATGAAAGCCGTAAAGCTGCAGAACTTATCTGCCTTATCGAACGTGATTATGTGAGCGTTAGTGTTCAAGTTGGACAACGTCAACTTTATTTTGGAAGTAACGTCGCTTTGGCAAAATATTATATTGGGTTTTGTGACAGCGAATATTTCTTGCAGTTCGTCTGCAAATAGAAAGTAAAACTATAAAAATTAACAATAAAAATTTTGTTGGATAATTTTTACATTTTTTTGTCATAAATGTTAGAAATGACCGGGTGAATAACGACTTGGCTAAAACGAATTCTTAGTTTCTCCACAAAAGTACGCAACAAAATCACAAGATTTAGTAATTTATTGCAATATCACAAAATGAAGGATTCTCTTTTGGGTTACCCCTACAGGAAAAATACCATAAAACGTACGTAGTGGCCAACTCCTGTCAATTGCCGTCACGATAATGCCAAGGTAAAGCGCTGCATACAGCGGTATGGTTACATCGAGATGGTTGGGTGCCATTAGAATGACCACATCTCCCTGATTCAGTCCTAGTTGCCGCAGACTCTGGGCACAGCGCACCGATCTCTCTAAAACCGAGCCACATGTTTCTGACTCGCCTGTTGCTCCATCAATCTGTGAACATGTTTTGAATAGTACTTGATCCTCTACGAGTTCCAAACCCTGGCCAGTTAGTTCTGCTACTTGTAGTGTTTATGCCTAAGCATGTTTATGCGGGTAGGCACCCGAGGGTATTAATTGGGACAATCCCACTGCACTATTCCCAAACCACTGCAACTTCTGAAAGCCAGAATCAACAGTGGTGACCACCAGAAAACCGCCGAGGCAATTAAGCTCGACGAGGTCCGGGAGAATGAATTTAACTGTCTTGGATCCCGCAACGAAATTAATCAGAAAATAATAACGGAGGAAAAGGAAAAAATATAAATTTTCATTTCCCTCCATATCAAGCAGGAGACAGAACAAACAAGGCCAATTGGCACCAAAGGGTCGTTTACAACTGGGATAAGCCCAGTTGCCTAGCACTACGGATTAAAATTAGGATTAATATTAATGGACCCTAACATTGTGTTATATTTGATTCCAAATAGGTATGGCAAAAACGCTTGAACGCACGTACAAGGTCCGTATAGTAAACTACTCGAGGCACCAGAGGGTAGTCGGGGGAGTCAGAGTGTGACATTCAGTGCGTTGAGACGTGTGTCAAGTTGTTCCCGTTTACTAATCTTTGTGTGTTACCCTGTGAACACGTCACCGGTCACTACAATGGCGACGAGAATAAAAGTAAAAAAAATTGACGCTGCCAGTGTCCACAAGTAGCCATATGGCACAAAAACCCGATTTCTCAAAGCAACGGTGTCGATGACAACATAGTCATCGCGGACGTACACACAGACCCCAGCTTGCTTTTTGAACTTGTGTTCAAGAGAGTAACCCGGGTAGTTGAGGTACGCCACGTCCGACGGGGTTGGTATCTTCGTCTCCGTTAGGAAAAACAGGTGCGGCTTCTCGGTCTCAAGGTGGTGGTGGACCGGATCAAGATTAGAGTGCAACCCCCTGTTGTTGGTGAAGTGCACTTTTAGCGGGAGGAAGTGCAGCCGTTGTTGCACCATATTCTTCTTTGCTTTGGTCATATTTTTTTGTTATAGAGTTTGCTGGGGAAAAAGACGAACTGTCGAGGCGCTGCTCAGTGAACCATGTGGAACACTGGAGCTAACCCAACCCATGGGGAACTCATTTGGAGTGCGGGGACGCCCGAACCCCCCGGATATGGCCACCGGGTCCTCCCATCCAGTCACCAGCTGGCACGGTGGAGCATATCGGGATTTTTCGCGAGTTGGCGGGGCAGCCTTTGGCACGTGGCTGGCGTGCTACTTGGGCCCCCTACTGACTGCGGTCGGCCAACGGCTGGCACTGTGCTTCGGATCCCGCTACCCTCCAAAATGAGTTACCCGGCAAGTTTTGCAATATTACTTGCTGTTGCCCGCGGTTTCGCTCCCGTGGACCACCTCACAGGCCCCAATTTTGGGATTAAAAAAAGCCGCTTTTTGGGATTAAGCTTTCTATTGGTGAAAGAATTATTCAAATCGGTCCAGTAGTTACGGAGCCTATTCGGTACAAACAAACAAACAAAAAATCTTTCCTCTTTATAATATTAATAATTATATATTATATATATATTTTTTTTTTTAATACTCTATAGGCTCGCGTTTGACCACTATCTCGCCTGTTGTTAAGCGATGACGTGGTCTACGGTATAGCACGCTTGCCTAGAAGAAACCTATTCACTCTTGACTTAAAGACCCCAAGGTTGTAGCTATCAGGGAACAAAGACCCCGGAAGGGAATTCCACTTCTTAGCTGTACGCACAATGAAAGTATTAGCAAAACGCTTTGTGCGTATGGGAGGGATGTCCACCATGTACCGATGGCGCATGGCCGTACGTCTTGTAGTCCGATGATGGAAAGGGCTAGGCGGAATCAAATTGTGCAGTTCCGTCGCACACTCCCCGAAATGTAACCGATAAAAAACCGACAGGCTGGCAACTCGGCGTCGATGTTCGAGGCTCTGGAGCTTTGAGGCGACCAGTGCATCGTTGCCAATAAGCCTTTTGGCCCGTCTGTCGATCGACTCAAGTGCATCAAGCTGGTATTTGGCAGATCCATCCCAGAGGTGAGAGCAGTACTCCATGCATGACCGAACTTGCGCTTTATACAAGTTGAGCAGCTGTTCAGGCGTGAAGTACCGTCTCACCTTAGCAAGAATCCCCAACTTTTTTGCAGCTAACTGAGCTTTCGCCTCAATGAATGGACCGAAGTTGAGGGTTGATGTCAACGTAACACGGAGAAGTTCGAGATGGTCCGTTATCGGCACGGTTACACCACGGAAAGAAGGAGCCGGGTGGAATTGGCTCTTTTTAGCGGAAAAAAGACACGCCTGGGTCTTCGCAGCATTGAAACTGACTAAATTGGCATCACCCCATTCGGAGACCGCCTTCAAGGACAGGTTCAAGCGTTCAACCATGGCCTCCCGGAGAGACCGAATCTGAGGCCCAGTAGCCCGTGCGCTGGACACGTATCTCTCAGCAACAGTGCTGTCGTCTGCGTACCCAAAGGTGCCGGGTTTTAGCAAATCATTAATGTGCAGCAAGAATAATGTTGCCGAGAGCACTGACCCCTGAGGGACTCCGGCGTTGATATCTAACTGACTGGACGAGCAACCACTTGGATGGAGCGATCCCTCAGGAAGTCCCCTATCCAATCACACAGACCACTAGGCAGACCGAAGGAAGGAAGCTTACCAATGAGGCTTTCGTGCCAGACCCTGTCGAAAGCCTTCGAGATGTCGAGGGAGACGGCTAGCGCTTCCCCGTGTTTCTCGATGGCCTCACTCCAGATGTGAATGGCATACGCTAGAAGATCACCAGTGGACCGATTTCGGCGGAAGCCGTATTGGCGGTCACTGAGGATGTCGTTCGCTTCTAGGTATGCCAGGAGCTTACCGTTGAGTACACGTTCCATACTCTTACAGAGGATGGACGTTACAGATATTGGTCTGTAGTTAGCCGGGTCAGCTCGACTGCCCTTCTTGGGCACGGGCTGTACGTTGGCTTGCTTCCAAGCCTTCGACACTTTTCCAGTCTCTATCGAAAGGCGATACAGGCGTGTCAAGATCGGAGACAATTCAGGCGCACAGGTTTTAAGTACAATTGCTGGTATCCCGTCGGGGCCACTCGCTTTGTTCACATCGAGGCTACGCAGAACCCTACGGACGTCCTTTTGATGGATGCGGATGTCTGACATACTCGTCACACATCCTTCAGGAGAGGGAAGAGGCTGCGCGCCATCAGAATTCAGATGCGAAGATTCCGCAAAAAGGGAGGCAAACAAGTTTGCCTTCTCCTCAGCGGAGTGGGCCAGTGACCCGTTAGGTTTCAGCAGTGGTGGTAGTGAGGGGCGACAGAAATTTGATTCGACCGACTTAGCCAGGGACCAAAACGCTTTGCTACCCGCTGGATATGAAGCAAGTTTGTTCCCGATTCTGCTAATGTGGTCAAACCGTGCTCTTCGCATCACCTTTTTGCAGGACTTGGCAGCCGTGTTGAAGGCTCTCTTCTTCTGACTCACGTCATTTGCCTTGCGCGTTCGAGCGACGACCCATGCCTGGTAGGCCTTGTGTTTAACCGCGTTGGCGTGGTGACACTCGGCCCCAAACCATGGTCGGTTGACGTTTGATATTGCTACGTCAGAGAATGGAATATAGTACTCCATCCCCCGACGCAACACATCAGTCACAGCGTCAGCGCATGACGATGGATCTTCCGAAGAAAAGCAAGTGGGCTGCCAAGGATAGCATGCGAAAAAAGATCGCATTCCATCCCAATCTGCTGACCTGTACCGCCATACCCGCCGGGTGCCTCTTAGGCTGGGATCGGGCGGGGAGTAGACGGACACAGACTTCACCAGACAGTGGTCTGAAATTCCCAACGGTGAAGATATCGACACTGAGTATCGGTCTGGATCTGTTTTCAGCAGAAGGTCCAAGCAATTGGCTGTGTGCGAATCAACATCTGGCACCCTCGTTGCCCCCTGGACCAGCTGGGTGAGATTTAACGCTAGCGCAAGTTTGCGCGTCTCTCGTCCAGCATGATCAGTGCACTGGTATGGGAAGAGCCACTCCTGGTGGTGGGCATTAAAGTCCCCCAGTAGCACTAATTGGGCGGAAGGGTACCGTTGCTGTGCCGCATCAGCCGCCTCACTGAGGTACCCTGTGAGCCTGGTTGTCTCCTGATCTCCGCTGTGCGAGCGGTAGACACAGGCGTAGATAATCTTATCCAGCCCTGTGTCCACCAGAGCCCACAGCACTGAGAACCTGGAGTCTTCAAGATTATATTATATTATATTATATTATATTATATTATATTATATTATATTATATTATATTATATTATATTATATTATATTATATTATATTATATTATATTATATTATATTATATTATATTATATTATATTATATTATATTATATTATATTATATTATATTATATTATATTATATATATAGTATAGACTACATTTGTGCACAGGGAAGAATAAAACTGGCCCACTGTAATTCAGTTTATAACTAGTACGTCAGGGGTCAAGGAGTTTCACATCTAGGTTGTTGTGAAACTCCCTGACCCCAAAACCCCCTGTGATTGCAAATTAAAATAAATGATAATGTATGCTAATGTGTAAACTTTGATGTAACCATTTTTTTATCAGTGCCAATAAATGTTTAAGATTATGATTATGAGTTCTTCATCAACTTCAAACGGATGTAAAAGTTAGTATTATCTATATAAAGTTATATGTTATCACTAGCTGTGCCCGCGGCGTTGCTCCCGTCATCTGTATTTACCTACCTCTGCCTACCCTACTTACCTACCTACCATTTTTGATTCTATAGACCACCGCCATTCAGAAAATGACTTCAAATGCACGCCATCTATCAAATATCGAGTTCAACTGTCAGAGTATGTGAATTGCGTGTGTTGTGATAATTTTACTTCTTGAACACTTAAATTCATCTAACTTTTGATAGAGAGAACCGATTGCGATGAAACAAAAACCAAGTTATTTACATAGATTTCGTGCATTTCACGTGATACGTGCACAAATAAACACACAAACAGATAAACACACAAACAGATAAACAAACAAAAATTCCAAAAATTCCGGGAGTAGATTCTGTTGGTTATCCTTTAACACCCTGGCTATTTTTTTTGGAAATATTTTCGATGTACAAAAATTACTTTTCTTCAGATTTATTTTATTTATTGATGATCTAAGGCTTGCCTGACAACTAAGCGTAAATAAAGCTATGCCAAGGCGGGTTATGCCGTGTAAATTGCATACAAATTAAAATAATAATTATAGTGGTAATTACATATAAAAGACTTTTAATGAAGGCTAAACTCAATGAAGGTGATATCGATTTGATTTAAAATGTTGTACTACGCAGTAAGAGCGCTGGATTGAAATAGCCGTATGGGCGCAAAACTATTAAAACTACCAAGTTTACTG
This sequence comes from Orthosia incerta, assembly GCA_948252205.1. NCBI lineage: Eukaryota > Metazoa > Arthropoda > Insecta > Lepidoptera > Noctuidae > Orthosia > Orthosia incerta. Next base: position 24,185,655 of record OX411756.1, on the reverse strand, counting down.
ATGTGATAAAAGGATATCTCAGGGATCATAAAACCAACAACTGTCGGTTTTAATAAAGTACCACATCAATAGCCGTGAAGATATTTAGCTGTGAAAATAGTAATGTTAAAGTTAAAACCATATGGTACCTAAGCAAGATATCAAAGACGATTGGCTTAGTGGTTCAGCTTGTTGCGCTGCACGCTACGTGTCACAGGATCGATTCCGACACAGAAAAAATATTTGTATGGCCAACAGATATTCGTTCTAGGTATGGCTGTTTGTAGGTGCGAGTTTAAATTTTTGTAAACGCACCCACGCACAGACGCGTATTTGACCCTAAAACGCGGCCAAAAATCAATTTTAAAATGGTCCCGCTTTCTAGTAATTAGCATTATCTGCTGATACCCAAGCGATAAAGGAACAATGGGCGGCCATATTTTTTTTTACCGAATTCTTGTCAGAACACACGTACTCAAACGAGTTTCAACTGCGCTGTTTATTTTTGTAGTGGGTGTTTGCATAGTTTCGAGTTTTCATTAAATGATAAAATTAATAAATTCAGTTTCTAGCGAATATTTTCGACATGGATATTGTATTTGAATAATACATATTGGCACAGCCAGGTGTGTTTTATTCAAATAAATTGTTATTTCTAAAATAGTTTGTTTTTATGTAGAGTTATAGTGTTTTTGTATATGGTAACGCCAACACTGATTAGATAGTGTTGTAATATGAGGCAGTTTGTATTTCCCGCTCCTTTCTCCAACCCACACATGCAGCGCTTTAGCATCATTCAAGAACAGAAGAACGAGGGAGCTAGAACTGACAGTTCAGTTCGACGAAAATATTGCACATGGACGTACGTGTGTAACAGATCACCGCATGACGAGCCCTTTCGTCTGATCATCCGCGAAGAGACGAGGATCATCACCTCTCTCTGTAATATTCAATACATTCCCGCTCCGCCAAACGCATCCTTGTGTTTGATTACCCAGTGTAATAAGAAAGAAACTATATTTAAATATGGTCGCGCGACCCGCGTAGTGATACTCGGCTGTGTGATTGTTGAAGGAGATTGGATCCTGCTGGCTGGCCCCAGGTGAGTGCTGCATGTCCTTTCTCTTCCTCTCTTTTCCGCCTCGACTTTTGTCACTGCCGATTCACTATAATTAACACGTCCGCTCGTATCGAAGGTTGGTTCTGATACTTTTTCAGGACCGAATTATTGTTGGCGTGACCAGTATAACTGCGTCATTTTTCACTAATCATTCTCACAAACAAATTTAGAAAAAGCTTAAAGTAAGATAGTCGGGTGTTATTGGATTATATCTAGTTTATTGTTTGGTAGGACATATATTTATATATTATATAGAAAGAAAATTGACACTTTTTGCCTCTTAAATGGATTTCTCTTATTTTTTATGTTTTAAGATCGCCATAAAACAAAGTTTGTTTTGCGGTTATGATTTTATTTTTTGATTTTAATTGTTGTAGGAACGTCAGGACCTCGAGTTTTGACACGTATCATGGATATTTACAACATGATCCATAATTCTTTTGATGGATTTACGATTAAAAAACTTGATGAAATTGAAGGAGAGTTAACAAATGACTCTTCTTCTGATGTTCCAAAAAGCTTTTCGTCGTAAATTTGCAACATTCAAGCATGATTTTAAGTCAAGCATCTTGACGCAAAAGCAGAAGCTGACCTCCAAATCACAATTAAGTAAGATTGCTGTAAAAAAGCCATCAGGTGGGATGTTAAAACATAAACACAAACTTGCCGTAATAAGCAGCAGCACCACAAAAGGAACTTTGCCGTTAATCAAAGAAGTATTCTCAGACCAATTTGATTATTGCCATTATTTGTTACCAAACGCCATCACAGAAGGCTTCTTGACTAAGATCGAAAATAAAATAAAAAACTTTTCAATGGATGACTACTGCTTGATTTTTGTTGGTGAAAATGATCTTGGAAGTAATAAGTTTATGAGCATCCTTGACAATTTAAAAAACTCCCTGAAAAATGCGAACCACACAAATGTTGTTATTTGTGCTCCAACTTACATAAGAGGGGCACTAATACATAATTACAAAGTAGAGTTATTCAATAACCTTCTTTGTCTTGACATAAAAAACCACAAATATGCGTACTTTTTTGATAGCAATCTTACCCTATCACTTGACATGTTTGCCTACAAAACAGGTAAAATAAACAAATGTGGATGGAGAGAAATCTTTAAACAGATCATGTCCAACATACAAATGGACTACAAGTTGTTCGGCTCGCAGGGCGGTTTAACAACCACACACCGAGCAATTGAAGACGGTTTACCTGCAACATGTAATACTGAGTCATCAACTGATCAATATAATACGAGTATTAACACAGCAAATGATCAGTTTTTTCTATTATAACCACATCAATATTATGCACCAGAATATCGCTGGGCTTCTGAATAAATCTGATATGTTGACGCTACATGTCCACGAATTAAAAACTGAAAAAGATATAGAAATTGACGTATTATGCATAACCGAACACTTCGTAACTTCAGGACAGGAATCATTAATTAAAGTACCTAATTTCAAGCTTGCAACGTGTTACTCAAGAAATCACCAGAAGCGTGGAGGAGCGTGTATCCTTCTACGAAATAGGTTGGAATACAAAGAAATTCCAAACACGTCCATCACAGGTATATTTGAGTATTGTGCAATTGAATTAACGCAGCAGCGACTGATTATTGTTTGCATATATAGACCGCCGAATATGTCTTGTATTAATACCTTTTTATATCATTTGGATATCTTACTAAAGAAATTGTGTACTAAGGCCAATAAAAGAATGGTCCTGTGCGGGGATTTCAACATTAACATACTGAAAAGGAATTATGTCACTTTAGACTTTGAAAACTTACTTTTATGTTATAATCTTAAATTAGTATTCAATCAGCCGACAAGACCAAAAAGCGGCACTTGTTTAGATAACTTTGCTCACAATTCCAGGCAAAAATGTGTGAGTGAAGTAATCGACTTAGCATTATCCGACCATACCGCTCAAATTTTAAAAGTACCGGTAAAAAGGTCATGCATACTAAAATCTTGGCGCATCCAAAAGAGGAACTTATCCAATCAAAACTTAATGTTATTCAGAAAGCACCTCCAAAGCCTATCTTTTTCAGAAGTCTTTGAAACGGATAGTTCTAATGAGGCATATGATAACTTTATCAATCTATTTCGATTATTCTATGACTTATGCTTTCCAAACCATTTAGTTAATCTAATATCTGATAAAAAGGTGAAATGGATTTCTCGTGGAATAAGACTATGTAGCAGAAAACAAAGAAGCCTACTTTGGAAATACAGAAAAGCACCTACAAGCGAAAATAAAAATACATTCAAAAATTATTCACAGAGGCTTAAAAAAATTGTAAACCTGACACAAAAAGCACAAAATAATAACTTCATTAACACCTCTCAAAATAAATCCAAGGCCTCATGGCAGATAATTAATGATAACAAACAAATAAAAGAACCAATTTTACAAGTAATTAAAGAAAACATAATAATAAAAAATCCTATGCAGATTGCTAATTCATTTAATGATTTCTTCGTGGATCAGGTGCAAGATGTAACTAATGATGATTGGGGAAAAACAGTCGGCATTAACGCTATCCCAAATTCTGTATTCATGCCCCCAGTAGTACCTCAAGATATTTTACAAGTAATAAAAAAGTTAAAAAATGTAAAAAGTTGTGGTTACGACGGAGTTTCTACCGTTGTAGTAAAATTTGTTGGGGATATTATAGCAAATCCACTAAGCCATATAATAAATACATGTATAAGTTCAGGTATATTCCCTGAAAAACTGAAAACTGTCATCATAAAACCACTACACAAAAAAACAATAAGGAAGACATGGCGAATTATAGACCAGTAGCTCTAATTTCAGTATTTTCAAAAATATTTGAAAAGATCATATATGAATCTATATACACATTTTTAACAAAAAATAATATATTATGCGAAGAACAAACAGGTTTTAGGAAGAATAAAAATATTAATATGGCTATATTTGAAGTTTTAAAGGTGATAATGAATAATGTTGATAATAAAAACCCTGTATGTACAATATTTACAGACATGACAAAAGCATTTGACTATGTAAAACATGACACGCTCTTAAAAAAGCTTAACGATTATGGCCTAAGAGGCAACATATTAAATTTAATAAAGTCATACCTCACGGATCGTAAACAATACACAGAAATCTGGACAGTATGTACTAAAACTAAACACGAATTTAAATATTTATCTACCTGTAGAACACCCAAATTTGGTGTGCCGCAAGGTAGCGTACTTGGGCCACTGTTATTTTTATTGTACATCAACGACCTCCCTAGACATATTCAGCATCCAATGACATTATTTGCGGACGACAGCACAGCCATAATTGCATGCGTAGATAAAAATGAATACGAAAATGACATAAATGACACACTTAAAACTATAATAGAGTGGCTTAATAAAAATAACTTAGTTATCAATCTTCAAAAAACCAAATTCATGCATTATTACCAACGACTACAGCCAGAAAATGTAAACACTACATATAAAGACCAAATCGTAGATACAACCTCAGAGGCTAAATTCCTGGGATTGTATATTGACGAAAAACTGACATGGAAACCACAGGCTGAAAGCGTATGCCAAAAACTAAGCAAGACTGCTTACCTACTCTACAACCTTTCAAAAAAAGTAGATACTGACACATTAGTGACAGCATACCATGGTTTAGTTGCTTCATTATTAAGATTCGGTGTCATATTTTGGGGTAACTGTAGTGAGAGGGAAAGAATCTTTAAGGCCCAAAAACGTTGCCTGAGGTCAATGACAGGTAATAAAGCTACAGAAAGCTGTGTTCCACTTTTCAAATCCTTGAAAATTCTTACATTTCCGTCCATGTATGTACTAGAAGTAGCTCTTTTCGTCAGAACGAATAAACACTTGTTTATGTCAATGGTTGATATACGACAACGCACAGGACCGATTAGGTCTTTATATAAAAACCAACTTTATACAGGTGGTCATAAGACAGCTTTATTAAAGAAAAATATTTTATCCATGGGTCCGCTTATTTATAATAAATTACCTAAGAATCTCAAAGAATTACCCATCCAAATGTTTAAAAAACAGCTAACAAGGCTGTTACTAGACAAGTGTTACTACACAATTAAAGAATTTTTAAATGACAAAACTATCAGTTGAAATGTACTCACTTATTTGTGGTAATTATTTTGGTGACATGATTATTTTTAATATCTGATGTTTGTGACTTCGACTGTACTTAATTTTATTAACACAATTTGTTGACATGACACTATCATGACCATGATTGTATTTAATTAATTCTTTTGTTGACATTATTTCTAATTCCTAATGTTTTTACACGAGACAATAATAGTCTTTAATGTATTAGTTTGCTGACATGATTATATTTTATTCCTGATGATTGACTATGATTGTATTTAATTTATTATTTTGTTTGACATGATTATTATTTATGCCTAACTTTTTTTATATATTTTTTTTTGACTATGATTGCATTTAATTAATTATTTTGCTGACATTGTGATATTTACTTCCGAATGTGTTTTAATTATTGTTGTATTAATTGCTGATTGTTTTAAATTATTATATTCAACTGTACAATTTTGCATGCCGTAAGGTAAAATGTACCGGGACTGTCTACAAAAATTACCATCTCATATGTATACCTACATTATTAGCAATAAATGATTCTGATTCTGATTCTGATTCTGATTCAAGATGGCAAGCAGCAAACAGGACTAAACAGATATTTTTTAAAACAACGAACAATGGCTTCAAAATTTCTAGCGGTAGTGCAGTGCGCCCAGAAAAAAAATTTGACGATTTGTCTGAACGAAGCAAACGCAGAAAAACTAAGAATCTTCGTGGAAGCCACGAAGCTCGAGAGCTATTATATGCCGGGCAAATGGCACTTCAAGTGCGTGGAGATACTGATGGAGCAAATTTTGTAAAGAAAATTACAGAAACATCGACACGTGGCCGTGGATATGAGTACCGCATCGCTTTGCGCAAACGTGACACGCCATCATTTCTAGCAACACAAATAACACCAACTGCAGCGTTATCCATGTTCGTTGTAGCTAATTTAACAAGGAGACAGTACGATATAGTGCGTGAGACAAATAAAAAGTTCTATATTTGCAACACCATACTCCAAAAAGAAAAAAATCTATCCAGATCCTGAACGCATTACCATATCTGAGACCTGTGCTGAAATAAAACTGCAAGCATTGCTGGACCACATAGCTAAGCGATTGATACTATATTTAGAGGAAGTTATTTCTACTTTATCAGTAGAGGAGTTGTCATCACTTGAACTTATATGTAAGTGGGGATGTGATTGATCACAACAAGCTGAATATAAGCAAAAGTTTGAAAACTCAAGCAACACTGATTCTAATATATTTCACTCAAGTTTGGTTTGCAAGCGCAACAATGACCCTAGTTCTGATAAGACAAATGCAAATGTCATTTGCCGCAACAAATCTTCATCTTCATACAGATTTTGCAGGATAAGATTTATAAAAGAAACGCCCGAAATAACGAAATAAGAAATTAAGCATTTTGAAGACCAAATTAAAGATTTGGATACTACCAAATTAACAAGTGCTGGACTCGAAGTTTCTGTCAAACACACCTTATTAGTCACAATGATTGATGGTAAGGTATGTAATGCTGCCACAGATACTAAATCTACAATGAGGTGTTATCTCTGCAAATTAACTTCAACAGATTTTAACAATCTCGATAAAGTGAGGAGCTCAGATATAGACAAGGAGAATTTTAAATTTGGGCTTTCAATTCTTCATGCTAGAATCAGATTCTTCGAAAGCCTTCTTCATGTCGCATATAAGATTCCTGTAGGGAAGTGGCAAATTAGGTCGCTAGCAGAAAAAGACATCGTAAGAACTAAAAAGCAAGAAATCCTTGAAAGGTTTCGGAAAAGAACTTGGTCTTTTGGTTGATATTCCAAAAGCTGGTTTTTCCAATACCAATGACGGAAATACGAGTAGGAGATTTTTTGAAAGTTCTACAGAGGCTTATACAGCTGGCTTCCGATGACACCCACTGTACACAAAGTGCTGATGCACGGGCCACTTATTGTGAAAAACGCTCTGATCCCAATCGCAACTTTGTCTGAAGAAGCAGCAGAAGTTAGGAACAAATATATAATAAGTTATTTTATAATAAGTTAGTTTCAAATTATTCGAGAAAATTTTCACGGGAAGATTGTAATAGGGATATTCTGTATAGCTCACATCAGACCTGTATCTTAGTTTAATAAGGCCTAGACTTAAGACAAGTTCTAAGCCTTTTACCTCTTCGGCATAAGAAATGTTACTAAGAAGATGATGATGTTAAATAATTTTGGCCACGTTTTAGTGTCTAATAGCCCTCTGTGCCACGGTACATAAGTCATCTCTCGTTTAAAATAAAAAGTATTTGCATTGTGAATGCACAATCGGTTTCTGGATGGACATGACCGACACGTTACAGGTTCGACACGTTTTGGGTGGTGTTTGAAAATTCATTCAACTGGTCGCGACAACTGAAACGCGTTTGAAAAGTCGTCACAATAGTTTCGTTCCGGGAATGATAATGAGATACTTAATAAATTGTTGCTGTTATAATGTGAATTCTATTATGTACCTATGGTATATTGAGTTGGTATCCAAAAGTTGATAATTATTGTCTGGGAATCTGATTTCAAGTAGATATGTGTCGTAGTAAACTGATGGGTTTTGATTGCACTTACTATCTGCTACTAATAAAAGATTAGTATTGAGGGTTGCCCAAATTGAAAAAAAAATTAAATGTACTTGAATTTTATATTTTAATCAAAATTATAATAATTTAATCGCACCGTAACTATACACAAATTTACTTTGTTAACCATAAACACAGCTCCACAAGTATAAAACTTTAGTGGTTTGCAACTAAAGAAACGGTAATCTTAGAAAAAAAAGGATTGATAACCAAAAGTACTCACAATAAATGAAAGTGACAAGCTCCTACAATAAAATAAATTGTTACTTAAATAATATTTAAAAGATCACGGATGAAACTAAAAATAATTATTTTCTACAATGAAAAAGAAGGACCTGAAATGCTTTAGTCAACTTCACACTTTTTTAACCAAAAAAAAAACAGGCACACACAACAGTTTACAGCCGCGCAATAAAAACGAATTATCAATTTAAATGTCGAACGCGTTCGGAGTACCTAAAGATGGCATTTTATTTTATAAAGCCACAAAGTTTAACACCTGTATTCTGGGTCCTTACTCCTTTTGGAGGAAATTAATTAGAATATTCGCGTAACATGCCTACTGTGAAAAACAACATAAACATACTTACATTAATGAGGTTATATATTATTTTGTAAAGAGAGAAAAAAAAAATTGTGGTAAATAATCAAAAACTTAAAAGGGAACCCTGTGCAGGGCCAACAGGGCTCCTATCTCAGCATCTGATATGATATTTAACAATGCCTGGCGCCGCACTGATGTTCTAGTGGGGCCCGTTGTTAATGCCGTGGACACACTCACGGAACAGAGATTCAAAAACTTATTGTAGAAATAAATAAAAATACCTAGTTTTGTTGTGTGTGCTTTATAACAGCGCTGATAAGAACAACTCACTCGATGTCGCAACGACAGTGTGTTTGAGAAAACTTTGCAAAATACCCAGAGATCTTAATTTGTTCTTGACTGTGCGTCGTTCGTCCTGGACTTTCTAATTAATTACTTGTCATTAAATCCAAACTCGTAAGTAAAGCAGTATGAACAAAGCAAGGCGTGAAAATCATGAGTAAGTTTGCCTGTTACTTTTTTTTTTTTTTTTTAAAGAAACATTTTCCCTTACTAGGAATTTCTTCCTGTATCGTGGGTACATTTACAAACATTGAAACTCACATACACAAGACACCTAGATCAGAACAACTATCTGTAGGCCATACAAATATTTGTTCCGTGCGGGAATCGAACCCGCGACACGCAGCGCAGCAGCCGATCGCCCAACCACTACGCCAACCGTGTCGTCAACAAAAAAGTTTGAACAGTACTTATTACGTAATACACTCACTGAATGAATCTAAAAAGATAATTAAATTAACTTTCTTTGGTTCCATGTCAAGACAATAACTGAAAAACTTGCTGATTCTTAATCCATTGCTCTAGACGTTTTTTATGAATATGTATATAGAAACCATGAATGAATGATATAAAATATTTAAAAAATAATTATTTTCTGCACAAAACTGTTACTTGCTAATGGTTGAATATTTGAATTACAACTGCTATTAATTTGAATTATTGTTGAATGCTGAATGCTTTAAGAGGAAACGGGGGCAGAGAGCGCCGACTGAATTTCCTTAGTAAAAAGTCATAATTCGAGGTTTGGCTCTCGTCTCTTTCCTCCTCCAATATGGGACCAATTTAAAAGATATTCCATAAACTGGTAAAGTAAGATATATACTATGTCCCTATGTTTTCCTTTTTTCATTTATATTTGACAAATTTGCACACTAAGCCTCTGTTGACAGCGCAACTTTGAGCATTTTTTGAGGGCTCTAGTGCTTCTAAAGATAATGTATCATCAAAAAGGAAAACATAGGGACCGAACAAAACCTAAAAAAAAATTAAAGTTATATACTATGAAACATAGGGACATAATATATATGTCGGGTTTAGTCAATAGTATGGACGTAAAGTCAAATCACAAGCACGCCCCTAGCGGCAATCAAGAGCAACTGCGCATTGGTGCGCTTTTATAAGCACTAGCGTGGTGCAGAATAGAGCAGTTGAGGCAGTTGAGTACTGGCAGCCGTAGAGCTAAGACGTCGTAGAATCAGTGTCGATCCGTAATATTAGTAAGCAAGAATGTAACTTGAGTCTTATTTGGAAATACACAGTGTATCGAATAACTTATGTGATTTCATTTGCACGATTGACCCACCTACCTGCCCACACACGATGTGTCTTAACCTAAGGGAATACATCCTGACTTCCCGATGGTTTGCATCTATCGGCCAGCCTTGATGCGACATATATCTTTAATTTTCAGTTTACGGAATATCTTTTAAATTGGTCCAATATTGGAAGAGAAAAAAAGTTTTTTACAAAAAAATACTACCGACTTCCAAATAATAAAACTACAAAGTGAAAAATAACTTTATTTTTGGAAGTCGGTGTCTTTCGTAGGTACCATTTTTTGCGTTATGGACACCGATTTCCAAAAGTAAAGTTATTTTTCACTTTGTAGTTTTATTATTTGGAAGTCGGTAGTATTTTTTTGTAAAAAACTTTTTTATTTTTCACTTTTTAGTTATACTAATAGGCAAGTTGTTTAGTAAGTTTCCTATAACGCCAGAATAGAGTACCCCAAATATCATGAAACTTGAACAAAACTGATCAAATGAGAGATCTGCTTACACCTTAAGAGCGTACTGGCGTGATGTTATGTTATGAAATGGTATAAACAATAAACAGACATGCGATTGCAGCAGTCCCGAGAGATTTGCCGTTATTTATTGAAGAGTTCTGTTGTATATCTTCGAAGATCTTCATCAGATCTTCACCAAATTAAAATGGGACCAATTTCGAAACATACTATTTCAAACAAAAAAATAATTTTGAAAATCGGTTCACAATTGACGGAGATATCGGTGAACATACATAAAAAAAAACATACAAGAAGTCGAACAAAGAACCTCCTCCTTTTTCGAAAGTCGGTTAAAAAGAGACGAGAGCCAAACCTCGAATTATAACTTTTTACTAAGGCAATTCAGTCGGCGCTCTCTGCCACCGTTTCCTCTTAAGAAGACTATTTATCATTAAATCCATAAGTATTTAAAATAAAACCTATTATCTGTATTCCTTAACTGTTAACTTTAATGTATAATTCGTTGCTGGCCTATTGTATCGACATAACATTAGCGAACTGTCTAGACAAGTCAACTCAATCTGTGTGGTGCTTTCCTCCAAATATCGCCTCAGACATAAACCGATGAACATCATTCTCGTATTATGAACTGACTATTGTAATTCTATAGACTTGAAAAGATACCTTGAACTTACAGGTCTCAGGTTTGTTCGGTGTCTCGAGTACCTAGTCAGTTAGAGAATGTAGAAATACCGGCCTCATCTTATTTAATTTGACTGTGTTTATTTTAAATAATATGCAAAACCAAACCCTCGGGTTTTTGTACCCTGCCTCGGATAAGTTAGCCTTTCTTTTAAGTACTCAAAAGTATTACGATCAACCCAACTTGATGCACTTGAGTCGATTGACAGACGGGCCAAGAGACTCATTGGCAACGACGCACTGGTCGACTCAAAGCTCCAGAGCCTTGAACACTGACGACGAGTTGCCAACCTGTCGGTTTTCTATCGGTAACTTTTCGGGGAGTGAGCGATGGAACTGCACAATTTGATTCCGCCTAGCCCTTTCCATCATCGGACTACAAGACGTGCGACAATGCGCCATCGGTACATGGTGGATATCCCACCCATACGCACAAAGTGTTTTGAAAATACTTTCATTGTGCGTACAGCTAAGGAGTGGAATTCTCTACCAGAATCACGGCGAATCACGGGGCATCACGGAGTCTTTGTTTCCTGAAGCTACAACTTAGCGGTGTTCAAGTCAAAAGTGAATAGGTTACTTCTAGACAAGCTTGCTTCACCGGTGACCACATCATCACTTAACAGCGGCGCGCTGCCGCTTACGCGCTTTGTGCTTAACATCAGGCGAGATAGCGGTCAAACGGGAGTCTACAACGAATAACAAAAAATAAAAACCCTCCTCGGAAACTAGGGTTGGGCTCGATGCAATGAATAACAATGTTGTAACCGTTTCCCGATATTGCCAACGCTTTGTGGAGTCCTACTAGTCCTCTGGGCCCCTGCACTACTTTGTACCTTTGTAGTTACGCCATTGACAGAAACAAAAGGAAGTTCTCGTAAGCATCAACGATTAATAATCATTATTATTGGTCACGAGATCTGCAAAAACATTTTTGCTAGTTGAATAGAGAGTTTATTTTGGATTGTTATGTTTCGATTGAATTACCTGCAAAACAAAATCTGGGGCATCCTTGAGACTTTGCAGTATGATCTTGCCGAGGTGGTATCGGTCTGAGAGTATGCCTGACTTATCCACCACGCGGGAAGTCAGTTCCTGCATGTACCAGTGTACAGAGTCGTTGTTCACCATTTCGCTTAGAGTCATTTTTGAAAAACTTGCTTCAAACGTGAATTCAAATTACTTCTCTAACCTGAAAAAAAAGAACAACAGTTAGATTTTACTCGATCATAATCCGAAATGATATTTGGCGGCATCTGGAAGTTCGTTTTTAGGGTTCCGTACCCAAAGGGTAAAAACGGGACCCTATTACTAAGACTCCGCGAACCGTCTATCTGTCTGTATGTCTGTCTGTCCGTCTGTCACCAGGCTGTATGTCATGGACCGTGATGTGTTCACAGTTGTTGTATTTCTGTTGCCGCTATAACAACAAATACTAAAAATACAATAATAGTATATTATGCAACTAGTGAATAAAGGACGGATTTAAAGCGAGGGCCATAGATGAATCACGAACAAGTGAAGGATTCTAACAATTGAATCACGACCGTAGGGAGTGATTCATGATGATTGAATCACGAGCATAGCGAGTGATTCAAGTGTTAGAATCCTGAGTAACGCGAGTGATTCATGGCCCTCGATATAAATCCGTTTTATTCAAGAGTTGCATACTATATTTTTCAACACACTTGCTCATAAAGTGGTTCTAATTTCACCGCAATTAGGCACATAATGATACCTGTTATCAAACTGTGACTTTTTCATTGCTATTATTCACAAGTGAGTTATAGAGTTTTTTTTCTAATTTATTGGTTGAGTTGCTTTGTTTAAAAAAAAGTTTCGATACAAAAAAGATCGTGCTCAAAAGTACAAATAAATTAATGTACCTATTGCTTGCTCATTTCATGCAACTTCGTATTTAAATAGATAATTTCAACTTGTACGTGCTTAATAAATAAAACTTTCACTCAAATATAAATTTTATTTGCTCTGTGATTAAGAAACAATGAAATTCCCTATTTTGTACGTAGCTAAAACACTATCCACGAAAAGCCAAAAAAAAATGAAACCTCATTCTTTTGTCTATGGCCAATCGCCATTGTTAAATGCGCGCGCATAGGAAAACTAATTAATTTTGCCCGCCATTGTGAAAAAAATTTCACAACTCGTTTTTACTGTTGAAAATGATTTTTTTGTATTATTTTCTTCACAAGTGTGTTGAAAAACGTCGTATGATACACGTGTGTATTGATGATTACCGTCCTCGGCTATCTTAAGACCCTCACCTACGGCTCGGGTCTCAATGGCGCCTCAGCGGTAATCACCAACATTGCACACTTGTACCATAATGTACTATTATACCATGACTACGAGAAAAAGAAAGATTTAAGCAAAACGCACAAGGAATGATAATAAATAGTGGAGACACGGAGGAAACTCGGTATGTTGAAATGGTCACCCATCCACGGACCGACCTCGTCAAGCGTTGCATAACCTTGATGATCGACCCGTGCGGCTGTTATTATTTAGCCACGAGCTCCTCTCCAATCTGTAGTGTATTTTATAAATACACTACAGAATGCAATTACCAAAAACACTTTCACTAAGACAATCCCTAGAAAGTATAGTTGTATTAAACCGTGGATCACACCCTGCCTCCTACCTACTTTGAATAAATTACTAAATCCTTTCTTAACTCTGTCGAAGTCGCATCCTGGTGTTACCAGTTGTAGTCAAAAACTACAAACGGTCCACTATTTTTAACCCTCAACGGAAAAAGAGGGGAGTTATAAGTTTGATGTGTGTTGCTTTTTATCCGTGTGTCTGTCTGTGGCATCATAGTGCCTAAACGGATGAACCGATTTAGTTTGTTTTTGTTTGAAAGGTGACTTTGTCGATAGTGTTCTTAGCTATGTTTGAATAAAATCGGTTCAGCCGTTCAAAAGTTATTTGCATTTTACGCTTTAAATCTAGATTTTTCCGCAAGATATCGTGTCATACTCGTATTACGTGTTTGCGAATAACTTTTGAACGGCTGATTGATATTTAAACATAGCTAATGACTGAACGATGATGACATTGATTTAATTACTCAATTAAATTTAAACATAGCTAATGACTGAACGATGATGACATTGATTTAATTACTCAATTAATGAGTTTAAAGACTCATTGAGCCATGAAATTTAAAGTAAGCCTTTGAAATTAAAAGAAGAATGGCAATCTGATACGAAAAAACTTACTCTACAAACAAATTGTAACTATTTTTTTTTTAACTTTCATGGTCACTAACACTACACAAACTGAGTTTATCCGTGATCATGGTGCTTGCAACAGCACCGAAATATCGGAAACTCGCAACAAACAGTAAACATGGTAAATATCCCGCTTCTAATGTTAACGTTAAATTGTAACTAGTCCAATACAATCTCCAACCACCAAAACAAGCAGGATGTATTAATAAACAAAAAAGTCTGATTCTGATATAGTAGTCAAAGAAAAAGTAACCAAAAACTATGATGAACAAAAAACCATCACTACACATTCCAGTTCACAGATGGCGCCACAACCTACGAATGAGCAAGTGACAACGCAAAATAAACTGGTAAACAAAAAAAATTCAATAATAACTGTAATATCGGTATCTGTATAAATATTTGTATGTGTCAGTCAAGGATTAAACTCAGTACCGTGAACACGTTGTTTGTTTATTAAGCCTAGCAAATAGTTCAGTGACGACGAGGACAAAAAATATATTACAATATTATAAGCAGAACTTATTGTTGGTAGTGGTGGTACCTACCGATTAATATAAAAGCGTGCGCTCGAGCGAGTGTCGCCCCTTTTTATCCTGAGTCGTCGCACGGTAATGTTATCGGTACCTTCGCTACTTTGCAGTAAGTTCGTTCCATATTGTGCTATTCGGGTTTTTGTGTTATTGGTACTCGTTTTGAATATAAACGGTTGTTTGTGATTGCTCGAATTTTAATGATTACTTAAACTATTGTTAAAATTAAGTCTATCCTGAAATAAATTCGTTTTAGTTTGTTCAAATTGTTATTTTTATTTGTTCTTCCATCCTGGTCGCTAAAATCAGAAGTTGGATTCAGCTCATTTGCTCATAATTATTAGCCTTGTTACCTACACAAACAGCCGTTGATTTCAAATCAAAATGCCACTTAAAGAGCTAGTTAGAACGCCACTTCGCTTTGAGGGTAGGCGTAGCCGTCGCAGTGAATCGCGAGACCATAAGCATGGTTCACGATCACTACACGGTAGGACTCGTTCGCACCGTGATAGGACTCAATCACGGTCACGCCATAGTAGAAATCGTTCGCATTCGCGTCGTGATAGGACTCACTCGCGTTCACGTAATGACAGAAGTCGTTCACGATCACATCGCAGTCGCTCGCGTAATGGTGACAATCATAGTTTGCGAGAAAAGTCTAGTTCACGTACACATCGTCGTTAACACAAGCACCGCTAGTGCGTGTTACGCCGTCAATTCGTGACAGCACACCCCCTTTAGATAAAAAATAATGTTCTACGACCCAAGCGCTTGTTGATGCGTTGGGGGTATTAACAAAAAATAAATCTAACAACTACGTGCCAAATTTTGATCCCGCTAAAAACAATTTTGAGGTGTGTAACGAAGTAGATAGGGCTAGGCATGTGAACCATTGTAACGATCTTGAGTGTTTCTCGCGTGTGACTCGTTGTTTGAAAGGTGATGCAAAAACCTGGTTAAACGAGTGGGCTACAAATGATCGTTCATGGACCAATTTCGTTAAGGAATCGTAAGTCTTTGTGTCCGCAAAAGATTAATAATGCCCAAACTCTTCATGAAGTCATAAACACCACGTTCGACAAGTTTTCGTCCTACGCAGAGTGCGCGTTGTTCGTTATTAAAAGTACGTTTAGTGAAAGGGTTAAGTGAAGAAATAGTGGTTCACGGTATCAGTGATGTACAGGTACGTACAGCCGCTATCAATGCTGACCTAACGTCAGAATGCCTGGTTTCCTTTTTAGCTAATTGTGTAAAGCCTATTCGTAAGTCTAATAATCGTAACCCAGATAAATCAGCGTCATTCAGTAATATGACTAAAAGGCATAATACTAACGGCCCTAGTAAATCCGAAAACAAATGTTTTAATTGCGACTGAACGGGGCATTATAAAAAAAATTGCACCAAGAGGCGTAATGTCAATGATAAAGACGGTAGAAGTATTAATGCTAGACCGATTGGTTCTTTCTGTAAGAAGGTAAGGCTAATAAAGATTTGAATTTTGAATTTGAATCGGCGGTAGTAAATTACTTTTCCGGTTCGCGTAAACAAATCGAGTGTTCTTTGAAACTGTTAAGTGATAAAGAGTTTGTTGCTCGCGAATATATCAGCTTGAGTCTAATAGTTAGTAATATCGCGCTTGAAATAGATTTTGTCATAGTACCCGCGTCGTGTCCTGTCTTGTGTATGAATAAACCCATTATCATGGGGACTGCCGTACTAAATCGCGATGGTGTCACGTTTATTCGCACAAAACATGGACAGTACTTGACTCATGTATCGGATAAGGTACTAAAAGTAAACGCTGTGAATGTTGTGTTGTTGTGTTGTGTGTGTGAACCTTACAATAATAAATACACCTCGCATAGTAATATTAGTCGTGGTCAGGTAAGACCGAGCTGTAATAAAGAAAGTGTTACTTGATCCTCTATCTATGAGATGAGTCGACAAAGAGCTTCGGGGTGGCGGTAAGCCTCCTCGTACTTTTAACCTTGATCTAAGTTTTTGCAGAAAACAAGCCCAGTCGACGGGCAAGTTCTAGCTTGCGGGGCCCGCCCGTATGGCTCCTTCACTACGCATTGAAGAGATGTGCTGCGTGTGAACTGCTGCCACACCTGGTCGGTGCCTGTGCACTGCCGCACCTGGTTGGTGCCGTGCACTGTTACGCCTGGTCGGTGCCGTGCACTGTTACGCCTGGTCGGTGCCGTGCACTGTTACGCCTGGTCGGTGCCGTGCACTGTTACGCCTGGTCGGTGCCGTGCACTGTTACGCCTGGTCAGTGCCGTGCACTGCTACGCCTGGTCGGTGCCGTGCACTGTTGCGCCTGGTCGGTGCCGTGCACTGTTGCGCCTGGTCGGTGCGCGTGCGCTGTTGCGCCTGGTCGGTGCGCGTGCGCTGTTGCACCTGATCGGTGCCGTGCGCTGTTGCACCTGGTCGGTGCCTGTGCGCTGTTGCACCTGGTCGGTGCCTGTGCGCTGTTGCACCTGGTCGGTGCCTGTGCGCTGTTGCACCTGATCGGTGCCTGTGCGCTGTTGCACCTGATCGGTGCCTGTGCGCTTTTGCACCTGATCGGTGCCTGTGCGCTGTTGCACCTGATCGGTGCCTGTGCGCTGTTGCACCTGATCAGTGCCTGTGCGCTGTTGCACCTGATCGGTGCCTGTGCGCTGTTGCACCTGATCGGTGCCTGTGCGCTGTTGCACCTGATCGGTGCCTGTGCGCTGTTGCGAAGTGCTAGTCGCTGTGATACTAGTCACTCAAGCGTTCGTCGCTTGGCGTTTGTCGCTACACTTGATCCTTTTGTCCTTTTGTCATGTATGGACATGGCCTGCATGTTGGACAGGCTTGCACGTATGAATACGGTCTGCGTGTCAGGCATTTGCTTTAAGTGTAAGTGCTAGTCGCTGTGGTACTAGTCACTCGGGCGTTCGTCGCTTGGCGTTTATCGCTGCACTTGATCAAAGTCCTTTTGTCATGTATGGACCATGGCCTGCATGTTGGACAGGCTTGCACGTATGAATACGTCTGCGTGTCAAGCAGCTTGACGTATGAATACGGTCTGCGTCAAGCATTGTTTCAGATAACTAAGATTGGTCGTCAAGGACAGTCGGCACGAGGTGCAGGAAGCTGCCCCGAGGACAACGGAGACCTTCAAAATAAAGGGCTCAGTCGGGTTTGAATTTTTAAGAGATGAATGTGAGGTTGCTGTGTGAATCTTTTGATAGATGATATGTGAATTAATTGAAAGATGACGTAGAGAAAGTTGTGAATGGTGAAATGTGTTCATTTAGTCTTGTTGAATTGTCTTCTTAATGTAATTTTGTATCCAGGTGAGCATGCGGAATCAGATGAGACGGTGCCTGCAGCTGGATCACGGCGTGTGGCGTGGCTGACCCGTCTATGCCTCTGCTGGATGATGACTCTGGAGGATGTGGGTGAGCCTTCAGGTGCATCTGCTGGTTCTACTGGTGCTTCGACAACGGACGGGACAAAGTCGGACGAAAGCGGCGATCAAGCTCTCGCTGTACCTGGCAGTGCTTCCGAAGAAGTACATGGTGCAGCCGAGGACGGTGCAAGATCAGGAGAGGCCGTATAAGCAGAACTTATTGTTGGTAGTGGTGGTACCTACCGATTAATATAAAAGCGTGCGCTCGAGCGAGTGTCGCCCCTTTTTATCCTGAGTCGTCGCACGGTAATGTTATCGGTACCTTCGCTACTTTGCAGTAAGTTCGTTCCATATTGTGCTATTCGGGTTTTTGTGTTATTGGTACTCGTTTTGAATATAAACGGTTGTTTGTGATTGCTCGAATTTTAATGATTACTTGAACTATTGTTAAAATTAAGTCTATCCTGAAATAAATTCGTTTTAGTTTGTTCAAATTGTTATTTTTATTTGTTCTTCCATCCTGGTCGCTAAAAATATATATTCAGCGTGCAATTATTTATAGCAAGCACAGTAATGACGATCGGTAAAATTGCAGAATTCGATGTGCATAAAGACGATTGACGGTTATATATCGAACGTTTAGAACAGTATTTCGTAGTGAACGAGGTGAAAAGTGAAATATTTGTACCGACGTTAATAACGCTAATGGGCGCCGAAAGTTATGAACTATTAGTGAGTTTTTGCACACCAGATAAACCAAATTCAAAAACGTTTACGCAAATAATGGATATCATGGGAAAACATCTGCAGCCCAAGCCGAGTAAGCTGGCTGAGAGGTACAAGTTTAGAAAGAGGACTCAACAAATTGGCTAATCAATAGCTGAGTACACCGCGGTTCTCAAGAAAAAATGTCCAAAACGTGCGAGTTCGGGGCGTGGCTCGAAGAAAGTTTACGGGACCAGTTGGTATGTGGTATAAGCTGTGAGATGATTCGCCAACGGTTATTCGCTGAACCTAAGCTAGATTTTTCAAGAGCCTATAGCTTAGTGATTAGCTTGGAATCAGTGGAAAAAGATTTGGCGGCCGTAAGCTGGACTAATAAAACTAACAATACTATTCTGAGATTCTTTATAGTTAATACTCTGGCAGAAGAATACTTTCAAGATAATTATCAAATACTGTCACTACCTAACACCAAACCAGATATACAGACAAAACTCAGAAATTACACAATGAATGATTTATCTGAATACGTATGATAATGATCGGTGAGGAAGATTTTAAAACTACAAAATGTTACATCGATATAATTACATATAAATGAGTAACGCATTACAGGACATTAAGAACACAAAAATAATTATTACTTTGCCAACATAAAAATTTTGGGTGTCCGAGTCACCCACGTCCGTAGGAGTGTATACCCTTTGATTTCCTACACGTGGTACCCGGGTGGTGCAAATCAGGTGACATCTGGTGGTACGGCTTCGGCCGAAGGCTTGCGACTACCCACCGGGCAAAGGCGTACCGCCAAGCGGCCTAGCCGTGTTCCGGTACGATGCTCGGTGTAGCCACTAGAGGAGTTGGGTCGAGATAGCTGTTCCACTGCTGACCAGCCTGTCGCACGCTGTTAGGAATGTATCGGGAGACTAGTCGCGGAGGGTAGTGGGATCCGAGGGACAGTGCGCCGCTGGCCAACCGCAGGTAGATGGGGGCCCAAGGAGTGTGCCAGCCACACACGAAAGGCTGCCCCGCCACCTGTCAAAAAATCCCGGCATGCCCCATTGTGCTGGTTGGTGACCAGATGGGGAGGGCCCGATGGACATTCCGGGGGGTCTCGGGCGTCCCCGCAGTCTCCGGACTAAGTGCCCAATGATGGCGTCCTTTCAGTGCATGTCTGTAGGTTAGCAACATGAAACCTCGTCTCACTTCCTTCTCCTTTCATCCATTCACTCTTCAATGTATGATTATGAAAACCAAAAAGAATACTAGAGCTAAACAGCGTCTGCACTCCCTCCCCCACAAAGTGCACCTCACCAACATTAGATGTCTGCACTCCAATCTCTCTGCAGTCCACTACCACCTGGAGGCTAAGACACCAGCGCTGTTTTTCTTACGGAGACGCAGCTAGCGAGTCCCTCAGACGTCTCGTACTTAACTTACCCAGGGTTTACCCTGAAGCACAATTATAAAACACGCGCGGGTTTGTGTATGTACGCCCGTGACGACACTTACTATCGGCGTCTCCGTAACCTTGAGGAATCCTGATTCACAACACTGTGGGCTCTGGTGGACACGGGTCTAGATAAAATTATCTACGCCCGTGTCCACCGTTCGCACAGCGGAGATCAGGAGACAACCAGGCTCACAGAGTACCTTAGTGTGGCGGCTGTTGCGGCACAGCAGCGGTACCCTTCCGCCCAATTAGTGTTATTGGGGGACTTCAATGCCCACCACCAGGAGTGGCTCTTCCCATACCAGTGCACTGACCATCCTGGTCGAGAGATGCTTAAGCTTTCGCTTGCGCTAAACCTTACCTAGCTGGTCTATGGGGCAACGAGGGTGCCAGATGTTGATTCGCACACAGCTGATCGCTTGGACCTTCTGCTGAGAACAGATCCAGACCGATACTCTGTGTCGATAACTTCACCGTTAGGTAGTTCCGACCATTGTCTGGTGAAGTCTGTGTCCGTCTACTCCTCGCCCGATCCCAGCCCAAGAGGCACCCGGCGGGTTTGGCGGTACAGGTCAGCAGATTGCAATTTATTTATTTAATGCAATTACTCTATGCACTCACAGTTTGACCCAACACGTGCAGAGAGTCAATAATTATATAATCACATAAGACAAATAATTCACATACACATAGACTAAACACAGACAGGCAAAACAATTAAACTAACATTAATAAAAAAACATAAAAAATAATTCAATAATAACAGTCCAATAATAAAAAACAACAATAATAATTCAGTAATAATTCAACAATAACAATTACGTATAATAATTCAACAATATTCAATAATTTCCATTTAACGCATTTAGTCGCTAAAACACTCTTTGCAACCCTTTAAAAATACACGCACATTGGAGTGGAATATGTCCACTTCCGGATGCTGATCTCAGTCAGGGTGTTGAGCAATGCAACAGCTTGATTTGAAGCCGCATATTGTGCGGTACGAGTCCGGACTCTGGATATCGCTAAAAGCGGACGCGAGCGCAGTTCCGTGTATTGAGCCGGCGGCGCGGATAGTCCACAGAGAGACAGCGCCGCAGGGTGGTCGATTTTGCCGTTGAGTAATAAGAAATAATGCAGAAGGAGTGCGCATTTACGTCTCAGCTCGAGATTATCAATACCCACCATTCCTGATATGTTCT
Source organism: Orthosia incerta (assembly GCA_948252205.1). Taxonomy (NCBI): domain Eukaryota; kingdom Metazoa; phylum Arthropoda; class Insecta; order Lepidoptera; family Noctuidae; genus Orthosia; species Orthosia incerta. Next base: position 24,163,934 of record OX411756.1, on the reverse strand, counting down.
TCGCTTGCTATCCTTGCGCGGACGCCGTGACGGATGTGTTGCGTCATGGAATGGAGTGCTACATTCCGTTATCTGACATAACGATAGCTATAGTTCTTAGAACCTTTGCGCCTGAACTGTCTCCAATCTTGACATGCCTATTCCGCCTTTATTATGAGACTGGAAAAGTGATGACTGCTTGGAAGCAAGCCATCGTACAGCCCGTGCCCAAGAGGGGCAGTCGAGCTGACCCGGCCAACTACAGACCCATCTCTGTAACGTCCATACTCTGTAAGATTATGGAGCGTGTACTTAACACTAAGCTCCTGAAATACCTAGAAACTAACGAAATCCTTAGCGACCGCCAATACGGCTTCCGCCAAAGTCGGTCTACTGGGGATCTTCTAGCGTATGTCATTCACATATGGAGTGAGGCCATTTAGAGGCACGGGGAAGCGCTTGCCGTCTCCCTCGATATCTCGAAGGCTTTCGTTAGGGTCTGGTACGAAAGCCTTACTGGTAAGCTTCCTTCATTTGGTCTGCACGGTGGTCTGTATGATTGGATTGCTGACTGCCTGAGAGATCGGTCCATTCAAGTGGTTATCGATGGCTGCTCGTCGGACCAATTGGATATTAATGCCGGGGTCCCTCAGGGGTCGGTACTCTCAGCAACATTGTTCTTGTTGCACATTAACGATCTGCTAAAACCCGGTACCTTTGGGTATGCAGACGACAGCACTGTTGCTGAGAGATACTTGTCCAACGCACGGGCTACCGGGCCGCTAATCCGGTCTCTCCGTGATGCCATGGTGGAGTGTTTAAACTTGTCCTTGCAAGCAGTCTCCAAATGGGGAGATGCCAATCTGGTCAAGTTTAATGCTGGTATAACCCAGGCGTGTCTTTTTTCCGCTAAAAAGAGTCAATTTCACCCGGATCCAACTTTCCGTGATGTAACCATGCCAATAACGGACCATCTTGAGCTTCTTGGCGGTACGTTAACATCGACTCTCAATTTTGGGCCATACTGAGACAAAGGCTCAGCTGGCTGCCAAAAAGTTGGGGATCCTTTCGAAGGTGGTTCAACTTGTATCAAGCGCAATTTCAATCGTACAAGAAGTACTGTTCTCATCTCTGGGACGGATCTGCCAAATGGTATTTGGTTTGGCTTGATGCACTAGAGTTGATCGAAAAGCGGGCCAAGAAACTCATCGGCAATGAGGCACTGGTCAAGTCAAAGCTCCAGAGCCTTGAACATCGTCGCCGAGTTGCCAGCTTGTCGGTTTTTTAGAGGTTACATTTCGGGGTGTGTGCGATGGAATAGCATCATTTAATTCCGCCCAGCCCGTTGCATCATCGGAACCAGACGTACGGCGATGCATCATCGGTACATGGTTGACATCCCACCCATACGCACAAAACGTTTTGGGGACACTTTTATTATGCGTACAGCTAAGGAGTGGAATTCCGTGCCGGAGTCTGTGTTTCCCGATAGCTACAATCTAGAGGTTTTTAAGTCAAGAGTAAATGACTTAAAGACCCCTTTCAAAAAATTGTGTGAACTCGTAACAAAAAGCGAGTGCAATTAGCTTGTCTTCCTCCAACCTCTGCTTCTGCTCATCAACATCTATTTCGGGTATATTATCAATAATGCTTGATAATTAATTGGAACCAAAACACTGGGGTTCGAAGTTAATCAATAATACTTTGGAACCAATTCTGACTTTATTTCCACCTGCACCGGAAAAACTCCTCAACACATTTTTTTGCAATTGTGAAAATGGATGTAATGCTTAATGCGGCTGCAAAAAAGTTGGATCGTTTTGTTCTTTAGCTTATACCATTTGTCAAGGTCAGTCGTGCTCCAATGTGGAATCGCCATCAGAAGAGGATTCGTACGATATCAGTGAGGAAACGTCTGATACATCGCTGTTAGAACAATTTACTTACACCCAGCAGGATGAAGAAGAACAAGGAGAAGAAGAAGTACAAGAAGACGAACAAGACAAGAAGAAGAGGAAGCAGAATTATCAGATGATTATGAATGAGAAGGGTAATTTAATCTATTTTTTTTTAATTCACACGGCTTTCATCATTTCCAATAGTACCAGTTTTTACATAATTTTGAATAGTATTGAATTAAACAGGATCACAATAGATTGTGTAAATAGGGCATAGGACAGTGATTTTCCTGATATGGGCTATCAGGAAAATCACGTTATTAACGCGCCAAGTACACTACCTGCCAGGTGGCGTGGAAACGTGCGTATATTATGAAGAATGCAACTTTTTCAACCATTATATCTCAGAAACGGTGACGTTTAGGAGAAAAACGGAAAAACCATTTTTGTAGATAATCGCATAATCAACAATTTTTGTCTGACCTGTTTTTATCATAAAAACGCAAAAACCCATATTTGCGAACTTTAAATTGAAAAACAATTTTGATATGGATTTATAATTTTTTTTATTATAATTTATAGCTTATTTTACTTGGGAATAATGAAGCTTTCCATAGGTGAAAGAATTTTAAAACCGGTCCAGCAGTTTCGGAGCCTATTCGGTACAAACAAACAAAAAAAATTTTCCTATTTATAATATTGGTACAGATAACTCAAGACTAGAAATTTTTAATAACATGTTGTATATGGTCATTATTACGCATCAATACTCACATATTCTGGACTTTAATTTGAACTTAAGGTATCACCATTCTAAGTACCACAAGGTCTGGCACCTTAAACACTACACCGTGGGAATTATTTTTAAAGACCTATTCAACCTTCAATTGGAAATCTTAGAATAAAATGCGCTCAAGGCAAAAAGAATAACAGTTTTTTCTCCAATAAATATTTCATAAATAAATGAAATGCTCTTACGGTGTGCTTAAATGAACTATCTGATATAAATATAATTGTGGATATTTTAAGTATTACCGAAAATAACGATGCATACCAAATTACAGTTTGGCTGCATGTTACAGACAGGAAAAGAAGAGAGGTGGAGCATGTATTATTGTAAATAATTGTCACCAATGGAAGAAAATACTTCAAATATAAAAAATACATTACCAGGTTTTTTCGAGTGTTATGCTGTTGAGCTTATTCATTATAAATTAATAGTTGTATGTATCTATAGAGTACCAAATGCTAAGAATATGTATACATGTTTTGATAAACTTGAAAATTTGCTCAAAGAAATATCTAACAGGCGTTCCAAGATTATTGTAATTGCAAAAAAAAAAAAAAAAAAGGGATTTTAATATACATATTTTAAAACCGAATAATTAAATGATTATTTAAATGTAATCAAGACATCATCAGGAACAACAGGCATTACACTCTTCAAACAAAATCAATTATCTTCAAATTATGAAATCTGGGTTTCGGCATCATATTAATAATATTGCTGCGGATGCTAATACCTATTTTATTAGCTATGCAACTTAATTTAAAGCATCACTGCCTACTCAAAATATTTTGAGAAATACAAAAAATTTTGAAACTAAATCCCAGTCTCTTTTGTAATCTCTCTCAATCACTCAAAGGTTTATTTATTCATTTATTTATTTAACATGAAAGACTTACAGCTAAAACTTGCGTAGCAAAAAAAATTCTAAATCTATGGCTAAAACAAACAGATCAGAAACAGTTGATTTGACAGTCAGCCAATAACAAGTCTGTTTACTGGATAAAACCCATTTTTGGGGTAAGTTTGACTTTGTATATAAACTTTATTTTGATTTTACATGTTGTACAATAATGAATTTAAAATGAAATCATTCACTGAATAAAACACTTTGAGGCAAAGGTTCAAAGTTGTAACACACGGCTTATAAAATACGACGACGGTGACGATGTGAATATTATTTTTTGCGATGTCATAATACAGTAAGGTGCAACTAGACTAAAGTGCGGCCAGTCCAGTTCCAACAGTGGGTGCGATCACCCTAAAGCATATCTATGATCTATCCATCAAAGTAATTCAGTTGCTATGGACTACGTTGGATCAGGGGGGTGACTATAAGCTCTTAGAGTAAGGTTATTTTGAGTGTGTAAGGGACAGATGTAAGTGACTTGTTGTTGTGATGTATCTGTCACTTACGCGATCTCAAAATTACCTTACTCTAAGAACTCATGGTCACCCCCCTGAACAATCGATGTCAAACTTGAACGTAATCTATTTGCACCCTAAAATTTCATGATCCGGCTCGAAAGACTATTTGATAGAGATTATACTTACAATTTAATATTATTGGAATCAGTGAGCAATTTAAGGATCCTTTTCAAAACAACCTGCATGAGATAATTTCACTTTCAGCTCATATATATTTTCCTATGTCAATTGGCAACGGGAAAGTATGTGACAACAGTATCCCTCAAACTCAGGTGAGATAGTGATCAAACGCGAGCATGTCGTAAGTCATCGATATCGTTTTTTTTATTGATAATAATACAAAAACCGGCCAAGTGCATGTCGGGCCACGCGCAGTAATAGGGTTCTGAAGTTGCATAATAATGCGGACTTAGAAGAGGGTTTTTGTTGTTAACATATAAAACGGTAACATTAAAACGGTTTCAGCGGCTCGCAACGTCTAAAAACGAGCCCACATAGGACGATGGTAACTGAAGAAGGAGTTATAAAATTCAACTTACAACAAAAAATGTTATCTATTTGGGCGGCAAGCGTTTGTAATATAGATTTATAACCAGTTTCACTTAATAATTTGAATACTGCAGTATTGCCGTTACGTAGATAGTCTTCGTTAAAATCTCCAAATATTACAAACCGAAAACAAATATTTTTGTATAAGTATTTTCAAACAATCTACTCAACTACCAAAAAGTAAAATCAAATTATTTAATGATAGGAACAAACAACCAACGTAAAGAAGCTGCAATAAATAATCTATAAGAAATACGTCAATTGCGATGCGAGCGCGCGTTAGAGTTACGGGGAATGGTTGGTTCGTTCCTGGATCCTCCCACGCACGCTCCTTGTTTCTTTTTCTTTCGGAATTTGACTAAAACGATCTACATTTCCAAAATGGTAGTATAGTATTAATGTTGGGATGCTGCAAGCATGGGGACATCACAGGGGGCGTTAAATTTTGGTTATTTTTTGCCTAGGACACACCGTTTTCGAGATATTCGGATATATCTATACTAATATTATAAAGAGGTAAAATTTGTAAGTTTGTATGTAATCTCAGGAATTACTGGTTGGAATTGAAATAGTTATTTATGCTACAAGTGCGGGAAGTATGTGATTTCCGATGAGTGCTATTTTTATTCACGAGCGAGCGAAGCGAGTGAAGCGAGTGAGTGGATAAATCGAGACGAGTCGGAAATCATCTTACGCACGTGTATCATACAACATTTTACTATGCATTGTGCGAGGAAATAAAAAAATATATCTGAACCAAGCAAGAAATTAATAAAATGGCGCTTATTCAAAGGCAGTCAGCATATCCACAGATTAACTAATAAAAGCTGTCACGTCGTAACGCAAAAAGGCACGAGCAAAATATTCATTCTGCCAAACATATTTAATGAATACTTATTTAAAATTAATTTATTGATTAAAATCTAAATCTAGAGTAATAAAAACGCCTTAAATGAAGTATTAGTTTTGTTTTACCTTTTATAGGCGGTAGGTGTAGGGTAGGTGTAGGGTAGGTGTAGGGTAGGTGTAGGGTAGGTGTAGGGTAGGTGTAGGGTAGGTGTAGGGTAGGTGTAGGGTAGGTGTAGGGTAGGTGTAGGGTAGGTGTAGGGTAGGTGTAGGGTAGGTGTAGGGTAGGTGTAGGGTAGGTGTAGGGTAGGTGTAGGGTAGGTGTAGGGTAGGTGTAGGGTAGGTGTAGGTTAGGTGTAGGGTAGGTGTAGGGTAGGTGTAGGGTAGGTGTAGGGTCGGTGTAGGTTAGGTGTAGGGTAGGTGTAGGGTAGGTGTAGGGTAGGTGTAGGGTAGGTGTAGGGTAGGTGTAGGGTAGGTGTAGGGTAGGTGTAGGGTAGGTGTAGGGTAGGTGTAGGGTAGGTGTAGGGTAGGTGTAGGGTAGGTGTAGGGTAGGTGTAGGGTAGGTGTAGGGTAGGTGTAGGGTAGGTGTAGGGTAGGTGTAGGGTAGGTGTAGGGTAGGTGTAGGGTAGGTGTAGGGTAGGTGTAGGGTAGGTGTAGGGTAGGTGTAGGGTAGGTGTAGGGTAGGTGTAGGGTAGGTGTAGGGTAGGTGTAGGGTAGGTGTAGGGTAGGTGTAGGGTAGGTGTAGGGTAGGTGTAGGGTAGGTGTAGGGTAGGTGTAGGGTAGGTGTAGGGTAGGTGTAGGGTAGGTGTAGGGTAGGTGTAGGGTAGGTGTAGGGTAGGTGTAGGGTAGGTGTAGGGTAGGTGTAGGGTAGGTGTAGGGTAGGTGTAGGGTAGGTGTAGGGTAGGTGTAGGGTAGGTGTAGGGTAGGTGTAGGGTAGGTGTAGGGTAGGTGTAGGGTAGGTGTAGGGTAGGTGTAGGGTAGGTGTAGGGTAGGTGTAGGGTAGGTGTAGGGTAGGTGTAGGGTAGGTGTAGGGTAGGTGTAGGGTAGGTGTAGGGTAGGTGTAGGGTAGGTGTAGGGTAGGTGTAGGGTAGGTGTAGGGTAGGTGTAGGGTAGGTGTAGGGTAGGTGTAGGGTAGGTGTAGGGTAGGTGTAGGGTAGGTGTAGGGTAGGTGTAGGGTAGGTGTAGGGTAGGTGTAGGGTAGGTGTAGGGTAGGTGTAGGGTAGGTGTAGGGTAGGTGTAGGGTAGGTGTAGGGTAGGTGTAGGGTAGGTGTAGGGTAGGTGTAGGGTAGGTGTAGGGTAGGTGTAGGGTAGGTGTAGGGTAGGTGTAGGGTAGGTGTAGGGTAGGTGTAGGGTAGGTGTAGGGTAGGTGTAGGGTAGGTGTAGGGTAGGTGTAGGGTAGGTGTAGGGTAGGTGTAGGGTAGGTGTAGGGTAGGTGTAGGGTAGGTGTAGGGTAGGTGTAGGGTAGGTGTAGGGTAGGTGTAGGGTAGGTGTAGGGTAGGTGTAGGGTAGGTGTAGGGTAGGTGTAGGGTAGGTGTAGGGTAGGTGTAGGGTAGGTGTAGGGTAGGTGTAGGGTAGGTGTAGGGTAGGTGTAGGGTAGGTGTAGGGTAGGTGTAGGGTAGGTGTAGGGTAGGTGTAGGGTAGGTGTAGGGTAGGTGTAGGGTAGGTGTAGGGTAGGTGTAGGGTAGGTGTAGGGTAGGTGTAGGGTAGGTGTAGGGTAGGTGTAGGGTAGGTGTAGGGTAGGTGTAGGGTAGGTGTAGGGTAGGTGTAGGGTAGGTGTAGGGTAGGTGTAGGGTAGGTGTAGGGTAGGTGTAGGGTAGGTGTAGGGTAGGTGTAGGGTAGGTGTAGGGTAGGTGTAGGGTAGGTGTAGGGTAGGTGTAGGGTAGGTGTAGGGTAGGTGTAGGGTAGGTGTAGGGTAGGTGTAGGGTAGGTGTAGGGTAGGTGTAGGGTAGGTGTAGGGTAGGTGTAGGGTAGGTGTAGGGTAGGTGTAGGGTAGGTGTAGGGTAGGTGTAGGGTAGGTGTAGGGTAGGTGTAGGGTAGGTGTAGGGTAGGTGTAGGGTAGGTGTAGGGTAGGTGTAGGGTAGGTGTAGGGTAGGTGTAGGGTAGGTGTAGGGTAGGTGTAGGGTAGGTGTAGGGTAGGTGTAGGGTAGGTGTAGGGTAGGTGTAGGGTAGGTGTAGGGTAGGTGTAGGGTAGGTGTAGGGTAGGTGTAGGGTAGGTGTAGGGTAGGTGTAGGGTAGGTGTAGGGTAGGTGTAGGGTAGGTGTAGGGTAGGTGTAGGGTAGGTGTAGGGTAGGTGTAGGGTAGGTGTAGGGTAGGTGTAGGGTAGGTGTAGGGTAGGTGTAGGGTAGGTGTAGGGTAGGTGTAGGGTAGGTGTAGGGTAGGTGTAGGGTAGGTGTAGGGTAGGTGTAGGGTAGGTGTAGGGTAGGTGTAGGGTAGGTGTAGGGTAGGTGTAGGGTAGGTGTAGGGTAGGTGTAGGGTAGGTGTAGGGTAGGTGTAGGGTAGGTGTAGGGTAGGTGTAGGGTAGGTGTAGGGTAGGTGTAGGGTAGGTGTAGGGTAGGTGTAGGGTAGGTGTAGGGTAGGTGTAGGGTAGGTGTAGGGTAGGTGTAGGGTAGGTGTAGGGTAGGTGTAGGGTAGGTGTAGGGTAGGTGTAGGGTAGGTGTAGGGTAGGTGTAGGGTAGGTGTAGGGTAGGTGTAGGGTAGGTGTAGGGTAGGTGTAGGGTAGGTGTAGGGTAGGTGTAGGGTAGGTGTAGGGTAGGTGTAGGGTAGGTGTAGGGTAGGTGTAGGGTAGGTGTAGGGTAGGTGTAGGGTAGGTGTAGGGTAGGTGTAGGGTAGGTGTAGGGTAGGTGTAGGGTAGGTGTAGGGTAGGTGTAGGGTAGGTGTAGGGTAGGTGTAGGGTAGGTGTAGGGTAGGTGTAGGGTAGGTGTAGGGTAGGTGTAGGGTAGGTGTAGGGTAGGTGTAGGGTAGGTGTAGGGTAGGTGTAGGGTAGGTGTAGGGTAGGTGTAGGGTAGGTGTAGGGTAGGTGTAGGGTAGGTGTAGGGTAGGTGTAGGGTAGGTGTAGGGTAGGTGTAGGGTAGGTGTAGGGTAGGTGTAGGGTAGGTGTAGGGTAGGTGTAGGGTAGGTGTAGGGTAGGTGTAGGGTAGGTGTAGGGTAGGTGTAGGGTAGGTGTAGGGTAGGTGTAGGGTAGGTGTAGGGTAGGTGTAGGGTAGGTGTAGGGTAGGTGTAGGGTAGGTGTAGGGTAGGTGTAGGGTAGGTGTAGGGTAGGTGTAGGGTAGGTGTAGGGTAGGTGTAGGGTAGGTGTAGGGTAGGTGTAGGGTAGGTGTAGGGTAGGTGTAGGGTAGGTGTAGGGTAGGTGTAGGGTAGGTGTAGGGTAGGTGTAGGGTAGGTGTAGGGTAGGTGTAGGGTAGGTGTAGGGTAGGTGTAGGGTAGGTGTAGGGTAGGTGTAGGGTAGGTGTAGGGTAGGTGTAGGGTAGGTGTAGGGTAGGTGTAGGGTAGGTGTAGGGTAGGTGTAGGGTAGGTGTAGGGTAGGTGTAGGGTAGGTGTAGGGTAGGTGTAGGGTAGGTGTAGGGTAGGTGTAGGGTAGGTGTAGGGTAGGTGTAGGGTAGGTGTAGGGTAGGTGTAGGGTAGGTGTAGGGTAGGTGTAGGGTAGGTGTAGGGTAGGTGTAGGGTAGGTGTAGGGTAGGTGTAGGGTAGGTGTAGGGTAGGTGTAGGGTAGGTGTAGGGTAGGTGTAGGGTAGGTGTAGGGTAGGTGTAGGGTAGGTGTAGGGTAGGTGTAGGGTAGGTGTAGGGTAGGTGTAGGGTAGGTGTAGGGTAGGTGTAGGGTAGGTGTAGGGTAGGTGTAGGGTAGGTGTAGGGTAGGTGTAGGGTAGGTGTAGGGTAGGTGTAGGGTAGGTGTAGGGTAGGTGTAGGGTAGGTGTAGGGTAGGTGTAGGGTAGGTGTAGGGTAGGTGTAGGGTAGGTGTAGGGTAGGTGTAGGGTAGGTGTAGGGTAGGTGTAGGGTAGGTGTAGGGTAGGTGTAGGGTAGGTGTAGGGTAGGTGTAGGGTAGGTGTAGGGTAGGTGTAGGGTAGGTGTAGGGTAGGTGTAGGGTAGGTGTAGGGTAGGTGTAGGGTAGGTGTAGGGTAGGTGTAGGGTAGGTGTAGGGTAGGTGTAGGGTAGGTGTAGGGTAGGTGTAGGGTAGGTGTAGGGTAGGTGTAGGGTAGGTGTAGGGTAGGTGTAGGGTAGGTGTAGGGTAGGTGTAGGGTAGGTGTAGAGTAGGGTAGGTAGGATAGGGTAGGTGTAGAGTAGGGTAGGTAGGATAGGGTAGGTAGGTAGCCAGTTGACGGGACCGAAGCCGCGTGGGACAGCTAGTATATAATAAAATTCGGATGCCCATAATTCAGTGTGTCGTTGGGCTATGCTTCTCAGAACCTAAATGGTTTTTATGGTTAAGGTTAACCCGAAACTGAAAAAAATGAAAATTTCAGAGAAAAAAATAACAGTTATACGATAATTTTTATGTCCTCGCGACATAGTGTTTATATCGTGATTATATCGTCGGTTGGTCTGGGACAATAAAACTTCGCTCAAGGGCAGCGGGACCACCATTTCCGAGTTTCTGACCAAAACACGGCATCAGGTGTTTATGACTGCCCGCAAGCACTTCAGCGTTAATAGCTGCTGGTCTGCAGAGGGAAAGGTCATAGTCATGACGCCTGACAAGTCTCGCCGGAAGATATCAACATTGGGTGAGCTTCAAACTCTAATCGCACTATTCCCCACTGCAGCCAGTGCTGGTACTTCCAACGATCCTGGGCGTGCTGATTCAACCTTGGCTGCCGCAGCTGCATTGCCTAAAACCGCAACCCCTAAAGCGAAGATTATGAGGAAGGCACGTCGCTGAGTCTGTGTCATTTGACCCCTGTTTATTTTTAACGTAGTGGGCAATTTCGGTATATTTTTGGATAAGTTTCAATTCATGTTTATCTACCCTTATTTATATTGTCTAAAATTCTAAATTAACGCTTTTAATGTCTGCTGGTAGATGTATTTAATTAATTTAGTTACTGTATTTATTTTTCTTTTGCTTGACAATTTGACATTGGCATGATGTTGATGACAATTGACGTCTGTCAAAATCAATTGTCAATCTCATTACGTTTTGTTCCAGTTTATTGATGTTGCCGTTTTGTTGTGGTGACTGATATTCTCGTTTGCAAATTTTGTTTTTCTTTTGATTTTTCACTTTGCTGACTTTCCTTTTTTTCTTAAAATTTTTGTTAAAATCTCTTCCAACTACATCGTACAGGTGGTTTTATTAGTTGGGCAGCAACTAAATAAGTTATTATTTTTTGTATTTTTGTTTTTTTTTCGGCATTTTTTTATCTATTTTATTTTTAGAAATATTTATTTAAAGGTATTTTATTTAGTTTATTATACTTGCATACTATGATTGATGGTGATTTAGATATTGATTTTTCTCATGTCCTTCCTCTTCTAGCAGCTTCCTTAGTGCGGCGAGTGGCTCTTCCTCTCCTCTGACTCTTGGAGATCAGATATCTTCTTTGTTTTCCCACTATCCCAATAACCTCAACATAGCTCACATCAATGCCCAGAGTGTTCCTAGCCATTATTCTGATCTTCTGGCTTCCATTAACTGTGCAAACATAGATGCTTTGCTGATCTCCGAATCCTTCCTGAAACCTTCACTTTTATCGGTTCACTATGCCCTCCCTGGATTTGTTCTGATTCGTAACGATAGAACGGGGAAGGGTGGTGGTGGTGTTGCCATTTACTTGCGTGCTGGTATTCCCTTTAGGGTTATTAGTACATCACCATCTTCCTACTCGGGCTCAGCGGAGCATCTATTTTTAGAAATCTCCTTACATCACGTTAAAATGCTTCTTGGCGTGATGTATAGTCCTAACCTCAGTATCGATTACTTTAATTCTTTTGATTCGCTGTTAAACGATTTTTGTCCTATTTACGACCACGTAGTCTTGATGGGTGATTTTAACACTTGCCTTCTTAAAAATGACTCTCGTACTCACAAACTTCAAACTCTCTTGTCTTCTTTTAACCTCAGTATTCTACCTCTCTCTGCCACTCATCATTTTCCTAATTGCACCCCTTCCCTCTTGGATTTAATGATTGTTTCTAAAGCTAATAATATATCTATTCACGGTCAGCTCTCTGCTTGTTTTTCTTACCATGATTTAATCTTCATGTCCTACAAGATTCGTCCTCCAAAGCGTAAACCATCTTATATTTTCCTTCGGAACTACAAGGGCATAGATCTGGAGGCATTGCTGCAAGATGCAGGTGGCATCGACTGGACGGATGTGCTTGAAAGCTCTAGTATCAATGATATGGTTCGTATTTTTAACTCTAAGATACTCAGCCTTTACGATCGTCATGCTCCTATTCGTCGAGTCAGAGTAAAGTATGTTCCGGCTCCCTGGCTCACCCCTGCCATTAAGGATGCTATGGCAAGTAGGGATCGTGCCAAAAGAAGGTTAAAGCTTCGTTCTTCTGAGCGCAACCTGAGTTCATATCGTGAGATGCGTAATCGCTGTAGTCGTATGTGTAGAGATGCAAAGAGACGCTACTTCCATAATTCTCTTGACAACCGGAACTCCTCTGAAGTCTGGAAGTTTCTGAAAACTGTCGGCATTGGTAAGTCCCCTGTCGTTACTAGTAATGAGACTGACGTGGGTGCTCTAAACAAACATTTCTCACTTCCACCCGTTACTTTGGATCCACATGTCAAATCATCTACATTAAATAAGCTTTCCGCCTTACCAGTGCCGCGGTGTTCGTCTTTCGGTTTTAGTCCTGTGAGTGAAAGTGATGTCAAAAAATCTATTTTTGCTATCTCCTCCTCCGCAGTTGGTAATGATGATATTTGCTCAAGAATGATTACTCCTATCCTCTCCACAATACTTCCCGTTTTAACACATATTTTTAACTACTCCTTGTTTACTTGCACTGTCCCCGATGCTTGGAAACTAGCCCATATTATTCCGTTACCCAAAATACCTAACCCGGTCTCACTGTCCGATTTCAGACCCATTTCCATCCTACCTTATCTCTCCAAAGTTCTTGAGCACATTGTTCATCAGCAGCTGTCTCTGTTTCTATATAGTAATGATCTTCTTAGTCCTTTTCAATCTGGTTTCCGACCTGGTCACAGTACTGTCACAGCTCTTTTAAAGGTGACTGATAACATCCGCTGGGCTATGGATCACAAATCTCTGACGTTACTTGTGCTTCTTGATTTCAGCAGTGCCTTCAACTCTGTTGACTTCGATATCCTTCTTGGGATCCTTAAATCTTTAAATTTCTCCTCTTCCACTATTGATTGGTTCGACTCCTATCTCAGAGGCCGCTCGCAGCGGGTACGCCTTGATGAGTGTTTTTCGGATTGGTGCTCTCTTGCTGCGGGTGTGCCCCAGGGTGGCGTTCTCTCTCCTCTTCTCTTTTCTATTTTTATTAACACTGTTACTAGAATCATCTCCTGTAACTTCCATCTTTACGCAGACGACCTCCAGCTTTACCATCATTTTCTAAGTTCTGATGCGGAAGCTGCCGTGTCTGCCGTAAACAGTGACCTGGAGTCGATTGGGGAGTGGTCGCAGTCCTTTGGGCTGCAAATCAACCCTAGGAAATCTCAGGCCATGGTTATCGGCGGCAGGCATATGCGGAACAGGCTTGATGTTGCGTCGCTGTCTCCACTCTGGTTGAATGGAGTACAGATTGGGTACACTAAGACGGCTAAAAACCTGGGGGTAATCATGGACTCCTATTTGTCGTGGACTGCCCATGTCGCTGAGGTAAGTCGCAAAGTGCACTACTCGTTCCACTCGCTGAAATGCCTCCAGAGCTTTTTGCCCTTGAAAACCAAAATTTCCCTTGCCCAAACACTCATTCAGCCCATCATTGACTACGCCGACGCCTGTTATTTGGATGCCACCGAGGAGCTTTTAAATAAACTTGAGCGTTTGCAAAATGTATGTATTCGTTTTGTTTTCAACCTTAAAAAGTATGATCACGTTTCAGATTTTCGCAAGTTACTCAAGTGGCTCCCTATTCGACTTCGCAGGAACTCTCGCATATTGTGTCTATTATTTAACATCCTTCACAGTCCTAAAACACCTTCCTACCTCCGTGAACGCTTTTCCTACTCCCGTCCTTCCGATGCGCTTTGCAGGTTGCATCTTAAGAATCTCCTTAATATCCCTTCCCACACTACCGACTTCTACTCCTACTCTTTTACTGTGTACGCCGTGCGATTGTGGAACTCTCTACCGCCTGACATTAGGGACTGCCAAACTCTTGCAGTTTTTAAGAGAAGAGTGAAAGACCACTACCTCTCCATTCCATCATAGTTGCATAATTATGTATTATTATTTTTTATATATTAGATAGGTATTCGTATTTATAGTTTTAATATTTATTTTATAAATATCTTTGTATTTATTATTATAACAGTAGGTATATTTAATTTGTTATAAGTATTGTTTAGTAGCTATTACTTAGTTTTATATCTTTTTGTTAATTATTTTTCAACTCTACACACTATGTCTACATCTCTTTTTTTCATCTTTCCTTTCGCAGGTATGCTGGAAGAGATTTCTATAGAAATAAGCATTACCTATGTACCTATTTTTCTGTTTCTTCATCTTGTCTGTATATTATGTGTGTGTGCATAAATGGTTAAATAAATAGTGCCCCTAAGGCTACACTCCAACCCCAAGCTGTTATGCATATTGTTATTTCTAATATTCATGACCAAAAAAAAATTATGCAAAACATGCCTACAGTTTTTTATATTGTGCATTTTATAGTTTTACTTTCAATTTGCAGATCATGATCTGCAAGAAATATTCGCTGTCACAAAACCCAATATAATCTTTTGCCAAAGTGACGTAACTTCCAAAATACAGTTGACCGGGCCCACCGCGACGTCCCCGTCAAGATAATTATGCAAGCCAGCCCACGCAATGCTGTGCCGTAGTTAAATTCAAGTTAGTTAATTGGAGTTTCTTGTCCGTTCTTCTCCACGTAGGCTTCTTCCGAACGGATGGTAGAATCACTTTATTAAAATCCAGCCCTAGCTGTCCCCCCAGCTTCGCCCTGAGCCGAGGTTCGACCCCACAGGGGGTAGCCCTCAGCGTTGTCGCTTAGGTTTAGAAATTTGTGCCTGGCTGGAGGCTATAAAGCTTAGTATCCACAGGGAAGCCCGGTTAAGCAGTAGTCGGTCACTTTGACTGAAATGCGCGACGAAACGCAGAAAAAAAAAAAAATCGTTCCTTTTTGGATGAATATGTGTGGCCTACCTGACGAACACATCTATTCGAATTTAACACACACACATTTTATTTAACGCCTGACAGTTTCCTGTTCATACTCTATTCGCTTATTAAATACGTTTTGATATTACCCTACAATATTACCATATCTACCTTTACACATTTTAATGATGATATTTTTGAGTTAGACGCAAGAATACGTAATAATATTTTTTATTAATTGATGATGAAATTAATTGAATGATAATGCGTGCACGCGATTTAAATGATATTTGTGTAATAAAGTACAGACCACGCGTAGCAGTAAAATGGTGTAAAATTTGTACGTGCTTGCTCTGTACAGCTATCTTATTTTTTGCATTTATTTATTTACACATTTACACATACATTTGTTTTAACAGGTAAGACCCAAACAAACAAAAGTAGTCATGAATTGCTAATTGTCCAGTCACAATAACGGGTCTGAGTAGATGCACAAGTTAGGTACATAGTGGACATCATATTAAATGTCACCATCCGAAACTCCGCCGAAGAGCTAGAAAATAAATGTCCAAAGAACATTTAAGAATGCCTTCTTGAAGCTCGATGACAATAAAGTACATAGGTTCTTACAAAATTATTTTGTATTAGGTTTTATATTCTGCCTTTTTTAGTCTAGACCTCGGTGGAAGCAAGCGCTGCCTGATACTGGGTCCGATACCCAGGTCGGGAAAAATATATCTCATATTAAGTCATATGCATATCATATTAATACCTCATAATGACCAGACAATTTAAAAAATGATCAATATATCAAACTAATTAATATCAATTATCTGGGCCACTGGGTTTCCGAAAACCAAAAAGACAGCCAGGGTATTGAACGTGAGCGAAGGGCGTTGCTGTTTGCTGCAATATGTTGGCTCGCAGATTTGCTGAATACTCGACTGACGCTGTTTAAAGCGTACTGTCAGTCGTTCTATAAACGCATTCTGTGGGTCAACTATACGCGGAGGGCAGTATACAGTGCTCACAGAGCCATGTTCGCAGTGCCAGAAATGAAGATGGCTTCCATGCCATCACGCACAACGATGCAACTCTATGATGCGCAGGGTGCGTGGCAGCCCCAACAGCATACTGAAAACGTTAGCGAACAGGTGGTCCCATACTGGGACATTGGATACGCCTACATGCCAGTGAGGAGTATAATTAATATCGCTAGTAATATTATTGTATCTGGTAGTTATAACTTATAAGTACTAACAATAGTTTCTAAGTTTATGTGTGTACTGACCAAATTTGTAACGTTCCATGTATTTCTATATATTTAAGTTAATTAAGTATTACCATTTAATTTAAATATTATTAATTATTTTATTGTTCACATTTTTTTTTTACATTTTTGTTTAATTTTTTTTTAATCTTTTTTTTTTGTTTAATTTAAGTATTGTATTTTTTTTTAATAAGTTACACTACTTATTTTAATTTATTTGATTATTTGTATTGTCACGTGTTACTAGCAATTGTTACAACGTGTTTCTACTAATAAGGAATGGACCATGTTGTTCGATTAATTAATTTAATTTTAATTAATTAAAATGTAATTTTAAAATACATACCTACTTACAGCCAGATATAGAACCTCCTCCTTGGGCAGTCAGTTGAAAAGAAAGCAAGAATATCATCATAATTAGCCTTTATCATTCGTAATGATTTTTAACTACACAACCAATTTACCTAAAATATTAACATCCCATTTGTATTTATGGTTTAAGACATTTATTTCTCAAAAACAGAATAAATACATTCACTTACAATGAGAAACAATGGTTACAATAACAAAAATTTAAAACGAGTAGCGGAAACAGTCCGTTATCAATTATTATGTACAAAATAATACAGCAAATATACATTGTTAGTGATTAGCTTAATACTATGTTAGTAACAGAAGACCATCTCGGAAGGATAAAAAGTTTTGTATATTATTTAAATTTGTTAATTTTGTTCTGTGGGTAAGCCAAAATAAATTAAGTGATAAATGAAGGGCGTGCGCCCAATTAAGTGTCGAAACACAGTTTCTATCACAGTTGCTATTAAAGGCATTTGTTGTTAAACATTTTGTTACTTGTTATTTTACTTAGTTTATTAAAACATTGATCGTAAGTTTATTTTTTATGAATTGAGATAGATATAATTTATATATTTTGTGAGAATAACATCTTTTTGTTTATCTAGGTAACTAGTAGGTACACGGAATAAAATAAATGAAAACTTTTTTTAATATGGAATTTTAATTTCTTTTTAAATAGAGGAAAAGACTGTATTTCTTTGATATCTTTCTGAAGACTGTTATACATATCGGCACCTTCATATCTAATATTTCTTATACCATAATTGGTGCGTGGTTTTCCGAATAGGCAGATATCGTTAGCACTACGCAGTAGTCGGGTTTGGATCTGCAACTTCTTAGTAAATACAATTTGAGAATGGGTATCTTTTGTCAATATTTTCCTTACCAGGATACATGTGTGGAATTTATATAGTTGTGCGAGTGTCATTAATTTGGTTTTTTGGAAGACGGTTTTTGTTGGCGTTAGGTAGTTCATGTTAAAGAGTAATTTGATTATTTTATTTTGAGTTGTTTGTATATTTTTTAAGTAGGTTTTGGTTGCAGAACCCCATACTTCGATTAAACATGTCAGATGTGATTCGATTAGGGAATTGTAGATAATATATCGTACAGCTTTGGGAAAACAGCGGACGGAGCCTCGCAATATTCCCATGAGTGATGATAATTTAGAACGTAATTTGTCTAAGTGGGGTTTCCAGGTGAGGTTTTTATCTAGGATGAGGCCAAGATATTTTTCGGATTCTGCTTTAGTCAGTGGTTCGTTATTTATGTGGAGTGACTGAAAATTTGGAATTGTTTTATTTTTTGCACTAAACATCATAAAGTTGGTCTTGGACACATTGATGGTGAGCAGATTATATTGAAACCAGGTGAATAAGATATTGAGGTCTTCTTGGGGTCGGCTCATGACTGTTTGTACATCCTTTCCGAAGTAGAAGAGGCAAGTGTTATCTGCATATAGTGTAACGTCTGCAGCTAAGTCTAGGTCTTTTATATTATTAATATAAATTAAGAAGAGCAAAGGTCCAAGGAGGGAACCTTGTGAAACGCCGAAAGTAATAAGTTCTTTTCGTCTCCCCAATTTTCACTATCTGATATCTATTGGCGAGATATGACTCAATCATTTTGTATGCGGATCCCTTAATGCCGATATCTCGTAGTTTTTCAGAAGTAGTTTGTGGCTTAACGCATTAAAAGCTTTTTTTAAATCTATAAATATACCGATGGCTACATGTTTTTGGTCAATTTTACATTTCAAGTTCGTTATTAGGTCTATAGTAGCAGATAAAGAATTTGACTTAGAACGAAAGCCATATTGTTTATGATAGAGCAAGTTATTGGAGCTTAGATATGTTTCGAAACGACGGTATATTACTTTCTCGAAGATTTTTAATATGACCGGTAGAACCGATATAGGACATGTATCATCATAAAAAACGATCTAAAATTTCAAAGAATTAAATATATTGAGGCGTTAAGTATCCCAAATTTGATAGAATGCTGTGCTATAAAGCTAATTGAACATCCCATTGTTATTGTATGCTTGTATCGTGTGCCAAAATCTCGGATAAGCGATATAAATATATTTCTTGAAACTTTGACTAATATTCTTAATAAAGAGGTCATAGAGAAATAAAAATAATAATTTGTGGCGATTTTAACATAGATATTAAAAAAAGAACTTATTCATCTTCTGAATTTGAAAATACTATCCTAAACTTTAACTTAAAATGTGGTACCAGAGAATCAACGCGTTTAAGTAGCGATACATGTATCGATAATATCATCAACAATATTAGGGGTAGCAAGTGCGACATCATCGACTTTGCTCTTTCAGACCATACTGAACAAATTGTATCATGTCCAGTTAAAAAAACCTGTAGAATTAAACAATGGTATACCTTTAGAAGAGATATTAGTAACAGAAATAAAGAAAAGTTTAAGCAATGTATAGAAAGTCTCACGTTTTCTGACGTATTTGGCGAAAACGATACTGAAATAGCTTTTAATAAATTTTTTGATCACTTTCTGTTATTTTATAATCTTTGTTTTCCTGTTATAAGAATAAGAAATACTCCAACCAAAAGACCTACATGGATGTCAAAGGGCATAGCCAAATGCTGCCGACGGAAGAGAGATTTCAGAGACCCAAAAATCGCAAAATGACTACAACATAAAACAATCCAATAATAAAACTAAAACAACTTGGAAGATAATCAACTCCACAAAGCATAATATGCCTAAGGAAGAAATTGTAAGAATAAATCTAAATGGTAAATCTATAACGGATCCCCAACAAATTGCTGAAGCTATTAATAGTTACTTTGTTAATCTTTTAAACCTACAAATCATTCGACATTAACTTATTTGACATCCCATAATAATAAAACACTGACATTGATTGATAATTCTAATTCCTTATTTATGAGTCCAACAATTCCAAATGACATAAAATCTTTGAGAAATACACCCAGTACTGGATACGATAATATATCTACGTCAATAATAAAGTACGTTGCACAATCCATTAGTCCGGTTCTAAGCTATTTGATCAATCTATGCATCCAAAACGGAAAATTTCCCAGTAAGCTAAAAGTCTCAATCATCAAGCCATTGTTCAAAAAGGGTAAAAAGAAGGATATCTCTTGTTACAGGCCAATAGCTTTAATCCCAATTTTTTCCAAAATCATTGAAAAAGTAATCTTCAATAGCATTTATAACTATTTTGAAAAACATAATCTTTTTGTCATTGAACAAAATGGATTTCGTAAAAACAAGACTATAAATATGGCCATTTACGATCTTCTTATCGGGATTTACAAAAATATGAACAATAAGACACCAGTAACGGCTATGTACATGGACATGACCAAAGTTTTCGACCATGTGGATCATAAATTACTGGTCGAAAAACTGTATAGATACGGCATACGGGGTGATGCTCTGGACTTGATAAAATCGTATTTTAGCCAGAGATTACAAATAACTGAAATAAATAGGCGTTATTTTGCGACGAAAACTGAAGTGCAATATTTATCAAACCCGATCGAAGTTATATATGGCGTGCCGCAAGGAAGTGTCTTGGGTCCCTTGCTTTTCCTTATTTATATCAACGATTTACCACGAGCCGTGAAAATTCCGTTAGTCCTTTTTGCTGATGATAGCACTGCTGTATTTTCTCCGACTGACAATAACACAGTTGAAAATGACATTAACGATACTTTAAATGACATTATAAATTGGTTAACATGTAATAATCTTATAATTAATTTAGATATAACAAAAATAGTCAGTTATTCCCAAAGAAAAACCGCTTTGACATTAAATGTAAATTATGAAATGAAAAAAATAGAGGAAGAAGATACGATCAAATTCTTAGGACTATGGATTGATAAAAATATGTCATGGAAAACGCAAATTGATACGGTGTGTAAAAAACTTAATAAATTTTCTTACGCTTTATACAGACAATCTAGGATTGTAAACCAATCAGCAGTACTAGTCGCCTATCATGCCTATGTAACGTCTACGCTTAGATATGGACTGATTTATTGGGGGAATGCTACAGACAGGGAACTCGTTTTTAGGGTGCAAAAGAAATGTCTTAGAGCTGTTTGTGGTATACGTGCCCCAGATAGCTGTATGCCATATTTTAAAAAGCTCAAGATTTCGACCTTTCCTGCCCTTTACATCTATGAGGTCGCTACGTTCGTAAAAACCAATGGAGAAAAGTTTGCTAACCTGCACTCCCGTCGACATGCCGATAAAATAGCAAATATTTTGACCTCAAAAACAGCCCTACTTTCTAAAAGTTTCTTTTACTGAGACTTTTATTGAGCGTGATTTGGTGATTTTATGGGTTCGGCACAGTTTGGAACAGCTAACTTTACAATTTTGTGAATTTCTTGTGAATCATACTTGGTCCTTTCAGCTGAATCTCTAGAGTTTATTTCCTGTATGCCACTCACGATTATGTTTTTTCCCTTTGGAAGCGCTCATGTATCTTGGAGATCATATTTTCATGTGTTAAGGTCACTGCAGTCTGTGAAAACTAAGATGGAAGCATCAAATACAGTTTTGGAGAATAAAATGACTGTCCTTACAAATGCTTTGAAATTATTAAAATCATTTGTAAGGACAGTCATTTTATTCTCCAAAACTATATTTGATGCTTCCATCTTAGTTAATGCTTCTTTTATTCTATTTTGTTCCAAAGAAAGTTGGTCTGTAGCACTCTTAATTTGGGAAATTTGGTCTGTAATTTGTTGAGACATTTTTTCCAATTTTTCTGCTTGCGTTTTTGAAAAATTATTTAATATTGACATAATTTTTATCTTAAAATGATTGAACCTATCTAACTGGTCCTCTTCACGATCCTTTCTTTTGCCCAACTGCTTAGGATCAGGCTTTGGCTGTGTTTGAGATTCAGAACGAGTTGTTATCGACCGATTGCTATCCCCACACGTAATTGATCCTTTTGGCGGTGAGCGACGTGCTGCCATATTATTTGTCCGTCGTATTCCGTCAATAAAAGTATAAGTGCGAATTAGTACTTACCTGAGTCTTCGCTTCACGCAGGGGAAGCCAGATGCATTATCGATGCTAGAGAACTTTTGACTTGAAACTTGATTTTATTGTAAATACACTTTTGATGATTTCCAAAATTAAGTTTTAGTGAGTGAGTGATACGTCCGTTCCGCTTGCCCGCTCGCGTACCTCCGAATTTAACTAGATGATTAGAGTCATTTAGTATATCTAGTTCGTGTGATACTGTTGTCACCAGCTTTCCCATTGACAATTTACTTTTACTAAAAAAATATACTGCAAGTGAACTTAACTAAAGGTTGTTTGAAAAGGATTCTTCAATTGCGTACTGATTCCAAAAATATTAAATTGTAAGTACAATCTCCATCTTATCTTTCTATGGACCCAGATCATAAAAATTTAGGGTGCAAATAGATTGCGGTCATACTGAAATCGATTGAGCAGATGTAACGTGGTCCATAACAACGGTACTTAAGTTTATGGATCGATCATAGATTATTTATGATTTTACTTTTAGCCAGGACCTAAGAGTAAAATTATAAATAATCTATGATCGATTTGTTTTTTTTTTCCTTTTTTTTATTGTCAATACCCTTGCGCTTGACCACTATCTCACCTGATGGTAAGTGATGATGAGGTCGACGGTGAAGCACGCTTGCCTAGAAAAAACCTATTCACTCTTGACTTAAAGACCCCTAGATAGAAGCTATCGGGAAACACAGACTCGGGCAAGGAATTCCACTCCTTAGCTGTGCGCATAATAAAAGTGTCCCCAAAACGTTTTGTGCGTATGGGTGGGATGTCCACCATGTGTGTGTGTGTGTGTGTGTGTATGTTGTGCTATATCAAAAAATTTAAAAATCAATCATCACATCACACTAATATTATACAAGCGAAACAAAATTTAGACTCCAAAATGCTACAGAATGACGTCTAAAGACTTGCAGACTCTTAAGTCTGCAAGTCTTTTCACGTCTAGTCTTGTCACGGCCCTGATATGTGTGGATAGACCTTAGTCTATCCACACATATCAGGGCCGTGCCCGGGACGTGACAGGGCCGGGCCCAGGCATTGGCCCGTGCACGGCCCGTGCACGGCCCGTGCACGGATATGTGTGAACAAGTTCATATAAAAACCCTGACGGGGCACGGTCCGTCCACGTCCCGGGCACGGCTCTGATATGTGTGGATAGACCTTTAGAGTAAACAAATCAAGATCCTTTTAAACATCAGTAAGTGTCACTACATCCAGTTCATTCGTAATAAAAGGTGGTTGAGACTGTATAAAGGGAGTTGAGGTGAGGCAAGTGAACAATATACGTGCCCTAGGAGATCAACTTGTTGTTATTGTTTCAAGTTCTTTTAGGGTACTAGGATTTGTATTGTGCAACTGAGAATAATTTAAAAGACCAACTACAAAAAAATATCTTTAACAACTTACCTAGTCCAACCACTTTTAGAGTACAGTTCAATAGTATGGAATCCGCATTACGAGATCTCTAGACGATTGGAGAGTGTCCTTAGCGGTTCATTTATCAGCCTTACTACGGTGATCTCCTGGCTAAACAACTATCTGTTTAGCCAGGAGATCACCGTACTAAATAATATATAGTTACGACAGATTGAAGCACCACCATATGGATACCCTAGCCAGCAACTGGATTGCATCAATTTTCACAAAATCTTTAGTAAAGTTAAAGAATTCAATGTATTTTAAGCTCATTATTAGTTAATGTTATAACTTGTATATGCAAACCATTTTGCGTCCCGGACTCAAAAACTTATAACGCTGCTGTGCCAAGGCTTTGGTGGCAATTTATTATTAAGGTTTTTCTGGGATAATAATAATAAACGCGTTGCCAAATACGAATATTTTTATTTGTTGAACATAGGTAGGTTAGGTAGGTAGGTATATTTGTACACCGATGACGGCTATAATTGGTGTACAAATATTAACTTGGTACAAACATACAGATGATAATAAATTATCACACATTATTAAATAATTAAATAGTAAAAAAAAACAAATAGTCGATACAATAAAAAAACATTTCAATAAAATATAAAAATAATAAATTATAGTATAAATTGTCAATCTAATTGCCAAAAAAAGGGTAGTTGTAATGCTATTTCTGTAAATAATTATCTTTCTGATAACCATATTATTCTTTAGCCAGTATACTGTTTAAATCAAAGAATGAATTTATAGATCTATAAATTACCTTTTCCAATTTTTTTAACATAACCGGCATCAGAGCAATTGGACGGTGGTATTGGAAGATGCTTTTTCAAATTAAAAATTACCATAATTAAACTACTGCATAAGAAAGTTTCTTATGCAGTAGTTTAATTATGGTAATTTTTAACAAATAGGAAAGTGGCCATGTTCTAGGCATAGATTAATAATAAAACTCAAAACAGGTGCAATTATATGCGACACAGATTTTAAATTTTTAGTAGTTATTCCATCATAACCCACGCTATTTGTGTTCTTTAATGAATTGCCAATATTAAATATTTCCAACTGTCGGTGTTATAAATAGAGATTTTTTTTAATATTTTACGCAAGATATAGCATTACTAGTATTATAATAAATCTCAGTATAAATTGAGTCTATAAAGTAATCATTGAATGCCGTAGCCATTTTTTAGGGTCACTTATTAGTTTATCACCATAACGACGACCAAGACGAGAAATATGGCCCGCACTGTCAAAAAGTTATCAGGGGGATGACCATAAGCTCTTAGAGCGGTATCAATTTGAGATCGGGTAAGTGACAGATGTATACAAGTCATATACATCTGTCCCTTATTCGATCTCAAATTGATTCCGCTCTAAGAGCTCATGGTCACCCCCCTGATCTCATTTAGAGCCAAGCTTTTTAGTCTACACGCCCTAACTTCACAAATTCTACTCCTGTATATATAAAATAAAATTGCTGTCATAAAATGAAAAAAACCAGAAAATGTATTTTTGAATATTAAACAGCCCTCTTAGGCATTAAAAATCATCACTTGACTAGCCTTTATTACCATACGCACAGATTTATTTCAAAAATTAACACAAAAAATAGTATAATGTCGGCTCATATCTCGAAAACGAATGACAATTAGTGAATCTTTAGACAATTAGTGAAACTTGCTTTGAGCACAAATTGCAGTCTCAATTCTTTACGATACTTAAACAAAATTCTGTTTTTTTGGGCCCTTTGGCCGTATTTAAATTTTTATCCTTTGCTATTTTTATGGACTTTTCTGGCAACGTTACTGCTACCATAATGAACGTAACTCCGGTGAAAGTACTTTTAACCTAAAAACCAACGACAACTTCCGAGAATACTACGTTAGTAGCATGTCCGAGTGTGGTCCAACGAGCGCGATATCTGACTACACAAGGATTGAAAAACGCGGCAATAACACTACACGTAGCTGTATAGATCACATTTTTACAAGAACGCACTCGTTAGATCTGTACTCGGCCGCACTCGGAACTGTATTGGCAGATCACCACATGGTAATACTATCGTGACTTGACCCAACCTCAATACAGGCTGATTCAAAAACAACTCAAAAAAATAATATTGTTAAAATTAGATCATTACTTAATAGCGTAACCTGGAATGAAATAGATAATACAGAATGTCCAAACACGATTTATAACTGCAACAAAAATCAATTTAATAAATGTTACCAGGAATCAAAATACACCAGAAAAATAAATCAAAACAGTAAAAGAAACAAACAACCCTGGATAAATAATAAAATTGATAAAATGTGTAAAAGAAAGGATATGTTATTTATAAAATGGAAAAAGGATTCAACTAATAAAATACTGCGATTAGAATGTAATAAAATAAGGAACAGGATGAGTCCTGTTTGAAAGAGAAGAAAAAACAATTGAAAAATATCGAAATAAATATTATATAGAACAAAATAACAATAATAAAATAAACCCTAGCCCTCTTACTAATAAATGCGGTGTAAAGTTATACCAAGTAAAAACCTATGAAAATGTATGGTTATTCCTTTGTTATACCTGGTATAACTTTATACCGCGTTTATTAGTAAGAGGGTAGGAAACTATGGCAAATACTGAATAACTTGTCTGGTCGCAACAAAAAATCTTTTGACGAAACAATATTTAGAGCTTTCAAAAATAATAATTAAATAGCTGACAACTTTGCCGTGGAGTTTAGAAATAGTGTTATAAATATTTTGCCAAAATGTACTCAGCGTCTTTTGAACGAATCAGAATATGTATTTCCTAATAACACAACAGTGTACTTCAAAACAGCTACAATTAACAGTGTAAACAAGATAATCAAAAACCTTAATACTAATAAAACTCCCGGGATAGATAATATTAGGTGTGTTGACATAAAATCCATATGCGACAAGATAACTGGCATTATTGTCAAACTAATCTATAATAGTATTAAACAAGGCAAATACCCCGATGACCTTAAAACCGGTATAGTGCGACCAATACATAAAAAAGGCAGTTTTGCTGATTATGCAAACTACAGACCGATCACCATTCTACCAGTTATTGATAAAATAATAGAAAAGTATGTCTGCAACCAGATTCAAGACTTTTACGTAAAAAATGAAGGGTTGTCGAGCACGCAATACGGTTTTCAACCCAATAAATCAACCTCACAGCTATTGTCTAAATTCACAGGCGAGATCAACAAATGTCTTAATGACAAAAATCATGTAATTTTGCTATTTATAGACTTTAGCAAGGCGTTCGACACGCTTAGACATGACACGTTGTTGACAAAATTAGACAACTCTTGAGTTCGAGGTGAGTAGTACTTGAATGGTGCAAGGACTACCTCCACATTTGAAAATATAATGTGAGGATCAGTAATGAGAGCAGTGACTATTGAAGTCACTGAAGGGACGGCCCAAGGTTCAGCACTTGGACCTTTACACTACCTGACATATGTCAACGACATGGTACATGTGGTCAATCACTGTTCTGTCTATCAATATGCAGATGACACATGTCTGGTAGCTGCTCATAAAGACGTTAATGTAGCTGCTCAATGGCTGCAGTATGATTTCACAAGAGTTTCTAAATGGGCGCACGATGTTGGACTGGTTCTTAATGCAAATAAAACCAAAATTATCGATGTTCATTCTAGCCATTTAAAACAAATTTCTTCTTTTAAGATAATGTCACATACTCACAGCTGTCTTCACTCTGTTTCTTCAAATTTTTTTTTTTTTTTTTTTTTTTTTATCTTATATAGGTTCGCGCTTGACCACCATCTCACCTGATGGTAAGCGATGATGTGGCCGATGATGGAGCACGCTTGCCTAGAAGTAACCTATTCACTCTTGACTTAAAGACCCCTAGGTTGTAGCTATCGGGAAACACAGACTCCGGCAGGGAATTCCACTCCTTAGCTGTACGCATAATATATTTCGATGTGAGGCAATTGATCAAGTAACACACCACACGTACCTGGGTTTAGTCGTAGATAATCGTTTCAACTGGATCTTTTACGTAGTGTACGGATGGTTGATATTAGGAGTAAGTGATACAACGAATGCTGTTGCTATACTGCCCTTTATTATAAAAGAACACAAGTTTATATGGTTACATTGACATCTCCCTCTCATCTCCTCCCTAAAACTAAAATAAAATAAAAGTTTACTTTTATTTTATTGCATGGATACAATATAAGCACAAATTAAACATTGATACTCTTAGGCTAACACGTATAAAATATAGTTATAACATAATCGTAGTACATATGTTCGTTATGTTTGGTATACAAAGTTATACAATAATAAGTGGTTACATACTTATAATAACAATCAATCCCTGAGTACCTATGAGCGCACAGCTGGCGCTTATTATTCGTCTCTGTTTTCTGCTGACCTGTATAATAGCTATTGTTAAGTGCTTATAGCATTGGTAATTAATTGTCTTATTGTTTTTATCTTAAACATGATACGGTTTCGTTCTGTTTTTGTGAATAATGTCGGGTTTTCCCTTATAATTGACCTCAACATTTGGTGACAAATCTCTAATCACCTTGTAAGGTCCAGAATATAATTGTTGAAGTTTATTGCCAGTTTCATTTTTAATTAAAACTTGATCGTTTGGCTTGTAGCGTATTGGATTTACATGCTGGTCGTATCTACTTTTTCTGCCTATTTTATTGGCTATCAAATTTTCCCGCGCTTCGGTTTGAGAAACCTGTAGGCGGTACTTAAGTTCAAGCGGGTAACTGTCGTAATTATATAGAGGCTCTACACACTTTTCCAAATTATTGGGCAAGTTACACTTTCTACCGTATACGAGTTCGAATGGTGTAAATTTTGTTGACGAGTGAACTGTCGTATTATAAGCAAAGCACCAGAATGGTAACCAAGTACTCCATAATTCGGGTTTTCCTTCTGCTTGGATTCGCAAAAATGCACCTAGATTTTTATGCGAGTTCTCTAGCGCTCCGATGCTTTGGTGATGATACGCAGTTGAGTTTAACTTTTTAATATGTAGTAATTCACAAACCTGTGTCACGGTCTCGGACATGAACTCTGTGCCTCTGTCGGTAGCTATCTCCCTCGGGATGCCATGTTGAAGTATGAAGTTATCCACGAAGGTGCGTGCTACTTCTGTAGAGGTTTTAGTGACGAGGGGATACGCACATACATACTTGGACAGCTCGCATTGCAATGTCAATATATATGAAAAATTGTTGCTGTCTTTGTCTAATGGTCCTACCAAGTCTAAGAAGATTTTATCGAAAGCCGAATGAGCAGTTGTGGTGATTGCCATTGGCTCTTTCACCTGAACTGTATACTTATGCTTCTGACATTGAACACATTTTTTGACATAATTTTTGACATCACTTTCTAAGCCTGGCCAAAAATAGTATTTTTTTATATTAGTCAGCATTCTTCTCATGCCCGCGTGCCCACTAGTGTGCAAATGATGAAAGTCGTTGAGTATCACTTTCCTATCATCTTTGTCCTCTATTCTTTCGACATCTTTTAATATACATAATCTGGGCCCTTTCCAGTTGCTTTGTTTTCTTATCTCACTAGTTAATTTCTCTACAAAAATTTTATTATTCGAATTTTTAATGAAGTATACTTCTTCTATATTTAGCTTGTTACATAGATCACTCAGCTCTCTCGCAAACTCGGCTCGCGTAGTTTGTGATTGAGATGCCGAGTTTATGAATATAGTTTTCATTTGGGCATTATACAATAATATTATGTGTGTTTGTAACACTACTGAGCTATCGCTCTTTAGCTTCTTAAGACTGCTACTGGGTGCAAATCTTAACTCTACTGCGCCTCTTGGTTTGATATGAGTTTCCACTACATGTGGTTGAACTGGCAAGTTGTCGGTGGGCAACTCATCTTCCGGGGCGACAGCATCTAATTTTCGTTTTTGAGCGCGAGTCATTACTGCACACAGACTCTCATTCATTTCTTTAAGTTCTTTTGACGTAATTTTTATTCTAGATAATGCGTCTGCTACGCAGTTCTCACTCCCTTTTACGTATTCTATTTCGTAATTGTATTCTTCTAGAGCTAGTCTAAATTTAAAGAGCCTGCTAGATGGGTCTTTTAAATTAAATAAGTATACAAGGGGTTTGTGGTCGGTTAGTATTTTAAATGTACGACCGTATAAATAGGGTCTGAAATATTTGACAGCCCAAACTACAGCTAAGAGTTCTTTCTCTATAGTGGGATAGTTCTTTTCCGCTTTGTTAAGGCTCCTACTAGCGTAAGCTATTGGTCTGCCATTTGAATTTGATAGTACTGCCCCAATTGCGTACCCAGATGCATCGGTTTGTACTATGAATTGATTTAGTTCTGAGAAATCTGGGTACTGTAGGATTGGCGGTGACATCATACTCTGTTTTAGAGTTTCAAATGACGTTTGACAGTTGCTATCCCAGTTGAATTTAGTGTTTTTCTTACTTAAATGGTTTAAATGATAGGCTTTGTCGGCAAAGTGGTCTATAAATTTTCTATAGTAGTTTGCAAAAGCAACGAAGCGTTTCACTTCGTCCGTACTTTTAGGAACTGGATACTCTTTAATTATTTTAATCTTATCTGGGTCCGGCAATATACCATTGCCTGTCACCACGTGGCCTAAATAAAGCATCTCTTTCTTAAGGAAATCGCATTTAGTGGGATTTAATTTTAAGTTGGCACTGCGCATCTTTTCGAATACTTCTATTAAATTTTTGTTATGGTCAGTTAAGTTCCGTCCCATACAAATAAGATCGTCTAGGTACACTAAGCACTTGTCGTAGGATAGCCCGGTCATTGCCATGGTCATCATACGCGAAAATGAGCTGGGACTAGTTTTGAGTCCCATAGGCATTCTTGTCATTTGATACTGACCACCGTCTGCACTAAATGAAGTATATTTCCTACTGTGTTTGTTTAACGCTACGTTAAAAAATCCTTGGTTTAAATCTAAATGTGTGAAATAAATACATCCACACAAGGAATCTAGTATATCCGTGATGTTTGGCAGTGGAAACTTATCATCCTGAATACAAGTGTTGAGCTTACGGTAATCTATTACTAACCGCCATTTTTTTTCCCCGTTTGCGTCTGATTTTTTAGGCACTAGGAGTACTGGGCTGGACCACTCACTGGAACAAGGTTCAATAATTTCTTGTTCCAATAAGTTGTCCACTTGTTTTTTTAATTCGGCTTTCTGTGAATGCGGCATTCTGTAGGGCTTAACGTACACTGGTGCCACGTTTGGTTTCAATGTTATTGAGTGTTCATATAATTTAGTTGTTCCTAATTTATCACCTGGTAGGAAGAAAATATCTGCATATTTTGCGCAAATGGACTCTATGGACAATTGCTCCTCTTTATTTAAATGTTTCAGCGATAGCGAAGCGAATACCTTTCTGACACGATCAGCATTATTATTGGTTTCTTGAAATGAACATACATCATACTCGCTTGCTTTGTAAAGTGTTGGACTAATTGTTGTCAAGACTAAATCTGTCTCCGTGGTGTTTAAAATCCTAATTGGTATTTTCCCATTCGTGGGCTTAACTAAAGTATTTGCAACAAAGATCCCCTTTCGCAGTTCTGTTCCATTAACTACACATTCTTCCATCTCACACGTTCGAATAAAGTGAATAGACTCTGATCTTGCCGGTATATTAAAATGATTGTTTGTCATTATTAATGGTAATGATACCTTTGAGTTGTTATTCCATAGTAACAAAGTTTGGTTACCGTAATTTAATACTGATTTATACTTGCTTAAAAAGTCTTGTCCCAGTATGCCACTACCTTTACAAGGCAATGTTTTAAAAACATAGAACTTATGTTGTATGGTCTGATTTCCAATAACTAGGCGCAAATAAGCATATCCTATAGCCTGTACTTTGCCCCCGATGCCGTTTACAAGTGTCTTCTCGATATGGATTGGAATGTTTTGGTCGAGAATTTGTTTATACTTTATGACAGATATGGATGCACCGGTGTCTACTAATAATTGGTATGAATAATGGTTATGCGATTTTATATTTACGTAGCCTACGTTATTGCATGATAAAATTATATTTTTAGTCCCGAAAAAACTGGTCCTCATTCCGCTGTTCTGTTTCTGTATTTTCCTGCGTTTCTGAGTCATCCAATGTATGTATGTGTTGATCCCTGGAGGTGCTATAATTGGACCTACCTCTGTTTCCATGAAATGGTCGGGTGGACCGGCGCCAGCTTGCCTGCGATCCTCTCCGAACCTGATCCTGCTGTTCGTCTTGGTTTTGGATAACCTGTTGATTGCCACGTGCGCGTCCTCTACCTGCGTATGAGAAGCGGCCTCTCCGCTGTGACCAGTTATAAGACGATCTCCCTCTATAATTCATCGTTAAAATATCGGAAGATGTTGATGGACTTGTTATATCTTCATCGATGGCCGCCTGTACTGCATCTTTCAATGATGTAAAATTTCTGGCTGAAATTATTGTACTAAGTCGTCGATTTCTCAATCCATCTGAGAAACATTTGATAGCTTGCTTCTCATTAATTGGCTTTAAAACTTTCAAACTGGCCTCGTTGGCCCCCGATTGAGAGATCGTCAAATCAACAAACAATTCCGTAATTTTTTTGCCGAAATCATCGATTGATAAATCGTTTTGCCTAAGACTTTGCAGCTTTCGTTGAATTGCTGTAGCCGATTTTTTAGGCAATAACTGAATCTTCAAGTCAGCTATAAAGTCGTCAATATTGACATATGAAGTCGCTAATTTCATTTTTGCGGTCTGTGAGAGTCTATTTTTTAATACGAAATTTAACAGTTTTCCTTGTGAATTTTCGTCTAACTCTGTTTTGTAATACTCTATGCCATCTATTAGTTGCTTTACGCTAGCCTCATCGTCTGTACAAACTGGTAATAAACTTAAAGCAATTTTTAAATCAAATTTACAAGTAGTTGCCATTTTATCTGCCGTACTAGGTTTCTGTGAGCACAATTCTAATATTTGTTCATATAAATGATCAAAATTTGCGCAAAGCTCGTGAATATGCGAACATTCACTCTCACATACGGTGCTTTTCGATTTTGAATAATATTCTAAAAATAAGTTGTACTCTTTTACTAAGTTGTCTGCCTCTGCTAATTTTACGACTATAATGTTACCTTTTCTTCTATCTGGACCTATCTTTATCAAATATTTTCTGATTTCTAATAACTTGTCGTACAATGTTTTTAAGTTTTCTGCCATTTAACATAAATACTTATTTCTATTTTCTTAGTAGGTACTGAATTACATACCATTATTTTATACTGCATACACTCCAGCGTTCATTTTATTTTCATTTGTCACTTATTTTAGTCCACTAAAATAATGTCATGTATATTTTATGCTATTACACGTTTACTACTAATAGAGAATAGACAACACCTTATATATAACCACGCACTGACACATTACGAATATAATTTTCGCGCACTTTTCTTCGTAAACCCTGGGTTTTTAACTCTTCAGATGACGTCCTCAGTGTCCTTCTTGTAGCCTCTGGCATTCGTCCGCATTTCCTCTGCGTCAGCTCTACGTCTCCATATAGAACATCGTAATCTGTCCTTCCTGATCTCATTACCCATCCATTTCTGATGGCAATTCTTGTAGATTCTGAAGATACCATACAAAAACGCCAACGATGCTATAAGAAGTAACACGATTAAAATGATGTTTGTTGTGCTGGCATGTATCGTCAGCTGCGTGATGTCAGCGCTGTTACTTCCACCTGCTGCGTTTTGTGGAACTATAACTTCTTCCTTCGTATTAGTTGTACCCATTTTGTGATTGTCGTGGTAAATATTCACAAAATAGAATAGTGACCACGCTAAGTCCCAGTACGAGATTGGTCTCGTTGCAATACATTGCGACACCCGTTTTGGTCAAAGAAATGTAAACATAGGTACGCTGCTAGCGTTTACGCTGTCACGGTCGCCATGTACGGATGGTTGATATTAGGAGTAAGTGATACAACGAATGCTGTTGCTATACTGCCCTTTATTATAAAAGAACACAAGTTTATATGGTTACATTGACATCTCCCTCTCAGTAGACTCAGTCTGTGATAAATTGCGGGCCATTTTGGCAAAGTTCTACATATTAAAACCTAAAGTGCTGCTAAAAATCCTGCGCAATATGTACATTGCTTTCGCGGAGTCCATTATAGCATACGGAATCACGAGCTACGGGCGAACATTTAATTCACATATTGAAAAAATTTGCAAACTGCAAGTTAGACTTTTAAAAATGATAGTACCCACAAACATAAAATACCAGTACAAAGAAAAAGTTCTGCAGCTTTTCTAATATTGCAAAATTCTCCCAGTACAGACTAGACTTAACATGGCCCTCTTAATTGAACAATTTAATAATAAAACCATTCAAATACCCATATCGCATAAAATAATCACCAGAAGTATCACAAATAATAAATTAATAGTACCTCAGGCTAAAAACTATTATGGAAGGCGAACGACAAAATTCTTGATTCCCACTCTATTAAATGAAATCCCACCAAACATAAAAAATTAAATAAATTGTCCAATTTTTAAACTAAAATACAAAAAATACTATTACGACTACATATTAACTTAGCCTAACTACAAATTGTAAAATCAGTAAAAAAAAAGAAAATAAAAAAACTCAGTTAAAAATATATCAACCTATATATCCTGTTGAGCTACCGGTTTTCTAATAATTGGCACAATGGCGCACAGCTTGGACGAAACGTCACAAACGAAATATTCACGTACCCACAATCACTCTCACAATTGCATTATTTCTTTTACTGATAGATGTTTACGGCTTAAATAAAGGATTGCGTGAATGTTTATTTTTTAGGATGAGTGAATAGTTGATAAGTTCGTTAATATAGTTATTAAGGCGAATGTGAGTACCAACACAAACCCATGTAGGTTTATTGGTACAAAACTAAAGTAAAATTGTATAGGATAATTGTGTAGGATTTATTTCTCAGATTAGCCTCTAATTACTGTTATTTTACTAGAAATTAATCATTAAAAATTAATTATCAACTCAAGAATTATACAATCAAAATTGAACATTCCATTAAGAAATATTAAATTAAAAATGCTTTTGAAAATGTTAAAAAGTGACAAAAAATAATAGTAAGTTGAAACCCATAGGAAAAGGAAGAGAATATAACAAAAATGAAAGGAAAAAATAATTTACGGGCGATTTGAGGTCGGGTAGTGCAACAGGGTAAGTTTTTAAGGATAGAAATTGGTTTATCTCGATTGCCGGCAAAACTACAACTATAAATTAAACGGCAAAGTTATAGGTAATAAAAATATCTACAACTTTTGTTTTTACACTTTTATCACATAATCTCAAAATTTATGTCAAAAATTCAAATAACCAAGTATTTTGGTTTTTATTTATATCTTTTACAAAAAAAAAAAATTGTGGAAACTTACCTTTTTATATTCCAAACAGACTGTCATCATTTTGATTGAAAATATTTATTTTTTCACCTTATTTTGACTTAATATCGAAAAAGCACCCTCATTTTTAATCGAAAATTCTCACGTGGGACAGACTTCGAAAAAATAAAGTAATTTATCACTTTATAGTGTTTTGTTTTG
The DNA here is from genome assembly GCA_948252205.1 of Orthosia incerta. Classification (NCBI taxonomy): domain Eukaryota; kingdom Metazoa; phylum Arthropoda; class Insecta; order Lepidoptera; family Noctuidae; genus Orthosia; species Orthosia incerta. Next base: position 24,129,377 of record OX411756.1, on the reverse strand, counting down.
GAAGTCGGTTAGATTTTTTGTTAAAAAGGTTTTTATTTTCCTCTTTTTAGTTTTGGTAGGTAGTACCTCCAATTAACATGAAAATAATTTGTAGCCACGCGTATACACGACTAGGATACATTGTTTTATTTCGGAGTTCCAGTACTTCCAGTGGCCATTGTGCTCTTCTTCATCAGTTCCACTTGGCGAAATGATACTTTGTGAGTGCAAATGATTGCATTATTGACGAAATTAACAAAATCGCTATATGTATGTCTATAATATTTGAGGAATTCCCTCGATTTCCCTCGATAGACCACATCATCAGATCCTGGTTTCCTTATCATGGTATCACCCTTGGGATATCTCCTTTCCAACAAAAAAAGAATCATCAAAATCGGTTCATAAACGACGAAGTTATCCGCGAACACATAAAAAATAAATATATACGGTCGAATTGAGAAACCTCCTCCTTTTTTGAAGTCTGTAAGAAAAGGGAGGAGGTTCTCAATTCAACATGTATATTTTTACTTGAAATTTTGCATAACTATTCCCTTTAGATATGTTTAATCCATATACTAACACAAGCGTCCACCCGCTGCTGCTCCCGCGTGAATAATGTGTTATTATCCCAAAGATGCTGCCTTGGCGGCATAAAAGGGGAAACATTTGTACCTTCAATAAATGCGGTTTCTAAAATCAGTTTCAACGTATACGATTAAATGCATTACAAACAAAATCAAACTTCCTGATGCCATCAAATATCATTTCGGATTATGCTTAATATTTTCTAACGGAATAATTCTCGGAGATCGAGTCAAACCTGTTGTTCGTTTTTTTTTTCAGTTTACAAAAAAACTTTTTAATTCATCTTTGAAGCAGGGCACATCAAAATGACTCTGCGAAGAATGGTCAACAACGACTCTGTACACTGGTACATGCAGGAACTGACATCCCGTGTGGTGGCCAAGTCGGGTATACCTACAGACCGACACCACCTCGGCAAGATCATTCTGCAAAGTCTCAAGGATGCCCCAGATTTTGTTTTGCAGGTAAAGCAATCGAAACAATACAATCCATGATAAATTCAACTAGCAATAAGGTTTTCGCAGATCTCGTGACCAATATTAGGTTTAAGCAGGCGGGTTTTTTGTTTATAACTAGCTGACCCGGCAAACGTTGTTTTGCCATAAAAACACCAAATATTCATTTTTTGAATTCATTGTATTTTATCCTACCGACCCTACCCTACCTACCCTACCTATTCTACCTACCCTACCATACCTACCCTTACTAGCCAACCCCCACCCTACCCTACCCACCCTACCCTATCTACCCTACCCTACCATACCTACCCTTACTAGCCAACCCCCACCCTACCCTACCCACCCTACCCTATCTACCCTACCCTACCTACCCTACCCTACCTACCGTACCTACCCAACCCTACCTACCCTACCCAACCTACCCTACCCTACATACCCTACCAACCCTACCCTACCCTACAAACTCTACCCTACCTACCCTACCCTACCTACCCTGCCTACCTTGCCCTACCTACCCTACCCTAGCATATTTCTTTTCTCTTTTTTTTTAATTTTAAACCTTCCCTGTTGTGTAGCGAACAAAACAAAAAAAGAATTATTTAAATCGGTTCAGCCGTTCTCGAGTTTTAGCGAGACTAACGAACAGCAATTCATTTATATCATTTATATATATAGATAATTTGTTTTATTCCAGACTTTTTTGTTTTAGTAATGAACGAGTTCTCCAAATAAGTTATCTGGTAAAAGATTATTTATTTTGCTATGAAAGTTACGGTTATCTTGTTCCAAAATAGGAACATAAAAGTGTGAAAAAAATTGGATCACCCCTGATAAAAGGGCAAATGATATCACTTTTTATTCTTAAATAACGCTTCTACAGAGATCTTCAATAAGTACTCCTCTATCTATACCACCAAGTTCATAAGAGCTCCAAAACATATCCTAACGGAATCCACTGTGTCCAGGTACTGTGTCATATGGTAGAGTCTACCATATGGCACATTAGTTTAAAAAGATGCAGATTATGTTGTTTTGGTTCATGATAAAACATTAAATTTGCTTACTTGAGACTTAATGTCTTATAACCCCTAGATGGGGCAGAGGGCGTCCGCAGATGTCCTCCATCGCAATCGGTCTTCGATCACCTCACTCCATGTCATTCCGATGCTTGTCGCTTTTGCCAACACGGTGTGACGCCAGGTTTGACGGGGACGGCCACGCTTTCTTTTCCCTTGGGGATTCCAGTCCAAAACTTGCTTGGGTATGTGGTCGGGATCCCTTCGGAGCGTGTGGCCAATCCATCTCCACTTGCGACGCTTGATATGGCGGTCGATCGGGCTCTCATGGCATTTCTCCAACAGCTCTTGGCCTCTCTTCTCAACATTGGAAATGGTCTCGGGCCAGTAAATTCCGAGAGTGCCACGAAGACAGCGGTTGACGAAGACTTTTATTTGGCGTGAGATGTCCTTTGTGACCTTCCACGTTTCGCACCCGTAGAGCAGCACGGATTTGACATTGGATCCGAAGATTTTGAGTTTAATCCTTCGGGTCAGTCGCCGCGATTACCAAACAGGTCTCTCGCGCGAAGGTTGCTCGGGTATTGGCGATCCGTGAAGCGATGTCCTCTTCACTGCCCCCAGTCTCTGAAACGACACTCCCGAGGTAAGTAAATTTGTGGACGCGTGTGCCAATCAGCAACGGTGAGTGGTTCTTCACACCAGTTATCATTTCCTGGGTCTTCCGGATGTTTATTTTGAGCCCCGTTTTTGCCGCTTCCTGACCTAGATTGTTTAGCTTTGCTTGCATATCGGCGTGGGTATGACTCAGCAGTCAGCAGGCATAGGTCATCGGCGTAATCCAAGTCTTCCGAGACGTTGGATAGTGCCCACTCTATGCCGCGGCGCCTGTTATCATAGATGCGAAGCATAATTCCATCAAGAACGACTAGGAAGAGTCGCGGCGACAGGAGGCAGCCTTACACCCGCATGTACTGTTACGTCATCCGATATGAGACCGTTATGAGTAACCTTACAGGAATATTTCTTATAAATACTCAGTAACAGATGGACTATTTTCAGTGGCACACATTGAATGCTGTCCGTCAATTTCATTTAAATGACTTCCACATACATCACTAAACAATGTTTTATTCCATTAATCCGTTGGCCAAAGTCGATGTTTTCTAGCAAAAGTTACACTGTTTCTAAGTAGTGTGCCTCGTGTAATGGACCTTTGGCGGGCACAAACGAACCAAAACCAGCTTACTTCAACCTCCTTTGTACCGTTAGCTCACTTAATTAAAAACAAAAAAAAAATAGAAAGGTGGTAAAAGAACTAACTGTCCAGAGTTTGGAACTCGTAGACCATCAACTACTATTCAAAACATGTTCGCAGATTGATGGAGCAACAGGCGAGTCAGAAACATGTGGCTCGGTGTTAGAGAGGTCGGTGCGCTGTGCCCAGAGTCTGCGGAAGTTAGGACTGAATCAAGGAGACGTGATCATTCTAATGGCACCCAGCCATCTCGATGTAACCGTACCGCTGTATGCAGCCCTTTTTCTTGGAATTATCGTGACGGTGATTGACAGGAGATGGCTACTATGTACGTTTTATAGTATTTTTGCTGTAAAGATAGCCCAAAAGATAATCCTTTCTTTTGCGATATTGCAATTAATGACAAAATCTTGTGATGTGTTCAAGTTGTTATTCACCTGGTTATTTCTAATATACATGACTAAAAAAAAATTTAAAAACATGCCTAAAATTTTTCATGTTCTTCATTTTTATAGTTTTGCTTTCAATTTGCAGTTCATGATCTGCAAGAAATTTTCGCAGACATAAAACCCAATATAATCTTTTGCCAAGGTGACGTCACTTCCAAAATACAGTTGACGTTGTCCAACTTGAACACGAGCGCTCACATAATCACGTTCGATAAGACAGATAACTTCTGCAACTTTACGGATTTCATGAAAAAGTATGGAGTTGACGCTCCAACAGAGGATTTCAAGTAAGTAAATCCTATTTATTTTGAAATTATCGTTCTGCCTATTTTATTCTTATTTCAGGCAGATCGTAGGCTAAATGACATTTAACAGGCAATAGCGATAATGTCAAAATGCTAAAATGTAAGACCACATGACATTTCGGAAGCGTATATCAACTCCATATATTATGAACTTTTCGACAGACATTTTCACGGATAAAATGCCAATTTGTCTAACATTTCTTATCTTTTAAAGTACTATCATAGGAGCAACATAATTATCACCAATATTCTCTTCTAAATATATTTTGTTGATAACACGATAGCCACATTTTTATATTTGCATTCAGAATCTATAATGAGTTCATAATCATATTAATAAATACACTCGTATATTCAATAAATACTATAAAAACATAATGTAATTCCAGGTGTTCAGACTTCGATCCTGAAGAATCAATAGCGTTCATGGCAACAACGAGTGGCACTACGGGTCCGCCGAAAGCTGTAGCTCATTCCCATAAGTTCTTTGCCATGCATATGCCATACCTTTGGTATGTAATGGAATTTGTTTGCTATTATATTTGGTATACTCCGTATCCTTCATTTCGTTTCTTCTGTTTTGCTTTACTTCTCATACTTTCTTTCTTTGTCTTTATACCTTTCTTTCTTTTATTGTCTGTATCTCTGCTATCCCAATTTGTATTTGCAGTCGGCGCAATCACTTTTTCAGCCATAATCTTAGTAGCTAGTCGTCGTCCACCTTTTTTTAGCTGTTCCACATAATCCATCCTTATCGTTCCTTTGTTTTCCTTCAATCTACAGGGTCATAATTAAATCGAGTACTTAACGAAACATCACAGATGAAAATTTTGAATTCTGTACTCATCCATTTCAAGTTACAACAGCTGAATGCGGAGTCAATAGCAGCTGGTTTTGTAGTTACTTCAATATCGATATCAATCACATCTGACAGATTTTGCTTGCATTTGACTCTTTGTATTAATTTACATCTCTTTCACCCCAGGACCCAATTCAAGAAATTTCCAACTCCAACGCGCCTCGTTCTGATTTCTTCATCACTACAATACACTATGGCCATGTGCAGTTTCATCAGATCGCCTATTCTACGGTACACACGGCTTCAAACCTCAGCAACAATGACACAAGAGCATGCTTATTATCTTATTAACACATATAAGGTAAGCTGTAGTTTTATGAAAGCTTTCTACTCTTGGACACAGGGATCACTCCTAAATGTCAACACACTAAGTTCTGCGCAGTCCATCAGCTGGCTGGTACGTGGTTTCTACTCGTCTGCCCCAGTTCTATTTTTGATAGTTTCTTTCAAAATCTTATACTTAAGCTTAACTCGTTAAGTTACTTTGAACCTTGAATTGTTTCCTTACAGCCAACCTACACAATCTGTAGCCCTACAATGATGGAGTTATTTCTGAAGCCTGATTGCCGAGATAATTGTGACTTCACGTGCTTTGAGCTACTCATGCTGTGTAGCCTTCCTGTAGCACAGAGCTTGATTGAAGAAGTCAAGGTTTGTATCTTCTCATGAACCTGAACTTAGTAATTCAAGGAAATCCATAACAAAAGAAACGATGAATATACTGTGTAAAATTTATATCGACAGAAAAGAGATCATGGTCTCAAAATCAAATCACATATGAGGGTATATATTTCGAATACTCCGGTATAAAAAATATATACTTATGTTACATATATGTTTATGTGATTTAATGATGATAAGGATTATATGGTAGATAATATATGCATTGATACAACGCAAATAGTTTGCCTAGTTTAATCGCGTACCGATGTTGTAAAATAATAAAATTTGTAATTACATGTAGGCAACCATGGATTCAATCAACTTTTTGATAAGGCAACCTAATACGGTTGAATTGGGAATAAAGTAATCATTTCATTTCATTTCTTTTATTCATAAAACAATTTACATTGTGTTGAATATATACCTTAACATGCAATTTACATAAAAATACAATAAACTATGAATTATTAACTAACATTCCAAGATAAACTTCAAATATAGTGCCAAACAGTTTTAAATATAAAGTCTAACAGTTTTGTATATAATGTCAAACAGTTTTAAATATAATGTCAACCAGTTTCAAATGTAATGTCAAACAGCTTTTAATTTATTGCTAAACAGTTTTTAATAATATGTCAAACAGTTTTCAATACAATGTCAAACAGTTACAAATAAAATGTTCTAAAATTATGTAATGTCAAAATTTAAAAATAAATGTAATTCAGGTATTGTGTGACATTTTTTCCGATATGTTATATAGATTTTTTTCTAATTAAAAGGCCTTTAATTTTGCTTTAAACAAGTGAGTGTTATAAATCAGGATCTTTTGCTCAGTAGGCAACTTATTAAATATCTCAACAGCTTGGTACTTCGAGCAATGCTCAACTATATTAAATTTTGGTGATATTAGTTGCTTAAAATTTTTCTCCGCGTGCTTTTTCTAATCTCACGTTGTTCTTGTGATTCAAACTTATGTAGATACTTAGCAAAATGACTTAGGAGGACCAATATATACAGGCTAGGTACGGTTAATATTCCTATTTTTTTAAAGTAATCTCTGCATGAGACACGTTGTGCAATTCTGGCTATTGTCCGTATGACACGTTTCTGCAATATGAACGCTCTCTGCCAGTTGAAACTGTAACTATTTCCCCAGAGCACGACGACGTCTTTAACTGTTCTATGTTTAATTCATACCTTAGGCTCCTGAGTGCGTAACATGCTGACGATAATGGATGATTCAATAACTGCAAGCTCCGGTTTCCAATTTAAATGCAAATCTATGTTAATTCCTAAGAATTTGACCTTTTCCACTAATTAATTCTTGTCTCCATTTATTTCTAAGTTATCATTATTACGATTCGTAGTCTTAAATAATATGAGGTTAGTTTTACCTGTATTTAGCAATAGGTTATTGGCCGTAAACCAATCGCAATTTTTTTGTATAATTATATTTGTATTTAATGTCAATTGTTCCAAGTCTTTTGCCCCAATTATTATGTGTGTGTCATCTCCGAAAACAACAAGTTTCTCGTTCGGCTGAGTATTACTCATGAAGTTGAGTAAGTCATTTGTAAAAATATTACAGAGAAAAATTGAGAATTTGGTCCTAAAATTGAGCCTTGAGGCACACCACGTTTTACATACGTCATTTTTGACTTATATATCACTTCGTGATTATTCTCTTCTATACTTTTAATTTCTACATACATTCGTCTATTTTGTAAGTACGATGATATAAGTTGTAATATCTTGCCTCTAATACCATAATGTTCGAGTTTAGTAAGTACTAGTTCATAATCTATGGTGTCAAAAGCGGCACTGAGGTCAACAAATAGTCCAGCTACTTTCATTTTTCTATTTAATTTACCATGTCATTTATTAAACATTGATCAAATCTTTAATTTGATGTGAAATTCAGTTAAATAGCTGACGAGGGTATATCAATTACGCTTACTCACCTATTTATACCTGGCTCCATAGTTGCGTAGAGGGGAAAATAGCCAAACTTATATTTTTTTAATTCCTTGGGGTATATTGTTTTAACTGATGCTCGATTTTCATAAAATAACCAATCGTGGAAGTTGATCGAAAATTAATAAATGAGGGTATTCATATCATAGACCGGATCTTGCACTATCACTACTGAATCTACGACTAATAATAATAGTGCTCCAGAACGAATTTTCCAAATCGGTGCAGTAGTTTCGGAGCCTATTCGGTACAAACAAAAAAATGTAATTATAATTATATTATATTATTATAATAATAATTAATTAATTATTAATAACTTAGGCCCCGATTACCACGGTTGCCTATGCACAAGAAGAATAGGGCGCTGGTGTGTGCTTTGGACTCGCTGCTTAAGAACATCTTTGAAAGCAGCGAGAACCTTGTTGATACGCACTCAATCCTGTATTGCGGGGCTGTTGCGGCATGTCGTTTGGCCAAAGTAAAGTTTCCAAAGGAAGCTATGCGGCCAAAGCCTGCCGTGCCAGCCTGGCAGTGCAGGATCGAACGGCGTATCGATGGGGCTAGGGTACTCATCGGCAAACTATGCTGTTTCAGGGAGGGCAACACACGACCACGTGTGATGCGCTTCGTGAGGCGGGCATTTTCGGGGACTGGAATCAGTCCTCGAGAATACATGTCCCGTGTCACGGAGCGCATCGACTTCCTGAAACAGAAAGTTTGTGCATGGGCCAGCCATATTCGGCGGTATAAGCGGCGGGTTGACCGGTACTCGCAGAATCGCATGTTCCAGAGTGATGAGAGGTGGGTATACAGAACTTGGGAGCGACCTGAACAAAGTGTGACTGACGTGTGCCGCCCGGATGATGTCGCCACGAGTACATTCTGGCGAAACATCTGGTCGGTACCCGTCTGTCACACTGAGGGTGGCTGGATGCGTGATGTCGAGCGCGTGTGTGAAGCTATACCAGAAATGGAAAAAGCAATAATTAGTCCATTTGATGTAGCCAAAGCAGTTCGTCCGCTACCGAACTGGAAGTCTCCGGGACCGGACGGACTGCATAACTTCTGGCTAAAATGGTATAGCAGCTCACACGCGTTTCTGGCATCTCAATTCCAGTCATGCTTAGAGTCTGGGTCGCTTCCGCAGTTTTTAACAACAGGAATTACCCACCTGCTCCATAAGACAGGTAGTCCCGCGGAACCCAAGAATTATAGACCAATAACATGCTTATCAACGGTTTATAAACTTCTTACATCCATCCTGAGAGCAAAAATTTATTTAACACATTGAAGATAACTCAATAATGTCTACCTCTCAGAATGGATGTAGGAATGGGTCTCGCGGCACTAAGGAGCTACTCCTCATTGACATGGCCATAAGCCAGCAGGTTCATCGATCCCGCAAGGATCTGTCCACATGCTGGATAGACTACAAGAAGGCCTACGACTCTGTACCACATACATGGCTCATGAGGGTGCTGGAGTTGTACAAAATAGATGCAACTCTATGCACCTTCCTTGAGTCATGTATGGGGCAATGGAAGACAGTCCTTCGATATCCAGGATGTCGACCGATTCAGGGGGATGATGAGCCTGTATGGATTAAGCGGGGGATATTTCAGGGCGACAGTTTGAGCCCACTTTGGTTCTGCTTAGCCCTGAATCCTCTAAGTACACTGCTGGAGGATTCAGGACTGGGCTATCGGTTGAGAAGAGGTGGTCAGGTCATATCTCACCTCCTTTACATGGATGATCTGAAACTCTTTACCCCCAATAAATTCCAACTGACGGAGCTACTGAAGGTAACTGAAAACTTCAGTAACTCCATCAGGATGGAATTTGGTGTGGAAAAATGTGCAGTCATGCATGTAAAGCAAGGGGAGATTATGGAATCCGAGGGAATTCAACTCTCTGATTCCATACACCTTAGACACCTCTCCTCGACCGAAACTTACAAGTATTTGGGTATGTCGGAAGCGTTGGGCATCAACAGTACTGACATGAAGCAACTGCTGAAGGAGCGTTTCTTTGGCCGCCTGAAAAAGGTATTAAATAGCCTTTTGTCGGGCGGCAATAAGGTGCGCGCCTTCAACAGTTGGGTCATGCCGGTTTTGATGTACTCTTTCGGCATACTCAAATGGACTCAGACCGAGCTTGACGCCCTCGATAGGAGGGTCCGGACACTGCTGACTGCAAACCGGATGCATCACCCACGATCATCGGTGATGAGACTGTACATCCCGCGGAAGTGTGGGGGTCGAGGCTTTTTAAACGCCAAGACTCTTCACAACCGCGAGGTGTGCAGCCTCAGAGAATACTTTTCAAAATCTGAAGTGGGTATGCACCGGGATGTGGTCGCAGTGGACAAGGGACTCACCCCGTTGTCCATGGCTAAAGAGAACTGGCGCAAGCCTGTAATACTATCGACTGATGAACGCAAAGAGGTATGGCAAGGCAAGGAGCTACACGGGCGCTTCTATCGGGCTATTCATGGGCCCGATGTAGATTTTCCAGCGTCCGTATCCTGGCTACGTTTCGGCGACCTTTTCGGGGAAACTGAAGGTTTTGTCTGTGCAATTATGGACGAAGTTATCCTGACGAATAACTACCGGAGACATATAATGAAGGACGGGACGGTTGACATATGTCGGGCATGCCACCGTCCGGGTGAATCCATCAGACATATTATCTCTGGTTGTTCTCGTCTGGCTAACGGCGAGTACTTACACAGGCATAACCAAGTGGCCAGGATTGTTCACCAGCAACTTGCTTTAAAGTACAATCTAGTGGAATCGGAGGTACCGTATTACAAGTATGTGCCCGACCCAGTTCTCGAAAATGACCATGTCACGTTGTACTGGGATCGGTCTATCATCACTGATAGGACTATTGTTGCCAATAAGCCAGATATAGTGGTGATAGACCGATTAGCGCGCCGCACAATGATAATCGATGTCACCATCCCGCATGACGAGAACCTCGTGAAAGCTGAGAAAGAGAAACAAATCAATTTGGGATGGGTATGGGATCTACCTCCTAGCGGTCCATCCCGGGCAACGGCACCACAGGCTTGCCTGTGGTACGGCTGAACGATCCCACTTAAGCGGTGGTAGGCTCCGCAAGGGGCCGCCTGGCTCGCGACCACCATCCCACCGGAGTCCGGCGCCAAGCAGCTTGCTGTGTTCCGTCGGTGTGTGGGACTGCCAGTGCCTTTGGGGGAGAAAGAGGATGTCAGTTGCGCTGTTCAGAACCGGTCTTGGTCTATGGGAAAAACTTGCCGGATAACTCATTTTGGAGGGTAGCGGGATCCGAAGCACGGTGCCAGCCGTTGGCCGACCGCAGTCAGTAGGGGGCCCAAGTAGCACGCCAGCCACGTGCCAAAGGCTGCCCCGCCAACTCGCGAAAAATCCCGGTATGCTCCACCGTGCCAGCTGGCGACTGGATGGGAGGACCCGGTGGCCATATCCGGGGGGTTCGGGCGTCCCCGCAGTCTCCAAATGAGTTCCCCATAGGTTGGGTTATCTCTAGTGTACCACTTGGTTCACTGAGCAGCGCCTCGACAGTTCGACTTCTTCCCCAGCAAACTCTTGAACAAATGACCAAAGCAAAAAAGAAGAATATGGTGAAACAACGGCTGCACTTCCTCCCACTAAAAGTGCACCTCACTAACATCAGGGGGTTGCACTCTAATCTCGATCCGGTCCACCACCACCTTGAGACCGAGAAGCCGCACCTGTTTTTCCTAACGGAGACGAAGATAACAACCCCGTCGGACGTGGCGTACCTCAACTACCCGGGTTACTCTCTTGAACACAAGTTCAAGAAGCAAGCTGGGGTCTGTGTGTACGTCCGCGATGACATTTGTTGTCGTCGTCTCCGTTGCTTTGAGAAATCGGGATTTTCTGCTATATGGCTGCTTGTGGACACTGGCGTGGAGAAATCTCTCTACATCGGCGTCTACCGATCGCACGCCGGTGACCAGGAGACGACAGCGCTCTTTAATTGCCTCGTGGAGTCGGCTGACTTAGCCCAACAAAGGTACCCAACAGCGAAGCTTAATTTTCTGGGGGACTTTAACGCCCATCATAAAGAGTGGCTGTACCCGTACCGGAAAACTGACCATGCCGGGTTAGAGGCGCGCAAGTTTTCTCTATCGCTAGATCTAACCCAGCTGGTGAATGTGGCAACGCGGGTACCGGATGTTGACGGCCATACACCCAACTGTTTAGACCTTCTCCTGACAACTGATCCGGACAGTCATTCGGTGTCGGTCTCAGCCCCGCTGGGAACGTCTGACCACTGTCTGGTGAAATCCGTGTTGACTTGCTCTCCTCCAGATGAGAGCCCTAGAGGCACGAGGCGAGTATGGCGATACGAGTCAGCTGACTGGGACGAGATGCGGCACTTTTTTGCGTCTTATCCTTGGCGGCATGTGTGCTTCTCCTCGAGTGACCCCTCGAGCTGTGCCGACGCGGTTGCGGATGTGATTCGGCAGGGAATGGAATATTTCATTCCATTTTCCGACATTCCGCTCGGTCACAAATCCCGCCCTTGGTATAATGCAGAATGCGCCCACGCTGAGGCCCGAAAAGAATCTGCCTACCAAGCCTGGGTCGGGGCCCGTGACCGCAAAGTAAGAGCACGTAGGGTTCGCGCGAGGAAAAGGGCCTTTAATTCTGCCACCAAGTTCTGCAAGCGGGTTCTGCGTCGGGCACGTTTTGACCATATTGGACGTATTGGGGCCAAGCTGGCATTGCACCCTCCGGGTAGTAAACAGTTCTGGTCCCTGTCTAAAGCGGTTGAAGCGAATTTCTGTCGACCCACTTTACCTCCAATGCTGAAACCTGATGGGTCGCTGGCTCACTCTGCGAGTGAGAAAGCAAATTTATTTGCATCTCTCTTTGCTAGCAATTCGCGTCTGGAGGCTGGCTCCAAGCAACCACCTACTATACCTCACTGTGACTCTTCGATGCCGGAGATCGCTGTGCACACTAAAGAGGTCCGGAGAGTATTGTCCAGTCTAGACGTGAACAAGGCCAGCGGGCCTGACGGCATTCCAGCGAGAGTGCTGAGGCAGTGTGCGCCTGAACTGTCTCCTGTATTGACACGCTTGTTCCGCCTCTCTCTTGTAAAAAGAACGGTGCCGAAATCCTGGAAGCTTGCAAATGTGCAACCAGTGCCCAAAAAAGGCAACCGTGCAGACCCTGCCCATTACCGTCCGATCGCCATTACCTCCATTCTGTGCAAAGTTATGGAACGGGTACTGAACAGCAAGTTGCTGACCTACCTTGAAGACAATAATCTCCTCAGTGACCGTCAATATGGCTTTCGCCGGGGACGGTCAACTGGCGATCTTCTTGTGTATGTCACGCACTGCTGGGGCGAAGCCATCGAGAGACACGGCGAAGCACTTGCTGTATCGCTTGATATCTCGAAGGCCTTTGACAGGGTCTGGCACGCGAGTCTACTTAGTAAGCTTCCTGCTTATGGCATCCCTGCTGGTTTTTGTAGCTGGATATCAGACTTCCTCAGTGAACGGTCGATCCGAGTAGTCGTTGACGGCTGCTCCTCTGACCTTATGGCTATTGATGCCGGAGTTCCTCAGGGGTCTGTTCTCTCTGCAACACTTTTCCTGCTGCACATCAATGACCTTCTTCAGCCTGGTATTGTTGGGTACGCAGATGACAGTACTGTTTCAGAGAGATACTTGTCCAGCGCAAAAACCAGCGTGGATGAAGTTCGTTCCTTGAGAGAGGCTATGGTGGAGCGGACAGATTTGACCTTAAGCCTTGTCTCCCAGTGGGGTGATGACAATCTGGTCTCCTTTAACGCCTCCAAAACACAGGCGTGTCTTTTTACCACTAAAAGGAGTCTTTTCGATCAAACTCCTACTTTTCGGGGTGCGTCTGTTCCTGTGACTGATCGGCTCGAGCTCCTAGGCATGGAGTTGACATCCAGTCTCAACTTTGGCGCCTCCATTGAGTACAAAGCCCAAATTGCGGCAAAAAAACTAGGCATCCTAAATAAAGTGAAGCGATACTTTGCGCCTGGACAGCTTTTAACCCTATACAAAGCGCAAGTCCGATCCTGCATGGAGTATTGCAGCCACCTTTGGGATGGCTCAGCTAAATATCAGCTTGCCGCGCTTGACTCGGTGGAACGCAGAGCCAGGAGGCTCATTGGCGACGTTGAGCTGGCGGGTGCCAGGCTTCACAGCTTGGCTCATCGCCGCAAGGTTGCCTGCTTGTCGGTCTTCTACAGACTGTACTTCGGTGAGTGTGCTGAAGAACTCCACGACCTCATCCCACCAGCCCCCTTCTACCATCGGACATCTAGACGTACTGCAGGTTATCATCCTTACCTTGTTGCCATTCCACCAATTCGCACCAAACGCTTCCAAACATCCTTCATAATGCGCACAGCGAATGAATGGAACTCGCTACCTGCGTCAGTGTTTCCGAACGCATTCAACCCGAATCTCTTCAAAGTTAGAGTGAACAGGCTTCTTCTGGGTAAGCTCACTCCATCGTAGACTCTGTCTCTGTCACTTTTGACCTAGACTAGAGTCAAGAGCAAACCCATCACAAATAAAAAAAAAAAAAAAAAAAAAAAACAAGTATCTTGACTTAGCACACGAGGTTGTCGACATGTGGAATGTGGACTCGGCGATCATTGTGCCGATTGTCGTTACGGCCAACGGCCTGATGGCCAAGAGCCTCGACGACCATCTGTCGAGGCTGTCATTGGGCGGTTGGATCAAAGGTCTGATACAGAAGGCAGTACTCCTCGATACGGCTCGCATTGTGAGGAGGTTCCTGTCTCTGGAGCCCTAACCACCGGTAGCTTGGACCCTGTTCCCGATGCCGGCGGACAACCATTATTTTTTATATTTTTAAATGTTTTTTTTTTATGATTTGTTTTTATAAAGAAATATTTAAAAATGTAAATTTAAAATGTGTACATATTTGAATAAACGAAATAATTATAATTAAATCTTGCCTCTTTATAATATTATTATTATTTATTATAATATAATTATATATATATTATACTAATGATAAGCATAAAATATATTCCTATAATTTACATTGACATAACGAAAATTTCAATTTAAATTTCTTCATTTTATTTAAATCGGTCCAGAAGTTTCGGAGCGTATTCGGTACAAAAAAAAAACACAAATAAAAAAATCTTTCCTCTTTATAATATAAGCATAGAGAAGTATAGATAATGTAAAAACGCATAATGATATTTACACATTTTTCTCTGGAATAAAATAAACATGTTCGCGGCTCACCTTAACCTGATTCCATTGAGACCTATCAAATATATTTAATAAAAAATAAACAAAATATCGAAGTACAGAGTGTCGAATGTCCTAAATATCTACATTAAAACACTTAAGTCGCTTTGGAAACTTTTCCGGCGCTGCGGGAAGTACAACACCTTCGCCTTTACGTAACAAAGCATAGGCGCCCATGCCCACCTCCGCAGCATCGGCGACCAGCCTCAGCCGCTATGGCTCGCACGGGTGCCTATATTTTCTTACAGCGGGCGGCGGCTGCCCTCCCTTCGCACCGCCGGTTTTTAATATACACAATAGGGGTAGTAGCCAAAAGACTACGTGCAGTCGGGGTGCCAATTCGGGTTTGGAACAGATTGGACCTATTTTAACTTATTAACTATTAAATCAGTTTCATTTCTTCATTAAAAATTATTTTACATAATTTACTGTTATGTTAAATCAAAATAATTAAATTACGAGTACTATGAATTCAAATAATTGATCTAATTACTTACGAATTTAAATGATTTATTATAACTTTTATTTCGATTTTTTAAATTATTATTTAATAAATATTATATTAACCTTAAAACTTTCGCGTTTCATAATTGAAAAACAATATATCACAGGAATTCGGGAATCGAAATCATCGCGTTATATTCCCGTGATATATTGTTTATTAATAAATATTATGCGAATAATAATTTAAATTGAATAAAATTGGAATGAAATTATGAAAAAATAATGTAGCATGAAAAAAATGGCTTTTTATTTAATTGTATTTTATAATGAGTTTAATTTGTATTTCAAACGTAAATATTATGAACATAAGTATAAAATACGTAAATACATACGTAATATGTAATTTTGACATTTTGAACTTAGTTCTAATGACTATCGACATTTTTAATCATTCGATATTTAAATCACTCGGCATTTCAATCAGAAATTTTAAACTTAGGTATAACTGTTCGAACGCCTAACCTACGCGTCGTAGCAGCTAGATGCAACTCCGATCATAGTTTTCAAGTTTTTTAAATGTAATAGCTAGTAGATTTTGTGTTATTGGTCCATATTGATCCGGATTGTGGTATTGTATATAACATCAAAGATTGATGAAATCAGCGATATTAACGACGCATGGAACTATATAATTTACAAGGACTTAAGAGGTTATGTACGCCGACAGCGTAGGATATGGATTGAGTACATATTTTCATCACGGTGTTAAGTTTATTGATAATATCGTCACCCAATTTTAGTGTGCTAATAAAAGCTATCCAAAAACGTTATGTCAAACAATATTATGCCTAAAATATTTATGCCAAGAAGCGGATTCCTGGAGTCGAAACTGACTGCGTCGACCACTGATGCAAATGTGTGTACTAAACGTGGAGTTTTAGGTAATTCTAATATAGGGATATAATAAATAGAATGGAAGAAGATAATTATGTACGTAGCGCCCACTACAAGTTGGCATAAGAACTATGCTTAAAATAGAAAAAAAAAATTAAGAAAATCCGTCTAGCTCTTCGTCACAATTACAGAACAGGGCTATCCGAGGGACAACAATTCGATTTTTTTTTGTTTTAGAACTGAAATAATATTTTCTTTCAGCATGTTGCGCCAAATACAGAAGTACTGAATATCTTCGGCATGACTGAGTTGGCTGGTCTCGCATTCTACGGAGACAATCCTGCGCCAGGCTCCTGTGGCAAGCCAATAGGATGCTTCCAATATCGGGTAAGAAGGACTACCAGTTTGAACGCAGTCATTTGTAATTATAGGGATCGAAGGACGCTTTTTCGTCGATCGATGACTATATAATTGCCATGGTGGAATTAGTACTTAATTCAATATGTTTACTTAACTTTTTTTAATTTTCTGTTTTCACCAAGAATATATTGTGCTCTGTTACTAATTGATGAATTTTATGATTTTAGATTATAAACACCGAAACGCATCAAGACATTTACGAGCCAAACGTTCCAGGCGAATTGTGGATCAAAGGATCATGCCCATTTAAGGTAACATTGTTTATGTGTTGTTGGGCGTAAACCCAACAAATAAATAGTAAAACACGTATGGTTAAATTATGGTATATTGGTTTGGTAAAATGGTAATGGTTAATGGTATGAGCAAACGCGGCTTGGTTGGTGACCGATCGTTAACTAACTTTATAATGATTTTAATACTAAAACTAAATATTTGGGTCAGCGTGGAACTGCTGACTGCGCGCGCGATTGACATCAATGAACTGTACTTTGTACATATTCCCGAGGGACTGGATGATGAGGGTGCATGGTGATACAAGGTGATAAAACAATAATATGGTGCAATAAACAAGATGATAGTAACATACAACTCTTAAAAATTCAATTTATTACAGTCTCTATTCCACTACACTAAAACTGAATGAGTTTGGGAATTTCACTTTATTCACTCGGGCATATAAATGGTCAGTCGCCCTCGTACAGGGATGGTTATTCACTCTATTGTATTCATCACTAACACTAAAACACTGATTAGTTTCACTCTGGCACTGGTGATCAGCTACGCGGCGGGTTCTCGGTTGCGGTTGGGGCGGTGGCAGCGTCCGGGACGTTGGCGTCGCTTCCGAGCGCCACTGCATTCGTGCGCGGATCCTCCGCACTCCGTACGCCAAACATGTTAATAGAATAGCTCCAGCTATTATGTAAATTGCGATGTAGTGGTGAACATCGTGGTAGTTTAAAGATGTTTCGTCTTCTAAATCTGTTTTGGTGTTATTTTTTACTTGATTAATTTTATCGCCGATCATTTTTAATTCCCAGCGGATGTCTGTTTGGTTAGTGTCTATCTCATAAACATGTAAGGGCATGGTCACATTTACAATATTGTTAATGGTAGGTATATCAATGTTTATGATATCTGGTTTCAACCTTAAGTCATTGTTCGACTGTCTGCGCGAAAGTAATGTGATCCCGTCGTCTTTGATGACGCATCCACTTGCTAATGCGAGTATCCCGACCTTGTCTAATCGCTCAATGGTAATTTGATCGTCACATATGACTTGTATGGAGCATTGCCCGCAACATGAATACAAGTAATTGTTTACCTTGTTTAATTGTACCCAGGTATTCTTGCACTTTCTACTTTCCGTCTTACAACTTAAGGACTCAATTTCTCTTGCACAATAAATTGGTTCTGTTTTGGTTATTGAAATAGGTATTTGATGGGCACAGAGCAAGATGTCTAAATCATAATGAACGCATTGTTGTAGTTGTAGACTAGATAGTGGTATTTGTAAGTCCTTTTGATAGTTGATGGCCAATAGATCAGATGCAATAATTATTTGTCGCATTTTGTCGCCGATTGCTATTGGAATTGGTGTCAATTTGTATATTTCAAAGGTGTCTCTGCCTACTAACGGTAATTTTATTTCGAATATCAAATTGTCCCCTGTAAATCTTGTTTTAACCGTTAATAAATGGTAAAGTTTGGTTAAGTCAGTCTGAATGTTATCGATTGGTAGCGATAATTCCTTAGAGATGTGGGCTGAGATGATATGAAGTTCTTTGGTTAATTGTTCTGGTTGTAGTAGATGTATGTTGAATGTACCATGGAAGATGTCAGTGATTGTGTTTAATAACATTTGTTGTATATCCTTCAGATTCATAAGTATACCGTTGGCTGATATTGAAGACAAGGTAAATTCATTGATATATGCGTTTTCAGATATTTGTTTTTGCATACTATTAGTTAAGTTATCTATTGTATTAAGATGCTGGTTAAAATTCTTATGTTGTTGTCTTACGGTTTTTTCCATTCTCTTTATAACATTAAACTCTGACTCAATTATCGATGTTTGATTTTGCAGTAATTGGTTAAAATATTTCTGGTTGCCTCGAAGCTTAGTCAAATCTTGCTGGTATTGTTGTGCGAAGTCATCGTCGAGTACTCCAAATAAACTGTGAGCTATAGACCCCACAGCATTGACTAAGCCACGACGACGAAGATGGTGCCGTTCTGGTAACTGTCCATGGTTGGTCAAAATTTCATTATAATGGTCTAATTCATCTTGACAATGGCGCAGATGTAACAGAACTAGTTGACAGTGAGATATGGTTTGTATTTTTTGACAACAATTATCTAAATGGTCTATATACTTTGTGGCTAATGATACGCCTTCCCAATAAGCAGTCATATCATAAAATACTACTAGTTTCCATTCGTCTCTAATCAGTCTCATGTTACTGATTTTATCGAAGTAGATGGTTTGGTTATCTGGCAGCTTTTTTGTGTGGTGAGTACAATGTGATGGCGACACTAACAGCATAAGCACCATAAGTGCCATGGTTAAAATGCTACATTTCGTTGAAATGCTCGTTCTTCGACGTGGTGGTGTCTCATAGCATTTTTCGGGGTCCACTTCAGTTGTGGTTCTTTGTTGATTTATTTCGGTCGGTACATTTGGTTGGTTCTCCTCTTGGTGGATTGGAAGGATTGACAGTTTGGTGATTGGTCTTTTTAATATGCCTCCTTTTGGTTTTGAGCGTGACTACTCTAACAAGACCGTCATCGCCAGGATGAATTTCTAAAATTCTTCCGAGGGCCCACCTCCCTGGAGACACGTGTACGTCTTGAATAATCACTATGTCATTGATTTTAACATTTTTATGAGAATGGTGCCACTTGGATCGCGTATTTAGTTGGGTTAAATACTCAGATTGCCAACGTTTCCAAATATCTTGGTTAATTTTCTGGACGAGTTGCCATCTGGTACGTTCGTCTTTCTCGGTCTCTATTATGGTTAATAATGGTCCACTGGCCAGAAAATGCGAAGGTGCCAAAAAATTTAAATCGTCTGGATC
Source organism: Orthosia incerta (assembly GCA_948252205.1). Lineage (NCBI taxonomy): Eukaryota > Metazoa > Arthropoda > Insecta > Lepidoptera > Noctuidae > Orthosia > Orthosia incerta. The sequence goes on along the minus strand of OX411756.1, from coordinate 24,109,690 downwards.
TTCAGAAATAGCACACAGAGGTCGTGTATTCAAGCAGCCTTCTAACTGTGACAATAGGGTCGAAAATTCTTCGTAGGTTAGCCTTTGGTTACCTAGCACTCGACGTAGATGGTATTTAAGGCTTTTGACGGCGGCCTCCCACAGACCTCCTGCGCTTGGCCATGATGGTGCATTAAAATGCCACTCTATTTGCATTTCTGCCAGATGTTGATGAGCAATTTGGTCCATGGTTTGAGTCAAATTAAAATACTCCTTTTGTATGGTGTTGTTAGCTCCAACAAAATTGGTTCCGTTGTCGCTATATATGTGTCGAGGAGCTCCTCGTCGAGCTGACATTCTTCGAAGTGCAGCTATAAATGTTGATGACGTGAGGTCCGACACAAGCTCAAGATGAACTGCTTTTGTTGCTAAACATACAAAAACAGCTATATATCCTTTACTGCATTTTATGCCGCGGCCCTTGTTACTTTTTACTTCTACATAGCCGGTAAAATCAACGCCCGTATGAAAAAAGGGTCGTGTCTGATTTATCCGCGCAGCTGGTAAGTCTGCCATTAACTGGTTTTGGTTTTAAAATTTAGCTCGTCGGCATATCACACAGTTACGTAAACGCTTCTTTACGGCATTATTGCCACCTATGATCCAAAATTTCCTCCTCAACCAAGCTAACGTAAGTCGAGGTCCTCCATGGAATGTCATTTTATGTGCATGGTCAATAAGCATATCAGTAAGCTGATTATTGTGTGGTAATATCATCGGATGCTTCATGTCTTCACTGAGATTGGCATGTTTTATTCTCCCGCCAACTCGTAAAACATCTTCAGAGTCAATGTAAGGGTGTAATGGTAATAAACGACCTTTTGAACTCAAATTAGTCTGGGTTTTAAGATTGGTAATTTCTTCATAAAATTCTGTTCTTTGTACGTGCATTACTAATTGGTTAGCAGCTCTATTCAATTCTCCAATGGTTAGGTATGTTGGTTTGTTATTGTTATGTGAGAACACGCGTAATATCCACGCGAGTACTCGACACGTTCGTAAATAAGTACTGTTGTTGGTTATCAAGTTACCTATGACGTCATTTTCATATGGTTTAGTGATGACATTGGTTTGGTATTGTTTTCTAGTTTCTTCGTGCGTGTAGTATTTTGGTTTCTTGGTACTAGGATTTGGTTTCGACGTTAGAAGCCAGTTAGGACCACTCCACCAAATGGGATGTTTTAACAGTTGCGCAGCGGTTATCCCTCGGCTTGCGCAATCGGCAGGATTTTCGTCTGATTTAACGTAACTCCAACGTTCAGGTGGTATACATTTGACGATTTGGTCAACTCTATTGGCTACGAATGGTTTCCAACGGTTTGGGTTACCGTTAATCCACCCTAGTACCGCTGTGGAGTCTGACCATCCGAATGTTTTAATATGGTGTTCTGTGAGACACAATTGCATCTTGTTCATTAACTTGGTCATTAATTGCGCAGCACATAATTCTAATCTCGGTAACGTCACATCTTTTGTCAACGGTACGAGCCGGGACTTTGCAGCTACGAGCACCACTGAATTATGCGCCTTACAGTAGATGACACAGGCGTAGGCCTTGGTTGAAGCGTCGCAAAATCCATGCAGCTCGATGTTATCGTTTTCATGGCATTGCAACCATCTTGGTATTCGTATGTCATTTAGCTGTTGTAGGTCTAGTTTATTTTGGTTCCATTCATTGTGTATATTTTCTGGTAAAATATCACTCCAGTTGAGGTTTAGTTGCCAAATTGACTGAAATAGGAGTTTTAATTTTGTGGTTACAGGGGAGAGCCATCCTAGAGGGTCGAATACTTTCGATATCTCTGAGAGAAGCTCTCTTTTGGTTATGCGTTCATCATGCACAAATGGTAACATTTTTATTTCAAAACTAAATTGGTCAGTGGATGGTGTCCATTTCAATCCTAGAGTCTTAGTTGATTCCTGCTGTTTGAACTGAAATGAGTTTTCATTATCGTTTGGAGTGGTTTCTAATAAGGCTGTTTCATTTGATTTCCATTTACGCAGATTAAATCCACCGGCCTTAAATAATTCGATTAATTGACCCTTAATTTTTTTGGCAGAGTCGAGGTTGTGTTGCCCATGTAAAACATCATCCATGTACAGGTTATTTTCCAGAACCTTCGTTGCTTCTGGATATTTGTGAGCTTCATCTTTCGCTAACTGCTTCATAGTCATAAGTGCTAAAAATGGTGCCGCTTTGGTTCCATAGGTAACAGTTGTTAATTGGTATAGACCTAATGGCTTACTCGGAGAATCTCTCCATATGATTTTCTGGTACTGTTGGTCATCTTCATTTACGATTATCTGGCGAAACATCTTCTCAGCATCTGCTACATAACCTACTTTGTACTGTCTCCATTTTATAATTACAGATAATAGGTCAAGTTGTAAGTTAGGTCCGCTGTACATGAGGTCATTCACACTATATCCAGTAGATGTTTTCGCTGACCCGTTGAATACAACTCGTATTGCAGACGTTGTTGATTCGCTTCGTATTACACAGTGGTGTGGTAAAAAGTACTCTATTGGTTGGTTATTACGACTTATTTTCATGTGACCAAGGTTAAAATATTCGTTCATGAATTGTTTGTAATCAGCTGCTATTTGGTTATTTTTTCTAAATTTTCTTTCTAATTGGTGAAATTGAGCTATGGCTTTTGACTTAGACTCCCCCAATAGTTCATTTACTTCTGGTTTCATTGGTAATCTTACGACATAACGGCCATCTGGTTGACGTTTAGTTTCGGATTGATACTGTTGTATGCAGTATAAATCTTCTCTAGATTGGTTATCGGGTTGGTCTGTCAAATCTTCTATTTCCCAAAACCTTTTTATATCGTCACAGTTGTTCAAGATCACATTACAGTAGTACGATTTCACGTTACCACATAAGATCCATCCTAGTTGCGTCTGTTGTGCGATGGGTTGTGATTGATCTTCCTTTATAATGCCGTGTAGGATAATTTCAGAATACACCTCTGCACCTAGTAATAGGTCGACAGGGCGGCTTTGGTTGAATTCAGGGTCTGCGAGCTGTATATTTTTGAGGTACTGCCAGGATGGTTTGGTGAAAGATTGGTTTGGTAGCTTTTTGATTAAGTTTTTCATTATTAATACATCAATATTCGTGGTAAACTCATTATGTTTTGATGCTATGGTAATTGTCATTACTCCCTTACAGTTACTTTCTTTCGCTCCAATCCCGAAGATGGAACCTTTACACCTTCTGCGAGGGATTCCAAGTTGTTGTGCTGCGTTTTCGGAAATAATGGATGTTTGAGACCCTTGGTCAATGAGGGCTCTCATAGTTTTGTAGGTTCCGTCAGCTCCTAAAACATTAACTTGAGCTGTTGCTAATAGAATGTCTGTCATTGGCTTGTCGTCTTTTGACACGTGTGACACACATTTTGATTGGTTATGCTGATTGGTATGGGTCTGGTTGGTAACAGGGTTAGTAATCACGTAGGCGTTGTGCAATAGCGAATTATGCTTTTCGTGGCAATGGCGACATGTTTTTTGCGACGTACACTCTTTGCCGTTATGGTTAATTAGGCAATTTTTGCAAATGTTATTTTGCGCAATTTGTTTCCGTTTTTCTTGGTTATTTAGTTCACGGAATTTATTGCAAATAAACAGTGCATGGTTTTCGTCACAAATTACACATTTTTGATATGGTTTGATAGCAGAATGATTAATAAATGGTTTGCATTCGTCATGTCTATTAGCATTATTGAATCCTGAATCTCTTGGGTTTTTTCGTTGAGTACTGGTATTAAAATTTTGGTTAGAATGTTTTTGTTGGTTATGGAATGGTTGCGTATTCTTAATTGTCTCAGTTTTGCGACGAACTGTCTCTAAGGCAATAAATTTTCCTTCAAGATAAGCTAGAAAATCTTGCAGATGTGGCAGGTCTCGAGGGTCCGGCAATGAGTCAATATAATCTGTATACGTTTCGGCGTCCATTTTCTGGGTGATAAGGTATACGATTATCGGGTCCCAGGTAGATATGTCTATGCCTAGATTTTTTAATGCGTTGAGGCATTCATTAGTGTTATCATGAAGCTTTTTTATGTTGGAAGCTGTTTGTTGATGCATTACTGGCAAAGACATGAGAACATTCATGTGTGAATTAAAAATTAGTTTTTTATTATTGTATCTTTGATTTAGGATGTCCCAACAGGTCTGGTAATTGCCGGAGCTTACACGAAGATGTTGTATCAGTTTCTCAGCTTCTCCACGTAGTTTCATTTTTAAAAACTGCATTTTTTGGGCCGGAGAAATAGAATTATTATTGTGGATAGATTCATTGAACAAGTCTTTGAAAGAAATCCATTGTTGGTAATTTCCGTTGAAAATTGGTATATCTATTTTTGGTGTAGAATTATCTCTGTGCTTAGCGTCCCACATTCTTTGGTTAATAGATTTTTTAATTTCACAATATTCATCCTCATACCTGTTAAACAGATCTTCATAGTTACTGTTTTCTCCTTGTAAGTTACAGTCGATTTCCCAATGTAAGGAATCAATTGCTGTCCAACGTGATTCAATATTCTTCAATACATCTTTAAACTCCCATTTTTCAGACAAAACATTAAGATTGATCTGAGAAATAGTTCGGGCTAATGCTTTGAAGTTACTCTGCTGTTTTCTCATCATTTCCTCGATTTTACTTGGTTCGTCGACGTCATGGAAAACGAATCGTGGTAGTGGTAAAACCTTTTTGGGTACTGTTCCGGTACTTGGAAACCCGTCATCTGATGTGCTAGGCTGTGGAACGGTCGTTGCATGCGATGGTGGTGCTGGTGGTTGGTTCTTTGGTGATGGAGACCGAGTAGTTGTTCCCTCAAGAACTCTTAATAAATGCCTCTTAACGTCGTCATAAAATGTTTTAGTTTTAGTGTACGAATCGTCACCGAAGTACTCATTATCTTCAGTTTCGTCACATAAATTCTCTAAATTGTCATGGTTACGCGAGAATTCTCTCCAGAAGGTCTCTAAAGATTGTAAACGACGTTTAATACTTTCCGATGTTTTCCGCTCTTTACCTTCTTTTTTAAAGTTAATGTAAAGCTTATTCATATTTTCCATGATCTCCTTCTGAACGGCAAATAAATCGGCAATGGTAGACATTCTGGTAAGTAATAAAATGGAAAGATCTTACTTGATAATCTCCTGGTTGTAGGCGAACTGTGGTGGGTGGTGACTCGAAGAAGTATGTTGTTCCAATTTAACTTACTCACGACGATATCACTTAATGCACTGTTGTCTAAGGACTGGTTATAGAAAGATAGTTACTAACACGTCACGTACAATGTCCACAACGCGATAGATCCCACCTTTCCGAAGGCTCGAAGGACCAATTTGTTGGGCGTAAACCCAACAAATAAATAGTAAAACACGTATGGTTAAATTATGGTATATTGGTTTGGTAAAATGGTAATGGTTAATGGTATGAGCAAACGCGGCTTGGTTGGTGACCGATCGTTAACTAACTTTATAATGATTTTAATACTAAAACTAAATATTTGGGTCAGCGTGGAACTGCTGACTGCGCGCGCGATTGACATCAATGAACTGTACTTTGTACATGTGTTTTTCCATACGGCCAAATTATACAATGCAGACCGATTCGACAACTGGACTTTGCAGCCAACAGGGCCGATGCAGGAACAATACTCGCATAAGGGGATACTACAGTGAACCTCATTAGGATTGTGGTAGCCACACCACAAACGATGCCTCATCCAATGTTCTGCTCTTTGTGCAAATACACCTGCACCATGAAAGGCTCTTGCGAGGCCAACGCTAACGTGGTCATTGTGGTCAAAGTTAAAGTAATCAACGAAACAAAAAAATAAGGTTAAATTTACGCAAATAGAAAAATAGCAAGCACTTCTTCGAGATCATAATAATTATCGGTTTTACTCTTACTTCTAATTGCTCTTAATACTACTATTTTTTTCTTTCATAAGAACCTTCTCATAACAATAACAAATACAACAAAAAAATAATTAGCGAAATCGGTCCAGCCGTTCACACGTGATGCCGTTACCAAGGGAAATAGGGTTTTTTTTTTTATATATTATATTACATATTATATAGACTTTAGTGATGGCAAAAGAGACACTGTTAAAACCTTTTTTATGGTCTGTTTACTTTTTCTTTTTTCGCCCAGCTAATAAAGTATAGGATAAAATCCTACGTAGCTAACTTCTTTATACCTCACTAGCTGTTCCCCGCAGCTTCACTCCCGTGGACCACCCCACAGGACCCTTTTCCGTAATAAAAAATAGCCTTTGTCACTCAGGAATAATGTAGGTTACTATTGGTGAAAGAATTTTTTAAATCGGTCCAGTAGTTTCGGATCCTATTCGGTATAAGCAAACAATACATATTAGTATGGATTTTCAGGGGTATTACAACGATATTGAAACCACAAAAGAAACCTACACAAAAGATGGCTGGTTGAAAACTGGAGAAGTTTTCTACAGAGATGAGAACTGGAACTTTTTCTACGTGGATCGGATTAAGTTGTTGCTGCAGTGCATGAATATGGCGGTAAAAACATTTCGACTTTTTATGCCTAATTTTGCAACACACTCATTCTATATTCGAAAATAATAACTTAGGTATCATCGCAGTTGAGAGATTGGATCGGATCAAGTTACAGTTGAAGTGTCATTATTTCAGAGTAATAACAATCGGCTTTCTAACTGTAACTATACAATATGTCTGGACTTGTAGTAATAAAACTTTAAGGCCGCTATTATACACTTAATTTTATCGATAAAAACACCCCACGGCGTTTAAGCCCCTTACATTAAGTGTTATTTTAACGGCCATAGCATAGAAAATCTAAATTCAGATTTTGGATGATTCTTATCCAATAGGCAAGTGACATTCTATCAACGAAAGTGTAGTGATAGCAATTGAAAATGTCAAAAATGTATGAGAATGTCAAACGCTAACGAAATGTCACGTGATCCCTTACATTTTGGCATTTCTACCACCATCAACCATCGCCATCGCTGACGTCGAATGACACTTGTCTAGAGCCTCAGTTCGCATCTAGTAGGGTGCTCCCGAATGGGATATCGTGTGTATGGGACATTGTGCGAATGGGTGAATGTGTGTTTGAGAGAATGGGACTTTGTGCGAATGGGACATTCTGCACCAACGGGACTTTTTGCGAATGGGATATTCTGCGTCATATCCGTCAGACAGTTCGTATCGAACATTCAAAACAGAGAGTACGTATAGTATTGTTCGCCAGTCCTCGTAATAGTCCATTTTTTATTTCTTCTCCAGTCACATTAAACAGTGACTTCAGGGGTGGAAGTCACTGTGCGCACAGTGAGTGTGAACCCACCACATTTTACACAACAGACGCAGTACCCGGAACCTATAGGTACAGTGGGGTGACCATAAGCTCTTAGAGCGGTATCAATTTGATATCGAGTAAGTGACAGATGTATACAAGTCAGATACATCTGTCCCTTATTCGATCTCAAATTGATACCGCTCTAAGAGCTTATGGTTACCCCCCAGGACGCCAGTGGCTCAGCTTGGACTCCGCTAGGGTCGCATTTGGTTAGTTTTACCAATTCATGTTTCAATCATTTGAAGAAGCATATGACAGCAAAGCAAAATCAGTCTGGCACCGGCTGGCCTCCTTTTTCTGAGAGAGAATAGGCCATGGCTCGCCCGTGCCTAGATCCACCACGTGGGCACAGAGCGGATTGGTGGATAAAACATGACAGAATTTTTATTTCTACGTATTACTTCACGTAGAAATAAAAATTCTTAAAACTTAAGCTCCCTGTATTTCTGCACAGATTTCACCCTTGGAAATAGAAGGAGTTATCCGCAAGCATCCTGGCGTGGCAGACGTTGCCGTGACAAGTATTCCTCACACCGAGATTGGTGATCTGCCTGTTGCCTTTGTCGTCCCACAACCAGAGTTCCGCCCCAGTGCGGAGGAGATCAAGAACATGGTTAAAGGTACGACAATAATGGAGATTGCTTACTTAGTTACATCTATATTCTAAGCTTAACATGATAAGAAGGAATGAAAATTACTATTCTGTTATTCCTCTGCTATTCTTTTCTGATTAATTTCATTGCGAGATCCATCCACATTTGAATAGTTTCTCCGTGACTCGTTCAGCTTCATTTCCTTGAGGATTTCTGGTGATCACTACGGCTGATTCTGGTTTTCATGGGACGAGAATGGCCCAAAAATAAGCTTATCCATTGTATATGTTCCTCTGCAGTGAAAAGTCTGGGGATTTATTTTCAAGTATCTCCTGCATCTCCAACCACGAGATATCCAACATAACCCTTGTGATATCGGAACGTTTCGCGACCGTTCCGCCATGTTGTGATGTGCTTGTGGCAATAAATGTCTGTTTAATTAATACCGCGCTCGCGGTGGGTAGGTAGATACTGTTAGGACTCAAAATCAAAACAGCCACTTGTGAATAATAGACGTTTCCCTAAGACATTAATTTGTTCTAATTTGACTTTCTTTTATGAAAGTTATGTTTTTCTCTTATGCGAGAAAACTTGTATAAGGTTATTACAAAATGCACGCGGCCCTTTTTACCCGGCTGCAAGGAAAGGGTTATGTTTTTCGCGCGTATCTTGTATGTATGTTTGTATGTATATAATTTTCTTTATTACCTCGTATCTTTCAAACCACTTGACGGATTTTTATAACTAAGACATCGTTAGAAAGATCGTGGCCGTTCTTAGATAAGAGCAGTTGAAAAAAAAACATGGCGGATTTTGGACGCCATATTGTAAGGGTTGCAATTTTTTTTCTTCGTAACCCATCGAGTGGGGTATCAAAATTAAGGGTTTTTAGAGGTGATTACCAAAATATATACCACTTATATGTTAAGTCATTCGAAAAAATAAAGTATAACTAAAAAGTTGTAAATAAAAAAAGCTAATGAAATCAAAAAACCCGACTGCTTCAGAAGCGAACTAAAAAGATGTAAACAAGAAGAAAATCTTGCTGTGCAGTCGGAGGATACGTCTGGTTTTGGTCAGCCAGCTCGCGAATATGTATCCTCCGACTGCTTTTTCTTTCCGAGATTTTCTTCTTGTTTTCATCTTTTTAGTTCGCTTCGGAAGCAGTCGGGTTCTTTATTTCATTAGCTTTTTTTTTTACTCAAACAATTTATTATTACAGATTCCTTACAAGACGCGAAGCGACTCCGAGGTGGAGTTATCTTCATCGACTCTATGCCAATGTCTGCTTCCCTAAAAGTCCACAGAAGAAAACTAAAAGAAATGGCCCTCGTGCTGCCTAGGGAGTAATTTTTACGCAGTTATAAGAAGTATTTAGTGTTAAGTCGCCGTTTACACCTATATATTTAAGAGTCCTTCCTTTCGGTGAGGCAGGCCTTTGTAGGTAAAGTGCAAGACGGAGAAAACCCACGTCTTTTAGTTTGTATTTCATCACAGATATTTTTCCCTTTTATGACATTTGTGATTATACATTTTTTTTATTTTTTTTTTATTCATCAACAAATATTTGAGTACATAATTATCCTTAATACTACCACATAAATAAAGCAGGTGAATGAGGCGCGCTGCAGCAGAGAGCAGAGCAAAATCCAGCCCTGCGCTAGGAACTAACCTGTGTTACAGGCACTGGATACCTACTCCACCGTCATACTTGCAACACACTTTCAATCATCGAAGTAGCATAGAGGGATTAAGACTCGCTGATTTCCCAGCTTAGGCATGCCTGTACATAGGGAATCAGTATATTAATATTAAAGAATTTAAATTTAGTTGAACCACATCCAATTGAATTCAATACAATTCAATAAACAAAATTCAACACAATGCAATACAATTCAATACAATATAATTCAGTAAAATTTAATACATTTCATTCCATTTCAATAGCAACTGATATTAAAATAATAATTAAATATAATTAGCCACATTTAAATTGTGTAGGGGTGTGTGGGAGCGTGTGATGTGTGAATGTGAGAGGACGTGAGTCTTAGGTACCGATGTGGACTAATATGGAATTTCATTCATTTTAATCTTCGACCACTAATACAAAATTACTGATCGAAGATTTTACTATAAGATTTTTCTTTCAAGACCTACGCAGACTAGGGCATGTAAGATACCTAATTTTAATATTGGTTAAAAATCTTATCTACCTACAATGTTTCAAAAACTGATTAATAAAATGAGGTCAAACCTGGAAGTTCCAAATCTACTAACTATAAAAAAACTTTTTACAAAAAGATACCATCGACTTCCGAATAAAACTACAAAGTGAAAATAACTCTATTTTTGGAAGTCGGTGTCTTTCGTAGGTACCAATTTATTGCGTTATGGACACCGACTTCCAAAAATAAAGTTATTTTTCACTTTGTAGTTTTATTTGGAAGTCGGTAGTATTTTTTTGTAAAAAGCTTTTTATTTTTCAAAAAGTGAAAAATAAAAAAACTTTATATATAAGTTGTTTAGTAAGTTACCTACTCGTATAACGCCAGAATATATTATCCAAATGTCATGAAACTTGAACATAACCGGTGAAATGAGAGATCTGCGTACCCCTTAAGAGCGTACTGGCGTGATGTTATGTTATAAAATGGTATAAACAACAAACAGACATGCAATTGCAGCAATCACGAGAGATTTGCAGTTGTTTATTGAAGAGTTCTGTTGTATATCTTCGAATTTCTTCGTCAGTCCTTCACCAAATTAAAATGGGACCAATTTCGGAAACTACTCTTTCAAACAAAAAAATAATTTTTGAAATCGGTGAACATACTCAAAACATACATAATGTCGAACATAGAACCTCCTTTTTGGGAAGTCGGTTAAAAATAGCTGCCATCAACTGCATCAGACGCCAAAAAATATGTTTTTTTTTTAATTAAGAGAATTTCGTAGATTTTAGTCAAACTTGAGTATGTTTTATATTAATTTGTTAAGTAAGTACCTAATTATTTTGAACTGTTTATGTTACTTACGTATATTGCTCTAACTCTAAAGATATATCTTAATTAAATATATGACATTGCTATGTAACGTGCTTTCTATTATAATATCCATATGCCATCATTTTTTAAATTAGAATAGAAGTAATATTATCATTTTGAAAATTGAATAGATTTTTGTCCCTGACAGTAACATACTCCATACTTACCTTTTTTTTAAATAAAATTAATTCTTGTGTTAGTTGCCCGCCGAAGCTAAGCCGCCATATTGAAGCCTCCCCTCCAGTCAAGCCATGTCAAGCAGCGGGAATGTGTTAATATAAGCGACTGCCAGTAATTAATTTGTCTCTTTCGATTGTGAATACAAGATGTGAACAAAGATCTGCCCGGTATTTATTTATCCGTTTCAATTGACACGAGATCTGTTCCTTTTGTTCGTTTGAAACAGAAAACTTCTTTTGGGAGCAGAGTCCGTAGGAGAGCACCCCATACGATTCCCTACACATGGCCCCCGGGTGGTGCAAATCAGGTGACATTAACTGGTGGTAGGTAACGACCGAAGGCTTGCGACCACCCACCGGGCAAAGTCGTACTGCCAAGCGGCCTAGCCGTGTTCCGATAGCCAATAAGAAGAGTTGGGTCGAGATAGCTCCACTGCAGGTGGACCAGCCTGACACGCACTGTTATGGGCGTATCGGGAGACTAGTCGTGGAGGGTAGCGGGATCCGATGCAGGGTGCGCCGCTGGTCGACCGCAGGTAGTTGGGGGCCCAAGTAGTGTGCCAGCCACACACGAAAGGTTGCCCCGCCAAGTGTCGAAAAATCCCAAAATGCACCATCGTGCTGGTTGGCGACCAGAAGACAGGGCCCTTTGGACATTCAGACCAGTCCCCCATTGATGGCGTCTTGTCAGTGCGTGTCTGTGGGTTGCTAGCGTAGAACCTTATCTCTCTGCCTTCTCCTCCCCTTATTCACTCAAAACAATGCCAAGGAAACATAAAAGAAAAGCTATACAGCGGCAGCACTCCCTGTCACTCAAAGTGCACCTCAGCAACAAAAAGAGGGCTGCATTCTAATCTCGAAGCAGTCCATCACCACCTGGAGACTTATAGACCAGCTCTTCTTTTCCTTTCGGAGACGCAGATCGGTCTCAGGGTTCACCCTGGAGCACAGTTTAAAACCACGCGCGGGTGTATGCATGTACGCCCGAGACGACATCTGTTATCGGCGTCTCCGAAACTTTGAGGACTAGGTTTTGCTCTGGGCACTGTTGGACACAGGCCTGGATAAAATTATCTACGCCTATGTCTACCGATCACACAGTGAAGATCAACAGACGACCAGGCTCACGGAACATCTGTGTGACGCAAACAAACAAATGTGTTAAACAAAGGTCGCGATTTTTTTAGGAGTTCATATTTACTTAGAAACTGCAGGCAGAAGAGGTGTGCAAAAGGTTAAGCATTGCAGCTTATGTTCTTCCTTGTCGCTCTTTAGCTGTTTTAACGTAAACTTCAAGCCCACTTGGTGTTTTTTTTTTTCTACCTGGCTTCTCGCAGTTCAGTCAAAGTGACCGACTACTGCTTAACCGGGCTTCCCTGTGGAGACTAAGCTATATAGCCTCCAGCCAGGCACAAATTTCTAATCCTAAGCGACAACGCTGAGGGCTACCCCCTGTGGGGTCGAACCTCGGCTCAGGGCGTCGCTGGGGGACAACTGGGGCTGGATTTTAATAAAGTGATTCTACCATCCTACGAAAAAGCCTACGTGGAGAAGAACGGACAAGAAACTCCAATTAACTAACTAGAATTTAACTACGGCACAGCAATGCGCGGGCTGGCTTGCATATCATGACGGGGACGTCGCGGCGGGCCTCGGCGGCGAGGACTGAACGAAGGCGGTCTGTGTTTGCGAATTGTGCTGGTCTCTTTTTTTCTCTCTTAGAGCAGGGTAGCGGCGTCATCGGGGATGGAGAGAGTGAGCCTTGGTTGGCCAACTTTTGAGATTAGGGAGGGTTCATAGCGGGAGACCGCTTGAATTAGGGGGTTGCTATGGTTGACAGCAAACTCTATTGTGAATTGCACAAGCATTTGAAGTCATTTTATGAATGGCGGTGTTAAGATTATCTGCGAAATAATGACCTTAGAAAACAATTGGTAAGGGTAGGCAGGAAGGTAAGTAGAGTGGGTAAGGTAGGCCGTTGACGGCAGCCAAGCCTCGTCACAGCAAATTTATATTTCTGTCACTATAATATATATAATAATATATTTATTCCTTTTAAGGATAGAGAAAGACTTGGAACCTCGTCGACTACAGTCGATTATAGTTACATATATTATAGTGAAATATATATTATAGTGACACAGGCTTCGCCCGCGTGTAGAGTGTTTTATCATCCCAAGGGAGCATTATACCGGGATCAAAAGTAGCTATGTGCTATTCCAGACTATATTCTATATCTGCTGCAAATTTCATCCAGATCCGTTCAGCCGTTCTGGCGTGATTGAGTAACAAACATACATCCATCCAAACTTTCATATTTATATAATATTATTATAATATTAGTAAGATTATAAAAACGCCTAGTCAAAAATACGTAGCAAAATATCATACATACACATTATGTTTTTTTTGTAATTTCAGTCATAGTTAGTAACCTGAGTAGATTAAATAGACGTACAAAAGACTTGGTTTGCCCTCAACCGATCGCTTTTAAAACCAATTTCGCCACTAAATTTCCTATACTCATTGGCCCCACACATCTACAACAAGCTAAATGAAATTCTTAATTTCTACCCGATGATGCCAAGAAAATCTTGCAAAATCAAAGTGTGTAAATACCTCCAGAAACTCACGTACGAGGAGACAGAGGAATTGCTTCGAGTTCCTAGATAGACTACAAATAATAATACCATATTATAAATTTTGTAAATTAATAACGAAGATAGTCATAAGAGCAACAAACGGTCCGCAATCTCACACACCCTCTTACATTCACTCATCTCTCTTCCATCACACACAAAGAGAGGACTAGTTACGCACCTACCATTAGCATTTTTGTTTTTCTTTGTTTTATCTGTAATTTTTTAGTTCATCCTCCATTTTTTTTTGTAATGTATAACATTTACAGTCTGCATTACCTAATTTATTGATTTTGTATTATTATATACTTACGAGTATTACCTTGAACTTGATAAGTAGTAGTAGTATTTCAAACATATGATAATCATATTCAAAATACCTACTATTAATTGCAATTCAAGGGAAACGGCATTGAAGGCTGATATACAGGCTACGCCTAGTTCGGCCTCCAATGCTAATAATTTTGTTCTTTTTTTTAATATTTCTTTATTTACATAGATAAAACTTTATACTGTGTATAAAATACTTAATTAACAAAGACTACAAATATATACATTTAAACCAAAAACTACTACCTAAACCTAAAAATATACTTAACTAAAATATGGCGTCAAAAAACTCCTCCTCATCGTTGTCCACTGGTAATGTACCCAAAAGGCTAGCAGCATTGCCATGTTGTATGGCAATGCTTAATCTCTGACCAAGGTAAAAGCCAGCCCTTGGGTCACGCGAATTTAGGCGTTTGGAGAGATTTTTGAACAAAGCGTGAGCACTCTGCCCCCACGGACCAAGGGTTTTAACCCCAAACGGCTCGAAAATATAACTACCGATGAGATTATTATATTTCCGCCGCTTGAGGTTCTCTGCAGCCGCAGCGGCAGCGCCAGCCCAGCTCGGAGAGCTAGGAAGATGAGATGGCGCAAGAGTATCAACACAAGTAGCGTCCCACACTAAAGGTCTACCCATCTTCCATGGAAACAAAGACAACCCGTCAGGTCTTTTGCCATCGTCGCGTGCCAGGTCATGTGGTTCTAATACGGCCGGAACGCCAACGGTGACGAGAGCACGTCGGATGATGTCGTTTAAGTTTCCGTGCCGAGCTATGCAACCCGCACTACGGCTGCATGAAATACCGTGGTGACCGAGGCTGTTGTCAACTTCGCCACAGTGGCAACGATGAGGAGTACAACAAGGAGCGCCAAGTCGTAGGGAAGCAGCGAGGCGAAAAGTAGTGTCGTCAAACAAGGTGCCTATGTTCGACGATGGCAGTGCGTGAAGCCAGAGGCCCGACTCCCACTCACCCACAGCCAGCAGGCGAGCGCGCTCGGCAGGTGTGGCAGGCAGAAGTAGCAATTTGAGCGGCTCATCCCACCGTCTCTGGGTTGATGGGAAGTCGGGGGGATTACAATTCGGGCAAGCGAGTCTCCAAGCAGAACTTTTTTCAATAATTTTGATTTCGGAGGCTATTTTATTGAATTTAGAAAATTTCACTTGTCTGTCGGTACTGTCTGATAAAAATAACTCACATTTGGCAAAATTTACATCCAGTCCTATAGAATGTAGTTGGTTTTAAAAAATTGCAGGTCATCTAAAACTGTGTCTACATCGCCTCCTAGGGTTCCATCATCGAGATACCAACCGTTAAATTTTGAATTTAGTTGTCGAATAATTGGGTGAATAGCCAGACTGAAGATCACTGGCCCGAGAGGGTCACCTTGTGAAAATAAATAAATGAATAAAATAAATAAATAAATTAAAAAAAGAATTGTGTGTTTAGTTTAAGCCATGACTTGTGAAAAATGTACAAATTTCTGTGAATAAAGATTACTATTACTATTTTGAACGTACATCGTCAAACAGTGGAGTAATCGCCAGACCACGTTTGTATGCAATGATGATCGACTACTGTAACCTTAACGAAGCCGAAAGACACATGTTCTTTCTAGAATCTTGAACAAGAATTAGAGTGTATTCATTGAAATGGGTTATACTACAACCAATTCAATTATTTTAGTCAACCTTTCATCTGGACATGTCTCTCGAACGCCCCTGTCACAAACGCCTTGCTCTTCAGGAATACAATCGTGTAGTTTATGTATAAAAAACTCAAGCCCTTATTTTTAAACGATGATTTCATTTCTTTCCACGTAGGTTTATCTTATCAAAATGATTACTCGTTCCTTCAAACATAATAATATAATGTTTATTCATTTAAAACATTGCAGTACATGCTGACAGTTTACAGTAATTGTTTACCTTATAGTGTACTACAATAAAATGTAGGGTGTGGTGCTGCACTCCTAGCTAGGTTAATAGATAACCTGTGTTAAGGAGATAAAATCGTACACAGTATATATTATGGGTGCTCGCCAAACCTCTGGGCCGCCCCGAAGTCGGCTTTCAGATGTGCAATGTGCAATTCACAAAACGGTGCTGTTTTTGTATGAGATTTACTACCGCGCAGCCACCGTAGCCAACCTCAGGGCGGCCAATAAGTTTGGCGAGAACTATACATTATGATGTGCTTACTACAAGCAATGTTGATAAACTTAAAACTAAAAAGCAAAACAATAAGTTAAAAAAAATAAAAAATATTGGATAAGTATTTAAACCAAAAGTAAGTCGTGTAACTGGGGCTGGTCTGTATTAGCAAACTTACGCTTTGAGCTTATTGCGACAGGCCTTATAGGGCTTGGCTTTGTCGATGCAGTCCTACCTTATCTGTCCCCTTCAGAGACGGCAAGGTGGCGTGGTCTTGAGGGAGAGCGCACGGTCGTGTAGATCCTCAAGGCAAGTGTGGTGATTTTCCTTCTCGTGGTTGCCGCCCTGTTTTTGGTCTAATTCTGAAATAGACGTAACTGAAATCACCGTGCGACGTATCACAGGGGTGACGAAGTCATGACCCTGGGTGTCCACCATTGAACAGGAACAATGATGGATAGCAATGACCTCCCGCGTGTTTGTGCCGTGCGCGGGGACCCGTACGGAAGGATGAGGGGATCCTGGTGGCTGAGCCGATGAGGGTAGGCGGTTTAACGTCTTTGAGGCAACACTTCACTTTGGCCCGGATTTCTTCTCACACGGGAGGCCGTAGCCTAGCCAGCTACGGTCAATCGGCTGCGGGGTCCGGTCAGACGGCCCCCAGGCGAGTTCACCCCCACTGGGGGCTTGCAGGCGGCGGCGCCGATCGCTAGTGGTAGCGGTGTGAGTTGGTGTCGTGCAGTCTCGCGAGCACCTAATGGGGGGGGGGGGCTATATCCCTCGACTTATCCCTAGTGCTACCGTAGCATCGCCTCTTGAGCACTCCATGGCGGGTGGGGATAGTCGAGGGATGAAATAACTTTATCGGGATTTTAATGAATGAATTAAATTTAAAAAAAAAACCACAAGACGTAAGGACTGGCTAAAGCTGGGACTGCGCTCCAAAAGGCGGGACCGGCGAAAGCTGGGACTGCACACCAGACGGCGGGACCGGCGCAAGCCGGGTCTGCATGTTCCCTAGCAGGAACGTCCAGAGGTGACACTGCAGTGGGATCGTCTCGAGGTGGGGCTGCAGCGGGACTGTCAAATGACGGGACTGTTGCAGAATTGTCGAGGGCCGGCACTGCTGTGGGACCACCGAAGGGCGAAACTGTAAACCAGTCCACCGGGCATAAGGGTACTGCCAAAGCTGGCACGACACGAGGCCCTTGCGTTAGAGATCGACTGACCTCGGACCTTGCGGCGCCGGACGCGACCGGCAAAGACAGCATCTCGTCGTCTTCCGGCGGCCAGCACGAATCAGGCTGGCTTCCGGTTGGACGATCTGGGGCGCGAAGAAAAAGGTGCCAAAAGCTGAGACAGCAGGCGGCTCTGGAGGGGTCTCCTACGGAGGGCCCATCAAAGAGACCGCTTGCTGCTCTCAGCGGGGACAGCGGGGACATGGCGGCCAAGAGGATGAAGACCCAAGGGCAATCATCCTCAACCGGATCCTTTAGGGATGCGGTGGCGGCCGTGAAACTCGCTGTCGTCACAGTCAAGTACCCAGAGGAGTACTTGAAGGCGGAGGACTTGGTGCCGATCCAGGAGCTCATAATTGAGAAACTGGAGGTGGCGCCGGCTCCTCTGCCTGTTCTCACGGTTGCTCCCGGAGTTGTCGCGGGTGCAATCTATGTATCCTGCGACAACTCTGTTGTAGCTAGCTGGTTTCGGGGTGCCATCCACAACGTGGAACTAGGCTCCCTGAAGCTCAAGATCGTCGACACCAAGGACCTTCCAAAGCCAGTAAATATGGCATGGAAGAGTCGCAACTTGTTGTTGCAAGACTCTGCCCGGGCCATTCGACTGCTCCAGTGACTTAACCCTGCCTTGAGGACGAACGACTGGAAGGTCGTGAATACTCTCACTGAGCAGACCGGCATCCGTCGTATCGTCCTCATGGACGGGGTGTCCGCTGGGGTCATCAAGGCCGCGGGCTACTCTCTTTCAGGAGGAATTGAGCGATACTCGTTCAAGCTCCTGGAAGAAGACAAGAGAGAGGCACCCACTGCGGAAGCAGAAGCGGAACCCTTCGAGGATGGGCCACCTCAACGTGAGGAGGCCGTCGAAGAAATCTCTGCTCACGACGCAGCGCAAGAGACAGAGATTGAGACCAGGGCGTCAGAGACAGAGGATGTCATCCTCGTGGACTTCGGCACCCTGGGGATTGAGTCGCCGACTGCTCTCGAGGAGAGCCAGGCGAAGGAGGAGGGGCCTCAAAGCTAAGGCCCTTCTATATCAACACAGGCCCATCTAAATCATTCAAGATGGAGGGACTAAGGTGCGTACAAATTAATTTGCATCATTACAGAGCCGCTACTGCCCTACTGGCTCGGCAACTGAAGCTTAACACGTATGACGTTGCCTTGATACAGGAACCTTATCTGTATTAGGGGACTATAAAAGGCTTAGGTGGGACAGGAGGCATGGTGCTCTATGACTGTCCAACTAATGACGCGAGGACCTGCATCTATACCAGGGGTGGTATAGAGGCAATGCCCATACGTACTTTCTGTTACAGGGATCTCACAACAACCTTGATCCAAGTGGGGACGGGAACAGAGGAAAGGAGAATTATCCTTGCCTCTGCCTATCTCCCATATGAACAAAAGGAACCAGTAACACCACTAATCAGAAGACTGGTTGATTACGGCAACCAAGAGAACCTCGACCTGATACTTGGCTGCGATGCGAATGCACACCACGTCGTTTGGGGCAGCTCAAATGTCAACAAACGAGGGGAGGATTTGTTGGACTTTTTGGTAAGCTCTTCTTTACAAATCCTTAACGTAGGCAATAAACCTACTTTCAGGACTTCTGCGAGGACTGAAGTTATTACCCTGACGCTGGCTTTAAACAGAGCCAGCGCTCATATTGAAAATTGGCATGTATCGGACGAAATCTCTCTGTCTGACCATAATTATATATGCTTTAGGTTTAGGACGGCGACAGAAGCCGAAACTAGACGAAGGAGAAACCCAAGGCATACAAAATAGGGACTCATACAGGAGGGACCTCAAAGTAAATTTGGGGAGCTCTAGAGGTAAGCTTAATTCCATACTGGATATAGAATTTGATAACTGCCCAGAGAAGAAGGCCTTTTGCAAAAAAGTACCATGGTGGACTCCTGAGCTAGTCAAAATACGACAGGAAGCACGACAGGCCTTTAATGATGCAAAAGCCAGGAAGGATTTCTCTGGCTATCATAGCATGCTAACGAGGTATAATACGGCGGTACGCAAGGCCAGAAGAACGAATTGGAATGAGGGTGTGCAAAGCAATGTCCATGACTAAGACAAGCCCACTATCATCTGTAAAGGATGAGAATGGGTATCTCACGGCAACTGGACAGGACATTCTGGGCGTGATGTTTAGGACCCACTTCCCAGAATGGAAGAATGAATGTTCCTTTTCTGCGCGATAGCGATGAAGAGGAACCAGTCACAATGGACGAGCTGACAAGGCACACGTCCAAAAATAACTGGCTCACGGCAAAGAAAGTGGTAGATGAAAACAAACTGAAACTGGGCATAGGAGGCTTCCAGCCTCTTAAATCCCCTGTTCCGGATGGCATCTACCCGTGGAGTAACAAAAAACGTTGAAAGAAAATCTTACTTAACCAGCGTCAGGCAACTCCCAGTTGTCTGGCATTTTGCTGAACTGGACCTTTTTGGCGCAGCTGCGGGGCACAATATGTATGTAATTGTTTTTAAAATTAAGTTCCCGTTTATTTGTGTGTATCCGTGTGTGCCAAATAAAATAGTTTTCTTTCTTCTTCTTTCTTTCTTTCTTTACTTGACTGTTAGTTTCATGAACACGAACAGGATTAACTAGAGACCAATAGTGGTTATTGCGGCGATTGTACATGCCGTTATTGCTGAAGTTTGTTTCGTCAGACCACACAAGGTTACTCAAAACATTAGGGTTACGGTCAATTTCTCTCAGCACGTTTTCACAAAATTGTATTCGTCTCTCACTATCCCCAGAATTCAATCTTTGCACTATCCAACCATCACGATAACATTTATACTTATACTTTTTCAGCACTTTAAGTACGCGAGTGTGGGTTGTTCCAATTACTACGGCAGCATCTCTGCTTGAAGCCCTCGGCAATGATTCAAAGTATGTTAAAACATTTAGATCAATATCGAAATAGTTCTGCTGAAGAGTTTCCAGTATTCTTTAAATTTTTTACCATTCTATTCAATAAGAACCGAGTTGGTGCCTGTCGGTTTCGATGATATAATTTAAACACTGTCAAGTATCTTGAAATATTGGATCTCTTAAGAAATGAGTTAAATTATTTCCCCGAGGAAGAGTGAAACCAAATAATTCTACAGCAAGATGGTGCGCCAGCCCATAACAGCAGAATCACTACTGCCTACATTAATAATCATCTTAATATCTAAAATGGTACAACGGCGATTTTTTTGTGTGCGGTTATGTAAAAAATAAAATTTAAATTCAATCTCATGCGAATAAACGAGTTGAGAGTTTAAGTTTAGAATACGATCTATAAATAATATTACAATTCATTTATAGTAACCATTAATAACGTGTTGTGGTCCAACAGGTTATTAAAGGTTACTAGAAACAATTCGTTAGAAGAATAAATTTGTGTATCCAAGAAAATGGAGGACATTTCGAGTATCTAATTAATTTACCATTTTTTGTACATAATCCTGACATTAGAATTAGATACCTACCCTACCTACCCTGCCTACCCTGCCTACCCTGCCTACCCTACCTACCCTACCTACCCTACCTACCCTACCAACCCTACCTACCCTACCTACCCTACCTACCCTACCTACCCTACCTACCTTACCTACCCTACCTACCCTACCTACCCTACCTACCTTACCTACCCTACCTACCCTACCTACCCTACCTACCCTACCTACCCTACCTACCCTACCTACCCTACCTACCCTACCTACCCTACCTACCCTACCTACCCTACCTACCCTACCTACCCTACCTACCCTACCTACCCTACCTACCCTACCTACCCTACCTACCCTACCTACCCTACCTACCCTACCTACCCTACCTACCCTACCTACCCTACCTACCCTACCTACCCTACCTACCCTACCTACCCTACCTACCCTACCTACCCTACCTACCCTACCTACCCTACCTACCCTACCTACCCTACCTACCCTACCTACCCTACCTACCCTACCTACCCTACCTACCCTACCTACCCTACCTACCCTACCTACCCTACCTACCCTACCTACCCTACCTACCCTACCTACCCTACCTACCCTACCTACCCTACCTACCCTACCTACCCTACCTACCCTACCTACCCTACCTACCCTACCTACCCTACCTACCCTACCTACCCTACCTACCCTACCTACCCTACCTACCCTACCTACCCTACCTACCCTACCTACCCTACCTACCCTACCTACCCTACCTACCCTACCTACCCTACCTACCCTACCTACCCTACCTACCCTACCTACCCTACCTACCCTACCTACCCTACCTACCCTACCTACCCTACCTACCCTACCTACCCTACCTACCCTACCTACCCTACCTACCCTACCTACCCTACCTACCCTACCTACCCTACCTACCCTACCTACCCTACCTACCCTACCTACCCTACCTACCCTACCTACCCTACCTACCCTACCTACCCTACCTACCCTACCTACCCTACCTACCCTACCTACCCTACCTACCCTACCTACCCTACCTACCCTACCTACCCTACCTACCCTACCTACCCTACCTACCCTACCTACCCTACCTACCCTACCTACCCTACCTACCCTACCTACCCTACCTACCCTACCTACCCTACCTACCCTACCTACCCTACCTACCCTACCTACCCTACCTACCCTACCTACCCTACCTACCCTACCTACCCTACCTACCCTACCTACCCTACCTACCCTACCTACCCTACCTACCCTACCTACCCTACCTACCCTACCTACCCTACCTACCCTACCTACCCTACCTACCCTACCTACCCTACCTACCCTACCTACCCTACCTACCCTACCTACCCTACCTACCCTACCTACCCTACCTACCCTACCTACCCTACCTACCCTACCTACCCTACCTACCCTACCTACCCTACCTACCCTACCTACCCTACCTACCCTACCTACCCTACCTACCCTACCTACCCTACCTACCCTACCTACCCTACCTACCCTACCTACCCTACCTACCCTACCTACCCTACCTACCCTACCTACCCTACCTACCCTACCTACCCTACCTACCCTACCTACCCTACCTACCCTACCTACCCTACCTACCCTACCTACCCTACCTACCCTACCTACCCTACCTACCCTACCTACCCTACCTACCCTACCTACCCTACCTACCCTACCTACCCTACCTACCCTACCTACCCTACCTACCCTACCTACCCTACCTACCCTACCTACCCTACCTACCCTACCTACCCTACCTACCCTACCTACCCTACCTACCCTACCTACCCTACCTACCCTACCTACCCTACCTACCCTACCTACCCTACCTACCCTACCTACCCTACCTACCCTACCTACCCTACCTACCCTACCTACCCTACCTACCCTACCTACCCTACCTACCCTACCTACCCTACCTACCCTACCTACCCTACCTACCCTACCTACCCTACCTACCCTACCTACCCTACCTACCCTACCTACCCTACCTACCCTACCTACCCTACCTACCCTACCTACCCTACCTACCCTACCTACCCTACCTACCCTACCTACCCTACCTACCCTACCTACCCTACCTACCCTACCTACCCTACCTACCCTACCTACCCTACCTACCCTACCTACCCTACCTACCCTACCTACCCTACCTACCCTACCTACCCTACCTACCCTACCTACCCTACCTACCCTACCTACCCTACCTACCCTACCTACCCTACCTACCCTACCTACCCTACCTACCCTACCTACCCTACCTACCCTACCTACCCTACCTACCCTACCTACCCTACCTACCCTACCTACCCTACCTACCCTACCTACCCTACCTACCCTACCTACCCTACCTACCCTACCTACCCTACCTACCCTACCTACCCTACCTACCCTACCTACCCTACCTACCCTACCTACCCTACCTACCCTACCTACCCTACCTACCCTACCTACCCTACCTACCCTACCTACCCTACCTACCCTACTTACCCTACCTACCCTACCTACCCTACCTACCTACCCTACCTACCCTACCTACCCTACCTACCCTACCTACCCTACCTACCCTACCTACCCTACCTACCCTACCTACCCTACCTACCCTACCTACCCTACCGGGCTGATGATGTTGTTGATGTTGATTACCAAAACTTAACCAAGGAAATGGCATCAGTATCAACCTGTTTGATGTGATCATTAAGAAAATCGAGTTTTTTTTATTATTATCAATAGTAAAAAAACTGGCCAAGTACAATTCGTCAAGTGCGTCGCGCACCAAGGGTTCCGTCCAAACAACTACATTAACCAAAATAATTAGGTAACATTACTGAAGTTCATAAACATTGGAAGCACTGCACATTGCTATTAAAGCACAAACAGTGAGGGACAAAATTATTTATTGCAGTTGGTAAACTGTTCTCCCCAGTTATCAACGTAGGTCGATGTCAGTTTACCAACTGCAAATAAGTTAAAAATAGTATTATTTTAATGAAGTAAATAAAAAATTTACATTTCCGGTTATTATTTACTGGTGCTTTAAAACATTGCTTCTTGCCAAATTTTATGATTCCAGGTCAACGGTAATCAAAAGTACGCCACAGGTTTTGATTCCCATGCAATTCGTTAAATATTAGAAGTTAGATTTCTTCACAGTTCCAAGGGTTTACAGACCTGAGTATATGATTTCAATGTCAACTTGATAGCTAAAGTCGTGGAACACACGGACAGACAGACAACGAAGTGATCATATAAGGGGTCCGTTTTTTTTCCAATTGAGGAACGGAACCCTAAAACTCGATATTTAAGACTTACGACTCGCTCGCGTTTGACCACTATCTCACTTGAGTTTGTGGGACCTGGTTTCCTGTTGCCAATTGACATATAAAAATATAGATGAGCAGGAAGTGAACTTATCTCAAGCCTGTTTTGAAAAGGATCCTTCAATTGCTCACAGTTTCTAATAATATTAAATCGTAAGTACAAACTCTATTAAATAGTCGTTTGAGGCGGATCATACAATAGGGTCCAAATAGACTACGGTCAAGTCAGACATCGATTGTTCAGATCCAAAGTACCCTTGCATAGCAAGTGCATTACGTTGTTGGAAGTGGACTGACCGCACCTCAGTCTAGTTGCATCTCATTGTAATATGCCATCACAAAAAATATTTTTAATTAACTTATGTATTGTACGCCATGGGTTAAATCTTTGAGCCTAGTGCCCCAACTGTTGGTTTTATTCTAAATGATTTAATTATTAATTCTTTATAATTTCGACGAGAATCTGTCAGTGGCATCATAGCCCTAGACGAATAAACCAACTTTGTTTATTTTTGTTTTAAATTTGGTTTTATCGGGATTATTCTTAGCTATGTTTGATGAAAATCGGTTGAGCCGTTCAAAAGGTATGCGCATGTTATTCTTTGAATTGAGATATTTTCGCAAGTTAGCTCGTTATAATTAGGTGCTTCGATGGATTGACGATCGATTCGTGTTTACTACACTATAACTATATCTCCTGGCTAATCGCCGTTGCGACCCACGGCCACCACATGACCGAAATAAGGTCGGGAGGAATATTATACCAAAATTCATCAAAATTGGTTTGTAGTTACTAGATAAATTGAGTAGTTTAAAGAGGTATTAGAGTTGGGTGTTTTTTTTTTATTTTGCTTTAAATTGCTTGCTTACTTTTTTTGTTAATCATAATTATGTACAATAGACATTGCAAAACACCGGTCTTAAATAGAACTATCTATTTAAGGCCCGATTTTTCAATAATCTGATAACTTTTAACTGAAGAATAAAAATGGTGGTTTGGCAGCATTTGTATAGAAAATAACTGTGCATGACTATTATGTTATGACTATTTTTACATAAATATTCCCTGCAGATCTGAATAATCAATATACTAACACTATCTTCCGCCCGCTGCTATTCCCGCGTGAAACAAGGGAACACTATAGCGGCATCTTCTTCTTCGTCGTATCAATTATTCCAAAATTAAATATATTTTAACCAGAATTCAGCCAAGCCAGTATGGTTGTAATTTGCCTCACAAAAGTCACAGAGATCACTTCAAAGGGTGAGGCATTGTTTGGGACGTGGCTCCGCAATCGCACTGTGGGTCATTGGGGGATCTAACTAGGTTGTGCCTGCAGCGACCCACCTGGCTTAGTAGTCGGTTTAGAGATTTCCAGGTGGGCCAAGGCAGTTTGTGTCCCATAGGGAGCTTTTCAGCAGGCTTAATATAGTCAGTTGGAGGGGGGTGTCTGAGGAGCGATAGATTTTTCTTTGTTTCGCTTAACTCGTTGCCGTTAATTATTTTAGCGAATGACAGGAAGTTGTTTCGAATTTTTATCTATACCTTGGCTTCTCCACGTTATATAACGGATGTCGTTTCTCTGTCTCTCGATTGTGTAGAACATGCCACTTCTCTTCGGACATCCGGAGGGGCTATTCCTGCAAGTGGGTATAGTGCAGCAAATGGGTTGGTTTTAAGCAGCCTGTAATAATCCTGCAAATCTCATTGAGAGCTACATCCACTTGTCGGTGGCATGAAAAGTATCGACATTTATTGAAGGTGGAAAAGTTGTGGTTTCCAACGTCAGTTTTAACGTACAAGATTCATCGCATTCACATCACATCACATCATCAGCGTATAAATGTTCCCACTGCTGGGACACAGTCCTCCTCTCTGTGAGAGGGAATGATCCGTAACCCACCACGCGGGCCCAGTGCGGGTTGGTGGTTGATACATATCTTCGAATTTTTGCATCTAAGTCATGCCGGTTTCCTCAAGATGTTTTCCTTTGCCGTTTTGTGAACAGTCGTGATGAAATAATTTACACAAAGTAAAGCGCCTGCCTTGGTTCGAACCCAAGACATACAACATGTAAGTCGCGGCCGTTACCACTGGGCCACCACTGCACAAACATATATAAAATATTGTCTGGAATGAAGTATTTAATATTATGGTGATATGTGAATACCAGGTTCAACGTACTCATCATCATCATCATCATCAGCCTATAGCAGTCCACTGCTGGACATAGGCCTCTCCAATTGCACGCCATTTGGTTCGATTTTCGGCAACTGTCATCCAGCTGCTACCAACCACCCTGCGAAGGTCGTCGCTCCACCTAGCCTGAGGGCGTCCTACCTTACGTTTACCAGTTCGCGGCATCCACTCAAGAACACGTTTACCCCAACGGTCATCGGTTCTACGACTTATATGGCCGGCCATTGCCACTTCAGCTTACTTATTCTGTGAACTATGGTTCTCTGCCGCATCACCTCGTTTCTTTTCAACCTACTACAAGATACTTTTTACCACGGAAAAGCGTCACGGAATTACCCAATAACTTGATGAAACTACATACCTACGTAAAGGTTATTGTAAAAAAAATATCTATCTTCGACTGAATTAATTTTGGTGTATTTTCTGTGTGTATTATAAGTGATCAATAAATGTTTGTTGAACACATAGGGTTGAAAAAGCGATTATATTCCCTTAAACCAGCCCTGTCTTAAAATCTATTCCTTCCTGGGTGGTGACCATAAGCTCTTAGAGCGGTATCAATTTGTGATCGATTTGTGGGTGTTTGTGTGTACTAGGAAAATAAATTATAAATCATTGGATAATGTAAATAATATATAATATAAGAAATCTGTTTGTGTGAATGATGTTTAATGTATAGTTGTAATTTAAAAATCATTAATTCAATAATAATTACAGTACCTAAAATATTTGCACGCCATGAGAAGTGGCAGACATGTCGTGAGCCACTCTTATTTAAGATCTTGCATGCATGTATTATTTTAATTATGTATGTATACACATGTTTGAGCAAATAAAATTTCTTATTCTTATTCTTAAGTGACATACATCTGTCCCTTATTCGATCTCAAATTGATACCGCTCTAAGAGCTTATGGTCACCCCCTGATATGTCTTAACTACATTCTACATCTTTACCAATTTTCACGTAAAAAAGCCAAGGATTTCATATTAAGTCGCGAGAGCCCTTAGTCCAGGCTATCACCATTTTTTTTCTTAGCGTATATAGTAAACTCATAAACTCAAGACTTGCTAAATTTCAGGACAGTAGTACAAAAAAATCCCTTTCATACAAACTTGAGAGAGTGCTCAGACCTCTTTAATCCGGCCCTGACACAAAATCCGTTCCTAGCCGACGTCTACTAACTATAAACTACCTCCCTGCCAAATTTTATGTTAGTAGCTCAATAAAAATTGGATTTTCATACAAACTGGCGAGAGCCCTTAGACTCCTAAATCCGGCCCTGTCGCAAAATCCGTTCTTAGCGGACGTCGCTCCTCAATCTAATCGCCCGCACGCGAATGGCGTACGCGAGCATGTTCAAACGTAGTCCTATAATTCGTCACTGATATTGTACTAGTTGTAGCTGAGTTGTGAGGCTGTGCTACTTTATAGCTGGTGGTTCAAATCACGGCAGCCCAAACTACATTTTTTTTTTTTTTGTGTGTCCTACACTCATTGTATGTAAGAAACAATTCAAAAAGATTTCGCAATAATGATGCAACCTATAGATAGGTATAAAATAAAAATTAAACATTTTTAAGTATCGTTTATTAATACCTAGGTCGTAAGTGCGATCGCGGATAAATTTGAAAGAGAGTTACCGCGGCCCTGGCTCAAGCAACTGAAGGAACACGGGTGGGTTTTAGTCAGTAAAAGTCTGACACGCCCTCCCGTTTCACCCAGAGCAGGAGAAGTCACTGGATGATTTCCCACCCAAAAAAAAAAAAATGTCGTATGTGCGACTGGTTGGTTAAGCTATAACAACCTGATAGTACATAATTTTTATGTATTCATCGATAGTTTTCTCAGCGCACGCCAAATAATGAATTTTATAGGCAAAATTTTTCTACTTTGGGTTACATTATTGCAATTTCATAAGGATCTCAAATTTTTTGAATATACTTTGTAGCCTATGTTTTTCGGGAATAATATAGCTTTCCATAGATTAAAGAATTTTTAAAATCAGTCTAGCAATTTCAATGGAGTCAATTCGGTACAAACAAACACACAAACAAACAAGAAAATCTTTCCTCTTTATAATATTGGTAAAAGTAACTATTTAAATTTACAAATGAAGTTTGTTAATACTGTAAACCTTACCAAATTACTCTAAAACAATCTCTAGAGTTGCAACATTAAAAACTTTTGACATAATTAAGTTGGCCGGGCTTTCTGAATAATGTCCATCACTTATTGGGACGGGTAATAATAACAATAAATTGTAGTTCTAAAAACTAAAAAACACGCTTTAATGGTAAATTGAACTAAAAAGTCGCTAATCCTGAAGATCTTGGCAAGGCTAATGGGACAAACAATTTAAACGCCCACGGTAGAATCAACTTTTATTACTTGTAAATTTTAATTTTTGTTTGACTTTCAAAAGTACTTTGATAGGTGTGCAAAGTTTCAAATCAATCCGACGTTTTGAAGTGGGTGAAAATCACGTTCAAAGATTCCGTTACATTGATACATAGATACATATACATACCAAGCTAATAAAAGTGTGTTAAAAAGATGTGTTTTTTTTTGTTAATTATTTTAATGTTGACCTTGGTTTTAATATAGAATAGGTAAGTACGATTACTATTTTAGCAACAAAGTCGACGGTCGCTCGCTTTGCTCGCTCACTTCATCTCCTTCGAACCTAATCTAACCAATTCGGGGTGCCCTAAGTTGCTGTACACACGAGGCTGTGGGTTGCAGCCCGAGCCGTTGGCGAGGTCGTAATTCAGCCGAGCGTGAAATGAGCAGAGCTCACGAGTTTCATACGATGTTTTTCAACACATTTGCAAGGAAAAACAAACATGTATTGCTTTTATCGTTTAATTATTAAAACAATTGGTGAACGTACAATTTCCAAAGCGATATTGGGTTGATTTGATGGTGGCCCAGTGGTATCGGCCGTGACTTACAAGTTGTAGGTCGTGGGTTCGAACCCAGGCAGGCGCTTTACTTTGTGTAAATTATTTCATCACCACTGCTCTCAAAACGGTGAAGGAAAACATCATGAGGAAACCAGCATGTCCTAGAACCAAAAATTCGAATACATGTGACATCCACCAACCCGCACTGGGCCCGCGTGGTGGATTACGGCCTGTGTCCCAGCAGTGGGAACCTTAATAGGCTGATGATGTGATGTGATGTGATCCGTTTCAGTATAAAAAATAAATATGAGTTGAAACCCGTGTTGTACCAGTGGTTTTGGTATTAGAATGGAATAAATCGTTATTTTTGACCTTGTAGTGTTTTTACTTCCATTGTTGCATTAATATTCTCTTCAGATCTGATTAATCAATATACTAACACTAGCTTCTGCTCGCAACTTTTAAGTAACTACTAAGGGAACATTCAAATTCATATTCTTTATTGTACACAAAATAATGATTTAAAATACAAAAGGAAATCTTATGTACAAAGGCGAGCTTAACCCATAATTGGGTTATCTGACAGCAAACCTCAGTGTTAAAGAGAGATTTACAAAATTAGGACAGTTAACAAAAGCGAACAACAAATACTAAAAATCATTTGAATTCTTACTAGCTAAATATACTACACAAATACGTGTACAGCACACAATGTATAAACATAATACATACATATATCCTCCTCTCAATCCTCCTATCAAGGTCGGAGACTCTACACTCGAAGTTGTGGGCGACTATGTCTACCTGGGACAAACGATCCAATTGGGTAGGGCCAACTTCGAGAAAGAGGTCAACCGTCGAATCCGACTCGGCTGGGCAGCGTTCGGGAAGTTACGCGGTATCTTCTCGTCCAACTTACCACAGTGTCTCAAGACGAAAGTCTATGACCAGTGTGTGTTGCCAGTGATGACATATGGCTCTGAGACGTGGTCACTTACAATGGGCCTTATCAGGAAGCTTACAGTCACTCAAAGGGCAATGGAGAGGGCTA
Organism: Orthosia incerta; assembly: GCA_948252205.1. Lineage (NCBI taxonomy): Eukaryota > Metazoa > Arthropoda > Insecta > Lepidoptera > Noctuidae > Orthosia > Orthosia incerta. Next base: position 24,079,120 of record OX411756.1, on the reverse strand, counting down.
TGCTCGGAGTTTCCTTGCGTGATCGAATCAGAAATGTGGAGATCCGCATGAGAACCAGGGTTACAGACATAGCCCGAAGAATTGCCAAACTTAAGTGGCAGTGGGCAGGGCACATTGCTCGCAGAACGGATGGCCGATGGGGCAGAAAAGTTCTGGAATGGCGACCGCGAACCGGCAGACGATACGTTGGAAGGCCTCCCACTAGGTGGACCGATGACCTGGTTAAGGTTGCGGGAAGGCGCTGGATGCGAGACGCACGGGATCGGTCAATGTGGCGACGCCTGGGGGAGGCCTATGTCCAGCAGTGGACGTCTTTTGGCTGAAATGATGATGATGATGATACATATATCTAAAATACATACATATTTATGCGTCATATTGACAGGAAATGTTCCATAATTCTTCTCCTGAATATCCCTAGTGAAAAATATAGCGGCATGAAAAGAATCGTCATTTGGTTTTTGGGTTTTGGTTGGTTGCCAACGTCAGTTGCAACGTACACGATTCATCGCATTAAATAAAACAAAATTGAACTTCCCGATGCCGTCGAAAACCATTTCGGATAATGATCGAGTCAAATCTAACTATTGTTCGTTTTTTTTTTTCAGATAACAGAAATAGTTTCAATTCACCTTTGAAGCAAGCTTATCAAAATGACCCTACGCGCAATGGTGAACAACGACTCTGTACACTGGTACATGCAGGAACTGACTTCCCGCGTGGTGGCCAAGTCGGGCATACCTACAGACCGACACCACCTCGGCAAGATCATACTGCAAAGTCTCAAGGATGCCCCAGATTTTGTTTTGCAGGTAAAGCAACCGAAACTTAACTATCCAAGGTAAACTCTCTATTCAACAAGCCAAAAACGTTTTCGCAGATCTAGTGACCAATAGTAATGATAAATAATCGTTGATGCTTACGAGAACAGACTTTTGTTTCTGTTCAGTGGAGCAACTACTAAAGTGCAAAGTAGTGCGGTGGCCTAAAGAGTTGGGTCCGTAACTTAACTTCGAGAGTATAACATATGATTGATTAATGAAAGTTGACTGAACGGTTGTTCGAATGACATTTATTGCAAAACAACCTTTTATCGCCAAACGCTACTTCGACTGAACGATTCATCGACTATTTATTGATCGATGGACTGCTCTTACGAATGAGTTTTAGTTATTATCTAGTTTAATCATTGAATTAGGGGGACACAGCGTTGGCGGTGTCGGGAAACGGTTACAAAATTGTTATTCACTGCATCGAGCCCGAACCCTTTTCGAGGTGGAAAGAAATTCTAACTTATCCGAGGCAGGGTACAAAAATTTTAGACTCTTTCTTTGCTTTCTTTCATTAAAAAAAACGTTGCCTGAAACTAGGTATTTCTGCCTGTATCGTGGGTGCGTTTACAAACATTTAAACTCATATACACAAGAAACCCAAATCTGGACATTAAAAATATTTGTACCGTGCGTGAATCAAACCCGCGACACACAGCGCAACAGCCGATTGCTTAAACACTTTGCCAACCGTATCGTCACGCTCTTGCAGCCTCTTAATAAGTTGTGTAACCAAGGAAGCCTTTTTTAAACAACTCATAAAAAAGACACAGAAAACTTAAAATAAAACCTTGAAGGCTCAATAGCTTCTTCTTATTCTTGTTTCTGTAAAGTTTGAAAAAAAGAGGTTGAGATCTTCAATAGTTTTACTTTAGTATTTTAATTTCTATACGATCTCACAACTGTCTCTCTGATATGTGTCAGATTCCCCGGCTGACGATTCTATTTTTTTTTTTTTTTTTTTTTTTTTTTTTTTTGTTCCTGACGGAACAGGCTAAGGTCAGAGACCATGCTGCCTAGTCTTCAGTGCAATTTTAACATTCTTTAGTATGCATTAGAATACGGATGTAACAGATTCTAATGTTTTATGGAGTATTTGGCAGCAAATTGTATTGAGTCAGCCTTCCCAGTAAGCTTAGCGGAGGTAGTCAATACTACAATAAAATTCTCCGCTCCACTATCCTGAGATCGCTTCTGTTAATGATTTCACATATTGTCCAGTTGCGTAGACAGTTGAGACACAAAACTACACCAATTTTATATCACAATATCCACTAGGAATCAATTTGCAAGTAATATTAACAGCCGCTGAACTTCACTCGAAAAAATCCCGCCAAAAACTCCTTTTATTTTTTTTGTTTGTTCCTTATGGAACAGGCTAAGGTCTGAGACCATGCTGCCTAGTCATCAGTATTTTTCTTGAATTCATTAATAAGCATTAGAATGCGGATGTAACGTATTCTAATTTTTTTTGGAGTATTTGGTTAAAGTTACAATGACATCGACATTTGACATTGACAGATGCGTTCCATTTCTAACACATCATCCCCTTTTAAAAAGTAAAACACTTTTCCAAGAAAATATGATTAAATTACTATATAGATTACTAGCTGACCTCCGCTGCTTCGCTCCCGTCAACTGGCTATCTACCTACCTATCTACCCTACCTACCTACCCACCCACCTTACCTATCTACCAACCTACTCACCTGCCCTATCGATCAACCTACCTACCCGACCCTATCCTACATACCTACCTACCCTACCCTGTCCTACATATCCTACCTACCTACGCTGCCCTACCTAATGATTAGTAAAACTATTAATATGAATAAGAATTAATACTACAATACGAGTGTCAGGCCATGACGTCATGCGAACCGTCGAACGGTCGTCACTCATTCTTGCTACGTGTTCTGCCCACCTCCATTTAAGTTTGAGAGCGTAGGTGAGAGTATCTTTTACTTTGGTATTTTGTCTTATATCCGTGTGCCGAATTCTTTGAATTTTTATAAGTTTTGCCATACTTCGCTGGCAGGAAGTAATTTTATTCTTTACTCGATGAGTATACAAACTTCCACGTTTGACATGCGTAGGTTAGAGATGGTAGTAGACATGAATTCATGATCTTCGTCTTGAATTTCATAGGCATTTGGCTTTTAAGAATTTCTTTTGCACCCCAAACTTTTCCACGTCGTTATAATTCTTCGATCTACTTCTGCGTCGTTGTTGATTTTATTAATAGTACTTAGGTACTTAGTATTAATAGTAGTAGTTTTTTTTTACACTCCGTCATGGCTGTATACCTACTTAAGTATTTGCCCTTAACGTTTCTGAGCGAAACATTTGTATAATCTGTGGTGTGGACAAAAAGCCCGCCATCCGCTTAATAAAAGTTCACGTATTTCGTAAAGGCGATATTAGACAGTTAATTTTTCCTTTCATTTTCGATGCTTCATCGATGAATCATCGAAAATGAACCATCTAATTATTACCATTCATCTTTCATCGTTGGTGCGCCTTTGTGATGAAAGTCACAAGCTACCCGTTCAGTTTCATCGGCATCGATCTTTCATCGGTCATCGTTCATCAGAAATGAACGATAAATGAGGCGTGTAGACACCGCTGACAGCGCCACTCATTTGTTTCACTACAGTGTAGCGACAGGTTGTCCAGCCCGATTTTGAGAAAAGATGCTCACTTTACATTCATTTTAACATTTGTGTCTAAATACAAAAAGGCGTTCACTGGTCATCATTCACTGCCGTTCATCAAAAATGAATCATTTTTGATGAACCATCTAATATCGCCTTAATAATAGTTGTGCGGACTTGTGTATTAACAAAAAACGACGTTTTGATACAAAAAACTATTAAAATCGATTATTAAGAACATTAGTTGAGTATTTAAGTAACATGTAGCAAGATTGCAATAAAATTCCTGTTTAGATAACATTTTAAGACAATTTTTTAATTGCGTGTAAACTCCTTGCTTGAACTTGCATGACCTGTGTGCTGTGCTATAAATAAATAAATAAATACTTACCGATCTTGTGTTTCATGACAAAAAAAAAGGCTCGAGGGTTTTATATGGGGCATTACGTCCAAGTTAACCTGTATGTTTTGGGGGAGGCCTATGTCCAGCAGTGGACGTCTTTCGGCTGATATGATGAACCTGTATGTTTAGATACTGTTTACGTGCAAGTGTGATGAAAAAGAAATCTTTGTCCTGTATATATTTTTTGTGGTTTTTAATAAAGAAATAAAATAATAATAAATATAAAAGAAATTTCAGTAGATATAACTATCAACGTACTACAGGTGTGTTGTTGAGAATAATTGAGTTTTGAGTGGAATTTGTCATCAGTATTGTTTTGCTCAAATTTATTTCTAGTCCTGCCTCTACTTGCTTGTTGTAACTTGTTTAACATCATCACCAGCTCCGAACACTTTTCTGATAGCAGGATAATGACTTATGTACTTCCCTTTGACGCATATGCCCACCGTTTTCCAATTTAACTTGCCAATGATTGATTCTAGAACCGCTATAAAGATTCGAGGCGATAAAGGATCGCCTTGTCGTACTCCTCTTTTGATGGGGATAGGTGGGCCCGTGGTCTCTAGTCTCATTCTACTCGTGGTGTTCTCGTAGAGGCTTTTTAAGACCTGTATGTATTTCTTTTCCACCTTTTGTGATCGTAAAGCTTTACACATATAGGGATGTAGTATCGAATCAAAAGCTTTTTGACAGTCGAAAAACACTATGTATAGGGGACGTTGAAATTCTAGATACTTCTCAATCAACATCTCCAGAGAATGGATGTGGTCCACTGTGGAATATCCTCTTCGAAACCCCACTTGTTCCATTGGTTGGCTTTTTTCTAGTGTAGTACCAATTCGCCTCTCTACATTTGTTGAGAATTACTTACAAAGTGATGGAAGGAGGCTAATTGGTCGATAATTGCCTACATTTTTATCTGGCTGCAAGGAAAGGGTTATGTTTTCGCGGGTATCTTGTATGTATGTTTGTAATATTCTTTATTACCTCGTAACTTTTAAACCACTTGCCGGATTTTATAATTAAGACATCGTTAGATAGGTCTTGGCTGCTTAAGTGTTCTTAGATAAGTGCCGTTAAAAAAAAAGAAACATGGCGGATTTTGGGCGCCATATTCGGACATTGAGAGATTCGGATTTTGGGATTTTGGGGTTGCAATTTTTTTCGGGTCGATCGAGTGGGGTATCAAAATGAAGGGCTTTTAGAGGTAAAATATATACCACTTATATGTTTAAAGTTATTCGAAAAAAAAAATATAACTAAAAAGTTGTAAATAAAAAAACTTAGTAAAATCAAAAAACCTGACTCGATCGACATCTGACTCCGACTGCACAGCAAGATTTTCTTCTTGTTTACATCTTTTTAGTTCGCTTTTTTGGGTCGTCTTTTTTAAACAAGTATGATGTCAGAAATTGACCATTGTGAAGGTGTTGTGGATGAACTTAGGATTAAATTGAATAAATGTGTCAGTGGAGTTACAAGGTGAGCGCAAGCAAATTTTATAGCCTTATTTGTAATTTTGTCTGGTCCTGGACTTTTCTCTGCTTTTAAGTTTTTTATTCCCATGTAAATTTCAAGTTCATCCACTGGTTGTATGTCCTCGTCGTCGCTATTATTTTCTGGCTCAGTTTGACCTACATCTTGTTGTACGGGAGCACTATAAAAATGTTTGTAGAAGTTGGTAGCTATAAGTAGGATATCTTTTCGTTCATGTGTTGTATTTTGAAGTCTACAAGGATCCTTCTATCCAAGCTCTATGAGTTCGCAGTTCTTTACTAGCTTTTTTAAGGCTTCCTGTAGAATTTAGATGGCTCTTCGAACATATTTTTTTAAGAGTTTGTAGAGTGCTTTCAATTCGTTTTACATAACTCGCGTCTTAGGTTTTATTTTTTGTAACTCGCTTCTTCGATTTATTAGTTTTGTTTGTGTTTGTGTCTTCATGTTTCAATAAACTTCTTGAGTTGTTGGCAAAGTTGACCTTGGATTTTTGTAGGAGAAATGTTGCTCTAATGAGTCTGTGGTCCGTAGGAAAATTCAGGTTTATGACTTGTATATTTTGTACGTTTTTTGGGAAATTTGACATAATGAAATGAAAAAAATTGGGAAAAAACTAACTGGACTACCAGTTAGTTTGGCACCGTCAGGGCATCTCCAGGTCCATCTTTTTTTATTTATTTATTTTTATTAAATGTATTTATTATAGAAAATTTGTTTTCGTGTGCGAATTCAATCAGTCTTTAAAACTAAATGACGGATAAACTTTCCATTATCGGCCGTTGATTTTTGAAGCGGGGAGGGTGCGGTGGGGAGGGGGGAGGTTTGGCTACACCCCTGTACCATCCCCACCACTCGGAGCCCCATGGTTAAAATTTTCAGGTTAGACTAAAAATTTACGTAAATGTCCATCGTTTTGAGGGGCGGGAAAATACATTGGGCTATTGGTTTGGTAGGTTTAGTGGATCGATTGCCTACAACTATAGGAGGACTACTGGCCCTTGCATGACCACTGTTGAACTACACGGCTATAAAATGGCAGGGCGTGACTGGCACACTCAATTAATGAACACCCATAAATGGTCGCTTGCACTTTAGTGCCGCCAAGGGGGCAACATGGAGGTGCTTGAGGAGTGGTGAGGTACCAAGGCTCTCAGGACAATCCCGGAAGTACGGTCAAGATCCTTACCAGCATCTTTCTGGTTAACTTCTGTTAACTTCCTTCCTCCGAGCACGTTTGTTTTTGCGAATCTCCACTGAAACCAGCCAATTAATGCACGAGAGAGGTGAGAGCTCTGTTCCCTCCATTGTCCAATCCTCATTGTTCACTCCAACTGGACCATAAAGGCAAGCTGAAGACGAGAGACAAGACTTCTCCCAGGAGATCAGGTCCAATAGATCGCCACTGCCCACCAGCTCACCACAAAGCTGCCCCACGGATTGTATCTCTCTTAGACTGGCCCCTCACCCTAGGCATGTTGTGGCAAAGTAGAATCTACCGGTACCAACCAAGGGTTCATTGGAGCACGCAAGCCCCACCACGACATGAACGTAGAGATACAGCGGTGGAGTTATTATTATTATTGTAATTGATTCGTTGGCAAAAACCACGCGGCCTTGAAGTGCGTGATAAGTAATCCAAGTTAATCTTGCGTAAAATTGTTGTTCTTCACCGACTGCGTCTTGTAATGTTTGAAATAAAAGAGGTTGAGGTCTTCAGTGCTTTTATTTTAGTAATTGTCACAGGTTCTAACACAGTTTAACCACAAACAAATAGTAGTAATATAAAATTAGAAAGGTGGTAGCAGAACTAACTGTCCAGGGTTTGGAACTCGTAGACCATCAACTGCTATTCAAAACATGTTCACAGATTGATGGGGCAACAGGTGAGTCAGAAACATGTGGCTCGGTTTTAGAGAGGTCGGTGAGGTGTGCCCAGAGTCTGCGGCAGTTAGGACTGAAACAAGGAGACGTGATCATTCTAATGGCACCCAACCATCTCGATGTGACCGTACCGCTGTATGCAGCCCTTTTTCTTGGAATTATCGTGACGGTGATTGACAAGAGTTGGCTACTAAGTAAGTTTTTTGATATATTTACTGTAGGGGTAACCCAAAAGACTAACTAAATCTTGTCATTGATAAGCGTACTTTTGTGGAGAAACTAAGGATGCCTTTTAGCCAAGTTGTTATTCAACTTGTTATTTCTAATATTCAAGACCAAAAAAAAATAAGCAAAACTTGCCTACAGTTTTTTATATTGTGCATTTTTATAGTTTTACTTTCAATTTCCAGATCATGATCTGCAAGAAATATTCGCTGTCACAAAACCCAATATAATCTTTTGCCAAAGTGACGTAACTTCCAAAATACAGTTGGCGTTGTCCGACTTGAACACGAACACTCACATAATCACGTTCGATAAGGCAGATAACTTCTGCAACTTTACGGATTTCTTGAAAAAGTATGGAGTCGACGCTCCAACAGAGGATTTCAAGTAAGTTAATCCTATTTATTTTGAAATTATCGTTCTGCCCGTTTTATTCTTACTTCAGGCAGATCTAAAGACTTTTAGTTTCTTCATAGCGATTGCTTGTTAAACGTCATTTTGACGTTTAACAAGCAATATCGTTTATGTCAAAATGCTAAAATGTAACGTGCTTACAATCACAGAATCAAAATAATTATCACCAATATTCTTTTCTAAATATATTTTGTTGATAATACGATGCTGCTCTCAAAACGGTGAAGGAAAACATCGTGAGGAAACCGGCATGTCCTAGAACCAATAATTCGAAGACATGTGACATCCACCAACCCGCACTGGGCCCGCGTGGTGGATAAGGCCCATTCCCTCTCACAGAGAGGAGGCCTGTGTCCCAGCAGTGGGAACATTAATAGGCTGATGATATGTGATGTGTGTGATAATACGATATATCTTTATATTTTAACTCACATTCTACAATAATTTCATGATCATATTATTATATATATATATTTAATAATTACTATAAAACATAATGTAATTCCAGCTGTTCAGACTTCGACCCTGAAAACTCAATAGCGTTCATGGCAACAACGAGTGGCACTACAGGTCAGCCGAAAGCTGTAGCTCATTCCCATAAGTTCTTCGCCATGTATTTGCCATACCTTTGGTATGTAACGGGTTTTGTTTGTTATTATATTTGGTATGCTTCGTGCCCTTCATTTCGTTTCCTCTGTTTTGCTTTTCTTCTCATACTTTTTTCTTTGTCTTTATATATTTTTTTCTTTCATTGTCTGCATCTCTGTTATCCAAATTTTTACTTGCAGTCGGCGCAACGGCTCTTTCAGCCATAATCTCAGTAAGTAGTCATCGTCCACCTCTTTTTAGCAATCCACACAATACATCCTTATCGTTCCTTTGTTCTCTTTCAATCTATAGGATCAAAATTAAGTCAAGTACATAACGAAACTTCACAGATGAAAATTTTTAATTCTGTATTCATCCATTTCAAGCTCAACACTGGTTTTGTAGTTACTTCAATATCGGTATCCATCACATCTGAGAGATTTCACTTGCATTTGACTCTTTGTATTGACTTTCATCTCTTTTACCCCAGGAGCCATTTCAAGAAATTTCCAACGCCAACGCGCCTCGTTCTTATTACTTCACCACTACAATACCTTATGGCCATGAGCAGTTTCATCAGATCGCCGATACTGCGGTACACACGGCTTCAAACCTCAGCAACGATAACACAAGAGCATATTTATTATCTTATTAACACATATAAGGTAAGCTGCAGTTTTATGAAAGCTTTCTTTTCCTGGACAAAGGGATCACTCCCAAATCGCCACACTTCAGTTCTGCGCTTTTACATAGACTGAAAGAGGAAACCTGTTAAGGTCGTCAGCCAATATTGCTGGTACATGGTACTCGTCTGCCCCAGTTAAATTTTTGATACTTTCTTTCAAAATCTTATACTTAAGCTTAGTTTAGCTCGTTAAATAACCTTGAATTGTTTCATTACAGCCAACCTACTCAATCTGTAGCCCTATAATGATGACCTTACTTCTGAAGCCTGATATCCGAGATAATTGTGACTTCACGTGCTTTGAGCTACTGATGCTGTGTGGCGATCCTTTAGCACAGAGCTTGATTGAAGAAGTCAAGGTTTGTACATTCTCATGAACCTGAACTTTGTCATTCAAGGCAATCCATGAAAAAAAAAAACGATGGATATACTGTGTAAAATTTATATGGACAAAAAGGTGATCATGGTCTCAAAATCAAATCACATATGAGGATGTATATGTCGTTTGCCGGAGTATTAGAAAAGGATAATTAGAAAAGGATATATATATCACAGACCGGATCTTACACTATTACTACTGAGACTACGGCTAATAATAATAGTCCCCCAGGACGAATTCCGGAAGGGTGTGTGTAAATACAGGTAGGCACTCTTTGTGTCTTCATTCTTATAGTTTGATTCGCCACGACCGAAGAAAGATCAGGCGAATACCAATTACTACTTATCGCGCTTTATGAACATAGGTGTGTCACACCGCAAACATAAAATCTCCAAACTGCAACGAAGAGCTTCTTAATGAAAACACTCATAACACATTCAGTGTTCCAACACCTCCCAATCAGGGAGTCAAACTGACTGCCTCGGTAGTCTCGCAGTCGCAAGAGTAAGTAATAAACGTGGGCTCTTAGGTGATCACTAATATAGGGATATAATAAATAGAATGGAAGAAGATAATTATGTAGCGCCGACTACCAGTTGGGACAAGAATTATGCTTTAAAAAAGTAAAAATTAATAAAATCCGTCTAGTTCTTCGTCACAATTACAGAAACAAAGAAGAAATTGAAATAACATTTGCTTTCAGAATGTTTCGCCAAATACAGAAGTAGTGAATATCTACGGCATGACTGAGCTGGCTGGTTTTGCATTCTACGGAGACAATCCTGCGCCAGGCTCCTGTGGCAAACCAATAGGATGCTTCCAATATCGGGTAAGAAGGTTTGAACCCGGTCATTTGTAATTATAGGGATCGAAGGACGCTTCTTCGTCGCAACGAGATGACTATATTCGCCATGGTGGAATTAGTTCTTATCTACACATAAGTCAATATCATTACTTAACTATTTTTTTTCTGTTTTAACCACGAATTTATTCTGCTCTGTAACTAATTCACGAATTTTATGATTTTAGATTATAAACACCGAAACACATCTAGACATTTACGAGCCGAACGTTCCAGGCGAATTGTGGATCAAAGGACCATGTCCATTTAAGGTAACAATTTTAATTGTTTTTTATATACGGCCGAATTATACAATGAAGGCCGATTTGACAACTCAACTTTGCAGCCAAGAGGGCCAATGTAGGAACAACATAAGGGGATACTACAATGAGCCTCATAAGGACTGTATTGCCACACCACAAACGATGCTACATCCCGTGTCCTGCTCTTTGTGCAAATACACCTGCTCCATGAAAGACTCTTGCGAGGCCAACGCTAAAGTGATACCGTGACCAAGGGAAATAGGGATTCATTTTTAACCGACTTTCGAAAAAGGAGGAGGTTCTATGTTCGACTTCTTGTATGTTTTTTTATGTATGTTCACCGATATCTCCGTCAATTGTGGACCGATTTAAAAAAATATTTTTTTGTTTGAAAGAGTATGTTTCGAAATTGGTCCCATTTTAATTTGGTGAAGATCTGATGCAGAACTTTGAAGATATACAACAGAACTCTTCAATAAATAACGGAAAATCTCTCGGGACTGCTGCAATCGCATGTCTGTTTATTGTTTATACCATTTCATAACATAACATCACGCCAATACGCTCTTAAGGGGTAAGCAGTTCTCTCATTTGATCGGTTTTGTTCAAGTTTCATGATATTCGGGTAATCTATTCTGGCGTTATAGGAAACTTACTGAACAACTTGCCTATTAGGTAGACCGTACAACTAAAAAGTGAAAAATAAAAAAACTTTTTTTTTTTAAATACTACCGACTTCCAGAAAACTACAAAGTGAAAAATAACTTTATTTTTGGAAGTCGGTGTCCATAACGCAAAAAAATGGTACCTACGAAAGACACCGACTTCCAAAAATAAAGTTATTTTTCACTTTGTAGTTTTCTGGAAGTCGGTAGTATTTTAAAAAAAAAAGTTTTTTTATTATATAAATAGATTTTAGTGATAGCAAAAGGAGACACCGTTAAAACCTTGTTTTATGGTTTGTTTACCTTTTCTTTTTTCGCCTAGCTAATAGAGTACATCTATACTAATATTATAGAGAGTAAAGATGTTTTTGTTTGTTTGTTTGTACCGAATAGGCTGCCAAACTACTAGACCGATTTGAAAAATTCTTTCATCAATAGAAAGCTTCATTATTCCTGAGTGACATAGGCTATGTTTTAATCCCGAAAATGGGTACTGTGGAGTGGTCCACGGGAGCGAAGCCGCGGGTAACAGCTCGTATAGCATAAAAAAACCTACGTTGCTAACTTCATAAACCTCATTTTCAGGGGTATTACAACAATATTGAAACCACAAACGAAACCTTCACAAAAGATGGCTGGTTGAAAACTGGAGACGTTTTCTACAGAGATGAGAACTGGAATTTTTTCTTCGTGGAACGGATCAAGTTATTGCTGAAGTGCATGTATATGGCGGTAAAAACAATTCGATTTTTTACGCCTAATTGTGCAACATATTTATTCTACATTCGAAAATAATGATTTATGTACCATTGCAGTCGAGAGGTTGGATCGGATCAAGTTACAGTTGAAGTGTCATTATTTTAGTGTAATAACAATCGGCTTTGTAACTGTAACTATACAATATGTCCAGACTTGTAGTAATAATCTTCAAGGCCAAAAAATACACCTAATTTTATCGGTAATACACCCCACATAAGGGGTGCAATCCTCAAAGATAGAGCAATTTTAGTACCCAACTTGTTTATTACGATATCCGAACTGTCTAGCAGCCATAACTTTTCATCTAGTTTTCATAGAAGCGTACATTAAATGTTATTTTAACGGCCATAGCATAGAGAATCTAAAAAATATATTCAAATTAGACGAACACACAAAAGGTAAGATATATTTATACGGAGCCACAAAAGTCTTCCTTTTTACAAAATTTCACACGTTTTTACTTCGTTGCCTAAAATTCTGCAAATTTTTGAGGGATACACGTCTTTTTTTGGGTTTTTTTGTTCGTTTTTGAGTTGTTCTACGCACTGATATAATTTTAAAGCACAGCCAATTAGTTTTAATTTTATTGTTGCCTTAAAAGAAACCCAGCACATTTTGACCTTATATTCTGAGCTGGGGTCGCATTTAGTTGGTTTTACCAATTCATGTTTCAATCATGTGAAGAAGCATATGACAGCAAAGCAAAATCAGTCTGGCACCGGCTGGCCTCCTTTCTTTAAGAGAGAATGGGCATGGCTCGCCCATGCCTAAATCTACCACGTGGACACAGAGTGGATTAGTGGATAAAACATAACAGAATGTTTATTTCTACGTGAAGTAATAACTTAACCTCTCTGAATTTCTGCACAGATTTCACCCTTAGAAATAGAAGGAGTTATCCGCAAGCATCCTGGCGTGGTAGACGTTGCCGTGACAAGTATTCCTAACAGTGAGAATGGTGAACTGCCTGTTGCGTTTGTCGTCCCACAACCAGGGTTCCGCCCCAGTGCGGAGGAGATCAAGAACATGGTTAAAGGTACGACAATAATGGAGATTGCTTACTTAGTTACATCTTTAATCTAAGCTTAACATGATAAGAAGGAACGAAAATTACTTTACAAAGCATGTCCACGAAAAGAGCGTTTCCCAAGCAGCCAAACTGTGCGGAAAGTGTCACTTTTTTACTAGTGCTTTTTACTTACCTTTACTTTTTTAATTTTTAACTCCAACCCGCCACATCGAGTTTTTATTATTCGAGAAAAGTTTAAAAAATTAGTTAAGATTACACACAGATTATCATTCATATAAAAGGTAAAACAAAACTAATACTTCATTTAAGGCGTTTTTAACTACTCTAGATTTAGATTTTGATTTTGAATAAATTAATTTTAAATATTCATTAAATATGTTTGGCAGAATGAATATTTTGCTCGTGCCTTTTTGCGTTACGACGTGACAGCTATTTGCACATGCGCAGTAAATATGCCCGAGGAAATATGAACTATTAGTTAATCTGTGGATATGCTGAGCGCCCTTGAATTAGCGCCATTTTATTATTTTTTGCTTGGTTCAGATATATTTTTCTATTTTCTCGCACAATGCATAGTAAAATCTTGTATGATACACGTGCGTAAGATGATTTCCGACTCGTGTCAATTTATCCACTCACTCGCTTCGCGCGCTCGTGAATAAAAATATCACTCATCGGAAATCACCTACTTGCCGCACTTGTAGCATAAATAACTATTTCTGTTATTCCTCTGCTATTCTTTTCTGATTAATTTCATTGTGAGATCCTAGGCATTTGAATAGTTTATCCGTGACTCGTTCAGCTTCATTGCCTTTACGTTTTCCGGTGATCACTACGGCTGATTCTGGGATTCAGGAGTTTCAGTGGTTGGAAATAATGGGACGAGAATGTCCCAAAAATAAGCTTTTCCATTGTATATGTTCCTCTGCAATGAAAAGTCTGGAGATTTTTTTCAAGTATTTCCTGCATCTCCAAGCACGAGATTCCAACATAACCCTTGTGATATCGGAACGTTTCGCGAGCGTTCCGCCATGTTGTAATGTGCTTGTGGCAATAAATGTCTGTTGATTAATACCAGTGATTATCTTAGTACACAACAACACTCCGGTCACTCCAGGCGGTGGGGAGGTAGATACTGTTAGGTCTCAAAACAACCACTTGTGTATAATAAACGTTTCCCTTGGACATTAGTTTGTTCTAATTTGACTTTCTATTATGAAAGTTATGTTTTTCTCTTATGCGAGAAAACTTGTATAAGGTTGTTAAAAAATGCACGCGGCCCTTTCTAACTCAAACAATTTAATATTCCAGATTCCTTACAAGACGCGAAGCGACTCCGAGGTGGAGTTATCTTCATTGATTCCATGCCATTAACTGTTTCCCTAAAAGTCCACAGAAGAAAACTAAAAGAAATGGCCCTCGTACTGCCTAGGGAGTGATTTTTACGCAGTTATAAGAAGTATTTAGTGTTAAGTCGCCGTTTACACCTATATATTTAAGAGTCCTTTCTTCCGGTGAGGCAGTCCTTTGTAGGTAAAGTGCAAGACGGAAAAATACCACGTCTTTTAGTTTACATTTTATCATAGATGATTTTCCATTTTATGACATTTGGTATTATAATTACAATTTCATTCATTTTGATCTTCGACCACTCATACAAAATTAGTGATCGACGATTTTACTATAACATTTTTCTTTCAAGACCTACGTAGATAGGTACGACGGCATGTAATGATACCTAATTATAATATTGGTGACAGGTTGAAAAATATATCTACCTGTAGCGGCACTAGCGCCGCCACTTACGAACCAAAGACATGACGTCACACAAATCCTGCATCGCGCAAGTAAAGTTTTCGGCGCGATTAGAACACATACAACAGTCCGACAACAACCGTCGGGCAGTTGCCCGGACCAGACACAACACCCGTCTGGTCGGAGGATCCTCCCTTTTCTATGGAGGTTTGTGGGACTTTACACCCTGTTCCACCTA
Organism: Orthosia incerta; assembly: GCA_948252205.1. Lineage (NCBI taxonomy): Eukaryota > Metazoa > Arthropoda > Insecta > Lepidoptera > Noctuidae > Orthosia > Orthosia incerta. The sequence goes on along the minus strand of OX411756.1, from coordinate 24,064,014 downwards.
CCCCCAAATACATACAATGATTCAAAAACTGATTAATAAAATGAGGTTGAACCTGGAATCGAACTAAAATAACTGCCATCAACTGCATCAGACGCCAAAAAATATGTTTTTAGGGTTCCTTCCCAAAAGGGTAAAAACGGGACACTTTTTTTTTTTGCGTGGAGAAATGCTCATGCATACTGCACTACCACGGGGAGATAGTGCAGTTATGTGGGACTCTAACCCACTAAAGCTCCACGGTGTCCTCCAGTGCCGCTTATGGCGGGAACACGGGCACGCGTTAGCACTCTCCGCGAATCCGCCGCGGCTGTCCGTCACCGGACCCTCCTCGGGGGAGTACCTCCCATCACCGGCGCACCAGAACACACTGTACGCCGTGACCACCCCAGGGACCAATTCAGCACATGGGTGCCAGACGACCCCGTGTATGGCACCCTTGGTCCCACTGTGACGGGTCGAGATCAATGGCCCCGCCACCTACCATTTTGCGGCCGCAGGGGATAGGGAGAGCGGCTAACGCTATACCGACACTCCTCTTCCCCTGCGGCCCCACTGCGTCCGCCATCAGACGGTGGCGACCCCGTCTAGGCCGCGGAAGGTAGGGAGAGCAGCGCACCGCAATACCGGCACTCCTCTCCCGCCGCGGCCTCCAACCCTCAGCCGCGATATCGTATGGGACCTGGAAATCTCCATAAGACATCGCGGCCCGCCTCAGTTGCGATGTCGCCTGTTACCAAGCGGCACCGCAACCTACTAGTTGGCCGCTACGTCGTCGGCTTAATCGGCAAAAGCCCTGACGAGCGGCCCCTCCTCGGGTTCCTCTTCGCTTCACCGTGGGTGACCAAGCCACGGTTACTGAGCCCCCCCGCCTCGAAAAAGCGGGAACCCACCGGGGGGGACCACATCGACCGATGGCGATATTTTTAGGGTTCCGCACCAATGGGTAAAAACGGGACCCTATGACTAAGACTCCGCGGTCCGTCTGTCTGTCTGTCACCAGGCTATATCTCATGAACCGTGATAACTAGACAGTTGAAATTTTCACAGATGATGTATTTCTATTGCCGCTATAACAACAAATACTAAAACAGAATAAAATAAATATTTTTTGGGGCTCCCATACAACAATCGTGATATTTTTGCCGTTTTATGAGATAATGGTACGGAATCCTTCGTGCACGAGTCCGACTCGCACTTGCCCATTTTTTTTTTAATTAAGAAAATTTCGTAGATTTTAGTAAAACTTGCGTATGTTTTATATTAATTTGTTAAGTATAGCACTTAATTATTTTGAGCTGTTTATGTTACTTACGTGTATATTGTTCTAACTTTAAAGATATATCTTAATTAAATATATCACATTGCTATAAAACGTGCGTTCTGTTATAATATCCATATCCCATCATTTTTTTTTTATTAGAATAGAAGTAATATTATCATTTTGAAATTTCAATACATTTTTGTCCCTGACCGTTACATACTCCATACTTACTTTGTTTTAAATAAAATTAATTCTTGTGTTAGTTGTCCGCCGAAGCTAAGCCGCCATATTAAAGCCTCCCCTCCAGTCAAGCCATGTCAAGCAGCGGAGATGTGTTAATATAAGCGATTGCCAGTCATTTATTTGTCACTTTTCGATTGTGAATACAAGATCTGAACAAAGCTCTGCCCGGTTTTTATTTATCCGTTTCAATGGGTCGAACCTCGGCTCAGGGCGTCGCTGGGGGGACAACTAGGGCTGGATTTTAATAAAGTGATTCTACCATCCGTTCGGCAAAAGCCTACGTGGAGAAGAACGGACAAGACACTCTAATTAACTAACTAGAATTTAACTACGGCACAGCAATGCGCGGGCTGGCTTGCATTTCATGACGAGGACGTCGCGGCGGGCCTCGGTGGCGAAGACAGAACGAAGGCGGTCTGTGTTTGCGAATTGTGCTGGTCTCTTTTTTGCTCTCTTAGAGCAGGGTAGCGGCGTCGTCGGGGATGGAGAGAGTGAGCCTTGGTTGGCCAACTTTTGAGATTAGGCAGGGTTCATAGCGGGAGACCGCTTGAATTAGGGGATTGCCATGGTAGACATTTTGATGAACTCGCCTATTGAAATGCATATTGATGATGTTATTGTGAATTGGAACTTTTATCAAAAATGTATTATTCATTAATTACAATTTTATTTGGCATAATTGATATCATATACAAGTTATCGGACTGGGGGCCGATTTTTTTTTTGGTGGTCTTTATGGCTTTTGGCTGGGGAGTGGGTATAGCCGTTTGACATATTTTCTATACCAGAGCTATTTCGGCCGCCATTTTGTGCCCTGGTTGCGGGTTGTTTAAATAAATTGTTATGTAATGGAATCATAGGATCTATAGATATCATATTATTGTTATAGTGAGATAATTTGTGTGATTTCTTTCCGCATGAAATGGATTAGATGTTAGCGATTGTAATGGTTGTAATATTTTATGTTTTGGAAATAAATGGCTTATTATTATTATTATATTATTTTATGGTTGACAGCAAAGTCTATTGTGAATTGTACAAGCATTTGAAGTCATTTTCTGAATGGCGGTGTTAAGATGAAATGATGAATGACCTTAGAAAATAATTGGTAAGGGTAGGCAGGAAGGTAAGTAGGGTAGGTAAGGTAGGCCGTTGACGGGAGCCAAGCCTCGTCACAGCAAATTTATATTTCTGTCACTATAATATATATAGTAATATATTTATTCCTTTTAAGGATAAAGAAAGACTTTGAGCATAGCTCTGGAACCTCGTCGACTACAGTCGATTATAGTTACATATATTATAGTGAAATATATATTATAGTGACACAGGCTTCGCCCGCGTGAAGAGTGTTTTATCATCCCAAGGGAGAATTATACCGGGATCAAAAGTAGCATATGTGTTATGCCAGACTTTATTCTATATCTGTTCCAAATTTCATCCAAATCAGTTCAGCTGTTCTGGGGTGATTGAGTAACAAACATACATCCATCCAAACTTTCACATTTATAATATTATTATAATAATATTAGTAAGATTATAAAAACGCCTAGTCAAAAATACATAGCAAAATATCATACATACACATTATGTTTTTCTTGTAATTTCAATCATGGTTAGTAACCTGAGTAGATTAAATAGACGTACAAAAGTCTTGGTTTGCTCTCAACCGATCGCTTTTAAAACCAATTTCGCCACTAAATTTCCTATATTCATTGGCACACACATCTACAACAAGCTAAATAAAATTCTTAATTTCTACCCGATGCCAGAATACCTCCAGAAACTCACGTACGAGGAGACAGAGGAATTGCTTCGAGTTCCTAGATAGACTACAAATAATATTACCATATTATAAATTTTGTAAATTAATAACGAAGATAGTCATAAGAGCAACAAACTGTCCGCAATCTCACACACCCTCTTACATTCACTCATCTCTCTTCCATCACACACAAAGAGAGGACTAGTTGCACACCTACCATTAGTATTTTTGTTTTTCTTTGTTTTACCTGTTATTTTTTAGTTCATCCTCCATTTTGTTTTGTATTGTATAACATCTACAGTTTGCATTACCTAATTTATTGATTTTGTATTATTATATACTTATTACCTTGTATTTGATAAGTATATTCAAACATGGGATCATCATATTCGAAATAGCTACTAATAATTGCAACTCAAGGGAAACGCCGTTGAAGGCTAAATACAGGCTACGCCTAGTTCGGCCTCAAATTCTAATACTTTTGTGTTTACTTGTGAAAAATGTACAAAATTCTATGAATAAAGATTACTATTACTATTTTGAACGTACATCGTCAATCAGTGGAGTAATCGCCAGACTACGTTTGTATGGAATGATGATCGACTAGTGTAACCTTAATGAAGCCGAAATACACATGTTCTTTCAAGAATCTTGAATAGGAATTAGAGTGTGTTCATTGAAATGGGTTATTCTACATGTCTCTCGAACGCCCCCTGTCACAAACCACTCTAGCCTTGCTATTCAGGAATACAGTCGTGTAGTTTACGTATAAAAAACTCAAGCCCTTATTTTTTATCGATGATTTCATTTCTTTCCAAGTAGGTTTATCGTATCAAAATTATTACTCATTTATTCAAACATGTCATCGGTTTTATTTAAAAAAAATATTAAGATAATCATGCTGACTGTATCGTCGATAACAGTGAACGAGCGAAGTCATTATGAGTTTGCGATATTTTTAATCATCGTCATTTCTTTATCATTTTAGCCGAAAAACATTACTGTTGGACACAGGCCTCTCCCAAGTGTGACCAGTCCCGTACGTCTCGCGTCTCTAGCGGATCCCCGCAACCTTGACCATGTCATCGGTCCACCTAGTGGGAGGCCTTCCACCGCAGCTTCATCCGGTTCGCGGTCGCCATTCTAGAACTTTCCGGCACATCGACCGTCCGTTCTGCGAGCAATGTCCACAGTCACATAAGTTTGGTAATTCTTCAGGAAATGTCAGTTACTCTGATCCTCCTGCAGGTATCTTCATTTTTGATGCAATAACGCAAGGAAACTTTGAGCATAGCCCTCTACTGTTTTTTTTAATTATTGATCCCTTAATTTTAGACCTCCTTGCACCATACACCACACAGTAAATCAGCCTAAACTTTTCTATGTCGGCAGAAGAACATACACGAATTTTATTGGTGATGTTCTTCAGAAAGATAAGGTGCGCAGTTTAAGGACATACCTTGCCGATCCCTAATATGACTGTCGCCGGTGCAATAAGACGTCATGTTAAGCAAGCTAAGCTTCTTTTGTATTCTGTTACTACGTACTTTTATGTATATGCCTGAGACATTAATAAATCACCTTGACTACACTTCAGCAGTACTCATAACCGGCGTACGTTTAAGAATAGATTTATTCATGGGAATACGAGTAGGTAGATGAAGCAAAAGCAGTATGTAAGGATCGTAGCATATGTCGTTCTGTAGTTTCTGCCTACTCTCAAGGATAAAAGGCGTGAGTATATGTTTGTATCATCATCAGCCTTTTAATGTTGTGCCTTTAAGCCCGTGATTGGGCGCACGGTTGGCGCAGTGGTTGAGCAATTGACTGCTGCGCTGCGTTTCGCGGGTTCGATTCCCGCACGGAATAAATATTTGTACTACAGATAGTTGTTCCGGCTTTGGGTGTTTGTGTATGTGAGTTTATATGTTTGTCAACGCACCCACGATACAGGAGAAATTCCTTGTGTGGGGTAACGTTTTTCAAAAAAAAAATGTTCCCACTGCTGGGACACAGACCTGCTCTCTGTGAGTGGGAATGGGACTTATATATAAAACGCATTTTAGCTAAAATGGCGCTTTAGTACACATCTACGGTACTTTCACAGTTATTATGTCTTGTGACTGGGACTGTAGCACCATAATTTTGTAATATTTTATTTTGTCTTTTGACAATTCAAAAGTGCCTGTAACTGGCCTACTTGAAATAAAGTGCTTTGACTTTGACTTTGACTTTGACTTTAGTACTTTTGCCTTTCTGGTGATGTTATGGTATTTATTTCCACACAAAGATGCGTTAAAATTAGTGTTGAAATATGGAACTTTCGACGCTCATAACTTTCAAATATTTATTATTTTTAATTTTTGGTTTCCATACAGATAATGATGAGAAAAATTGCAATCATTTTTTATTTTGAACGTACATCGTCAAACAGTGGAGTAATCGCCAGACTACGTCTGTATGGAATGATGATCGACTAGTGTAACCTTAATGAAGCCGAAAGACACATGTTCTTTCTAGAATCTTAAACAGGAAATAGTGTGTTCATTGAAGTATGTCAATCGCTCAGTCACTGAATTCAACATACACATAATAATATGTTGAATTCAGTGACTGAGCGACTAAAGGACTCAGTAAAAGTAGGGCGAGACTTTACGAGCTGTATGGCCTGAAGTCTTATATTTAAACTGAAACTTTTAATAAGTATGTTGCTACTTACTCAAGAATATTTAAAAATACGTGTAAACTAGCTAAGGCTTTATACATTAGCAATAAGTTTAAATTCGCAGAAAATAAAATTAAGACGGTTTGGAAAAATTATACGCAATGAAACGAACAGAAACAAAAAAATAAATACTAATTACACGTTTGACTACACATGGTCTTATTAGAGATACCAAAAAAGTAGCTCAAGAATTTGAATCTGACGCTCGCTTCAGGTTTATTAAACGCTAACGTTTCAGCCTGCCGGACTGTACTTAACTTTTCACATATAAACCCAATAACAGTAATAAAAGCTTTTAAGCAAATCAAGATCAAATTGACCGAAGATATATGGGGAATGTCCATCAAAGTTTGTACCTCCATTATTCACACTATAGCGCCGTACTTAGCTTTAATTATTAATTTGTGTGTAGATCAAGGCGTCTTTCCGGATCTAATGAAACATAGTAAAGTTATACCACTTTTTAAAACCGGGAACAGTAAAGACACAAATAATTATAGACCAGTGTCCGTGTTGCCGGTTTTCAGCAAGGTATTTGAAAGATAATGCTAAATCAAATGCTCATTCATTTTAATACGAATAACATCCTACACGATAAACAGTATGGTTTCAACAAAGGACGTTGTACAACCGACGTTGGTGTCACCTTATTAAAACACATCTTTGATGCGTGGGCGGAAAACAAGATGCCATAGGTATCATCTGCGACCTGTCGAAGGCGTTTGATTGCGTTAATCATGAAACATTGCTTTTGAAACTTGAGCATTACGGGCTAGGACAATAAGCATTAAGTTTAGTAAAATCCTATTTGAATGATAGACAGAAATTAGTTTAAATAAACGGTGTCAATTTGTCGGGGTTGAACGTGAAAATGGGGGTACCCAAGGGCTCAATTTTAGGTCCTTTTTTATTTTTAGTCTACATTAACGATTTACCCCATCTATTGAAAAACAAATTAAACATGGTGTTATTTGCTGATGATACTTCATTGATTTTAATAATAGACGTACGAGTAACGTTGCCGATGTAAACAATGCCTTGCGGCAAGTTCAAAATTGTTGCACTGCTAATAATTAATTTTAAATGCAAAAAAAACGAAGTGTTTAAAATTTGCCATGCCTAATGTCAAAAGTTATGATTGTGACATTATATTAAACAATGAGAAGCTAGAATTCGTCGATAAAGCGGTTTTCCTGGGGATCACGCTAGACCTGAGGTTGCAATTACATTTGATATCACTTGCGAGGCGGCTAAGTTCGGCAGCATATGCTGTTAGAAAAATACGTCAGTTTACTGATGTAGATACCGCGAGGCTAGTCTATTTTAGATACATTCATAGTATCATGTCTTACGGTATCTTACTATGGGTAAGGGCTGCAGACATTGAGTCAATTTTCATTCTGCAAAAACGAACCGAGCGAGATTCTCTAAGGGAACTGTTTAAGGACATTAACATCATGACGGTAGCAAGGTCAATATATTTACGAAAACAGCATGTACGTTAGAAAGGATATGCATCTTTTTAGTAAAAACAGCGATAGACATAATTATGTAACTAGAAATAGGGACCAATTAATTCAACCAGGTTTCAGGCTGGCTAAAGTAGCATCATCTTTTATGGGGTACTGTATAAAATGTTACAATAAAATACCTCCCCGCATTCTAGATATGCAGGCAGGCATATTATAGGGTGGGGGGTTACATCGCTGATAAAAATGCTTGGCTCAACGCTAGTCCTGCTCCACAGCCACTAGGGCACAAAAAGAAGTGATAAGCAAAAAAGTTCTGAAGTATTGTTGGACCTACTGAAGACTGTATGAATATGTTTGTGTTGTATTAACTCAATTTATTTTAGTATTATAACTGCACAGCACATATAATGTGAGTAATCAGACAACTGAAAATCTACCAATTACTGTACCTATATGTCGTTTGTTGACTAAACTAGTGTGCCCTGGCAGTTATAGTGTGTCATGCTTTCTCTAATGTCTCTCTGACGGTGGCACATCTGTTGGATCATTCGGTTCCCTTCATGATGGCACCACTTCTTAGATCAACCGATCTAAGAAGTGGTGCCATGATGTGTCATGTTCGTGAACGGGCGCTATCAGTTGGGATTGGTCATAACTTAGCTACCTCGGCCTGTTTTGAATGACCTAAGTATTGTTATTTTTTTTATTCTAGATGCTTTTACGTGCACGTCTTTTTACTTCGTTCTCACATATATGTATTTTTCCAACAAGAAATGATGTAACCAAATACTTGCAAAACACTATATATTTTATTACGTTCAAAATGGCTTAATTGAATAAAGAAATTTTGATTTGATTTGAAATGGGTTATACTACAAACAATTTAATTATTTTAGTCAACCTTTCATCTGGACATGTCTCTCGAACGACCCTGTCACAAACGACTCTAGCCTTGCTCTTCAGGAATACAATCGTGTAGTTTACGTAAAAAAAACTCAAGCCCTTATTTCTAAACGATGATTTCATTTCTTTGCACGTAGGTTTATCTTATCAAAATGATTACTCGTTCCTTCAAACATCTCATAGATTTTATTAAAAAAATTGATTAAGATAATCATGCTGACTGTATCGTCGATAACAGCGAACGAGCGAAGTCATTATGAGTTTGCAATATTTTTAATCATCGTCATTTCATTGTCATTTTAGCCGAAAGACGTCACTGTTGGACATAGGCCTCCCCCAAGTGTACCAGTCCCGTACGTCTCGCATCTAGCGGATCCCCGCAACCTTGACCATGTCATCGGTCCACCTAGTGGGAGCTTAGGCCTTCCAACGCAGCGTCTTCCGGTACGCGGTCGCCATTCTAGAACTTTCCGGCACATCGACCGTCCGTTCTGCGAGCAATGTCTACAGTCACTTAAGTTTGGTAATTCTTCAGGCAATGTCGGTTACTCTGATCCTCCTGCGGATATCCTCATTTTTGATGCAATCACACAAGGAAACTTTGAGCATAGCCCTCTACTGTTTTTTTTAAATCATTGATCTCTTAATTTTAGACCTCCTTGCACCATAAACCACACAATAAATCAGCCTAAACTTTTCTATGTCGGAAAGAAATCTCTTCAAAGTTAGAGTGAACAGGCTTCTTCTGGGTAAGCTCACTCCATCGTCGACTTTGTCTCTGTCACCTCTGACCTAGACTAGAGTCAAGAGCAAACCCTTCCCAAATAAAAATAGGATAAAAGTAGCCAAACCTCCCCCTCCTCCCCCCAACCCTCCCCGCGCCAAAATCAGCGGCCCATAAAGGAAATTTTAACCAAAAAATATTTAGTCTGTGAATGTAACTTAAGTTTTTCATACATTTATTAAAAATCTCTATTTAGGGCCTGAACAAGATACAGCTGAATACCAGTATCTATCTTACATGGACTGAGTACCTATTCGACCTCTACAAGCCAGTTACCCGGATAGCATCAAGTAACACAACCCTTGATTTTCAGTCTTTTCACCCGTAACGACTGTCTGCAAACGGCAGTTGGGGCCAAGGGCCATTCCATTCCCATTACATTTTCCATTCAAGTCATTCTGAGCCACGGAGGGATCTTGGTATGAAGTGTAATCTACGATATCTGCCCACCCACAGTGTCCTACAAAAATATTTATCTTTATAGTGACCTACTTTACTACCGTTCGATAAAATAAACCAAGATTACAATCTACCCACACCTTGCTCACTGGTATTTTAACTGACATAGTTCCCTGACCACTTTATAACAGAAAAAGAAAATAAAACCAGCCAAGCGCGAATCGATTTCGCCCACAATGGGTTCCGAACACATGTTCATAAATTATTATGAAGATATTAATGCTGTCCGATTTTTGAACACAAGCGATGTTCAGAAATTATTTTTAAAATAAAATATAATGTATAATGTTATCTCTTTCTCAACATGAGATTCTTTAGTCCAACCACAGATCATATAATACTAGGTGCAACTAAAGTTCTATAGATCACCGGGCCGGGTTGGTTTGTGCGCTCTTTTTAGAAAGGACACATTTCGCACGATACAATTATTAAGGCGAACTTATACTACCGGTGGGTTAAGTTTCAAAGTTTAGTAAATTAAGAGAAAACTCTCTGTGATAGACAGACAGGCAGGAGACGTGTGGGTGAGCGGTATTACAACGGGTACCGCTTTTTTAAGACGTTCGGAACCCTGAAATTTACCAGCACACTTGAAGATAATCTAATCTGAGTTCACGTAAACACCTGCACCTGTAAGAGATATGGAAAGGAACGGTTACTACCCGATAGGAATTCAGTTCACTGATTGTAAGTACATATGGACTTGATATGGAGGACCGCATGGCAACAATCTAACCATAGAACATTTAAATTTTGTCTGTTTGACGGCCGACCTGCACGTCGTCGGTCGCACAAGTGTGGTTTGCTCTGTGAATCTATCACATAACGCTGTGATCGTATGGCTTTGGAATGGTCTTCTTCTTCTTAGCGTGTCAATGGCAAATTAATCCGTAGTCAACAAGGAACCCTTATAGTATCGCCATGTCCATCTGTCCGTCCGTCCGTCCGCAGCTTAACTCGGAGACTCTTAATAAATACTAGAAAGCTTCAATCTGGCAGGATGGTCCTGTATACGTAGAGTGGTGATGATTTTTTTCTTGGTGTGGGATATCGTACCCCACACCATGAAATAGTCAGTGAAAACCATTTTTCGCTTTAAATGGCAAATTTTTGTTAAAGTCCCTGCCACCTAAATGGTTGGTTTTGGATATGTGAAAAAATTCACGGCAGTTGTATATAATATGACTTGGGACCAAATGACTAATCAGGGCACTATGCATAATGCCCGGGCATTATGAATCTATTCAAGTGAAATCAAGCAATGTAATGAATACTGATCTAAACTTCTATATTTATCACATTGTCTGGTCATTATGAATATTGCTACGTAATGGTTTTATGTTGATAATTATGGTCAATGAATTAGTCCTAAAGCGAGCGAAGTGAGCTCGGAAGCTTAGGGCACCCCGACACGGACGGTTACTTTAGACCCTTTACACATAAATAGGAGCCCCCCGCAGCTCGGAGCTCCGTCGACTTTGTTGCTTAAATAGTAATCGTACTTACCTACGCTATATTAAAACCAATAAACATTAAAATAATTAAAAAAAACCGGCCAGGTGCGAGTTGGACCCGCGCACAAAGGGTTCCGTACCATTATCACAATTAACGGCAAAAAAAACACGTTTGTTGTATGGGAGCCCCACTTAAATATTAATTTTATTCTGTCTTAGTAATTGTTGTTATAGCGACAACAGAACTCATCTGTGAAAATTTCAACTTTCTAGTTATCACGTTTCGTGAGATACAGCCTGGTGACAGACAGACGGCAAGTGGAGTCTTAGTAATAGGGGCCCGTATTTACAATTTGAGTACGGGAGCCTAAAAACACATATTTTTATTACCCAGCCCAATAAGTGATGTGCATAATTATGAAAGCCCGGTCATTTTAATTATTTCAATATTGTTTATCATATTGCCTACTCATATTGGGACATTTTTTTAATTACCCGGGCATTATGAATAATGCCTTTAATCACTTGGTCCATAAAATATAATAATATAACGAATTTAAAAGGAAAACTATCACAGCTCAATAGGCTTTACATGTTACGAGTACTTACGAGTAATAATAGACCAACTTATAAAATGTACTTGGAAAAGTACAAATTTTGTATATTGATGGCAACAACAGTTTTCGAACGGCAAAGTTAATTTTGTCCCTTCGTTAAAGCAATGTTCGGTGCTTTTATTGTTTAAGAACGTTAGTAATGTTACCTATTTATTTTGGCGAATGTAGCTGTTTATACGAAACCCTCTGTGCGCGAATCAGACTCGCACTTGGCCGGTTTCTTTTTTAAATGTTATGTTTAACGCAATATTCAGCTACGGCAACACCATGTGGATCATTCATTAAACTGACCGAGACTGCTCCGTGCCTCAGGAAGCAAGTTAAGCCGTTGGTTCCGACTTGCATTTGTAAATCTGTAAACTGTCGTAACGGGTAGACAGAAGCCAAAAATCTGACACGAGTTATTATTCTATCTAAAGGGACTCTACAACTGGAATGAATGACATCCAGGCAGTAGATAATAACTTGCCGTTGGTTACAAATGCGACTGCGACATGGGCGTCCTACGTTCAATGCTCGGATTTGCCCATTAGGAATGTCTCAGTGGCTTCTCGTGCTTGAGCTCGTGGGTTCAAATCCGGCAAGTGCCAATGTGACTTTTTCAAATTCATGTACTTTCTAAGTTTATCTTGGACATCACAAGCAACGGTGAAGGAAAACATCGTGAGGAAACCTGCAGCCAAATTGCGTAAGTATATTATCCAAAGCAAAAGAATCGATTCCTTCCCAAAAACGACTTTACGTATCAATATGCAATACGTAAAGTCGGTTTTGTGAAAGAATCGATTCTTTTGCTTTGGATAATATACTTACGCAATTTGGCTGCTGGACTTATATAGTTAATGTAAGTCTGAAATAGCCAAGTCAAAGGCCTGTGGAGTTCCCAGAGGCGGCTTAATTAACTCTGACAGAAGAGCAGGCCAGATCCGCACACAAAAAGAAGAAGAGTGGCAGCTTAGAGTTTTAATTTGGCGATAGCAAGACGTTAAACCGTGGGTCCTGCACATATCTCTCTCGGCCGGAGTATCAAATTGTCGCACCATCGGAAGGCTAGTCTCCGCCATGACTGCAATTAGACCTGGAGAAGTTACTTACTAAATTCCAGCGCCAAACCAAAATGGCATTTCAACTTTCAGAAATCATTAATTGGTTATGAGTAACAGTAATCAGGCTTTCGGTTTAGGGAAATAATTTAGGGCCCGGTTTCATGACCAAAGTTATCGACGCATCATAAATTAAACGTAGTTAAATGATAAGATCAATTGCTAGAAATTTTATTTATTATACCAATTTCAGCAAGAATTAAAAAAACCGGCCAAGTGCGAGTCGGACTCGCGTACCATAGTCGCAAAAAACGGCAATAAAATCACGTTTGTTGTATAGGAGCCCCACTTAAATATTTATTTTATTCTGTTTTTAGTATTTTTTGTTATAGCGGCAACAGAAATACATCATCTGAGAAAATTTCAACTATTTAGCTATCACAGTTCATGAGATAGTGGTGACAGACAGACAGACAGATGACAGACGGACCGCGGAGTCTTAGTAATAGGGTCCCATTTTTACCCTTTGGGTACGGAACCCTAAAAATTTGATTACAATAAATCAATGCATTTCTCGTACTTCAACTGCTTTTCATTCATGCCATCTTACTAACCTTGTTTTATTTTCTGATATCAGTTTTACTAGATTTATTATAAGATCACTATTAAATCTGGTTTCATAGGCTCGTGTGTAACCACTACTTATCTAACCTCACATGATGATGTGGTCGACGCGTCGATGGGACACACTTCCGTAACTCTTGACGTACACCTCCAGGTTATGGTTATCAGGAAATATACTGCGGCAAGGATTTGCACTCCTTTTTTTTCCACCGTACGCATAATGAAAGTATTCTCAAAATATTTTGTGATATAACCCATGATTGATTGAATCTGCTGTTTTACACCTACCACATGGGTATTTAAGTAAGTAAGAGCAATCATCTTTATTCATCAAAAAAACTTTTTACAAAAAAATACCACCGACTTCCAAATAAGAAAACTACAAAGTGAAAAATAACTTTATTTTTGGAAGTCGGTGTCTTTTGAAGATCAGTACCATTTTTTTTCGTTATGGACACCGACTTCCAAAAATAAAGTTATTTTTCACTTTGTAGTTTTCTTTTTTGGAAGTCGGTGGTATTTTTTTTGTAAAAAGTTTTTTTATTTTTCACTTTTTAGTTGTACCTACCTAATAGGCAAGTTGTTTAGTAAGTTTCCTATAACGCCAGAATAGATTGAAAAATGAGAATAGAATAGAAATGAGAGATCTGCTTACCCCTTAAGACCGTACTGGCGTGATGTTATGTTATGAAATTGTATAAACAGACATGCGATTGCAGCAGTCCCGAGAGATTCGCCGTTATTTATTGAAGAGTTCTGTTGTATATCTTCGAAGTTCTTCATCAAATCTCCACCAAATCAAAATGAGAGCAATTTCGGAACATATTCTTTCAAACAAAAAAAGAATTTTCAAAATCGGTCCACAATTGACGGAGATATCGGTGAACATACATAAAAAAACATACAAGAAGTCGAACATAGAACTTCCTCCTTTTTCGAAAGTCGGTTAAAAATGGCAACATATCAAGTTTGATACTCATTGATTAGGAAGACACACATACACACCAGCAACCCGCACTGCGTCCGCGTGGTGGATTACGGCCCATTACCTCTCACAAAGAGGAGGACTGTGTCCCAGCAGTGGAACATTAAAAAAAGGCGGGGTGATGATGATGACGACACACACATCAGTCACGTCAACGTCTAGTTACTAGCTCATTGACTGATTGTCATGTGAAGGTCTGAGACTTATCGGTCGTGACGTGACTGACTTGGGACCGATGTCCTACGACTTCTACGAAACTAGTGTATGTACATTGTACGTTGATTGATTGGCTTGTGTGTAAATAATGAGTTAAAACAGTTTTAAATATTAGTAGTATTTATTACAAAAATAAATTAAAATATAAACTAAATAAACATTAACTTAGGCAGCCTTGTAGAACCTCTTGGAGACGCCGTCGAATTTGTCGGCGGTGATGGTCTGAAAATAACAAAAAAACAGATGCTATCAATATGGAATGATAACAGAAACAAAGTACTTCCTGCTGTTAACATTAATGGTCTAACATAATTAGTAATTTCATAAGCTAGTACAGTTTTTGTGCTATAAATATATGTTTTGTCATATCAAGATTAAAAAGAATAGGTACCGTGTTAAGATGGTTTTGGTTATCGATTTGGATGAATGAATGCGACTAATAAAAGGTAGGTTCATAGGTATTCCCTAGACTCTAGAAGGACTTAAACATACCTTATTATTGGTGTTTTTCATAAAGTTCTGATGCGTAGTAGTGACTACCATTGTTTTTGATATATCTTTGTATTACCACTTCTATGAATAGATAAACATCTATTTATAGAAGTGGTAATGCAAAGAAATGACAATGATGTGGTATGCTATGACTTCGTTTACGTTCGTTTGAACGTAAACGAAGTCATAGCAGGTGGCGTTCTGTTGTGTCTATCACTCCCATGGAAAAAAAGGCGTAAGTTTATGTATAATGTGATTGTATAATTTTACTATGTATTCCATTTACAACCGGCGTGAAATTACATGCACAGATAAAATAATTATTTTAATCAATCGTTTTGTAGATGATTAAAATAATCATTGTTTTATGCAGTGACGACAATAAAGTAAATGATTAATATAATAAAGTAGTTTTTTTTTTAAGATGATGAAATCTTTCGGTATTTAGGTTAAATTACCTACGGTGACAAGGTTTCTTTGTCGTAATGTTTTCTTATATTGACGTGAGTGATGTCTAAGATAAACTAAAAAAATAGCTAGGCCTGCGTATTTGTATTGCACCTATTGATGCAGTCTACTGTGTGACTTTGGCCTCCTAGAGTGTCAGGCTGTGCTAAATGTGGATAGCCATCCACAAGAGTAGGGGATGACCAAATACACTATGGACAATGTAAAAGATGATATAGATAGAACGGCTTCTGAGATAGAGTAATATGAAAGAAGATTTAGAGTTGGCGCAATACGTGTTGTTTAAATGTGTGGCGCCAACACCAAATACATTGGGATAAGGTCATGAGAATGATGATGTGATGGTAAAATATGAATGAACTAACCAAACCCCATGACCTAAGGCATTAAGTCCGCCTCTGTACGCTTGTGTGCATGAAGTATTAAATAAAATAAATAATAAATAAACTTACAACAACAAGGTCGTCGCCGGAGTATTCCCTCTTGAAGACGGCGGTTCCTAAGGAGGAGGTGATGGTCTGGGTCACCGTGTCGCCATCGACTACGTAGGTGGTCTTGATCTGGAGGTAAAAGAATTTGATTTAGTACAAAATGTTATACGTTAGTAACGTAATTAGGGTCTGATTTTCAAACCAGATTGTGGAAAACTGACTAAAGGTTCATACACACCGTCATTCAAGTCCACTTAGCGATTGTTAGGAATGACTAAGATACAATAAATTACGTCCCTATTCACGTCCTGTCGTGAATAGGGCCCATTACCAACGATTTCTATACTAATTATATTTCGAACCTTTTTTTGACCTGACTGTCCAGTGCCTTGACAATAACAAGACTGATGCGTATGTGAAACTTATAAGGTCTAATATGAGAATCTGGGATGAAATGAATCTTTGGTTAGGCCCAAAAAGGTTTCATTATAAAATTCTTACGGGGTTCTTTTCAGCGCCGATGACATCGTCGAACTCTACTCCGGACTGGAATTTAACCTCTTTGGGACCCTCGAATCCATGTGTGTGGTAGGTGTAGGTGTCACCATCCTTGGTCAGCTTCTGGTCAGGAGAGAACTTCAGGACTTCCTGGATTTTGTCTTCGGGGATACCTGGATTAACGAAAAATAAGTTTAATGAGACTGCTAAAGTTTAAAATCATCAGGAATTACAAGTTCGAGCTTCGAACAGTTTGGGCCTAGTTGTGTAAGACATCGCCTGGCAATTATTCGATTCATTACTTGGTCAGAGGGTTGGCCCTATTCCACCAAAAAAATGCATTGCCATTCAACGTGGCTATACCGCCCAGACTTTTTGATACCACAGGAGCATTTTTATTTTTTTCATTATTATTTTAACTAAATTATAAAAATATGTTTTACTTGTAAATTAATAAAGGCTATGCAGAGTTGTTTTGTTGTTGTTGGTTTCCCTCTCACAGAGAAGAGGCCTGTGTTCCAGCAGTGGGAACATTAATAGGCTGATGATGATGATGATGCAGAATTGTTAGCCCGCTGATGGGTCTTCAATGTTTACTACCTCTTATCTCTGTATAAAGTAATATACGTACAGGTAAAGTATTACGAGTCCTGAAGAACTTGATTAAAACAATATTATTTAGAAATCGACTCATATCTATACTTATAATATTATAAAGAGATAAAGTTTGTGGGTTTGTGACGTTGTAAGGGGTAATCTCTGGATCTACAGAACCGATTTAGAAAATTCTTTCACCAATAGAAAGCTGCATTATTCTTGAGTGTCATAGGCTACAATCTATTTTCAAAAAAAAATAGAGATCCTTATGAAAATTGCATTAATGTAACCCAAGGTAGCCAAATGTTGCTTAAAAAATTCATTCATTGGCATGCGCTGAGAAAACTATGGATGATAGATAGAAATTATTAGGTAGGCAAGGCACGGCAGGCAGAATAAGTTAGAGCAAATTTAAAAAAAAAAATAATTGAATTAGTTTGAGTGAGTGGCAAATTAGGTAACATCGAGAATTTACTGATTTTGGATATAATATTTTTTAAATGTTTTTTACTTTACATTTCTCCTTTATTTTATGTTCACTTTCACTAGTGTGCAAACATTTAATTAAAAAATGCTGTGCACAGACGACTTAGAGATACTACGATGCTGTGTTAAGTTTTTTTACCTATATCGCAAATAATATAATACTAGCATAGAATATTAATTTATTTGTATAACTGTAACATTTTCGTGTATATTAATGAACTGTCACGTAACACTCAAGGATACATACCAACAGCTCGCAGGAATCCATCGAAATTGTCCTGCTTCACGAAACTGTAGTTCTTGTTCAGGTAAGACATGGTGAAGTTGACTCTTGGCAAGCGACTGTCAAATCAATGGCTGTCCAAGGCTTATATCTGTCGGCTAATCTGCCTGATATGATAAGGCCGAAGGAAAATAATAACCAGTTGGACGAAGAAGTGAGTCATATAGAAGAGTGAGTAAATGTAGCTGATGTGTCATGATGGGTCACATACGGGTTATCCTTTGATAAAGATCATGTTTTATTTTTAAATTTGGAGTCTAATTTATCAGACGGGTAAAGTTCATTGTTGAAAATAGGGTAGGTACCTGATTTTATTATTCGATATTGTGATTTTTTGCTTTACTTTGGTAAGCCATTGCAATGCACCTTCGCCTCTTCACACAGCACAGCATTATGCTGAGTGGAAGCCTTCTTGCCACAATCACGACATATATCTGCCTGGAATCTTTTTCACCCTTTTTCTTTTCTGTTATAAACAAAATGTAGGTGGTAAATGTTATTATTGTTTGATTTATTTCTCGTCTTTACTAACTTAATTTAAATACTACTAATACTATTGTTCAGGGTTTAGCGTAAGCGTGTTATTATATTGTACGTCGGTTTTGTTATTTAACACTTTTTCTAAAAAAAAATGTGTTTCTTCTTTTCTTTCTTTGGTAGTTTTGGATATAATAGAATAGATACTTAATATTATAAATGCGAAAGTAACTCTGTCTGTCTTCTTCCTTAAACCGCTGAACCTATTTAGATAAAATTTGGTATGAAGTTAGTTTGAGACCCTGGGAAGAACATGTACTCGTATAATAGTTTTATCTTGTACATCATCCTTAAGGGGGTGGAAAGGGAGGATAAAAGTTTGCATGGAAAATTCCGTCAAGAGAAACCGAAATTCTGTCAAGACGACTATTAATGTTTTTTTTTATAACAATTGCTGGTTTTTAAACAAAAGCTCAGACGAGCTTAACGTAAGGCACGTTAATAAAATAAATAATTCTAAACTAAAATTAATAAAAAAACCAGCCAAGTGCGAGTCGGACTCGCGCACGAAGGTTCCGTACTTGGTAAATTGCGGTTTACGATTAGGCGTATTAAAAAAAAACTACTCACTAGATCTCGTTCAAACCAATTTTCCGTGGAAGTTTACTTAATGATGTACATCATATTTTTTTTTTAGTTTTATTTTTATCATTCTCTCATTTTAGAAGTTACAGGGGATGACACATTTTACCACTTTGGAATTGTCTCTCGCGCAAACTATTCAGTTTAGAAAAATGTTATATTAGAAACCTCAGTATAATTTTTGAAGACCTATCCATAAATACCCCACACGTATGGGTTTGATGAAAAAAATAATTGAGTTTCAGTTCTAAGTATTGGGTACCCCCAAAATTTGTTGGTTTTTTTTTCTAGTTTTGCTTGAAAATAATAATGCGGTTCACAGAATACATCTACTTAACAAGTTTCAACAGCATAGCTCCTATAGTTTCGGGAAAAAGTGGCTGTGACATACCTTTTTTGAACCCTAAAAAGGATATATATAGTATAAAAACTATGGGGCCGGCTTTGCATGTCGTGGGAAGCTAACCAGGCAGCAGGTCGGGCAGGAAGACGTGGTATGCCCTAGGTAGGCAGATGAGCAGGCACCACGACGGACAAGCAGGCAATCGGATAGGCAGGCACACAGATAGATGGTACCGGTAAAAAACCGACAGACTGGCAATTTGGCGCCGATGTTCAAGGCTCTGGAGCCTAGACTCGACCAGTATCTCATTGCCGATAAGCCTCTTGGCCCGCTTTTCGATTGACTCTAGTGCATTCACATTTAAGTTCCACACTCAAAACTTTTTATTTATTGCACTTCAAAGATTTGATAACATTCACTGGCCAAATATATTATAGTTTAAAGAGTTTTCAGATACAAAAGTACACTTGGTAGTATTTTTCTTGGAAGCATTATTATTATCCACTAAGTCATAAGCTCTATATCCATTACTGCTAATGATTTTACCTAGAAGCCATGTTTTATCATTCATGTCTTTTTTAAGCCATACAGAGCAAACCTGCAGGGAACTCTTTTTTATATCTACTTGTTCTGTTATAATTTTTGGCATTGCAGTTTGCAATTTCAATAAATTCTGGCTGAACATTTAAATTTATTTTAGGTTTTAAATACTGGTGGTATACTAATAATTTTGTATTTAAATTTCTATTCATTAAAAGTTGAGTTGGAGAAAAAATTGTGTCATATCTGTGTGTATCTATACTGTAACAATGCTAATCTGAAATCTGTCTTATCTTTATAGTATTTCGTTAAGATTTTCTTACAAATCTAGACGGCTCATTCTGACATCCCATTCGACTGAGCATACCTTGGACTAGAAAAGGTTAATTTAAAACAAAAATCTGAAACAAATTTCTTAGAGAAAATTTCTAGAGTCAAAAGGGACAACACGGTCAAAAACTATTTCACTTGGAATTCAAAAAATACATCTATTAAACAATTAATTACTGAAGTTGCACTTTTATTAGGCATTTATTTCATATCTATCCATTTGGAGAAATAGTCTACGATTACAAGGTAATTTTATTATTAAGTTCCATGACGTCAATACCCAGTTTAGGAAAAGGTGTATCTCATGTGATAATAGTAGCTCTTTAGAATAGAATATAGAATGGAATATACTTTATTGTACACTATAAAATTATACACATTTTCAAGAAAAACTTATTTTTACGGGTACAAAGGCGGTCGTATCGCTGACAGCGATATCTACCAGACAACCTTTGGATGGACTTAAAAAACTTAGAATAAAAAAGTCTGCGGTGTATATTACTATAATAAATACTATACATAAACCTATATATATATAAACATACATACATAATATGATATGAAATTTATATAAAGAGAGAGAAACCAAAATAAAAAGGGTTAAATAATGATGCCAGAGATTAGATCTAAATAGAAAAGCGTTAGAGAGAAAGGAAATGGTTTTTAACCAGGTGTTTAAAATAAACCAGTGACTGGGCTTGTCTAACTGACAACGGCAACTCATTCCACAATCGCACAGCCTGGACTGTAAACGATTTGTCGTATAACTTAGTGGAATGAGCAGGCATCAAAAGTTTCAAATTCTCCGATGATTTCAAGTGTCTAGAATAAAGGAACATGATCATGTCATAAAGGAACTTAAAGCGTTCTTTGAGATAAGTGGGGGTTATAGGAATAAACAGAATACTGTAGAGTAGTGATAAAATATGGGCATTCCGGCGAAAGCGGATTGGCAGCCACTTGAGCTTAATTCGAAATTGGGAAACATGGTCATATTTGCGTAAACCAAATATGAATCTAATACAAAAGTTCTGGAGTCGCTCAAGCTTATCTAGCTGCACTTCAGTTAGGTCTAAATAGCTGACATCGCCATAATCGAGGATTAGGAGAAGGAGGGATTGGGCGAGCGCAGTTTTGGTGGCAGTCGGAAGGAAATTGCGCAGTCTGTGCAAAGACCCCGCAGATGCAAACATCTTGCGGCTAACTTCCTGCAGCTGAGGACCCCACGAAAAGTCTTGGTCAACTAAAATACCCAGATCTTTCACTGAGTTGCTGTATGGAATAGCTGAGCCATCAAAGACAATCCGGGGGAGCTGCGACCAGTTAATTTTCAAGCGCAACCTATCGACAACAATGACTTGAGCCTTCGTAGGATTTATCCTCAGACCATGAGCCAAACTCCACTCAGAAATACGAGCCAAATCTTTATTGACCATATTAACCGCCTCAGACAATTCTTCTACCGGAGCTTGAGAATATATTTGCTGATCGTCAGCGTAAAGGTGGTAGGATGAGAGAAGTTCATTGGAAATATAATTAATAAAAATAGCGAAGAGAAGAGGAGATAGAACGCCCCCCTGTGGTACACCTGCAGAAGTATTGCACCAAGACGAAGAAGAACCTTCAATGCAAATACGTTGTCGGCGGCCACACAGGTTACTACGAAACCAATCAATTGCCGTTGGAGATATGTTAAGAGAGCTAAGTATGCCGAGTAAGATATCAAAATCAACGGTGTTAAAAGCATTGCTAAAGTCTAATAAGGAAA
Organism: Orthosia incerta; assembly: GCA_948252205.1. Taxonomy (NCBI): domain Eukaryota; kingdom Metazoa; phylum Arthropoda; class Insecta; order Lepidoptera; family Noctuidae; genus Orthosia; species Orthosia incerta. The sequence goes on along the minus strand of OX411756.1, from coordinate 24,042,108 downwards.
GAACCGTCAGATTTCCATTTTCCATACCGAGGCTAACAAGAGCTGTTGTAGTACTATGTCCTGGACGAAACCCGGATTGGAAAAAATTAAGGAGGTGATTCTTGCAAAGGAATGTACTAAGTTGGTTATGGATAAGGCGTTCGAGGATTTGGAGGCTCTTTAATATTATTATTTTGGTAAGTTTGACATACAAAACACTTTGTTTTGAACTCTTCCAAATGGTTATCCATTTTAGGCCAGTAATACATATTATTAGATCATTCAATTCCATCGCACACTCCCCGAAATGTAATCGATAAAAGACCGACAAGCTGGCAACTCGGCGACGATGTTCAAGGTTCTGGAGCTTTGACTTAACCAGTACCTCATCGCCGATGAACCTCTTGGCCCGCTTTTCGATCGACTCTAGTGCATCAAACTGGTATTTGGCAGATCCGTCCCAGAGATGAGAACAGTACTCCATGCATGATCGAACTTGCGCTTGATACAAGCTGAGCAGCTGTTCTGGCGTGAAGTACCTTCTCACGTTTGCAAGGATACCCAGCTTTTTTGCAGCCAGCTGAGCCTTTGCCTCAATGTATGGGCCAAAATTGAGAGTCGATGTCAACGTCACGCCAAGAAGCTCAAGATGGTCAGTTATGGGCACGGTCACATCTCGGAAAGTTGGAGCCGGGTTAAATTGGCTCTTTTTAGCGGATAAAAGACACGCCTGAGTTTTAGCAGCATTGCCTGGGTTTTTCCACGTTCAAATACTTTATTTAATACTTCGTCATGTTCCTGCTGAGAATTACCACGTATTAACAGGTCATCACAATAAACTACCGGGACACCACAAGCTGACCCACACCGGGAATGTCACCAAAAGCTCTTTCGCTGTATCTTTGGAACACTTCGGGGGCTACAGAAATTCCAAAAAGACATCTTAAAAATTCGTAGCAGCCGTAAGGGCTATTAAAAGTATACAAGTATACAAGACTTTTCTGTTAATTTAATATTATAAAATCCATCAGACAGATCTAGTACTAAAAAATATTTTTATTACTTAATTTTGGTACTATCTCATCCATAGTTGGTATCAAATGATGTTCTCTAATTAACACTTTATTTAAGTCTTTGGGATCTAGACATATTCTTAATGAACCATCTTTCTTTTTGATAATGACAAGATTACTCACAAAACTTTTTGGGTGTTCGACCTAATCAATTACTCGGTGATCCTCCAGAGACGGACGAAGGCGAGTCATCAGGAAGTTAGGCACTCGACGTGGGGTCTCACTATCAAATATTTCCACCGTACGCATAATGTAAGTATTCTCGAAATATTTTGTGATATAACCCATGATTGATTAAATCTTCTGTTTTACACCTACCACATGGGTATTTAAGTAAGTAAGAGCAACCATCTTTATTCAACAAAATAGTAACATATCAAGTTTGATATTCATTGATTAGAAAGACACACAAACACACCACCAACCCGCACTGGGCCCGCGTGGTGGATTACGGCCCATTCCTTCAGAGAGAGCCTCCTCTTCCTGATGATCAAATCTGATCAAAAAAAAAACCGGCAAAGTGCGAGTCCGCGAGTCGCACGAAGGGTTCTGTACCATTATTGCAAAAAACGGCACAGAAATCACGTTTGGTGTATGGGAGTCCCATTTAAATATTTATTTTGTTCTGTTCAGTATTTGTTATTATAGCGCCAACATAAATACATCATCATTAGTATATTACACACAATATTTATTAGTATATTAGATATGTAGTATTGTATGTATGTATTTTATGTTATTATGTATATGTAAGTAATATTATTTATGATCTATTGTACACTGACAGCCCTAAATTCTTCTCCTATCTTTCAGTCCATCCAAAGGTTGTCTGTAAGAGATTGCCCTGTGCGATAAGACCGCCCATTGTACACTTTGTTTTTGAAAATGTTTGTCCTGTATGTTTTTTATTTGGTGGTGTACAATAAAGTTTATAATAAATAAATGAATCATCTGTGAAAATTTCAACTGTCTAGCTATCACGGTTCATGCGATACAGCCTGGCAGACAGACAGACATATAGACAGACAGACGGACAGTGAAGTCTTAGTAATAGGGTCCCGTTTTTACCCTTTGGATACGGAACCCTAAAAAGGCTGATGGTGATGATGATAATGACACACACATCAGTTACGTCATCGTCTAGTCACCGATCATTGACTGATTGTCATGTGAATGTCTGGGACGTGCCAGCGGTCGTGACGTGACTGACTTGGGACCGATGTCCTACGACTTCTACGAAACTATATTATGTTTGACGTGACATGACGTGACTGATGAGGGTGTATGTACATTGTACGTTGATTGATTGGCTTGTGTGTAAATAATGAGTTAAAAACAGTTTTAAATATTAGTAGTATTTATTACAAAAATAAATTAAAATATAAACTAAATAAACATTAACTTATGCAGCCTTGTAGAACCTCTTGGCGACGCCGTCGAATTTGTCACCGGTGATGGTCTGAAAATAACAAAAAAACAGATGTTATCAATATGGATAACAGAAACGAAGTATGGTCTAACATAATTAGTAATGTGATGAGCTAGTATTGTTTTTGTTTTTGTCATGGATTTATAGATTTAAAAGAATAGGTACCTGTGTTTAGATGGTTTTGGTTATCGATTTGGATGAATGAATGCGACTAATAAAAGGTAGGTTCATAGGTATTCCCTAGACTCTAGAAGGACTTAAACAGACATTATTGTTGATTTTCTTCATAAAGTTCTAATGCGTAGCAGTCACTACCGTTGTTTTTGATATTTCTATGCACTACCACTCCTATGAATAGATGTTTGAACGTAAACGAACTCATAGCAGGTGGCGTTCTGTTGTGTCTACTACTCACATGGGAAAAAGGCCTAAGTTCATGTAAAATGTGTTTGTATAATTTTATTAAGTATTCGATTTAGAACCGGCGATAAATGACATGCACAGATAAAAAAATAATATCTGTTAAATTTCAACTGTCTAGCTATCACAGTTCATGAGATACAGCCTGGTGACAGTCGGACAGATAGACAGACCGCGGAGTCTAGTAATAGGGTCCCGTTTTTTCCCTAAAAACGGACCACAATTAAAAGCAATATGTGACCTCTGTGTTACGGAATTACGCGATGTTCAAGAAAAGAAGTCTGGTCCAAATGTAAATGAGCAACATTCAAGATCGTTTGTATTACCGAGCAGTGACAGTAAAATAACACTTACGCGGTAAGCAGGAATCAGACACATTTTGTTTGCCGATACAAAACACTTTGCTTAGACTTAATCCAATTACAAAATGAAAAACGGGATGATGATTGGTTAAAATAATTATTTTAATCAATCGTTTTGTAGATGATTAAAATAATCATTGTTTTATGCAGTGACGACAATAAAGTAACTGATTAATATAATGTAGATATTTTTTTTTAGATGATGATTTCTTTTGGAATTTAGGTTAAGTTACCTAGAGTGACTAGGTTTCTTTGTCATGATGTTTTCTTACATCGACGTGAGTGATGTCTAAGATAAGCTAAAAAAAATCCCTTGCTAGGCCTGCTTATTTGTAATGCACCTATTGATGCAGTCTACTGTGTGACTTTGGCCTCCTAGAGTGTCAGGCTGTGGTAAGTGTGGATAGCCATCCACAAGAGTAGGGGAAGACCAAATACACTATGGATGGACTTTGTAAAAGATCATATAGCTAGAAAAGCTTCTGAGATAGAGTAATATGAAAGAAGATTTAGAGTTGGCGCAATACGTATTGTTTAAACGTGTGGCGCCAACACCAAATACATTGGGATAAGGTCATGAGAATGATGATGTGATGGTAAAATATGAATGAACTAACCAAACCCCATGACCTAAGGCATTAAGTCCGCCTCTGTACGCTTGTGTGCATGAAGTATTAAATAAAATAAATAATAAATAAACTTACAACAACAAGGTCGTCGCCGGAGTATTCCCTCTTGAAGACGGCGGATCCTAAGGAGGAGGTGATGGTCTGGGTCACCGTGTCGCCATCGACTACGTAGGTGGTCTTGATCTGGAGGTCAAATAATTTGATTTAGTACAAAATGTTATAGGGTAGTAACGTAATTAGGGATGGAAAGAATCTTTGGTTAGGCCCAAAAGGTTTCAGTACAAAATTCTTACAGGGTTCTTTTCAGCGCCGATGACATCGTCGAACTCTACTCCGGACTGGAATTTAACCTCTTTGGGACCCTCGAATCCATGTGTGTGGTAGGTGTAGGTATCACCATCCTTGGTCAGCTTCTGGTCAGGAGAGAACTTCAGGACCTGCTGGATTTTGTCTTCGGGGATACCTGGATTAACGAAAAATAAGTGTAATGAGACTGCTAAAGTTTAAAATCATCAGGAATTACAAGTTCGAGCTTCGAACAGTTTGGGCCTAGTTGTGTAAGACATTGCCTGGCAATTATTCGATTCTTTACTTATCCAGAGGACTGGCCCTTTTTCAACAAAAATTTGCATTGCCATTCAACGTGGCTATACCTCCCAGCCTTTTGGGATCTTAACCCACGATTTTTTTGATACCACAGGAGCAGTTTTCATCTTTTTAATACTTTTCATTATTATTTTAGCTAAATAATAAAAATATGTTTTACTTGTAAATTAATAAAGACTACGCAGAGTTGTTAGCCCGCTGATGGGTCTTCAATGTTTACTACCTCTTATCTCTGTTTAAAGTTATATAGGTACAGGTAAAGTGTTAAGAGTCCTGCAGAACTTGATTAAAACAATATTATTTAGAAATCGACTCATATTATAAATAAATTGAAACTAAGCAATATTAATTGGTTAAGACCCTTTCAAGTCAAATTCACTAAAGCTATGCAGAGGCCACAAAATTACATTTTCTGAACAAAATCTCTGCTAGCTAATTAGTAATTTGTGATATCACTTTATTTTACGACTTCGATTAAAATTTATCTATAGAGTTTTTTTAAATCATTCTTATCACTACTTTAACCAAACACTGATTTTAATCTGATCCGAAATCATACATTGACTCACAATGTCATATCAGCAAATTAGGAAACATCAAGATTTTTTCACTGATTTTGGATATAATATGTTTTTAAATCATAAATCATTTATTTCTTTGCAAATATGGGTAATTGATACATAGATGTTCCTTTTTACACAATAGAGTCCTCCATATTCTACCGTCGGGTGGGCATGCAAATATTATTCAGTTTTAAAATTAAAACAAATTAAAAAAATACAATACGAATAAAGATAAATGTCAAATCATAAAAAAATTATACATGTCTAGTTTAGTTAAATAAAATGTTATGCATAAATGTCGGACTGGTTACGCTAGTAAAAATTATCACAATGATGTCAAAACAAAATATGATCAAAATATGTCAATCAGGATATTTGGTAGCATCTATAACAATAATAATAAAATAAGTCAAACAGTCAACGATTCGTCATTAAGGAAGTCGTCAACGTTGTAATAACATTTGTCAATTAATATTTCGGTTAGCGCCCTTTTAAATTTTATTACAGTCATATTTTTTATTATATTAGGTACTTTATTATAAATGCTCGGGGCAATACCAAAAAAACTTTTCTGCAACAGCGCAGTTTTACATTTCACATGACACACCTGGTTAAGATATTGAGTCCGTATTGGATTTCTTCGGACTTCCGACAGTTTTTTTAAATAATTTCGGATTGTTTTTACTTTACATTTCTCCTTTGTTTTATATTCACTTTCACTAGTGTGCAAAAATTTCCATTAAATAAATGTTGTGTTAGCTTTTTTTTTACCTATATCACTAATAATATAATATAAGCATAGAATATTTTATTTTTTAGACTGTATTTATTGTATAATAATGTACAGTCACGTAACACATAAGGACACATACCAACAGCTCGCAGGAATCCATCGAAATTGTCTTGCTTCACAAAACTGTAGTTCTTGTTCAGGTAAGACATGGTGAAGTTGACTCTTGGCAAGCGACTGTCAAATCACTGGCTGTCCAAGGCTTATATTTGTCGGCTAATCTGTCTGATATGATAAGGCCAAAGAAAAATAATAACCAGTTGGACGAAGAAGTGAGTCATATAGAAGAATGAGTAAATGTAGCTGATGTGTCATGTTGGGTCACGTACGGGTTACCCTTTAATAAATCATGTTTTATTTTTAAATTTAGAGTCTGATTTATCAGCCGTGTAAAGTCCATTGCTAAAAATAGATTAGGTACCTGATTTTATTATTCGATATTGTGATTTTTTTAAGCTTTTGCAATGGACTTTCGCCTCTTCGGTAGTTTCGGATAGAATATAATCATCATCATCATCAACAGCCTATTAATGTTTCCACTGCTGGGACACAGGCCTCCTCTCTGTGAGAGGGAATGGGCCATTATCCACCACGCGGACCCAGTGCGGGTTGGTGGATGTCACATGTCTTTGAATTTTTGGTTCTAGGATATGCCGGTTTCCTCAGCAGTGGTGATGAAATAATTCACACAAAGTAAAGCGCCTGCCTGGGCTCGAACCCACGACCTACATCTTGTAAGTCGCGGCCGATACCACTGGGCCACCACTGCTCTCGAATAGAATATAATACATACTTAATATTATAAATACGAAAGTAACTCTGTCTGTCTGTTACCTTAAACCGCTGAACCGATTTATAGTTTTTATTCTGGACATCCTTAAGGTGGTGGAAAAGGAGGATGAAAGTTTGCATGGAAAATTCCGTCAAGAGAGACCGAAATTCGGTCAAAAGGACTATTTATGTTTTTTTTTTACAAACAATTGCTGGGTAAAAGAAGACAAAGGAAGAGGCTTACCAAGGGGTCGGTAAGTTTAGGCTATAGCAAATATTTTCATACTCATAATCGTGTACGTACAGGCGGTTATAACTGTTACCTAACCCAATATTACTTAGACGATTTTGGACCTTCTGTAATTAGCAGTAGATAAGTGTTATTCGATATGTTCATACATATCGAATAACATACATACACATACATACATACATATTCTCGTTCGATAAGCTCATGCTTATCGAACGAGAATGATTTGTTCAAGGTAGGCAAATATTATAGAATACAGATAAGGCAATTTGATCTTTAACACGTAACGTTAGTTAGTTCAAAACTAACCTTCCACTTATTGTTGCTTTGTGTTTACAATATTCAATTGTTTATTCAAAATATTATTTATATTCTACTAAAATAGTTAATTTTAATTATTTTTTTAAATACAAATAACAACAGAAATGAAAAACAATAATTATTGTGATAACGATTTAATTTACTAATCTATGCTAATATTATAAATCTGAAGAGTTTGTTTGTTTGAACGCGCTAATCTCAGGAACTACTTACTGGTTGAAATTGAAAAATTATTTTTGTGTTTGATAGTCCATTTATCGAGGAAGGTTATAGGCTATATAACATCACGCTACGACCAATAGGAGCCGAGTATAAATGAAAAATGTTGCAGAAACGGGAAAAATTATTCCTTTTTGAGAGCTTCCGTTGCGTGCGCGTTTAAAGTTACGCAACATTCATACCAGTAATGAATTGAAAAATCTTTTTGTGTTGGATAGTCCATTTATCCAAGAAGGTTATAGGCTATATATAATAAATCAACTTAATGTTCCACAGTGGTGTTTTTCCCAGGGAATTTAAATTTGCTGAAGTAATCCCAATCTACAAGAGTGGTGCCAGAGACTGTGTCAACAACTACCGACCCATCTCTATACTTTCTACTCTGTCAAAACTAGCTGAAAAACTTATTAACAAGCGTCTAATTAACTATCTTGAAACGAAATCCTTGTTGTCAAAATCTCAGTTTGGTTTTAGAGCTGGAATCTCGACCAATGATGCGGTTCACGAGCTGATCGATCATGTTGTTGATAAACTAGACCACAAAAAGAAAGTGATAGCGATATTCTTGGATTTAGCTAAAGCTTTTGACACAGTCTCTGTTCCACTCCTACTCACTAAGCTACAAAGTATGGGGATTCGTGATACACAGCTCAAACTACTTGGGGATTACCTTGCTGACAGGCAACAGAGAGTTAGAATTGGAGAATTCACTAGTGATGACTTACCTATTTGCTACGGCGTTCCTCAGGGTAGTGTGGTTGGGCCCACGCTTTTCCTCACCTTCATCAATGACCTGTGTGATCTGCTACTAAAAAATGGCAAAATTGTCACATTTGCGGATGACACTGCGTTGATCTTCCATGGTGACAGTTGGGATGAGGTTTACAGCCTCGCTCAATCTGGGTTCAATACTGTAACTTCTTGGCTCATTAACAATGGCCTCACTCTCAATGTCAGCAAAACCAAAGTTGTACCATTCTCTATTAAAAACATCTCATCCTCAGTTCACGAAAATTTTAACACCAAAGCCCATTACTGTTCATCTTTCCACTCTTGTTCCTGCAGTCGATTAGAAATAGCATCTAGTATAAAGTACCTGGGAGTCATGATTGATAGTTCTCTCAGCTTCAAACTCCACCTGGACCTACTATCTTCCAGAACTCGAAAACTAATTTTCATTTTTAAAAATTTAAGTCGTATTGCAGATAAAAATGTAATTAAAATGGTTTACATGGCCCTGTGCCAATCCATTCTCACTTATTGTATTACTTTATGGGGTGGCACTTGTAAAACCAACTTAATAAAACTGGAAAGAGCTCAAAGAGCGGTACTAAAAGTAAGCCTGTCGTTACCTTTCTTCTTTCCTACCAAAGATTTGTACTTGCTCTCTGATGTGCTGACAGTAAGACAACTGTTTATTCTGTGCTCAGCTCTAAAACAACATTCTTTAATTGGCTATGATCCACTACTTAATGCAAACAAGAGAGTCAAACACAGGGTTTGCCCAACACTCACTAATCGTAACACTGCCTTCTCACGCAAATTCTTTGATTTTCTTGGTGGACATCTTTATAATAAAATAAATAAGAAGCTAACAGTTTACCCTCTTACAAGAGCCAATTGTAAGAGGGTTATTACTGCCTGGCTTAAGTCGCTCAATTACGATGACACTGAAAGTCTGCTTATTGTACCATCCTAACCAACTGCGTATGCTGTCACCTCTTTCACCCCACACACACGCACTCACACGCACACTCACTCTGTCCCACACACACTCACTCAGAAGCATACACGCTCCCACACACTCGCACTCACACTCGCGCACACATACTCACGCACACATACTCAATTACACACTCACTCAATTTAGTTCCTCTCACCCACTTTGTACCACCATAACAGCAACAACCTCACTCACCTAGCTTAATCCCTCTTAACTATTACTTCTTACTGATGTTGTATGCAACTGTCATCTATTGTCCGGAGTCTGGAGAGGCTGGTAATCTGTCATACAGGTCTCCTAGTACAGAAACCAGTCTCTCACATAGATCACAAGAGTTTTCGCTAATGTTTTGTTTGTTTTTTTTTTTTTTATATTTTCTGTAAAATTCTATGTGAGAGAAGAACAATAAACTTATTATTATTATTATTATAATCACACTATGACCAATAGGAGTGGAGCATAAATGAAATTTTTTGCAAAAACGGGCAAAAGTGTTCCTTTTTTAGAGCTTCCGTTGCGTGCGCTGCTTAAGTTATGCAACAATCATGTAGGTAGGGTAGGGTAGGTAGGTAGATATGTAGGGTAGGATAGGTTAAGCTAGGTAGGTTCCTGTGGGGCACCCTCCTCCAGGGCACGAGTGTCATCTGCTACGCACGGCTTTGGGGAGGCGGCCTGTTTGACCTCGGCTGGTGGATCCTTGGTCGCAGGGAGGATCCGCAGCGCCACCCTCCTGACGCCCATATCGTCGTGGAGGGCGTCCGGATAGGGGTCGGGGTCCAGATGAAGTATCTGGGCCTCGTGCTAGACAGCAGGTGGCGCTTTGGCCCGCACTTTAGCGGGCTGTCGACGCGCCTGCTGAAAGCCGCGGACGCCCTCTCATGGCTCCTCCCAAACCTGGGGGGGCCCAAGGCGCGATGCTGGCGCCTCTATGCCGGCATCTTGAAAAGCATGACCCTCTACGGGGCACCCATATGGGCGGTCTCCCTCCGCAGGAGGGAGAATGTAACCGCCATCTGCAGGCCACAAAGGGCCATTGCACAGCGGGTGGCGAGGGCCTACCGCTCAGTGGGATTTTCGGCGGCGTGCACTCTGGCCGGCACCCCTCCCTAGGAGTTGGAGGCATGGGTGCTCGCCAGAGTGTACGAGTGGACGGCGGGCCGGAAGGCGCTTTGGGAGCACGGCCTCCCGCTCTTGCGCGGCGGGAGGCGAGGGACGCTATCGTCGTCCATTGGGCGGAGGACCTCGCCACCGCCGCCTTTGGCCGCCGGACGTTGGACGCGCTCGGTGCAGTCTTATGTAAGTATGGCGAACTCTCCTCCCCTCACCCCATACGAGCTGGAGTCCGCCAAGGCTCAGTTTAAGTAAATTTCACGCTGTACACCAGCGATATCCCAAAAGGTAAATCGACCCAGTTGACACTATTCCCAGACGAGCAAGCAAAATATCTAGGCGTCATTCTAAATAACCACCTCTCCTTCGCCAAGCACATTCAGGCGGCACGTTCGCAAGCCGCCTTTGCTATGGGCAGACTCCACGGGATGCTCGCCGCTCGCAGTGGCTTGCCCTCAAGTGTAAGATGCGCATATTCACCGCGGTCATCCGTCTCGTTATGACTTTTGCTTGCTTTGTCTTATACATTTTTAACGAGTATTGCGCAATCATATTTGATCTCTCTCATCATCTTCTCTTTTTTTCCAACTCTCATTTTGCAGGTATGATGGCAGTGATTTCTGTAAAAATAAGCATCACCTTTGTGACTCTTTTCTGTTCCTTCTTAGTGTTTCTTTATTAACCGACTTACCAAAAAGAAAGAGTTTCTCAATTCAGATGTTTATATTTTTTTTATGTAAGTATGTTAATTAATTGTTAAATAAATAAAGTTATACTATCAATTACATTGTTTTACTATCAATGTTGTCTATGTCTATATCATGGGCTTTATCAATCGCAAGCCATGTATATAAATTTTCACAAACTCTCATCCAGCTGCTACCAGCCACCCTACGAAGATCCACCTAGCTGGAAGGCGTCGCACATTACGTTTACCAATTCGCAATATCCACTCAGGAACACTTCTGTCCCAATGTCATCCGTTCTACAGCTATTATGGCCGGCTCACTGAGACTCCAAGCATAGCCTTTTCCATATCTCGCTGAGCGATCTTAAACTGATGGACCAGCCTTATCGTAAGTGCCCACGTCTAAAATTCTAGAAACTTTTACCCCGGTTTCCGAAAGCCATTGTTTAGATAAGATTAGATAATTGGTAGACCGTAGTTTTGGGTATGATCAACAAATCATAGTAGATAATACGATATTAGATAGTGTCTTAGTATGTTTTTTTGTTGCTAAGAGAAATAAATGCCTATCGCAAATGGAAAGAATAAGACATAGAAATGAAAGTGGTAATGAACGACGTCTGAGAAGTTGTGTGGCAAACAGAAATTTTAGACACGTTATGTGTAGGTATGTTGACAATGTCGTGAGGGATGTTTGATTATTAATGTGGACGGTTTATAAGAGCAAGGGAAAACCAAAAAAAAACTAGTAATAGATTGTATCAAATATGATATGGCTAAAAAGGGGATGTCTATATAATGCTGAGATTATGGCTAACAGGGAAGTAAGAATTAAGAAGACAAAATATGCTGACCCAAATAAACTAGGATACATTGGATAGTGCAGGATAATGTTAATGTTGACTGTGATTTTTCGTTTCAGTTCCAGGAGACGAATTTGCTTCTCAAATCTATTAGCACACTGAACAATGTAGTTGTGGTATGTATAAATTTAGGACATTTTTTTTCTGAGAATAGCATTTTTTTTAAATCATTCAAAGATACATACTGAAAATTTTAGAACTTGTAGGATAAATCATCATCATCATCATCATTTCAGCCGAAAGACGTCCACTGCTGGACATAGGCCTCCCCCAGGCGTCGCCACATTGACCGATCCCTTAACCAGGTCATCGGTCCACATAGTGGGAGGCCTTCCAACGTATCGTCTTCCGGTTCGCGGTCGCCATTCCAGAACTTTTCGGCCCCATCGGCCATCCGTTCTGCGAGCAATGTGCCCTGCCCACTGCCACTTAAGTTTGGCAATTCTTCGATAAATAAAAAAATAGGATAAATAAATAAATAAATTTATTTCAAATAACTTTACAAACTTCTACAATATATAATATTGCATAGAGGCCTCCTTTTAAGTATAATCAATACATGTGCTAGGAGACCCCGCTCTTCTAAAACTAGAAACAATAATGTAGGATTGTACATACATAACAAATTCAACTTAAATGAAACTTACTACGTGGTGTGTGTGTGTCGCATATCGATAAATTTTGACATGATACTTTGTAAAAGAGTTTCAATGTCGTCATAACTCTTGCATATTAGGCAGTCTATAGATTTCTTACATTCTCGATAACTCATAGAAATATTTAAAAGTTTATTTAATTTGTTGTAAATGGAAGCGGATTGTCTGGTGAACAGCCTTTTCGCATGTGAGGTTTTAACCGAGATTTCTGTTGCAACAGGATATTTTCTCCGTTTTTTGTTGTGACTATAATCATAGGGGAGGGTTTTTTGTAATTATAAAACAGCATGGAGTACATATAATTTTCTGACTGTGAGAAGGCCACTTAGTGAGTAAAGTTTTTCAGTACGGAATGTATACGGTTTAAAATACTTCATTTTCAAGAGAGACATTTGCGTTCTTTCCAGTTGTAGGAATTTGATTTTAGTGGCCCCGCCCCAAACAGGTATATAATACACTAGAACTGACTGGGCCAGAGATTCCACAATTCATATCTTATAATGGTAAAAATCTATCTATTAATCTCAAATAGTGTGTGGTAGTAGTATTTTTTAAAAGAGTAACCATGGAGTTTCTTGCCGGTTCTTCTCCATAGGAAACGACTAACCCGAACCGTGCACCTTTTGTCGTCGTTTTATAAGTGCCCATGTAGGCCTATGTAAAAAATAAAATTTGTAGCATAGGGCTTTATTTACGATTAAATAATACAAAACTTTCACATATTAAACTTATTTATTAGAAAAAATATTTAAATTATAAGCTACCTACTTAAACATAAAATAAAATTACGCAGCCTTATAAAACCTCTTAGCAACGCCGTCCCATTTATCCATGGTGATGGTCTGAAAATAGATAGTTTTCTTTTAGTATATTGAAACACACATTTTAAGCTAGAAAATATCATGATAGATAATTCTAAAATTGTTTTATTATTAAAAAGGATTTTAGACAAATGAAAGAATAACAATTTATAGATAAATGGTTGTATAAAGAAGGTAACGCTAAATAAACTATAATTGTCTGTGTGAAAGATGATATGGCTAAAAAGATGAAAAAGGAGAAGAAAAACTGGCTATTATATAGAATTTGGAAGAAGAAGGTATCCTTCCACTGACCCCAAAGGATAAAGGCAAGATAATGATGATGAAATTGATTTGGACAACAGCTCAGTCCTAGTATGAAACCTCGCGGCACTCCTGTGCATCGTCGGTGCAATCGATTGAATTCTTGATAATATAAAAAAAACAGGTACATTTTACTGAAACTAGGTACATAATATGTAGCGCAGACGCTAATAAAGTTTCGCTTTATTCGTGACAACGTTATGTTTCAGGGTGTCATATGCATATAACATATATTTTGATATGGATGGCTAAGGTATTGAACTTACCACTTCAAGGTCATCACCGTTGTATTCCCTCTTGAATGTGGCTGTGCCTTTCTCGGGCTTGGATATTATTGTCTGCGTTACTGTGTTGCCATCGACTGTGTATGTGGTCTTGATCTGAAAGTAGCAGAATGCTTGGTAAGTAACTATGTAGTTGAACAACGTTATAATTTGTATGTGATATAATTGTGTGAATTTTAAAATTAAAAATATGAAAAGGATTGAAAAATTGTCATTCTCTTGCATCATCTTAATTCGTAAACTTTCTATCGGAAATATAAACAAAAATGACAATTTACAGAACATCAAAATGTTTAAAAATAATGATGGGAGTTCGTAAGGATGTTAAAAAGTATGATGTTGAATGTATTGGAGTACGTTAAATATCCACCACTTTTGATTATTATATAAAATGAGTATGCTAACAATTAAATTTAATTTGGTCTAGACATATAGAATTATTTAATACTTACTGGGAATTTCTCAGGGCCAATGACATCATCGAACTCCACACCAGACTTGAATTTGGTTTCTATGGGACCCTCGGGTGTTGCTGTGATGTTAATGTACGAGTCTCCATCCTTCACCACCTTCTGGTCTGGGGAGAACTTTAGGATCTGTTCAATCCTTTCGGCAGGGGCACCTGGAGATGAAATATTTTGAATTAGAAAGCATATTTACGTAAATGTTACAATTCAAAATATTTTCAAGACGTTTTGGTCAGTGGGTCGTCTTAAAAACGGAATTTTTCAAACCGCTATGGACACCAAACTATACGGTAAAGTAAAGTAAACTAACACTAACTAAATAAGTGGATCACATGGCACACGATATTATCATCATCATTTCAGCTGGAAGACGTCCACTGCTGGACAAAGTCTTCCCAAAGCATCGTCACGTCAACCGGTTCTATGTTTCTCATCTGTATCTAGCGAATACGCACTTTATAGTTTCATAAAATCCCCCTTTATTTAAAACTAAATCACTGATTCTAATCTAAAATGGAAACCACTGACTACTAAGAGCAAAGAAATTTAAAACGAACTAGAACATACCAACAAACTTCAGGAATCCATCGAAGTTTTCCTGCTTAACGAAGGAGTAGTTCTTGCCGAGGAAAGACATGACTATGCTGTTTCAACTAAAGATTACGTTAATGACGAGAAAAAGGCTAACACAGGCTTATAAACAGTAGCTAATCTAACTGATATGATAAATCACAATCGCGTTCGTACGAGTTAGAAAAAATGATTAATTTGTTAAGAGAAAATTGCTGATTTGTCGTGACGGGTATTTAAACTAGTTTTTAACCGACTTTCCAAAAAGGAGGAGGTTCTATGTTCGACTTTATGATTTTAAGGGTTCCGTACCCAAAGGGTAAAAACGGGACCCTATTATTAAGACTCCACGATCCGTCTGTCTGTCTGTCCGTCTGTCACCAGGCTGTATCTCATGAACCGTGATAGCTAGACAGTTGAAATCTTCACAGATGATGTATTTCTGTTGTGACTCTAACAACAAATACTAAAAACAGAATAAAATAAACATTTAAGTGGGGCTCCCATACAACAAACGTGATATTTTTGCCGTTTTTTGCGATAATGGTACGGAACCCATCGTGCGCGAGACCGACTCGTTTTTTTTTTGTTTTTGCCTTAAATTGAGGACCGATTTTGAAAATCCTTTTTTGTTTGAATGAGTAGATTCCCAAATTGGTCCCATTTTAATTTGGTGAAGATCTGATGAAGAAATTAGAAGATATACAACAGAACTCTTCAATAAATAACGGCAAATCTCTCGGGATTGCTGCAATCGCATGTCTGTTTATTGTTTATACCATTTCATAACATAACATCACGCCAGTACGGTCTAAAGGGGTACGCAGATGTCTACAGTTCACCTTGGTACCCTCTCATGTCACCGGTTATGTTCAAGTTTCATGATATTGGGATAATCTATTCTCTATTCTGGCATTTTAGGTACCTTACTAAAGAACTTGCATATAAGGTACAACCTGGTTGTGTGCTCCGTGGGTACAACCGATGGATACAACTAAAAAGACAAAAATAAAAAAAACCTTTTTACAAAAAAAAACTACCGACTTCCAAATAAAAACACTACAAAGTGAAAAATAACTTTCGTTTTGGAATTCGGTGTCCACAACAAAAAACATGTACCTACCAAAGAAACCGACTTCCAAAATAATAGTACATTATGGTACAAGTGTGCAATGTTGGTGATTACCGCTGAGGCGCCATTGAGACCCGAGCCGTAGGTGAGGGTCTTAAGAGAGCCGAGGACTGTAATCATCAATACACACGTGTATCATACGACGTTTTTCAACACACTTGTGAAGAAAATAATACAAAAAAATCATTTTCAACAGTAAAAACGAGTTGTGAAAATTTTTCACAATAGCGGGCAATATTAATCAGTTTTCCTATGCGCGCGCATCACTGACTTATAAACCTATGGACTTGCCATACCTATGAAATTAGCGTGCATACCTACATAAATCAGGCAATTAAGATGGCTGCCCATTTGCCAATGAGGTAGGCCATTTGCAACTGTTTGACAGCACAACTACACAGATAAACGTATATATACGGCACACAACTACCAATTTTTTCGGCAATCAACATGGCGACCAGTCACGCATAGAAATGATTTTGACGTCACTCAAAATTGTTACCAAGTTTAGTCCTTGACAAACATTTAGATGTCTCTCTTTTCATATGCAGCTCTTGCTTAGTTAAAAAGAGACAAAACGCTTTTTGACATGCGTGTGTCGATATTATAGATATATTGTATAACTATTCTTCATATAGTAGAATATGCCGTCTCCATAGTTTTCCTACCTCATTGGCGCGCATTTAACAATGGCGATCGGCCATAGACTAAAAGAATGAGGTTTCTTTTGGCTTTTCGTGAATAGTGTTTTAGCCATGTACAAAATAGGGAATTTCAATTTTTCTTAATTACAGAGCAAATAAAATTTATATTTGAGTGAAAGTTTTATTTATTAAGCACGTACAAGTTGAAATTATCTATTGACTAACGAAGTTGCATGAAATGAGCAAGCAATAGGTATTACATTAATTTATTTGTACTATTAAGCACGATCTTTTTTGCATCGAAACTTTTTTAAGAACAAAGCAACTCAACCAATAAATTAAAAAAAAACTCTATAACTCACTTGTGAATAATAGCGAAAAAAGGCACAGTTTGATAACAGGTATCATTATGTGCCTAATTGCGGTGAAATTAGAGCCACTTTATGAGCAAGTCTGTTGAAAAAGTAATTTTTCACTTTGTAGTGTTTTCATTTCGAAATCGGTAGTATTTTTTTATAGTGACAGGAAATAGTTATTTATGCTACAAGTGCGGAAGGTAGGAGATTTCCGATGAGTCGTATTTTTATTCACGAGCGAGCGAAGCGAGAGAGCGACACGAGTCGGAAATCATCTTACGTACGTGTATCATACAACATTTTACTATGCATTGTGCGAGGAAATAAAAAATATATCTGAACCAAGCAATAAATTAATAAAATGGCGGGCTTATTCTAGCGCGCTCAGCATATCCACAGATTATCTAATAGTTCCTCGAGCATATCTACTGCGCATGTGCAAATAGCTGTCACGTCGTAACGCAAAAAGGCACGAGCAAAGTATTCATTCTGCCAAACATATTTAATGAATATTTAAAATTAATTTATTGATCTAAATCTAAATCTAAAGTAATTAAAAACACCTTTAATGAAGTATTAGTTTTATTTTACCTTTTATATGAATGATAATCGGCTAAGTTTTAAAACTTTTCTCAAATAATAAAAACTATGCGGCGGGCTGACGTTGGAGTTAAAAATTAAAAAAATACAGGAAAGGATTAGGATAGATGGACCCCTTTTCCGCACTTAGACTCGCATTTGGTCCGTTGTGCGTGCAGGCCTCCTCTCTGTGAGAGGGAATGGGCCGTAATCCACCATGCATTTTAGTGGATGTCACATGTCTTCGAATTTTTGGTTCTAAGACATGCCGGTTTCCTCACGATGTTTTCCTTCACCGTTTTTGAGAGCAGTGGTGATGTAATAATTTACATAAAGTAAAGCGCCTGCCTGGGTTCGAACCTACGATCTACAACTTGTAAGTCGCGGCCATTACCACTGGGCCACCACTTCTCTCAAATACAGGAAAGTAAAAAACACTCGTAAAAGAAAGTGACACTTCCCGCACAGTTTGGCTGCTTGGAAAACGTTCTTTTCTAGGACCTGCATTGTAAAATATAATAACATGTAAACAACGGTTGCTAAGTATTGAGATGATAAAGAAAAGGTTTATAAAAAAAAATAAAGAGGTATTAATAAACCAGGTCGAATTCTACTCTTCTTAACACCCTCCTTTTTCTTCAACCTTTACGCTATCAAACCAATCTGCATTGTAATTAATACAATTCGTTGCTTATGCAAGGCTTTGGTCAGCAAATCCGCTGGTTGGAATTCGCTGGGAACATATTCCACACATATTTTGTCATTAGCTACGAGTTTCCAAACATAAAAATATCTAATTGCAATATGCTTGGTTCTTCTGTGTAGCTCTGGGTTATGTGAGATCTTTATGGTGGCTTGATTATCGACTTTTAACTTGGGCTTTTCCGTTAAGTTAGATATTTTACCAAAGAGTTTTTTGCTCCAGACAATCTCTCGGGCAGTTTCACTAGCAGCAACCAATTCGGCTATTGGTACCAATTTGGCGGATATTGCTACACATGTTTGCCAAATTGTCCAAGATATTGCTCCTCCAGAGTATAAGCATAATATACCTGATGTTGATCGTCCAGTAGTTTGATCTCCACCGTGATCAGAATCGCTCTTCCAGAATACCAGTTGTCCAACTCTTCTTAAAAACTATTCCAATATCCAGATTTCCATTGATATATCTTAGGATACGTTTTACCTTTTGAAAGTCTTCTTTGTAGGGGTCCTCTAAAATTCGGGATATAGCGATTACAGCGTATGCTAAATCAGGTCTTATTCCAACTGTCAGGTATGCAAGTGCACCCACAGCTGTGGGTGCACTTGAATACAGTTGGACAAAGAGACCAGAACCGGAAAAAGAGTTGATAGAACCTACTTCGTTTCCTTACAAAGAAGCTTCTTTATACGGAAACGAAGTAGGTTCTATCAACTCTTTATTCAGTTCTGGCAGTCCATCTTTCTATATAGGAGTGGTGATGGATTCACAATCACTCATACCAAAGTGGTCTAACACTTTTTTGAGCGAAGTGCTTCTGTGATACTTTTATATTGCCATTCTGCTCCTTTATTTCTAAACCAAGAAAATATGTTTCATGTTTTATAGTGATTTTGTATATCCTTTTTAACTCTCTAATGAGGTTTTCAGAATCATCTTGATTTGTTGGAGCTACAAGGCCATCGTCTACGTAGAGAGCAAGAATGATTTTGTTATTCCCACGGTTTTGGATATATAAGCAAGGGTATATATCACATTAGTTAAGTCCAATTGTTTTTAAATAATCCACCATACATTTAGTCCAACACCGAAGTGCTTGTTTTAGACCTTATTCGATCCTTCGCAATAGCCATCAGGCTGATTCATATAGATTTCTTCATTCAATGAACCATACAGGAATGCGATTGATACATGTTCATATTCTTTATTGTACACAAAACAAACAATATACAAATACAGAAGGACAGCTTATGTACAAAGGCGAGCTTAACCCATAATTGGGTTCTCTTACAGCAAACCTCAGTGTTACAGCGAGCTTTACACAATTAGGACAGTTAACAAAAGCGCAGAACAAAAAAATAAACTTAAAATCAAATTAAAATTTCAATTCTTACTAACTAAATACACTACACAAATACGTGTACAGCACACGATGCATAAACATAATACATACTTTATAATATATAACTAAATAAAATACATACATATTTATGAGTCATGTTGACAGGAAATGTTCCCTAGTTCTTCTCCTGAAGATCTCTAACGAAGGGCTATCCCGTATGGTGTGAGGAAGATTATTTTAGAGGCGGACAGAACGAACAGTAAAAGATCCACCGTAACGACTTGATGAGTGAGGAGGAAAATGAAGGTGAAGAGATGATGAAGAACGGCAAGACTTTCCTCTCGGAACAAGATACTCAAAGCGCTCCTGAAGATACGAAGGAGAGATAGGATTGTGAAGAACAGAAAAGAGTAGAGAAAGAGTGTTGGTATCTCGACTCTGTCGAATAGGCAGCCACTCCAATACATCATACTGTTTGAGTTTTAAACCCTCATTTGTAGTAAGACAGATCTTATCTTTGTCATATTAGCAACTGGAATGAAAGTCTCATCATAGTCGATGACCTTTTTCTGTGAATATCCTCTAGCAACTAGCCTTGCCTTGAATTTGTTTAGTGATCCATCTGCATTGGTTTTAATTTTACATATCCATTTAGAAGACACAGGTTTTTTATCTCTTGAAATATCAACCAGTATCCAGGTTTTGTTTTCCTCACTATCCATTGCTCGCCTTTGTATATAAGTTTTCCTTTTGTATTTGTATATGTTTATTTTGTGTGCCATAAAGAATATGAATGCCTTTCTTAAACCTAACTAAATTTATTATATCACGTAACATTTTTTTCTACAGTAACCCATTTTTTTTTCAAAGTTTCCTACATTGTGGTTGTACTTTGATGTTCATTAATTCGATTATAACAATAAATAGCGTATTTCTGATTTAATTGAAACGTTGATTAGATTAAAAGCTAGTAAAGTTATACTGGCTTGCTCTCTTAATATTAACACTACACAAACATAGCAAAGAATCGTCTTTGCCAAATTAAAATTTTCAATTCATATTTCATAGATTTAATAAATTTTGAAGCTCGAAATCAAGCATTTGACAAAGAATGCATGTTTTGGGATGGTCCATGTTGATCATATCGGTTGTATGGAGATATCGATTCACTATAAAAAAACTGGCCAAGTGCGAGTCGGACTCGCGCACGAAGGGGTCCTTACCATCATCATCATCTTCCTGCCCTTGTCCCATGTTACTTGGGGTCGGCGCAACACGTTTTCTTCTTCCACATCGTCCTGTCCCCCGTCACGCTATCACTGGTTCCTTACCATCATTGCAAAAAACGGCAAAAAATCACGTTTGTTCTATGGGAACCCCACTTAAATACTTATTTTATTCTGTTTTTAGTATTTGTTGTTATAGCGGCAACAGAAATACATCATCTGTGAAAATTTCAACTGTCTAGCTATCACGGTTCTTGAGATACAGCCTGGTGACAGACGGCCAGACAGACAGACAGACGGACCGCGAAGTCTTAGTAATAGGGTCCCGTTTTTACCCTTTGGGTACGGAACCCATTCCCGTGACATACTTAGCATTAAAGAGTTCCAGTGGCAATCTGTGGTCTTCTTCATCAGTTCCACTTCACCAAATGATACTTTCTGAGCGCAAATGATTGCATTGTTGACGAAAATACCAAAATCGCTATATGTATGCCTAGAATATTTGAGGAGTTCCCACGATTTCGCCAGGATCCCATCATCAGATCCTGACCTTGTGACTATGAGACACAAGGGCAGTATACCCTTTCAAGCAAAAGAAGAATTTTCCAAATCGGTTCAGGCAACCCACGCGCGATATATTATTAGCATATTAGATTTGATATAAAATTCTTTTCATCCATTAAACAGATGGGTGAAGGTCGCTCCTTACTCGGATCTCCCACTTTATTAAGCCATTTGGCAGCTGAAGTATAACAACCATGTAGCGTTATATTTATCTTAAATATAGGGTCTCTCAGAATGTTTTGCGTTATTGATTCTTGAAAAAAAAACGCTAAAATTAGTTTAAACTCGTTTTTACTGTTAAATTAAAGGGCAGTTTTTTTATATTTTATTTATATAAAAAACGGCTCTTTAATTGTATGTCTTATCTTTGTATCAAACATTCTTAGACATCCTATATCTTATGATTATTTATGTTTCAGACACTGATTTTTTCAATTTATGTTCTGTGATTTTAGAAGCGACGGAGTGGGTTTGAAAAATAAAAGTGTCAACTTAAAACAAGAAAAGTGATTTAATAAAGAAATAAATTATTAACAACTACACTTAGACAGTAGTAACAGCGGGCCTTCAGAGACAACTATACTTAAGCTTATGCAGCTTTATAGTACCTCTTGGCAACACCGTCCCATTTGTCTGCGGTGATAGTCTGAAAATAAAAGTAATAATTTAGTAACATTTTTAAACTATACCCTAGTTTAGAGGAAAAAAATATCTTCCTTATAAGTAAGACTTTAAAACCATCCCATAATCTCTAAGGTCTATATACGGCTACGGTAGATTAAATAAACGGGTTAGACATGGTCCTAGTATAAAACCCTGAAGTATCCCAGTGCATCTTGTGCTAAAAAGAGCTGGAGAATTGATTGAAAGGGCTCACTTGGCTTAGTTATTTTCAAAGTTACAGGGAAGTTATTTTACAGCATCTACCAAGGGAGCTAAGGAGTCATTATAGTTTAGTTGTATGACTTAATTCTGATTATATGTGTAGTATGCATCTGAAGGATCGATAATTATGTGCAGTAGAATGTTTAAACCTACCACAACAAGGTCATTGCCGTTGTATTCCCTCTTGAATGTGGCCTTGCCTTGCTCACCGATGACGGTCTGCGTCACTGTGTTGCCATCGACTGTGTATGTGGACTTGGTCTGCAAACGGTAATATTTTGTTAGTAAGTACATTAAAAAAATAACGAGGCAGTTACTTCATATAAATGCTGGTATTTAGCTTTTAGACTAAGGAACTAAGACAAAGACGAAGCCAACACCAACATAGTTGGGAAAAGGCTAGGTATGGCACTAAAGGTGAGCAGTGGTGGCCCAGTGGTAAAGGCTGCGATTTACAAGTTGTAGGTCGTAGGTTCGAACCCAGGCAGGCGCTTTACTTTGTGTAAATTATTTCATCACCACTGCTCTCAAAACGGTAAAGGAAAACATCGTGAGGAAACCGGCATGTCCTAAGGATAAAATTATATAGGAGTAAATTATAATTAAAAATGTATTATATATATGATATTGTCACCATATTCTTATTTTTTTTTAATTGTTATCACATTTTTGTAAGTACGAGTTTCATTTACTTCGTCCTTATAAAGGAGCATAATTTAAATTATTTATTGTGGTTGCACTTATATAAAGTCTTGCTTAAATGTATTATTACATATTAATTTATTAGTTCGACTGTATTAATTATTTGACTTGAATTTTGTTGAAATTCTTCTTGCTCTATTTTAAGTGGCAAAACTAAATTATTGCGCCTTATATTGCTTTGAAGTTTTGTACAAATTATGATTATACTTTAGTGACGGCTAAATATTCTTTAACTTAAATTAATATCTCATCTTAAATTAAATATTTTAAATTTATATTGAAATTATTTAAATTTTTGTTTAATGAAGTGATTGATATAATATATTATAATTGTGGGTTTTAGTTACTTTGACCTAATAAAAGTAGCAAAATTAAATTATTTATTGTTATTGCATTATATAAAGTTGTTTAAAATTAAATCTAAACATTTATAATTACATAGTATCAAATTATTGTTTTTGTTTTGGCTGTGTTTAGGATTTGACTTGAATTTGGTTAACTTGTTTTTGTCCTTTAAGGAGTGGCAAAACTAAATTATTACTTATATATATGAGGATATTCCATTAAAAATTGTTTAATTATGTCATGTATTGTGGCTTAAATATTACTTTAATTTTATCCCTAATAATTAGCTCTTACTTTGATTTACTTTAGGGTAGTTTTGTCCTTTATTCGATCGCAAAATTCAAATTATTTATTGAAATCAAAATAATCAAACAATTTAAATGAATAAACAGGTACTTATATAAGGCTGATACAAAGATTACTTGACAAAATAATGTACTATATCATAACCGATGTTCCACAAAGACTGATGATTCGTATTATTCTTTTTTCTAATTGTTAATTAAAGTTTCGACGCATTCAACCCGAATCTCTTCAAAGTTAGAGTGAACAGGCTTCTTCTGGGTAAGCTCACTCCATCGTCGACTCTGTCTCTGTCAACTATGACCTAGACTAGAGTCAAGAGCAAACCCATTACAAATAAAATAAAATAAAAAGTTTAGTTTAATATTAATGTAATTTTATAAAATGGCAATAGATCAGACTTATCAAATATTAATAGGAAAGTCTGGTATGGGATGTCTTACACTATTATAATTGGAACAAATTAGTTTTATTATATTTATTTTACAATAACAAAAAATGATGTTTCTGTAAATGTTGAAGTTGTTTCTTCTTGTTTAACCTATTCTGGAAGACGTTGGTGCCTGTGATACAATGATTTTCATTAGTACAGGTACGAACGATTCTCTTTTTCCGTGTTACTGTTAAAAATGTTTGTATTTATCTTTTTTAATCCTGTACATTGTTTTTCCAACATAAATGAATTTATTATTTATATTTTTTATTCAACTCTTTTCTTATTAATTACATTTTTAAATATTTATACAAAACACATACATAAAAGAAAACATTTAAAAATATAAAAAATTGAGGCCCACCTGTATCGGGAACAGGGTCCAAGCTACCGGCGGTCAGGGCTCCAGAGAGAGGAACCGCCTAACAATGCGAGCCGTGTCCAGTAGTACTGCTTTCTGGATCAGGCCCTTGACCCAGCCGCCTAACGAGAGCCTCCTAAGGTGTTGGTCGAGGCTCGTGGCTATTAAGCCATTGGCTGACACGACTATCAATACAATGATCGCTGTGTCCACATCCCACATGTCAACAATCATTGCACGCCTCTCGATTCGGTCCACCACCACAATATCAGGCTTATTGGCTACAATAGTCCTGTCAGTGATAATGGACCGATCCCAGTACAATGTGATATTGCTATTTTCGAGAACTGGGTCGGGCACATACCTGTAGTACGGCACTTCCAATGCCACAAGATTGTATTTCAGAGCAAGTTGCTGATGGATAATTCTGGCTACAAGGACAACCTATGCAAGTACTCTTCGTTAGCTAGACGAGAACATCCAGAGATAATGTGGTGGATGGATTCACCCAGGCGGTGACATGCCCGACAGATATCAACCGTACCATCCTTCACAATAAATCTCCGGTAGTTATTCGTCATGATAACTTCGTCCATAATTGCACAGACAAAAACTTCGGTTTTCCTAAAGAGGTCACCAAAACGTAGCCAAACTACGGAAGCTGCTTGGTCTACATCGGACCCATGTAGAGCCCGGCAAAAGCGTCCGTGAAGCTCCTTACTCTGCCATACTTCTCTGCGGTCGTTAGTGTCAAGCACTACAGGCTTGCGCCAGTTCTCATTCGCCAAGGAGAGCGGGGTGAGTCCCTTGTCCACTGCTACTACATCTCGATGCATACCCACGTCGGTGTGTAGAAAATATTCCCTGAGATTGCATATCTCGCGGTTGTGGAGGTTTTTGGCATTTAAAAAGCCTCGGCCTCCACACTTCCGCGGGATATACAATCTCATGACCGATGATCGTGGATGATGCATTCGATATGCAGTCAGCAGTGTGCGGACCCGCCTATCGAGAGCGTCGAGTTCCGTTTGAGTCCATTTGAGTATGCCGAAAGAGTACATCAATACCGGCATGACCCAACCGTTGAAGGCGCGCACCTTATTGTTTATATTATTATTGTTATTAAATACGTTTTTTATTAAACTTACGGGGGTCTTGTCACTGCCAATGACGTCATCGAACTCTACACCGGACTTGAATTTGGTCTCCTTAGGTCCCTCGGGTGTTACTGTGACGTATGTGTAGGTATCGCCATCCTTCACTATCTTCTGGTCAGGAGAGAACTTCAGAATCTTTTCGATGTTTTCATCAGGCATACCTGTATTAATGAAGATATATTTTATTTAAGCAGATTACTATAATCTATGATGCACGGTAAAGATCTATCTACCTTCACCGATGTTTAAAATGTTGTTTAAAAAGTCACTGATTTTAATTTAAAAATTGTTATTAAAAGTTAAACTTTTCATATTACACGAAAACATACCGACAAACTTCAAGAATCCATCGAAGTTCTCCTGCTTGACGAAGGTGTAGTTTTTGCCGAGGAAAGACATATTGACAGTTGTTTGTTCAGACAATCGAATGACGAGGAATCGACCAACCCAGGCTTATAAAGAATAGCTAATCTTTATGACATATCGTAAAGATACTCACACTTAACAGTATAAAGAATAAAAAATATGGCCACTTTATTCATTTAATTGCAAAAATACTACTTACGTGGCATGATGTGTAATTTGTAGTCAAAAATCTTGTTTATTTTGTTTATGACATCATCTGCCTTGCCTTTTTCCCAACTATATTGGGGTCGGCTTCCAGTCTTACCGGATTCATCTACCAAGTACCAGTGTTTTACATGAAGCGACTGCCTATCTGACCTCCACATCTCAGTAACTGGGTAACACGGTACCCCCTTGGCAAGACTGTTGTCAGATCTCAAGCTTCTGACTACCCGTAACGACTGTTAAAGATCTTCAAATGACAGCCGGGACCAACGGCTTAACGTGCTTTCCGAGGCACGGAGGAAACTCGGTATGTTGAAATGGTCACCCATCCACTGACCGACCTCGTCAAGCGTTGCTTAACCTTGATGATCAACCCATGCGGCTGTTATTATTTAGTCACGAGCTCCTCTACTTTTTTTTTTTTTTTTTTCTGTTGGCTTGCGCTTGACCACTATCTCACCTGATGGTAAGCAATGATGTGGTCGACGATGGAGCACGCTTGCCTAGAAGAAACCCATTCACTCTTGACTTAAAGACTCCTAGATTGTAGCTATCGGGAAACACAGATTCCGGCAGGGAATTACACTCTTTAGCTGTACGCATAATAAAAGTGTCCCCAAAACGTTTTGTGCGTATGGGTAGGATGTCCACCATGTACCGATGACGCATCGCCGTACGTCTGGTAGTCCGATGATGGAATGGGCTGGGCGGAATTAAATCATGTAATTCCATCGCACACTCCCCGAAATGTAACCGATAAAATACCGACAAACTGGCAACTCGGCGACGACATCTATGACATCAGGGAATTAAAATAAATAATAAATCATCCATAAGCAATAATGGTTAGGGTCGGCCAAAGATAAGGTACCTACTACTGAATCAAGAGTGGTGTGTCATGTAAATGTAACATAACATCACGCCCATATTCGCCAAAGGCAGATAGCAGTAATAGTACGTACACATTTTCGCCAGTTATGGTTAAGTTCTATACAAAGGGGAATTGTACATTTATAGCATTTAATGAGCCAGATACAGGGATAGACACAGCCTTGACAAAGACTATCCTGTCACAGTCACTGGGTTGTGGCGGTGTAAAAGACAGTCACATCACATCATCAGCTTATTAATGTTCGCACTGCTGGGACACAGGCCTCCTCTCTGTGAGAGGGAACGGGCCGTAATCCACCACGCGGGCCCAGTGCGGGTTGGTGGATGTCACGTGATAAGATAAGATAAGATAAGATAAGATATTTATTTTTGTAAAAACATGAGTATACAATAGAATTGCATGGTCTTAAAATAACATTTGGTAATAGGTTCTACATGTTTTGCCTTTCAGGGCGTACAAAAAATTGTATTTGGTCATATTAACCGTTTGAATTTATACAATTATCAAAAAAAAAAAAAAATTTAACCCACTTTCATGCAGTCGATTATAAACAATCTATAGAAAAACCTTAAAACTAAAAAAAAATGGTACAGTTTTGAGATTGAGGAAATGTCATAATAATAGGCACTAAGTACGATACTAATACGTGTCATCGAATTTCTAGTTCTAGGACATGCCGGTTTCCTCACGATGTTTTCCTTCACCGTTTTGAGAGCAGTGGTAATGAAATAATTTACACAAAGTAAAGCGCCTACCTGAGCTCGAACCCACGACCTACAACTTGTAAGTCGCGGCCGATACCACTGGGCCACCACTGCTCTACTGGGCCACCACTGCTCTATTGGGCCACCACTGCTCTCTCACAAGAACTTCAAAAGACAGTCATTCTATGTAAAATACTCAGCTACAGCCTGTTAGACTGCAAGCCGATCCATTAGTTAGGCAAAGCTAGGTGGATTGGTGCAGGGATTGAAGCAGTAACCGATTTCCTCCGGTTTAAGTTACTTTGCTCGACCGTGACACCGTACATAATCGTGCTCAGTATAAAAGAAGAAAAGCTGAGCACTGTCTAACACTTCTGAATGTCCTTCTTTCTATTATATGTATATTTGTAAAAGATTTTGTGACCCATCGTACATCATACAGAACATTTAGACGAAATGAGATTCTATCAGCGATTATGATACAGAAAGAAAGAAAGAAAGAAAAATGTGTTTATTGGCATTAAAAACAAAAACACCTCGTGATCGTCAAAAAGTTCGTCCATTCGGTTAAAAGTCTACTATATTTATTTATTTATTTAAGGATCACCAATTTATATTCTACTAGCTGTTCCCCGCGGCTTTGCTCCCGTGGACCACCCCACAGGACCCATTATCGGGATAAAAATAGCCTGTCACTCAGGAATAATGTGCTTTTATATTAGTGAAAGAATTTCTTAAATCGGTCCAGTAGTTTCGAAGTCTATTTGGTACAAACAAACAAAAAAACAAAAAAATCTTTCCTCTTTATAATATTAGTATAGACTAGCTGTTCCCCGCTGCTTCGCTCCCGTGGACCAACCCACAGGACCCATTATCGGGATAAAAATTTGCCTATGTCACTCAGGAATAATGAGGCTTTCTATTGGTGAAAGAATTTCTTAAATCGGTCCAGTAGTTTTAGAGCCTATTCGGTACAAACAAACAAACAAAAAATATTTCCTCTTTATAATATTATATTATTATAGTATAGATATTCTATACTTTATCTTCGTGCCTATCTATATAACGGGTGCTTTTTTAGATATTAAAATGAATGTAATTGCCATGGTATTGGCTTTGTTTAAAAGATATTCTTATGCCATTAGTGCTTAAACATGATTTCAGGCATCGGCGCCACGGCTGGCTCAAATGATGCGTAAACGGGATGTTCAATTTGCAACTGCAACTGCAGTAACAGCAACTAGGGCTGTATATCGGCAATAACGCGGCGAATGTTGACTTACAAGTGGTCCAATGTCTGTGGTTTATCTGCGTAAGACTAGTGACTTTACATATCCCCAAAGAAATTAATCCATAGGTGTGAGATCACACGATATTGGAGGCCAGTTCACAGGTCCATTACGCGAAATTATGCATTCATCAAATGTTTCCCGCAATAAATTGATTGGATACCATTCAACCGAAGAACAAAAAAGACGGCAATCATGGCTCTATAACGTTCTCCATTGACGGTAACATTCTGGCTAGCATCTCATCAATCATCTTTAAAAAATATGGGTTAATGATTCCATCTGCCCACAAAACGCACCAAACAGTGACTTTTAATGGATGAAAGGGCGTTTCAATAAAGGCTTCAGGGTTTTCGCCACTCCTAATTCGGAAATTCTGCTTATCGACGTAGCCGTTCAACGAAAAATGAGCCTCATCGCTGCTGCAACGTTGCTTGATAAAGTGGCCAGCAGTGGCGCCCATAATATGCCAAAAACCATGTTTAAGTACTAATGGCATAAGGATATCTTTTAAACAAAACCAATACCATGGTAATTAAATATATTTTTACGTGTTTTATTTTATTTTAAAAACCAAACCTCTAAAAACACGATTTAGAACTGCGATAGACAGCTTAAAAACATGGAAGAACCAAAACATAAAGAAGGCTACGAAGATCCGGCTGGTCCAAACAATAGTTTTTACCATTTAGACGCTTCAGAGACGTCGATCGACAAATCGTGAAGAAAAATGTTGATATTCTGGAGATGTGGTACTGCAGGCGAATGCTGGGAGTCTCTTGGATTTAATTTTGCATCAACATCTACATACTCAACAACAACAACAACTCTGAAAAAGAGGTGGTCACATCCTCACACAGAAAAGAAGAAGACGAAGGTTATAGGCCATGGACGTCGCCAAGGAGGGGCAGGGAGGGACAGTTGCCCTAAAGATTAAAAAAATACAGCCCAATGCAAAAGACTCAAACTCCTAAGTCCACTCACTTACGGTTTACAAAAAATTAAACTCCTAAGTCCATTCTCTTAGCAAATCTAACCGTTGTTGAATAAATTTCGATTGCTGTATCGTGCACAACGTGTACGGTACGTTAGATTAGTTTATCATGGTCGTCACCATAAAGCCGAGAGTAGTATCTACTGCTGAACAAAGTTCACCCCCAGTACAGTCACTTCTTGTCTTGCACCTCTCTCGACCTTCACTAGGTCATCAGTACACCTTATCATTAAAAACCTACAAATGGATAAGCCTATCTTATCCGTTGGCTTTTTAAAATGTAGTATGTTCTCTGTAGGTTTTTCTAGTTTTACGTAGAATGTTATCAAATATCTGAATACATGCTCTGTTGGGAAGTGATTAGCTAAGTTCTGGCACACCGTGCTCGCGATTAGGCGGTTTGTGACAACTTCTTAAAATGTCCCTTTCTGGATATTATGCCTAATTCTAAATTTGACCACTTCTCGTTACGCCTAGTTCTAGTAAGTCCCGCTTCTGTTTTGTTTTGTACAAGTACAGTGTGAACAATAAAAAAACTCTTTTGCAAATAAATACTACCGACTTCTAAATAAAAAACTTTTTTGCAAAAACATACTACCGACTTCCAAATAAAAAACTACAAAGTGAAAAATAACTTTATTTTTGGAAGTCGGTGTCTATATAGCAAAAAAATGGTACCTACGAAAGATACCTACTTCCAAAAATGTAGTAATTTTTCACTTTGGTAGTTTTTTTATTTGGAAGTCGGTAGTATGTTTTTGCAAAAAAGTTTTTTTATTTTACCCTTTTTAGTTGTATTGACCTAATAGGCAAGTTGTTTAGTAAGTACCTATAACGACAGAACAGATTACCCGAATAACATGAAACTTGAACATAATCGGTGAAATGAGGGATCTGCGTACCCCTTTCGAGCGTACTGGCGTGATGTTATGTCATGAAATGGTATAAACAATAAACAGACATGCGATTGCAGCAATCCCGAGAGATTTGCCGTTATTTATTGAAGAGTTCTGTTGTATATATCCGAAGTTCTTCATTAGATCTTCATCAAATTATAATGGGACCAATTTCAGAGTATGCTCTTTCAAACAAAAAAAATATTTTTAAAATCGATCCACAATTGACGGCGATATCATTTCATTTCATTTATTTCATTTATTTATTCTCAAACAATTTACATTGTGTCGAACATTACATAATTAAAATTAAAATTACAAAAAAAAAAAATATTATGATACACTTGAAAGCAAATTAAATTATTAGAAAATTGAGTCAAATTAATTTAAAATATGTTCCAATAGAAAATTATACAGTTTCAAATTTATCCCATACGGCATGTATGGGATAAATTTGAAACTGTATAATTTCAAGATAAGATTACAATGTCAAGTTTATACTGTGTATGTCACAAAAAAATCAATTCCAAATCAATCCGAAGTATGTCACAAGAACCAATTATAATGTCAATTTAATTCAACATGTCAAAAAAGAAAAGAAGTAAATTGTTCCTTTAAGTACATTTCACAAATAAGATTTATAATTTCAAGTTAATACAATATATGTTGCAAGAAGATAATAATTTCAAATTAATACGATATATGTCACAAGTAACAAAAGTAATGTCAAGCTAATATATATCACAAAAAATAATAATGTCAAGTTAACACAATAAATGTTACAACTACAAGATTATAACTGCAAATTAATACGATATATGTCACAAGTAATAAACATCGATTTAAACCAATATATATGTCACAAAAAATTATAATGTCATGTTAATACAATATATGTATATATGTCACAAAAATATTGTGATTTCAAAATGTAATGTCAAAAGTAAAAAATAAATAATATGTCAAAAAAATATAAAATAAATGTCCTATAAATTTAATTAAAAATATTTGTTACTGCTATTTCTAATAGCAAGTATCTATTTATCATTAACTGACATAAATTCTGACACTGAGTAGAAACATTTTTCCAACAAGAAGGCTTTTAAATTGGTTTTAAATAAGTGCAAACTATAAATTAATACTATAATATCGGTGAACATCCAAAAAAATAAAACATACATAAAGTCGAACATAGAACCTCCTCCTTTTTGGTAAGTCGGTTAAAATGGTGTTTTACCGAAATTTTAAACCAACAAACATTGGCTAGCATAATATTAAACCATTGGTTGAGTTAACTACGCATCAACAAACTGAGTCGACTGACTTCCACGGAACTGTTTTTGACGTGATAATTAGTAATTTAAAATTGATATAAAATTATAGTCGCTACCTTATACTTATTTTTTGGATTATAATATGTCACATCGAGTTACCTATGAATTATAGGACCACCATCATCAACTCCAATTCTAGAAGCAATTCCATTATTCTTCATAGGAACGGGTAAACTTCAATAACACACATCACTGGATTGAAACTCGAAAGTATTTATTTGACTTATGGCCGGTTTCTGAGTTAAGTAAAGCAGCAATAATCAGTTGAGTATTGTCAAATAATTTAGGAAGCGTTTGAGTATTTTACGTTTCACAATTGAGAATCTACCTAGATCAGTTAAGTAAATATGTATGGACCTGTCAAAGTTCCATTCACTTTCTCTTTCTCCCTTACGTTCCATTTTACAAAAGAAATCCGAGACATCACAAGATTGCATAAAATTTACTAATATAAATTCAAGAGTAATAAATCAAGTTATTAAAGATGTTGTAATCTTTAATAACTTGATTTTTCATAATTAAGCAATTTCAAAGATATCTATTTGAAATGTATACAACCTTATTGTTGACGTTAAGAGTTTTTCTTCATTCAATGATAGCAAAATTAACCATATAATGATATTACGGATAGACTCTCCAAAATTAACCTTCATTCGGCTTTTACTCTTATTAGGTATTGCTGTTTTGGACCAAATTTCATGTATTTTTTTCGCTCTTCCCCTTTATGGAAGTAGCCAAATTTCTTGGAAAAATTTTACGAAATTATTCAATGCACTCATCCATCTTAAATGTGGCCTTGGATGATCGAGCCTGGATGCAAGCTACACTACCCATTCGCTTCGGCGGGCTCGGCATCCACAAAATTTCTGGTATAAGCCTACTGGCGTTTCTGTCTTCGGTCCACAGCACTGAAACTTTAACCACAATTTTTTTATCCCTTTCACTGGTTAACTGTGAAGTGCCGTGCTCGACCGACGCAGTGTGCGCCTGGATGGCTTGTCCGAATACGGCGTTGCCCGAGAACCCATCTTCCCAGAGACAGTGGGATGAGCCGCTCTGCAGGTTGGCACGGAATAAACTTATAAATACGTCCACCAATACTGCTGAGCGTGCCCGCCTGCTGGCTGTGGGAGAGTGGGAGTCTGGCCTCTGGCTACAGGCACTACCGTCACCCAACATAGGTACTATGTTGAGTGACAACACCTTCCGCATCGCTACATGTCTGCGTTTGGGTGCTCCTAGCGGAGCTCCACATCGTTGTCAATGTGGTGAAGCAGTCGACTGCCTCGGTTAACATGGCCTATCCTGCAATAGGAGCGCTGGCCGGATAGCACGGCACGCCAGCATTAATGCCATCATACGTCGGGCTCTTGTCACCCGGCGGATGCCAGCTGTTTTAGAACCCAATGGCTTGGCACGCGACGATGGGAGGAGACCAGACGGAATTACCATAATGCCTTGGAAGGTGGGTAGGCCTTTGGTGTGGGATGCAACATGTGTCGACACCCTTGAGCCATCCCATCTTCTTAGCACGGCGGGCTGTGCTGGGGCGGCCGCTGCCGGTGCAAAAAACCTCAAACGGCGCAAATATAACAACCTTATTGGAAGTTATATGTTCGAGCCGTTTGGGTTTGAAACATTAGGTCGTTGGGGTCCGAGTGTGCATAGAGTTTTTCGAGAAATTAGCACAAAGCTCGTCGACTCTTCACGTGACCAGAGGGCTGGCCTTTTCTTCGTCCAGAGAATCAGTATTGCCATCCAACGTATAACAAAATATATGATATATATTAATATATATATACATATGCAGCCAGCGTTCTGGGCACGTTTCCCGTTGACATCGATGTGGACGAATTTTTTGATGCTCAATGAGCTCTTTTCCGTCTCACTTTCATATTTGTATATAGGTTTGTTTTTTTTTACAATATTCAATTGTATACATGTTAATAGACGAAACCTCCTCAAATATAAAAAAAAAACATTATGAAACTATGAAATGGATCGTAGGAATTACTTCAAGATTGTCATGGCAACCGTATTTATTTTGTCAATGATGTCTTATCGAAAGAAAATAATATCTAAAATAATTTGTTATTGCCAAAATCAAGAATTGAAGCTTAAAATTACTAGAAGTGAATGTGTTCAGAGCGAGCAGTTGCTGGTTCTTGTGATACCTCATAGAACTACAGAGTATTTTACTCAGAATTTCACAAGATCTCTCAAGTGCCCCTTGTTCATCTGCATTGGAATCTGGTTGCAATTGTGATTTACCAACAAATATGGACTATTGTGATGCAATTTTTAATGAGTGACCTGGGTTTTCAAGACCAAAGCCTTTGCTGGCCATCGAAGAGCCTCCGAAGAAATATAGTATTAGCCAGGGTCGGTGCCATTGGATATGTGTCGAATATTATGAAGGACTGTGTTTTAATATGTGTTAACAAACAATGCTGCCAGCTTTCTAGGCACTTTTCCTGTTGACAGCGATGTGGACGAATTTTTTGATCCCCGTAATTGTACATAATTTAATTCTGAATTTAGTTCTAATATTAGTTTGTAAATAATAATGTACATATGTAAATAATTTAAATTGAGAATCAACAATATACTATCTGCCTACTTATTTTGTAAAATAATAAATAAATGAGACTCATCATGTTGTTTTTATGAACTTTTATTGTTCTGATACCAAAATCGTATCATAAAAAAAGCCAATTCTGTACACAATTTCATCGTTGTAACCTCTTCTTGTCTTGTGGATCCTAGTAATACCTATTCTATATAGGTATGAAAGTCTGTATGATTGGATATTTGTTAATCACATCTCAATGGTTGAATGTATTTAGAAGTATATACTTTGGAAAACAATTACACAATGACGAGAATTAGAACCTAGGATATAATAACAAAAAATAAATATAATAAAATAGATATAATAATAAATAAACGGAATAACAAAGCCTTTTATTCTGTAATCAGAAATGTAAAACTGTAGTCTATACTATGTATATTATAGTTTATAAAATGTCCCTAATCTCAGTGTGCCTTTTGGCATAGGCCTCCACAAACAGTTTCCACTGGGGTCTGTCCTGAGCTACTCGCCGACACCACAGCGCACCGTCGCTTACTTTTTTTGCCTACATCTTGGACCAGCGGTCTTTCCCATATTTCATTCCCATCTCTGACACTGTCTTCCACGGCTTCTATTCCCATCTCTTGTGTACCAGTTTGTCACTTTTCTCCATGTCCCTTGGTTATCGCGCATCATTTTTCACATAGTTCCTGTTGATCACTCTCGATTTTCGCGCAGGAAAAGCTACTGGCGACCACAAACACATAAACTGGCACTTTTTGAATATTTTTCTTGAAGATCTCACTCAACATCGTCATCATTTCTGCCGAAAGACTGCTGGATACAGGACTTCCCCAGCGTCACCACATCAACCGGTCCTGTGCGTCTTTCATACATCGAATTCCCGTGACCTTAACCAGGTCATCGGTCTACAGAGGGAGGCCTTAAAGCGCTGCGTATTCCACCACGCGGTCGCCACTCCAGAACTTAACAGCCCCATTGACCATCCGTTCTTCTAGCATCTGAGATATAAATATTAGGCGTGAAATATTTGCATCCAAACTAATGTTTTCGATAATTCAGGGCGAACAGTCTTCTTCCACGCATCGGTCTTCGTTAAGGCATTTCCAAGGAAGACAAGGATGTATCTTCGTCACTCGTTTTATAAGTTTATTATTATTTTGTATTTATTTCGCATGATCACCGTTTAATCACAGACTTGTCAACTATCAACTGCCAAATGTAACCAGTGTAGCCAGATTCGACGAGCCCAAAGTCGCCAAAAATTTAGTTTTTCAATTTATAAAAAACTTAAGTCGTCCATTATTCACTACATCCAAGAAACATTCTTCGAAACTTCAATGCGTCAGACACAATAATCATTATTGGAACCTTCCACATAAAACATTTTTCAGCATTTCTCTGTTTTTCCTGTGTTGTCGCGACTGAAGTATAATGTAAAATAGTGATGAACAGTTAAAAGCATTTTGAAACCTTCCACTTAAAACATTTTTCAGCATTTCTCTGTTTTTCCTGTGTTGTCGCGACTGAAGTATAATGTAAAATAGTGATGAACAGTAAAAAGCATTTTGGTTTCCAGTTATTTTCATCATTCCTCAGATAATGTTGTATTAGATAGTCTCATTCCGAAATCGTCTAAAATCACCTCACTTTTTTTTCTGAGGTAGCCTAATTGCCACCACTCGTAAAAATTGGTCGCCCCGACACCCTTCCGTGTAGCCTAAATGGCAAAAAGTCGCACAATCTGGCTACACTGTTGATGTAACGTTGACAACGGCTTGAGAAAACTTTGAGAATTTGAGAATGATCAAATGTGTTTTTCTCAGTTCAGAAACCCAATTGAACGTCAATGAAAGTTTTTTGTATGACATAAGGTATACTTCGGCATGACTTGACTACGTATACTCAAACCTTGCTCAGCATTGCAGAAAACTCAAAGTGGCGGATGATCAAGAGTGACAGATGCTTAAATCGAGATCAGCACATACTTAGCGTCGAATACTCAAATCAGAAACCGGCCATTAGTTACAGGCACTTTGAGTTTTCATTCGAACTTGAAGTTAAAACCACATGGTGTGGCTCGCTAGGTCGCAATCCCTTGTCGACCTCTAGAGAAGACCTAGCAAGAAACTCTAGGATACTCTTTTAAATCTTTTTATAGTTTACACAATCACTTTAAGACAATTGGCGTTACATGTTTATTAGGTTTTCAAACATCTAATCAATCAGATTTATTAAACAGTTATTATTTTACACACACCATACGCGCGATGCGCGTTGTAAGTGGGCGGGACTTCCATATTGTTTTTGTTTAGACACTAATTACTTGGATAGTTGAATAAAGCTAACAAACAATACTAAAATGCTGCTCAGTTAATTATTTTAACATTTTAACACTAAACAATCCCAATACTCACAAATACAAAGTTGTTCGTAGATTATTACTAAAATAATCACCTCAACTCAAAATTATCCAAGTTTCCGGTGATCTGAATATCTTACTAATCAGAAGGATTCTCATTATTACATAGCTGTGTAAAATAGTCTTATTACTTTATAGTATTTCATCAATTACTCAAATTTGTTTCGCAATAAGAATAACATGAGGTCATAATCAAACATATTTACTTCGTCAAATGTGCAACAGTTAAAATGAGAACAAATCTACAAGTTCTACAATAAGTGTTCCCGTTTTATTTAAACATCTCGTATTAATTAAACATTGAAAATTAGCATATCAAATTATCTTCATTCAAACAAATCAATAACTAATTCCACAATAAGCCAATAGATGGCGCTGAATCCAAAAACGAACTTAAATAGACATTTAATAGTTCTAGCTTAATCTCAGTGATGACAGGATTATAGAGTTTGTGTTAATTGACAGTTAAAATTATTAATTTTGATAACGAATTAGCAAAGCCACGCCTTCGCGGCGACAAATATATTTAATGCTTTGTTGGCGTGTTATTTTTTTGTAATTGTGGTCAAATATGTTTCGGAATAAAACTCAAACTTATATAAATTAATAATATTTTAATAAAAAAATAAATTACAATATCAACTACTTAAACATTAACTTATTCAGCCTTGTAGAACCTCTTGGCAACGCCGTCCCAGTTGTCACTGGTGATGGTCTAGAAGTAGAAAAAGATTCTTTTTAGTACCATAGGTATTTTCTTCTCCACACCACTCTTCTCAGCTGAGTTCAAACACTATTTATTATACTTTCTATTTACTAAGGCATTTTTGCGTGAAATGACATGCAGTTAGGAACAGGAATAAGTGAATCTATGCAGATAATATAAATAGCTATGTTTATATAATCTTTAATTAGCAATATATTTTATTACGTTGCACCTAATATTTTACCATAAAAATAAGCTATTGCCATATTTATTATTGTGTACTTTATTTAATATTGTGTACTTTATGGTACACCACCGCTATTATATATTCTTCTTTATTCATATATATATCTTTTTATATACACTATTCTTCTCAGCAAACCCTTAATCCATATCATGGCAGTGCACACAAAAGAACTAGTCCACCATTTGGGCCGTCCGCGATATTGGATTTAGAATGACGTCACTTAACTAACCATGCCTTGTCATCCAAACTAAACGTGTATGAAAACTGTCATCTTAATCGGTGGAAAATAACTGCTTTAAAATTCAATTGCAAGATTTGACCTTTAAAGACCACACTTACATACATTGCAAGTTAAATAAAAGCTTATAAAAAGAAGATATTAAACTGAACTTACCACAACAAGGTCATCGCCATTGTATTCCTTCTTGAAGACAGCCTTGCCTTTAGCGGTCGTGATGGTCTGGGTCACTGTGTTGCCGTCGACGAGGTAGATGCTCTTGACCTGGGGCAAAAAACATTGCATTTAGAACACAATAAAAAAGAAAAAGATGAAGAAGTACACAATGTAGCTAGGGATAATCGAACCACCAAAATGTAGATCAGTCTTTAAATATCATCATCATCAGCCTTTTAATGTTCCCACTGCTGGGACACAGGCCTCCTCTCCGTGAGAGAGGGAGGTCCCCGAGCATACTAAATTTCTACATAATGTTGATTCTAAAATGGTAGTACACTTTTTTTTTAATAGGTATATGTTTCACTATCTCCTTCCAACAAAACCATAAAAATAAGAAATAATTATTGATAGCATGCATCTCCTCGTAAAAAGTTCATTAATTATTTTTTGCACTAACACTAATGGATAGACAATTTGATAACGAACATTTTGTAAGTTTAATTTTTTTCACTAGACCAATATTCGATTTTATAAAGATTTTATTCTAAAATCTGGGCGTATTCACTATTGTACTTCATGCGCCACCAGTGCCGCTAGGCCAATAGGAATGCTCATATCTCATGCTGATTTTTTGGTCAGGGTACGGCCTTAATCCACCACGCGGGCCTAGTGCGGGATGGTAGATGTCATACGTCTTCGAATTTTTGGTTCTAGGACATGCCGTTTTCCTCACGATGATATCCTTCACCGTGGTAATGAAATAATTGACACAAAGTAAAGCGCCTGCTTTGTTTCAACGCCTGAATGACACGTAAGTCAGGGCCGTAACCATAGGGCCACCACTGCTCTTAAAATCAGCTCTATTGTAAAAGGTAAGTAATTTTAAATTCTATAGGAAAGAATGTGCAAGAAAACCCATGGACACTCTTTTAGATCAAGTTATCACAAAACAATAAAAAAACTTTTTTACAAAAAAATACCACCGACTTCCAAATAAGAAAACTACAAAGTGAAAAATAACTTTATTTTTGGAAGTCGGTGTCCATAACGCAAAAAATGGTACCTACGAAAGACACCGACTTCCAAAATGGTATTTTTTTGTAAAAAAGTTTTTTTATTTTTCACTTTTTAGTTGTACCTACCTAATAGGCAAATTGTTGAGTAAGTTTCCTATACACCAGAATAGATTAACCGAATATCAAAACAAAACCGATCAAATGAGAGATCTGGTTACCCCTTAAGAGCGTACTGGCGTGATGTTATGTTATGAAATGGTATTAACAATAAACAGACATGCGATTGCAGCAGTCCCGTGAGATTTGAAGAGTTCTGTTCTATATCTTCGAAGTTCTTCATCAGATCTTCACAAAATTAAAATGGGACCAATTTCGGAACATACTTTTTCGAGCAGAAAAAGAATTTTCAAAATCGGTCCACAATTGACGGAGATATCGGTGAATATACATAAAAAAAAAGACATACAAGAAGTCGAAAGAAAATGGGACCAATTTTGGAACATAATTTTTCGAGTAGAAAAAGAATTTTCAAAATCGGTCCACAATTGACGGCGATATCGGTGAATATACATAAAAAAAAAGACATACAAGAAGTCGAACATAGAACCTCCTTTTTCGAAAGTCGGTTAAAAAAACAGAGCAAACTAAATAAAACGAACGTTTATAATCAGAGGGGCTATTTTGTATAGATAAAACGTAAAACCACGTACTTATAGTGACAAAATTTATCATCTTTAGATTACTATAATATCAAAGAATAGCAGATACCCGGCTACTACGCATTTTTTTTTGTTTTTTTTTTGTTATTGTTGGAAATAAAGGAAATCTGGTTTTTTCCTTTTGTTTCACCGACTTACCAAAAAGGAGGAGGTTCTATGTTCGACTTAATGTATGTTTTTTTTTTATGTTCACCGATATCTCCGTCAATTGTGGACCGGTTTTGAAATTTCTTTTTTTTTAAAAAGATCATATTTCAAAATTGGTTCCATTTTAATTTGGTGATGATCTGATGAAGAAGTTTGGATATATACAACAGAACTCTTCAATAAATAACGGCAAATCTCTCGGGATGGCTGCAATCGCATGTGTGTTTATTGTTGATACCATTTCATAACATAACATCACGCCAGTAAGCTCGAAAGTGGTACGCAGATCTCTCATTTCACCGGTTATGTTCAAGTTTCATGTTATTCGGGTAATCTATTCTGGCGTTATAAGTACTTACTAAACAACTTGCCTATTAGGTAGGTTATAGATACTCGTACAACTAAAAAGGGAAAAATAAAAAACTTTTTGCAAAAAAAATCTACCGACTTCCAAATAAAAAACTAATAAGTAAAAAATATATATTTTTATAGGAATAATTATATTTTTTTTTTGAAGTCAGTGTCTTTCGTAGATACCATTTTTTTGCGATATAGACACCGACTTCCAAAAATAAAATTATTTTTCACTTTGTAGTTTTTTATTTGGAAGTCGGTAGATATTTTATGCAAAATAGTTTTTTTTTTAATTTGTGTTTTATATATTAGGATTATATTTATATAGAAGATTAGGCACTAAGGTTGACAGCGGAAGCGAAATTCTTTTTAGTCCCTAGGTACTAATGTCAAGACTACTTACGGGGGTCTTGTCACTGCCGATGAAATCATCGAACTCTACTCCAGATTTGAACTTGCTTTCTGTGGGGCCATCGGGGTTTGCTGTGATGAATGTGTAGGTGTCGCCATCCTTCACCAGCTTCTGGTCAGGGCTGAACTTCAGAACATTCTCGATCTTCTCGTCGGGGATGCCTGCATTAGTAAAAATATATTTTGAATTACCATGTCTACTTTTCTGGAAGAAATCTCCATTTGGAGTTTAGCTCGCTTTTGGTGTATGAATTTTGTTTTCAAATTCTGTAAATGCATTATTTTGGTGTACAATAAAGCATTAAGATACATTAAAAAAACTTCCACAAATGTCAGTCTTATCGAAACTAACTGGCTTCTAATCAAAATGGAAACATTGAGTTACTTATATGTGCAAAAAAAGAAATATAACTTTAAATAGAGAAAAGACGAAAATAAATAGAATACATACTTTTAACAAGTAACAGAACTGACACAATTACTGCAATTATTCTTGAAACTATTACAATGGGGACGTGTGAATTTTTTAAGACAACGTTTAGATGAATTTAAACGGAAGAAGGGTACATACCTGCTGCTTTCAGGAATCCATCGAAGTTCTCCTGCTTAACGAAGGTGTAGTTCTTACCGAGGAAAGACATATTGACGAAGGATTCGACAGGCGGTCTAATGGCCAGGGATTGGCACACCCAGGCTTTTAACTAAACCCTAATCTGCCCGATATGATAAAGTTAATGCGAGTTTATGACCGTCGCGTCGTCTGGTAGATTTAAAAAGTGAATATTTTTTAGGGTTCCGTAACCAAAGGGTAAAAACGGGACCCTATTACTAAGACTCCGCGGTCCGTCTGTCCGTCTGTCACCAGGCTGTATCTCATGAACCGTGATAGCAAGACAGTTGAAATTTTCAGAGATGATGTCTTTCTGTTGCCGCTATGACACACACATACACACATGCACATGCTAAGATAGGAGCCTTTTTGGTCTCGCACGGGGTTTTTATTTTTAATTTTGTT
Organism: Orthosia incerta; assembly: GCA_948252205.1. NCBI lineage: Eukaryota > Metazoa > Arthropoda > Insecta > Lepidoptera > Noctuidae > Orthosia > Orthosia incerta. Next base: position 23,999,773 of record OX411756.1, on the reverse strand, counting down.
TAATTTTCAGCTGAGTTTTCGTGTCTCCTGTGCGGGTCACAAATAAATACTTTTTCTTTCTTTTTTCTTTAAATACTTAAACTCCCATACAACAAACGTGATTTTTTGCCGTTTTTTGCGATAATTGTACGGAACCCTTCGTGCGCGAGTCCGACTCGCGCTTTGCCGGTTTTTCTAAATAACTTTGTTACGTGTCCAGAGTTATTCTTATCAACGACTGCCTTTTTACCGTGGCTATAATCGATTGGCCCATTCTATAGAAACCGTGTATTATATGGCAATTAGCTACAGTACCTACCTATGTGATCCATGAAAGAATTATCTTAATTAAATCAGTACTTTCTAAATCAACATTAATTGTAAATAATTTTAATAGCTTCCTAGCTTCTGCTCGCGACTTTATTCGCATGGAAGAAACACTGTATCCTATTAGAGCAACACCTAGTCCCAAGAGCCCTCAGACGTTTCATTTATTTGTACACAAAATGAGAATAGAATAGAGTAAACGCACGTTCAAAGTGTTAACACTACTCTCTCTCAAACATTTTATCCGACTGCCGAAGGAGGGTAATGTCTCTTGCTCTGTCCTTCTCATACTTCTGATTTTGTTAATTTTTCCTTTCATATTCAATCCATTCTTCTCCCGAATGCGCTTCCTCTCGATATCAGGACGGCCACCAGTCAGTATGACTAACAGAGAATTGACTGGTAGAGAATGCCTCAGGCATTAAGTCCGCCTATGTACTTTTATGTTGCATGAAGTTTTAATAAATAAATAAATAATGAGTTTATCAGTCTATGTATGTATGTATTTACGTTAGTTCCTATGTGGCATTCTGACTTAACCCTGCAACTGTCACTGGCTACATTAAAATTGGAAAATAGGAAAATGCCAACTTCTGGGTGCCATATTGTGGGGGCCCAAATTATTTTTTGAACTAACTTCTTTTTTTATAGAAAGAACTCAGAAACGTTTGGAGGCTCTGGGATCTTGGACCATTTTTGACAGTTTTCTCTCAGCAAGCTGTAGTTAAATTCCTATCAGTGAAATAATTATCGTAATCGGCTCAGTATCTACTTTCAGAAATTATCTTATACAAACAGTTTTACGGCCTTTTAATATTAGTTCAGATTCAAAGTCCGTTGCTGAATGCAGGTAGGCAATTATGACTGGCAGAAATGTAGGTGGGTGCTATTACTACATATTTACGATATACTATAAATACTATCTGTATAATTTTGTGAGATTGTGTATATGCGAAAGGTAGGTAATCGCCGGCACCGCTGCTCTTATTTAAGGTTACACTAGTCGAAAATTCTTCCATACAAACGTAGTCTAGGGATAATTCCACTGTTTGATTACGTACGTTCAAAATAAAAAGTGACATCAATTTGTCTCATCATTATCTAGCCCTGAATCTAAGCAAAAAAGTAAAAAAAGAAAATATTTGAAAGTTACGAGCGTCGAAAGTTCCACATTTCGTCACAAATTTTAACGCTTTTTTGGGCGCAAATAAATACCATAAGAAGACGGAAAATTGCAAAACGGCCTCTATACAGGGATAGATTGGCAGTTCAACAATGCAAATAATTTTATTTTGAACAGATAGATTTAGTCGTTTTTTCATGATATCTAGACTGCCAATGGTCTGTTTATAAAATTTCGCGCGCTCTGTTTCGTCCTAAATCATTATCCATTTCGCTACAAATTTTCAAAAGTGTATATTCGTACGCGAACTAGCTTCCTACTGCACATCACAGCATGTATCTCTTCCGCACGTGTTTTCGGTTGATATAAAATGCATTTTAACCCCGCGCACAAAATAGTTCGTGCCGTCGACTAGTGTACCCTTAATGCGGCACTATGTAAAATAATTATGATCCCGACGATAATTATATTGATTGGGAATTAAGATGTCCTTTCCTCTCGAAACAGAAGTGCCTACATCGGCGCTCTGTTCTTACAAAGTACGATACTTGTAAAAGTTACAGTGCGCGCATAAGAAGTTGACGCACGATCATAGACTGAACGGCGAATTTACCCTTAGGCCGCTTGAGATAAGCATTACTTACATTTAGGGGCCTGAGTCACCCTCGTCCGTAGGAGAGAACCCCATACGAATCCCTACACGTGGCCCCCGGGTGGTGCAAATCAGGTGACATCAATTAACTGGTGGTAGGTTACGGCCGAAGGCTTGCGACCACCCACCGGGCAAAGACGTACCGCCAAGCAGCCTAGCCGTGTTCCGGTACGATGCCCGGTGTAGCCAACTAGAGGAGTTGGGTCGAGATAGCTGTTCCACTGCAGGCGTTCCAGCCTGACGCGCGCTGTTATGGGCCTATCGGGAGACTGGTCGCGGAGGGTAGCGGGATCCGAGGCACGGTGCGCCGCTGGCCGACGCAGATAGTTAGGGGCCCAAGTAGTGTGCCAGCCACACACGAAAGGCTGCCCCGCCAACTGTCGAAAAATCCTGGAATGCACCATCGTGCTGGTTGGCGACCAGAAGACAGGGCCCGATGGACATTCCTGGGGGGGCTCGGGCGTCCCCGCGGTCTCCAGATCAGTCCCCTATTGATGGCTTCCTGTCAGTGCGTGTCTGTGGGTTGCCAGCGTGGAACCTCATCTCACTGCCTTCTCCTCACCTTTTATCACTCAAATCAAAAGGAAAATAAAAGAAAAGCTGTACAGCGGCAGCACTCCCTGTCACTCAAAGTGCACCTCAGCAACATAAGAGGGCTGCACTCTAATCTCGAAGCAGTCCATCACCACCTGGAGACTTATAGACCAGCTCTTCTTTTCCTTTCGGAGACGCAGATCGGATGTCCGTCAGACGTGTCGTACTTATCATACCCAGGGTTTACCCTGGAGCACAATTTTAAACCACGCGCGGGTGTGTGCATGTACGCCCGCGCTGGTCAAGTCTGTATCCGTCTACTCCCCGCCCGATCACAGCCCAAGAGGCACTCGGCGGGTTTGGCGGTACAGGTCAGCAGATTGGGATGGGATGCGTTCTTTCTTCGCATCTTATCCTTGGCAGCCCATTTGCTTTTCTTCGGCTGATCCTTCGCCGTGCGCGGACGCCGTGACGGACGTGTTGCTTCAGGGAATGGAGTACTTCATTCCATTCTCTGATGTAGCAATGTCTAGCGTTGACCGGCCATGGTTTGGCGCCGAGTGCAATCGTGCCAACACGCTGAAACATGAGGCGTACCTGGCATGGGTCGACGCTTGGACGCGCAAAGCTAGCGACGTGAGCCAGCGGAAGAGAGCCTTCAATAGGGCTGCCAAGTCCTGCAAGAGGGTATTGCGAAGGGCTCGGTTTGACCACATAAGCCGTATTGGGTCCAAACTTGCTTCCTATCCAGCTAGTAGTAAAGCGTTCTGGTCCCTGGCTAAGTCGGTCGAATCGAACTTCTGCCGGCCCTCACTATCACCACTGCTGAAACCCACGACGGAACGCTGGCCCACTCCGCTGAGGAGAAAGCAAACTTGTTTGCCTCTCTTTTTGCGGAATCCTCACGCCTGGATTCTGGTAACGCGCGGCCCCCTCCTTCTCCTGATGGATGCGAGACGAGTATGTCGAACATTCGCATCCATCAAAAAGACGTCCGTAGGGTGCTGCGGAATCTTGACGTGAACAAGGCTAGTGGCCCCGACGGGGTACCGGCAATTGTTCTAAGAACTTGTGCGCCTGAACTGTCTCCGATCCTGACTCGCCTGTTTCGCCTTTCATATGAGACTGGAAAAGTACCGAATGCTTGGAAGCAAGCTAACGTTCAGCCTGTACCCAAGAAGGTCAGTCGGGCTGACCCGGCCAACTATAGACCCATCTCAGTTACGTCCATCCTCTGTAAGAGTATGGAACGGGTGCTCAACTCCAAGCTCCTGGCATACCTAGAAGCTAACGACATCCTCATTGACCGCCAATATGGCTTCCGCCGAAATCGGTCAACTGGGGATCTTCTAGCGTATGCCATTCACATATGGAGTGAAGCCATCGAGAGGAAGCGCTTGCCGTCTCCCTCGACATCTCGAAGGCTTTTGACAGGGTCTGGCATGAGAGCCTTATTGGTAAGCTTCCGTCATTCGGTCTGCCCGGTGGTCTGTGCGATTGGATCCCAGACTTCCTGAGGGACCGGTCTATACGAGTGGTTATTGAAGGCCGGTCTTAGAGGACTTGGATTACGCCGATGACCTATGCCTGCTGAGTCATACCCACGCTGACATGCAAGCTAAACTGAAAGATTTAAGTCAGGAAGCGGCAGAAACGGGACTAAAAATAAACACCCGGAAGACCCAAGAGATGAGATCTGGTGTGAAGAATACTTCACCGTTGCTGATTGGCACGGAGGCAGTTGAACGCGTCCACAAGTTCACTTATCTCGGGAGCGTCGTGTCAGAAACTGGAGGTAGTGAAGAGGACATCGCTTCAAGGATAGCCAAAGCACGAGCTGTCAAATGTCAAATCCGTGCTGCTTTACGGGTGCAAAACGTGGAAGGTCACAAAAGACATCTCACGCCAGATCCAAGTCGTCGTCAACCGCTGTCTTCGTCGCATACTCGGCATTTACTGGCCCGAGACCATCACCAACGTAGAGCTGTTGGAGCAATGCCACGAGAGCCCAATCGACCGCCAGATCAAGCGTCGCAAGTGAAGTTGGATTGGCCACATGCTGCAAAGGGATTCTGATCATATACCGAAGCAAGCGCTGGATTGGAATCCCCAAGGCAAAAAAAAACGTGGCCGTCCCCGTCAAACCTGGCGTCGCACCGTGTTGGCGGAAGCAACGAGCATCGGTATGACGTGGAGCGAGGTGAAGCGTGAAGCTCAAGACCGATCGCGATGGAGGACTACTGTGGACGCCCTTTTTTCCCCATCCAGGGGACGTAGGACATTAAGTCAAGTAAGTCACAAATAAAGGTAAAACTCTGAAAACTGTAAATTTGTATCTACATAAAAAAAGATTACTAACTTATTTGCAGATGGTAAACTGACCGTGACTTATATTGATGTATGGGGATAACAGTTTACGAACGGCAAAGTTAATTATGTCCCTTCGTTAGAGTAATGTTCAGTTCTTTCATTGTTTATGAACGTCAGTAATGTAACCTAATTTGGTGAATGTAGCTGTGTTTAAGGATTCCTCGGTGCGTGAGTCCAACTGTGCAAGTTGGACGGTTTTTTTTTTTTGTTAATTATGGGGCGGCAAATATTTAAACAAGCCACAGGTCCCGGGGCGTACTTACATTTCACTTCGCTCAACTCCCGTGATGAAGGCGTAGGCAGACGGGCAAAACAACAAAAAAACCGACATAATATCATTTAAAAAATATTTTATTAAAACAACCATTACAAACTTATTCAGCTTTGTAGTAAGTCTTGGCAACGCCGTCCCATGTGTCCATGGTGACAGTCTGAAAAATTAACAAATATTTTATTACAGATCAAAATAAATTATTGTTACAAGATAGGACAACGCCATCTAGTGACGAGTAGAAGAACTAAGTAGTAACTAGTGGTGCCATCTAGTATCGAATAGCGGAACTAATCTTCTCGAAAGTTCGTGTCGAATAGAATTTTCCAGAATATTCGAGCCGAACATTCTCGAAGTTTCTAGTCGCTTCGGGAACGATGAATTCGAATGTCGATTGTTCTGGAAGATGTGTAAGACAAAAAGTAAATGTCACACGAATATACTCGTAATACTGCCATTAATAACAACACATAACATAATATTACGAGCTGGGGTTCAGGGATAAATTATCAAAACAGCAGACTTCAATTAATCACACTTTATTACAGAAACACTTCTTAAACAATTCTATTACTTCGCACTATTTTCCTTTTCTGATCGCTCTGTGTCACTTCCAAATCGAAACTGACCCACAACGAACCCAACCGCTCTTTATATAGCACGGAAGATGTTTCTAGAACGTTCTATACTGTTCTAGATCTTCTTATACAGAAGTAAAAGAATAGAATTGTTTAAGAAGTGTTTCTGTAATGCAGTGTGATTAATTGAAGTCTGCTGTTTTAATGTTACGAGCTGGGGTAACATTATGTTCATGATTAATGGCAGTATTACGAGACGAGTATATTCGTGTGACATTTACTTTTTGTCTTACACAGCAGTTGAAGGCTCATCCGGAAAATGGTTCCAGCTTCCAATCATTGAATCAACATTGGTATAATACATCACTAGCCAGGGAAAATACATTGAAGGACATGTAATAAGGTTATCAGGGTCGGTATCGGGTAAAAACCCGTGTGTTTGTCCGCGATTTTCTCGCGTTTTGCTGAACCGATTTTGATGCGGTTTTCAGAAAAGTACTTGTTACATTAGAAGAGCAGTGGTGGCCCAGTGGTATCGGCCGCGACTTACAAGTTGTAGGTCGTGGGTTCGAGCCCAGGTAGGTGCTTTACTTTGTGTAAATTATTTCATCACCACTGCTCTCAAAACGGTGAAGGAAAACATCGTGAGGAAACCGGCATGTCCTAGAACCAAAAATTCGAAGACATGTGACATCTACCAACCCGCACTGGGCCCGCGTGGTGGATTACGGCCCATTCCCTCTCACAGAGAGGAGGCCTGTGTCCCAGCAGTGGGAACATTAATAGGCTGATGATGTGATGTGACTTGTTACATTCTGGAGAAAGTTTTGGTATACCTACAACAAATGGATAACCCGTGAGTTCGTCCGCATGAATCCATTATATGTATGTATGTATGTACCTTTGTAAACGCATTTCACCGAAACTAGTAATTGGATCATGATCATTCTTTTTTTATTGGATTAAGTATCTCTCAACTTAGGTCATAGTGCAGTCATAGTTTTGGGGCTGGTCTGTGTTAGCAAACTTACGCTTTGAGCTGTCAGCAACAAGCCTTGTAGGGTTTGGCTTTGTTGATGCAGTCCTACATAGCCTGGCTCCTTCAGAGACGGCAAGGCGGCGTGGTCTTGAGGGAGAGCGCTACGGTCGTGTAGATCCTCAAGGCAAGTGTGGTGCTTTTCCTTCTCGTGATTACCGCCCTGTTTTCGGTCTAATTCCCTATGAAATAGACGTAACAGAAATCACCGGCCCGGGCTATTCGACTGCTCCAGCGGCTTAACCCTGCCTTGAGGACAGACGACTAGAAGGTTGGGAATACTCTCACTGAGCAGACCGGCATCCGTCATATCGCCCTCATGGACGGGGTATTCGCTGAATCATCAAGCCCGCGGGCTACTCTCTTCCAGGAGGAATTGAACGATACTCGTTCAAGCTCCTGGAAGAAGACAAGGGAGAGGCACCCACTGCGGCAGCAGAAGTGGAACCCTCCGAAGATGGACCACCACAACGTGAGGAGGCCATCGATGAAATCTCTGCTCACGACGCAGCGCAGGAGACAGAGATTGAGACCAGGGCGTCAGAAGCAGACCACGAGGATGACATCCTCGGGTACTTCGACACCCTGAGGATTGAGTCGCCAACTGCTCTCGAGGAGAGCCAGGCGATGGAGGAGGGGCCTCAAAACTAAGGCCCGCCTATATCAACACAGGCCCATCAAAATCATCCAAGATGGAGGGGCTAAGGTATGTACAAATTAATTTGCATCATTGCAGAGCCGCTATTGCCCTTCTGGCTCGGCAACTGAAGCTTAACACATATGACGTTGCCTTGATACAGGTACCGTATCTGTATAAGGGGACTATAAAAGGCTTAGGTGGGACAGGAGGCATGGTGCTCTATGACTGTCCAACTAACGAGGACTTGCATCTATATCAGGGGCGGTATAGAGGCAATGCCGTTGCGTACTTTCTGTTACAGGGATCTCACAACAATTTTGATCCAAGTGGGGACGGGAACAGAGAAAAGATTATCCTTGCCTCTGCCTATCTCCCATATGAACAAAAGAAACCAGTAACACCACTAATCACCAAACTCATAATCAGAAGACTGGTTGACTACGGCAACGAAGAAAACCTCGACCTGATACTTAGCAGCGATGCAAATTCACACCACGTCGTTTGGGGCAGTTCAGATGTCAACAAACGAGGGGAGGATTTGTTGGACTTTGTGGTAAGCTCTTCTTTACAAATCCTTAACGCAGGCAATAAACCTACTTTCAGGACCTCTGCGAGAACTGAAGTTATTGACCTGACACTGGCTTCAAACAGGGCTTGCGCTCATATTGAAAATTGGCATGTATCGGACGAAATCTCTCTGTCTGACCACAATTATTTTTACTTTTGTATTAATTTTAAGTTTCTTTGTATAATTGTATTTTAAGGTGTACAATAAAGCATATAATAAATAAATAAATAAATTATATATGCTTTTATTTAGGTTTAGGACGGCGGGAGAAGCCGAAACTAGACGAATGAGAAACCCAAGGCATACAAATTGGGACTCATACAGGAGGAACCTCAAAGTAAAGAACAATGGCGAAATCTTAGCTGAATTAAATTTAAGCGTCCGAAAGTGAGATAAATACGAAATAAATTCCATTAATTGACTACGTTTTTTTCAAAGTTTAACATTAACTGATTCATCACGGATAAAAAAACACATTCTAAATGAAAGTTATTTGACTTTTTCGTTAACTCTCATTGGATAAGTGATGCCATTTTACACTTATTCTGCCAAGCGATAAGTAGTGACTCTAGTAAGTATATCATTATTGTCTTTGTTATTATAATAATACAGAGTAAATAAATTAACAATATAGTCTATGTATAAGTGTAGGTTTTCTTGCAGGTAGATAAGAATACTGTAGTGTAGTATAAATAAATGAATTACTTTCAATTGATATGTAAAAAGACTGGTAACCAAGTCAAAAAAAAATGTGGCTTGGTTGTTGACAACGACCTTTTGATACACGTCAAAGTTGCTTAATAAATAAATATACTGTACCTTTCCAGAGTATATTTCATATTTCATGCTGAAATAACTAGGAAAGGGAAATACTAATGCGATATTGCCCTTTTACTGCCACGAAATTGTAATAATATTACCTATTAGATAGATAGATAAATCATTTATTTAGTGCACACAAAAGACACAGCACAACACACAAACTCTTAATTAAATTATTACAATTTTCATGTAGGTATATTTAAAAACAAAGTGCCAACATAAAAAGTAAAAGGAAACCGAAACAAAAGTAAAAGTGACACCAGTAACATTAATTTTGACAATCAAAACAATCAAAACAATCAAAACACAGTGCGGTGTGCGTCTCAAGGTTGCACCAAATGGGAGTCCAGCTCAGCACATGTCAGGCAAATATACCTGACGCTGATATTCTGCTGGATCCCTGCAGTGACAAATGGTCGCCAAGCAGACGTGATATGTTGGTGTTGTAACAGTGTTATGCGAAGAGATGCTATTAAACACATTATTAAAAGTAACCCAGACATAACCTACAAAAGTTCATGACTGAATATATATTATTTTCGGCATTCTTGAACAAAAATTCTTGCACAAACTAATTCAGAAGATGACCCTGAATTAAACCGGATATTTTTCATTTAGAGTCGTAGGAATTTAATCTCAGATAAAATAATGTATGGGTCTCTGCCATTGTCCTTTAGGGAACCCTCAAGGTAAGCTTAATTCCATACTGGATATAGAATTTGAAGCGGACAGAATCAAAGCGGGCACTATCGGTGCATGAGAAGATAATCGCCCAGAGAAAAGGCTTTTTGCAAGAAGGTACCATGGTGGACCCCTGAACTAGCCAAAATACGTCAGGAAACACGACAGCCCTTTACTGATGCAAAAACCAGGAAGGATTTATCTGGCTATCATAGCATGCTGACGAGGTTAACACGGCGGTACGCAAGGCCAAAATAACTAATTGGCGGCAGCATTGCACCTCCATCGAAACTTAGGGAAGATGGCAACTGTATTCCAAGCAGAAACATATGCCATAATAACCTGTGCTCAAGAGAATATAAATAGAGGAACCAGAGGTAAATCCATATACATTCTTAGTGACAGTCAAGCTGCAATCAAAGCCATGGCACCCTGCAAAGTGGACTCCGGACTTATTCTGGATGCTGTCCAAACCCTAAACAGGGTTGGGAGGGCCTGGGAGGGTAGGGCTGATATGGGTCCCTGGGCACAAATAAATCCATGGTAACGAAGTGGCAGATGAACCGGCAAGAGAGGGCTCAGAAAATGATTTTGTGGGTCCAGAATCATGTGTAGGCATTTCGACGTGTCTCGTAAAAGCCGCATTTAGGGAGTTTGCAGATCACAGACAACGAACTTATTAACTGTCTAATACCGGTTTACAACACTCCAAGAAATTTCTAGGCTCTACGTTCAAAGCCCGGGAATGCATTTGGAACATGAGCAGGGGAAAATCCGCTACCTGCTTGGGGCCTTTACTGGGCACTTTGGAACCAACGACATGCTCATGAAGATGGGTCTAACCGCGAAACCCATGTGCAGGTTGTGTGGGGAACATACGGAACGCATGGAACACCTTCTGTGCACATGCGATGCAGTGGCTGGTAAGCGGATGCGTCTCCTAGGGGTTAGATATCCAAAACCAGCAGACTATAGGCTCATATCCCTAGATACTCCCTAGAGTAAGTTATTTAGAGGACCACAATAGATCGCAATGGGTCGAAGTGTCCGAGTTCTTTCTCGGCCCCTCCACAAGATAAGATAAGATAGGTCATAGTGCAAGTTGCATCAAAATCAGGACAGGCAGTTTTCAAGATATGGAGCATACAACCGAACTCTTTAGCGACAAACAACACGAATGTGTAAGTTGAGTTATTATAGGAATTTTGTCAATCCTTTAGGTAGCTTACTATGGAACTTACTCAATTTGTAGTGATGTTGAACAAAAACTAAAAAGAGAGAAATAAATGTGCTTCTTTTCATTACTTTAATTTTGAAACACTAGGTTTAGTAATAATAAAATTATTCACCCTAATTAGTATGTATCTCACCTTTACATACTAATTACGGGAGAGATATTATCCCAACTCACCTCCTGACTTTTTGTTTTCAAATATTTCTTTGGATACCTATAAAGATAATAAGTATCTAGGTTCGCAGTCTAGATGTTTAAAAGGGCTTTATGGTCAGATTAATATCAATTCCTATCCTTTTTAAAGAGGACTATCTTTAATTTTTTTTTGAGCTATTAAGAGTGTATGGACATGTACTCTTAATAGCTCAGCGGAAAGACCTCAAGGTACATCATTATGTTTCACTTACCATAACGAGATCATTGCCATTATACTGCCTCTTGAAGGTGGTGTTACCCTTGGGAGCTTTCATGGTTTGTGTTACGGTGTTGCCATCGACGACATACGTAGTTTTAACCTGGAAGTAGAACAAAATAATATATTAAGTAACAAGTTGAATATAAGCTTGTAAAAATTAAGTGAGTACGAATCAGGACAAGCGCAGAGCATCGTTATTGAAGGTCCTCTCTCTAGGTGAAGGTTGCGGGCATCCGCAGAATGTGAGACGCACAGGACGTATCAATGTGGCGACACTTGCGGAAGGCCTAGCAGTGGACATCCTTCGGCTGAAATGATGATGCGATGAAGGGAAGGCACACTATCCCCAACTATAGCAACTCCTAAAAACCAAAATCAATCATGGCGACCATCAGAAAAGCGCCAAATCAATAACGCTCGACAAGTCCCAGAGAAACAATTCTTTTGGTTTGGATCTAACAGTGAAATTAGTCAAAAAAAAAGAACAGGGGGGTATTCAGAAAGTACATAATTGCAACTTATTTGAAGGCGTTCTGTCTGCATCGATTTAGAAGAGGGCTGCAGGCACAGGACGTTGTTTTGAAAAGCTGTCTGAGAATAATGTATTTATTTTAGTCTCTTATTATCAATAAAACAGTTTATTTACAAGAGTTACACGGTACGGTAACAATTTAATCTACGGTAGTACATTAAATGTACGGTAGTACATTAAATTGTTTATTGTTCGATCCTAAAGTTTATTGTAAATAAAAGAAGACCATAAAAAAAACATGTAAAGAATCCTAAAAGATTTACCAGGTTCGCAGCTCCAACTGCGTCTTCGAACTCTACGCCGGATTTGAATTTGATCTCTCGGGTACCCTCGGGAGTTGCTGTTAAGTATGAGTAGGTGTCACCGTTCTTCACCAGCTTCAGAGCAGGGTTGAATGACAGGAGCTTTGCGATGCTTTCAGCCGGGACATCTAAGTCAACGATAAGAAATATATTAGCTATATTTAACCGACTTCAAAAAAGGCGGAGGTTCTCAATTGTAGGTTGGAGGCGGAGGTTTACGGATTATTTCCTTTACTTGTGCTACATTGCTTTTTGACAAATTTCATGATTCCGGGTCAACAGGGAGTACCCGGTTTTGATTCCCTTACAATTCCTAAAACTTGCGATAAAAAAGACTATCTTTTGATTACATTGATTTAGAAGTTGTATTTTTTTTACAGCTCCAAGATATTGCAGACCTGAATATATCAAGCGTTCCTGAGAAAAAAACCTTAACAGACGGAATATATTTTTTTTGTCCTTTTTTATGACGTATGTAAAAACTTACAGTTTTCAGATGTATTGCTTTACTTGTGCTGTAAGACATTGCTTCTTGCCAAATTGCATGATTATAGGACAACGGGAAGTACCCTTTAAGTTTTAGATTCCATTGCGATTCGTCACAATGGAATTCACTAGCACTTCGCCCGTATTTTATCCTACTGATGACTTTTTAGTTTCGCCCTCTTAAAGATTGTATTTCCAAATATCCCTACTAAGTGCATGCTCCCCTATATCATAAAAATAAGCCCACCTTAATGCGGCATTGTCGCAAAATCCGTTCTTAGCCCACATCTACTAACTATAAACTACCTCCCTGCCAAATTTCATCTTTATACGTCAAGCGGTTTTCGATATTTCGTGATAGGTTAATGACCTTTCGCTTTTATATAAATATATATACGAGTATATCTATATCTATATATCTATATCTATACACCGTGAAATTTAAGTGGTTGTTTTCCCGCGGCAGAACGACTTGCCTTAAGGAGTACGGTACTTTCGAAGCATAGAGTTAAAGTAAAAAAATAACGATGTTTTTGTTTTAAAATAATTTAAAAAAAAAAACATAAACTCGAAAAAGTGAGTAACAATAGTAATTTGTAGGTACTAGGTACTACGGTGAATAATACGGTGGTGACGCGAGTAGTACCTAGTACCTACAAATTCCAAATAATTTTGATATTAAACAATATCAAAATTATTTGGAATTTAGTATGTATGCTCTTAAATAAAATTAGAGAAACACGTATTTAAGGATTATTTGAATTTCATCCTTAGAAGACGTAAAAAGGGGTATTTAAAGTTGAATGATAACGAACAGTAATATACTCGGAATTTAGTATTTCTGCTTTTCAATACACTTAAAGAAAGTATTTAAGAAATATTTGAATTTCATCCCTTAAAGGTGTAAAAAGGGGTGTTAAAGTTTATGTGAACGATTACTGGATTTGCTTGGAGGGAAAAAGCTTTCATAACTCGCGTACCACTGATACCCTCTGACTATGTCTTTGAGTGTAAACGATTACAATTCCTCTTAAGGTCTGCTATGAAATGACCATAAATAAATCTCAAGGTCAGGTGGGCATAGATTTAAGGCAAGATTGCTTCCGACACGGGCAATTTTATGTTGCCTGTCCCAGAGACAGCACTAGCAGCATGGTCATTTTAACACAAAGAAGTGGTTAATTAAATTCTAACTTCTTGATGACGAGTTTGTTAGTGTAAGCTAATTGGAGTAACCATATCTAGACTTTACAGAATGGCGCAAAACTCATCACTCTATCGGAAGATTTTTTAATGTTTGCAAATGGCGGCAAATATCAATTCTGCTTCGACATTTGTGAAGTAAACAGATACAAAATATAGCTGGTAACCTCCAAGCTGGTGTAACCTACGTCAAGTCATTCTAAATCGCGACTACGTGAAAAAACACTTTACATCGAAAATCACATTACACATCACATCATCAGACTATTAATGTACCCACTGCTGGGACACAGGCCTCCTCTCTGAGAGGGGAATGGGCCGTAATCCACCACGAGGGCGGGTTGGTGGATGTCACATGTCTTTGAATTTTCAGTTCTAGGATATGCCGGTTTCCTCACGATGTTTTCCTTCACCGTTTTGAGAGCAGTGGTGATGAAATAATTTACACAAAGTAAAGCGCCTGACTGGGCTCGAACCCACGACCTGTCGCGGCCGATACCACGGGGCCACCACTGCTCTTCCTGGCTCACTACTGCATCGAAAATCACCATGAGCAAACTCTGTGAATATGTGAATAAGCAAAATTATCACCTCTATAGCACCGAAAATTCGCGTATAATCCAGACAGAGTCATTACACCCGCTCTAAGTTACGGCATGGAATGTTTTTTTTAAGCTGGTGGCGTCATCGGGCCGCCAAAACACTACTGTGGTCGACGAGGTCAGAGAGCCATGATCAACATATTTCTCTATCCTTAAAAGGAATAAATTTGAACTAGAGTACATAATGATTCCTACAGGCTAATGCAACGGCGCGGTGGTTACTGCACGAGCCGCAACCGATATTCTGAGGGCGGCTTTACCCGGACTTGCACTGACCAGTAACGTCGCCTGATGTAACTGTTCCAGACTTCTTTCCGTGGGTTTTTTATAAGTCACGAGTCTATGTCAATAAGCTTCAGACTCTTGAAGCCCTCAAAGATAATATCCGCCGAAAGTTCTGGCAAGAGTGATGGCAAATGCCATAAACGAATGTTTATCAATTCTGGCTAAACGACGGCCAATTAGCCGTATCAGTTTTCTCGACTAAATGGAAAATAAATTAAGACACCAAATAAATATTTTCCAAAAGCAGAAACAAAGTTTTTAATTCATAAATAAAATTACAGCCAAAGAACATCGGGTGATAACTTTTCTATCGTGTCGGTAGTAGGATTCAGAAATTGAAAGCAAAGTGGTCTTCCACTATTTGTATCCCTGAAAATCGGTCCCACGAGACCTCCGGAATGAAAGTCCGGGGCTCTAGCTATTAGAACAGGAAGGCAGTGCAGTTTATGCTCATTTCGTATCAATTTACACGTAATTTTTATAATTAGATAAAATGATAAAGTTGAGCAAATTTTGTGGTCTACGCGACAAAGACGCGGGCGGCAAACCATGTTTGGATAATAATTTGCAATATCCAACCAGAACCGAAAATAAAAACAAAAACACGCAATATCAAGTAGTCCACGCAGGCGAAGCTGCGGGCGGAAAGCTAGTATATCGATAAACGCCCATATTTTTTGATTACACCGATGAAGAAGTATAATTTTTCAAATTGATACCTCCGGGCGTTCCAGAGTAAATGGTCTTGACGCACATACAGACAGACAGACAGGGGTTCCTTTTTGCCTTTTGAGGTATGGAACCCTAAAAAATATAATTATTTGAACGAATTCTTACCATTAAACTTCAGAAATTCTTCGAAGTTCTCCTGCTTAACGAAGATGTAGTTCTTGTTAAGGTAAGACATGTTGACGAATTAATTATTTTTTAATTATTTTGACTTGCCTGTTATTCCGTCAGACTATATCGGTAATGACGAGGAGTTGGTCTGTCCTCTCTTATAATTAAACGATAATCTGTTATTCATATTTTCCAATTGGCTTTTTTTGTGATTGGTCATCTTAATATCAGTTTTATTTTCATTGGAGTTATCTTAATCGCTGATAAGGTGATGTTAGTCATTAGTTGAAAGCTTAAAGGCAGGTATCAAATATCTAAAGGATGACTCAACTAAGTACTTATTAACCCTCAAGCTAAGAATGCCATGGCCCGCGGTAGCAGATTACAAAGAACATTGCAAATTGTCCCTACTAAACCGCTGAATCTAACATATTTCGGGGTTTTCGTTGCTAAGAAGAAAATGATTCTTACCTATCCGTGGTGGGGTGTTTATCACTCGCCCTTGCATCCACATATATACAGTAGGTACCTACATATTACCTACTAATGTATATTGTTTATAACATGTTTAGTTGACAATAATTTAATTTTTTTCAGCAGCTTTCGTTTTGTCTCTATGTTCTATATATCTATGGTATGACATGGTTTTCATCAGAAAACCAATACGGCTTTCGTAGAAAACAATCGTGCGAGGACGCTGCTGCAGCCTTTGTTGACAATGCAGAAGACAAGCTACTGGTCTATGTTTTTGGGTGTTTTCTTAGACTTATCTAAGGCATTTGATACTGTCTCTGTCCCCATATTGCTAACTAAATTAGAGAAGATAGGAGTGAGGGTTCGCACTTGAAATCTTCGAGAGCTACCTCTCTGAGCGGACGACATGCGTCCAAATTGGATCAAACATTAGTGACGAACACGTACTGACATTTGGTGTTCTGCAGGGCTCAATTTTGGGATCTACCCTATTATTGGTATATATTAACGGCCTATGTAATCAATTCATCTCACACTGTAGCATATATACATTTCAAAATCTAAATCAAAATCAAATATTTTTATTTTACATAGGCCTACATGGGCACTTATAAAACGTCGACAAAAGATGCACGGTTCGGGTTAGTTGTTTCCTATGGAGAAGAACCGGCAAGAAACTCCATGGTTACTCTTTTAAATTTTTGTGTGTTTACAATATTTCCATGTTACAGCATTAGTACTTGGATATGGGGGGACAACGTAGGCCCGACAATAAGTCGTACGAAATTGAAAAAAAAAACCCATGCCCATTAATAGGCCTACATGGGCACTTATAAAACACATGCAAATGTAAAATAAAAAAAATGATTTTGATTTTGATTTTATGCATATTGGGCGATTTTCAAGAACATGCGACTTAGTGCTAACTTGCATACGCTCCGGACGGTCTACTTTTTACTCTGCCAGTCGGTACTCTCATTTGGGATAATGGCTTGGGGTGGCGCTCCAAAATCATACGTGCTGCAATCGGAGAGGGCACACAGGGGTCTTCTAAAAGTTATGACTTTAAGTCATTTTCGGTATAGCACCATGCAATTATAAAAAGTCTCTATTTTTGTGTGAAAATCTTAATGCGGTTCACAGAATACATCTACTTACAAAGTTTCAACAGCATAGTTCTGATAGTTTCGGAAAAAAAGTGTGGCTGTGACATACGGACGGACAGACAGAAATGACGAATCCATAAGGGTTCCGTTTTTTGCCATTTGGCTACATAACCCTAAAAACTAAACCAACTTCCAAAACAAAATACTACAAAGCGAAAAATAACTTTCACGACCAGGCTTAGAGCTAGGTATTTAACCTAGCTCTAAGTTACCAGGGAATTGAGAAGTAATCATGAAATATTTTCTGAATTTTCATAAAATACACCATCCATACACACAACACATACACATTTAAATAGATGAGCAGAAAAGCTATACATTATTTTCTTTATTCTAGGTAACTTAATTTTTTTATTCAATTAATCGAAAGAGCCCTGGTACTCATATCACAAGTTAAATCTTAGCTTGGGTGCCAGAGGTCAACAATCTGTAATGAATGCATTTTTTTAATGATTAAGTTTTTACTTGTAATTGAATTTTAAAATTGTGAAAATTTTATATCATCATCATCATCAATCATCATATATACATATACATATAATAAATCTGTAGAAAATTTTTTTTTGTCCATCGAAAATATTTCCAAAAAAAATAGCCAGAACCCATTTTTAGCATTTTTGTCTGTTTATCTGTTTGTCTGTTTATTTGTGCACGCATCACTTAAAATGTACGAAACCAATTTAGATAACTTTTATACATAAAAATTGTGCGTAACTTGAAGTATTACTTAGTTTTTGTTTCATCGCAATCGGTTCACACTATCAAAAGTTAGATGAATTTAAAGTGTACAAGAAGTAAAATTATCACAACACATGCAATTTAGATACTCGGACAGTTGAACTCCATATTCGATAGATGGCGTTGTGCATTTGAAGTCATTTTCTGAATGGGTGTGTTAAGTTTATCCGCGAAAGAAAGAACCTAGAAAAAAATTGGTAGGTAGGTAGGGTAGGCAGGAAAGTAAGTAAGGTAGGGTACGCAGTTAACGGGAGCGAAGCCGCGGGCACAGCTAGTTTGTAAATAAAGTAATTTTTATTATTTTATTATTTAATACTATGTCCAGTGTCACCAGGACTTAAATTAAATTCCGTAAAAGCCTGAATGAAAACAGGTAGTTTACTAATACTTTGTATACTATCTACTATTGATTAATCGTCGTGAATAGTATGAACATAGACCAATAACTATATATACTATATTACTATATAATATTATAAAGAGGTAAAATTTGTAAGTTTGTATGTAGGGGGTAATCTCTGGAACTAATGATCCAATTCTAAAAAAAATTTCACTGTTAGAAAGCTACATTATTCCTGAGTGCTATAGGCTATATAACATCACGCTAAGACCAATAGGAGCGGAGCATAAATGAAAAACATTGCAAAAACGGGAAAGAATATTACTTTTTGAGGGCTTCCGTTGCGTACGCTGCGTAAACGGTTTCAGTTATGCAATCATGTATGTATGGAATGTGTAGGGTAGGTGTAGGGTAGGTGTAGGGTAGGTGTAGGGTAGGTGTAGGGTAGGTGTAGGGTAGGTGTAGGGTAGGTGTAGGGTAGGTGTAGGGTAGGTGTAGGGTAGGTGTAGGGTAGGTGTAGGGTAGGTGTAGGGTAGGTGTAGGGTAGGTGTAGGGTAGGTGTAGGGTAGGTGTAGGGTAGGTGTAGGGTAGGTGTAGGGTAGGTGTAGGGTAGGTGTAGGGTAGGTGTAGGGTAGGTGTAGGGTAGGTGTAGGGTAGGTGTAGGGTAGGTGTAGGGTAGGTGTAGGGTAGGTGTAGGGTAGGTGTAGGGTAGGTGTAGGGTAGGTGTAGGGTAGGTGTAGGGTAGGTGTAGGGTAGGTGTAGGGTAGGTGTAGGGTAGGTGTAGGGTAGGTGTAGGGTAGGTGTAGGGTAGGTGTAGGGTAGGTGTAGGGTAGGTGTAGGGTAGGTGTAGGGTAGGTGTAGGGTAGGTGTAGGGTAGGTGTAGGGTAGGTGTAGGGTAGGTGTAGGGTAGGTGTAGGGTAGGTGTAGGGTAGGTGTAGGGTAGGTGTAGGGTAGGTGTAGGGTAGGTGTAGGGTAGGTGTAGGGTAGGTGTAGGGTAGGTGTAGGGTAGGTGTAGGGTAGGTGTAGGGTAGGTGTAGGGTAGGTGTAGGGTAGGTGTAGGGTAGGTGTAGGGTAGGTGTAGGGTAGGTGTAGGGTAGGTGTAGGGTAGGTGTAGGGTAGGTGTAGGGTAGGTGTAGGGTAGGTGTAGGGTAGGTGTAGGGTAGGTGTAGGGTAGGTGTAGGGTAGGTGTAGGGTAGGTGTAGGGTAGGTGTAGGGTAGGTGTAGGGTAGGTGTAGGGTAGGTGTAGGGTAGGTGTAGGGTAGGTGTAGGGTAGGTGTAGGGTAGGTGTAGGGTAGGTGTAGGGTAGGTGTAGGGTAGGTGTAGGGTAGGTGTAGGGTAGGTGTAGGGTAGGTGTAGGGTAGGTGTAGGGTAGGTGTAGGGTAGGTGTAGGGTAGGTGTAGGGTAGGTGTAGGGTAGGTGTAGGGTAGGTGTAGGGTAGGTGTAGGGTAGGTGTAGGGTAGGTGTAGGGTAGGTGTAGGGTAGGTGTAGGGTAGGTGTAGGGTAGGTGTAGGGTAGGTGTAGGGTAGGTGTAGGGTAGGTGTAGGGTAGGTGTAGGGTAGGTGTAGGGTAGGTGTAGGGTAGGTGTAGGGTAGGTGTAGGGTAGGTGTAGGGTAGGTGTAGGGTAGGTGTAGGGTAGGTGTAGGGTAGGTGTAGGGTAGGTGTAGGGTAGGTGTAGGGTAGGTGTAGGGTAGGTGTAGGGTAGGTGTAGGGTAGGTGTAGGGTAGGTGTAGGGTAGGTGTAGGGTAGGTGTAGGGTAGGTGTAGGGTAGGTGTAGGGTAGGTGTAGGGTAGGTGTAGGGTAGGTGTAGGGTAGGTGTAGGGTAGGTGTAGGGTAGGTGTAGGGTAGGTGTAGGGTAGGTGTAGGGTAGGTGTAGGGTAGGTGTAGGGTAGGTGTAGGGTAGGTGTAGGGTAGGTGTAGGGTAGGTGTAGGGTAGGTGTAGGGTAGGTGTAGGGTAGGTGTAGGGTAGGTGTAGGGTAGGTGTAGGGTAGGTGTAGGGTAGG
Source organism: Orthosia incerta (assembly GCA_948252205.1). Taxonomy (NCBI): domain Eukaryota; kingdom Metazoa; phylum Arthropoda; class Insecta; order Lepidoptera; family Noctuidae; genus Orthosia; species Orthosia incerta. The sequence goes on along the minus strand of OX411756.1, from coordinate 23,979,575 downwards.
TGTAGGGTAGGTGTAGGGTAGGTGTAGGGTAGGTGTAGGGTAGGTGTAGGGTAGGTGTAGGGTAGGTGTAGGGTAGGTGTAGGGTAGGTGTAGGGTAGGTGTAGGGTAGGTGTAGGGTAGGTGTAGGGTAGGTGTAGGGTAGGTGTAGGGTAGGTGTAGGGTAGGTGTAGGGTAGGTGTAGGGTAGGTGTAGGGTAGGTGTAGGGTAGGTGTAGGGTAGGTGTAGGGTAGGTGTAGGGTAGGTGTAGGGTAGGTGTAGGGTAGGTGTAGGGTAGGTGTAGGGTAGGTGTAGGGTAGGTGTAGGGTAGGTGTAGGGTAGGTGTAGGGTAGGTGTAGGGTAGGTGTAGGGTAGGTGTAGGGTAGGTGTAGGGTAGGTGTAGGGTAGGTGTAGGGTAGGTGTAGGGTAGGTGTAGGGTAGGTGTAGGGTAGGTGTAGGGTAGGTGTAGGGTAGGTGTAGGGTAGGTGTAGGGTAGGTGTAGGGTAGGTGTAGGGTAGGTGTAGGGTAGGTGTAGGGTAGGTGTAGGGTAGGTGTAGGGTAGGTGTAGGGTAGGTGTAGGGTAGGTGTAGGGTAGGTGTAGGGTAGGTGTAGGGTAGGTGTAGGGTAGGTGTAGGGTAGGTGTAGGGTAGGTGTAGGGTAGGTGTAGGGTAGGTGTAGGGTAGGTGTAGGGTAGGTGTAGGGTAGGTGTAGGGTAGGTGTAGGGTAGGTGTAGGGTAGGTGTAGGGTAGGTGTAGGGTAGGTGTAGGGTAGGTGTAGGGTAGGTGTAGGGTAGGTGTAGGGTAGGTGTAGGGTAGGTGTAGGGTAGGTGTAGGGTAGGTGTAGGGTAGGTGTAGGGTAGGTGTAGGGTAGGTGTAGGGTAGGTGTAGGGTAGGTGTAGGGTAGGTGTAGGGTAGGTGTAGGGTAGGTGTAGGGTAGGTGTAGGGTAGGTGTAGGGTAGGTGTAGGGTAGGTGTAGGGTAGGTGTAGGGTAGGTGTAGGGTAGGTGTAGGGTAGGTGTAGGGTAGGTGTAGGGTAGGTGTAGGGTAGGTGTAGGGTAGGTGTAGGGTAGGTGTAGGGTAGGTGTAGGGTAGGTGTAGGGTAGGTGTAGGGTAGGTGTAGGGTAGGTGTAGGGTAGGTGTAGGGTAGGTGTAGGGTAGGTGTAGGGTAGGTGTAGGGTAGGTGTAGGGTAGGTGTAGGGTAGGTGTAGGGTAGGTGTAGGGTAGGTGTAGGGTAGGTGTAGGGTAGGTGTAGGGTAGGTGTAGGGTAGGTGTAGGGTAGGTGTAGGGTAGGTGTAGGGTAGGTGTAGGGTAGGTGTAGGGTAGGTGTAGGGTAGGTGTAGGGTAGGTGTAGGGTAGGTGTAGGGTAGGTGTAGGGTAGGTGTAGGGTAGGTGTAGGGTAGGTGTAGGGTAGGTGTAGGGTAGGTGTAGGGTAGGTGTAGGGTAGGTGTAGGGTAGGTGTAGGGTAGGTGTAGGGTAGGTGTAGGGTAGGTGTAGGGTAGGTGTAGGGTAGGTGTAGGGTAGGTGTAGGGTAGGTGTAGGGTAGGTGTAGGGTAGGTGTAGGGTAGGTGTAGGGTAGGTGTAGGGTAGGTGTAGGGTAGGTGTAGGGTAGGTGTAGGGTAGGTGTAGGGTAGGTGTAGGGTAGGTGTAGGGTAGGTGTAGGGTAGGTGTAGGGTAGGTGTAGGGTAGGTGTAGGGTAGGTGTAGGGTAGGTGTAGGGTAGGTGTAGGGTAGGTGTAGGGTAGGTGTAGGGTAGGTGTAGGGTAGGTGTAGGGTAGGTGTAGGGTAGGTGTAGGGTAGGTGTAGGGTAGGTGTAGGGTAGGTGTAGGGTAGGTGTAGGGTAGGTGTAGGGTAGGTGTAGGGTAGGTGTAGGGTAGGTGTAGGGTAGGTGTAGGGTAGGTGTAGGGTAGGTGTAGGGTAGGTGTAGGGTAGGTGTAGGGTAGGTGTAGGGTAGGTGTAGGGTAGGTGTAGGGTAGGTGTAGGGTAGGTGTAGGGTAGGTGTAGGGTAGGTGTAGGGTAGGTGTAGGGTAGGTGTAGGGTAGGTGTAGGGTAGGTGTAGGGTAGGTGTAGGGTAGGTGTAGGGTAGGTGTAGGGTAGGTGTAGGGTAGGTGTAGGGTAGGTGTAGGGTAGGTGTAGGGTAGGTGTAGGGTAGGTGTAGGGTAGGTGTAGGGTAGGTGTAGGGTAGGTGTAGGGTAGGTGTAGGGTAGGTGTAGGGTAGGTGTAGGGTAGGTGTAGGGTAGGTGTAGGGTAGGTGTAGGGTAGGTGTAGGGTAGGTGTAGGGTAGGTGTAGGGTAGGTGTAGGGTAGGTGTAGGGTAGGTGTAGGGTAGGTGTAGGGTAGGTGTAGGGTAGGTGTAGGGTAGGTGTAGGGTAGGTGTAGGGTAGGTGTAGGGTAGGTGTAGGGTAGGTGTAGGGTAGGTGTAGGGTAGGTGTAGGGTAGGTGTAGGGTAGGTGTAGGGTAGGTGTAGGGTAGGTGTAGGGTAGGTGTAGGGTAGGTGTAGGGTAGGTGTAGGGTAGGTGTAGGGTAGGTGTAGGGTAGGTGTAGGGTAGGTGTAGGGTAGGTGTAGGGTAGGTGTAGGGTAGGTGTAGGGTAGGTGTAGGGTAGGTGTAGGGTAGGTGTAGGGTAGGTGTAGGGTAGGTGTAGGGTAGGTGTAGGGTAGGTGTAGGGTAGGTGTAGGGTAGGTGTAGGGTAGGTGTAGGGTAGGTGTAGGGTAGGTGTAGGGTAGGTGTAGGGTAGGTGTAGGGTAGGTGTAGGGTAGGTGTAGGGTAGGTGTAGGGTAGGTGTAGGGTAGGTGTAGGGTAGGTGTAGGGTAGGTGTAGGGTAGGTGTAGGGTAGGTGTAGGGTAGGTGTAGGGTAGGTGTAGGGTAGGTGTAGGGTAGGTGTAGGGTAGGTGTAGGGTAGGTGTAGGGTAGGTGTAGGGTAGGTGTAGGGTAGTGTAGGGTAGGTGTAGGGTAGGTGTAGGGTAGGTGTAGGGTAGGTGTAGGGTAGGTGTAGGGTAGGTGTAGGGTAGGTGTAGGGTAGGTGTAGGGTAGGTGTAGGGTAGGTGTAGGGTAGGTGTAGGGTAGGTGTAGGGTAGGTGTAGGGTAGGTGTAGGGTAGGTGTAGGGTAGGTGTAGGGTAGGTGTAGGGTAGGTGTAGGGTAGGTGTAGGGTAGGTGTAGGGTAGGTGTAGGGTAGGTGTAGGGTAGGTGTAGGGTAGGTGTAGGGTAGGTGTAGGGTAGGTGTAGGGTAGGTGTAGGGTAGGTGTAGGGTAGGTGTAGGGTAGGTGTAGGGTAGGTGTAGGGTAGGTGTAGGGTAGGTGTAGGGTAGGTGTAGGGTAGGTGTAGGGTAGGTGTAGGGTAGGTGTAGGGTAGGTGTAGGGTAGGTGTAGGGTAGGTGTAGGTAGGTGTAGGGTAGGTGTAGGGTAGGTGTAGGGTAGGTGTAGGGTAGGTGTAGGGTAGGTGTAGGGTAGGTGTAGGGTAGGTGTAGGGTAGGTGTAGGGTAGGTGTAGGGTAGGTGTAGGGTAGGTGTAGGGTAGGTGTAGGGTAGGTGTAGGGTAGGTGTAGGGTAGGTGTAGGGTAGGTGTAGGGTAGGTGTAGGGTAGGTGTAGGGTAGGTGTAGGGTAGGTGTAGGGTAGGTGTAGGGTAGGTGTAGGGTAGGTGTAGGGTAGGTGTAGGGTAGGGTAGGTGTAGGGTAGGTGTAGGGTAGGTGTAGGGTAGGTGTAGGGTAGGTGTAGGGTAGGTGTAGGGTAGGTGTAGGGTAGGTGTAGGGTAGGTGTAGGTAGGTGTAGGGTAGGTGTAGGGTAGGTGTAGGGTAGGTGTAGGGTAGGTGTAGGGTAGGTGTAGGGTAGGTGTAGGGTAGGTGTAGGGTAGGTGTAGGGTAGGTGTAGGGTAGGTGTAGGGTAGGTGTAGGGTAGGTGTAGGGTAGGTGTAGGGTAGGTGTAGGGTATCTGTAGGGTAGGTGTAGGGTAGGTGTAGGGTAGGTGTAGGGTAGGTGTAGGGTAGGTGTAGGGTAGGTGTAGGGTAGGTGTAGAGTAGGGTAGGTAGGATAGGGTAGGTACGTAGCCAGTTGACGGGAGCGCAGCCGCGTGGGACAGCTAGTGTTAATATACAATGCTCGGCGAGTCCAATACAACAACGCTTTCAGGGTAATGTTGGGACTACCACGCTTTTTCAGTGCATCGGGAATATTAGCGGAGTCAGGCATGCCACATTTACGCTGTTATGTGGGCTCGGATAGCATCTCTGATGCGGCGAGTTCGCGATAGCTTAGCCTTGTAGCTGTTGTAGCCGATAGAATAGACAGCACACTGGAAGACGCCCAATGACGACTCATAAAGCGTCTTTCAAATATGTTAAATAAGTCTTTGAATTTCGTGTACTTTCGTAATTGTGTGTAATGTGTAATTTTAGTAAGGATTTGCTTTGAAAATAAATGTTTTATTATTATTATAAACCAAGTTAACAATCAATAAGATTTTGTCTTTCAAAGGATTCTGTATAAAGTGGAGGGCCACGTGCCATTCATAACCTTGACCTTCATCATCCGCATCGTGGAGGCGATAGTCAACGATGCCTTCCACACCGTCTCCTTCGCAATCATCGTCAAAGAGTTTCATAACAATGTGGCTTCTACAATTATGTTTGTAAGTGTTTTTTTGAATAGTTTTCGTTTTTTTCTTTTATGTCTCATCATCATCATATCAGCAGAAAGACATCCAATGCTATCTGCAATCTAGTGAAGGTTGCGGGAACCCGCTGGAAGCGAGATGCACGGGGTTATTCAATGTAGCGACACTTGAGGGAAGCCATGTAGTGATATTTATTTGAACTAAATTTTCTTAGCGCTGGGACCCCGTGCTTCTGGCCACTTTTCCCATTGACTGCGATGTCTTTAAATTTTTTGATGCCTAATAACTTATTTTCCTCTTCCCTTTTCATACGCGCTTGTACATTATTATAGATAGTTTGTTATATAGTTTATCATATTGTAATTAGGTACCTCAATAAATCGAAATAATGATACAAAATGCATTTAATTAATAATAATAGATAAATTATCAGTAACAAACTTTTATGATTACCAGTCATCATGATTGATAAACTTTTTAATTATCTTATATTAAAAATTATGAATCGTACGATTCGTAGATACATCCAATCAGATATGTGTTAGCAATGAATCAATTCTTATCAAGACGGATAATAAGTTTATCAGTGCACGAGCTGATAACAAGGAAGACAAGCAATATATGTGCACGGCAAGTGGGGCAAGGGGGCAAGTGCCCCCGTAGGCTTAGACTGAAATAAGTCTACTCAAATAGGTACCTACATTATTTCTTAGCATTATAGCGACATCTATGACGCTACATACGAACTATGCATCACGCAAAGAGAGTTTTCTGCGTGATTTGAATGATTTTTATTTCGTAATATCGGTATCTCGGTAAGAAATTACCGATATTTCAATCCCGATACTGAGTGATCCAATATCGGAATCTCGGAATCAGAAAATAACTTATTTTAGCTCCTTGTGAAGCTTCGAGCGAGAAAGCGCGGTTAAGCCCGTTGACTATGGTGATAAGCAGTGATCGGATAATCTATATAATCTCACTTCATGAACAAATAATAAGTGTAAGAGAACAAGTAAATATACAGTTGCATATAACCCGTTGTAACAATTATGTTTTAATTGAATAATGCTTAGGTTACGGGAATTCGCTGGATTTGAGACGCATGGGATCGGCCAATGTGACGACACTTGGGGGAGCTTATCGTCAGCATTGGATGAGGAATATTTTTCAGTCTTCTGCTTGTATTGAATACAATAAATTGAAGGGTACAGGCAAAGAACAGGTAATAAAAATAATAACATTCTTAGAACAAATTTTTATAACAAAGCTTTTGCTATGAACTTCTCTACATGTAAGCAAGCACGCAGCATGCAGCATGTAAGCAAGCACGCAGCATGCAAGCAAGCACGCAGCATGCAGCATGCAAGCGAGCACGCAGTATGCAGCATGCAAGCAAGCACGCAGCATGCAGCATGCAAGCAAGCACGCAGCATGCAACATGCAAGCAAGCATGCAACATGCAGCAAGCATGATTTCTGTCACGGCTCCGGCGCTGCGGGACTCCGGCGGTCCCACGTCGCAGATGGGTTTAACACTCACCGCCGCGGCTGAGCAAGCCGAAGCTGCTCTTCAACTTGTGGGCCGCCTCGCCCCCCCCCCCCCGCGCCTACGCGATTTGTTAAATTACACTCTAGGGGTAGGGCAGACAAGACTGCATAGAGTCGGATTTACAGCGATTCGTTTCTGTCACTAAAACCAAATTTTTTGCAAATATTTTAGTACTATTTTTTTTTATAAATGAACATTCGGAATAATACACATTATTTAACACAATACTTAGGCCATATGACTTTAGGTTATGTAAAATTAGGGAATCTAATTAGTATAGCAAAAGTGTTATGGATAAAGATTTTCGGACAAACAATTTTAGGAAAAGAAAGTGATTACCACCTGTACATACCGGTAAAGAAGAAGGATAAAATTTACATACTTCTAAACTTTTAACTGCGTTTTTCTCAAAATCTATTAATTAGAACATTCCCTGTTTTTTGCCTGTAAGCTTTAATTAGTCTATCCGATCTCTAATCTGTTGGATAAATCAACTTCCACTACTTGACTACATTTTCTCTCATAATCATCATCATTTCATCCAAAAGACATCCACTGCTGAACATCGCTACATTGACCGATACTTATACTATATTTATACATCATTATTACCTACTACACTTATCGGTTCTACTTTCAGATTGATCGATAAACATTTATTTACTGTTTTTTTTTTTGCATTATACGTTTTAAGAAAGACATGACTTGGTAACAAATGTGCAATTTAGGTAAATAAGCACCCGATTACCTACCTAACTGGTAATTAGAGAGAGACACAATAGAAAATTCGCGGCGTAAATGTCGCGGCGTAAACGTGTTTTTCTCAATCCAACCTCATACCGAATTTGTGCAATTAACAAAAAAAATGTGCGATATTTTACAAAAATTGCGCAATTCCGATATAGATTTCGGAATTCCGATATTGAGATCTAATATAGGAAATCAATATCGGATTTGAAACACTTCCGATATTACATTCCCTAAACCAGACACAATACCCGTCTGGTCAGAAGATCGGTTTAAAATAACCGTTTATTAATTGTTATAATCGGTTTTATCGTTTTTTTTGTTTGGAGTTTCAAACTCATAATAGTCATAATACATATAATATAATAATATAAATGTATAACTATTTGTGTACAAAATCAAAATCATTTTTTTTTATTTTACATGGGCAACGCATTATAAAACGTCGACAAAAGGTGCACGGTTCGGGTTAGTCGTTTCCTATGGAGAAGAACCGACAAGAAACTCCATGGTTTCCACACATGGTGTGTAGATTGGTACGACATACGACTGTTGTCAATGTGTTTGTTTATGACTGAATCGTTTTTGTACTTCAGCACAATAGGCGATAAAAATTGTTCATAACCGGATCATGCCTAATATTTTTTTTTATAAATTATAGGCTCGCGCTTGACTACTATCTCACCTGATGGTAAGCGATGATGTGGTTAATATTGTTTAATTGTGGTTAAACGTAGAACAAAATCGGAAGAAAAACACGGTCCACCTAGTGCGAGTCCTTCAAACGTGGCGTCTTCTGGTATGGATCCGCTATTCCAGAACCTTTCAGCCCCATCGACCATTCGTTCTGTGGGCAATGTGCCCTGAGGCTCTATATAAAGTGTAATTCTATCGGCAATGTTCGAACCGCCAAAATGTAAGTGATTGATCACGACATTTCGATAGCACTTAGTAATCCCATATATTTAGACGTTTTTCCAGCCGCTGTCGTGACTAGTGATGGTAAATTCCCGTGAATATATAAAAAAAAACAAATACTTACAATATTTTAGCAATTTCCACTCTGAAACCTCATAGAGTAGGTAACCTTTTTCGAGTATTGAAAATTGAGCAATTTCACTTCCAATTTTAAATTCTCCGTATATGGAACATTGCAGAACATTCTCGATCGGAAAACATTATTTCTACCCATCACTAGTCGTGACGCTTTCGTTGCTAATTGAATAAAGCCTCTGTCCACTGCCACTTAAGGTTGGCAATATATGGGACACTGACGTGAAAGGGAGTGCTCTGTTACTCACCACGTGGCCCGCGGGTCCAGTGCCGATTGATGGATAGCATACGATGGGTCCCTCCCTCTATAAGAGGAGGCTTGAGTCCCAGCAGTGGGAACATTAAAAATATGGCCGCTGATGTGTTTGTGTGTGATACAATGAGTGGATGTTCTAGTGCAATTTTCAATTCAATAAATTAATATTCTGATCAGGTCACTCTAGCCAGTATCACGCGTTCATTGACACTTGTGTGTAAGAGAAAGTGAGTTTATTGCTTTGGTACGCATTAACTGCCTAATACCGATATCAATATTGATTCAATTTGACAAAGAGATAATCGATGGAAATGGAAATCTACCTTCGGACAGTCGGTCTTAGCAGACGTCTATTCTATAAAACTATCACTGTCAAAACTAAGGTGAAGTGACCCGTCAATCCTCATTTCACTAATGTTTTCTCCTCTAAGTTTTTATGGTGAGAGTATTACAGAGAAGCAGCATAGCCAGTCGATTTTGTAAAAAAGAGAGTTTTTTGTACGCGAGCCTATAACTAATTTAACACCCTGAAAGAGACACCTTGAAAACTTAGATGAAAAGGCTGGCTTTCCAATAGAAATGTTTCCTGGGTAAAAAAAATATAATTATATTTATTTATTGGCCTATCTACAATTGTTACACTAATAATAACCTTATAATACAAGCAATAATATGAACTAAGTGTACAATATAATGCGATAGACACAGCAATGCCAATCAGCAGTCTGTCAATGAGATTATCAAACAATATTGAACACATATTTTTGCTTTACTAAATAAATTAAAATTTACAAAGATAAAGCGTATAAGCGTAAAGTTCAGGACGTCACTATCTATCTTCTATCTATATATATATATAAAAGATCTATCTATATATATAAAAGGCAATGTCCCGACTGACATATCAACGCCCAGCCTAAACCACTAACGATAGAAGTTTGAAATTTTTAGAGGATGTTGATTTTATAATATAGGCGTCATTTAAGAAAGGATTTTTGGAGATTCATCCTCTAAAGGGGTGAAATAGGGGATGAATGTTTGTATGAAACTCTGTCATTATTAATTTGAAATAAATGAAATTTGGTATTTAGCCTTTAAATATAAAATAATAAAATACGTCTTTAAGCAATTTTTGAATTCCATCTCTTTAAGGGATAAAAAGGGATGTTAAAAGTTGTATGAAAACTAAATTGTTTATTATCAAAATTACTTGGAATTCAGTATTTATGCTCTTTAATAAAATTAAAGAAATAAGTAAGGATTTTTTGCATTTCATCCCTTAAAGGGGTAAAAAGGGATGTTAAAGTTTGAATGAAAAATAGATTGTTTATTTTTGCTCTTTAATACAATCATACAAACACATATGTATTTAAGGCTTTTTTAATTTCATCCCTAAAAGGGGTAAAAAGGGGTGTTTAATTTGAATGAAAATTATTTTGTTGTAAGTATAAAAAAATGCTCTTCAATACAATTCAAGAAACAAGAATTTAGAAGCTGTTTGATTCCGTCATACTCGAAGGGAAAACGCCACAGGCATGGTGCAGGGGTGTGGTGGTACTCTTCATCGAGAAGGGTGACAATGCCCTACTGAAGAACTATGGGCCCATCACACTTCTTAGCCATGTCTACAAGCTGTTTTCAAGAGTCATCACGAATCGTCTCGCGCGCAGGTTTGACGATTTCCAGCCGCCCGAACAAGCCGGATTTCGTAAAGGCTTCAGCACCGTAGACCACATACATACGCTGCGGCAGGTTATACAGAAGACTGAAGAGTACAACCTGCCTCTCTGTTTAGCGTTTGTGGACTCCGAGAAAGCCTTCAATTCGATCGAGACTTGGGCTGTACTGCAGTCTCTCCAACGGTGCCAGATCGACTACCGGTACATTGAGGTGTTGAAGTGTTTGTACAAAAACGCCACCATGTCAGTTCGACGTCAGGATCAGAAATCAGAACCAGTCCTTCTGCAGCGAGGTGTGAGACAGGGACATGTCATTTCTCCGAAACTGTTTACCGCTGCACTGGAAGAAGTCTTCAAGGTTCTGGACTGGAGAGGGCTAGGCATCAACGTCAATGGCGACATCACTCACCTTCGGTTTGCCGACGATATAGTGGTTATGGCTGAGACCATGGAGGACCTCAGTACAATGCTCGATGACCTCAGTAGAGCTTCCGAAAGAGTGGGTCTTAGAATGAACATGGACAAAACCAAGGTGATGTTAAATGCCCATGTTACATCCACTCCTATCAAGGTCGGAGACTCTACACTCGAAGTTGCGGACGACTATGTCTACCTGGGACAAACGATCCAGTTGGGTAGGGCCAACTTCGAGAAAGAGGTCAACCGTCGAATCCGACTCGGCTGGGCAGCGTTCGGGAAGTTGCGCGGTATCTTCTCGTCCAACTTACCACAGTGTCTCAAGACGAAAGTCTATGACCAGTGTTTGTTGCCAGTGATGACATATGGCTCTGAGACGTGGTCGCTTACAATGGGCCCCATCAGAAAGCTTAAAGTCACCCAAAGGGCAATGGAGAGGGCTATGCTAGGAGTGTCCTTGCGTGATCGAATCAGAAATTTAGAGATCCGCAAGAGAACCAGGGTTACCGACATAGCCCGAAGAATTGCCAAACTTAAGTGGGCAGGGCATATTGCTCGCAGAACGGATGGCCGATGGGGCAGAAAGTTTCTGAATTGGCGGCCGCGAACCGGAAGACGTTGCGTTGGAAGGCCTCCCACCAGGTGGACCGATGACCTATTGAAGGTTGCGGGGATCCGCTGGTTGCGGGACGCACGAGACCGGTCAATATGGCGACGCTTGGGGGAGGCCTATGTCCAGCAGTGGACGTCTTTCGGCTGATATGATGATGATGATGATGAATTTAAAGTTTATTTTATATTACCTATCCCTTAAAGGGGTAAAAAGGGGTGTTAAAATTTGTATGAAAACTAAATTGTTTATTATTAAAATTACTTGGCATTTAGTATTTCTGCTCTTCAATACGTAAACAAACAATAATTTAAAGATTATTTGAATTTCATCCCTTAAAGGGGTGTTAAAGTTTATGTGAATGATTACTGGATGTGCTCGGGAGGAAACAGTTTTCATAACTCGAGTACGACTATCCTCTGACTATGTCTTCGAGTTTCTTTTTTTTATACGCAGTAGGCTCGCGCTTGACCACTATCTCACCTGATGGTAAGCGATGATGTGGTCGACGGTGAATCATGCTTGCCTAGAAAAAACCTATTCACTCTTGACTTAAAGACCCCTAGACTGTAGCTGTCGGGAAACACAGACACCGGCAGGGAATGCCACTCCTTAGCTGTACGCACATTAAAAGTGTTCAACCACCATGTACCGATGGCGCATCGCCGTACGTCTAGTAGTACGATGATGAATCGGGCTAGGTGGAATTAGATCATGCAATTCCATCGCACACTCGCCGAAGTGTAACCGATAAAAAACCGACAAGCTGGCAACTCGGCGACGATATTCAAGGCTCTGGAGTTTTGTCTAGACCAGTGCTTCATCGCCGATGAGCCTCTTTGCCGGCTTTTCGATCGACTCCAGTGCATCAAGCTGGTATTTGGCAGATCCGTCCCAGAGATGAGAACAGTACTCCATGCATGATCGAACTTGCACTTGATACAAGTTGAGCAGCTGTTCCGGCGTGAAGTACTATCTCACCTTTGCAAGGATCCCCAACTTTTTGGCAGCCAGCTGAGCGTGTGCCTCAATGTATGGGCCAAAATTGAGAGTCGATGTCAACGTAACGCCAAGAAGCTCAAGATGGTCCGTTATTGGCACGGTCACAAAACCGAGTTTAAACGATAACAATTCTTAAGGTCTGCTTTGCAATGACAATAAATAATTCTCAAGGTCAGTCATTAAGGGTGGCAGGCATAGATTTAAGGCAAGATTGCTTCCGACACGGGCAATTTTACGTTGCCTGTCCCAGAGTCAACACAAGCAGCCTGGTCATTTTGTCACCAGACAGAAAAAAACGCCAATGTGATATACAAAGTAGTGGTTAGTTAAATTCTAATTACTTGATGACGACTTTGTATTGTAAACTAATTGGGGTACCCATATCTAGACTGTACAAGATGGCGCAAAACTCATGACTCTATCGGAAGTTGCTTTAATCTTTGCAAATGGTGGAAAATATTAATTCTGCTTCGACATTTGTGAAGTAAACAGATACAAAATATAGCTGGTGACATCCAAGCGGGTGTAACCTACGAAAAGCCATTCCAAAACGCGACCACGGGGAAGACAAGTTTTCATCGAATATCATCATGAGCAAGCTCTGTGAATATGTGAATAAGCAAAATTATCACCTCTGTGGCACCGAAAAACCGCGTATAACCCAGACAGAGTCATTACATCCGCTCAAATTTACTGCATAGTGAGTTTTTGACGCTGGAGGCGTCATCGGGCCGCCAAACTATTACTGTGGTCGACGAGGTCACAGAGCCATGATCAACATAGTTCTCTATCCTTAAAAGGAATAAATTTGAACTTCAGTACATAATGGTACCATTAGGATAATGCAACGGTGCTTACTGCACGAGCCGCAACCGCAACCGAAATTCTGAGGGCGGCATTACCCGGACTTCCACTAGCCAGTAAGACCGGCTGATTTAAGGCGCCGATTCCCTTGAGTAGCTGATTTTAAAATGATATTCACGTCTAAATGGCTAGTCGTAATTTTTTGAAAAAAAATAATGTTATATTACACTATTTTCTTAATAATTTGATCTGAGCAAATTTTGAGTTTTATTCGTAGGTATAACATAGTGTAATTAATTTGTAAAGTTATGTCTAAAATGGACAAAAACACGACAATCACACCAAAACCGCAGGGCGTGTTTTAATAAAATCGACACCATCTCAAAGACAATTTAATTATCTATATTTTGATCTAAGGCTTTTTTTATAAGTCATAGAATAATAAGGAAAGTACAAAAAACTACTAAATTTTGGGTCGCGCGGGTGTGAAACGAGTGCGCGTTTTGTTCCCTCAAGGTCGTTGGCGTTAGTCGTCGTCTTAACTGTTCCAGACTTCTTTCTGTGAGTTTATTTTTAGACCTAAGTATTTGATATAAATTTCAGCTTGATACCTCCACGCGTTCCTGAGAAAAAGGGTCTTGACAGACAGACAGACGGACGGACAACAAAGTGATCCTATAAGGGTTCCGTTTTTTCGTTTCGAGGTATGGAACCCTAAAAATAAAAAAACGCCATTACACTCTGTATAGAAAGTATTGCCATAAGTATTTTTTTAACTTGCCGGTGCATGGTTCAGTCTTAACCTTATTTAAAATCAATAAAACAACTTCATATATTTGAGAAATTTTAAAATTATTATGGTCCAAAAATTGTAAATGATATAAATACTTATTAGTTACAGTTAATAAATTAAGCCTTGTAATATCTCTTGGCGGCGCCGTTCCACCTGCTGGAGGTGAGGGTCTGAAACAACAGAGAAACAAAATATGAATCAAATATCAATAATTTTCAGAAATCATACGGAGGAACGCCCTTAGCCGCTCGTGCCTGGTAGCAGCTGGATAAGAGTTGCCGAGAATCAAGATAAATGGCGTACAACTGGACTGGTTATGAGAAGTTTAGGCACTACAAAAGAATAGAATATGAACGTCACACAGACTTGCATAACTCTAGGCTTTCTAGATGCTTGTTTACTTTTTATCTCGTTTATATAATCTTTTTTTTTAGTTTCTTACGACTTATTGTCGGGCATACGTTGCGTTATATCTAAGCACTGATGCTGTAACATGGAGATATTGTAAAACCAAACCAATTTATTAAAAGAGTCACCGTGGAGTTTCTTGCCGGTTCTTCTCCATAGGAAACGACCAACCCGAACCGTGCACCTTTTGTCGACGTTTTATAAGTGCCCGAATGTAGGCCTATGCTAAATAAAAAAAAATGATTTTGCTTTTGACTCTTAATCCTCCCAGCAATCGGGTTAAACTTTGATGAGAACGCCTTAATTTCAGCAAGATAACCGTGCTATAAATAGTGCAAATAAACAGGATTACTTGCAAAAAGTAACTGCTTGTTTTTATCACCGCAGCAAGGTGTGGCCTTTCCCATATCTTACTGTACGGTAATCAATATATATTATGTTATCTATATCTACCCAAACCCTTATCTAAATTCTAAGAATTCTCTGTTATTTGGGTTAAGGTGGGTACACACGTGCGTACATGCTCATCGTGCATGTCTCAACGAACAAAGCTGTTCTCCATACATGTTCCACCTTGCGTCTACACGTAAAAGCTTGCTCGAAGAACATGTTTAGGGTGTGTTGAAAGTCTTCGAGCAATGGAAGGTTCGTTATTGTGTTTAGTGGGGATCAAACTTTCATAAGCTGCGTTTCTTTTTCCACAAGCACTCTTTCTCCCGTATATATTTATAAATTGTTCCACAAAAGCCCGACAAAATGAACGAAAGTTCGACATTTTAGCTGTGCACCATACCCTCTTCAATAAATATCAATCACGACTAACATGCTCGACGTCACGGCTACACGTATGTTTGCTTGGAACATCGAGCAAGAATTATGAACGTTTAAATCTTGTTAGAATCGAACATTTTGGTTGGGTTCGAGCATTTGTCGTGGACATGCATGGTACACACGTTCGTACTTGCTCGAGATCGAGCAAGTTTATCGAGCATGTACGTACGTGTGTACCCACCATTAGGTCAGGTTTTATGCAGTGGTAGCTACTTACTGTCAGTACATATCTAGTGCTTTGCAAAGTAACGGTCGATTTCATTGAATAATTCACTTGTCAGTAGATTTGCTTACTAGAGATATTGAAACAAATGCCAATCAAAATTTCGAAAAAGATACGTTATTGAATAATAATACCAGTCTGTAACTGTCCCACTGCTGGGCAAAGGCCTCTTCTCAAACAGATAAGGCACTAGCAATGATCACCACGCTTGCTCAATGCGGGTTAGCGATTTTAGACTTAATATTAACAATAAGCTCTTAGAGTAAGGTTATTTTGAGTGTGTGAAAGGGACAGATGTATATGACTTGTTTACATCTGACACATAAGCGATCTCAAAATAACCTTACTTTAAGAGCTTATGATCACCCCCTGGTGTCCTTACGATGTTTTCCTTCACCGTTTTCAATGATGTCCAAGTTGAACTTAGAACGTTACTGAAATCGACCGTAAATCTTGAGAATTATAAAGTCAGTTTAATCTGTCGCAAGCGATTCCATTGTTAAGTTCTATTTCCATCAACAAATCATGCTGCTGGATGGTTGAAAGGTGTTATATTGGAGACCATAGGTGCGTTGGCAGACCACGAATCAGGTAGATGACGAATAGTGTGGTAGAAAAATATGCGACGAATTTATTACTCGGTGAGAACTGATTTTTTTAAAAGCCATACATATTCTTAGTTTGTTATCATCAGCCTATCAGAAGTCCACTGCAGTTCATCATTATGTAGGCATCCCCAATCGCACAAGCATAAATCGATACTCTGTTACTTTCATCCAGTTGAATTCCAACTATGTTTAGGTCAAATTGAGCTACAAAACCTTTTGAGTAACTGATTCGACGTCGACTGTTAGAGAGCCATGACAACCGGGACATACGGCTTCACGAGTTTTACGAGGCGTAGAAGGGTTTCGATAGGTTGGTTACCGTTCCACGGGTTAACCTTAGCAAGCGTCAAAAGCGCCAAAAGGCTTATTGGCAACGATGCACTGGTCGCCTCAAAGCTCCAGAGCCTCGAACATCGACGCCGAGTTGCCAGCCTGTCGGTTTTTTATCGGTTACATTTCGGGGAGTGTGCGACGGAACTGTACAATTTGATTCCGCCTAGCCCTTTCCATCATCGGACTACAAGATGTACGGCCATGCGCCATCGGTACATGGTGGACATCCCTCCCATACGCACAAAGCGTTTTGCTAATACTTTCATTGTGCGTACAGCTAAGGAGTGGAATTCCCTTCCGGGGTCTTTGTTCCCTGATACCTACAACCTTGGGGTCTTTAAGTCAAGAGTGAATAGGTTTCTTCTAGGCAAGCGTGCTTCACCGTAGACCACGTCATCGCTTAACATCAGGCGAGATAGTGGTCAAACGCGAGCCTACAGACAATAAAAAAAAAAAAAAAAGCTTAGTTTAACCCGATTGACCCATGCCGCTGATTATGACTTAGCCACGAGCATCATTTCATACAGACTTTTCAATGTTGGTTTAAGTATAAATAAGACGTAGCTCCTTACCACAACCATCTCGTTGCCAGAGAACTGCCTGACGATGGTGATATCGTTGCCATCATCGTACTTCTGCACGCGGGTGACTTTGTCACCGTCCACGGTGATGGTGGTCTTGCTCTGAAAGGAGACATTATGAAACCATCAGAATTTAGAAGGAATTTAAAGAAGGAAGGTATACTTTAACTTACAGATTTAGTAAAACATATAGATAAATTCAACTGTCTATGTGTAATTACACCCGAACATATCGTTCAAACCAGAATACAGCAAACTGCTTGGCGCCAGAAATAGTCATGGTGATAGTAGTTTTTTCGATGAACTCCATCGTTCACAAAAAAGTACTGTACCTATTCTACTTTGTCTAAACAAGTTATTCAATCCTTATGACATCTTTCAGCATGGAGATTATTATAGATGTTTATGGACTCAAACAGTCTTTACTCAACATGGTCTGCGGAGAGACGCCGCATTAGATACTGAAGATCACTGCTACCTGAGAACCCTCATCTGTGGGATACATTTTTTCTACGGCTGATTTTAGAGAAGTCTCTTTAAAGTTTATCAAGTCGGTAATGGTTAGGGTTCCCGGGTGGATAGAATTGATGAAAATATTCTTAATACTGAAATCTACTCACGGCACGGTCAGCGGTTTTGTCATCAAAAGCGACTCCAGACTTGAAGTTGGTCTCATTCTTGCTTTGAGGAGTGACTGAGGTCTCGGTGTAGGAGTCTCCATCTTTGGTGTACTTGATAGAGGGCGTGTAGTTGAGGTAGCCTTGAGTTTGCTCGGCGTTCAGACCTGGAGACACAATGATAAAGATTTAGACAAAGTTTAAGCCAATTAAGCCAAAGTCTAAACAGGCAGAAGTAATTAAAAATAAAAGCAGTATGGATAAAGTTAGCGTTACAGCATCGTAAATATAAACCCACGAAGCAGTCCGCCTGTTAGAACTAGTCACACTCATGCTAATTGTACGCCAACTGCAAGCGGACTGCGCATTTGGTTGTCATTTTCGATGCAGTTATGAACTGCATAAAACTGAGACTGATATCAAGTATCATCTACACAAAACTTGGATCAACACGTATTATTTTTGGTAGCGTGCAGTTCAAATGTTTATAACCTAAAGGTACTGCACTTTTTGCGGAATAAAACTAGTAATATACTGGGACTGGGAACAAGATGATGATGACGATCAATTCTAAGTCGAAGTCATTATACTTCAACTCTGCGTGACTTAACTTGTGAAAAGTTGTTGTTGTGTTGTGTAGGTTGTTTTTGGTTTTGTTGTGTGGTGTTGTTTGTTGTTGTTTTATTGTTTCATCTGTTGTGTTGTGTTGTTGTCGGTTGTCAGTGGTTGTGGTAAAATCTTGGGTAAAATAGTTCCTACAGAGTACTTTTTTAGACAGGGTCTTGCCATTTTATCAAAAACCAATCCACATTAATTTATTATAAATGTTAAAATATTATGTTTGTTTGTTACGGTTTCACACCTAAATCGCTGAACCAACTGTCGTTAATTCTGCTACAGACTAAGAGTTTTAAATTGTGAGTTCGGTCCCTTGGAAAAATATCCAACTTTACCCCGGGCGAGGCCACTGGCCGAAGTAGGTATGATGGCTAGCTAGTATGACTTGAACTATATTTGTTTTTAAACTTTGACTCTATGACAGTCGGTCAAGTCCAAGTGCTTTCTGATATAAGTAGGTAAGTACATGTTGCCTCTTCTAATCAGAAAAGCCTTAAATTAGATTAGCATAATACTTTTTATAGATAATTTTAATGCACTCGGTGATATAATATATTGTAAACTTTGATCTGCCTTATCATATGTTATATCATAAAGGGAATTAACGAAGTCATGTGGTACGATACTACAATCTATAGGTACTCACAACCACCGTGCAGAATCACGCCGTGAAAAAAATCATAAAATTGAATCAGATTTGCCAGAGATTTTTTTACAAACACAAACAAACAAAACTGCTACTTCTTTATTATATTTGTTTTGATGATTTTCAGTTATGGAATTATATCTTCTATCTAAATAAAAAAATATTGCCAAATGTATGTAAGTGTTGTGTCGGACTACAAAACGTACGGCGATGCGCCATCGGTACATGGTGGACATCCCATCCATACGCACTAAAGGTTTTGGAAATACTTTCATAATGCGTACAGCTAAGGAGTGGAATTCCCGCCGGAGTCTGTGTTTCCCGATAGCTACAATCTCGGGGTCTTTAAGTCAAGAGTGAATAGGTAACTTCTAGGCAAGCGTGCTACACCTTCGACCACATCATCGCTTACCATCAGGTGAGATAGTGGTCAAGCGCAAGCCTATCTAAGATAAAAAAGTGCATCACTTCAGAACGGCTGGACCTAAATATTTGACTAATTCTTTTTTGTTGTGTTTGTAGTAAAATTTGAAGACACAGTTTGTCTGCCTGCCTAGCCTTTTCCCAACTATATTGGGGTCGGCTTCCAGTCTTACCGGATTCAGCTGAGTACCAGTGTTTTACATGGAGCGACTGCCTATCTGACCTTCACAACCCAGTAACTGGGTAACACGATACCTCTTGGCAAGACTGGTGTCAGATCTCAAGCTTCTGACTACCCGTAACGATTGTCAAAGATCTTCAAATGACAGCCGAGACAAAGTTTGTATGAAAGAAAATTTTAGAAAAACAA
The DNA here is from genome assembly GCA_948252205.1 of Orthosia incerta. Lineage (NCBI taxonomy): Eukaryota > Metazoa > Arthropoda > Insecta > Lepidoptera > Noctuidae > Orthosia > Orthosia incerta. The sequence goes on along the minus strand of OX411756.1, from coordinate 23,960,429 downwards.
TATAGAAATCGTTAGATGACACGAAGTTCACCGGGTCAGCTAGTAGATAATAATTGTATAATAGACTCACCCAAAGCCTTGACAAAGTCTTCGAAATTCTCCTGCTTCTCAAACTTGTATTCCTTGCCAAAGAATGCCATTTTTACTGGTTTGATGCCTCGGGGAGATGCAAACTGAAGAGCCCAGGGGGTATGATAGTCTCTTATATACTTGTGCAATAATCCTCGGATCTAGATAAGGAATTCTAGGTATATATGATAAGTTTTATTGCATGTCGATCTCAAGGCGCCGTTCGGCTTGTCTTTAACAAGTAAGGTGCGTTTTATGTCATCGGCTTTGGGACATACCTTTACATTTTATCGTTATATTTGTATCTTTTCTGATGACCTGGTTAGGGCTGCGACATCCACTGAAGCGAAGGTAATAGGCAGGACCGATTGATGTGGTAACACTTTGGAGAAGCCTGTGACCAGTAATGGACGTCTTTCAGCTGAAATTATGATTATGATGATCTTTCGATCAATAGAAAGTCTTTGGTATTGGTATTTTTGTGTAAGTACCGTGTGTGGTTTAAGAAGCTGAGCTTGAGCGCTTGCAAAACTTGTGTATTCGTTTTGTTTTTGGTCTCAGGAAATATGATCATGTCTCTCAGTTCCGCAAGGATCTCAAGTGGCTCCCTATCCGTCTTCGCAGACTCAGTACGATAGTGTGGATGTGTGGATAGTGTTCCTGCGAAGGAACACTCGCATATTATTTCTCCTGTTCAACATACTTTTTATCTCTGCATATCCTGGCTACTTGCGCGATCGTTTTTCATTTACTCGCCCTGCCGATCCCTTTGTAGATCCCGCCTTAAACATCATCTCAATTTCCCATTCCATAAAACTCATTTCTATTCCCACTCCTTCTCTGTTCAAGCAGTACGATTGTGGAACTCACTTCCAACTAAGATCCGTGGCGCTCAAAGTATCTCTATTTTTAAGAAGCAAGTCAAAGAACACTATCATTCTTCCATCCTGTGATATTGTATATTATATGTATGTATGCTTTAATTTATTATAATGTATTTTTTTCTTTAATATAATTATATATATAAGTGTTTAGGCACTTATTGTAATTTGATATACTATTTTTGTATTAGTTAAGTTTAACAGTCTATTAACTTTTCCTTGTACTTCAACACACTGTGTCTATTTTTCTTATCCAACTCTCCTGTCGCAGGTCTGCTGGAAGAAATTTCTCTAGAAATAAGCAGTATCTTTGTGCTCTACTATCTTTATATGTATTTTCACTTTTAAATGTACATAAATAAATAAAATAGAACTCCTGTCAAATAAATGGTATTCTTTCTTACTTTCTTTCTTTTTCTTTGGTATTAAATTATATCAAGTGTTAACAGAATTTCATTTGCAAGATTAACAAATTTAACCGGTTTTCCTCTAAAGAAGGGGACAACAAAAGGCCGACCGTGGTCCGAGTCCGGATCGCTGACCTATTTTGTGTGGCCCCCATAAAAAACAGCACATAATAATTTACTAGCGTTGAATTTGAAAACAGATTCGCAAACCTTAAGAAAATTGAGAATGTCGTCGAAATCCTCAGCAACATTTTACTCTCTGTATCCTGATGATGAATGGAGCAATGCAGGGTCATATTAATTTAAAAGACGGACCCCAAATGAAAGTAAATGGTGACCTCCTGCTCTAAATTATAGCAGTTAACTAGATGTTCCCGCGGCTTTGCTTCTGTGGCTTATTTCGGGAAAATCGCTTTTTCGCTTTTTCGCCTATGGCACTCTATCAGCGAAAGAAGGCATCCTGGCGAAAGAAACAGAACAGCTGTAGGATGGACACATTTTTTTTTTGTATTCTAGGTGAAACCTTCAAAAGGCGCCTGGACTTTTCGGGAAAAGACCAGGGAGTGTAGGATTTTTACCTCACTAAAACCAACTCGGTGATCAGCACTTGGAAGCGGCCCCGTGACCTCTTAATAGACCACCCCGGAACCCCCTCTGTGCAACGCCTGTTAGGGCACATCCCTGGGGAGACTGAGTAGTGTCTCCCCTGAGCCTCGCTGTGCATAGCAGCACATGATCACTGTACCACCGCCTTTCCTGGAATCACTTGGTGGGCGGACAGAATCCCCAATCTGACCACCCACATCACATCACATCATCAGCCTATTAATGTTCCCACTGCTGGGACACAGGCCTCCTCTCTGTGAGAGGGAATGAGCCGTAATCCACCACGCGGGCCCAGTGCGGGTTGGTGGATGTCACATGTCTTCGAAATTTTGTTTCTAGGACATGCCGGTTTCCTCACGATGTTTTCCTTCACCGTTTGAAGAGCAGTGGTGATGAAATAATTTACACAAAGTAAAGCGCCTGCCTGGGCTCGAACACACGACCTATAACTTGTAAGTCGCGGCCGATACCACTGGGCCACCACTGCTCTCAATCTGACCACCCGTCACCCTGGAATCCTACCTGCCAATGATGCAGGCGGGGTTTCCGTGTTTTAGGCGGCGTCGAGGCGGTTGCTTCTACGACGTCTTCTTCTCCGGGCGGGATCAGCCCTTTCACGATCTCGGTAGGTAGGTACCTACAGCTTTCAAAGATTACCTTTACAAACAAAAGTGTGTTCTATGTACTTTATCTTTGTGCTTACAATAAAAAAAATTGGATCGTAAAAAAAAAAAAAAAAAAAAAAAAAAAAAAGGTGCTGACTTACTCCTAACAATGACAAGTCATTGCCATTCTCATTACTGTCATTATGTAAAACTAAAGCCCTATTTATTACATAACAATAATTACATTATTTTCTGCAATCGTAATTATTGTTGTTACAATTTGTTATCAGATTTACTATCTGTTTTATAAATAATACCATGATAGCGGTGTGCCAACACGTAATATAATATTATATCTGTTTATATCTGCTTGAGTACTTATAAATTGATTAACATTTGATTCCATTTTTATTACGAGAACGTTCTATAAATTTTTCGGTTTTTAGGATTCCGTGCCCGTTGCGTGAAAACGGGAACTTAAGAGCCCTCTGTATCTGATTTTAAAATGCACGTTCAACACATGTAAACGGCTAGACACAAATAAAAAAAAAAAATATACTAGACTGTGGTATAGTGTTATTAAATTGTAAAGTTATGTCAAACGCGAACAAAAAACGACAATCGCACCATAACCACAAAGGGTATTTTGATGTAATACAAGTAAAAAATAAAAATTTCCAAAACCCCCGGCAATTTTTTTTATTTCATACTTTTTAAACTACATAATTTATTTAGTAGTAGACACGCTTCGATCAATAATCTATCGAACACGTAAATATGACACGATATCTTGCGAAAATACTCCGTTTCAAACAGAAAACAGCCCATAAATTTTGAACGACTAAACCGATTTTCACCAAACATAGCTACGAACACTCTCGACAAAGTCACCTTTCAAACAAAAAAATCAAAGTCGGTTCATCCGTTTAGGAGGTATGATGCCACACACAGATACATAGCAACACACGTCAAACTTATAACACCGTTCTTCTTCCGTCGGCGGTTAATAAAGCATCTCAAAGACAATTTAACTATCTACATTTTCATCAACAGCTTTTTTTAAGTCAAAGAATAATCAGCAAAAGTGATAAAAACTTCCTTGATATTCTTTCGGGTCTAGATAGATTTTGCATGACTATTTTGCGGAAGGGCACGGATGGAACCCTTCGTATGCGAGTGCGACCTGTGCTAGGCCGGTATAAATGTCATCGTGAAAGCTACGGTGAACTGAATTTTACTTCAATAACTATTTAAATTTTTGTGCACCTGCCATGTTATCTCTCCACCACCCTTGGTTGACTGGTAGAGAATAATAAATATAAAATCCATTCAACCTGAGGATACGGATTGACGGCTCACTTCTCCTAACTTTTCACAGTGATATATTACACCGCTGTAGTGGTTGTAGCAGCATAGATTGTAAAGCTATTACTATCGTTAAGAAAATAGTGACGAACTGAGAGTGTGACGAACTGCCAAATCGCAAAGTGCTTCCTCAAGTAAGTACAATTGCCTGAACAGACAACCCAAGATAGAACATCTTGGCGCAGGAAAGAGAAGAGACCCCACCCCAAATAATGGGACTAGGGAAGGAAGAGAAGGTAAAGAGTGCTTCCTCACTTCTCCAAAAAAGCAAATGCTGTTTGTGACGAACTGTTCATGTGACTAATGCCGCAGTTTCCTTCAAGAGGACTTTTAATATAGGTGTTAGTATGGATGGATAAAGATAGATAAAGTTATGAAACGTTATTAGGTATATTTTTATATTATCTTGTTTTCTTCGGGGGCGCGGGCAGGACATGCACTTTGTATCAGTGTAAAGTTTACAATTTTTATCGATTCCATAATTTCTTATCATCATGTGCCTGATAACAGGAATACCTATTGATAGTATGTAAGTATGACATGTATCAATATAGATATTGCAATAGCTAGGTACACAGAACGGAAATATGAGTGCTACAACTTAATTTGAGAATTTTCTAGAAAGATAATTTTGAAATACGAGGACCTAAAGGTACGTTCACACAGAACATTCGTATTTCCAGGATCGTTTTTAACGGATCCGTCGCTACTTGAGGTGATGTTCACACCGCATTTACAGTACCGTTCTAACCGATCCGTCAATACTGGAGGTGATGTTCACACCAACCAACTTTCTACAAGGATGGACGTCCGATAAAACGGATCAGTATTTTATTAATGTGTGTAAACTCGCTCATACAACTACCTACGCCATTGCCGAATAAAAACTTATACGATAAAGCGGGCCTGTAAAACGGATTGCTGTATATTTTGTCAGATCAGTATTATTTTACTGGATTCAGAATACTGTCATGTGTGTGAACTCACTCATACAACAACATACGTCAGCGCCGAAAAAAACGTATACGATAAAGCGGACCTGTAAAACGGACCTCTGTGTGCTCGAGCGCTAAGTTATGTCCATACAACAGGATATATAAATATTTAAATGGTGGACAAGTTTCACGAGCTAAAAACAGAAAACAGCTACTTTTTCAGCGCAAATTTCTCAATACTAAGATATATGATAAATCTTTTGATGCAACTTTTTGCGTCACATAGTTATCTAGGGAATGTACATTACATATTTTTGATAACTGCTCAATTTAAATTAGAAAAATAAATTCCTAACACACGTTTTTACGTAATCACGAAACACCAGGTTTTTCAATTGGTTTTTCAGCTTACTGGTGGCAAAAAACAATCTGCAAAAAATGGTGTGGACTGGGCATATAGTATACTAGTGAGCCACCAATTTAGTTTTTTAAAGTTTATTGTATTTGCACTTAAAAAAAAATATTGTCCACGCGGAAAAAAGGCAATTTTATCATGTGCGAAAGCGTCTCCTACGTGTAAGAATATGTTGAATATAAAAATAACTGGTGAATAATTTGAAATTTGAGGTGTTTATCAATCGAATCCTATTTTTTTTATATTTTATTTTTCAGTACTTATTTTATTTTAATAAATTGTCTAAATATTGTCTTATAGGCCGTTGCGCTCGCGCGTGGTATTCACATTCAGTTTCGCTCAAGGGCTTGTAGACGACGGACCTGTGTCGTTTTTATTTTTGTCATCATTATATTTTTTATCATATATCTTGTAGTTATTGAGAAATTTTCTCTGAAAAAGTAGCTGTTTTCTGTTTTTGGCTCGTGAAACTTGTAGGGGCTCTTAACTATGAGGTGTTACGCAAGTGAATAGAATAAGAAATATCAAATCATCAATCAATATCAATATCATCATCATCATCAATATCATCATCATCATCAATCATCAATACATTATAATAAATCTGTAGAAAAATATTTTTTGTACATCGAAAAAAAATCCAAAAAAAATAGCCAGGGTGTTAAAGGATAACCAACAGAACCCATTTCTAGCATTTTTGGAATTTTTGTCTGTTTGTCTGTTTATATGTTTGTCTGTTTGTCTGTTTATTTGTGCACGCATCACGTGAAATGTACGAAACCAATGTAGATAACTTTTACACATAAAAATTGTGTGTAACTTGAAGAATTATTTAGTTTTTGTTTCATCGCAATCGGTTCACTCTATCAAAAGTTAGATGAATTTAAAGTGTTCAAGAAGTAAAATTATCACAGCTCACGCAATTCAGCAGTTACTCGGACAGTTGAACTCGCTATTCGATAGATGGCGTTGTGCATTTAAAGTCATTTTCTGAATCGCGGTGTTAAGATTTTACGCGAAAGAATGACCCTAGAAAAAAAATTGGGATGTATTATTTACCGACTTCCCAAAAAGGAGGAGGTCCTATGTTCGACATTATGTATGTTTTTTTTGTTTATTTATGGTCACCGATATCTCCGTCAAATGTGGACCGATTTCGAAAAATTTTTTTTTGTTTGAAAGGGTATGTTCCGAAATTGGTCCCATTTTAATTTGGTGTAGGACTGACGAAGCAATTCGAAGATATACATCAGAACTCTTCAATAAATAACGGCAAATCTCTCGGGATTGCTGCAATCGCATGTCTGTTTGTTGTTTATACCATTTCATAACATAACATCACGCCAGTACACTCTTAAGGGGTACGCAGATCTCTCATTTCACCGGTTATGTTCAAGTTTCATGACATTTGGGTAATATATTCTGGCGTTATACGAGTGTGTAACTTACTAAACAACTTGCCTATTAGGTAGGTACAACTAAAAAGTGAAAAACAAAAAACTTTACAAAAAAATACTACCGACCTCCAAATAAAACTACAAAGTGAAAAATAACTTTATTTTTGAAAGTCGGTGTCTTGCGTAGGTACCAATTTATTGCGTTATGGTCATGGACACCGACTTCCAAAAATAAAGTTATTTTACGTAGGGCATAGGGGTAGGGTAGGCAGACAGATGACGGGAGCGAAGCCGCGGGCACAGCTGGTCTCTAAATAAAATAAAACAATGTCGGTGTCCGCGTATGTGACGCTATTTCTGTTTCTCCGGTACCTTCTTCTAAACCACGCAATGGCTTTTGTTATGGTTTTCGTTTTACACTAATAAAAATTGTAGTTCTAAAAACTAAAAAACACGCTTTTATGGTAAATTGAACTAAATAGTCACTAATCCTGAAGATCTTGGTAAGGTTAATGGAACAAACTATTTAAACGCGCACGGTAGAATCAACTTTCATTACTTGTAAATTTGAACCAAGTTGAATAAACATATTTGACTTTGACTTTGGCTTTGATTTTGACTAAATTATTGCATTGTCATCGGTCCTTGATAATTTTGCAAAGTTTCAAATCAATCCCACGTTTTGAAGGGGGTGAAAATCACGTTCAAAGATTCCGTTACATAAAGCCAACCAAGCTAATAAAGGCGTGTTAAAAAGAGTGATAAACGAGAAAGATTTTGTATATAATTTACCCCGTGTGCCGGGCGCGAAGCAGGGGCGGCCTTAACTGCTGCTTACTAGCAGTCCACCTTTGAGCCTGCCTTTTTCAATGTTCCTTTTTTTGTTGTAGATGATATGCAAAACTTGGCACTTATTATTGTTATTATTTTATTGATACGAATAACTGTAACTATTTTCTAAGGGTGTGGCTACAGTCTCAATCTTATTTGCACAAATTCTTGTAAAAATCTTGTTTGTACAAGCAAATATGTGCGTTAAGACGACAAAATGGTATACCACACAAACATAGGTTAGATGTAATTTAGTTACTGCACAAACTGTTTGCGCATGCAAGACTGAGCGTGTAGCCATACCCCAAGGATAAAATAAAACAGTTTCATTTCAAAGTCAAAGTCAAAGCACTTTATTTCAAGTAGGCCAGTTACAGGCACTTTTGAATTGTCAAAAGACAAAATAAAATATTACAAAATTATGGTGCTACAGTCCCAGTCACAAGACATAATAACTGTGAAAGTACCGTAGATGCCCATTCCAAGGCGTAGATCTATATGGAGAAGAACGGGCAAGTAACTCCTCATTTGTAAGCATTCTACAAGAGCGAGGCCCTGGGTGATTGCCCTGCTCGCCACCCCCTAAGGCCGCCACTGCTAGTCAACTACATAAACAGAACTCTGGAAGTGGCACCGATGACTCAAAATTTCTGTGGTAATCGGTTGAAATGTACAGCGCAAAATATTTTTGCACTTCTTTACTGTATTTTATTCCATGTTTTTGCTGTTGTGTCTGCGTCAATTAAATGTATTTCTATTCTATTCTTCTATTTTAAGTCAAGACTCTTGAGAGGCTCCTGAAAGTCACGGATCGACAACTAGGATTTGCAAGGTTCTTAGTAGTTACCTTGAATACTCTTACGGTCGCAAGTGCGATTGAGATAAGGCAAAGATTTATTGGGTTGTTTGTAAGAAACTTCTTGCACTTTCTTTTCAGTAGTCCGAAGTTTGGTAGTTGGCGGTGCTCCATCTCCGTGCCTTTGAGCACAATATGACGTTGGTCTTGCGCTTGATCTCTTAGGTCATTAGAAATTGTCATCGCATTGAACTATAAATATACCTGTGTTTAAGCACACACTTGTGCACTGTTATAATAGATATCGCCAGCGATTGTGGCAGAAATCCGGTTTGGAGGACTAGTATTGTAAGGTTTAATGTTCTCATTTTGTCAATCACATTGTAGGAAATAGGAGACAATAATGTTATTACTGTACATTTTTTAAATGAGTACTGGCACGTTTGAATTTGTCGCTAGGGGCGCTGATGTAGAGTGAGTTCCTCAAAATGCATATATTTTTGGCTTATAGCGCGATTTTTTTTTGTTATTGTGAATATTTTCCAAATATGGAAAATATTATCTCCTTTTATGTTTCGAAAAATGCTGTCCTCCTTTTTTTCTAAAACAGATTCGATGTTATCCCACTACTACAGCATTTGAAATGATTTTAATTAAAATTTTACTTCCGTGCGCGTAATAACAACGTTAAACAGCTATATATTATTTAATGACCTTACTCAACAGTGGCATAAACTGGTGAGCAATAAAACGGTAGCCCCCATTCACTTCGATTCTGTCTCTGTGCTTTGACCGGTCCGTAACAGACGATGCGTCGCTTGCCACTGCAGCTGCTTTTTACCGGTGGCTGACTGACACAACGAAAAACCGGATTTAGATGAAATTTTGTACATGAATGGACTTGGGGATCTGGTCGTGAGTGCACATAAGTGACTAGAGCGGATCCGAGCGTGATAAAGTGGACACAGTGCATCGTGAGTTATTGTAGCGGACGGTAGAGGACAGACGTGTTTCGGCAGGATACAACAAAAGATAATCAGCCGCTAGCGAGGCCGCTCCGTCACGTCGCACTAGCCTATAGTCACTTCAGTATGGACGCAAACGGCGGTTTCATGTTTGATACTTCGCGTCCCGCCTTAGCACCCTCGCAAGCTTCTTACTCTGCCCGGTGTCTTGAATTAGGAAAGACACAGTATACTTTTATCCCGGTAGTACAATCTCGTAGTATAATTTGCGTAGAGAAGACGAGTACAAAAGCTAGTGTAAATATAATAAAATACAAAAATCATTATTTTCAGAACCAGCTGTATTAAAATCGTAACGTATTTAACGACCACCCGTATAACAAAACTAATTAAATTAACTAAATAATTGTAAGCATTATTATTCTAATCCTTAATAACTTCATAAACTCTGACGCATTTCCCGGGCCAACTATCGGCTGTCGTGATCTGAAACAAATAAAGGAAAAATAAATTCAAGTAACAAACAAAAATATATGGAATGAAAGCTTACTTCAAATGAATTTCACCATGTTTTCAAAGTATTTTTTTTATAGAATGGGTTGGTAAAACTGACAAGACTTATTTATTTTAAAACTAGAACCTACCATGAACCAAAGTATCTGGTGATAGACATTTTATAGATGACTTTTCGGTACTTATCACAAGGCTATCACTTAAGCCACGTCATCTTCAAACTAGGCAAGTACCCAGCAGATATGATTAGAAATATGAGTAATATGACACATGAATCTAATCTGTCTTTTGGGAAGTACATATCTTCCCAAAAGACAGATTAGATTCAGAAAGAATATAGTCTGAATGATTCACTAGGCGCTTTACTTTGTGTAAATTATTTCATCACCACTGCTCTCAAAACGGTGAAGGAAAACATCGTGAGGAAACCGGCATGTCCTAGAACCAAAAATTCGAAGACATGTGACATCCACCAACCCGCACTGGGCCCGCGTGGTGGATTACGGCCCATTCTCTCTCACAGAGAGGAGGCCTGTGTCCCAGCAGTGGGAACATTAAAAGGCTGATGATGTGATGTGATGTGTGATTCACTAGGCTACCTAAGTGAACTAACTCATTTCATCATCTTATATAGGTAAGGAGTTTTGTTTTCAGTAAACATGCGTAATAATGCGCTTTGCTGGTGCGCAGGGTGAGGTACAGCCAGTGTTTCTTTCAGGCAAAATTCTCCGAGGGGGCGGTTAAGAGATCTGGGGGGGCAGAGTAAATTATAAGCTGAACCAAAATTGTCAAAGTAACATTGTAAAAAGCTACGAAGAATAATATTCTTTACAAAAATCTTATTCTTCGTGGCTTTTTTCTTGCGTACAAATCAACAAGTTTTTCTAGAAATTCTTCTTTTGGAGTCTCTGGTCCCTGGATGCTAATCATCATACAATGCATCAAAGTTCCAGGTAGAATTCTGTTTCTTGCCTTAATAGTATTCTGTTCATCGTACTAAACTTTTAATTTTTTCATTGTACTTAAACTTGTTCTTTCTAGGCGCTATTCTGATTTCTGATTGGCTACTTTATTATGTCATGAATTCCTGATTGGCTGATTGAGTGCCACGACACGTCAATAAAGGGTTTTCACAGAGACATTTCCAACTCTAAAATGATACTAGGTTTAAATAATTTGCGAAATTATAGGGATATTTATCGCGAATATACGATCATCTGTAAACGTGCGAAAGTGAGCGAGCGGCAACCTATTGCTATTGATTAAGTTCCAAATGCCCCGGGGGGGCAGTAAAGCTACTCTAGTAGGGGCTTTGCCCCCCCGGAATAGTACCTGAAAGAAACACTGGGTACAGCTCCAACCGTATCCTGCACATGATTTAGGGTCGCCTGTGCCTAGACTATGTGTTCAAGGATCGCTGTCGTGCCATCTCTTATGGGTTTTCGTAATGATGATTCACTGGTATTTGTTGTATTGTTTGTTTTGTCAATGTCTATATTCGTTAGTTTTGAGGAGTTTTAAGGAGCTCGGGGCTAAACAATAACAGCCGCATGGGTCGGTCTTCAAGGTTAAGCAACGCTTGACGAGGCCGGTCCGTGGATGGGTGACCATTTCAACATACCGAGTCTCCTCCGTGCCTTGGAAAGCACGTTAAGCCGTTGGTCCCGGCTGTCATTTGAAGATCTTTTACAGTCTTTACGAGTAGTCAGAAGCTTGAGATCTGACACCAGTCTTGCCAAGGGGTACCGTGTTATCCAGTTACTGAGTTGTGGAGGTCAGATAGACAGTCGCTCCATGTACAACACTGGTACTCAGCTGAATGCGGTAAGACTGGAAGCCGACCCCAACATAATTGGTCAAAGGCTAGGCAGATTGAGAGTCGTAAGTTTTACTAATCATTCTTGAGTCATGGGTACTCGAATTAAGAGAAGTTCTATTAGATATTCTATAGTTATAGAGATATGTCTTTTACACATGATCAAATTTGACAGACATGACGATGTTTTGATTTTTTATACTAACGTGATCGGGTAATTTTCATATAGATTGGCAGAAGTATTAGTTTCCGAAACTCTTCACAAATACACAATATTCAAACCCTCGCTTTATAATACATCGCCCAGATATCGTTTTACAGGTAAATCATTTAACATAACTAGTTTACGATAACCCCCAATTATAATTGTGACTGTTGAAAGATCAATTCCAGTCAAGGCCTTAAGGCCGTACCCTGACCATAAAATCAGTATGAGATATGAGCATTCCTTTTGGCCTAGCGGCACTATTGGCGCATGAATTACGGTAGTGAATACGCCCAGATTTTGGAATAAAATCTTTATAAAATCGAATATTGGTCTTTTGAAAAAAATAAAACTTACAAAATGTTCGTTATCAAATTTTCTATCCATTAGTGTTAGTTTAAAAAATAATTAATGAACACTTTACGAGGAGATGCATGCTATCAATAATTATTTCACATTTTTATGGTTTTGTTGGAAGATTAGTGAAAAATACCTATTTAAAAAAAAATTGTACTACAACTTTAGAATCAACATTATGTAGAAATTTAATGTATTTTTATCAATTGATATTTCTTTTTAAATAAAGAGTAGATAGCTCTTAACGCGCAGCGTTTAGCTCGGGGAGGCACCTTAAGTCTAGCTAGTATTATGTACAACTGGTGGCCGGCCCCGGCTTTGTCATAATAATTTGTAGCCTATATCTATCTGGAACAATGAATAATAACCTATCAAATGGTGAAAGATCTTTTCAAATAGGTGTAGTGTTTTCAGAGATTCAGATTTCACGTCTCAACCAACTTACGAAATTCACGCTCTCTATAATTTTAGTTAAGATTTCCACCGACCGCGCTACGGAGTGCATTTTGCGATGTTGTTTTTTTTTTTTTTTTTTTTTTTATTTGTGATGGGTTTGCTCTTGACTCTAGTCTAGGTCAAAGGTGACAGAGACAGAGTCGACGATGGAGTGAGCTTACCCAGAAGAAACCTGTTCACTCTAACTTTGAAGAGATTCGGGTTGAATGCGTTCGGAAACACTGACGCAGGTAGCGAGTTCCATTCATTCGCTGTGCGCATTATGAAGGATGTTTGGAAGCGTTTGGTGCGAATTGGTGGAATGGCAACAAGGTAAGGATGATAACTTGCAGTACGTCTAGATGTCCGATGGTAGAAGGGGGCTGGTGGGATGAGGTCGTGGAGTTCTTCAGCACACTCACCGAAGTACAGTCTGTAGAAGACCGACAAGCAGGCAACCTTGCGGCGATGAGCCAAGCTGTGAAGCCTGGCACCCGCCAGCTCAACGTCGTCAATGAGCCTCCTGGCTCTGCGTTCCATCGAGTCAAGCGCGGCAAGCTGATATTTAGCTGAGCCATCCCAAAGGTGACTGCAATACTCCATGCAGGATCGGACTTGCGCTTTGTATAGGGTTAAAAGCTGTCCAGGCGTAAAGTATCGCTTCACCTTATTTAGGATGCCTAGTTTTTTGGCCGCAATTTGGGCTTTGTACTCAATGGAGGCGCCAAAGTTGAGACTGGATGTCAACTCCATGCCTAGGAGCTCGAGCCGATCAGTCACAGGAACAGACACACCCCGAAAAGTAGGAGTTTGATCGAAAAGACTCCTTTTAGCGGTAAAAAGACACGCCTGTGTTTTGGTGGCGTTAAAAGAGACCAGATTGTCATCACCCCACTGGGAGACAAGGCTTAAGGTCAAATCTGTCCGCTCCACCATAGCCTCTCTCAAGGAACGAACTTCATCCGCGCTGGTTTTTGCGCTGGACAAGTATCTCTCTGAAACAGTACTGTCATCTGCGTACCCAACAATACCAGGCTGAAGAAGGTCATTGATGTGCAGCAGGAAAAGAGTTGCAGAGAGAACAGACCCCTGAGGAACTCCGGCATCAATAGCCATAAGGTCAGAGGAGCAGCCGTCAACGACTACTCGGATCGACCGTTCACTGAGGAAGTCTGATATCCAGCTACAAAAACCAGCAGGGATGCCATAAGCAGGAAGCTTACTAAGTAGACTCGCGTGCCAGACCCTGTCAAAGGCCTTCGAGATATCAAGCGATACAGCAAGTGCTTCGCCGTGTCTCTCGATGGCTTCGCCCCAGCAGTGCGTGACATACACAAGAAGATCGCCAGTTGACCGTCCCCGGCGAAAGCCATATTGACGGTCACTGAGGAGACTATTGTCTTCAAGGTAGGTCAGCAACTTGCTGTTCAGTACCCTTTCCATAACTTTGCACAGAATGGAGGTAATGGCGATCGGACGGTAATGGGCAGGGTCTGCACGGTTGCCTTTTTTGGGCACTGGTTGCACATTTGCAAGCTTCCAGGATTTCGGCACCGTTCTTTTTACAAGAGAGAGGCGGAACAAGCGTGTCAATACAGGAGACAGTTCAGGCGCACACTGCCTCAGCACTCTCGCTGGAATGCCGTCAGGCCCGCTGGCCTTATTCACGTCTAGACTGGACAATACTCTTCGGACCTCTTTAGTGTGCACAGCGATCTCCGGCATCGAAGAGTCACAGTGAGGTATAGTAGGTGGTTGCTTGGAGCCAGCCTCCAGACGCGAGTTGCTAGCAAAGAGAGATGCGAATAAATTTGCTTTCTCACTCGCAGAGTGAGCCAGCGACCCATCAGGTTTCAGCATTGGAGGTAAAGTGGGACGACAGAAATTCGCTTCAACCGCTTTAGACAGGGACCAGAACTGTTTACTACCCGGAGGGTGCGATGCCAGCTTGGCCCCAATACGTCCAATATGGTCAAAACGTGCCCGACGCAGAACCCGCTTGCAGAACTTGGCGGCAGAATTAAAGGCTCTCTTCCTCGCGCGAACCCTACGTGCTCTTACTTTGCGGTCACGGGCCCCGACCCAGGCTTGGTAGGCAGACTCTTTTCGGGCCTCAGCGTGGGCGCATTCTGCATTATACCAAGGGCGGGATTTGTGACCGAGCGGAATGTCGGAAAAAGGAATGAAATACTCCATTCCCTGCCGAATCACATCCGCAACCGCGTCGGCACAGCTCGAGGGGTCACTCGAGGAGAAGCACACATGCCGCCAAGGATAAGACGCAAAAAAGTGCCGCATCTCGTCCCAGTCTGCTGACTCGTATCGCCATACTCGCCTCGTGCCTCTAGGGCTCTGATCTGGAGGAGAGCAAGTCGATACGGATTTCACCAGACAGTGGTCAGACGTTCCCAGCGGGGCTGAGACCGACACCGAATGACTGTCCGGATCAGTTGTCAGGAAAAGGTCCAAACAGTTGGGTGTATGGCCGTCAACATCCGGTACCCGCGTTGCCACATTCACCAGCTGGGTTAGATCTAGCGATAGAGAAAACTTGCGTGCCTCTAACCCGGCATGGTCAGTTTTCCGGTACGGGTACAGCCACTCTTTATGATGGGCGTTAAAGTCCCCCAGAAAATTAAGTTTCGCTGTTGGGTACCTTTGCTGGGCCATATCAGCCGACTCCACGAGGCAATTAAAGAGCGCTGTCGTCTCCTGGTCACCGGCGTGCGATCGGTAGACGCCGATGTAGAGAGATTTCTCCACGCCAGTGTCCACAAGCAGCCATATGGCAGAAAATCCCGATTTCTCAAAGCAACGGAGACGACGACAACAAATGTCATCGCGGACGTACACACAGACCCCAGCTTGCTTCTTGAACTTGTGTTCAAGAGCGTAACCCGGGTAGTTGAGGTACGCCACGTCCGACGGGGTTGTTATCTTCGTCTCCGTTAGGAAAAACAGGTGCGGCTTCTCGGTTTCAAGGTGGTGGTGGACCGGATCGAGATTAGAGTGCAATCCCCTGATGTTAGTGAGGTGCACTTTTAGTGGGAGGAAGTGCAGCCGTTGTTTCACCCTATTCTTCTTTTTTTTGCTCATTTTTGTGTTAGAGTTTGCTGGGGAAGAAGTCGAACTGTCGAGGCGCTGCTCAGTGAACCAAGTGGAACACTAGAGATAACCCAACCTATGGGGAACTCATTTGGAGACTGCGGGGACGCCCGAACCCCCCCGGATATGGCCACCAGGTCCTCCCATCCAGTCGCCAGCTGGCACGGTGGAGCATACCGGGATTTTTCGCGAGTTGGCGGGGCAGCCTTTGGCACGTGGCTGGCGTGCTACTTGGGCCCCCTACTGACTGCGGTCGGCCAACGGCTGGCACCGTGCTTCGGATCCCGCTACCCTCCAAAATGAGTTATCCGGCGAGTTTTTCCCAGAGACCAAGACCGGTTCTGAACAGCGCAACTGACATCCTCCTTCTCCCCCAAAGGCACTGGCAGTCCCACACACCGACGGAACACAGCAAGCTGCTTGGCGCCGGACTCCGGTGGGATGGTGGTCGCGAGCCAGGCGGCCCCTTGCGGAGCCTACCACCGCTTAAGTGGGATCGTTCAGCCGTACCACAGGCAAGCCTGTGGTGCCGTTGCCCGGGGTGGACCGCTAGGAGGTAGATCCCATACCCACCCCAAAGGTGTGGTGTGGAAAATTAAAGTGATTGTGAAGTGGTTCGATTTGATTTTGTATGTAATTTAAACAACAAAATAACCCGTTAGAATCTACACACCATGGTAGCCGGTCGGGCGTCGTTCAAATATGACATTTAAGAGGAAACGGGGGCAGAGAGCGCCGACTGAATTTCCTTAATAAAAAGTCATCATTCGAGGTTTGGCTGTCGTCTCTTTTCTCCTCCAATATTGGACCAATTTAAAAGATATTCCGTAAACTGATAATTAAAGATGTATAATATGTCCCTATGTTTTCCTTTTTGATACATTATCTTTAGAAGCACTAGAGTCCTCAAAAAATGCTCAAAACTGCGCTGTCAACAGACGCTTAGTGTACAAATTTGACAAATATAAATGAAAAAAGGAAAACATAGGGACATAGTATATATCTTACATTACCAGTTAATCGAATATCTTTTAAATTGGTCCAATATTGGAGGAGGAGAGAGACGACAGCCAAACCTCAAATTATGACTTTTTACTAAGGAAATTCAGTCGACGCTCTCTGCCCATTGCTGACTGCAGCGTAGCCGCCATTCCGCCGCATCGCCGGGAGACGGTGGCGAGACGAACTCGATAGATTTAGCCTTAACACCTTAAATTGAAGGAGGAAGCGGAGGCTCGTGAAAAGTGGAAGGAGTGGAGGGAGGTCTATGCCCAAGAGACAGAACAGGCTGACGAAAAAAACACTGTTTCATGGTCACTTCAATTTCCTTTGACATTGGAAAATGTGCACGGGCGCAACCTGTTTGGTGGAAATCTTGCATCACATAGCCTTTAAGTCTATAAGAATAAAGTCTAAACTTACCACAGTTAATACTTCTGGTGTGAAAGTTCGCACATGCGTTGATTTCCGACCGTTGTGCTCCGTTTGAGTTTGTGTCATGGTACTTCCGTCGACCACCATTAGAGATGTTAACTGGAAAATAGATATATAATCATTATCAACACATCACATCACATCACACATCATCAGCATATTAATGTTCCCACTGCTGGGACACAGGCCTCCTCTCTGTGAGAGGGAATGGGCCGTAATCCACCACGCGGGCCCAGTGCGGATTGGTGAATGTTCCTCCCGATGTTTTCCTTCACCGTTTTGAGAGCAGTGGTGATGAAATAATTTACACAAAGTAAAGCGCCTGCCTGGGCTCGAACCCACGACCTACAACTTGTAAGTCGCGGCTGATACCACTGGGCCACCACTGCTCTTCATCAACACATTATCTAGCTGTAATAGATACGGCTCCTTCTAAAATCTAAATTGTAGTATTGACACCTATGGTATCTCCTGAGGTGGTAGTGGTATAGGCAGGTGAAGTAAGCCATTGACCGAAGGGTTAAGGACTGGAAGAAAAAGTGTTGGTCGTCCGGTGGCGAGATGGGCAGATGACATGATGACACACACAGGGTTAAGAGGAAATATGGGCAGAGAGCGCCGACTGAATTTCCTTAGTAAAAAGTCATAATTCGAGGTTTGGCTCTCGTCTCTTTCCCCCTCCAATATTAAACCAATTTAAAAGATATTCCATAAACTGGTAAAGTAAGATATATACTAAGTCCCTATGTTTTCCTTTTTCAATTATATTTGTCAAATTTGTACACTAAGCCTCTGTTGACAGCGCAATTTCGAGCATATTTTGAGGGCTTCTAGTGCTTCTTACGATAATGTATCATCAAAAAGGAAAACATAGGGACATAGTATATAATTATCTTTAATTTTCAGTTTACGGGAATGTCTTTTAAATTGGTCCAATATTGGAGGAGGAAAGAGACGAGAGCCAAACCTCGAATTATGACTTTTTACTAAGGAAATTCAGTCGGCGCTCTCTGCCCCCGTTTCCTCTTAAGAAGAAAATTGTAGAAAAGTTCAAACTTTCAATTAGTTGTGTGAAAATCGATTTTCACAATATGCCCATGAGATGCGCAGGAATACGGAACGTGTCGTGATGATGGCAATGAATGGTTACTAGAGGAAAGTAAAACCAAATAAAAGACAAAGAAAGAAGAAGAAGATAGTGTAGTTTTACTGTTAAGGGTTAAGCATACGCATGTATTTTTAATGTATGTCGTTTTGTGACAATTAAACACTTTTAAGGTTCCGTACCCAAAGGGTAAAAGCGGGACCGTATTACTAAGACTCCGCGATCCGTCTGTCTGTCTGTCACCAGGCTGTATCTCATGAACCGTGATAGCTAGACAGTTGAAATTTTCACAGATGATGTATTTCATTGTTGCCGCTATAACAACAAATACAAAAAACAGAATAAAGTAAATATTTAAGTGGGGCTCCCATACAAAAAACGTGATTTTACTGCCGTTTTTTGCGATAATGGTACGGACCCCTCCGTGCGCGAGTCCGACTCGCACTTGAACGGTTTTTTCTTTTATCTTCTTTCAAATAAACGATAACCATGTTAGACAATCCATCTTGTGTGGCCGTAAAAGAGTAAAGTATTGAGATGATGGCAGTTATGAAAACCCGAAGAAGAACCATACTGAGCCGAACCCAAATAAATTGGGGCAAAGTAGAGTCAAAAACTCTATATTAGGGTAGAAGCCGGATAGTTGCCACACTTTTCGAAATCACTATAGAGTGATTTCGAAAATACTTTATTTGTAAAACTGGCCGGTACGTTGGTATTTTTATCTACAAATTTATGAAAAGTAAAAACATTATCTTGAAGAAGCAGGCCACATAGAAATGGCGTCGGGCATCCTATCCTTCAAATTTCAAACAAAATGCATGGAAATAAAGCGCTATTTAGGGCACACGGTATGTCGTCATAACCACGTCCTAGCAACGACATACCGTATATATTGCCAGAGTATTAGCGATTCTTGCGGACTTCTATATTTTGGTACATCTATCCCACACAGGGGATAGTTGCTTAAATGTAAATTACGTTTAAAATAGATCACCGAGGAACTGGACATCTATCCCGCAAATATTTAAAACGCATCTTGCCTTTCCATGCTATCGCACAGAGACATGCATAGAAATATAAAAAAGTGAAAAATAAAAAAACTTTTTTACAAAAAAATACTACCGACTTCCAAATAAGAAAACTACAAAGTGAAAAATAACTTTATTTTTGGAAGTCGGTGTCTTTCGTAGGTACCATTTTTTTTGCGTTATGGACACCGACTTACTACTTATTACTTACACTGAATAACTTGAACAAAACCGATCAAATGAGAGATCTGCTTACCCCTTAAGAGCGTACTGGCGTGATGTTATGTTATGAAATGGTCTAAACAATAAACAGACATGCGATTGCAGCAGTCCCGAGAGTTTTGCCGCTATTTATTGAAGAGTTCTGTTGTATATCTTCGAAGTTCTTCATCAGATCTTCACCAAATTAAAATGGGACCAATTTCGGAACAAACTCTTTCAAAAAAAAAAGATTTTTTTAAATCGGTCCACAATTGACGGAGATATCGGTGAAAATACACAAAAAAAAAAAAAAAAAAAAAAAACATACAAGAAGTCGAACATAGAACCTCCTCCTTTTTCGAAAGTCGGTTAAAAATACAGGAGAAGTGGCAAGGGGGCGTGTCGGTGTCCGCGCGACGTGGTCTGACTGAGCATATCATAGACAAATGGCCGTCACCGCGAACTAGTGCGCTTTCGACCGTGATCGTGAAAAGTTAATAGAATGCCGTGTTGTTCAGTGGTTTCTTGTAAAAACCGAAGCCTAAATCAAAACTTTGTAAATCATGGAATCACTTACCATATAATTACATATGGTAAGTGATTCCATGATTTACAAAGTATTCATCTATTCATTTATGTTTTTTTTTTTTTTTTTTTTAGTATTGTCTTTAAAATCATGAAAAACAACAAATCGTATAATATTTCTTGCTTCTACTATGTTATTTTTGTTTCAAATAGCACAGCGACTGTACTATTTTTGCATTAAATACATTGCTTCTTAACCACTACCTAAGTTTGTCGCTGAGTGACCGAACAAGCAATGTAAAAATCACAAAACGATACTTTATAAAGCGAATGCATCGCGTAGTACGTCCGCTGCTTCTTGCGACGAGTTAGTGATGTGCTTATGCAGATCCACTAACGTAGGCTATCGACAACAACGTCGATTGACGAATGAAATATTGCTTTTATAGTTTATTTTTCAATTTGTCAACCGTTTTAACCCGGTTGGAAGATCGATGTGAAATAATGTTTATTACTTATTTTGATTATTTTACAGCGTGGTAGAGAAATGCGTAACTAACATTTTGACAAAAAATGCCACCCCAGTAATACTAAAGTGTCAAGTGCTGCACAAATACCTCCACTTTACAGGTCATTGAGTAAACACCATAGCAGGGTTTAACAATACCTCCTGTTTCAATACGCTATGACAGCCGAAACCAACGTAACCAGATTTTTGATTGTTTGAATTTTTTGATTTACTTAATAATATGTATATTTAGGTACATATTGTTTATTTTTATTATAATATTTTTTGGGCTTGCTGTTTTTAATGTATTTTATTTACAGGACTACAAAAAAAAATATAATATAGTAAATGGGAGAATCGATAACTTTCCGATTTAGTCAATCACTACCGTAAATGTAAAATAAATTGCTTTTGCACAGCACAACGATAGCGACCGATGTTTTTGTGTGCGTAAGTTGTACGGTGCATGGTAAATACACGCTGTGTACATGAGATAAAGTTTATAATTGACTGTGTAGTACGTTCTGATTTAAGAAATGCGAGTGTGTGCGCGACTACGTATCTATTGCCTTTACTTAACTGCATGTAGTAGTTTCCGTGTGGTAGGGGCAAACTGGAGACAGGTTTCTGATATATTTTAGTCTACACGCACGCCATATCTCCGCGCCCTGGCTGGAGGCTTAGTTTAGTCTCCACAGGATAGTCCGGTTAAGCAGTAACCAATCACTCTGATTGAAACTGCGAGACGTCACACAAAAAAAAATAAAAAAAAAAAAAAAAAAAAAAAAACGCCATATCTCCTTGTTTATTTTATATATGGAGACATGAGATACGGTCAACTTAGTGGAAGTTGTAAAGTTTTTCGATAGATTAATAAAATTGCATGCGATTCATCCGTGAAACTAGAGTAATTACAATCGAGGCAAATAATCCTGAATCCAAACCGGGGCAACTTATCCTGGTTTTACTATCTTAAGAAACTGAACTGACTTTTTCATTTCGTGTTGCGGAAATTTTTTTTTTTTTTTTGTTTGGGCCCAGTAAGTGCAGGTAAGCGGACATTTGGCGCACGCCCGCAATTGGGACATCTATCTGAACAGGAGCACTCTCACTGGGTGTTTGATACATCAATAATCACCCACTTCGCCAAATTATATTTTGGCGGCTTACTTGGTTATGCAATCGGTACAGTGTTTTTGCATCAGGAATTTGTAAAAACAAATAAAAGAAAACATCCTTACATTAACTCCATCAGGCCTCTCTTCAATGAACTCCTCATTGAACCTGAAGTTGAACGTGATGGTCTTGAAGGTGGTTGTCATGGTGAAAGTGTAGGTGTCGCCATGTTTGGTCAGCACTGCGACAGGGCTCACTGCGCACGCGGCTTTGCGTTGGATCAGCCCGACCCCTGGAATATAGAGATAAAAACCATAAGGATATAATAGCATACACTGGTAATTTGTAGTGTCCGACCGAAACTGGTTTTTACTACCGAAACCGAAACAGAAAATTAATTTCGGCAACCGTCTCAGTTTTGGATGAAACCGAAACCGAAACTTCCTTACAAGAATCATGTTTTGAGGAAAAATAAAGAAAACGTAATTATAATCAAACCGAAACTCGTATTTTTGCTGAAACTCGACCGAAACCGAACTTTCGGTCGAACACTAGTAGGTAGTTTGAGTAGGTACATAATACGGCCTACGATAAACAAATGTCTTTTCTTTTGTATTCTTCGGCGAATCATTAAGCTTCTTAGGTTTTTTTATTTAAGCTAAACGATTGCTGACACATGCTTGCACTGGACTGGTTTGAATTTGCCATCGTAATCGCCCAAAATAATTAAGATGGTACTGGCAGTGTAGCCGCTAGGTGCCAGAATATAAAAAATCTACCTCCTTTTTTATGTTTTGTTAATAGTTAACCAATCGTTTCAAATTTCAATAAAATGCGTTTATTCATCAATTGTTAGTCTAACAAATGGTCAAATACTTAAATTACTTATTTGACCATATGTGATGCCGACAATTGAAGAATTAACGAATGAACAATATTGTATGACAAACTGTCAATTTAACCTCGTGTTAGCTATTTTTTTATATATTTTTATTATAGGCTCGCGCTTGACTACTATCTCACCTGATGGTAAGTGATGATGTGATCGACGGTGGAGCACGCTTGCCTAGAAGTAACCTTTTCACTCTTGACTTAAAGACCCCTAGATTGTAGCTATCGGGAAATACAGACTCCGGAAGGGAATTCCACTCCTTAGCTGCACGCATAATAAAAGTATTCTCAAAACGTTTAGTGCGTATGGGTGGGATGTCTACCATGTACCGATGGCGCATCGCCGTACGTCTGGTAGTCCGATGATGTAACGGGCTAGGTGGAATTACATCATGCAATTCCATGGCACAATCCCCGAAATGTAACCGATAAAAAACAGACAAACTGGCAACTCGGCGACGGTGTTCAAGGCTCTGGAGCTTTGACTTAACCAGTGCCTTATCGCCGATGAGCCTCTTGGCCCGCTTTTCCATCGACTCTAGTGCGTCAAGCTGGTATTTGGCAGATCCGTCCCAGAGATGACAACTCGATGCATGATCGAACTTGCGCTTCGAATTAACTTAAGGTTACACTAGTCAACGGCACGAACTATTTTGTGCGCGGGGTTAAAATTGCATTTTATATCAACCGACAACACGTGCGGAAGAGATTGATGCTGTGATGAGCAGTAGGAAGCTAGTTCGCGTACGAATACACACTTTTGCGAATTTGTAGCGAAATTGATAATGATTTAGGATGAAACCGATCGCGCTAAATTTTATAAACAGCCCTTTGGGAGTCTGGATATGATGAAAAAACGACTAAACGTATCTATTCAAAATAAAATTATTTGCATTGTTGAACTACTAATCTATCCCTGTATGGTGGCCATTTTGCAATTTTCCGTGTGCTTATGGTATTTATTTGCACCAAAAAATGCGTTAAAATTAGTGTCGAAATCTGGAACTTTCGACGTTCATAACTTTCAAATATTTACTTTTTCACTTTTTTGTTGCCATACAGGGCTAGATAATGATGAGACAAATTGATATCACTTTTTTATTTTGAACTCACATTGTCAAACAAAGGAATAATCCCTAGACTACGTTTGTATGGAAGAATTTTCGACTAGAGTTTTTCGTGCACGTGACTAGAGTGTTTCCAATCGTGTAGTACCTACACAATAAAAGACAAAGACAAAGTTACGAACGCGCGAGCTCACGTCACAGTATCATAAAATATCACGACTTTATAATTATTATGGGCATTTCAATTAGTATGGAAATCAGTTGAATGCGTACCTATTTAATTAGCTGTTTTATAATAGCTGCAACTAGATACTAGGTACAAGTAGGTAGGCCAACACACATTTTACAATCATTATAGTCCACTCAAGTAAATAAACCATTAGAGGAGCTATCGTAAGTATATCGCCTATTTATGTTTACTCATTTATTTATCATCATCATCATCATTCAATATATATATATATATATATACATATAATAAATCTGGAGAAAAATATTTTTTGTACGTCGAAAAAAATAAAAAATAAAATAGCCAGGGTGTTAATTTCTAACATTTTTGGAATTTTTGTCTGTTTGTCTGTTTATTTGTGCACGCATCACGTGAAATGTACGAAACCAATGTAGATAACTTTTATACATAAAAATTGTGCGTATCTTGAAGAATTACTTAGTTTTTGTTTCATCGCAATCGGTTCACTCTATCAAAAGTTAGATGAATTTAAAGTGTTCAAGAAGTAAAATTATCACAGCTCACGCAATTCAGTTACTCGGACAGTTGAACTCGCTATTCGATAGATGGCGTTGTGCATTTAAAGTCATTTTCTGAATAGCGGTGTTAAGATTTTACGCGAAAGAATGACCCTAGAAAAAGAAATTGGTATGTAGTATGTATATTTTTGAGTATGTGGACTTTGTGGAGTAGGCAGGCAGGCTGGTAAGTATGGTAGGGTTGGCAGGCAGATGACGGGAGCGAAGCCGCGGGCACAGCTAGTTTTAAATAAAACTGTTCGCTCAATCACTTGCCACTAAGGTTTCATTAGTTCGGAGACACCCAATCGACACCCGCTATTGCTGAAAACCAGCGCTGTGGCTCTGTCTCGCATACGAGTCCCAGCATTATGCTGAGCGATTACCGTTTTGCGTAGTTGTGACGCATACTTTGTAAAGATTGTATTTAATTTTTTTTGTTATATTTATGGTATGCGTCGTGCCAGGCGGGTGCACGGGTCGATGTTCATGGTTAAGCAACGCTTGCCGAGGTCGGTCGGTGATTGGGTGACCATCTTTATATAGCAAGATTCCTCCATGCCTCGAAAAGATCGTTAATCTGTTGGTGTGGGCGCCAGTAAAACCCGGGATGACCCATTGACAATGGGTGTGATGTCCCATTGACCTATTGACATTGTCATTGTCCACTGTCCAAACCCACCCCCTCTACCCTGTTGCCACCTAAGGCGCGGCCAACTAGTTCCGCGCGCACTATAAGCTACATAATTTATCTAGTAGTAGACACGCTTCGATTGACAATGTATGTGGTATTTTCGCAAGTTATTAGGTCATATTACGTTGAACACACCCCGATTCAAACTGTAAAACTCCCATAACTTTAGTACGGCTGAACCGATTATCATTAAACATAGCTAAGAACACTTTTTAAAGCTTTTCAACATTGAAACAAAAAACCAAATCAAAATCGGTTCATCCGTTTAGGAGCTATGATGCCACAGACAGATACACGTATACACAAATACACATACACACAGGTACACACGTCAAACTTATAACAGCCCTCTTTTTTGCGTCGGTGGTTAAAAATACTGGTTATCAGCTGCATCTGGAGAGATTGGAAGGTAACTCTAACATAGTTGGGTAAAGGGTAGACCAATTGATAGTTTTTTTTCTTATATACTTTATTGTACACCAAGGTAAAAATAATTCAAAAATACATCTAACATCAAAAACAAACATACAACAGGCGGCCTTTGCAGGTGCCCTATTGTGTACTAGTGTTTACCTATTGTACATAGGATTATGGTCCTACCTAATAGGCAAGTTGTTTAGTAAGTTTTCTATAACGCCAGAACAGATTACCCGAATAACATGAAACTTGAACATAACCGGTGAAATTAGAGATCTGCTTACCGCTTAAGAGCGTACTGGCGTGATGTTATGTTATGAAATGGTATAAACAATAAACAGACATGAGATTGCAGCAGTCCCGAGAGATTTACCGTTATTTATTGAAGAGCAGTGGTGGCCCAGTGGTATCAGCTGCGACTTACAAGTTGTAGGTCGTGTGTTCGAGCCCAGGCAGGCGCTTTACTTTGTGTAAATTATTTCATCACCACTGCTCTCAAAACGGTGAAGGCAAACATCGTGAGGAAACCGGCATGTCCTAGAACCAAAAATTCGAAGACATGTGACATCCACCAACCCGCACTGGGCCCGCGTGGTGGATTACGGCCCATTCCCTCTCACAGAGAGGAGGCCTGTGTCCCAGCAGTGGGAACATTAATAGGCTGATGATGTGATGTGATGTGATTGAAGAGCTCTGTTGTATATCTTCGAAGTTCTTCATCAGATCTTCACCAAATTAAAATGGGACCAATTTCGAAATATACTCTTTCAAACAAAAAAACATTTTTTAATATCGGTCCACAATTGACGGAGATATCGGTGAACATACAAAAAAAAACATACAAGAAGTCGAAGTTCTTCATCAGATTCATGGTGAAAATTAAATGGGACCACATGACAAGCACACGCTTTTAAATAAAAAAAGAATCATCAAAATTGGTTCACCCAATAAAAAGTTCTGAGGTATCACACATTCAAAAAAACATACAGCCGAATTGATTACCTCCTACTTTTTGCAAAGTCGGTTAATAAACTACATGCGAGATAGTATTTTGTTATTATAAACATTTTTATTTATTTTATTTTATTTATAGCAAATCATGTATTTTACCCATCATTATTACAATGTTAAGACTATGACGCATTGTTAATTGAAGGCTTCACTGTAATTAACTACCAAGCAGGTTGTTGTTAAATACACTATTAAAATTTATCTGTTTTTTACGCCTTATATTTTTTTAAGACAAGTATTCCGCTCGACTTTGCCCCGTACTTCGATCAAGTGTATTAATCCAAGGCCCCGTATGAGTTTTATCTTACTAACTGTGTACTCGTAGCTAACACGACTACTGTCACTGTCAAATGAAATGACTGACAGTTATAGACATTTTACCAAATTGATAATATAATCGATTTCGTAAAAACATGATTCATTTGTTATGTTGGTTTGCATTAAACTTGTAAACCACACCAATGGGCAGTTATTTAGTCACTATAACCTAACTATTAGAGCTACTGTATCACCAAAAACATACTAATAAATACTGTGACTTTGACCAATTTCAAAATCAATTAGTTCTTAACATTAAAGAGGTGAATCAGTTCGATACAGGAGATCCTTGGATGCATTCAGTGTTTCAGGTAGATTATTAAAAAAAACGATTCTTCGATTATAAATGGCGGAATATGTTTGAGCAGTGAAACGGAAGAGTAAAAATACAAATTAATTCAAGAAAATGAATCCCATTATGAATCTTTTAGAAAAGAAGTTAAAATACTTAAAATATTTTTGTTTAATTTTTTGTCCAGAATTGATAGCGACTTAGCGACACAATTCTTTTGTCAAATGTACTGTCCATGGGCATTCTTCTTTAAAATAAAATGTCCAATTATAAAATTTCATGAAACTAACATTACACATTAATTATATATCAGTAATTTTTAAATCTAAAAAAAAAACAAAAAAAAACCTAATAAATACATTAAATACAGACAAACTAGTGTTATCATAACATACTAGCTTCTGCCAGCGGCTTCGCCCGCGTGAAAGTCGATAATTATCCCGAAGGATCATATTCCCGGGATAAAAAGTATCCTATGTGCTATTCCAGACTATATTCTATCTCTGTGCCAAATTTCATCCAGATCCGTCCAGCCATTTGAGCTTGAAGAAGTAACAAACATACACACTCACAGACTTTCGCCTTTATTATATTAGTATGATAACTACCAGATGCAACTACTAATACTTGTACGCCTCACTGGCATGTAGGCGCATCCAATGTCCCAGTATGGGGCTGTCCCATCTGCCTGCTTTTATTTTTTATCGTAGATAGGCTTGCGCTTGACCACTATCTCACCTGATGGTAAGCGATGATGTGGTCGAAGGTGTAGCACGCTTGCCTACACCTTCGACCACATCATCTGCTAGTTTTTTTTTATTTGTAATGGGTTTGCTCTTGACTCTAGTCTAGGTCATAGGTGACAGAGACAGAGTCTACGATGGAGTGAGCTTACCCAGAAGAAGCCTGTTCACTCTAACTTTGAAGAGATTCGGGTTGAATGCGTTCGGAAACACAGACGCAGGAAGTGAGTTCCATTCATTCGCTGTGCGCATTACAAAGGATCATCATAAAAAGATGTTTTTTTATTTGTTATTTTAATGTTGGTATTGGTTTTAATATAGAATAGGTAAATACGATTACTATTTAATCAACAAAGTCGACGGAGCCCCGGCCCGCGGGGCTCCTATTTCTGTGTGCAGGGTCTAAAGTAACCTAACATCAGGGAGACGATGGGAGGAGTCCCGTCGTCTTCTTCGAACCTAACCTATTCGTGTCGGGGTACCCTAAGCTCCCGAGCTCGCTTCGC
This sequence comes from Orthosia incerta, assembly GCA_948252205.1. Classification (NCBI taxonomy): domain Eukaryota; kingdom Metazoa; phylum Arthropoda; class Insecta; order Lepidoptera; family Noctuidae; genus Orthosia; species Orthosia incerta. The sequence goes on along the minus strand of OX411756.1, from coordinate 23,932,120 downwards.
TCGTTCAAGGACTAATTTATTGACCATAATTATTATCGAATTGCACAACCGTTACGTAGCAATATTCATAATGACCAGACAATATGATAAATGTAGAAGTTTAAATCAGTTTTAATTACATTGCCCGACTTGACTAGATTCATAATGCCCGGGCATTAAACATAGTGCCCTAATTAATCACTTGGTCCATGACATATTGTACATATAAAATTAGCAATAATAGCGTCTGCCCGCGTTTAGTGGGACTTATACATTAACTTTTGCACTCATGTATCATCACATCATCAGCCTATTAATGTTCCCACTGCTGGGGCACAGGCCTCCTCTCTGTGAGAGGGAATGGGCCGTAATCCACCACGCGGGCCCAATGCGGGTTGGTGGATGTCACATGTCTTCTAATTTTTGGTTATAGGACATGCCGGTTTCCTCACGATGTTTTCCTTCACCGTTTTGAGAGCAGTGGTGATGAAATAATTTACACAAAGTAAAGCGCCTGTCTGGGCTTGAACCTACGACCTACAACTTGTAAATCGCGGCCCATACCACTGGGCCACCACTGTTCTCTCACTCATGTATTGTATAAAATTAATTACTTTTAATTTATTTACTTATTACACAAGAAAATAAAGCAACCTGCGTCAAGTGCGTCAAAATTAAGTCTGTTTTACAAACAGTCCAAACTCTAGTTCCCACCAAGATTATACTACCAAATTATTAAAATCTAAGGTAATTACATCGCAGTGGCATTATTTTCAACTAATTAATGCCGATTTCTGAATTAAGTATTTACATTTAACGATGTGTCGAACCGTAGGTACTATTTTGTGTGGTTTTCAGGTATAGTAGAGTTTTACAAAAAAAATGCCGACCACTAGAACAACGGCAGTTGACAATATAGTAGTAAACTATACTTAGCTATTATTACTGACTAGCTGTTCCGCGCGGCTTCGCTCTCGTGGACCACCCCACAGGACCCGTTTTCGTTATTAAAAAATAGCCTATGTCACTCAGGAATAAAGCAACTTTCTATTGGTGAGAAGAAGAAGATTTTTTAAATCGGTCCAGTAGTTTCGGAGCCTATTCGGTACAAACAAACAAACAAAAAAATCTTTCCTCTTTATAATATTAGTATAGATTAAATGCGAGTCCGCATCTAATGCTTTCGTGATGCTTTTGTTGAAACGTCGCAGTACTCAAACTTAATCTAGGTAGTGGAGTAGGTACCCTAAATAATTTTGTTAGTGCTAGCGCCTTTCCAGCCGCTATCACGCCAAGCTTGCTCTACTCCAACTAATCAGAAGTGGTCAAATGTCACGTCAAACTAAACGGACTTAATGGGATGGGATAGCCTTACTTATGCTATCTAGTGTATGGTGCACAGTATCGTGACGTGCGAGCAAAGCGATCTAACAGACGTAATTACTTAAGTGCTTCCTTAAGGCGCCGATTCCCTTGAGTAGCTGATTTTAAAATGAGAATCACGTCTAAATGTCTAGTCGTATTTTTTTGAAAAAAATATATGTTATATTAGACTACTTTCTTAATAATTTGATCTGAGCAAATTTTCAGTTTTCTTCGTAAAACATAGTGTAATTAATTTGTAAAGTTAAGTCTAAAACGGACAAAAACTCGACAATCACACCAAAACCGCTGGGCGTATTTTAATGAAATCGACACCATATCAAAGACAATTTAACTATCTACATTTTGATCTGAGCCTTTTTTTTTAATGTCATAGAATAATAAGGAAAGTACAAAAAACTACAAAATTTTGGGTCGCGCGGGTGTGAAACGAGTGCGCGTTTTGTTCCCTCAAGGTCGTTGGCGTTAGTCGTCGTCTTAAGCAATGTGCGAGCGAAGCGAGCGTCCCTCGCAAAAACAGCTAGTGGAGCAAGCCCACGGTTAATCACTCGTGTTGTTTGTGAGCCCACTTCGTTGGCTAGTCTTCAGAGCTTACCCTTCGTATGAGCAAGCGCGCAATGCTTTTCGTATCAAATAACATTCATACTGTCGACGGCACGACGTTTGTGCGCGGGGTTAAAATGCCTGCTATCTCATGCGACAACACGTGCGAAAGATATAGATGCTGTGATGAGCAGTAAGAAGCTAGTTCGCGTAAGAATTTGCACTTTCGCAAGTTTAAAGCAAAATGTATGATGATTTAGGAAGAAAACGAGCGCGCGAAATTTTATAACGGACCTTTGGGAGACGACTACATGTAGATTTTCAAAATAAAATTATTTGCACTGTTGAACTACTAATCTATCCCTGTATGGTGAGCGTTTTGCAATTTTCCTTCTGCTTATGCCATTTATTTCCGCCCAAAGATACGTAAAAATTAGTGTTGATATATGGAACTTTCGACGCTCATAACTAACATTTTTTTTACTTTTTTGTTTCCATACAGGGCTAGATAATTGATATTTTTTGATATCACTTTTTATTTTGAACGTACATCGTCAAACAGTGGAGTAATCACCAGACTACGTTTGTATGGAAGAATTATCGATTAGTGTAACCTTGAGAGCGGTCGCTTCGCTTGCTATTCTTATACAGGGTGTAACGGAAAGGTGCAATCCTGTTTTAAATACTGCTTCTGCCCATGTATATGAACAACATTCTCCAAGGAAGTCATACGCTATTCCCAAAAATAAATTGGATTGTCCATAAAAAGTTACGTGACGTTAGTGTAGAAAGTCACGTGACCAAAATGTTAATGGAAGATACAAACGTTTTTCTTCCTTGACTTCCTTGGAGAAAGTTATTCATATACATGGGCGGAAGCAGTATTTACCTAATAAATATTATCGCATCTTTAAGTAAAACACTGTATGTAAACGTGCTCTACTCGTTCGGTTCATAAGAATTGGTCACAGTTCCAACCTAATCTGGTGGGACTGTGTCAGCGGGTTTGGTGAGTGGAATCCTTTAACCCCTTGATTGCCTGAAACGATAAGAATAGCAAGCGAAGCGACCGCTCTCAAGGTTACACTAGTCGATCATTCTTCCATACAAACGTAGCTGTTTACTACCTAGAATTTATAAATAAGACTTGAAACTGAAAACTCACCTATAAACTTTAAATACTCCTCAAACTGATCGGACGACTTCAACTTGTATTTTACATTCACATATTTGTCTATTTCCATTTTGTAGACCCGCGTTAAAGCGCAGACAGTTCACAAATAAACGCTTTCTGTACAACTATGTTGTAAGATGATGTAGATCTTCTCGGTAGTCAATTTGCGCTCTGAAATTAAATAAAGAAGTCGGTTAGCGTGATAGGAAATTTACTCTAATTTATTTAACTTAGACTAGACTGTTATAAGGGCTCTCCAGAAACTGTAGTATGTTTTGTAATGGACATACATTTGCATTCTGGGGGGTGCATTTTCAGCACACCGCGTCGAAGAGGATAGGTACTCTTTTGTACATTTGTTCAGAAATAAATACTTTGTCACCTGATACAAAAATGTTTGATAGCCATTATCAAAGAAGAAACAAAACCGGCCAAGTGCGAGTCGGACTCGCGCACGTAGGGTTCCATACCTTTATAGCAAAAAACGGCAAAAAAGTTTGTTCTTCTTCTTTTTTCTTCCTAGCTATCACGGTTCATGAGATACAGCTTGGTGACAGACGGACAAACAGACAAACGGATCGCGGAGTCTTAGTTATAGCCCTAAAAAGCAAGGCTGAGCGAAGCGAGCTCGTTAATATTTTCCTCGTCCGGCTACATGATAGATATAGGGGTTTTTGACATTTTGCTTTTGTAAATAACGTTGTGGTTCTTTTTTTATTATTTGAGATGGCTTTGCTCTTGACTCTAGTCTAGTTCAGAGGTGACAGAGACAAAGTCGACGATGGAGTGAGCTTACCCACAAGAAGCCAAATAATATTAACTTGCATCCAAAAAAATCCTTACTATGTCCTCGAATAATCAGCCTCAATTATTGCTGTATCTTACTATAATTATTATTATTATCTTATCTTACTATATTATTATACTAGCTTCTGTCCGCGTCTTCGCCCGCGTTCAAAGTAAAACAAAAATCTGCTCCGATCGCCACCAAACATTACAGGATTATCCGCTGGATCAATCTAAAGATTGTCTGTAAATTTCATTAAAATCGGTCCCAGCCATTTCGGAGTCTATAAGGAACATACATACATACTTTCTTTTTTATATATATAGATAGATAGATTATTGTTATCTTAACTTACTAATATTATAAACGTGAATGGTGATCGAGTAACAAACATGCATCCATATGTATGTTTGTTACTCAATCACGCTAGAACGGCTGAACGGATCTGGGTGAAATTTGGCACAGGGATAGATTATATTATTTTTATCCCGGTATAATGTTCTCTTGGGATAAGAACACACTTAATGACGCGGGCGATGCCGCTGGCAGAAGCTAGTCACATCACTTCACACTAATATTATAAAAGCGAAAGTCTATGAGTGTGTTTGTTTACTTCTTCACTCTCAAACGGCTGGACGGATCTGGATGAAATTTACAGAGATGGACTATAGTCAGGTATAGCACATAGGATACTTTTTTAGCCCGGGAATATGTTCCCTTAGGATATTTTTCGACATTCACGCGGGCGTAGCTGCTGGCGAGGCTAATTCCATAAATATGAGGCCCTAATAGTACATTATGGTACAAGTGTGCAATGTTGGTGATTACCGCTGAGGCGCCATTGAGACCCGAGCCGTAGGTGAAGGTCTTAAGAGAGCCGAGGACGGTAATCATCAATACACACGTGTATCATACGACGTTTTTCAACACACTTGTGAAGAAAATAATACTAATAAATCATTTTCAACAGTAAAAACGAGTTGTGAATTTTTTTTCTCAATGGCGGGCAAAATTAATTAGTTATCCTATGCGTTCGCATTTAACAATGGCGATCGGCCATAGACTAAAAGAATGAGGTTTCTTTTTTTTGGCTTTTCGTGGATAGTGTTTCAGCCACGTACAAAATAGAGAATTTCAATTTTTCTTTATTACAGAGCAAACAAAATTTATATTTGAATGAAAGTTTTATTTATTAAGCACGTACAAGTTGAAATTATCTATTTAAATACGAAGTTGCATGAAATGAGCAAGCAATAGGTACATTAATTTATTTGTACTATTGAGCACGATCTTTTTTGTATCGAAACTTTTTTAAGAACAAAGCAACTCAACAAAAGAAATTAAAAAAAAGCTCTATAACTCACTTTTGAATAATAGCAATGCAAAAGTCACAGTTTGATAACAGGTATCATTATGTGCCTAATAGCGGTGAAATTAGAGCCACTTTATGAGCAAGTGTGTTGAAAAATAATATAGTTACGGGCCAACGGTAGTGCTAACTTAGTTGGACCTACATAATATAAACATAAGTCGGTGTCATCTAGGTTCTAGCTAGATACACTGTAGTATCAATGACCCCACATGGCCAAAATGTCAGTGCGTCGAAACAACTAAAATATTATTATTTGTAGATACTGTATCTGTTGGCCTTGACTGTCTAAAGGCCATCTATTCTATACTATAACATTATAAAGAGGTACAGTTTGTGAATTGTGAGGTTGTAGGGGGTAATCTCTGGATCTACTGAACCGATTTTGAAAATTCTTTCACCAGTACAAAGCTACATTATTCCTGAGTGTCATAGGCTACAACATATTTTCAAAAAAAATAAAGATCCTTATGAAAATTACAATAATGTAATTCAAAGCAGCAAAATGTTGCATTTATAATTCATTCTTTGGCGTGCGCTGAGAAATCGATTGATGATACATAAAAATTATAGGTAGGGTAGGGTAGGTAGGGTTGGGTAGGTAGGGTACGGTAGGGTAGGTAGAGTAGGTAGGTTAGGGTAGGGTAGGTAGGGTAGGGTTAGGGTAGGGTAGGTAGGGTAGGTAGGGTAGGTAGGGTAGGTAGGGTAGGGTAGAGTAGGTAGGGTAGGGTAGGGTAGTTTAGGTAGGGTAGGGTAGGTAGGGTAAGGTAGGGTAGTTTAGGTAGGGTAGGGTAGGTAGGGTAGAGTAGGTAGAGTAGGTGGGTTGGGTAGGTAGGGTAGCGTAGGTAATGGTGGGTAGGTAGAGTAGGATAGGTAAGGTATGGTACATAAGGTAGGGTATGTAGCGTAGATAGGGTAGGTTGCGTAGGGTATGTAGGGTAGGGTAGGGAGGTAAGTAGGTAGCCAATTGACGGGAGTGAAGCTCCGGGGGTCAGCTAGTATATTAATATAGACCACATTAACTATTAGAACTATAAAACAAAGGTCAACTAAGAAATCATTGTTGAATACAAAACAGCATTTTATACTAGATAAACGATCATTAAATTCAATATGTTACTAGTAAGTAAGTATTGCATTAACGGCGTAAAGCCTTTATAAAATGATTCCTTTGAGCTTCTTCTTATAATCTAAAATAATTGTTAGGTATCAACCACTTTTGGAACTAGATTTCCTTATAAAAACGCCAATGCCACTTAGCTCAATACCAAAACGCGAATTAACTATGATAATCGGTGATTGGAACGCAAAAATCGGTAGTACAACTGCAGGTGATCACATCACTAACGTGGTGGAGAAGCACGGACTAGGGTTGCAAAACGAAAGGGGCAAAATACTATTTGAGTTTTGTATTGACAAAAGACTTAGTGTGATGAACACATACTTTCGACATCACCCTCGCCGTATGTACACATGAAGGTCACTTGGTGATCAAGATAGGCACCAAATCGATTAGCTAGATCGATGGCGCTCTTTTATTTCCAATTTAAAACATTTCCTGGCGCGGAATGCGGCTCCGATCAATAACTCGACTCAAGAGAATAAAGAAAACGTCACCGTTGAAAACAAGACAGCTGAATCCGCTCATTCGCCTAAAATAATAGCTAACTTGAATTAGTCCTAATCCAGTCTCAACACAAAAACTCAATGGGAAACTTTGAAATCTACGGTGATTGATGCTCTAATAGAATGCCAACCTAAACGCAAGGAAAGCAGATCAAGCTCTCTAGCACAACCTGGGAAGTAGTTCAGAGGAGGAATTAAATAAAATGACGCGGTCTTTAAAACAAAGAGGTTATGAAAGTGTATTCGGGAATATGTAAAAGGTTCAAACACAGGCAGGAATGATAAAAAGAACTTCATTCTTCACACATGTCGTGAAGTTGAGCCTCATGCAAACAACTTACAAACCTCTGACCTTTACAAAAGTCCGCTTACTCTCAAGGCAATTCAAACCGATAACTTTTTACATAAAAATACTACCGACTTCCAAATAAGAAAACTACAAAGTGAAAAATAACTTTGTTTTCGGAAGTCGGTGTCTTTCGTAGGTACCATTTTTTGCGGTATAGACACCGACTTCCAAAAACAAAGTTATTTTTCACTTTGTAGTTTTCTTATTTGGAAGTCGGTTGTATTTTTATGTAAAAAGTTTTTTTTATTTTTCACTTTTTAGTTGTACCTACTTAATAGGAAGTTGGTTAGTAAGTTTCCTATAACGCAAGAATAGATTACCCGAATAGCATGAAACTTGAACAAACCCGATCAAATGAGAGATCTGCTTACCCCTTAAGAGCGTACTGGCGTGATGTTATGTTATGAAATGGTCTAAACAATAAACAGACATGCGATTGCAGCAGTCCCGAGAGATTTTCCGTTATTTATTGAAGAGTTCTGTTGTATATCTTTGAAGTTCTTCATCAGATCTTCACCAAACTAAAATGGGACCAATTTCGGAACATACTCTTTCAAACAAAAAAAGAATTTTCAAAATCGGTTCACAACTGACGGAGATATCGGTGAACATACATAAAAAAAAACATACAAGAAGTCGAACATAGAACCTCCTCCTTTTTCGAAAGTCGGTTAAAAAGGAGGCCTTTGCCCTGCAGTAGGACAATAATCAGGCTGAAAACAAAAAATAATAAAATAATTTATAAATTTCATAATCGTTGAAGGAACGCTTCTTTGGCCGCCTGAAAATTGAACTAAATGGTATTTTATCAGGCGGGAACAAGGTGCGCGCCTTCAACGGATGAGATGTACTCTTTCGGCATACTCAAATGGACTCTAGACAGAACTTGATGCCCCAGATAGGTGGGTTCACATACTGTTTACCGCAAATCGTTAGCATAACCCACGGTCATCGGTCATGAGACTGTATATCCCGCGGCAGTGCGGGCGAGGTATGCAGTCTTAGGGAATACTTCCAGGCCACCGACGAAGGTTTGGTCTTTGCGATTATGGGCGAAGTTATGATGACGAACAACTACCGGAAATACATTGTGAAGTACGGCACGGTTGACATCTTTCGGGCATTTCACCAGCTGGGGGAATCGATACGTCACTATTTTCATAGACACAACCTTCTAGCCAGGATTATCCATCAGCATCTTGCTCTTAAATACAATCTTGTGGAATCGGAAGTGCCTTACTATAAGTATGTGCCTGACCAAGTTCTTAAAAATGGCAATGTCACGTTGTACTGGGATCGGTCTAACATCGCTGACAGGACTATTGTTACCAATAAGCCTGACATAGTGGCGATAGACCGACTAGAGCGTCGCGCAATGATTGTTGATATAGCGGTCCCCCATGACGAGAACCTCGTGAAGGCTGAGAGAGATAAGAAAAGTAAGTATCTTGATCTGGCTCGAGAGGTTGTTGATATATGGGATGCGAATACAGCAGTCATTGTGCCGATAGATGTGACGGCCAATTGCATAATAGCCAAGAGCCTCGACAAACATCTGAGGAGGCTCTCGTAGGGCAACTGGATCAAGGGCTTGATCCAGAAAGAGGTACTTCTGGACACGTCACGTATAGACAGGTGGTTCCTCTCTCAGGAGCCCTGACCACTGGCAGCTTGGACCCTGTTCCCGATACCGGTGGGCTATTACTTTTATATTTTTAAACGTTTTTTTTATAGAATAATATTAAAAAATATCAAAGTATAGATAAATAGATAATAAATAAGTGGAATAATAATATCAGTCATACCTAATAATATACGAGGGAAGATACAAAAGATAGCGAAATATTTTCCTTAAAAAGAAAATGTATCTACCTATGTTAAGGCAAATTTCCCACGAACTTTTGGACCTCCCCTCGCACCTTTTCCTTTAATTACTGGCAAGGGATACACACCTCAAACTGATAAACAATTTATTTCCCTAACTTACCTACTTACTTGTATTGTTATGCCCGTCTTAAATATGAAGTTTTTGTTTAGGAGAAAAATACATATAACATCAAATAGTTCTTATTTATTATTAATCGAATCTATAATTCTTATTGACAAACAAACTATTCGAATCAAGAACGGCCACACGCACTAGGCCTGCACTACTATTTCGACACAAAAATATCGAAAGTTAGCAATTGGGCAAACAACGCAATGATTCGTCAATACTGCGCTAATCGTAATCAAACAAACAAATAAACTGAAATTATTATTTACCTGCTTAAATCTAAGTAGGTGCATCGACTTCCTACCAAATTTGCGCACATTTACCAATAAAATCTTCTAAAATCCCACCAAAAAACACAAATACTTAGAAATCACTCGACAAAATGATAAATAATTTAAACACTAGTTTTCTTATCCCCAGCGAAAATTATACCAAGATTAAAAATATCCTATGTCCAAATCCACATTACTGTTTATCTATATACCAAGGTTCATCCCAATTTGCGCAGCCCTTAAGGCGTGAAAGCGTTTTAAACAAACAAACTCACATTCGCATTTATAATATTAAATTAGGATAAGAAAGGATAACACAGAAAAGACACACACACAAAAATAGACACAGGCCACATACAGGACATAAAATACAAGACTTACCAAATTAAAAACACAATTCTAAATATAGTTCAAAACAAAACGAAATCGTACGCACTGTACAGCTAAACCAATCCGTTGCCCAATGAATGGCTACTTAAACAAATTTTTACGTAACACGACTGTGTAGGCCGACGGTAAGCTTGATAATAAGGCGGTTACTACACCGCTGCGCGCACGCATGTAATGCTCACGCGTGACTATGCGAGTAGGCCACTTAGCACTCGAGCGGTTCGAAGCAACTTCCTTATGTTAAGTAAGGTCCACTGCCAGTTGTTACACTACACTTGAACTACCGTGTATTACCGTCCCTCCCACCGGCTTTGTCTCCCTCGTGGGACAAACGGAAATTCGTGATGTTTTTCCCGATTGTCCCACTGATTTTGTTGGTGGGACGAAAGGGATTTTTTTTGTTTGTGTGTCCCCACAAAATAATTAAAGACTGTTTTTAGGATATGTTTTATATTATTTATAATATTTATTTTGTAAAATCCTACTATACTATTATAAACGTGAAAGTTTGTGAGGATGGATAGGTGGATGTTTGTTACTCTTTCACGCAAAAACTACTGAACGGATGTTGATGTTTTACAGAAATATAGCTTATACATCAGAATAAGACATAGGCTATAATTTATAAATATATTGGGAGAAGTACTAAAACAACGTGGGCGGAGCCGCTGGTGGCAGCTAGGCGTAAGAAAACTAAGTATCAAAACTGTTATTGTCGTACTATATAGGGTTACAATACTATATAGGGTTAAAAAGTCATTGGATGACTTCCCAACAAAAAAAAACAAAAATAAGGCCTCCTCTTTGTGAGAGGGGATGGGCCATAATCCACTACGCGGGCTTAGTGCGGGTTGGTGGATGTCACATGGCTTCGAATTTTTGGTTCTAAGACATGTCGATTTCCTCACCGTTTTGAGAGCAGTGGTGATGAAATAATTTACACAAAGTAAAGCGCCTGCCTGGGTTCGAACCGACGACCTACAACTTGTTAGTCGGGGCCATTACCACCGGGCCACCACTGCTCTTTGCAGGCAGCTATTTGTAAAAAAACTAAGTATCAAAACTGTTATTGTCGTACTATACAGATACAGGGTTACAATATGCACGATAGTGGCACTGTCATTATTTTAACAGAGTTTTTTCCAAGCTGCACCAATATATATTATTTGCATCGCCTTTTCCCAACTATTTTGGGGTTGGCTTCTAATCTAACTAGCTGGATGCAGCTGAGTACCAGTATTTTACATGGAGCGACTGCCTATCTGATCTCCACATCCCATTAACTGGATAATGCGATACCTCTGTGGCAATATTAGTGTCAGATTGACAGGCTTCTGCCTATCCGTAAAGACATAAAATGTCAGCCGGAACCAACGGCTTAACGTGCTTTCAAGCAGGGATGAAGAACGGTATAAATTATACACATCTGGTGCCATTCAAACAAGAAGTGAAGTGAAGTAAAGATCGGTATGTTAAGATGTTCACCCATCCACGGAATGACCTCGGCAAGCGCTGCTTAACCTTGTAGATCGGCCAGTGCAGCTGTTATTATTTAACAACGACGATCTCTTCCTCCGATTGACTGTACTTGGCGTTAACAGATAATTTGACATTGCGTTTGAGCTGTCAAAATAGCTGTATAAACTAAGATATATTAACTCTTGATTAAGAACTAGATACCAGAAACCAAACTCTGAAATAACAAAACAAATTACATCATTCTGAATTAAATCAGCTGATAAGAAATTTAAGATAAAGATGCTAGAAGTAAAGATAAAGTATAAACATGAGCGTATAAATAAATTTAATATGCCAATCGTTTTAAAGTCAGTCAGTTGAATCACAGATTGAATGTACAGTCAAGGAATTAAGATGGTAAGCAATAATAGCATAGGATTTTTACTTCAATGAGGTTTTTCCTCAAGTTTGCCGTATGACATTACTTCCAAAAATTTGATCCTTACTAGCGACATTATTATTATTATTATCCTTAATAGCTGCACTGGTCGATCATCAAGGTTAAGCAACGCTTGACGAGGTCGGGTCGTGGATGGGTGACCATTTCAACATACCTACCGAGTTTCCTCCGTGCTTCGAAAAGCCCGCTAAGCCGTTAGTCCCGACTGTCATTTGAAGATCTTTGACAGTCGTTACGAGTATTCAGATGCTTAAGATCTGACGCCAGTCTTGCCAAGAGGTATCGTGTGACCCAGTTACTGGGATGTGGAGGTCAGATAGGCAGTCGCTCCATGTAAAATACTGGTACTCAGCTGAATCAGGTAAGACTGGAAAGGCGGCCCCAATACAGTTGGGAAAAGGCTAGGCAGATTGACTAGCGACATTATCGGATGGTGTAATAACACAGCGTGGCTAAGGATACATATTGATATAAAAAAAAATCAATGATGCAGTTTAAGTTTTCATCAAAATTGACCTCGTGACTCCTTTGGGTGTTTTTCGCTATTCCTCATAGTTTCGGCTTTGGCCATCCACGCCCACTTGAAAAACTCACTCACTCTGTAGGTGTAGATACTTGAATGAATATTATCATTTTCCTTACTTGAATGAGTATTTGGCATCGGATAACGATAGACGCGACGGATGGGGATATCCGCAGGAGAACCAAAGTTATCGACATAGCGAAACTTAAGTGGCAGTGGGCAAGGCATATTGCTCGCAGAACGGATGGCCGATGGGGCCGAAAAGTTCTGGAATGGCGACCGTGAACCGGAAGACGATGCGTTGCAAGGCCTCACACTAGGTGGACCGATGACTTGGTTAAGGTTGCGGGAATACGCTGGATGCGAGACCGGTCAATGTGGCGACGCGACGCCTGGGGAAGGCCTATGTCCAGCAGTGTACGTTTTCCGGAACGATAGACGTCAATTAAATAAAAATATGACATTGAAGAATGCGTGTGACGGTGTACCTAAATGGTGATAATAAGATATTAACGCACTTATTTAGTGATTGTGTGTGATTGGAATTAAGAAGATAAGCGGACATTGAGCGCGAATAAGTATTTATTGATTCCATTCTGATAAGATTTTTTTGTGCGTTTTTTAATTTTCAGGATATTGCGAAATGTTACAAGCAGCGAAAATAGTTATTTATGATACAAGTGCGGGAGGTAGGTGATTTCCGATGAGTGGTATTTTATTCACGAGCGAGCGAAGCGAGTGAGTGGATAAATCGACACGAGTCGGAAATTATCTTACGCACGTGTATCATACAACATTTTACTATGCACTGTGCGAGGAAATAAAAAAATATATCTGAACCAAGCAAGAAATTAATAAAATGGCGGGCTTATTCAAGGGCGCTCAGCATATCCACAGATTGAATTTTACTGCGCATGTGCAAATAGTTGTCACGTCGTAACGCAAAAAGGCACGAGCAAAGTATTAATTCTGCCCAACATATTTAATGAATATTTAAAATTAATTTATTGATCAAAATCTAAATCTAGAGTAATAAAAACGTCTTAAATGAAGTATTAGTTTTGTTTTACCTTTTATATGAATGATAATCTGTACTAAACAAATTTTTTAAACTTTTCTCAAATAATAAAAACTCTATGCGGCGGGCTGACGTTGGAGTTAAAAATTAAAATGTTCAGGAAAGTAAAAAGCACTAGTTAAAAAAAGTGACACTTTCCGCACAGTTTGGATGCTTGGAAAACGCTCTTTTCGAGGACATGCATTGTAAACGAATTGGTCATGCCGCTTACCAAACTGTTCAACAATATTATTATGAAGAAAAATTAATACCTAGCCAATGGACATGTTCCAATATTATACTTTTATGTAAGACAGGTGATCCTACTATGATCTCAAAATACAGATCTATGTGATGCCTCTATAAAGTGTTTTCTGCTACATTTATTAGACGAATTAAATAACTAGAGTTATCGACGGAAAAGCGCTAGAGCAGGCAGGATTCATGAGCAACCAATCTACGGCAGACCACATCATCATCTTCCTGCCTTTTTCCCATGATACTTGGGGTCGGCGCAACACGTTTTCTTCTTCCATACCGTCCTGTCCCCCGACACACTATCACTGACTCCGTTTTCTTTCATATCACTCCTCACACAGTCCATCCATCTTTTCTTTGGCCGTCCCCTCCCTCTCCATCCATCCACATTTATATACATAACTCTTTTAGTAACATGCGTTTCATCCCTCCTCATCAGATGACCATACCAGGACAAACGGTTTCCTTTCAACTTTTCTGTCACTGGCGCCACTTTCAAACTTCTTCTAATATACTCATTTCTTACTTTATCCATTCTCATCACTGCGCACATCCATCTCAACATTCACATCTCTGCTACATGCAATCTCTTTTTATCCGTCTTTTTCATAGCCTAACATTCTGATCCATACAGTATGACAGGTCTAATCATGGACTGACTACGGCAGACCACATACACACACTAAAAAAATGAATCATTTATAAAATTATATTATGAGTAAAATATGCCAATGTAGGTACATAGGCTTTATTAAATACTCAAAAGCTTTCGACTCGATTTCCCACAGCTATATATGAAGAGCGTTGGAAGCGCAAGGACTGCATCAAGAGTACATAGCCAAAATTAAAGAAATATACAAAAATACGACAGCCAGAATTAAACTTGATAGTACCGGACCGGCTTTTTAAATAGAGCGGGGTGTCAGACAAGGTTATCCACTGTCACTAAAAATCTTTATCGCAGGTCCTAGAGCAAATATTTCGGTCGCTGACTAGGAATAAAGTTGGACTCAACATATATGGACAATACCTCTCACATTTGCAATTTGCTGACGACCTTGTTTTATTTACAGAAAACCCAAATCATTTACAGTAGGTACTCAATGAGGAAAGCAAAAAAGTGGGTCTTGAAGTGAACCCGAGGTTAAACTAAAATTATGACAAACAGCATAGTAACAACCATTATGCTAAACTCTAGCCCCCTTAAATGGGTCAGCAAATATGTTTATCTGGGACACTTAATTGTACCAAAGACTGCACAGAGCTGGAAATTGATAGAAGAATTAAGAACACATGGAGTAGGTAAAAATAAATCTCCAAGAGCATTCTCTCTACCAGACTAAAGACAAAATTTATGGAGATCTGATTGATGCCGTGTCTGACATAAGCCTGCCAAACTGTGTGGTCTTTAACAAAAAAAGTCGTTGCAAAAACTAAGAAGAAATAGAAAGGAGTTTTGTGGGCCATAAACTAAGAGATGGAGTCAGAAACAGCTCAGTACGAGAACAAACCAAGGCAAAATATGTAATCAAACTAAACTAACACTTAAATGGAAATGGACTGGTCATATAACAAGATTAAGAGATGGCTAATGGACAAAAGTACCTATTAACCCGGACGCGGTAGTCCCAACGCGAGAGGAAAGACATGGAGTAGACTAGCTAGAGATAGACCATGTTGGAGACAGAAGGAGGACGCTTTTACCGCACTATGCGGTCCTTATAATAGAAATAAATGATGAAATAAAATCTATGGAATAGGATAATAATATCATTCAGGTCAAAGTACAATTTATATAAATTATTTATTGTTAAAATCCAATGATCTACAACACTAAGTTATTCACTCTAGTTACATGAAATCGATTAACGGCATTTTTTGGAATAATAATATTTATGTTGGTTTTTTAAATGAATGTAATTTTATTGTAACGTACCTATAAACGTTATTTTAGACAAGACTTATGTACTTTGAATGAATGTAATTTTATTTTATTTTAAATGTTATTTTAATAAACATAATAATATCATGTTTTTAATATTGTTGTGATTTTTATTGGAACAAATTTATTCAAAAATAAAAAGAATTTTCAAAATCGCTCCACAGTTGACGGAGAAATCGGTGAAAATACATTTTAAAGAAAGTACATACAACATAGAACCTCCTCCTTTTTAGGAAGTCGGTTAAAAAAGGGTTGTCCATCTCAGTCACGGAGTACGAAACCAGCAGCCGAATTGCGTAAGTATATTATCCAAAGCAAAAGAATCGATTCCTTCCCAAAAACGACTTTTCGTATCAATATGCAATAGGTACGTCAAGTCGGTTTTGGGAAAGAATCGATTCTTTTGCTTTGGATAATATACTTACGCAATTCGGCTGCAGATCTCAGTCGATAACACGTCGCGCCTATCTGCGGTACCACAAATCATATAATACTACAGGCGGTACCTAGCCTTAATTCTCATACCTACTTTAAACAAAGAAAAGATGTTTCCAGTTGATTGCCTAAAGCCGTAAATACGTTACAATTACTCGTAGGTACCTACAGAACAAGATTTTATTCGTTAAAAACAATTATCTCATTGCAATCTTAAGGTTACCTACACTAGTCGAAAATTCTTCCATACAAACGTAGTCTAGGGATTATTCCACTGTTTGACCATGTACGTTCAAAATAAAAAGAGATATCAATTTGTCTCATCATTATCTAGCCCTGTATGGAAGCGAAAACGTAAAAAAAGAAAATATTTGAAAGTTATGAGCGTCGAAAGTTCCACATTTCGACACCAATTTTAACGCATTTTTGGGCGCAAATAAATACCATATGAAGACGGAAAATTGCAAAACGGCCTCCATACAGGGATAGATTAGTAGTTCAACAATGCACATAATTTTATTTTGAACAGATAGATTTAGTCGTTTTTTCATGATATCTAGACTGCCAAAAGTCTGTTTATAAAATTTCGCGCGCTCGGTTTCGTCCTAAATCATTAACCATTTCGCTAAAAATTTGCAAAAGTGTGTTTTCGTACGCGAACTAGCTTCCTACTACTCATCACAGCATCTATCACTTCCGCACCTGTTGTCGGTTGATATAAAATGCATTTTAACCCCGCGCACAAAATAGTTCGTGCCGTTGACTAGTGTACCCTTAATTGCAGAAATGCGCTGCTTGAAGCCATAAAACATCAGTGTAATTAAATTATAAATAAATCAAATGTTTTATAAATTGCCTTTATTTCCAAGCAAACCTTCTTTTCTAAATAAGCTTATTAGTGAGATATATATACAAGCTCCGTGACAAAACGAGTGACACCCGCTCCGGCTCGTTCTTGGTGCAAAGGTTAGCCATTGCTATACAACGTGGCAATGCAGCAAGCATTATGGGCACATCAGTCATAAGACGTGTCGTTGTGGCTATGATTTGATTGAATTGTTAAGAAAATATTTATTCGAATAAATTGAGTACCTACCTACCTACCCATAAGTATAATAAGTTAAGAGCTAAATCAATCAATCTGCCTAGCCTTTTCCCAGCTATATTGGAGTTGGCTTCCAGTCTAACCGGATTCAGCTGAGTACCAGTGTTTTACATGGAGCGACTGCCTATCTTACCTCCACAACCCAGTAACTGGGTAACACGATACCCCTTGGCAAGACTGGTGTCAGACCTCAAGCTTCTGACTAGGTACTCGTAGCGACTGTCAAAGATCTTTAAATGACAGCCGGGACCAACGGCTTAACGTGCTTTCCGAGGCACGGAGGAAACTCGGTATGTTGAAATGGTCACCCTTCCACGGACCGAGCTCGTCAAGCGTTGCTTAACCTTGAAGATCGACCCGCGCGGCTGTTATTATTTAGCCACGAGCTCCACTAGAGGAAAATAAAGGTTAAAATAAAATACATATCTATTCATACTAACATATAATAAATTAGCTTCTGCCAGCGGCTTTAAACGCGTGAAAAGTGTTTTAGTATCCCAAGGGAACATTATACCGGGATTATGTGCTATTCCGGACTATAATCTATCTCTGTCCCATTCAGCCGTTCTGGCGTGATTGAGTAAAAGACAAATCCAGCCATTCAAACTTTCATATTTATAATATTAGTATGATATCTAAATTTAACGTTTATCTATCAGCTTCGGTTCTCTTTTGACATAGACCTCCTCTAATTCCCTTCACAGCTTCACTTGTTTCGGTCTAGTGTTATTCTTCTCCACTCCTTTGGCAAATCGTACTCCCATCTTTTTATCTGTCTTCCTCTATGTCTCTTTCTATTTCTTGGGTGCCACTCTTTAAATTACCTAAGGAGTCCATTTCTCTGTTTTTGTTTTCCACATAATATGTCCCATCCATCTCCATTTCAGTGTTCTTGTTTTTACTCTCACATCCGCCACCTTGGTTATGTTTTTAATTATTTTAGTTATCCATTTGTTACTTAAGAGGTACCTAATGCGGTTGCAGACATCCGACTGAATTTCCTTAGTAAAAAGTCATAATTCAAGGTTTTGCTCTTGTCTGTTTCCTTCTCCAATATTAGACCAATTTAAAAGATATTCCATAAACCGAACAAGAAAGATAACTATATACCTACTGTGACCCTATGCTTTCTTTTTTTTTTCATTTATAGTTGTCAAATTTGTACACTACTAGGTCTTTGTTGACAGCGCAATTTTGAGCATCTTTCAAGAGTATTCTAGGGGCACAGTATATATCTATGCCCAGTTTTTTGTGTGAATGGCCAGGTTTGACAACCATAAATGAGACACGGAAGAATGCATGTCTTTCTCTTTTCGAAGACAGGTAGCCTTCTTGAGAGACCAATAACTTTGCCAGCTGTTATTTATTGTCAGTGTAATTAAATACATATTAAATACACATCATCATCATCGTCTGACTAGCCGTTGCCTATTTATGTTGGGGTTTGGACCGGATTAAAAGTATTTATTTGTGAACCGCACAGGAGACACGAGAAATCAGCTTAAAATAAAAAACAACTATTTATGAAATGCCAGTGGCATGCACAATGGGTGCCTGAAGATGAACGGCGTTGCCGAGGCTGGGAAGGATTTGATCCCATCAATCGACAATCACATGCTGAGATGAAATACGCGTCGATTGATGAGGTCAAATCCTTTGCCTTGCCGAATTCACGTTCGCAATAAGGCTGCTGGGCACCTACCACGAGGGCTAGGTAAAGATGGCACGGGAATGGAGTGACTGAACTTAGGGAAGACTAAAGGCGTCTGTTTTTCCTTTCTACTCCTCTCTATTGTGAGCCAATGCCACCCAAAGGCATCAAGCTCGTCCCGCTATCTTCGTGTAGGTCAGCCGCGATCGCCTGGCGTTTTCCGGGACCCACATAGTTGATTAAAGTAACTCATAAAACGTTCGACATTTGGCAGATGTTTCCGCCTCAGTGCCACTTTAGCTTACCTGGTTTTTGGTTAACGTTGGTGAATTGTGAATAAGTAGAATTACTTATAACAAGGAAACAAAGTTTCCAAGTGCAGCTAGGTAGTTTAGCGTAGAATGTTGTCTGACAAGTTTCCTTGCAGCCAGTCATGCATGCCCATTTACCTACTTTATACTAAGTGTAATAATATCTAACTTCTTACCTAGTCACTGCAATTTATTGCTAATTAATATGGACGCAATTATAGTTTAACTCATACCTATAAGTAGGTGAATAATAGAGGGTCAAATAAGCTAGCTACACGCCGCCGACTCCGCGGACGTGATAAGTACCGAGATCGATTGACAAAAAAAAACTACTCTTAAATACTCTCTCTCTCTCTTGGGGTAGAGTCTGTTTCTGTTCTGTTCTGTCACCAAATGGAGGTCTCACCTGACGGGGACTGAACGCCAAGGTATCGTTAACGCCTACAGAAATCGTATGAGCAATTAAACACACGGGCGCGTGGCTATTAACTTTCCAGTAGTCACGCGCTCATCCTATATATATTAGAACGACGACGCCTCACTATATATTTTTACCTCGACGGTAGGTAAGTAAATATTGAATTAGTTATGAATTAGGTACGTTTTTCTACTTACTTTCAGTTGTCGGAGCAAAGAAAGATTCAGCTGTATGGTGAAGAAGAGAGGATGAAATTATTGGTATTTAAACAATATTTAAAACTATAATTTACCACTAAAACTTACAAATACACTATCTGTCACTTTTCAACGATTGACAGATGACAGAATTATTAATTAAAATTTCAATAAATACTTTTTCAAAACACTTATTGATAGGCACGCGTTTGACCACTATGGCACCTGGTGGTAACCGATCATTGTGGTTGACGATGAGGCAATTTTGCCTAGAAATAACCTATTCCCTCTTGACAAGACTCAGGTCGTTGCCATCTGGCAATACAGAGTCCGGCAAGGAATTCCACTTCTTAGCTGTGCGCACAATAAAAGTGTCCCCAAAACGTTTAGTGCTTATGGGTACCCACTTGCTCGAAAACTCTCCTATCGCACGGCTGTTAGGCTCACTATGCAGTGTATTTATTTGCCTATAAATCCGTCTCTAGCGAAAACATGCCCCCAGGCAAGTCAGCTAACTATTCAGTTTATATAAGGTTGGATGGCGATTAAACCCTCTCAAAAAGGTCGAAGATGATGCGTGGTATTTGGCCAAAAAGGTTTGATGCTGGTCCAGACCATAGAAAAAACCACGCAGTGCCTGTACAAAAAGGTTCAAGATTGTACTCCTCATTTCTATATCATTTAGGGCCAATTTCACCAATATAACTAATCACGTTTAGTTCAATTAAACTCAGTTTATGCAAATACAGCGTCCTGATTGTTTGAGACCGCTGAAAAACTACTAATCAGATCACTTTATTTGCATAAACTGAGTTTAGTTGAACTACTCGCAATTAGTTTCATTGGTGAAACCGGCCCTTAGTGGGATCGATTCTCTCGTGGAACTAACATGTAACCTTAATATAGGATCTACCCCGAAATAAAACCAAACCATACTCAAATAGAAATTTTTATTAATAATAATTAAAAATAGGGTGTATGCAACCCTCGTAAATTCTGGGCAACAACGTGAAAGGACAACAATTGATAGATAAGTAACGGACATTAAACACTTCATTTGGTCAAATTTAACACTAAAAGTTCATACACACACATCAGTCACGTCACGTCACCGTCAAGTCGGGAATAAGTCACGTCAAAAATATAGTATAGTTTATGTCGTATGACACCGGGCCATAAGTCCGTCACGTCACGTTCATCGCGTATTAGTCATACGTTGACGTGACTGATGTGTCTGTATGTGTCCTAAAATATAATACTGATAAACGTCAGATCTTGATTACGTTGCTGTAGTTGGACAGGTTCACAGACCCTCGCAGCGCTTGCTTTTGGAGATTCTGAAAAGTATAATACTATTTTTAACACGCTTTTATTAGCTTGGTATGTATCTATGTATCAATGTAACGGAATCTTTGAACGTGATTTTCACCCCCTTCAAAACGTGGGATTGATTTGAAACTTTGCACACTTATCAAGGACCGATGACAATGCAATAATTTAGTCAAAGTCAAAGCCAAAGTCAAATATAATTAAAATTTACAAATAATGAAAGTTGATTCTACCGGGCGCGTTTAAATAGTTTGTCCCATTAGCCTTACCAAGATCTTCAGGAATAGCGACTTTTTAGTTCAATCTATATATATAAAAGAAAGTCGTGTTAGTTACACTATTTATAACTCAAGAACGGCTTTACCGATATGGCTGAAAATTGGTGAGGAGGTAGCTTAGAGCCAGGAGACGGACATAGGGTAGGTGTAGGGTAGGTGTAGGGTAGGTGTAGGGTAGGTGTAGGGTAGGTGTAGGGTAGGTGTAGGGTAGGTGTAGGGTAGGTGTAGGGTAGGTGTAGGGTAGGTGTAGGGTAGGTGTAGGGTAGGTGTAGGGTAGGTGTAGGGTAGGTGTAGGGTAGGTGTAGGGTAGGTGTAGGGTAGGTGTAGGGTAGGTGTAGGGTAGGTGTAGGGTAGGTGTAGGGTAGGTGTAGGGTAGGTGTAGGGTAGGTGTAGGGTAGGTGTAGGGTAGGTGTAGGGTAGGTGTAGGGTAGGTGTAGGGTAGGTGTAGGGTAGGTGTAGGGTAGGTGTAGGGTAGGTGTAGGGTAGGTGTAGGGTAGGTGTAGGGTAGGTGTAGGGTAGGTGTAGGGTAGGTGTAGGGTAGGTGTAGGGTAGGTGTAGGGTAGGTGTAGGGTAGGTGTAGGGTAGGTGTAGGGTAGGTGTAGGGTAGGTGTAGGGTAGGTGTAGGGTAGGTGTAGGGTAGGTGTAGGGTAGGTGTAGGGTAGGTGTAGGGTAGGTGTAGGGTAGATGAATGTTTGGTGTTTTTATGGCAAAACAAAGTTTGCCGGGTCAGCTAGTTTACCAATAAAGCGTGTTTTTTAGTTTTTAGAACTACAATTAATTTATTGTTTTAAATAAACATAATCCCCGGCACGTAAGTTGGCAGGAGTATTTAGATGCGCAGAAGCGCTGTTAAATTTGATCTAACAATGGTCCTGCAGTGGCTAATACTGTCTATTTCAATTTTAATTCTTTTTTAATTTCTTCTTCAACAATTTTTGAAAAAGCTGCTGCCACATAAACCTCTTGAGTTATTTGGGCGGGCGGTGCGTTCAGAAACGCCTTAAACAAAATTACAATGACGCATTATATTACATGAGTCCTGTCCCGCTGGTGTATTTATGTATCACCCAAAATACAATACTGTCAGGCATCGGTAGTACGAAAATTTATGTTAATTTTATTTTAATGGTATCCCTAAAAGTTACCTGTCAAATAAGCAACGCGGGCCAATAAATACTTTTTCATTTTTACTAGAGTGCGCGCAAGATAAGTCTGCGCGCGGCCAAAATCGGAACTAATCGTTTGTCATTTTTGTCAGGTGTCAAGAGAGAGTGTTGAATTCCGTGTTTTTATTCGTTTTCGAAGTAAATAATCGCCATCATTATGCCAAAAGTAATTTAAAGTGCTGGCAGGGATGTTTTCTTGAAGTGAACAAGACAATAACGGGCCTACGGTACCGTTTTACAAAGATAGAGCCCGCGTTGCTTATTTGACTGGTAACTTTTAGGGATACCATTATACTAAAATTTCCCTAAATTTTCGTACTACCGGTGCCTGACAGTATTGGTTTTGGGTGGTACATGTGTCATGTAATATAATGCATCATTGTAATTTTGTTTTAGGCGTTTCTGAACGCACCGTCACCAAATAACTCAAGAGGGTTATGTGGCAGCAGCTTCTTCAAAAATTGTTGAATAAAAATAAAAAAGAATTAAAATTGAAATGGACGGTATTAACCACTGCAGAACCATTGTTAGACCAAATTTAACAGAAGGTACTACCTACTATGTATTCAATAAAATATTTAAAATAATTTCATGAAGCTTTTTTCGTCACATTCTGTGCAAGTAGAAAAAGCTAGGTATTAATTATGCTTAACTTAAATTACTTTAAGTTTCGAGTAATGAAAAATTACTATTGATTAAATGAAGTAAAAAAGATCAGTTATGTTGGCAACATTAAGCACGCCACCCGTCGCGCGCAGACTTATCTTGCACGCACTCTAACTTTGACACCCACAAATTAAGCTGAGTTTGTGATACAGCTGCAGAATTATTTATGCTGTTTTTATATATACTTGTCATTCTAAAATTAACTTAATTTACCCTGACATAAAGATATTTGTTTAGTAATACGTCAAATCAATAGGAAACAATGATTTAAATGAAGAATAGTACATATAGATCAACTAATTGGATACAATTGAATATTCTAAAAAAAAAACCTATATACCAATACAAAAGGGAGACGGAAAAGAGCTCATTATGCATCAAAAAATTCGTCCACATCGATGTCAATGGGAAACGTGCCCAGAACGCTGGCAGCATTGCCACGTTGCATGGTGATGCTGATTCTCTGGCGAAAGGAAAGGCCAGCCCTCTGGTCACGTGAAGAGTCAACGAGCTTTGTGCTAATTTCTCGAAAAATATGACTATAATTATTATTTTTTTCTTATATTTCTCGAAAAACATTAATATAATTAATATATTTTTTTCTTATATGACACGATTGGACCGCGTATTCCCATTCGTCCCACCGACTTCGTCTCCGTCGTGGGACGAACGGGAATTTTCAAAAATAATATTAAATTTGTGCCAGATTTTAGAGGGACGAATGGGAATATGTTCTTAGATTAGTGTCATTCGTCCCACTAAATAATTTTGTGCGTAAAATGTTTAATCGTTGTTTCGTAGTTTACTTTCAAATTTGTCATGATATTACATGGCTCTGGTGGGATGCTCCGTCGATGCCGCTAGATAACAAAAGAGTGCCGATAACATTGTGTTATTAGCGTAAACCCTATTGGTTCACCCAACAATCTCTCCCAGTATCCATAAATTAGACCGGTCGGGTTAGTGTTGACAAAACAATGAAACTGCACGGGTGTTAATGCAATAATATATGTTCTACACGAATTCTGTGGAAAACTACTGATGTAAGTACATTTTTGTTACAAATATCATTAGATAGCCTACATAGTTAATACTATTTTGTGACTTTGTAATAATTAGGACGTTTTCTTTTTATAAAAAGAAGCTGATTGAAGAAGCTGACTGATTTTTTTAATCATAATTTTTAGTTTTATGGAGAATTTTATTTTGTTTCAATGTTTCAGTGTATGTGTACCTAGTTACGTAAAGTTGATTCTGTGAATTTAACTGTGATTTTTATTCCTTAATAAATGACTGATTTTTATTTAAAATTTTGTTTTTTTTTATCATCAAACAACCAGTCTAAAATTATTTAGTGGGACCAAGAGGACTAAAAAAATAATTAATAAATGATTCCCGTTCGTCCCATCAACAAAATTAGTGGGACGATCGGAAAAAATAATAACGAATTCGATGGGACGAACGGGAATACACGAATTGGACATACCTTTTTAAACATATTAGCCATCAATAAATTAGTTTTCTTAATATTTTCTTTTTTCATTTCCTCTTTCTTCTGAACGACTTCTGGCAACGTTTTGTATATCTTTTCAGAATGCTTCTTCATTTCACGTTCACTTATGAATTTTGGGGCAGCTGAAATGTTAGAAACTGTACGTCAAAACATAATTATAACCTTTGGTTTCTGGAAACGAATAAAATTATCGATCAGTCTAAAATGAAACATAGATTACTTTCAGGCAGGCATGCTTCACCTTCAACCACATCATCGCTTACCATCAGTTGAGATAGTGGTCAAGCGCGAGCCTTTCAGTTATAAAAAGTGATTCATTCAAACAATCATAGCAGCTAACGCACGGTTGTCGCTACAGAAACCGCGCCATGATATTATTATTATTAATACATTTATTTCAGATATCAAATCCATACACAAAATAAAACATTGAGTAATAAAAACACAAATTAAAATATATAATTATACATGAGATCACTAATTATTATTTTTTAATTGAATTATTATGGGTATATTGGGTTGTTTACTTTTGTATTTTTAAAACCTAGATTCCAATTACATAAACAAGCACATATCTTCAGCAAATGGCGTCTAAAATTTTATTTTTATTTTTGATGGATTTGCTCTTGACTCTAGCACAGATTACTAAATAGTTACTTCGTAACTCTAGTCTAGGTCATAGGTGACAGAGACGTCGACGATGGAGTGAGCTTACCCAGAACAAGCCTGTTCACTCTAACTTTGAAGAGATTCGGGTTGAATGCGTTCGGATACACAGACGCAGGTAGTGAGTTCCATTCATTAGCTGTGCGCATTATGAAGGATGTTTGGAAGCGCTTGGTGCTAATTGGTGGAATGGCAACAAGGTAAGGATGGTTCTTTGTTTTTTTTTTATTGTATATACTAGGTATGCGTCGTCCCTGACGCAAATAAACTCTTTTTCTTTCCTTCTGCAGAGCAATAGTAATTGAAATTGGTCTTTGTCTATGACTAGGTAGTCAAATCATAGACACTAGTAACTAGTTAGTAAAATTGTCAAGTATTCATGAATTTTATATTTTCGACTTTATTTACGAAGGAGTACGGCTTCTTACGTGTGAAACCTCTCAAGTGACAAAGGTATAAAGTTCATAAAAACGCTAATCTTTGCGTATCACTGTGATTTCACACTTACAAGCTCTAAAATAAGGTCTAAAATGCCTTACGTTTTTTCCTTCGCAAGTCAAGTCCAATCTGTTTGGCCAGTTGTCGCAGTTCGTCAGAGCTGAGGTTCGTTAAATCAGGCTGTTGTTCCATGTGCAGTGATAGCAGGTCTCGTTGGGCAGCGCGCTCGGTTGATCTGCAAATATAGTCGTCAGTGTCATGAGTATACGGGTCTTTTGGGTCAACGCATATCTAGCGAGGAACCAGCGCGCAGTTGCTAGTCAGACTAACAAATATAGTCCTTGCGTTATCTATACTAATATAATATTATAAAGAGGAAATATTTTTTTGTTTGTTTGTTTGTACCAAATAGGCTCCAAAACTACTGGAATAGAATAGAATAAACTTTATTTTATATAATTAATTTTACAGTTATGTGGCCGCCAAGTACGTGCAATGCTATTTTACACATGTGTCTTAATAAAAGATCTAATTGTAAAGTAAATAAGGCTCAGCTCAGGCATGAACTGGCACACGCTACACAGCTATATCTATGAGGTCGTAAGGTGCATTTTTCTTTTCACTCTTTAAAAACTCTTCAAAGTTTCCTTCCCTTCAAAACTAAAATTTATTCAGCTCAAACTTTAATTCAGCCTCTCCTCAGTGGCATCCAAGTAGCAGGCATCAGCATCATAGACTACGCCGATGCCTGCTACCTGGATGCCACTGAGGAGCTCTTAAATAAGCTTGAGCGCTTGCAAAATCTGTGCATTCGTTTTGTCTTTGGTCTGAGGAAATACGATCATGTCTCTCAGTTCCGCAAGGATCTCAAGTGGCTCCCTATCCGTCTTCGCAGGAACACTCGAATATTATGTCTCTTACATAACATCCTTTTTAACCCTGCATACCCTGGCTACTTGCGCGATCGTTTTTCTTTTACTCGCCCTGCTGATGCTCTGTGCAGATCTCGCCTTAAACTACATCTCAACTTCCCATCCCATAAAACCCATTTCTATTCCCACTCCTTCACTGTTCATGCAGTACGATTGTGGAACTCACTTCCACCTAAAATCCGTGACTCCCAAAATGTATCTATATTCAAAAAACAAGTCAAAGAACACTACCTCTCCACTATCTTGTAATT
Organism: Orthosia incerta; assembly: GCA_948252205.1. Lineage (NCBI taxonomy): Eukaryota > Metazoa > Arthropoda > Insecta > Lepidoptera > Noctuidae > Orthosia > Orthosia incerta. The sequence goes on along the minus strand of OX411756.1, from coordinate 23,905,198 downwards.
TTATATATTGAGTATATGTATTTTTATTTTCTATATTTATTTAGTTAAGGTAGGTATATGTGTAATTTATAGTTTAGTTAAGTTATTTTTGTCTATTTTAAGTTTCCTTGTTTTTTTCTACACACTGTGTCTTCGTTTATCATCCAACTTTCCTGTCGCAGGTCTGCTGGAAGAAATTTCTTATGAAATAAGCAGTACCTTTGTGCTCTTCAATCTGTATTATTTCTTTTCTCTGTAAAGTGTGTTTGTGTGTACATAAATAAATAAATAAATAATAAATAAATATGATAATTTAAATGACAGGAATACGAGGAGGGACCATTCGCTTGGAGAGTGGTTTACCTCTTTGTTGTTTACATACATAGTCAATATCACCAGCTCGCAGACTAGGTAACATAGGATTATGATGGTTTGGTTTGTTATATTTATCACCAGGTTGTGTAAGACCGGGAATTTGCAGATTTCTTAACTTAAGTAGCATATCTTCATGATGATCCCTAGCACGTAGGTACCACAGGTCCTCATCAAGCATCTCCCAGATCACTGTTGAACTCGTATTCCGAGGAAAATTAGCAGCAGTTTTCAATGCCATACGGTATTGTCTCTCTAGTTCTGTAAGCATGGATTTACACACTCGCGGATAAAGTTGCACTATGCCATAGTCTATGATCGGTAACAAAGTTGCTTTAATAATTTTAATTTTTGTCCCAAGTGACACCTTGCTATACCACCCTATAATTGGCGCCAACTAACCGCGGACGTGTTTGACTTTTCTAACTGTATTTTTCACGTGTTCTTTCATTACTAGTCTTTGGTCAAGGTGTACTCCAAGATATTTAATGCTGGTTTTTATTGGTAAACTCTCGCGTTCAAGTCTAACTGTCCGTCTATATTTACGTTTGTTTGTGAACATGGCGCATTCCGTCTTGTTGACGTTGCATTGTAGACCCCACTCTTTATAATAATTGATGATCGTTTTGGCAGCCCATGCTGCCCGTCGTGACGCAGTATCTGGACGACACGCTTCGTTAAGAATACAAAGGTCATCAGCATATTGTGACAACGTGATACCGGCTATGTGATTTCTCGGTATATCGCTCACGTAAAGATTGAAAAGGATGGGCCCCAATATAGACCCTTGCGGTACTCCATGTGGAACTGGCGTCTTTTTTCCGTACATCGTGCGATATTTTCCACGAGCCTCGCGGCCTGAAAGATAATTCTCAATGAGTTTAATTACATTGTTTGCCACTCCAGCGATGAACAGTTTCTTACTCAGCCCCTTATGATTTATGGAATCGAATGCTTTGCTAAGGTCTGTAGAGATCATTGCTACGCTGTTTCCTTGAGCCAAAGCATCAGTAATAACTTTGCCAGTTCGTAATATTTGGGTGCCGGTTCCTTTACTCTTTGTGAAACCATGTTGATACTCTGCAATGAGGTTTAGTCTATTAATTTCTGAGAGGATCCGACTGTGCATAATCCGTTCGCAGAGTTTCCCCATGATGCAAAGTAAGGTAATCGGACGATACGACGCAGCATCTGTGTGGGACTTGCCCGGTTTGTGTAGGAAAACACAATCTCCCAGTTTCCATCTCTTTGGATAGTATCCAGTGCGCAAAGTATAATTGATAATACTTGCTAACGCGTTATGGTACGCTGTCCCAGCAAGTTTCAATGCATCTGCTCTTAGTTGGTCAGGACCTGGTGCTTTCTTGTTTTTAAAGAGGCGAAGAGCTCGTACTACCTCATCCAAGTCAGTTTCTGGAAGTGGCTGGAACGGTGTGAACATTTCAGAATTTTTGTGATCATGATCCACATTTGCATCCCTTACAATTGCGGTGTCAACTAAGGCGTTGATTGTGTCCTCCTCAGTCACCATTCCAGGCAAGTTAGGTAGACGCTGTGGCTTAGCTTTCAGTGAACGTTGTATTTTCCACATCTTAGTAAAATTGTTCTCGGGACTTTCAATGACGGTGTTCCACTGAGTCTCGCGGTATTCTTGTAGGGCTCGCTTCAGAATGTTTTTGGCAGCATTGTATATACGACGTAAAATATGTCCAGTCGGTGCATTTTTGGCTCTCAATTTGCTTCGGTTACGATGTTGTCTCATGTATTGGATGTTTATCGGCAGCTCTTCCCGTCGCTTTGCCTCTCGCAATGGTGCCATTTCATCTAATGCCTTGGTCAATATATATTCAATTTTCTCTACATATAGTTCTGCTTCAGTATCAGTAGAAGGCTCAGGGAGTGGCAAATTAGCCTCAATTAGTTCTTGAAATTTGATACGACATTCTTTGGACTTAGTGATATTACTCATCGTTCGTTTAAGTTGTACGTATTCTGAAGTTTCTATATCCACCTCTAATTGCCACGGGTAGTGATCTGACGAGATAGAATCAAGTTGTTTAGTTCGATAAGTTAATTCCATAGCCTCCTGTGTAACTAGTGCCACATCGAGTATTCCATCTCCTCGATGACATGGTCGCGATGGTAGGTTAGTATGAACTAGCTTTGCCTCTCTATTATCGATGGCGCGTTTTACTAAGTTGCCCGCTGCCTGTGTTTGAGAGTGTCCAAGTTCCTGCATTCTCAAGTTTAGATCTCCAACATTGATTGAGGTAGTATTATCTTCCAGTAATGCTTCCCAATCTGCTCGGATCTGACTAAATCGTAGATGTGGATTGTATAGACCCCGCACGATAATACCGCCGTTTAATGTTTCCAACCTGATGGCAACTCCCTCAATACACCGGTTCACGTCATCTACACCCGGGATCACTGTAGTAAGATTCCAACGGAGACCATGCTTTATGTACATAGCCGTGACAAGATGAGATGCTCTCGCATCATAGATCTTATTGAAACCCGGTATATTATATTTACTCTTAGTGAAATCGATGTTACACTCATTTAATATCAAAATATCCGGATGATGCTTGATCGCCAGCTGTTTAAGTTCAATATATTTATTTCGAATGCCTTGAATATTGCAGTGCACAATTTTTAAGCACTGTTTTCTATTTCTGTGCATGTTCGGTAGCTTATCCATTGATGAGGTCCAACATAAAATCAAGAATTGTTTCTGCGGGATATCCTTTTACTTGTAGACTTCTCATAAGATCTTTAGCCTTAGACAGTAAGTCGGATGATGCCATTGAATGGTTTTTTCTGTCACCAGATGTGCACACTGTGTTGGGGTTTTTTGTTGTGCCTGTTATTGCCGCATAAGTAGCACCATTTGTCCTTGGTGTCTTGGCATTTTCTGAATTAGCTCGTTTTTCTGGCTGTTGTTTCAGCCGCTGAATATTGTTGGCAAATGCCTGTCGCCTATTCTTTTGTTTCTGAATTTCTAGCTGAAACAGTGGACACTTTGCTTGCCTTGCTGTATGTCCAATTTCGTGACAGTTGTAGCATACGTGCCACACATCTCCTTCTTCCCGTCGTTCAACAGATTCTGCCTGCTGAGGTCTGTGACAGTGAGCTTGAACATGGCCAAATTGCCAGCACCTTTTGCACTGAGTTATCGCCGAATCGCGAACTTTATATTTTTCCATGGTAGCACGTTGACTTAAAATATATTTGCACAATGTTAGTGATACCCTGTGATTCATTATATTTCTTCTGGTTATCTTTGGCTTGTTGCTGTTTCGCTTGACTCACTCTCGCAGTAGGTGTCCATGGACCCTCAACTTGATTTTTGGACATGGGTTTTATACTATCACATCTAAATTCGACGCGGCTCAATTTCTTACAATAAGTACATATAATTCTCTCGCGTATAATGAATTCATTTTGCGGCATTCCTTGCACAAATAGCGGCCCCGAGCATTCGCACAAAGGACCCTTGCCTTGTCTTAGTTTATTCATATTTGCGAGGTAATGCACATACCTGGTGCTCAATACTACGGAACCTGTTGAGGTCCTTTCCAATTCACTGCGAATAAATATTTTCACAGCACTTGTTTTTCCACATGTACACTTGTGGTTCTTACACATAGATTGATCGCCAATCCAGTCATAAAAGTTCGCTTCTTCGGTCGAGATATTACAATAGTAACACTGCACTGAGTCTAATCCGTTATTGGTGTTTATAGGGGCATTGTATATCTCAATTCTTTTTAGGGGCGGCTTATCGCCCGCTTTGCACTCACTATCTACCTCCATTCTTCACTTTTAATAAGTCCCGCACAGATCCGCAATAGTAGGCGACTCCCGCTGCGCACATGTGTCTCACGCAGCCCCGCTCCTGGCGGGGCGTCAATAGAGTAGAAACCTCGTATGCGCACGTGAGTTCGCCTCGACTGCCGGCGCGCGACTTCAACTACTGGACCGATTTGAAAAATTCTTTCACCAATAGAAAGCTACATTATTCCTGAGTGGCATAGGTTTTTATTTAATCCCGAAAGTGGGTCCTGTGGGGGTGGTCCACGGGAGCGAAGCCGCGGGCAACAGCTACTTAGAAATAAAGTTGTTAGTCCGAGAGAGCATCAACGCGGGCAGAAGTAAGCGGTTACGTTTATTTTTATATTTTTTTAGATTCAGCTCACACCGAATCACAGCGCGATGTAGCGATGCTCCGCCGGTACACGCTGGGTTTAAAAGCGCGCTAAGCCCGAGCTGCACTTCGGGAATTAGAACACGCCCCACGGTTCCGCTAACTGGCTTCTTGAAGCGTCGTGGCATCGAGATGCGTTTCAATGTGCGTTGACCCTAAGCGTGAATATAAACTAGAGCATTTACTTGTAACAGAACATCGAGCATTCGCCGTCGTGTTCGAACTGCAGTAAAAAACGGTGAATGCTATATTCTATATTCACCTTTAGAGAGGCAATGTTGAAATTACGTAGAGAGCAATGGTAGCTCAACAGTTTTGGGCCCGACTTACGTCAAATTTATTTCATCACCATTGCTCTCAATACGAGAATAAATTAAGTATAATACTGTAGCAGGATATAAAATTTACAATGTTTAAGAACTCACCAAATCTGTTATGTACCGAACGCATGTTACAAGGATCGACACACTGCTGCTTACAAGTATCAAAGCATGGCTTGCAAGGATCCACGCATGGGTCGCAAGGATCCACGCATGGGTTGCAAGGATCGATGCATGGGTTGCAAGGATTCTGTTCATAAGGACTGTAAGGTCTGCATGGAACGCATGGGTCGTTATCGCACGGCCCCGTGGCGTAGGGAATGCAAGGTTCAACTGAATCGCAACGTTTGTAGCAGACACCTACAAAATTATCAGGTTTAATCGTGATCTATGGTTAATATGTTCCTATGGAGAGATAATTATTTGGTCTACCTTTACCTGAAATACGAGGGCTGCACTAAAAGTATCGGGAATGGAATATTTCCACTTTTTCTGTCATATTAAAATCTTTTTAATTGAAAACTCCTTGGTTTTAAAAATCGAATACCATTTATTTATTTAAAAAAAGATTCTCGGTCTTGTCACAAGCTTTTGTCAAACTTGTTTAGTCGTTGAGAAAATGGAATTGACTCGAGAAAATTCAAGAGCGATGATTTATTATGACTTTCGAAGTGGTTTAACACAAAAACAGTGTGTTGACCGGATGATTTCTGCATTTGGTGATGAAGCCCCATCCAAAACCACAATTTATCGCTGGTTTGCTGAATTTCAACGTGGACGTGTCAAGCTCAGTGATGATCCCGGTCAAGGTCATCCAAAAACTGCAGTCACCCAAGAAAACGTTGATGCTGTGCGTAAGCTGATTGAGGAAGATCGACACGTGACATACCGCGAAATTCAGGCAACTTTAGACATTGGCATGAGTCAAATACAAATAATCTTGCATGAAAAATTAGGTGTAAAAAAGTTGTTTTCCCGATGGATACCGCATTCGCTCTGTGAAGAGCAAAAAGCGGCTCGCGTTACTTGGTGCGTCAGAACTCTCGAAAGATTCCACGCAGGTTCCTCAAATGCTGTATACAACATCGTATCAGGTGACGAATCCTGGATATACGCGTACGAACCCGAAACAAAAAACCAGTCACGAGTTTGGGTGTTCGAAAATGAGTTAAAGCCAACAAAAATTGTTCGTTCACGGAGTGTTGCAAAAAAAATGGTGGCCACGTTTGTCTCCAAAACCGGCCATGTTGTGACTATTTCTCTTGAGGGACAAAGAACGGTTAGTGCAGAATGGTATGCTAGCATTTGTTTGCCACAGGTCGTTTCTGAACTCCGTAAAGAGAACTGTGTGCTTAGTGCGAATTTTTTAACGTACTCACTCGTGATAACGTAAACGATATCTTATGTCAAAATGTATAAAAAAAGAGGTTTTGCTTTGCGCTTATGCAGTTTCAATACAAATTGTGTAACGGGTAAAAATTGCCAGTGCATATATTAGCAACATCTGGCGTCATCCGTCAGACACATGTTCGATATTGAAGTGTCCCAAGTTGAGTATCATGTCACCAGATGGCGTTGATGTATGTTTGACACTATTTAAAATGTTAATAATAAAATATGTATCTTATTTGTGTGAAATCATTTAATACAACAAACACACAAATTCAATACATATAATAATTAATTGTAAAGTCTTTTCACATTGGTTACAAAAAAATGATAATTTAGTAAAAGGCCTATGGCTTAAAAGTAAAGTGTTCAAGGTTTGTAGTTGCGATGACTTGAGCTTGACTACGAGTGAACTTGCGTTGGGAGGACGGTGTCCAAAAAATAACCTCTAAGGCAAGGATCAAAAGAAAAGTTACGTAATGCTATATGGGGCAAGGCTGGCTAGCGTCAAGATGAAAAGCTCATCATAATCAATGATATAGTAGGCGCTGTGAGTATTATTTTGAATTTGTCTGAATGCCCATTTTCATGACACATGTGCGTTTGATCTTAACATGCAATTTTCTTCTCCTTGGCAGGGCTCCAAATGCTATCTTTAGGTATAAGTTAATATCCCCCCCGGTGGGTTCCCGCTTTGTCGAGGCGGGGGGGCTCAGTAACCGTGGCTTGGTCACCCACGGTGAAGCGAAGAGGAACCCGAGGAGGGGCCGCTCGTCAGGGCTTTTGCCGATTAAGCCGACGACGTAGCGGCCAACTAGTAGGTTGCGGTGCCGCTTGGTAACAGGCGACTTCGCAACTGAGGCGGGCCGCGATGTCTTATGGAGATTCCCAGGTCCCATACGATATCGCGGCTGAGTGTTGGAGGCCGCGGCGGGAGAGGAGTGCCGGTATTGCGGTGCGCCGCTCTCCCTACCTTCCGCGGCCTAGACGGGGTCGCCACCGTCTGATGGCGGACGCGGTGGGGCCGCAGGGGAAGAGGAGTGTCGGTATAGCGTTAGCCGCTCTCCCTATCCCCTGCGGCCGCAAAATGGTAGGTGGCGGGGCCATTGACCTCGACCCGTCACAGTGGGACCAAGGGTGCCATACACGGGGTCGTCTGGCACCCATGTGCTGATTTGGTCCCTGGGGTGGTCACGGCGTGCAATGTGTTCTTGTGCGCCGGTGATGGGGGGTACTCCCCCAAGGAGGGTCCGGTAACGGACAGCCGCGGCGGGTTCGCGGTGAGTGCTAACGCGTGCCCGTGTTCCCGCCATAAGCGGCACTGGAGGACACCGTGGAGTTTTAGTGGGTTAGAGTCCCACATAACTGCACTATCTCCCCGTGGTAGTGCAGTATGCATGAGCATTTCTCCACGCAAAAAAAAAAAAAAAAAAAAAAAAAAAAAAAAAAGGTATAAGTTAATATATATGAATAGCTAATGGTCAACTAGCTGTTCAAGCTACAGCAGTCTCCTCTTGCAAAAGGTTCCGAGCATTATAGTTATCACCTGGGGTCCAGCAAGCTTACGGACAGCTACACAGAGAACGATGCTGTTTGAGGAATCATATCTCCAGCATTGAATATTGTGGGTAATCTATATCCCTTCAGAAAGTGAGTGGTTCATACTTTGTAACCTAAAGTTATTGTATTGATGGAACGTGTGCTTGAAGAATTAAATTAGTTGACCAAACTTAAGTGTGTTTTACTTCAGTCAGCTTCATGTGAGTTAATCCCTGCAATTGTCTCATGCTACTTACTACCCACGAGTTAGCCGGTTGGGTAAGGAAAAGCTGCCTTACAATTGTACGCCCAACGTGTCGCATGAAGTTTTACTGAAGTACTTAACTTTTTATTTTTTGTGTCTAGAATAACTTTAATACTTACTTAAGAACTTAACCAAACTATTGGTTAACTTCAATATTGTTTAATTTCAATCTTAAAATAACAAAACATTAATTTCAAAGTGCGGTTATAGTCACATTTTAATTTTCAAACTAAACCTTTTTCACTAGTAAGCGTTTTGCTAAACTTAATATAAATCACTCTATTATAACAAAGTTATCATAACTGTTAATTAGATTTATATATATGGAACAAACATATGCTTTGTTCAACATGCTTAAAGCATTTTTTCTTTAAAACTAAAAAAAACAAAACACTAAGAATATATATAATTTAAAAGTGGGGTTATAGTCACATGTTTTTATTTAAAACTATATACCTTTTCACTAATGAATGTTTTGTTTAACTGATACTTAGTTTTGAATATTTAGAACAAAAATTGTCTTTGTTCAAGATTCATAAAGCAACTTTGTTTGAATATCTTCATAAAGAAGAACTTAATAAACATGTACTTAAATGTTTTATATTTCAACAGATCATAAATCAACTGGAGACATGGTTTGCAAGCAGTGTGGTTCCTGTGTAGTCTGTACGGGAATTGTACTATCAAGCTGATGGATTAACCCATATATACTTTGTCTGATGAGGTACATATGTGTTCGGAAACCTGTTGCTGAGCTGTTTCATTTAAATAAAAGTAAATTCAGGAGGTACTTTTACAATTATATGTATCGTAGCTAGCTTTTAAAATCACTTAATGAGAATTTCTCAAATGATTATTTTTTCAATCTAAATCATTCAAACTAAAAATAAATAAAACTTAATTTCTAAATTCTCTTGGAAGATACTGATGCTAAGAGAAGTTGTGGGACATCTATATTTCTATTTAATGATGATCTCACTGGCGCCCAATCTTAAAATAAATAAAATAAAATATTTCTAACAATTTGTAGAGACTCATTAGGATGTTTATACTGTGTCAATTAAAAGAAACACAATTAAATAGTAAATTCTGAGTATCATAGTAGCTATGTTATGTTGATTTCTTCCTATACGGAAGCAACAAGCTCCTGCTATGGTTAAAATACTAGTGTTTTTGTACACAGAATGCCTAAATTTGTACATGTGAACAATGCTTAAGCTTATTAGGTTATTTTTTCCGGTGTCAACTAAAAGAAACACAATGTGGTATTATTATACTCTGATCATTATGGTAGATATGTTATGTTGTTTCCTATACGGAATACAACAAACAATGCCATAATAAAAGATAAGTGTTTCTTGTACACGGAATGCCTGAAGCTGTCCCATGTCAATAATGGTCCTCAATTGATTTACATACATTAATTTAAAGTATGGAGACTTCTAGTTAATAATCATTGTTGTGTTAATGGTTTAATATTTGCACCAATTCAATAATGGAGGTGCAAATATTTAATTAAGAAAGGGATGAATGAATGCTGGTAGGGTATAAGGATATTTTTTTCAAAATTCATTTGTTCGAACAATCATTTATAGGTTATGTATGTATATGAAGGATGAAAGGTAACACAATGATGCAAAAACTTAGTAGTATTCTCATTATAATCTTAACTTAAATAGACATTTACTGAAATCTATACAGCAAATAGGTGCTCAATGTAATGCTTTCCTTATTGTTATGGGGGTATTTACTTTCTGTTGCGAATCTTAACTTGACAACGGATGGGTACTTAATGTAACATTTGCTATTTTAGAAAGCAATGTTACTTTTTGCTATGAATCTTAACTTGATTAGGTATTTGTCATATATGAGCAAAAACTTGGTAGTTTTCTTTTTATGAAATTCAACTTAAATAGACATTTACCCACATCTATACAATGAATGGGTGCTCAATGTAATGCACTCCATATTGTTGTGGGGTGATTACTTTCTGTTGCGAATCTTAACTTGATTGGGTATGTTCCTATATCTATACAACGGATGGGTACTTAATGTGACGTTTGCTATTTTGAAAAGCAACGTTGCTCTTCATTATGAATCTTAACTTGATGGGGGGGTACTTGCCTACATTTATTTGTCTACATACAATCGACAACTTGGTATTTGAAATAACACTTGCTTTATTTAATAGCAGTGTTCCCTGTTGTTGTAAAAATTTAACTTGATTAGACATTTGTCTACACTTGAATGAAGGATGGTCAAATCTCTTAAAGATTATAACCCAACTCTTAAACATTTAATACATGTATATTAAATGTTTTATTAATCATAAATTGATTTTAATATTCTTTAATCAGATTGTATTAAGACTTATAAATAAGCTGATTACTTGGCGGTTGTGCTGTGATAAATAGATGTTATGCATTACTAGTTTGTTGCAGGACAATTACCAAGTATGTTTGATTAGGTTTGGATAAGAGCAATCAAGGTTCGTATCCGGTAGTTAATGGACTACCTCTATGGTCTTAATGTTTAGTACATTTTGTACCTAATTAAAAACTTAATAATTTGATAAATAAGTTTTGAACTTTATTTTTATAAAACTTAATGTAGGTAGTTCTTATAATTTTTTTTGGACTGCCTCAATACCTGTCAAGGAGTATGTTGGTTTCAAAGTGTGCATTGATGGTAACTATATTAAAAAAAAAAAAAAATTGTTTCTCAATTTTTTTTAACCGGGAAAAGAGATACTGTAACGGGTAAAAATTGCCAGTGCATATATTAGCAACATCTGGCGTCATCCGTCAGACACATGTTCGATATTGAAGTGTCCCAAGTTGAGTATCATGTCACCAGATGGCGTTGATGTATGTTTGACACTATTTAAAATGTTAATAATAAAATATATATCTTATTTGTGTGAAATCATTTAATACAACAAACACACAAATTCAATACATATAATAATTAATTGTAAAGTCTTTTCACATTGGTTACAAAAAAATGATAATTTAGTAAAAGGCCTATGGCTTAAAAGTAAAGTGTTCAAGGTTTGTAGTTGCGATGACTTGAGCTTGACTACGAGTGAACTTGCGTTGGGAGGACGGTGTCCAAAAAATAACCTCAAAGGCAAGGATCAAAAGAAAAGTTACGTAATGCTATATGGGGCAAGGCTGGCTAGCGTCAAGATGAAAAGCTCATCATAATCAATGATATAGTAGGCGCTGTGAGTATTATTTTGAATTTGTCTGAATGCCCATTTTCATGACACATGTGCGTTTGATCTTAACATGCAATTTTCTTCTCCTTGGCAGGGCTCCAAATGCTATCTTTAGGTATAAGTTAATATATATGAATAGCTAATGGTCAACTAGCTGTTCAAGCTACAGCAGTCTCCTCTTGCAAAAGGTTCCGAGCATTATAGTTATCACCTGGGGTCCAGCAAGCTTACGGACAGCTACACAGAGAACGATGCTGTTTGAGGAATCATATCTCCAGCATTGAATATTGTGGGTAATCTATATCCCTTCAGAAAGTGAGTGGTTCATACTTTGTAACCTCAAGTTATTGTATTGATGGAACGTGTGCTTGAAGAATTAAATTAGTTGACCAAACTTAAGTGTGTTTTACTTCAGTCAGCTTCATGTGAGTTAATCCCTGCAATTGTCTCATGCTACTTACTACCCACGAGTTAGCCGGTTGGGTAAGGAAAAGCTGCCTTACAATTGGCGTTAATGTTAACGCGACTGAGCGTGAGTAAAAACTCGCACTAAGGCCTCTGCAACCGCCGCATCATCCTCCACCACGACAATGCGAGTTCTCACACCGCGCACAGAACAAAAAAAATTTTAGAGCAAGAAAACATAGAATTATTAGACCATCCGCCGTACAGCCCCGACCTAAGCCCTAATGATTTCTATACTTTCCCTAAAATAAAGAATAAATTGCGTGGTCAGAGATTTTCATCACCTGAAGAAGCTGTGGACGCCTACAAAACGGCCATTTTGGAGACCCCAAATTCCGAATGGAATGGTTGCTTCAATGATTGGTTCCATCGTATGGAAAAATGTGTCAAATTTCGCGGGGAATACTTCGAAAAGCAATAAATACATTTTTAAATAGTAATGTTGTGTCACTTCCTTGATTCCCGAAATTTTCAGTGCCGCCCTCGTACTGGCTACATAGCACTCAGCAGCATATAAGAAAAATACCCAAAACAATCTAAGCAAAATCTACACTTAATCACAAAAGTTTAAGAATGAATTTACAATGGCAAAGTACCTCCACAATATACAGGGGTAGACGCCACATTCCCCGTGCATCTAGGTTTGTGTACAACGACCATTTTCAAACTTGGAGCGTATCGGGCTTGAGTTCTGAAGTGAGAAAACTTGGTGAGTTCTTAAATTATCGCGATGACGAAAAAAAAAGGACTCAATAACTCTTGGGATATTTTTCAATCAATCTACCTAGGGATCGACTTCTAGTCTAACCAGATGCAGCTGAATAACAGTTTGGTACGGAGGGGTATACAGATGTAGTATAAAGCTAGGTACTACTGTTAATGGAAAGTTTGCAGCGCCCGCATTCGTACTTATTGACAAAGCAGTGAGCTTATCAGTCAATTTCTAACAGTTCCTGTAAAATTACATTTCACGGGCTGTATATTTGATAACGGGGACTTGTCCCCGGGCATCATTGTGGCATATTTTGGCACATCGACTTTTTGAATGAGACTGTTCATCTGACTGTGAGTCAATTTCTAACTGTAATAGTACATTGTGATACAAGGGTGGAAAGTAGGTTATTGCAAACGAGCTGTCATTAACAAGCCCGAGCCGAAGGCGAGGTTTTTTAATGACACGAGTTTGCAATAACCTACACACCCGTGTATCACACGAAGTTTATCAATACACTTGTGAGAAACAGTAAAAACAAATCAAAGAATTAGATTTGTTTATTCACAAAAAATAAAATTTTCAATATGGCGCGTTTTTGCAACTGGACATATTTTTTACAAAGAAAACAGCCTATACAGCCTATTCGATTTTTGACAAACGTTGATGTGAAAATAATTAACTTAAAACTGGTAATTAAATATATTAAAAACTATTTAAAAAAAATGAGAATTCAATGCTAAAACGTACGGAATCATTAATTTTTCCTCGTATAAAATCGTATCCCATTTTATTCTATGTATGAAAACTCCTTGCTACTAAACTTTTTTAAATTGACTTATGGCGCGTTTTTGCAACTGGACATATTTTTATTTCAACGAAAACAGCCTATACAGCCTAGATTTTTGACAAATGATGTGAAAATAATTAAATTAAAACTGGTAATTAAATATATTAAACAACTATTTAAAAGACTTTTGAGAATTCAATGCTAAAACGTACGGAATCATTCATTTTTCCTCGTAGAAAATCTATCCCATTTTATTCTATGTTTGAAAACTCCTTGCTACTAAATTTTTTAAAATTGACTTATAAATTTAAAACTAAACTGCAAACATAATGATCGAGCTCGTAAACAAAAGTCACGACCGCGTAACAGAAAGATGCCTATGCGTAAAATTTAACTTTCGAATCATAATTATAGCCTCTGAAAGTACGCCATGTTTAACAACTGTATTGAAAAACTATATTTCACCATCATCATCATCAGCCATTTTAATGTTCCCACTGCTGGGACACAGGCCTCCTCTCTGTGAGAGGGAATGGGCGGTAATCCACCACGCGGGCCCAATGCGGGTTGGTTGATGTCACATGTATCGAATTTTTGTTTCTATGACATGCCGGTTTCCTCACGATGTTTTCCTTCACCTTTCCATTACACATGCTCACTAAAGTTTAAACTAAATCTCGATAAATTTAACTAAATCGTGATAATTTCTACAAGATGGTACTATGTTGAATGATGGTTTCTGATCGACTACGTTTCTCTCTCATGCCATTAGCAACAAGGTTGAAAAGTTGTCGACCAGCAACTTTAGCGGATATACATAATTTCCTACCTCCTTTCACTGATGAACTTCAAGCAATTCTGCCTCTGACTGGTCTTCTCCACGAAGTCCGGCCGGTTCTGTTCCAGGTACTCTCTAACTGTGGCCAGCTCGACCCTCCTAGCGCACTCATCAGAGGTATCACACTCATCGGGACAACTTCGCGACCTGTTTTTACTACATCGGGGGCTCGATCGACCCGATACTGGCTCCCTGCATGGACTTTTCTTCCCATCGCCCTTACGCTTTGGGACCTTCACAATGATACTCTTTAAAGGACGTCCCCTTTTCTCGCAAACCGTCTCCTCGCTTAGCATGCTTTCTGAAGTCTGTATTATCAGATTGTAGGCAATACACTTCTTTTGCAGCTTCTCGAAAGCTTTTGACCGTTTGCACTTGTGATTTCTACAAGCACAATGATGTACTTTCTTACATTTTTCACAGTTAACTGAAGTACTACTAGAAACCTCGCATTTCCTACCCCTGCATTTGACCTTCTGGTGGTATTTCTCACATTCCTTCTTAATTTTGTTGAGTACTCTACAAGCGGCGGAATCGGAAGATGTAGTAGGCAAATCGGACGAGCAGGGAAGCTCAGACGATTCTGTAGTGACTTTGACGCCTTTGCAAGACTCCTTGCACGAAAGTTGGACACTTTTATCGACAAGTTTGTCTGAACAGCAGTCGTCAGATGTTTTATGCCGTTTGACTGGGTTACTACTTGATTTGGTATCCGTACTAGTGCTAGTCTTTTGTTCCGGATCGGTACTTTCTTCAGTCTCAAGAAGGTAGTTCAAAACAGTAATTATTTCCGAAAAGCATTTATTCTTTTTAATCTTTACCATTTCTGTTTTGGAGTAGCGTCGAGTTATGTCTTTTATCAGATCTATTATCGGGCCCTTAGTTGAATTTGCTGGACAGCGGACCTTGTAACAGCATGTTTCTGGTAGTAATGTTGTTTTTTTTGGTTCACTGTCTGATAGTTTGGAAATAGGTTCTTGTTTAGTTTCTTTTGTTAGTATGTCAGTTTGGCAACCTATACATGAACCTTTATCGGCTTTGGTTTCCTCTGTCTCAACTCCAACATCAGTTACAGTTATAGGTTTATCGGCTATAATTTGTGCATCTTCTGCACTAAAATCTTTTTGTAAGCCGATACTTATTTTGGCAGTTTTATTGCTTTCACTTTTGTTACTTTTTATACTACCTGTTGTTTGATCCTTGCATTCACATTGTTTTTCTAAAGTATTTGTTGTTTTATTGTAATCACTTTTGTTACTTTTTATGCTATCCGTTTTTTGATCCTTGTATTCACGTTTTTTTTCAGATTTATCGCTAGTTTTGAGTTGCGCTGAATGATCAGAAATATAACCAGCCTGGTTGTTATTAGTTTCGACATCTTTCGTCTTTATGGCATCAGTTTGAACGCAAGAACATATCAACAACTTCCCTGTATCAGTGTTTGTTCGCTTAAGGGACGGTTTTTCCTTTGTTGTATCAATTTTCGGGAACGTATTGCAATTAACACTACTATCAGTCAAATGTTTTTTTGACAAAGAAGATTTTCTAGAATTTGTTTGTTCTATCACGCCGATTTTGCTATGGTCAACGAAGAGGGTACCTGAGCATTGAGTAGATTTATTTTCTTCAACAGCAGACGTCGCTTCGTCGGCTACAGATATTTTCTCTGTGTTAACGAATTCGCTTGTTTGATCGACTTTCTTATTATTTTCTGCTCCTTTCAAGTTTACTGTCAGAGTCATATTGGTGCCTTTAATGGGTATTGTATAGTCTTTTCCGAAACCTGAGGATGATTCCTTAGAAGTCTCTTTTTCTTCTTTGAACCTTTGATTTTTGTCTTTGTCTTTTCTGTCAACAGATTGAGTGAGAATTTTTTCACACGTACTGTTAGTACATACGTCGCTATAAGATTTTCCTCCTTCAGAATAAGAACTATGAATCGAGACCCTTCTACGATTCTCCGAGATCAATTTTGCACAATCATTGTTAACTATGATATTGATATCAGACAATGTAGGGTCCGAAATTTTCGGGTCGATACTTATTTCAGTTTGAAGGCATCTTGTAGCCTCACATACTGTGATACATTTTTCGGTACTTTTTGGTTTCAGAATACATTTGGTTGAAGTTCCACAGAGGTTTTTGGCTTCGGAACTGGAAGAACCGTAATTGTTCCCACCTAGGCACATATTCACGACCATGTTGGTTTGGGACGATTTCGAATACCTTCTTCTCGCATGTTTTGACGTGTCATCCGAACAGCTGCTTTCTGTTGCAGTCTGCATCTGACAAGGGGCTTGTATCAGCTCTATTTTATCGTCTTTAACAGAGTTGCAAATACTGCCGCACTGTATAGCTGTATTACCTAATCTAGCAGGATCTTCGAGCTGAACCCCTCGGTTAGTCAATTTACAACATTTGTAAATCATGAAATTGTCACCTACATCTGAGGAAGAGAGTTGTTGCCCGTTACAAAGGCACACGTACTTAATTTCGCCCGTCTTTTTATCAGGGACAACGCGAGTGTTCCTTGGCGACAACGGTTTACACTTTGTACATTCACATGTCATAGCAGCACACTGCTGTGGTTTCGTTTGGCACGGCTTGTCTTTGCTAGCGGCATCTTCGCACTGTTTGATACTCACCTGCACAGCACTGTCCACGCAATCCATCTTAGGACTTAAATAATGGTGTGGACAGCAACAGTAGTGGCTTTTACTTGGTCCAGCATCACCTGTCTCCCTTTCCGCCTGCATCTTTTTCTTTAAGTTTGGCCGTTTTTGGCATTCCGAATGACTCGAGGAAAGAGTGAACACGGAGTGGCTTCTTTGGTTTCTCATTGCATTGAATCTCTCGAAGTCCATATTGGAGGAGGAACCTCCTTCTAATTTGCTCGCGTCGCCAGATCCATCATCGTAGTTATTCCTGGTCAAGTCTTTCATTAGATCTTTAAGTCTATTGCTTATTTTGGCCTCCTGACGTACTGGTACTTTGAATGCTGTTTCGGAGCTTACGAGTTTTTGTTTCAAGAACAATTCTTTGTCTTTCAAGTGTCTTTTGTACGCCTCTTCGCGCCTAAGGGCTTCCAGATATTTTAGATACAGCTCTTCTGAAGATGTTTTGGGGAAGGCATTCTCTGAAGATGTCTTTCCTCTACTCGAGACATCAGAGTCTGTCATAGAAGCCAATGTCTTCATCAAATTACTATTTAGCTTCTCGCTACTAGCACTAAACAGATTGGGGGCACTTTGTGAAGTAGAAGCGACCACATTGGGGTTGAACTTTTCATTTCTTAGAATAGATTTCTTTGGCTTTTTATCTGCGCTGTCTCCTGTATTGTTAGCATCAGAAGTACTCGTTGTAGTGTTATTTTCTTTAGTACCTAACTTTTTACTGTCAAAAGTGAGTCCAGACAGAAACTCCGTCGTAGTTTCATCATCTCTATATTTTGAACTGATGAGTCTACGAACTATGTTTTTTATTAACTTTTTCTTTGTACTACCATCGTCATAACGTTTTTGTAGAGTAACTTTTAGTAAGTCAACACATTTTTCTAAATCTTTGGTTAGTGAATGATTCGATCCTTTGCTTGAGTCTGTAGTGAGAGGTCCACTGGACTCTAAACTGGACTTATTTCCAGCAGTGCTGTTATCAGGTCTAGGTTCATTATCTTTCATCTGGTTCTGGTGGTACATATGTCCAGGCATGTATTCAAAACTTTCTGCTTCCGACAGCTGCTCTCCACTCTTTTCTTGTGGAGTTATATCTTTGTTTGCTTCAATCTGCTTTTTAGGTCTCAATTTTCGTCTGATATGCCTGGTTTTCCTTCTTCTTAATCTCTTGCGTAATGTGTTTAGACTGATCATGACTGGAATCTTCTGATTGTACGGATTAGCAGCCTTAGGTGCTTCTTCAGTACTATTTGATTTTTCTTTTGGTGATTTGTCTTTGGTCAACGAAGTTTGTACCTCTTTATCCATTCCCAAGTAAGAACTTGTTTCTACTGATACTTTTTCAGGAGATATACTAATATCTTTTTTAACATTATCAATAGTGACACCGCCATCTCTTTCAACATTAAATGAAATATGTTTAGTAAGATTAACATTGATAGACGGAGCCTGATTCGTGTCCGAATTATGTGGTACATTTACTTCAACAAAATCAACATCTTTTTTGTAAATCTTTGTTGTTTTCTTTCCTAAACCTTTCCTTGATTTAGATTTGTTGTCATTATCATCTACAGGTGTGGAATGTGAGGTAGGGGCTCCGATATCCTGTTTTGTGTCATTATTTGAGTACTGTTGTTTTAACGCCAGTCTTTCTAAGGTACTAAGGCTGGATGCGGAGGTTTTTCTATCACTTTCGTTACCATAGCCTACGTCAGCGAGAGAGTCCCACTCTAGTTTACGTTGAGATGTGACACTACTGGTTGGAGAGAGTGGCTTATAAGTGGATAGGTCTAACAGTGGGTCTAATGCTGAAATGTCAAAATCATGGTGATAAGTAGAAATAATTGCTATGATATTGAAATCCTTCGATATGGAAAAAGTGCTGCAAGGGAAGTTTATCACTCATCTTATAGGCTAGCCTAGGAAAAATTATAAAAAAACCCAGACCTGGTTTAAAAAATAAGGGTCGAAAGTATTGTTGAGGCATTGCAAGGCATGGCTATGTATGTTTGCGTGCATGAAGTATTAACAAACATATAAACAATATACATGAATAAACTTACATTTCTGTGAGTTGTTATCGTCAAAATTGATGGATTCATCGTCCGTGTGTCTCATTGATATGTCTGCAGGTACTTCCTCAGTGATAATGGGCGGAGATTCTGTCTGTGGAGAGTCATTCTTGGTTTTTTGTTCTTCATCATCCTGGAATAAACAGAAATATAGAATGAAAATGGGTTAGTACTGTTGTTTCTACAGGCCAAATACAAGTGTCAAGTGTCTAGGATCAAGCACATTTTTAAGGGTACACTAGTTGACGGCACGAACTATTTTGTGCGAGGGGTTGAAATGCATTTTATATCAACCAACAACACGTGCGGAAGAGATAGATGCTGTGATAACCAGTAGGAAGCTAGTTCGCGTACGAATATACAATTTAGATTTTTTTTTGCGAAATGGATAATGATTTAGGACGAAACCGAGCGCGCGAAATTTTATAAACAGACCTTTGGCAGTCCAGATATCATGAAAAAACGACTAAATCTATCTGTTCAAAATAAAATTATTTGCATTGTTGAACTACTAATCTATCCCTGTATGGAGGCCGTTTTGCAATTTGCCGTCTTCTTATGGTATTTATTCGCGGCCAAAAATGCGTTAAAATTAGGGTCGAAATGTGAAACTTTCGACGCTCATAAGTCTCAAATATTTTATTTTTTTTACTTTTTTGCTTCCATACAGGACTAGATAATGACGAGACAAATTGATTATTTTGAACGTACATCGTCAAACAGTGGATTAATCCCTAGACTACATTTGTATGGAAGAATTAGCGACTAGTGTAACCTTAACTATTTTTTTGTAAAGCTAAAGACATGAATAATCTGTGTTTCCACCATTGACACAAATCACACAATCATAGCAATTTGGCTTGCTTAAAATCATTTCATCAAAACCACTTTAAGGAATGGCCACCCACATTCTTTCTAACAAGTCAAAAAGTTGTTGTGGGGTATGCACGGCATCCATACTCGGCAGAGCTCTTTTTCGAGCATATCCCATGTGTGCTCAATTGGGTTGAGGTCTGGTGATTGAGAAGGCCACGGCAGAACATTGATGCGAGCATTGGCAAGATGCACAGGCACACAGCTAGAGTCCGTGTTGGAATTCTAGCTGTGTGCAGATGTGCATTGTCATGCATTAGTCGAAACAAATCACACAACCGGCGTCGCCAACGGATGCTCACGTCTGAAACAATCCGCTCCGCACCGATCCACATACTGGCCCAAACCATTATTGTTCCCCCTACATATGAATGAACTTTCTGACAAAATTTCAAACATTCATGACATTCAAAGGTCCTCCAACTTGAGTATGTCTTGTATCTGGCCTTATACCGAAACGAGATTCATCAGAAAAGCAAACACAACGCCAGTCTTTTTCCTCCCAATTTCTGTGTTTGCAAGCCCATTGTAAACGATTGGGTGCTATAGGTGGTACTCTCAGTGGGCTTTTTCTGTCAAGCAGTATTTAGGATGTACCGGTCCTATCTGCCAGTGGTGATGCGAAATTGTCCTCCATGTCACTCGGCCACGCTGCCTGCGATACAATCGTGTGTCCAGCGGTGGCTTATGACGCTCTGTGTAGTGCCAAGAGCGACAGCCACAGTACATTGCCTGGAACCAGCTTGCAACATTCTGAAGCCATGAACTCATCATCTCTTCTCGTATCAAATGAATGTTGTCGCTCCATATTGATGCAATTTATCTCAATTGCAATGCAGAAATTGTAAAGGTTTTGTATAGTCATCCTGATTGACAGTTGATTTCCAATTTTTAATCAAAATTTTAAGAAAATGATTTAGGTATTCAAATAGTGAAATTCACTAAAAACAATCTTTAATGATCCAAAAAAGTTAAAATAATAATCCTCAATTGCAGTGAAAAACGTAACCCTAGACACTTTTGATGTGTGTAGTTGATACTTCTGCTTATAACACCAGGCCTTTTTGAAACACATGTTCCATGTGTTATTAAATTAGTTAACACATTCACTGAACTTTTATCTTAAGTTTGAATTAGGTACCATTACACTGGATAAAAATTACTTAACTAAAGTACATAACAGAAAATACTTAGTTCTTCTGCAACCTTGGTACAGCGTAAATTTACAGAACAAATAGCAGAGGCGCTAAGTATCATTTCTTGATAGTATCTCTCAATATGAACACTATTGTTGTTAATATCAGAAGTATAATAAATGCAAGATTACCTGAGAACTAGAAGGGTCAGGCAATGAACACATTATAGAGATTCGACAAACTTCGTGAGAAGAATCACTTTTTCTGCCGCCAGAATCCGACGAATCATTTTCAGTCTTCATTTTACGCCAAAACAAGCCACTTGTGTCTTTAATATCACTTTGAGCTGTCGATAGCGAGAAGAATTGTTCTAAATCCCTCTTTCTACCAAACTTTTTGTAGTAATCGAGTATTGTGGCATTTACAGCGCCACGGGAGTCAACATCGTTAGAGGTCCCCACAGCACATGTTTTTTCAATAACATCACTTTCCATAATTCATTAATGCAACTGAATGAATTTCTGCCAGTTGTTATAGTTAAATCATTACAATTTATTGTATTTACGTTGTTTAACGGCTCTGAATGTAAATTTTCAAATGTTTGACGTTTTGTTTTCAAAAATAAAACAAAAGATGACAGCAGTTTTATTGATAATATGCTTTGGAATCTAGGTTATTGGGTTATGTTCATGAACTTTACGCACTGCCACTTTCACGAGTTGCGTTTTGATCGACAAATGAGCTTTTTTCACGGCTACATTCCCGTGGTGTATCACAAAGGATTAGAGCATATTTCAGGATAGAAGCTTAAAAATAGATCAGTCAGTGATCGTGTAGTTTACCAGCAGTGAAATACTTACTCTTAAAAAAATAAGGCCAAAGATTTCCTCTAAAAACACAAAACGATTAATATACAGTAATTTAGATTGAGATAGCCCAGCATTGTCATTTCGCCTATTGTTCGTTAGGGCTTAATTAAAAGTACGGTTTTACAATTTTATTTTACGGTAACGTTAAAGAGACAAACGAAATAAAACGCGTTTAGCTTTTGATTAATTTGACCATTGCCAAGTTGACAGTGACGTTGACACTTCATATTTTTTTTTGTGAGTTCAGATTTGTAAATTTTGAGACAAGACGGCAAAGGGGAGTTTCTTGTTGATTATATTCTCCTAATTCCTCATAGCAAATATAAAACATCAAAAATGTCTAGACAGACTTCCAGACTCGATGCCAAGAAAGTTGTAAGTTGCCACATCAACCAAAAATGTACTACGATAAAAATTTACGACGTTTTCACTGAATATCTTATTTTTGTAGAACTCCGAGCTGCTTACGCTTACTTATGGTGCTCTGGTATCCCAAATGTTGAAAGAGACTGAGAATCCAGAGGATGTGAACAAGCAGTTGGAGAGAATAGGCTACAACATGGGTGTAAGACTGATTGAAGACTTCTTGGCCAGGACTACGTCCACTCGGTGTCTGGAAATGAGGGAGACCGCTGACAAGATTCAGCAGGCTTTCAGGTTAGTATCTTAAGGAATACACAATTCTTGAATCACATAATTTTCTACTCCTTTATCAACAAACTAGCTTCTGCCCGCGTAAAAAGCGTTTTGTCATCCCATAGGAATACAAACTATCCTGTCCTTCCCAGGGTCTCAAACTATCTCCATGCCAAATTTCATCTTAATCGGTTCAATAGTTTGTTCACTAACTTAACCTCTTTCTAATAATAGTATAGATAAACAGTATTAATCTTCCAGTGCCTGCAATCAATGCAATGTTTATTTTGTATCATTTTGCTTCTTTAGATAGATATATCTATTTTACTTTAATGTAAAACCAAAATTGTAACACAGTCATCCTTTTTTCAATATTTTTATTTTTTTTGGAATGATGGCAGTCTTATCGCTGACAATGGTGTAGATGACGGGTTACGTGACTTTTATGACGACAAAATAAGATTCATTTTGTTACGATTCATCCGTCATCATGAGATAGAACAACTATATCTGCCAAGCAACTTTTGAATAAACCTATGAACTTTATCTGAAATACCAAAAGGGGTAGTCATTGCTATCAATATTTAATTTTCTTTGTTATATGCTGTGATTGGTTGAATGAATTTTCAACAGCCAATCACAGCGGATAATGCATGCAAATTTAAAGGTGAGAAACTCGGCCCTAATGTTCATCAATCCTTATACTGTATCAGCATGATAATATTCCCATTGCTGGGACTCAGGCCATCACTCTATGAGGGTGAGTTTGCCATTATACTTCATCTGCAATAATGACATATAAAAAAAGAGTATTCATTTAGAACAAAAAAGGTTTTGTTCTGGTTGAAAAAAGAAATGTTTCTGGTTACAATATTTTTTTTTTGGTGTAGCAAGCTACATAAGACAAAGAAAATCCTTCTTGCCAAATATGTAAAGCCGTTTCCAAGATTGAGGTTATATATGCAAGAATTGCTTGTTTAAAAGGATAAATATATATTACAGACTATACCTCAACATGCAGCCCACAGTGACCAGTTGGAGCAGTGCCGGGGACGAGTTCTCCCTGGTGTGGGACCAGTGCGCCCTTAGTGAGTGGGTGGAGATGCCCAACAATGGGCTCAAGTACTGTGCGCTCATACCTGGGGCCATCCGGGGCGCTCTACAGATGGTGCAGCTTGAAGTGCAATGCTGGTTTGTGCAGGTAATATTTTTTTTATTCAGACTTTTCTGTCCATATCATCCTGGAATGCGAACCTGTGGTTTCTCAGCATATACAAATCCTCACATCAGTAAAGTTGTTTTGTGAAGCCCCCAGGAAGCTACTGTTCATTTGCACTGAGTTAGGTTTGCTATGTTAACCAGGGCCTTTTTTTCTTGGGTGGGAAATCATCCAATGACATTTACTGACTAAAACCCACCCCTGTTCCTTCAGTGGCTTGTGCTAGTGCCAAGGTAATTCTCTTTCAAAGGAGATTGCCCATCCTTCTATGGACCGCCGTTGCGCATAAAAAAAAATTGTATGATAGCGTAAATTGGATATAAAAGAAGGGAAAGGTCATACTTTCAAAGGAAATAAAAATTATCCATTTATTTTGTGGGGTTTTTGTTTTTTCTTTGATTTTTTGTTCGTTCTACACAATCCACACCACCAGCACAGAAACAGTACAATAGTCTTCAAAAAGATTTCTTGAGTGTGCAGGAATTCGAAAACTACTGAACACGAACTCAACGCAATGATTAGTTATTAATTAGCACAACAAACTCAACAAATATAAACGCAAAAACAAAAATTGGCGGCCGCGCCGACACGAATCTTTGTTTGGCACCTAGCTTGACTTGACATTTGACAATGACATTTTTCATAATTGACAGTTCACCTTTCATTTACATCGCCTGTGGTAGTGTTACCAACAATTAATCTAAATCACCCTGATCATAAGTGATTTGTTAATTAGAGAAAGATTTTTAAATCGTAAAGTAATATCATTTTAATTATGTTATATATAAATACAAATATTAATGAAGCGGGAAATGTCATAATTTAAATGATTTTTAAAACTCAGCGTCTGCCCTTACACTATTAGTAACACCGATTATGGGGAGGCTCATAAAATGGCAACACTGTTTTCACTAAAGTACGCCATTAAAATAAAATGGAAAAATAACTAATTAAACACTAAATATTAACCCCACATACGATTTCAATCAAGTAAAATAAGAAAACTTTAAAAAAATTGTATAATTTATGATTATATTTTTGCGGCTATACTCTTTTATTATAAAGCGATACTGATTTTGGGCATTCTCCTTTATCCGCGGCCCAGACAAGCATCGGCACTAACGGAACCCCGTCAGTTTCTGCCGACATGCAGTCGTCTCCTCGGGCCTGGTCCTTATCGGACGGTGAGCTACCCATTAATCGCCCTCCGCAAGCCCGCGCCTACTGTGGCCGGGAATCGGCTTGCGACTCCCGATGCCCAAGGCGTCTCCTGTGGGTGCTAGGGTTTTGAGCCGTCTCCGTTGCGTCTCCCTCACGCGTTCCGCCTCCTTCTTTGCGAGCATTACTGCTTCGCAGAAGGAGGTGACGGCTTCCCGTGGCCTTTCGCTCCTTACAATGACCTGGAGCAGGGCTGGACGTGGGAGGTCGCGACCGCCGATTATCTCCACGATGTTAGCCAGGGCCTGAATGCACAATTGACTGAATGAGCCTAGCAGAGAATAGGAGTCCATACATGAATTGAGAACTGGCTAGGCTAACTGTCAAGACCAGATTATCTCTCATTTTGTCTCTGAATAAACCTGTTAGTTTCCTCCTTCTTAGTACTTGTTACTTATTTTCGGCGTTATAAGACAAAAACTTTAGAATACTTTGTCATACACACACTCCATTGCAATGATGTTCTTTTAAAACTTTAGTTGGACGCCATCTAGCAAATATTAGAAGAACCAACTAACTCCCAACAATAATGTCATGTAACTAAAGCCCACTTTAGTACAGCTTCAAAAACATAGATGTCGTTGTAATTAAATGTACAAAGTTACAAATAAGCTGAGTCATCTCACTTTCTTCTTTTCTGTTTACCTTCATAAATATTTATAATATGTATATTTATATAGATATATATTATATACAATATATATGTACGTGTATTTTACCCATTTTAGTATAATAACTTCCAGCTTTTTATTATTAAACTATGCACCTGCCATGATGTCTCTTCACCACCCTAGGTTGACTGGTAGAGAATGCCTAAGGCATTAAGTCCGCCTTTGTACCTTTGTGCATGAAGTCTAAATAAATAAATAAATAAAGTTATGATGTGTTGTTTATTAGAACATGGTTTAGTACAGTTGCGAACACATAGATGGCACTATTATCAAGTGTATGTGTTAACGCCTGAAGTTGCAGTTTTGTTAAAAAAATAATGTAATCCTAATATTTTTTCTTTTTTTAATTTTAGGATCAATTGAAAGGCGACGCAGTAACCGAACTGAGAGTGAAATATATCAAGAGATTAGAAGACGCAGTGCCCGCCGGCGAAGACTAGTCGCATTCTGCTGTTAAATGTTCCAAGATATCCCTTAAGTATAATAGAAAAGACAAATACTTCTTTTGGAAGACAAGAAAAGCGTACAGCTAACCAGTGTGATTCTTACACCCTGTTTTGGGAACTAAAATGAATGCTGCGTCAAAATTAAAATCATGTCAAGTGGTCTGATTTGCTTTTATAATTCAATCAGAAAACCACAGTAGTCAAAATGCGTTTAACAATTTGTTATATAATTTTGTCTTGATTTTGGATCCAGGAATTATGTGCCCTTTTAAGGCCCAGCTCGTATACTGAAACGTTTTCATTTGAGTGATGTTAAAAATCAAGATGTGCGTCGGTTTTTTAATAAAATGCTAATCGGTGTTTTAGGCTATCTATGTTAAGGTTCCCGCAGTCCGAGGTGGCTATACGGCAACGTTGCGTCAACCTTTTTTTTAGGGTTCCGTACCCAAAGGGTAAAAACGGGACCCATTACTAAGACTCTGCGGTCCGCCTGTCTGTCTGTCACCAGGCTGTATTTCATGAACCGTGATAATAAGACAGTTGAAATTTTCACAGATGATGTATTTCTGTTGCCGCTATAACAACAAATACTAAAAACAGAATAAAATAAATATTTAAGTGGGGCTCTTAACTCAACAAACGTGTTTTTTTGCCATAATGGTACGGAACCCTTCGTGCACGAGTCCGACTTGCACTTGGCCGAATTTTTTTAAATAATTTCTACGAAGACTCATCGTGTCTATCAGTCGCGACGCGTCTTTCTGCGGGAGCTTTTAGACGTCATCTCAGTGTTCAAGCGATTATAATTTTTCACACATGTTATCTTTGGCCATATTTACTACAAAGTAACTTCATAAATATGTCAAATTATTATATTAATAGCACTGTCGGCTATTTATGTTATCTTTATTATAGCAACGACGAGCGATGACCTGTTCAAGGCTGCGGGAGTCCTGTGGATACGAAACGCAAAGGACCGATCAGTGTGGCGACGCTTGGGGGAGGCCTATGTCCAGCAGTGGACGTATTTCGGCTGAAATTATGATTATTATTATTATAGCATACTGTTAGGTTAGGAAACTTCCTCCACTATAATCGACTCAGACTCCATGACAACAGGAACAACCTTGGGTTAATGTCGATATATAACAAACGATAACTGTCAGTTTTTTTTGTCGTTTTTGCCATACCTATTATTGGAAACAAATGTAACAGCTCACAATGTTAGGACCCATTCATATAAATGATAATTTTTATCCGTGGTGCTAGGCAACTGGGCTTATCCCAGTTGTAAACGACCCTTTGTGCCTATTGGTCTTGTTTGTTCTGTCTCCTGCTTGATATGGAGGGTAGTGGAAATTTGTATTATTTTTCCTACTCCTCCGTTATTCTATTCTGATTAATTTCGTTGTTTGGATCCCCCAAGACAGTTAAATTCATTCTCCGGGCCTTTGTCGAGCTTTATTGCCTCGGCGCTTTTCTGGTGGTCGCCACTGGTGATTCTGGCTTTAAGGAGTTGCAGTGGTTTGGGAACAGTGCGGTGGGGTTGTCCCAAATAAAAAAAAACTGTCAGTTTGTAAGTCGAGCCGTTAGGCGGCCAAGTTTCTACTTGCAACCAACTCGCATGCAAGTCGCAATACATTACGGGCAATCGCTCGATCGTGCATCGCTATTTAATTAAGCTTGCATGTAAGTTGCTTGCAGGTGGAAACGCGGTATTAGAATATAGAGTAGGTATATCTTTGCATTATTATTTTGTATGTTAAAGTTATTTAGGGGTAGTTGCATATAAGGGGTCAAATTAATCTATTTAGGGAAACTTCTAAGACAACAGCAACAAACACAGAGTTAAAGATTGAACGGTACCCGTACCTGGCTAAATTAATTTGATCCTTCAGTTATTTTATTACATTTCAATGTAATAAGTATTCTAATAGCTAAAATATTCTAACCCCGAGTTTCTCAGCTCTAAATCATCGCAGAATTAAAGTGAAAAATTGTCAAGCACGCGTTATCTGCTGTGATTGGTTGAATGAATGTTCAACAGCCAATCACAGCAGATAACGCGTGCTTGAAAATTTGTCAAATTAATTCCGCGATAATTTAGAGCTGAGAAACTCGGGTTAAGCGTGTTATTATTTAATGGATTTTTCGTATAAAACCTTTGTTTAATATGTCAACCATTTGCGTAAAAAGCTAAAATAAATTAATATACTCTATACTTGGATCTTTGATTTTTGAAACTTCACCTGCACCCTATTTACCTACCGTTTCGATTACATTTGAGGAAAATTCCTAAATGTGTCAGATATGATCGCCGTTTGCTCGACGACATAAATAAATTTATGAATATTGTTAAATTGGCTCAATTTAAGCATAAGGTACCATTTTTACTTTACATAAGGACAAAATTAAAATTACCCCGGCATTCTGACACTAAAAATACTACACAATCTAAACTCCATTTGCGAACACATTAGACGTTTAAATTAGCCCATTTTACAGCCCGTTCAACCGATTTTGACTTCTATTGCGTTGGTGATACGACAAATGGTTGCTGTAGTAAACAGTTGGTTTTGGTAACAGGTTTATGCTTTTTATGTCATCCCTACGTTTACGGGATAGAACTCAAAATCGGTTGAACGGACTGTAAAAAGATTTGGAAACGTGTCTAATGTTATTTCAAAGGGAGTACAACTATAGAGTGCTACAAAGATCTTTTGGCGCTTCAAGCGCTACGTGCGGCCGGTTGCGACAAAATGTACAGAAAAAAAAGTTAATTTAAAAATCAAAAACCCGCCTGCTTAAAAAGCGAACTAAAAAGCTGTAAACAAGAAAAAAACATGCTGTGCAGTCGGAGGATACATATTCGTAAACTGGCTGACCCCCTGATCCTCCGAAAATTAAATTAACTGTTTTTATTTACAACTTTTTAGTTATCATTTTTTTTTCGAATGACATTTAAACATATAAGTAGGTAGTTTATATTTTTGTAATCTCCTCTAAAAACCCTTCATTTTGATACCCCACTCGATGGGTTTCGAAGAAAAAAAAATTGCAATCCCTACAATATGGCTCCCAAAAGCCGCCATATTTCTTTTTTTTCAACGGCACTTATCTAAGAACACTTGGGCGGCCAAGACCTATCTAATGATATCTTAATTATAAAAATTCGTCAATTGGTTTCAAAGATACGAGGTGATAAAGACTATTACATACATACATACAAACATACAAGATACGCGCGAAAAACATAACCCTTTCCTTGCAGCCGGGTAAAAAGAGGGGTGTTAAAGTTGACGTGTGTTGCTGTCTATCTGTGTCATCATAGCTCTTAAACGGATAAACCGATTTTCATTTAGTTTGTTTTTGTTTGAAAGGTGATGTTATCGAGAGTGTTCTTAGCTATGTTTGATTACATTTTGATTGAGTGCAGTGGTGGCTTAGTT
The DNA here is from genome assembly GCA_948252205.1 of Orthosia incerta. Classification (NCBI taxonomy): domain Eukaryota; kingdom Metazoa; phylum Arthropoda; class Insecta; order Lepidoptera; family Noctuidae; genus Orthosia; species Orthosia incerta. The sequence goes on along the minus strand of OX411756.1, from coordinate 23,875,841 downwards.
GTATCGGCCGCGACTTATACGTTGTAAGTCGTGGGTTCAAACCCAGGCAGGCGCTTTACTTTGTATAAATTATTTCATCACCACTGCTCTCAAAACGGTGAAGGAAAACATCGTGAGGCAACCGGCATGTCCTAGAAACATATTACATCCACCAACCCGCATTGGGCCCGCGTGTTGGATTACGGCCCATTCCCTCTCACAGAGAGGAGGCCTGTTTCCAAGCAGTGGGAACTAAAAAGGCTGATGATGATGATGACTATGTTTGATTAAAATCGGTTCAGCCGTTCAAAAGTTATTGGCGTTTTACTGTTTGAATAATTTATCTAGTAGTGTCTACTACGAGATAAATCATGTAGTATGCAATAAAAATATATAGGTATGTTTAATTTTACTTGTTTGCTTTTTAGAGATTTTTGTGTCGGTTGCTTTTTTATTTTTTTTTCTAAAGCTCTTTAGGTATACTTCGCCAATCACCAGGTGTCTCGCTAAGCTCTAGGTGCTAAGCAAACGTCCAGTCAGTGCGTTTTACCATCTAAAACAAAAGAGTGTCACTTCCAATCCTACAAACAGAATCATTAAACATTACAATTCACAAGCCAATCAATTTTTAACTCAAACATAAGGAAACAAAGCTAAAAGTCGAGCAAACTGACGAAATTATACACAGCAACAGCACAATATGTCCTAGGGAGTTGAAGTGGGGTACGTTTCTGTTTGGTTTTACATGACAAGTGACAATTGAGAGACTTCGACTGCTCCCGACCGAACTCGAACGAATACACTGCCGTAACCGATTGGATGTCCGTTACACCGAACGACGAGGTTCCTATTCTTCATCTTGTTTCGCGGAGGCCTGTATTTTATCATAAGATTCCCCTAGTCGACGGCACGAACTATTTTGTGCGCGGGGTTAAAATGCATGCTATCTCATCCGACAACACGTGCGAAAGAGATAGATGCTGTGATGAGCAGTAAGAAGCTAGTTTTCGTACGAATTAGCACTTGCAAATTTGTATCGAAATGGATGATTATTTAGGACGAAAACTAGCGCGCGAAATTTTATAAAAAGACCTTTGGGAGTCTAGATATCATGAAAAAAAACCGGCCAAGTGCGAGTCGGACTCGCGTACGAAGTTTTCCGTACCATTATCGCAAAAAACGGCAAAAAATCACGTTTGTTGTATGGGTGCCCCATTTAAATATTTATTTTATTCTGTTTTTAGTATTTGTTGTTATAGCGGCAACAGAAATAAATCATCTGTGATAATTTCAACTGTCTAGCTATCACCGTTCATGAGATACAGCCTGGTGACAGACAGACAGACGGAGCGCGGAGTCTTAGTAATAGGGTCCCGTTTTTACCCTTTGGTTACGGAACCCTAATAATGACTAAATGTAGGTATATTTGCAAAATAAAATTATTTGCATTGTTTAATTACTAATCTATCCCTGTATGGAGGCCGTTTTGCAATTTTCCTTCTTCTTATGGTATTTATTGCCGCCCAAAGATGCGTTAAAATTAGTGTTGAAATATGGAACTTTCAAATATTATATTTTTTTAAGTACTTTTTTGTTTTCATACAGGGTTAGATAATGACCTTTGGGAGTCTAGATATCATGAAAAAACCACTAAATGTATATTTTTGCAAAATAAAATTATTTGCATTTAAATCACAACCGGTACATCCGTTTAGGAGATATGATGTCACAGACAATAAACACGTCGAACTTATAACATCCCTTTTTTGCCGTCGTGGGTAAAAATGAAAAGCATTGCCATTGATACGGAGATATCTTTACCGTGCCATTGATTATGTATTACGCAATCACCCCGCAAAGTGCATTTCCAATTTACGGCTTCAGGCAAACAAGATAAGCCTACTAAAACAGGACTGAAAGATTTGGTTTTTCACCGTGTGTACTCTGTGTATTAGTGTAAATGTCTATGGCATCATAGCTCCTAAACGAATGCAGGTACCGATATTGATTTCTTTTTTTATGTTTGAAATGTGAGTTTATCGAGAGTGTTCTTAATTACCTATATTTGATGAAAAATGTTTCAGCTGTTCAAAAGTTATGGCCGTTTTACTTTTGAATGGGCCAATCAGCCAATGGGGGGTTTCCGCAAGATATCGTGTCATAATAGGTGTTCAGTAGCAATGGCGGCTAGTGGATCGTAGTAGTAGTAGTGCACTTCGCGGTTATTGTGTTAGATTTACTAAAATTTACAGGAGCCTATGTAAATCGGCAAACCATCTCGCTAGCGACTTCTAATTCGACGCCAACGCCATCTAGTTACGTCGTTGTACAACTTTAAATGTTGGTACTCGACCCGAAGATAAATTTCGTTCGTCAAACCTCGCCCGCTCTCGGTAATCTTCGGTTCGCTGGGACGGCGCACGAGAGTGGTCATATTTTGCCGTACATTTTCTATTGAACTATCTCTGTGTCACGCGCCAGGTGTTTTCGCTTGTTTCTCGTAGAATAGTATGAACCCGTGGTATGTACTCTCGCCGTGCGCTTTAGCCTTGCGCACGGGGACTATTTTTTACAGCAATATACGTCTTATTTCTTTAGCAAAGAGCTTAAATTTGTTCGTCATAATTTCGTAAATATTGAATAATATGATTAAAAATTTTTATTTTATTTCTAAACCTATTAAAATCTGGCAGTTCAGTGCACGAGTGAACTTAAAGTACAGCCGCCTCTGTTCAGTAGATTGTCGATCGAAGCGTGTCTACTACTAGAAAATAAAAATGTGTCAAGGATTTTACAATTTTTAAATTTTACTTGTAACCAGTATCTTACTCAACTGTTTTTATTTTGTAAACGATGCTGTGGTAGATAATGGAGCACGCTTATGCCTAGAAGTAACCTCTTAAATGTTCTGTGGTACAAAATGGTGTGACAGACATCGACTCATCGTACAGCGTGTGTATTGTATCGTTAATTACGATGGTGGATAGGAAACAATGGCCAAGTGCAATCACTATCGAGATTCGAGAGCAGTTGGATGAGAATATGGGATGATACCAAGATTGCATTGTCAGGGCAAAGAATACAATCTACCTTTGACAAAACATCCTTGTTGCGAGAAATCTTTTTATCAATATTGGAAAGTTTCTCATTTTCGCACCATGACTCAAACGATCAATTTTGTTTTATTCCTGCTTATTGTTTTATGTTATATAATAGAAGTAGGTATAGAAAACACTGCGGCGGAAAGAAAGAGTAAAATTCTCCATTTCTGATTTATGAATTTTAAGTTAAGTTTTTGTAAAACGCCACTGTTAAAACTTGTCAAACTTTGGCATTACAGTTTGACATTTGACATTCTTAACTCTTTCTACAAGCTTTTACTTAACTTGCAATGTATGTATGTACCTATGTATGTAGGTACTTATGTAAGTTTATTCGGGTCAAATCTTGCAATTGAATTTTAAAGCAGTTATCCTCCACCGATTAGGTGAAATTTTGCATACACGTTTAGTTTGGATGACAATGCATGGTTAGCTAAGTGACGTCATTTTAAATCCAATATGGTGGACGGCCCAAAATGGCGGGCTAGTTATTTTTTGTGCACTGCCATGATATGGGTATCAAATGAAAGAGATTGCTGAGAAGAATACGAAATAAGCTTGTTTAAAAAAAGTTTTGTTTATGTATTAACTTTTATCTTGCAACGTATGTACCTATGTATATATGTAAGTGTGATCGGGTCAAATCTTGCAACTGAATTTTAAAGCAGTTATCCTCCACCGATTAAGATGAAGTAATGCGTACACGTTTAGTTTGGATGACAATGTACAGGTAACTAAGTCACGTCATTCTAAATCCAATATGGCGGACGGCCCAAGATGGCGGGCTAGTTATTTTTTGTGCACTGCCATGATATGGGTATCAAATGAAAGAGATTGCTGAGAAGAACACGAAAAAAGCTTGTTTTAAAAAAACATGACTAAATCTAAGGCACTTGTCCAACCGCCGCCGCCGGCGACGAAGCGATTAGCTTTCGACAACTTATTTTCTCGCTGAAGAAACGAACAAAAGATATGGCCGTGTCAATAAAAGAGACTGATCGCTGGCTGTTCACACTGCCGGCGATTATTATCTCACCATGATCTCACCACAAGTTTATCGCAGTGACAAGAGCTATCAAAGATAATACTCGCTTGGCGATGCTCGCTTGGCGGTCAGAACTCACACCGAGATACCAACCAACCAACGCGTGCGGCAGGCTTATTACGTATCTTTTGCAAGAGCAAAAAGATAGCGATTTTTGCGCAATAATTGCTCTTTCATACAGAAATTTTTGAGTTGTTTGCGGTTTTTTTTTTAAAATAAGTGCGTTTGACAAACAGCGTGCGATTAGCAAACGATTATGTAGGACCTACCATACCTACACTGCAGTTAATTTCGACTTTTATGACATAAAGCGTTTGATCGCTATCGTTTTGCTCTTGCTAAAGATACGTAATAAACTTGCGGGACTGACCATCCGAGCGAGTAGTGCGACTGGTGCGATTAATTATTGTTGTTCTTACCTGACTGCTGAAGAAGGATAATGTGTTTATCAGTCTATGTATGTATGTATATACCCCTTGGTAAGTCTCATAATGCCTACATTTAAATACTCATAAAAGATTCATAAGTGGTCAACCGCGAGCTTAAAGACAATAAAAAACAGTGCGTTTGACAAACAGCGAGCGATTAGCAAACGATTGTGTAGGACCTTCCATACCTACACTGCAGGTAATTTCGACTTTTATGACATAAAGCGTTTGATCGCTATCGTTTTGCTCTTGCAAAAGATACGTAATAAACTTGCGGGACTGACCATCCGAGCGAGTGGTGCGACTGGTGCGATTAATTATTGTTGTTTTTACCTGACTGCTGAAGGAGTATAATGTGTAGTCTATGTATGTATGTATACATAGACTGATAAACATATGAGTTTCGCTTCATTCAGACTTTCCCTATATAAACAGTGCGAGCAATTACGTCTACGAGTATATAGCTCAATTTGTTTGTTGTGTTTTGTTTTTGTAGTGTTCTAGATAAAGCTCTACTGGACACACTTTTTATTTTTACTTTGTCTCAAATATTCATTGTGTCAATATCATGCATAACTGTTATTTGCATGGTTACTGAAATGCCGATTTTTTATGTTATTTTATTTGAATTGTAAGTGATAGTACTGTTGGTGTGCTTATTATAAATAAATAAATACCCCTTGGTAACTCTCATAATGCCTACATTTAAATACTCATAAAAGATTCATAAGTGGTCAACCGCGAGCTTAAAGACAATAAAAAAACAGGCCAAGTGCGAGTCAGACTCACGCACGAAGTGTTCCGTACCATTATCGCAAAAAAACGGCAAAAAATCACGTTTGTTGTATGGGAGCGCCACTTAAATATTTATTTTATTCTGTTTTTAGTATTTGTTGTTATAGCGGCAACAGATGTCATCTGTGAAAATTTCAAATGTCTAGCTATCACGGTTCATGAGATACAGCCTGGAGACAGACATACGGACCGTGGAGTCTTAGTAATAGGGTCCCGTTTTTATCCTTTGGGTACAGAAACAGATTTTAAACACAGAACAAAAAAAACACCTATTTTAAACCACTGCAACTCTTGAAAACCAGAATCAGCAGTGGCGAGCACCAGTCAAGCGCTGTGGCAATGAAGGTCGACGAGTGCCAGAAAAACGATTCAAGTATCTGGGATCCCGCAACGAGATACATCGGAAAAGAACAGTGAAGGAGCAAGAATAGCACTTAAATTGCACAAATTATTCCACTGCCATATTCCACTTCATATCGCACTAGACGCAGGAGACCGAACAGAGCTAGGCCAAAAAACAAAACGATTTAGTAACAACGGAGAAGCTTCTTATTAGTACATTTCGTGGCGAGCATAAAAAGTCGAGATTTTAACACGAGCGATGTAGTCAATTTCAAAAGCTACATGCGAGTCTTAAATAAAGCCATTTTATGCGAGACACGCACGATTCTTTTGCCACTACATGATGAGCTTACTTAATTATATGCAAATATTTTCCGACAACAATTTATTAGAAACGTTCAGACTAAAAACTACAGACTATATACACACAATCAAGAGTCAACGCGCGCTTTTTCGAGAGGTAACAGGTTCAGTATCATTCTGCCAGTTACATAATGATATCAAAACTCCATACAAAAGTCATTTCGTGACCGTTATTATGTAATTTTGTTTTATTTTTTTTATTTTTATTTATAATCTTGTGTCTAAATGTTCTTATTTCGAAACGAATTTCTTAGGCAATGTTTTACACAATAGACAAGGTAGTGGAAAAATAGTTTTTTTTTTTTTCATACACAAAGGACATGGCTAAACAACTGCCCTAAGCATGTATAGAAATTATTCACTAGCTCGTAACATTCAAATATTCATTAATTAATTATTACAGTTTTATTAAGCTATTGCATAGCTTCTATCGCGGGCCTTGAGCGCGGGGACCGAATCCAGAAATTCCGTAACGAAAAAACCTCACGCTCCCCACTCCGACGGGCAAGGAGGTGTGGCTTGAAGGCCGTGCATCGTCTAACGTCGTTTCAGTTCGGCAGTCTTCGACACGGCGTTGTGTGCGATTAGACGTATTGTACGACTCTACGAAACTCGCACGAATCGAGACGAGCTGCTCCGAAATCGGACGAATACGTAAGCAGCTGTTTATGAGAAAGTATATAGGTGTATAGGTATTTATGTACAACAGTGAATAGCTGTACTTGTAAAATTTGTGTATAAAGTGTTTTGAATATGAATGAACAAAGTGCATTTATTATTAATGAAGAAAGTCACGAAAAAATAGTGAAAGAAAATGAGTGAGTACCTACTCTATATACATACATTTTATTATTATCACAAATGCAGTATTAATTTTGAATTGAAAATATAATACTAACCTAAATTTTTGATATTAAAATGAGCGATATTAAAAGTAGCCCTATATATAAATAAATTCATTCTTCATTATGTATATAACAGAAACCATCAAACCAAGCACGTGTACTATATTCAGTACCTTTGTTTTTGGTGTATAGATAATGCACATGAATGCCGCGCAGAGAAAGTATATATGGTATTATATCTATATAAATGTACATCGCGCGAATTTCGATAATCACTTCATAATATTGTTATTTTTTTATAAATGAATATTGTTTTGGTGTGTCATTACACTATTTATTTATACCTAATTATTTATACCTATTATTTATACCTAGATATTTTCGTTTTATAGAGAAGAAAAGCGTAAAGAGCTAAAAAGAAAAAAAACTAATGCACGTCAAAGGGCATATTATCAGCGTAAGAAAAATTTGAAGAAAAATGCAGAAATAATAAATAAAGTACCAAAATCAAATGCTGAACGTCAAAGGAAATTTCGTCAACATAATGCAGAAAAATCTTACATGGATATGTAAGTTGATTTAATAATAATATTTTTAATTTATTTATTTCAAAACAAATTGTAATATATGCTTCAATATTATTTAATTTAATTATTTAAGTTTTATTCTTTTAGAACTTTCACGAATTAATCAAATAATTAAAAGTTTTTTCATGTATTTGTTTGACAAGAATAACATAAGATTCCGTTCTACGAAAAATTGAAAAATTTTAGTCATTAAACCTACTTTTAAGGACATTTGCTTAAGTCGAAACGAACAGTATTCATTATTATTTATTTTTGTACCTATCGCAATACATCTGAAATATTCATTGTTGAATTATTATACAGTTTTATTATTCTTCTAGAACTTTCGTGAATTAATCAAATAATTAAAAGTTTTTTTTCATATTTTTGTTTGACAAGAAGAACATAAGATTCCGTTCTACGAAAAATTGTAGCCAATAAACCTACTTTTAAAGACATTTACGTAAATCGAAACGAACAGTATTCATTATTATTTATTTTTGTACCTTTCGCTATACATCCTAAAACATTAGAGATAGAACCATAGATGTTGTTTTGTTTGCATTTATCTGATTTCTAGAAATTATTGGCAAAATCTGGAAAGAAACGGTACATAAATAGTGCTGAAACTAAAAGGTTACAGTCGATTCTTCTAGATTACACTTGATTCGATTAGAACCAAATAAAAAAAACATGTTGGGGGTGTCGTGGGAACTCACTTTGAACGATGCTCCTTTCGCCGGGTATTAAGTATGTAATTACAGAGTTCGTATGATCTTAAGTTTCAATTGCGTATTGACAGATGACAGATCTTCAAATGACAGCCGAGACCAACGGCTTATCTAGCTTTCCAAGGCACGAAGGAAACTCGCTATGTACACGATGGAACCACGGAATGACCTTGGCTAGCGTTGCTTAACCTTGAAGATCGACCTGTGCGGCTGTTATTATTAAGCCACGAGCTCCTCTAAACGCCTTAATAAAGTAGCATAGCAAAATCTTATTCTTTTACAAGTTTGTATACCTATTAATGTAGGAGTTTCTACGATTTTATTTTCAGGATTGTGACGATATAAAAAGTGTCTGTTACTTTTTTCATACGAAATACTAAGTTGAAATAGTTATCCATTGCTAGGGCAATCGACCATACTTTATTTAGCCATGTCCTTTGCAAAGTTAGGCATTCTCTCCCAGTCTACCGGTTGGTGAATGGATAACATGGAAGGTGTTTTTTTTTAAGTTCCGGTCATTTCTGCCTTCAGAATATTGCCTGTAGTTGGATAAAACACAATATTTTATTACACAAGTATTTACATACCTATGTACCAGGCTGGCAGAATGCACGAAGAGCTAGTTGAAACAGACAATGAGTTCGTTAGGCGTGAGTACCCTCCTTTTGAGGGTGTCACTCCAAGTTTGTTGCGAAAACCACAACAAATACATTTTACTATGATTTCAATCCACAACCATCTTTATTAAGAGGTTATAAAGTCTATTTTGAACTGAGAAACGTCTTTTGAACTCTGACTATAACGTGTTTTGTAGGTACTTGGAGAAAAACTAAAGTGCATCTCTAGATGAAAGTGCCTTCCATCTGTACATCTATTGTTTGTACATGTATGTTTCATCTCTTTTTGATATGTAAATCTTAAAAGTAAAAAGGAAGTCCTTATGTTGCATGCGCCTATACACTACCCACATACCTTTTAATTTAGTAGAATAATCATTCTAAGCCATGTTTTGAAGACGGTTGAAGTCACTAAGGTAGGTACCTACATAGGCACAGTTAATAAAAAAGTTAAATAAAAAAATAGAAAACCCGACTGCTTAAGAAACGAACTAAAAAGACGTAAACAAAAAGAAAATCATGCTGTGCAGTCGGAGGATACACGTTCGCGAGCTGGCTGACCAAAACCAGATGTATTCTCATGTATGATTTTCTTCTTGTCTACAATGGCTGCGCAGTAATCAATCTCATACAAAAACAGCACAGTTTCGTGACTTGCGCATCGGAAAACCAACTTCAGGGCGGCCCAGAAGTTTGGCAAGGAGTATACTAGCTCATTTAATCCACGAAAGACACTACGCACCACAAATTTTATTTTTATTTTTGTTTAATCTTAAGCTGATTTCTCGTGTCTCCTGTGCGTGTCACAAATAAATACTTTTTCTTTCTTTCTTTAAATTAAAAAAAATCCTAAAACATCGAACATCTAACCAGCTCGCACTTAGAAGATTAAAAGGCTAGGTGACACGTACCCCGTTTCATGTGTTGGCGGCCATATTTTTGCAGGGCGGTACTTTTAAGTGCCACTTTATCCATCCAACCCTTTCGCTGGGAAATCAGCGAGCAATGGCGTCCTTTACCATTCCGCATTCGTTTTTTTTCCCTCAACTTTGAAAGCGAACCCCCTTTTTGCAATACCGATGTTTGTAATTCATACCCGAGTTTTAGGATTTTTTTTCTTTGCTTATATTAACGTCTCGTGTGTGTTTTTGAATAAGTAATTGCGCAAGGGTTTTGAGCCTGAGAAACTTAAAGGATTTGCTCTTTTAGTTTTTAAGGCGTTTTCTTGTATGGTTTTATGTTTCTTAGGGGATTGTGATGGGAATTTTAAGTTTACAAGTGATGTGCCCTTAGTTTGTTTTGTGTATTGGAAGTGTTTCTTGTTATGCAATGTCAATTTGAGTTTCTGTTTATATTAGAATGTGATAACGAAGGTGCCCGGGACTAAGGCGAGTGGATAACATCAAACTGTCTTGAGTTCTGTTATTTCTAGTGCATTTCCTTTCCACCGAGCAAAACGCCGCGCTAGTCGAATTTTGTGCAGTTTTTAAGAGCTAAATACTCTTTATTTAAAAAGAAATATCACTTAATAAAAATACATTAAATTTCTTCATAATGTTGATTCTAAAATGGTAGGACACTATTTTTTTTTAGAGATGTACATGTGTCACTAATCTCCTTCCAACAAAACCATAAAAATGTGAAATAATTATTGATAGCATGCATCTCCTCGTAAAGTGTTCATTAATTATTTTTTATATTAACACTAATGGATAGACAATTTGATAACGAACATTTTGTATTTTTTATGTTTTTCAAAAGACCAATATTCGATTTTATAAAGATTTTATTCTAAAATCTGGGCGTATTCACTACCGTAATTCATGCGCCACCAGTGCCGCTAGGCCAATAGGAATGCTCATATCTCATGCTGATCTTTTGGTCAGGCCTTAAATCTGACTGTAAACGTGACGTGTGTAACATTTGTGTAGCGTGAAGTAAAGTGCAGTGATTATGAGTAGTAAGCACCTGGCATTTCTGAAGAACATCAACAATGAGATCCGTGTATGTCCTTTTTTCTTCTTCTACATGCTTTTTTAAAACCATTAAGTACCTACATAAGATATCTGTTTCATCCAGTATAATATGATGCTCTGTGGTTTCATCTCCTAATTGTCATGTTGACAAAATGATCACAAGTGAGCGTTGTGTTATTTACTTTGCACTAAAAACAACTTTATTTTTATCGAAATTGTTGAGCAGCGGACTTACTTTCATCAATTTCTTACACTTAGAGCCCCGCCTTTTGATTAAAGTGATATAAAAGTAGTAAAAATGAAATCTAAGGACGCAAAACAAGACAAAAATGGCTTTCAAATATTCATGAGCTAAGTTTATTAGATATCTGTCTTCTACATATTATGAATTCTTATTATTGTACTCGTATCACATACTGTACTTGACTCAAAGCTAAGTTGATCATTTTACCGTAAACAAAGTACGCAAAATGTAGACCAAACTCCCTTTTTACATGGCTTAACTTACATATAATCAAATCTTTCGTCTATAAAATATTATTATATTATATACTAGCTGTACCTCGTGGCTTCGCTCCCGTCAACTGGTTACCTACCTACTTACCCTAACCTATACTGCCTATCTACATTTTTTTTTTGTTCTAAAACCATCCCCGCATTATATTGTTATTCTAATGAAAACGGTTTGGGAGACATCGGTTCGATGGTTTCAAAGTCTATAACAGTAGGGTTAGATAGAAATATTTTTTGTCTATACTAATATTATAAAGAGGAAAGATTTGTATTTTTGCATGTAACAAATAAACTTAAAAACTACTGGACAGATTTCATAAATTCTTTCACCGTTGGGAAGCTACACTATCCCCGGGTGACATAGGCTACTTTTTATCCTTGTATTCTACGCTGGCAAAGACGCGCTTTTATTTCCGACTTACTTTACAAATATTATTGATATTTAAGGCTAACCAAGAACTTTAGCGTAATGCTATATAGCCTATAGCCTTCCTCATGAATGTGGCTATCATATACAAAAATAATTTTTCAAATCTGAATATCTGATCTGGTAGTTCTAGAGATTAGCGCGTCCAAACAAACTAACAAACAAAAAAATCTTCCGCTTCATTATATTACTATAGATAGTATAGATATTATATATTTTTATTATTATTTTACGGGGGCTGAGTCACCCGCGTCTGTAGATGAGTACCCCTCTTTTTACCCTACACGTGGTCCCCTGGTGTTGCTTATCAGTTGACACTAACTGGTGGTACCAAGCAAAGACGTACTGCCAAGAGGCCTAGCCGTGTTCCGGTACGATGCGGGTGTAGCCACAAGAGGAGTTGGGTCGAGATAGTTGTTCCACTGCAGGCAGACCAGCCTGACTCGCGTTGTTATGGGCTTATCGGGAGACTAGTTGCGTAGGGTAGCGGGATCCGAGGCACGGTGCGCCGCTGGCCGACCGCAGGTAGTTGGGGGCCCAAGTAGTGTGCCAGCCACACACGAAAGGCTGCCCCACCAACTGTCGAAAAATTCCGGGATGCGCTATCGTGCTGGTTGGCGACCAGATGAGAGTGCCCGATGAACATTCCCGGGGGGGCTCGGGCGGCCCTGCAGTCTCCAGACTAGTCCCCAATGATGGCGTCCTGTCTGCACGTGTTGCCAGCGTGGAACCTCATCTCACATCCTTCTCCTCACCTTCCTTCACTCACAGCAAATTATTAGCCAAGGAACAAAAAGAGAAAAGCTGAACATCCGAGGTCTGTCGCAGTCCATCACCACCTTGAGATTTTATAGTGACTACACTACAAAATATTTTTTTTATACATAGTTCTCTATAGATAGCCTCACTTTAATCATCTTATCAGTTATTTCTGTCACGTTCTAGATTTCGACAGGCAGATATAATTTTGATATGGTAAATCTAAATTTTCACTATATATAATAATTATGAAGTAGTAATTCTTGTCATTTGTGCAGAGTATTTTGTGTAAAGATTGAGCAAAGTGAGTTCGATATTTCTAGGGTGCCTAAAGAAAACATGAATCCCCAGTCACCCTCTATAGTGTTTGAGAATTTCATAGGACTTGGAGAAAATCGAGAATGTAGGTTATAGAAGCGAGCGAAACGAGCTTGAACGTTTTTGTAGTTAAACATTTGTGTTATGCCGATAATGTTGACAATGAAGAGAGTGCAGGATGGACATTTAGGTTTATTTATTATATTCTTTATTGTACACCACAAAAATATATATACAGGACAAACAAGTATAAAAGCAAGTGTACAATGGGCGGCCTTATCGCACAGGGCAATCTCTTACAGACAACCTTTTTGGTTTACTGACCTTTCAAACAGAAAAAGTAAAATTTAAAAATTTATATAACTCCCGACATTTTTATTTCACACTAGCTGTTGCCCGCGGCTTCGCTCCCGTGGACCACCCCACAGAACCCAATTTCGGGATTAAAAAATAGCCTATGTCACTCAAGAATAATGTAGCTTTCTATTGGTGAAAGAATTTTTCAAATCGGTCCAGTAGTTTCGGAGCCTATTCGGTACAAACAAACAAAAAATCTTTCCTCTTTATAATATTATTAGTATATACTACATAATTTATCTAGCAGTAGATCCGCTTCAATTGTAAATCTATCGAAATACGTAATTATGATACGATATCTTACGAAAAAACCCAGATTCATGCGGATAACTTTTGAACGGCTGAACCGATTTCAATATATCTAAGAATCACCATAAGATCAAACATAGCTAAGAACACTCTCGACAAAGTCACCTTTCAAACAATAAAAACCAAATCGAAATCGGTTTATCCGTTAAGGAGCTATGATGTCACAGACAGATACACAGCAACACACGTCAAACTTGTGACACCCCTCTGTTTCCGTCGGGGGTTATAAAGCAGATATTTTGTTAACTCATGTAAGTAGAAAATTTTGAGAAACAAGAGATTTTAAGGATGCAAGAACGAGCGAAGCAAGTTCGATTTTCAGTTTTTCAGCTGGCTGCCAAAAAGTTGGGGATCTTTGCAAAGCTGAGAAACTACTTCACGCCGGAACAGCTGCTCAACTTGTATCAAGCGCAAGTTCAATCATGCATGGAGTAGTTCTCATCTCTGGGATGGATCTGCCAAATACCAGCTTGATGCACTGGAGTCGATCGAAAGGCGGGCCAAGAGGCTCATCGGCGATGAAGCACTGGTCAAGACAAAGCTCCAGAGCCTTGAACATCATCGTCGAGTTTCAGTTTGCCGGTTTTTTATCGGTTACACTTCGGCGAGTGTGCGATGGAATTGCATGATCTAAGTCCAGCTAGCCCGATTCATCATTGGACTACCAGACGTACGGCGATGCGCCATCGGTACATGGTGGACATCCCACCCATACGCACCAAACGTTTTGGGAACACTTTTATTGTGCGTACAGCTAAGGAGTGGAATTCCCTGCCGAAGTCTGTGTTTCCCGACAGCTACAATCTAGGGGTCTTTAAGTCAAGAGTGAATAGGTTTTTTCTAGGCAAGCGTGATTCACCGTCGACCACATCATCGCTTACCATCAGGTGAGATAGTGGTCACGCGCGAGCCTATAGTACATAAAAAAACACATTCCAACTCCGAACTGCATTAAACTAACTGCACATAATGTCGCGTAAATAAAATTGCTCTAAGTGAGAATGGACCTTGGTGGAGTACCTTGGGTACGCCCATGACTGATCTTCACGTTCTTTCAATAAATTTTCGACTTAAGTTTGCCCTAGTCGGCGGCACGAACTGTTTTGTGGCCGGGGCTAAAATACATGCTATCTCATCCGACAACACGTACGAAAGGGATAGACGCTGTGATGAGCAGTAAGAAGCTAGTGCACGTACGAATACACACTCATGGTATAAAAATAATAAATGGATGATAAAGGAGCGCGTGAAATTTTATAAACAGATCTTTGGGAGTATGAGTATCATGGAAAAACTACTGAATGTATTTGTTTAACATAATATTATTTGCATTTTTTTTACTGCTAATCCATTCCTGTATGGCGACTGTTTTGCAATTTTCCTCTTTTATGGTATTTATTTTCGCCCAAAGATGCGTTGAAATTAGTGTTGAAATAAGGAACTTTCGACGCTAATAACTTTCAAATACACGTTTTGTTTCTTTTTTTCATACAGGGCTAGATAATGTTTTTTTTATTCTTTATTAGTAAGAGCAAAATTTTTAATAATTAATTAATTAATTATCTAGCCTAAAAGACTAATAAGCAATAAAAAATAACTCTAACTTAATATGTTTTTTTTTTTTTAATTTATTATGAACTTAATATGTTACGTGATAGATTATGTTAAAACTAAGAATAGTTTCCATTTGCTAGATAATGATGAAAAAAATTGATATATTTTTTTTATTTTGAGCGTACACCATCTTACTTAACTTGACTGACTAGGGCAACCTTAAGGTGTATATATTCCCCAAAGTTAATGCGGTGCTGCGGTATCTACTGGCCGAGTGGCCGTGCGCTCGATCGGTACAAGAATATCAATATTGGACCTTCTTTTGTACAGTTTTGTTTGCAAAATATTTAAACATTCAAGCCGTCTTGGAGAAGTATGCAAAAGAAGCCAAAAATATCGTTTTATTAATTATTTTCTTAAGAAACAAAAAACCATGTTTTACAAATAATACATGAATCAATTTTTTTTTCAAATCTTTTACATAGCCATTATTATGGATTATGCTTTAGAAAGTAACTATTTTACGGCACTAAAGCGGAATAAGGGCCTTAAACGCGGACGAAGCCTCTGCCAGAAGCTAGTGCTATGCTAGTATTATTCCATTTATTTATTATATTTACATATTTGTACATTTTTAAATATCGTTCTATAAAAAATAAAATAAAGAAAACATTTAAAAATACAAAAATAGTAGCCCACCGGTATCGGGAACAAGGCCAATCTACCGGTGGTCAGGGCTCCTGAGAGAGGAACCTCCTAACGATACGATAATAATAATAATTATTATTATTATCTAGCAGTTATTATTTATGGAGCAGTGGTGGCCCAGTGGTATCGGCCGCGACTTACAAGTTGTAGGTCGTGGGTTCGAGCCCAGGTAGGCGCTTTACTTTGTGTAAATTATTTCATCACCACTGCTCTCAAAACGGTGAAGGAAAACATCGTGAGGAAACCGGCATGTCGTAGAACCAAAAATTCGAAGACATGTGACATCCACCAACCCGCACTGGGCCCGCGTGGTGGATTACGGCCCATTCCCTCTCACAGAGAGGAGGCCTGTGTCCCAGCAGTGGGAACATTAATAGGCTGATGATGTGATGATTATTATCTAGTATTATAATTATTATCTGTGCTAGTGCCAAATTACTAAGTATACCGATACCGTACGCTGTTCCTTATTATGGGCTGAATACAATATACTATACAAATGTGTTAAAGTCCTAATTATTAGGTTTAAGGACGGACTAAAAACAATAAAAGTAAAAAAAAAACGGCCAAGTGCGAGTCGGACTCGCACATGAAGGGTTCCGTACCATTATCGCAAAAAACGGCAAAAAATCACGTTTGTTGAATGGGAGCCCCGCTTAAATAATTATTTTATTCTGTTTTTAGTATTTGTTGTTTTAGCGGCAACAGTAATACATAATCTGTGAAAATTTCAACTGTCTAGCTATCACGGTTCATGAGATACAGCCTGGTGACAGACAGACAGATGGATCGCGGAGTCTTAGTATTTTTTTTATTTGTGATGGGTTTGCTCTTGACTCTAGTCTAGGTCAGAGGTGACAGAGACAGAGTCGACGATGGAGCGAGCTTACCTAGAAGAAGCCTGTTCACTCTAACTTTGAAGAGATTCGGGTTGAATGCGTTCAGAAACACAGACGCAGGTAGTGAGTTCCATTCATTCGCTGTGCTCATTATGAAGGATGTTTGGAAGCGCTTGGTGCGAATTTTTGGAATGGCAACAAGATAAGGATGATAACTTGCAGTGCGTCTAGATGTCCGATGGTAGAAGGGGGCTGGCGAGATGAGATCGTGGCGTTCTTGAGCACACTCACCGAAGTACAGTCTGTAGAAGACCGACAAGCAGGCAACTTTGCGGCGATGAGCCAAACTGTGCTTGGCATCCGCCAGCTCAACGTCGCCAATGAGCCTCTTGGCTCTGCGTTCCACCGAGTCAAGCGCGGCAAGCTGATACTTAACTAAGCCATCCCAAAGGTGGCTGCAATACTACATGCAGGTTCGGACTTGCGCTTTGTATAGGGTCAAAAGCTGTCCAAGCGTAAAGTATCGCTTGACTCTATTTAGGATGCTCAGTTTTTTGGCCGCAATTTGGGCTTTGTCCTCAATGGAGGCGCCGAAGTTTAGACTGGATGTCAACTCCATGCCTAGAAGCTCGAGCCGATCAGTCACAGGAACAGACTTACCCCGAAAAGTAGGAGCTTGATTGAAAATACTCCTTATGCAGTAAAAAGACACGCCTGTGTTTCGGTGGCGTTAAAGGAGACCAGATTGTCATCACCCCACTGGGAGACAAGGCTTAAGGTCAAATCTGTCCGCTCCACCATAGCGCTGGACAAGTATATCTCTGAAACAGTACTATTAATAGAGTTCCGTTTTTACTCTTTGGGTACGGAACCCTAAAAACTAAGTTCAAGAATAATTTACCTACCTACCCACTTAACAAGTACGCGAATTTTATTTATAACTTAACAAATACATGACAACAAAGTAAATAACACATACCTACCAATTACTTGAGAGTTCATAACATATAAAACATAGTATAATTTATAAATGAACGGAAACTGAGTTTTTGTTTTGATAAAAACGTTACGTAATTTTAAGATGTAGCCATTAGTGCGGCGAATGTGAAGAAAAACGGATTCGATACATTGGAAATTACTGGAAATAAAGGTAGATCAATCTGTTTTATATTTTATACTATTATTAAAAAAAAACTTTTAACAAAAAAATATAACGGTTATATTTTTTGTTTTTTTTTTAATAATTTATTGAGAAATAACTTCAATTTCGGAAGTCAGTGTTTCTGTTTCCGATTCTTCGTTGTTTGACACCGACTTCCGAAATTGAAGTTATTTTTCACTTTGTAGTGTTTTTATTTGGAAGTCGGATATATATTTAGTAAAAAGTTTTTTATTTTTCACTTTTTAGTTGTGGTAGGTACTTAATGGACCAGTTCTATAGTTATGTACCTATAATGCCCAAAGTGATGCCAGAATAGATTAACCCAGTAACATGAAATTTGAACAAAACCGGTGGAATGGGCGTATACCAGGGTGAACCTTATACCTGCGTACCCCTTTAGAGCGTACCAGTGTGATGTTATGTTATAAAATGATGTAAACAATAAACAGACATGCGATTGCAGCTATCCTGAGTAATTTGCTGTCATTTATTGAAGAGTTCTGTTGTATATCTCCGAAGTTCTTTATCAGATCTTGATGAAATTTAAACGGGACAACATGACGAGAATCATCAAAATCGGTTTATCCATGTAAAACACATAAAAAAAAATACATTTGAATTGATAACCTCCTCCTTTTTTGAAGTCGCTTAAAAATATTACTTGCTCGAGCATACTTTTTTGCAGTAGATATCAGTAGCATTATATAAACCAATTATGAAATTACATACCTAGCACGCGTGACACATGATTCTGACAACAGACGAGTTCTTTTTTGTGATTCGACGTCGACGCGACATATTTATAATGTCGAGGGTTCACGGGCTAGACATCCTGGCTGATATTGAGTTATTTATATGCATTTCGGAAAAGCGAGATTTTTCTGTGTCGTTTGAATCCAGTTTCGTGGTCAGCGTTTTGATGCATTTTACGTTACTTTTGACCTTCTCATGTACTCGTAACACGACTCAAAATGTAACTTTTACGTAACTTTTGAGGACTTAATAAAATATATCGAAGTATTTGCCAGCAAACAAAAATAATCGTGAAACGGAACATCGCTTAGCTTTATAGATTTCTATGAAAGTTTTGGTTCGTCGTTTGACGAAATTGACGCACGTGTATTTCTAAATCTGGAAGATATAGAAGCGAGCGAGTGAGCGTATTTGTGTCAATAAGGTAATGTAACTTTTCTCATGAAAATGTAACTTTTTAGATGTCTTATGTAATATTTGACTATCTGCCACTGGCAACACTGTTCGTGGCGATCTGAGCACTTTTGGACTTCATACATACAAAATATTTTCTGTTTTTGACGTAAGCTGTTTGTCCTGACATACATTTCGTAATATAAAGCGTTTGAATCGTTTGGCAGTTTCTAAATAAAAGTGATTTGAGGTAAGTAATTTTGTATCAAGCGACATTTATTTCTGGTAAAAACAGCTTTAAAAAAATTAAAACTAGACTAAATTGTGCGGTATTTGTAAAAGAAAACAACAGTAATTGTGATTTTTTATTTCGTAGACTATATTGACAGCTGCTAATGATCTTATTTTTTTAATGTTGCAAGCGCGGAGTCGGAGCAGTGTTGTAGGTAAGGCTCAATCATAAGTGATTCATCGAATCGATGTGACATGATCCCATGACCATGACATTTTGCCGTGAAATAGTTTCATTTTCGATCTACCTCGATTTTCGATCACTCAGGATACGACTCTATTTTTATGTAACGATAAAGTTGCAACCCTCCAAATGTCAGTTTAGTCAACGAAATTAAAAAAAACTTTTTTGCAAAAAAATACTACCGACTTCCAAATAAAAAACTACAAAGAGAAAAATTACTTTATTTTTGGAAGTCGGGTGTCTTTCGTAAGTACCATTTTTTGCGTTATGGACACCGACTTCCAAAAATAAAGTTATTTTTCTCTTTGTAATTTTTTATTTGGAAGTCGGTAGTATTTTTTTGTACAAAAGTTTTTTTATTTTCACTTTTTAGTTATATCTACCTAATAGGCAAGTTGTTTAGTAAGGTACCTATAAAGCCAGAATAGGTTACCCGAATATCATGAAACTTGACCATAACCGGTGAAATGAGAGATCTGCGTACCACTTAAGAGCGTACTGGCGTGATGTTATGTTATGAAATGGTATAAATAATGAACAGACATGCGATGTCAGCAATCCCGAGAGATTTGCCATTATTTATTGAAGAGTTCTGTTGTATTTCTCCGAAGTTCTTCATCAGATCTTCACCAAACTACCAAACTAAAATGAGACCAATTTCGGAACATATTATTATTTCATACAAAAAAAGAAATTTTCAAAATCGGTCCACAATTGACGGAGATATCGGTGAACACATTCATGAGGATTTTCCTAAAACAATTGGTTTGGATGATATCAACCGTCACTTTACTACAACCTGCCATTTGGGTTCCCAGATGTTATCTCTGACGGTTGATTATATTACTGGCCTACCCGGTCCTATTATAGAACAGTTCCACTTTTCTCCGGTCACTTTGGATGAAATCAGAAATATTATCCTATCCATAAAATCCAAGGCCGTGTGTTTTGACGGCATCAGTCGTTATATGGTCACCCTAATCCTCGACTTTCTTCTTCCCCCAATTACCCACATAATCAATTTTTCTCTTGATTCCGCACAATTTCCATCCCTATGGCGGATGGCCTATGTTCGCCCACATCCTAAAATCTCTAATCCCTCCCTACCTAACCATTTTCGACCAATTTCTATCCTTCCTTTTCTATCCAAAGTGCTGGACGCCTGTGTCCACAAGCAGCTTTCAGGGTTTGTTCATCGGAATAACCTTGTTAGCTCATTCCAGTCTGGATTCAGGCCTGGACACAGTACTGCCTCTGCTCTCCTCAAAGTGACTGGCGACATTAGAGAAGCTATGGAGGATACCAAAGTTACTGTTTTGGTTTTAATTGATCTCTCCAATGCCTTTAATGCCGTCAGTCACGATATTCTCCTTTCTATCCTTTCACATCTTATGGTTTCTTCCGAGGCCCTGGAATGGTTCTCTTCCTATCTTCGGGGGCGTCAACCTGTAAAGTTTAAAAAATATCGCTTAATTGAAATAGCACGTGAACCCTCGATATATTATGTCACAGATTTGTAACAGTTTAGCATGCTTATTAAAATACGATAAGGTTTAAGATTGTTGACATCAATGTTAGATATTTTACACGAAAACTGACTCGAATTACACCGCTTTTAGGCTCACAATGGCAATACAGTGTATTTTACAACAGTTACGTTTATTTGCACTCGTGCGGAAAAGTGCCTGACTGGCCCCCACCTATTCAGTTTATTGTGTTTATAGTAGGTACTGTAAAAATACTCTGGCTGCCACAAAATAAAAAAAATGTCACACAAAGATACATCTGCGATCCATAAAGCCATTTTTCCCAAATATTTGTTCAATATATTTTACAATGCATGTCCTCGAAAAGAGCGTTTTCCAAGCAGCCAAACTGTGCGGAAAATGCCACTTTTTTCACTAGTGCTTTTTACTTTTCTGCATGTTTTTAATTTTTAACTCCGGTCAGGCATAGTTTTTATTATTTGTGAAAAGTTTTACAAATTAGTTAAGTACAGATTATCATTCACATAAAAGGTAAAATATAACTAATAATTCATTAAAGGCGATTTTAATTAATCTAGATTTAGATTTGATCAATAAATTAATTTTAACCATTCATTAAATATGTTTGGAAGAACGTATATTTTGCTCGTGCCTTTTTGCGTTACGACGTGTTTATAGTACTTAAGGCGATATATACGCCTCATTGCTAACGCAGTACTGGCCGTGCGCCCGCTCGATTGCAAAATATAAATATTGAACCTTCTTTTGAACAGTTTTGTTTGCAAAATATTATTTGATTTATTTATTTACATATGCTATTTCAGTTATGAAGAAAATTCCAGTCTTTTTTTACTGTATAAATTATTTTTAAACATCCAAGTTGTTTTGGAAGAGTTTACAAAAGTTGCAAAAAAATATCGTGTTGTTAATTATTTTTTTAAAGCAAAACTATTAGTTACACGAAAAAACCTTGTTTTGAAAATTGTGTACATGAATCAATAATAAATATATTTTTTTTCAAACCTTTTACTCTAGCCGTTACTAAGGACTATGCTTTAGAAAGTAACCGTTTTACGGCACTAAAGCGGTTGTAGGCCCTTAAGTGTGACGTGTGTTTACATGGCCCCTCTTATTTATAATTCTATACCCTCCTTTATAATCGATCTCCCTTACAGAAAATGCCGTATATTTTTAAAAAAGTGGCTCATTTCTCACAGCTTTTATTCTATAAACGGCTTTCTAAAAAAATCTTCATATCAATCTTATCATTACAGGAATGCATTGTAGATTATCTTGTTATTAGTTGTTGTAATTCCTACCTACCGCCTTTTATGATATTATTTGATTTATATTTAACAGTTTTCAGGGTTTGTTCATCGGAATAACCTTGTTAGCTCATTCCAGTCTGGATTCAGACCGGGGCACAGTACTACCTCTGCTCTCCTTAAAGTGACTGGCGACATTAGAGAAGCGATGGAGGATACCAAAGTTACTGTTTTGGTGTTAATTGATTTCTCCAATGCCTTTAATGCCGTCAGTCACGATATTCTCCTTTCTATCCTTTCCCATCTTATGGTTTCTTCCGAGGCCCTGGAATGGTTCTCTTCCTATCTTCGGGGACGACAGCAGTCGGTTCGCGTTGATAAGATTTCGTCGAGTTGGTGTGACCTGGCTGCTGGTGTTCCGCAAGGCGGTATTCTTTCTCCATTGTTATTCTCCATTTTCATAAATTTTATAACTCATTGTCTTCGGTGTTCGTATCATCTTTATGCCGATGACCTTCAAATTTATGCAGCTGCGCGGGTGGAGAGTTTGTCGGACGCTATAGGCGATGTGAACCGGGACTTGGAGGCAGTCAAGGACTGGTCTGATAGATTTGGGGTGTCTGTAAACCCCTCAAAATGTCAGGCCATCGTGATTGGAAGCTCGCGCATGATGGGTCGACTGGGGATTAGTTCTCTTCCTCCTATATTTTTTAATGGTACTGTAATCCCCATCAGCCCTAGTGTAAAAGATCTTGGTATACATCTTGACTCGACGCTTAGCTGGCAAAGTCAGGTTTCTAGTGTCAGTCAAAGAGTCAACGGGACCTTGCGTTGCCTGTATCGTCTGAGAAACTTTTTGCCTGCAAAAACGAAGACTAAGCTTGTGCAGACTTTAATCTTTCCTTTAATCGACTATGGTGACGTGTGCTACTTTGACCTGAACGCGGTATTCCTGGATAAGCTGGATAGACTCCTAAACAGCTGCATCCGGTTCATATTCAACCTCTGGAAATATGACCATGTGTCGAGCTGCAGATCTGAGCTCAGATGGATGCCAGTTCGGCAAAGGAGAAATTTGCGGGCCTTGACTACGCTATTCTCTCTTCTCAACTCTCCTAGTCCTCCTTCTTAACTCATACCTCACTTTCAATATCTGTGCACTTCACACTCTAGGAATCTGCGCTCATCTAACAATCTTCTCTATTCATTCTTCCTTTCACATTCAGTCCATTCTTCTCTGGAATGCGCTTCCTCTCGATATCAGGAAGGCCACCAGTCAGTATGCATTTAAGCGAAAGTTACGGAATTATTTTCTACATGATTAGCAGAGTCGTCTCAATAAAACGCCTTTCTATTACTTAATATATATATATATATATATTTATGGTATTTATTATAGTAAATATATAAGTATGTTTATTTTAGCTATATGTATATATCTACTATTGTACCCATTTTACTTTTTTATTTTTATTTTTTCACCCTCCATGTTATCTCTCCACCACCCTTGGTTGACTCGTAGAGAATGCCTCAGGCATTAAGTCCGCCTATGTACTTTTATGTTGCATGAAGTTTTAATAAATAAATAAATATTTTATGTGTTGTTAACCATATGATTTCATAGTTTACTTTAGTAAGTAAACTAAGTGTTTTGAAGAGTTTATTCAACTTAATAGGTTAAGTACCTTAAAAAAAAATGTGTTATTAGATTATTAGAAATCCGTTTATTGTAAGCACCTAAACTCATTGCATGCCAACTTATGGCGAAATGTGTCGTTGTGCCAATACGAGATATATACCATCTTTTGTACTGCATTTAATGCAAATAAATGGTTTTGACTTTGACTTTGACGTGACAGCTATTTGCACATGCGCAGATCTACTGCTACTGCATCTATACCCGAAGAACTATTAGTTAATCTGTGGATATGCTGAGCCCGCTTCAATAAAAAGAAGAAAAGCCGCCATTTTATTAATTTCTTGCTAGGTTCACATATTTTTTTTATTTCCTCGCAAAATGCATAGTAAAATGTTGTGTGATACACGTACGTAAAATGATTCCCGACTCGCGTCGATTTATTCAGTCACTCGCTTCGCTCGCTCGTGAATAAAAATGCCACTCATCGGGCATCACGGATTATTCCGAACCTGACCAGAAATCCTAACTCGGTCGCGGATTGGGTTAGGAACTTAAAAAAAAAAAAAAAATTTGTTCCGAACGTAACCCTCTACCTAACCTGACCCGATGTATCGTTCCTATAACCCGAATTGCGATATGGTAGGTTTCCCTCTCCTCTTTCTCAAAATAAAAGGTACCTATGTGTCAAATCAAAGTTAAAAAAAATATTTACAATACGTTATCTTACACGAGAGCAGTGGTGGCCCAGTGGTAATGGCCGCGACTTGCAAGTTATAGGTCGTGGGTTTGAACCCAGGCAGGCACTTTGTGTGAACTATTTCATCACCACTGCTCTCAAAACGGTAAAGGAAAACATCGTGAGGAAACCAGCATGTCTTACAGCAGAAAATTCGAAGACGTGTGACTTCCACCAACATGCACTGGGATCGCGTGATGGATTACGACCCATTCCCTCTCACAGAGAGGAGGCCTGCACGTACAGTGGACCAAAGGCGAGTCTGAGTTCGGAAAAGGGGTCCATCTATCCTATCCTATCCTATCCTACTACCATATATCACACTAACAATAAACAAAATTGACGAACAATAATTATAATACCACAGAATCATAATGAATAATAAACAATATAATTTACTTGAATGTAAAAATCATTATAACATTTCTAAGCCGTGCCCTACAGTAATCGTTCCTTTCTTAACTTGAGCAAAAATACAAAATCCATAAATCTCTATTAATGGAATGTTCGCTCCTTTTTTAACGGAATGTTTGAACGTGATTTTCACCCCCTTCAAAACGTGGTATTGATTTGAAACTTTGCACACTTATCAAGCCGATGACAATGCAATAATGTAGTCAAAGTCAACGTCAAATATATTTATTCAACTAGGCCAATAAGCGGCACTTTTGAACGTCAAACAAAAAATAAATTTACAAGTAATAAAAGTTAATTCTACCGTGCGCGTTTAAATAGTTTGTAACGTCTCATTAGCCTTAATAAGATCTTCAGGATTATCGACTTTTAGTTCAATTTACCATTAAAGCGTGTTTTTTTAGTTTTTAGAACTACAATTTTTATTTTTCAGTTTTTAAGTCCGAATCACATTTCAGAGCATTTAAAACTGGCATTAAGTTGCAGTTTCCTCCATTTTTTTTGTTAATACTATTGTGCCACTCTTCAAGATAATTTATTGTCCTATGTCGTTCCTTGCTTACACACCAGGATGTCAATAAACTTTTCATCTTTTAACCAGCACTTAAACATTCTAATCAGTGAATGAGTTTAACTTTTCATCAGAGTTCATAACATCCAGAATATAATTCCAACCATCATTTATTAAATTTCGGGGTAGAAGAAGCAAAGCAGTGCACAAAGCTACGGTTCTCGTTTCTTCACAACTTTTGCCATATGGAACTGACAGCCCTTAATCTCAGAAAGAGCTCTGAGAAAGAGGAGAGGGAAACCTACCATATCGCAATTCGGGTTATGATAGGGTTACGTTCGGAACAAATATTATTTATATATTATTTATTTATTTAAACTTCATATACAATGGTGATACAAAGGCGGACTTAATGCAGCAAGACATTCTCTACCAGTCAACCTTTGGGTTAAAAAGGACACAACAGTGGTAGGGGTACAAAAAAAAATGTGAACAATAATAAAGGCGGATATTAGTAAACTATCTAACTAATAAAATACATAAATAATTTCTAAAACAATAGACTAATCTATATATATATAAAAGAAAGACGGGTTTGTTACTACACTTATAACTCGAGATCGGCTGAATCAATTTTCATGGTTTTTGTTTCGTTGGATTTGTCTCCGCCCTGAATAGCAGTATACATAAAAAAAAAATAAAAAAAAGGGTAGGTGTAGGGTAGGTGTAGGGTAGGTGTAGGGTAGGTGTATGGTAGGTGTAGGGTAGGTGTAGGGTAGGTGTAGGGTAGGTGTAGGGTAGGTGTATGGTAGGTGTAGGGTAGGTGTAGGGTAGGTGTAGGGTAGGTGTAGGGTAGGTGTAGGGTAGGTGTAGGGTAGGTGTAGGGTAGGTGTAGGGTAGGTGTAGGGTAGGTGTAGGGTTGGTGTAGGGTAGGTGTAGGGTAGGTGTAGGGTAGGTGTAGGGTAGTTGTAGGGTAGGTGTAGGGTAGGTGTAGGGTAGGTGTAGGGTAGGTGTAGGGTAGGTGTAGGGTAGGTGTAGGGTAGGTGTAGGGTAGGTGTAGGGTAGGTGTAGGGTAGGTGTAGGGTAGGTGTAGGGTAGGTGTAGGGTAGGTGTAGGGTAGGTGTAGGGTAGGTGTAGGGTAGGTGTAGGGTAGGTGTAGGGTAGGTGTAGGGTAGGTGTAGGGTAGGTGTAGGGTAGGTGTAGGGTAGGTGTAGGGTAGGTGTAGGGTAGGTGTAGGGTAGGTGTAGGGTAGGTGTAGGGTAGGTGTAGGGTAGGTGTAGGGTAGGTGTAGGGTAGGTGTAGGGTAGGTGTAGGGTAGGTGTAGGGTAGGTGTAGGGTAGGTGTAGGGTAGGTGTAGGGTAGGTGTAGGGTAGGTGAATGTTTGGTGTTTTTATGGCAAAACAAAGTTTGCCGGGTCAGCTACTATATATTATAAAAAAGTAAAAACGAAATATATGATTTTTTTCAAGTTCCTAACCTAACCCGCAACCGGGTTAGGATTTCGGGTCAGGTTCGGAATAATCCGAAATCACCTACCTTCCACACTTGTAGCATAAATAACTATTTCTTGGCTAATGTTTAGAAAAATGTCGCTTGAATTGACACGTGAGCGCAATTACACTCTCGGCTGCAATGACATACTTTGACCAATTGCATCGAAATGTACTATTGTATCTATTGGTAATATCAATTCGGCTCTGCTGCCAATTCAACCTAACCAACCGTATAATTGGTTCATGACTTATATTGTCAATGATTGTAAATCGATTTATTTGACTTTCACGGCGATCTATAAACATTGCAAATAAATTTAATAGTTTTCAAATAGTTTTTCCGGCTCTGGGTGTTGTGTATGTGAGTTTATATGTCCGTAAACGTACCAACAATACAGGAAGAAATTCCTAGTGTGGGGCAACGTTATTTCCAAAAAATATAAGGATAACTATATTGCTTCTGTTGATCTGTTTGTTGCACAGCGCACATAATAGCAGCGACTAGAAAAGGCATAACTATCAACATCATCATCTTCCTGCTCTTGTCCTTGAGGTCATTGCAACATGTTTTCTTTTTCCATTCCGTCCTGTCAACTGCCACGTCTCTACCACTAACTCCCTTTTCTTTCATATAATTCCTCGCATAATCCATCTATATTTTCTTTAGCCTCTTTCTTCTTTTCCATTACTATCATCAATATAATAAATCTGTAGAATAGTCCTTTTTGTACATCGAAAATATTTCCAAAATAATATAGCCAGAGTGGTAAAAGATAACCAACAGAACCCATTTCCAGCATTTTTTGAACTTTTGTATGTTTATCTGTTGTGCACGCATCAAGTAAAATGTAGGAGACCGATGTAGATAACTTTTATACATTAAAGTTGTGCGTAACTTGAAATATTACTTGGTTTTTGTTTCATCGCAATCGGTTTACTCTATCAAAAGTTAGATGAGTTTAAAGTGTTCAAGAAGTAAAATATTACAACCCACGCAATTCAGATACTTGGACAGTCGAATTCTATATTAGATAAATGGCGTTGTGCATTTGCCATCATTTTCTGAATGGCGATATTAAGATTTTCCGTGGAAGAATGACACTAGAAAAAAAACTGATAGGTAGGCAGGATAGGCAAGTAGGGGAGGAAGGTAAGTAAGACGGTAGGTAGGTAGGTAAGTAGGGCAGGGTAAATAGGCAGTTGACAGAAGCGAAACCGCGGGCATAGCTAGTATTATACTAATATTCGTGCCCGCACGAATTGCGCTGAACGTGAGTTTCTGCCGGCACAGGCATAGTTAAAAATATCACGTTCACGGACACGCTTGGTTAATTTAGTATGGAAAGTGTTAGCACTGCCATCTCTAGCACCAACCGAGACCTCTCCGTGCTCAGTAGTTTATAGAATACTAGCTGTTGCACGCGGCTTCGCTCCCGTGGACCACCCCACAGGACCCGTTTTCGGGATTAAAAAAATAGCCTATGTCAATCAGGAATAATGTAGCTTTCTATTGGTGAAAGAATTTTTAAATCGGTCCAGTAGTTACGGAGCCTATTCGGTACAAACAAACAAAAAAATCTTTCCTTTATAATCACATCACATCATCAGCCTATTAATGTTCCCACTGCTGGGACACAGGCCTCCTCTCTGTGAGAGGGAAAGGGCCGGGGTCCTTTATAATATTAGTATAGAAATATATATATTTTTTTTGTTGGTGTTCACTGATATCTACGTCAATTGTGGACCGATTTTGAAAATTTATTTTTTTGTATGAAAAAATATGTTCCAAAATTGGTCTCATTTTAATTTTTCGGAGGATAACGGCAAATCTCTCGGGATTGTTGCAATCGCATGTCGGTTTATATTACATTTCATAACATAACATCACGCCAGTACGCTCTAAAGGGGTACGCAGATGTGTACAGTACACCTCGGTACACTCTCATTTCGCCGGTTATGTTCAGTTTCATGATATTCGGGTAATCTATTCTGGCATTATAGGTACTTTACATAACTACTTGACTATTAGGTACAACTAAAAAGTGAAAAATAATAATACTTTTTTACAAAAAAAAATACTACCGACTTCGAATTGGTACCTACCAAAGACACCGACTTCCAAAAATAAAGTTATTTTTCACTTTGTAGTTTTCTTATTTGGAAGTCGGTAGTATTTTTTTTTTGTAAAAAAATATTATTATTTTACTACTATAATGTTTTTTTATATGCCAATACTGAAATATACAAATCTGCTGTGTGTTGTCTGTGTTTCAAATCGCGTCATTCTTTTGTTTTAGATTTTGCTGACTCCACTCCTACATGCCGACTAGCACAGAACCGCCAAGCAAAGCAACGGCATAAAATAATGCTTACAATGTACTTTATGAATAAAAATCGTGACACTGAGTGAATTGATTGTTACGTCATATCTCACCTACAAATACTTTATCTACTGAGGTATCAGTTTTGCCATACCAATCTTGTCAGATAGCATAGTACAGTGACCGAACGCAACCCGCGAACATGTGGCCTCTAGCTATATTCTTGTTAACGTATATATTCACTCAATCACAATGTATAGAAAAAGTGTTACAAGAAAGAAATGATCTCCTCGAAAGAGAACTTGAAATGATGGTCGGCAGCTCTATAAAACTAAGTGACAGTGAACTCAAGGCTAATGAAATTATCATGAAGCTTAAATGTGAAGAGATCGAGTGGGGTTTTCTGCAGCCCAAAGATTTTAATCTGACGAAGCATTTCTTCGAATATAAGGAGGAGGTGAAAAAGACAAAGTTGTTCCAGATGATACAGAGTATGCCGAAGGGAGCCGTGCTCCATGCACATGACACAGGATTATTAAGCCCAGACTACGTGTTAGCTTTGACTTACTGGGAAGATCTCTGGGTTTGTTTCACACAAGACAGGTCAATTGTCCTAGGATTCTGGTTTTCTAAGACTACCCCCACTGGCCCCTGTGCCACTGAATGGGAAGTCATGAAAGATGTAAGAAAGGCCACTGATGACGTTGCAAAGTTCGATGCTGACCTCAAAAAACAATTCAGTATTGTCATTGATAATCCAAATGAAATTTACACCGATGTGAACTCTGTGTGGACAAGGTTCCAGCAGTATTTTATTTCTACGGGAAATCTGTTTAATTATATACCAGTTTATGAACAATATTATTATGATACACTACTAGAATTCAGGAAAGATCAAATAATGTACCTAGAACTAAGAAGTACATTGCCTTCATTATATGACTTGGAGGGGAATGTATATGGCGCCGTGGAGACAGCAGAAGTTTACAAAAGAGTAACAGAGAAATTTGTCAGAGATTATCCAGATTTCTTTGGAGCGAAGCTGATTTATGCACCATTAAAACTAATAGATAAACCAACTTTAAGACAATATGTAAAAATCGCATTGCAAATTCAGAAGTTGATGCCAGATTTTCTGGTGGGTTTCGACTTAGTAGGTCAAGAAGACAAGGGAGTACCACTGAAAGAGTTCCTACCCGAACTGGCAGAACTTCGAGAGTCTTTAGACTTATATCTACACGCTGGTGAAACGAATTGGTACGGTACTAGTTCCGACGAGAATTTATTCGACGCAGTAGCTCTAGGTGCTAAACGAATAGGCCATGCGTTCGCTCTCGTAAAGCATCCACTGCTGATGGAGGAAGTAAAGAAGAGAGAAATAGCTCTGGAAGTGAATGTGGTATCGAATAGTGTTCTAAAACTAGTGGAAGACCCTAGAAATCATCCTTTAGCAATTTTGTTGAGTCAGAACATGCCTGTCTTGCTCTCAAGCGATGACCCAGGAGTTTGGGGGGCTTTACCAATGTCCCACGATTTTTATGTGACATTTGTAGCAGTGGCTAGTCAACACGCAGACCTCAAGCTATTGAAACAGTTGGCGTTAAATTCTCTGTATTACAGTTCATATCCTGAAAAACACAAGTTAGTGCATGCATTCGAAATTCGCTGGACAAAATTCATTGATGCAATTGTGAAAGATAAATGGTAATTTTGAATCTCATATTTTTGTAGTGCCTGATTATTTTTGTTTATCATTTTGAATAATATTATTTATATTAAAACTTTGATTTCTTTTATCGAGTGTTTTATTTTCTTATTAAAAATGAACATGGATTTATTGTTTGAATGGAGAGGGTCTAAAAAGGTGATGAAAATTTAATCGTTTGTGTTTATGAGGTTTGAATTAAACCAAATTAACATTTACTTAGGATGTTTACAAGAAATATTTAACTCCTTAGATACTATAAATTTATTGAGTTTGAAATAACACAGTTATATGGCACTTTACAAAAACGCCGCGCTCGTCTAAATTCTGGAAAAATCACCGAATCAAACTCGAAAACGAGTTTCAAACTTTTAAAATGTCCATAGAATTGCATTGAAATGGCCAATGATTTGAGAATAATACAGGTTTCGGAAGGCTTAAAATCTCGCTAGTGCTATAACAACAAAGTCTTGGAAACTCTTTATATTGATCGGAAGAATGAGGAACACTTTCGCGTCGCGAGAATAGTTTTGAGGAGGAATGTAGATGGTTAAAGTAGACCGAAAATCGTTGATTTATAATCAAAATCCCGACAAGTTTAATAGATGCTTAAATTAAAGGGTCATACACACACATTATACATTTGTCATCAGTCACGTCGTCAATCAATCACTGATTGTATCTGTAAATGACCGATGATCGACGAGTGTATATGCATGTCTAAAATGCCCTAATTCCTTATGGAATCCTCCAAATTACGAGTACATCAAAAGTGGCTCGGCAATTAGCCGCAAAGATGTACAAAATACCTCATGCAATAAGAACGACATTAGGATTAAAATAGTATCAGTAGGTAATTAGTCCGGTAATTACCGTCGGTAACGATCGTAGGTACATAGGTACAGTCACCTATTGAAAATCGGACACGATAAAAAAAGGATTAACGTTTTCGTATATTAATAGTAAATACGTAGTGGCTATGGAACGTTTTCAGGCACGTGTGTAGATCAGCTGATATTTGTAACCAATTATATTGTGTTTTTTTTTATTAATGAACCAATATGATTGGTTAAACAAAAACAAACTAAACTAAGCGCCAGCTCACACCGAGACGCATAGAGTGGAGCGAAATAGCGTGCGCAAAAATAAAATTCGGTCATAATAGTTTTTTTTTTTTTTAAATACAGCCAAATTCGTTCACTGAAATGTATAAGTTTCCTTTTAGGCCCATTCGCACGGAAAAATTAACTTAGAGAGCCCTCCTCCTTTCCTTGCTTTACTCGCGTTAGCAACTAACTCTGTGTTAAGTTTTTCGTGCACGTGGGCCAGTATTCTACCTATTTAAAAAAAACGGTAACCACCCCAAAACCGCCGGGTGTATTTTAATGAAATTGACACCATCTCAAAGAAAATTTAATTATCTACTTAAATTTTAGAACACAAAAGCTGCTATTGTGACTTAATTATGATAGTCAGATATATTCTCTAGCAAGCTTTTTTGTAGGTAAGGAATAATGAGTACTTTAATCATGTAGTATATAATTTTTATGTATCATCAATAGTTTTCTCATCGCCCGCCAAATAATGAATATATCAACACACTTGCTCGTAAAGTGAACCTTATTACATCGCTTTTAGGGCCATAAACCGAGCTAAAAAACACACGTGCGTAATAACATTACACACTAGAGCGTAATAGAATTATCCCTAAAAAGTTAAATTAGTACCTTTCTGCAAGTTATATGCGAATGAAGAGAGAATTTTCAATTTAACCGAATAATACAGTATTTTTTTTTAGTAACAACTAAGAGGTTTAGGTTTTAAGGGAAAATCCATATACATATTAAATAAGTCAAACAAACATTTATTAGTATCAAATTATACATAATTCACAATAATTTGTTATAAAGTATCAAAATATTTGCATAGTATCACTAAAAATTATATTTTGAAGTATTGAAAGGACATGGCCAGATTCTGCCCTACATTCAATTCAGAATACGTTAATGTACAGTAATTATTAATATGTGAAAATTACTTGTAAAAGATATTAAAATTATACGCAACAATTGCATTTCTCTAGAACAGGCGACAAAAAAATCCAAAAAATATGTATGTTAATTGTTTTTGAGCGGTTCCTATGCAGTGCATTTGCGTTTGAGATTGATTGTCAAATGTCACTGTCATTGTCAAATGTCACTCTCAACTGTCACTGAAACGCGACATCATTGCTATTCAAAATGATTCGGCATTTATTTTTTTCCTTATACAGTGTCTCTCGCTTCTTCTCTGATCCCAAAACAAAAACTATTGGAAAGCCATACCTTTATGCTTTATTACGACGTACTGTATGTCAATGTACATGAATATTTTTTGTTAGGGCACAGCTCCATACAAATTCTGGCCATGTCCTTTGGCGCATGAAAAAAAAAGCTTGCGCGCCATTGCCCATAATTTTCATATTTTGTTTTTATCGTATTTGTCGCGGTGGTAAATTATTTGAGAAATGAATGATGAACCTTATTGATAGAGTTAACCCCGCCAGAAATACTAAATGAGCTGCCTACGAAAGTTTCCTACAATGGAAGAGCAAGGTGAAAATGTGTTTTTGGGTATTTCTCTGAACTCGCCAATACATAAAAGCCCAGCTCCCTGTGGTGCATCTATTCCTGGTGGTGCTCAAACATGGTGTTGATATCAAATCGTACTGTAACCTGATGGCGTTTATGAAGAGGGCTCGGACGGATACTGGTCGGTAATCTAATGTTTTGTCACCAGCCGACGTTGAAAAGTTTTTGAAAGTGGCGCCGGATAGTCAGGACCTAACAACAAAGATACGTTGAATATTATTAATCTAAACATATCTAAATAATTTTAACCTTAGCATAACTTCTTAGAACTAATTAATTGCTTTCGTTGCAGGTTGCCTTAATATTCGGTGTTATTTGTGCGTGTAGACGACAAGAGCTTCATAATATTACAACAAAGGATGTAGAAACCCGAAAGCAGACTCTATTCATAACAAGGTGAAAATCAGTGACAAAATAAAGCAAGCCATTAATTTGGAGCCAAATGCAAAAAAGTTTTGCCCCAAACCACAACCATGTACATCTCGTAGCATGAGTTATTTGGTTCCTACTGTTCTATAATTTGTCTTTGTCACCGATATTTACATATGAAGAAAACGAAAGTATCGGCGCACGGTTGGCGCAGTGGTTGAGCGATTGACTGCTGCGCTGCGTGTTGCGGGTTCGATTCCCGCACGGAACAAATATTTGTATGACCTACAGATAGTTGTTCCGGCTCTGGGTGTTGTGTATGTGTGTTTATATGTTTGTAAACGCACCCACGATACAGGAAGGAATTTCTAGTGTGGGGCAACGTTTTAAAAAAAAGAAAAACCTTTTAAAGAAGTGGCAAGCACCAATGTAACACAAACTGTGAAATTGCCATCCAAATCAATCCAATATCGCTTTGAAAATGTACGTTCACCAATTGTTTTAATAAATAAGTGATATAAGCAATACATGTTTGTTTTTTCCTCGCAAATGTGTTGAAAAACGTCGTATGAAACTCGTGAGCTCTGCTCATTACACGCTCGGCTGAATTACGGCCTTGCCTGCGGCTCGGGCTGCAACCCATAGCCTCGTGTGTCACTGCAGGCCCACCGTACCCCTGGCCGTACCCCTGGTGGTACGGTGGGTATGTTAAATCTAAACGATACCACTGTATGAAGTGACCGTAGTGCTGTGCTGTATGAGTTATCTCGCATGTTATATTTTAAGGATGATAAATTTATAAAAAATATAGATAATACCATGCCTGTGAAGTAGATCCATTGAGTAATGAAATATTGAAAGAAAAGTGTAATTTGCAAAAAATGTAGTTTCATCTGATGAACCTATAGAACACGACAAGAAAAAAAGAGATTTTAAAGACATGGGGATGAATTTTTTAATTGGGAAAAATCCTCAGTATGAAGGCGTGAAGCACTTTCTTCAGAACGCTAGGAAGAAATCTGCACAAGTTTCTAAAACTGTTTCCCACGATTTGATTGAAATAGAAGTTCCAGTCCAGTATCATAAGTTCGTTTTGGCAGATTATTACTGAGACGACTCAGACAAGCAAAATCGAAACTACTAAAGCGAAGCCCTTTAAGGTTACACTAGTCAACGGCACGAACTATTTTGTGCGCGGGGTTAAAATGCATTTTATATCAACCGACAACACGTGCGGAAGAGATAGATGCTTTGATGAGCAGTAGGAAGCTAGTTCGCGTACGAATACACACTTAAGCAAATTTGTAGCGAAATGGATAATGATTTAGGACGAAACCGAGCGCGCAAAATTTTATAAACAGACCTTTGGGAGTCTGGATATCATGAAAAAACTACTAAATGTATCTGTTCGAAATAAAATTATTTGCATTGTTGAACTACTAATCTATCCCTGTATGGAGGCCGTTTTGCAATTTTCCGTCTATATATGGCATTTATTTGTGCCCAAAAATGCGTTAAAATTTGTGTCGAAATGTGGAACTTTCGACGCTCATAACTTTCAAATATTTTCTTTTATTACTTTTTTGCTTCCATACCGGGTTAGATAATGATGAGACAAATTAATAACACTTTATTTTGAACGTACATTGTCAAACAGTGGAATAATCCCTAGACTACGTTTGTATGGAAGAATTTTCGACTAGTGTACCCTTAATTCGCACTTATGTTGGACCGAAAAGAAAAAGTTACGTTATTTTGTTTAACATGATAAAGTCTCAAATACCCGAGTGAAATAACCCACGTAAAATTCACACAGACTACGAAAGAGCAGCGATGAACGCCATTTTGAAAGTATGCCCAAATACTACATTGCGAGGGTGCTATTACCATTGGACTCGCAACATTTGGAAGAAAGGGATGTCTTTTGAATGTACGAAAAATAAACCAGGACGAAGAATAGTAGAAGTGGCAAAGCACTCGCCAGGCGAGTGCTTTGCCACTTCTTCCTGACTGCGAGATTCAACATGACTTTGATTATGTGAAATCTGAATCTGACGCGTGACGGCATGGTACAAATGGTAAAATTTATTAAAAACTTAGAAACATATTGGTTTAAGACGCATTCATCTATTGTAATAAGTGTATTTGGTGAACGCCATAGAACCACCAACATTTTAGAGACGTTTCACTCCAAAATTAATAAACGTGTCAGAATACTGTGACGTTGATGCGATTACTCAAAGTATTGGAGCATATTCATTCATTGAAGATGATTCCAAAAAAAGAAGAAAGGATCAAATCATCAATGATGACTTCATTACTGACGTACAGTTACAAATTGTAAATACTTAAAGAAATTTCAATTGGTCACGCCTTAGAAAAATTGCGCACATAACAGCCTAATCCTACTAAATTAAATTGTTGTTCTCCAAAGTGGTTTTAACTAGTGATACAACACTATTACCGGGTGGTACCGTTTAACTTTAAAATACCCCTGGTGGTACGGTGGTACCACCAGGGGTACGGTGGGTCTGCAGTGATTTGTTTAAATAAATTATAGCCTATGTTACTTTCGGAATAATGTAACTTTTCATATGTGAAATATTTTTTTAAATCGGTCCAGTAGTTTTTAAGTTAAGTTACATACAAAAATACAAATCGTTCCTCTTTATAATATTAGTGTAGATTAATAAAAAAGAACCAAAATGATTGGTTAAAAATACCAGCTGATCTGCATCTGCACACGTGCCTTTCAACGTTTCATAGCCAGTACGTATTTACTATTAATACCCGAAAACGTTAATCCTTTTTTATCTTGTCCGATTTTGAATAAGGTGACTGTACTTAAGTAGGTACCTACTTGACGGTCATTACTTACCTATTATTTAGTACTATCTTAATCCTATTACGTCGTTCTTATTGATAAGAGATCTTTTGTAGACTAATTGCCGAAGCAATTTTTAAGGAATTTGGATAACTGCAAAGGGAATTAGGCCATTTTAGACATCGACACACACGCGATGGTCGTCGGTCATTTACAAATGCAATCAGTGATTGATCGGCGACGTGACGGTGTCGTGACTGACGTCAAAAAAGTGATTTGTGTGTATGATCCTCCTTCATTCAATATAAGCATCTATTAAACCTGTCCTACGACCAAAAATTCGTAGACATGTGATAACCACCGACCAGCACTGGACCCGCGTTGTGGTTTACGGCCCAGTCCATCTTTTGATGAGGCTATGCTTTCTAGAATCTATTACGAATGTGTTAACGATCTTAAAAAAAATACAACCTTACATAAGTTTTACGTGACTAAGTACTTACTTATTTTCTATGGAACTACAAATACCTAATTAGTAGATAACCTATCGGCAGATAAGTCCTTCACATTAATAAATTCTGGCCTATCATAAACTTATGAAATACTACCAAGTCAGTCCAACATAGTATTTTAAATTGACAGGTTTTGTGTTTGTACCATGAGCATTTTCCGTTGACCTGCTTCATGTCTACTTTTAACCTGCTAAATAGTCTCTGGCCAGTAAGCTGGCAAATAATAGTAGTTTATGCAACAGTTATATAATACCTAATTATATGCTGTTGCATACACTATTTTATCTTCACTTATACAGTTGAAATAAAACAAAAATGGAAACGGAAAAATCTGGGAAAAAATATGTGGTATGGCGGACAATTTAGATTTTAATTGCACATGACTGCGCAGCGCGCGCATCTAAAGACAATGCCACAATTTTTCTACAAGCCCATAAGCGCCAATAAATTAAAAAGTAAAAGTGTGCTATAAAAATTAAACAGTTTTTTTATGATGCAGTTGTTTGAAAATCGAAGGAAAATGTTGCACTGTAATGGTTTTTTTTTTAATATTACCTATCCACGAATATAAAGTATGTGTTTATACAATATTTTTTGAATTCATATTTGGAACATTAAGTTGTGAGTGTAGATAAAATTATTAAAAACTGACGTTCTATAATACTTAAGCGGTTTTACGGTAAAAAAAAAGTTAGTTTCACAAGGCTGCAAATTATGACGGCAGGGCAGTTCAAATGTTGAATGTATAATTGTCAAAATATACTTGATGCCCTTGATGGTAAGGATAAGTTGCAGGTCAGCCTGCTGAAATGCTGTGACGTAGTCTCTCACCGGTTTAAATCTCGTGACCGCTGGCTGGCCTGCTACTTGGTGCGCTCATGGTACAAATTAGCATGACAGGTCATTTTCCGTCTTAAATTGACCTGCTATAAGAGTTCATGGTAGGCCCCCAGGTTGTTATAAAATATTAGCGGGTTTTTTAATGGGAAAAAACCACCACACTATTTCCAAGTTTCCAATCACAGCAACTCCTGAAAGCCAGTCGAATCTACAGAAGCGGCGAGACAATGAAGCTTGATGAGTCTCGGCAAAACGATTCATGTATCTTGTGGCTCGTAATGAAATTAATCTGAAAGGAATAGCGAATTATTATAAAAGAAAAATCTTCAGAGATATGCGGAACAGCTGCCTCCGTGTCAGGAGCACAGTCATTCCCTTTCATTTTGGTAACTTGACAATATTCATTGCATGTTTTACGCTGACGAGTAGACGGATTTTTGAATATATGAAGCATTGAATGCAAGGGAAACAATCCGTATCCCACTGTTTGAACTTGGGGTGCTGGACAAGTGCAAAGTTCCGCATCTTCATTTGAAAAGGTGCTCGGCACCTAGGCATAGGTCACCAATCTACGAACCGATTTTGGTAAGCGTTGCTGAACCCTAAAGATTGACACGTGCGGCTGTTATGATTTAGCCACGATCGCCTCATAAATTATTTTTCGATAAACAGCAACAAAACTTTATATTAATTTATGTCTTGGCAACAGTATTATCGTTCGTAATCATTAATTATCGGATTGGGTAATATAATTTACAATATGATAGTTGTTATTAGTAATAATGATAAGAATTTTCCGTAGTAATAAGATTAAAGTTTTCTGAGAACTATTTCAAATCGTGATATATGTAATATTGGATAAGACACCTAGGGTAATACCCAAAAACCTGAAGATAAAAAAGCGAACTAAAAAGACGTAAACAAGAAGAAAATCATGCTGTGCAGTCGGAGGAAACATATTCGCGAGCTGGTTGACCAAAACCAGATGTTTCCTCCGACTGCACAGCATGACCCTAGGTGTCTTATCCAATATTACGTAGATATCACGGTTTGGTTTTTAGATTTTTTTAAATAACTTATTTTATTTATAACTTTTTAGTTAACATTTTTTTATTCGAACTAGGTTCATTTAAACACATAAGTGTTTTATATTTTTGAAATCACCTCTTAAAACCCTTTAATTTGATATCCAACACGATGAAAATAAATTGGGCCCCCACAATATGGCGCCCAAAATCCGCCACTTTTCTATTTTGTAATTTTAATGTAGCC
Organism: Orthosia incerta; assembly: GCA_948252205.1. Taxonomy (NCBI): domain Eukaryota; kingdom Metazoa; phylum Arthropoda; class Insecta; order Lepidoptera; family Noctuidae; genus Orthosia; species Orthosia incerta. Next base: position 23,836,468 of record OX411756.1, on the reverse strand, counting down.
AGTGACACTTGCAAGGGTAAGACGAATCGATCGACACACACTCGTGTTTTAATATTCCCTATTATTCCGTTGCCAGTGGTGTCTCATCCCATACAAAAAAAACGTGCCAACGTTCTATACTGATTATTCTGTTTATTTGTTGTACATCGATCGCATTCGGTTCCGTTCCGTTCTTTTCCACGGATATAGATGGTGATCTATCTATCGCCGTAGAACGGAACCGAACGCGATCGATTTACAAAAAATAATCGGTTTAATCAGATGAAAAACGCTAGTTACGTCGGCACGATTTCTTTGTATGGGATGAGACATCTGTATGCTAGTATTATACTATCTGTGCCGTTGCGTAAACTACTATTATAGAAAAGCATGTTTTGTAATAAAATGTTTGTAATTAATTATTACATACCATGCAGTGAATAAATAGATCTCTGTTTTCCACCGTAGTCCACAGGCAGCAATTCTCTGGGTACCACTTCATGTAAACCTTCTAAGGTGCGACATACTGTTACGGCGCAGCACCTCACGTTTACTGAATACTAAATTCACACGTCTATAGATCTACGCCTGATGTTTTTAGTAGGCGTTTGTCATTTTTTTATTCCCTATATTTTGATATGTCATACCATTCTACCGTCTGCTTTCTTACTGTACGCACGATACTCTGAAATAAACCATTTTACGTGTAATTGGACTTTAATTAGCCCCATTGTATAGTCAAAATATACATAATGGTGGCCCATGAGGGGAAATAAACAGCAAGAAAACCAAAATAAGAAGAAAAGACAAGAAAAACACGGATGAAAATCTCGTCAAGGTGGAGCCGGCCGCATAGTGTGCGGTGTACATTGGCGTGATTGAAGATTGAAGAAAGGGGTTCAAGAACGAAGGTGCAGCCAGGCCAGGATCATCTACGAGTTCGGGCTGGAGCGAGCAGTGATTCAGCTAAAGTTTCACATCGCGCATTGATGTTCTACGAAACCAGATAAGTGCCCTTTCCTTCCTAATTATTTCCAATCTTCCAAAATATTCATCCAAATTCTTGTCACATTCCTTTACATTATTCCCAAAGCTATTGGGAGTTAAATCCATTTGCGCAAATCAAGGATTTTTGTGCAAAAATCGTTAAGAAAAATTGCATCATCATTTTATTTTTTATCAACCTACCTACAAGTTGAAATAAATAATTTTCTTTGTTCAAAATTTAGCACCTAAATATATTACATTTGCACTATAGAATAATGTTCAGTTGTTTCATTCAAATTACCTAATATTTTTGAATCGTAATTTAGTAGCAAATAAATATTATTTGAAAATCCAAAGCAGAGGTTTCCTCTGCGGCCAACGCTATTCCTCATTTGATTGTAAATCATACTTAGACGTTACCGCCGATTATTTCAGGTTGATAATTCGCCGACCGGGTGCATTATCTCACCGGCCGCAATCAGCTGTGCGGACGTAACCGGTTTCCTGTTCGCCAGGTGTCGTCAAGTCGAGGAGCGTGAGCCAACCTTTTGTTTGATTTATAGATTAGTTATTATTTAGTTTGTTTTTTCATTTTTGAAGTTTATACTTTGGTTTACTCACAATGCCTAACGAATCGTTAGATAAAAATCGTTTAAAGGATTTACTTACCAAAAGAGCGTCTGCTAAAGGGCAGATAACAAAATTTAAGAATTATTTAGATATTGCTACTAGTGCACCAGTATTAAGTAACATACAATTAACCGAGTTGAGTTTGAAACTTGCAAAATTCGAGGCATTGTCAGTAAGAGTTGATGACCTGCAAAATGAGATCGAGGTTTTAAACCCAAGTAATTTATCAGCTGAAATTGATGAACGTGATAATATTGAGCGTGATATTATTGTCAGTATAGCCACTGCAAAAATTTTATTCGACAAATTTTCGAAGACAGAATGTGAACACAGGCGTGCTTCTGTTCATGATAGTTCTTGTTGTTCGGATCATCAAGCGGCAGGTTTAAAGCTTCCTCAAATCCAAATAGCCAAATTTGACGGTGCTTATTTTCGTTGGTTAGAATTCCGGGACATATTTGAGAGTTTGATACACAAAAATGAACGTATAACACCAATCCATAAGTTTCATTATCTTGTGTCTTATCTAGAAGGTGATGCTGCGAGAATTATTTCAAATCTTGAGGTTTCTGCCGCAAATTACTCTGAGGCATGGAACCTGCTTTGTAGTCGTTATAACAACAAGCGAATTTTAATTAATTACCATTTACATTCACTATTTAACATAAAGCAGATTTCACGTGAATCATTAAGATTCTTGGTAGACCATGTCACAAAGAATTTGCGTGCTCTGGCCAGCCTGGGATTGCCCACGGACAAATGGAACGTACTCGTAATTTTTATGTTATCTGCAAAGTTAGATGGCCATACTTTAACTAAGTGGGAGGAATACAGAAACAATTTAGATGGTTATGTGCCAACATTAGAACAGTTCTATAAATTCACTATAGACCGTGCAGATGTGCTGGAGACATTAAACCGTAATAAATACGATAGCAATCTGCCTAAGAGTCAAATAGCTAGTTCACGTAGTAGTTCTGACACAAATAATCATAAACACAGTTCAAATAATCATACAAAATCGTTTGCTGCTTCTTACTCTAAACTTAACAAATCTAACAATTCTAATGTTTTTTTATGCGTTATTTGTAATGAAAATCATAGGATTTTTGATTGTCCCTCTTTCAAAGCAAAGGGGATAGAAGATAGGTTGAAGGATGTCAATAAATACAAGTTGTGTTTCAACTGCCTTAGGCAGGGACACCACATGGGTGCATGTCGCATGGGACCGTGCCGCGAGTGCAACAAAAGGCACCATACGTTGTTGCATCGCCCTGCTGCGTTATCTAATAGCAAAAATCTTGTAGTGGTAGATGAGCCGTGTGATAATAGTTGCGAAACTATTGCTAGTTTCTCAAAACGAAACTTAAGTCAGATACTTTTGTCAACGGCTATAATAGAAGTCTTGAATCCATTGACCCAACAAAAGGCGAAGGTTCGAGCACTGCTAGACTGTGGTAGCCAGTCCTCCTTTATTTCTAAAGCATTAAAGGATAACATTTCATTAAAATCGTTCCCAATTGACTCGCTAAAGGTCATAGGAATTGGTAATACAGTTTCTTCTCATATTGCCGAAAGCTGCAATATTAAAATCAGCTCGCTCAATAACAAGTACAGTGCAAATTGCTCATGTCTTGTTTTAAAAGAATTAACCGGTTTAATACCGAAATACCCGGTTAATATGAATACATGAAATTTACCTAAAGACATTGTGTTGGCTGATCCTACATTTAATCAGCCAGCAGCCGTAGATGTCTTAAGGGTACACTAGTCAACGGCACGAACTATTTTGTGCGCGGGGTTAAAATGCATTTTATATCAACCGGCAACACGTGTGGAAGATATAGATGCTTTGATGAGCAATAGGAAGCTAATTCGCGTACGAATACACACTTTTGCAAATTTGTAGCGAAATGGATAATGATTTAGGACGAAATCGGGCGCGCGAAATTTTATAAACAGACCTTTGGCTGTCTAGATATCATGAAAAAACTACTAAATTTATATGTTCAAAATAAAGTTATTTGCATGGTTGAACTACTAATCTATGCCTGTATGGAGGCCGTTTTGCAATTTTCCGTCTTCTTATGGTATTTATTTGCGCCCAAAAATGCGTTAAAATTAGTGTCGAAATGTGGAACTTTCGACGCTTATAACTTTCAAATATTTTCTATTTTTACTTTTTTGCTTCCATACAGGCCTAGATAATGATGAGACAAATTGATATCACATTTTATTTTGAACGTACATCGTCAAACAGTGGAATAATCCCCAAACTACGTTTGTATGGAAGAATTTTTGACTAGTGTAACCTTAATAGGCGCTGATTTATTTTGGGACATATTGGGCAACGAGCAGCGTTCCCTTGGCCCACAAAATGCAAATTTAAGAAATACGCATCTAGGCTGGATAATCTCTGGTCCTATATATTCAACCGTTGCCAATGAAACTACTCATTGCAATCAAGCAACTGTAGATGTCGTATCAAAGCAGATTGATATTGAAAGATCAATTGCCAAATTCTGGGAATTAGAAGAGGTTTCCACGAAACGTATAATGAGTGAAGGTGAAAGGGATTGCGAATCCCACTTTATCACTCACACACGTAGAGAAATAACTGGTAGGTTTTGTGTAAAACTGCCACTTAAGGACACTCCAGATTGCCTGGGTGATACTTATAAAATTGCTAAAAAACGATTGTGTTATTTAGAAAAGCGGTTAAGGAAAAATCCATTGTTAAAAATCGAATATTCGAAATTTATTAGCGAATACGCTGAATTAGGGCATTGCTCGTTAGTCAAGGATGAGCGAAGCATAATTTATTATTTATGTCACCATGCGGTACTGAAACAAGAAAGTGAATCAACTAAATTGCGTGTTGTTTTTGATGGGTCTGCAGTTTCTACGTCAGGTTATGCATTAAATGACATCCTGATGGTAGGTCCGACCCTTCAAGATTCTCTTTTTGCTATATTAATACGTGCCAGACAATATAAGTTTCTGTTAACTGGGGACATTGAAAAAATGTACCGTCAAGTCCTAGTGGACAAAGATGATCGTAGTTTGCAGCGTATTCTATGGCGAGAAGACGAGTCACAACCCATCCAAACTTATGAGTTAAATACACTCACTTATGGTACCGCAAGTGCCAGCTTTCTTAGCACACGTTGCCTTTGGCAGCTCGGTGAGGAACAAAATGACGAATGTATTAAAAATATAATCCAAAAGGATTTTTACGTGGACGATCTCATCACGGGTGCGAATGATGAGCAGGAACTACGTTTTATACAAAGGGGAGTTGCCGAAGCTTTAAAAAATGGGTGTTTTAACTTAAGGAAATATAAAAGTAACAATCCATCAATTTTTGAACATTTGAATATAAATCATGAAGACAATTTAACAATCAGTGAGTCTTCAAACACTCTTGGTCTTGGATGGATTCCCTCCAGTGACATGTTATATTTTCCAATTAAAAACTTTATATTTGACCAGGATGCAGTCATCACAAAGCGATTTGTTATGTCTAATTCATTTAAAATATTTGACCCGTTAGGTATTCTAAGTCCTGTAATAATTCAGCCTAAAATTCTATTGCAAAAAATGTGGCAACAAAAATTAGATTGGGACGAACCAGTTACAAAAAATTTGACTGACGATTGGTTAAAATTTACTGATAATTTAAAGTGCCTAAATCAATATAAAATTCCTAGATTAGTTCTAGGCAACAATCCTAAATTAATAGAATTACACTCGTTTAGTGATGCGTCTCAAAGTGCATATGGTGCATGTATATATTTAAAATCAGTAAATAGTGATGGTGAAATTACTGTAAAGCTATTATGTGCCAAGTCAAAGGTGTCGCCTCTAAAACCCACCACAATACCGCGTCTCGAGTTATGCGCTGCATTATTATCCGCTAAGCTTTGTAAATCTGTTACAGATGCTCTCCGATACAGTCCGGGAAACATCGTACACTGGAGTGATTCCAGTGTAGTTCTAAGTTGGATTAATAACGATCCTACAAAACTAAAAATGTTTGTAGCTAATCGTGTCTGTGAAATACTTGAGTTAACTAAAGCATGTTCTTGGCGCTACGTTCCTACTACCATGAACCCCGCAGATTTAATTTCTAGGGGAGTGGATGCAAAAAACTTATTGTCTATGGACTTGTGGTGGTCTGGCCCTAGCTTTTTGCATAAAAATGAAAGCTATTGGCCCGTATTAAATAATTCAAAGCTAGAGGATTTACCTGAGGTGAAAGCACACACGTCAACAATTAGTGATCAGGATTATTTTATAAATTTTAATAATTTTTCATCATATCAAAAACTTCAGAAAGTTGTTGCATATGTTCGAAGGTTTTTATTTAATATAAAGCACCCCTATAATAAACGGGTAGGCATACTTTCACCAGAAGAGTTGTTGGAGTCATTTCATTCACTTTGTTTTGTTGCCCAGCGTGAGTCATTTCCTATCGAATGCGAACTGCTTACAAAAGGTAAACAAATACCGGCTAGGAGTAAAATTTTATCATTGTCTCCGTTTATAGATAACAATAACTTGATTCGTGTCGGTGGCCGCATAGATGCGTCCACATGTAGCTTTGAAATGAGACATCCAATACTCTTGCACGCCTCTCATAGATTAACAAAACTATACTTTGCAAGTGAACACTTTGCGAACCTACATGCAGGTCCGAATTTGTTGCTAGCGACAGTTAGGCAAACAGTCTGGCCTGTAAATGGCAGGCATCTTGCTAGGCGCACAGTCAGCAACTGCGTGCGATGCCGACGAGTAAGTGGTAAAACGTTATGCCCAAAAATGGGTGACTTACCATCCCAGCGAGGGAACCCGGATTTCCCATTTTTGTCCGTCGGTTTAGACTTCGCTGGCCCGTTTTATATTTTAAATCGCAAAGGACGTGGCAGTCGCGTTATAAAATGTTATATGTGCATTTTTGTGTGCCTACGTTATAAATGTATTCATCTAGAGGCAGTCAGTGATTTAACTAAAGATGCATTTCTAATGACTCTCAGGCGTTTTATTGCGCGGAGAGGAAAACCAATCGAAATATTTAGTGACAATGGCCGTAATTTTGTCGCCGCCGCAAATGAGATAGGTAACTTTCTAAAACAAAGTGGTGAACCTATATCTGATTTTGCTGGTCAACAGGGTATTAATTTTAAATTCATACCATCTTACGCTCCTCACTTCGGCGGCATCTGGGAAGCCGGCGTCAAGTCGGCTAAGCATCACATCAAACGAGTCATTGGCAATAGTCATTTAACATTTGAGGAAATTACGACTTTATTTGCGCAAGTGGAGGCGATACTCAATAGCCGTCCCTTGTGTCCCTTATCATCCTGTCCTAACGACCTACTCTCCTTATCCCCAGGGCACTTCATCATTGGTCGACCGTTAACTGCACTACCGTCACCAGCCCTGGAAGATAATGAAACTAACCCAAGAAATAGATATAAACGCCTTGAAGAAATAAGGCGTCACTTCTGGCAAAGGTGGCAGAAGGAGTACTTGTCAGAGCTTCAGCAAAGGACAAAATGGCGTAAAGGCATTGCTCAGCTCAACATAGGTGATATGGTGCTCCTAGCTGATGATAGCACTCCTCCACTAAACTGGCGTCTGGGACGAGTTCTTCAGCTATTTCCTGGACCTGATGGAGTTACAAGAGTTGCAGACATCAAGACTTCACGAGGCTGCGTGCGACGCCCTTTTACCCGTCTCTGTCCGCTGCCAACTGCTGCAGAACTGAAGGGTTGAAAAACAAGTTTTCAACGGCCGGGAATATGTTACGGCGCAGCACCTCACGTTTACTGAATACTAAATTCACACGTCTATAGATCTACGCCTGATGTTTTTAGTAGGCGTTTGTCATTTTTTTATTCCCTATATTTTGATATGTCATACCATTCTACCGTCTGCTTTCTTACTGTACGCACGATACTCTGAAATAAACCATTTTACGTGTAATTGGACTTTAATTAGCCCCATTGTATAGTCAAAATATACACATACGAATCACCAAAATAGACCAACGCGTTTGGTCTCTGGAACGCCACATAGGAACAAACATACATACATACATAGACTGATAAACACATTAGGTACCCTCCTTCGGCAGTCAGGTAAAAAATATGTTAATTACCTACATAACACATGCCATAACATCGCGCCTGTAATTCCCGAATGGTTGGGCAGAACTGAATTAGAAACTATATTATTATTTGTCATCAACTAGGCACAAATTCAGACTCCGAGTTGCAACTGAGAAATTCTAGATCGAAAAACTCAATAACACTTTGCCCACATCACATCATCAGCCTATTAATGTTCCCACTGCTGGGACACAGGCCTCCTCTCTGTGAGAGGGAATGGGCCGTAATCCACCACGCGAGCCCAGTGCGGGTTGGTGGATGTCACATGTCTTCGAATGTTTGGTTCTAGGACATGCCGGTTTCCTCACGATGTTTTCCTTCACCGTTTTTGAGAGCAGTGGTGATGAAATAATTTACACAAAGTAAAGCGCCTGTCTGGGTTCGAACCCAGGACCTACAACTTGTAAGTCGCGGCCGATACCATTGGGCCACCACTGCTCTCGCAAACGTGTAGGATTATCTCTGGAACCACTACACCGATTTAATACATTCTTTCATTTTAAAAGTAGGTACATTATTCCAGATTACTTTTCTACAGATTTATTATATGTATTGATGGTTATAGGCTATAAATTGACGTATTCCACATTGGGCACCCGCTTTAACGACTCCTTAGTTAATGGCACCTGAGGTAATAGCACCTAAGATATTCCACATACGGCACCTATCGATATTTTTCGCAGGTGCCATTGGAATAATAATTTTATTCCACATTTGTCACCTACGGATCAATAAGACTTATGATTCTAGGCCCGCAAATACTTCTTCATGATTCTGGCCTCCTGGTAGTTTGGGTACAAAGGCTTACAATGTTCAAAATGTCACTAAAAAAGCAAATTTACATTTGTATCCCTTTCTTGCCCGTGATACTACCAATAATACACAGAACAAAAAAAACGCCTACTACAATAATACTACCAGTACATGTGTACAGTAAGTGCACCATAATATTGTAATTTTAAGGGTGGTAGCCTGGAGATCTGTCATACAGATCTCTAACCCAGTATAGACTCCAGCTCTCACAAGGGTTTGAATCTTTTCTTTTTTTTTTTTTTTTTCCGGGGTAACCTAGATACTATTTACCGAAAATGTACCTTTATGAAACAAACGTCCTTATACTAGTGATCCGTAGATGCCAAATGTGGAATAAAATTTTAAATATAAAATGATTCCATTAATGGCACCTGCAAAAATATCGATAGTTGCCGTATGAGGAATACCTCAGGAGTCATTAACTCAGGTGCTGTTAAAACGGATGCCCAATGTGGAATACATCTATAAATTATTACGAGGCAAAACCGGGGCTGGCCACTAGTCTTCAATAAGATAATAATGTTATAATGTCTGGCGACGGTTCTACCGGCCATCTTTCAGACAGCTAGCAATTAAACCCCAGATTAATCTTACAAACAAACAGACAAACAAAACCTGTGTGGTCTACAACGCTGGTCGTAAATCTTGGTGCGCACTGGCTGACACCAATTAGTGTGAACAGCTAACGATTACGGACGCAAACGGCCCGAGACCGCGGCAGTGTGAACTTAGCTTAATTAGATCAACGGCCAGGCGGTGCGCGGGAGTGGAGTAAGTGGGAATTTGGATTTTTTGGTTGAATTTATTCCTCAGATACACATGGAACTTAAATATGACTGCAGATTGTGGGTTTCCTATAGGTGCACCCCTGCCAAACCTTTCGGGACATACAGTGTCCGTGGCATCAACAGTGGGCTTTATCAGAATACCAGCGCAGAGTTAAAAAGTATTATATGTGCTATTCCAGACTGTAATCTATATTTGTGCCAAATGTCATCCAGATCCGTCCAGCCCTTTGAGCGTGAAGAAGTAACAAACACACTCACCAAGTTTCGCCTTTATTACCTGTACTAGTGTGTTGTGATAAGTCCCTTAAGACAACATTCGACTCAGATCCCAAGATCTCGTTTAACCCTACACACCCATGAGAAAAGAAACGAATTTATGTGTACATGTATGATATTTATTCTTTTTAAATACTGCAAATGAGACTGAAATTAAAGATTAAAAATGGTAGATGCGATGTGTCCTTATGACCTTATTCTAAGTCTTTGTTATGAGTTATGATGACAAAACGCATTAACAAAATGGGGTCCATGACCAGTTAAATTTTAGTTAGTAATTACTAATTACCTAAGCGATTGGCTTAGTTACAAAATAAAGTATTTTTTAATTGCTATAATATATACACACTTTACTTTATTTACCCACGCACGACGGGACTCCTTAAAATATAAACCAATCCTTTCCTTTATTTTGCTAGGTGGCCGTAGGTAGTTTTATGCTAGTATTATATTATCTGTGGTAGTTCTAAATTCAATTTTTTTTTTCTATTCTATATAATAGCTGTATAATATTAAAAACCATTATCCGGGCACTAAATACGTGTCCAGTCTTTCAATGAATTATCTGAACCAGCAATTACTGAAAAGTAAGACAGAATCCTCCAAAAGTACATGTAAGTTCAAACCGAGATCACAAAGTAAGTCAGTCTCAACACAGTAAAATATACAAACAGTATGGACACTACCTACAAACGCTCGAAACGGCACAATCACACAAGCATGCGCTTTGACGAGACCCCTAAGCGGCTCGCACTATTGACAGCACTGCAGAAGTGACTTAATGGTTTCGCCGGTGCGGATGTTTGTTTGAGTGTGCCGTTTCGAGCGTTTGTAGGTAGTGGTATATTTTTACTGTGTTGAGACTGACTTTCCCAGACTGGTAAAACGGATCACAACTACAAAAGTCTTATATTCCAACTCCATAACTACGAAATCGACTAAAAATATCAAGGCCAGAGATATGGAGTTTTAGCACGCAGCCAATGCAACTAATTAGGAGGTCGACAGAGACGTAATGGTGCACAACTGTGAACATTCACGCTGCGATTGCGACGCCCGCGCCGACGCTGGCGGTGATATTTTATAACGCAATAGGTGATTGCAGAAGTACCACAATACGTGCAATTGGTAGTGGATCAAACTAACACTCTGTCTAGCTTTTTCACAACTATATTGGGCTCGGCTCCCAGTCCAGCCAGATGCAGCTGAATACCATTTACACGGAGCAACTGCAATCCAGAAACAAAGTGGCACGATTGACAAGACTGGGTGCTGATAGGCAACTGGGCTTATCCCAGTTGTAATCGACCCTTTGTGCCTGTTGCCCTTCTGTCTCTTGCTTGATATGGAGGAAAGTGATTTTTCGTACTCCTCCATTATTCTTTTCTGATTAATTTCGTTGCGGGTTCCAAGACAGTTAAATTCATTCGCCGGGACTTCGTCGAGCTTCATTGCCTCGGCGCTTTTCTGGTGGTCCGCACTGTTGATTCTGGCTTTCAGGAGTTGCAGTGGTTTGGGAATAGTGCGGTGGGATTGACCTAAAAAAAATACTTGTGTCAAATTGCCTGGTTTTTGACAAACAGTACCGACTTTTAAAAATTTATAAATGACAGCCGGGACTGACTATCGACTTTTCGTTCTTTCCAAGGCACAATGTGCGGTGTGACCTGGATAAAGACATAGGTACTTTTCAACTTGGTAGTAAGTTTCCGTGGAAACATAAAACACTGTTCACGCGGAGAAGTAACGTGCAGTAGCTAGTCGATTTAAATTGTAAATGGTAGGACCATGACACAGAATAAATATACAAACAGTATGGAAACTACCTACAAACGCTCGAAACGGCACACTCACACAAACATGCGCATCAACGAGACCCCTAGGCGGCTCCCACTACTGACAGCACTGCAGAAGTGCCTTAATGGTCTCGTCGGTGCGTATGTTTGTGTGAGTGTGCCGTTTCGTGCGCTTGTAGGTAGTTTCCATACTGTTTGTATATTTTTACTGTGACCATGATTTTAGTAACGTTACAGATTACATGTATAAGACAAACCCTGTAACAAACCCTATCAATTTGTTTATGAGTGTCTCTTCTGCGGTTTCCTACGTAATGCTAAAATACTGCTCATCCGTGAATAGAACTAATTGTGTTATTTATACGCAGCTATTAGTGATGTTATTTTTAACATTTTCGTATGCATATTAAGTTTCTCACGAACTCGTGTGATTTTTGGCATGAATTCGTAAGTTATTTGTACGACACCTATCACCTCACCTAGAAAACTATATGCTTTTTACCCGACTGTCGAAGGAGGGTAATGTGTTCGTCAGTCTATGTATGTATGTATGTTTGTTCCTATGTGGCGTTCTAGAGACCAAACGCATTGGCCGATTTTGATGATTCTTACGTCAATCGATTCGTCGAGTGTCACTTTTGGGTGGCATTTTCTAGAAAGGAATCGTGGTTGGCGGTTTGCTCAATTTCAAAACGCCTAGTGAAAATATTATACCCGATCTTAAACATTTGATTTGCAATAGGTTTTAGGCACAGCAATAGCAAGTTGCTAAAATTTAGTGAGCAGGCGTTGTCAATTCTCGCCCGGCGACAATATGTTTTTTTGCAGGCATGGTAATTCCTGGTAATTTTCAGAGAGTGACAAAGGTCTCTGTACATAATTAGGTATTCAATAAGTAGATAGGTACTAATCCTAAATCAGTATCTGTAGTGCAATTCTGTAACAATTTTACTATGATAACTTTTTTTTTGGGACCATCCCACCGCACTATTTCCAAACCACTGCAACGCCTGACAGCCAAAATCAACAGTGGCGACCACCAGAAAAGCGCCGAGGCAATGAAGCTCGACGAAGTCCCGGAGAATGAATTTAACTGTCTTGGATCCTGCAACGAAATAAATCAGAAAAGAATAAAGGAGGAGTAGGAAAAAATAAAAAATAAATTGTGATAACTTAGGGTGGTTTACAGATGATATAAAACTAGCATAGTATCACCTAAGTTTTTAGCGTGAGTTGTTTACAGAATAGACCGGCTGTAATTCCTTCTAATGCTAGGGATTAACAGGTAACGTCAACTACATTTTCAACCGACTTTACAAAAAGGAGGAGGTTCTATGTTCGACTGTATGTATGCTTTTTTGTGTGTATGTTCACCGATATCTCCGTCAATTGTGAACCGATTTTGATAAATCTTTTTTTGTTTGTAATATTATGTTCCCAAATTGGTCCCATTTAAATTTGGTGAAGATCTTAAGAACTTCGAAGATATAAATAAATATCAATAAATGACGGCCAATCTCTTGGGATTGCTGCAATCGCATCTCTATTTATTGTGTACGTTCACCATTTCATAACATAATATCACACTAACATCAAATAACATCAAACTGTACACATCTGCGTACCCCTTTCGAGCGTATCGGGCTCGAGTACGCAGATGTGTACAGTTCACCCTGGTACACTGTCATTCCACCGATTATGTTCAAGTTTCATATTATTCGGGTAAACTATTCTGACAAAACTTTGTACATTATAGGTATTTTACTATAGGACTTGCCTATTATGTACCACAAGTAAAATAATACAACCGATTTTCAAATAAAAATATTACAAAGTGAAAAATAACTTCAACTTGGGCAGTTGGTACGGCAGTCGGTGTCAAATAACGAAAGAACGAAAACAGGAACACCGACTGCCGAAATTGAAGTTATTTTTCACTTTCTAGTGTTTTTATTTGAAAGTCGGTTGTATTTTTTTGTATAAAAGTTTTTTTTTTTTTCACGGAGAGAAATGTTTTCAGAATAACACAACTTATCATTACGGCAGCGCGAAAAGATTCAGAGGAATGATTAACAATATCAGATAATTCATCAGTGTTAATGATCCGAGAGAGGTTCCGACCTCCAGAATCTGTGTGTATCCACCCATGTACTCCTTACTATACTTATCTCAGTATGAATCGATTTTTAAGGTTACACTAGTCGAAAATTCTTCCATACAAACGTAGTCTAGGGATTATTCCACTGTTTGACGATGTACGTTCAAAATAAAAAGTTGATATCAATTTGTCTCATCATTATCTAGCCCTGTATGGGAGCAAAAAAGTAAAAAAAGAAAATATTTGAAAGTTATGAGCGTCGAAAGTTCCACATTTCGACACTAATTTTAACGCATTTTTGGGCGCGCATAAATACCATAAGAAGACGTAAAATTGCAAAACGGCCTCCATACAGGGATAGATTAGTAGTTAAACAATGCAAATAATTTTATTTTGAACAGATAGATTTAGTAGTTTTTTCATGACATCTAGACTGCCAAAGATCTGTTTATAAAATTTCGCGCGTTCGGTTTCGTCCTAAATCATTATCCATTTTGCTACAAATTTGCAAAAGTGTGTATTAGTACGCGAACTAGCTTCCTACTGCTCATCACAGCATCTATCTCTTCCGCACGTGTTGTCGGTTGATATAAAATGCATTTTAACCCCGCGCACAAAATAGTTCGTGCCGTCGACTAGTGTACCCTTAACTATCAGATAATAACAACTAAATACAATAACAAACTACACCACTACACACACAAACAACTACTAACAAGACTATTGAACAATTAACCCTAAATCACGTTGGTTTAAGTCACACAACTAAATAGTCCATAGACAATGTTATTGGGTAATAAACTTACAGGCTTTATTTCAGTCAATGATTCACTTACCTAGGTTATAAGCAGGTACTTATGCCGTTTTGGAGATAGTCCTTGTTCCAATCTTATCAAAGCAGCGAATTCGGCCACCTATTCGTTTCGGTTTCTCTCAACAAAACACACTTTCAAGTTTATACACGCCACTTTAGGCTACTTCTCAATTATTTGCCTCACAACTCTTTTTTTCAACTTTTTGCAAACGCGCTACCGCGCGTTCCTTTTTCTAACTTTTTCCGACCAAACATGGCGGGAGACTTCGCTCAGGTCGCCATTATTCTTGGCTACCTTTCATGGTTTAAGAACACCTCGGGCAAAGTTCACAGCTTTTAATATCCAATCAAAATCGAGTATTTTGACATAAGCCAAATAAAGTGTTGTCAATCGAATAAAATCGAACTGAGATTGAATCGTAGGCTAAATGTTGCCAATTAAACAAAACTGAATTATACATGCGTCATACTTCTTTGTTCTAGATTATTAGTCATATACCTTCCTCCTACATATATGTATATTAATTAAGGTATATGTGTAATTTACATAATTACATCACATCACATCATCAGCCTATTAATGTTCCCACTGCTGGTACACAGGTCTCCTCTCTGTGAGAAGGAATGGGCCGTAATCCACTACGCGGGCCCAGTGCGGGTTGGTGGATGTCACATGTCTTCGAATTTTTGGTTCTAGGACATGCCGGTTTCCTCACGATGTTTTCCTTCACCGTTTTGAGAGCAGTGGTGATGAAATAATTTACACAAAGTAAAGCGCCTGCCTGGGCTCGAACTCAGGACCTACATATTTATATGATAAATTAAGTTATTTTTGTCTATTTGAAATTTCCTTATTCTTACTACACACTGTGTCTTCGTTTATCATCCAACTTTCCTGTCGCAGGTCTGCTGGAAGAAATTTCTAATGAAATAAGCAGTACCTTTGTGCTCTTCAATCTGTATTATTTCTTTTCTCTGTAACGTGTTTTTGTGTGTACATACATAAATAAACAATGTCAATTTTAAAATAATGCAATTAATTTAAAATTTACATTTGACCATAAAAAATCGTTGCATTCAGTAAGTGCCCTGCATAATCAGTCTGCCACCTCTTGTTTTTATAACCCCCGACGAAAAAAGACGTGTGTATCTGGGTGTTTGTGTATATGGTGGTGTACATGTGTACATGGTGTGTATGTGAATTTGTGTATCTGTCTGGCATCACAGCTCCTAAACGGATCAACTGATTTTGATTTAGTTTTTAGGTTAGGTTCCGTACCCAAAGGGTAAAAACGGGACCCTATTACTAAGACTCCACGATCCAGCTGTCTGTTTGTCCGTCTGTCACCAGGCTATATCTCATGAACCGTGATAGCTAGACTGCAGTTGAAGTTTTCACAGATGATGTATTTCCGTTGCCGCTATAACAACAAATACTAAAAACAGAATAAAATAAACATTTAAGTGGGGCTCCCATACAACAATCGTGATTATTTTGCCGTTTTTTGCGATAATGGTACGGAATCCTTCGTGCGCGTGTCTGACTCGCACTTGGCAAGTTTTTTTTGTTTGAAGGGTGGCATTATAGGGAGAGTTCTTAGCTGTGTTTGATGGAAATCAGTTCAGACGTTCAAATTTATGGGCTATTAATTAAGTGTTTCAATCGGGTTACTTTCGCAGGATATCGTGTCATAATTACGTGTTCGATAGATTCTTAAGCGAACACCAGACTGTATCTCATGAACTGTGACAGCTAGACAGATGATGATTTCACAGATGATGTATTTCTTTTGCCGCTATAACAAAAAATACTAAAAACAGGAAAAAATTAATATTTGAGTGCTCCCATACAACAAACGTATTTTTTTTTTGCTGTTTTTTGCGATAGTGGTACGGAGCCCTCCGTGCGCGAGTCCGACTCGCACTTGACCGGTTTTTCTTGCTTCTAAGATTGGTCAGGTTATTCGGGGCCTGACTGTTCTAGCATGTAACATACTTATTTATCTATCCGACTAGCTATGGGTCGCTTATCATTCCTGGGTACCTACCATAAACTTTTAAAATACTTGCCAAGTGCAGGGCAGTTCAACTTAGCATTTTAACCTGACAGGTTTTGTGTTTGTACCATGAGCATTTCCCGCTGAACTGCATCATGTCAACTTTTGACCTGCTACATAGTCTCTGGTCAGTAAGCTGGCAGCACAGATTATTAAAAACTGACGATTGTTGAATGTATAAATGTCAAAAAAGTCTTGATGGTATGGATATTTTGCGGGTCAGCCTGCTGAAATGCTGTGACGTAGTCACTCACCGGTTTAGATTACGTGATCGCTGGCTGGCCGGCTATTTGGCGCTCTCATGGTACAAACCAGAACGACAGGTCATTTTCCGTCTAAAATTGACCTGCTATTAGAGTTCATGGTAGGCCCCCTGTAGTATCATATGAAGCCATTAGGGTCCGTTAACAAAGACGTTATGATTACTTAGCAACTTGACGCCACGGATCATCAAGTTATAAGTAGCAATGTTATTACAGGTACGTGAGAAAATTCAACACCGAAATACATACATACATTAACTCACGATTTTATTCCATGGGGGTAGGCAGAAGTTACAGAACGCCACCTGCACCGATCCTTACTTTACCTACAGCTTTTTAGGGTTCCGTACCCAAAGGGTAAAAACGGAACCCTATTACTAAGATTCCGCGGTCCGCCTGTCTGTCTGTCACCGGGCTGTATCTCATGAACCGTGACAGCTAGACAGTTGAAATTTTCACAAATGATGTATTTTTGTTGCCGCTATAACAACAAATACTAAAAACAAAAATAAAAATTTAAGTGGGGCTCCCATACAACAAACGTGATTTTTTGCCATAATGGTAATGTATGCAAAATTTCATCTTAATCGGTTGAGGATTACTGCTTTAAAATTCAGTTGCAAATTTTGACCCGAACATACATACATAAATCAATTTTTTAACCGACTTACCAAAAAGGAGGAGGTTCTATGTTCGACTTCATGTATGTTTATTTTTTTTTTGTTGTGTTTGTTCTTATAATTATTTTGTTATTTTATTTTGTATATCATTTTGTAATTTAGATGTGCTAGAATCGTAGAATCAATCCAGGTCATGGCAGATGTAAGTGTTTTTTTAAAACCACGCAGCCCTATTTTAATTCTGCGGTGGCAGTGGGCAGTGCACATTGCTCGCAGAGCAGTTGGTGGATGGGGCTAAGAAGTTCGAGATTGCGTACATACCGGCAGACGCAGCGTTGAAAGGCCTGCCAGTTGGACCGATGACCTGGTTAAAGTTGCGGGAATACGCTGGAATCTGGATATGAGACGCACATGATGATGAACTCTGCGAAAAAGCATTTAATTTCCCTGACGTCACCAGTCACAAAACCAACTTCAGGCGTCGTTTACGTAAGGTAATAATAGGAAACTCGTAATTAGGTATCATAAAACCATCCAAGTCGAACGACTCACGAGATTAATTAAGTGACTCTTAAGTGTTTTCATAGTTTCTGGGCGAATGAGAACACTCATACTATCATGCCTGTACCCAAAGGGATACGCAACCATGGTTTTTGGTGCGTGTATGACCAGCCGCCTAATTGCGTAAGTGAATTCGGCAAGGTAAAGGGTATTGAAAGAATAAAAAAGAAAGAAAAAGTGTTTAATTGTCACAAAACGACATACAATATAAATACATGCTTATACTGAACCCTTATACTACCTTTATATTAACCCGTGCTACGAACTATTTTGTGCGCGGGGTTAAAATGCATGCTATCTCATCCGACAACACGAGGGAAATAGGTAGATGCTGTGATGAGCAGTAAGAAGCTAATTCGCGTACAAATTAGCACTTTTGCAAGTTTGTAGCGAAATGGATAATGATTTAGGACGAAACCGAGCGCGCGAAATTTTATAAACAGACCTTTGGCAGTCTAGATATCATGAAAAAACGACTAAATCTATCTGTTCAAAATAAAATTATTTGCATTGTTGAACTACTAATCAATCCCGCCTGTATGACGGCTGTTTTTATATTTTCCTTCTTCTTATGGTATTTATTTGCGCCCAAAGATGCGTTAAAATTAGTGTTTAAATATGGAACTTTCGACGCTCATAACTTTCAATTTTTTTTTTTAATTTTTCGCTTCCATACAGGGTTAGATAATGATGAGACAAAGTGATATCACTTTTATTTTGAACGTACATCGTCAAACAGTGGAATAATCCCTAGACTACGTTTGTATGGAAAAATGATCGACTAGTGTAACCTTAACAGTAGTATTAGTAGTACTGAAAGTAAATTAGTAAAGACGAGAAATAAATAAAACAATAATAACATTTACTACCTAAATTTTGTATAAAACAGAAAAGAAATAGGGTGAAAAAGATGCCAGACAGATGCATGTCGTGATTGTGGCAAGAAGGCTTCCACTAAGCATAATGCTGTGCCGTGGGAGACCCACAGCACGGCACAGCATTATGCTGATTGACCACTGATTTTCAGTGGTCGCCTAGAACGTGACGTACGGAAACCAAATTTGAGTATGTAAAAATAGATACAAAGAACATAAAATAAATACAGTAAGATATGAATACAGTAAGAAGATGGGGAGATGGGATGGATTGATGGGGTCTCGACGAGAATATCTCTTTATGCTTCTGGGGCTATAAACAAGTGTTATACGAAGCAAAAGGTGTATTTAAGGATCATAGCAGGTGGCTTTCTCTAGTTGCTGCCAAACCCCACGAGGAAAAGGAGTGAGTTCAAGTTCATATAGTTTTTGAGTAGGCAAATTGGAGGAATGGAGATAGTAATTTGTAGCAAGGCTAGAGCGTTATGGAGCGGATAATGCATTAATAGACGGTCAAGCCAAACGACGTTTTTCAAGACACCCGCGAAGAAAGAATAAAATTTACGAACTTAATAAGAGAAATCGCACGCGTGTAAAATACACTGCATTGTGCTTCTAAAGTTAGTGCATTAAGAGCCGGTTTTAGAGAGCGTTGTACTACTGTAGAAACTTACTTACTTTATAGATAAGTCGATCAAGCAAATAATGTTACTATGTTAAATTGTTCATAAACAAAACAAAAATAACCGATAAGGTGTCATGAGTTCAACGAATGACATAAAAAAAGATAAAAGTACGCATTTCTATTTCCTATTAAAAATAATTTCGACAAACAAACAACATTTTACATCTAATCAGCGGGGTGACCATAAGCTCTTAGAGCGGTATCAATTTGATATAGAGTAAGTGACAGATGTATACAAGTCAGAAACATCTGTCCCTTATTCGATCTCAAATTGATACCGCTCTAAGAGCTTATGGTCACCCCCCAGAAATTACGCCAACCAACCGCTTCCCATCTATGAAAAGTCCAGATAATAACTTTTTTTTAAATAACTTAAAAAAAGGTCCGGACATTTTAGTACTCGTATCAAAATGAAAAAATAATTTCGTTAATTATTATAGTATTAGAGATGTAGCCGATATGATTGTCTACATTCGTTGCATCGTATGATTTGTACTGTAGGTAAATAAACGCCTTCTTTAAACATCAAACAAAAAAACCGGCCAAGTGCGAGTCGGACTCTCGCACGAAGGGTTACGTACTATTATCGCTAAAAACGGCAAAAAAAACACGTTTGTTGTATGGGAGCCCTACTTAAATATTTATTTTATTCTGTTTTTAGTATTTCTTGTATAGCTGCAACAGAAATAAATCATCTGTGAAAATTTCAACTGTCTAGCTATCACGGTTTATGAGATACAGCCTGGTGACTGACAAACAGACAGACAGACAGACGGACCGCGGAGTCTCAGTAATAGGGTCCCGTTTTTTACGCTTTAGGTACGGAACCCTAAAAAGTTATAGAGTTTTATTCAAACGAAAAATCCGGACAAATTAGAAGCCCAGACTAAGTCCGGACATATCCGGTTAAATCTGACGGATGGAAATCCAGATGCAGCTGAATACCAGTAGGTATTTTACATGGGGCGACTGCCTTTCTGAACTTCACATCTCCGTAAGCTATTGGGCCCAATTGTTATTTCTAGAACTTTGACAGTCGTTACAGATAGTCTGATGCCAAGAAATCTTACACCAGTCTTGCCAAGGGGTATCGTATTAATTCGTGTTACCCACTAGCACCCAGTACCCAGTTACTCGGTTGCGAAGGTTAGATAAAATACTAAAATACTGGTAATCAGCTGTATCTGGTTAGGGGGCGTCCATAAATTACGTGAGGTGTTTAAGGGGGGGAGGGGGTTGAGGCAAATCTCATCTAATCTTACGTTGGAGAGAGGGGGGGTCTCGGCAAATATCACGCATTTTTTTTTCTGATTGAAACAAAAAAAAAACTATTTTGGTCCATTTAATCCAGATTTTACATGCTTACGATTTAATCTTAAGCGTAATCGTAATACGATTAAGACCATTCACTAATTCGTTCGAAAGAAATTTTCCAAACGTGGAATGTGCAGGTCAGGTTCAGATCAACGATCATAATATTCAATACGCGGCATTTGCAAAATCTCACGTGAGATTGGGGGATGGGGGAGGGGGTTGAATAAAATCTGACGACATCTCAGGGGGGGAGGGAGGGACAGAAAATTTAAAAAAACACCTCACGTAATTTATGGACGCCCCCTTAGAATGGAAGCCCAGTCCAGTATAGTCGGCCGGCTAGCTAGATAATTACACAAAGTTCCTACGTAAGCGGCGGCGATAATAATTACAGGTAGGGACACGGTATAGAATAGAAAGAGCGAATGGAAATGTACTCGATACCACAAAGCATCGATACTTTTTTCGTGTCCCTAAATACAGGTAACTGTGATATAATCGAAAAATACCCGTTAGAATTGACTATAAAATGATTTGAGAGCTTGAAGCTTCGAGAACATTCTTCAATTTAAATTAATGTTTAAACACCTCGCTTTTTGTTGACATTTTTGAATTCAATATCTATGTGCTATTCCGCCATGGTATAAGTAAAATGCCGTTATCCAGCATCTGGTATTTTTTTTAACTTTTGATGAGAAAAAATATCTATCGATCTGTGTATGCGAATTTTCAAAACCTTGAATAGTTTTTATTATTACTATGGACGTGCAAAAAATCGGATCAGTTTCATTTAATAGTTTTAAAATGCATGTCCTCGAAAAGAGCGTTTTCCAAGCAGCTAAACTGTGCGGAAAGTGTCACTTTTTTTTACTAGTGCTTTTTACTTTCCTGTAGTTTTTTAATTTTTAACTCTAACGTCAGCCCGCCGCATAGAGTTTTTATTATTTGAGAAACGTTTTAAAATTAGTTAAGTACAGATTATCATTCATCTAAAAAGTAAAACAAAACTAATACGTCATTTAAGGCGTTTTTAATTACGCTAGATTTAGATTTTGATCAATAAATTAATATTAAATATTCATTAAATATGTTTGGCAGAATGAATATTTTGCTCGTGCCTTTTTGCGTTACGACGTGACAGCTATTTGCACATACGCAGTAGAACTATGAACTATTAGTCTGTGGATATGCTGAGCGCCCTTGAATAAGCGCCATTTTATTAATTTCTTGTTTGGTTCAGATATATTTTTTTATTTACTCGCACAGTGCATAGTAAAATGTTGTATGATACACGTGCGTAAGATGATTTCCGACTCGTGTCGATTTATCCACTCACTCGCTTCGCTCGCTCGTGAATAAAAATGCCACTCATCGGAAATCACCTACTTCCCGCACTTGTAGCATAAATAACTATTTCTTCATTGATCTAAAGACTCGAATACGTCAAAATTGTGACTTTTATCTTTTATTTATGTCACGAAAATTCAAAAGAAAAAAATTGGTGGTCAGAATAATGTTTGTTTACATTCACACGCAAGTGACAAACACTAGCTGTCTCTTTTTTTCTCGTTGGTTCAAGCCATCCCTTTCGACTTGAAGTGAAATGTCAGATGAATGAAAAATGCGTATGCGTGCTGCCACTACTGCGCGGAACACTTTTTTCGATTGTTTTGTGAGTGTATAACGTATCTGTTTATTAGAATACTATTGTTTTTCTTAGACTTTTGTAATCAGCATAGTTCCGTTTTGCCACAGATAATAATTATAATACCTACCAATCTATTTAACATAAACACATTAAATTTAGTTAATGTATTAAAATATATAAACTACAATAAAATTTCATAAATATAGCTCAAACTGTTATTTAGATATGCACGTCCAAAATCGACATTTTTATCACTATAGATATTTCTTGCTTTTTCTGCTACAGCAATATTTGCTATTTTAAAATATAACTTCTTAAATTTGAAAAGTCGAATGATTTACTTATAGCAGATAACTTAGGATAAATTGTAGCTGAAGATTTGACTTGGCTAATTTTCACAAATAAAGCAAGAAATTGTGTTTTTAAATTTATTTTAGAATGTTTTATGTAAATAAATTTCAGGATACAGAACTTGGCACCCATTTAGATCTCAATACTTTTGTTGGCGTAGTCAACTACTGATCCGTAGGTGCCATTTAATTTTGTGGAGTATAATTGCGAAAAAGAAGAATATCGATAGGTGCCGTATGTGGTATACCTCAGGTGCCATTCAATCAGTTTCCAATTAAGTGGGTGCCCAATGTAGAATACGTGCTCAAATCATATAGTAGTTATTTTAATAAAGACATTTTTTATTAATTTGTGTGTCATTTCATTTCAATAAAAATATGTAATGCTTAGTACTTCTGTACTTGAGTGTACTTTATCTTAAGGGTACACTAGTCGAAAATTCTTCCATACAAACGTAGTCTAGGGATTATGCCATTATTTGACAATGTACGTTTTAAATAAAAAGTGATATCAATTTGTCTCATCATTATCTAGCCCTGTATGGAAGCAAAAAAAGTAAAAAAAGAAAATATTTGAAAGTTATGAGCGTCGAAAGTTTCACATTTCGACACTATATTTAACGCATTTTTGGGCGCAAATAAATGCCATAAGAAGACGGAAAGTTGCAAAACGGCCACCATACAGGGATAGATTAGTAGTTTAACAATGCAAATAATTTTATTTTGAACATATGCGTTTAGTCGTTTTTTCATGATATTCAAACTCCCAAAAGTCTGATTATAAAATTTCACGCGCTCGGTTTCGTCCTAAATCATTATTCATTTCGCTACAAATTTGCAAAAGTTTGTATTCGTACGCGAACTGGCTTCCTACTGCTCATCACAGCATCTATCTCTTCCGCACGTGTTGTTAGTTGATATAAAATGCATTTTAACCCCGCGCACAAAATAGTTCGTGCCGTCGACCTTAACGGTATTGCTTAAGACTGCGCCGAGCAAAATAATCCAAAACGATCGTCACAGTTATAGGGATTTAGTCAATATTATTACCATAATTACCATAAAAAATATGTAATGAACACCACAATGAATGTGTTAACGATTCTATGTTGGCAAAAACAAAAAATATTGTTTAGTTTAAATAACAAAAATACGTAAAGTTGGACAAAAATATTAAAATAGCATGCTCGTGTTTTATTGAATATTTATAGTAAACTGTTGCATTTTTTCACAAACTTTAATTCATATTAATCTCTAATTGTCATACCACAATTTATAGTTTTAACATTTTCGAAAAAACACTCGGTTATTTTAGTTTTATTTTTTTTCTTAATTGTTGCGCTGTTTTGGATCATGCGAAACGTAAACCGGTCGGCAATTCAGTCGCCCACGAGAGCTCGGAGAGTGGTCACGTCTCATTGTGGAGCGACGCGCCGATAACGATAATTCGCGATCTATTGTGTACGTATACCTTGCTGCAAATAGTTGAATAAGGTAAGTTATATATTTTGTTTTTTGAGTATGACTTTTTATGCACTATTCAATGCATATTTCTGTAACATTTTTTTTAAATGTTTGTTTTAGTTATAATAGGAAATCGTAAGGAAACATATTATAAGAAGAAAGTTGGCGCTCATTTCCGAAAAAGAATCTGTTCTCATAAAAAGTACATATTTCTATTTTGTGACATTATTTCCTTATTAACCGACTTTCCAAAAAGAAGGATTTTTTTGTGTATGTTCACCGATTACATCAATTGTGGACAGATTTTAGAAATTATTTTTTTGTTTGAAAGATTACGTTCCATTTAAATTTGGTGAAGATCTGATGAAGAATTTTGGAGATATGCAACAGAACTCCTCAAAAATACGGCAGATCTCTCGGGATTGCTGGAATCGCATGTCTGTTTATTGTTTACACCATATTTTCATAACATTACATCACGCCGGTAAGCTCTAAAGGGGTACGCAGATGAATACAGTAAACCCTAGTACACTCTAATTTCATTCAGGCTATAGAACTTGCCCATTGTGTACACAACTAAAACGTGTAAAATAAAAACTTTTTTGCCAAAAAAAAAACCAACTTCCAAATCAAAACACTACAATATTATGTAAAATAAATTTAATTTCGCCAGTCAGTGAGAAAAAACGAAGAATCAAAAACAGGAACACCGACTTCCGAAATTGAATTTATTTTCAATTTTTATTTGAAAGTCGGTTGTATTTTTTTGTAAAAAAAAAATATCTAACATAATGGCGCATGTAATCGTTTTTTTTTCAATTAGTTCTCAAACATTCGATATGGGTATCGTGTAATGGGTTTTTGGGGATGCCGATTACAAATCTGACATTATTTTTAAAATCCAAGATGGCGGATGCATCTTTTTCTCAAACATTCGATATGGGTATCGTGTAATGGGTTTTTGGGGATGCCGATTGCAAATCTGACATTATTTTTAAAATCCAAGTTGGCGGATGCAACTTTTTCTCAAACATTCGATATGGGTATCGTGTAATGGGTTTTTGGGGATGCCGATTGCAAATCTGACATTATTTTTAAAATCCAAGATGGCGGATGCAACTTTTTCGCAAACATTCGATATGGGTGTTGTGTAATGGGTTTTTGGGGATGCCGATTACAAATCTGACATTATTTTTAAAATCCAAGATGGCGGATGCAACTTTTTCGCAAACATTCGATATGGGTATTGTGTAATGGATTTTTGGGGATGCCGATTACAAATCTGACATTATTTTTAAAATCCAAGATGGCGGATGCATCTTTTTCTCAAACATTCGATATGGGTATCGTGTAATGGGTTTTTGGGGATGCCGATTGCAAATCTGACATTATTTTTAAAATCCAAGTTGGCGGATGCAACTTTTTCTCAAACATTCGATATGGGTATCGTGTAATGGGTTTTTGGGGATGCCGATTGCAAATCTGACATTATTTTTAAAATCCAAGATGGCGGATGCAACTTTTTCTCAAACATTCGATATGGGTGTTGTGTAATGGGTTTTTGGGGATGCCGATTACAAATCTGACATTATTTTTAAAATCCAAGATGGCGGATGCATCTTTTTCTCAAACATTCGATATGGGTATCGTGTAATGGGTTTTTGGGGATGCCGATTGCAAATCTGACATTCTTTTTAAAATCCAAGATGGTGGATGCATCTTTTTCTCAAACATTCGATATGGGTATCGTGTAATGGGTATTTGGGGGTGCCGATTACAAATCTGACATTATTTTTAAAATCGAAGATGGCGGATACATCTTTTTCTCAAACATTCGATATGGGTATCGTGTAATGGGTTTTTGGGGATGCCGATTGCAAATCTGACATTATTTTTAAAATCCAAGATGGCGGATGCAACTTTTTCGCAAACATTCGATATGGGTATCGTGTAATGGGTTTTTGGGGATGCCGATTACAAATCTGACATTATTTTTAAAATCCAAGATGGTGGATGCATCTTTTTCTCAAACATTCGATATGGGTATCGTGTAATGGGTTTTTGGGGATGCCGATTGCAAATCTGACATTATTTTTAAAATCCAAGATGGCGGATGCAACTTTTTCGCAAACATTCGATATGGGTGTTGTGTAATGGGTTTTTGGGGATGCCGATTGCAAATCTGACATTATTTTTAAAATCCAAGATGGCGGATGCAACTTTTTCGCAAACATTCGATATGGGTATCGTGTAATGGGTTTTTGGGGATGCCGATTACAAATCTGACATTATTTTTAAAATCCAAGATGGTGGATGCATCTTTTTCTCAAACATTCGATATGGGTATCGTGTAATGGGTTTTTGGGGATGCCGATTGCAAATCTGACATTATTTTTAAAATCCAAGATGGCGGATGCAACTTTTTCGCAAACATTCGATATGGGTGTTGTGTAATGGGTTTTTGGGGATGCCGATTACAAATCTGACATTATTTTTAAAATCCAAGATGGCGGATGCAACTTTTTCGCAAACATTCGATATGGGTATTGTGTAATGGATTTTTGGGGATGCCGATTACAAATCTGACATTATTTTTAAAATCCAAGATGGCGGATGCATCTTTTTCTCAAACATTCGATATGGGTATCGTGTAATGGGTTTTTGGGGATGCCGATTGCAAATCTGACATTATTTTTAAAATCCAAGTTGGCGGATGCAACTTTTTCTCAAACATTCGATATGGGTATCGTGTAATGGGTTTTTGGGGATGCCGATTACAAATCTGACATTATTTTTAAAATCGAAGATGGCGGATGCATCTTTTTCTCAAACATTCGATATGGGTATCGTGTAATGGGTTTTTGGGGATGCCGATTGCAAATCTGACATTATTTTTAAAATCCAAGATGGTGGATGCATCTTTTTCTCAAACATTCGATATGGGTATCGTGTAATGGGTATTTGGGGGTGCCGATTACAAATCTGACATTATTTTTAAAATCGAAGATGGCGGATACATCTTCTTCTCAAACATTCGATATGGGTATCGTGTAATGGGTTTTTGGGGATGCCGATTGCAAATCTGACATTATTTTTAAAATCCAAGATGGCGGATGCAACTTTTTCTCAAACATTCGATATGGGTATCGTGTAATGGGTTTTTGGGGATGCCGATTGCAAATCTGACATTATTTTTAAAATCCAAGATGGTGGATGCATCTTTTTCTCAAACATTCGATATGGGTATCGTGTAATGGGTATTTGGGGGTGCCGATTACAAATCTGACATTATTTTTAAAATCGAAGATGGCGGATACATCTTTTTCTCAAACATTCGATATGGGTATCGTGTAATGGGTTTTTGGGGATGCCGATTGCAAATCTGACATTATTTTTAAAATCCAAGATGGCGGATGCAACTTTTTCGCAAACATTCGATATGGGTATCGTGTAATGGGTTTTTGGGGATGCCGATTACAAATCTGACATTATTTTTAAAATCCAAGATGGTGGATGCATCTTTTTCTCAAACATTCGATATGGGTATCGTGTAATGGGTTTTTGGGGATGCCGATTGCAAATCTGACATTATTTTTAAAATCCAAGATGGCGGATGCAACTTTTTCGCAAACATTCGATATGGATGTTGTGTAATGGGTTTTTGGGGATGCCGATTACAAATCTGACATTATTTTTAAAATCCAAGATGGCGGATGCATCTTTTTCTCAAACATTCGATATGGGTATCGTATAATGGGTTTTTGGGGATGCCGATTGCAAATCTGACATTATTTTTAAAATCCAAGATGGTGGATGCATCTTTTTCTCAAACATTCTATATGGGTATCGTGTAATGGGTATTTGGGGGTGCCGATTACAAATCTGACATTATTTTTAAAATCGAAGATGGCGGATACATCTTTTTCTCAAACATTCGATATGGGTATCGCGCAATGGGTTTTTTGGGATGCCGATTGCAAATCTGACATTATTTTTAAAATCCAAGATGGTGGATGCATCTTTTTCTCAAACATTCGATATGGGTATCGTGTAATGGGTATTTGGGGGTGCCGATTGCTATTCTGACATTCATTTTAGAATACACGATGGAAGATTTTTTTTTCGCCATTGTCAGTGATGTCCAATATAAACTTGTAAAGTAAAAATTAATTTGAAAAAGACGCATTGCCTGGATTTGAACCCAGGACCTCAAGCACGAGAAGTGAGGCCAAGGGGTCACCACGAAATTTTAAATTCATTATACTTATTTTGTTGCTAGTGTTTGCTGGCAAGTCTTTTACATGGGGAAATGTTTATGTATTATGTATACTATATTTCTTTTAGTCTGTTCACAACATTTTAAGAGTTAAGTTGATAATACATCTGATAACTACGTCAATTTAATAATTTTATTAAATCATCATCAGCGGCGTTCCCACTGCTGGGACACAGGCCTCCTCTTTGTGAGAGGGAATGGGCCGTAATCCACCACGCGGGCCCAGTGCGGATTGGTGGATGTCACATGTCTTCGAATTTTTGGTTCTAGGACATGCCGGTTTCCTCACGATGTTTTCCTTCACCGTTTTGAGAGCAGTGGTGATGAAATAATTTTCACAAAGTAAAGCGCCTGTCTTAGTTCGAACCCACGACCTACAACCTGTAAGTCGCGGCCGATACCACTGGGCCACCGCTGCTCTCAATTTTCTTAAATAACTTCCAATAACTATATTTTATTACGTTTTTAGGAAATTCTGACCAATAAAGATCCTTGCCCATACGTTGGTGAAAAACCTTTAGTTAGTGATGATATTCCATTCAACAATCTCGATGTAAGTTAATTGTTCTTAGATACATTTTTAAAGTGCCTTAGTACTAGTTTCTGCCCGTGGCTAAGGGACTACTTACAATTATCGTATTTTATTTCAGGATTCTTCAAAACATACGGATTCATATTCAAACATTTTGGTAGAAGAAGAAACTAATGACAAAGCCGAGATCATAATAAATGGCAATAGAATAATGGATTTCGCATACCTCTATAAACAAATGCAATATATCGCATGAACACGTAACACGTTCTTCCATAATGTGTTCACCAGTGATTGAAAATAACAATCATGTTTTAAATGAGATTGATATTACCCTTCTTGTCTCTTTTCCATTTCCATTAGTTTATAGGAAATGCCTTTGACTTCCCTGGAGATAGTTGTTCATTTACAGAATTAGAAGCAATTTTTAAAATATGACGTTTCTGTTACACTCTGTATAATAAATATACCACGTTTCCCTGGGTTTTGTGTATGATTTTGTAAAATGGGAAAAACACGCAAGGTATTACATTAGGTAAATAAAGTTTTTTTTTTTACAGACTGGTTTTACTATACAATACACCTACCCATCTAACTTACTTATCAACTCACCTAGCCTACCTACTTACCCAGTAAAATTCCCGGGCGTACAATCCACAACGCCAAAATTTCATCGCAATCGGATGAATAGTAACGGAACGGATAATGTATTACTATAGTACAAACAAACATTATTTTCTATATAATATAGATTATTAGATTTAATTATGGGCTTTATTTACCTACATAAACATCTAATTAATCAATATTCGCCTTTTCAAGTCACTCAACACAGCGCCTCAAATTTTAAAAATCCTAAGTTACCAACTTTTGTCGTGCAACTGCAAGCCGGACTCGAGCGAACTTGTGATTGTGTGTGTGACGACGCACACGACTAGCGCGCTGTAGAAAATACCTAATTGCCGCGCGCCTCGTTCGCTCTGCGCAGTCTTAAAACACAATTCGGGCGAATCGCCTAGTAAATAATTTTGAGTCGACAACTCGCCCGCCGATAATTCGTGTATAAATAAACTTCGGGCGAATCGACACAAAAAAATGAATATTTTTAAAAGTGGACAATTAGCCCGATTCGGGCGAGTTAAATTCGGGCGAGTCGTCCACTAACCCGATATTATATTGGTAATAATAAGTGCGGGACGTATTAGCTCTGTGAGAGATAAGTATTGATCATAGATGACCTTTGCAAATAGGTCACATTGGTGTCAACATATGTATGCGATTGCATCACTTTTGATAACAGACGGCATATCATGAGTATGACTAATAATGGGTCACACTTTGATCAATAATAATATTGATCGATGGGGTCATATCTTGTATTTTCACGGCTAACTTGCGAATTTGAGGTATTCCTCGAAGCGCACCCACTTTGAAGCGCACCTAAAGTATTCCTCGAAGTGCACCTACGATGAAACCTAAAGAAGATCATGAAAGATTAGTAAAACACCGGCTAAGTACGAGTCGGACTCGCGCACGAAGGGTTCTGTATCATTATCGCAAAAAACGGCACATAATCACATTTGTTGTATGGGAGCCCCACTTAAATATTTATTTTATTCTTTTTTAGTATTTGTTGTTATAGCGGCACCAGAAATATATCATCTGTGCAAAAGACAATAGCAGAAGCCCATACATTATTTTACCTGAGATTAAATTCCTACGACTCTAGATGAAAAGTATCTTGTTTAATTCAGGGTCATGTTCTGAATAAGTTTGTGCAAGAATTTTTGTTCAAGAATGCCGAGAATAATAGATATTCAGTCAAGAACTTTTGTAGGTTATGTCTGGGTAACTATAAATAATGTGTTTAATAGGTAATATCATTTAATTTCGTGGAAGTAAAAGGGCAATATCGTATCAGTATTTCCCTTTCCTAGTTATATCAGCATGAAATGTAAAATATACTCTTTGGAAAGAGAATATTTATTTATTTAAGCTACTTTGACGTGTATTAAAAGATCGTCGTCAACAACCAAGCTTTATTTTTTTTAGTCTTGGATACTAGTGTTTTGCCTATCATTAATGATTTTAAGTAATTCATTTATTTCTACTACACTACAGTATTCTTACCTACCTGAAAGGACACCTAGACTTAGACATAAACTGTATTGACATTTATTTTCTCCGTTTTATTATAATAACAAATACAATAATGATATACTTACTACAGTCACTACTTGTCACATGGCAAAATAAGTGTAAAATGGTAACACTAAGCTAATGAGAGTGAACGTAAAAATCAAATAACTAACATTTATAATGTTTTTTTTTTATCCGTAATGAACCAGTTAATATTACACTTTCAAAAAACGTCGTCAATTATTGGAATTTCTTTCGTATTTAACTCACTTTCAGACGCTCAAATTTAAGTCAGCTAAGAATTCGCCATTGTTCTTTCAAGTGTCTAGCTATCGCGGTTCATTAGATACAGCCTGGTGACAGACGGACAGTCAGACAGACGGACCGTGGAGTCTCAGTAATAGAGTCCCGTTTTTACCCTTTAGGTACGGAACCCTAAAAATGGCGTTATTATAATTCAAGTGTCCTTATTTTTGCTAAGACTTCTATCGATTTAGTGAATAATGACGAATATTTTATAATCCTCTTTTTGTTTAATCGTTGAGTGAGATCGTTTAGGCGAGTTTTATTTTCTGTTCATTGCTGTCCCCCTGGTACTTTTCAAAACAACACATGATTCAATTTATTTTTTACCATTATTGAGCTAAGTAGTTATTCGCTTAAGCACCTAGTTCCAGTTAAATTCTGCTTTTCTGTTAGTTTTAATAAATAAACAATTAGGACAGTTGAATTTTAAAACGTCTATTGATATCATTTATTCTTCACGAATCCTTCATGCTCTTCCTTATGTTTCATCGTAGCTGCGTTTCGACGAATACTCTAGGTGCGCTTTCGAGGCATACACCAAAATATTGAAGATGTTTTGCAAATCCAAATACAGCTCGCTAAGACAAACATAATTTTCTGCCCTTATTCTAGTTTATTTGCTGTTGGCAAAAAAACCCACGTTTTTCTTTATCCACACCCCACGCCCCTTTCTAACTTATTTCAAATTCTACATATAAAATTAGAAATCTTCTGTTCAGTGTTTATAAACAAGGCCCATCATCACATCACACACATCATCAGCCTATTAACGTTCCCACTGCTGGGACACAGGCCTCCTCTTTGTGAGCGGGGATGGGCCATAATCCACCACGCGGGCCCAGAAGGCCCATCATCATTCACATAGTTTATGCATTGTTTCTTGATAGGAGAAAGATCTGTTGGACGAAACCACCTATTTTTT
The DNA here is from genome assembly GCA_948252205.1 of Orthosia incerta. Classification (NCBI taxonomy): domain Eukaryota; kingdom Metazoa; phylum Arthropoda; class Insecta; order Lepidoptera; family Noctuidae; genus Orthosia; species Orthosia incerta. The sequence goes on along the minus strand of OX411756.1, from coordinate 23,804,102 downwards.
TTGGGTAAAATATGACCAAACTGAAACAACAATTCTCAACAGATGATGCTCAATGTAAACACACAATAGCGGCTGCTAGCGTAGGTACTGTATGTGTCTGGTAAGCGCGCGCTCGTACGTCTTCGGTTATCTTCGTGCGCCTCCGGGTCTCTCCTCGGCGCCTCCTTTTTGTGCGGATCTTCGCTTGTACTATCCTGCACGCAACACGCTATGCTTCGCACAATTGATTACGCAATTTTTTTTATTTATATTTATATGTATTAGTAAAAAAGTGCATTTAAACGTTATAATTATGAATATTTAAGCATATTCTCAAAATTGACGGCAAGCTGGATCGATTGAAAAAGTTTTAGTTTCCTAGATGCCTCAAAATCACTGCTTTTTTTGCACTTTTTCGGGCTAGCCCCTCAGCCCGCAAACAAATCAGAACTATAACGTGCGATAAGGGATTCCTGTTTCTATAAATAACAAGTGTTGGGTGTAATTTGTTTTAACTACTTTACTGTTTTTTATTTTTATTGCTTATGGGCTCGCACTTGACCACTATCTCCCCCGATAGTAAGCGATGATGTCTTGCGTTGTGAAACATTTCTCGTAATTCATCATCATCATTTCAGCCGAAAGACGTCCACTGCTGGGCATAGGCCTCCCCCAGGCGTCGCCACATTGACCGATCCCGTGCGTCTCGCATCCAGCGCCTTCCTGCAACCTTAACCAGGTCATCGGTACACCTAGTGGGAGGCCTTCCAACGTATCGTCTTCCGGTTCGCGGTCGCCATTCCAGAACTTTTCGGCCCCATCAACCATCCGTTCTGCGAGCAATGTGCCCTGCCCACTGCCACTTAAGTTTGGCAATTCTTCGGGCTATGTCGGTAACCCTGGTTCTCTTGCGGATCTCCACATTTCTGATTCGATCACGCAAGGAAACTCCGAGCATAGCCCTCTCCATTGCCTTTTGAGTGACTGTAAGCTTCCTGATAAGGCCCATTGTAAGCGACCACGTCTCAGAGCCATATGCCATCACTGGCAACACACACTGGTCATAGACTTTCGTCTTGAGACACTGTGGTAAGTTGGACGAGAAGATACCGCGCAACTTCCCGAACGCTGCCCAGCCGAGTCGGATTCGACGGTTGACCTCTTTCTCATCCTCTTTCTCATTCTCGTAATTATCTAAATATAAATATTATAAAATAAATTTATTGGGGGAGGCATATGTCCAGCAGTGGATGTCTTTCAGCTGAAATGATGATGATGATGAAATATTATAAATGTATAACACATAACTGTATAGCCTAATTATTTTTATCACTATATCTAAAAGTTTTCCAAGTTCATCAGTCAAATCACATGAACTATTCAAGAAACAACTCGTAAAACAAGAAAATCAGCTGTTTCCTACATTTTTAACAAAATATTCCAACAGTAGGTAATATTTGGATTATGATAAAGAAACAGGCAGTGCAGGTACCACATTCCTCCATATAATTCGCAGATAGAATTACAAATGAATCGTATCAGTCAAAAATATTTACAAAAAAAAAACGGTAATGGAGGATTCCATGTAATTCGGATACACCTTTAAAAAAACCTCATATCTATCAAAGAACAATATTAAAAAAGAAGCTCAAAATTATTACCAGATTGGTAACAATAATAGGTTATTTAGGCAACATAATTGTAAAGCAGATTATCATACCCCTTCTATTTACCATGTAGGTATATCTTTTATCACCTTAAGAAATCAAATAGCAAAGGAAAAAGAAAAAAAAATTTTTTTTATATTTTTTTATTATTGAAAATCAGTCTGTATAGGGCTGATGTCCACAATTCCACATACATGCACGTATTTTGCGTACTAAGCTTCTGAATTAATTTCTGCCCTGAATTATTACATTTCTGAATTAAGAATTTGGAGCAGTGGTGGCCCAGCGGTATCGGCCGCGACTTACAAGTTGTAGGTCCTGGGTTCGAGCCCAGGCAGGCGCTTTACTTTGTGTAAATTATTTCATCACCACTGCTCTCAAAACAGTGAAGGAAAACATCGTGAGGAAACCGGCATGTCCTAGAACCAAAAATTTGAAGACATGTGACTTCCACCAACCCGCACTGGGCCCGCGTGGTGGATTACGGCCCATTCCCTCTCACAGAGAGGAGGCCTGTGTCCCAGCAGTGGGTACATTAATAGGCTGATGATGTTGATGATGATGATGATGAGGTATTTGTCAAACTGTACTTTCGCCTAAAAACCTGTCAAAATTTGGTAATAAATTAAGAACGCCTGAAATGAGAACAGGGGAGTGACCATAAGCTCTTAGAGTAAGCTTATTTTGAGTGTGTCTAAGGGACAGATGTATAATATGACTTGAATACATCTGTCACTTACGCGATCTCGAAATAACCTTTATGGTACTGCATCCAAGATCTAACTTTCGCTTGATACAACTTAGGCAGCTGTTCTGGCGTGAATACCGTCTCTGGAATAAAGTAAGATCGCCTGTTATTAACTCCATTCACTCAATTCAGAAACCTAGACCTAAACTAGTCGACGGCACGAACTATTTTGTGCGCGGGGTTAAAATGCATTTTATATCAACCGACAACACGTGCGGAAGAGATAGACGCTGTGATGAGCAGTAGGAAGCTAGTTCGCGTACGAATACACACTTTTGCAAATTTGTAGCGTAATGGATAATGATTCAGGACGAAACCGAGCGCGCGGAATTTTATTAACAGACCTTTGGCAGTTTAGATATCATGGAAAAACGACTAAATCTATCTGTTCAAAATTAAATTTTGCATTGTTGAACTACTGATCTATCCCTGTATGGAAGCCATTTTGCAATTTTCCGTCTTCTTGTAGTATTTATTCGTGCCCAAAAATGCGTTATAATTAGTGTCGAAATTTGGAACTTTCGACGCTCATAACTTTCAAATATTTTATGTTTTTACTTTTTTGCTTCCATACAAGGCTAGATAATGAGGCGACAAATTAATATCACTTTTTATTTTGAACGTACATCGTCAAACAGTGGAATAATCCCTAGACTACGTTTGTATGGAAGAATTTTCGACTAGTGTAACCTTAACCTAAAACCATTGTCAAGATTACTGTTGTTATCTGAGTTTACCTACAGACAATTCAGATTTGCTTTGCAAAACATTTTCCCATGCTTAAAATGTAAGTATCGCGTTAAGAAGGTCAATCATATTTTTTTCAACACACTTGCTCATAAAGTGGCTCTAATTTCACCGCAATTAGGCATATAATGATACCTGTAATCAAACTGTGACTTTTTCATTGCTATTATTCACAAGTGAGTTATAGTTTTTTTTTATGGTTTCCTGCCTTCATTTTAAATACTTTTAAATTAAATTAATTTAAAAAAAGTCATAAATCAATCCAATGAAAATTAATAAAATAAGTCATTAATTCTAATCCAGTTAAAATTGAAGTATTTTCAATATAATAAAATGTAACACTGTTAATCAATTAAAAGTGTCCCATTCGACATTAATCCCTTTCTATTCTTGTCATGGAAGTAGTACTTACTATATCCATAACATGATATGGGTAGTAATTACTATTTCCATGATATCCTTTGAATACATAAAATGTTTCATAGCTTCTAGTCAAACAATTCAGCAAAATGCTAGAATCTAACATATTGCTTGCTCATTGCATGCAACTTCGTATTCAAATAGATAATTTCAACTTGTACGTGTTTAATAAATAAAACTTGCCCTCAAATATAACTTTTGTTTGTCTGCAATAAAGAAAACTTGGAATTCCCCATTTTGTACGTAGCTAAAACGCTATCCGCGAAAAGCTAAAAAAAAAAGAAACCTCATTGTTTTAATCTATGGCCGATCGCCACTGTTAGATGCGCGCGCATAGGAAAGCTGATTAATTTACCCCGCCATTGCGAAAAAAATTTCACAACTCGTTTTCACTGTTGAAAATGATTTTTTGTATTATTTTCTTCACAAGTGTGTTGAAAAACGTCGTATGATACACGTGTGTATTGATGATTACCGTCCTCGGCTCTCTTAAGACCCTCACCTACGGCTCGGGTCTCAATGGCGCCTCAGCGGTAATCACCAACATTGCACACTTGTACCATAATGTACTATTTACAAAGATAAAAACTAACATTAGGTAAAAACCATGTATGTAGTTAAAGGGCCTTATTTATAAAAATCTGTTTTTTTGCCAATGGTTTAGCAGATTAGAATAGGTATAGTTACTTGTACTTTTTTATTATTAGGGTTCCGTACCTCGAAAGGAAAAAACCGAACCCTTATAGGATCACTTTGTTGTCCGTCCGTCTGTCTGTCGCGCGTGAACGCGTGGAGGTATCAAGCTGAAATTTATATCAAATACTCAAGTCTACCGTCCCTTAAAGCTGTGAAAAAATCAAACTTCTAAGCAAACGCAATCAAAAGATACAGCCGTTTATGCCACAAATGTTCGACACTCGTAAGGGAATCAAAACCTAAAGGGAACTCAGAATCTTGAAATTACGAAGCAATGTCTTATTGCACAGATACAGGAAAAATTACGAAAACCGCAAATTTTTTGTTACATCATATAATAATTATATTTTTAATAAGTTTAAACATGCTACCCATTTCCTCATGAACGCGTAGAGGTATTAAATTGAAATTCATGTCAAGTACTCAGGTCTATTATAATACCTTTAAGCTGAGGTTTGTACGGAACCCTCGGTGCACGAGTCCGACTCGCACTTCGTCCGGTTTTTATAGATAAGCTCGCGCTTGACCACTATCTCACCTGTATACAATGATGTGATCGACGGTGAAACAAGCTTGCCTAGAAGTAACCTATTCACTCTTGACTTAAATACTTCTAGATTTTAGCCATCGGGAAACACAGACTCCAGCAGGGAATGCCACTCCTCAGCTGTTCGCATAATAAAAGTACAATTTCCAAAATGTTTAGAGCGTATCAGTGGGATGTCCAAGTACCGAAGGCGCATCGCCGTACCTACGTCTTGTAGTCCGTTGATGAAACGGACTAGGCCGAATTAGTTGATGCAATTCCATCGCACACTCCCCGAAATGCAACCGATAAAAAACCGACAAGCTGGCAACTCGGCGAAGATGTCCAAGGCTCTGGAGCTTTGACTTGACCAGTGCCGCATTGCCGACGAACCTCTTGGCCCGTTTTCCGATCGACTCTAGTGCAACAAGCTGGTATTTAGCAGATCCGTCCCAGAGATGAGAACAGTACTCCATCCAAGATCGAACATGCGCTTGATACATCTTAAGCAGTTGTTCTGGCGTGAAGTACCTTCTCACTTTCGCAAGGACTACCAATTTTTAGCAGCCTTTGCCTCATTGTATGGGCCAAAATCGAGTGACGATGTCAACATGTCGATGTAAGTGCACCAAATTAGTTACACAATTATTTACAAAAAATAAATAACTATATATGATTAGTTTGAGAACTGATTAGTACATTCTAAATTCAAATTTAAATTATCCGTGGAGAATTGGAATTTAGAATCTGCTAATCGGTATATAAACTAACCGTATTATGTTTTTTTTTTTTAATTAACGTAAAAATGCATTATCGATTTGAATTAAACACTGCTAATGAGGGCTACGGTTTGAATTTGCCGCTAGGGGCGCTGGTGTACCAGTGCTGGTGTAATTTCATAGCTATTTGGCTTTTAGCGCAAGTTTATTTACTGTTTTTTTATTGTTATGTGTGTTTTTTTCGAAAAAAAAGAATAGAATAGAATAGAATACTCTTTATTATGTACACCATATAAGTTACAGAAAGTATAGACGAAGAAAACATTGCACTGGGTGACACAATGGGCGGCCTTATCGCTAAAAGCGATCTTTTCAAGACAACCTTTGGATGGAGTTAAAAAATGGAAGGAAAGAAAAAAAAGAGTCTGCGCGAAGCTGCTGCATACTCGATTTTATATTTTATAGCACATCTACGGCATTAAAAATGATTTTAATTCAAGAGATTTTTATAAATAAGTGTAAAATAGTTTTACTGGGTAACAACCACAGAACATTAATGGGTAACAACCACTCTTATAGACAGCATTGTCAACCCTTTGCACACAAACCATGTCTATCAGTGAGTGTCACAGAAATTGATTGGCTGTTGAAAATTCATTCAACCAATCACAGCAGATAACGCGTGCCTGACAATTTGTCACATTAATTCTGCGATAATTTTAAGGTGGGAAACTCGGGGTAAAACTATGATAGCCGAAACTGTCTGCTCAGGACAAATTTCGCGGCCACGAATATTACATTATACTAGCGACCTTTCCCAGCTTTTTTCGGTCTGAGCAAAATATGTCAAATATTATGGTGGTTTGATAGATAATAATTGATAAATAGCTTTTATGCATCTGGAATCCTTCAAATGATGAAAGAATGTTTCAAATAGGTGAAATGGTTACGGATATTATCCTCCACATACAAAATTTGTACTCTCTTTTTATAATATTTTTAGTATACGTTTATTATTAAGTATATTTGCACAACATCTAAACTAAAATTTAAAAATGGAATCATCGACACGATGAAGAAGAAGAAGTATACGTTTGGATTTGTAAAGACGTTTCTAGCCGCTGTTGACTCTATGGTAACAACAAATCAGATATACTAATCAATAAATGCCAAGATAGACAATAAAGTGTTTAACACGCAATAAATCTCAGAGAGTTTATCAATCTTAAACTTGATTTATGATAATACTAAAATCATTGATGTCACGATTATATCGTGTTTTGCACGCTTACGATTACGTACATAGGTATTTACAAAACATTTTCTAGATACTTCACATAATTGTTTTCTTACACGTAAATGGTCAGTTGAGAATTTGGAGTGAGGAAAGTATGAAAACCTACTTTTTATTACCCGGCTGCAAGGAAAGGGTTATGTTTTTAACGCGTATCTTGTATGTAATATTATTTATTACCTCGTATCTTTCAAACAACGTGACACACACACACACATATCAGCCTATTAATGTTCCCACTGCTGGGACACAGGCCTCCTCTCTTAGAGGGGAATGGGCCGTAATCCACCACGCGGGCCCAGTGCGGGTTAGTGGATGTCACAAGTCTTCGAATTTTTGGTTCTAGGATATGCCGGTTTCCTCACGATGTTTTCCTTCACCGTTTTGAACAACTTGACGGATTTTTATAATTAAGTCATCGTTTGATAGGTCTTGGCCACACAAGTCCTTAGAAAAGTGCCGTTAAAAAAAAAGAAACTTGGCGGATTTTGGGCGCCATTTTGTAGGGATTGCTTTTTTTTTCTTCGAAACCCATCGAATGGGGTATCAAAATGAAGTGTTTTTAGAGGTGATTACAAAAGTATATACCACTTATATGTTTTAAGTCATTCGAAAAAAAAAAGTATAACTAAAAAGAAGTAAATAAAAAAAGATAGTAAAATCAAAAAACCCGACTGCTTAAAAAGCGAACTAAAAGATGTAAACAAGAACAAAATCATGCTGTGCAGTCGGAGGATACATATTCGCGAGCTGGCTGACCAAAACCAGATTTTTGAAGACCGTTTTTTGATTTTATTAACTTTTTTTTATGACAATGTTTGACAGGTTTTCGGGTTAGAGTAGAGTTTGATAAATACTCAACTTCATATTCTTGTTTCAGAAATCGAGCGACAGTAAATATCTGACTAAATATCTCTAATGATTTTTTCAGAAATTTGGTCAAGCCTTCCCTACGTTTTTAACCCAAGACGGAAAAATAAAAACGTGTTATACGTTTGACGTGTGTCCCTGTGTGTTTGTGTATCTGTCTGTGGCATCATAGCTCCTAAACGGATAAACTGATTTTAGTTTCGTTTTTTTTTTGTTTCAAAGGTAACTTTATCGAGAGTGTTTTCCAGCTATGTTTGATGAAAATCGGTTCAGCCGTTCTAAAATTATATGCGTTTTACTGTTTGAATCGGGGTACTTTCGCAAGATATCGTGTCATAATTACGTGATCAATAGATCGTCGATCGAAGCGTGTCTATTACTAGGTAAAGTATGTAGCATGAAATAAAAAAGTTGTCGGGGTATTTTAAATTTTTAAATTTTAGCTTGTTAGTAAGTACATACTCGTCATCTTTTCTAACTCATCCATGGGGGGTCATAAATGTACAGGTTTACGTAAATTAACTTAAAATAAGTCTAATTAATACAACGTATATTGGCTATGCTTAACTTGATATATACAGAGCACATAGTAGCAAAATTTCTAAAATTCATAAAATATTATCTAGTTGGGAGATAGCGAACTTTAATAAAGTTAAGTCTTTTACACTAAAAGATTAACAATCACTAGTATCTAATAAAGATTCATCAGAAATCACATCTTTCACAAACTTGTCCCATCGATCGTTGAAAACTTTAAAAAGTCTCGTTTTCCCCTCATCCTCCAGCGCGCTATACGTTATGGAGTTGAGAGCTAGTTGCTTCAGTAACCTCAAGTCCGCGTGCTTACTTGACACTCCCATGAACGCCACGAAGAAGTCGTGAGATACCGGCTCCGCACTCCACGCACCAGGGTCATCACTGGACAACACTACAGGCAGACCCAGAGCTAAGTACGAAGCTAAGGGATGGTTCCTCACATCGTGCACTAAGGATAACACCACATTTGATATCACATTCACTTCCAAAGCAATGTCTTTCCTAATCAAAGCTGACATCAGACTCGGATGCTTCGTCAGAGCGTACCCGTGACCTATTCTCTTCGAATCTAAAAGAATCGCGTCGACTAAGTTCTCATCAGCTGACGTTCCCAACCAAGCAGTCTCTCCAGCGTGTAGATAGAAATTTATCTTATCTTTAGCCTCAGATAATATAGGAAGAAAATCTTTCAACGGCCTGCCAACGTCTTCTTGTCCGACAAGGTCAAATCCTGCTATCATATCTGGCATTTCTGCTTTCAGTCGTCTTGTTAGATTTAAGGTTTCTAGCACCTGGTCAATACTTAGAGCCCTGTGTTTTGTGACAATCAGTTTCACACCAATGAAGTCTGGATGCGTCTCGATAAACTTGTTGGTTACATTCTTGTAGAGTTCTGCCAAATATTTCTTATTGTGTTTTGAGCCATCCAATTCCTTTAGGTTTTCTAGTCCTGTACGGACTTCTATATACATAACGTTGTCTTCATAGAACTGCTCCAGTGTTTTGTACCAGTATTTTTCTCTCGCCGGTCTGTATGATATTAAAGATTTGATAGTGTAATAGACTTTGTTAAATCTCTGCCAAACTGTATTGATGTCTACGAATTCATAATCTTCGCCATCCTCTTTGTAAAGTGTAAAGTATTTCTTCAATTGCGAATCAAAAGCGATTGGATCACCGGAAGAGTTCCTGAGATCACTAACAAGAGCCCACTTAGACGAACAAGGTCGTTCTGGAGTCGACTCCGAGAAATGAAATCTTAAATCGTTGTCCGCTAAGCACGCATACAAGTGCTCCTCATACGTCAACTTCACTAACACATCTGGATGTAACATCAAGGAGCTGTGCACGTGTAACACTGCACCTTTCGGCATTTTTCGAATAATTTGATACACTTTCGACTTTTCTATGTCCTTCTTGTACGAAAAGTAGTGTTTGGAGAAGTTGAAATGCTGCGGATTGATGTACGAAGGGTTGAGTTCTTTCATCTTCCATTTCATCAGAATATTATTCACTATCGTTTCGTCTTCATTCAGATGTTGTTTCCCGCCTACGGCTGTGAGCGTTTCCTCGTCCAATAGTGCTCTTCTTTCTTTATTATAGTTATCTGGGATGACTCGTGCGTCTAGCGTGATAAGCAGACACACGGTTGTGTAAGCGGCCAGTGTATTCATTTCCGTGGGTTCGTCACTTGGTCGGCAAGTGTTCGCGCCTCGGCCGTTACTACAGCACTGTGTGTGGAGGCCGTTTATATATGTCGTAAAACGTTTATTGTTGAGTGGATAAGTAGTGAAGTTAATGATCGTTTGATTTCACGTCGAGTATCGTTTTTACTGGCTTCGTATTTGATAAAACAAACGAAATTAACGGATGGTCACTTAATTTATTGTGTGGTTTAAAACTACGTCTATTTTCTTCTTTTTTGCACAAATATGCATAAGTTATCAACCAAATTCTAGTGGATTTATCACCACTCACTTTTAAACCCTACGGAAAGAGAGGGGTGTTATAAGTTTGACGTGTGTATCTGTGTCTGTATGCATGCTCCTAAATGGATGTATCGATTTTGATTTACTTACTTTTTTTTTGTTTGAAAGGTGACTTTGTTGAGAGTGTTCTTAGTTATTATTATTATTTATTTTCAGGCAACTAAGGCCCATAGATAAAATACACAAATTAAACATACAAAAATAAACTAATACATAATTACAAATCAACAGAAAGTCAACACGTATTTAATTGGGTCGGCGACGTATTGCGCTGAGTCGTGGTGTCATGTAGCCTTCCGCGGAAACGCCAATACACGACACCTGTCGGCCAAAATTCTTCCTTCATGAAGCTTTCCAAAATATATATGTTTATGTTTTTTGTATATGTTTGATAAAAATTGGTTAAGCCGTTTAAAAGTTATATGCATTATTACTCTTTGAATCGGGGTATTTTCGCAACCTAATTAAAAAATCTCCGACATGTTTTTATTTCATACTAAGTACATAATTTATCTAGTAGTAGGCACGCTTCGATCGACAATCGCACACGTAATTATGATAGGATATCTTGCGGGAGCAGCCCGATTCAAACAGTAAAACGCCAATAACTTTTGAACGGCTGTACCAATTTTCATAAAACAGTGCTAAGAACACTCTCGATAAAGTCATCTTTCAAACAAAAATAAAACTGAATCAAAATCGGTTCATCCGTTTAGGAGCTTTGATGAGACAGATAGACAAATACACAAACACACAGGAACACACATCAAACCTACAACAACCCCCTCTTTTTCCGTCGGGAGTAACAAATGATGTAGCTTTAAGAGGTATTTGTGTCGGGTGTTTTTAAATTTTGAATTTTTCTTGTTGTATATTCAATTTCTTTTGTATGACGTCACGTTTTAACATTAAAAAATATATATAATGAGTATATTAGAGGCAGTTTGGAATTGGCGCCAGTGACAGAAAAGTTAAAGGGTAACCTTTTGTCCTGGTATGTTCATGTGATGAGGAGGGATGAAACGCATGTGCAAAAAGAGTAATAAACATCAATGTGGATGGATGGAGAGAGAGGTGACGGTCAAGAAAAAGATGTGTGAAGAATGACATGAAAGAAAAACCGGAAAAGTGCGAGTCGGACTCGCGCACGAAGGGTTCCGTACCATTAGCGAAAAAAAAAACGGCCAAAATATCACGTTTGTTGTATGGAAGCCCTACTTAAATATTTATTTTCTTCTGTTTTTAGTATTTGTTGTTATAGCGGCAACAGAAATACATCATCTGTGAAAATTTCAACTGTCTAGCTATCATGGTTCTTGAGATACAGCCTGGTGACAGACGGACAGACAGACAGACAGATGGATCGCGGAGTCTCAGTAATAGGGTCCCGTTTTTACCCTTTGGGTACGGAACCCTAAAAAGGGTGTCAGTGATAGCGTGACGGTGACAGGACGGTATGGAAGAAGAAAATGTGTTGCGCCGATCCCAAGTAACATGGGATATGAGCAGGAAGATGATGATGTTCTAAAACAGGTCAAACCCGTCTATTCAGAGGAAACTAAAATTAATGTTCATCACAATACCCGCATGGCTGCACTTACTTAGACTTGACAGTTTCTGAAATTAGCTAAAATTAGGTATGTATGTTAGACTAAGATATCTTTAGAAGGTAAGCATTTAGTTTCAGGCAGACGACATTGTTACCATCTCGAGAAAAATCTGGATATAGCAGGTGGAGTGTGAAGATTAGCACGACAATAGAGATAGGCTTATGTGCCATGACCGAAGTCGGGTTGGGAATAATGAACATGAACGACTTGCATCACTCTTCTACACTTCGCGATTATGAATCCAGGTTAACTCCAGAGGGCGGCGCCGCGGCGGGTTCGCGGTTAGTGTTAATGTTGCGAAGTCGGGTTGGGTATAATGAACATGAACGACTTGCATCACTCTTCTACACTTCGCGATTATGAATCCAGGTTAACTCCAGGGGGCGGCGCCGCGGCGGGTTCGCGGTTAGTGCTAATGTTGCGAAGTCGGGTTGGGTATAATGAACATGAACGACTTGCATCACTCTTCTACACTTCGCGATTATGAATCCAGGTTGACTCAAGGGGGCGGCGCCGCGGCGGTTTCGCGGTTATTGCTAATGCGTGCCCGTGTTCCCGCTATAAGCGGCTCAGGAGGACACCGTGGAGTTTTAGTGGGTTGGAGTTCCACATAACAGCACTATCTCCCCGTGGTAGAAGAGTGAATAGCTTACTTCTAGGCAAGCGTACTCCATCGTCGCCTACCATCAGGTGAAATAGTGGTCAAACACGAGCCATAATAGTGCCAAATATGAACCAAAAATAGCAAAGTTAACCTTCGTATTGAAAACAGTCAACAACATAGATACCAAAACCTGATGTTTGGTCACTTCTAGAGCCACCAAGAATGACATTTATATTTATGACAATTATTCACTTAAATTAAAGACGTATTTAACAAGACGTGGAAGTAGTAAACATGCATCATATTCATTATTATGATGCTTACTGTTAATTATATTTTACAATTATAATTTACTGTAAATTGCAATTTACACTAGCTTTCACAAAGGCGTTGTAAATAGTTTATTTATTTATTCTTTTGTTTTTGCAAGTAAGGCGCAGGCCACACAGAAATGGCGTCGGGCGCGGACATGGCACGGGCGGCTTCCTATTCCATTCAAATTTCATACAAAATGCATGGAAATAAAACGCAATTTAGGACACACGGTATTTCGTTGCTCGGACGTGGCTATGACGCGCCATTTCGGCGCCCGCGCCTGATCAAATTGTGCTTTATTTCCATGCATTTAGTATGAAATTTTAATGGAATAGGAAGCCGCCCGTGCCACGTCCACGCCCGACGCCATTTCTATTCGGCCTGCGCCTAAGACCTTAGCTAACAAAAGTAGTCACAGATTACCATACCCAGAAACGCCTCAAATTGATCATGCACAGATTCGCGTTCCTGGCTCTAGGTACCGGCACAAGCTACACAAAGGACAACACGCTGTCACCTTCTGGAATTCAAAGAGCAAGAAAATATGTCCAAAGCAGAGAGACCATGAGTATCCTCATTGGTGCAAGCTTTAACATGTTTGTACGGGTTACCAGAGGCTCAAGTGAAATTCTACTCGTATCAATGAATAGTCATTGAAAAAAAAATGTATGGTATTGCCAAGCACTATCAAACAGTCACGTGATCAAGCCCTTACATTTTTGTAATTTCGTTGTTGGAGGTTTGGAGTTTCGTTGGAACTTTGTCTATGAAGAGCTTCAATATACAGCGGCTCCCTCGGCCCTAACCGTAGGCTACTTACTATAAGGAACGAGCAACGAGTTTGGTCAGTCCTGAATGCGATTTAATCAAGTTATCTGCACAATTTAGGAAATTTGACAAATTGTTGAACTATTAAATCTAAATCTAAACGCAATAATTTAATCATAATTTTCTTTAATAGTAATCGTCTGCTTCCGTCAATAAATTGAATCTTGGGTAAAGTAAAATCCTATTATCAAACTATGGTCACGGCTGGGTAAATGTTACACGATACAATTATGCATACGTTCACCCATAGTCAAAGTCTAATTATAATCATCATCATTTACGCTAAAACACGTCCACAGCTTAACATAGGCCTCCCCAATGTCGCCACTTCATCCAGCGGATGCCTGCAGCTAAACCAGGTCATTAGTCCACCTAGTCGGAGGCCCTCCAACGCTGCGTCTTCGGATACGCAGTCGCCACTTTTCGGACCTATTGACCAACCGTTCTGTGAGTCGGGTACCCTGCCCACTTTTTCGGCCTATGTCGGCAACGATCTAATAATAACTTTAGAATTCGATATAGGTACTCTATAGCTTCTGAGGGATGTGTAGTGTAGCTCGAAAGGATAGAATAAGGAATTAGCATATGGGGGAAGCCTAAAACTGGCACCGGTGACTGAAAAGTTGAAGAAAAATGTGTCGTGGTATGGACATGAGATGAGAATGAATGAGGAACATGTCGTGACTCAAGTACACGAAGTTCAAAGAAATGTGAATGGCCACAGAAGAAGGAAATACCAAATATACGATAGATTAAATGTGTAAATAATAATGATTATGTCTAGAACAACTGAGATGACAGGTAATAGAGAAATAGGAAAAGAACTTTTTTTTACAAAAAATACTACCGACTTCCAAAAAAAAATACTACAAAGTGAAAAATAACTTTCTTTTTGGCATTCGGTGTCTTTGGTAGGTACACAGATGATGTATTTCTGTTGCCGCTATAACAACAAATACTAAAAACAAAGTAGGTGATTTTCGATGAGTGGTATTTTAAATCGACACGAGTCGGAAATCATCTTACGCACGTGTATCATACAACATTTTACAATGCATTGTGCGAGGAAATAAAAAAAATATATCTGAACCAAGCAAGAAATTAATAAAATGGCGCTTATTCAAGGGCGCTCAGCATATCCACAGATTAACGAATAGTTCATAGTTCCTCGGGCATATCTACTGCGCATGTGCACGAGCAAAATATTCATTCTGCCAAACATATTATATAATGAATATTTAAAATTACGTCGTCATAATTTATTAGTCGGTGTCTTTGGTAGGTACCATTTTTTTCGTTATGGACACCAACTTCCAAAAATAAAGTTATTTTTCACTTTGTAGTGTTTTTATTTGGAAGTCGGTAGTATATTGTTGTAAAAAAGTTCTTTAGTAAGGTACCTATAATGTCAGAAAAGATTACGCGAATATCATGAAACTTGAACATAACCGGTGAAATGAGAGTGAACCAAGGTGAATTTTACACATCTGCGTACCCCTTTAGAGCGTACTGGCGTGATGTCATGTTATGAAATGGTATAAACAATAAACAGACATGCGATTGCAGCAATCCCGAGAGATTTGCCTTCATTTATTGAAGAGTTCTGTTGTATATCACCGAAGTTCTTCAACAGATCTTTACTAAATTAAAATTGGACCAATTAGGGAACATACTCTTTCAAACAATAAAAAAACAAAATCGGTCCATAATTGACTGAGAAATCGGTGAACAAACACAAAAAAAAAAACAAACAAAATCGAACATGGAACTTCCTCAAGAAAGGCGATTAAAAAGAAGAAATTAGCACTGACCACAAATAAATCAATTTAAAAGCAAGAGAATGCTGACTACTCCTTTTTTAAATTCTCATTGAAAACGAAATTAAAACAAGCTATTTTCATTCCTCTATTACTATATCCAACCTTGTTCTTGAAAGTAGGTTGGTCAATAAACTTAGAACAGATTCCAGAATATTCTTGAAAACCAACTAATAGTTTAATTAAACCGACCGCTATACAAGACGCGAGTGAAATTCAAGGTGATCGTTACAGTAACCAACTTTACGCAATGAGGTGTGAAGTTATTTACTATGCGTTTCTATGTGAACCTGATTTTTCTGTCCTTTAAGTTTTTAGGGTTCCGTACCCAAAGGGTAAAAACGGGATCCTATTACTATTACTAAGACTCCACGTTCCGTCTGTCTGTCTATCTGTCCGTCTGTCACCAGGCTGTATCTCATGAACCGTGATAGCTAGACAGTTGAAATTTTCACAGATGATGTATTTCTGTTGCCGCTATAACAACAAATACTAAAAAAAGAATAAAATAAATATTTAAGTGGGGCGACAACAAACGTGATGTTTTTGCCGTTTTTTGCGATAATGGTACGGAACCCTTCGTGCGCGAGTCCGACTCACACTCGGTCGGTTTTTTTTTTGTTATAGGTACGCACTTTTTAAAGTTTCGTAAGAAACCTCAGCAATCAACTTCTCCATACCTTGGAAAACATTGGACCCAGCTGTCATTTCTAAATCTATGAAAGTTATCATTATGGGGTCAGAAGCCACGCGTGTTACCCAATTTCTGGATTGTGGATTTCAGAAAGGCAGTCATTCTATGTAATAGTACATTATGGTACTATTATAATAGGAGGAGCTCGTGGCTAAATAATAACAGCCGCACGGGTCGATCATCAAGGTTAAGCAACGCTTGACGAGGTCGGTCCGTGGATGGGTGACCATTTCAACATACCGAGTTGCCTCCGTGCCTCGGAAAGCACGTTAAGCCGTTGGTACCGGCTGTTATTTGAGATCTTTGACAGTCGTTACGGGTAGTCAGAAGCTTTGAGATCTGACACCAGTCTTGCCAAGGGGTACAGTGTTACCCAGTTACTGGGTTGTGGAGGTCAAATATGCAGTCGCTCCATGTAAAACACTGGTACTTAGCTGAATCCGGTATGACTGGTAGCCGACCCCAATATAGTTGGGAAAAGGCTAGGCAGATGAGTACATGTAAGTCTGAAATAGCCAAGTCAGAGGCCTGTGGGATTCCCAGAGGCGGCTTAATTAACTCTGACACCAGAGGTGGCCACACATCTCACGAAAGAAGAAGATGAGTACATTATGGTACAAATGTGTAATGTTGGTGATTACCGCTGAGTGCCATTGAGACCCGAGCCGTTAGGTGAGAGTCTTAAGAGAGCTGAGGACGGTAATCATCAATACACACGTGTATCATACGACGTTTTTCCACACACTTGTGAAGAAAATAATACAAAAAAAATCATTTTCAACAGTAAAAACGAGTTGTGAAAAAATGTTCGCAATGGAGGGGAATATTAATCAGTTTTCCTATGCGCGCGCATCTAACAATGGCGATCGGCCATAGACTAAAAGAATGAGGTTGCTTTTTTTTTGGCTTTTCGCGGATAGCGTTTTAGCCACGTACAAAATGGGGAATTTATTTTTTTCTTTATTACAGAGAAAACAAAAGTTATATTAGACTGAAAGTTTTATTTATTTAACAAGTACAAGTTGAAATTATCTATTTAAATACGAAGTTGCATGAAATGAGCAAGCAATAGATACATTAATTTATTTATACTATTGAGCACGATCTCTTTTGTATCGAAACCTTTTTAAGAACAAAGCAACTCAACCAATAAAATAAAAAAAAAATACTCTATAACTCACTTGTGAATAATAGCAATGAAAAAGTCACAGTTTGATTACAGTTATCATTATGTGCCTAATTGCTGTGAAATTAGAGCCACTTTATGAGCAAGTGTGTTGAAAAATAATATGGTCATTGAAACCTTAGTCTTCTTTCTCTTCTCCTAAAGTAGGTATCCGAGGTATAGGTTTAATAGAGACCATTATAATATTAAGGCGCCTCTCCGAGCAAAACGCCGCGCTAGTCGTTTTTGTTCAGTTTTTAAGAGCTATCTACTCTCTATTTAAAAAGAAATATGAATTAATAAAAATACATTAAATGTCTACATAATATTGATTCTAAAATGGTAGTATAATTTTTTTTTAAAGAGGTATATGTTTCACTAATCTCCTTCCAACAAAACCATAAAAATGAGAAATAATTATTGATAGCATGCATCTCCTCGTAAAGTGTTCATTAATTATTTTTTGTACTAACACTAATGGATAGACAAATTGATAACGAACATTTTGTAAGATTTTTTTTTTCAAAAGACCAATATTCGACTTTATTCTAAAATCTGGGCGTATTCACTACTGTAATTCATGCGCCACCAGTGCCGCTAGGCCAATAGGAATGCTCATATCTCATGCTGATTTTTTGGTCAGGGTACGGCCTTAAGAAGGTAGTTTTAATTTTGTGTTGTTAAGTTTTTAATTGTTTGTTTTTATCTAAATAGAATTACATAAATTGAATAACAAGCGTTTGTGTAATATAAACATCAAGAACATTTATATCCTTTTCATTGATTTTGTTTATTACAGAAACACGCTGGGCGTTTTTTTTCATAATCATAATCATTATTTATTTGTTCAAACATGAGTACAGTACACAAAACAAATTGTCAATATGTAAGAGATGTAAAAAAAAAGTTAAATACAGAGCGTCATGTTTGCCTTAGTTTATAATGGCATGCAAATATTAATAATAGAATATAAATCAAAATAATACAATTCAAATCAAAATAATAAAATGCAAAACATAATAATAAAATTCAAATCAAAATATAAATTCTAAAATGTCATGTCAATCAATGATTAAAAAAAATGTGCAAATGTCATATTATTCTAGAATGTCAGTAAGTTTATTAAAATCTAGCTGACCCCCGCGGCTTCGCTCCCGTCAAAAATATAGCCTATGTTATTCGGGAATAATGTGAAAGAATTTTTAAAATCGGTCCGGTAGTTTCGGAGCCTATTCGGTACAAACAAACAAACTAACAAAAAAATCTTTCCTCTTTATAATGTTGGTATAGTTGTCAAAATATAAAATAAAATTACAACCCGGGCGCAATAACTTGACACCTGGCTCGTAATGTAACGATAACAAAAACTCAACAAAAATAATTATTTTTGTTGAGTTTTTGCTATCGTCGAGCCAGGTGTCAAGTTATTGCGCCCGGCTTGTACGGTTTTTATTCTAGTTTGTCACGTTTAGTCAAATGGATTAAAAATGTCATTTATATTATATTATGAATACAATTCAAAAATATCGTTCTAGAACGTCAGAACACAAAAATAAAGATTATAAAAAAATGTTACAAGTGTTATAAGTTTGACGTGTGTAACTGTGTGTTTGTGTACTTGTGTATAAAATGTGTATTTGTGTATATATCCGTGAACCGAATAAACGGATGAACCGAAAATTATTTCGTTTTTTTTTTTGTTTGAAAGGTGACTTTATTGAAAATATTCTTAGCTATCTTTAATGAAAATCGGTTCCACCGTTCTAAAATTATGGGCATTTCACTGAATTGTATCGGGTGTTTTCGCGAGATATCGTTTCATAATTACGTGTTCAATAGATTGTCGATCGAAGCGTGTCTACTTCTAGATAAATTATGTACATTGAAATACGAAAAAAACAAATAGAAAGAGAAAAGATAACTAAAATGTAGAATGAATGAATGTATAGATTAGGAAAATATTGAGCGCTATTCCTCTCTCCTAGACACTGACTGTATCTAGAATGTTGCTGTGCCCGACAGGTACCATAATTGTTGCTGTAACTTATATTTACCACCTGTATGTACATTATGGATGCAATAAATTGAATTTGAATTTGAAAAATGTGTCGGGGTTTGTTTAAATTTTACTTGTTGTATGTGCCAAATATTTATAGGTATGTCAATACTTCAATGACTCATGACGATTGACGTACAAAAATCTGTGTTGTTTATGATGAGATAATGTACATTAAAATTGTAATCAAAGCACATAGAATACCTAAATATTAAGTTTTTACTTAGAATAATAAATAAACATGTAGTCGCGTGATGCCATTTCCAATGATTTCCTACATTATTATGACGTAAGTACAGCCATGGAATTAGTGGTTCTTCGAATATCTACTGCCAACATTAAACAAACCAAAATGACAATTGGGATGTTGAAATAAAAAAAATATGATTTTTTTATGCATTTCGAAACTTTACATATCACTTACTATTTTATCGTTTCAAAAAACACTTAATAGTACATTATGGTACAAGTATGCAATGTTGGTGATTACCGCTGAGGCGCCATTGAGACCCGAGCCGTAGGTGAGGGTCTTAAGAGAGCCGAGGACGGTAATCATCAATACACACGTGTATCATACGACGTTTTTTTAACACACTTGTGAAGAAAATAATACTAAAAAATCATTTTCAACAGTAGAAACGAGTTGTGATTTTTTTTTCACAATGGCGGGCAAAATTAATCAGTTTGCCTATGCGCGCGCATTTAACATTGGCGATCGGCCATAGACAAAAAGAATGAGGTTTCTTTTTTATTGGCTTTTCGTGGACAGTGTTTTAGCCACATACAAAATAGGGAATTTAAATTTTTCTTTATTACAGAGAAAATAAAAGTTATATTTGAGTAAAAGTTTTATTTATTAAGCACGTACAAGTTGAAATTATCTATTTAAATACGAAGTTGTATGAAATGAGCAAGCAATAGGTACATTAATTTATTTGTACCATTGAGCACGATCTTTTTTGTATCGAAACTTTTTTAAGAACAAAGCAACTCAAACAATAAAAAAAAACTCTATAACTCACTTGTGAATAATAGCAATGAAAAAGTCACAGTTTGATAACAGGTATCATTATGTGCCTAATTGCGGTGAAATTAGAGCCACTTTCATAAAGTGGCTCTAATTTCTTGCAAGTGCGTTGAATTTTTTTTTTCCAATTTATAAGCAATTGAAAATTGATAAAATTATAGAAAGAACCACGTGACTACAAACGGTTCACGATTGGTCGCCATGTTGGTGACGTCATAAAGTTCAAAGGATTTCACGATAAAGCCGCGTGTCCACGGCAAGAAAAATCGCCGGGTCTAATGCAAGAATTCGTGTCGTTTCTACACACGACTAGTGTAGTGTACACTGCGTCGGCGCTGCCCAAGACAAAAATCTTGTCTGCGCCATACACGACGCGATCTGTAGGGGCGGTGTGTACAGTGCACATGATTTTCATACGAAAATAAAGGACGAAATTTTTCTCGTATTGTTGCAGTTAAAAGTAGAAATAGTAAACTCATGTTTTTGACTTAAGGGTACACTAGTCGACGGCACGAACTATTTTGTGCGCGGGGTTAAAATGCATTTTATATCAACCGACAACACGTGCGGAAGAGATAGATGGTGTGATGAGCAGTAGGAAGCTAGTTCGCGTACGAATACACACTTTTGCAAATTTGTAGCGAAATGGATAATGATTTAGGACGAAACCGAGCGCGCGAAATTTTATAAATAGACTTTTGACAGTCTAGATATCATGAAAAAACGACTAAATCCATCTATTCAAAATAAAATTATTTGCATTATTAAACTACTAATCTATCCCTGTATGGAGGCCGTTTTGCAATTTTCCGTCTTCTTATGGTATTTATTTGCGCCCAAAAATGTGTTAAAATTAGTGTCGAAATGTGGAACTTTCGACGCTCATAACTTTCAAATATTTTCTTTTATCACTTTTTATTTTGAACGTAAACTGTCAAACAGTGGAATAATCCCTAGACTACGTTTGTATGGAAGAATTTTCGACAGTCTGTTTTTCCCGATAGCTACCATCTCGGGGTCTTTAACCCCGAGATTGTAGCTATCGGGAAAAACAGACTCCGGCAGGGTATTCTATGTGCTATTCCTGACTATAATCTATCTCTGTTAAGCATATAGCGCAATTGCTTATTAGTTAAAGACTAATAAGCAATTGCGTTTAATAATTTAGGTTTAGTAATAAAAATAAAATATAGGCGCCTATTGCAATTCCGCTAGTGTCAATGATATCTGAACCCATTGCAACCTATTCGCCTATGTTATGAGAATTATATTAGCGTCATAACTGATTAGTCGCTACTACGTCTAACACAACTGTAAACATTTCCACGAATTTGTGACAAACAGTGTGTTCCGAGTATAGGAGAATTCTACGTAAATATAGACTACGTCGATGATCTAGTGGACACTCGATAGCCTGAACAAAGTAACATTATAGTTAAAAGTGATTTATTCTCAACTAGCTACTGCCAGCGGCGTCGCCCGCGTCAAAAGTGTTTTCTTATCCCAAGGGAACATATTCTTCTCCTTCCTGCCCCCTTCCCAATTTATTTGGGGTCGGGCCTCCTTGTGCGTCTACGCCAAGATGGTCTATCCTGGGCTGTCGATGGCGGCAACTTTTTCTCTTTGAGGTCTCTCTCAACAGTGGTCCACCACGAGGCTGGTGGTCTGCCCCTTGTTCGTTGCTTGGTGTTGATTTTGAGCATTGTCTTCACGGAGTAGCTATCTTCACGTCTCATAATGTGCCCATACCATCTCAGTCTGCTCTCTCTGATCTTGTCGGCGATTGGCTACCTTGAATGATCCTCGAACGTATTCGTTCCGCACTTTATCCAAGCGCGTCACGCCCCCTGCCCAGCGGAGCATTTTCATCACCGCTGTGTGTAGCTGTTGTTCGTGCTTCATCAAGGCTGCCCAATATTCAGCGCCGTACAGCATAGTAGGTCTAACGGCTGTTTTATAGACTTTCCCTTTTGTTTTAATCGGCATTTTAGAGTCACATAGGACGCCTGACAGAGATTTCCATTTCATCCATGCCACATTAACTCGATGGGTGTCATCTTCATCTATACGAGAGTCAGCATGGGAACATATTCACGGGATAAAACGTATATATATATATTATTGTTTATCGGCTTGCGCCATTGTTTATTGCTTTTTTTAATTGTTTGGCTGATGGTAAGCGATGATGTGGTCGAAGGTGTAGCAGGCTTGCCTAGAAGTTCACTCTTGACTTAAAGACCCCGAGATTGTAGCTATCGAATAAAACAGACTCCGGCAGGATATCCTATGTGCTATTCCTGACTACAATCTATCTCTTGCTTATTTCAGATCCGTTTAGCCGTTCAGTCGTGATTGAGTAACACACATACATCCACACACACTTCCATCTAAACTTTCATATTTATAATACAGTAAGCCTAGCTGTTCCCCGCGGCTTCGCTCCCGTGGACCACCCTAATGGACCCGTTTTCGGGATAAAAAATAGCCTATGTCACTCAGGAATAATGTAGCTGCCTATTCGTGAAAGATTTTTTTAAATCGGTCCAGTAGTTTCGTAGCCTATTCGGTACAAACAAACAAAACAATATTTCCTCTTTGTAATATTATATAAGTATAGATACATATTAATGTAGATTAATATCTACAAAGTACATAGATAAATATATACAAAAATAAGAGGAAAATGTACATAGTAAGATATTGCACCTACCAATATTGACGACACGGTTGGCGTAGTGGTTATTGATCGGCTGCTGCACTGCGTGTGACGGGTTCGATTCCCGAATATTTGTAAACCTGCAGATAATTGTTCCGGATCTGGGTGTCTTGTGTATGTAAATTTAAATGTTTGTAAATGCACCCACGATACAGGAATAAATTCCTAAATTGTCTCTGCATCACCCAAAGGTCGACTGGTAGAAAATATTGCCTAAGGCATTCAGTCCGCCTCTGTACGTTTGTGTGAATGAAGTTTGAAATAAATAAAAGTGTCTAAGATTCTCATGCGCAAGTGAAATGTCCCGTGATCAAACCCAGACATTTTGGCATTTTGAAAGTCGCTATCGCCGTTAATATGTCACTTTAATTTGACTAGCGATTTAAGTGGCCTAAAAATCGTGACAATCTAAGAAATCGGATTTGACAGCTGTAAAAATACGATAAATAAGTTAAACTTGATGCTTACGAATGATACTCGTTTTTATAGTGTATGGATAACATAGAAATTAATTAGGATTATGAATTTAATTTTCCGTAGAGGTTCATACAAAGTTATCGCGGCATATAAAATGAGGAACGTCGTCGGACTTCTTGGATGGTCACGAACAAAGATGTAGTTAAAATTGTTGGAAAGACCGTAGACTATAACATCATTTCTTATCATCAGGTGAGATAGTGGTGAAATGCGAGTCTATCATCATCATCATCCTGCCCTTATCCCATATTACTTGCGGTCGGCGCAACACGTTTTCTTCTTCCATACTGTATGCAAATATATTTCTGAGAGGTTTGGCGCTGTATACCGAGATACAGGTTTTTACCTAGTTCGGTTGCAGATGCTCCTACATTGTATTGAACTTATAATAGCTTGCTAGTTTTTAAGTTGTAATTTTTTGTACAATCTTTTTTTGGATAAATAGATAAATTATTATTATTATTATTATACCGTCCTGTCCCCGTCACGCTATCACTTACTCCCTTTTCTTTCATATCACTCCTCACACAGTCCGTCCATCTTTTCTTTGGCCGTCTCCTCCCTTTCCATCCATCCACATTTACATTCATAACTCTTTTAGTAACATGCGTTTCATCTCTCCTCATCACATGACCATACCAGCCTATCGTTAAATAAAAATAAAAAAAATGAAAAATGGATATTGAGTTTTCCCACTCGACTGGCGTTTTCAGAAATGAGAAGAAATATGAATTAGGATAGTGTCCGCAAAGTCAACAAACCCTTCTTCTATACCAAAATTTATGTCTTCTATACCAAAATTTATTTCTTCTATACCAAAATTTATTTCTTCTATACCAAAATTTATTTCGACTATACCAAAATGTATTTCTTCTATACCAAAATTTATTTCTTCTATCCCAAAGTTTATTTCTTCTATAACAAAATTTATTTCTTCTATACCAAATTTTTTTGTTCGAAAGGTGTCTTTGTCGTGAGTGTTCTTAGCTATGTTTGGTGAAAATCGGTTAAGCCGTTCAAAAGTTATGCGCTATTTTCTGTTTGAAACGGAGTATTTTCGCAAAATATCGTGTTATAATTACGTGTTCGATAGATTGTTGATCGAAGCGTGTCTACTACCAGTATAAATTATGTAGTTTAAAAAGTATGAAATTAAAAAAAACCGGAGGTTTTGGAAATTATTTATTTTTAATAATAATACTAATTATAATAATATAGCCTTTTATTCAGATCTCTTAACTAATTACAATGGATTTAAACTTATAAGTAGTATAATAACACTGGACTCTTAAACTAATGAACTATTTAATTTGAATCTAATATTTGTTGCTTGGTTATCTTTCCTAGATCTGTTTGCCAATCGGAAAAGGCCTCCTCCAACCTTTTCCATTCTTTCCTTTCCTGTGTCACTCTGTTCCACGTGACTCCGGCTACTTGTCTAATGTCGTCGTCCCATCTTTTATTTCAGTCTTCTGGTGTTTCGGCAAATATCACTATATCGTCAGCGAACCTCAAGTGTGACAGCAATACTCCATCTACGTTAATACCGAAAAGTTCCCAATTAAATCTTCTGAAAATTGATTCCAGTACTGCGGAGAAAAGTTTCGGAGATAGCGGGTCCCCCTGTCTTACGCCTTTTTCAATTCTGAAAGGAGTGCTTTTCGTTTCTAATTGGATTCGTCCTGTACTGCGACTGTAAATGTTTTTTATTAATCGGATGTATTTGTGTTCGATACCTTGTTCTAGCAGAGCTTCCCATATTGTTTCGTGCAGTAGAGAATCAAACGCTTTGCTGTAATCGATAAACGCGATGTAGTATGTTAGCTGGTATTCGTTGTATTTCTCTAGAACTTGTCGCACTACGTGGATGTGGTCGATAACCGAATAATCTTTGCGGAATCCTGCTTGCTCGATCGGTTGGTTTTCGTCTAAGATTATTTCGATTCGTTTTAAGATAATCTTAGCGAAAATCTTATATATGTTAGACATAAGGCTGATAGGGCGATAGTTTCCTATATCATATTTATCACCTTTCTTAAACAGTAGGATGCTAATAGAATCTGTCCATTGTTGGGGAATGATTTCAGTATTTATAATGTCGTTGAACATATCTGCGAGAACAGGTATTAGGATTCCATTGCTGTGTCTTAGAATTTCGTTCTTTATACCATCGGGTCCGGGTGCTTTCTTTTCTTTTTGGGTTTCAATAGCTTGCTTGACTTCCGAATAGAGGATATTACGGATAATCGAGGGATCCACCAGTTCTATTTTGCTTTGTGTAGTGTCATTGCCGTATAGTTTTTGTAGTATGATGTAGCTGTTTTTAATATGTCTGTTCTGTGGCGGTTACATTTTCCTCTTTCATCTTTCATTTTTACGATCCAGTCCTTTGTGAGTGTCAATTCCTTGAGCGCTTTTTTGGTTCCACCTGTTTCGAGTACATAATTTTCTATCGTTTCCATCCTCCATTGTTTTCTATCTTTCCTAATGCTTTCTTTGATTTCTTTGCTAATTTTGGCAATTTCCTTTCTTCTATTTTGAGTGGTTTTAGCGCTGAGAAGGTGATTTCTGTCTTGTAGTAGTTTTATAGTATTTGTTGATAGCATGTTTTTTGTTTCACTTTTAGTGTTCGTTATGAGTTTTGTCTGAGTTTTAATAGTATTCTCTATGTAATTGTATTTTTCTTGGATTGCTAAATTAGTAGTGTTATCATTGAAGTGTATAAATTCGTCTCTCAGAGCGATTGTTATTTGTTCTAGTTGCTGTTTGCTGAGTTTTGTATTTCCCACGTTTTGTCTTGGTCTCGGCTTCATTGGTTGCTTTGTTCTGAATTCAGCTCTGATAAGCCTATGGTTGGTGTTGAAATTGAATCTTTTAATGACGGTAAAGTTGGTGAAATAGCTACTTCTATTTGTCATAATAAAATCGATTTCATTTTTTGTTTTGCCATCGGGGAATCCAGGTCCACATGTTTTTCCTGTTTTTCTTGTACATAGTATTTAGGATTGATAAGTTATTTTCTAGCGCAAAGTTTGTAAGTTTCTCCCCATTCCTGCTCCTAGTCTTGTTGCTATACGAAAATGGACCTAATATTATATTTTCATCTGGGCGTCTTGCTCCGATTTGGCCGTTATAGTCGCCCATTACTATAAGGTTTTTATGGGTGTATTCTTGGATGGCTTCATTTAGATCTTGGTAAAAAGTATTTTTTGTTTCTAAATTCGATTGTTCTGTAGGTGAGTAGACCTGAACAAAGGGGTTTCAAACTAGAGTATACGATATTAATTTCAACTCGATACCGCTGCCCCTGCCCGAGTGTCATAAAGTGTCTTGACTGACAGACAGACGGACAACAAAGTGATTTTCTTTTTGTGTTACGGAACGTGGCCTATGAAAGTTCCAATTTTCAGGTACTTACTGTTAACAGCGCCATCTACCAAGGTGTCCGCCTAACTACTCGACACTGTGTCCGAATTAGTTCGAAGCGTGGGCTGTAGCGGTCGAGTGGTCACTCAAGTTCCGTTGTTTCCTACTTGAGGCGCCGCGAGCGCCACGCTTGTACTATTAATTATTCTGTGCTGGAACCGTGTGTTGGAATACATTGATGAATACTCTACAGAAGTACTGCACTAAAAACATGTACACTATAAAGTATTAAGGCCCAGTTTTTTTGGGACTTATTCATAAAACCTTCTAAATTCAAATGCTCCATAGAGAATTTGAATTAGGAATCTGCTGTAAGCATTTATGATTAAAAAGTTTTTTATAAATAAGGCTGTTTGTCATTTGTTTAGAACCTCTTGACTTGCAGCCTTAGTTCCAACATCAAGGGTTAAACATCACATCACACATCATCAGCCTATTAATGTTCCCACTGCTGGGACACAGGCCTCCTCTCTGTGAGAGGGAAAGGGCCGTAATTCACCACGCGGGCCCAGTGCGGGTTGGTGGATGTCACATGTCTTCGAATTTTTGTTTCTAGGACATGCCGGTTTCCTCACGATGTTTTCCTTCACCGTTTTGAGAGCATGGTGTTGAAATAATTTAAACAAAGTATTGCGCCTGCCTGCGCTCGAACCCACGACCTACAACTTGTAAGTCGCGGCCGATACCACTGGGCCACCACTGCTCTCAGGGTTAAACATGCTGCAACTGAATTTTATACTAAATTGTTACTTCTATTACTGTTTTATTACTGACTTTATGGAAGAGCAGTGGAGACTATTTATACCGGGAGTGATATGAAGATTCGAATGAAGTTATTGCGACGCACGCTATTTCGAAAAACTTTACGAGTGGTACTCCAGTTGAAAACACATTGAGTCGAAAACCGCTATACCGAATGACGTTGTCGCGAACACGCCGTTTCGAAAAACTGTTTAACTGATACGCTAGTATGAAAGTCTTGATATCAAAATCCACTGTCTCAAATAGCATATTCTAATCTTTGTAAGTTATTTCTACACGAGTGATTATTTTGTACGAACATTTTAGAATGTTGAATAAAGTTATCATTATCATCATTTCAGCCGAAATACCACTGCTGGTCATACGCCTCCCCCAAGCGTTGCCACACTGATCGGTCCTGTGCGCTTCGGATCCACCGAAATAAAGTTATAAATATCGTTTAATAATTATTAACAGTTAAGTTCCCTTTTACCGCTTTTTTAGGGTGCCGTACCCAAAGGGTAAAAACGGGACCCTATTACTAAGACTTCACGATCCGTCTGTCTGTCCGTCTGTCACCAGGCTGTATCTCATGAACCGTGATAGCTAGACAGTTGAAATTTTCACAGATGATGTATTTCTATTGCCGCTATAATAACAAATACTAAAAACAGAATTAAATTAATA
This sequence comes from Orthosia incerta, assembly GCA_948252205.1. Taxonomy (NCBI): domain Eukaryota; kingdom Metazoa; phylum Arthropoda; class Insecta; order Lepidoptera; family Noctuidae; genus Orthosia; species Orthosia incerta. The sequence goes on along the minus strand of OX411756.1, from coordinate 23,775,748 downwards.
TTTAAGGGGCTCCCATACAACAAACGTGATTTTTTTGCCATTTTTCGCTCGATATTAATAACGGCAACAGGTAGACGCTTGAAATATTCACAGAATATTTAGTTGTATATTCATTTAAAAAAATAATAATTATTAAATTAAAATAAAATAAATTAAGGGGGGTTCCCATACAACAAACGTGATTTTTTTGCCGTTTTTTGCGATAATGGTACGGAACCCTTCGTGCGCGAGTCCGACTCGCATTTAGCCAGTTTTTATTAAATGCTTTACTTGTTCCTTCATGTGATTTAATACCACGAACCTTGTACATTCATTAACTTATAAACAACATTAATTACATATTGATAATAATGTCCTTATACTTAGTTCTTCTATGAATATCTTAATGTTAGTAAACACATTAGTTAAATGAAGGTAAATATATCTTTAACAATAATATCTCTTAGTAGTAATGATAATTATCATTAAAGCGGTATTTATCTCCTACTTGTTTAAATTTTGCTGGCCCGACGGGGTCAATAATTGTTTATATTGTGTGTACTTTATGGATGTAATATAGATTTGATTTGATTTGAATCACGTCATGCATCAATATTAAAAGAGTAACAAACTCCAACACGTAATTTACCTACTATAGACAATCTTTCAGAGGTCACTGTCTGATGCTACAAAAAACTGACGCATTCCACAAGATAAATTTCAGCTGACACGATAATGTACAAAGTATTTTTAGTATCAGCTGCAACCACAGTTGAATTGTGTCGGTCGTGACGCGAACACATACGGACGAAGCGTTGAAAAACACAGACATGGATAAATTAACCTTTTCCATTACTGTGTTTCTTTTCATCACACTCGAAGCAAGCATTATTCCAGACAACTACAATAGAGAAAGAAGAGCACTATTGGAAGAAGAAACTCTCACAGCTGTAGGTGGAAAACAACATTTAAACGCAAACGAAACGATAGCAAATGATATCTTGATGAGATGGAAGATAAAAGAACTCAACGCTTCATACAACGATCCGCAGCATTTCAACTTCTCCAAACAATACTTTTCGTACAAGAAGGATATCGAAAAGTCAAAGGTGTATTCAATAATCAGAAGAATGCCGAAAGGCGCAGTGTTACACGTTCATAGCACTTTAATGCTACACGCAGATATACTAGTGCGGTTTACGTATGAGGATCACTTATATGCGTGTTATGAAGAAGATGGTTTAAGACTACATTTCTCGGTGTCAACCCCAGAACGACCTTGTACGTCTCAGTGGACTCTTCTTAGCGATCTCAGGAATTCTTCCGGCGATCCAGTCGCTTTTGATTCAAGATTGAAGAACTATTTTACACTTTACAAAGGCGATGACGAAGATTATGACTTTGTTGACATCAACAACATTTGGAGGAGGTTTGAAAAAGTAATGCACGCTATTGGTGATTTGATTGCATACAGGCCGGTAAGAGAAAAATATTGTTATGAAACACTCAAGCAGTTTTACAATGATAACATAATGTACATAGAGATCCGAATGGGCTTGTTTGCCGTATACGAGCTAAATGGAACAAGACACGACAAGAAGTATTTAGTAGAACTCTATAAAAATGCAACTGATAAGTTTATCAAGGATCATCCAGACTTCATTGGAGTGAAGCTGATTATTTCACAAAGCAGGTCGCAAAGTATTGATCAAGCACGGGAAGCTCTGACTCTAACAAGAAGACTTAAAGCAGAAATGCCAGATATGATTGCAGGATTTGACTTTGTCGGTCAAGAAGATACTGGCAGGCCACTGAAAGATTTCCTACTTATACTATCTGAGGTTAAAGACAAAATAAACTTCTATTTACATGCCGGAGAGACTGCTTGGTTAGGAACGTCAGCTGATGAGAACCTAGTCGATGCAATCCTTCTAGGTTCCAAGAGGATAGGTCACGGCTATGCTCTAACGAAGCATCCGAGTCTTATGTCAGCCGTGATTAAAAAAGACATTGCTTTGGAAGTGAATGTGATATCTAATGTGGTGTTATCCTTAGTGCACGATGTTAGGAACCATCCCTTAGCTTCGTACTTAGCTCTGGGTCTTCCTGTGGTGTTGTCCAGTGACGACCCTGGTGCGTGGAGTGCGGAGCCGGTATCTCACGACTTCTTCGTGGCGTTCATGGGAGTGGCAAGTAAGCACGCAGACTTGAGGTTACTGAAGCAACTAGCTCTCAACTCCATCACGTATAGCGCGCTGGAGGATGAGGGGAAAACGAGACTTTTTAAAGTTTTCAATGATCGTTGGGACAAGTTTGTGAAAGATGTGATTTCTGATGCATCTTTATCAGAAAGTGTTTGTGTGTAAGTGTTTCGAAGTGAGTGAGTGTGTGTGCACACTACTTACTGTCCTGTACATATTAGGTTAAGTACCTACGCATGTTGGGTAATTTTTTAACTGACAAACTGATGCTATTTGGCTTGTTATTTTCCTTATATACGTTTATGTTTTAAGGTCAAATATTTTATTTATTTGTGTATGATATATATTAAAATTAATATAAGTAGTCTTAATTGTTTTTCTTTTCAAAAATTTATCTTGGAGAAGGCTCGTTGGCTGACGTCAGATGTTACTACCAGCTGCGCTCGCCTGTAATAGGAACGTGATGCGTCAGAAGTTCAGTATTCCTCATACAGTCTCCTGGCCAATATCATCTCTGTTCACCATCATTATCGATGATGTTTGCTTTAGCCTAGATCAGAGGTAGGCAAATTTTCTCAAACCTAAGCATAGACTAACTTAGTTTTAAGTTCAATCGTTTATCAAATTTACGCAAGTTCATTATTAGTAAGATTATATTAATTATGTACGTCTGATTATAAGACTAGTTATCTCTTGCATCATTATTTTATTGAAAGTAGGTCAAATACTAGAATATAAGGGGAATACCATTGCGAAGGAGGAGGTGGAACGCGTGAGGGAGACGCAACGGAGACGCCCTCACGCCCCAGGCTACCGCAGGAGACGCCCTGGGCGTCGGGAGTCGCAAGCCGATTCCCGGCCACCATAGGCGCGGGCTTGCGGACGGCGAGTAATGGGTAGCTCGGCCAGACCCGAGTCGACGGCGCGTAGTGCTCCACGCGCGCCTCAAAGAGATGTCAGCAAAAACTGACGGGGTCCGATAGGGCCGATGCCTGTCTGGGTCGCGGATAAACTTGAAAGAGAGTTACTGCGGCCCTGACAGAAGGCAACTGAAGGAATACGGGTGGGTTTGAGTCAGTAAAAGTCTGACGCTCTCCCGCAAGGGGTATTGTGTTACCCAGTTACTGAGTTGTGGAGGTTCATCATCATCCTTTTAATTTTCCCACTGCTGGGACACAGGCCTCCTCTCTGTGAGAGGGAATGGGGAGTAATCCACCACGCGGGCCCAGTGCGGGTTGGTGAATTGCACATGTCTCCGAATTTTTGGATCTAAGACAAGCCGGTTTCGTCACGATGTTTTCCTTCACTGTTTTGAGAGCAGTGATGATGAAATAATTTAAACAAAGTAAAGTGCCTGCCTGGGTTCGAATCCACGACCCACAACTTGTAAGTCACGGCCGTTACCACTGGGCCATCACTGCTCTCTCTTCAGGTGGCTCTGCGTAAACTATAATAAATTGAGATAAGAACGGTAGGAAGGAGGCTGATGTTGATGTCAATATTTTTTTGATAAAATCCTAAATAACACTCAAACAAAAACATTCCTTTAGGGTACACTAGTCGACGGCACGAACTATTTTGTGCGCGGGGTTAAAATGCATTTTATATCAACCGACAATACGTGTGGAAGAGATAGATGCTGTGATGAGCAGTAGGAAGCTAGTTCGCGTACGAATATACACTTTAGATTTTTTTTTGCGAAATGGATAATTATTTAGGACGAAACCGACCGCGAAATTTTATAAACAGACCTTTGGCAGTCCAGATATCATGAAAAAACAACTAAATCTATCTGTTCAAAATAAAATTATTTGCATTGTTGCAACTACTAATCTATCCCTGTATGGAAGCCGTTTTGCAATTTGCCGTCTTCTTATGGTATTTATTCGCGCCCAAAAATGCGTTAAAATTAGGGTCGAAATGTGAAACTTTCGACGCTCATAAGTCTCAAATATTTTCTTTTTTTACTTTTTTGCTTCCCAGGACTAGATAATGACGAGACAAATTGATTATTTTGAACGTAGGTACATCATCAAACAGTGGAATAATCCCTAGACTACGTTTGTATGGAAGAATTTTCGACTAGTGTAACCTTAACCCAGTTTTTTTTTTTTTTTTTTTTTTTGTTATAGGCTCGCGTTTGACCACTATCTCGCCTGATGTTAAGTGATGATGTGGTCGAAGGTGAAGCACGCTTGCCTAGAAGTAACCTATTCACTCTTGACTTGAAGACCCCTAGGTTGTAGCTATCAGGAAACAAAGTAGGGAATTCCACTCCTTAGCTGTACGCACAATGAAAGTATTTTCAAAACGCTTTGTGCGTATGGGTGGGATATCCACCATGTACTGATGGCGCATTGTCGTATTGGCGCAGTTTTTTTAATGCGTTGTTAACTCAACAAATGGTTTCAAAGTTCGGTAAAACGCGTTTATTGATCAATTGTTAGTCTAACAAATGGTCTAATAAATAACTCTCCAACTTATTTGACAATTTGTGAGGCTAACTATGGATGAAAAAGTCATTTTGCCGAAATTTTAAACCATAGGTTTATTTAACCATTGCTTGAGTTAACTTCTGATAAAAAACTTGACCTACGTATGTAAATAAAACCATAATTTTGCATTGCAATATAAAACTATCCTTGTTTCTTATAATCCTAAAAAAATGCTCGTCTACGTTTTTCTTTTTGTGGATTTGCCTCTACTTAATACTAGATGTCGCTAATGTACTATAAAACTTTATCCAAGTTTACATGCACACAGCGCCATCTATGTGCGAGTAGCGCATACTAGTAGATAAGCTGAAAAGTTATGAAACTGGTGAATTTAGATGCCTATCTGCTGTTAAGTATTTAAAAACTGTGCGCTAAGTAAATTATGATTTTCCAATACCTACGTTTTTCTGTGTTGCAGTTAAGAATACAAAATGTTAAAGAATGTTTTAGTTCCTATTTTACACTGCTGTGTTTTATACAAATTTTATTTTATTTTACGGGACGTATACTAGGGTAGGTTCCGTGTATATTTTTAAAAGGGCTACCTGCGCTTTACTTTGTATAAATTATTTCATCACCACTGCTCTCAAGCGGTGAAGGAGAACATCGCAAGGAAACCGGCATGTCCTAGAAATAAAAATTCAAAGACGTGTGACATTCACCAACCCGTACTGGGCCCGCGTGGTGGATTAAGGCCTTATTACCTCTCTCACTGAGAGGATGCCTGTGTCCCAGCAGTGGGAACATTATAATGCTGATGATGATGATGATCATGATCTACAATCAATACCACAATCAATCCTTTCTTACAATGGAAAGATAAAAGAGTAAATTTAAAATTCATAAACCTACAAAACTTATCAGAAACCAAAATCTGAGATTTCGTCGTCCGTCTCCCAAAAAGTGCGTCACGGCGGAGCAATTGCTTTGTCCAATTTTAGCTCTTATACTGTTGTTATAAGGGCTATATCAGTGCAGGTCATCTCGGGTCAGAGTCGTGACAATGATGTGACGCTTCAAGGAGATGCGTTGGGACTTAGAGCTCTGCTTACTACAAAAGCGTGAGTGATTTACGATAATAATATAGAAATGGTAATGGAGATCGTCGGTGAATGTTTACTGAGTAAAAATGAGTCTCTCTACGGTAAACGTATGTAATACATATGAAAAACTTATTTACAAAAAAAAATATGTTTCTCTCCCGTGATCGTATGTTAAAGGATACACATAGGATAAAAAATTAAAAAAAAAAAGTAACCGACTACCAAATCAAAATACTACAAAGTGAAAAATGAAGTTATTTTTCACTTTTTAGTTGTGGCACATAATGAGCAAGTTCAATACAGGGCCGTAGCTATGTGGGCAATGCCCTACCTTAAAAATACTTATTTAAATTCTTTGTTCAGTTTGAGATAAAAAAAATTGTAGCGATAGGTATCTCAACTTTTCCGAACATACCACAGTTTGTGACAGTCATGTCATATTTCATATTATAATAATTCTTTGTTCTGTGTATAGATGGCATTTGAAGCGCCATCACATGAAGCGATGGGTCTATTTTATTATAATATCTGTGATGCAGAGGGGATTCTCCGTACCATAGATTGCAATTATTATCTCACTCTCACTCAGACGTGGATCTCTACATCCAAATCTGGAAGTTCAACCATCTTGTTCGCTTGTTCTTCATCATTGTGGATTTCATAATTCTTAGATCCATGCTCATGTTCTGTCACAGAAATTATTTGTCTACGAATAGCTATTGAATGTACATCACTGACCTAGGGGTCTACATGGTGATTGATTTAGGAGCCCGTGCTTTGAGGGCAGATCAACTATGATATTTTTTTTACTTCCGCCCTACCTATAACCAATGCTGCCCTACCTCAAATTCGACTCTAGCTACAGCCCTGGTTCAATAGTAAGGTATCTATTTGAACTGTACATATCCATGTACCCTTTTAGAGCGTACCGGCGTGATGTTATGTTATGAAATGGCGTAAACAATAAACAGACATGTGATTGCAGCAATCCCGAGAGATTTGCCGTTGTTTATTGAAGAGTTCTATTGTATATCCCCGAAGTTCTTCATCAGATCTTGTTCAAATTTAAATGGGACCACACGAGAAGCACTAGCTTTCAAATAAAGAATCGTCAAAATCGTTTCACCTATATTTGTCAAATTGAGAACCTACTCATTTTTAGTCGGACAGTAAAATAAAGTAGATTTTTTTATTTGCCAGTGCCACAACTAACTAAATGCCTCTACTTCGTCCTATATACAATTCCAAAAATGAGTTTTAAGGCCGCACCCTGACCATAAAATCAGCATGAGATATGAGCATTCCTATTGGCCTAGCGGCACTGGTGGCGCATGAATTACGGTAGTGAATACGCCCAGATTTTAGAATCAAATCTTTATAAAATCAAATATTGGTCTTTTGAAAAAATAAAACTTACAAAATGTTCGTTATCAAATTGTCTATCCATTAGTGTTAGTATAAAAAATAATTAATGAACACTTTACGAGGAGATGCATGCTATCAATAATTATTTCACATTTTTTATGGTTTTGTTGGAAGGAGATTAATAGTGACACATATACCTCTTTAAAAAAAAGTGTACTACCATTTTAGAATCAACATTATGTAGAAATGTAATGTATTTTTATTAATTGATATTTCTTTTTAAATAAAGAGTAGATAGCTCTTCAAAACTGCACAAAATTCGACTAGCACGGCGACAGCGTTAGAGTTCGCATCGTAAAGGTCTTTCAGAGTGCAGGTGTTGTTGTACAGAGAGCACAACAAGAGGGAGGCATTGTTTGCTACATTTAGGGTTCATTGGAGTACCCCGATTAAGTTGTGCCTGCAGCAGCCCATCTGAGTTCATAGCCAGTTAAAGGATTTCTAGGGCTCAGTTTGATGGACATTTTTAAGTTTCTAGGAGTCAGTTGAAGAGCTTACTAACTAGCGTGTCTATTACAAGATCTTAATCATAAGAATCTAATTTAGCCATAACCACAGGACAAAATGTTTTAGATTTAGATCTACTCAACACACTTTTTATTTTTTCTATGTCTCTAATATTCCTTATGTCAATGTCATGCATGCCTGTTCTTAGCATGGTTACTGAAATGCCGATTTTAGGAGTAGCTCATCAACTCATCCTACATGCCTACGGCCCATTTAGGACGACTTGCGGAAAATCAAAGCAACACTCAAATTTCTTATTGTGTGAATCTTTAAACTTTATCAACGTTTGGTACAGTTATTAAGACAACAATATTTTTAAGAAGTTTTAGTTTTTACTTCTCGTTTTGTTCATATATTATATAATTTAAAAATGTCAGTACTAAATAATACACCTTGTGTGTTAATAAAATTGGTGTCATATGTGTGATGATTTAATCTTTTCTGTTTATATGACTGTGACAATGTTGTGACGTTTTTTTTTTAACAAATTATTTTGTTTATTATTTCCATACTAACACGTTTGCTACTGATGGTACCTTTTCTTATTTTCATAGTAATGTCGGACGAGTTCCAGAATGAAAATCTTATTTATTTTAATTTTCTGCAAGTCATCCTAAATGGGCCGCAGGCATGTAGGACGAGTTGATGAATTACTCGATTTTAGATGTTATTTTATTTTAATTGTAATTGACAGTGCTGTTGGTGTGGTGATTTTAATAAATAAATACCAATGTCATAATTTTTGGAACCCTGGTAGTGCTCGTTCAGAATTGCAATTATTTTCATAATTGGATCAATATTACCGCTTACAAACATACTAATTTAGTAGTTTATATTTTTACTTAGCAAAACAAAGCTTGCCGAATCGAGTAGTCAAAACGAGATAGCTGTAGAGCTAGTGTGTGATAATATATAGGTAGCGTTTACCCGGCAATGAGACATTCTAGGCTAAGTAAGCGAAGGATTATCATTTTATCAGCATTATCTTGAGTTCCTTCAAGACCAATCCCATTGCTCACTCCACTAACAATATTCATTCACATAAGCACTTCACCATCAGACCCTTCAACATTGAAGACATCCAGATATTAACAACAGGATCAATCCATTCTGAATTTAAAATAATCGACACAGGATACATTATTCAATTCATATTATTATCATTTCGGTAGCGACCACTTACATCAAATTGTTTGGTCCGCAAGCAAATATTTTCAAAACAGGGGTCCAGATGTCATTGTCAAATTGACCGAATGATTGTCGGGGGACCGAATGAATGAATGGGATGCATGTATTGTTGGATTAAAGTATTTTAGGGGAAACGGTTGACATTCGTTTTGGTTGATGTTTGTAAGTCATGGATTTTTGGTCGCTGGAGCCATTTCTTTGTAGGGTAAGAAATTATGAAATTCTTGGTTTTTCACGCGACTTCGCGCGTTTGAAATGTTTTAAATTGGCTTAGCACGCGTGAAAAGTGTTTGTTAGCCAAAGGTAGTTTACTACTAGGGCGACAAGTATCCTATTTAATAATCTATCCTTGTGCCAAGTTTCATCAAAATCTGTTTAGCGGTTAAGATGTGTGTGATGGGCCTCTGTACCTCCGTTTTTTTTTACTCAAAGTATTAAATAAATATAAAAAGTAACAGATAGACAGTCAGACACTTATTAGTAGGTATGTAATTAATTTTAGATTTGTAACCATTTGGCACAGTTTCATCCGCTCTTGAATTATTGGTCAACTAATTTCAAACGGAGAATTAATTAAACGTCTGCACATTCAACATACGTATACACGATCATAATTATGTTCCAAATTTAGACCAAATAACACCTATTAGACCTAATAACACCTATTATGAAACACAATTATACAATTGAGCCTCTAGACAAGATACATTCGATCGTGATGGTCGAAATTGACACCTGACATTTCGGTAACGCTTGACAATGACAATACCATAATACAACAATACTTTTTACTCGGCTGCAAGGAAAGGGTTATGTTTTTCGCGCGTATCTTGTGCATTTGTATGAATGTAAAATTCTTTTCAATACACTTGCTCATAAAGTGGCTCTAATTTCACCGCAATTAGGTACATAATGATACCTGTTATCAAACTGTGAATTTTTCATTGCTATTATTCACAAGTGAGTTATAGAGTTTTTTTTTTAATTTATTGGTTGAGTTGCTTTGTTCTTAAAAAAGTTTCGATACAAAAAAGATCGTGCTCAATAGTAAAAATAAATTAATGTACCTATTGCTTGCTCATTTCATGCAACTTCGTATTTAAATAGATAATTTCAACTTGTACTAACGTGCTTAGTAAATAAAACTTTCAAATGTAAATTTTATTTGCTCTGTAATTAAGAAAAATTGAAATTGCCTATTTAGTACGTGGCTAAAACACTATTCACGAAAATACAAAAAAAAAGAAACCTCATTCTTTTAGTCTATGGCCGATGGCCATTGTTAAATGCGTACGCATAGGAAAACTGGTTAATTTTGCCCGCCATTGCGAAAAAAATTTCACAACTCGTTTTTACTGTTGAAAATGATTTTTGTTGTATTATTTTCTTCACAAGTGTGTTGAAAAACGTCGTATGATACACGTGTGTATCGATGATTACCGTCCTCGGCTCTCCTAAGACCCGCACCTACGGTTCGGGTCTCAATGGCGCCTCAGCGGTAATCACCAACATTGCACATTATTACCTCATATATTTCAAAGCACTTGACGGATTTTTATAATTAAGACATCGTTAGATAGGTCTTGACCACCCAACTGTTCGTAAATAAGTGCCGTTAAAAATAAAGGTACATGGCGGATTTTGGGCGCCATATTGTGGTGTTTGCAAATTTTTTTTTCTTCCAAACCCATCGAGTGGGGTATCAAAATGAAGGATTTTTAGGTATTTTCAAAAATATATACCACTTATATGTTTAAAAGTCATTCGAAAAAAAAAGTATAACTCAAAAGTTGTAAATAAATACGTTGATAAAATCAAATAACCCGACTGCAAAGATGTAAACAAGAAGAAAATAATGCTGTGCAGTCGGAGGATATTTATAGTTTTGGTCAACCAGCTCGCGAATATGTATCCTCCGACTGCACAGCATGACTTTCTTCTGTTTACATCTTTGCAGTCGGGTTTTTTGATTTTATTAACTTTTTTTTTTTTCTATTCGTTATTGTCACGCTTTCGTAGATAGACTGCGCCTTGTCTAGAAACTCTGTTTCAACATCACGAACACCAAATAAACACAGAAATCCAATTTCAAACTCAAAAACAAATGCCGTACGAAACAAAAGTTTTCCAAATTCAACAGCCCTTCTTCTAGACGTTACCAACTTGACAGACAGGCAAAATGCGAACCTACAACTTGAGTACCCGAAAAGCCATTCATCAGTGTTTTTGCTCCCAATAACGACGGTTGTCCCCACACAATACGTTTACGAAGACGCCAGTTATAAATCTTCGAGGCACAGGTGAGAGCGGTGAGATCAAAGAGAGCGGTGCCTTTTGTGACGCGGGGGCTTGTTAATATTTGCATACTAAGTAAATAAAGTTTAAAGATACTAAATTGTGTTGATTGAGATGTTCAGATGGGTCGCTTATTGTGTTTAGTTTTTAAAGAGTGGTAGGAGCTTCCTGTGATTTTTTAGAGAGTAGACGAAAGTATAGGTAGCCCAACGCTAACTAATAATTTAAGACGACGACTAACGCCAACGACCTTGAGGGAACAAAACGCGCACTCGTTTCACACCCGCGCGACCCAAAATTTTGTAGTTTTTTGTACTTTCCTTATTATTCTATGACTTGCTTCAGATCAAAATGTAGATAGTTAAATTATCTTTGAGATGGTATTGATTTCATTAAAATACGCCCAGCGATTTTGGTGTAATTTTCGTGTTTTTGTCCGTTTTAGACATAACTTTACAAATTAATTACACTATGTTATACAAATAAAAGTCAAAATTTGCTTAGATAAAATTATTAAGAAAGTAGTCTAATATAACATATATTTTTTTCAAAGAATTATGACTAGGCATTTACACGTGATTCTCATTTTAAAACCAGCTATTGAAGGGAATCGGCGCCTTAAGTATATACTCCTTTGATGATGTTTTTCTTATCTTATATAACTTTTTTATGCACAAAAAAAACTTTCTAACATCCTGGGGACTGTACCTGAATTCGGTATCTGTCTATACTCATATATATGTAATATAATTATAAAGAGTAAAGATTTTTTTGTTTGTTTGTACCGAATAGGCTCTGAAACTACTGGACCGATTTAAAAAAATCTTTCAACAATAGAAAGCTACATTATTCCTGAGAGACATAGGCTATTTTTTAATCTCGAAAACGGGTCCTGTGGGGTGGTCCACGGGAGCGAAGCCGCGGGGAACAGCTAGTTTACTATAACTCACATGATTGCGTGCTGGTTTTTAGGCTACAGGAAAAGGAAGAAGGTATGCCAGTTCTTTACAACAGATCACAATAATCACAGATAAAACAAGAAATATATTTTTTTAATTATTTTTTAAGACCATAGATACAAGTCTTTCAGTCGGATAATTAAATGGTTTTAACATTCTATATTATGCATTAGAATGCGGATGTAACAGATTCTAATGTTTTTTGGAGTATTTGACAGCCTTCCCAGTAAGCTTTGCGGAGGTAGTGAATACCACAATAAAATTCTCCGCTCCACTATCCTGAGATCGCTTCTGTCAATGATTTCACATATCGTCCAGTTGCGTAGACAGTTGAGACACAAAACTACACCAATTTTATATCACAATATCCACTAGGAATCAATTTGCAAATAATATTAACAGCCGCCTAAAAAACAACTATAAATATTAATAACTTTGTGTTGCCATCAACAGCCAGTGTTACCCAGTTACTGGGTAAACATCCCGGCCAGTTAGTTCAGATAGGCAGTCACTCCTTGTGAAATACTGGCATTCAGCTGCATCCGGTAAGACATGAAGTCGACCTCAACAGAGTTGCGAAATGGGACTGATGAAGGGATAGTCCGACTGATTAGTTTCGAAAATCAATTTTATTTTTTACCCGACTGCCGAAGTAGGGTAATGTGTTTATCAATCTATGCATGTATGTATGTTTGTTCCTATATATTATAAGTTCTATTCGGGCGCCATTTTGAGGGGATAACAATTTTTTTTTCATCCAAACCCATCGTGTGGGGTACCAAAATATATAACACTTATATGTTTAAATGTACCTAATTCTAAAAAAAATAAATAAATAGTTGTAAATAAAAAAAGTTAATTAAAAAAATCAAAAACCCGACTGCTGAAAAAGCGAACTAAGAAGACGTAAAAAAGAAAAAAATCATGCTGTGCAGTCGGAGGATACATCTGGTTTTGGTCAGCCAGCTCGCGAATATGTATCCTCCGACTGCAAAGCATTTTTTTTTTCTTGTTTACGTCTTTTTAGTTCGCTTTTTAAGAAGTCGGGTTTTTTTCCATCTTATAATAAACACCACATGCCATATCAAGGAAGGGTCACCTCAAACCATCGCGTGCACCTCAAACGATACGCCTTTGACATGGAGTGACGATACAATGATCACGGAGCATCATCACTGGACCACATCCTCTCAAATGTGGCCTAATGAGGACCAATCATTGACAAAAAATGGCCTTTTCAACCGATTTGTTACTTTGAGAAACACAAACTTATCTATATACCCAAGCCCATCCCTCCTGAACCGTTTGTCGAAGTATCAGGGTCTCTTTTTGAAGTATTCGCAGTTGTCGATAGGTACAGATAAGTTTGTGATTGGTAAGATATTATTAATCTGTGGGCTCCCGTTTGCAACATGTCGTCATTGTTATAATATAAGTAATCTGTGGTTTTCATCTGTTTTTGTGTATATTCTGGTAATTGTTAGTTTTTAGTCAGATTTGCAAATTATAGAGGAGACCGAATGACATAAAGAGACATAAAAGAACACTGTTGCATAGTTTTTAGGGTTCGGTACTCAATGGGTAAAAACGGGACCCTATTACTAAGACAGACAGTCCGAGATCAGATCCAGATCCGTCTGTCCGTCTGTCACCAGGCTGCATCTCATGAACCGTGATAGCTAGACAGTTGAAATTTTCACAGAAGATGTATTTCTGTTGCCGTTATAACAACAAATACTAAAAACAGAATAACATAAATATTTAAGTGGGGCGCCCATAAACAAACTAATTTTTTTTTGCCTTTTTTTGCGATATTGGTACGGAACCCTTCGTGCGCGAGTCCGACTCGCACTTGGCCGGTTTTTATGAATATGGACAGTAATATTATTACTGGGTACATAGTTTTTGGGTACAGAGGTACACAATTTTATTAACCTGTAATATTTGGAGTACACTTTAGCCATTGCAGTCCATAGCTGAACATAAGCTTTTCCTAATTTGTGCCACAATACTTATTGCCACGCCCAGCTACACCAGAAGCTGCTTCTTGGGACTGTTGATGCATGTAGTCATGTCTTGTCTACCCTGCGTTTGGGTTTCGATCGTGTAGGTAACAGGCCATGTTTTGTGTATCTAATCTATACTAATATTATAAAGCTGAAGAGTTTGTTTGAACGCGCTAATCTCCACGCACAATGGTCCACTTGAAGGACAAAGTGTGGAAACCAAACCCCCTAACATAGAACATAGAACGCGCTAATCTCAGGAACTACTGGTTGGAATTGAAAAATTATTTTTGTGTTGGATAGTCCATTTATCGAGGAAGGTTATAGGCTATATAACATCACGCTATGACCAAGAGGAACGGAGCATAAATGAAAAATGATGCAAAAACGGGCAAAAATATTCCTTTTTGAGAGCTGCCGTTGCGTGCGCTGCGTAAGCAGTTAAAGTTACGCAACATTCATGTATGTAGGGTAGGTAGGGTAGGGTAGATAGGTAGCCAGCAGACGGGAGCGAAGCCGCGGGGGACAGCTAGTTGTGTATATAACTTCAGCAAACATGGCAATCTTTCAAACACTCCTGTATATTGCACTGCCTGCAAGAACTTTGAAGCAATGTAACGGTTAAGCACCAAACTCCTATAAATGGTTAAGGCAGGAGGACATCAACTAAATTTAGCTGCAAGACGTCAACTGCTGGAAATTTGGTAAAAACATCGACTAGTCCTGTGCGTCTCGGATCCAGTGGATTTCCACGGACTTCACCAGGTCACCGATTCTCCTTATGGAAGCTTTCGACTGCGGTACGCGGTGATCACTCCAGAACCTGTCGGCCCCATCGTCAATCCGATAGATATCTGACGAATTTAATGGCGACCTACCAATTTCCATCATTCTATTTTCGCATCTCATAATTACTACACCCAAACAATATAATAGTACATTACTGCCGCGGTCTATAATAACTACTTTGCTGGTCGCGCTGATCATGGCCGATAGCGCAGCGTAGCGCAGCTCCAGGCCGACACAGCGCGGTCAGCGTGCAGCACTTGATGGACGAGCTGAGATAAAGGCCGAGACCGTAAGTCGAGGCCTTTTCAGCGAGGAGAGCAAGGGCTGCAATGATGGCCAAGCTGAAAGGCCTAGAGCGTAGCTAGGCTAGCTCGAGGCAATCATAGCGTGACCAGCGAAGCAGTCATTGTGGACCAAGATTTGTATAGTGCTTTACTCAAAAATGCAAGTACCTAATCTAAATAAAACCAGCAAGTAATTTAAATAAAAAATATATTAATTAACTAGAATTTTAATTAAAATGACAATTATGAAGTTACTAAAATTCAACTCCGACTTTCCCGGTTTGATATTACTAATAGTTTGCGATAATTCTAATTCTAATGCGGTGTTTGACTGCTGTATTATTTCTTCATTTATTACTTCATTTATTTCATTATTTTTTTCTTCAGGTTTTTGAGCAGATGTTGAAGCTTCCTGGAACTTGTAAGACGTTGTTCGTTTTAAGTTTATACATTGATCGAGTTTTTGTGTAATTCTGTTTTTATTCTCCACCGATTCTTCTATATAGCTCTCAGCAACTCGATCGGATTTCCATCCTCCATGCCTTTTTAGTGTAATAAGATTGGCCCCAGTATCGACAAGAATAGACGCCGATGAACGCCGGAAACAATGACCTGTAAATTGTTCCGGATGGGGCAGTTCTAAGTATGTAGCAATTATTTTGGGCATTTGAGCAATTTTGTGCCTCCCTAACACTTTTTTGGTGCATTTGCAGTTTTTATAATTTAAAAAAAATCCGTCCGTTTTTACGTCAACTGGACGTAGTGCGTAATATTGCACCACTGCAAACGAGGCGTCACGAACAACGAAAGTACGATCAATCTTCGTTTTTGTATCTCGCAACGTATATATTAATATATAATGCTATAATAAACTCTGCTATGTAATCAATGCCTCTGTGGCGACATCTAGTTAAAATACTATACACTAACATCACCCAGAACATCGGTCGATAAAACAGTACTGTTCTAGACAAGAGCTCAAGTATTACACTCGGGTCATTTGAGAACCGAATAGCCGAAGTCGGAGTGTACGTGACTGACGATACGGTAGCCGCGAGTTCGATTCCGCCACAGAAAATATTTCACTTTTTGTGAGGAATCTAAATTTGTTTTCATCATTTGTAATGGATGACTACAAGAACATTACCCAAAGAAGGCAAAATGCGCAGAATAAAAACATAACATCTAGCGACAGTGAATTTGATATGGATGTGTCGTACCAAAGTCTACCTAACCACGGAAATAGTAATGATCTTGCAATAATGAAGGAGGAGATCGAACAACTAAAATTGCAGTTGCAAACTGCCAACACAGAAATTGACAACTTAAACTATGAAAATCACACACTCAAAAATAATTTATTGAACTGTGATAAAAAGATAAAAGTTTTAAAATCAATAGGAATCCAAGACTGCTCAAACAATAAAAACCAACCCCGGCAGTTCTACTCACCCCAATATCAACGGAGAGTACGAACTCTATTCATGAAAACTGGTTTACCTAGGACTTCTTCAAGAGAATACTCAATACAGGCATTAAACTTGATAAGCCCTAAAGCAGGTGTATTGAACAATCCAGTGGCTGACAAAAATATGTTTCAGGGGGCTGATGAGCGTCAAACAACAACACGTATAGCTGAAAACCTGCAGGATAGTATTTTAAATAAAAGCTTCCTAGATGCTTCCATTGGACACAGTTGTGAAAATGATGAAAGTGTTAACATATTGCACACACCTATTGAACAACTAACTGACGTCGCTCCATGCAATAGAAACACTTATTCACACGATTGCAAAGTAAACAAAACCAAAAATCGTGTAATAATACTATGTAATGAACAGGGGATTGGTCTACGTCAATCACTCACCGAGCTACTGGGATCAAAATATTCAGTATTCTCGTTTATAAAATCTGGCGCTACATTGAGACACCTCATCAATTCCTCGAAGAACGAAATAGCAAAATTAGATATGTATGACTATGTTATTGTTGTTGGAGGCCGCTATGAACGCAACCCATATGATACGGAGATGTACTTACATACATGGCTGTCATCTGTTAAGAACACAAATATAATTATAAGCGAAGTCCCGTTAAATAGATATCTTAATGAATCAAAACTCAATTACATGCTAAGGTTTATTTGTGGAAAATATGACAATGTAACTTTTATGGATATGGACTACTCTAGATATCGGCCTCGTAAAACAACTTTCATGATTAATTTATCAAGGTCTTTACTTAGGGAACTCTTGCAATTGGACTATAGACTCAAATCGAAAGAATATCAAAACTTATCAATTTTAAAAAGTAAAAGAATATATGTAGATAAAGCTGTACAAACTGAAATAACATACAATTATCAAAATAAATTAGATACCCAAAATGTCCAAATATGTGATATGATGTCATCTAGTGTTAATAATCAGCAGCTCGAAAATAATACTGTTTGTAGTGATTTTTTTCGTGAATAAACATTTATACGTTCTGCACCAAAATATAGCGGGTCTACTTAACAAAGCAGACACCCTATCTATATGTATAAACGAACTGTCAGAAAAAGACCAGTCTGTTGCTGTACTATGCATAACAGAGCATTTTATGATGTCTGGTCATGAAGACCGCCTTGTGGTACCGAATTATACATTGGCTGCATGTTTCAGTAGACAAAATAGCAAAAGAGGTGGAGCTTGTATTCTGGTCCGATCTGGTCATTTGTGGAAGGAGTTGCTAGAGGTTTCAGAGCTTTCAATATCGAATGTTGTAGAATGCTGTGCAATTGAATTGACAAGTTATAGGGTAGTTATAGTATGTATTTATAGAGTACCAAAAACAGGGCATTTAAATGTATTTTTTAGTAAATTAGAGCAACTTTTAAGGAGACTGACAAGAAGAAATTGTAGGAATATTGTCATAGCAGGCGATATAAATATTGACGTTTTAAAAAATAATAATATGACTTCCGAACTAAAATATCTCTTAACAAGTTTTAATATGACATTAGCAATAGAAAAACCAACTAGGATGCAAAGCCAGACCTGCATTGATAATTTTGCTCACAATTTTGAGAAAAAATGCAGGACGGAGGTGATAGAATTCGGCCTTTCGGATCACACTGCGCAACTTCTGAAATGTCCCGTACGTTTGAACTGTGTTCTGAAATATTGGTATACATCACAACGGGATTATTGCCCAGAAAATATTATTAGATTTAGAACCTGCCTGGAAAAACTAACTTTCTCTGAAATCTATAATAATGATGATCCAAATAATGCATTCAACTTATTTTTTGAACAATTTAAATTATTTTATGACCTGTGCTTCCCCCGTAGACGTATTAAAATACCAACAACCCAAAAACCAAAATGGATATCGCGAGGACTTAAACTATGTAGCCTAAAAAAAAGGCAATTATTGTGGACGTCTAGACATAAACCTACTCAAATAAATAAAGCAAAATATTCGAAGTATACAAAGATATTTAAAAAAATTATTAACCTGACTAAACGATCTCAAAATAATCACAATATTAAAACTTCTGACAATAAAAGCAAAATGACATGGAAAATTATAAAGAACTCTAAATTAAATCTACCTAATGACTCAATAAATGCTATAAAAATTGACAATAAAACGATTGACAAACCACAATTAATTGCTGAAAAGTTCAACGATTATTTCATAGAAAAAATTGTGCCAATTCCTGGAGCAGGTAAAAGAACGAACGCGTACATCACAAATAAACAAAAATCAATGTTCATGCCTCCATGTCAGCCGATACAAATTTTTAACATTATAAGATGTATTAAAAGCACCAATAGTGTAGGGTATGACGAAATTTCTACAAAAATTATAAAACAGGTTGCCGACTTAATCGCACAACATTTGTGTCATATTCTTAACCTTTGTATAAGCCACGGTGTTTTTCCAGACCGCCTTAAGGTATCCATTGTGAAACCTATATATAAAAAAGGTAATAAGCAACTAATGCAGAATTATAGACCTATTGCGCTTCTGCCAATTTTTTCCAAAATATTCGAGAAATATATTTATAATGAGCTTTATAGTTACTTAGAAAAACAAAAGATTCTCTGTAACGAACAAAAAGGTTTCCGAAAGAACATGACTATAAACATGGCAATTTATGACTTTTTAAATAAAATTATGACTAATATTGATAATAAAACACCGGTCTGTTCTGTGTACTGTGATATGACGCAAGCTTTTGATTATGTTGACCATTCAATTCTATTAAACAAACTTGACTCCTATGGTATAAGAGGTAACGTTCTTAGCTTATTAAGCACGTACCTATCAAAAAGAAAACAGTATACCGCTATAACAAACTTAAACTTAAAGACTAAAGAAGAAGTGACATACCTGTCTAAAGAACGCACTGTATACTTTGGTGTGCCACAGGGTAGTGTTTTGGGACCGCCATTATTTCTAATTTATATTAACGACCTGCCCAAAGCTATAGACTTCCCAATGACACTCTTTGCTGACGATAGCACGATTACAATAGCATGTGATAAACCTAATTCGTATGAAGCTGATGTTAACAATGCGGTAACTTCAATCATCTCTTGGCTGGATAATAATAACCTAAAAATAAACCTTGAAAAAACACAAATAATGCACTTTGCTCAAAAAAAACCTAGTTCAAAGATGGAGGTTCAATACCAGAATATCAAAATTCAAGATGTCAATAGTGCAAAATTTCTAGGTTTGGTAATTGACAGGCACCTCAATTGGAAGGATCATATTGAAGCGCTTTGTAAGAAAATTAGTAGCTCATCTTATGCATTATATAAACTTGCCCCCACAGTTAACATTGATACACTACTTACAGCGTACCATGGTATTGTAGCGTCTGTGCTAAGATATGGCCTTATATTTTGGGGTAACTCCACAAATAGGGAAACCGCTTTTAAAGCGCAAAAGCGATCCATAAGAGCCATGTTCAGGCTACAAGTAACGGACAGTTGTGAACCGTTTTTTAAGAAATACAAAATTTTAACACTGCCGTCTATGTATATTTATGAAACTGCCTTATTTGTCAAGCTGAATTCACACCTTTTTCCCAACCTATCAGATACAGTAAAACGTAACAGGCGAAATGATATGTTGCGCGGACGTAGAGCAAAAACAGCGTTAATGTGGAAAAGCATGTTTTGTTTAGCTCCGCAAGTTTTTAACAAAATCCCAAAGCAAATTAAACAGTTAAATTTAAATGAGTTTAAAAAGGAGCTTAAAGAGTTACTATGTAAAAAGTGTTATTACAATTTAAACGACTTTTTAAATGATACTTTGACATTATAATCTAATTGTAATCTCTTTTTAATAACAGATAGCTTGACATTCCATTTTGAAATTGACATTTTTTTAATTATTATTTATTTTTGACATACCTAATAATATTTACTTACTCTGACATGCCTTTTATTGTAACATTAATATTTTCATGTAATTGTATCAACTCTAGCCTGATATTTCTATTTTTGCATTGTAATAATTTATTTTGAGTACCTGAAATTTGCACGCCCCATGTGGCAGAATGTGATGAGACCTTTATGTTATTTGAGACCTTGTATTGTACCATGTTCGGACAAATAAATGAATTTGAATTTGAATTTGAATTTGAATTTGAATTTGAATTTGAATTTGAACGTAATTATCATTACGTTGATGTGAGTTTCAATGTCATTAACGGTGATATTGGTAATTTCGATGCATCGACATGCACCGTAAATGCCAAAAATAAGAACTACCTGTAACAGTAACAAGTACGAGTATTAATTATGAGAACGTGTAGGTACAGTACAAATTTGGGTTTTTAGATATAAATACTTACTTTCACCGCTAAGTACTCAGGGTCGGAGGCTTCATTTATAAACTTTTGATTTTTTACATTCATATCCGTCTGACTGTCGTTTTAGCATACTCGTTAAATTGTGGTATTTTTTTATGTTCAAATTGTGTTTTATCAGAACCATGCACTTTAACAATGAATAGGTATTCCAGAGAGACGAAGGCTTCACTTTGTTGGCAAGATCATTGAAATACGCAAGAAAAACATTTTCGGATAAAGATTTAGATTTCCTACTGATTTTCCACTGCAAAAATTTTTCATATGCAAGCTTATATTTTTCCTTTGAGTTTCGCGGTATCAAATTTTCAACCACTAATTTAGTTTCATCTTTAATGTCTGGCGGTGTTAAACACATTGAATCGAAAGAATTTTCGCTTTGAGAGCTCATTTTTAGCAAAAAAGTCACTAAATAAAAACAAAATTTTCGCTGAACCGCGCTTTTGTTACTTCTTTGTTTTTTTTTTGAGCAATGGTAGTTGGAACTATACAGCCTAATATGGAATAAAATCTTTTTGTACCTATCTTTATAGATACAAACAGCTGTGTTTTAAATAAAATCTTTTTGGATTTGATTTTTTAAAACGTTGAAACTACAAAATAGCGGCCGGCAAGACATTGCCGGCCTGTTAGAGCGGCCAGCAAAACTTTGCCGGCCGCTCCTTGAAACAGAACGGCAAGGTAACTTTTCTCAAACAAGGTTGTCAAAATAATGACCACATTACATGCATTTTTGAGTAAAATAATAAAACCATATCTTAAAAACGACATTTGTTACAAAACTGTCTTATTCTTGACGACCTATTAATTTCCATAAGTAAGGGGTCTTTTGTGCCCCATGATAATTGTTGGCAACTGTCTCTTGTAGCTATGGCAAGGACAATGGGGTGCTTGCCGTTATTTTGGTTTAAATATAGACAATAGGAAGAATTGTCCCAACTGGCGTGTAGTATTTGATTGGCGGTGGTCTGCAGGATTGAATGAATAGTGGAAGGTATTCTTTTTACCCAATTGCCAAAGGAGGGTAATGTGTTTATCAGTCTATGAATGTTAGTTCCTATGTGGCGTTCTAGAGACCAAACGCGTTCGCCGATTTGTTTTTTTTTGTTTTTAAAAATTTTTTTGCCCCACACTAGGAATTTCTTCCTGTATCGTGGGTGCGTTTACTCACATACACAAACACCCAGAGCCGAAATAACTACTTGTAGGTCATACAAATATTTGTGCCGTGCGGGAATCGAACCCGCGACACGCAGCGCAGCATTCAATCGCTTAACCACTGCGCCAACCGTGCGCCCAAACGACGATTTCGATGATTCTTACGTCATATATCGTCTTACGTCGATTCGTTTTAACCTAGCGAGTGTCACTGGCTACATTAAAATTGGAAAATAGAAAAATGGCGGAATACGGGTGCCATATTGTCGTGGCCCATTTTTTTTTTCTTCTTTTCCCATCGTGTGGGGTATTAAAATAAAGGGTTTTAAGAGGTGATTTTATGAGCTAACAAAATATTAATGAAAAAGTTAATTCAAAAAATTAAAAACCCGACTGCTTAAGAAGCAAACTAAAAGACGTAAACAAGAAGAAAATCATAAGAATAATCTAAAGTTAAAGAGCGTAAAACACTCAGTGCAGGCAGCCAAAAAATACTTTAATTCATAGACAAAGTGGGCATTAGGGAATTGATCAAATATTTTATTCAAACAGAAGTTTTCTTACAGCTTTCCCGGAGATTTTATATCTAGTCTTAGAGAATCTAAAATGCTGTCATCGGTATTTTCACTAATAAGGAAACACATCTCCATTCAACACCACCACTTCTCCTGGGGAGCCACTTTTTGTACCACTAAACCACCCTAAAAAATCTGTAATCAATTTTATCCAAAAAAAATTACCGCACGCGATCTTATTATTATAAAAAAAAAAACTGTTGTACTGGGGTGAAGTTTTTTTGTAGCCATAATTAGTAATTGGCAGGTTTCGTGTGGTTGCTGGTTTGCGCTTGCGCAACTCATATTGCGGTTTGTATCATCATTTGTTGAGCATATGGTGAGTAACGGCTCTTGGACTATTGTTTGGTTGGCCTATTGTCTGTTGTGTCTTGCAAGTTACCGGTTAATCACTAATTCACTCAAGTGGCAACACCGTTAGGGATTTTGTCACTTGAGTGGATTTCAAAACAAGAACCAGATGCAGAATTAAGCTGCGTGGCAACTACGGTTTGTAAAATTGTAAGAAAGACGTAATGAATTGCGTAAGCGTTCATTCACCTTAATATAAAATTGCGTTCTCCATCATTTATTATCACATGAAGGTGCTAATTGAGTTTCAGTTCCAATCGAAGTTCACGTTAACGCGATCGAGTGAGTATAAAAACTTGCACAGTTCCCAACTGCCCATGCCATGCTAATTTTGAGAAGGCAGTGATGGCCCGGTAGTACTTATTGGTGTTTTAACGGTCTCGACTTACGATTTTAAGAACGTGGGTGAAACCAGGCAGGTGCTTTACTTTGTATACCTTACAGTTTAATTATTTGACCACAACTGCTCTCAAAACGGTAAAAAAAAACATTGTGATGAAACCCGCAGGCTTGTTACGTATATTGCAAGAGCAAAACGATAGCAATTATTGCACAATTATTGTTCTTCAACAGCGAATCCGAATTATGTATCCGCGATAGCCACACCATAGCAATTTTTCGTCAGTGTTGCATCTATGGAACAATTAGTTAACTAAAATGTTTATTTTTGAACGCTGGGTGATCGCGATTATGGTGAGCAAATTTGGTTAGTCAAATTGTGATTACTTTTCTCTTGTTGTCGGTCGATTGCCAACCGCTCCAAAATTGCTAAGTACAGAAGTTTAGAGTCCTATCGGATTTCTTTCCAAATATTTGCATTTGAGAAACAGCGAGCGGTTTAAAAGCGGTTTCAAATAATTGGTTACGTAATTCCGATGATTATGATATATAGCGATCGATCGCGTGATAACTGCGTGACCGCTGCGCAATTATTGCTCATTGCTTTTTCATAGGTACGTATTAAACCTACCGCATGTTCTAGAACCAAAAAATCGTACACCTGAAATCTACCTATTAATCCGCATTGGGCCCGCGAGACCCTCTCACAGAGAGAAGGCCTTTGTCCCAGCAGTGGGAATGAGGCTGATTATGCCATGTTTATTGAGAGAATCCAAAAGAAATTGTATTACACAGCCCCTTTGCAACTGATACCACAACACATATAAATAGAAAATCACATTTATCCACTTATAAGACCAAATCAGTTTATTGGCTCCATAACCCGAAACCCCGTGCAACTTAACTACCTTATTCACTAAGAAATAAAGTTCAAATTCGTATGAAAAAAACGCAAAAATCTGCGATTTCCTGTAGGGATTAATTCGATGGGCGCTGATTTACAAAACGAATTACGAACGGTTCCTGATGTTCGTTACTGTGATTCGACTTTATACAATTTGCTCGGCAATCATAATATTGATTTTGTGCTGGATGCAGGTTAAGCATGTGTTGCTGAAGTTGTCATTTTGGATGGGTGAATATTAAATTGACAATGTGAGGTGCACTGTAATAGTTATTTATGCTACAAGTGCGGAAGGTAGGTGATTTCCGATGAGTGGATAAATCGACACGAGTCGAAATCATCTTACGTACGTGTATCATACAACATTTTACTATGCATTGTGCGAGGAAATAAAAAAATATTTGAACTAAGCAAGAAATTAATAAAATGGCGGGCTTATTCAAGCGCGCTCAGCATATCTACATCCTCGGGCATATCTACTGCGCATGTGCAAATAGCTGTCACGTCGTAACGTAAAAAGGCACGAGCAAAATATTCATTCTGCCAAACATATTTATAGAATATTTAAAATTAATTTATTGATCAAAATCTAAATCTAGAGTAATTATAAACGCCTTAAATGAAGTATTAGTTTTGTTTTACCTTTTATATGAATGATAATCTGTACTTAACATTTTTTTATAAACTTTTCTCAAATACTAAAAACTCTAAGCGGCGGACTGACGATGGAGTTAAAAATTAAAAAAATACAGGCAAGTAAAAAGCACTAGTAAAAAAAGTGACACTTTCCGGACAGTTTGGCTGCTTGGAAAACGATATTTTCGATGACATGCATTGTAAAAGGTTTTAAGAGTAATGTTACTTTATCCAGCGCATTCTGTATTCTAATCTGTTTACTACACATTTTTTTAAAGGACAAATCCACCACATAATAGTGATTGGAATTTCAACTTCTGAAACGCAAAATCAACAGTAGCGACCAACAGAAAAGCGCAAAATCAACAGTAACGACCAACAGAAAAGCGCAAAATCAGCAGTAGCGACCAACGGAAAAGTGCAAAATCAAAAGTAGCGACCAACAGAAAAGCGCAAAATCAACAGTAGCGACCAACTGAAAAGCAAAAAAGCAAAATCAAGGAACAAGTCAACTGTCTTGAATCTCGCAACGCCATTTATCAGTAAAGAACAGTGAAGGAGTTACTAAGAAAAATATAATTTCCACTTCCCTCCTTCTATCGAGTACGAGATCGAACAGAAATAGACCAAAAGCACAAAGTATCGTTTTCACATGAATTACAAATTAAAAAAGAGTTTTTTTGACTATTGATAGTCTCGCCGTTGACCACTATATCACCTGATGGTAAGCGATGATTTGGTCGACGATGTAGCACGCTTACCTAGAAAAAACCTATTCACTCTTGACTTAAAGACTCCCAGGTTTAGCTATCAGGAAATACAGACTCTGGCACGGAATTCGACTCCTTAGCTGTACGTATAATAAAAGTATTCCCAAAACGTTTGGTGCGTATTGGTGGGATGTTCACCATGTACCGATGACGTATCGCCGTACGTTTTGTAGTCCGATGATGGAACGGGCTAGGAGGAATTAGTTCATGCAATTCCATCGTACACTCCCCATAATGTCAAAAAAAAAAATCTAAATCAAATATTTTTATTTTACATAGGCCTACATGGGCACTTATAAAACGTCGACAAAAGGTGCACGGTTCGGATTAGTCGTTTCCTATGGAGAAGAACCGGCAAGAAACTCCATGGTTACTCTTTTAATTTTTTTTGTGTTTACAATATTTCCATGTTACAGCATTAGTAATTGGATATGGGGGGACAACGTAGGCCCGACAATAAGTCGTACAAAATTGAAAAAAAAACCAACAAAAAAAAATATACGAAATAAAAAGTTAAGAAATGTTAACAATCATCTAGAAAGCCTACAATGTTCACACATTCACAATCGGTAAAAGAATCTATAAAAAGGTAAAAAAAAAAAAAACACAACACTAAATTTAACATGTGGCACAAATACTGTAATGATGATTGAAAAATATTGTAAAAAGTCTAATTAAAAGAGAAAAAAAAATGAGATTGAGAATAGTTAGAGATATCCATATATTTGCAAAGCCAAAAATTTTATCTTCAACGTAGTCCTTGATTTTATAATATGCTTTTTTAATAAGGACACGTTTAATGTAGTTTTTGAACTTTCCATCGGTCAGTTCTATAACTGACTTAGGCAACTTGTTATAAAAGCGTATACAGTTTATAAGAAAATACTTGCTAGTTTTCGTTAATCTGAATTTGGGTATTACAATTTCGTGCTTACTGCGTGTATTTAAATTATGGAAGTCACTTCTAAAATATGCCGATAAAAAACCGACAGACTGTCATCTTGGCGCCGATGTTCAAGGCTCTGGAGCCTAGACTCGGCCAGTATCTCATTGCAGTGATTTCAATAGTTGCACTTACGCCTTGAAATATAAAATCGGCCGGTCGATTCTGTGAAAAACAGACTTTGAAAGCTTTGGTGAAGTACTGTAGTATATTATCGGTGGTGAAGTGAACTTGAATTGAGCTGTCATTCTAATTGACGCTAGAGAATTTAAGCTCACTTAAAGCGCAGCTCACTAAAGTCATCACGATGACATTGTTACAGAATAACACTAACAACACTGTAATAGAAGTTAATACATAGGCCAACAAATCATGCAAATTGTTATACATACTGGGGGCACTAAATAAAAGCTGATAAAGATTCTGATAAAGGTAATTTAGCTCCCCGTTACATGGAGTAAGAGTGGCTGGATCTAGCCACGCTTTACGAAAGCCAGAAATATGGTAGCAAAAATAACATGAACGGTTGTGGATAAACTAGCTGTTTACTCGTTCCTTTAGTTTTGTTACAGATCGTCGTTATAGTTTTATTTTTATTTTATTATAATCGGAAAACAAACAGTATTAACAACTAACAAATTTTACATCAAATTAACCAACTAGTAACCAATTACATGTTTTCGCTATTAATTTACTATGAAAGCAAGCATGTTAGAGAATAGAGAAAAAAAAAGGAATTACAATGGTGGTATGTACTTTAAACAATAACACACAATCACAGCAATACCTCATCATGAGGTGCAATAAAAAAAACAGTTGTTTAGTTAGTTAGTATTCGAATGAATACTTACTAATCATTGGTTTTGACTTATTCACTACTAGGCTTAGTAGTGAATAAGTCAAATTCAGAAAAGTCAACCAATTTATTGTAGGACTTAGCGCATCTTATAAAGAACGAATTCTGTCTATAATTTGTGCAGCAGCGGGGGACGTTAAGAAAAAGAAAGGGTATTCTAGCAGATCTGGTAGGGGCGCGCAAATTAACCTTAGAGAGAAGTTGCGGGGCATCGATGAAAGATTGCGCTAACTTAACAAGTAAGGAGATATCTGATATACTCCTTCTCTCCCTAAGTGGAAGTAAATGGTACCTTTTACATCTCGACTCGTAATTATGATCGCGGGTGCTACACTTGTACTGCAGGTATCTTGTAAAGTTTCGCTGAACAGATTCCAAGGTTATAGGCGATGATGAAGGCTGATTTACATTATATGTGATTCCTACTGAAAGCACTGGCCTGCTCTAGCAGAAAACACAATTGTATATACATACAGACATGCGATTGCAGCAATCCCGTACGATTTGCTGACATTTACTGAAATGTTCCATTGAATACTTTCGATTTTCTTCATCAGATCTTCACCAAATAGAAATAGAACTCAATTCGGAAATATATTCTTTAAATTAAATGTTTTTGTTCTTTAATATTTATGTTTGATCGTCTCATTAACTGTATCTAATAAAATGTTGTTTTAATTCATGCACCATCCAGCTTACCGACCCCGCTAACCACGCCGCTATAATATCCTATACAAACAGTGTGCCCAAACGAGTACAGTGTATGTCCCAATCCCGAATCGACGCAATTCAATCAGGGTGGTTACGACTGATTGCAATCAACCCTCTGTACGTGAGCCACAAGTATCGGCGGTTCATTTTCATTGGGATTTTGCGTTTTGGAATAATTATTACGGTTTTTTCAAAACGTCAAGTTTGTGTGTGTAAACCTTTGGATTAACATACAAATTCACACAATCATTCGCAATATCTTTAATTTTGTAAATTCAATAGTATTCATTATGGTTGAGGCTTTTCTACTGTTTAATTTTACCGACTTCAAAAAAAGGAGGAGGTTCTCAATTCGTCGGTTTTTTTTTTATGTATGTTCCCCGATTACTCAATGACGCCTGGACTGATTTCATAAAATCTTCTTTTGTTTGAAAGGGTATATATACTTCCTAGTTGGTCCCATAGTCATCAGGTCAGGATCTGATGATGGGATCCTAGAAAAATCGAGGGAACTCCTCAAATATTATAGGCATACATAATTATAGCGATTTTAGTATTTTCATCAACAATGCAATCATTTGCACTCAGAAAGTATAATTTGGTGAAGTGGAACTGATGAAGAAGACCACAGATGGGCACTGGAACTCCTAAATGCCAAGTATGTCAAGGACATAAGATATCTCGAATAGTTAACCGTTAATAATGAAGCAAATACTTATAAATAAATGGGACTGATGAAAATGGCATCATCGAACTGATCTGATGATGAAGCCGGAAGGTAGGCACTGGAACTCTGAAATAAAACAATGTATCCAAGTCGTGTTTGGGATTATTAGTATAGTCATGAGATGTAGATACTTTGGCTACAAATGATTATCATGTTAACTGGAGAACTAACTAAAAAGAGAAAAATAAAAACTTTTAAATTAAAAATCAAACCGACTTCCAGAACATAAAAAAAAACATACAAGAAGCCGTTTTTCGACACCGACTTCGGAAAAGAAAGTTATTTTTTGCTTTGTACTTTTTTAACCGACTTTCGAAAAAGGAGGAGGTTCTATGTTCGACTTCTTGTATGTTTTTTGTCTTTTCGAGTTGGTGGTGATTTAACCCTTAGACGTCCTAGTATGTGGCGACGTTTTCAGCGTATACGTTTTCTAATATTGACTGTTTCCTTGGTTTCCAAGCGCTACTGATGAGTATGAGGTCCTTGGTTTGATTCCTATGTTGGGCAGTAGGTGGTTGGGGGTAGTTAGGTTTTTTCAGCAAACTACGAATTGCTGAAGTCTGAATTAGCATCCATCATCATCATCAGCCTATTAATGTTCCCACTGCTGGGACACAGGCCTCCTCTCTGTGAGAGGGCATGGGCCGGTGGATGTCACATGTCTTCGAATTTTTGGTTCTAGTTCATGCTGGTTTCCTCACGATGTTTTCCTTCACCGTTTTAAGAGCAGTGGTGATGAAATTATTTTACACAAAGTAAAGCGCCTGCCTGGGCTCGAACTCACGACTTACCACTTGTAAGTTATGATAAATTAGCATCCGGGTGATGACAATAGCCTTATCTTCTATAACATGGGGCTGAAACATAACACAGACCATTGGATTTGACAGCTGATCTTGAGGTATTTAGGTGCTTTGATCCCGAATTTGTATTTAGTTTTTCCCCATCACCCTCAGCTTTTACTAGCAAAAACCCGAGGTATGGTTCAACTCTTCTTTGGATCATCTTGATTCAGCGATCAATATTCTGCTATCATTCTAGCATTCGACATTCCTTGATATCCACATTCCATTTCTTTAAAGTTTTGTTCAAGTTTAATATTTGAACAACATTTTCTTCACTTGAAAATTTTGGAAGTAAAGTTTAAAGACTCTATATTTTACCTTAATTAACCCTCTTCCAATAATATAATCTACATAAAGTAGAATAAAGAAAAAAAAAATAACCCTGAATAATGACCTCATCAACAACTTTTTTTTTGCACAGTATATGTAAATTATTTAATATTTTTTTGTTATTTATATGAATTATTGAATTTATTATTACAAATTATATTTAAATAAAGAATACATACATAAAAAACAGATGTTATAGCTACAACGACACGTCATAAAGCGTTATGTTATAACTATTTATTTTATTTTTATTTATTTATTAACACATACATTTGTTTTAACAGGTAAGACCCAAGCTAACAAACGTAGTCATAAACTGCTTATGGTACAATCCCAAGTAACGGGTAGAAGGATAGAAGCACAATTGTTACACAGTGGACAACACACTAAGTGTCACCCTCTGGAATTCCGCCAAAGAGCAACAAAATATGTCCAAACGCAGAGAGATGCTATTAAGTATTCTTACTGCACGAATCACTGGTGCAAACTTTAATAAATTTGTACGGGTTGCTGGGACATCTCCCTAGGTCCTAACCGTAGCCTCCAGTTTGGAACGAGGAACCCCAACGATTCCAATATTTGTGGATTATTCAGCATGCCACGAAAAACCATAAATACATATTTTGCAAGAGCTAGGTTGCGCCTTACCTCCAATTTATAGTACCCAACCATCCCTATAACAAAAAGAGTCGGATACATAAGAGGGTAGAAGGGGTAGACACCAAATTGCTTCATATATAGGTATCGGTTAAATTTGTTCTGCATGTTTTCCAGCATCTGAGAATACTTCACTTCATCAAACTAATCAAATAACCCGCCCTTATCTGTTCCCCGCGCAAAAGTGCCCATAACGCTTGCTATTAAATTATATCATTTATTTTTATTTATTTATTGCATATTGCTTGCTTGTTATTTAATTAATTAAGTTCTAACAAACCGTTGATTAGAATTTGTTCACTGAAGCTCATTACATCTATTTAATAACTTTTATCTACACTCACAACGTAATGTTCCAATTATGAATTCAAAAAATATTGCATAAACACGTACTTTATATTCGTGGATAGGTAAAATTTAAAAAAAAAACCATTATAGTTCAACATTTTCCTTCGATTTTCAAACAACTGCATCATAATAGTACATTGTGATACAAGGGTGGGAAGTAGGTTATTGCAAACGAGCTGACATTAACAAGCCCGAGCCGAAGGCGAGGGTTTTTAATGACACGAGTTTGCAATAACCTACACACCCGTGTATCACACGACGTTTTTCAATACAGTTGTGAGAAACAGTAAAAACAAATCAAACAATTAGATTTGTTTATTCACAAAAAATTAAATTTTCAATATGGCGCGTTTTTGCAACTGGACATATTTTTTTACAAAGAAAACAGCCTATACAGCCTATTAGATTTTTGACAAACGTTAATGTGAAAATAATTAACTTAAAACTGTTAATTAAACATATTAAACAACTTTAAAAAAAAAAAATTGTGAATTCAATGCTAAAACGTACGGAATCATTAATTTTTCCTCGTATAAAATCGTATCCCATTTTATTCTATGTATGATAACTCCTTGATACTAAACTTTTTTAAATTGACTTATGGTGCATTTTTGCAACTGGACTTATTTTTTTACAACGATATCAGCCTATACAGCTATACAGCCTATTCGATTTTTGACAAATGTTGATGTGAAAATAATTAAATTAAAACTGGTAATTAAATATATTAAACAACCATTTATAAGACTTTTGAGAATTCAATGCTAAAACGTACGGAATCATTCATTTTTCCTCTTAGAAAATCTATCCCATTTTATTCTATGTTTGAAAACTCCTTGCTACTAAACTTTTTTAAATTGACTTATAAATTTAAAACTAAACTGCAAACATAATGATCGAGCTCGTAAACAAAAGTCACGACCGCGTAACAGAAAGATGCCTATGCGTAAGATTTAACTTTCGAATCATAATTATAGCCTCTGAAAGTACGCCATGTTTAACAACTGTATTGAAAAATAACTTTTTTTCTATTATGATACAGGACAAATCCAAGAAGTTAATCACTAAGGAGATTCCATCAATTATTTAAATTTTTTGAAATGCCATTCTTATACCTAATAAAAAAAAATGATTCCAATTTTAACTTGTCTGTAACAATACCCGCTTTAGGCATATTACGCACTGCCATTTTTATTTGCGCGAACTTTTGTCTCTTTCCACCTGTTCATGGAGCTCAAAATATTCGCGCGAATTATATTCGCGCTGCGATGCGGTGGATTCTGTTGCAAAACACGGATTTCATGCGGTATTATTGCCGTACGATTTTTTTACCGCAATTTAATGCGGTGATGTGCTGGGATTTGGCGCCATTCATACGTTTTGCAGGTTTCGTTGTACTGAATTTCAAGACTTTTTAAAATTCTTGCTTAAAATGTCTGATATTAGTGAATGTGAAGAACAATTGACGCCGTCATATATATGCGGCTAAGGAAATTACTCATAATCTCTTACCAGCAAAGTCGAGATTATTATATGATGCATTTATCACGACTTTATGGCATGGAAAATACAAAAAATAAAATTAAGTAGGTTCAATCCCAAAATGTATGAGTGTAGATAAAGTAGTGTATGAAACTGCACATAACTAGGTATTAAAATATTCGTGTGAATACTATTAAAAACCTCGCCTACGGCTCGGTTTTTAAACTCACACTCATGTTTTAATACCCCTCATTATGCAACAGTATCATAAACTACTATTTTCTACTACCTTGTCTATTATGTAACACATTGCCTAAGAAATTCGTTTCGAAATTTCAAATTTAAAAAAAATAAAAAAATGAAATTAAATTTTTTAAAATTTAAATTTCATTTAGACACAAGATTATAAAAAAAAATACACAATAACAGTTACGAAATGACTTTTGTATGGATCATTATGTAACTGGCAGAATGATACTGAACCGCGACACCTCTCGAAAAAGCGTACGTTGATTGTGTGTGTATAGTCTATGGTTTTTAGTCTCAACGTCTCTAATAAATTGTTGTTGGAACTTATTAGATTTTTATTATATGCATATTATTTGCATAAAAAGGCTTTATTTTAACACTCGCATTGGCTACATCGCTCGTGTTAAAATCTCGACTTTTTATGCTCGAAACGAAATGTACTATTATGAAGCTTCTCTCGCTTACATTTAGACGTAATGACGCGATGATTTGTAAGAATATGATAAATGCGAAAGTATGTACCTATGTGTCTGTTACGTTTTGACGCCTTAACATGGGTAGACCATAATCTGGATCATAACTTCTCTTGGAATAATAACGCCGCGAGCAAAGTCACGAGGAAAAGCCAGTATAAAATAAAATCTTGATTAAAAGTCTTTTATATGGCCCTTTAAACCTCTCAAACTGTTACATTGTAGGAGCTATAATGATTTAAATGGCTGACACTGCCGTTTTCGTCAACTGATAGCCTGTAATTTACCTACTTTTTGTGTTCAAATATGTGGTTGCCAAGGCTTCGTGTGTGTATTTCAGTGTTAATTGGTTGCAAGCCCAAACAAGATGGCGGGGCGATTGAACTACATTTTTATAAAAAATCTAATAATTATGTTCGTGATTCGAAAATGCACAATTTATTGAGTCTTCCAAGTCTTTATAAAAAAAAACAAATCAGCTTTTCTGTTCTTAACCCCGACGAAAAAAGAAGGGTGATAAAAGTTTGACGTGTGTACCTGTACGTGTGTTTGTGTATCTGTTTGTGGCATCATAGCTCCTAAACAGATGAACCGATTTTGATTTAGATGTTTTTTTTCTTGTAAAGTGACTTTATTGACAGTGTTCTTAGTTATATTTGATGAAAAGCGGTTCGGCCGTTATAAACTTTTGGCCGTTTTAGTTGATCGTGTCATAATTACGTGTTCAATAGGTTGTCGATCGAAGCGTGTGCACTACAAAATAAATTATGTAGCATGAAATAAAAATGTGCCGGTGATTTTTAAAATTGTTAAATTTTACATGTTTGAGTTGATTTTCATAAATCGTGTATATTTTTTATCATTTATTTTGAATGGTGAAAAATATTTGAGGGTTTAAATTTTACTACAGCTTCTCCTAAGCTCTCAACATTTATCGTATGTTTTTGCCTGAGTATTTAACATCAACTTTGTTATTGGGGCAGAATGTATCTCTATGGTCAATGTTGCTTGGTTTTCCATCAATATTTTTCCGAAAAGATTCTTAATTAACTTATTCTGATTTTCCTAGAAACCTTAATTAACTTAGTAAGGGATTTAAACGAGATGGACCAATCAAGTGAAAGACTCGT
Organism: Orthosia incerta; assembly: GCA_948252205.1. Taxonomy (NCBI): domain Eukaryota; kingdom Metazoa; phylum Arthropoda; class Insecta; order Lepidoptera; family Noctuidae; genus Orthosia; species Orthosia incerta. The sequence goes on along the minus strand of OX411756.1, from coordinate 23,741,224 downwards.
CGACCTCCAAATTCTACACGGTCATAAGGGACGCGCTGGACAGAAACCAGTGGAAGCAGATCATCCGCTCTAGATGTAACCCTGATGCTGACCACGATCCTCAGACACGAGGGATCGTCTATGAGAGAAGGGGTTTGTAAGCAAATAGTAAAAAAATATCCTCCAGATTGTTTAGATTTTCAAGATTTTTTCTTGTCACTCCATTTAAATAGCCAGTGATACGCTTTTCCATATTACTTACAATACATAACGTACAGATCCACAAACAACGGCTTTTCTAATATAAACTCTAACAAGTTCAAGGTAGTGTATTTTTCGTATTCCCATGGGTTTCATCGGTACGCCCACTGTAATGATGGCTGTGCCACCAGTTTTTGCCTCGAGTGTGACAATGGTAGTGTTTCATGGTGAAAACTTATGGGGGGAGAAACTTTCATTATGAGCATTTCATGTTATATATTTTCTTTAGAACTGCTGATGCTTTTGTTAGAAAATGCGAAACCAATTATTTTTATAATTACAATAAAAAACACTTTTTTGCAAAAAAATACTACCGACTTCCAAATAAAAAACTACAAAGTGAAAAATAACTTTTGTTTGGAAGTCGGTTTCTTTCGTAGGTACCAATTCTTTGCGATATTGACACCGACTTCCAAAAATAAAGTTATTTTTCACTTTGTAGTTTTTTATTTGGAAGTCGGTAGTATTTTTTTGCAAAAAAGTTTTTTTATTTTACCCTTTTTAGTTGTATCTACAGCCAAGTTGTTTAGTAAGTACCTATAACGCCAGAATAGATTACCCGAATAACATGAAACTCAAAACATAATCTGTGAAATGAGAGATCTGCATACCACTTTTGAGCGTACTGGCGTTATGTTATGTTATGAAATGGTATAAACAATAAACAGACATGCGATTGCAGCAATCCCGAGAGATTTTCCGTTATTTATTTATTTAGACTTCATGCACAAAAGGTACAAAGGCGGACTTAATGCCTTAGGCATTCTCTACCAGTCAACCAAGGGTGGTGAAGAGATAACATGGCAGGTGCATTGTTATTGAAGAGTTCTGTTGTATATCTCCGAAGTTCTTCATCAGATCTTCACCAAATTAAAATGGTACCAATTTCGGAAAATGTTCCTTCAAACAAAAAAATATTTTTTTAAAATCGGTCCACAATTGACGGAGATATCGGTGAACATAAACAAAACAAAAAAAAAAAACATACATAAAGTCGAACATAGAACCTCCTCCATTTTGGTAAGTCGGTTAAAAAAGACGTCGTTCCCCGGTTTCGTAGGACACAGGTTTATCTATCTTTATCATATTTAGCATCAGGAAATCATTACGAGTAGTACAGTAAGGGTGCTTTTCCATCAGAGATTTACGAGGACGTGCAGCGGATGAAATCGACACATTACATACAATTTCTTTTGGGCGCACGGTTGGCGCAGTGGTTGAGCGGTTCGATTCCCGCACGAAACAAATATTTGTATGACCTACAGATAGTTGTGCCGGCTCTGGGTGTTTGTGTGTGTGAGTTTATATGTTTGTAAACGCACCCATGATACAGGAAGAAATTCCTAGTGTGGGAATTTCTTTCCTTCTGTCTTTTCTTTTTTTTTTAAACGGTGCCCGTTTAAAAAAAAAGGAAAGACAGAAAGAAAAAAGAAAGAATTTCGTAAATTATACAATATTTTGTAAAAATGTTTGAAATAGCTCGCGGATTTATGATGAGTTTGCCGATTGCCGTTGATCGATTTATTTGGGCCCTACTACCCTGCAGCCTTATTGCGTAATGAATTCGGAAAGAGCAAAGGGCAAAAAAAATGGAAAATCGACCAATCACATAGACGGAAAGCCACATCACGTCTTTCATCTCGCATGAGATGGTCGATTTTTCATACTATTTGCCCTTTGCTCTTTCCGAATTCATTACGCAATAAGGTCAGACTAATATTACAAACTGAATGTGGGGGCTGCCGCAGTTTTCTGCACTAGTGTCAAATACATTGCAATGCAATGCAATTTGTATAATGCAATTTGTAAGCGCAAGTTCGGTCATGCATGGAGTACTGCTCTCACCTCTGGGACGGATCTGCCAAATATCAACTTGATGCACTTGAGTCGATTGACAAACGGGCCAAGAGGCTTATCGGCCACGATGCACTGGTCGCTTCAAAGCTCCAGAGCCTTGAACATCGACGCAAAGTGGCCAGTCTGTCGGTTTTTTATCGGTTACATTTCGGGGAGTGTGCGATGGAACTGCACAATTTGATTCCGCCTAGCCCTTTCCATCACCGGACAACAAGACGCACGGTAATGCGCCACCGGTACATGGTGGACATCCCACCCATACGTACAAAGCGTTTTGCGAATACTTTCATTGTACGCACAGCTAAGGAGTGGAATTCCCTGCCGGAGTCTTTGTTTCCTGATAGCTACAACCTTGGGGTATTCAAGTCAAGAGTGAATAGGTTACTTCTTGGCAAGCGTGCTTCACCGTCGACCACATCATCGCTTACCATCAGGCCAGATAGTGGTCAAACGCGAGCCTATCAATAAATAAAAAATAAAAAAATGCTAGCCTTAAATCGGTACTAAAGGAGCCAGTCGAGTTTCAACTACCTAAGTTGTATGTTGAAAAATAAGTTTTTTTAAATTGTTGAACCTATGATTGTAGTGCCAAAAAGAAACAGTTAAAATGAAATTACAAAATACTAACTGTTGCCCGCGGCTTCGCTGCCGTGGAACATCCCACAGGACCCATTTTCGGGATTAAAAAAGCCTATGTCACTAAGGAATAATGTAGCTTTCTATTGGTGAAAGAATTTTTCAAATCGGCCCAGTAGTTTCGGAGCCTATACGGTACAAACAAAAAAATCATTCCTCTTTATAATACTAGTATAGATATATTTAAATACAGTCTGAAGTAATTCAAACACCTTTTCTTTTTACTGGCCAGCAATTATTCCGTGTTTCCTAAGGAAATTGGCCTTCCTATATAAAACTCATTCGCGTGCATAAGTTCCTTGAACTCAGACCGCCATGTACAACCATAGCGGCCATTTTAACATCCCATGTCGGCAGTAAAACCTTCCAGTTATGAAGTTTATTATATTCCCGGACGCCATTAATTGTAGCCTAGCTTTGAATGGAGCTTGAAATATTATAGCTCTATATGTGGTAGCAGGTTCCTGGAGACACTGTTTATGTACTTCGCTTGATATAAGGTGTTGATTTGTTTTTAATGGTTGACCTGCAGCCTAATGGCGTAAGTTAATTCGCCAAAGCAAATAAGTCGATTCTTTCCCAAAAACGACTTTACGTATTGCATATTACACTCTGAAACGGAAAGGTTATGCTCCTTTCGATTACCGATATTTTTACGCAGAATTGATTGTAATAAATGAACGAAAGCGGAAGGATCGAGATAAAACTTCACTATTATGTAATGCAAATGTCAAGTATATTTGACACGCGTAAAACCCTTTCGTCGCCGTCATTGATATGTCCAATATTTTTTGGCGCCTAGGATTTGTCGTTGCACAAAACCGAAAAAGTTGAAAAATGATTCTGACTCTTTGAAAGAATCGACTCGTTTCCTTTGCCGAATTCACATACGCAATTAGGCTGCTGGTACCATTGACTTATGTATTAAGGACAGGGCGGACCAGATGCGAGACGCACAGGGTTATTTGGTGTGGCGACACTTAAGGGAAGCCTATGTCCAGCAGTGGACGTATTTCCGCTGAAATGATGATGATGGTGCGGTGACATATAGCCGTTGATCCTCAAGGGAAATGGAACAGTGGCTGTCCCCGTCAAATTTGGTGACATGACACTCCGTGCTGGCAGACGCGACAAGCATCGGAAACACGTGGAGCGTGGTTAAGTGTGAAACTCAATACTGGTCGCAGTAGAGGACTATACTGTGGATGCCCTCTGCCCCAGCTAGGAGATATACTAATAGGGTCTTAAGTCAAGTCACTGCTAAACGAAGACGTCTCTAAACTTTTATAATTAGTACCCAGTGGAAAAGAAAATCTAGGATTGAATAGCATGTGAACATAGCCACGAGTGCAATTAGTAGTTAATGTGTTTCGGCCTTACATGCTATTTAATTACAGCCATTGCGATACATAGACGATGGAAAAAATCTAGTCAAGTGCTAATCAGCCTCACGTGTAAGGGTTCCCTATCATCAAACCGTTTTTATTCTTTGTTATGATAGAGTACCGGTAGCTATGAAAATATCAACTGGCTATCTAATACGGCTAAGAGGAAATACGGTCGCAGACATCCGACTGAATATCCTAAATAAAAAGTCGTAATTCGAGGCTTGTTTCAAGAGTCATCACGAATCGTCTCACGCGCAGGTTTGACGACTTCCAGCCTCCCGAACAAGTCGGATTTCGTAAAGGCTTCAGCACCGTAGACCACATACATACGTTGCGTCAGGTTATACATAAGACTGAAGAGTACAATCTGCCTCTCTGTTTAGCGTTTGTGGACTACGAGAAAGCCTTCGATTCGATCGAGACTTGGGCTGTACTACAGTCTCTACAACGGTACCAAATTGATTACCAGTACATCGAAGTGTTGAAGTGTTTGTACAAAAACGCCACCATGTCAGTTCGACTTCAGGATCGGACCTCGGAACCAGTCCTTCTGCAGCGAGGTGTGAGACAGGGAGACGTCATATCTCCGAAGTTGTTTACCGCTGCACTGGAGGATGTCTTCAAGGTTCTGGACTGGAGAGGGCATCAACGTCAATGGCGAGTACATCACTCACCTTCGGTTTGCCGACGATATAGTGGTTATGGCTGAGACCATTGAGGACCTCAGTACAATGTTTGATGACCTCAGTAGAGCATCCAAAAGAGTGGGTCTTAGAATGAACATGGACAAAACCAAGGTGATGTTGAATGCCCATGTTACACCCACTCCTATCAAGGTCGGAGACTCTCTCTCTTGTGGATGACTATGTCTACCTGAGACAAACGATCCAGTTGGGTAGGGCTAACTTCGAGAAAGAGGTCAACCGTCGAATCCGACTCGGCTGGGCAGCGTTCGGGAAGTTGCGCGGTATCTTCTCGTCCAACTTACCACAGTGTCTGAAGACGAAAGTCTATGACCAGTGTGTGTTGCCAGTGATGACATGTGGCTCTGAGACGTGGTCGCTTACAATGGGCCTCATCGGAAAGCTTACAGTCACCCAAAGGGCAATGGAGAGTGCTATGCTCGGAGTTTCCTTGCGTAATCGAATCAGAAATTTAGAGATCCGCAAGATAACCAGGGTTACCGACATAGCCAGAAGAATTACCAAACTTAAGTGGCAGTGGGCAGGGCACATTGCTCGCAGAACGGATGGCCGATGGGGCAGAAAGGTTCTGGAGTGGCGACCGCGAACCGGAATACGTTGCGTTGGAAGGCCTCCCACCAGGTGGACCGATTCGATGACCTGGTGAAGGTTGCGGAGATCCGCTGGTTGCGGGACGCACGAGACCGGTCAATGTGGCGACGCTTGGGGAAGGCCTATGTCCAACAGTGGACGTCTTTCGGCTGATATGATGATGTTGAATTCGAGGTTTGGCTCTCGCCTATTTCCTCCTCCAATATTGGATCAATTTAAAAGATATTCCATAAACTGAAAAAGAAAGATATATACTAAGCCCCTATGTTTTTTTTTTGATGATACATTATCTTTAGAAGCTTCAAAAAATGCTCAAAATTACGCTGTCAACAGAGGCCTTTTGTTCAAATATGACAACTGTAAATAAAAAAGAAAGACTAAGAGAATTCAGTAGGAGCGCCCACATTTCCTCTTAAAGAGGAAAAAACGAACGGTAACATTTTTCTTTTTTTATAAATAAAAAAAAAATGTAGGCTTGCGCTTGACCAAAAGAGTAATAAAAATATGTAACTAAAAGAGTTATAAATATCATCATCATCATCGTTTCAGCCGTATGCCCTTGCATTGGAAGTTGGAAAGCCTCTCACCAGTTGGTCCGGTGATTTGGTTTAGGCTGCGGAAGTCCGCTGGATGCGAGACGAACAGGACCGGGTGATACAGTAACACTTGGAGCAGGTCTATGATTTAAAAGACCCCAATATAAATTACGGCACGTTGTTTTCTACAATTTGCCAAGAATTCAATAAAACGTGTCCTGTAAAAACAGTTAAAGTCAACAATTACAAATCGAAATTTAGTGAATGGGCCACTGTGGGCATAAGAAAAAGTTGAGATAATTTATATAATTTATATTACGAAAAATCTTTGACTACCGATCAAGGTTTCCACACATATGTTAGAAACTATTCCAAAATATTCAAAAGAGTATGCGCTCAAGCAAAATCTCAAATAATAATTAACAAAATTGGTGTTTCTAATAATAAAATAAAAACTGTGTGGCAAGTAATTAATAGAGAAACTGGAAAGACACAACAACGCGATCAGAATGAGTTGTCTTTGAAAATATCTAATGAAACCATTTCTGATAAGCAAGAAGTCGCTGAGACATTAGAAAATTTCTTTACCAACATTCCGTTAGAGGTTACGAAGTCACTTCCCTCCTCATCTAAATTGGCTGCAGCTCTTCTTAAGGAATACTTTACTAAAGACATACCAACATTTAAATTTAAACCAATATGCATTGATACAATTAAAAACGCGTTCAAAAGTCTCAATATAAAAAACACTGAAGACTTATGGGGGATATCCGTTAGGGTTCTTGGAGATATTATTGACTCAATTGCTCCTGTCCTAACAGGCATATTCAATCAATGTTTGGACAGCGGCACGTTTCCTGAATTAATGAAACACAGTAAAGTAGTACCAATTTTCAAATCAGGCTGTAAGAGCGATCCCTCTAATTATAGACCTATATCCGTGCTACCAGCATTGAGTAAAATCTATGAAAAAATCATGCTGGACCAGATGTTGTCTCATTTCAATTCAAATGGGATCCTGCATAGTCAGCAGTTTGGTTTCACGAAAGGTAGGTCGACAACGGACGCGGGAGTAAAACTCATCAGCCACATCTTGGAATCTTGGGAGAAGTCCCAGGATGCCATTGGCATTTTCTGTGATCTGTCAAAAGCGTTCGACTGCGTCGACCACAACACACTGATCTGTAAATTACAACACTACGGAATTCGAGGACAAGCTGCTGATCTTGTGCTTTCCTATTTATCAAACAGACAGCAAAAAGTAAATGTTAATGGGGCGACGTCCTCCGGGTCTCTAGTCAAAATGGGCGTGCCCCAAGGTTCAATTCTCGGCCCTTTCCTTTTTCTTGTTTACATTAATGATCTCCCTTTTATGATGGCCAAATTATCGGATATAATTCTATTTGCTGATGATACTTCGCTAATTTTTAAAATAGATAGGAAAGATACGGATGTCTTACATGTCAATGAAAGTCTAGTTGTTCTCTCGGAATGGTTCGCAGCTAACAATCTTTTACTGAATGCGAAAAAAACAAAATGTCTAAAGTTCTCTTTACCAAATGTACCTCAACGTGACCTAAATCTAAATCTTGACGGCAAAAATCTTGAAATAATAGCGGAAACTGTATTCTTGGGGATTACTATAGATTCAAAATTGCAGTGGGGCGCGCACATTAGAACTCTTTCGGGCAGGTTAAGTTCGGCTGCCTATGCAGTAAGGAAGATAAGGCAGTTAACCGATGTAGCCACAGCTAGACTAGTATACTATGCTTATTTCCACAGTATTATGTCTTATGGCATTCTGCTGTGGGGGTCAGCAGCAGACGTTGACTCAATTTTTATCTTGCAAAAGAGGGCAATCCGCGCGATCTATAAAATGGGTCCTCGCGAGTCCCTCAGAGAAAAATTTTAAGAGATCGATATACTGACTCTACCTTCACTTTATATTTTGGAATGTATTTTGTATGTCCGCAAAAATCGAGGGCTTTTCAAAACTAGAAGTGACTTCCATAATTTAAATACACGCAGTAAGCACGAAATTGTAATACCCAAATTCAGATTAACGAAAACTAGCAAGTCTTTTCTTATAAACAGTATACGCTTTTATAACAAGTTGCCTAAGTCAGTTATAGAACTGACCGATGAAAAGTTCAAAAACTACATCAAACGTGTCCTTGTTAAAAAAGCATATTATAAAATCAAGGACTACGTTGAAGATAAAAAATTTGGCTTTGACACCCTCTGCGCATGCGGCTTCCCTGGTAACTCATAAACGGCACAAATATATGGATATCTCTAACTATTCTCAATCTCATTTTTTTTTCTCTTTTAATTAGACTTTTTACAATATTTTTCAATCATCATTATAGCCCTTAGCTAAGAATAGTTACAGCACTGATTACAGTATTTGTGCCACATGTTAAATTTAGTGTTGTGGTTTTTTTTTTTTTTTTTTTACCTTTGTATAGATTCTTTTACCTATTGTGAATGTGTGAACATTGTAGGCTTTCTAGTTTTCTAGATGATTGTTAACATTTGTTAACTTTTTATTTCGTGCATTATGTTTTTTTTTCAATTTCGTACGACTTATTGTCGGGCCTACGTTGTCCCCCCATATCCAAGTACTAATGCTGTAACATGGAAATATTGTAAACAAAACAATTTAAAAGAGTAACCATGGAGTTTCTTGCCGGTTCTTCTCCATAGGAAACGACTAACCCGAACCGTGCACCTTTTGTCGACGTTTTATAAGTGCCCATGTAGGCCTATGTAAAATAAAAATATTTGATTTTGATTTTGATATGTTTAGCAGTTGTGAATATGAATGTGCGTGAATGAAGAGTAAGGCCAAAGAAAAGATGAATGGATTGTGTGAGGAATGATGTGGAAGAAAATAGTCAGTGATAGCGATGCAATGGAAGAAGAAAACGTGTTGGACCAGCCCCAAGAAACATGAGACAAAAGCAGGAAGACGACTTAATACGGGCAAAAATAAACACTGGTTAACGATAGCCTGGCCGAATAGCGTCCCGCTTTCCTCTGTGTACGGAACCCTAAATTATGTCTAATTAATAAGGTATTGAGGTCTATAGGCAGCATAATGATTTAAGATGAGATGATTGCCAGACTAGTTGGTTGTAAATACTAGTTATGCCACAACTGGTTGCACTGGACGCTGATTCAATATACTTTATAGGGTAGTTGACGGAAAATTTGTTTTTTGTAAATTAGTAAAAATATTGGACACGTATTTCTTCTTTTGACACGTATTATTATATAAAGTGGCGACGATACAGTGCGTTGAAATATCGTGTGACATCACGGTGTGCTGCACTTTCACAAAGTGACGTCACAAGCCCCCACTCCTGCAAAGCAAAGGCAGAGTATGAAAAATTGACCAATCACATAGACGGAAATCCACATCGCGTCTTTCATCTCGCATGTGATTGGGCGTTTTTGCATACTTTCATTTTTTATGTTCTCTTTGCCTTGCCGAATTCATTAGGCAATAAGGCTGCTGAACTATGATGCGGTTTATCTTTGTGATATTTAGATTTATTTGATAAAGAAAAAAAATCGGGTTGAAATTATTTGATAATCTCACTGACAAACTAAATAGAATTATCATTTTTGTACCCTCGATACATCCCTATTGCAAAAAGCTATTTTTTGGTTATTAATAGAAAGTACACAAATCGAAAGGGGGCTCATTTATTTTTAAGACGACGACTAACGCCAACGACCTTGAGGGAACAAAACGCTCACTCGTTTCACACCCGCGCGAACCAATTTTTTTTAGTTTTTTGTACTTTCCTTAATATTCTATGACTTAAAAAAAAAGCCTCAGATCAAAATGTAGATAATTAAATTATCTTTGAGATGGTGTTGATTTCATTAAAATACGCCCAGATGTTTTGGTGTGTTTGTCGTGTTTTTGTCCGTTTTAGACATAACTTTACAAATTAATTACACTATGTTACACATAATAGATATCTGAGGTCATAGGAAAACTTGAGACTAGAGATGCCGATGCATTCCACCAGCTTTTACGACAAATCTTTTACGGTTCAAGCGGTGCGGTTGTGGAATGCTTTGCCCGTGTCAATAAGGCATGCTCAATCTCTGCCCATTTTTAAAACAATGGTAAAAAATCACTACCTCTCTCTTTAACAGTTGTATTTCTTGATTTCTATGCTTTGCGTTCCATATTTATTACTGTATATATTTGTCTATTATATATATATATATATATGTATGTATTTATTTTATATATAAATAGTACACCAAAGACTACCTACAGTATTGTCATTCCTTCCATTTTTTTTAATCCATCCAAAGGTTGTCTTGAAAAGATCGCTTTTAGCGATAAGGCCGCCCATTGTGTCACCCAGTGTAATGTTTTCTTCGTCTATACTTTCTGTAACTAATATAGTGTACATAATAAAGAGTATTCTATTCTATTCTAATCTATGTTATACAAATAAAACTCAAAATTTGCTTAGATCAAATTATTAAGAAATTAGTCTAACATATATTTTTTTCAAAGAATTACGACTAGCCATTTAGACGTGATTTTCATTTTAAAATCAGCTACTCAAGGGAATCGGCGCCTTAAAGTCGGACCAGAGGAACATTGACAAGGTTTGCATTCGCAATACAGTCGCAATCTTCAAAGACCCTCCATTATGACAATCCGTTTTAAATTCCCTACATACTGTTTTTGATATTCGCTGAGATGATAAATATTGCGACATGAATTTGACCATTTTTAGGGTTCCGTACCAGAAGGGTCCTAACGGAGCCCTATTGCTGTCACTTACGTGTCCGTCTGTCTTTCTAGTCCGTCTGTCTGTCGTCTGTTACACAGATTTGACAGCCAAATAGTTGTTCTACAGTCTTAAAATGTTCACAGTATAAGCATCTTGTTGACCCAAAGCCATACAAATTGTCAAAAAATAGTTATAAAGATTTTTAAGGGAGGCTTCAATACAGTTAAAGGGGAGAACGAAAAAGAAAATGTTTACCTTCCCCATCGAGTGGGGTATTTTTGTTTGGAGCTTGCTGAGTAGACACATGCTGTGTTTTTTGTTTGAAAAAAATATTGGAAAACAAAGGAATGAAAAGCCGCCAAAGTCAGATTATTTAGCAAAATTTTGTTTGATTTTTAACCATGGACCTATGAATTTGAAAGGACATGGCTAAACAACTGCCCTAAGCATGTATAGAAATTATTCACTAGCTCGTAACATTCAAATATTCATTAATTAATTTTTACAGTTTTATTATTCTTCTAGAACTTTCACGAATTAATCAAATAATTAAAAGTTTTTTCATGTTTTTGTTTGACAAGAATAACATAAGATTCCGTTCTACGAAAAATTGTAGTCAATAAACCTACTTTTAAGGACATTTGCGTAAGTCGAAACGAACAGTAGTCATTATTATTTATTTTTGTACCTATCGCAATACATCTGAAATATTCATTATTGAATTATTATACAGTTTTATTATTCTTCTAGAACTTTTGTGAATTAATCAAATAATTAAAAGTTTTTTCATGTTTTTGTTTGACAAAAATAACATAAGATTCCGTTCTACGAAAAATTGTAGTCAATAAACCTACTTTTAAGGACATTTGCGTAAGTCGAAACGAACAGTATTCATTATTATTTATTTTTGTACCTATCGCAATACATCTGAAATATTCATTATTGAATTATCATACAGTTTTATTATTCTTCTAGAACTTTTGTGAATTAATCAAATAATTAAAAGTTTTTTCATATTTTTGTTTGACAAGAAGAACATAAGATTCCGTTCTACTAAAAATTGTAGTCAATAAACCTACTTTTAAAGACTTTTGCGTAAATCGAAACGAACAGTATTCATTATTATTTATTTTTGTACCTTTCGCTATACATCTTAAAACATTAGAGATAGAACCAGATGTTGTTTTCTTTGCATTTATCTGATTTCTAGAAATTATTGGCAAAATCTGGAAGGAAACGGCACATAAATAGTGCTGACATTAAAAAGTTACAGTCGATTCTTCTAGATTACACTTGATTCGATTAGAACCAAAGGGTATTAAGTATGTAATTACAGAGTTCGTATGATCTTAAGTTTCAATTGCGTATTGACAGAGGACAGATCTTCAAATGACAGCCGGGACCAACGGCTTATCTAGCTTTCCAAGGCACGAAGGAAACTCGCTATGTACACGATAGAACCACGGAATGACCTTGGCTAGCGTTGCTTAACCTTGAAGATCGACCTGTGCGGCCGAGCTCCTCTAAACGCCTTAATAAAGTAGCATAGCAAAATCTTATTCTTTTACAAGTTTGTATACCTGTTAATGTAGTAGTTTCTACGATTTTATTTTCAGGATTGTGACGATGTAAAAAGTGTCTGTAACTTTTTTCATACGAAATACTAATACTTGGCTATTCAGCATTACATATTACTAGTTAAAATAGTTATCCATTGCTAGGGCAATCGTCCATACTTTATTTAGCCATGTCCTTTCGTGATAATGTTTATTTTTACGTGTATTTTACTAACAAATACTACACATCACATCACATCATCAGCGTATTAATGTTCCCACTGCTGGGATACAGGCCTCCTCTCTGTGAGAAGGGATGGGCCGTAATCCACCACGCGGGCCCAGTGCGTATTGGTGGATGTCACATATCTTCGAATTTTTGGTTCTAGGACATGCCGGTTTCCTCACGATGTTTTCCTTCACCGTTTTTGAGAGCAGTGGTGATGAAATAATTTACACAAAGTAAAGCGCCTGCCTGGGTTCGAACCCACGACCTACAACTTGTAAGTCTTGCTTTTTTAATAAATGCATTGATGACGGAGTATTCCCCGAGCAGCTTAAGATAGCCAAGATCATTCCCATTCACAAAAAAGGCACTAAGTCTGATCCAAAAAATTATAGACCAATCTCCTTGCTGCAAACCCTTTCAAAGATATTCGAAAAAATAATTAAATCCCGGCTTGTACTTCATATCAACTTAAACAAAGTCTTACAAGGGAGACAATTTGGTTATCAAAAAAATGTTAGCACGGGTGATGCTATATATACTCTTATTAATGATGTGATTACTAATATTAATAATAGAATGAAAGTAGCTGGTGTATTCCTAGATCTAAGCTCAGCATTTGACACTGTTGATCATGATCTACTCATTGCTAAACTTAATCACTACGGAGTAAGAGGTAAAGCTTTACTACTTTTATCTTCCTACCTTAAAAACAGGAAAATGTTTGTCGAAATCACTGAGACACATGACGGGCATAGAAAAGGTTATAAATCATCGTTTTTCAATATCAGTGCCGGTGTTCCACAGGGATCTATTTTGGGTCCCATATTGTTCATTATATTCACTAACGACTGAATAAATTATATAAATAAAATTTTACCCGACTTACGACTTGTAGTTTTTGCTGATGACACTAACGTTATTATTGCAGCAAATGACATTAAAGAACTTACGGCAAAAGTTAATATGGCACTTAGCTATCTTCATTCATGGTTTTTTGTAAATAAGTTAAAAATCAATAGTACAAAGACTAAGATAATGCTATTCAAAACGACTGCGCGCAATAAAGAAACCATGGAAATTGTACTAAATGAGGACAAAGTTGAACTAGTGAGTGAAGCTAAATTCTTGGGAGTATATGTAGATGATTTGTTGAATTGGAAAAAGGATTTAGCCGCCATAGATGCATACATATCGTCTGCGTGTTATGCGTTAAGAATCCTTCGAGATGAAATAGACATAAAACAATTAAAAATCGTATATTACGCGTTAATCGAGTCTAAACTAAGATACAGCGTGCAATTTTGGGGCAATAGCTATAATTATAATTGTCAAAGAGCTTTTATCCTTCAGAAAAGAGCTATACGTACTATAGTCCGTATATCACAGAGAGAGAGCTGTCGTCCTCATTTTACTCAATTAGATATTCTCACAGTACCCAGTCTCTACGTTTTAGTACTCCTGACTAACCTTAAAAAGTATTTACATGAATATGAAACAAATGAAGAGAGATTAGATAGAGAGGAATCACGTAGAATGGATCTGAGAAATAAGATGAGTCCCCATTTCAACATTGTGAAACACAGTCCGCAATATCAAGCAGTGCAAATTTTCAATAAATTGCCACTTCACTTAAAAAGTTTGATTTACACATCTGCATTTAAAACAAAGCTTCGTGCGTTCCTGTTGGATAGGTGTCTCTACTCAGTTGAAGACTTGTAGGCATAAGAGAGAAGGGCTTTTTCTCGTTTTTTGGTGTATTGTTGTACTTTTTCTATTATTATTTCCTTATTACTATTATTTTGTATTTTATTACTTTACTTGTTAAATGACCTCTTGATTTTGCAGAATGTGACATTGAATTTATTAACTTTTATGACATGTAGTGATTTTCGTTGTTTTCTTTTTGTTTGTGTATTAGATAATTTTAAGGTTGAAATTTAATTTTTATAACTATTTGACTTTCTTTATTATATTGAATTTGAATATTTTTTTTTTGACATTGAATTGAATGTTGTTTATTTTGTTGTAATTTTTGGTTGTGTAATTTAAATTGTATAAATAATAATTCAATGATAATATGTTCAAACACAATGTATATTGTTTATGAATAAATAAAAAAATAAAGTCGCGGCCGATTTCACCGGGCCACCACTGCTCTCTACCAATACCAATATATTGATAAATCAGATTTTTCTTTGAAATCACCTAATTTTTTCTATTAAAACCAACTTGTTTTTACTGCTTTACTGGGCACTTTGGAACCAACGACATGCTCATGAAGATGGGTCTAACCGCGACACCCATGTGCAGGTTGTATGGGGAACATACGGAACGCATGGAGCACCTACTGTGCACATGCGATGCACTGGCTGGTAAGCGAATGAGTCTCCTAGGGGTTGGATACCCAAAACCTGAAGATTATAGGCTCATATCTCCTAGTCTCGTTGTAAAACTCATGAAAACGGTTTTCAACGAGAATGTGGAGGAGTAAGTTAACTAGGGGAACACAAAAGATCCCAATGAGTCGAAGTGTCCGAGTTATTTATTTCTCGGCCCCTCCATAAGATAAGATAAGATAACTTGTTTTTGCGGTTTAAGTCATAAGTATTTTTTTTTTATTATTATTATTTCGTTTATTTAATTATGTACACATTTTAAATTTACATTTTTAAATATTTCTTTGTAAAAACAAATCATAAAAAAAACATTTAAAAATATAAAAAGTAATGGTTGTCCGCCGGTATCGGGAACAGGGTCCAAGCTACCGGTGGTTAGGGCTCCAGAGACAGGAACCTCCTCACAATGCGAGCCGTATCGAGGAGTACTGCCTTCTGTATCAGACCCCTGATCCAACCGCCCAATGACAGCTTCGACAGATGGTTGTCGAGGCTCTTGGCCATCAGGCCGTTGGCCGTAACGACAATCGGCACAATGATCGCCGAGTCCACATTCCACATGTCGACAACCTCGTGTGCTAAGTCAAGATACTTGATTTGTTTCTCTTTCTCAGCTTTCACGAGGTTCTCGTCATGCGGGATGGTGACATCGATTATCATTGTGCGACGCGCTAATCGGTCTATCACCACTATATCTGGCTTATTGGCAACAATAGTCCTATCAGTGATGATAGACCGATCCCAGTACAACGTGACATGGTCATTTTCGAGAACTGGGTCGGGCACGTACTTGTTATACGGTACCTCCGATTCCACTAGATTGTACTTCAAAGTTGCTGGTGATCAATCCTGGCCACTTGGTTATGCCTGTGTAAGTATTCGCCGTTAGCCAGACGAGAACAACCAGAGATAATATGTCTGATGGATTCACCCGGACGGTGGCATGCCCGACATATGTCAACCGTCCCGTCCTTCATTATATGTCTCCGGTAGTTATTCGTCAGGATAACTTCGTCCATAATTGCACAGACAAAACCTTCAGTTTCCTCGAAAAGGTCGCCGAAACGTAGCCAGGATACGGACGCTGGGAAATCTACATCGGGCCCATGGAGAGCCCGATAGAAGCGCCCGTGTAGCTCCTTGCCTTGCCATACCTCTTTGCGTTCATCAGTTGATAGTATTACAGGCTTACGCCAGTTCTCTTTAGCCATGGACAACGGGGTGAGTCCCTTGTCCACTGCGACCACATCCCGGTGCATACCCACTTCAGCTTTTAAAAAGTATTCTCTGAGACCGCACACCTCGCGGTTGTAAAGAGTCTTGGCGTTTAAAAAGCCTCGACCCCCACACTTCCGCGGGATGTACAGTCTCATCACCGATGATCGTGGGTGATGCATTCGGTTTGCAGTCAGCAGTGTCCGGACCCTCCTATCGAGGGCGTCGAGCTCGGTCTGAGTCCATTTGAGTATGCCGAAAGAGTACATCAAAACCGGCATGACCCAACTGTTAAAGGCGCGCACCTTATTGCCGCCCGACAAAAGGCTATTTAATACCTTTTTCAGGCGGCCAAAGAAACGCTCCTTCAGCAGTTGCTTCATGTCAGTACTGTTGATGCCCAACGCTTCCGACATACCCAAATACTTGTAAGTTTCGGTCGAGGAGAGGTGTCTAAGGTGTATGGAATCAGAGAGTTGAATTCCCTCGGATTCCATAATCTCCCCTTGCTTGCTTGACTGCACATTTTTCCACACCAAATTCCATCCTGATGGAGTTACTGAAGGTTTCAGTTACCTTCAGTAGCTCCGTCAGTTGGAATTTATTGGGGGTAAAGAGTTTCAGATCATCCATGTAAAGGAGGTGAGATATGACCTGACCACCTCTTCTCAACCGATAGCCCAGTCCTGAATCCTCCAGCAGTGTACTTAGAGGATTCAGGGCTAAGCAGAACCAAAGTGGGCTCAAACTGTCGCCCTGAAATATCCCCCGCTTAATCCATACAGGCTCATCATCCCCCTGAATCGGTCGACATCCTGGATATCGAAGGACTGTCTTCCATTGCCCCATACATGACTCAAGGAAGGTGCATACAGTTGCATCTATTTTGTACAACTCCAGCACCCTCATGAGCCATGTATGTGGTACAGAGTCGTAGGCCTTCTTGTAGTCTATCCAGCATGTGGACAGATCCTTGCGGGATCGATGAACCTGCTGGCTTATGGCCATGTCAATGAGGAGTAGCTCCTTAGTGCCACGAGACCCATTCCTACATCCATTCTGAGAGGTAGATTATTATTATTCTTATTTTTTTTTTTCATTTTTTCATTTTTTTTTCATTTTTTGCTAAATTTGCGAAGTCCACGCGCTTGGCCGTTTTTTTTCTTATACATTTCTTACTTCTTTTTTTTGCCGATGCTAAATTATTCTGAACTTTTCTATATAATTCATTAGCTTTCCAGCGGCTTGGCTAACACAGTAACCGCCTAATGACATTAATTAATAGTGTATGTTTATCTCTATGAAACAGTTTTCAAAATCGGAGGGGCCCTATAACAAGTGACACTCTATCATCGATAGCGTGATGTTAGCGATTGTCAAAAAGGCAAAATTTTATGAAATTGACAAAGCGATTTCGAAAAATCACGTGAACAATCGCACATTTTTTTAATTTTTTTAAATGTATTTATACAGAGGTGTTACTTAATTCTAAACTCGCCAAACTTTTACGTTTGATGGCGAGAGGCGCTCTTTTACATCACAATGCACCACCATACTTACAAATCTACTACTTATATAATATTATACTGTTATGGTTTAATCTTACGTACATATTTAGTTCTGTTTGCTATCCTGTATAATGTTTTTTAATTTTGTCTTAATTGCTACTTTACTAATTTTTACATTTTCTCTTAAAAAATCTATTTTGTTAAACACTTTAGGTACCAAATACTTAGATGTTCTCTTACCATAGTAATTTGTTATCTGTGGTTGAACCAGTTTGTTCTCTCTAGCCCTACGTGTGTTGTACTTGTTTTTAACATTAACCAGACCTATCAAATATTCAACTTTTTCTATGGGTATAATTTTACAGATGGGAAATAACCTGTCATACTCTTTGTTGCACTTATCTTTAAAATTTTTACTAACCAGAAACTTTATCAGTCTTATTTGTATGTCTTATTTGTATGTCTTGTATTTTGACATTCCGACTATCGCCTTCGCTGACGTCGGTCGTATGCCACTTGTATAGAGCCTGTACTTTGACACCTACACACGAACTAACAAACAGTTCAACTTTGTAATATTGACTGGATTAACCAAAATTTACTCGTCTCGTATGAACAAGTAACTTTAAGGAAAAATGCTCAAAATATCACATCATGGGCGCGATTTATAAATTGTTAAATCTCATCCTTCAACATCTCCACCAAGCCGTGTCACATTATTAGGGAAACAAAAAAACCGGCCAAGTGCGAGTCGGACTCGCGCACGAAGGGTTCCGTACCATTATCGTTGCAAGCATTTTCGCAAAAAACGGCAAAAAATTCACGTTTGCTGTATAGGAGCCCAACTTAAATATTTATTATATTCTGTTTTTAGTATTTGTTGTTATAGCGGCAACAGAAATACATCATCTGTGAAAATTTCAACTGTCTAGCAGTACATGAGATACAGCCTGGTGACAGACGGACAGAGAGACAAACGGACCGCGGAGTTTTAGTTATAGGATCCCGTTTTTACCCTTTGGGTACGAAACCCTAAAAACACACAACCCACACAGCACCTACAGCTAGTAGGTACAGAAGCGTCGGTCTAGACATCACCCCCAGTCACCCCAAGTGTCTGGTCTTCTGAATAATTCATCGCCACCCAGGACACTACTGTGTGTATTGCGCTGATATTATTGTTTCACCTAGGTACGTATGGAGGTACATTTGATTTTGTTTTAAGACGACGCCGCGACGACTAACGCCAACGACCTTGAGGGAACAAAACGCGCACTCGTTTCACATCCGCGCGACCCGAAATTTAGTAGGTTTTTGTACTTTCCTTATTATTCTATGACTTTAAAAAAAATCTTCAGATCAAAATGTAGATAATTAAATTGTCTTTGAGATGGTGTTGTCATTAAAATACGCCAAGCGGGTTTTGGTGCGATTGTCCTATTTTTGTCCGTTTTAGACATAACTTTAAAAATTAATTACACTATGTTATACGAATAAAACTCAAAATTTGCTCAGATCAAATTATTAAGAAAATGGTCTAATATAACATATATTTTTTCCAAAAAATTACGACTAGCTGTTTGGACGTGATTCTCATTTTAAAATCAGCTACTCAAGGGAATCGGCGCCTTAATAAAAGACCAGGGGGGTGACCATAAGCTCTTAGAGCGGTATCAATTTGAGATCGAATAAGGGACAGATGTATCTGACTTACAGTATACATCTGTCACTTACTCGATATCAAATTGATACCGCTCTAAGAGCTTATGGTCACCACCCTGATTTTTTTATCAGCGCCGTGCCAGAAAAAGTTAGCAGATTTTAAATAAATTTTATTTTACATTATCATTATAATTATCCCGATAGAACTCTGCCCTTTACGGGATTCAAAATGGCGTATGACATTCAACTATATTATATAATAGCTTTCTAATGACGGATCAGGAATACCAGAGATATTTTATCTTCCATCATCATCATCATCTACCTAGCCTTTTTCCCAACTATATTGGGGTCGGCTTCCAGTCTAACCGGATTCAGCTAAGTACCAGTGTTTTAACATGGAGCGACTGCCTATCTGACCTCCACAACCCAGTAACTGGGTAACACGGTACCCCTTGGCAAGACTGGTGTCAGATCTCAAGCTTCTGACTACCCGTAACGACTGTGAAAGATCTTCAAATGACAGCCGGGACCAACGGCTTAACGTGCTTTCTGAGGCACGGAGGAAACTCGGTATATTGAAATGGTCACCCATCCACGGACCGACCTCATCAAGCGTTGCTTAACTTTGATGATCGACCCGTGCCGCTGTTATTATTTAGCCACGAGCTCCTCTTATATATTTTATCTTCAACTTTATAATAATAGTTTAGATGAAGCCACCGTAAAATTGCGTTTGTTAGTTGGGCCTAAAACTTTGAAAATGACCGCTGTTTGTGCAATCAGGGAGTAGGTGGCAATTGATTTTCTAAAAGCAAGACATTTAGTAAGAACACGGTAAAGGGTAGGTTCCATCGGTTTTCATTGGAAAAACCCGACTACAAAACGTAACAGATAAAGCAGCAGATAACAGATAATATATACAGTACAGCCTAAATATTATTTAAAAAAAATTGCCTCAAACTTTCGCGTTTTTAATTTTAGTATGGTTACAGAGATACAAAAATAGTCTATACTATATCTATACTATATATATATATTATATATATATTATAATATTATAAAGCTGAAGAGTTTGTTTGTTTGAACGCGCTAATCTCAGGAACTACTCGTTGGAATTGAAAAATTATTTTTGTGTTGGATAGTCCATTTATCGAGGAAGGTTATAGGCTATATAACATCACGCTACAACCAATAAGAGCCGAGCATAAATGAAAAATGTTGCAAAAACGGGCAAAAATATTCCTTTTTGAGAGCTTTTGTTGCGTGCGCTGCGTAAACGGTTTAAGTTACGCAAATATAATGTATGATGGAATTGTTCTTCTTTAAAAGTTCTAAAAAAAAGTCCGGAACAGCATATGTCTATCTTTTAAGATTGACTCACAATAGCAGCTTTTATGTTCTAAATTTTAATTAGATCGCTGCCGCCGGTAGAAACAAAAGTTTACAGGTTACATTCGTATAGTAGTAAGGGTAGGTAGGGTGGGGTAGGTAGGTTAGGTAGAGTAGGGTAGGTAGGGTAGGTATAGGGTAGGTGTAGGGTAGGTGTAGTGTAGGTGTAGGGTAGGTGTAGGGTAGGTAGGATAGGGTAGGTACGTAGCCAGTTGACGGGAGCGAAGCCGCGTGGGACAGCTAGTAATATTATAAAGCTGAAGAGTTTGTTTGTTTGAACGCGCTAATCTCAGGAACTACGGGTTGGCATTGAAAAATTCTTTTTGTGTTCGATAGTCCATTTATTGAGGAAGGTTACAGGCTATATAACATCACAGTACGACCAATAAGAGCAGAGCATAAATGAAAAATGTTGCAAAAACGGGCAAAAATATTCCTTTTTGAGAGCTTCCGTTGCGTGCGCTGCGTAAACGGTTTAAGTTACCCAAATATCATGTATGATGGAATTATTCCTCTTTAAAGGTTCTAAAAAAAGTCCGCGAGAGCATTTCTATCTGTTAAGATTGACTCACTATAACCTTTTTTTATGGTAATCAAATTTGTTCATTTGCGAAGGCGTTTTATCAACATCTATACTAATATTATAAAGCTGAAGAGTTTTTTTTGTAGGATGGGTAGATAGTTGACGGGAGCGAAGCCGCGGGGGTCAGCTAGTCATGTAAAATACAATTCAAGCAGGTTCCCGAGTCAAGACACTTCTCTCCTCTACAATTCGGCGTTTCAAATTGAAACATCACTCCGCCTATCACCTCTAAAGCTTCAAGCACTGCCTTAAGCCACGTTCAACCCCTTGTACCTATGAATAAAGAAAACTCATATACACTTAGCACCCCTGGTGAGGATGAGTCAACAAATATCGCAGACGTGTGTGGCAATATGTATTAGACAATATGTATGATTGTTTGTGGATGATTTCTTGAAAAACGGGGTTGTCAAAATGGGTAACAATCAGTGGATTCAACTGTCAATTGACGAGAATTTCTACCCTAGGGTGTAAAAAGCGGGTTGAAAGTTTTTATAAAATTTCTACAGTTTGTAAGTTGGACACCTGAACTTTTAGATTTATATTCTTGGTTGATAAAAAGAATTCAAGTTTTTATTGGTTTTTGGAAATTATACCCCTAAGGAGGTTTAAAGGTGGAAATTGGTTTGGCTTATATATTTGAAACTTGGCATAAATACTAACCTAAGTAAATAGTAAAGGTTTACATTACTATTTTTTCAAAACTACTCCTAGAAGATGATTTAGGGGGTGTTAAAGATTTTTGAAGAATTTTACTGAACAGGGCTTCTTTTTATGATTAAGGGGAGCACTAAGAAAGGATTTTTGGAAATTCAACCTTTAAGGGGTTGAAACTAAAAAAAAACTAAGAAAAAACAGAAAAAAAAAAAAAACAAAACTACTAACTAAACATCGTCGTCATCTGTAGGATAACATTTAATAAGGATCAAGCGAACGAAGCCGCGGGGAACAGCTAGTCTATACCAATATTATAAAGAGGAAAGATTTTTTTGTTTATTTGTGTGTACCGAATAAGCTCCGAAACTACTGAACCGATTTTAGAATTTCTTTCACCAATAGAAAGCTACATTATTCCTGAGTAACAGGCTATTTTAACCCCGAAAACGGTCCTGTGGGGTGGTCCACGGGAGCGAAGCCGCGGGGAACAGCTAGTCTTTGATAAAATAAGAGTCAGATGTATTTGACATTTCGTAAACATACATAAACAGACGCCTTCTTCCCAGTGCCTTCTACACACACAATACTCCTATTCTTCCTTGTTTAAAGATCACATTCATTGAATCAATTATTTTGAATTTCATAAAGAAATTATATTAGCACTTTACAAGTTCATTCAATCACGATTTGATTGGGTACCTACCTTTGTATTCAGATAGCGACCAAGGTTATTTTTCAGACGTTTATTCCCACTAATTCGATTGATTAGTTCGATCGTCGAACTACTGAGATTTTTTTTTCTCATTTGTAAGACCGTCAAAGGGGAATGCCCATTTTGTAAGGGAACTTGGGCCCCTTTGAAAAAATGGTTGTATCTTGATGAATATGGTTGTATATTGTAGAAAAAACACGTTATATTTTTAGCTTTTAGAATGCTATATTATTATTGTATGTATAACTTTATGTGCTCCACCTTTTGTGTTGAGGTGACAGGTTAAATAGAAACGACCAATTAGGACTGTAGTTTATTTGCGACTGAAAACTTCTCTGTCTCACGGGCGCAGCCGTGCGTCACCAACTATATTATATTTGCTGAGTTAGCTTGTACATATAATGTGTCCCTACAGTAGCCCCCTCCTTAAAGAAGAAAAAAAAAAGGAACTTACACTAAGTATACTTTTTAAGAACAATTCAAAAAAAATTTTTTTTTTTTTTAACTACATGGTTTTTTATTTTTATGTCCAAACACTACTTTATCTTCATAATCCTATTTCTTCATGAAGAAGAAAACGACACATGTGACACCACGCTATGCTTACAATTAATACACATCTGGATTACGGGGTATGGTCGGCGGTGGCACTGCTTGCACCTTAACGACTGGCAGACTCCAACCGGCCGCGACTGCTTCCTTTTGAAACCAGCCTCTTACTCGTTTTTTACATTGGCCTCTGATTAAATACAGAATCAACACTCCCATGAGCACAGCGCACACAATCACCATAATCTCCAATACACCCACTCTTTGCCCCATCGTTTCGTTAGACACCGACTGTGCTAACGCGACATTGTTCTGTTGTGGTTTACTTTGTCCCCAACCCATTATTAATTACAGAGGTTTTTATTCTATTAACAAAACAAACACGTTCGTAAGGACTTATTCCAACCATGGATAAATTACGTTTAATGTTAAAAATGCTATTTGTTATACTACCAGAACATTTTGTCTTAGTTATAATTTAATCTTAGTCAGCACTTCTTTATGAAACTTCGCATTTGGCTGGCCTAAATAAACATCCTTCAATATGCTAGAGTTGCATTAATTCATTGTTTATTACGAAATGCTTCTACGTTGACACAATATTAACCAATTTACATGTTACCTACTTATTGAATATCACCTGTAACTTATATTATTAACTTATTTACTTAATTACATGAATACAATACAATTATAGTAGAGTACACTTTTTTTTAAAAAAAAAAAAAACCGGGAATCGAACCCATTTCCCGTAATGCTCTGGCTTACTGTACCATAAGGTATAACATACATAGTTTTCATTCTGCAAACCTTATCGGCTGCTTAACCGTTCTACCGCTGTGGGTGGTATAAGTTACACGCTTAGTATTACAAGTCTTATCATTAAACAGTTTGTTATTAGGTTTAGTTACTACGCAATCCTTTTCTTGTTGTATTAGTGGAAAGGTTCCGTCATTAACTACGTACGCCGGTTTTAACCTATCGATTGATATTTTCACACGCTTATCTGCTATTTGTAACATGAAATACTTCTCTTTTCTCTCTACAACCTGATATGGACCGTCATAGGGAGGTTGTAAGGATCTTTTAACCAGATCTACTCTCACAAAAACATGTGAACAAGTTTTTAAATCAGAATGAACAAATATATTCCTCGCGTCTCTCTGTTTAGTCGGTCTTGGCCTAAGGTTTTCGATAATATTTCTAATTTTGTTTACATATTCGTTTGAATCGCTAACGCTTATGCTATTGCCCCCGTAAAAATCCCCGGGTAACCGTAATGTCTTTCCAAATGCTAATTCCGCGGCACTGACACCAGTGTCGCTCCGCGGTGTTGCGCGTAACCCAAACAGAACTGTCGGCAATTCTTCCACCCACGCGCCACTGTCCCTCCTGGCCATCAGTGCTGCTTTTAACACGCGATGAAACCTTTCTACAGTGCCATTCGCCTGCGGGTGGTACGCTGTAGTTCTTAATTTATCTATCCCTAAACATTTCATTAATTCATTGAACAAGCTGCTCTCGAATTGTCTGCCCTGGTCTGTAGTAACCCTTACCGGACAACCGTACCTTGAAATCCAACCTTCGTACAACGTCTTGGCTACCGTACTAGCATACATGTTTCTGATTGCAAAAGCTTCTGGCCATCCTGTCGCCCTATCAACCACCGTAAGGCAATATCTATACTCCTCTGGTGACGTAGGTAATGGTCCTACTAGATCGACATGTATATGTTCAAAGCGGCCACTACTTTCGTATTGACCCAGTCCGGATACCGTATGACGTATAACCTTCGACTTCTGGCATTGAACGCAGGTTTTGGCCCACTGTCCTACGTCTGTGTTCATACCTGGCCAAAAATACTTAGACGTCACTAATTTCCGAGTAGTACGCACTCCAGGATGGCACAAACCGTGTACTGCCTGAAATGCCCTTTTCCTAAAAGCTACTGGTAGATATGGCCTTGCAACCGAAGTAGATAGTTCACACATCACCTCGCTTTGACAGTCGGGTAAATTAATTCGCTTAAATTGCATCACTTTGTTTTCTTTCAATAAAAGCGACGTCAGCTCGTCATCCATCCGTTGCGCCAACGCTAATTCGCTGAAATCGAGCGTTGTTGGACATGTGATAGTTTCAACCCGAGACAGTGCATCCGCTGCCGAATTTTCATTACCGTTAATGTACTGTATATTTGTTGTGAATTCACTGATAAACATAAGTTGTCTAACGCGTCTAGTTGTTTCTTTGTCGCTAGGTTTTTGTGTGAACGCATAAGTTAATGGTTTATGATCCGTGTAAATTACAAAAGATCTGCCTTCTACCATATAACGAAAATACTGAACCGCCGAATAAATAGCTAATAGCTCCCTGTCGTACGTACTATATTTAAGCTGCACGTCACTGAGTTTCTTAGAATAATAACCTAAGGGGCCCCAGTGTGAGCCAACCTTAACTTGTAACACGGCACCGATACAGTCGTTCGACGCGTCCGCCCATATTGCAAGCTCGGCGTTTAGCACCGGATACGATAACATGGTCGCATTCTGTAGGCTAGTTTTACATTTTGCAAACGCAACGTTTGCTTCTGGCGACCAGTTAATTATAGACTTATCTTTTTTCTTAGCCTTCTGTAAATACGTATTCAACACAGATTGATATTCCGCTGCCCTAGGTAAACTGGACCTATAAAAATTTATCATTCCCAAAAAACGCCGTAACTGATCTACCGTTTCGGGCTTTGGGAAATCAATGATTGCCTGAACTTTATCCGGTAATGGACTGATTCCTGATGACGTAACCTCGTAACCTAAAAATTCTAGTTTCTCTTTTCCAAAACTACATTTTGCCATATTGATAGTTATGCCGAATCGGCTTAATCGCTCAAATATCGCCTTTACGTGTAACTTATGAAGCTCGGGCGTCTCGCTAGCTACGATGATGTCATCTATGTAACAAAAGTAGAAATTAGACTCGGTTTGGCCTTCTGAACCTATTTTGCATTGTGCATCTAAGCCTTGTAATACCGCGTTATTCATATATCGCTGAAATGTTTGCGCGGCGTTCCGTAAACCGAAGGTCATGCGCGTAAACTCATATAACCCAAAGGGTGTGGTTATCGCGGTTTTTTCTACGTCTTCAGGTGCAATCACAATATTATGATACGCTCTGTTTAAATCTAAACGCGAGAATATACACTTATTCCCTAAAATATACGTAAAGTCATTTATCCGCGGAATGGGGTACCTATCCGGTATTGTTATTGCATTTAAGGCTCTATAATCACCGCAGGGACGAATCTGCCCGTCCTTTTTGGGTACCACATGCAACGGACTGGCCCAAGGACTTTTCGACGGCCTACAAATACCCATTTCCTGCATGCGTCTAAACTCCTCCTTTACCTTTACATATTTCTCTGGGGCTAATGGTCTAGCTCGAGCGAATACGGGAGGGCCGTGTGTTTCAATGTAATGTAACACCTCATGCGGGGGTTCCCCATTAAAAGACACAGGTTTAGTGATCTCGGGAAACTCGGCTAGAATATCCGAATAAATGCAAGCGTTATCAATCGTAGTTAAGGATGGTCCCTTCCACTTTACAATTAAACCTACTGCACTTAAACTCGTTACTTCATCTATGAGTCGTCGGCCGCTTACATCTACTAGCAATTTATACCTTGTTAAAAAATCTGCGCCTATTATGGGCTGATTCACATCTGCTACAATGAAATGCCAAGTATACGGCCGTCTTAATCCTAGACTTAAAGTTAATGTTTCAATACCGTAAGTTTTTATTATTGTACCGTTAGCGGCATATAAAGTAAAGTTAGACCTATTACTATCATAATAACTACGCGAACGATTTTTCCTCACGGGTATTACGGATACATTAGCTCCCGTATCTATCAAAAATCTCATACCTGTTTTCTTATCACATACAATTAGGCGGTTGTAAACCGTGCAACGTCCCGCCGTCGGCTGCACCATGTCTAGTTTCCCGCCGACTTCTCCTGGTCCTTGCTCCAATTACAGGGTTTCACGCACTTTGTTGCCTTCTCCCTGTAACGATAGTGGTAAAAACACAACCAATTAGCACTTTTTCTCTCGCCACCCGCATCACCATGTCTCGATGCCGATCTCGAACCTCGGCTGCCGCCGTCCCAACGCTCCCTGCCTCTGCCACGCTCCAGACTTGCGAGACGCAGGTTGATTTTCGCTAGCTCCCCCAGGATTTGGCTGGTGCTTGATGATCCCTCACTCCTGGTCTGGACCTCCACTGCCTTGACCTCTGCTACCATTGCTGAGCCCTCTCCTATGCTTTCCAACCTTGTCTGCTATGGTTGCGAGCACGTCCAATTTCTTCGAGTCGGACACTGCCAGCACAGCACGCACTGATTTCGGTAGGTGTGATTGCCACATCAACTTCAGGGTATCGTCCGCCACCTTCTCCCTGGCCAACTCGCGCATCCGACGTAGCAAATGTGATGGGCGCTGGTCTCCCAACTCCATTTCACTGATCAGCTTCTGCAATTTCCTCGTCTCCGACTCCTCGAACACTTCCAACAGCCTTTCTTTCAGCGTCTGATATTTCCGAGACTCAGGCGGAGCCAATAACAAATCGCTCACCTGCTGTATAGCGACCTTGTTTAGCTTTGTAACCACCAGATTTTGTTTGGCTGCATCACTCAGCCTTTGATTCTCCACCGCGGCCTCGAACTGGACAAACCAGAGTCGTGTTTGGTCTGTCCAAAACTCAGGAATGCGCGAAGAGACAGTTATGCTGGCCAGCGCCTTTTCGCTGGCATCTCCGGACATGTCCTCCTTCACACCTTGCGCCCGCGGCGCAACTCCTTGCGGTGGATTAATTTTTCCGTCCATTTTTCAGTCTATACGTGTACCTCACCCAAAATAAAATGATCACGTCGGGGTCACCACTTTAGCTTTTAGAATGCTATATTATTATTGTATGTATAACTTTATGTGCTCCACCTTTTGTGTTGAGGTGACAGGTTAAATAGAAACGACCAATTAGGACTGTAGTTTATTTGCGACTGAAAACTTCTCTGTCTCACGGGCGCAGCCGTGCGTCACCAACTATATTATATTTGCTGAGTTAGCTTGTACATATAATGTGTCCCTACATATTCATTATTAGAAAACATTTTTTATTTATTTTGCGGGGTTCACGAGAAATAACGATGTTTCTGTTCTTGAAATGAACCCTTATTACAATGCAATAAGGTGCATACAAATTTCCAAGTGAAGAAACCTGATCTGTGGTTGTCTGTACATAAAAAGTAAAGGACACGGATGGAAAAAAACACAAAATATAAATCCTATTTTTGGATAATATTGAAGTCGCAGACACAATACCTCATAAGAGGCCTGTGTATGGGCAATCTCCTTTATTTTAATCGAGAAACGAAAAACATTTCAAAAACGCTTGTTTCTTTAAAAAAGTTTTAAATTTGTTTTAAGATAATATATTATGTTTGTACATCTGTACCACATCCCTGATCAAAGACATTCAGTTCTGAAACTATCGACAAGAAAATAGGCAACAATTTCTAAGATCTTCACGAACCTACTTCGACAGCTTAAGTATTCAGAATTCAGCCGCCATCGCTCCGTTCTGAATATCTTTCTTTACCATCGCTTCTCCATACATCCTTCCTCATATACATATTATATCCACGACCATACATCACTCCACATCCTACTTTATCAGAATATCTTCTACCCACAAATTGCCGCGCTATGGTTGGCGTCCGATATAAATCTACTATTGAAAGAGGTCCCGACTCCCATTCACGGGCTCTTTTCAACGCGCTCAGGACAAACAGACAGACAGCGCTACGCAAACACTCCTGTGCACGGAGATCAAAGCGCGATAGGATACAGAACCCGGTTTAATTTGGCGCCAACGTAGGGAACGCCATTTTTTCCGTTTTCGCGGCATTCCGCGTGGCAGTGTTTTTTGTTTTTCTTTTTGTGGCGAGTGAAGATCGTCATTGATCCGTAGATTGGGTTGTGTTTTGATGAAGTAAGAATCTTAAGAAATTTAGGGGATTGGCACTCATTTGAGAACTAGTGTATTCTGTAAACGTTTCACAATAAATTTAGATGGAGTGAGCTCGAAGCGAGTTGTCATTCCAACCGACACGATGACGCTAGGGAAAAAGGTGTACTGTACTTATTGAGTTTTTCTATCATGAATTTTTTGAACTTCGGCCTATGACTCAACACGGCAAAATAACCGCGATACTTTTGTTATATTAACTCAAAATTAAAACAGTCAACCATCACCACCACCATATTGTCCCTGCGTCCCTTCCGAGCGGTAATTGTGTTCCATTCACAAGCAAAGTGTCCGAGCCCCGCTTTTATGGGGTTTCACTTAGATTACATGGTTTATAGCTATGGGACACCATGGTATCTTAATGGTGGATGTGCACGGAAGGAGTGATTGGGCTTTGAAAGTATTTTTTGTAAATTAAGTTGTAATTTGCTGTTTCTTTTTTTTTCGTGTTGTTTTTTGTTGTTGTCTTTGATTTGAAGGACATAATTAATGACGGGCTTCAATACACCGCGCGACCGCAACGCGAGAGTCCTTTGTATATGAGAGAGTGCGCGAGAGCAGTTCAGCAGTGGTGGCCCAGTGGTATCGGCCGCGACTTACAAGTTGTAGGTCGTGGGTTCGAGCCCAGGCAGGCGCTATACTTTGTGCAAATTATTTCATTACCACTGCTCACAAAACGGTGCAACTTGCTACGGCAACGACTTGTAAGTCGCGGCCGATACCACTGGGCCACCACTGCTCACGGCGTATTTATAAAGATTAGTAGATTCTGAACTCAAATATGCCATGATGAATTTGAATACAGAATCTGCTAAATTTTTATTTTTTTTTTTTTACTATTGATAGGCTTGCGCTTGACCACTATCTCACCGGTAAGTGATTGAATTGGTCGACGATGAAGCACGCTTGCTTTGTTTGTTAAGGTTACACTAGTCGATTTTTTTTCCATTCAAACGTAGTCTAGGGTTTATTCCACTGTTTGACGATGTACGTTAAAAATAAAAAGTGATATCAATTTGTCTCATCATTATCTAGCCCTGTATGGAAGCGAAAAAGTAAAAAAAGAAAATATTTGAAAGTTATGAGCGTCGAAAGTTCCACATTTCGACACAAATTTTAACGCATTTTTGGGCACGAATAAATACCATAAGAAGACGGAAAATTGCTGAACGGCCTCCATACAGGGATAGATTAGTAGTTCAACAATGCATATAATTTTATTTTGAACAGATAGATTTAGTCGTTTTTTCATGATATCTAGACTGCCAAAGGTCTGTTTATAAAATTTCGCGCGCTCGGTTTCGTCCTAATACATTATCCATTTCACTACAAATTTGCAAAAGTGTGTATTGGTACACGAACTAGCTTCCTACTGCTCATAACAGCATCTATCTCTTCCGCACGTGTTGTCGGTTGATATAAAATGCATTTTAACCCCGCGCACAAAATAGTTCGTGCCGTCGACTAGTGTACCCTTAAGTAATAATAATGCTTAAAAAGTTTTTATTTATAAATAAGGCCCATAATGAAAACTAGTTAAATGCATGTTGGTAGGTATCATAGACATTCATTCATTGGTCACGTCGACAATTGCGCACGAGTGGTGTCGGCCAGTCGCATACAAGGACCACTTACACCAATTGTCTACATGTCTCTCAATTAAGAGTCCGCCTATTATAAGATGATACAGGATGTCATACGACTGATATAGACAGGATTGTATTGCTTGGATCTTTGGATTTTTGCCAAAGAAAAAACCGTGCAAGTGTGAGTCGAACTCGCGCACGAAGGGTTCCGTACCATTATCGCAATAAACGGCAAAAATCACGTTTGTATGGGTCTTAAATATTTTTTTTATTTTTTTCATACTATTTTTTGTTATAGCGGCAAAATAAATACACCATTTTTGAAAATTTCAACTGTCTAGCTATCATGGTTCATGAGATACAGCCTGGTGACAGACAGACGGACCGCGGAGTCTTAGTAATAGGGTCCCGTTTTTACCCTTTGGGTACGGAATACTAAGATCACTCTCTTGTCCGTCTGTCCGTGTGTCACCACCGATTTTCTCAGGAACGGGTGGACCTAGCAAGTTTTTACCAGATACTGAGGCCTATTAGGTGTATAAAAATCAATGTACTGAGTCAACACGATAAAAAGATATGGGCAAATTCGCGAAAACTTGTAAGTGCCAAAATTTACCTTAATTTTCAACTTTATAATTTTTCGGAATTTTCCCTTTACTTGTGCTGTAAGACTTTGCCTTTAACCAAAATTGACCAAAATTTGGTCAACCGGAAGTAGCCATATAGGTTTTGGTTCGAAAACCTATATGGTAGTTCCCGTTGACCTAGTTACCTAATTATGTTGGTGAATATAGCTGTTTGTACGGAACCCTCGGTGCACGAATCCGACTCGCACTTGACCGGTGGACCGATGCGGGAATATGCTGGATGCGAGACGCACGAGATCGGTTAGGTAAATGTGGCGACGCCTGTGGGAGGCCTTTGTCCAGCTGGACGTCTTTCGGCTCAAATGATGGTGATACAAAAACGAATAAAGAAATAGTTACTGATAAAATAAAAAGTAAAACATACAAATCTCAGAAACAATGTTGAATAAAGTAGCAGTGTTTAAAATAGAATGTCGTAAAAAAGGGTAGTTGGCAATGAGATTGCGTGACTGGGTTGGTAGTAAATAATGAATTTTATTTTTCATTTACGTTTCAGGAAGATCATTTAAATATTTTTTTCTTGTCGTTGATCACTTAAATCGTGTATTTAAAGAAATCTGATCATCAGGTCTCTTTAAATACACGTTTTTTTATCAGCAACATTTCTTACAAAAACGCTGATCGTCCTAAGCATTAGATTAGATTTCCATACGTAACATAAGCCCATTAAGCATAATCCACAATTTGTGATGTAATCCTATACAACCACCATGACTTATCTCTGTTGGTTAGGGGGACCATGGTTGAGCATAAATCAGGACAACTGCAGGGGTGAGTCATAAGGTATGAGAGTTAATTTGTGAGCTATGATTTTATATTAACAACTATATAAACTTTAATATTATAATAAAAAAGAGACCTTTTGCTTTACTACCTCATAATTTTTCTGCCTTCATACCATTTTATTTTCATACAAACAGCTGTCATCTCAGTACTAAGCCCCTTTTCCAGTCATCTTTAAGAGGAAATATGGGCAGAGAGCGCCGACTAATTTCCTTAGTAAAAAGTCATAATTCGAGGTTTGGCTCTCGTCTCTTTCCTCCTCCAATATTGGACCAATTTAAAAGATATTCCAGAAACTGATAAAGTAAGATATATACTATGTCCCTATGTTTTCCATTTTTCATTTATATTTGTCAAATTTGTACATTAAGCCTCTGTTGACAGCGCAATTTTGAGCATTTTTTGAGGGCTCTAGTGCTTCTAAAGATAATGTATCATCAAAAAGGAAAACATAGGGACATAGTATATATTTTTAATTTTCATTTACGGAATATCTTTTAAATTGGTCCAATATTGGAGGAGGAAAGAGACGAGAGCCAAACCTCGAATTATGACTTACTAAGGAAATTCAGTCGGCGCTCTCGCCCGTTTCCTCTTAACGCAAACTTTCCATAGTTTTCTTGGTGTTCCCAGAAATTACAGAACGCACATTGCTACGATCCTTACTTTCTTCTTTTGCTTCGTTTACGTTCAAATACATCTGGTTATACACGCACGCTGCATAAGCGAACTACGCACCTTACCTTCCTAAGAACATTAACAATAAGGTCTGTAAAATATGTATGTTCTTCTAGGGCGGCCCAACCAAAATCAAGCAAAACAAAGTACCAAGACTGTCCTATCTAACCAACACTGCTAGTCACTCTACCCGGTCAGAATTGATGGGCTCCTAGACTGCGCCGGACGTCAATCTTCATAATGACCGCATCGTTATTTGCTATGAATTGATGTTGATTTAGTTATTCTGGTAAATCACCACCATTGAATGATTGCTTACTAATTGTCCCGTTGTCGATGTGAGGCAAGATTGGCATGAGTTTATAGAATAAATAAGTGTATTTCGGAGTAGTTAGTTGCTGCGAAAAGTAGTTTAAGTCTTTGGTACCGGCTGTGGTTTTCAGATTAATAATAATTGTTACGGTAGGTAGAATCTGACACTAGTTTTGCCAAGAGTTTATTATGTTCCTCAATTTCTAGGTTGTGGAACTCAGATAAGCAGTCGTTCTATGTAAAACACTGCATTAAATTCAGATGCATCCGGTTATTATTTGTATATTTTGTTGCAATATCTTCAGAACTGAACAAGTATGCAAAATTTCAAAGTCATAAGTTTAGAGGAAGTGGTTCAACAACAAAGAATCAAACATGCAAGGGTACATGTTTAGTTAAATGAATACTTAGCTAGCATGAGTAATAGAAAAACATCTTAAACGTTTCAGCCGTTTCCAATAAACGAAACAATAAAAAGCTCACACATTGCGTTAGACACATAACATTCCTCTTCACAATCTAAGATTCTAATCCTAGGAATTTAATAAAAAATGGCGTCTCACGTTCAAACTAATTTTAATTCTGCTCACGTTGTTAACGTCAAATACGGGTTACTTGATAATTAATAATGCTTAAGACCATGGGCTTTGTCACTTGTACAGATAAGGGGCAGATATACGACTTTAAAAAAATGGAAACAATATTACTTGCATTGCTGTTTGCTGTGTTTTTTCTTTTACTAAAAAAAGAAAATCAAACGTATTTAAGAAATATTTTTTTGAATTGTCGCTGGATTTTATCTTGTAGCTACATCAAGGAATGTAGAAATCTGTATAATGCTTGGCATAAACGGCTTTTTTATTTTATTTAAACGAATTAAACTCTTATTGTTTTTAATGAACATCAGGTCTAAACGAAAAATCGTTTTTTTTTTTAATGTTTATGTGATTTTATTTATAATTTGTAATGCGAATATTTTAAATTATATTTGTATAACACAGTGTAATTAATTTGCAAAGTTAAGTCTAAAGCGGATGAAAAAACCAGCCAAGTGCGAGTCGGACTCGCGCACGATGGATTCCGTACCATTACTGCAAAAAACGGCAAAGAAATCACTTTTGTTGTATGGGAGCCCCCCTTAAATATTTATTTTATTCTGTTTTTGTTGTTATAGCGGCAATAGTAATACATCAACTGTGAAAATTTCAACTGTCTAGCTATCACGGATCATGAGATACAAGCCTGGTGACAGACGGATAGACAGACAGACGGATCGCGGAGTCTTAGTAATAGGGTCCCGTTTTTACCCTTTGGGTACGGAACCCTAAAAAGACAATCGCCTCTAAACCACCGGGTGTAATTTAATGTTTTCAACATCTCAAAACTAAATTTGATTACATATCAACATTTCAGTGCACGGCTTTTGTGTTTTAAAGTCAAAGGATTATGGAAAGTTGTATTATCGACAAAATTTCTTACACGCATGTCCGTTTTGTTCCCTCCAGAGGCTCTAGACATTCTACCAGCGATGACGACGGTCGAAATGCCAAAATTTATGGAATTTATCAAGGGGCATGCCGATAGCGTTTGGTATTCCCATACATTTTTGTTTTTTTTTCTAATCGTCATTACGACGCTTTTGTTGGTAGAATACTTGTTTAGAGTCTCAGGTCGTTGGCGGCTGTCGTCACCTTAAGTGACTCTACAAGTCACGAGTCTCATGGTCTAAGGACCATATACGATCTGTCTTGAGTAACGTGTTTCACATAAAATCAATGGATTTCTACACCTCATGCTGTTGTTACAAGAAATGCTGGTTTCCATTATCTCAATGAATTGTAGTTCTAAAATCTAAAAAAAACGCTTTAATTGTAAATTAAACTAAAATTCTGAAGATCTTGGGACAAACTATTTAAACGCGCACGGTCGAATCAACTTTTATTACTCGTAAATTTTAATTTAAATTTTTGTTTGACGTTCAAAAGTTAGCGGAACTTTATTATTGGCCTAATTGAATAAATATATTTGACTTTGACTAAATTATTGCATTGTCATCGGTCCTTGATAAGTGTGCAAAGTTTCAAATCAATCTCGCGTTTTGAAAGGGGTGAAAATCACGTTCATAGATGCCATTAATTGCCATTTTACATTGATACATAGATACATGAATATCAAGCTAATAAAAGCGTGTTAAAAATATAAATACTCAAATTGTACATCAGTGTTCGTTCAGATATGTTTCTAAAGACAGATAGATTTATATTTCTTCCTTTTGTATAGTAGTTTTGATAGGTTCGCGTTCGTCCAATATTATCACCTATAATGGTTAGCGGTTATTTGGTCGACGATGGAGCACGCTTCCCTCCGAGGAATCTATTCACTCTTGACTTAAATTCATCAACAAAGATCATCAACTAAATGTATTTAATGTAGTTTAAAGGTCTGCTTTCATTAAGACCAACTCTTTTCTGCTTGATGCCAACACTTGTCGGTACGGTTATGCTAAAGAAGCTTTTTTGCGTGTGTTTTGAATGGCCAAATTGTAAATTAACGAACTACAAATGAAAGAAGAAAGAAAGTAACAAAATTTATTTGTTACAGAATAATGCAAAAAGGTTTTTAAGCAAAATAAACAACATGCCGAAAACGGAATGGTCTGTGTAACTAATGATGGTTATGACGTATTGTTGTCTGTTTATGTAAACAGACAACAATAAATCTTCTAACTCTAACACATATAATACACTAACACTGGACATACAACAAACCAATTTTCAAAATATTTTCTCTAAAATCCCAAAGTCATAGACAAAACGGAAGTGTCGTCGGAGATGCGCGTGCGCCTGCTTCCTGCCGCGTGCTCGCCAAAATGGCGGCTGCCTGCTTCCGGTTAGAACAGGAAGTGACGCTAGAGGGTGCCGGCAGTTTGCTAACAGATAATTTATGATAAGGGAGGCTGCGACAATGGAATTATTTAGATTTGCGCAATCATTGTCGTGTGTAGCTAAAGTGTGTCGGAATAAACTTGTAGTTTGTGAGTGATGGGAGATTTTTGGTGAGAAAGAAAGTTGTTTTTGAAGACTGGAAGTCTTTGGCACAAATTTAAATAGTTATGGTTTTGACGAATAAATGTAAGTGTCGCAGATACAGGAGAAGCATTGGTGGTATCGGCCGCGACTTACAAGTTATAATAGGTCGTGGGTTCGAGCACAGGTAGGCTCTTTACTTTGTGTAAATTATTTCATCACCACTGCTCTCAAAACGGTGAAGGAAAACATCGTGAGGAAACCGGCATGTCCTAGAACCAAAAATTCGAAGACAAGTGACATCCAACAACCCGCACTGTGCCCGCGTGGTGGATTACTACCCATTCCCTCTCACAGAGAGTAAGCCTGTGTCCCAGAAGTGGGAACAGTAATAGACTGATGATGTGATGTGATGTGTTTCGCAGATACAGCATCACAGGACCGGTTCATGTGACGTTTGGGAAAATCCTGTGTTAAGCTGTGGGTGGCTTTCGGCTGTAATTTTAATATAATAGGAGGATACCAAGAAAACTAAAGTTAAGTATTACAACTGAGCACTTAAAAAGAAAAAGTAGTATTTATGAGCTAGTATTATGAGCTCTGTCCGCAGTTTTAACGATTTCATCATTATAGGAATGAAGCAGCAGAATCAGGCATATAACTTGACAGCAAGATCCGTTAGATCAAGAGCAGCCCTGCAAGAAAAAAACCTCATGTCACTTTTCCGAAAAGTCTTGTTTTCTGCTGATGTGGACCCGATCTTTCGGCGAGAGTCATGTTCATCCAGAAATCTCCGCTGACACCTAGAAATTACACAGATTCTGATACGAAATTTTTCATTTACCTACTTTATATATATATATTATAAAACCTATTAACCTATACAACAAAACATTCCTTTACAAAATGCGTTAAACTTAAAACCCTTAAAAACCATCGATATACACATTATTATTCGCTAGAAAGTAACAATTGTCTAACCGTACTCATTCTCCCCTTATTCACAGTAAAAATGCAAAATTATTCTAATGTTGGTAGTAGTAATTATCTACCTGTCATGGCCGATATGGTAGAAAGATGATGAGAAGTGTAATTATCAATGAATTTGTGCTAACATAATCTATTAGTGCCATTATAACGCTATTAGGAATATTTTTTGTTGTTTTTATTTGAATTAGGGGCCAGTTTGTAATTATTGTTTAGGAATTGTTCTTGAGTTGAGTTTGTATGTCATATTGTTTTGTTTTTAACACGCTTTTATTAGCTTGGTATGTATGTATCTATGTATCTATGTATCAATGTAACAATGTATCAATGTATCAATGTAACGGAATCTTTGAACGTGATTTTCACCCACTTCAAAACGTTGGATTGATTTGAAACTTTGCACACTTATCAAGGACCGATGACAATGCAATAATTTAAACAGTTTGTCCCATTATCCTTACCATTAAAGCGTGTTTTTTAGTTTTTAGAACTACAATTTTTTTTATGTAACAATCACGTACAATTTTATTGTTAAAAATATAAAATCGCGGCTTTAAATTGTTATTTAAGTTAAGATGAAATCAGAATATTATTTTTTTGGGTAACATAAACTTAGTTTTTTTTTTATAGAACTAAATTAAGAAACGATCTTTAATTTTTTACATAAAATGAATAGAATGTAACCTTTCTATTAATTCTATGTAAAAAATGAAAGATTTCAAGAACGGAGTCAGAATTTCTTAAATTACGAAATTAAAAACAAATTTCAATGCTAACATTAACATTAAAAGCGGGATATTTACCATGTTTACTGTTGTTTTGTGTTAGTGACCATGACAGTTTAAAAACTTATAAATTTCAATGCCATTAAATTATATTGAAAAAAATGCAGATTGATATTAATTTTCGGCCTTTTGGACCCAGTGGTCCAACAGTTCGACAGTGCGACAGTTCTACAGTGCTACAGTGCGACAGTTCGCTGT
This sequence comes from Orthosia incerta, assembly GCA_948252205.1. Taxonomy (NCBI): domain Eukaryota; kingdom Metazoa; phylum Arthropoda; class Insecta; order Lepidoptera; family Noctuidae; genus Orthosia; species Orthosia incerta. The sequence goes on along the minus strand of OX411756.1, from coordinate 23,702,964 downwards.
AGCAAGATCTTTTGCCCCCCTCTGAGAAACAACAAAACAGCGATTGTATATTGACCACTTTCTCCACATTTTTAAAACCTGCAGAACCCCACCATATCATTCTTCATTCACATTTTCTACCGTAGGTCTGAATTGTTCACCCGGTTACTTGAAGCGGAACTAATATATTTACTACCAGTCATGATATGTACTCTTTAAGTGTTACACTGCCATAACGTAAGGGACCCATAGTAACTATGATCAATTACGACCATAATTTCACGGTAACATAATAAATTTTTTTTAGCTCGGAGCTCGTGGCCAAATAATAACAGCCGCACGGGTCGATCTTCAAGGTTAAGCAACCCTTGCCGAGGTTGGGAGACCATCTTTAAATAGCGAGTTTCCTTCGTGCGTCCTTAAGCCGTTGGTCCCGGCTGTCATTTGAAGATCTTTGATAGTCGTTACGGGAAGTCAGCCTGAAATCTGACACTATTTTTGCCTAGGGTTATCGTGTTACCCAGTTACTGGGTTGTGGAGGTCAGATAGGCAGTTGCTCCATGTAAAACACTGGTACTCATCTGAATCCGCTTAGACTGAAAGCTGACCCCAACTTAATTGGGAAATGGCTAGGCAGATTGATTATAATTTTCTCAGCAAAGATTTTGGGAGACCAATATTTGTTGGCATGTAGCGATATAAGGAACGAAAGTATATCAACTAAGAAATTGAACTCCATGTAGTTGTCTTAGCAGTGGTGGCTCAGTGGTAACGGCCCCGACTAACATGTCGTAGGTCGTGGGTTCCAACCCAAGCAGGCCCATTATTTCGTGTTAATTATTTCATCACCACTGCTCTAAAAATGGTGAAGGAAAACATCGTGAGGAAACCGACATGTCCTAGAATCAAAAATTCGAAGACATGTGACATCCACCATCCCGCACTGGGCCCGCGTGGTGGATTAAGATCCATTACCTTTCTCACAGAGTGGAGGCCTGTGTGCCCTCCAGCAGTGAGAACATTAAAAAGGCTGATGATGATGATGATGTAGTTATCTTAGCACACATAGAGCATAAGTATGTGGCAAAGTTTTGGGTCAAACAATATCTGAATTATTTGGCCTGAGGAATGTCTTTTGTGCCAAATACACGTATTTTCTTTCTTACTTTCAAGAAGAAGATATCTAGGCCTATTTGTAAATACAAAACAAAATGCTACAGGCTTCGATCTCATAATAGATCAGTACTGGTAATGCATAGGAAGGTATTATGCAGTAAAGTTGATACGCTTTTTACCGCGGCTTCAATCCCGTGGCATATCCTAGAGGAACCGTGGATATTTCCGACGTAAAAGCCTTAATGCACTAAGCGATAGTGTGGTTCTCCTTTCTTTCCTTACAAAATATTGGTTCCTCGTAGATTTAGATAGATAAGATAACCATAAACTACAAAAATAATTGGAGCATTTTTACCCCATTATAAATCGAATCAGTGTTTTAAAATGGTCACTTAGCGATCCATTAATTGAGTCCAATAAACCTCAAAAAAATAAAAACAAAATAAACGGCAATAAAATCTTTTATTACTATTTTACGCCACTTAACAAAAGGGACTATAAAATAATGATAACAACATACCCCACGAGTTCCAATTAAAAGAAATCTCAATTTATCTCGATTGCAGTCTACACGAATACAACAATACAATTAAAAAAAAAGAACGTTGAAAAGGACATCCTTATTAGTATAATTAAAATCGACTAAACTGATTTACAACGACTATATACCCACATCACTTGAGCCTTTTAATTGGCAGGATCTTAGTGCTCAATTTTATGCACAGGAAATACGTCATTCAGCCCAAAGATGCTTTTTATTAGGTTGGCAGCACTACCTTTGTGCAAAAGGATAAAGGGCTATATGATATGACAGATTTATTGGGCGTCCCAATGCGTAGGCAAATTAGACGGATATATCCATCTCCCTTTTCAAGTTTTTTGCGTGATTAAGAATGTTTTTGATGAAACCGATGAATAGTAATGTATTCCTTAGTCGATTATTTATTTTCGGGAAGCGTACGTCAGTTTTTCGGCAGACATTTTGTTTGTGGAATTAATTGCATGTTTTGAAGGATAAGTCGGTACTTTTTTGTTATGTAAATTCGTTTTTAGAGCTCGTACATAAATCGCTTTTTAATAAGGTTTAAATTGGTAGTAAGCAATACAAGAACAAATGTTTTTTGTTTGCAAGTATCCTCGGTGTTTCTTTGTTTGTGACTTTAAATAGCAAGAAATCAACCAATAACTCTAATAATTCAGAAGCATAACTTCGAAAAATACATAATAAATTAAAAACACACTTGCGACCCTATTCATGTCTGTTAAAATAGTAACAAAATCATAAATAAAATGGCAACATTTAAAAAAATACTTATTTTAAATGGCTATCCGTCAATTATACGCCAATTCCACCAACAAAAAAATAAAAAACACATTTTTATTCTAGAACATTTACCTACACTACACGCACACAAACATCGCACGAGTGTGCGTAGGGTTGCCCCCGGCTTGTTTGCGCACGAAATAGATCTGTTAGCTCAGTTGATTGCTGATCGAAACTTTAGAGAACTGACCACCCGGAATCGGATTACGGGTTCGTTACGCCAACCATTTTTGCTATTTGACCACTAACAATGTCAATAAATACTGGGGTTTGTTATACTTTTGTTTACTTTGCAACCCTGGTTTGTACGTTGATACTGTTTGTAATTGAATTTGGAGTATAAGTATGTCAACAGTGTCCGTGTCATGTCCGAACTTGTGGGTCGGAGTTCGGATGGACTGTTCTTCAGGAAAAGACAAATTTTGAAACAGCAGTTTCAACAGTACTGGTTCAAAGTTTTGAGCTTGATGTGGTTGGCTATAAGACTGAGGGTAGACCAAGGAAACGATCGATGAAAGATTGTGTGAAAGATGAAATGTCTAGAATGGGCGTGACTACTGAGATGACGACTAATAATTAAGTAGGTCATCATTATCTTCCTGCCCTTGTCCCAAGTCACTTGGGGTCGGCGCAACACGTTTTCTTCTTCCATACCGTCCTATCACGCTATCACTGACTCCCTTTTCTTTCATATCATTCCTCACACAGTCTATCCATCTTTTCTTTGGCCGTCCCTATCCATATTTATATTCATAACTCTTTTAGTAACAAACGCACGGCAAACGGTTTCGTCATTTCGCACATCCATCTCAACATCTCTGCTACATGCAATCTCTTATCATCCATCTTTTGCACAGCCCAACATTCAGATCCATAAATACGACAAGTTTAATCACGGACTTGTAAATTTTCTCCTTTAACTTGAGTCCGTCCGTGGATCGCAATTGTTTCAGTGACCTGTCGCCATTTCATCTATCCCGAGTTGATCCGGTGCGTTACGTCTCTGTCTACCTCGCCATCCCCTTAAAAAAACGACCCTAGGTACTCATCCTAAAGCCCATTTGGACATACGGCCTGCAACTGTGGGGCAGTGCAAGCGACTCCAACATAACAAGATCCTAAGAACAATCGCAAAAGTACCATGGTACATAACCAACAATGAACTTCACGAGCACCTTGACATGAAGTCAACCAAAGAAGAAATACGGAGTTTGGCAGCTAAATACAAAGAACGGTTAACCCATCACCCTAACGAACTTGCTCGCCAACTCACCATGGACCACTATGTGAGGCGACTAAAACGTCACCATATACTAGAGCTAGAAGACCGGCAGTATCTCTGGGCAGCAGATGAGTTGATGTTTCCAATGGAAAGCCACTCCGCATGACAGCATCACAGAACAGATTTGCTTATAGTCTTAGGGCTGATTGCAAATACACACAGAAGAAAAAAAAAAGGTACCGGAAGTTGGAGTAGTCGATATGGGTGTTCCAGCGAGAGCTATAGGCATGGAACTGGAGAAATCGTGTTGGATTAATAAATAAGTAGATGAAATTATGAAAGGTTCAAACGATTTAGTTTCTGGATGGTAAAGAAAAACAGTAAGTAGTTCGTCATATCAATATTATAATTTACATTTATACAAAAGAAGGAGAAAAATCACTAATAATAGTCTTGGTACTAAATCCAAATAGATATTTCCATTCGTAAGAGCATTGATTTGTTGGATTTGTTTTTACCCAACTGCCGAAGGAGGTTTTTGTTTTTCTCAATGACATTGTATACTTTGTTCATATGTATGTGTACCCTACCATAGTTACCAGCCTGCCTGCCTACTCCACATACTCAAAAGTATACATTACTACAAACCAATTTTTTTTCTAGTGTCATTCTTTCGCGTAAAATCTTAACACCGCGGTTCAGAAAATGACTTTAAATGCACAACGCCATCTATCGAATAGCGAGTTCAACTGTCCGAGTAACTGAATTGCGTGTGTTGTGATAATTTTACTTCTTGAACACTTTAAATTCATCTAACTTTTGATAGAGTGAACCGATTGCGATGAAACAAAAACTAAGTAATTCTTCAAGATACGCACAATTTATATATAAAAGTATTTATGTATAAAAGTTATCTACATTGGTTTCGTATATTTCACGTGATGCGTGCACAAATAAACAGACAAACAGACAAAAATGCTTGAAATGGGTTCTGTTGGTTATCCTTTAACACCCTGGCTATTTTTTTTTGAATTTTTTTCGATGTACAAAAAATATTTTTCTACAGATTTATGTATTGATATTGATATTGATTGATATTGATATTGATATTGATATTGATGATATTGATTAATACCATATATTATGTTCTATATCTTATTGCATTTATAATCCATTTTAACTTACCCTGATATCAATCTCGCGACATACAGGCTCATTCCCAGACCATTGACACGAAGAAAAGAGAAGATACCGCATCAATACAAACGGGCTCAAATAAAGTACGGTTGGCATGCACGATTGGTGACGGTTCATCTTGAGTTGTTGTAATTGAGCAAATGTATGCGCCGGCGCCACTGACAGGATCGAACAGGCGGCGCCGCGGTAATAAGCATGCGTGTATGCAGCTATTAGGATTTTAAACTTATATTATATTATAAAACCTACTTGGTTTTATGGTTTCATATTTACAGGTTTAGTATGAAGACTTCACTCGTATTTTTAGAAGTATAATTAGTAGATTATGCACCAAGGGGATAAAACAGTGTCCGCTCAGGGTTCATTAAGCCGCTGGAATATTGAATCCGGAGCGTAACGAGAGACTGTAGAGTTAACTCCCGAGCGAGTCGAGTAGGGAGTTATGCAGAGTCCTGAGTGAAGCGAGGGGTTCAAGCTGTCCAAGACGAAGGAAGGATTTATTCCAGAGGAGCATACTCTACTTTTCACACCTTCTGCGAGACATTAGAAAGCCAGGACTCCGTAAATTAAGTATTTATTATGTAATTAATTAAAATCAAAAGTTAATATTGATGTTGAACACAATAGTCCAGTAATTGAGGAAAATAAAGTTGTAGAAACTTGTGTTTGGGTGTCATTTTGGATCGTGAACGTTTGTGACAAGTTTCACATTCTCTGAAATTGCGTCTTTTTCCTTTTTTTAAAGTTCTGTTCATGGTGGCCAGTTCGATTATCGAGCAAATGCCATATAGGCATTTTTACTTCGATTTTTCCACGTTGCCACACTAATTTGTCTTTCCAAATTCAAATCACTTTACTCCCTTGGGAGTTTCATACAACTTTACCTAAGAGGTAATACTGTATTTACTTTACGCTGAGATTGCATGATATGTAATTCGAGCAGGTGGTGTGAAAATAAAATTACATACTTAAAAAAATCAGTCATCTTTCGTTTCAAAAAGGTATTACAGTAAGAAACGAACTAGTTGGTTTCATGGTTTTGGTCAGGTATAGGCGGAGACTTGTGATCGTATGTACCTTCCGTGTATCGATAAGTCGTGTATTTTTGTCATGGACTTGGCTAAACACTTTTCATCCTGACTAACCCCACAGATTATGGAGTCAACATCAATCCTTGAAAAACATAATATTAGCTACTTACATGCTTTACACTGGAGAAAATCTTATTACGTCAAGATTGCCTCCAAAGGTTTTTTTTTTTTTTATTTGTTATAGGCTCGCGTTTGACCACTATCTCGCCTGATGTTAAGTGATGATGTGGTCGAAGGTGAAGCACGCTTGCCTAGAAGCAACCTATTCACTCTTGACTTGAAGACCCCTAGGTTGTAGCTATCAGGAAACAAAGACGCCGGTAGGGAATTCCACTCCTTAGCTGTACGCACAATGAAAGTATTTTCAAAACGCTTTGTGCGTATGGGTGGGATATCCACCATGTACTGATGGCGCATTGCCGTACGTCTTGTAGTCCGATGATGGAAAGGGCTAGACGGAATCAAATTGTGCAGTTCCATCGCACACTCTCCGAAATGTAACCGATAGAAAACTGACAGGCTGGCAACTCGTCGTCGGTGTTCAAGGCTCTGGAGCTTTGAGTTGACCAAATCTTGTAATGTTGGGGTTGAATCTAAATGCAAGTATACAATGCTTAACTAACATTAGGTTAGTCTGCAAGAGGTCGCAGAATGCGATAAGGCCGACCATTGTAGGTTTTTTTAGTTTTTAATTTCCTAGAGTTATGTAGTTTCCTACAATAAGTTATAAATAAATAACTTTAATATAAAAACAAACAGCTCAATAGCTTATCATCACAGCATTGTACGAGAGAGCAGACTGTAGATAAAGTGACATTCTACCGGCGGCAGCGATAGTAATTGTCAAAATAAAAAGTTATATAAAAAAATCCGTGAGCAACATATTCGCGAGCTGGCTGATCAATACCAGATGTATCCTCCGAAAAAAGAAAAAAGTTATAAATAAAAAAAATAATTAAAAAAATCTAAAAACCCGACTGCTTAAAAAGCGAACTTAAAACAAAAGACGTAAACAAGAGAAAATCATGCTGTGCAGAGCATTTAACTTTTTTAATTATAACTTTAAAAAAAAAAAACATAAAAAATTGGCCCCCCACCATATGACGCCCAAAAGCCGCCATTTCCTATTTTCCAATTTTAATGTAGCCAGTGACACTCGCTAGGTTAAGTTAAGATGTTGCGATGTTAAGATGAATCGAAAATCAAAATCGGCCAATGCGTTTGGTCTCTGGAACGCCACATAGGAACAAACATACATATATACAGACTGATAAACACATTACCCTCCTCCGGCAGTCGGGTAAAAATTACAAATTGTTTGTGATAGACCACGAGACATTTCGATAACGTAGTATGTATCGTACGTAACATCATCGTGTTCATCCTCGTGTCTCCTGTGCGGGTCACAAATAATTATTATTTATTTATTTCTATCTATCAATGTTCTTTCAATCCAATGATATTCTAATAAACAGATACGTTATACACACAATATACATACAAAACAACCGAAAAAAGTGTTCCGCAAAGCAGCGGCAGCACAGATAAACACACACACACACTACACTTTTGGTATGAGATACCTTCTGTTTTATGTACTTTGGTATCATAATTGGCACACTTTCTAAATACACACGATGGCATTTTTTAAATTTTGTTTTTGTTTTAACGAAGCCTATCGCTCTTCGCCATGGGTCACAGACTAAAGACCCCAATTAGGACGTATTCGAGTCTTCACAATGCATGCGCTCATAACATATCTGTATACAAGAATATCATTGTTTCAATCCATAAATTTTTGACTAACAGATAGATGTCACTTTGTCTATAGAGGCTCTTGGCAGCCACATTTTTACAAACCTACCCAAACCACTCACCAATTATTACTATCTCCACCAACAAACTGGACAGACTAGTTTCGCACTTACTTCAAAAGAGTTTTTCACATACCTTTTTATACTTAACACGACCATATGGCCGTAAAGAGTGCTCCTGGCCACTATAAATTGTGGGATGGATGGACAGTTGGATAGGCGACCATAGCTTACGCCACGATTGTATGTTTTAATTCAGGAATTGAGGGTATTTGATTGTGGACTCTATATTGGAGCTAGGTTGAGGTGTGGTGGCTGTTTGAGCGTGCATTTACTTATTTATTTCATCGTCTTCCTGCACCAATATTACTTAAGGTAGACTGAACATGTTATTTTCTTTCATTACGTAATGTATCAAAAACTTTTGTTTCATACTACATCTCACACGATCCATTCATTCTTTTCTTCGGCATCCTTCCTCTCCATCCATCATCGTCATCTTCCTGCCCTTGTCCCATGTTACTTGGGGTCGGCGCAACACGTTTTCTCTTTCCATACCGTCCTGTCCCCCGTCAAGCTATCACTGACTCCCTTTTCTTTCATATCACTCCTCACACAGTCCATCCATGTTTTCTTTGGCCGTCCCCTCCCTCTCTATCCATCCACATTCATATTCATAACTCTTTTAGTTACATGCGTTTCATCCCTCCTCATCAGATGACGATACCTGGAAAAACGGTATCCTTTCAACTTTTCTTTCACTGGCGCCACTTTCGAACTTCCTCTAATATACTCATTTCTCACTTTATCCAATCTCGTCACTCCGCACATCCATCTCAACATTCTCATCTCTGCTACATGCAATCTCTTTTCATCCATCTTTTTCACAGCCCAACATTCTGATCCATACAGTACGACAGGTCTAATCACGGACTAGTAAATTTTACCCTTTAACTTAAGGGGCATCCGTGGGTCGCAAGTTTTTACAGTAACCTGTCGCCATTTCATCTCCATCCAACCACATATATTTAAACTATTTTAGTCACATGCGTTTCATCCCTTCTCTTCTTATGTATAAATACAATTATTTTTTCTGCTGGTGGCCGGCCAGTTCTTTCGGTATGAGTTGAACTCAAACCGTCATCTTCACCTTGGTCTGTCGCGATGTCGTCTTTCGTTTAAATAAGAGTGGTCCTCGCCACTATGAATTGTGGGATGGATGGGCGACCATAGCTTACGGAACGATTTTATGTTTTAATTCAAGAATTGAGGGTATGTGATTGTGGACTCTATATTGGAGTTAGGTGGAGGCGTGGTGGGAATTGAAGCGAGCAAAGAGTTTTATTTAATACTAAACGTCATGCATCACTAATTTACAAAGGCAGCGAACCTAGGTTACTCGCTTTAAAGAAAACGTATTCCATGGCAATTGAATTTATCGTCATGAGAACGGAAATATACCAAGATCAACATGACATTGGCTGTAATATTTCAAATGGATAAATCCAATAACATTTGGCCAACTTGAAAATCGAATCCAGGATATCTCAGCTCAGCAGTAGCGCTTATGATATGTAGATCGACGAGGGCGAGGATCATTGAGAAAATTAAAAATGGCACTATATCGCTTTCAATGAAGCCACACTCACATAACACAAGCAACGTAATCTCGAATTCAAATGACAGTAGCAACGTATCGCTGAGCAATTTGCGTAAACTGATCTCACCATATTGATGCTAAATCTGTCACGAGCCTGGATATATGCACCTGAGGTGTGGATTGATGGTATAGTTTAAAAATGTTTAGATTCGTATCTAAGTAATTACATAGTAGTAGTTTAGACACTTCCGGCGTATATTTTCCTCAATGTTAACGCAGTACTGGCCGTGTGCCCGTTCAGAGCCAGAATATCAAAATTGAAACTCCTTTTGGACAGTTTTGGTTGCAAAAATATTCTTTGATTTACATATTCTATTTTAGTTATGAAGAGATTCTAGCCATCGATTTTTCTGTGCAAAAATATTATTAAATATCCATTTCGTTTTGGAGGGGTATCCAAAAGTAGCGAAAAAGTATCATGTTGCTAATTATTTCATCTTCATCATCATCATATCAGCCGAAAGACGTCAACTGCGTCTTTAGCTTGTAGGAGGCCTATGTCCAGCAGTGGACGTCTTTCGGTTAATTACTTATTTAAAGCAAAACTATTAGATACACGAAAAAAACATATTTCACAAATAATGTACATGAATCAAAAAAAATATTTAAACCTTTTAACCTAGCCATTACTAAGGAGTATGCTTTAGTACGTAGCTGTTTTACGGAACTAAAGTGGTGGAAGGCCCTTAACAGAGACACTTAACTATGTATACAATTGGAAAAATACAAAATAGTTGATCTAGAAAAAAACCTGTGTTATAGAAAACTCTATGTAATTATCTGCCAGCTTCTGTAATTCCCTAAAATACCACCTATGATCACGGATATCTATGATATCTATGGCTATGACCCATCAGGCGTCAATGCAAGATTGAAGAGGAATCTTTTAGGCTTGTTGCTTACTTCGAAGACTTCATCCATCGCTTAAATTACCAACCAGGTGAGATCGAAATGAAGAGCAGGCTCATCAGGAGTATATGAAAAAATTGAATAATAATTTTATTTGTTTAAATTGATGTTTATTTAGTAACTAGCAGACGCCTCGCGGTTTCACCCGCGTAGTTGCCGTTCCCGTGGGAATACAGGGATACAAAGTAGCCTTTGTCACCCGGGATAGTGTATCTTCCCAACGGGGAAATAATTTTTGAAATCTGTCCAGTACTACTGGACCTAAAAATATTAAGTTTATTCGTTACATACAAACATACAAATCTTTCCTTTTTATAATTAGTATAGAAGTATAGATGTGATACCTATTTATAATATACCTGTAACTTGTAAGAGGGGTTCTTTAAGTAAATAGTGTTACCAATAAAATACGTTGAATATAAATTTAAATTGCTAGTATAAAAGTGGACAAACTAAACGCGACATATCATAATCAATCAAGTGCTAGTAAGGATACAGAACAATGCCTATAGTTCGTATTCGCTCCGATCATTCCCAGCCCAGACATCGTAACGGCCAGTCGAAAAACACGTTTATTCGAGTCATTAAGGGCCATGTCATCTGCCAAACACATTACAACTCCCACTGTAATTAAATGGAAAGAGAAATTTAGCTAAACAGAGCATAAACGTAAAAGCTTCGATGCCAACAATAAAACCATAGAGGGTGTGGAATAAGGGGATGAGATCCACAAGACATTTGGACAGAGTACCTTCCTTGCAGCGTCATTATGGCGGACGAACGGAAGTGACGTCAGGCGCCGCGGCGCGTGCATTACAAATCACTACTTTACAACTTCCGGAAAGCTCAGTATCTCCCCAACTGTACCACGCGTCGGACGTGCGAAAAAACGCAAAAATGTTCCAATAATTTTTCGCCACGCATCGCTGGCGACAAGTAATGGTCGTGTGATGATATTATGGAATATAATAATTTGTCTCCTCTCCCCTAGAGATTTGGGGAGTACAATAGTTTGCGCTTTGCATTTTTTGCTGGTAGTTATGGTAGATTAACTTTGTATTGAGGGTGCTACGGCTTGAAATGGTCAAATGTTGAACTAAGTAAATGTTTGTTTGGCCTTCCACCGCTTTAGTGCCGTAAAACGGTTACTTTCTAAATTATACTCCTTAGTAACCTAAGGACCGTTAGGACCGTTTTTAAAAAGGTATGAAAAAAAAATGTATTTTTTATTGATTCATGTACCTACATTATTCGTGAAACATGGTTATTTCGTGTAATAGTTTTGTTTTGAAAAAATAATTAACAACAGGATATTTTATCGCTACTTTTAGGTACCCCTCCAAAGCGACATGGATGTTTGAAAATGTTTATACACAGAAAAATGATGGCTAGAATTTCTTCATAACTGAAATAGTATATGTAAATCAAAGAATATTATGCAAACAAAACTGGCCAAAAGGAGTTTCAATGTTGATATTCTGGATCCGAGCGGGCGCACGGCCAGTACCTCGTTAAAATTGGGGAATATATACGCCTTAATTACTCGTTAGAATATCAGATCAGTGTCTTGTCTTTGTTTCTATATTCGACTCTATAATATTCTATATACGACTTTCAGAAGAGACTTAACAAAAGATACATTTTCGGTAAAAAAACTCGCTTAATCAATCAACATTGACCTCTATACTATAATTACGTTTTATTTCAAAGGTCAGGGAGCTTAATGATCCAATCTGAATTTTATTAAATGCAGAAAAACTAATCATTCAAAAATAATACGGCAGGTCATTCCCACGCATCGCATTTAGAGTTAATTTATCACCGCAATGATAATTCAATAACCACGAACATAATAAACTTTATTGATGAAGGGATCATACAAAGCCACTTCATAACCAAAATTGTTTTCGACCGCCAAACAAACAAGCAGAGTAATAAATTTTAAACGTATTAAATAAAATCTCTGTCGTAACAACCATTATTTGTTGCTCTCCACCTATGATACAATTCTCCCCTCTCAGGTCCGTGTGCTGATGTATCGAAAGCCTGGGACGGGTCAACATAGATTGGCGCGGTGTCCCTCAAGGTTTGGACACGTGTCTAGGCACCCTTTCGCGAACTTTTGTAAGTTAACGTTGGTAACATTATAAATATTTGGATTTATTGTAAGTTTCCTTAGCGTCGTGATTTACGAATGTTAGCGGTAAGTGTGATAGGGTGATTTAGAGAGATGAATAGTTTGTACGAGATATGATTAAATTATCACATTTTATTGTTTCTTCTTAAATGAACTGTTACATCAAATCCATACTAACATAAATACTAAAGTGTGTCTGTCTGTCCGTTTGTTTGTTACGTTTTCACTTCTAAACTGCAAAATGGACTTTGATTAAACTTGGTACATGGATGGACCGGTAAAACGTTACCTTGGAATAATAAAAATCTTTTCACACAAGCGAAACCGCCCGGCATAAGCTAACGATACGAGTGATAAACAAAGTACCGAGTAATTTCTGGAATTCTTAAATGCCACAATATTAAATTGTTTTCTCAAAGTTTAATAAATGGAGAAACAAATTGAAAGCAATTCTGCAAACGAGCATAAACCCACTCACAAAAAATCTGCTGAACCACTCTTCAGGCACGTATTCCTCAAATTAACACTAACAAACTACAAAAAACATCAAAAGAATATGTTGACATCAAAGCTCATCCCATCAAAATTGCAACACAACCCTTTAAAAAAAAATCTTGCCACTCCATTGGTTGAAATTCTATCTAGAACCTAGGTACTACTGCCTGTCTTAATTATCACTACATACATAATCTAACATACACATAAGATCAAAGAGACCTGCAGTAGCAAAGAAGCATTTTTATAAAAAATCCAATCACCTAAGTAGAGGGTGGGGGTTGAAAGGGGGTGAGGGAGTGTTGGATACACCCCCACAGGGGATGAAGACATCACGCGAATGCACATAATTCATTGATACTATCCTTCACTAAACTAATGTGAGTGAAAATAAGCGCTGATTGTTTGGTACAGTTTGCAGAAACGTTTTGTTGTGTTGGAAATTTCGTAGTTGTTTTATTGTGTATTTAGAATTAAATAATAACTGCTGCAGATTGTTTTTTTTTGTATTTAGTTAAGTACAGTTAAATCACCGACCACAAAGGCATGTCTAGAGACTTGTTGAAAATTGTTCGTTGTTACAGGCATGATAAACAGATTTTTGTAGTTTATGCAACGGTTTCTTGTTCTTATTCAGTGTATTTGGTAATTTTGTGTTTTTGCAGATTTACCAGACTGCTTAAGAAGGAGTGTAGACTTATTTATGTACTTCTTTAGCACACCCTGTAGCCTACACGATCCTGAGACAGAAGATCCGATCCGAAGACCTGTATCACTAGATTTGGCTTGGCGTACTGTAAAACTTTATTTTTATTAAGAAAAAAAAACACTACGAGTATCTACTATCACATTGCCGTTTACAAAAAAAAATATTTATGATGCGGTTGTGTTTATTTTTATTTATGAATTGTCTTTCATTGTTATTCATTTTCACATGTAATAGAAAGAGTAGATATTCTATCTACCTAAATTAAGACTTCCCAAACAAAATATCGATACCCTGTTATTTTTGCAGACCCTCCTACCACGGTCCGGTCATGGTGTGTGGCGGTCGAACAATACTGGCCACCCCAGCGTCACATGTGGCACATTACCGATACCACTGTGCTCTACGACTGTTCGTAAGTATTGTAAAAACGTTCGGAGATATTCTCTAGCTTTAACGATGACCGGGAAAGAAAGAAAACGCAATCCTTTGAATTTTTACACGCCATATTATAGTTTATTTTTAGGTTTAATTAGTTAAGAGTTTATAATAGCCTAAGATCCCACCGCTCAAATCTGCAGATAATTTTGTTTTTGATCTGTCATTTTTGCAGACTCTCCAATAACGGTCCGGTCACGATGCGTGGAGATCGAACAATAGGTACTGGCCACCCCAGCGTCACATGCGAGCGCCACATTACCGTTACCACTGTGCTTTAAGACTGTTCTTAAATTTTGTAGAAACGATCGGATATATTCTAGATTCGACAATGATCGGGAGAGGAAACATATTATTTTGAGGGTACTGCTCCGTCAAAATAACTGAGCACCTGGCTCTTACGTCTCTCTGACGTTCGAATCTCGCTATTGGCTTATGGGGCGAACGCAGGGCGCCGCGCGGGTAGGTGGGAGCGAGGTTGCAATCCAGTGAGGTGCACAGTTATTTTGACCGTATTGTAAGAAATTAAAAAGATTTTAATAACTCCTATTCCACGTAATACTCATCATCGTCATATCAGCCGAAAGACGTCCACTGCTGGACATAGGCGTCCCCCAAGCGTCGCCACATTGACCGGTCCCGTGAGACCGGCATCCAGCGGATCCCCGCAACCTGCACCAGGTCATCGGTCCACCTGTTGGGAGACCGTTCAACGCAACGTCTTCCGGTTCGCGGTCGCCACTCCAGAACCTTTCTGCCCCATCGGCCATCCGTTCTGCGAGCAATGTGCCCTGCCCACTGCCACTTAAGTTTGGCAATTCTTCGGGCTATGTCGGTAGGTAACCTTATTTCTCTTGCGGTTTCATTTCTGATTCGATCATGCAAGGAAACTCCGAGCATAGCCCCCTCCATTATTGCCCTTTGGGTGGCTGTAAGCTTTATATTGCAGAGCAGTTGTTATAGCAGAGCAGTGGTGGCCCAGTGGTATCAGCCGCGACTTACAAGTTGTAGGTCGTGGGTTCGAGCCCAGGCAGGCGCTTTACTTTGTGTAAATTATTTCATCACCACTGGTCTCAAAACGGTGAAGGAAAACATTGTGAGGAAACCGGCTTGTCCTAGAACCAAAAACTCGAAGAAATGTGACATCCACCAACCCGCACTGGGCCCGCGTGGTGGATTACGGCCCATTCCCTCTCACAGAGAGGAGGCCTGTGTCCCAACAGTGGGAACATTAATAGGCTGATGATGTGATGTGTGTGATGTGAAGCTTTATATGTGTGTGTTCCTCTCTATGAGAGGAGGCCGTCAAAACATTCGCATTTATAATATTACAAGATTAATGAACGATAAAAGCAATACATATTTTTGCATTATTTATCTGAATTACTATCCTATTTTTACTTTTTGAGCCGACGGGCCACATTAGTAGGTGGCCACGCTATCGCCTACATAATTTCCTGATATTGTAGATGTTTAAATCGGTATGTATGGCTTTTTATTATTTATCTCATCTCAACGGCTACATGGATTCGTAAATTAGGAAAAAGGGTAGACCATGGCCTAAATTAGGTTGCACGCACCCGTGTTATCTTTTAAGACATGCACGATGTCGAAGCCGCTAGTCTAGACCAAGTAACTATATTCCTAAGCAGGCTAGTTTCTAATGAGTATCTACTTATAGTAAACTGATAAAAAACCAGCCAAGTGCGAGTCGGACTCGCGCACGAAGGGTTCCGCACCATTATCGCCAAAAACGGCAAAAAAATTACGTTTGTTGTATGGGAGCCCCCCTTAATTCATTTTATTTTAATTTAATCATTACTATTTTTTGAAGTGAATATACAACTAAATATTCTGTGAATATTTCAAGCGGCTACCTGTTTCCGTTATTAATATCGAGCAAAAAACAGCAAAAATAACACGTTTGTTGTATGGGAGCCCCCCTTAAATATGTATTTTATTCTGTTTTTAGTATTTGTTGTTATAGCGGCAACAGAAATACATCATCTCTGAAAATTTCAACTGTCTAGCTATCACGGTTCACGAGATACAGCCTGGTGACAGACGGACAGACAGACAGACAAACAGACGGATCGCGGAGTCTTAGGCTGCTAAGTCTTGCACTAATATAACAAAACACCAACTATACACTTAGTTCGCAATAAACGTTTTGACTTTGACTTCATATGACATTAGAGGGAGCATGACATTCTCTATATCTGGATACAGCTGATAACCAGTATTTTCCATGGTGCGGCTGACTATTTTATCTAAAAACTGGTTTGCTCCTTCGCAAGACTAATTTTCATACTTACAGGCTTCTGACTACCCGTAACGACTGCATCTTCTCGTGTCTATGAAACGATTTTTAGGGTTCCGTACCCAAAGGGTAAAATCGGGACCCTATTACTAAGACTCCGGGATCCGTCTGTCTGTCTGTCTGTCTGTCGGTCTGTCACCAGGCTGTATGTCATGAACCGTGATAGCTAGACAGCTGAAATTTTCACAGATGATGTATTTCTGTTGCCGCTATAACAACACATACTAAAAACAGAATAAAATAAATATTTAAGGGGGGCTCCCATTCAACAAACGTGTTTTTTTGACGTTTTTTCGATAATGGTACGGAACCCTTCGTGTGCGAGTCCGACTAGCACTTGGCCAGTTTTATAATATGAGTAATATTTTCCAACAACAATGATGTGAATATTGTCCGTGGAGTTTCTTGCACGTTCTTCTCCATAGAGACCTACAACTGACGCTTGCGAATGTGCAACTAGATTAATAGTTTGTTTGACGATTCAAAAGTACCTTTTAAATGAGGAGGAGCGACGATCTGGTCAAGGCTGCGGGAGTCCGGTGGATGCGAAACGCACAGGCCTATGTCCAGCAGTGGACGTCTTTCGGGTGAAATGATGATTATTAAGATTTTGACTTGAAGCCGAACTCAACATAGTTGAGCAAAGGATAGGCATACTTATTTGAACTAAACACTTTCCTCACGTCAATTTCGCTTATCTCCACATCACATGCCCATGTCATAACAATCCACTTCCACTATACAATCATAATACTAGAAGAATAAAAGTTAATTCAAAAAATCAATAAACCTGACTACCTGACATATTTGCGAGCTGGCTGACCATAAACAGATGTATCCTTCGACTGCACAGCTTCATTTTATCCTTGTTTACGTCTTTTTAGTTCGCTTTTCAAGCAGTCGGGTTTTTTCATTCAATCATTATATATTTTTGAAATCAACTCTTAAAACCCTTTATTTGGATACTCCACACAACGGGTGAGGAAGAAAAATAGAATTTGGCCCCCCACAATATGGCGCCCAAAAGCCGCCATTTTTCTATTTTCCAATTTTAATGTAGCCAGTGACATTCGCAGGGTTAGGACGAATCGATTGACGTAAGAACCATCAAAATCGGCCAACGCGTTTGGTCTCTGGAACGCCACATAGGAACAAACATACATACCAGGCCCCTCAGAAAGTATTGCGAAAAAAAGTTTTTATATATGGGAGACTGGCCAGTTATAATGTTTTTCGAAAATATGATTATTTATAAGTAAAAATAAGTAAGTTCCAATTTCAAAATTTCCCTCCACATTTTTTGCGAGTTAATTCAAAGTATTGTGTCTCACTGAAATATGGATCTGCGCCGGGAACATTTTAGAGCTATGATTTTATACGATTTCAAGTGTCGCCTGAAACCGGATGAATCGTACGATAGACTTCAAATGGCATTCATGGATGAAGGCCCTTCCAAGGCAACCGTGTATCGTTGGTATAACGAATTCAAGCGCGGTCGACCAACTTTGGGGGATGACGAAAGAAGCGGTCGCCCTTTGACGGCTGTTACCGAAGAAAACGTGCTAGCAGTGAAAAATTTAATCCAAGACAATAGGCGAATTACATATCAGGAGATTCAACACATATTGAAGATTGGATCGGGAAGCGTTCACGAGATTCTACACAGCCATCTTCGCGTGAGGAGGATAGTATCACGCTGGGTGCCGCACAACCTCACCGATGCTCAGAAGCAGGCCCGGGTGGAATGGTGCCGTGATATGCTTAACAAATTTGAAGCAGGCTCGTCTCGGCGTGTTTACGACATCGTTACAGGTGATGAGTCCTGGATTTATCAATACGACCCAGAAACCAAGCGCCAGTCGACTGTTTGGGTGTTTCAAAATGAGCCAACGCCTACCAAAGTGAAGCGATCTAGAAGCGGGGGTAAGATTTTGATCGCTAGCTTTTTTAATTTGACTGGCCACTTGGTATCAATTCCCTTACGGGATCAAAGAAGCATTAATGCCGAATGGTATACTACCAAATGTTTGCCAGAAGTTTTCTCTGTTATAAGCAACAAGCGACCAAACACAGGGCTCCGCGGGCTACTGCTCCACCACGACAATGCACCTGCGCACACCGCACTCAAAACGAGGGACTTCCTGGACAGCACGCCAGTCAAACTCCTGGGTCACCCTCCTTACAGCCCTGATCTAGCACCGTGTGACTTCTTTTTATTCCCAAAAATAAAAAATCAGCTCAAAGGGATACAATTTTCGTCGCCGGAAGATGCGCTGGCTGCGTTCGAGCAGGCTGTAAACGAGGTGTCTGCGGCGGACTGGAAAAAGTGTTTTGAAAACTGGTTTAGGCGCATGAATCTTTGTATAGAGGCTGGTGGAAAGTACTTTGAAAAGATTTAATAAAAATATATGTACGTATAGAACAATTTTTTTTAGTTTCGCAAAACTTTCTGAGTGTCCCACGTACATTCATACATACATACATAGACTGATAAACACATTACCCTCCTTCGGCACTCGGGTAAAAAGTGGACCACACAACCGTTCCAAATATGATTTATCGACATAATTTCGCCTAAACCAACAGAGAAACACGTCAGATTGTCCCTTCGCCACCCAGCTAGCCATATAATCTCTATATTTAGCTCTAATCACGGTAAAGCTATGATTACAGGTCAATTTGAGTCCGCCATCATTATTTATATTTTTTAAACGAGCAACCAACTCGATAATGAGCTTGAGTATCACGAACCTGAGTTTCGAGTTAGAGAATAGAGCTGTGGAGTAGGCTGTTTAGGATTGTGCAACATTATTTTGTTTTGATTTAATTATTTTAATTTGACCATTTGAAAGTTTTTAATTGACCTTGACAATTTAAGGTTACACTAGTCGATAATAATTCTTCCATACAAACGTAGTCTAGGGATTACTCCACTGTTTGACAATGTACGTTCAAAATAAAAAATGATATCAGTTTGTCTCAACATTATCTAGCCCTGTATGGAAAAAAAAAAGTTTAAAAAAAAGTTTGAAAGTTATGAGCGTCGAAAGTTCCATATTTCAACACTAATTTTAACGCATCTTTGGGCTGAAATAAATATCATAAGTAAAAGGAAAATTGCAAAACGGCCGCCATACAGGGATAGATAAGTAGTTCAAGAATTCAAATAATTTTATTTTGAAAATATACATTTAGTCATTTTTTCACGATATCTAGACTCCCAAAGGTCTGATTATAAAATTTCGCGCGCTCGTTTTCGTCCTAAATGATCATCCATTTTGCTACAAACTTGCAAAAGTGTTAATTCGTACACGAACTAGCTTCTTACTGCTCATCAAAACATCTATCTCTTTCGCACGTGTTGTCGGATGAAATAGCATGCATTTTAACCCCGCGCATAAAATGGTTCGTGCCGTCGACTAGGGGAACCTTAAGAAGCAACTTGATCTTAGTGTAGTAACAGGCTTTAGAAAGGTTTACATCTCTATATAGTTGGTGATGCAAAGGTAAAACGTACAACTTACTTTCTTACTTACTTATCTTACTATGGGGAAGGGCTGCAAAAACGAGCCATCTGAGCGATATACAATCTTAAGACATATATTTCTGTCTTATACGAAAGAAAGACGAAACATGATGATTTTGATTATGTCTTAAAAATGTCTGATGTGATGAAAAACAATTCCTACATTCTAGATTGTTCGGCTTCCCACGATCAGATTTTAGGAAAACAGGGATTACCGATGCTGACACTCTAAAATAGATCAAAAACAGAGGAGCACGATCAAAAATACACCAACAACAGAAGAACACGATCACAAATACATCAACAACAGAAGAGCATGATCAAAAATACATCAACAACAGAAGAGCATGATTAAAAATACACCAACAACAGAAGAGCACGATCAAAATACATCAACAACAGAGAAGCAATATCAAAAATACATCAACAAAAGAAGATTACGATCAAAAATACACCAACAACAAAAGATCACGATAAAAATACATCAACAACAGAAGAGCACGATCAAAAATACATCAAAAACAGAAGAACACGATATAAAATATACCAACAACAAAAGAGCACGATAAAATACATCAACAACAGAGGAGCACAATGAAAAATACATGCTTACCGATGCTGACACTCTAGAACACGATCTAAAATACACCAACAACAGAAGAGCACGATCAAAAATACATCGAAAACAGAAGAACTCGATCAAAAATACACCAACAACAAAAGAGCACGATAAAAATACATCAACAACAGAGGAGCACAATCAAAAATACATCAACAACAGAAGAGCACGATCAAAAATACACTAACAACAAAAGAGCACGATAAAATACATCAACAACAGAGGAGCAAAATCAAAAACACATCAACAACAGAAGAGCACGATCAAAAATCAATCTGCTATGAGGGGGTATGTTTGTAGGAGTTTCTCCAGTCTAACCGTTTCAGCTAAATACCAATATTTTTTCATGGAGAGATTTCTTGGGAGTCTCTGGAAGACTGGAAGATGATCGACCCGTGCGGCTGTTAATACCTATCTATCCAAAAGTTTTTCACAAAAGAGCTCGACTTATATATACATATACTCACGGCTTTTCCCCTTAGGGATAGGCAGAAACTACAGAACGTCGTCTGCTACGATCTTTACATACTCCATTTACTTCGAATTTCGTTTAAGTTCATACATCTAATCATAATTATGTACACGCACGCCGGTTACAAGTAAATTTGAATAATTGCAGATTCACAGCCGCCTCACAGCCTCTCCACAGCCACCTCTGTCCTCGGCACACAGGTGATAATGTGGCAATGTGACTCCCGCCGCCGGGTACACACGATTATCCAATCTGACCACACAGCTCTTGACACCGACACGGATTCATTCACTCTTACGTGCGGGAGCGGAGTGCATGCCTTTAGTTTTGAGTACAGTGCATTGACTGAATGGTTCCGGCGGAGAAATTTGACATTCCCATGAGAGGTTTGAGGAAAATTTTTCGTGACAATCTAAAAATTCCGATAACTTCATAACTTTGTATGAACGTCTACGAAAAATCAAATCCATAATCCTAATTAATAGTATCATACACCATAGAGCAGTGGTGGCTCAGTGGTATCGGCCGCGACTTATAATTTGTAGGTCGTGAGTTCAAGCCCAGGCAGGCGCTTTACTTTGTCTAAATTATTTCATCACCACTGCTTTCTAAACGGTGAAGGAAAACATCGTGAGAAAACTGGCATGTCTTAGAACCAAAAATTCACTGGACCTGCGTGGTGGATTACGGCCCATTCCCTCTCACAGAGGCCTGCGTCCCAGCAGTGGGAACATTAATAGGCTGATGATGATGATACACTATGACAACGAGTATCATTTGTGAGCATAAAGTTTGACATAAATAACAAATTTTATAGCTATCAAAATTGACTACTTGGATTGTCTCGACTTTAAGAAGCTTTCTCTCATGCTGAAAAATCAGTCCTCCCAGTCTTTGCCCAAACATGTTAGGGTCGTTTTCTAGTCTATTGGAATGCAGCTGAATACAAGTATTTTACAGAAAAATACTGCCTATCTGACCTATACAAATAGTTTGGGGCTTCCTGCCCCAAACTATTTGGCCGATCTAAAGTTGGCTACAATGGCTGCACAGTAGTAAATCTCGTACTAAAACAGCAACGCGCCGTGCCATGCGCATCGGAAAGCCTACGTTCAGCCCGGCAGAATTGGGGATTACCGTAAGGGCGGTTACGCACTACACGTCCGTGTCCGTGATGTGAGTGCCGAGCTATAAATGTTCTGAATTATGACAGATTATGACGGATAGAGTTTGGATGTAATTCGTAAACTTCGCTACAAGAAGTACTACGACTACTTCAGAACCGAAATTTTACGGAAACGGGCGTGTAGTGCGTGGGTAACCCGCCGATACCCCTTGGCAAGACTGATGTCAGATTTTCTGGCTTCTTGTATTTGTAACGACTGTCGAAGATGAAATGATGGCCAGGACCAAAAGCATATGCAGGCGGTATGTAATGGATAGTTATCCGTCCAAGGACCGACCTTATCTAGTGAAGAGCTTAATTTCTAAAACCCATGCGGATAGTAATATTTAGCCACGAGCACTTCTTTCTTTTTTGTGTGTGGCTGTGGCCACCTCTGGTATCAGAGTTAATTAACCCACCTCTGCGATTGATTATCAACCTCTCATCGCTGCCCCGTTTGACAGAACACAAAAACAACTTTTTTTTTATTATTATTGATAGGCTCGCGCTTGACCACTATCTCACCTGATGGTAAGTGATGATGTGGTCGACGATGTAGCGCGCTTACCTAGAAGAAACCTATTCACTCTTGACTTAAAGACTCCCAGGTTGTAGCTCTCAGGAAATACAGACTCCTCAACCTATGTTCAACAAAAACTATAACAAACAAACAATAGAGGAAGAAAGGGATCAGTCAGGCGCCAATGAAGTACGAATTTACACAGATGGCTCAAAAACAAAAAAAGGTGCTGGCGTACACTCCTTTGACCTCAACATTAACTTTCGAATACTGCAATGTGAATGTGACGCCTTAACACAAGCCGCAACAAGCGTAAAGCGTTTAGGCATCGAGAACTACAGTATCAGATTCCTATCTGATAGTCTGGCTGTGCTCAAAGCTTTAGAAAACAAACTAACTAACAACAAACTTATCTTTGAGTGCCCACCTCGCCCTGGAGAGTATATCGAAATCCAATCAAATCACCCTTCCTGTTCAAGAGGCATAGTGGATCCGTAGGCAATGATGCCGCAGATGAACTTGCGAAGAGGGGCTCCGAAATGTTAGTGCTAGGCCCGTACTCACTTCTGCCTCTCTTTTCTCTCAATTCCGTGCGTGGATGCGCCAAAGATCAACAGAACTACATAATAACAGATGGTCACGGGCAACATACTGTAGACAGTCAAAAACGGCTTCGCCAAACGTTCGTACACTCGCGTCTTATTAAAAAAACTCCTCAGCCTAAGTAGAAATAGCCTAAACATAATTATAGGGACAATGACGGGCCATACATTTCTTAACAAGCATCTATTCAACATAGGCGCCACGGACAGCCCACTTTGCAGGGGCTGTTTTAACTCCGAAGAATCAGCCGTCCACGTAATCCTGGAATGCGAGGCCGTGGCATCTCGACGCGAAGAAATCCCCGGAACAGTGAGATCGCTCCGTGAAGCCTGTAAAGCTCCCAGGAAGCTTCTGTGCTTTTGGACGGAGCTAGGCTGGCTATGTTAGCCAGTGCCTCCACGGATAACGGGCCAAATGGGAGTCTAAGTGCGGAAACGGGAGTCTCTGCCACACCTCTACCACTACCACTACTAAGCCGCCTCAGGGAACCCCACAAGACTCTGACTTGACTATTTCAGACTTACATTAACTATGTAAGTCCAGGTTTCCTCATGATGTTTTTCTTCACCGTTGCCTATGATGTCCAAGATAAACTTAGAAAGTACATATGAATTTGATAAAGTCATAAGTCATACTGGTACTTGCCCAGATTCAACAGCACTCATAAGAAAAATTAAATAACCATTAAAAACCATAACATCTTTCCCTACATTTCAATTTAATGGCGCAACTGACTCGCCCAGCGAAAAAATTACTCTGTATGATGTTTCAAAGTAGTTTAAGAGTGATTACGATGACCATCATACGGCGAATTATGAGGACATTACTATGGGTTACGTAAAAAGAGACATTAGCCATTCGAAAGCTAAGTCACGAGCAGGCAATTTGATGGCAATCAATAGCCTTATAGTAGTATCGCCAAATCTCTGGGACGGACTTTTTGTATGTGGAAATAGGTGAAAATCTGGTATTTTTAACTCGGGTTTTTATTTATTTTTATTTTCTTTTCTCGACCAGAAGGCTGGCCATAATAATATTTCGGCCTAAGAATTGTCATTCAACATTGCAATGCTGACAGTAATTTGACCACTTTTCCGATTGACAGCTATGATGATTTCTTCCCCTTTAAATTTTTTATACCTAATGTACAAGCTGTACATAATTTTTATTGTTAACTTCTAAATTGCTACATTATGAATTCAATATATAGGTAAGCCTCACAGAACCTAATTGATATGGCTAAATACCCACACAAACAATAGGCCACATTGTCTCACCTACATTTGTTTAGTGTACCTTCAAATTAATTTGCAAGTTTCAAGGGAATGTCTCTCTTTCTTTGTAAAGTATAGTCCACTTATATATACCACCCACAGCCTGCTTGCGAACATGATAGGTAGGTGCGTAATTTTCACCGGAGTACCGTTTTGTATTGCGAATTGACTAAATAGTATACAACATTTCCCTTAGTTACGTAATAAGCAAAGTAGGTATCTTATATCAGTCGAATCTCGTCCACTGTATCTTCAGCTGGACAAAGGTTTCCAAAGAACAGGTATTCAACCGGTCCGGAGGGTCTAGACAAAGCGATATATATCATCATCAATATCAATCAATATACATATAATAAATCTGTAGAACAATATTTTAAGTACATCGACAAAAAATCCAAAAAAAAAAAAAGGGTGTTAAAGGATAACCAACAGAACCCATTTCCAGCATTTTTGGAATTTTTGTCTGTTTGTCTGTTTATTTGTGCACGCATCACGTGAAATGTACGAAACCAATGTAGATAACTTTTATACATAAAAATTGTGCGTAACTTGAAGAATTACTTAGTTTTTGTTTCATCGCAATCGGTTCACTCTATCAAAAGTTAGATGAATTTAAAGTGTTCAAGAAGTAAAATTATCACAGCACACGAAATTTAGTTACTCGGGCAGTTGAACTCGATACTCGATAGATGGCGTAGTGCATTTGAAGTCATTTTCTGAATGGCGGTGTTAAGATTCTACGCGAAAGAATGACCCTAGAAAAAAAAATGGTATG
This sequence comes from Orthosia incerta, assembly GCA_948252205.1. Taxonomy (NCBI): domain Eukaryota; kingdom Metazoa; phylum Arthropoda; class Insecta; order Lepidoptera; family Noctuidae; genus Orthosia; species Orthosia incerta. The sequence goes on along the minus strand of OX411756.1, from coordinate 23,677,602 downwards.
TAGGTATGTAGGGTAGACAGGAAGGTAAGTAGGGTAGGGTTGGCAGGCAGATGACGGGAGTGAAGCCGCGGGCACAGCTAGTACCAAATAATTCTAATTATTTTAATTAAATTCTTTACATGTTTCAATATCGGTATCGCTCGTTAACATTGCTCTTTGTCTAAAGGCTCTGAACATAAACCTACAAGCGTCGTCACATTGACCAACCCTGCTCCCGTACCATGTGTCAAAACTATCATGGTGCGACTGGGAAACAAGGACAGATGTATACAAGTCATATACATGTGTCCCACTCGAAATAACCTTGCTCTAAGAGCTTCTCGCATCCAGCCGATTCCCACAATCTTAAGCAGAGGCTCCAGAGACTGAACAATAACGATTGTCAACAATTTCGATTTAGTTATTCTTCATGCAAAAAGGTACGAAGACGGACTTAATGCCTTAAGCGTTATCTACCAGTCAATCAATATATGGGATTGACATTTATTTATTTAAGTGCATATGTATAACTTTACAGGTTAGTTAGACACATCATAAGGCGTTATACTGTGCAAGTAAACACAAAAAAAAAAAAATACTACTAAAACGAAACTTACAAAATAATAGCAGAATAAAATATATTTATAGTTATGCAAATGACAACTTATTAAAAAATAAAACACACGAGATAACAAATCATTGAAGGAAAAACGAAAAAAAAAAATTACAAGAGTAAAACTTTACAAAGAACAAATATACAATTACTAGCTGACCCGGCAAACTTTGTTTTGCCATAAAAACACCAAACATTTATCTGCCCTACCTACCCTGCCCTACCTACTCTTCCCTACCTACCCTACCTACCTACCCAACCCTATCTACCCTACCTACCCTACCTACCCTACCTACCCTACCTACCCTACCTACCCTACCTACCCTACCTACCCTACCTACCCTACCTACCCTACCTACCCTACCTACCCTACCTACCCTACCTACCCTACCTACCCTACCTACCCTACCTACCCTACCTACCCTACCTACCCTACCTACCCTACCTACCCTACCTACCCTACCTACCCTACCTACCCTACCTACCCTACCTACCCTACCTACCCTACCTACCCTACCTACCCTACCTACCCTACCTACCCTACCTACCCTACCTACCCTACCTACCCTACCTACCCTACCTACCCTACCTACCCTACCTACCCTACCTACCCTACCTACCCTACCTACCCTACCTACCCTACCTACCCTACCTACCCTACCTACCCTACCTACCCTACCTACCCTACCTACCCTACCTACCCTACCTACCCTACCTACCCTACCTACCCTACCTACCCTACCTACCCTACCTACCCTACCTACCCTACCTACCCTACCTACCCTACCTACCCTACCTACCCTACCTACCCTACCTACCCTACCTACCCTACCTACCCTACCTACCCTACCTACCCTACCTACCCTACCTACCCTACCTACCCTACCTACCCTACCTACCCTACCTACCCTACCTACCCTACCTACCCTACCTACCCTACCTACCCTACCTACCCTACCTACCCTACCTACCCTACCTACCCTACCTACCCTACCTACCCTACCTACCCTACCTACCCTACCTACCCTACCTACCCTACCTACCCTACCTACCCTACCTACCCTACCTACCCTACCTACCCTACCTACCCTACCTACCCTACCTACCCTACCTACCCTACCTACCCTACCTACCCTACCTACCCTACCTACCCTACCTACCCTACCTACCCTACCTACCCTACCTACCCTACCTACCCTACCTACCCTACCTACCCTACCTACCCTACCTACCCTACCTACCCTACCTACCCTACCTACCCTACCTACCCTACCTACCCTACCTACCCTACCTACCCTACCTACCCTACCTACCCTACCTACCCTACCTACCCTACCTACCCTACCTACCCTACCTACCCTACCTACCCTACCTACCCTACCTACCCTACCTACCCTACCTACCCTACCTACCCTACCTACCCTACCTACCCTACCTACCCTACCTACCCTACCTACCCTACCTACCCTACCTACCCTACCTACCCTACCTACCCTACCTACCCTACCTACCCTACCTACCCTACCTACCCTACCTACCCTACCTACCCTACCTACCCTACCTACCCTACCTACCCTACCTACCCTACCTACCCTACCTACCCTACCTACCCTACCTACCCTACCTACCCTACCTACCCTACCTACCCTACCTACCCTACCTACCCTACCTACCCTACCTACCCTACCTACCCTACCTACCCTACCTACCCTACCTACCCTACCTACCCTACCTACCCTACCTACCCTACCTACCCTACCTACCCTACCTACCCTACCTACCCTACCTACCCTACCTACCCTACCTACCCTACCTACCCTACCTACCCTACCTACCCTACCTACCCTACCTACCCTACCTACCCTACCTACCCTACCTACCCTACCTACCCTACCTACCCTACCTACCCTACCTACCCTACCTACCCTACCTACCCTACCTACCCTACCTACCCTACCTACCCTACCTACCCTACCTACCCTACCTACCCTACCTACCCTACCTACCCTACCTACCCTACCTACCCTACCTACCCTACCTACCCTACCTACCCTACCTACCCTACCTACCCTACCTACCCTACCTACCCTACCTACCCTACCTACCCTACCTACCCTACCTACCCTACCTACCCTACCTACCCTACCTACCCTACCTACCCTACCTACCCTACCTACCCTACCTACCCTACCTACCCTACCTACCCTACCTACCCTACCTACCCTACCTACCCTACCTACCCTACCTACCCTACCTACCCTACCTACCCTACCTACCCTACCTACCCTACCTACCCTACCTACCCTACCTACCCTACCTACCCTACCTACCCTACCTACCCTACCTACCCTACCTACCCTACCTACCCTACCTACCCTACCTACCCTACCTACCCTACCTACCCTACCTACCCTACCTACCCTACCTACCCTACCTACCCTACCTACCCTACCTACCCTACCTACCCTACCTACCCTACCTACCCTACCTACCCTACCTACCCTACCTACCCTACCTACCCTACCTACCCTACCTACCCTACCTACCCTACCTACCCTACCTACCCTACCTACCCTACCTACCCTACCTACCCTACCTACCCTACCTACCCTACCTACCCTACCTACCCTACCTACCCTACCTACCCTACCTACCCTACCTACCCTACCTACCCTACCTACCCTACCTACCCTACCTACCCTACCTACCCTACCTACCCTACCTACCCTACCTACCCTACCTACCCTACCTACCCTACCTACCCTACCTACCCTACCTACCCTACCTACCCTACCTACCCTACCTACCCTACCTACCCTACCTACCCTACCTACCCTACCTACCCTACCTACCCTACCTACCCTACCTACCCTACCTACCCTACCTACCCTACCTACCCTACCTACCCTACCTACCCTACCTACCCTACCTACCCTACCTACCCTACCTACCCTACCTACCCTACCTACCCTACCTACCCTACCTACCCTACCTACCCTACCTACCCTACCTACCTTACCCTACCCTACACTACCTACCCCACCCTACCTACCCTACCCCACTCTACCTACCCTATCTACCCTACCCTACCTACCCTACCCTACCCTACACTACCTACCCCACCCTACCTACCCTACCCTACCTACCCAACTCTACCTACCCTACCCTACCTACCCTACCCTACCTATCCTACTCTACCTAACCCACTCTAACTACTCCACCCTACCTACCCTACTCTACCTACATACCTCTACCTATGTAGGTAAGGTACCATTTTTTTTTCTTATTTTTTTTTTTCATATGATCCTTCTTCTAACAATAACAAACACAACAAAAACAGAATAAACGAAATCGGTCCAGCCGTTCACGCGTGATGCCGTGACCAAGGGAAATAGGAATTCTTTTATATATATATAGATTTGCTAGTCTACACATACACCACCGAAATGATACCAGTTATCGCCTTCACATTTTGACAACAGTTATCGGATAGAGGCCCTAGATTCAAGAGCCTATGGGGTTAGACGAAGAGAGTTTCCTATCCAACTAGCATAGGAATACCAATCTCATGTAGTTCTAATTTATTTGTTTGACCTGTACAAGTGGTTCTTAAAACCAATTAACTGAAATTTAACTCTATTATCTAGCTACAATACAGTACAATACCACCAAGAGTACCACCCACGCTTCTTGAAGTGCTGTTAGCTGGCCACATGATTATCACCAATGGTGCCCGTAAATTATGAGAAAAGATACACCTCCGCGTCGACTGCCAAATTGTGGCCGTTTTAGGAGAGCATTGTGTGGACATTCTCGTGGTTTATTGAAGAGGTTATTAGCTGGTCAATGGCAAAAATATTTCAGCTAGGCGATACTGATGAAGCCATTATCCTTGTTAAGGATGAGAGAAATTTTTGGAGGAGACCATTGCTAGGCGCCAAATTTCTAGTAAGGTAAATTTATTTTCTTCTTTAATTGGCTTGATTGTTTATTAATTACCCATAATTATTTAGAGTTTTTGTATAAACTAATAAGATGCACAATGATCTTACCTAATACTTAAACCATCAAATAAATATTCTGAAATAAATATGCCAATCAGCGTATAAATTTGCATTGTAAAAACTTTTTATCAATGAATCAAACCGACTTCCAAAACAAAACACTACAAAACGAAAAATTACTTTCTTTGCCGAAGTCGGTGTCTTTTTGTTACCATTGTTTTCCGTTTTTCGACACCGACTTTAGTTTTGACGGGTACCTCCAAATAACATGATAATCATTTATAGCCAAAGAACATCTTGTGACGATTCAAATAAGCCCAAACACGACTGGGATACATATAGTTTTATTTCGGTGTTCCAGTGGCCATCTGTGGTCTTCTTCATCAGGTCCACTTCACCAAATGATACTTTCTGAGTGCAAATGATTGCATTGTTGATGAAAATACCAAAATCGCTATATGTAAGCCTATAATATTTGTGGAGTTCCCTGTGAAGTATACTCTTTTAAACAAAATAAGAATTTTCCAAATCGGTCGAGGCGTCTTTGAGTAATCGGGGAACATACATAAAATAAAAGGTGCCGACGAATTGAAAACCTACTCCTTTTTTTGAAGTCGGTTAAAAATCTCTCTAACAGTGTAAAAAAAAATTATCAAATGTGTACCGACTTCCACAGGTTATCTTCTACAAACTTATAAACAAATCTAATAAATATTACTTTTGATGTACCTGTCTTGTGCAATATAACTTAGCCACAATCAAATAAAACCAATTCCCAGCACATCCTCACTAAACCAACACTCTTTTCAAATTGGCCTAAAAAAAGCAAAACTCTAAAACAAACAGATCACGGCACCAGGCCCCAGGCAGCCGGAATTTAATCATACTTATTATCCAGTTATGACAAGCAACACCGACAGATATAGCGGGTTCACTAAACGACGGAGTTTTGTTTTGTTTCTACGAGTATATGACGGAAACGAATCGATTATTTGACGATTGCTATAATAGGCCCTAGACTAGTGGCATTCTAGCATCAAAAACTTGGGCGACAGCGATTAGAAAAAAAAACTTTTTTAAGATTCGGTATTATTATATTTATATATAATAATACCGACAATTTTTTTATTTTTCTCTTTTTAGTTTTACCTAATAGGCAAGTAGTGAAGTAAGGTACTACCTATAATGCCAGAATAGATTACCCGAATATCATAAAACTGAAAATAACCGGTAAAATGAGAGTGTACCAAAGTGAACTGTACACATCTGCGTACCCATTTAGAGCGTACTGGCGTGATGTTATGTTATGAAATGGTATAAACAATAAACAGATATGCGATTGTAGCAATCCCGAGAGATTTGACATTATTTATTGAAGAGTTCTGTTGTAAATCTCCGAATTTCTTCATCATATCTTCACCTAATCAAAATGGGACCAATTTTGGAACAACCTCTTTCAAACAAAAAAAGAATTTTCAAAATTGGTCCACAATTGACGGAGATACAGTTGAACATACACAAAAAAATACTAACATCAAGGTGAACATAGAACCTCCTCCTTTTTGGTAAGTCGGTTAAAACTTACATGTATGGGAATGCCAAACGCTATCGAAATGTCACGTGATCAATAACTTACATTTTGGCATTTCGCTCATAGCCGTCGCTGAAGTCGAATGACTCCTGTCTAGGCCCTCTGTTGTAAAACCAGGCTTTCAACCAGACCTGTCAACTGCAGAGCTTCAAAAATGCGGTTTTATTAATTACTTACTATCCAGTTATAACAAGCAACACCGAGACATTTATAGCGGGCCCACTAAACCGATGGTTAGCTTGGTTCAGCTTAAATATGACGGAATCGAATCGTTTTTTTGGTGATTGGGTCTGTTGTAAAACTAGGCTTGCTCTAGCCCTGATTTCATCTGCTTAAATACAAAGCTACAAAGCTGAGGCATCATTCATTTATTTATCATTAATTTTGCTAACTTTTATAACCTAAGTAATTTAGTATTTTTTATTTAGCCATTGCCATCCCACTGCTGTCCAAATAACTTCTCCAAGTGCTTCCAGATATTCTTCTCTCGCGCCTCGGACCAGCCCTAATGTTAGAAAGTAATATACTTAGTTAAATGCTTAGTTGATAAATAATTTCTGTAAATCCCTAATACATATCTGCAACTGCGGGAAAAGATTGTACAAACAAGAAGCTCTAAAACAAAATTACAAAAAAAAACTTTTTACAAAAAAATCAACCGACTTCCAAATAAACTTCAATTTCAGAAGTCGATGTTCTAGTTTTCTTTTCTTCGTTTTTTGACAACGACTTCCGAAATTGAAGTTATTTTTCACTTTGTAGTGTTTTTATTTGGAAGTCGGTTATGTTTTTTATTGTAAAAAAATATTTTTTACTTTTTAGTTGTGTTACATAATGGACCAGTTCTATAGGCTAGGTACCAAAAATGTCCAAAGTGAAGCCAGAATAGATTAACCCCATAACATGAAACTTAAACAAAACCGGTGGAATAAGAGTATAACAAGGTGAACTGTTTACACCTGCGTACCCCTTTAGAGCGTACCAGTGTGATGTTATGTTATGAAATGGTGTAAACAATAAACAGAAATGCGATTGCAGCTATCCCGAGTGATTTGCCGTCATTTATTGAAGAGTTCTAATGTATATCTCCGAAGTTCTTCATCAGATCTTGATGAACATTAAATGGAACCACATGACAAGCACCAGCTTTCAAATAAAAAAAGAATAATCAAAATCGGTTCACCCAGTAACAAGTTCTGAGTTCACAAACAAAAAAAAACAGTCGAATTAACAACGTTCTCCATTTTGAGAAGTCTGTTAAAAATAGAACATTTTTATGTCGAACAGTCTATTTAAAAACGTCATAAACACCCAATTAAATAACAAAATACGTCAATAGCCAATTTACAAGCAAATAGCATTACCTCAACTGACTATCAAAGACATCAAGTTAAACCAACTTGAAACTTAAACCGAGAAAGAGAATCCCATCCCAATTTTGAAACAATCTGTATCTCGAGTCATGAAATAATTTATAACATACACTCGCCCTGTATAATTAGGTCCGGTCGGACGCTTGATTGCTTATTATATTGATGTTTCAATTTTATACCCATTTTTATGGTCATCGGCCAACTGTGGGGGGTGGCCACCCATACCGTTGTTGAAACCCTTCACTCTAGTGGTCATACCAATAAGACTATCTTCGTCTACTTGAGCTCTGTTGAATTCAGGATTTTCTGTCTCGTTCGTACCGGTTTCGAGTGTCTCCTGTCTCTCTCTTGTGATTATAGCGAGTGAAGAAAGTTAGTCTTCGTCACGAGTTGTGAGATGTTTAATAACTATGTTGTGAGTTTCGATTTTTAGTTGAAGGATGTTTCCTTATTGGTTTCCGATTGTAAAATTTTGCAGTAAGATTTGATATTTCATTCATTACCTGTATACATTTTGTCGTACGTATCGTTATCAAAGGCTTTAAAGAAGTCGAACCTTTTGGTAACAATTTGGTAATTAACAACCGAACTTTCGTTGCAAAAACAAGGTTTCTAAAAACCGATTTAAAATAAACTTCTCTATCATTCTAGAGACAATTAACTCTTTCGAAGGTCTTTGTGGAATCCGTTGACAAATTCGTTTTGGGAAACATGTTCTGATGAATTTGTCTGACATTATACGTAGTTCTGTTGGAATTTTGAGCGTCGTTTTTCGTTTGTTTTTAGTTCTAAATCGAGTGGAATCGATGTCGCGACTATCTCGCTGCTTTGATCTCGTTTAGGCGCACGCGCACCTCAAAGTTTTGAGAGAGGACTGCTTCAACATTTTGTTTTGCTGAAGTATGTTTTACTCTATGTTCTCTCTCTTGCCCTTATTCTAATTTATTTGGAGTCATGCAACATGTCTCTTTCTTCTATTTATCGTTTTTCGAATGCTTTCAATATGATTGTTTTGATGATATTTTCTATGTTTACTATTTTTCTTTAGTCTGTAAATAAATAAATGGCATAAAATAAACAAAGTAGCTAATCGAAGAATTAAGAAGAATCAAAGAAAGTTTCGATGTTTTTTTTTCATTTAAGCTCTTTTTCTTTCTTTTTATGGTGTACGGACGGTGTTGGGTACGAACCAAAGGGTAAAAAGGGACCCTATTACTAAGACTCCGCGGTCCATCTGTTGTTTGTCTGTCAGTCTGTCATCAGGCTGTATCTCATGAACAGTGATAGCTAGACAGTTGAAATTTTCACAGATGATGTATTTTTGTTTCCGCTGTAACAAAAAATACTAAAAAAAACCATTGGCACTGTCCTGTCAACCTCATTAAACTTATCAGCAAACGTGCTCCATTTAATTCGCCTAGCGCCGAAATTTTGAGAGATTTTATTAGCTGTAGCATCCGAATTAACCCGTCTCTAAAAGCCAATTAGCTTTTATTACGGACCACGTAATTGGGTTTTGATTAAGAGAATCGAAGGAGATTTATGTAATTAATTAATATTTTTTTGTTCATCGATGTATTGACGTAGCTTAGCTGAAGGCTATTTGGTTATTAGGTCTTGATTTCATCTATACTAATATTATGAAGAGGTAAAGTTTGTGAGTTTGTGACGTTGTAGGGGGTAATCTCTGGATCTACTGAACCGATTTTGAAAATTCTTTCACCAGTAGAAAGCTACATTATTCCTTAGTGTCATAGGTTATAATATATTTTCAAAATTTGAGATCCATATGAAAAGTGCAATAATGTAAGCCAAAGTAGCAAAATGTTGCATATAAAATTCATTCTTTGGCGTGCGCTAATTAATAGTTAATTATACCAGTGGTGTCTCAGCCCATACAAAGAAACCGTTCCGACGTACTATACTGATTATTCTGATTATTTTTTGTACATCGATCGCGTTCGATTCCCTTCCGTTCCGTTCCACGGATATAGATGGTGATCTATCTATCGCCGTGGAACGGAACCGAACGCGATCTATTTTCTAAAAATAATCGGTATAATCAGATGAAAAACGCTAGTTAAGTCGACACGGTTTCTTTGTATGGGATGAGGCATCTGTATGCTAGTATTATACTCGTATTATCTGTGATGATACATAAAAATTATGTACTACATGATTAGGTAGGGTATAGTAAGCAGGGTAGGGTAGGTAGGTATGGTAGGTAGGTTATAGCCAATTGACGGGAGCGAAGCCCCGGGGTCAGCTAGTGGTTTGATAAAGTGACATTCTAACGACGATAGTGATTGCGGAAATGTCAAAATGTTTGGGATGGAACATACATTTTTTGTTTTCGCACTGTTTGACGAGCCTTTACTAAGTTTAATGTCTTTTTATCATATACCTGAAAAGTTTTGTTAATCATTCTAACTAAATAAAACTTGTTCCAAAAAAAACTTTGAGCACCAAAAGGCGCGCGGCGACTGGAAGACGTCGGCGGCGCCTGCGCATCTTTTATAAATCACGTCCCGCCATCTTGTAGATTAACTAGTCAACTGTTAAAAACATAGATCCTTCATGTTACACTACTATTACATTCACGCTCGCTGACTTTGGAAGAAGGCCGTAAAAAGTAACCGAACTTTTTTGACATTTAATTTTTTTTTGAAAAAAGAAGTGTTTTTTTCTTAATTTGGATTGGAGGCACAGGTGGAGTTAACTGTCATGTTTTTTTTTCTGAAGTATCATGATTCGATGTCATGTGGCCAGTTATTGGAAGTGATAGGTTTGTAATTGATATATCTGAAGAAGGTTTTTGGTTAGGCAGAGTAAATTGAAATGTGATCGACTTTTCTTGATTTATTTTTTGTTGTAACCTATTAAGTTTCGGTGTTCTTTTTGATCGGTGTCGGTACTAAATTGAATTGGCTACGGTTTCTTGTTTCCTGTTTTTTTTTGTTTTTTGTTAACCCAAACTTTTAATTAACTAGATGGACTTCTGTCAAAATAAATAAAAAAATTGTAAGCGATATTTTTACTGTTTAAACAATGATCCTACAGAGATTAGATCAAATAAACATTTCCCTTTTTTACCCGACTACGGCGAAGCCAATATGAAGGGTTATGAGTTAAGGAGTCTATGTATGTATGTTTGTATTTTCGTATGTTCCTCTGTAGTGCCTAAACTGTTCATCCGATTTTAATGAATAAGGTGGCAATCGATTCGTTATTATGGTCCAGGTAACATATGCTTAAAAACCGGCCAAGTGCGAGTCGGACTCGCGCACGAAGGGTTCCGTACCATTATCACAAAAAACGGCAAAAAAATAACGTTTATTGTATGGGAGCCCCACTTAAATATTTATTCTATTCTGTTTTTAGTATTTGTTGTTATAGCGGCAACAGAAATACATCATCTGTGAAAATTTCAACTACCTAGCTATCACGGTTCATGAGATACAGCCTGGTGACAGACGGACAGACAGACACACAGGGTTAGTAATAGGGTCCCGTTTTTACCCTTTGGGTACGAAACCCTAAAAACAGTAGTCGGGTTAAAGTTTAAGTGTTTACAGTGAAGAATAATTTAGCTTGATGTAAACATATTGAATTTTAGATGAATGTTCTACTATTTAGTTTCATTATTTCAGCCGAAAGGCGTCCACTGCTGGACATTGACCTCCCCCAAGAGTAACCACACTGATCAGTCCTATGCGTTTCACATCCACCGGACACCTACAGCCTTGAGCAAGTCGTCGGTCCACCTAGAGGGTGGCCTTCCAACGCTTCGTCTTCCGGTAGGCGGACGCCACTCTAGAACTTTTCGGCCCCAACGGCCAATGCACCCTGCCACTGCCAGTTTGGCAATTCTTTGGGCTATGTCGGTAATTTTGGTTCTTTTTTCTGATTCGATCACGCAAGGAAACGCCGAGCATAGCTCTCTCCATTGCCCTTTGGATAACATAAACCTTCTTATGAGTTGACTTCCATCGTCTCGCTAAAATGATGAAGACTCCTAAAATTGAAGACCCAAAAGATCATCTAAAATGTTCAAGCTATCTTTCAAGAAATCCTTATCAAACCTACATATAAAATTCCAACATAGATTCCATATACAAAACGTCGACGCATGCGCATTCTACTCACACAAGTCACGACTGTTTGACAGTTAATTGTCGCTGTCAACTAGTAATTGACCCCATCGCTTCCTATTTAGCAGACCACCCATGTTTGAAGGCATCCTCATATTCCACATCATAAAGTGGTACCTACTGCAGGTCTGTTTGATAATTGACTTCAGCTGACTGTAGTTAGTTTTATGTGTAGGGAGATGTACAGGGTCATATTAAATTAAAATTAACTAGTGAAACTGCGCAAGAGTTATGGCAATTTATATGTGAGGAGCAACCCTGTATTAAGGTTACACTAGTCGAAAATTCTTCCATGAAACGTAGTCTAGGGATTATGCCACTGTTTAACGATGTACGTTCAAAATAAAAAGTGATATCAATTTGTCTCATCATTATCTAGCCCTGTATGGAAGCAAAAAAGTAAAAAAAGAAAATATTTGAAAGTTATGAGCGTCGAAAGTTCCACATTTCGACTCTAATTTTAACGCATTTTTGGGCACGAAAAAATACCATAAGAAGACGGAAAATTGCAAAACGGCCTCCATACAGGGTTAGATTAGTAGTTCAACAATGCAAATAATTTTATTTTGAACAGATAGATTTAGTCGTTTTTTCATGATATCTAGACTGCCAAAGGTCTGTTTATAAAATTTCGCGCGCTCGGTTTCGTCCTTAATCATTATTCATTTCGCTACAAATTTGCAAATGTGTGTATTCGTACGCGAACTAGCTTCCTTCTGCTCATTACAGCATCAATCTCTTCCACAAGTGTTGTCAGTTGATATAAAATGCATTTTAACCCCGCGCACAAAATAGTTCGTGCCGTTGACTAGTGTAACCTTAAATAAAAAAATCGTATTTGAAACTCAGCCAATATCTGTCATTTTTGCAAGTTTTTGTAATGTTTTGTCAACTTTGGAAATGGCATAGCAAATTGTTAGAACAGGCATACTACTAGGGTACCGGTGCCATCTGAATTATGTTTTTAGAGATAAGAACATGGAATATTTTTTAACTTACATAAATGGCAAAATTTGGCAGGTTTTCAGGCTACAGTGAAATTTGAGAAATATTCAACTTCAACTTCAAATTCTACACTCTAAATCTTTTTGAAGTCGAAAAAGGAGGCGGTTCTCAATTCGACTGTATGTTTGTTACGCAATTACTCCACCAATTATGAACCGGTTTTGATGATTCTTTTTTTATTTGAAAGCTGATGTTACTCATGTGGTGGAACCACAACAAAAATTAATTTAATCTAGATCTGACGAGTAGTTTTCAGTTATCCTTAATAATGCATATTTTCATGGTAATATAAGGTATCAAAACAAAAAGAGGAAAATAAGATATTTTTTTTTTTTTTTTTTTTTTTTTTTATATTTTTTTTTTTTGTCTTTGGCCTCTCTCCCACAGATATAACTGTGTATTGCTCTCATCAAGCAAGAGACAAAAAGAAATTCGTTTTAAATACGAGGCTTTTGGCTAATTTGTACCTATAGTGAATGCTACTCTTTATTTTGTATTGTGCAGAATATACAATTTTTCTTTCTTTCTTTCTTTCTTTTCTTATAACAATAAAATTAAAAGTTCCGACTTCCGAAAAGGAAGTTAGTTTTTTACTTTGTAGTGTATTGTTTTGGAAGTCGGTTATTTTTTTCTATTGAAAAGTATTTTAAATTAAATATATTATTGTGTGCATTTACACCAAGAAGTGTTTGATTTTGTTTGAATATCTCGCCCTGACAGCAACATTTGAAATAATATTATAAGTAGGTTTCTTCTAGGAAGCTATTTCAGGTTTTATAAGCTTAATTGTAGCTCTTATAAAAATGCGATAATGACTTAATTATTGCGTTTCGTATTTGCACTTAATAACGAGTTTAACACTGTTTATACTGTTGTCTAATATATGTAATTATGTATTTAAATTAATCTCATGTTACTAATTAATTAACTGTCACAAAAAGTAATTTAATTTATTAATTTACGCCACATGCCAATTAGTATTAGGTAAGTAACGTGGCAAAAAAGAATTAAATTACTTATTCATTGCATGTATGCGTAATTATCGTGTAGAAAAGTTGCAAGTGTAGATGAATTATTCTAATAAGGGCATTAAGGCGCCTCCCCGAGCAAAACGCCGCGCTAGTCGTTTTTGTTCAGTTTTTAAGAGCTATCTACTCTTAATTTAAAAAGAAATATCAATTAATAAAAATACATAAAATTTCTACATAATGTTGATTCTAAAATTGTAGTACACTTTTTTTTTAAAAACGTATATGTTTCACTAATCTCCTTCCAACGAAACCATAAAAAAGTGAAATAATTATTGATAGCATGCATCTCCTCGTAAAGTGTTCATTAATTATTTTTTATACTAACACTAATGGATAGACAATCTGATAACGAACATTTTGTAAGTTTAATTTTTTTCAAAAGACCAATATTCGATTTTATAAAGATTTTATTCTAAAATCTGGGCGTATTCACTACCGTAATTCATGCGCCACCAGTTCCGCTAAGCCAATAGGAATGCTCATATCTCATGCTGATTTTTTGGTCAGGGTACGGCCTTAATATACACACAAACAAGTAGGCCTGTAGATAGTTTTTTAGTTAATAACGTAAGAATGATAAATATTAATAGATATAATTATGTAGATAGATTTCTAAATCTATACTAATATTATAAAGAGGAAAGATTTTTTTGTTTGTTTGTACTGAATAGGCTCCGAAACTACTGGTCCGATTAAAAAAATTCTTTCACCAGTAGAAAGCTACATTAACATTAACATTAAAAGCGGGATATTTACCATGTTTACTGTTTGTTGCGAATATCGGGAACTCGCAACAAACAGTAAACATGGTAAACATCCCGCTTTTAATGTTAATGTTAGTGTTAGTGACCATGACAGTTTAAAAACTTGAAAGCTACATTATTCCTGAGTGACAAAGGCTATTTTTTTATCCCGAAAGCGGGTCCTGTGGGGTGGTCCACGGGAGCGAAGCCGCGGGCAACAGCTAGTTTAGTATATACTGTGATGAATTTCATAGACACAACTGACAGCTGCCAATGACCTTATTTTTTATGTTCTAAGCGCGGAGCATAGTGTTGTAGGTAAGACTCAATCATAAGTGATTCAACGAATCGATGTGACATGACTCCTCAATTTAATTTTACTAATTGGTGTAAATAAATGTTTTATGAATATAAACGTAATATATTTAAATATAACAGTATTCATACACATAGTACATACACTTTTATTGTATTAAATGTGAAATGAATAATAAAATAAATGCGATCGATAAAATGAAGTCTGAAATAAATGAGTAGAAATAGAGCGGCTAGTTTCTAAACAATTTTTTTTTGCCGTGATATAGTTTAATTTTCGATTAACTTTCGATCACTCAGGATAGTCAGGATACGAAAAAAAATTTTATCTATACCATTATTATAAAGAGGAAAGATTGTTTTGTTTGTTTGTTTGTACCGAATAGGCTGCGAAACTACTGGACCGATTTGAAAAATTCTTTCACCAATAGAAAGCTACATTATTCCTGAGTGACATAGGCTATTTTTTAATCCCGAAAATGGGTCCTGTGGGAGCGAAGCCGCGGGCAACAGCTAGTGTAACGATAAAGTGACAACCCCCCAAAAGTCAGTTTAGTCTACGAAATTAAAAATCACAGTATAGTTGACTACATATCGAACTCCACTCTAGCCTGAAAACCTAGTATGGTTTGACACATTCTAAACTCAAAATCTAGAAACCGGCCCATTGTAAACGAATAATTATGACATCTCCAAGTCACTTTGAACATAAAAATCAACATTAAAAAAAAAAAAAACTGATTCGGTTCATCCGTTTAGGAGCTATCTCCTAAACGGATGAACCGATTTTGATTTAGATGCCACACAGACAGATGCACAATTACACAAAGACACAGATACACACGTAACACGTTAAACCTTTAACACTCTATTTTTTCGGGGATTTTTTTAAATTAAATGACTTATTTCATTAGTTCTTTTGTAAATAAAGTTAGGGTCTTCGAAGAGAATCAAACACCGCGATACCTAAACATTTTTTTCATTTTTTTTTTATTTGTTGTAGGCTCGCGTTTGACCACTATCTCGCCTGATGTTAAGGTTACACTAGTCAACAGCACGAACTATTTTGTGCGCGGGGTTTTAATGCATTTTATATCAACCGACAACACGTGCGGCAGAGATTGATGCTGTGATGAGCAGTAAGAAGCTAGTTCGCGTACGAATACACACTTTTGCAAATTTGTAGCGAAATGGATAATGATTTAGGACGAAACCGAGCGCGCGAAATTTTATAAACAGACCTTTGGCAGACTAGATATCATGAAAAAACTACTAAATCTATCTGTTCAAAATAAAATTATTTGCATTGTTGAACTACTAATCTATCCCTGTATGGAGGCCGTTTTGCAATTTTCCGTCTTCTTATGGTAATTATTTGCGCCCAAAAATGCGTTAAAATTAGTGTTGAAATGTGAAACTTTCGACGCTCATAACTTTCAAATACTTTATTTTTTTACTTTTTTGCTTCCATACAGGGCTAGATAATGATGAGACAAATTGATATCACTTTTTATTTTGAACGTACATCGTCAAACAGCGGAATAATCCCTAGACTACGTTTGTATGGAAGAATTTTCGACTAGTGTAACCTTAAGTGATGATGTGGTCGAAGGTGAAGCACGCTTGCCTAGAAGCAACCTATTCACTCTTGACTTGAAGACCCCTAACATTTATTAAAACCTTTTTTTTTATTCACAACAGAACTAGCGACTTAGTCAGAATTTGTTTAGTAAAATCCTAACCTACGTAGTCAACTAATTATGGCATAGGTAGGTAGTACTTAGTACTAAAGATATAGAGTCTGGCAAACAAAAGTAGACACTCGAATTATTTGCAAATTTTTTATATGGCAATGCTATATTAATGTCAACACCAATTTACCGTATGACGCTACTAAGTTGATACTTTGTTTTAATTCCTAATCACTATTTTATCTTTTTGTAAAAACATTTTCTCTATTTAATAATTTAATAAATTGTAGTTCTAAAAACTAAAAAACACGCTTTAATGGTAAATTGAACTAAAAAGTCGCTAAACCTGAAGATCTTGGTAAGGCTAATGGGACAAACTATTAAAACGCGCACGGTAGAATCAACATTCATTACTTGTAAATTTTAATTTTTGTTTAACGTGCTTATTAGCCTAGTTGAATAAATATTTTTGACTTTGACTTTGGCTTTGACTTTGACTTTGGACTAAATTATTGCATTGTCATCGGTCCGTGATAAGTGTGCAAAGTTTCAAATCAATCCCACGTTTTGAAGGGGGTGAAAATCACGTTCAAAGATTCCGTTACATTGATACATAGATACATACCAAGCTAATAAAAGCGTGTTAAAAAGTTTCATTATTAACGTACAAACAATGATTCCTGTGACTCTTATGAATCTTTTCACATGGAAGTCTTAGATTCAGATTTTGATTGATAGTGAATAAACCAAAAATATTAAAGAATACTGTTGCTTTTTTATTCAGATTGATATATCTAAAGTAACACCTACCTAAATGTACCTATAGTATTTTTATTCAGACGAAGTAATATAAATAATTCTAAAGTATCAAATTAGGTTATTCCAGGTATTGCTTATTATTTCTTGGGGTTGCTGTGCTGATATTTTTTAAATTTGCCGCGCTTTTTCAGTCTCTACTTTCGTTTGCCAGACTCTAGCGACTCACTCAAACATAAACAACAGAACAACAATAGAAAAGAAACAAAGGAAATCAATATTGCCACAGCCATGAAAAACTGTAAAGAAGTCCATGACATCGGCATCACAGCTGTTCGTTCCCGCACTCGTTAAGAGAGTCAACTTGTCTACCGTATTATTACGGTGTCCGGCTAACGTGTGATTAGGTTCACTTGCCGGGACAGTGGAGGTGCGTGGGAAAGCACACACGCTTAGAATAAGACTAGTGGACATTGGACAATGTTGAAGAAGCCTACCTCTTAACATTATCTTCAAAAAAAAAGTTAATTCAAAAAATCAAAAAACCCGACTGCTTGAAAAACTAACTAAAAAGACGTAAACAAGGAGAAATTCATGCTGTGCAGTCGGAGGATACATATTCGCGAGTTGGCTGATCAAAACCACATGTATCCTCCGACTGCACAGCATGATGATGCATGATTTTCTCCTTGTTTTACGTCTTTTTAGTTCGCTTTTCAAGCTGTCGGGTTTTTTGATTTTTTGAATTAGCTTTATTTTTGAAACATATAAGTGCCCTATATTTTGATACTCCACACGATGGGTTTGGAAGAAAAAAAATTTGGTCCCCCACAATTTGGCGCCCAAAATCTGCCATTTTTCTATTTTCCAATTTTAATGTAGCCAGTGACACACAGTGTAGGGTTAAGACGAATCGATTGACGTAAGAACCATCAAAATTGGCCAACGCGTTTTTTCTCTAGAACGCCACATAGAAACAAACATACATACATAGATAAACTGATAAACACCTTACCCTCCTTCGGAAGTCGGGTAAATCAAGCATTTTGTTACGGATTGAAACGGATTATAATCGTAATTTCACGCCAGCATTCGAGAGTGTGCCGTTGCAAAATGTAATCATTGTAAGTATTATGTTTAGTAAATATTTCAACGTAAGATATATCTACCGCATCGTCTCAAATCAATATAATAACATCATTAAATCTGTGTGGTGTTTTCATTTTTTGCCGGACCATTATTTTGATTCTATGGATTTCAAAAACCTCTAAGTTAGTTTCGGTATTTTTTCTTCGAGTAATCATCTAAGAACCAAAGAGACGTGTCAGTGTTATAGTCAACAATTTCCTTGACACCATGTTGTCATCCCTTAAGTACAGAATATAAATATCAACAAACGTATAGCCACAATCTGAATCAATCGTATAGGACTCAGAGTACATAGAACACAATCCCGGTAATGTAACGCCAGAATTCCGAGACTGCTCCTTAGCTATGCGGACTGTCAAAAGCCAATGTCGGCTCTCCCCCGAGCTCCGAGTGTCCGAGCCACTCGGCCCCAGCCTCCCCTTCTTGCTAGCCACCCCACTGACCGTTGCTAAAGAAAATTTACCATGGTACTACTATCGAGAAATTTGTGAGACTGAGTAACTTATAATAATATTACAAGACTGTTAAAAGGTAAAAGCCCTGGTATAAGCTATTATTCCACACATTTGAAATCCCAAAATGTTTGGGATCGACCATGTGACATTTTGGGTAGCGCGTGTCAATCAGACTTTTGACTATTCGACAATCTTTCTCATACTCGAATACTTTCTGAGTGCAAATGATTGCATTATTGATGAAAATACCAAAATCGCTATATGTATGCCTATAATATTTGAGGAGTACCCTCGATTTCTCGAGGATCCCATCATCAGATCCTGGTTTCCTTATCATGGTATCACCCTTGGGTTATCTCCTTTCCAACAAAAAAAGAATCATCAAAATCTGTTCATAAACAATAAAGTTTTCCGGAACACACATAAAAAAAATTAAAAAGAGTAAAAGAAAAATCATTTTTTCAAAAAAATTAAACCGACATGAAAAGTAAAACACTAGAAAGCGAAAACTAACTTTGTTTTCAGAATTCGGTGTCGAATAACGAAAAACAATAGGTATCAAAGACACCAACATCGGAAAACAAAGTTATTTTTCGCTTTGTAGGGGTTTTTTTTTTTATAAACTTTCCTCCGCACTAGGAATTTATTTCTGTATCGTGGGTGCGTTTACAAGCATATAAACTCTCATACACAACACCCAGAGTCGGCTCTGTAGGTCATACAAATATTTGTTCAGTGCGGGAATCGAACCCGCGACACGCAGCGTAGCAGTCAATCGCTCAACCACTGCGCCAACCGTGCGCCCAAGGTTTGCTTTAGAAGTCGGTTTTCTCAATATACCATCCCAGTTTTTAATTTCTGTCGGCGTAATACAAAGACGACCACTTACTGAGCAGTATATACGAATTAAACTTATTTTGTTGCAGTATCAAAAACTGTTAAATTTTAATGTTTCCTTTTTACATAGATACAAGTCGGTGTAATAAAAACTTATTCTTGAGTTGATACTCGTGTAATAGTAGTAGTAGTTACAGCATAATAGTTGATATTAATTGGTTTTGGTGATCATCCATCAGCAGCTTTTTATGATCAGGTTTAAGCTCTAAAGAGTCATGAGGCTCTTGACAAAGTAGACATTCTATCGACTATAGAGATTGTCGAAATGCCAAAATATTTGCAATAGATCTCGTGATATTTGCGATAGACCTCGTGATATTTGCGATAGACCTCGTGATATTTGCGATAGTACTCGTGATATTTGCGGTAGACCTCGTGAAATTTGCGATAAATCTCATAAATTGATCTACTGATAGTTTTTACTAATAGAATATCTCTTTGTAAAGAGCCTACTTTCTATGAACCAGTAGATCAATATTACAGTTGGGTGGGATTGGTCATAGCTGGACTGCCTCGGCCTACTTCTAACTAACTGTATTTTGGGGTTGTTTGTTTTACTCTAGACGATTTTACGTGCGCATCTTTTTACATCGTTCTCACATAATAATATATGTAAGTTTCCAACAAGAATCATATAACCAAATACTTGTAATTAAATTTAATTGATGGAAAAGAGTGTCCGTGGAGTTTCTTGCACGTTCTTCTCCATAGAGGTCTGCTGACACTTGCGAATATAATAATATATTATTTATTAGCAAAAAATGTAATTTGACACGTATTAAAGTAGACTTAATTGTAACTAGGGTACAGATAAATTAATAACCAAAATAGTGTGCGAAGTACAGTCAATGCAAAAATTTGAGCCCTGACTCCTAAACTAGGAAGATCCTGTATCTTAGGAGGCAGTCTTCGCATAAATAGTGCACAAGCAAATTATGAGCGTACTAGCAGACTCGGATAGTCATAGACAAGATATAGACTAAATGGTAAATATAACTTAGACACAATTTAATAGTCAATATGCAACTAGCTTCATTTTAGTTTTGCAATTCAAAAGGTATCTTAAAATGGTTTAGTTGAAATAAAATATTTTGATTGATTGATGGTACTCCGGAGATTACCCTTAACAATCGAATAAACAAATAATTTTACCTGTTTTAAAGTTAAATAAGAAAGTTAAAATCAAGATTAAAACCTTTCTCGAACCAACCAATGGTAACGCCACTGCCCGGACCTCTAAAGGTGTCATAGAGACGACTCACTCGCACAAGGTGGTCTCTAATATAGCGCAATATAGCCTAATATAGGCACTCAACCCCCGATTGCCCTTAAGTGCTAACCCAACTTGAGGCAAGGAGGCCCGAAATTAGCACTTGAAGTTCTCAAGCCTACAATATGAAATTCTTTGTATGCCTGTATTTTTTGGGCCATATTTTTCGTTTGTACACGCTCTAGTTATTTCTGTAGATGCTTGTCCATGGTCCTTTTGTTTGATATTGTCTCTGGTTTTTTTTCTTTAAGGATCGTTATAGTTTTCGAATTTTTTTGATATAAATATGGATATTTTCTCGTAGAAAATCGCCATTGTAGCCGTAGAATCAGCAATATTGAGGTACATTTTTTGTGTACAAAAAAGTAAGAACTCGTCTATCTATTGTACTTTTAAAACGTTGCTGATTCTATGGAGAAAGGGTGTACAATTTTAATGTACAATACAGTATTACCTATGTTAGTATGTATTCTACGAGTATCTACCTAAAACTTAAAATAATGTATTTCTTTTAAGGAAAATGATGTAACTGCATATATGGCAGGTTTCAGAAATATTGTTTTAGTCATTAATACGTGACCATAATTATGTTGTAGGTGTTTAAAATAAAAACCAGCATATAGTTGAAAAAAACTCGGCATACATTGATTTTCGTACACAATAAACGTCACAACATAATTCCAGAACTTTTCGTTTTTAAAGAACCATATTTTAAATGATAAATGATTTTATTTCTGTAAGTTGGTTTGTACAAACACTTTTATATGTCGATCACAATTTTTAAAACTAGATGAGGTCGGCATTTCCTATCTGACTACTCTGAGAAGAAAGGCCGAAACAAACTTAGAGGTCACAGTCTCTTTTAAAGTCCAGACAAAAATATTTACATACGTAAACGCACGACTTTTTTCCATGAGAGTAGGCAGAAACTGATCGCAACCAGCTACGAACCTTATACATTCCTTTTGCTTCATCTACGTGTAAACATCTAGTGATACACGCATGCCGGTTATATAAGTACCAGTACTAAGTTCTTTAATTCATAAAATACCTCAGAATTTTCTTGAAAACATTCCAACTACCATATCAAAAAATTCCACTGTAGTAGGAAACAAGACCTTCCTATTTGAATAAAACACAAGCCATCGATTTCCCTGTATTTATCGTATCAATTTCCATTGCGGACCCAATTAAAGTGCCATAAACCTCTTATTAGTCACCCCATAGTTCCCCCACTTCCCCACTAAACCAACATGGCGTCGCTATTGTCACCTAACCTCAAACAAAGATATTTAACCTCATTTTTATACAATTTTGAACCTTAGTGTACAAAGATAGGTAAGAGCGTGAGTGCATCAGAATTTATGCATAGCACCTGAAGTCTTATTCTTCAAACTAGTGTGCCATATTACCCCGTTCTACGCTAGATTCTTTGTCAACGTGATTTGAACTTTAGACGTATGATTTTAAAGTTAATTTTTAATAATGTGTGATTTTGATTGTTAGTTCTGTTGTTTTAAGTACGGGCTGGAGGCGTGACATTATCGCCCTAAGGGATTGTGGAATTATACATGAAGGGTTGGGTTAAGTGTTTTAAGAATGCTAGGGTGCTTTATTATTTATGCGGAAATGACCTGCCTGGCCAGTTTGAAGACGAATTTGGGACAAATTATACGGTTTCAGTTGTTGGTTTTTTTTTGATAAATCTTGGGTTTTCACAAAACGCGCGTTGACCGGAGTTGGAGTTTCCATGTTTGAATTGAAGTGAAGTTGTCTTTTTAACACGCTTTTATTAGCTTGGTATGTATCTATGTATCAATGTAATGGAATCTTTGAACGTAATTTTCACCCCCTTCAAAACGTGGGATTGATTTGAAACTTTGCACACTTATCAAGGACCGATGACAATGTAATAATTTTGTCAAAGTCAAAGTCAAATATGTTTATTCAACTAGGCCAATAAGCGGCACTTTTGAACGTCAAATAAAATTAAAATTTACAAATAATGAAAGTTGATTCTATCGGGCGCGTTTAAATAGTTTGTTTGTTGTTTGTTTTGCCTTACCAAGATCTTCAGGATTAGCGAATTTTTAGTTCAATTTACCATTACAGCGTGTTTTTTAGTTTTTAGAACTACAATTAAAATGACAGCCGGGAACAACGGCTTAACGTGCTTTCCGCGGCACGGAGGAAACTCGGTATGTTGAAATGGTCACCCATCCACGGACCGACCTCATCAAGCGTTGCTTAACCTTGATGATCGACCCGTGCGGCTTTTATTATTTAGCCACAAGCTCCTCAGTCAGGAATAGCATATATAATAATATTTATCCCAAGAATATGTTCCCTCGGGATAATTTGCGACACTCACGAAGCTGCTTCCAGAAGCTAGTATTTCTATAAAATTTTCCTCGCACCGTCTCCGTAGGAACCTTCGTATGGTTTCTCGAATCTAACGGCTCACATGTAGAGCTTGCTTTTTGTATAGCAGGTCCCTAAGAAAAAACCAGCCAAGTGCGAGTCGGAATTGCGCACCAAGGGTTCCGTACAATCCTCAGCTTAAAGGTATTATAGACCTGAGTATTTAGCGTTCACGAGGAAAGGGTTAGTAAGTTTAAAATTATTAAAAATATTTTAACTATATGATGTAACTAAAAATTTACGGTTTTCGCAATTTTTTCTTTATCTGTGCTATAGGACGTTGCTTCGTACCAAATTTCATGATTCTGAGTTCACAGGAAGTACCCTGTAGGTTTTGATTCCCTAGCGAGTGTCGAATATTTGCGGCAATTTGCGGCATAAACGGCTGTATCTTTTGTTTACGTTGGCTTAGAAGTTTGATTTTATCACAGCTTTAAGATATAGTAGACCTGAGTATTAGATATAAATTTCAGCTTGATACCTCCACGCCTACCTGAGAAAAAGGGTCTTGACAGACAGACAGACGGACGGACGGACAGCAAAGTGATCCTTTACGGGTTCCGTTTTTTCCTTTTCGAGGTACGGAACCCTAGAAACCAGCACAAATCAAGTATTGAACACGTCACTACAATTACTTGCTCATGCGCAAATAGCGAACGAATTATCTCAATTAGTCACAGTGATCATTCCAAATTTGAACGCACCAATACGGACCGATGGCCGTTAACCGCTGACCAATCAGTGGCGGGCGGCAGATCAAAAGAATGACGCGTGCGCATCTGATGATCAATGATTGTGTTAATTATTTGTATGTTGTGTTTTTCACCGTTGGTTTATGTACTTGTACATGGATACTGGTTATGAGACCACCTTATAGTTAGCCATGGCTGCTCTTTAGATGCTGTGGGAGTTATGGACATTAAATATGACTTAAAAATTATTCACCTGCTGTGCATAACTCTGCTAGATAATGATGTCATTCAGTTTTGTATTTCTTGTAAAAATCCTACTACTATTATAGTTGTAAGAATGAGAGCAGTGGTGGCCCAGTAACGGGGTTAGTAGCATTAGTTCCCAGTTGCGGTAGTCCCCGAAAAGAATTATACCTATTAAAATAGAAGTTTGTACAGATGATAAAAAAACTGTTACAATATTTTAATCAGTCTTTATTAACACTTAAACAAATAGAAGTTTGTACAGATGATAAAAAAAGTATTACAAAATTTAAATCAGCCTTTATTAATACTTAAAAAAAATGAGTATTGTTTATCAAAATAAATCTCGTGGAGAGGTAAATATATACTCGTATAATTGTATACTTATATCTAAATTGGTATTACAAATCACAGCACTAGAATCACAGTTTGTATATATAAACATATAACCTAACTTTAGTAAGTTATATAATTTTAATTACTAATAATTTCTCATAAATGAGCTGTTATCTTACAATTATTATGCTTTATTTACTAATCAACAAATGGTAAAAAATATCTTAAAATCAACTTACCTAAACAAACCAAAAAATAACAAAGGAAACAAAAATTACTTAATAAGTATGTTCATAATAATCATATTTTTAAAAAACAATTTTTAAAACACTGCTAACTTCTTGTAGGAAATTTGTAATAGAACGTTCTTTATTCTCATATTGATGGGTCAGTTTATTAATCAGCTCATCATTTTGAATGCTTGTCTTTTTCCTTTTATGGATAGGTATACCATTCATTTGTAACCTGAAAGTTAATGATATATTTTTAATAATATAAATTAGAATTACAAAAAAGGTCTACAGTTTATATTATGAAATTAATCACACAAGCCAAGGAGATTTTATATTATACCTTTCTCGTGCAATATCGTGAGTAGAAAAATCTAATTTCAACTTAATACCCAACGTTTATAAATTACATGTATTAAGTATTAAATTAACATCCCACTATAGAACATTAAATTGCTCTTAAATTTACAAACAGTTACATTTACAACGCCATTGTACCTTGCAAGAAACCGGGTAAAAACGCAACTAGTTATTCCTTTTTGTTTTCGGGGACTATCGCAACTGGGAACTAATGCTACTAACCCCAGTAACGGCCGCGACTTACAAGTTTTAGGTCGTGGGTTGTCCTAGAACCAAAAATTCGAAGACATGTGACATTCACCAACCCGCACTGGGCCCGCGTGGTGGATTACGGCCCATCCCCTCTCACAGAGAGGAGGCCTGTGTCCCAGCAGTGGGAACATTAATAGGCTGATGATGTGTGCGTGATGTGATGTGATGCTATCCGCTATCAGCGATAGAGGTTGTCGAAATGCCAAAATGTTCTTCCCCTTGTATGAAATAGTCTAAAGGCTGCCAAACTTTTCTCTGACACCTTTGGCCTATTTAACCCTACACAACCGACTGCCCTACACATTATTCCCATCACGCAAAAATATACCCTCAGTAAAAACGCACCTCTATATTCGATATACGTATAAAATATTAATAACAAAGGGTACGATTTAGCGTGGGTTCCGTAGCGACAAAATAAAATAAAAACAGAATGTATCCGCGACTGCGAACCACCTATAATAAGCCTATTGTTTTATACAAATACAATATTGCGTTTATAAATCGGATAAGCCTATGGGGCTGGGGATGGCATGGAGTCGATGTTAGTTTTTAGAAGACTTTTACCTACTAGGTAGCCTGCAAGATGATTTTTTTTCTCATATGATTTAAGTGTAAATATTTATTAAATAGATTCGATCCTTGAGAAATTACCAAAATACTCTTCAAATGGTATTATTAAAATACATCATGTTCTTTTTCGTATTTGAGTTCGTTCTTATCCCGGCTCAGACAAGCTATTTTTCAAAAATGTTTATAGTTATGATGTAATTTTAATCATTATCTATACCAATATTATAAAGAGGAAAGACTTTTTTGTTTGTTTGTTTGTACCGAATAGGCTCCGAAACCACGAGACCGATTTGAAAAATTCTTTCACCAATAGAAAGCTGCATTATTCCTGAGTGACATAGGCTATTATTTAATCCCGAAATTGGGTCCTGTGGGGTGGTCCACGGGAGCGAAGCCGCGGGCAACAGCTAGTTGATAATAAATCGAAGAATCATTCTCTTTGTGTTGGCATTGGTACCAAAAATATTTAGCGTATTTTCCTCCATAACCCCTTCAACTTAGCTTCCTGTAGGTAATATAATATTATTATTCAGTATGAAATGACTTAATTCATAAACTGAAAATCCTCATCCATCCAGATCATCCACTATTTTTTTTGGTAAATTTTTTGGTAAACCAAAATAAACAACTGAGAATCATGTTCATTAAAATATCTGTTTTTTTAAGTATTGTGGGACATTCTTACAATACATAACAGCATTATTTTAAATCGAACTGATGATAGTACTGAATTAAAGTTTAAAACGAATGGTAACATATTTCTTTTTGTATATTTGCGGTGGAGTTACCAGTGAAAAATAATTTCACTGGCAACTCCACCGCACTCCTGTCCACATATTGGGCAATAAGAGGACCGTCCGCGCCAGCGAGTGGCGCCAGTAGCCTCCATTTGTATTTATTTATTTATACCTCGTCTGACCTTATTTATGTATTAATTCATTTTGTACTCAGACCCACAGGTTGTGCCGTGTTACCGTGTAGTTTAGATGTAAAATATGTATGGCGATAGTGTGTGGTCAACTGTTTAGGTTCAGTTTTAAAATGGCCGATCTTTAGAATCAAAAATTGTTTTGTTTAAAAAAAATATTGTGAATGGTTTCATAAGGAGTACTTCTGCACTTTACACTATTTTTAACTGAAATGGAAAGTCGTGATTATGTTTTATACGAAAAAATACTTTATCAACACACTTGCTCATAAAGTGGCTCTAATTTCACTGTAATCAGGCACATAATGATACCTGTTATCAAACTATGACTTTTTCATTGGTATTATTCACAAGTGAGTTATAGTTTTTTTTTTAATTTATTGGTTGAGTTTTAAAAGATCGTGCTCAATAGTACAAATAAATTAATGTACCTGTTGCTTGCTCATTTCATGCAACTTCGTATTTTAATAGATAATTTTCTTCACAAGTGTGTTGAAAAACGTCGTATGATACACTGTGTATTGATGATTACCGTCCTCGACTCGGCTCGGGTCTCAATGGTGCCTCAGCGGTAATCACCAACATTGCACACTTGTACCATAATGTACTTATTCCATTTTAAGCCTTTACCAAACTGGTTACAACTTCCAAAACCGGAGAAGTTTTTAAACCGATGCCTTTAACGGACATAACGATTCCGAATTCAAAAACATACGCTAGATAAGAAACAGGTATTGTAGGTAGAAAACGTTTGTTGCTATCTTCTACCAGTTTTCAATTATTGAGTCTTCAAATAGCCAATGTAAAACAATAATGAATGTTTGATTTTTTTAAGCTGTTAAATGGTGATAAAAATATTCACTTTGTCTTAGAAGGGAACAAAATAAATCAATTCTTAAGAAGACCATCCCTCACTTCCTATCTTCACCTCACTAATTGTATTTTATCTTCGCATGACGTGAACACTCGTAATTCGCGCAAGTAGGTACAGATCGCCACGTTTCGCCGACTGGATCGCGATACGCATGTGTGGCCCCACACTAATTGACCGTATCGCAGCGATGCCGATGTGTTCTCGGTATTTGTGCATAAATGTGGCATGACCCTTAAAGTTTTGTGGGGAGAGGCCCTAATTGCGACTTCTATGCGGACGGAATGAAAAATGCAGTACATTTACGTTAGAAGGTATATTTGCCTAGGCATCTATATCAATTCAAGAAATGAAAGACATCAACATATTGCAGCATATGATTAAATACGTGTTGAGGAGCTCGAGGCTAAATAATAACAGCCACACGGTTCGATCTTCAAAGCAACGATTGACGAGTTCGATCTGTGGATGGGTGACCATTTCAACATAGCGAGTTTCCTCGGTGCATCGGAAAGCTCGTGAAGCTGTTGGTCCGGCTGTCATTTGAAGATCTTTGACAGTCGTTACGGGTAGTCAGAAGCTTGAGATCTGACACCAGTCTTGCCAAGGGGTATCGTGTTACCCAGTTACTGGGTTGTGGAGGTCAGATAGGCAGTCGCTCTATATAAAACACTGGTACTCAGCTGAAACCGGTAAGACTGGAAGCCGACCTCAACAACAATTGGGAAAAGGCTACGCAGATTGAGATTGATTAAATATGAGTGATTCCGGATACATACAACCGGGGAGGAATAGGCTACTTTGTATTATATTATCTGTGGTTTTAGGCAACCGTGCTCCATGGTCGACAACGTCATAAATAAAAAAACCGGCCAAGTGCGAGTCGGACTCGCGCACATAGGGTTCCGTACCATTATAGCAAAAAAAAACACGTTTGTTGTATGGGAGCCCCACTTCAATATTAATTTTATTCTGTTTTTAGTGTTTGTTGTTATAGCGGCAACAGAAATACATAATCTGTGAAAATTTCAGCTATCTAGCTATCGCGGTTCATGAGATACAGCCTGGTGACAAACGGACAGACAGACAGACAGACAGACGGATCGCGGAGTCTTAGTAATAGGGTCCCGTTTTTACCCTTTGGGTACGGAACCCTAAAAATAATCGCATATTATCAGGTGGTATAGAGGTCAAACGTGAATCTATCATAGATAATAATAAGAACCGACAGACAGACAACGAAGTGATAAAGGGTCCTTTTTAACCGACTTTACAAAAAAAAGGAGGTTCTATGTTCGACTGTATGTTTTTTTTTATGTTCACCGATATCTCCGTCAATTGTGGTCCGATTTTGAAAATTCTTTTTTTGTTTGAAAGAGTATGTTCCCGAAATGGCCTAATTGAATAAAGAAATTTTGATGTGATTTGAGTTTTGTTTCATTTAAATTTGGTAAAGATTTGTATAGATTATTTTACCGATTGTTTTGTGAATGTGTGAACATTGTAGGCTTTCTAGATGATTGTTAACATTTGTTAACTTTTTATTTCGTTTTATATTACTTTTTTGTTTGTTTTTTTTAATTTCGAACGACTTATTGTCGGGCCTACGTTGTCCCCCCATATCCTAGTAGGTACTAATGCTGTAACATGGGAATATTGTAAAACCAAACAAAATTTTAAAAGAATAACCATGGAGTTTCTTGCCGGTTCTTCTCCATATGAAACGACTAACCCGAACCGTGCACCTTTTGTCGACGTTTTATAAATGCCCATGTAGGCCTATGTAAAATTAAAAAAAAAACATTTTGATTTTTGAACAGAACTCTTTAATAAATGACGGCCACTCTCTCAAGATAGCTGCAATCGCATGTCTGTATTGTTTACACCAATTCATAACATAAAATAACGCCGGTAAGACTAAAAGGGGTAAGCAGATGTATACAGTTCACCCATACACTCTTTCCACCGGTTATGTTCATGTTTCATGTGGTTCTTATATGTACTCTTACTATAATAGAACATACCCATTATGCACAACAACAAAAAAGTGAAAAGGAAAATATAAAAAAAAAAATACAACCGACAAAGTGAAAAATAACTTCAATTTCAGAAGTCGGTGTTGTAAAACGAAGTAACGAAAACAGGAATACCGACTTCCGACTTTGAAGTGTTCTTTTTACATTTTGTGATACGGAACCCTCACATTGTAAATATTTGGGGGTGACCATAAGCTCTTAGAGCGGTATCAATTTGAGATCGAATAAGGGACAGATGTATCTGACTTGTATACATCTGTCACTTACTCGATATCAAATTGATACCGCTCTAAGAGCTTATGGTCACCCCCCTGAAAACCTAACGAGTATTTGACGTTGATGCACATATCCTTAAATAACACCTTGATGGGTTCAAAGTCCCTCTGACTTTTTTACCGTAAGTCAATAAACAGTGCACCTCAGAAGGCATCTATGAAGGCATGATTCCCTCCCCCCACCATTTGCCCTCCCAGCTAAGATTGCCACCTCCACGCAGATCAGCATAAAAACAAAGGCAGTGCTCCTGCATACTCGTTCAGCCTGCCATTGATTGGAAGACCCACCCGCACCCTATGACATCGCATTCCATTCCATCAGTTTGTGCTGGTGCAAGTTAGAGAAGACTAGCTTCTGCCTGTGTCTTCGCCCATCTGATTGTTGAAAATTATCCTAAGGGAACATACTCCAGTTGATTAGGAGCACATTTCTAACGGTATTGACATCCATTGAATCTTACTGTGAAATAAAAATACTTGTCTATGGTTTTACCACAGACAAGTATTAAAAATTTGTACTTTGAAACTGGTGTACCGTTGACCTGATTAAGGCCGTACCCTGACCAAAAAATCAGCATGAGATATGAGCATTTCTATTGGCCTAGCGGCACTGGTGGCGCATGAATTACAGTAGTGAATACGCCCAGATTTTAGAATAAAATCTATATAAAATCGAAAATTGATCTTTTGAAAAAAGAAAAACTTACAAAATGTTCGTTTTCAAATTGTCTATCTATTAGTGTTAGTACAAAAAATAATTAATGAACACTTTACGAGGAGATGCATGCTATCAATAATTATTTCTCATTTTTATGGTTTTGTTGGAAGGAGATTAGTGTAACATAAAACTCTAAAAAAAAAATCCTAACATTTTAGAATCAACATTATGTTGAAATTTAATGTATTTTTATTAATTGATATTTCTTTTTAAATAAAGAGTAGATAACTCTTAAACACTGCACAAAAACGACTAGCGCGGCGTTTTGCTTGGGGAGGCGCCTTAAGGCGCTGAATACAGGACCGGTCAATGTGGCGACACTTTGGGGAGGCCTATGTCCAGCAGTGGACGTCTTTCGGCTGAAATTATGTGTTACTTTGAAACTTACGAGTTGCCTACACTAGGACGCACTTAGCCATAAAAAAAATAGCAACAACCTAAGGCAGCTGGTTAAATGCTGTTACGAGTAGGTGAGAACAGTGGTGGCCCAGTGGTAGCGACCGCGACTTACAAGTTGTAGGTCGTGAGTTTGAACCCAGGCTGGCGCTTTACTTTGTGTAAACCATTTCATCACCTCTGCTCTCAAAACGGTGAAGGAAAACATCGTGAAGAAACCGGCATGTCCTAGAACCAAAATTTCGAAGACATGTGACATCTACCAACCCGCACTGGGCCCGCGTGGTGGATTACGGTCCATTCCCTCTCATAGAGAGGAGGCCTGTGTCCCAGAAGTGGTAACATTAAAAGGCTGATGATGATGAGTAGGTGTAATTGATATTTACGAGTAGGATTAACTTATAGTTCTTAAGTCGACTTTAGTAGGTGGACTTTGCTTCGGTTTCGGCAGCCTTTTGTAAGTTTTGATAGATCGCATGGCATTTGTTTTTTGTGACTATCCAGAGGCTTTGGACAAAAGGCCATATCAGTGAAAATGATTACCAAAAAGTTAAAATTTATGGGATTGACTGGCGCCACCAATATGTCGATACATTTGAATTTTCGGCAATAGATATCGGTGATGTAATGTTATTTTATCAAGAGCATATTGTTTTGCGTCAGCTGGTCGGATAACGGTATCTACAGTTAAACATAATCCTGTAAAGAGTCTTAATTCTCATCCTAATCTCCGTTCGCTCATCCCTTACGCCTCGGAAGCTGCGTCGGCGCAGGTCGGTGTACGGTGCGCGCGGCGACGCGTGGCGTTTGATCTGCCGACAAAGATGCCGCGCGTGGGACCACGTGGCGACGCTGGCTGTACCAATCACGAGGGTAAGCAGGACTTGCTGTTCCGTGAGTATGATAAGTGTTGTGTGGTATGTCAGAAGAATGAAGAGAGCTAAGGCTCTAAGGAAAACGATTGTCGAAATGCCTCAATATGTAGGATTGACCACATGACATAGTCTGTTACGTTTTGGGAGAATTTGAAAGAATAGCTAAATATAGAACTTATTATGGTACAAACAGTGGCACTATTTAATTTTTAAGTGAACTGCAATATCGCATTAGGTCTAGCCTGTATGGATATTTTGTGTATAGAGTGAATAAATATAAATCAATGACATTCGGTATGACATTTCAACCCCATAAATTGTGACACATTGATTTTTTGGCTGTCGTTATTAATGTCACTTTGTATAATGGCTTTATTTTTTTAAAGGGTGTTTGAAGTTCTTCTGTATACATCTGGAGTTTGTTACGCTACTTCTTCTTCCTAGCTAAGTGGTATAGTTCTCGCCAAACGTCTTGACCGCCCTGAAGTTAGCTTTCCGATGCGCAAAGCACGGATCGTTTGTTTTTATTTTTATTTGTGATGGTTTTGCTCTTGACTCTAGTCTAGGTCAGAGGTGACGATGGAGTGAGCTTACCCAGAAGAAGCCTGTTCACTCTAACTTTAAAGAGATTCGGGTTGTATGCGTTCGGAAACACAGACGCAGGCAGTGAGTTCCACTCTTTTGCTGTGCGCATTTTGAAGGATGTTTGGAAGCGCTTGGTACGAATTGGTGGAATAGCAACTAGGTGAGGATGGTAACTTGCAGTGCGTCTAGAAGTCCGATGGTAGAAGGGGGCCGGTGGGATGAGGTCGTGGAGTTCATGAGCACACTCGCCAAAATACAGTTTGTAGGCAACCTTACGGCGATGAGCCAATCTGTGAAGCTTGGCATCCACCAGTTTGACGTCGCCAATTAGTCTCTTAGCTCTGCGGTCCACCGAGTTAAGCGCGGCAAGCTTATATTTAGCTGAGCCATCCCAGAGGTAGCTGCAATACTCCATGCAGGATCGGACTTGCGCTTTGTAAAGAGTTAATAGCGGTCCAGGCATAAAGTATCGCTTCACTCTGTTTAGGACGCCCAGTTTCTTTGCCGCAATTTAGGCTTTGTACTCGATCCGTGCTGGTTTTGTATGATATTTACTACTGCGCAGCCATTGTAGCCAAATTCAGGGCGGCTAATAAGTTTGGCGAGAACTATAACGGACGGGGTATTTTAGGGAACAGTCTTATGTAATTTTTGATGTAATTTGATTTATTAATATTAAATAAAAAAAATATTAGTAAAAATTGCCGACACCGAGCAGTTTTACTAACGGTCCGTAAAATATAGGAACCGGAATCCTACGATCCCGTTAATGCACGTAACACAACTTGTAGGATGCAATAATGTTGCAAAACCATGTTCCAAAATTTATTATCACTTCAAACTCCTTTCCTTACTTTGCCTTATGAAAAATAGTTAAAGGAAGCTGTAACTTTTACTGGCACCATATATAGCAGTCGTTATAGTTAGTTGGCCACTGACTTGGGACTGAAGAGTTGTTAGTTATAAATATGAAGAATGTTTTATGTTAGTGTGTTATTAGCGACACCGCAAAATGTGGTCACGATCCAGAACTCCATATATTTGTATGGACCGTTTGTTCATTGCACGACACCACACCACACGCGACACGATTTACTAACGGTTTTTTGGCTAATTGGTCGATGCCGCTATGTCGTCGCGACATTTTTGCGGTGACGATTTAGCGACTGTACAAACCAAGTATGAGCTTGTTCACGACACGACACACAGCACCGCACGGCTCACGCGTGGTTCGTCACTCACGCGACTCATCTATCAAACAATACAAGAGCACTGCAGTGTCGTTGCAGAATCGTGTCTAGTGAACAAACGAACGGCCGACAGACCATCTGCGGTGTGTCGTGTGTTAAAAACCGCGACCGCAAATCGTGTCGTGCGGTGCCTCGTGAACAAACGACCTTAGGCGTAGTTTACGGTAAATTGTTTGGCTACGTATGTCTTTAGAGACAAACTGACATGATGGAATAATTCTACTGGACTAAGTGCGTCGATAACTACCGAAATCTATCGTTGTCGGACGAAAGTCTACGAGATTAATTTCCACCGGTTCCAAAATTTTGGACTCAAGATTATACAGTCTGAGTCTTTTTTTTTTATAGATCCATTCTTCTCGCATAGAAGCAACAAGAATTATTTTATTGACAATACTATAATGTAATCTGGGATAAGTTACATTATAGCATCGTAGATTTGTTGAGTTTTGACAACAATCTCAAGTCAGATAATTTCTGTTGACCTCCGACAATATATATATGTCGGGTTTAGTCCATAGTACGGACGTCAAAACAAATCACAAGCACGCCATCTGTCGACAAATCAAGAACAACTACGGTTTGAAGCGCTTTCTCTAACCACTTGCGTGGTTGGGACAGCAGAATATGGCAGTTGAGTACTGATAGTCTTAGAGGTAAGACGTCGTAGAATCACTGTCGATCCGTAATATTACTAAGCAAGATTGTAACTGTAAGTTGTGACTGTTTGAATAAACCCAGTGTATCGAATAACTTGTGTGATTTCATTTTCACGATTGACCCACCTACCTGCCCACACAAGATATCTTAACCTAAGGGCATCCTGACTTTCCGATGATTTTGCACCTATTGGCCACCCTTGATGAGACATATAGTATTGACAGCCTACGAATACTAGACTTTAATAAAAGGGTCTCCCGCTGCGTCACCTCCGTACACTCGGATAATATACCTAACTCATACCTGTCATCTGTCGACGCCAATCGTGACCAAACCTTTAAAACACCGGTGAAATTCAAATCAATCTGCTTAGCCTTTTCACCAACTATGTTGAGAACGGGTTCCAGTCTAACCGAATGCTGCTGAAAACCAGTATTCCTCATAGAGCTACAGCCTATCGTACCTCCAGAACCCAGTTACTGGGTAACACGACGCGACGACACACTTTGCAAGACTGGTTTCAGATTTTCGGGCTGCCGACTAAAGTCACCGCCACATAACAAAACAAAAAGTCGTTAACACCTGTCTACCAATGTATTCAAAACATTACGAAAAAAATAGTAATAGTAATCTTTATTCACAGAAATTTGTACATTTTTCACAAGTAATGCTTAAACTTAAGTTAAAATACACAAAAGTATTAGCATTTCAGGCCGAACTAGGCATAGCATGTATTTCGAATATAATGATGCCATGTTTGGTGGACCGATGTCCTGGTGAAGGTTGCGGGGATCCGCTGGTTGCGAGACGCACGGGACCGGTCAATGTGGCGACGCTTGGGGGAGGCCTATGTCCAGCAGTGGACGTCTTTCAGCTGATATGATGATCCCATCTTTGAATGATCCCAAAACGCTCTCAAAACGGTGAAGGAAAACATCGTGAGGAAACCGGCATGTCCTAGAACCAAAAATTCGAAGACATGTGACATCCACCAACCCGCACTGGGCCCGCGTGGTGGATAATGGCCCATTCCCTCTCGCAGAGAGGAGACCTGTGTCCCAGCAGTGGGAACATTAATAGGCTGATGATGTGATGTGTGATGTGATGTTTGAATGTACTTATCTAATACACATACAAATCTATACTTATATATATATATATATTATTAATATTATAAAGCTGAAGAGTTTGTTTGTTTGTTTGAACGCGCTAATCTCAGGCACTACTGGTTGGAATTAAAAAAATATTTTTGTGTTGGATAGTCCATTTATCGAGGAAGGTTATAGGCTATATAACATCACGCTATAACCAATAGGAGCCAAGCATTAATAAAAAATGTTGCAAAAACGGGCAAAAATATACCTTTTGGAGAGCTTTTGTTGCGTGCGCTGCGTAAACGGTTTAAGTTACGCAAATATAATGTATGATGGAATTGTTCTTCTTTAAAAGTTCTAAGAAAAAGTCCGCGACAGCATATCTTTTAAGATTGACTCACAATAGCAGCTTTTATGTTCTAAATTTTAATTAGATCACCGACGCCGGTAGAAACAAAAGTTTACAGGTTACATTCGTATAGTAGTAATGGTAGGTAGGGTAGGGTAGGGTAGATGTAGGGTAGGTGTAGGGTAGGTGTAGGGTAGGTGTAGGGTAGGTGTAGGGTAGGTGTAGGGTAGGTGTAGGTTAGGTGTAGGGTAGGTGTAGGGTAGGTGTAGGGTAGGTGTAGGGTAGGTGTAGGGTAGGTGTAGGGTAGGTGTAGGGTAGGTGTAGGGTAGGTGTAGGGTAGGTGTAGGGTAGGTGTAGGGTAGGTGTAGGGTAGGTGTAGGGTAGGTGTAGGGTAGGTGTAGGGTAGGTGTAGGGTAGGTGTAGGGTAGGTGTAGGGTAGGTGTAGGGTAGGTGTAGGGTAGGTGTAGGGTAGGTGTAGGGTAGGTGTAGGGTAGGTGTAGGGTAGGTGTAGGGTAGGTGTAGGGTAGGTGTAGGGTAGGTGTAGGGTAGGTGTAGGGTAGGTGTAGGGTAGGTGTAGGGTAGGTGTAGGGTAGGTGTAGGGTAGGTGTAGGGTAGGTGTAGGGTAGGTGTAGGGTAGGTGTAGGGTAGGTGTAGGGTAGGTGTAGGGTAGGTGTAGGGTAGGTGTAGGGTAGGTGTAGGGTAGGTGTAGGGTAGGTGTAGGGTAGGTGTAGGGTAGGTGTAGGGTAGGTGTAGGGTAGGTGTAGGGTAGGTGTAGGGTAGGTGTAGGGTAGGTGTAGGGTAGGTGTAGGGTAGGTGTAGGGTAGGTGTAGG
Organism: Orthosia incerta; assembly: GCA_948252205.1. Lineage (NCBI taxonomy): Eukaryota > Metazoa > Arthropoda > Insecta > Lepidoptera > Noctuidae > Orthosia > Orthosia incerta. The sequence continues at coordinate 23,640,604 of OX411756.1, read as the reverse complement.
GTAGGTGTAGGGTAGGTGTAGGGTAGGTGTAGGGTAGGTGTAGGGTAGGTGTAGGGTAGGTGTAGGGTAGGTGTAGGGTAGGTGTAGGGTAGGTGTAGGGTAGGTGTAGGGTAGGTGTAGGGTAGGTGTAGGGTAGGTGTAGGGTAGGTGTAGGGTAGGTGTAGGGTAGGTGTAGGGTAGGTGTAGGGTAGGTGTAGGGTAGGTGTAGGGTAGGTGTAGGGTAGGTGTAGGGTAGGTGTAGGGTAGGTGTAGGGTAGGTGTAGGGTAGGTGTAGGGTAGGTGTAGGGTAGGTGTAGGGTAGGTGTAGGGTAGGTGTAGGGTAGGTGTAGGGTAGGTGTAGGGTAGGTGTAGGGTAGGTGTAGGGTAGGTGTAGGTTAGGTGTAGGGTAGGTGTAGGGTAGTTGTAGGGTAGGTGTAGGGTGGGTGTAGGGTAGGTGTAGGGTAGGTGTAGGTTAGGTGTAGTGTAGGGTAGGTGTAGGGTAGGTAGGATAAGGTAGGTACGTAGCCAGTTGATGGGAGCGAAGCCGCGTGGGACAGCTAGTAAGTATTATAATAATACAAAATAAATAAGTTACGTAATGCAAACCAAATATGTTATCGATACTAATATTATAAAGAGGAAAGATTTTTTTGTTTGTTTGTACCGAATAGGCTCCGAAACTACTGGACCGATTAAAAAAATGCTTTTACCAAAAAAAATGCTACATTATTCCTAAGTGACATAGGCTATTTTTGTATCCCGAAAACGGGTCCTGTGGGGTGGCCCACGGGAGCGAAGCCGCGGGCAACAGCTAGCCCAATACAAAATGGAAATGGAGGAAAAATTAACAGATAAAAGAAAGAAAAACAAAAATACAAAATAATCTATACTGTTTGTTTGAACGCGCTAATCTCAGGCACTACTGGTTGGAATTGAAAAATTCCTTTTGTGTTTGATAGTCCATTTATCGAGGAAGGTTATAGGCTATATAACATCACGCTACGACCAATAGGAGTGGAGCATAAATGAAAAATATTGCAAAAACGGGCAAAAATATTCCTTTTTGAGGGCTTCCGTTGCGTGCGCTGCGTGAACGGTTTAAATTACGCAACAATCATGTATGTAGGGTAGGTGGGGTAGGGTAGGTAGGGTAGGGTAGGTAGTGTAGGGTAGGTAGGGTAGGGTAGGTAGGTAGCTAGTTGACGGGAGCGAAGCCGCGTGGGACAGCTAGTATAATATAATAGTAGGTTTGTACTCGTAACTACTCCTCTATTTGTGTGTGAAGTGAGATTGTGGAGCTTTCATAGTTTATAAGATGTTACCATTATTTGTTGTCTATCTAGGATACATGTGGTTTTGGACAGCCAGCTCACGAATATGTATCCTCCGATTGCACAGCATGATTTTCTTCTTGTTTACGTATTTGTAGTACGCTTCTTAAGCAGTCGGGTTTTTTGATTTTTTGAATTAACTTTTTTATTTGTTATCTAGCGTAGAGTTTAGTTATTACGACTGTCAAATGACAGACCATCAGCTTCACGTGCTATGCGAGAAACGGAGCCGGCGTCTCGCATGTAATGTACCCTCATCCTGGGTTGTTTAACCTTGTAGATCGACCCGAACGGTTCTTATAATTTTAGAATTAATATTTGTTTCGGGATATTTAGCATGTATATTTAGATTTTTGTTGAGAGCTCGATATTTCGGCACCGTTACAAGCGCCATGATCACGAGAACTAAAGTCTTTGCGGGTGGGTGATATTTACGAGCTGACATATCTGTCTACCCTCTTCCTTACTCGTTTTTCACGCACGTTACATGGTAAATATCCCGAAACAAATATTAATTCTAATGATTGTGACCATGTCAGCTTAAAAACTTATTTTGTTATAATTTTGCCTCGAGGAGCTCGTGGCTAAATAATACCAACCGCACTGGTCGATCATCAAGATTAAGCAACGCTTGACGAGGTCGATCCGTGGATCGGTGACCATTTCAACAGACCGAGTTTCCTCCGTGCCTCGGCAAGCACGTTAAGCCGTTGGTCCCGGCTGTCATTCGAAGATCTTTGACAGTCGTTACTAGTAGTCAGAAGCTTGAGATCTGACACCAGTCTTGCCAAGGGATATCGTGTTACCCAGTTACTGGGTTGTGGAGGTCAGATAGGCAGTCGCTCCATGTAAAACACTGGTACGCAGCTGAATCCGGTAAGACTGGAAGCCGACCCCAATATAGTTGGGAAAAGGCTAGGCAGATTGATTGTTATAATTTTGCCCAAATCTCCTAAATACAAGAAAAACTGCTCCGGAGTGTACCGGGTTCTCTAGATCGAACTTTGATGTGTAAGTTATTATAAAAAACTCAGTTCACAATTTATCGAGAATTTATAATCTCTAGAGATATTTTATAAACTTGCGGTTTTATCCGTGACATACCTTTAGGCTCGGGCGGTAGCGCCAGTGCTATACAGGGTGGTCCATGGCACGCAGCATCCCGCTGGGTTGAACCGCCACTATAACGTAACTCATACGCTGTCATCAGCTATCAAGAAATCGAAAGTATTTACCAAATGTTTATTAACTTTGAACAAGCCGTGTGCCCGATGGGGTTTCCTATTTAACGGAAAAATTATGCGTTTCCATCAAAAGTTTCGTCTTTTTTTTATCTTATATAGGTTCGCGCTTGACCACCATCTCACCTGATGGTAAGCGATGATGTGGTCGATGATGGAGCACGCTTGCCTAGAAGTAACCTATTCACTCTTCGAGTTAAAGACCCCTAGGTTGTAGCTGTCGGGAAACACAGATTCCGGCTGGGAATTCCATTAGCTGTAGCCATCTCTTCTATCAGATGTATAACAATTATTTCATCCAATTTTTAGTAGAGTTCAGAATTCAGGAATGATACAATTAAATCCGAAAAATCTCATTAGAACTCGTCCAGCAATTTAGGCCACCTCTGGTGTCAGAGTTAATTAAGCCGCCTCTGGGAACCCCACAGGTCTCAGATGGACTTGGCTATTTCAGACTTACATTAACTAAATAATTCCAGGTTTCCTCACGATGTTTTCCTTCACCGTTGCCTGTGATGTCCAAGATAAACTTAGAAAGTACAAATTAATTTGAAAAAGTCACATTGGTACTTGCTCGGATATGAAGCCACGACCTCAAGCAAGAGAGTCGAATTCCTAGCCACTGGGCCATCACGACAACAATTTAGGTGATAATTTCATATACCCATCAAAACAGAAAAAATATATTTTGATCCTACGTTCTTCTCTAGATTTTCTTGAGTTAAGCTGATTTACTGACCAGGACATTTTTTTTTGTTTTTCAATAGCTGTTGAATTTTTCAATCCTATATTTGATTGATACCTAAGGCACGGAAAAATTTTGGATGGTGATATAAAAAAATCAGGCAGTATTTTTTAAAGACATTTTGTCCAATCTAAGTTTTTCATAAGCGTCCGGCGGCCTAGTTAATCAGCGCATTCAACCTGACATTGTGACCTCCATGCCTGATCCTCAGCAAATTGAATCGTGGTCGTTTAAAAAAAGAATCGACCGCGGGATGTTGGCGCCAACGCGCTGCGATGCTCTTTATTTAAATGTCTGCCGTTCTTTTGAGTTTTCTTTTTTATTTTATTTATTTTCAAAAGAATGTTCTCGTGTTCTGTCTTTCTTGCTGTTTTGACGTTTTGTCAACTCATGGATTGTTTTGTTAATGTTTTAGAGCTATTTTAGAATTGTGTTAAGATTCTGTATCCTACCTATACAAAAACAGTCAGTCTGTTTCAGTCACACAAAAACAGCAGCACAGATTTGGATGAAATTTTGCGCACGATAGTTTATACGTATTGGGATGACACATATCTAGGATACTTTTTATCCCGGTAGGTATAGTGATCCGGATTATTAAACACTTTTGACGCGAGCGAATCCGCGGTTATAGGCTAGTTCTGTAATAAATACGAAGTGAAATCACGACATGTGGCATCTCTCTTGGGTTCAGAATAAACATTTTAGGCGATGAATAATTGTCTAACTATTTTAATATCAGCATTACTATGTGTAAATTATTTCAACACCACTGCTCTCAAAACGGTGAAGGAAAACATCGTGAGTCTTAAAACCAAAAATTCAAAGGTGACATCACCAACCAGCACTGGGCCCGCGTGGTGGATTATGATGGCACTGGGAAGATTATAAGGCTGATGATGATGATGATTACATCAGCAATTGGCAAATATAAAATCCTAAACTTTTCAAGTCCCGTGTGACCGCTACTGAACCACTGAAGCACCTATTTATCTCGATAATTGCATCATCTGCCTACCTGAGCTCAATTGCCAGTAAAACCCAAAAAAAAACACCTTTGACATTTTACACTTGAGCAAACAGAGAGTTGAGAAACGTTCAAATACATAATTGCTTCACCGGGAAGAAAAAAAAGTTTACAAGGCTGAAGTTTGCAAAATAAAAAAGTACAATTACTTATTTTTATTTTTTTGCAGATTATGTCAATCGAATAGATGTTTAATGAGGAATGAGAAAGGTGCCGCCTTTGAAACTTGTGCGCATTTTCTGCGCTGATAGTCAATGTGTCATACGATTTGCGTCATTGCAACTCAGTTGCTCAGGTAGCGCGCAAATGGCGTTCACAGGATTAAAATTAAATGTCCATTTGAACGTTTAAAGGGATTAAAGTAATGTGTATTGATGTATCAAACGAGTATTGTTGAAGAACTTACATAGTTTGTTTTCCATGGGTTCCGTTCCAAAATGGCAAACTGTATGAAAAGAAGCTTTGCTCTGTAGTGGGACAGTAATCGCGATTGTTGGAATGCCAAAATGTTTGGGTGTAGTGGCCAGATCTTAGAATTGATCACCTCATAATGTCGCCGACCATTTCATGAACTGGTTTTACGTGGTAATGGTGGTGGTTTGGCCAGATCATTAATTAATCATGACGTTTAAACGATATGGCCGTATCATGAAATACAACCATTTCATGAAATGGTTGGCCACATCATGAATTCTAAGATCCTCTTCTCACAGAGAAAAGGCAAGAAGGGCTGTTAGCTTTCCACAGCTAAGTAACGGACCACAAACCGTCGATTTGCCATCGTGGTTATTTTAGAAAGTTTAAGGATCACTCGATGCGTCCAAATTCGGCAGAAATTGAACATAATTGCTGCAACTTTGTGCCTATTCCAAAGGTTGGTGTACACTGTTGCTCAGAGTCCTGTTTTTCATTAAAATATTTTCAGGATTTTTTTGTGACGGCATTTTTTTTAATGAGTATGTATGTATTCTCATTAAGTAGGTTTTATCATTGTACCTATTCAAAACCATTTAAAAAATATTACAAAATTTAGAAAAACGCTTTAAGTTTAGCCGTATGACGAATTATTTTGTTTTGTTTACAAAGTTTGTTACTTATCTAGTCTCCCTCCACCTTCCCTTCAAATAACTTTAAAGGTACTCTTTCTGCATAAAAAGGTGAAGGCTTAAAATTTAAGAAACATTTAAAATATTTACGTTATTTGTATGTACTAAAGTTAACCTGTTGAGAAACTAAATTGCAAACGTAGGATTAGGATAGGTAAATATTAATATGTGCATCTTAATCTAACTGTCGTTGGGCACTGGTGATGGTCGACACTAGAATTACAGCACGTATAGATTATCTAAGCACAAACAATATTAGTCCACAATATCTATGCCGACATGAATAGTACCCAATTGGACGTATCTTTACTAACTACCGAAACGTCACAACAATCTGTTCCGACTCGCTACTTCAGAAAACATTCAAAAAAAATATCCGACCGGCAACTTTCGAGAGATTAATTCGTCATTTGGAAGGAAACTAGTCTCTCGAATTGGGATTGAAAAGTTGGTAAAAAAATTTGGAGATCAATTTGTGTAGACCTGCCTTTAGGTGGGGAGCTATAGACTCGTAGTGTAACTTTACTAGTGGTGGGTTTTGCAACAATTTATTATTGCGCGTGTAAAGATTTTACAACATAGTTTCTAATACATACTTATATTACAGTACATCCATACAAAATTATCAACGTGATAATGTGTCTGACTGTTAAGTTTTCACGTTTAAGCCGCTGGATTTTGATGAAACTTGGCCACACCATGACCTAAATTAGGATATAGGACCAGCAGCCAACAATCTGCTGTATGTATAAATCACAACACCAAATACCGTCTTTTATTTCTCATATTTTTAAATCATGCCTTGTTTCTTTTCCTTTTTTGAGTGCTGCTAATGGTGGCCATTGCAGTTCGATTTTCGAACAATCCTCTTTACAATGCCATATGGTAATTTTTTACTTAGAGTTTTCCACCCGAATTTGACTTTTAAGGTTACACTAGTCAACGGCACGAACTATTTTGTGCGCGAGGTTAAAATGCATTTTGTATCAACCGACAACACGTGCGGAAGAGATTGATGCTATGATGAGCAGTAGGAAGCTAGTTCGCGTACGAATACACACTTTTGCAAATTTGTAGCGAAATGGATACTGAATTAAGACGAAACCGAGCGCGCGAAATTTTATAAACAGACCTTTGGGAGTCTGGATATCATGAAAAAAAGACTAAACGTATCTGTTCAAAATAAAATTATTTGCATTGTTGAACTACTAATCTATCCCTTTATGGTGGCCGTTTTGCAATTTTCCGTCTTCTTATGGTATTTATTCGCGCCCAAAAATGCGTTAAAATTTGTGTCGATATGTGGAACTTTCGACGCTCATAACTTTCAAATATTTACTTTTTTCACTTTTTTCTTTCCATACAGGGCTAGATAATGATGAGACAAATTGATATCACTTTTTATTTTTAACGTACATTGTCAAACAGTGGAATAACCCTTAGACTACGTTTGTATGGAAGAATTTTCGACTAGTGTACCCTTAAAATCACTTTACTGCCTTGGGAGTTTCATACAACTTTACTTCCACACACACACTCATCATCAGCCTTAATGTTCCCACTGCTGGGACACAGGCCTCATCTCTATTACTACTATTTCTCTTTGCTTTACTTCCCTTAAGGCCGTACCCTGACCAAAAAATCAACATGAGATATGAGCATTCCTATTGGCCTAGCGGCACTGGTGGCGCATTAATTACGGTAGTGAATACGCCCAGATTTTAGAATAAAATCTTTATAAAATCGAATATTGGTCTTTTGGAAAAAATAAAACTTACAAAATGTTTGTTATCAAATTGTCTATCATTTCATTTCATTTCATTTATTTATTCACAAACAATTAACATTGTGTCGAATATTGGGTACATAATTACAAGAATTGGTAGAACATAATTGCAGTAAAATTATCACTTCAAGATGAATTAAATTATTGTAGCAAAGCGTATATTGATTTAAATAAAAAATACAAACAGATGCAACGTCATATCAATCTAACAAATATAAGTTGCAAACCATTACAATGAATGATAAATATATCAGTAAAATAAAAAGGGAATGTCAATTTAATCAAATATGTCACAAACAATTAGCATAGCAGTTCAATACATCATATATCACATGCAAATATAATCCATTAGTGTTAGTATAAAAAAATTATAATGAACACTTTACGAGGAGATGCATGCTATCAATAATTATTTCTCATTTTTATGGTTTTGTTGGAAGGAGATTAGTGAAACATATACCTCTTTAAAAAAATAAAGTGTACTACCATTTTAGAATCAACATTATGTAAAAATTTAATGTATTTTTATTAATTGATATTTCTTTTTAACAAAAACGACTAGCGCGGCGTTTTGCTCGGGGAGGCGCCTTAAGAGGCACAGCTTTACTTTACGTTGAGATTGCATGTTATGTAATTGGATATTGTCGAGCAGGAGATGTGAAAAGTACAGTATGCTCTATTCACACCGGTGAAGACGCGGGCAGCTTACCTGCAGGATTCATATTATTATTAATTAAACTATGTTGTTCAAAAATCAATATCAAACATTTGACTGATACCTAGTTGGGAATTAATATAAGTAACCATTATTGTCTTCTACCACCGAAGTCAATAATCTTTTCTTCTCTATACATCCAGGTTTACAAGTATCCTTAAGGTTACACTAGTCGAAAATTCTTCCATACTAACGTAGTCTAGGGATTATTCCACGGTTTGACAATGTACGTTCAAAATAAAAAACTGGCCAAGTGCGAGTCGGACTCGCGCACGAAGGGTTCCGTACCTTTATCGCAAAAAACGGCAAAACATCACGTTTGTTGTATGGGAGCCCCCTTAAATATTAAGACAGACAGACAGACAGACAGACATACAGACAGACAGACAGACAGACGGACAGACAGACAGACAGACGGATCGTTAAGTCTTAGTAATAGGGTCCCGTTTTTACCCTTCGGGTACGGAACCCTAAAAAATTATATAAATTTGTCTCATCATTATCTAGCCCTGTATGGAAACAAAAAAGTAAAAAAAAAATATCTTTGAAAGTTATGAGCGTCGAAAGTTCCACATTTCACAGAAAATTTTAACGCATTTTTGAGCGCAAATAAATACCATAAGTAGACGGAAAATTGCAAAACAGTCACCATAGGATAGGGTGTGTTGTTCAACATTGCAAATACTTTAATTCTGAACAGATCTACGTTAAGTCGTTTTTTCATGAAATCCAGACTCCCAAAGGTCTGTTTATAACATTTCGCGCGCTCGGTTTCGTCCTAAAAAGTTTGTATTCGTACGCGAACTAGGTTCTTACTGCTCATCACAGCATTTATCTCTTTTGCACGTATTTTCGATTGATATAGCATGCATTTTAATCCCGCGCACGATAGTTCGTGCCATCGACTAGTGTAACCTTAACTCTTTAATTCACATATCTTTTATCCCAAAATCCTTCAACAAAATAAACAAATATAACCTACATAAAAAATAATCTTCTAAACTATTAAGCTAAGTGTACACTGACGTCATCCGAGGCCGCCATATCCCGTATCCCCCTGTCTTTAGCACGGTCTCTTGCCCACAGGAGTCTGTGGGAAATTATCCGGAAAATAGCCGAGATACGCACCCCGCGTAGGTGTAATAATACCCCCTTCTACCCAGCTTTTACGCCCGCTCGTGGAAGCCGTGTTGTATTAAAAGCGAGGTTGCTGCTAGTGTGTGCTAGGCTTTATGTCCGTTGTTATTTCTTATATATATTTACTTTCTTGTTTCAGGTGTTTTGATAATAAGAAGAGTTTTTAAAATATCTACATTTACTGAATAAATATCCTAGACCTGAAAAGAAAAGGTATTTATTTTTTCCAATAAACTTAATCTTTTTTTTGTTCAAAAAAACGAAATCATCATATAGAATAGTGAGTGCATGTTTTTTTAGTTTCAGGGTTGTAATTGCCGTATTCATCATAAATCAATACATTGGGCCAAAAGAAGTCATCCGATGTTGTTTGGCTCTCTTTTTTTTCTAAATGAAACACTTCGATTCTGTTTTTTGATTATGTTTATTTGAACCTTTTTATTGGTCAAGTCGAGAAGATGGTCCATGTCCATGGCTTGTTCACTTGTATTTTGCATCTGTCTAGTCCACAAATGTCAAAACAGATTTGACATTGGCGGCCATTTGCAAAAATGAGAGCATCTTCCAATAGGGTGATTTCTTTTGGCCCACCTTGTATAACAAATCTGTAGAAAAGTCATTTTTGTACATCGAAAATATTTCAAAAAAAAAAATCCTGGTGTATAGGATAACCAACAGAACCCATTTCCAGCATTTTCAGAATTTTTGTCTTTTTGTCTGTTTATTTGTGCACGCATCACGTAAAATGTACGAAACCAATATAGATATCTTTTATACATAAAAATTGTACGTAACTTGAAGTATTAGATAAAAATTCATTCATATAAATTCTATCAAAATTTATATGAATTTAAAGTGTTCAAGAAGTAAAATTATCACAACATACGCAATTCAGATACTCGGTCAGTTGAACTCGATATTCGCTAAATGGCGTTGTGCATTTGAAGTAATTTTCGAAGCCGCGGGCACAGCAATTTTTAAGTTAAGTTAGAACTTGCATCTCAGTCGCATTCTGTCAAAAACACCTCTATTATAACTTCAAGTTCAAGTAATGCACTTACAACCCACGTCAATATTTAAAACAAAACACACATGCCCACATATTTTCAAAAATTACTCCAAGGACTTGCGGGTGCTATATTGAAGCAACCGAGTGGAGTGGGGGGTGGGGGCATACGGAGCTGAAGAGATAACTCCTCTAAGATAGTTGGGGAGTGTTGTAACACGAAGCAAAATTGGATTAGGAAAGATAACAGGTACGGAGAACAGTTGCAATAGTTGCAATGCCATTAGTTCTGGCATTCAACAATATTCATTGCATTATTTATGTACCTACGATGTTGAGCAAATGAATTTTTAAAGGCACATAAATAAATGAGTCTATGTCTAGCAGTGGACGTCTTTCTGCTGAAACGATCTTCATCATCATCATCATCAGCCTATTAATGTTCCCACTGCTGGAACACAGGCCTCCTCTCTGTGAGAGGGAATGGGCCGTAATCCACCACGCGGGCCCAGTGTGTTTTGGTGGATATTATCCTTCACCGTTTTGAGAGCAGTGGTGATGAAATATTTAACACAAAATAAAGCGCTGGGCTCGAACCCACGACCTATAACTTGTAAGTCGCGGCCAATACCACTGGGCCACCACTGCTCAAACGCTGAAACGTTGATGAAGAAGTGGATTATGAATTGCTGCCTTCAGAAATCAAATTGATTTCGCAACAAACAGGGGGGGAAAGAGGGAGGGCAACAAAAACATTTAGTCAACTCTAAATTTCAACTTCACCTGCACGCTGCTGTACTACGAACGGAGCTCTGACGACCAATACCTAGTAGAGGATGCTTCAGCAGCCTAGGGATCTGAATATGTTATCTTCAAAAGTAGTGGCAGATAAGACAAGGGGAAACCTGCAACTACTACTGTTAACGTGCTGATAACGGACCATCTCGACCTTCTTGGTGATACGTTAACATCGACCCTCAATTTTGGTCCGTTCATTGAGGCAAAGGCTCAGTTGGCTGCAAAAAAGTTGGGCATCCTGGCAAAGGTGAGACGGTACTTTACGCCTGAACAGCTGCTCAAATTGTGTAAAGCGCAAGTTCGGTCATGCATGGAGTACTGCTCTCACCTCTGGAACGGATCTGCCAAATATCAACTTGATGCACTTGAGTCGATTGACAAACGGGCCAAGAGGCTTATCGGCCACGATGCACTGGTCGCCTCAAAGCTCCAGAGCCTTGAACATCGACGCCAAGTGGCCAGTCTGTCAGTTTTTTATCGGTTACATTTCGGGGAGTGTGCGATGGAACTGCACAATATGATTCCGCCAAGCCCTTTCCATCACCGGACAACAAGACGTACGGCAATGCGCCACCGGTACATGGTGGACATCCTACCCATACGTACAAAGCGTTTTGCGAATACTTTCATTGTACGCACAGCTAAGATGTGGAATTCCCTGCCGGAGTCTTTGTTTCCTGATAGCTACAACCTTGGTGTCTTTAAGTCAAGAGTGAATAGGTTACTTCTAGGCAAGCGTGCTTCACTGTCAACCACATCATCGCTTACGATCAGGCGAGATAGTGGTCAAACGTGAGCCTATCGATAAATAAATAAAAATAAAAAAACTAATTCTCTCAAAAAAATCATCAAGACGGTACAGTCAGAGACATTGGTGAATCACATCTGCCCCTACAGAAGGCCTGAATGATAGCGACCGTTTAACAAAAGTGTCACGACAAAGAACAAGAAGGAACAAACACTTTAAAGTTCTAATCTTCAAGAACAGAACTTTTCGTTCCAAGTGAGACTTCATCAAGACAACTTATAAACTAGGGCGCGAGAATTACAAAGTGTTTGTGGAAGAAGCCAATTCGCGGTCATTATAGTGACTTAGTAAGTTGAGCTGTTTGTAAAAGTTTCGCGAAGGATGATAGCGAAGCTACTTTATACATATTATATTTTACTAGCTGACCCGGCAAACTTTGTTTTGCCTTAAAAACACCAAACATTCATCTACCTTACTCACCTACCCTACCTAAACTACCCTACCTACTCAACCCTACCTACCCTACCCTACCTACATATTATATATAGATTAGGACAAACAGAGACACCTAGAAGAGTTGTTTTTATAACATTCCTGTAAGGATTTATATCGAATACTGGTTCAAAACCTAGGATATGATAGATGGACCCCTTTTCCGCATTTAGACTTAGATTTGGTCTGACGAGAATTCCCCGTAATCTACCACGCAGACGCACTGTGGGTGATGATGATGACATGTGGTGGATGTCACATTTCATCATCATGTCATTTTTGGTTCTAAGACCTGTAACATTTTGGTTCCGCACGATGATTTCCTTCACCGTTTTGAGATCAGGGGGGTGACCATAAGCTCTTATAGTAAGGTAATTTTGAGATAGAATAAGTGACAGATTTATACACGTCATATACATCTATCCCTTACACACACTCAAAATAACCTTACTCTAAGAGCATATGGTCACCCCCCAGTGCTGATGAAATAATTTACACAAAGCGCATGCCTGGGTTCGAACACGACCTACAACTTGTAAGTCACGGCTGTTACCATGGGCCACCATTGCTCTTAAAAAACAATTTATTGTCGACTAACAATTTGTCAGCGACTTCACCCACCATAAAATTCCCTATCCTGTTGTAGGAATTGCAAAAACTTTACCTTCTGATTCCTTGAATAAATTATAAAAAAACCTTGTGCAATATTTCAGTTTTCTAGATTCCATAGTTTGGTTCATAAGTAAGTTAGTGACTGAGTGAAGATTATTTTAAACCCCCGACGGAATAAGAGTGGCGGATGAACCGATCTTGATTTAGTTTTTTGCTTGTAAGGTTTTTCATCTAGAGTTTCTTAGCTATGTTAGATGAAAATCGGTTCAGCCGTTCTTAAGTTATGGGCGTTTTACTGTTAAAATAGTGGCATTTTCGTAAGATATCGTGTCTTAAGATTGTCGATCGAAGCGTGTCTATTACTAGATAAATTATATAGCTTGAAATAAAATATGTCGGGTTTTTTTTGTTAAATTGAGTACCTTCTTGCTGTTTTTTATTTTCTTGCCACCAAATATAATTTAGTGTCACCTCAAAGTTACAAGCATCCCTTCTTGACAAGTCAGATTGATTGCCCACAGCTTGCAAGTGCTTCAATATATTCCCAACGCTTCAGGGAATACCAGCATGAAATTGTATGTTCGAAAGATGGTATTTTTTAGGGTTCCGTACCCAAAGGGTAAAAACGGGACCCTATTACTAAGACTCCGCGGTCCGTCTATGTGTCTGTCTGTCCGTCTGTCACCAGGCTGTATCTCATGAACCGTGATAGCTAGACGGTTGAAATTTTTACAGATGATGTTTTTCTGTTGCCGTTATAACAACAAATACTAAAAACAGAATAAAACAAATATTTAAGGCGGCAAAAAAATCACGTTTGTTGAATGGGAGCCCATTCAACAAACGTGATTTTTTTGCCGTTTTTTGCGATAATGGTACGGAACCCTTCTTGCGCTAGTAAGACTCGCACTTGGCCGATTTTTTTACATATGTATTCTGTTTTTTAAACACAAGGATTTTTCTGAAATAATACTTTGCCCGCAGCAAAATCATCATTCATCACTTCAGCAGAAAGTTGTCCACTGCTGGACATTGGCCTTCCGAAAGCGTCACCACAACGACCGGTACTGTGCGTCTCACTTACAGCGGATTCCCGCTGATTCCAAAGTAACATTGTGATTATTTTTTTACTTACCATTTACAATCAACCTTCAATCTCCTAACGATCACCTAGGTAAAACCAAATTACCAATAAACAGCTTTATTCTAGAGTCAAGCTACTCCTTAACCGACTTCAAAAAAGAGGAGCTTCGTGGACGAATGATACGGCTCTAAAGGTCGCAGGCGCGATAACTCGGTCCCAATAACTTGACCACCCTCGAGACGGACAAAGGAACCATGTCTTTAGAGCACAGAGTAATGTAAGCACAGATGCGACATAATATCGAAGGGAATATTCAAATGGTAACCCAGACGATCTAGACAAAGTCACAGTCGACTAATAGTAATGCTTGTCGATTGCTGGCAATATTAGTGTCACCTGAGACAAATAAAAAATCTTTTCAGATTAAAAATATTTTTTACAAAAAAATACTAGCGACTTCCAAATAAGAAAACTACAAAGAGATAAATAATTTTATTTTTGGATGTCGGTGTCTTTCGTTGGTACCATTTTTTTTGCGTTATGGACACCGACTTCCAAAAATAAAATTATTTATCTCTTTGTAGTTTTCTTATTTGGAAGTCGGTAGTATTTTTTTGTAAAAAATATTTTTATTTTTCACTTTATAGTTGTACCTACCTATAAGCAAGTTGTTTAGTAATTTTCTTATAACGCCAGAAGAGATTACCCGAATATCATGAAACTTAAACAAAACCTATCAAATGAGAGATCTGCTTACCCCTTAAGAGCGTAATGGCGTGATGTTATGTTATGAAATGGTTTAAATAATAAACAGACATGCAATTGCAGCAGTCCCTAAAGATTTGCCGATATTTATTGAAGAGTTCTGTTGTATATCTTCGAAGTTCTTCATCAGATCTTCACCAAATTAAAATGGGATTAATTTCGGAACATACTCTTTCAAACAAAAAATAATTTTCAAAATCGGTCCATAATTGACGGAGATATCGGTGAACATACATAAAAAAAAGAAAAAAAACATACAAGAAGTCGTACATAGAACCTCCTCCTTTTTCGAAAGTCGGTTAAAAAGAAAGTCACCTTCAAAATATTAGACTAGATGAAGACCCAAAAACGATGGATGTCCTGTGTGAAACATACTCGTAAAAGTTTAGGATGAAGACTCATAGAGAGTCTTATAATTCCTTTTTTTTAAAACTCGCGTTTAAGGTTACACTAGTCAACGGCACGAACTATTTTGTGCGCGGGGTTAAAATGCATTTTATATCAACCGACAACACGTGTGGAAGAGATAGATGCTGTGATGAGCAGTATGAAGCGAGTTCGCGTACGAATACACACTTTTACAAATTTGTAACGATATGGATAATGAATTAGGCCGAAACCGAGCGCGCGAAATTTTATAAACAGACCTTTGGTAGTCTGGATATCATGAAAAAACGACTAAACGTATCTATTCAATTTGAAATTATTTGCATTGTTGAACTACTAATCTATCCCTGTATGGAGGCCGTTTTGCAATTTTCCGTCTTCTTATGGTATTTATTTGCGCCCAAAAATGCGTTAAAATTAGTGTCGAGATGTGGAACTTTCGACGCTCATAACTTTCAAATATTTTCTTTTTTTACTTTTTTGCTTCCATACAGGGCTAGATAATGATGAAACAAATTGATATCACTTTTTATTTTGAACGTACATCGTCAAACAGTGGAATAATTCTCAGACTACGTTTGTATGGAAGAATTTTCGACTAGTGTAACCTTAACTACTAAGTATCATAAATGTTGGTAAGCGAAAATATGGGTGATGAAGAAGCACGCTTGCTTATTAGAATCAACCTAATGACTTTTGACTAATAGACCCCCAGATTGTAGCTATCAGGAATTATATACCTCATTAGTATATTCCATACCTTAGAAATACGTCGTCCTGTAGAATCCCAACACTTGAAAGTGCCATAACCTACTTAGCACTTACGACAATTCAGCCTTAGTCACACAATTCACACCTGACGTCATCACATACATAGATACCCTGCTTCGCTCTGTGTCGCATACTCTACGTCGGACCGTACAAAACGGCGAAATTTTCTGCCTCTCACGTACCTATCTATGATATGCACACACACACACACACAAGGGGGGGAGCTGGGGGGTCGTCGCTGACCCGTGGCGCCGCCTCAGATTGTTACGGCCAAAGAAACACTCCCTGGGAATAAAGGAGTGGAGTAGTCAAGAATTTTAAGGAATGTTATTTATTTAAAATTTATTTAAGATTTATTCGCTTATTTTTCTCGTTTCACGAAAGCACGTAATCTTAGATAGTGCTTACGGTAGTCGGATACCAGAAAATATGTCAGTATAATCTGATGATACCCCTTGACAAAAAACCAGTCTTGGCAAGGGGTATCTCAATTTAGTAAGTGTCAAAATGCTAGTCGGATTCGCAGATGATTTTTTGGTTGTAAATATTTTGATACCTAGTAGTAAAATATGCTGTGCCGACCCCAAATAAATAAAATAGAGAATACGGGCAAGACGAAGGTGTTGCATGTTTTGGTTTATACATTTTCATAACCTAAGAAAAGTGAAAATACATTATAAGTAAATGGGTGTGTGCATAAAATTGTTAAAAAAAGTTATTCTTTCAGTTAAACCAAGACGAGATCTTTATTCAGTCCGATTCAACAAATGAGAAATAAAAAAGTCTAGTCACAAACCAACTCCTCCCCTTCTATAATCTCGCAGTACACATTCAAAAGGATCACGAGTTTCTTGCGCCCCGCGCCACTTTCATACCATATCTTATTTTATATTTTTATTTGTATAGCCTGTATTTTTACAACCTCGACTAGACTGGTCGTTTCATTTAGAACCATATTTCGCGACTTTCGGCCGCATCAGCGTTTCTGAATGACATGAGATTTGGTTTCTCTGATGACCGAAGTCCAACTTCAGCTATTTCTATATCTGCTTTATGATATGCTCTTACAGTTATTGTTGGGATAAAAAAGCCGGTTTATTTCGTGAGCGACTCCATTTATTGTGTCGTAGAATTTGAGAGCGTCGTCGAATTGCGAAAGTTGTGCCAAGAAAATTGGATGGTCACCTTGCAGTATAAGAGAAAAATTTTGGAAAATGAAAAAATATATAGATTTTATTAAAGGTTACGGATACTCATGACAATATTTAATGAAGTATCAAAATATTTAAAACCAACTTGAGAGAAGAACGTAACTACACGTTACTTATAAATAAAGTGGTAGAACTATAACAAAAAAGTAATTTTAACTTCTTAAGGGCTTAAGTGAAAACTTAAAAACTGGCAGGCCAGGCCATCTGAAATAATGACATGATTAGATTAAGAATAGAAATTAAAATACCTGGTATAACTTTGTCTAGTGCACAGATAAGAAAATACTAGCGTACAGATGCCTCATCCCATACAAAGAAACCGTGCCGAGGTAACTAGCGTTTTTCATCTGATTATACCGATTATTTTTTGTAAATCGATCGCCTTCGGTTCCGTTCCACGACGATAGATATATCACCATCTATATCCTCATCTCATACCTCATCACTATCATGGTTTCTTTGTATGGGATGAGACACCACTGGTCTAGAGGAGGAGGAGGAGGTTCGAGAGCCTCTAGACAAACTGAGATCCATCAGCAATAATGACGGATAAAGTCAAAAAAGTCAGTCGTCGGATGGCCGATGGGGCCGAAAAGTTCTGGAATGGCGATCGCTAACCGGAAGACGATGCGTTGGAAAGCCTCCCACTAGGTGGACCGATGACCTGGTTAAGATTGCGGGAATGCGCTGGATGCGAGACGCACGGGATCGGTCAATGTGGCGACGCCTGGGGGTGGCCTATGTCCAGCAGTGGTTGTCTTTCGGCTGAAATGATGATGATGATGATGAAAGTCAAAAATGTACTACATGTGCTACCAATACGATGTTACTTACGGTCAGTCCCAAACATTTCCTACATCGGCATCGCCGATATAATGACATGTCATATAGAGTTTGCCCTCTGACGCTTAGCTAAGGAAAGTATAGGTGGGTACAGCGGTGTTTGTGTGATACTAGTAACGTTCCGCGACATTACTCAACGTCACGCGCAGTCGTACTATCGCGTACAAACGACAACGGACCGACAGAGAATTAATATATTTATTTCAGCTAACAGAGAGGGTTTGCAGGGGAAGACATGTGAACAAACGCTGAATATGGGCTTGGCTTAAAAATATGCCATTTCTATTGACTTTGAAGCTGCGGCATCTTGAAATGAGTGGTAAACTTACCTCTCACTTTGACCTTATAAAACTCATATCTTCATTACTTGCACACGGTAAAATTAATAACAGTAGTAGTTTAGCCGCTGTACGTGGAGCGGTTCCTGTAGGAATTTTGAGCTAGGTGTTGCTGTACACCTAGTTTATTATCTCTGCCCGCAGGTTCCGCGGGTGTGATGTGAACTGCAGTAACTTCTTATCCTGAAAATGTATTAGTATATCTTACCATGTACTTAGGAACAGATCAGTCTTATCTATGTTTGCAATATTTGTAAGTATGTGAGAACCATGTTCCTATTTATCAAGTGAAGGAATTTACCTGTTAGTGCTTGTAATACTTTATACCTATATTTAGTATAGTAGTGCTGGGTGCATCGGTCTCGCGTATATGAATTAATTAATGTATGTAAAAAAAATATTTTTAAAAGAGTAAGTATGGAGTTTCTTGTGCATTCTTCTCCATAACAAGCTACTTTTTCGAATGCATGGTAGAATACATTTTTATTACTTGTAAATTGTAATTGTTAACGTTCAAAAGTGCCGCTTAATTGCCTAGTTTAAATTAATACATTTGACTTTGACTTAGCTATGTACATAAGTATTTGTCCTTTTGTATTTGTATTTGTTTGTTTTGTGTACAATAACGAATATTACTTCTCCTGTGCTCTTCTAAAATGGGACTAAAAGTACACTACTTATTAGTGCAAACATATGAAAGACGTTATGGACTCAGCTATTAAAAATAAATTCTGTTAGGAAAGTAATGCCAAACTTAACTTGCCTATCCATTAATTCTTTTGCACGAAGCAAAAGAAACGACGGATACGATCTACTCCTATAATCATGTGAATGTACTTTATGCGCGCTTATTAATAAGGAGGGAAATAACACAGGATAGAACAACACACCTTCTTTAAATAAAAACTACTGGAAACCCAACACCAATTGATAAAACAAAGGCCAAAAACACGTCCCATGATTTATAACTGTACTAAGAATGTGGTTTATCGAAAATTCCCGATACAATAGCGTGGGGGGGTAGGCAGAGGCGCTGCTAGAGGCGCCTGCAACCGCGCCCGAGATAAGCGCGGCGACGCCCGTCCTATGAAATTATAGCACCCCTCGGGGAGGCTCGCGGTGAAGTGCTGCAGCGAGGGAAAATGATTTTCAGGTGAGATTGTAGTTTTGGGTGATTGTATCTTAGTAATAACTGCTATACGGACTGATTGTCTATGGCAATTCTTGTAGAACCCGGTCTGTCGATGGGTGAGTGATCATATTACGTAACAAGACTGCTAATTAAAGTATGCAATTTTAGGTTATTGGTCCCGGCTGTCATTTTGAAATCTTCGACAGTCGTTACGGGTAATTAAAAGCTAGATTTGACACTAGTGATTTAGTGTAATCCAATTACTGGATTGTGGACAACAGATAAGCAGTCTATCCGTTTTCAGCTGGATCCGGGTAGGCTGACTGAAAACAATAGGCACTTTATTAATATGTTTCAGGAAATAAAGGAGAAAAAAAAATCTTCAACTAAAAATAGCCGTGATGGCCGTTCGATGCTGTTTCATTTAGCTACAAAGACTTGTTTTAAGCTATGTATCAAATATGCTGATTTACTCAGTAGTGTCTTCAGTTATAAGGAATCAGATATATCTCACCTACCTAGAAAGCCTACGGACTATTTTAACTACTAGTAAATTGTTTTATGATGAATTATCGCCGGAACTACAACAACTATTTCAAAAATTCTTTCACCATTCGAAAGATACAATATTCCCGATGAACATTAACTATTTTACGTTTATCTAAGCCAGGCACAGCCAGGTTGATACGTTAATAAATAATATTCTAAACAAATCCCCGAACTCCTGAACGTCACCGCAAGCCTGGAGAGGGTGTTAGGGTCGAGCTCTCCTCCGGGCCATTTGTCAGTGACAGGACGTCGCACGGAGGCAAGAGGTGGAAGGGGATGTAGGGGGAACTACCTCCCACTCCCAACTCAACTCCCCCCAGATTCCTCCGTCTGCGGCTTCTGCACGCGACTGTACGCGAACGTGTTAGCCTTAAATTACAGTAAATGGCTTTAAATTAAACTGAATGTTGGGTCTATTATAAACGGGTGGCTATTTGGACGCTGGGACTTGAAAGTGGTAAGTTTTCAAGTGAAATTATTGGGTTTTAGAAAGCTTGAATCACTGAGTTTTTTTTTCTAGGATTATTTATTCTCAGGACTAGGATAACATATATTATACGTTGCGAATTGTGGGTGTACAGTACACCTTTGCTCAAGGCTTTGAGGAATTCATGTGTAAGTGTTTGGTTGATATTACTTTCTGTCTTCAACGGACATCACATCACACACATCATCAGCCTACTAATGTTCCCACTGCTGGGACACAGGCCTCCTCTCTGTGAGAGGGAATTGGCCGTTATCCACCACGCGGGTTCAGTGCGGGTTGGTGAATGTCACATGTCTTCGAATTTTTGGTTCTAGGACATGCCGGTTTCCTCACGATGTTTTCCTTCACCGTTTTGAGAGCAGTGGTGATGAAATAATTTACACAAAGTAAAGTGCCTGCTTGGGCTCGAACCCACGACTTACAACTTGTAAGTCGCGGCCGATACCACTGGGCCACCACTGCTCCACTGCTTCAACGGACGTAATGTTACCCAAAGGTAAAGGAAAATACAAAATAGTTTTTTTTTGTGTTCTGCTAATTTTGCTGGTGTGTGTGTTATATTCATAATAATTTAAGATATCAAACTAAATCCATATCGTTTGTAGTTTTATTACACCACTAGCTGTCCCACGTGGCTTCGCTCCCGTCAACTGGCTACTTACCTACCCTACATACATGAATGTAGCGTAACTTTAACCGCTTACGCAGCGCACGCAATGGAAGCTGTCAAAACGGAATAATTTTGCCCGTTTTTGCAACATTTTTCATTTATGCTCGGCTCATTTTGGTTGTAGCGTGATGTTATTTATATATATCCTTCCTCGATAAATGGACTATCCAACAAAAAAAATAATTTTCAATTCCATTAGTAGTTCCTGAGATAAGCACGTTAAAACAAACAAACTCTTCAGCTTTATAATATTATATTAAGTATAGATTTACACCCAACATAAGATAAAAGTTAAGGCCTATATTGTAAATCCTTTTGAAGGAAGCTGCCTCACTCTACTCGACTCAGGGGGGTGACCATAAGCTCTTAGAGCGGTATCAATTTGAGATCGAATAAGGGACAGATGTATCTGACTTGTATACATCTGTCACTTACTCGATATCAAATTGATACCGCTCTAAGAGCTTATGGTCACCCCCCAGTTGTCATGACAACGAATCGAAAAACCCTCGATTACAGCTGGTGAAATGTGTGTGTTCTATATGTGCACCACTGCCTGAGCCTTCGAAGAAGACAAGCGTGAATGCATGATGTTGCACCCACTCTTATCAAGCTCGGAGTCTCTACACTAGAAGTTGTAGTCGATTATCCTCTACCTGGGACAAACGGTCCAATTAGGTAGATGCAACTTCGAGAAAGAGGTCAACCATCGAATCCGACTCGGCTGAGCAGCGTTCGGAAAGTTGCGCGGTATCTTCTCGTTCAACTTACCACAGTCGAAAGTCTATGACCAGTGAGTGTTGCCAGCGATTACTTACGGGACAGATACGTGATCGCTCACAATGGGCCTCATCAGAAGGCTTAAAGTCACCCAAAGGGCAATGGAGAGAGCTAGATGCTCGGAGTTTCCTTGCGTGTTCAAATCAGAAATGAAGGCATGTCTTCAGGATGCATGAGAACCAATGTTATCGACATAGCCCGAAGAATTGCCAAACTTAAGTGGCAGTGGGCAGGGCACATTACACGCAGAACGGTTGCCATCTGGGCCGAAAAATTCAGGAATGGCGACCACGTATAGGCCTCGCCAAACTTCTTAGCCGCCCTGAAGTTGGCTACAATGGCTGCGCAGTAAGTAAATCTCATACAAAATAGCACCGTTTCGTGCCTTGCGCATCTGGGCAAGTTTGGCGAGGACTATACCGGATGACGCAGCGTCAGAATGCCTCTCTCTAGGCGGAGCGACGACCATGGTAAAGACCGCGGGAGTCCGGTGGATGCGAAACGTACAGGACCGATCAGTGTGGCGACGCTTGCTGGAGGCCTATGTCCAGCAGTGGACGTCTTTTGGTTGAAATGATGATGGTATTTATGTTCAGGCGCCGATTCCCTTGAGTATCTGATTTTTAAATGAGAATCACGTCTAAATGGCTAGTCCTAATTCTTTGAAAATGATATATGTTATATTAGACAATTTTTTTAACAATTTGATCCAAGTAAATTTTGAGTTTTATTTGAATAACATAGTGTAATTAATTTGTAAAGTTATGTCTAAAACGGACAAAAACACGAAAATCACACCAAAACCGCTGGGCGTATTTTAATTAAATCAACACCATCTCAAAGATAATTCAATTACCTACATTTTGAACTGAGGCTTTTTTTTTTAAAGTCAAAGAATAATAAGGAAAGTACAAAAATCGACTAAATTTTGGGTCGCGCGGGTGTGAAACGAGTGCGCGTTTTGTTCCCTCAAGGTCGTTGGCGTTAGTCGTCGTCTTAATTTAAATATATATCAAGGTATATCAGTCAATTAGATAGAGTCGAGTGGAGGATATGAGCATAACAAAATGAAAATCAATACAAACTAATATTTCACAGTATCTATTTACAATCAGTATCCGTAGAAGCTTTTAAAAGCAGGTACTTACACAGGCTATTAACTAAATCCATTTAAACTTGTGACCTACTTGTGTTATGTACATATCTTTGTTACATAGGTAAGTATAGGTAGGCACGCAACTTATGAGTTCTGCTAAGACGTAAACAAAGTAAACTCAAAGATATTTCATCTTTGTACATTTACCTTTTAAGGAAAGAGTTTAGAGAGTGTGTTAGAATCATGAATGGAACTCTATATAAAAGTATTGATATCTACCAAGATAGCAAGCTTTGAATGTCAAGATGGTTATTGATTATTTACTGTGTATCAGGGTTCCAATGTATGCGGTGTGTAAGGCAAGGGTTTTATGAATAAAAGCACAGAAAGACAAGACCAGGCATTTATTTAAATAAGGCTTGTCATTTAATTTATATTTAGAAGGCTCATCGAGCTTACTGCCCATTCGCTAGACCTAGTTCTCGTGTGGAAGAAGGGCAAGAAACCCCACGGAAGCTCTTTCATAGTATTTATCGATATCTTTTACAACCACAAAGTATTTACAATATTATATAAACAAAATAACATGGATAAGGCAAAGGACATAAGACTATCCCTTAAATCAATATAACATATTAGGAATAAAGACCATAATATGATACAGATACAGTTTCAACACAACCATTAGCAATAATAAAGTTATAATATCAAATAACTTACGTTAGCCTTGTGTAGTCGATCTTACACCAATTATTAATGATACAGGAAATATAATAATATATCTGGCCTGTTCTGGCTTGTAGTTCACAGAAAAGTAAGTCAGCTTATCCATTACACAATATTTTATAATCTCGGGTCTATCAGTGTCTCAATACGTCCAATATGAGAAAATGGCGCGGTGTCCCGCCATTTTCTATATTGCTTTAAATAATCTCACAATTAGATGAACAATTATCAATTATCATGTAATGAATCCATCTTAAAACGTAACAAGACAATTAAGGAATTTAATAACACCTTTTTAGTCATACTTAATCAATATTCGAAAGAATATTGATACTAACAGACAGTATTGTACCAATTGTTTCAAAGGACTTATAATACTAATGTAGCAATATAAAATCCAGGATACATCACAATAATCATTTCAAATTACGTAATAATTTATAGGAATATCATCAATGTGGCTTAATACAAGTTTAAGAGTTATTTCCTGTACACAATAATATTTACTTAGGTGGGTACTCTTTTAGATTTGTAGGTAGTTGACAACACAATAATAATTTAGGTCGGTACTTAAACATTTGTCGGTAGGCGCTTAATAAATATGACAGGTATGTATTATATAGCAAACCATTGTCACTTGAAAAATAAAAATTCATGATTTAATGACGTCACACATACTTCAAATTCTAACACGGCCATACTGACAAATACTTCGTCCACGAAGTACATATGTACAATTTTATATAGCTTATTTGATAATAGCATATCAATGAAAACAAAAGTTAATGTCACAAGACTTTTAAATTTACTTTGTAGCTTGGATCACAATAGTGACTCAAGATAATTGTTTTAAGATTATTATACCCAAATCTTACTTATCACATCATTATTAATAAATAATGAAGTTTTTAACCAGTAACATTCAGGTAAACATACAATGCTACTTTTAAGACATCGTGGTCACTTTCAGTCGTACCGAGATACACCATCAAAATTATTTACCAGATACTTTGACATGTCAATCACATTCACCATCTGCCGGTGAGATTTATCAGATACCAATTTAACGATTTACTAACGAATGGTTGGGCCAAATAAATAGACACGCCAAACGCTTTCACCCGCTACCGGTGAGATTAAATGGCGGCAAGTATAAGGCCTAGTAGCGGATATTGAGCCAAATAAATAGACACGCCAAACGCTTTCACCCGCTACCAGTGAGATTGAATGGCGCCAAATATAAGGCCTAGTAACGGATACTTGAGCCAAATAAATAGACATGCCAAAAGCTTTCACCCGCTGCTGGCGAGATCAATTGACGAAAATTATAAGGCTTAGCAGCGAATAAGTTGTAGCATAAACATGCTGATTACATTTATCGAATTTCGGTAAAATCTTTTATTACTTTACCGAATTGCGGTAACAACTTTTATTACGTTTACCGAATTGCGGCAAGATCTTTTATTACATTTACCGGATTGCGGTAAGATATTTATTTATTACATTTACCAAATTGCAGTAAGATCTTTATTTATTACATTTACCGAATTGCAGTAAGGTCTTTATTTATTACATTTACCGAATTGCGGTAAGATTTTTTGTTATATTTTTATAAAATATAGCTCAGTGGTATCAATGTCAAAATAAATGGGAAATCAATAATTCAATATTATTCCACCAACCAACACAATACATCGCTCGGTCAACCTGACAATATTGTTGCAAATTGTACTGATTGTTCACATTTTCTTCTGACCAGTAATAGTTTTACGGATTTTGTCAAGGGCACTCTGACCAGTACTTGACTTTTCATCGTAATTACTTTAGCTATTTGACTAAGACCACAGAATAAGCACTTTCACGGTAAAAGAAATGCAAAGAAAAGATAATTACTACAGAATTTTCACCTGAAATCTGCACTAACATTGGACCAATAACAGACCAATAGTGACATATTTTTTTATAATTCTCTTGCTGTATACCATTAGATCACGATTTGTTTATATTCAAATCTGAATCTAATAGCCCTAAAACTTATTACATTCATTTTCAGATCGATCAAAATGCATGGTCATGAAAATATTAATTGCATTGTTACTTTTAATATTTCTGAAGATTAAAATATTAATTTCAGTAATTAACACGGATTGTAGGAAAATAATTTCGCTAAAGCTTTTGCTGTAACTACTATTCCTTTTCAATTTTACCCAAAAGACAGCCAAGAGAAAAACGGAGCAGAGAATATTTTCTTGTAAACGTGAGAATATTGTTAAAACTACTATTCTCTAATTACGATTCTTTGCAAGTCCTTTGTACCTCATAAGTGTGAATGTGGTCACGAACTGTTTTATTACCAAGTTGGGTACACTTTTGTAAAAATACCCCCTGGTAATCAAAATATACATAAAAAAATCTAAACAAAATTCTTTAAAATCTCATAGTACATCATAAATGAAATAGCATAAAATAATATACTATTAAATAACTCATTTTGAGGTCTTGAATTATGGCGAGACCAAAATTTTACGATTTTATTTAGTAATAATTACCAATTTTCTGGTAAATAAATTGAAAACCTTCTTAGAAAATATTGTTTTACGCTTATTCAAACATATCTTTATAACACATAAGATATTCAAAATTCACATATATTCAATATTAAAACAAATAAAACCAAAGTCTCACCACTTTTAGCTACTTCTTCCTGTTGCTGAGGGCTTTATTTCCATGGTCAGACTCTGACAATAGTTAGCAGACTCGCAGATCCTGAAGAAACGTAGTTCCAATGGTCGTACAGCTTCTAGATCCGCAAGCTATGCAGCTCGCAGTGCCGTCGTCTGGGGCGGCATCGCGATGTCATCGTCTTGGTGCGAGTGGAGTTGGCGACTCGTCGACACGTTGTTTATGAAAATGAAAAAATAGAATTCATTAGAAATCTGTGTGAGCTAGAGCTGAATCCCACTTCTGATGTTAGAATCATGAATGGAACTCTATATAAAAGTATTGATATCTACCAAGATAGCAAGCTTTGAATGTCAAGATGGTTATTGATTATTTACTGTGTATCAGGGTTCCAATGTATGCGGTGTGTAAGGCAAGGGTTTTATGAATAAAAGCACAGAAAGACAAGACCAGGCATTTATTTAAATAAGGCTTGTCATTTAATTTATATTTAGAAGGCTCATCGAGCTTACTGCCCATTCGCTAGACCTAGTTCTCGTGTGGAAGAAGGGCAAGAAACCCCACGGAAGCTCTTTCATAGTATTTATCGATATCTTTTACAACCACAAAGTATTTACAATATTATATAAACAAAATAACATGGATAAGGCAAAGGACATAAGACTATCCCTTAAATCAATATAACATATTAGGAATAAAGACCATAATATGATACAGATACAGTTTCAACACAACCATTAGCAATAATAAAGTTATAATATCAAATAACTTACGTTAGCCTTGTGTAGTCGATCTTACACCAATTATTAATGATACAGGAAATATAATAATATATCTGGCCTGTTCTGGCTTGTAGTTCACAGAAAAGTAAGTCAGCTTATCCATTACACAATATTTTATAATCTCGGGTCTATCAGTGTCTCAATACGTCCAATATGAGAAAATGGCGCGGTGTCCCGCCATTTTCTATATTGCTTTAAATAATCTCACAATTAGATGAACAATTATCAATTATCATGTAATGAATCCATCTTAAAACGTAACAAGACAATTAAGGAATTTAATAACACCTTTTTAGTCATACTTAATCAATATTCGAAAGAATATTGATACTAACAGACAGTATTGTACCAATTGTTTCAAAGGACTTATAATACTAATGTAGCAATATAAAATCCAGGATACATCACAATAATCATTTCAAATTACGTAATAATTTATAGGAATATCATCAATGTGGCTTAATACAAGTTTAAGAGTTATTTCCTGTACACAATAATATTTACTTAGGTGGGTACTCTTTTAGATTTGTAGGTAGTTGACAACACAATAATAATTTAGGTCGGTACTTAAACATTTGTCGGTAGGCGCTTAATAAATATGACAGGTATGTATTATATAGCAAACCATTGTCACTTGAAAAATAAAAATTCATGATTTAATGACGTCACACATACTTCAAATTCTAACAAGTGCATGACTGTTGTAAGTGTCGTTAGCCCGTTTCCACTAACTATAAGCGACATCTAAATGTAAGTATCCAGTAAGCAGATACTTAGCGCAAAAACAATAGATCGGGTGTCGGAATTGAGTATTTTGAGTTAAGAACGTGTCATCATCTGCCTAGCCTTTTTCCCAACTATATTGGGGTCGGCTTCCAGTCTTACCGGATTCAGCTAAGTACCAGTGTTTTACATGGAGCGACTGCCTATCTGACCTCCACAACCCAGTAACTGGATAACACGGTACCCCTTGGCAAGACTGGTGTCAGATCTCAAGCTTCTGACTACCTGTAACGACTGTCAAAGATATTCAAATGACAGCCGGGACCAACGGCTTAACGTGCTTTCCGAGGCACGGAGGAAACTCGGTATGTTGAAATGGTCACCCATCCACGGACCGACCTCGTCAAGCGTTGCTTAACCTTAATGATCGCCCCTTGCGGCTGTTATTATTTAGCCACGAGCTCCTCAAGTTAAGAACGTGTCAAACCTACTTTTATGTGTTTCAGACCAGAGTTGGACCAATTGTCAACTTCAAGTTCTTGATTTAGAAATCGGGTTTACCAACAACACACATCACATCATCAGCCTATTAATGTACCCACTGCTGGGACACAGGCCTCCTCTTTGTGAGAGGGAATGGGCCGTGTGTGGAAATGTCACATGTCTTCGAATTTTTGGTTCTAGGACATGCTGGTTTCCTCACGATGTTTTCCTTCACCGTTTTGTGAGCAGTGGTCATGAAATAATTTACACAAAGTAAAGCGCCTGCCTGTGCTCGAACCCACGACCTACAACTTGTAAGTCGCGGTCGATACCACTGGGCCACCACTGCTCACCAACCACAACAGCCACAAAAAAAACCGGCCAAGTGCGAGTCGGACTCGCGCAATGTGGGTTCCGTACCATTATCGCAAAAAAACATGTTTGTTGTATGGGAGCCCCACTTAAATATTTATTTTATTCTGTTTTTAGTATAGCGGCAACAGAAATACATCATCTGTGAAAATATGAACTGCCTAGCTATCACGGTTCATGAGATACAGCCTGGTGACAGACGGACATACAGGTAGACAGATGGATCGCGGAATCTTAGTAATAGGGTCCCGTTTTTACCCTTTGGGTACGAAACCCTAAAAAAGTCAAAAAGTTCAAGCCATCGACATGGAAATAGTTTTATTACGCCTCCTTCAGTTCACAGGGGACCTGCAGAATCGCTTCAAATAGTCATGAAGAATCAAGTCTTTTATATCCTATGTAAGAAGCCTTTACCTCTCAACACATAGCAGCCATCAATCAACAACCCAGACTCGTAATGTCGCATGGTTTATTACAGATAATACAATACTAGCATATCATCAATACATCTAGACACGCGGCAGCGTGTTAAGCCAAGTTCAAGCAAACAAGGAACTGGCGACGCAGCAGCTGTGTGTACACGAACCATTTGTAGCCACTTTTGTCTTCATAATCACTCAAAATCTATTTAACATAAACCCATGAAATTTGGTTTATGTATAAAAATCGCTAAGATGAAATATAAACCAAAATTTCATAAATATAGCTCTAACGGTTATTTAGAAATTAACGTCCAAAAATCGTCATTTTTATCACTGACTGACCTATTCGATCAAAACTCTAGTTCCAGATGACCTAGAAAATTCAAATTTGGCATCTAGATAGGTAATTGGGTGAATACAAAGGAATAAATCTAAAATTAGTAATTTTTTTATCATTTTATTAAAAATTTTCAATAAATTGATTCCATTGGGAACACTTACCAAAAGTATAGGTTTTTAAGCTGACATGGTCTCAATCATTCATCAACTAGCCAAGTCAAATCTTGAGTTACAATTTATCCTAGAAAAAGCAAGAAATTGTGTTTTTAAATTTATTTTAGAATGTTGTATGTTCTCTTGTAAATAAATTTCAGGATACAGTACTTGGCACCCATTTAGATCTCAATTATTTTGTCGGCGTTATCAATAACCGCGCATATTCTTAGTATCGAACTTGGCTCCCTTTTTCACATTTATGTTTTAGATGGGAATAATAAATCTGTAGAAAAGTCGTTTGTCGGTTTATCTGTCTGTTTAGTTGTGCAAGCATCACGTTAAATATACGAAACCAATGTAGATAACTTGTGTACATAAAAAATGTGCGAAACTGAAGGTATTACTTAGTTTTTGTTTCATCGCAGTCGGTTCACTCTATCAAAAGTTAAATGAATTTAAAGTTCATGAAGTAAAATATCACAACACACACCGTTCAGATACTCATACAATTGAACTCCATATTCGATATCAGCGCTATCCGCTGTGCATTTGACGTCAATTCCTGAATGGCGCTGGTACGATTCGCCGCGAAAGAATGACCCTAGAAAAAAATTGGTTTGTAGGTAGGATAGTTAGGTTAGGATAAGTAGGGAAGGCAGTTGACGGGAGCGAAGCCGCGGGCACAGCTTGTCCCTAATGTATTCGAAAATCGCGAATTGCTGATATTAGTCACTTTCTCTACAGGCCAAGGCAAGCTTGAAGTACGGGACCGATTCTCTGATACCCTCTCACAGAGAAGAGGGCTGTGTCCCAGCAGTGGGAACATTAAACAGGCTGATGATGATGATGAATGCTGGCCTTAGACAACACTATGAGTTTGCCTAGACAGATTACAGGTAGCAAAACTTTGTAAAGTTTACAGACCACTAAAAAATACTTTAAAAAACTACAGACAAGTGTCAAAAACATATACGAGTATTTTGCAGGCACGGGAATGATGACTTATACTAAACTTTAGATCTATTCTGTAAAATAATTTCGATGGAGCATAAGGAGGAGATATACGCTTTCGACTGTGCACTTAGTTTCATATTTCTGCCTTGACAATTCAAAAGCGCAAATCATCATCAGTTCAGCCGAAAGACATCCACCGCTGGACATAAGCCTCCTTCAAATGTCGCCACATTGACCGGCCCCGTGTCGTTTTTGTTCTAACACTTCAACACCTCGATGTACCGGTAGTCGATTTAGCACCGTTGGAGAGACTGCAGTAAGGCCCAAGTCTCGATCGAATCGAAGGCTTTCTCGTAGTCTACAAATGATAAGCATAGAGGCAGGTTGTACTCTTCGGTATTCTGTGCAACCTGCTGCAGCGTATATATGTGGTCTACGGTGCTAAAGCGTTTTCGGAA
This sequence comes from Orthosia incerta, assembly GCA_948252205.1. NCBI lineage: Eukaryota > Metazoa > Arthropoda > Insecta > Lepidoptera > Noctuidae > Orthosia > Orthosia incerta. Next base: position 23,609,671 of record OX411756.1, on the reverse strand, counting down.
CCCGGCGCGCGAGACGATTCACGATGACTCTTGAAAACAACTTGTAGAGATGGCTTAGAAGTGAGATGGGCCAATAGTTCTTCAGCCGGGCATCGTCCCTCTTCTTGAAGAAGAGTACCACCACACCTCTGAGTTACAGTTTAAATTCTTTAAAAATCTCACGGTGAAAACTAACGTGCAATAAGCTATAAATCTCGAGCATTTCAATACTAGCTATCGTCGATTGAATATCACTCAAAGCCCAAGATAGCCTGGAACTAGCAGATCAATCAAATCAAACCATAGAGGAACTTTGCTCCTATCATAAAACACCCCAAATACAGCAACACTTAACGTACACGCCAGTGTTGCCATGTAGCATTGTACGGAATTACTTACACAAGAAAGTACCCACTTCCCTTCGGTTATTCAAACTACGTCGTTACTTCGCCTACCCTGTCCACCTAACATTGACGTTCGCGCGGCGCCTTCCGGATACACTACACCCAACTTTGCAGTCTACTACCACTCTATTACAAGTTCATAAGACATATTTCCCAGTACACCAACTTCAGGATTAACGTTGCAAGAAAACCAATCCAATTCGCGTTTCTCTTAGACCGTGTGGCTTTAAGTTAAGTTTGATTTTCGCTTGTTTGGCTTCAGATTGGAGACAGATAATCTTGCAAGAAAACAAATTCGATTTGCAGATGTGATGGACTTTGTTGCTACGGATCAAGGGTGGTTTTACCTTGTGTCATGTGTGAGAGGTAAGTTGGGACACAGTTTTGTACAGATAGGATCGGTGTATATCTGCAAGTGTCAACTGGCTAATGTATGGGTATGGGGAACAGTGATTGTTCATTTATTCTTGTTTTGATTTAGAAATAGATGTCTGGTACGAAGAAAGCTGGGGTTCTAGGAAATTACATCTACTTTTGAGTTGGTTTGCCTCTTCAGGATAATAGTTTCTATCTAAACGCAAAGCAATTCTCATGAATTCGACCATTTCATGATCAAGAAACCACAAGAAATATTCGTTCCAGTTACGACAGATATCCTTTGTAGTTACTCTTACTCGTTATACTATCTAGGTACCAGTAAATCGCCTTTGTGTTTTTGGGGTTATAAGAAATAACTTAAAATCTAAGTAGATTTCAGGTGACTTAAGTCCGTTATTTCTATCAAAATTTCTAAGAATAAGAACCACACAGTGAAGAATTGCATCACGAAGAAATTCCGAAAAATAATAGCACTATCCTAAATTCCAAGACGTACGTGTAACTCACTGGCCGGCCGGGGGATAAAGGGCCATCACAAAGGCCACCCCCCGAGGGTGGGAGTCCAGGGGGATCAATTTCAGCGGGTGCCCGTAGTGTAATCGCCTTAGTAGAGTTTAGTATCGTAATGTGGCCTGCCTGTAGGCTTAAATTTGTGTGTGTATGTGTGTGTGAGTGTGCGTTTTCGCGCGAATTATGAGTCTTTGTTTGGTAACGTTGCGTTTTCTTTTTTGAAATGAAACTCTCTTATTCCTGATTTTTCAAGAAGTTTCCTTTGATCACTATTGTTAGGCTCCCGTTTGATCACTATCTCATCATCACATCATCAGCCTATTAATGTTCCCACTGCTGGGACACAGGCCTCCTCTCTGTGAGAGGGGATGGGCCGTAATCCACCACGCGGGCCCAGTGCATGTTTATGGATGACATGTTTTCGAATATTTTTGGTTCTTGGACATGCCGGTTTCCTCACGATGTTTTCCTTCACCGTTATTGAGAGCAGTGGTGATGAAATAATTTACACAAAGTAATGCGCCTGCCTGGGTTCGAACCCACGACCTACAACTTGTAAGTCGCGGCCGTTCCCACCACTGCTCTCTATCTCACCGTTTCTGCAAAAATGTCTTCGTGAAAACTTTGATGAAGTGAGCGTAAAATGAGTAGCAGAATTCCTCCTGAAGCTAGTCAATTCAATTTACTTTGTCTATATGTGTGTTTGTTTTCACGCGAATTATGAGTCTTTGTTTGGTTGGCGTTTCGTTTTTGTATCGTGGTTTTTTGAAGTGAAACTTCCCAGCGGTAATTCGATAATTGGCCGAGAGTTGAGAGTGAAATTTGCTTTGAAGGATGCGTCACGTTTAGAAACATTTCGTTACATGAGATAGAAGAAAGGTCTTTCGAGATCTTTTTGATATTAAATCTTTATTATTCTCTAAGAAGGTTCACTTCTATTCAATCAAGTCTACGGTGTCGCTCTCTCAATTTTTGCTAGGCTAGAGTTTGATCGCTATTACGCCTAGATGGTAAGGGATGATGTGGTCGACGACGATGGAGCACGCTTGCCTAGAAGTAACTTATACTCTCTTGACCTGACGGGGAATTGCACTACTCTGCTGTACCTACAGATAATGAAATATTCCCAAAACGTGGAGTAAAATATTGTAAGGAAAGTGTTAAGTATAAATGTGTAAACAACCCAGTAACTGGGTAAGACGATACCACTGAAAATCAGCACCGTGCTGTGGGTCCGCCACGGCACAGCATTATGCTGAGTGGAAACCTTCTTGCCACAATCACGACATGAATCTATCTGCCATCTTTCTCATCCTATTTCTATTCTGTTTTTTTACAAAATGTAGGTATAGTATATGATATTATGTTTATATTTATTTCTCTTCTTTACTAACTTAGTTTAAGTACTACTAATACTATTGTTAAGGGTTTAGCATAAGCATGTACTTATATTTTATGTATGTCGTTTTGTGACAAATAATCACTTTTTCTTTCTTTTCTTTCTTTTCTTTCTTTTCTTTCTTTTCTTTCTTTTCTTTCTTTTCTTTCTTTTCTTTCGTTTTTTCTTTATTTTCTTTCTTTTCTTTCTATAACCCTTGGCAAGACTGCTGTCAGATTTAATAGCTTCTGACTACCGTTACGACTGCCAAAGATCTGCACAGTACACAATAACAAATCAAAGTTTCAGCCACTTTTTGCGACTGCGATAAATCTCAGTCGCACGTATCGTGTATCGAATCCATCGCGTCGTCGTGTCGTGTCGCTCGCGTTACGCGGAACACTCGGAATAGATGTCTTTGACGCCATCTTGATTAGTAGGGCTGCCAGAGTTTGTAAAATTATGAGAAAGATAAAGACAAGCAATATGTTTGCTAAATGATGAAATTGATAGATGAAATTTAGCAAACAGCATACGGACCGATTTTTTTACTGGGTATTTAGACCTAAGAATGTGTGAAACCCATAGTGCCAAAGATTAAGAGGAAATGCGGTCGGAAATTTCTTACGAAAAAAGTCATAATTCGAGGTTTGGCTCTCGCTCTTTTCCTCCTCCAATATTAAACCAATTTAAAAGATATTCCATAATTTGAAAAAGCAAGATATATACTGTGCCCCTATGTTTTACTTTTTTCATTTATAGTTGTCAAATTTGTACACTAGGCCTCTTTTGACAGCGCAATTTTGAGCATATATTGAGGGTTCTAGAGCTTCTAAAGATAACGTATCATCAAAAAGGATAACATAGGGGCACAGTATATACTTTTTAAATTGGTCCAATATTGGAGGAGGAAATAGGCGAGAGCCAAACCTCTAATTATGACTTTTTACTTACGAAGTTCAGTCGGATGTCTGCTACCGCATTTCCTCTTTCAGGCTAAAGCCGAGATCGGTAGAGTCGAGTGGAGGCAATTTCAACCAAATTGAATAAAATCTTCTTCTGATGTAGAATAAGGGTTAGCTTAGCAGAGTTGATTTGACAACCTTAAACATACACCTATGTTCTCGTTGCGCAAATCGAGCGTTACGAAATATTACTATTAAGACATATGAAGCGTGATGCGATGCCATGCGGAACTTTTCTATTTGGCAGACTGCAAAGAGATGCAAGTCAATATACAAGTATAGATGCAAGTTCTTGTAACTTATTACAGGCAGATGTGTTGCTGGGGAGTTTGTTGCGCCACTTCATCTTCCCAGCTAAGACACTAGCGCAGAATAAATATACAAACAGTATGGAAACTACCTGCAAACGCTCGAAACGGCACACTCACACAAACATGTACACAGAGACGAGTGCCCTAAGCGGCTCGCACTACTGACAGCACTGCAGAAGTGCAGTAAGACGACGACTAACGCTTACGACCTTGAGGGAACAAAACGCGCACTCGTTTCACACCCGCGCGACCCAAAATTTTGTAGTTTTTTGTACTTTCCTTATTATTCTATGACTTTAAAAAAAAAGCCTCAGATCAAAATATAGATAGTTAAATTGTGTTTGAGATGGTGTTGATTTAATTAAAATACGCCCAGCGGTTTTGGTGTGATTGTCGTGTTTTTGTCCGTTTTAGACGTAACTTCACAAATTAATTACACTTTGTTATACGAATAAAACTCAAAATTTGCTTAGATCAAATTATTAAGCAAATAGTCTAATATAACATATATTTTTTTTTAAATTACGACTAGCCGTTTAGACGTGATTCTCATTTTAAAATCAGCTACTTAAGGGAATCGGCACTAACGCCAACGACCTTGAGGGAACAAAACGCGCACTCGTTTCACACCCGCCGCGACCCAAAATTTAGTAGATTTTGTACTTTCCTTATTATTCTATGACTTTAAAAAAAGGCAATTAATGACACTATGTTATACGAACAAAACTAAAAATTTTCTTAGAACAAATTATTTAGAAAATGGTCTAGTGCAACATATATTTTTTCTAAAAAATTACGTCTAGTCGTTTAGACGTGATTCTCATTTTAAAATCAGCTACTCAAGGGAATCTGCGCATCTCGTCGGTGCTTATATTTGTGTGAGTGTGAGTTTCGAGCGTTTGCAGGTAGTTTTCATACTGTTTGTATATTTTTACTGTGACACTAGGTAGAAAGAGGTGTTTTGGCGGGCGTTTTGGTGGAATGTTTTTTTGTTAATTTTAACGTTCTGATTATCAGTCTTTTCTTATAAACAGTATACGCTTTTATAACAAGTTGCCAAAGTCAGTTATAGAACTGACCGATGGAAAGTTCAAAAACTACATCAAACGTGTCCTTATTAAAAAAGCATATTATAATATCAAGGACTACGTTGAAGATAAAAATTTTGGCTTTAGCTCATTCTGCGCATGCGGCTTCCCTGGTAACTCATAAACGGCACAATTAAATGGATGTCTCTAACTATTCTCAATCTCATATTTTTTTCTCTTTTAATTAGACTTTTTACAATGTTTTTCAATCATCTTTATAGCCCTTTGCTAAGAATAGTTACAGCACTGATAACAGTATTTGTGCCACATGTTAAATTACATTTGTTAACTTTTTATTTCGTTTTACATTATGTTTTTGTTTGTTTTTTTTTTATTTCGTACGACTTATTGTCGGGCCTACGTTGTGCCCCCATATCCAAGTACTAATACTGTAACATGGAAATATTGTAAACACAATTTTTTTTTAAAAGAGTAACCATGGAGTTTCTTTCCGGTTCTTCTCCTTAGGAAACCAAACGACTAACCCGAACCGTGCACCTTTTGTCGACGTTTTATAAGTGCCCATGTAAAATAAAAATAAATGACTTTGATTTTGAATTTGAGTCTTATTCGAAGACATTTAGAGTTGCTGTACCTTATGTAAATCTGAGAATGGTTGAAAGTGTGTTCATAACACGGTAGGACCAGTTTGAATGGAGTATGTGTAGTTAAGAACGTGTCAAGTCAAATACCTACTAGTTTAATGGCAAAGTTTGAATACTTAACTCAAAATTTGGAGGATAGTGATCAATGGGCTTAGACAAACTCACATTCTACCTATCAGTGTCCTTATTTCGAGTTTTTTAACGTACTCACTCGTGATAACGTAAACGATCTCTTATGTCAAAATGTATACAAAAAAAAACCGGCCAAGTGCGAGTCGGGCTTGCGCACGAAAGGTTCCGTACCATTAATTATCGCAAAAAACGGCAAAAAAACACGTTTGTTGTATGAGAGCCCCACTTAAATATTTATTTTATACTGCTTTTAGTATTTGTTGTTGTAGCGGCAACAGAAATACATCATCTGTGAAAATTTTAACTGCCATAGCTATCACATTCATGAGATACAGCCTGGAGACAGACGGACAGACAGACAGACGGTTTTACGACAGGACGTGTTTTAGTGTGTCTTGTTTTTACCCTTTGGGTACGGAACCCTAAAAAGAAGTTTCTCCTTACCGTCACCAGATGGCGCTTATCCAGTTTCAATACAAATTGACGTTTACGTTAACGCGATTGAGCGTGAGTAAAAACTCGCACTAAGGCCTCAGCAGAATCAGACTGTCGCTTGTATTGAGTCGCTTGACATATTTTGTGATTTCGTTACTTACGTTTAAAACCACCAAAAAAGCGACAATGCAATTCTATAGAAATTGTTATTTTTCAGCTTCAGTTCAATATGAACGGTATGAATGATACAACAAAAAATAAAAACACGAATCTGTCTGTACAGTCGTTCATCGGTTCGACAGAGCTTATCTTCGGCAATCAACACCTAACGAATGGTGTGAAAGGACTGTCCACCAATCAGAGCCCTGCATGGCGACCCTTCACGCCTGAGGCGCGAAACTCGACACCTTTTTGGAACACACTCGTAAAATGTCCTAAGCACACACGTTTCTGCATTTGAAATTAGACTTTGTATGTGTGGCTATAAGGTTGACTTCAGCTTGGGCCAGCAGGTGTGAAAATTGACGCCTATAGCCCAGTATAGCTCAGTGGTGTTGCTGTACTTTATGTGAAGGGCACAACGATCATTTTCGAATGCGCGTTTATAACGTATTGTTTAAGGGATAGTTGCCATGTATTTAATATTGAATCGTGTGTGGTTTGCGTATGGTATAGTTTTGCTCGGTGGTGTAGGTGTTAAATTTAACACCTAGAGTGCTATTTGTGGATGCAACGACAGTTTCCTATTGGTCGGCTCGGTATATTTGGAGCGTGATAGATAATCCGTGACGGAGTTTTTTGTATAGGTACCATACGTATAAATAAATGCATGTCATATCACAGCACGCCTACATAGGAAGTTAATAAGTAGCAGCGTAAATACTAAAACGAAATATTAAAAAAATTAATAGGAACAAATACTTACAGTATTTTTTCAGTCTCAAGAAATATTCCCAGATTCTAAATTGAGAATTTGAAGTTAAGGTTACACTAGTCGAAAATTCTTCCATACAAACGTAGTCTAGGGATTATTCCACTGTTTGACGATGTACGTTCAAAATAAAAAGTGATATCAATTTGTCTCATCATTATCTAGCCCTGTATAGAAGCGAAAAAGTAAAAAAAAGAAAATATTTGAAAGTTATGAGCGTCCAAAGTTTCACATTTCGACACTAATTTTAACGCATTTTTGGGAGCAATTAAATACCATAATAAGACGGAAAATTGCAAAACGGCCTCCATACAGGGATAGATTAGTAGTTCAACAATGCATATAATTTTATTTTGAACCGATAGATTTAGTCGTTTTTTCATGATATCTAGACTGCCAAAGGTCTGTTTATAAAATTTCGCGCGCTCGGTTTCATCCTAAATCATTATCCATTTCGCTACAAATTTGCAAAAGTGTGTATTCGTACGCGAACTAGCTTCCTACTGCTCATCACAGCATCTATCTCTTCCGCACGTGTTGTCGGCTGATATAAAATGCATTTTAACCCCGCGCACAAAATAGTTCGTGCCGTCGACTAGTGTACCCTTAAGATCTTTTCAAACTCTTCAAGAGCATAACATAGAACGAATATATTACACGAAACACATTTTCCTTACAGACATTAGGTAGGTTTAAATCGCCCGCCATAGTTGGTTAATACTAATACATACATTCGTTGCCGTAATTCCTAAAACAATTAAAAATCTATTGTGCCTCGCGCGAGGCGAGTCCTTTGCCTATATTGGTCCTTTCCAATATAGGCAAATTTTGACTTAAAACACCCTAAAAAGATAATCATAAAATAACTCTTAAAAAAATCGACTAAACTCCAATTCCCAGCTTGCCAAGTGCCAACATAACAAACCTTCATCAATTTACCCGGCAACTGTCATATTTACGCGCCAACGCACCGCGATATAGTTTTAATTTTCCCACAACATGGCGGCGACAGAGGCATCAAATGTCTATTGCCTGCTATCGGTTTACACTAGCGTTGCTTGATGCGCCAATGGCGTCAATTCCCATGTTCACATTATTTTTTTACTTGGTATTGATTGGGTTGATTACTATCTCACGTGATGCTAAGCTGGTGTGGTGGCCGATGAAGCATGTTTACCTAGAATTAGGTTGCTTAAACACCTCCAGATTACAACATATACACCAGCAGGGAAATGGAAATGACACAAAGATTACAATACATCTGATCAATGACATCTTTTACTGACAGATAACTCGAGAAAAGAACGGTAAAATAATGGGCCGATTTATTAATTGCGTGAGTATTCGAAGTTAAGGTTACACTAGTCGAAAATTCTTCCATACAAACGTAGTCTAGGGATTATTCCACTGTTTGACAATGTACGTTCAAAATAAAAAGTGATATAAATTTTTCTCATCATTATCTAGCCCTGTATGAAAACAAAAAAGTAAACAGCCGGGTAAAAAAGAAAATATTTGAAAGTTATGAGCGTCGAAAGTTCCACATTTTGACACTAATTTTAACGCATTTTTGGGCGCAAATAAATGCCATAAGAAGACGGAAAATTGAAATACGGCCACCATACAGGGATAGATTAGTAGTTCAACAATGCAAATAATTTAATTTTGAACAGATACGTTTAGTCGTTTTTTCATGATATCCAGACTCCCAAAGGTCTGTTTATAAAATTTCGCGCGCTTGGTTTCGTCCTAAATCATTATCCATTTCGCAACAAATTAGCGAAAGTGTGTATTCGTACGCGAACTAGCTTCCTACTGCTCATCACAGCATCTATCTCTTCCGCACGTGTTGTCGGTTGATATATAAATGCATTTTAACCCCGCGCACAAAATAGTTTATGCCGTCGACTAGTGTACCCTTAAAAGCCGATTTATGAATTGAGTAAGTATTTGAAGGAGATTTTGGCGGGAATTTTTCGAGTGAAGTTCAACGGCTGTTAATATTATTTGCAAATTGATTCCTAGTGGATATTAAATTGTGATATAAAATTGGTGTAGTTTTGTGTCTCAACTGTCTCCGCAACTGGACAATATGTGAAATCATTGGCAGAAGCGAACTCAGGTTAGCGGAGCGGAGAATTTTATTGTAGTATTGACTAACTCCGCAAAGCCTACTGAGAAGGCTGACTCTATACAATTTGCTGCCAAATACTCCAAAAAACATTAGAATCTGTTACATCCGCATTCTAGTATTCTAGTGCATACTAAAGAATGTTAAAATTGCACTGAAGATGAGGCGTTAAGGCGATATATACACCCCAATGCTAACGCAGTACTGGCCGTGCGCCCGCTCGATGCCAAAATATCAAAATTGAACCTCCTTTTGAACAGTTTTGTTAGCAAAATATTATTTGATTTACATATGCTATGTTAGTTATGAAGAAATACCAGCCATCAATTTTTCTGGGTAAAAATATTTTTAAACATCCAAGTCGTTTTGGAGGAGTTTCCAAAAGTTGCCAAAAAATATCGTGTTGTTAATTATTTTTTTAAAGCAAAACTATTAGTTACACGTTAAAACCTTGTGTTCAAAATTATGTTCATGAATCAATAATAAATATTTTTTTTTTTCAAACCTTTTAAACTAGCCGTTACTAAGGAGTATGCTTTAGAAAGTTACCGTTTTACGGCACTAAAGCGTATGTAGGCCCTTAATGTTATACTTTGAAAAGAACTCCTCAAAGTATCGCCACAAAAAGTTCAAGATATTAATTAAAAATTAATTTGCAAATTCAATAATACTCATGAGCCTTCACTACACGACATTGGCAGGAATGGCAGGAATTGTTTTCGGCAAATTGCCATAAAAAAAAAGTATTTGAAGTTTAGAACGTGTCAAACCCTACTTTAGTGTCAAATTTTGACAGCTTTTCGGGATAAAGTACATTTCAAATACTCAACTTCAAATGCTTAATTCAAAAATCGGGAGTAAGGTAGAGATTACAAAATATTAGTCGTAATGTTCGAAAATGACAACTAGGTACTACGTATTACTATGTTTGTATAAAAACTTTAACAGCTCTCGTTCCTTTCTTGTTGGACATAAGCATACAATTAAGTTTAGCTTGTCAACTAGATAGTTCACGGCACTAGCATCTATCATTCTAAATTATTAAGTTATTAGGCATAGATTTATGTTAAATTAATTATCTACTCTTTGATGGATGCCAATGCGATTATTTGGATTTTCCTTTTAAAATTGGAACTAAGAACAACGCTTGTTTGAATTTAAAACTCTTTTTGCAAAAGTTGCCAAGTTCATTTATCATAATAAATAACCTACACAGAATTTTTATTATTTTAAGTATAACATAAATAAGTTACTCGAAAAGTATTAAACGAGACTTCATCGCGTGCAGTCCGATTAACGAGACAATAATCGAATATCCATCATTGTTCGATTAATGCTCGGTATTCGATATATTCACATTGCACCTGAGTTTTATGTACACTTTATTATTACCTACCGCTGTTCAACGTGGGTGTTTCCTGTTCAAAGAATGAACTAAATGAACTAAAAGAACTTCAATTGTTGACAGCTGTCATTTTTTTTTAAATATTGCGAATGCTTTCATCAATCTATTGAAGTAGCCGTCAACGTTCAATCTATTGAACGTTGACGGCTACTAGGGGGGACCATTACATTCAATAGATGTATGTAGAACAAAATTACAAGAATATTGTAACAAATTTACGTCAACAAATTGTGTGTCAAAAATGTTCCCTGAAAACTGGGAGACATTACCAGACAAGTAATTCCACTGGAGAATAAGTTCAAGATCATCTTATCTCAACCATCGATGCCAAAGGATGGTCTTGTCAACGATGAAGCACGCTCGCTAAGAAGTAGGCAACCTATTCACTCTTTTTTATTGTTGATAGGCTCGCATTTATTTCAACTGATGGGAAGTGATGATGTGGTGAGATAAGCCTTACTTGTTTAGAAGTAACCTATTCGCTCTTGACTTACCAAGCCCAGGTTTTATTTTTAATTGGGCAAGCAACCACAGTGTGACTGCAGAACCACCCCACAGACGATGCCCCACCTCCTGGCCTGCTCCTTATGTAAAAACACCTGCACCATGCAAGACCTTTGTGAGGCCAGCGCTAAAACTATCGACGTGGCTGAATACTGGTCGAGGAAAGTTTAGTGAGGAAATCATCGACACGAAGAAGAAGAAGAATTGGGCAAGTTTGAATTACAGAATAGTTTTTATTTTTCCAAAAGATTTTGTGCCAGTATTTTACTTTTTCGTCTAGAACAGGCGGTATCCCTATCCACCTAGATGTGTACACGCTTATTATTTAAATAAAGAATGTGATTGTCCGTAGTGTTGTGCGTCTGTCGCATAAATAATGTAGCGCGGTCGGAACGCGCCACTCGCTGCGGTCTAGGCGCCGCCCGAGGAACAGAGTTGTGGAGTCGCTGTTACGTTACTGAAACGAGAGAAGAAATTGTCTAACCAAGACAGGTTTTCACGAAGTGACAAAGCCAGTGCTGGCTTAGTTCCATGTATTTTTTTTTAAAGCGTATACTACCTAAGCTACATTGAGCGATTTTTGGTAGGGGCTAAACTTATGGGTTTGCATCAATGACATGCTAACGTGACAGCGTCATCGACTTGCAAATGTGACATGTGACGGAACAACAGTTATTTCAAAGTTTAAAGTTTTCATTTCTGTAGGTAGTCCACATGACTGTCTATTTTTTCAGGTGCTGGCCTGTCACGAAAATATTTTGGTAACTGGTAGCACGTGCGGATATGAATACAACGCCCATCCTTTTTTTCTAGCCCGTGACCACCCCGCTCATAAACTACACGAGTATGGACTATGGGACTGCACGTTATCTATTGACATAGATTAAATTTGTATTTCGTGTAGGTATGTAAAGAATTTTCCTTTTGAAAGGATTGGCCAGAATCCTCTCCAGAGCCTGCCTACTAAAGCAAAAACAAACTCGTTTTTTCACTACAGTAGCATAAGACGTTACAACATTTTAGTAGGCTATTCATAAGCTGATTGCATGATTATATATAATTTATTAAGACAGAATAATGACAGCTCCACGGATCCTGTCCCGCAGCTTGGGTGGCGCCGGCCGCTATAAAATTCGGACAGCGGCGCGGAATCCCACAGATTCCAACTTAATATTAATTGTCGATCGACTAACCTCAACACTCCCCCCTCCCTAGCGCCACAACGTAATCATGTACAGAAAATCTACATCAGAAAAATGCTCAGACAGATACCAGCAAAAAAATCTACCTTACCTTTTACAACCAATCAGAACGCTATATTTGCATAAACTGAGTTTAGTTTTATAATCGCGATTAGTTTCTTTGTTGAAATCGGCCCTGAATGTGTGGTGTTCATACCGAGGTATGGACAACTATCCACCGACAGAGTGGCTATCTGCAAGTTTTGCTTGACCTTGAAGATGCACTCGCGCGGCTGTTATAACTTAGCTACCTGCACTCCTTAATAGAATAAGTTCTTTGTTATAATAAGAAGTAATTAGTAAATAAGTTCATTCTCGACCAGTTGAACATCAAAACCACTCTTCCACGATCTGCTATCAACGAGTCCTAAGTTACTTTGGTCACATCGCCCGGGGACAGCCAGATAATGTGGAAAAACTGGTTGTAGTTGGAAAGGTGGATGGAAAAGGACCACGTGGACGTTCACCTACTCGCTGGTCTGACCAGATCAGGGTTATTACAGGACTCATGGTGACCACTGCCCTGAGAAGAGCCGAAGACTGGCTTGGAAGCAGCTCGTCGTTGTTTTCGTCCAAGACGGCATGATCTTCAGAAATGAAGACAAAGAATAAGAAGAGAAGAGAATTAGTTAATTATGTAAAATGGATCTTCTGTAACATCTACTGTGGCATCGCCTCCTCCCTGCCTCCCGAACCAGACATGAGAAAAACGTTAACGAATTTTGGATTCTTATTTTAAAAGATATGACAGATATATTTTTTTAGGTTGGCTGTATAGATTTGTATCGTGCATTTTTAATCTGCCGATCCGATGTAGATTCTACGAAAATATTAATAATTATGTTATCTGATTGTTAATTAATTTATCTAAATAGGTTCTCCAATATCAAAGGATTCTTCTTTCCGAATAGTGCTTTAAATTATTAAATAGGTTTAGGTAGATTCAAACTTAACCGGTCATGTACCGGTAATTACCGAAACCACGCTTACCATCAAATGACCGCTATCTCATCTGATGATAAGCGATGTTTCGGTATCCTAAAGCCATCAAGCGCGATCCTAAAAGTAATAAAAATATGAACAATAGAAAAGCCATTGTGTCACGCGTGGATCCACGTCTTAAACATACGAAAGATTAATGGCAGCTTAAGACGACGACTAACGCCAACGACCTTGAGGGAACAAAACGCGCACCCGTTTCCCACCCGCGCGACCCAATATTTTGTAGCAGTTTTTTGTACTTTCCTTATTATTCTATAACATTAAAAAAAAGCCTCAGATCATATGTGTGATCATATTATCATATGTATGAAGTTAGATACTTAAATTGTCTTTGAGATGGTGTCAATTTCATTAAAATACGCCCAGCGGTTTTGGTATGATTGTCGTGTTTTTCTTCGTTTTAGACATAACTTTACAAAATAATTACACTATGTTATACGAATAAAACTCAAAATTGTCTTGGATCAAATGATTAAGAAAATGGTCTTGTGTAACATAAATTTTTTCCATAAAATTACGACAAGCCATTTACACGTGATTCTCATTTTAAAATCAGCTACCCAGGGTATCTGCGCCTTAATAAGCCACCCCTAGCCCCGATGTCACATGAATTTGCTACTGCGCTCAGACTCGCCTCATGTTCCGAGCCGCCGCGCCGTTAGATTTGAATCTACTTATAGTACGTGATTGACAGTTTTCAAAAGTCATATCGTCATTCTCTTGACCTTATCCCTATATATTTGGCTTCAGTGCTATATGATTTCATTTTCCATAAGGCGTAATCCTAGCACTCCCTTAGTAGACATATAATTTTAAACACAATTCATCCAACGTTTCGTTGAACTTACAGCCACCCACAGATTTCTAAAGTTATATGCAACTGTGAATCCAGAAATACAACAGCTGACACATCATTCTTTCACTCTTAACTCCTGGGTAATTTTGGTTTACTCCAATTTGAGTAAACCAAAATTACCCAGTTAAGTATGTATAATAACAGGAAAACTGGTAATTTATTTGACGATACCATTCATCGTAATCTTCCCATACGCTTAAAGAACCGTTACTCTTAGCCACCACAAGTGGTCACCACTAGCAATCTTACCGATAATTTACGGTCTTTTAAATACGGAACGGAACGGTTTTTTCAATGGCAACACTTAAGTACCTCTTAATTATTTATTATAAGGTACACCAACAGCATTACATACGAAACAGTTTGAAGTAAACAATGAAAAAAAGTTGAAGGATTTGTGCACTCCCGTACCTCCGAGACAGCTCTTCCTAACATATTGAGTGAAACACCGTGTAAGTCAGTATCTGGTGTTATACAACCGGTGTGTACCATTATATCTTCTACACAAGGTAAGCGTTGAGGCCTTGGTTGGTTGGCGAAATGGAATATAAAGTAATTTTGTGATGGGATGTCTGGGTAGTTTTCAAGGGACTGAATATTGGATACATTCGACTAAATCACTGTACTTAATAAAACCTTTTGCTACTTTGTAAAGGAAAATTAGATCACGCGTACGGCGACGGTCACGCAGTGTCTTTATTTTGAAAAAGTGTAGGCGCTGTACATACGGACAGCGATAACTAATTCCCCTAGATATGAATGCAAGATGTTTAGTGAAAGCTCTTTGAATTTGTTCAAGTCTTTGCGAATAAACAGCGTAGAGTGGGTTCCAGGTGACACTGGCGTATTCCAACCGACTTCGCACTAGGGTGGTAAACAAAACTATTTTGGTCTTTGGTTGTTGGAAGCCTCTTGTGTTTCATTTAACAAAACCCAGCATATGCGCAGACTTCTTTGCGAAGTCGTTGATGTGATCGTGTGGCTTGTCATCCACCAGAACCTCTAGATCCCGGATTTCTCCAACCTTTGCCAACCTATTTTACCTAGACATTAACCTTATTTGATTTAAAGTTGCCTACCGTTACCATGATACCAGTAATTTTGAAGGGAACGGCTGTCTAAGACTTATTACGTATAAAGACATAGGGAAAGTGGTCACCATTCGTACACTTTTTAGATTTAATTTTTTACTTTATGATTAATTGTCGAATTTATCTAGTTTTTGTACCTAAGTGTAACAAATATATTGTAGTTTATTACAAAAAAGTCCGAAACTATTATGTCAAAAGGTTAAAGGGCTATAGCCATTTTTCTACGACAAGATATTTGTACGAACGTACCCCACGTACGGGATACGTTCGTACAGAAGGTGGGGTACTTTCGTACGCCATGGGGAAGATTCATACAGGGTAATTAAAAAGCCAATTAAAGTCGTTAATTTATAATTAATTATTATAAAAAAAAAAATATTTATCAAAGAACTTTATAATATGTGACATGCATGACTAATAGTCGATAAATCTTTCTTTAGAAAAATATCTAAAAATAAAATAGTTAAATTACGTACTAAGACTTAATATGATGAGAATATCTAAGCTTTCTGGAAAGGAGAATTTTAAGTTAGTATAAAAAGGTTTGATTATTACTTGTAGCGATTTAAATTTCTAGGTACTGAAAGATTTGTTTTTTTTCTAGGGTTCCGTACCCAAAGGGTGAAAACGGGATCCTATTACTAAGACTCCACGATCCGTCTGTCACCTGCTGTATATCATGAACCGTGATAGCTAGACAGTTGAAATTTTCACAAATGATGTAATCCTGTTGCCGCTATCACAACAAATACTAAAAACAGAATAAAATAAATATTTAAGTGGGGCTCCCATACAACAAACGTGATTTTTTTTGCCGTTATTTGCGATAGTGGTACGGAACCCTTCGTGCGCGAGTCCGACTCTCACTTGGCCAATTTTTTCACTTACTATATTTAGGTCTGGAAGGACTTGGTCCTTTGCCCAGCAATGGGACGGCAACGGCTAGATAAAAATTAGGTCATACAACAAGAAAGTCACGGATGTCGTTATAATTTCCGGTTCAGAAACTAAACCTTAGCCTTGGCAGCTGTTAACAATGCAATCGAAAACCAAAATATAACGCAAAGGCACATCAGAATAAATAATAAAAAAACGACACAGCAACAACCCTAAGTAGCAGCTCCTTAGTCCCTTGTGGCCGCAAAATTATAGTAAAATCATATAATTAGGGATGCGTCTGTAATTCCCACTTGCGGTCACCGCTTCCTTCCCTATTGTTCGTTTGAAACGTTCAATGCAGACAGGATGCATCGAGTACTCGCATTTTAATCGATTTCATATATTTTGACAGTTGCGGTTTTTGAGCGATTTTTTCGATGAGAAACGGTTTTTTTGTCTAGCTGACTAGCTCCCGTGGGTGGGAATCGATGTTTTTTGTCTGTTTTTGATAAAAGCTCATAGAAGGGTAACTATTACTGTCTGCCTATCAAAAAAGGGTGAAAGAATTTTCATGTTTCGTTCGTTTTGTCCTACGTCCTACCACTTTTGGATTAAAGACGTATGTCTTTAATCCAAAAGTGGTTTTATAATAATGAATGTTATTAGTAATTAGTTAGCTATTAACCTTCATAACTTGCCTATATTATCTATACATATTAATATTTACAAAAAACTAAAGATTTAAACGTTGATATCCAATGCCTCATTTTTTAAATACGTCAACAAAACTGCTTACAAACTCATCAATGTACTTGAAACACACGTTCCATTGTGAACACAAAATAAATGACCTTCAATGACAATAACACTGGTAATAATTTTAATCGACGCACTAACTTATGACAACATCCTTCGGGAAAATAGAAGAAGAAGAAATTGCTCAGCTAGTTAAGTATAATAAAAAACCGGTGCGTACCGCCAATTGCCCATAGACCATAACTAATGGAATATGTTGCCGGCTTGTAATTACCCATGTTTAATGTCAAACAATTAGACGCCATATCTGACGGAATTTACTTTTCATGTTGGCAACATTAAGTTGAATTTGAATTAAAAATGGGCGCGAGAGTTGGTATTTTATTTTTATTTTTTACATATAAGGCATTTTTTTATTTATTTTACTGTTATTATTAAATGCTTTATTAAGCTCACAATTAATAATTTCAGCGTAGGTATCTGCTCCGATTTTCGGTACCAAGGGTCGCCTGTCCAAGAGATGGCGAGGTAGACTGAGACGTAACGCACCGGATCAACTCAAGATGGATGAAATGACGGCAGGATCATCTTGCAAACCACGGATGCCCCTCAAATTAAAGGGCAAAATCTACAAGTCCATGATTAGACCTGTCGTCCTGTATGGATCAGAATGTTGATGAAAAGAGAATGCATGTAGCAGAGATGAGAATGGGTAAAGTAAGAAATGAGTATATTAGAGGAAGTTAAAAGTGGCGCCAGCGACTGAAAAGTTCGAAGGAAACCGTTTGTCCTGGTATGGTCATGTTACTAAAAGAGGTACGAATATTTTTATTATTTTATTAAAAAAGGCTGGCGCTTGATGACTATCTCACCTGATGGTAAGCGTTGATGTGGTCGACGGTGACCCCATCTTTTTGTGGGGCGTCTCGCAGGGCAATCCAAGTCCGGGCGATCCTGTGGAGACTAAACTATAGCCTCCAGCTAGGCAAGGTCGACGGTGAAGCACACTTGCCTATAAGTAATCTATTCAAAAAGCAACACAGGCTAAAAAAGATACAGGCTGCCCTAGTTTGAGAGGCAGGGTTCATAAACCAACGGTTACATTGTAGTTCCTACAATATACCTGTATACTTATGTGAACACTTCTTATTGTAACCTTTTTTTGTACTAATAAACATTTTATTATTATTATCCCCTTTATTCAATTTCTTTTCTTATTGTTTACATTTTTAAATATTTTATAAATTAAATTACAAAACAAAAACATTTAAAAATATAAAAAATAATGGTTGTCCGCCGGTATCGGGAACAGTGTCCAAGCTACCGGTGGTTAGGGCTCCAGAGACAGGAACCTCCTCACAATGCGAGCCGTATCGAGGAGTACTGCCTTCTGTATCAGACCCTTGATCCAACCGCCCAATGACAGCCTCGACTCGCGGTCGAGGCTCTTGGCCGTCAGGCCGTTGGCCGTAACGACAATCGGCACAATGATCGCCCAGTCCACATTCCACATGTCGACAACCTCGTGTGCTAAGTCAAGATACTTGATTTGTTTCTGTTTCTTTCTTTATTATTATTATATAAATGTGGATGGATGGAGAGGGAGTGGAAGGTCAAAGAAAAGATGGATGGTCTGTGTGAGGAGTGACATGAAAGAAAAAGGAGTCAGTGATAGCGTGACGGGGGACAGGGCGGTATGGAAGAAGTAAACGTGTTGCGCCGATCCCAAGTAACATGGGATAAGGGCAGGAAGAAGAAGAAGTACATACTACTGTCTTTATTTTATTTCATTTTGAAGAAAATTTACAATTGATGGTCACCAATACTCACGACACTCTAACCCTAAAAACCAATAACTAAAAAGCATTCCTTTGAAGAGTTCGATAAAATCAGAATGGGCTATATGGGCTGATGCAGACCGTGGCTGAGTGGTTGGTGGACGTGGCAGTGGTCGCCGAGCCGTACTCGGTACCTGGCCGTTGGCTGGGTGATCGGGACGGTTTGGTGGCGTTGGTGTCGCGGCCTGCCACGGACTCCCCTCCCCTCTCGCTTTTAGAGAGGGGACCTGGATATGTGGCCGCCGCGTGGAGCGTGCGCTCATGTTTTGTGAAGAAAATTTACAATTGATGGTCACCAATACTCACATCACTCTGACCCTGGAAACCAATAACTAAAAAGCATTCCTCTTCTCAGCAACTCTTCAAGAGTTTGATGAAATCAAGAGGTTTTCTACGCTACTTATTTTTACAAAATAACCTCTTATTAGGGTGTCAAGTTCTTCATCCGGATTGTTATCGGGTTTCTTTATAAACGATAAGTAAATTAGACGGATTATGATATAGTGATCTAGGATACCTCACTTTACATCGCACCAGAGACTTGATTAGTTGTTCATTTAGACGTGTTTAAATGATGTTATATTTGCCTCAGTCGAACGAGAACCTACTCCTGATACACGCATTATAATTGTCTCGTGTGTGTCATTGGTTTATTGCAAACCACTTCAAATTCGATACCTTTCAATGTCAATGAAGTATTTGAGAGAGTCGTCTACTATCTCACGACATTTATTATGAACTAACAATGTTTGCAATAACCCGATGGATGTCATGTTTTTCCTTTGTTGCAGATCCTAAGACCAAAATTAATATAACTAATGTATCTACTAAATCCTAGGTAGGCACTATTTTGTTTAAATAAAACAACTCTACTCTCAGCTCACACACAATCTTATTCGTCTTTTTTGTTAGAAAACCACATGTTTTTTTTTTCAAACGCCATGTTCATAAGACATTCGATATATCGACGCCGCCTCGACCGATTGTGTAACGCAACACTGCTGGCCTGTCAAACCGAAGCCGAATATCTACAAGTAATCCGCGGCTTATTATGTTACTGTGTGTAAAACATAATGGTGGTGGGAAGGATGACATTTTTAAATGAAGATTGTTTTTGGAGTGATACAATCGTGTAGTTGCTTAGATAATACGGAAATTCTGATCTGGGTACAATTTTTTTATAGGCCCGCGTTTCATCATTATGTAATGAAGTAACTCACCTGATGGTAAGCGATGATGTGGTCGATGATGGATGTAACTTGCCTAGAAGTAACCTATTCACTCTGAACTTACACTACTACTTACTTACTTTTGATTACAGCTGTCAGGGAACATGAATTTTGGCAGGGCCGCTCCTTAGCACAATGAAAGTATTCCCAAAACGTTTTGTGCACATAGATAGGTACTAGATACGTTGGCCTCCAAGACTAGGACTAGGTTGGAGTTTAAGGAAAAAATATTTACAATAGTGCGGGCCAACACAAGAAAACAAAATCCATGAAAGATCCGCTGCTTTACTGTAAAATAAGGCCTTGTAACAAAATTAGAGGAGCTGAGTTAAGGCGCGTCCCCGAGCAAAATGCCGCGCTAGTCGTTTTTGTGCGGTTTTTAAGAGCTATCTACTCTTTATTAAAAAAAAAAAACAATTAATAAAAGTACATTAAATTTCTACATAATTTTGATTCTAAAATGGTAGTACACTTTTTTTTAAAGAGGTATATGTTGCACTAATTTCCTTCCAACAAAACCATAAAAATGAGAAATAATTATTGATAGCATGCATCTCCTCCGTAAAGTGTTCATTAATATTTTTTTATACTAACAGTAATGGATAGACAATTTGCTAACGAACATTTTGAAAGTTAATTTTTTTTCAAAAGACCAATATTCGATTTTATAAAGATTTTATTCTAAAATCTGGGCGTATTCACTACCGTAATTCATGCGCCACCAGTGCCGCTAGGCCAATTGGAATGCTCATAACTCATGCTGATTTTTTGGTCAGGGTACGGCCTTAAATAAAATAAGTAAAGAAACCTCAGTACTTACATTGAAATCCACGAAAATAGAAACTTAATACATAACAGCCGCAATGACTGTTCGAACGCTATTGTCATTTAAAAAAAACGCAGACAATACACTATTATTGAGTGACGACAGATGTTAAATTCGATTTTCGAAATCTGTGTTGCCTACGGAAAAAAAATTGTAATAATAGGGTGGAAAAAGGAGCATGTTTAATTTGACGTATGTCGTTGACAAGCCACAATGATACGTTAGTTTTAGTATGTAAATAAACATGGATGATTTGTGGGTTAGTAATGTCATTTATTATCGGTTTGTCGGAAAGTAGAGTTGTGTTATTATCGGTTTCTTTAAAAATACATTTTGTAGCCTACTTATGAGTTATGACTTTGTGGTTTTTTTACATATGCTACTGAAGTAGTACTGGGGCTTATACTTGATTAATTTGTGATGTAGGTTGGTAATAAGTTCCATAATTATTTCAAGAACTAAGTAGCAAAGAATCACTAGCAAAAAATAAAATTTTTGTATGTGTGGAACTCCTTGTCAGCGTTGGTATTCCCGTACATTGATCACTTGAGAAGGCTTGTTGCACTTCTGGGCTTGTTCGATCCATCCTCATAGATCTCATCCATAGCTTACAATCAAGCTTGATCGTGGTCAAGAGAGGCTCATTGGGCAATAAAATAAAATGTTTGTATCGAGTATTATTATATTTCTAGAGTTTCTGGTAGTTAAATCTGCTTATAACTTTAATTTTATTTTTGACTAGCTCGCCCTTGACCGCAATTTCGCCTAATGATACGCGATAGATGTATATGATCACGAGCGCGCAAGCCCAGAACTGTTGGTAGGGATCCAGACTTTGGCTGCGCGTATACACAGCCAAAGTCTGGAATAAAAATAAAGAAACCAGTTAAGGAAATCAATCATCAAACACCTCAAATAAAACTCCTGATCTCTTGCTTCACAGTCTTCACACAAATGATTTTCAAACGCCTATCTCTTTCAATGGCGGTTGGCGCGTTTCCGTTGGGTTGCCACAGTGAAGTGTCAAATTACCCCTAATTATCCGCCATCGAGGGACCGGAACGCCGGCTGCCATCGACAATGGATTTTTTTTTTTTAGAATTACGCTTAAATGCAGTGTGTAATGGAATCTGATGAATGCCTTATTTTTTTTAATGTCTATTAAGTTTCATGGTGAATCTATTTGCATAATTTTTGTGTTTTTTATTGTTTGATTGTGCTTTTCTTAAAGATTTCCCTCTTTTTTATGTTCACAGCTATTTGGAGCATTCGTTGATTTGGAATTCATACCTTAGAGATAAATCTCAAGATTTATCTTTAAACTGTCGAGTGTGGTTTAGAGTGCTATGAAAGTATTCTTCAGGATCACCCACATTCTCTTTGAAGGAATATTGCTCCACTCCACTCGTCTCAATCACCACGACAACAGCAAAATAACTTAGAAGTCGAGGACGTTAATATCAATAACTTCTACTACTAGAAGAAGAAGATATCAATCATGAACAAGCTATAATTTAATAAGTGTAGCTTTGAAGCTCAGAAGTTGGGCCAAGTGACTTAGAATACAGGTGTAATGTTCCATTTTCAAACTGAGAAAACAGAACAAATTTTGATTTTTATCATTTATCTCCTGATTTCTGCTTAAAAAAATGTGTTATTGAAAAACTCTAATTAAGCCTAAAACCTATAAAAGTTTAGATTTAAAAAAAGGTTTGATACACATTTGTAGTCAAGAACAACATTCAGTAACCGGCCTTAAGTGACATAGATAAGTAGGTAGCTCTCAAAATCAGCATCCATGGAAGTGAATAGACAAGATCAGGGATTCCCAAAGTGGTCAATATCAACCCTTTGACATAAACGAAAACTGATTTTGGGGGTCGAAGAGGTCTAAAAATCGACCCTATTAATAAACACAATTTCTTGTTGAAACTCTAAGTTACTGTATAAGTTGTTTTACGTTTACCAACTTGTTGTAAGAATGACTAATATTTTAGTAGGAAGTATCATTGCTGTACTTTTAAAAGACTCTACAAGTCGATAAGCGTGCACAAGTTCGTACAAGATGAAAAATTCAGCAAGTCAATTAAAAAGAAAACATAGGGGCATAGTATATATCTTTAATTTTCAGTTTACGGAATATCTTTTAAATTGGTCCAATATTGGAGGAGGAAAGAGACGAGAGCCAAACCTCGAATTATGACTTTTTACTAAGGAAATTCAGTCGGCGCTCTCTGCCCCCGTTTCCTCTTAATGGGGGTCTGAGGTATCAGTTTATTTTGGAAAAAGGGTCTCTGGCCCAAAATAGTTTGGGAATCCCTGGACTAGATTAATACCTAGGTAAGCCAAACTACCTACATTACCTAGGTAAGGTAAAGGCAAGGAAAATTATTCAATTGCCAGTTCCACATCAAACACTTTTTTATTTAGAAGTGCTTAGTTGTATAGATACCTACTAGCATTTGCCAGCGGCTTTGTTCGTGTGTTTTATTGTCCCGAAATACCTACCGATATTAAAAGTATTCACCCTCCGTAATAATCCAAGTTTGGTGTGCTAGCCTAGGTCACTAGACATTTATTAAAGATTTTTAGGCAATGAGAAGTGTGACCAATGCAATGTTATAAAATAATCACCCTTAATGAGTTATAAATACAAATTAAAATAATAATATAAAAAAACTATAACCATCTTACATGACAAGACCTCCCTAATCCAAAAATCAATAAAAACCGAATTAAAAAAAATGCCACATGAAAAATTTATTCAGCCATCAAACGTGGATATAAAATAAATAATCCACGATATTAACGATAACAATACAGTGCGCTTGCGCACCGCGCAGTGATCTATAGATCATTTTAGCTCAATCCCTATTAGCCTGGATCGAAAACGCCCCGCCTACCAAGAAGCCCACTGACCATTAATTGGGTACAAAAATCGATGTAGAAACGCCCATAATACACCCGTCTCCTTCACACGTTTGAGTAAACATAGCTCTATCTCTGTCTGCCGGGTGTCGTCAAGCGTTCGGCTTGTTCGTTTTCGTCGCATGCGCAGCACAGACGTCACAATGCCGGGGCTTCTACAGAAAAATAGTATGTTTGTACTCTTTTATTTTCACATACGGCCGACGCCGCCCGTCGCCGTGTGCAATATTTGCGTTGTTTTTTTTATTTTTACTTATAAAACGTCTAATTTGAAAGTAAGTTGGCATCTTGGGACGCGCCGAAAGGTCTTTTTAGGAACGGAGTTCAAGTTTTTTATTTTATGTCCTGATGAAGTTGACAGTGTTGCGGAATTTTGATCGGAAGATTTGGAAAGGTGCAAAAAAATTTCGAGTTACATAGAGTTATGTATTGGTCGTTCCTGAGTAGAGGAGGCGGCGCCGATTGATATAATTAGTCTATAAGAAGCTGCAGTGAAATGGATACGTTATTGTATTAATTTTTAAATTGCATACCTTACATTTCACATCAGTTTTGAAGACTTCAGAATATCACTTACACTGAAAGAAAAATCCAGATCAAAAACATACTCCGGTTTTTCTTTTTACCAACTGGCGACGAAATATTAATAATAACTAACACATTTTAAACTCAAAAAAAAAACTTTTTTACAAAAAAATACTACCGACTTCCAAATAAGAAAACTACAAAGTGAAAAATAACTTTATTTTTGGAAGTCGGTGTCTTTCGTAGGTACCATTTTTTTTGCGTTATGGACACCGACTTCCAAAAATAAAGTTATTTTTCACTTTGTAGTTTTCTTATTTGGAAGTCGGTAGTATTTTTTTGTAAAAAAGTTTTTTTATTTTTCACTTTTTAGTTGTACCTACCTAATAGGCAAGTTGTTTAGTTAGTTTCCTATAACGCCAGAATAAATTACCCAAATATCATGTAACTTGAACAAAACCGATCAAATGAGAGATCTGCTTACCCCTTAAGAGCGTACTGGCGTGATGTTATGTTATGAAATGGTCTAAACAATAAACAGACATGCGATTGCAGCAGTCCCGAGAGTTTTGCCGCTATTTATTGAAGAGTTCTGTTGTATATCTTCGAAGTTCTTCATCAGATCTTCACCAAATTAAAATGGGACCAATTTCGGATCAAACTCTTTCAAACAAAAAAAGATTTTTTTAAATCGGTCCACAATTGACGGAGATATAGGTGAACATACACAAAAAAAAAAAAAAAAAAAAAAAACATACAAGAAGTCGAACATAGAACCTCCTCCTTTTTCGAAAGTCGGTTAAAAATAATAATCCTCAGTTCATTCTTCGCATATTTCATTTATCGTTTTCCAATTTCAAAACTTCCCGCCACTCTCCGCTAGATGGCGTTGCTTGCAACTTGCCAAGAAAAATAATTAGTATGTTTATTAATGTGTCAAGTACTCCATACATTCTTAATTTATTCCTCGCATTGTATACAAATGTGTTATATAAAAAACTAGTCGTTACTAAAGGAGGTTTCAGAGAAATTGATAGTATTAATTGGAAGCCAAGATTATTAGGGTAATTAAAACCGTAAGGCAGCTTTTTTCAAGATATACCTGATTTGTTTGTTTTTAACGATATGGGTTGCTAATTAGGTAGATATTGTTTTGTATTATCATCAGTTCTGGTAATCTACCTTACTGGCCAATGATATAAACCTCTTAGGTCCCGGCTAAGTCCCAATGACAACCTAATTCGGTCTAAGTATACAAATTGCGATAATCTATCAGTGATAACCATAAAAATATGGAACAGTCTAAAATGTATGGGATTGACATTAACCTACCTGAGAACATTCACTATTCATACATTTTTGATCCAATAAACTAAAAGTGGCCGACCATTCAAGGGTAAAAACGTGACCCTATTAGGTACTCCACGATCCGTCTGTCTGTCCGTCTGTCACCAGGCTGTATCTCATGAACCGTGATAGCTAGACAGTTGAAATTTTCACAGATGATGTATTTCTGTTGCCGTTATAACAGCAAATACTAAAAACAGAATAAAATAAATATTTAAGTGGGGCTCCCATACAAACGTGATTTTTTTGCCGTTTTTTTGTTATAATGGTACGGAACCCTTGAACTGTTTTTTATTTGGATTGGTCATACAATCCACGAATATAATAATCTATATCCTATATAGTTTATACATTTTTATTATTCAACATCATCATTTCAGCCGAAAGACGTCCACTATTGGACATAGGGCTTCCCCAGGCGTCGCCACATTGACCGATCCCGGCAATGTTTTTTTTTTTTGTTAGGTAGGCTCGCGCTTGACCACTATCTCACCTGTTGAAATTTGTTGAAATTTCTTGTGACGTCACGTTTTAGTACACTTTTAACTCAAAAGTGACTTCACAAGCCTCCACTTGTGAACTTTGATGCGCTTTATCTTTGTCAATTTTTATTGATAAAACAAAAAAAAACGTTCCATATTATTTGACAATCACAATGTTGGACGTTAGTAGATATTACGTAACATTTTTACCTTTTTATCCAGGAATCGTCCCTATTAAACCAAAAAGTCTGTCAAACCAAAAATAACGTTTCATAATTTTTTCACAAAACATTACAAAATATCAATCATTCTACAACGCTGCCAGCTACACACAGAACCACAAACTAAAGACTCTTAACGACTAAAAAGAGACTTGTCTAATAAAGGCATAGACTACACAAAAGTCCTCCAGTGTGACTTAGAAAGATCTGTGGCACGCACCGATGATCCTGTGAAGGTAAGAGCCTCTTGAGCCCTAAGGGAGGTCTTAAAGAGCCCTAGGGCTTCACATATATGAATCTAGAACCTTTTGGTATATGATGTGTGATTTCTACCTTTGAAGACGTCAGAGGCATTTTTATGTAACTTAAGTATTTAATGTGGGCTTGGAGTAAATGCTTGGTCGTGCCTCGAACTACGGCTGGTGAATACGAGTATGTATTTAAATACATCCATTTACCTTCTAATGGGTGAATCTATTATAGAGTAGAGTATCTATATATAAAAAAACTACTATAAAATACTATCGTCTTCCAAATATATGTAAAAAAGGTTTTTCTATTTTTCATTTTTTTTAGTTGTACCTACCTAATAGGCAAGTTGTTTAGTAAGGTACCTATAACGCCAGAATAGATTACCCGAATATGATGAAACTTGAACATAACCGGTGAAATGAGAGTGTACCAAGATGAATTTTACACATTTTTTTTTGTACGCCTTTAGAGCGTACTAGCGTGATGTTATATTATGAAATGGGATAAACAATAAACAGACATGCGTTTGCAGCAATCCCGAGATGTGTGAATCTGAGAGATTTGCCGTTATTTATTGAAGAGTTCTGTTGTATATCTTTGAAGTTCTTCATCAGATCTTCACTAAATTAAAATGGGACCAATATCGAAACATACTCTTACAAATAAAATAAAAAATCAAAATCGGTCCTTAATTGACGGAAATATAGATGAACATACATAAAAAAAAGACATACATAAAGTCGAACCTCCTCCTTTTTGGGATGTCGGTTAAAAAACGAAAGGTCACTCACTCACTCATCACGAAATATCGAAAACCGCTTGACGTATAAAGATGAAATTTGGCAGGGAGGTTCCTCAAGTGACGAAAGTGAGCACTAAGAAAGCATTTTTGGAAATTCTACCCCTAAGGGGGTAAAAGGGGTTGAAAGTTTATATGAAATTTCTACGGTTTTTAAATTGGACAAGTGAAATTTTACATATACGCTCTTGATTGATAAAAAGAATTAACGTATTTATTGGTTTTTGGAAATTCCATCCGTAAGGGGGTAAAAGAGGGGTTGAATGTTTGTATGAAATTTCTACAGTTTGTAAGTTGGACACGTGAAATTTTAGATTTACGTTCTTGGTTGATAAAAAGTATTCATGTATTTATTGGTTTTTGGAAATTCTACCCCTAAGGAGGTGAAAAGGTGAAAATTCGTAGGGCTTATAAATATTTGAAACTTGGCATAAATGCTAACCTAAGTGAATAGTAAAGTTTTTATTATTAGTTAATCAAAACTAGTCCGAAAAGACGATTTAGGGGGTGTTAAATATTTTTGTAGAATTTTACTGTACCGCTTCTTTTTATGAAGTAGGGGAGCACTAAGAAGATATTTTTGGCAATTCAACCTTTAAGGGGATGAACTAAAAAGTCATCTGTAGGATAAAATACGGATCATGCGAACGAAGTCGTGGGCGAAGTGCTAGTTTCATAATACTGGTACAGGTACTTACCAAACTAATCTTTTAAACGCAAAAGTTTGAATGTGGCGATATAATATGTTTGTTACTCAATCACGCCAGAACGACTGAACGGATCTGGATGAAAGGCAAGGAGATAGATTCTAGTCTGAAAAAGCACATAGGCTACTTTTCACCCCGGTATACATGACACGTAGACATAAATGCGAAAGTCTGTCTGTTACGTTTACGGTCGAACTTTAGAAATGGATAGACCAAAGCCTAGATTAGAACATAGGGTACTTTTCATCACGGTATACCTAATGTCCCAAGGGAAAACAAGACAATATACACGCGGGTGAAGTCGCGGGCACAAGCTAGTTAACTTTGTATTATTATAAATCCTAAAGTGTGTCTGTCTGTCTGTTACCTTTTCACGATAAAACCTTTGAACGGATTTTGATGGAAATTGACTTTGACCAGGGGGGTGACCATAAGCTCTTAGAGCGGTATCAATTTGAGATCGAATAAGGGACAGATGTATCTGACTTGTATACATCTGTCACTTACTAGATATCACCCCCCTGGAATAGGATATAAAGGACACTTTTCATTGCGGTAAGGTTCCTTTGGGATATTAAAACGCTTTTATCACTAGGGCTCAAAAGGAAGCTCAAACGAAAATCATGAAACCAAATTAACACCATACTGTTTTTAAAGCCATCTTCAAAGAGGTCTGAACCCACTTAGATTGTAAACACTACAAGAGCACCTTCATAAAAAACGAAACTTATTTCATCAATTAAAACGAATACAGTTCCGAAACGAGCTGACACCAAATATATACAATAAAACCAATTTAACTTCACATTTTTCAAGCGAAATTGACCTTTATAACTAGAGCTATAGAAGCTAAGATGAATGTAGAGATAAGTTTGTAATTCAATGGCCACCCACGCAGAAAATGTGCGACAATAAAAATTATTCGCTTTAATTTAAATGTCTGCAAATGGGATTTAAGAAACCTTATAGGTGTACGTCGAGATTTAAGAGATTTTTTGTTTATTAATAGGGCAAAAGATGATATTATTTTCTCATTAATTATGTACTTACCTTGGTACTGACTTATGGTGTGATATGCCAGACAGGGCCACCTACTTATACCTAGTTATTCAATAAGAACAAGCTTCTTTTTTGAGTCAATCATGGACAACAAAACCCGACAAAAGAGTCATTTGACACGAAAAGAAGATGCTCGATTAAAATGAAGCACAGAATTCGAATTGAGAATGCGGATTTTGTTTTTGGTAACATCATCAAGACTCCATTCGAATTTCAAAGTGGTTACAATTTTTGGAGAATGAGAAACGTAAATGACCAGAGCGTTCGAATTTTAAAATAAAACTAATCAAAAAATCAAAATTCATTTATTTGCACAAATAAGGTACAGACGGTTGGTAAAATGTACAAAATTGTTCTCTTATTCTGCCTTTAATTTCGGCGTGCAAATATAAAATAGAGTTTCAATTTTTTTAATGATACACAGATAATGAACTCACCAGTCTAATCTATTAAAATGTAACCATGAAAACTAAGAAAAAGTAAGCTTGTAATAAACCGTTTCTACTGTAGTCCGTTTCTGGTAAAATCACACTGACAACTTGGGTGAAATGAACACGAAAACAAGCGCGCTTTCAAGCAAGCTCACCCCTAATTTTTCACGGTGAGATTTTTATAGAATAGACCGGCAAATAAACTATTGATGCTCACTGCAAGCTTAGGCGATGCAGTCTTCAAGATGAGATGTACAGAATAACACTGCTGAACACTCAATAAATCTCACCAGCATAACACCAGTTTTCACAATTAGAAAAGCCAATAAAAATCCATACCAGCATACCTTCACGCGACTAGATAAGATCATTATGCCAATAATGATTATTGTTGAAGTAATTATGTGGCTTCATGGTCAGTGCTCCAGAGTTACGAGCTGCGAATAATTTATGGCTGCAACCTTCCCAACGGCTGGGCATTCCCTGGTGTTGGCTGTTAATGGCTCGAAGTCATCGGATATGTTGGGTTTAATAAGCTGGTGTGGGCTGTTTTAATCATGAGTGGTCAGGAGGAATAGGAACGGATAAGGCGAAGAGGTTCTGCAGTACCTATTAATACTGACATGATCAGTCCAATCTGTAGGTCCTTTTGTAAACATAATAGAAATTCAATAACAGACATCACAAACACCGAGACGACTACTGTGTTGGAGTCGGCTGCCAGTTCAGCCAGGTGCTGCTGAATGCCAGTATTTTATATGAAACTACTAACTATGTGACCTCCACAGCCCGGTTAGGCATTGCCCAGTGGGTAACACGATACAAAATGGTATAAAGAAAGAAAGAAAGAAGGAAGAAAAAAGTTTATTTGCGCCAGGCACGACGCATACCATAAAAAACAAAGGAAAAACTTAAATACAAATACAATCTGTGTTTGACCGTTTTGGGTTTGCGTCAAAACCACGCAAAACGGTCATCGCTCAGCATAATGCTGGTACTCGCGTGCCAGACAGAGCCACAGCGCTGGTTTTCAGCAATAGCCGGTGTCGACTGGGTGACGCCGAAACAATGAAACCTTAAGGGCAAGTGACAGAGCGAACATGTTCTACACATAAATAAAATACACAAATTAATAAGTAAAAACGAATACGAAACACAAGTGGCCAAAACAAAAGTTCAGAATAAAGTCTTTATAGTTATAGTTTAGAACTTATACAAGTATATGGTAAATATATAATAACAGGTAAGTAGGTAGGTATAAGTCGTAACAACAGTCAAAGATCTTCAAATGACAGCCGGAATCAACAGCTCAATGGGCTTGCCGAGATACAGAAGGGGTTTCGCTACAGACCGACATCAATAAGTGTCCCTGTTGATCGACCTGTGTATGTACTATTACTTAACTATGAGCCTCCAAAATTCTACCAGGCCTTCATCTTCAGCTTTCTCCCTTGTTCCATATTAATTAAGACGACGACTAACGCCAACGACCTTGAGGGAACAAAACGCGCACTCGTTTCACACCCGCGCGACCCAAAAACTAGTAGTTTTTTGTCTTTTCTTATATGACAAAAAAAAAGCCTCAGATCTAAATGTAGATAATTAAATTCTCTTTGAGATGGTGTCAATTTCATTAAAATACGCCCAGCTGTTTTGGTGCGATTGTCGAATTTTTGTCCGTTTTAGACATAACTTTACAAATTAATTACACTATGTTATACGGATAAAACTCAAAATTGGCTCAGATCAAATTATTAAGAAAATGGTCTAATGCAACATATATTTTTTCCAAAAAATTATGACTAGCCGTTTAGACGTGATTCTCATTTTAAAATTAGCTACTCAAGGGTATCTGCGCCTTAAGGTCGTCGCAACACGTTTTCTTGTTCCATTCCGTCACCAACTCCCTTTTCTTTCATATCTCAAATTCTACCAGACCACTAGATTTGTAATATGTTTTTTTTTTAATCTAAAACCAGAGAAACGAGACACTGTATTATCTATAATCTAGATCGCTATCCGACTACTAAAATAGACATATCATGGCGAAGGAGACGTGTGCATTCAGTTTATTTCTTCATTATTTATAAAACCGGTTACTAATTAATTTGTGGTTTATAACTTGACAGTTTTATTGTAAAAGAGGTTTTTATGCTTTCGGTTTGTTTGTGGTACCTAGTTACTTTTTTTAAACAGGCTCCGTTCGTGAATTAACTCAGTGTTTGAATTACACGTACCTTTTCCTAGGTCCTCGAAATAGGATATATTTTTTATTTTCTTATCTACGTGCTGATTCTTTTTGCCATAAATCTTATACTCATCATCAACTTACAGCTGTTCACTCCTGGACACAGACCTCTCAAATTTGAAATCATTTACATTTCTAGCGTAGGGCATTCTACGTTAAGTTTACCGATGGAAATTGTATTTTAACGTAATTGTAACTCTCGGTACGACATTTCATGATCATTACTTACACGAGGTAATGAAAGTATTTACTCATCTATATCAACAAATCAAGATAACCTTAATAATATAGCTGTAAAATAAACTATAACCGTTTCAATATTTGTAAAAAAATTGGTATTACAATCTTCTTGCTTGCCTAAAGCATTTCATGTGTATTTGTTTAACGCCATTAGATACCATACTTTGGTTTCTTTTTAGGGTTCCGTACCCAAAGGGTAAAAACGGGACCCTATTACTAAGACTCCGTGATCCGTCTGTCTGTCTGTCTGTATGTCTGTCCGTCTGTCACCAGGCTGAATCTCATGAACCGTGATAGCTAGACAGCTGAAATTTTCACAGATTATGTATTTCTGTTGTCGCTATAACAACAAATACTAAAAACTGAATAAAATAAATATTTAAGTGGGGATAATACAAAAATCGTGTTTTTTTTGCCATTTTTTGCGATAATGGTACGGTTAAAATTAAAAAATCGGTCAAGTGCGAGTCGGACTCGCGCACGAAGGGTTCTTCGTGCGCGAGTCCGACTCGCACTTGGCCGGTTTTTTAATTTTATTCATAGTTTTGTTAGACTTTTTATATTCTTTATAACCTAAAAAAGCGAAGAAAAGTAATTATGAAATACAATGCAACCCTTGAATATTTACGAGAAAAATGGAAACGCTTTGGAACCACGCAACCAGTATGGTATCGGCAGGTAAATTTGATTCACCTAGAATAAGGCATTATTTTAGCGACCGAACGCTTGATAAAAGAGTACCCTACCTTCTCAACCAGTTGCCTGCTGATATAAGAGTCACAATATAAAAGGTTTTGGAAAATCACTTAAGTAGTTCTTTTTAAGGCGTTTGTAAATGATCTTCTTAGGAAAGTGGTTTGCAGTTTGTGGAGGGAGGGTTAGCAAATAAGTAATTTAGTAGTTTTGTAAGATATGGGTTATGTCTGTGATATAAAATAAGATTCCATTATTAACATTTCATAAGATAATATATTATAGTTTTGTGCCTATTGGCCTTGTTTGTTCTGTCTCCTGCTTGATATGGAGGGAAGTGGAAATTTGTACATTTTCCTACTCCTCCGTTATTCTTTTCTGATTAATTTCGTTGCGGGATCCACGACAGTTAAATTCATTCTCCGGGACTTCGTCGAGCTCCATTGCCTCGGCGCTTTTCTGGTGGTCGCCACTGTTGATTCTGGCTTTCAGGAGTTGCAGTGGTTTGGGAATAGTGCGGTGGGATTTTATAATTTCTGTAAGTGTAAATTATTTTTTTTGCGATAATGGTACGGAACCCTTCGTACGAGAGTCTGACTCGCACTTGGACGGTTTTTGAAATCTATGAGTACTTTCAGAGATTACCTACTCTTTAAAAACATCATCATCATCATGTCTTTTAATTGTCTTCGACTTGTCTTTACAAACATACAATTTTATATTTTTATAATATTAGTTCAGATTTAAATGAGTCAACATTTACTTGGCTTAAGTTTTATTACCTTATGTATGATTTATCAATGAACTAAACATGAGCTTTTGTGTCCATTAATCAATATATTATAGCCGATTATGGTATGGGAAGCCATACGAGGCGTCAGTGTCGACTTTATGAAAGGTCACTTACATAATAACGTAGACGCTTAGCTGAATAATAATCGGTGCCTTCATCTGCCTAGCCTTTTTTCCAACTATATTGGGGTCGGCTTCCAGTCTTACAGGATTCAGCTAAGTACCAGTGTTTTACATGGAGCGACTGCCTATCTGACCTCCACAACCCAGTAACTGGGTAACACGGTACCCCTTGGCATGACTGCGGTATCAGATCCTAAGCTTCTGACAACCCGTTACGACTGTCAAAGATCTTCAAATGACATCTGGGACCAACAGCTTAACGTGCTTTCCGAGGCACGGAGGAAACTCGGTATGTTGAAATGGTCACCCATCCACGGACCGACCTCGTCAAGCGTTGCTTAACCTTGATGATCGACCAGTGCGGCTGTTATTATTTAGCCACGAGCACCTCGCTTAACTGTTTGTTATTTCATTTTATTTATTTATTGTACCATTGCTCTCCAAGGCCACAGATAATATAATACTAGCATACAGATGCCTCATCCCATACAAAGGAACCGTGCCGACGTAACTAGCGTTTTTCATCTCATTATACAGATTACTTTTTGTAAATCGATCGCGTTCGATAGACAGACCACCCATCTATATCCGTGGAACGGAACCGAACGCGATCGATGTACAAAAAATAATCAGTACAGTACGTCGTCGGCACGGTTTCTTTGTATGGGATGAGACACCACTGCCAAGGCATTCTAGATAGGCTACTCTTCTCACGATATTATTAACAAAGATAAGATTGTGTGTTTGTGGGTGGAAGGACTTCTTCGATTACCAAATATGTTTCACTCACAGAAAACGACACAGTCACTGAGTGCTATAGATATTTTCCCGAAATGCTCAGCTGCTGTAGAATATAGGAATTGGGGGTAAAGCCGGGGAAAAAGCTAGTTAAAGAAGCATTAAAACGTAGTAAAATTGTTTGTTGGATGTAATCTCTTAAAGTACTGATCCGCCTACAAAAGTTATTTCAATGATAAAAGGCAGAATTACTGAGTGTCACTATGCTATATTACATTATCTGTGGTGCCACAGACTACTTTTTGTCGCGGAAAACGCACGATTCCTGTAGGATAGAAGCTTTACCACGGGAACGAAGCCGTGGGAAAAAGCTAAGCACCCAAACTCACGACTCACATTGCAGTAGGAAAGGATAACGTTGGTTTGGGGTATAATAGTACATTATGGTACATGTGTGCAATGTTGGTGATTACCGCTGAGGCGCCATTGAGACCCGAGCCATAGGTGAGGGTCTTAAGAGAGCCGAGGACGGTAATCATCAATACACACGTGTATAATACGACGTTTTTCAACACACTTGTGAAGAAAATAATACAAAAAAATCATTTTCAACAGTAAAAACGAGTTGTG
Source organism: Orthosia incerta (assembly GCA_948252205.1). NCBI lineage: Eukaryota > Metazoa > Arthropoda > Insecta > Lepidoptera > Noctuidae > Orthosia > Orthosia incerta. The sequence continues at coordinate 23,574,582 of OX411756.1, read as the reverse complement.
AAAATTTTTCACATTGGCGGGCAAAATTAATCAGTTTTCCTATGCGCGCGCATTTAACAATGGCGATCGGCCATAGACTAAAATAATGATGTTTTTTTTTTTGGCTTTTCTAGGATAGTGTTTTAGCCACGTGCAAAATAGGGAATTTCAATTTTTCTTAATTACAGAGCAAATAAAATTTATATTTGAGTGAAAGTTTTATTTATTAAGCACGTACAAGTTCGAATGCATGAAATGAGCACGCAATAGGTACATTAATTTATTTGTACTATTGAGCACGATCTTTTTGTATCGAAACTTTTTTAAGAACAAAGCAACTCAACCAATAAATTTAAAAAAAGATCTCTATAACTCACTTGTGAATAATAGCAATGAAAAAGTCACAGTTTGATAACAGGTATCATTATGTGCCTAATTGCGGTGAAATTAGAGCCACTTTATGAGCAAGTGTGTTGAAAAATAATCTATTCATTGAGTAAAATCATGCTACGTCAGAAATCGATAGTGCCAACCTTACCTAGACTAAGACAATAAATATCGGTGTTCGACAGTTGGCAAGCCCTGCTGGCATAGATTGTAACAACTTTGTTATACTATCCCCGTCGATATAGGTTTTGTCAATATTTTTCTAGAACTATGTAAAAAAAAATCGTAATTTTTTTCTAAAATCTAGTTAAGTAACTAAGAAAGGTGACGGCGAGAAATACAAAAAAAGTATCTCAATCTGTCGTGCCTTTTCGCAACTATAAGATTGGGTCTGAGCTAACTGGATGCAGCTGCATCCCAGTATTTTACATGGAGGGACTGCTTATTTGACCTTCAAAAATCAAAATCAAATATTTTTATTTTACATAGGCCTACATGGGCACTTATAAAACGTCGACAAAAGGTGCACGGTTCGGGATAGTCGTTTCCTATGGAGAAGAACCGGCAAGAAACTCCATGGGTAACCATGGAGTTTAGTAACATGGAAATATTGTAAACAAAAAAATTTAAAAGTGTAATCTTTTAATTTTTTTTGTTTACAATATTTCCATGTTACAGCATTAGTACTTGGATATGGGGGAACCCATCAGTAACCAGGGGCGTAGCTACCAGAGGGCAAGACGGTGCCGTACACCAGGGCCCCCGCAAACCTTAACTAGCGAAAAATTCTCCTATCTTCGGCATCTTAATAAAAATAGGTTGCAACACGACTTTAATCACAGCCACTCATTTGAAAGAATACAGGGGAATCTCCAACGGGGAGTCTCGAACTTTTGTTCAAAACTTACGATATCTGTGATACATCCTGAATAAATGATCGAGGCGAGATGCAAAAATGTTTAGTTCTCGCTGATGATAAAGTAGCTTTGCACCTTTAAAGTATTTATATTTTGACTATCAAACCTAAACAGTTCAGCTAGGGCCCCAATTTCTTTTTGCACCAGGGCCTTTGACTACCTCGCTACGCCTCTGTCAGTTACTGGGTAACATCCTTTAGCAAAATTGGTGTCAGATACCCTGACTTCTGAAAATCTGTAACGACAAAAATCTCCAAATGACAACCAGGACCAAAGCCTTAACATGCTTTCCGAAGCACGGAGGAGACTCAGTTTTTAATTGATGGTCACCTATCCGAGAACCGACCTCAGCAAGCCTTGCTTAACCTTAAAGATCGACCCGGTTGTTTATTATTGCTTAGTATGAGCACTATCCACAGACAACAAAGAAATAGGTAATCCTACTTCCTACTATACACCGTGAAATTTAAGTGGTTGTTTTCCCGCGGCAGAACGACTTGCCTTTAGGAGTACTTTCGAAGCATAGAGTTAAAGTAAAAAAATAACGATGTTTTTATTTTAAAATAATTTAAAAAATATTCATCAACTCGAAAAAGTGAGTAACAATAGTAACTTGTAGGTACTAGGTACTACTCGCGTCACACCGGAATAATTCACCGTAGTACCTAGTACCTACAAGTTACTATTGTTACTCACTTTTTCGAGTTTATGTTTTTTTTTTATTATTATTTTAAAACAAAAACATCGTTATTTTTTACTTTAACTCTATGCTTCGAAAGTACTCCTTAAGGCAAGTCGTTCTGCCGCGGGAAAACAACCACTTAAATTTCACGGTGTATATCACACTATCACATCAAACTTCACACTAACTCGTATTATAAAGGCGAAAGTCTGTGAGTGTGTTTGTATGTTTGTTACTTCTTCACGCTCCAGCAGCTGGACGGATCTGGATGAAATTTGGCACAGAGATAGATTATAGTCAGGAATAGCACATTGGATACTTTTTATCCCGGAAATATGTTCCCTTGGGATAATTTTTCGATTTTCACGCGGGCGAAGCCGCGAGCAGAAGCTAGTCAATAATATAAAATTCTAACCTAAGGTTGAAAACAGAACTTAATTAATACAGAAATTAACATAAAAAACACAATTTTACTGTTAGTTTTTGGCTCGTTTTAAACAAAACAATTCAATCCTTGGCCCCATTTTAACAAAACAATAAAATCCTCAGCTAACCGAATTACAATAATAACGTAAACCTGCCCAAATTCATAAAGGCTTCCGCAGACAACACATAGTCCGGACAGCAGCTGTAAGGCTGCTTACCTCATCTAATTAACGGAAAATCTATCTTCTACTCGCCTCACACTCTGGCACTCCGGACAGTGGCTGTAAGGGTTAGGACAAACGAGCGTACATTTGAGCTGTAAGTCGCGTAAAATGAGTCGCGGCGTTTACGCTGCAATCGGTTTCACACTAAAGTCCACTTCTGCTTGTACCACACGGCGACGCAAAATGAGTTGTTTGCTGACTCACACGCATTATTTCAACCGAATTGCGCTCGGGGTGAGGGAGGGGAGCAGGGCAAGCCTCGCCTAAGACTGCTTACCTCATTGAGTTATTTTTTAGGGTTCCGTACCCAAAGAGTAAAAACCCTGTAGGGTTTACTGAGACTCCGCGATCCGTCTGTCTGTCTGTCTGTCTGTCCGTCTGTCACCAGGCTGTATCTCATGAACCGTGATAGCTAGACAGTTCAAATTTTCACAGATGATGTATTTCTGTTGCCGTTATAACAACAAATACTAAAAACAGAATAAAATAAATATTTAAGTAGGGCTCCCATACAACAAACGTGATTTTTTGGCCGTTTTTTGCGAAAATGGTACGGAACCCTTCGTCCGCGAGTACGACTCGCACTTGGTCGGTTTTTTATCTAACCGTTGCTATCACACAGCTGGTCAAAGTCTTCCAGACCTACTTTACTCACGCGCTAACTGGAAATAATCCTCATAGTTACCCTCACACTCATTGCCAAATCTTTAAAAGCTGGCCTAGAGTTTGTATTCCATATTTAGGAAAAATTTGCCTGAAAACTCCAGCTAAAATTAAAATGAGCATGTATATTTTGTGGTGAAACATGAAAAGTATAAAATCTTCACAACACAAAATCATTTCCCTGTTATCCCTACCTACCTGCCTGTGGGATCCTTAATCCTCAGAACACTAGAGATAATAAGAAATATTCAAATCATTTTGTGGAGTGTCGCGGCGATATTCAATAACAAGCTTTAAACCACGATCACACCGAGGTGAAAAGTAATAAATGTAATTCAATGTTAGGGCAACGAGCTGTGTTTGGTTATAGTGGTTCCGTAGGTTTGAACAGGGAAAAAAATATGCTCTTTCTCCTCCTCCTTGCGTCGTATTCCTCAGTATTATGGGTCGTGATCTCCCTTCTGCATCACCTTCTCTCGAATGGTCTTTCTCCATCTGTTTCTGTCTCTGGCGGTGTGGTGGGTGTTGTAAACTATAGAGTCAAGAGCGGTGCGGATCTGGTCAGACCAACGTATTGGGCTGCATCCACGAGGCCTTTTACCATATACTTTCCCGGTTATGTTGAGCCTCTCGAGGTTACCACCGTCTTTCCTTGCATGCTCTTGCTCAGCTAACATCAATGATGACATGATGAGATTTGAATAGCAAAAGTGCATCACAACTTCACACTTTATAGTTTGATATAATATTCACAGCGGATCTTTCTGTCTCTGAAGTTGGCTGCAAGACCCTGCGCAGTAGCTATTTTTGTGTCGATGTTGAAGGTGAAGATAGCATTGGATAACTGTCTCTTTCACTCGCTTACGTTTGTCACATCGTCCTGTCTCGCTTACTCTATGCAGTATACTCGATGAAAAACTGTTTCTTGTGCAGTGGTTCGCAGAGCCAGCTTCAGGGACTAGTATATCATACTGTACATTGAACATTATCCTCACATCTGATCAATCTGTTAAGCCTATTCTAGACTACATTGGGATCGGCTTCTTGTCTAACTGGATGCAGGTACCTAACATGGAGCGACTGTCTATCATAACCCGGTGACTGGATAACACGATACTCATTAGTGAGACTGATTGCCAGAGTTTCTTTCGCCGGTTACTCTTAACAATTCTCAATGATCTACATAAGACAGCTGGGATCAACGGCAGCCATCAACGGTCACAATTAGGGAACAATTGTTTCACACCTGATTTAGGTTTCTCGACCGTTGAGGGGCTTTTCGAGGCACGGGGGGAATGGTCATCCATCCACGGACTTCCAGCAATCGTTGTTAGACCAGATTGAAAACTTCGCCACCAAATTCTTCTCTACAGGTCGTCGACCTGACTAAAAAGACCTCAAACAACAATCGCTTATAAATCCCTTCTCAGATTTAATTCAATTCTACAAACAAATCTTACACCCACTGAACCCTAATCGTCTAGAACCTTGTCAAACCTACCCGCCGGATTTTCTAATCGTTATCCCGAAGGTTTGCCTACATTTTCACTGTGACAAAGATGCATGAACCGTCGGAGGGGTTCAATAAGTGTTCATTGAGGGTGTTCGATAATTTCGTTATAAGATTTTGAGGTAAGGGGAAGGTGTCTTTGCATTCGAGATGATAAATTGTGGGGATTTGAAATTGGAATACGACTTATTTCTAAGATGATCTGAAGTGTTGGTGAAATTTTGGTTATGGAGTGTCTGATTGGAAAATAGAAGTACAGAATATTAATAGGTTTTATTTATTATGTTTTTTATGCCAAGATAATAAACAAAATCTTTTACTAAAAACATACCTACAACGGGATGACTTTATTGCATTCGGCATTGTAGGCAAGCGTGTTTCACCGTAGACCACATCATCGCTTACCATCAGGCGAGATATTGGTCAAACGCGAGCCTAACGAAATTTAAAAAAAAAAGATAGACATTGCCTAGACACGAAATCGGGTCGCACTTGGTGCAAATATAAAGTGCTGTTCAAGAAAAGTATTTCAAAATTATAACTTACATAATCTTTTAGATTATGTAAGTTATAATTTTGAAATACTTTTCTAAAATAATCTTCCTTAGATATTTCTTACACTGACCTCAGAACCAAACTTTCGGGCCGGTTTCTAAATTGAGTATTTAAAGTTAAAAACGTGATGAACCTCACTTAAATTCCAAAGTATGTCCTAGCTAAAGAAGAATTTGACAAATACTTCTTCAACTTCAAATGATTTATTGAAATCGGGGGGATTTCAAATACAATGAAACAGGATTTTAAATATTTCAACTCTTGCCAGCAAGATTCAGTTACATTACCTAAATATAAATACTTTTCAGTCCCAAGACATTATCACACTTAAAAACTAGTACCCTGCTTACTCCATTTCAACAAAAAGCGTGAACGACCAATCTATTTGGATTGGCCTGCAATTAATTTTATTGTTCGTTACGTTTACTGCTAAATGACTCAATTATATCCATTATATCCTATTTTCATGGAAATCATTAAGTTTTGGGCACGCGATCTTCATGCTCGTAATCGATTGCTTTGGCTATTAGGATTTCGCTTCCTTGATTCGAAATTTGAAAAAAAAACATGGCTACGTAAAAATCGTTTTTACGTTAATTTTGAATTGAATGGCGCGTTTAATATTTTACATCTCTCATGTTTGGTAAGTAGGTTCTTATTACCTCCAAATGGGGCTTGTAGGTGACTAATTAGCGCTCTAGGGTAATAATGTAGCTAGAAAAGCCCTAGGGCGGTAAGTAACGTAGTGGCACCAATGACCGACATGAACCAATAACCGACACTTTTTTTTTTGAACCTCTACAATAAGAGTAGGAAACCGATTTCTTAATTTGGCATCACTGTGCCGTAGACAGCACACTTTTGACTGGCACCCATTGACATTTGAGCAAAACCCGCCATTTCGTTTGAAAATGGCGGCGTGAGAACTGAGTGCGGCTAGAGATCTGGTGAAAATATCAGAATTTCTTAGAGAAATCCTTAAGGAAGTGAGTACATTTTTTTGTTAATTATCCTAATGTAATGTGACTTACTCGAATTTGATGTTTTTCACGGGTTATTATAAGAACTATAGGATCGATTTTTGTTACAACCGAAAGTTTAAGGTTATTTTGATAATAGTAAATTGTTGGTGTCGATCACTGGTTTTCACAAACTGACTTTTCCAATAATCGACATGTGTCGATAATAATTTTTTGAAAAATATCTCATTTGACAAGCGAATGTGGTTCTTTTTGCTTTGCGTATTTGGTAGATATTTGAAATAGACTAATCAAAGTTGAGCTACCAGTATTCGACAAGTGTCGATTATTGGGTAATAATATGTGTCGGTGATTGGTTCTTACAGATGGCGCCGAGAAAAAATTATACACCCGACCAATTAGAAAAAGCCGTTGAGGCTGTAAAAAATGGCGAAAACATTGCAGTTGCTGCGAAACGTTTCGGTGTACCTATGATTACGCTCCATGATAAAATTTCGGGTAAAATGACAATTGGTTGCGGTATGGGGCCGAGCACAGATTTAACTAAATGGAAAGAAGACATTTTAGAAAGCATTTTAGCTTTATCTGAAAACATATTCCACTGACAAAAGATTCGCTACTAGACAGTGTGCAAAAAATAATTATTAATCAAAACAGACCAAATCCTTTTACAAACAACAGGCCAAGCAAGAAGTGGTTTCAGTCGTTCATGAAGAGACATCCTAACTTGACACAAAGAGTGCCAGACAACTAGTCAATAGCTCGAGATAATGTGTCTGAAAATAACATCAGGACTTGGTTTACTGAGATCGAAAGTTATTTGGACGAAAAAAACTTAAAAACTATTCTTAACAATCCACACAGGATATTCAATGCAGACGAGAGCGCGTTCTTCTTGTCGCTAAACCTGGACTTGTACTCGCCAAAAAAGGAGAAAAACACCCATACGGTAGCTGCGGCGATGACAATATAATGGTAACTGTAAACAATAAATTAATACTAACTGAATAGTTAATTTTATTTAATTACCGACTGTCTGTACCGAGAGGAAATACCCTTGTGGGCAATTTGGCCGATCCGGCTCGAAGGACCAGACTTTAGTGGACTGTATTGGTGTTTTGGTTGGGGTCTTGTTGAAGTAATGCAAATAGTCTTGATTCGTATATTCAATTTTATTCAAGCAATAGGCTGGGAGATGCACATTACGGGTAATAGTCGATAACTGGGTGTCGGTAACTGGTAACTGTCGATAACTGAGTGTCGATTACTGGAGATTCAGTGTCGATGATTGGCGATTTATACACTTTTTTCTTTTTTTGGATTTTCTTCTAGTCTGTGTATAGTTAATAAAACTAATATACCCTATTCTTATCTCAAGAATATAACTTACGACACTCAATCGTTACTTTTGGTTTAAAGATGACTTAATGTCTTTTAATTTTATGAAGAAGCCCACTATCTCCTAAAAGTGTCGATCATTGGTGCCACTACCCTAATTTAAAAAAAAACACTTCTTTCAAAAACTTCGCGTACATCTAACCATCATACTGGCAATAGACATCATGCATTCAGCCTAATGACCAAAGAGCTCGCTTTGCTATTCAGCCTTGTCTTCGTGTGAGTATAGAAGTCATCAATTTTATTCTTGTAATGCCGGTTTTTTTCTACTTACCTCACAATCGAGATGTAAAGCAGAATAGTTAGCTCGGGTGTAAGCACCAATTGCACCCTCGAACTATAGATACATATCTCGGGCTGCAATTGATGCCTTACAGCCCTTGGCTACTAATCTACTGTTAATGTTTTATTTGCTGGCATACACAAAAATACTGGATAAAAATAAAATAACAGATATTGTAAGGTGATCTCTGTTTATGCTGTGGCTGATGAAATTGTAGGTAGGTCAATGCTTCCTTTCTAAATTAAAAAAGAAACAGTTTGAAACGCAAAGCTGACTTGTTATGTAGCTCCACGGGAAAACTAGAAATAAAAAGTAAGTACCTATGACACAAGATTTGAGAGGAATTTAGATTGCCGTTGAAACGCTAAAAAAAATACATTTGGGTGCCCTCAATCGAGATGGGCAGACAACATTGTTGCGATCGCGAATAGAAATTGGATTATTAGCATAGCATGCAAGGGGATTGATTTGCAAGCAGAAAAGTGAAGCATAAGATGATGATAACACCACAATTTCATTGGCTATTATCTACATTACAACAATCACTACAGATCAGACTATTAAAAATCCAATTAACAATTAATTGGAATATAAAAACCATGATTACAATACAAGCTCGAGGTGCCAAGGCAATTACTTAGATATTTTCTCAAGAGTCCTCCAAATAACTGGCCTCGATGCAAAACAAACCGCTTTGTAATAATTAAATACCATCATAAATACATGCAAAGTACTTCTAGGCATCGTTCGTAGAATTTATTAGTAGGTCATAATTATTGATATTGCATGTTGTAGTTACAGATTTTTTACAATTATTGATAGGCTTGCGTTTGACCAGATGGTAAGCGATGATGTGGTCGACGATGAGGCACACTTACCTAGAAGTAACCTATTCACTCTTGACTTAAAACCCCCCACTTAAAAGTAACCTATTCACTCTTGACTTAAAGACCCCCACCTAGAAGTAACCTTTTCACTCTTGACTTAAAGACCCCCACCTAGAAGTGAACTATTCACTCTTGACTTAAGGACCCCCACCTAGAAGTAACCTATTCACTCTTGACTTAAAGACCCCCACCTAGAAGTAACCTTTTCACTCTTGACTTAAAGACCCCCACCTAGAAGTAACCTATTCAGTCTTGACTTAAAGACCCCCACCTAGAAGTAACCTATTCAGTCTTGACTTAAAGACCCCAGGTTATAGCTATTAGGTTAACTGAGGTAGCCGTGTTAAGGTGTGGCAGTTCCTTTATAGACGATCTGCCTAGCCATTTCCCTACTAAGTTGGGGTCGGTTTACAGTCTAACTGGATGCAGCTGAGCACCTACCAGCATGTTATATGGAACGACTACCTATCTGACCTCCACAACACAATAACTGGGTAACACGATACCCTTTGGTAAGACTGATGTTAGATTTTTGTCAAAGTTCTACAATTGACAGCCGAGACCAACGTTGTATAGTGTTTTACGATACACGGAGGAGTCTCGGAATATCAGTATGTAATAGTAATAATAGGTAATGGATAGCGACTAGGGTTGCCAGATCGGCAGACCAAAATATCTGGTGAAAATTTGAAAATGTCGGGGTTCTGAGGTTGTTATCGGGAGAAACAAATATTAAAAATAAAAATGTATTTTTTTTATTTTTTTTTAATATTGATGATACGAATACATAATTAAAATCTTAATTTTTTGGTTGCCACATGTATTTGGCATTGGACTTTACTGAGTCCATCAATTTAGATGCTTTAACAGTATTCGGAAAAGATTTACAATTCAAACAATTTTCTTAAAAGTTCAGTCTAATTACTAACTCAGCTTTTATTAAATCAAAGGCTTAACAATTTCTCTCTTTGGTATAATGTTTGTATATTATTTAGCAAACCAAACATCCTTTCTCAGTAACTTTACATTATTACACAGTATCCATTTACAGGAAATTGATAACAGAAAGGATCTGAAAGAAAGAACTTTCAGAGAACTTATTTGTCTGGCGATTTTGAGTTTTGTCGGGAGTCTGGAGATCTTTTAAAATGTCGGGTGAATCCAGACGAATCCCGACCATCTGGCAACCCTGATAGCGATCGATTTCATATTTTATGGCTTAAAACTCTGCTTACCTACACGAAGATTCGCAAATAGCATAATCAAAAATATCATAAATCTTTTATAATTAAACATGAAAAATATTTTGTTAGTTCAAAAATGAAAAGTCAAGATTTTAGTTCATTGCTAACGTCCAGAGATGGCGCTGTACACAGTTTACTTCCATCGTAGACTATTTCTCGTACGTTTCGTATTGAAGTTTTTTAGACAAAATGTTCTGATAGACTATACTTTTTTTATTTTAAGTATTTTAAAAGTGCTAATAAAGGCGAACCGTTAGAGGAAAGAATATGTAGAGTCACAGCGAACTCAATTCAATTAACGAGCATACCAACATTGAATACTTACGTAATACTAAGTAAAAACATTTCAAAGTAGTTAAATGAAAAAAAAAACAAAAAAATAACAATAGGCAAGTAGGTAACTATTTTTATTCCTGTACTAGACCAGCACTAGGCTAATGTGATATAACATTTTCTAACATTAACTAAACACTGACCCGATGTCGAACGAAAAAAAAATAAAGGGGGAAAATTCTTAGTTGTATTTACAGGCATGCGTTACTTTGAAAAGAAACGGAACTGTCATCATTACCTACGTATTATAATGTGTTCATACTGATATTATAAATGAGAAAATTGTCTGTCTGTGTTACATTTTTACGTCTAAACCTAACTATAACCTTTTTACGTATAAATCTAACTAAATAATGCAAGTCCCTCCACAGGGTTAAAACCAAGCGTGCCACTTTTTCACACACAATTTAAAAACAAATTTACTTGCCAATGAATGCAAACATTTCCAATGCCCCGGCCAACATTTTCTATACAGTCTTTACAGCTCAATAATTCGGCATTTTTGCTAAACGAAAAGCTCAAATTACGATCATTGATCGTAATTTTTTTACTCCATTTTTTGACGCGAAGTAAATGCAATAGAATCATCTAGTTATATCTGTGTCTAAACCGCTAAACGAATTTTCATGAAACTTGGCATAGACAAACCTGGGACATAAGCAAGATTCTTTTTATCGCACTAGTACGCTTCCTTGGAATAACAGCGAAAGCCGCGGACAGAAGCTAGCAACTCGTATAATATATACTCCTAGCCCTGTCAGTGTTATTAAAGCATACTGTAACAAAAACGCACAACTACCTACAACTCTCCCCAGCTGCGAAGTGTACCACGTAAGTAGATATACAACTTAAATGGACGCCCAGTTGTCCTCGAACTATAAACTGGAATATCTGGTATTCCTATTAAAAAATAAGACTTCATTCATTGTGGGAAGACGACTTGTTTAAATAAATTGGTGTTTAAGATCACACAATAAGATTCCTACTCTCTTAGGTAGATTAGGCAACCCACCCAATACTGACCCACCACGGGTTCCAGTCTTACCGGATTCAGCTGAGTACCAGTGTTTTACATGAAGCGACTGCTTATCTGATCTCCACAACCCAGTAACTGGGTAACACGTACCCCTTCGAAGACTAGTGTGAGATCTCAAGCTTCTGACTACCCGTAACGACTGTCAAAGATCTTCAAATGACAGCCGGGACCAACGGCTTAACGTGCTTTCCGAGGCACGGAGGAAACTCGGTTTGTTGAAATGGTCACCCATCCACGGAGCGACCTCGACAAGCGTTGCTTAACCTTAAAGATCGACCCGTGCTTTCTCCTCAACCGTATACCGACCCATTCAACTACCTATAAAGGTCCATCTAAGGCCCTGCACGAAAAACGCGAGGTTAAATTGATAATTGTCATACTATAATGTTAATTTAAGAGCTGTTAGCACCTAACTCTGAGTTAAGTTTTTCATGCAAGTGGTCCACATTATGGCTTCTTGAATTTTTGAGAATTGCTATAACCAGTGGCACTCTATAAGGTTGCGTATAGGACGAGTAATAGGGATGTATCCTGGGTAGAAAAATTTAGATTATCAAATAATATTGGACACGTATTTTTTGCTTTACCAAATCAATAAATAATTGACAATGATAAAGCGCATCAAACTTCAGGAGTGGGAGCTTGTGACGTCACTTTGTCAGTATAAAGTGTACTAACGGCGTGAAGTCACACGATATTTCAACGCAATGTAACGTCGTAATTTGTTGTTTACGTGAAAAAGAAAAAAATACGTGTCTGTCTATTTTTAGGTTATCTAATTAACGGACTTCATAGATATTTTTAGTCAACAACCCTATTGTGATAAACTGTAACTTATAATATAACATCACGCCTTTCAGGATTCCACGAAGGGATGGGCAGAGTTGCATCTGTAGTACATCCACATTTCGCTGATAACCTAGGTACCTAACCATCTTAAAGTTCTCGCCAAACTTCTTGGCCGCCCTGAAGTTGGCTACAATGGCTGCGCAGTAGTAAATCTCATACAAAAACAGCACCGTTTCGTGCCTTGCGCATCGGAAAGCCAACTTCAGGGCGGCCCAGAAGTTTGGCGAGCATGCGAAATTTTGGATGTTACTCGATTACGTCAGAACGGCTGAACAGATCTGGATGAAATTTGGCAGATAGATTATAGTCTAAAACAGCACATAGACTACTTTTTATCCTGGTATACTTAATGTTCCCTTTGTATGATAAAAAAAATATTTTCACGCGGGCGAAACCGGTGGCTAAGCTAGTAATAATTATATAATTTCACTACATTCCGCCAGTTACTCGTATATACACCGTGAAATTATAATTAAAAAAAAAACATAAACTCGAAAAAGTGAGTAACAATAGCAACTAGTAGGTACTAGGTACCTACTACGGTGAATAATACGGTGGTGACGCGAGTAGTACCTAGTACCTACAAGTTACTATTGTTACTCACTTTTTCGAGTTTATGAATATTTTTCAAATAATTTTAAAATAAAAACATCGTTATTTTTTTACTTTAACTCTATGCTTCGAAAGTACTCCTTAAGGCAAGTCGTTCTGCCGCGGGAATACAACCACTTAAATTTCACGGTGAATATAACTGTGTCTCTACAATTTTGAGAAAATATTGTTCATCAGTAGGTATCCAATGTTAGATAATACCTACATAATTATGTCACTCATTAGAATATTAACATTGACATGTTTATCTAAGAAACTAGTTTTAGTTTTATTTTAATCACCTCTTGTTTCACGCACGTTAAAATTCGGCAGGTACCTAATAAAACGTTCTTAAGTTTGTATAAAACTTTAATTAAATTAGAACATTTCCTTGATGCCAAACTGCCGCATTGCCGGCGAGAATTCGTTGTGTCGTTTTGTGGCAATTAAATACTTTTTCATTCTTTCTTCTTCTTGAAATCGGCTTTATGACCGCATAAACCATACGTGTCCTTAACTCCATACTAAGATTTTATCGCAAAAATAACTCTGTCTGTCTGGGACAATCCCACCGCACTATTCCCAAACCACTGCAACTCCTGGATGCTAGAATCCAGAAAAGCGCCGAGGCAACGACGCTCAACTAAGTCCCGGAGAATGAATTTAACTGTCATGGATCCCGCAACGAAATTAATGAAAAAAGAATAACGGAGGAGTAGGAAAAAATACAAATGTGCACTTCCCTCCATATCAAGCAGGTGACAGAAGAAACAAGGCCAATAGGTACAAAGTGCCTGTCTGTCTGTTAATTTTTAGGGTTCCGTACCCAAAGGGTAAAAACCGGACCCTATTACTAAGACTCTGCAATCCGTCTGTCTGTCTGTCTGTCACCAGGCTGTATCTCATGAAGCGTGATAGCTAGACAGTAGAAATTATCACAGATGATGTATTTCTGTTGCCGCTATAACAAAAAATACTAAAAGCAGAATAAAATAAATATTTCAGTGGGGCTCCCATACAACAAACGTGATTTTTTTGCCGTTTTCTTGCGATAATGGTACGGAACCCTCCATGCGCGAGTGCGACTCGCACTTGGCCGGTTTTTTTTACACGAGTAGACAATCTTCTGCATTAGGACATGGTATCTATATATAATACTTACAATACTTTTCATCCCGAGCAGTATATCCCTTAGGTATAATTTCCAATATTTACGCGGGTGAAGCTGCTGGCAGAAGCTAGTCTAGAATCCTAGGGTGGAAGAAAATTAAAAAAAAACATACAAGAAATATCCTATACTTCCCTTAGACTCAATCTATCTCTATAACGAAATCCATCAATTTAGCCGCTGGAAAAAAAAATGAATTTCGTTATCACGTCTAAACTGAGCAGCAGACAAATAAACAGACAGATAAACAGAATTACATTCGCATTATTAGACAATAGTCTAAGATCCCACCGCTTAAATTTGCGGCTAAGTTTCTGTCTTTTTTATTTAAAAAAATCATGAATGATATTGCCCGATAATCCTGCAGTATGTAATCTATTCGACAGCTATCAAGATTTTTTTTTTATCGAATAGACAGGTACCTAATTACCTGTACACTTATGCGGTAGGATCTTGAAGTAAGTAATAAGTACTAAACAGTTGTGAATACGTGGAGATGAATTTGAAAATAATAAATGTCAGAATCTCGCGTGCGGGCTTTACAGCTATCGCTTTCCCGACACCGCCGAACAGAAAGTGAGTGATGTGTTTGATCGTTAATTAGCTCTGTAAATATTTTGTACTTGTTATTTCTTAAGATATATTATCACCTTTATTATTTATGATTTATGGTTATGTTTTGCAAAATAATCAGTTATCTTTTTTATTATAATACTTAATGGTTGATTTTTTAAAAAATATTTTTTGAAAAAACTTATGTATCTGAAATAAATAACTTTGTTTGTTTGGTTAAAAAAAAAACGTTGCCCCACACTAGGAATTTCTCCTGTATCGTGAGTGCGTTTACAAACATATAATATCCCAGAGCCCGGAACATCTATCTGTAGGTCATACAAATATTTGTTCCGTGCGGGAATCGAACCCGCGACACGCAGCGCAGCAGTCAATCGCTCAACCACTACGCCAACCAACCAAACGCCAACTTTCTTAAAAATAAAGTAACTATGGCATGTTTGCCATAAAAAGCTGTTAAACTGCCATTTTTATGTCTCAGATAAAAGTTGTCTAGAAAAACAGCCCTGACTAACCTACTACTTACCTACACTATTTTTTGTAGGTTTTATTTTATTTTATTTGGGAAACAAACAGATGCAATAACAAACATAAGCATACAATTAGTTCAACACAATCCAGAAACAGTTTCCACAGATTAATATACAAGTAAATTAACCTAAGTGCAACAACAACCAGAAGTTCACACAGTTCAAAGAAGTCACAATTTAATGTTATATTATTGTATAACATTATATTATTTAAATTTATATACCAATATATTTCTTATGGAAAACCTAAATTTGGGTAGAGAAAGGTGAAAAATAGTAGTGGTGTTTTATATTGGATAGACAATTTATTAAAAAGTTCAGGGGGGTGACCATAAGCTCTTAGAGCGGTATCAATTTGATATCGAGTAAGTGACAGATGTATACAAGTCAGATACATCTGTCCCTTATTCGATCTCAAATTGATACCGCTCTAAGAGCTTATGGTCACCCCCCAGGTGTCTACACCCCATTTACAGGAACTTATGTATCTATCCACAATTAAATCAGAAATATTGTAAACCGATCATTCCAAAACCAAAAATTTTATGAAACAATTTACGAAATTTTCAAGAACTTTATTTTAATTTTATTGTCTTTAGGCTCGCGCTTTATTTCCTTTTATAGTTTGCTATGCTAAATATAAACCTACCTAATAAAAAATAAATAAGAAATAAATCAACCTTTTTAAACCACAACAACTGTTATTATTTCAGATATCTTACTTATGCAGTAAATTCTAAAATTAGTGCAGGCGAATTAGCGTCTCAATTTTATTAAGCACCTAAGTGTTTGACTTTTAAGTGTTTGTCCGACTTCTTTAGATCATTTAAATCTCAAAAATCAGTTTCCGCTGATAGGATTGTAAAAAAATTCGAAAACATATTTTTTTTAATTGCGACAAGCATCGACCATAATCGAAAAAAGTGGCAACAAATTAGTACTTTGTCATCATCATCATTATTCGTAGCCCGGCTTCGCCCACTGCTGGGCATGTCTCTCTTTTCTTGTGTTAGTATTTAGTACTTTGCTCTTACGACTGCAAGCAAGAGAGGTGAGGTCTTAGCCTAAGCCACCACGACACTTAAACTAATTCAACACGAAATAATGTCCATTATAAAAGAAGAATACGAGCTAACACTACATTTCTACATCATACTATAATAATTAACAAACTCTTCACACGCTGTTAAAGAACAAACGAATCGGTGTTAAAATAAAAAGGAAACTTAGCACGAAAGTCGTCGCTAATAATGTAGGAAAGTATATTACATTCTGTTCACAATTCGTCGCCCACAAGCGGTTCAGACGAGTGCGAAATATTTGTCTTGTCAAGGTGGAAAGAAAAATGTATGGAGATGTAATGTATAGTTCTCGCCAAACTTCTTGGCCGCCATGAAGTTGGCTACTGTACAATGGCTGCGCAGTAGTAAATCTCATACAAAAGAGCACAGTTTCGTGCCTTGCGCATCGGAAAGCCAACTTAAGGGCGGCCCAGAAGTTTGGCGAGCACTGTAACACTAGAAAACGACTAAATATATAGTGCTCGCCAAACTTCTGGGCCGCCCTGAAGTTGGCTAATCTACCTAGCCCTTTCCCATCTATGTTGGTTCGGCTTCCATCCAGTCATCTGGATGCAGCTGAGGAGGTACCAGTATTTTATATGGAGTATTTGCCTATCTGACCTCCAAAACCCAGTAACTGGGTTATACGATACACTATAAAACGACTGGGTATAGCCCGCATAACATACATATTTCCCTACAGTAGAGAAAACGTGTGTAGGTAAACAATAGCAGTGATAATTCGAATCGCTTAAATTGAAATATCAAGAAAGTAGTAAGTCCGACTCTGAGTGGAAGCAAACCAACTTAAATTAGTTGTTCAGTGTTCTAGACACAGCAGCAACAGACGGCGGCAACAAAAGTTTAGCTGCGAGCGGAGTTGTGTCGCGCCCAGGCGGTCGCCGCCGTGGCCGCGAGTCGCATCTCTAGCGCCCGCACAAAAGATACGCCGTAACGAGCTCAATTGATGAACCAACGGAAACGTGTCCAATTAGAAGGAGGCGGCGGGCGCGGGCGCGGGAGCGAGTCTGGCCGTCCGCGTCCCCCGCGCTGCGCCGCGCCGCATTAACCAGATTAGCGGAGCGGAGCGCGCGCGAGGTGTGGCGGCGGCGGACACCTCGCCCGCGACCAAAAAACAACGCGGCGCCGCGGAGCCCCGCCCGGCGCGGGGGCGCGCGGGGAAACACGCGCGATTGGGCGGCGCGCGCGGGAGGGGTGTCGCGCGCGGCGCCGCCGGCGGCCAGTCGTTTGACGCCTGCCGCGCGAGCGGGTGTCGTCACGGGAAGAACGAGTGTCACACGAGCCGCCGGCCGGCGCGTTATGGACGTTGCATGAGCGGGCGCGAGCGCGACCGCTGGAGCCGACCCCGACGGTCCCGCCGGTCGTGGAGCGCGTGCCGTGGGTCCCGGGCGGCGCGGGCATGCGCTTCGAGGGCGCGGAGCGGCGCGAGCTCGCCTTCCACCCGCTGCTGGCGCCGCGCCCGAGTGACTTCTCGGTGTCGGCGCTGCTGACGGCGGGCGCGCTGCCGCCGCCGCCGTACCTGCCAGCCGCACTCGCCGCCGCCGCCGCACTGTCCGCGCCCTGTCCGCTGCTCAAGCCGCCGCCGCCGCCGTACGCGCCTCTACCGCCAGACGACGACGGCGTCGTCGACGACCCCAAGGTCACGCTCGAAGGCAAGGACCTGTGGGAGAAGTTCCACAAGCTGGGCACCGAGATGGTGATCACCAAGAGTGGCAGGTCAGTACGGCCCCGAGCTGTCGCGTCGCTCGCTACAGAGCTGTGATCGTGTCTAACCGCGGACGTGCCAGTGTTGTGTGTGATATGAACCGCAGGCGTACGATAGCACCTGCCCTGACCGGTAAGTGAGCAGATGAGCAGGCAGTAGATAATCTTGTCACTCGCGACTCGCCGGCGGAGCGCCGCTCGCCAGTCACATGGAGTTGTTTACAAAAACAATTACAAGTTAGGCCTTTTTGAACGCTCGCTTGCAGTGAACACTGTAACGTTTTACGAATAGCCGAGCTAAAATTAATGAGGTGCGCATTCTCGAGTGAAATCAAATATCAAAATAATGAGAGCGAAATCCAGACAAGTTTAGCGCAAGTTATTTTAGTAATAGTGCCTTACCAGTCACGCTATTACGTCACATTGCTCAAATTATTGCCACCTGAGAGTACGATACATTTCATACGTATTCATGTTTAGTTATTATACTTACCTAATTAGATTTTTACCAGTCTTGTTGAGACTGCTCTATTTTATATCTAAGAGCGTGGACGCAACATTATTATGTTTATATGTTGTATAATTCCGAGTAGTTTTTGAGTCTACACTTTTACGAAACATTATTCTTGCTTTTACACAAATATCTCGAGTTGTTCTGCACAAGTTTTTCTAATTACATTTCGCGATCACGTAGGGTGGGGATCTCGGCATAGGCGTATTTTTTCGCCAAAAACTAGCATCCGTCGGAACGTGTTGTCGCATTAATTACTCTGTGAGGCCCGGAACCGTTGTTTTGTTCTGATTCCTAATTTATTCTTAGTTTTGAGTGTGAAAAATCTCGTAAAAACGTAGTTAAAATAATTAAGCGACTTAAAATCGTATTTAATCAGTGTATGGTATAAAGTTAAGTTATACAGGTAATATTGGATTGGAAGAACAGTGTCAGATATGGCAGTTTGTGTTTGCAAATTCACGGCACTATTTAAAAATGGAACGTAGTTCGACTTATTTAAAAGGAACGCGTTTTTGTGTATATACAACCATGAGCCCAACAGATAAAATAAGTTTTTTTTATAAATTGCCACAATTCGTTAAAAGCTGCCGAATGTAAGTTTATTTACGTTTTGTTCTCAAATGTTTGTTTGATTAATGTTTGCAAAAACTGCATATGGCAGGTAATTTTATTCCGAGATGAATATGCAAATAAATAAACAAGCTTTTAGTAATAATATGCATAATTCTTTCATCTGTCACAATATATATATATTGCCATGATTAAAGTTTCTGACTGTTCTTGTTAACAGTTTAATCGTTGTGTAATTATTTATCTTTTCCTGTTTTTCGAAGTTTAAATATTCGAATCTCGGGAATTGTGAATTACTTTGGTTTAATTTTGGTTAATCTAAAAAAAGCCGGAGTTACTTTTAGTGTTAAAATACGTATAAATAGGTACTAGGTTAGTTATTGCATTTCGAAACTTTTGTAGAGCGCCTTCTCGCTTAAAATACCGTTTTAAACAATATTGTTATGCTACCACATAAATTCGTCACTTTTTTATGAAACCCTTACAATTATGAATACGGAATAAAACCCACCCAACAGAAATAGGAAACACAAAATCTAACCGCGGTTGTAGTGCCGTGTTTAGAAAGAATTATAGTCCAACTATTTACAATATGTATGCGTGAAAATTTTATGGGCCACTAGGAACCTCTCCATTTCGTACCTACCTAACATGTAAAAACATAATGTGACGCACGCACTTCACTACTGACAAATTTATTTGACATGAACAAAAACGCGACACGCGAAAATGTGTTACCCAACACTAGTAGTGAGTCGTGTGAAAATTAAAAAAAAACTTAATGCGTCTATTCCCCCTGTTAGAATTAATGTTATACTTAATTGTCTCTGATTTTAATTTTCACACTTTTTAAAAGTTCTATCTTAAATGAAACTTAAATTCTACTGTCATTTTTTCACTACGCGTCCGTAGTTAACCCGTAAGCGCTAGGGACATTTTAGAAAATAATAATGTAATAAAAAAAATAAGCTGCTAACAACCAATATCGAGATACATTTTATTATTTTTTTCAAATAAGTTTTTTCTGCGGTTTCATATAGGTTTTATTGTAACTTTAGGGCTATCTGTTTAAAACATCTAATAACTATTAGACACCTATGTATTAGAGAAGTACGAAGGTATTTTGCGCCGTCAACAGAAATTGCATTATTTATACATACCTAGTTACATAAAACAAATTATTATTATGTATTTTACTTCTACAAAATACACACTAACTTTAGAACCGTTTGTCTCAAATAAATGACTTTCGAGAGTATTTATTTAATAATAACTTGCCGAGTTTAACAAGACTAACTGAATAAGGGAGTAAAAATGTGCAGAGATTTTAAAAGGTGTTGTTCTTAAACTGCTCGTTTTATTTTCTGAATTTCTGGTGAAACAAAAAACAAACACCTTTTTCTGTATCTCTTATCTAGTTAGCTAAAAAATTGCAAGTCTATTTAAATACGCAGTTCTTTTTTGCTTAGCTTTACGAATTGGTGAACATTTTTTAGTTTAGATAATAAAAAAAAACATTTGGTTAAATAAACACCAAAAGTGTGAAGAGCTCGGGAAAAGGCCGTGATACTAAAATTTATTTTACTAAATCATATAAAAATCAAAAAAAGTAACATTAAAATAACGAATGCGTACATAAATTGGAAAGGTCAACAAAGTTCATTTTTGATTAAGTTAATAGAATATTAATTATTTTTTACGACTCATTTCATTCATATTTTTATACGAAACGATACATGTGTTATCCGACGCCATGTTTTTACAATTTAACTGATTATTTAATCAATGAACTCAATAATAATCAAATTCAACATAATATTGTAGGTGGTTCTAGTTATTCAAATATTTGTCAAGAAATTCACTGTCATATGTAAATATTTAACTTGAGTTTACTTTTGTCTTTACTACGAACAGCGCAACCTGTTAAAAAATATTTTTTTCCCTAAATAGAGAAAACAAGAAACGACGACATCTTTAAAACACCATATCAGTTTTGTCAATACAATATCTATAAAATGTAGAGCAAGAAAGACAAATAGACCAGAGAAACATCAAAAAAACGAAAAAAAAAATAAGTTCACTTGAACGAAACTCAACGATTCACGAAAAGGAAAACAGGAAGAGTAAGAAAGGGTAACACTCAAAACATCAAAGGCAATACGTTCGCGAAAAGTCTCCGAATTCTGGTGTAAACTGATGGACATTTTTGTCGGAGGCGCCTCCCTCGAAACCTTTAGAAGAAGTGCCCAAAAACTTTTGCCGCAGGATGATTTTTTTTCTCGCTTTCCCATTAGGGACCAACTTTTTGAAAATTTTGTTGTAGGTTTCTTTTACAGGGGTCTTTGAACATAACCGTCCTTACAGTCAGACGCCAAGAGGTGTTTAAAGTGAATCACTTCAACTGCCATTCAGTAAACTACGGTAGGGATTTTTTAAATTGAATATTAAGTTCTGATTGTAAACTTCAATGACAAAGAATCAGTGTTATTCTTAGAGAGTAAAAATGCTTTTTGTTTGAAAAATAACCTAGCTTTTGCAATGCTTTGTAGTAAAGTAGTGAAAATTGCTTTAAGGCGGATCAGGGATCGGAATTGATCTCACCAACCCCTTGTAACCTCTTAACCGCCCACTAGGGATGGTAAGGGAGCTTATCGTAAGCTTTAAGTAGTAGATCTAATGTAAAACATTATCATCATTCCCTTTATCTATTATCTCAATTTATTTAGGGTCAGCGCAACATGTCTTCTTCCATTCAACTCTTTTTATTTCTTCTTATTAATCTTTATCAGCCGTCATCTCAGTAATTTTTCCTCTTTATCCACTTCTCGTTCTTCACAAAATCGATCTATCGTGTCTTTAGTTTTCTCCACATTCTTATAGCCGTCTTCCTTCTTCGTCAAGAGTTTTGAAAACTATTTGATGCAGTTGCAAGACAATGAAAAATTTCAAGGCGTCTATTTTCCAAGGCTTATTAATTAAATAAACTGCTTCTAAATCTCCTTAATCTAAACACCTTTATCTTTTCTACGCAGGTCACCAAACAGATGTGCTCATGCGCATATAATTACTACAGACACTTAAACTAGCTTGACATGGTGTTCTATGTCATTATGAGCTGACTGTCATGTTATTAAATGACAGGTCATAGACAAATGTTTGATTAGATGACATGTTAACTTTTTATGCTTTGTGCGGGTGTATTTTTTGTGTTTCGGTTGCTGCCTTGCTGGTTTGTTCCGGGAAGTAGAGGGTTTTATTCTGGTCCAATGAGAAGCTTTTGCTTCTGCTGGCTTCTTGCGGAACACATTTGCAATGCCAATGAAATAAATTTTGACAATTCAACAATTTTTATTTCATTGTTTAGTTGTCGAATTATTCAAACGTGCAGCAATGTTGTATTTTTCCTTCAGAATAGATGTCCAGTTTCAAATATAAAATATTTTATTCCACTACAACCTACATGAACACTTATATCAGAATCTGAACGTTTCGAATTGGTGGTTTCCTATGCCAGCAAGACTCACCATAACTCTTTAAAATCACGATAGAACATAATACAGGGTGCTGTTCTAAAATCTACTTTTTAAATAAAGTGGAAAGGTAGTTTTTTTTTTTAATCTTAAGCAATTGAAACATTGATAGTACAGCCACTATAATTACGTAGGGTTAAGACACAACTTGCCAACAAAACGATTTCATAGACAAGTAATAAATTAATGTAAAACCAACAATTTATCCATAAATTGATCTAAACATACCGAACACGGCCCGTTCATAATAACTTAATCGCTGCGCAGGATTCGAAAAATATTGTTAAGCCTATCATTATACTAACTACGCTGTCTTATCCTTACTATGAACTATAGATTGTGTTAAAGGCGATAATTTTGTCTGTCTGTTTGATGCTACAACACGGTTATTGGTTCTGTGAACTTTGGTATCAAATAACTTTTGGATTTGAACGACTTTTCAATTTCATGTCATCAGGTGTCAGCAAATAATTGTAACGGGTATTGCACATTTTCTTTTCTGTAAAAATGACAGTTACCGTGACTCGTAGAAGTCTCGCCTTCGCCTTGACCCATGTGCTATGATTCCTAGTTTTTTAGAAGTTACTATATGCATGCACAAAATAACACCTTGTTATCCTGGGAGTAGCTACTACAAAACGCCTACAATAAAGAAACTAAAGAACGCCTGCTACTAAGGAACTTAATATTAGTTCGAAAATGTTGAAAGACTTTAGAACGGCTTCTTTGAAGCTAATAAATACAGAGCAAGTTTAAACGCCGTTGACAGTTGACATGAGTAAATTAACAGCTGATGTAATTTGTCTATCAGTACCAATACCTCATGCTATACTTAGACGATTTACTCGTAACATGCGAACATTCCTAGTAGATAAGAATATGTCTAAGGAAGATTTAGTGCTACCAGTACTATCTTACTTACAGTAAATAATAGGAAAGGAAAATTAAACGAGTAAAACCAGTGCATTTTTATTAGTTCCACGCGAATTATAGACCATGAAAAGTGTGTACCTACTGGGTTCAAATGACAGTTTAATCATACCTACCTTTACCTACTATCTATAATTTTATAGCAATAAAATTACATACACAGTTTAAGTAACAACTCTATCGTATATGCAAAGAGACAAAATTGAATTTTTAAAAAAGGAATGCTAGCCATTTTATTTTGTTGAAAAAATAATAATTTGAAAAATAATATTCGGATTTATGAACATCAGCTATTTTAGGGTTAAGAAATCAATTTTTGTTTTTTAAATATTGTATTTTTTATTTTCTACGTCAATTTATGAATGGAATTAGAAATCTGCCAAGACTTTACCCAACTAAGTTGGTATCGGCTTCCAGTGCTGTAACTTGATGCAGCTTCATACTAGTTTTTTTTATAGTTCTCGCCAAATTTCTGGGCGTCCCTAAAGTTGGCTACCGATGAGCAAGGCACGGATCGGTGCTGTTTTTGTATGAGGTTTACTACTACGCAGTCATTGTAGCCAACTTCAAGTCGGCCAAGAAGTTTGGCGAGAACTATACATGGATCGCCTGCCTATGTAACCTCCACTCGTCTTGCTTAACAATTGTGAGATATTCAGGTTTCTGGCTTAGTAGTCAGAAGTTAGTAGCACTGGCCGTAAAGACTGTCAACGATCTAAAAGTTACAGCCGGAACCAACGGCCCAATATACTTTCCGAGGCACGGAACGGTCTCGAAGTGTCAGAGCTATAAAAAGACGATTGTATTTCATAACTATAGTAATACTAGCACATCAAAATTAAAAAGCACTCTTTGTAATCTCTTTGATAACGTAAACTAATTTAGTAATGTTCAAGCTGTTTGAGTCACGATTTTAACAGACTTCAAAACAGAGGAGGTTCTCAAATCGGTTGTAGGTATATTCGTTTTGTTTTTGATTATGTTACTGTTTTTACTTAAAACACTGTCTACCTTCTCAATTTCTTCTATCTGTGAAAACTTTTAATTTGACTTCATTTGTGTTAAATTGTTTAGCTGTAAGTTTTCCTAAAACTGTAAAATGAAATAAAATAAAATGTTTCTCGCCAAACTTCTGGGCCGTCCTGAAGTTGGCTTTCCGATGCGCAACCGTGCTGATTTTGTATGAGATTTACTACTGTGCAGCCATTGTAGCCAACTTCAGGACGGCCAAGAAGTTTGGCGAGAACTATATCTATGTTTAATAGGTCTAAAGTTCAACAGTAACACACATGAACACTTACAGACAGACATCTATTATATAAACGACCAAATAAAATGGCGACATGTCAATTATACAAATGGTATTTATCGTCGGAGGAAGATTTATTAATTTGAGGGCATCTCGTGTTGTTTATTTTAGTATATTATACTTATTATAATTATACAGACTCTGGTAATTATACAGGTCCTGGACAGGGCACACAGGCGCCAGTGGTAACGACTTATCATGTATTTGTACATTGTTTAATTATTTACTAACGGCTCACAATTATTTATATCGCGTAACACAATATGTAGCCATCTGGAATAACGTACCAATCAAATGGTAGAAGTTTTCTTTTAAATAGGCGCAGTGTGTGTCCACTTAAGTACACAAACACAAAAACTGCTTATTCTTAATCTAATTACTACAAAGAAGATCAACCCTTGCTGCGCCTGCGCAGATACCAAATATCTCTTGGGAATGCACTTACAACCGAGAATAAAAAATACACTACTAAGTCTGCCCAGATCTGATCATCCGTAGATCATCTCACCTGTAGATCTGAGCAGATCTTTCATCCGAACTGCTCACATACCGACTTTTGCTTGGCCTGCCAATAACTTGCGTTCTAACGAAAAGACTGGCCCTCAGAGGGCAGAAGTTAGTAGAAATAAGGAATAATACACGTTATTGGATAGATATATTGCTAACCGGCAGGCTTATTACGTATCTTTTGCAAGAGCAAAACGATAGGAATTTTTACGTATTAATTGCTCTTCAATACAAAAGTTTTAGAGTTGTTGGTGGTTTTTTTTTTAATAAGTGCAATTGACAAACAGCGAGCGATTAGCAAACGATTGTGTAGGACCTACCATACCTACACTGCAGGTAATGCCAACTTTTATGACATAAAGCGTTTGATCGCTATCGTTTTGCTCTTGCAAAAGATACGTAATAAGCCTACGGGTTTTTATGAAACGACTGCCTGTCTGACCTCTGCAAGCCTGTTACTAGAAAACACGATAGTCCTTGGTATGGTCACGGGGTACCAGAGCTAACAAAGAAAATTTGGTTCAAATAAATGTCACTAGATGGCGCAATATGCATCGATTTTTTATTGAATTGTGTGTACAATTTACATTTTCTAGAATTGATCATATAAATTGTATGTTCTTGTTTATCCATGTATCTGGGTGTTGAATAAGAGTAGATAATGTTATGTTATGACTTCCATACAGATTCATAAGTCCAGAGATAAAAAAAAAATGCGTAGATTTTAATTAAGAATTAAACTTTTTATCTCAGCCTCGGCCGTTAGCCTCAACTATCTCGTGTGTTTTTGATACACTTTTTTTAGGGTTCCGTACCCAAAGGGTAAAAAAGGGACCCTATTACTAAGACTCCGCGGTCCGTCTGTCTGTCTGTCTGTCACCATTAACCCTGATAGCTAGACAATTTTCACAGATGATGTATTTCTGTTGCCGCTATAGCAACAAATAGTAAAAACAGAACAATATAAACATTTAAGTGTGGCTCCCATACAACAAACGTGATTTTTTGCCGTTTTTTGCGATAATATTACGGAACTCTTCGTGCGCGAGTCCGACTCGTACTTGGCCGGTTTTTTTATGCGTTACAGCTTTACACATTATTTAATTATCTTCCTATTCTTTTTTTTCGGTTCTAACTAATACTTAAGTCTCTTGGAAGCTGTTGTGAATTTTCTTTCTGATCAAACCCTGTATCCTGCGTTTAGCAGTCGCTCTTACGATCACTAGAACCAACAAAGCAGTCTTATACAACCTTCATTGTTCCTAATCGAAACCGGCAGTAAATAGATACATTCTCAAACAAAAAAATCGCCTCGATTTATTCGAATTTCAAAACGTCTTTTGCTCCCTCTACTCAGTTACTGGATAGTTCGGATAACCAGTTACTGCATACAAAATTCTACCCTAAAATAAGTGGTAAAAGGCACTAGATTGATTGCATTTTACGCCCTCAAATCTACAACATATAGTAAATTCATTACCCTCCGTTTGGTTTCGCCGTAGTCGGGTAAAATACAACCGATTCCGAAGAACGATGTCCCTATCTATGACGCGTTTTCGGCATGAGAGTGATGAATTTAATTGTTTTAATAAATTGTTTATTTTGTACATTTATATTAAAATAATTCAATGATCAATTTTAAAATAATAAATATTGTACAGAGAGACAAAACAAGGGCGAACTGCTGCCTTCTAAACTAGACCAGGGGGTGACCATAAGTTCTTAGAGTAAGGTTATTTTGAGATCGCGTAAGTGTCAGATGTATTCAAGTCATATACATCTGTCCCTTACACACACTCAAAATAACGTTACTCTAAGGGCTTATGGTCACCCCCCAGGGGCCTGTGTTTTAGGAGAACGAGAGGGAAGAGTGAGCGAGATAGATGTTTACAAGTAGTTTTAATAAGCTTACGACTTTTCTCCTAGAAGGGAATAGAGTGGCCCTGTGTTAGATGTTACTAGGACAATACTAAATTTTATGTTTTTATGCCGTCTTGCTAAGGAGTATATATCGTGTTACCCAGTTATTGGACTGTGGAGGTCAGATAGGCAGATACTCCATCTAAAATACTGGTATTTTGCTGTATACGGTTAGATGGGAAGCCGATCCCATAATTGTTGTGAAAAGGCAAGCAGATTGATAGATATGAAAGACTAGCTTCTGCAAGCGGCTCTGCTCGCGTGAAAAGTTTTCACCTATCCCAAGGGATCTTACACCGGAATGAAAAGTAGCCTATGTATTATTCCTGACTATAATCTACCACTGTGCCAAATTTCATCCAGATCCGTTCAGCCGTTACGGCGTTATTGACTAACAAACATGCCTGTCACTAAAATTTTACAAAATATGTAGTTTGAAATTATGAATAACCTCCTAGACCGGCCACAATATACCATAGTCATCATAGATCAGCAAATAAAAAAAAAACTAACAACTGTCGCAAAAGTGGCAATTTATTAAACCATGTGTACCAACCGAACTGCCTATTATACACAAAATATAGCGTGCTAATTATAGCACATTATGACATTCTCGTGTCACGCGATTATGTACTTTAGGTGTTGGTATTACAGTGGGTTTGTCATTGATTACTTTCGGTAGATAGGGCTGTTTGTTTTTATAAATTTCAATTTGTATCTAGATAGATTTTGAAAATAAGATTCGATTTTTGAAATTTCAAAAATATTTTTGCCATTAAATGCATGAGAAAAATCTCCAATGGAGTTAACCATCAGTTTACTCTAGAGCTTAACGTGTCTTCCAAGGCACGAAGGCGTTTTGGTACGTCATAAATGGCCACCCATCCACGGACCGACACCGGTAACCGTCGATCCTATCGTTTAAAAAGTACTACGCACAAAACACTCTCGCTTAAGACGACGACTAACGCCAACGACCTTGAGGGAACAAAAAGCGCACTCGTTTCACACCCGCGCGACCCGAAATTTAGTAGTTTTTTGTACTTTCCTTATTATTTTATGACTTAAAAAAAAAAGCTCAGATCAAAATGTAGATAATTAAATTGTCTTTGAGGTGGTGTCAATTTCATTAAAATACGCCCAGCGGTTTTGGTGTGATTGTCGTGTTTTTGTCCGTTTTAGACGTAACTTTACAAATTAATTACACTATGTTATACGAAGAAAACTTAAAATTTGCTCAGATCTAATTATTAAGAAAATAGTCTAATATAACATATATTTTTTTCAAAAAATTACGACTAGCCATTTAGACGTGATTCTCATTTTAAAATCAGCTACTCAAGGGAATCGGCGCCTTAAATTTAACCACGCACGAGCCTCCACAAAAAGAGATAACAAATAAAAGTTAAACTTAGATGAAACCAAAAATTCCCATTCTTGGTTATAATTACATAATTATTATGTAACATAAACATAGGTAGGTACTTACGTACACATGCCATTTGCCCATGGGAAACTGCAGAAACTGTTCATCAACAACCCATCCTTCGCTATCATCATCAGCATATCAGACGGAAAACGTCCACTGCTGGACATAGGCCACACAAGTATCGCCATATCGATCCCAATGGCTCCTCCATTCTTCGCCATACTGGCACAAAATCCGTAATCAGCTGTACAGTCCAGCCAGTGAGACAGAAGTAATTCGGCCGTGCGCCATCTTGTGGGCGCGCCGCGTAACTCGATATGTAAACAAAACGATAATGTCTGCCTTATCACGCGGCTGATATTGTAATTAGTTGAGTAGGAAGGGGAGGGCTTGAAAGACGGAGTAGAATACACAGCAAAACAGCATGTTACACATTTCAAGTGGAAATTATGTTTCTTACAAGCTTTTGCCAATGGAGGAGCTCGTGGCTAAATAATAACAGCTGCACGGGTCGATCATCAAGGTTAAGCAACGCTTGACGAGGTCGGTCCGTGGATGGGTGACCATTTCAACATACCGAGTTTCCTCCGTGCCTCGGAAAGCACGTTAAGCCGTTGGTCCCGGCTGTCATTTGAAGATCTTTGACAGTCGTTACAAGTAGTCAGAAGCTTGAGATCTGACACCAGTCTTGCCAAGGAGTACCGTGTTACCCAGTTACTCGGTTGTGGAGGTCAGATAGGCAGTCGCTCCATGTAAAACACTGGTACTTAGCTGAATCCGGTAAGACTGGAAGCCGACCCCAATATAGTTGGGAAAAGGCTAGGCAGATGATGACAAGCTTTTGCCAATGGCTTCGTCTGCGTGAAACTTGAAAATTATCTAGAGAGTAGTTATTCCCTAAGGCCCGGTATCCACCAAAGCGGAGAGGAGAGGAGACAAGAGGAGATGTGTTTTAATTAACCAATCAGATTTCCTTATTGCCACATCTCTCTGCTTAGCTTCGGTGGAAATGGATCAAGCGGAAAGGAGAGATGCCTCATTTTTCTGTAGAATTTTGTGCCGCGAGTGAGCAAGCGGCGCGGCAGAGTGAAGATGTGTGAAGTCGGGCGGCCGGGCGGCGCCCGCAAGGTTCTTCCTTTCGTAGACAGCACTTGACTGATTTAAAGCTCTCACAGCTCACATCTCCTCTCCGCTACGATATCCTTGCCGCTTTGGAAATAACCGGCCAGCTTCGCAGCTCATCTCTTCTCCGCTATGGTGGATACCGGGCCTAACTATAATCTATCACTGTGCCAAATTTCATCCAGATCTGTTCAGCCGTTCTAGCGTGATTGAGTCACAAACATACATCCATCCAAAATATCACGTTTATAATAGTTAGTAAGAACAAGAAAGATACTCCT
Organism: Orthosia incerta; assembly: GCA_948252205.1. Classification (NCBI taxonomy): domain Eukaryota; kingdom Metazoa; phylum Arthropoda; class Insecta; order Lepidoptera; family Noctuidae; genus Orthosia; species Orthosia incerta. The sequence goes on along the minus strand of OX411756.1, from coordinate 23,544,469 downwards.
CCTCCTCTTCCGATTGCCTCTGACTGCCTGGTTAGTCTAGTAAGGTCACATGAGATCCTGAGTTCGATTCCTTGGTCGGACAATGTGTTATTGGGTTTTACGTTTTAGGCACGCCCCCTATAACAGTAAGTTTTTAGTATTTTTTGTTATAACGGCAACAGAAATACATCATCTGTGAAAATTTCAACTGTCTCGCTATCACGGTTCATGAGGTACAGCATGGTGACAGACGGACAGACAGACGGACCGCGGAGTCTTAGTAATAGGGTCCCGTTTTTACACTGTGGATACGGAACCCTAAAAAACTCCAATGAGTCGATGAAAGCGTGGTGTGAATTGTATCGCCGCATTAGTCACAGAGCATAGACTATAACAATTAAAACCGACTTCTACAATACAACGGATGGATAAGCACCCGTCATTTTGTGTTTTTCTCACATTTGTAGCGCACGGAACATTGGCGTTGATCGCACAATTACGTGGAAGAATATGTGATCAGTTTGTTAAACGTAATATGAATAGACAGAGCAGTGGTGGCCCAGTGGTAACGGCCGCGACTTACAAGGTGTAGGTCACGGGTTCAAACCCAGACAGGCGCTATACTTTGTGTAAATTATTTCATCACCACTGCTCTCAATACAGTGAAGGAAAACATCGTGAGGAAACTGGCATGTCCTAGAACCAAAAATTCGAAGACATATTGTGACATCCACCAACTCGCACCCAGGCCTGTGACCCAGCATTTGGAACAGGAAATGATGAATATGAATAATTAGGTACAAAAGTATGTAATCGACTGGTTATCTGTCCTTCACAACTCAGTAACTGGGTAACACGAATTAACACGATATTACGGTACCACTTGGCTAGTTTCTGATCAACATTTGAACCGAAGAGAAACCAGCAATTGAATTTTACTAAGTGTGTGTGCATTATTGCACTCGACTGTACCCGTGACTGTCCGTAAATTAAATGTAGGATTCACGCAACGAACGCTTGGTAGCAATATCTAAACACGAAGTATAAGTGATGCCTTATTAATTGTTCTACAACATGCCACACCTTTTTTATTGGCTAGGCTCTGTACACACTGACGGTAAGACGCGAGAACGCACGCGTTTGAGTACACTAAGAATTTGTGTTCCAATTCTCTAAGCTGTCTAAAATTGGCTTTATAATTTTGAATGGATATTAACTAAATTATTTTGTTGTCAATCCCTTTTTAGGGTTCCATACCCAAAGGGTAAAAATGGGATCCTATTACTAAGACTCCACGATCTGTCTGTCTGTCACCAGGCTGTATCTCATGAACCGTGATAGCTAGACAGTTGAAATTTTCACAGATCATGTATTTAATTTAACAAATAATAAAAACAGAATAAAATAAATATTAAAGTATATACATACAGAACACATGATTTTATTGCCGTTTTTTGCGATAATGGTACGGATCCCTTCGTGCGCGAGTTCGACTCGCACTTGGCCGGTTTTTTTAAATTATTTCAGTCCATCCAAAGATTGTCTGGTAGAATATCGCTGTCAGTGATAAGACCGTTATTGTTAACCGTTGTTTTTTTTTTGTTAAAGTGTTGTATAACCATTTTGGTGGACAATAATAATTTATCTATTCTAAAAGCGACATTCTTTTTTAAAATTTTTATTATCAATAGGCTTGCGCTTGACCACTATCTCACCTAATGGTAAGCGATGATGTGGTCGACTACTAACATTCGAAGCAAAGCTTTATCATTGAGTTTCCATGTTGCCAAATTGCGAAAAATGAATCTGTTTCTCCATACATTTATGTTCGCATAACTCCACCACAGATAATATAATACTAGCATACAGATGCCTCATCCCATACAAAGAAACCGTGCCGACGTAACTAGGGTTTTTCATCTGATTATACCGATTATTTTTTGTACATCGATCGCGTTCGGTTCCGTTCCACGGCGATAGATAGATCACCATCTATATCCGTGGAACGGAACCGAACGCGATCGATGTATAACAAATAATCTGTATAAGCAGTACAGTACCTCGGCACGGTTTCTTTGTATGGGAACAGACTCCACTGGTTATAGTAAATAAATTACTTTGTGAACTACGCACAAACAGTGTACTCCAGTCGCGATTGGCGTTTCAAGTCAATGTGTAACCTTCATTAGGCTTTCACGGCGTCGCGACCACCAGCGTGGCTGAGAACATTCCCCAGCACTGGAGTGGCGGCCAAATATAGCAGCCCGTTTTTACTTCCAAGCCAATATTTAGAACTTGTGCTGGGCTGATTTCTTTGGTATAAGAGTACTAGTAGTTTGGTTTAATTACGTTTTAGACTGGCTGAGGTGTTGAATGGGTATTTAGTTATAAGTTTTGATAGTTTGAACTGAAAATAATAGTGAAATGTATTTAACTTTTTTTTTTGACGTGACAACGTCAATAAATCGATGAACGCCGGCTGCACGCACGAAAAAGGATGACTCAATGTAACGTTACGCTCAATGTAACATTACTCTCATTGTAACGTTATAATCGTAACGTTACAATGACGTTAGTTGTATCGTTAAGTATGCAATCATTTCATCAATGTTTTGTTATGACGTTTTTTTGTTTTTTTTTTATTTACCGAACACTTTTATATTGCGTTCGGTTTTTCCTGAAACAACGAATTGATTTAATTTCGCCAGTGGTGTCTCATCCCATACAAAGAAACCGTGCCGACGTACTGTACTGATTATTTTTTGTACATCGATCGCGTTCGGTTCCGTTCCACGGATAGATGGTGATCTATCTATCGCCGTGGAACGGAACCGAACGCGATCGATTTACATAAAATAATCGGTATAATCCGTTGAAAAACGCTAGTTATGTCGGCACGGTTTCTTTGTATGGGATGAGGCATCTGTATGCTAGTATTATATTATGTGTGATATCGCTAAAAATACTTTTACTAAGGGCTGAAAGTGCAATGTAAACAAAGCAGGATCAAATTCAATTAAAGCATAATCTCGGCTATTGACAGTTACGAAACGGAACTTTGAACAGTAATTACAATTTGGAACCAAACAGAGGTTGATTTAAACTCTTAATACTTTACTTGGGTTTATATAGGTAGTGCCATCTTAAAAAAACCGGCCCAGTGCGAGTCGGACTCGCGCACGATGGGTCCCTTACCAGTATCGCAAAAACGGCAAAAAAATTACGTTTGTTGTATGGCCCCATTTAAATATTTATTTTATTCTGTTTTTAGTATTTGTTGTTATAGCGGCAACAGAAATACATCATCTGTGAAAATTTCATCTGTATAGCTATCACGGTACATGAGATACAGCCTGGTGACAGACGGACAGACAGACAGACGGATCGCGGAGTCTTAGTAATAGGGTCCCGTTTTTACCCTTTGGGTACGGAACCCTAAAAACATTTCAATTTAACCAATAACCAAAAAAAAATAACCCTACTCTCGAACACCATTAAACTAATTCTTAGCAAAAAACTGTCATTCGAACGTAACTAGTAACAATATAATAACCATTTAAACTGATAGTATGTCTGTATGTTGTACTTACAGTAATTCCATTTGCAGACACGCGAGCTGAATAAATCAATTACGATAACCGTTTGACATTGTACGGGTTAAGTTTTTATTGCAAGCATCTGTAGTAAGGGATATCCAATCAAAAAGTTTTTCTAAAACCATGTACATATTATTCACGCCGATTTTTATACTCTTTTACCCGACTGCCGAAGGAGGGTAATGTGTTTATCAGTCTATGTATGTATGTTTGTTCCTACGTGGCGTTCCAGAGACCAAATGCGTTGGCCGATTTTGATGATTCTTACGTCAATCGATTCGTCTTAACCTTGCGAGTGGCACTGACTACATAACTAAAATTGGAAAATAGAAAAATGGCGGCTTTTGGGCGCCATATTGTGGGGCACCAATATTTTTCTCCAACCCCATCGTGTGGAGTATCAAAATAAAGGATTTAAGAGGTGATATCAAAAATATATAACACTTATATGTTTAAATGTACCTATTTTTAAAAAATATGTTAGTTAAAAAGTTCTAAATTGGTGTTGGTGTTGGTCTCGCGAATATGTATCCTCCGACTGCACAGCATAATTTTCTTCTTGTAAAATCGGGTTTTTATTAACTTTTTTTATTATTACAGTGGCAAAGATTTTTCCTCGCTCCCTAAAAATTTTAACAGTACAATTTTTTACTACTTGGAACTAATTTACGTGTAAAGGCGATAAGATAGATAAAAAACAACTCAAAACCATGTTACCACACCAAGCGTTAAGTACCTATAAAAAAGTTCCCACTTTAGCACTACATAAACGACGGTGTTGCCTGCTCTAATGAATATTGACAGCAATTATTAGTAAGACAGGTTCTCACTACAAACGGTTTTCAATATGAATACTACGCAGAAGTGTGTTCATTGCTTAAGATTTCCCTAGTCGTCGGCACGAACTATTTTGTGCGCGGGGTTAAAACGCATGCTATCTCATCCGACAATACGTGCGAAAGAGGTAGATGCTGTGATGAGCAGTAAGAAGCTAGTTCGCGTACGAATACACACTTTTGCATATTTATAGCAAATTTATACGAAACAGACCTTGGGAATTCGATCGATTTTTTTTTACGTACAAAGTTATCGCGGCATATAAAATGAGAAACGTCAACGGACTTCTTAGATTGTCACGAATATAATGTAATTTTATTCTAATCGCAACCTTAACTGTAGGTAGTAATAACTGGCTGAACCAAAACATGTGGGTCTGCTACCAAAATTTCTAGCCACAACATAGGTAGCCAGGCAGTTGAGGCAGACAATGAACAATTTATCATTCTAGTCTGTGGTGACTTGGCCTTGTCTAGGAAACCTTTTTGTTCTAAACGTGTCTTGGCTTACGTTCTGCCGGTCTATTCTGTAAACATCTCACTGTAAAAACATAGATGAAGTAAGCTTGAAGTGAACTGTCATTATTTTAACGCTTTTTTTACCCATGACGGAACGGAGACGGTATATTATGCGTTTGAGGTTTGTACAAATCCAGGTTGCGATTTTTCTTCAAAACTACTAGTCCGATTTTGATGCAGTTTCCAGTTATGGGTTCGGGTTTGATTGGTGCATATTCCTAGATAAGTGTTACGGTGACAACACACCAGGGGGCGCTGCAGCAAACATTGCTCTCTAAAAAGTTTAAAATATAAAGCATTTTTTTTTATTCCCACGACGGTTAAAAAGTAAATGAAAAAAATAATAAAGTAATTTAAAAAGCCCCGACTTAAATTAACTAGTGCAAAATTGATTCGTGGAGTCGGAGGATACATCCGGTTTTGGTCAGCCAGCTCGCGAATATGCATCCTCAGACTGCACTGACTAATTTAGCACAAATTAATTGAAGTCGAGGGTTTTTTAATTATTTTGTGCTTTTTTTCAATTAGTTTTTAACTGTCGTGGGTTTTTTCGAAATTTTGGCAGCTTACTTCAAGTTTGCTTAAAAATTTTCGTGGTGAAATTTTTACAGAACAAAAGTTTTCGTGGTGAAATATTTACAGAACAAAAGTTTTCGTTGTGCAATGTTTACAGCACAAAAGTTTTCTTGGTGAAATGTTTACAGGACAAAAGTTTTCGTGGTGAAATGTTTACAGCACAAAAGTTTTCGTGGTGAAATGTTTACAGAACAAAAGTTTTCGTGGTGAAATGTTTATAGAACAAAAGTTTTCGTTGTGAAATGTTTACAGCACAAAAGTTTTCGTGGTGAAATGTTTACAGAACAAGAGTTTTCGTAGTGAAATGATTACATAACAAAATTTTCGTGGCGAAATATTTACAGAACAGCGCTAAGTACTAAAACTTTAACTAATCCTAGACAAATTGTGAAGTGAAGTGAAGTGAAGTGAAGACCCATCGCCTGGATACCTGACTACCATTTGGCAAAGCCCATTTGTCCCTTTCCAATTAATACAGAATAGGCACTCTTACTTTCAGTAGGTTCGATAAATCTGGGGAATCAATTACATTTAATATGATTATTCGCATTTAAATTCCCTGTTGGCACAGATACGTGAAACGGAGAAGTTTCTGCCCCACGCCCCGGATTCTGGAGTGTAGGGGGTCCATGCTGCAAGTATGGAGAGGACATGCCAAGACACGTTGTGTAATTGAAGGTGTTGATGACATTATCTAGTGTTATGGGTTTTATCAATAGACAGAAAATCTAACATCTTTTTGAGAGAGGGGAAACTATTTCTGTATCAATCTGTCGAACAGCTATTATGGTACAAATGAAATACAATAAAAGAAACATTTTAGATATTTGTTTGACAGCTATTTATACTTATAACAGTAAGAACAGCCAATATGTACAGCATAATACAATAACAAAAAACCGGCCAAGTGCTAGTCGGACTCGCGCACGAAGGGTTCCGTACCATTATCGCAAAAAACGGCAACAAATCACGTATCACCACTTAAATATTTATTTTATTCTGTTTTTAGTAGGTATGTGTTGTTATAGCGGCAACAGAAATACATCATCAGTGAAAAATTCCAACTGCCTAGCTATCACGGTTCATGAGATACAGCCTGGTGACAGACGGACCGTGAAGCCTTAATAGGGTCCCGTTTTTACCCTTTGGGTACGGAACCCTAAAAACACGCCTGCCTTGTCAAAAAAGAATTCAAAAATTTAAAAACTAGCTTAATGACCGAAAACCAATCTCCAAAGTTCCCAGGAACCATTCTTTATTGGTGGATGTCGCTGAAAAGATTGGTTTTTGGTCATTTAGCTTGGTTATTGTTTTCGGTTTTTCATGAACCATGGCTCACCTATTATATTTTTAGCAGCCTATATTACCCGGGATAACGCAACGCTTTTAACGATACCACATACATTGATATCGGTTAAGCCTTTTAGACTTTATGGTGGAATAAAGTAACTCACAAATGTACATGAACCCTGAAACAAAATACTTGTTTTTTAGGCAGTCTTGTAAAAAGAAATAAGATTATTTTTCTCGTCCCAATTTGCCCGTAGCAGCACCTGGCCCCCCTACTCGCCTGAGAGGGAACCCAAACCGCGATTAGGGGACGCTGACACCGACCGAGGCTCTTCTCTTAATTACGGCGCCCGGAAATGCCTACTTTAATAGATATTTAAGTCCCAAGTCGCAGTATTTGGCGGTAATCACTTGGTGATACTAAATAAATAATAATAAATAAAAATTGTTTATTTCTCACCACAAGCCAAAAAATTCCAACAGATTTTACACACGAACAAAAGCTAGTAATTTTTGGTTGTGGATCGCTGGTGCCTGTGGTAGGTAGGAACACCTGTAATACAGGTCACCAGGTCCCCACTCGGTCATAGATTAACACATTTGATAGCTTACATCTGATATCACAGCAAATAGCAATTGCAGGTTTCAATTAGTGAGTTAATAACAGATACATTCATTTTAGAATTATAGTGAGATTAAATTAAATTAAATTTAAACCTGAAAATGAGTTAACAATAATTAAAAGTACCTTTATTTGGGCGGTTTTTATGAGTGTAATGTTTGTGTAGGTGTGTGTTTATGATGATGTGTGTGTGACAGTGTATATTTGTTGTGGTGTATGTTAGTGCATTGAAATAACTAGACTAATACGTCAAAGAGAGCTTCTGTGGCAGTATATGTTTGGCCTTGTAGCCAGGCTTGTAAAGTGACTTTAAAATTATGTTTGTTCAATGGGTGCAGGGAAAGAATTCGGTTTAATTTATTGTAGAGATATGGACCAAGGAAAATAAAGAATCTATGACTAAAGGAAGTTTTAAGAGGCGTATTTAGAGCAACTATATAGTTTCGGCGATTTATTTGCTGGGAATAGTTGGAAATGGCGTGTTGTTTAATAGCTGTGGCCAGAACAAACAATTGCCTAACCGTGAGAACTTGACAATATTCGTAGAGCTTAACGGTGGGATAAAGTCTTGGCTTGGAACAGCATACTTTAAGGACCGCTCTCTGTGCTCGCTCGATCTGGATAAAATTAGATTTGGCTGCACCGCCCCAGGACGAGATGCAATAAACTAAAATTGACTGACACAGTGCCTGGTAAGTCATTTTCATGACACCAGCATCTGCAGAACTGCGTAGTTGTTTAAATATGTACATTAGTTTTCGCACCCTATTTGATAAGTGTGTTATGTACTCTTTAAATGTAAGGTTGCTGTCAATGACGATGCCAAGATACTTTATCGAGGTGACACGTTCAATGTCACAGCGAACATGGGTGCAAGTACCGACGCTGCAATCAAAACACGGTGTAGACTGGGCGGTAACGTTCAGTGATCTTATAGCAGACACATTGGTATTTCGAATCGAAAAACTTATTATTTTCGTTTTCGATACATTCAGGGTAAGCAAGTTGCTCTTAAGCCATTCGCTGACCGTATCGAAACCCTTCTGAGCAAGGCGATATGCATCTTCCCAGCTGTCCGAGGCAAACACAAGTGCTGTATCGTCTGCATACGAAAACATTGTGCCGCTTTCTAGACTGAGGCTACACAGATCATTCATGTAGATTAAAAATAGACTGGGGCCAAGAATACTGCCCTGTGGCACACCGAAAACTATATTTAAATCTGAGCTGGAGTAGGATCCAATTTTGGCTCTCTGTGTTCTATTTGTTAGATAGCTCCGAAACAGGGACAGCTGGGCGCCCCGTATTCCCAGGCATTCGAGCTTAGATAGTAAGATGGGAATCGAGACCGTGTCGAATGCCTTCGCAAGGTCCAGGAACAATGCACAACATTTCTTGCCGTTGTCAAGTTCCTGAGCTATATGATTAACCAATTTGTGAACAGCATCAGCAGTGGAAAGATTTTTCCGAAAGCCAAATTGGTTAACCGACAAAAGATTGCGTGCCTCTAGGTATGCAACTAGCCTTGCATTTATTATTTTTTCCAGTACCTTGGACATCGCGGGCAGAACCGATATAGGCCTATAGTTTTCGAAACGGTCACGGTCGCCAGACTTAAAAATAGGGTGAAGAATAGCCTTCTTAAACCAGTCAGGAAAGACACCATAATCGAGGCACAGATTGCAAACATATGTCAGTGGAGGTACAATAATATTTATATGTTTTTTAAGAAAACTAGAGGAAATACCGTCCCAGCCGACTGCACAATCGCTTTTAAGTGAAAGGATTAAGCGTTCCACCTCTTGTTCATTTGTCCTAAGTAGGACTAGGGATTCTTTCTGGGGGTCGGGTAACAAAATTGATCGAGGATCTCTTTGTATTTTGTCCGCCAGATTTCTCCCTACGTTTGCGAAATAGTTATTAATTTGATTTATAGTGTCCTGCCTATCGTGACTATTCGCTATGAGATCATGGGCTGGCGACTTTTGTTGACCCATGTTTGTGACACTTTTGATAGCACGCCATATCTGCTTAGAATTTCTACCTGCTTTTTCAAATTGCAGTCTCTCATAATCCCTTTTTGCTTTTCGTAGCAGATTTGTACAAAAATTACGGTACCGTCTGTAGGTCACCACGAGGACTTCATTTGACGGGTCTGTATTAAGCTTTTTGTACAAATTGTCTCTATGGCGCATGCATTTGAGTAAGCCTTGGGTAATCCAGGGCTTAATCGGCCTGCGTCTACGTGAACCAGAGAAAGTTTTGGTGTTCCTTTTTAAGGCTAGAAGAAGTGGTTCCATTAAGTACTTAGTAGCCAAATTGGGATCTTTCGTTCCATAGACGGCATCAAAACAAATGTTGCGGAGGTCATTGGCGAGCTCTTCCTCATTTATTTTTGTGATTTGATGTGAGTCTAGGATTTTGATTTTACTTAACGACAAAGAGAGTAAAACTGAGAAGTGATCTGTGAGAGTGGATTCCAGCACCATGACCGTGCTAGAGAGAGAGGTTTTTATGTTGGCGTGATCAAGACATGTAGATCCATGCGTTTCCAACACGTGTCCCGGGAAAAGTCCATGATGAGCCAGTAAGTCCAAATAGTCCAGTGCATGAGCATCTTTATTGTTGCGTGAAATGTCAATGTTTATGTCTCCCATAATTATAATGTTTCTAAACGATTTAAGGTCACACAGAACACTATCCATAGATTGTATAAATTTTGAGGGGTCCCTAAATGCATAGGGCCTGTACAGAGCAATTATGGCTATATCAGTTCCAATTGTGACTGTCAAACAGTTCGCTTCTGATACGACGGGTTCTTTAACTTTCACGTTAGCTAGCAGACTATTTACATATACAATTACTCCGTCATTCTTATTAAAAGTTATTGATGACTTATGAGAAATATATCCATCAAGTATCGGAATGACGGGGTTGCGGGAGAGCCAGCATTCTGATAGAATAATCACGTCACTGGGTACCTCAATTCTCTGCAACAGAGTTAAAAGCCCCGCATAATTAGCATTTACGCTCCGGATGTTTTGGGATAAAATAGTCAAACACGCATCGGATGGCAGTTGCTTGGCACATTCATCAGGGATGCATTTTATCACATTTGAAAAAGCAACCCTATCCAAACTTTCTAACATATCATTAACATTATTTGCATTATCGAATTTTACGGTTTAAAACTAAGAGGACTAAGTATAGAATTCTCATCAGTATTACTTTTAAATTAAAATAGGGCATCATTAGGTGTTTAGTACGCAATTTAGTATCTATAATATCGATGGGGAGTTTAAACAGACACAATGTAAATAAGCATGTATAGTACCGTTTAGTTATCTTATTAATAGTGAGAATGAGAAAACATACGACAATGAGTGGATGGATGGATGGATGGGTGGTTGCTACTCTTTCACTGGCAAACGGATGGACGGCCGTAAAGAAAAACTGGCACACAGATAGTCTATAACCTGGAACAACACATAGGCTACCGTTTATCCCAGTACCAGATAGGTAAAACCGCGGGAATATGCTAGTGATGAATATGTGAATGTTATGTAAAAAGCACAGTGAGATTAATGTGAATAAATGTATAAAAAACCGTTGCAGTGAACTTGGCGTACTGTGTTTGTTATTAGTAGCTGTGTGAAATGATTGCGTGTATTGTGTAAATAGAGATATAATGTACTTGTGTTTGTTTGTGTTTGGTTTTAGTGTGTTCGTATAGGTGTACAGAAATATAAAAAACAGAAGAGAAACACTTAAAACTAAGTTAACTAAAGAAAAATTTACAAGACATGCAGTTTTCAGGCAAGACTCCAATGTTTTTGGCAGATCAAGTTGTTGGGTGTTGATAAGTTTTTCCAGTCACTTTTTATGCTGTTTCAAACCTTCAAAATCAGATTCCCGTGATATTCTCCTTGCCGGCGCACCCTCTTCCTTTTTAATATAGACTTTGCCATGTGATGTCCAGAGATATGCATAGGCGTTTAGCTTTGTAAACTCTCTTGCTTGATAGTACAGCTTCTTGGCTTTGGTGGTAAGGCTCTCGGAGATAAATATGGGACCGCTGCCCGGCATCTTAACGTGTGAGCTGTTAAGTCGGTTGGTCTTGTGGTCCCGATTGTACTTTTTAATGTTAGTTAGAAGTTTGTCCTTGATCATGGTTGACGTAAATTCGGCGGTTATGGGCCCATCGGTTTGGGGTTTTCTATTACTGGTAAGACGATAAACATCTCTGAGCTCACCTGATCGTATTTCGGTGCCTACAGCGGTTCCCAGATTCCTCACAATATCTATAAGGTCATCCTTAGACTCATTAAGTTTTTTAGGTACATTGCGAATTTCTAAGCTTGATATCTTTGAATTTCGTTCCATGATCTCGACTTTTTCCTCCAAATATCCAACATACTCCAATGCACTCTTCTTTTCTTTTTCTATAAGGGCTAGTTTAGTGATGAGATCGTCGTATTTAACGCTCAAGAACTCAACCGTATTTTTCAGCTCCGTATTTTGAACCTTAATTTGGTCCAAATTACCTTGCATCATACTAAATTTCTCTTGTTGATCCTTTCTCAAATTATCAAGTGATGACATAATATCCTCCCGGAGAGATTTGATTTCAATTGATTGTTCAGAATCATGTTTACGTTTTTGTCGTAAAGTGATTCTGTCCAACTTTTGTTCCGAAACTGGTGTTGTTAAGTCAGGCTCGGAACTGTGGTGAAGAGGTGGTTCGCTGCCATGTTTGGGTGGTGTCCGCTTTTTCATTTTAAAAAGTTAAAAATATGCACCTTACTTCTGGCTCTGGAGTCGACAAGTGTTGAGGCGCTGGCACACGTTGCTTGGCGTAAAGTGTTAGGCGCTTGTATTTGCAAATAGTCAGTGCAGAGCGCGGAGTCAGGTGATAATGACTCACGCGCGGACGACAGAGATGGAAAGCGTGGACAACTTGCTTACTCCCTCGCTCGCCGCAGGACTTGATCTCTTTCAATACACTGCGCGCCTAGTACTCGTCGGGAATTTAACTTGCCGATTTTATTTGATTTTTGAATTAGGATTTAAATATTTAATTACTTAAATTGACTTTTTGAGTAAGACACGTCCGTGCGCAATGGCTGTCCAAGGGGAAGGATACTGATAAACGGTTGCAAATAGTTTTGGTTAGTAATATTTTTGTTTTTACCCGACTGCCGAAGGAGGGAATGTGTTTATCAGTCTGTTTGTATGTATGTATGTATATTTGTTCCTATGGAGCGTTCTAGAGACCAAACTAGGCTGATTTTGATGGTTCTTACGTCAATCGATTCGTCTTAACCCTGCGAGTGTAGCTACATTAAAATTGGAAAAGACAAAATGGGATTTTGGGCGCCATTTTGTGGGGGATTTTTTTTTCTTTCAAACCCATCGTGTGGGGTATCAAAATAAAGGGTTTTAAGAGGTGATTTCAAATATGTTTAACTGTACGTAATTCTAAAAAAAAAATAACTAAAAAGTTATAAATTAAAAAAGTTTATGAAAAAAACCAAAAACCCGACTGCTTCAAAAACCGAACTAAAAAGATGTATACAAGAATAAAATCATTCGGTTTTTCAAGCAGTCGGGTTTTTTTATTTTTTTCATTAACTTTTTAAACACTAGCTTTTTGCTGCGGCTTTGTTGCCTTGTCTTGGATAATGTAGCACTCAGAGGTAATGTCATCATCATCATCAGCCTTTTAATGTTCCCACTGCTGGGACACAGGCCTCCTCTCTGTGAGAGGGAATGGGCCGTAATCCACCACGCGGGCCCAGTGCGGGTTGGTGGATGTCACATGTCTTCGAATGTTTGGTTCTAAGTTCTAGGACATGCCGGTTTCCTCATGATGTCTTCCTTCTCCGTGTTTAGAGCAGTGGTGAATAAATAATTGGCACTAAGTAAAGCGCCTGTCTGGGTTCCAACCCACGACCTATGACACGTAAGTCGGGGCCGTTACCACTAGGCCACCACGACTGCTTCGCAAATAGTTGGATCAGTACTTCCAGAAATAAAGACCTTATTACAAAAATATTAAGACACAGTCAATAGTCTTTAAATTCGTAGGACGCGTATGTTTTTGTCGCTTCCCAAAACATTTCACTTTTCTCCTAAGTGGCATATCTATACTAATCTATACTAATATTATAAAGAGGAAAGATTTTTTTGTTTGTTTGTTTGTACCGAATAGGATCCGAAACTACTGGACCGATTTAAAAAATTATTTCACCTATGGAAAGCTACATTATTCCCGAGTAACATAGGCTATTTTTTAATCTTGAAAACGGGTCCTGTGGGGTGGTCCACGGGATCAAATCCGCGGGGAACAGCTAGTTGTTATATATAGTTAAATTAATAATGGCATCGCCAAAATTGGAAATCGAACTCCCAAACTCCTTACAGCAACTAAATTAACAAGCGTATAACAAAAAAAAAACTAACAAAACAGCTTCAAAGTCGCCTCCCAGGCATCGAATTCCGAAACATTTGAGACAAGACTCAAGATCCTAAAGATCTCGTCGTTAATTACACTTTTTGCTTATATCACTTACTTTAAATTTGATCTTCCCAAGTCCTTAACTTATTTGTAACACTCGCTTCTGCCAGCGACTCCGCCTGCGTGATAAGTGATTTATTATCCCGAGGGAACATTATGCCGGGATAAAAAGTAGCCTATCTGCTGTTCCATACTATATTCTATCTGTGTGCCAAATATTATCCAGATCCATTCAGCCGTTCCGGCGTGATTGAGTAACAAACATAGATTGCTGGAACAGACACACTAAATGCAGTAGCAGAGCACGAGTTATAATACAAATAGCTTGACAGTTTCCTCTCTAAAGTAAGGAAAAAAAAAAAAAACGACACCTCGCCACGCCACGTCTCCAATACTTTTAAAACCCCTGAAGAGTATGGAAACATCTCAGCAAAGTTTCTGAAGACACCCCAGGTTTCAAAAACCGGCCAAGTGCGCGTCGAACTCGCGCACGAAGGTTTCCGTACCATTATCGCAACAAACGGCAAAAAAAACACGTTTGTTGTATGGAAGCCCCACTTAAATATAAATGTTATTCTGTTTTTAGTATTTGTTGTTATAGCGACAACACAAATACATCATCTGTGAAAATTTCAGCAGTCTAGCTATCACGGTCCATGAGATACAGCCTGGTGACAGACTGACAGACAGACAGACGGATCTCGGAGTCTTAATAATAAGGTACCCTTTGGGTACGGAACCCTAAAAAAGAAAAGTTGAGAATTTGTCAAACTATTCTCCTGCAAACCCGTCAGACTGTGGCCCTAAAATCGAGTTCGTTATATTCGTGACAATCTAAGAAGTCCGTTGACGCTTCTCATTTTACATGCCGCGATAACTATCTACGTAAGGAATTGAAAAATCAAATTCGTATTCCTAAATAATTACTATGTTACCGATACACTATGACAACGAGTATCATTCGCAAACATCAAGTTTAATTATTAAAAGCTGTCAAATTATTTTTTTTTTTTTTTTTATTATTAATAGCTGTCAAATTATTTAAATTATTATGTTATTTTAAATAAGTTAATAGTAAGTGCCTAAAGCAGAAATGTAAACAAACTAGTAAAGCGTATTAAACATTAGTAATAAGTAAAACATTAAAAGAAAAACTAGTTATGTGACATTAATTAATTAAATTAAATAAGCAACTCAAAAATAATGTAAAGTAGGTAATTAGTAAAATCAAAGACTTTTTATTTTATTTTTTATTTTATTTTATTTATAGCTGTCAAAACGAGCCTTTTATTTTTTGACAACTTTAGATCTTAAAACCAAATTCTCAATGCAGAAACCGGGTGTTAGTGCGACAAAATCCAGAAAAGCAATTATGGCTTGTATCGTGGATTCGTGGAGAGATAAATCATTGCAGTTTCTGTGTAACGACAGACGTTTTCATTATCATTAATTATTGTACGTTGTACATGTATGACTATAGATAACGCGATATTATATCGTATCGCACGTGTGGTCCCCAGTCTTAATACCTAACTTGAACATTACAAGCGCTATACAGCGATTTAGCCCACCACAGAGTTTTTTTTTTAATTTTGGCAATATTAATTGATGAATGTTAATAGTCTGGCAAACGAAAGTAGACACTCGAATTATTTGCAAACTTTTTATATGGCAATGATATACTAATGTCAACATCGACTTTTGGTGATTTGTTGGGGTCTTGATAGCATTTATTAAGTGAAATATGAATAAAACAGTTAAAAGTGGATTGCGGGAGATGTTGTACGCATGATGTCTAAATATCAAGAAAAACATCAGGGGAAAATCGTTGAATTCAAACAAAAACAAGATTGTTTACGTGTTGTGTTGGATTTCATAAGTTAGTATGCCGCTAATAAGTTGAATAAACCAAAATTATTATAGAACTAGCTGACCCGGCAAACGTTGTTTTTCCATAAAAATAACAAAACACCAAACATTTATTTTTTGTATTCATTGTACTTTTATCCTACCAACCCTACCCTACCTACCTACCTAACCTACCCAACTCTACCTACCTCCCCCTTACCTACCTACCCACCTACCCTACCCTACCCTGCTTTACATACCCTACCCTATCCTACCATATCTACCCTACCCTACGTACATATCTAACCTACCCTACCATACCCTACCTATCTACCTACCTACATACCTACCTACCCTATCCAACCTACGTACTCTTTGTTTTTAAACCTTCCCTGTATTCAGGCGAACTAAACAAAAAAAGAATTATTCAAATCAGTCCAGCCGTTCTTGAGATTTAGCGAGACTAACGAACAGCAATTGATTACAATATCTATATATTGTTGTTTATTTATTGAGATTGATAAATAATGTCTAAAATATTACCTACCACAATTAGCTGTAGTATTTTTATTCAGATGAAATAAAATAAATAATGCTAAAGTATCAAATTAGGTTATTCCAGGTACAGGAATACTAGTTTTGGGGTTGCTATGCTGATATTTTTTACATTCGCCGCGCATTTTCAGTCTCTACTTTCGTTTGCCAGATTGTAGTTATAAATTAAATTGAATTTATTCTAAATAAAGGGTTTCTTGTTAGTCTTTGCTATAGTCGTCACAATCTAAGAAGTCCGTTGACGTTTCTCATTTTACATACCGCGATAACTTTCTACGTAAGATATTGAAAAATCAAATTCATAAATACCTATGTTACCGATACACTATAACAACGAGTATCATTCGCAAGCATCACATCACACATCATCAGCCTATTAATGTTCCCACTGCTGGGACAGAGGCCTCCTCTCTGTGAGAGGGAATGGGCCGTAATCCACCACGCGGGCCCAGTGCGGGTTGGTGGATGTCACATGTCTTCGAATTTTTGGTTCTAGGACATGCCGGTTTCCTTCACCGTTTTGAGAGCAGTGGTGATGAAATAATTTACACAAAGTAAAGCGCCTGCCTGGGCTCGAACCCACGACCTACAACTTGTAAGTTGCGGCCGATACCACTGGGCCACCACTGCTCTACACTGCGCAAGCATCGAGTTTAATTATTGTTAAGTATTTTTATAGCTGTCAAAACGGGCCTTTTATTTTTCGACAACTTTACTACTGCAAGTTTTCTAGTTTAACTTCGAATAATTACAAAGGTGTCGGGAAAAAATGTGTCTCAACTTTACACTTGAGGTGAGAGAGTAGATCAAAAAAACATTAATTTGAAAATCTAATAACTGTAGGCTTTTTAACATTTTAAATTTATTTTTAGGGCAACTTTTGTAGAATAGTAAGGTATCTATGCAATTGTTCTGTAAGTACTCAGTAATCATTATAAGACCACACAAATAGAGGGCGGCAATGACGTTCCAATAGCATTCAAACGCTTCGACAGGGGTCCGTAATATCACAAAAATATTATAAAGGTGAAAGTCTGTGAGTGTGTTTGTATGTTTGTGACTTCTTCACGTTCAAACGGCTGGACGGATTTGGATGAAATTTGGCACAGAGATAGATTATAGTCTGGAATGTCAGGAATATGATCCCTTGGGATAATTTTCGACATTCACGCGGGCGAAGCCGATATAAAAATATAAAGCGTGTACAATAGTAACTACCTCAAAATACCATTTCGGACATCATGATCTAACCATGATTTTGTCTAGATTTTAAAAGCGACTGTGACCTCTGAGTTTGTTTCGGCCTTTCTTCTCAGAGTAGTCTGATAGGAAATGCCGACCTCATCTAGTTTTAAAAAATATGA
The DNA here is from genome assembly GCA_948252205.1 of Orthosia incerta. Lineage (NCBI taxonomy): Eukaryota > Metazoa > Arthropoda > Insecta > Lepidoptera > Noctuidae > Orthosia > Orthosia incerta. The sequence goes on along the minus strand of OX411756.1, from coordinate 23,526,767 downwards.
TCGACATGTAAAAGTGTTTGTACAAACCAACTTACAGAAATAAAATCATTTATCATTTACTCACAGTAGTTCATCCATCAGCATGGCATTATTAAGTACTACATAGGTTCGACTCGTTAAGTTGTTGGTCCCGGCTGGCATGTGTAGATCTTATAGTCGTTACGAGTCTTGCCAAGGGATATCGTGTAACGAGTTACCCAGTTACTGGGTTGTGGAGGTCAGATAGACAGTCATCATCATCATATCAGCAGAGAGATGTCCACTGCTGGACCCAGCCTTCCCCAAGCGTCGCCACATTGATCGGTGCCGTGCGTCTCGCAGTCAGTGGATCTCCGCAATCTTCACCAGGTCATCGGTCCACCTGGTGGGAGGCCTTCCAACGCAACGTCTTCCAGTTCGCGGTCGCCACTTCAGAACCTTCCTGCCCCATCGGCCATCCGTTCTGCGAGCAATGTGCCCTGCCCACTGCCACTTAAGTTTGGCAATTCTTCGGGCTATGTCGGTAACCCTGGTATAATAAACGGATCTCTACATTTCAGATTCGATCACGCAAGGAAACTCCGAGCATAGCCCTCTCCATTGCCCTTTGGGTGACTGTAAGCTTTCTGATGAGACCCATTGTGAGCGACCACGTCTCAGAGCCATATCTCATCACTGAAGTTAGACAGTGATTCAATGGAAAATACTGGTAACCAGCTGAATCTGGATAGACTGGAAGCCGACCGCATGATAATTGTGAAAAGGCTAGGCAGATGACGATCATTTGACAGGACATAAGAGATATCACATTTTTAACACGCTTTTATTAGCTTGGTATGTATCAATGTAACGGAATCTTTGAACGTGATTTTCACCCCCTTCAAAAGGTGGGATTGATTTGAAACTTTGCACACTTATCAAGGACCGATGACAATGCAATAATTTAGTCAAAGTCAAAGCCAAAGTCAAAGTCAAATATGTTTATTCAACTTGATTCAAATTTACAAGTAATGAAAGTTGATTCTACCGTGCGCGTTTAAATAGTTTGTCCCATTAGACTTACCAAGATCTTCAGGATTAGCGACTTTTCAGTTCAATTTACCGTTAAAGCGTGTTTCTTAGTTTTTAGAACTACAATTTATTAACATTTCTCAATACCGCAGTACATTCAAACGTATGTAGATATGTTTCAAACTGGTTGAATGCCGTAATTACCGATACAATTAAAAAATCATTGTGTCTCGCGTTGATCCACGTTTCAGGCACTCAATGGGTTAAAGTATATTATGTTATTTCCTTGCCCGTTAAAGGGTCAGACTTTCACGTGACAAACAGCTGAAGTTAAAAAGGTTATTTTTATTACATGCCGTGAGTCAAATTGTTCACCAATCACTTTAATTTATTGTTATTTATTTGTGTAAATGGATATGTCATCGGTCCCCTTGCGAAATGTTACAATGCATATAACCTTGGATAGGTCAATGACTTGCTGTGGATTTATTTGTGTGACACACTTAAACTTGTATGCTGAGTGAACTCCTTTTGATAGACTGCGGATGCGGTAATCGGAATTATTCATAAAAGCAAGATTTTGAAAAAAGAATACGGTTTTGAAAAAAAATTGAGTAGTGACGGTTGGTAAATTTTGTTTTTTCGAATAATCCGACGCCTATTTTTGCACGGTTTAAAAAAATAAAAGCTTAATAATAATTACATAAGACTGTTTTCTCAGAATAAATTATATTCTTACATAGAACCGAATAAATAAATAGAAAAAGTTGTTCCCCATATAATACGAAAATAAAAATTCATGGTTCTCCTTAGTTTTTGCCCAGAATCTCCTGTTTTGGTGCCATAGTTAAAAACATTAAGTTTTATTACTATCGTTAAGACTTGAATGGTTTATTTGATCTGTTAGTATTGCCAGAGCACAAAATTTTCAGAAGGTTCACTTGGGACAAAAAGCCTGCAAAGTAAACATACAGTTATAGGTTAAAAGAAAATACTACTTTAAAATGCTTGCTCAAACTATATGGTTCTAACATGTTTTTGGGTTACCTATCTGAGATAAAATATAAATTTATAACAAAGAAAAATAAATTTGGTAATAGTAAAGGCATTTTTTTTAGTTTTCTGTTTGTTTGCCCTTTATGCTCACGAAAGAGAACACAAATACCTACGTTCAAGACCCAGTATAAAATATGTACGTGCTATAAATATTTTGCTACTTTTGCTCTAAGTCTCCCTGAAGTAATTAGATAACGTGTTTTTCCAGTGGACCTTCTGTTCTCTTCTGTTGAGTGGCTCTTACTTTATTATACTTGAATACCTCTTCAACCCGCGGCGCCGCCTGCCTTTGCTATTTAAACAAATGATTATTGCTTATAATTAGGAACTTGAATCATTTCATTTAAATCATTGTTGAAGTACTACCGTGGCCCATAAATACAGTTAGACCATAATAAACAGTAGAATTGCTTTAAAATAAAACTTCTTGAATTTGAAACATAGGTTTTTGACACAGAGTTTGGATGTTTGGTTTGTAACTCTCACCCAGGAGATTGGGATTTTGCAAACCGATAGAATATATCTGTGGTTATCGGTTTTGCACTGGTTTTACTCATCAAGTTATCACAAATCTTATTTCTTTTTGCGAAGGCTCAGCTAGTCACCAGGCAGACCTATAAATTAAAGAGGCATTTTTTTTTCTCCTTTCCCCTCAATAGATCTTGGATAATCACTTAAAGTTTTACGTATCCTGGAAGTCTTAGATCTTTTTGCGAATGCACCAATAGTTGACAGTTGACACCATTTTGTTTTTTTTTTTACTTTTTCCACAATCTTTTAATTGCAGGCCTATAATACTATTAATGGTATTTCTGGTATTCTTTTAAATTGCGTCGCATGTCGTTGCGAATCTGTCTCCATAACTCAAGCAGCCATTGATTGACGGGACCCTTTAGTTTTACGAGAAAACTAATTAGCCACACGGATCTATAAATAAAAGTTTTGTGCTAATGGAGTCGGCATATTTTTTTTTTTCTTTGACTTGGATAAGGTTTGATGTGTGATGCATTTTGTAGTCTATATTTTGCTAGGAACTTAATTAATTAAGAAGTAATGTTTTCTGCACAAATTTTTCAACGTTTTTTTTACAAATTGTTTCTTATATTTTCTTTGTCTCTTTCGTCATCAGAATTTTAGCCAAGACAAGTGTTGTCACATCGACTGGTCCCGTGTCTCGCATCCTTTGTTTCCTTCATCATCATTATTTCAGCCGAAAGACGTCCACTGCTGGACATAGGCCTCCCCTAGGCGTTGCCACATTGTCCGATCCCGTGCGTGTCGCATCCGCCTTCCCGCAACCTTAACCAGATCATCGGTCCACCTAGTGGGAGGCCTTCCAACGTATCGTCTTCTGGTTCGCGGTCGCCATTCCAGAACTTGTTTCCTTAATTCAGCCCAATTCAATTCCAAAGTTGAGTTCCAATACTTTCAGCCTAATTCAAAGAACCAAAGACCAAAATCTGGGAATACGGATAACGCCAGATATATTTTAAAATACTCTTCTCTCAAAAATTTCCCTTGCAAATTATCCAACAATGGCCAAAAAAGTGTAAAGGAAGAGGGAGCTAAGTTGTTCGTTTCCGACGGAGTTCGGAACAGAGGTGGAGGGTGGCCGAAATTTGGCCACTTACGCCGTAGGGTACCGACAGACTCCTTTAAGCCCTCTCTCTTTAAATGTTTGCAACAATTGACAACTTAAGGGTACATTATCTTTCGGGGAAATGTGTGATATAACATGTTTATTAGGTTCAAAGAAACAAGATCTCGATTAATTAGCTTTGATAATTCATTGAATCTGCTTAGATTTTTCCCAACTATATTGGTTCAGCTTACAGTCTAAAGGGAGCTGAGTACCAGTGTTTTACATGGAGCGACTGCCTATCTGACCTCCACAACCCAGTAACTGGGTGACACGATACCGCTTGGCGAAAGCTGTTTGATAAATGATGTCAAACTTTATTCTACGTTTGTATGAAACAGCCCACAGAACCCCCAAGATTGCGGCCAACTCAAAGAACAATATTACTCTTTCAACTATAAAATAAAAACCTCATATCTCAACGATATGCTGCTATGACCCTCGGAAACTCATATAAATTTATCAATGAGGCTCTTTTTATCCTATCTCCCGACCCAGGGTCACAAGAATGAAGTCCTTTCATGATCCGCGAAGAAGAATCTTTGTGTTCCTAATCAGTTGAGATAATACCACTTAAAGTGCCATTAGGTAGCATGATTTATTTTATAGATAACGATTGAGTCACAGAACGAATATAATATTTTATCTGTGGTCTTAGTTTTGATGTTTATAGTCTGTGGTGAACTTTACTCCATGGTCGTTAAGGTATGAAGAGATGTTTGTCTTTGGAAGTTGGGTGTTTATTAGAGTTAGTAACAACATAACTATTTGCTGGGGATAGTTTATGGCCTTATTAGGTACCTACCTAATAATCATCAATTATAAGTAAAGATCTGTCAATTTGTTATAGATTCTAATCAAACTGACTAGATGGACTGTTTGAGGATGAGTAGTGATATGAAAGAAAAGGGAGTCAGTGATAGCGTGACGGTGAACAGGACGGGATGGAAGACGCAAACTCATCACTCACTTCTGATATCAATGAATCCACCGCTGCTTTTTCCTACTCCTCCGTTATTATTTTCTGATTAATTTCGTCGAGCTTCATTGTCTCGGTGCCTTTCTGGTGGTCGCCACTGTTGATTCTGGCTTTCAGGCGTTGCAATGGTTTGTGCATAGTGCGGTGGGATTGTCCCAAAAAATCCCACTGGCGATACACAGACCTCCAATCTATGTGGCTGTAATCCACCACGCTGACCCAGTGCGGATTGGTAAATGTCACATGTCTTCGAATCAGTCATAGGACGTGCGCCCTCGAGATGTTTTCATTCACTGTTTTGAATATGATTGTTCTAAAAACGATGGAAAATTATTGATATTTCTTTCGGATGTACTATACACAAGGGTATAGAAAAAAAAAAACACTCGCGCTTAAATAGTGTGTGGTCGTTTTTAAACATAGAAACATAGATGTGCGAACATACGTATACATGACTTAGTAACGTTTCTCAGAAACAAAGCAGAGGTCTTTTATTAGTATATTAATTAAGTGTTGTTTTATAGTTTTATGACAAGGACCGACACTGTAATTTAGTGTTTATTTGTTTAGTACCGTTAAATTGTATTTTGTGGGTCATATACCTTAACCATGTATGCTTTATTTTCTGATCATTTTTATGATATATCTTTCAAATAAACTGCCTCGTTAGCCTAGTATTCTAAACTTCTGCATGAATTTCATGGTTCGTCCCGGTACGGGCAAAGCGTTTTTAGGCTCTGCTATCTGGAATTTCTCACTAACAATCCAGTTGATGGCAATAGGCTCAGCTGCAATTACATGCGATTTAAAAATAACTGTCGCAACCTCTGCTAGACCTTTTGGGAAATACAAGTCTCTTTATGCTCTCGAATTAATTCAGATGTTCCTTCTAAAACTTGTTGTCTTTTCCCGTCTTTCTTTATATATCTTCAGACTTGTTGTCTCTACAGAAATCATCACCTCTCTTTCTAACATCATTATGAACGTTAGACTGCACGTTAAATTTACCATATTTTCTAGGTCACCTTAGGTACTACCAGCTTACCCCAAATCTGTAAAGACCATGAAGTTGCAACCAGGTCTGGTTCAAATAAACACAGTACGGTACCTACACTCAGCTGCAACTGAGTGTGACAGACGTGATCTGACTAATGAGTGCGGCAAATAGCTCAGGGCTGCGTAGGTGACGCAATATGCAGCTACAGATTCAGCTGGGATGATGATAAGTCTTAGCATATTAACCTTGAGGAGAAACCAGAAACTAGAGACAAAGTGACGTTCTATCAACGATCACGATTATTGAAAAGTCAAAAATGTGGGTTTGACAAGCGCTACTGAAATGTCAAGGGGTTAATGCCAATAGAACTTTGTCTAAACTCTAGAGCCAAGACTTTCATTATTATTGTCTTCATCAGGGACTATATAATTTATACAAAAAAGTAGCGAAATGCCTTTAGGAAAAATTTTTTTTTTGTCTCTTCATACACTAAAGCAATTCTTGAAGTCAGTTGTTGTAATTTTTTGCCTGGTCAACAACTTACGAAAGTAATCTAATGTTTAAGCTTTTTTTACTTTTTCGTAATTAAAGTAAATATTAGTAGATGGTACCCTATAAATAAACCCCACACATTTATCTTGTCCATACCACCTTGTAAAATGCCTAATACCTACATTACAAAACACAATTGTACCTATTTGTCTTTCATCAATTGAGACAGTTCTATTTAAAGATACGGTGATTATCAATTTTGCTTCAATTACATTGAACTTCTGTTTGGTATCTATTTTGTAACATCTGAGTCTGTTTAGTATTCAGATAGTTCATTAGATCAGATTACCTATAATAGCTGTGATATATTGCATCGGCAAGCAAATGAGTGATTGATTTCAAAAAGCACATTTTTTGTTCAATGATGAGCCCGCTCTTGAACGGGACATCGCCTGTTGTTAAGCGAGAGATGAGTTCTATGGAACAAGCCCAGAAGATTCACTCTTGCTTTAAAGGCTGACGGGTAAGTACGGTGTTAGGTATTTAAATCTAAACTATAAATATATATATCAATATATATCTGTAACTATTCTATTATTAAGAAAATATTGTAGAAATGCCTTGTCCTTCCAATTACATTGTTTGAGCCCCTGCCGCCTGTGATACAGGATTACCCAGTACAGGCACCTAACATTGTTGTACCCACTTTATATATAAGACCTATTAGTATATTTTACCAATTTAAAGTTTGAATAAAGATTATTATTATTAATTATCTGGCTGACACCTAGTTTAAACTTTTAGAAACAAATCTCCAATGTCAGTCACATCAAATCCAAACACGACACCTTGAGATGCCATCCAGAATTTATCATGATCTGCATCACCGAATTTGCTTCTATCAATCACAGAACCCTCAGACAACTAGTCTCCGAGAACTAATAACAATTGCTAATGACCAGGAAGCCCAAATAAACCGTCCCATTATACATTCTAACCACGTAAATCCGCGAATCGGGCGATGTTCGAAATAACCGGTGAGATGGACGAGGCGTCGATTGACGGACATTAGGTATTCGTGATAAGAATTTGTTTAGAACAATTGCGCCGACCCGGATGTGGCTTGTCGTGAAGATGTATAGTGTTCTTTTGATGCTAATAAATTGTTATAAGTAATGCTTTGAAAAAGATACCGGTTGAGTAACGGAGAGTTTTCCTAATTTTGGACAGACTGATTGAGTACACATTTTAACTGAATAAGCTTGAATGATTATATTATTGTAAAACAGCACAGGTCCTAATATTGACCCTTGCGGCAGCCATCCTTGTAAGCTTAATTTAAAAAAAAGTTATTCAACAAAAAAGCTCGTTCGTGACAAATAAATAGTAACCAGTACGTCCCCTATAATATCAGAACTATTCAGTGTTGCTATTGGCTAAAAACACCCCTTGCCTATCCGAAAAAAGAATCTTTATGCACTCGAAAGCTTACGCGCATACTTTTCATATTTTTAACACAATTAAATAAATTAAAAACTTAACCGTGCGCCCTTATAAACGGTGCATATTAAGTAGCATATAAAAAAACGGAAAGACAACCCGATGCAAATGTAGCACATTTGAAATGCATATGAGTTTTTATTGTGAGAAAAATTTGTCTTTTCTGCCTATTTAAAAGTAAATTTATGTATTTTGCTTGTCTGTATCTAGGAAACGGGCTGGGTAGTCTGAATTCGATGCAGCAGATGTTGTACCGCGGATTTGTATTAGTAATTTTAATTGAGTTTTTATGTTGATCGAGGAATCGGGAAACGTACTTTTTACATGTTTTTGTTGAATAAGCAATAAAAAACCTTGATTCTCTTCAAGAAGCTTATGCTAGCACCGCTTTCAATTATTTTCAATACTACTCAAAAATAATATTGTATCTGAAGGTGGAATCTGGGACCGCAGTCCCAGTCCCGAAAGCAGTACTTATACTAAGACAAACGAAAAATCTTAAAGCTAGTGACCAGAAGGTAATTGCAATCTCATCTCCGCGGTGATCAATGTCAAAAACCAGTATAAAATAGTAAAATATAGAGAGGTCCTCTTAGAAGACAGATTAGAATGCGAACTTTAGTCACAACCTCCACAAAATTTAAAAAAGCAAAGCTAGCAGGTTAGCTAGATTCTTGATGTGTTTTCAACTTTAATGTCACCACTACAAGTTGCAACAAATCATTGGCATCGCGTGCACATAACCTGCAAATAATATGCGATCGGTCCCAAATTGCAAGTGCCAATTCGTTGTCCGATGCCACTTTTAAAGTTTAAGACTCCATTTTGTCTTTTATGTCGTGCATATAATTTTTGAAGGCTGTATCCATTATTGTCGTATGTTTCTGAAGGACTGTTTCTTTGTGCGATTGACATGACGTTTGAAATTGCTTCGCCGTAAATTTAGTAGTAAAAATATGAATTTTGTTAAAGAAATGTATAAGATTGGATATAATAATATGCCTGGGATTACTGTTTTATGTTATTGTTACTGTTACTATTATAGGAATAATGCTTGATTTATGACAGAAGAGAATTTTAATTAAAAAAAGTCTATCAAGAACTTCAAAATAAATAATTAGGTATTTAGACGAACAGCTGATATTTTATAATTGAATATTGAACTTTTTATCATATGACTCAATTCACTACCTACGAGTACAACCAGCCAGTAAGACCATAAACAGATAAATTAGCCACAGTCATCACCCCGATCTTGCTAATTTTCCATCTTCACCTCAAGTCTAACGTGAGAAGACTACATTAGTACATTTTTGCGTATTTTTCTCATACACTACCTGGTCTATTGGTATTCAAGTCTATATACCCTAGTTTCCCATCTACAAGGATTACTCAGAATAAACGGAGATTTTTAGAAACGGAACCGCGTCTAAAAGTTAGCAGAAACTCAAGGATTTCTAGAAAACCAAAAGCGGAATGATATAATTGTTTTTTTTTTCGGCTTAAATATATTGTCTGTGGTAAAGTCGATTCGGAATACAGAATAGGTGATGATTTGAATAGTTACGTTGAGAATAGACCGTATTTGGGTAATGTATCGTTGCTATTTTTGGATGTGGCAAATCAAGGCATTTGTTGGTCGAATCAAGTTTAGGAGTATTCATCGTCCTTTCCTTTTATTAGCTTATTTGACGTAACAAAACTATCAGTCAGTCCTGTGACTACTCAAGGTGCACTAGCTAGAGCCGCAGAGTGTCATCCTATCGGCGAAAAAGTTTGTCGAAAATCCAAAATGTTTGAAATTAACACGGCTTTGGTTTGACAAGCAATACCAAAATCTCACGTTTTGGCTCTGAAAAAACATCATTGCCGATAGAATGCCACTTTACCTACCTAGACATTCTTATGGACGCTAATTACCAATCCAAAATAATCCGACAATCCACCCAAATGCGTATATCACACGGGCTATGCAATGTACTCCTTCAAATTGTGTCTCCTTTAAACGCCAGTCCCCGAAAGTCGCGTGTTTGTTCTCGAAAGCTAATTTTCCGCGTTCGGCGCGCTACAAAAAGTCGTGGCGACTGTAACTCATAAGTTCATGTCGCGTCGCGTTCTTTCTCAGTCGATCCTCCACTATCTGGGCCGTAGAGGATGCTTCCAAATGTGCGATGAAGTTTAAATTAAATTAGGAAAAGTTTTCAGTAGTTGTGTTGGAAAAGTTATTTAGTGTGATTAAATTACTTGTTGTTATTTTCTGACGTCTGTTGAGGATGTTAACTTCGTTTCAAATAGAAAAGAGCAGATTTTCTTGAATCAGAGCTAAGAACAATCCGTTTCCTTTCAAACAAAACAAAAACTTAAGCTATTGTGGTTTTGTTTCCTTTTAATATTCTTAACGCAATTTTATCTTTACGATGTCTTATACATTTTGAAGCTCCTTTTTTGACCTGTAAAAAAATCTAATTACAATTCTCCCCAAACAGATGTAACTTCTTTAAATTTAAATTAATAATTTAAGGACAAGTAGAAATAAAAAAAAAAAAACATCTTTACTAGTCCTTTCTTTTTTTCGTCCCTTTCCTTTGATCCCAAACAACATCAGCCTGTATTCTGCGTCGGCCTGGATGGCGCCGTCGAAAATTCCCTGAGTCCCGATCCCGCGATACGGTCCCTACATGTATTATGTATAACAAATGGGAGACATCGAAAATAAAGCATATAGAATAAAAGCGTTTACATTCGGCCCTGAATTCGGCTCCACGTGGACACATTCCCAACATTTCGTCGTAAGCAAGCCGCCATCTTAACTTTTTTTTTTTTTCGGTTGTGGCTCGCGCGACGGTGGTTTATTTTTCAAATTTTGCGCTAATTCCATGGAACTAGGATGTTTGAGTTGTTTTGGCGCGTTCGGAAATTAATTTCTTAATGTTGGTAGTTATGATTTTTGCTATTATATGTGTAGTGTAGTGAAGTAGTGATTTCATTTTGACGTGTTTAGTTTAGTCTTCAATCATTCACTTCTGTAAATTCATACTCATTCGAGTCTAAATGTACATAGCTTCTCACACTGTGGAAATTTGCATTCAAATTTTAGACGACAGTTACACGAATGTGCTACATACATCACATAACAATTTAGACAAAGTATCCACCTGGCAAACGAAAACAAAATCCGTTTCAACCGAGTCATCGTCCCCACGGTCATAACGTAGGACCATAGACATCTAATTTGCCTTTTTATTCCACAAATCACAGACTACTCTAATAATGTCAAGATGCCCCATAAGAAGAGATACTTACCTATATGTCAGATTGGTAGTCCTGTCACGTAGTTACTTGGTTCTCACCATATATTTTGTTACTAACCAAAACACGTATATAGATCGTAGAATGTGTGACTTTGGCTAATTGGCTCTTCTAATTAATTGTCTGATAATCGTTACGTTGTTCTGTTAGTGTTGTGCGTGATTCTGTTTAGTCGATTGGAAAGTTAGTCGATTGTTTGAATTAGTTCGTTACGCTAATATGGTTTTTTTGTAATTTTGTCACGTTTTTTCGTTTAGTGGTCGGACGATTAGTGGGTTTTCTTTTTTTAATGTTATGCTTTGGGAATTGTGTGAGTCTTTCAAAGTATTATCGAGCTCGAGTAGTTTTTTTTTCTGAATTTTTTGAAACTTGGCTTTGACTATGGAAAAGAAATAACAGAACTATCTACTATCATTTAACTTATCATCAGGCGCCATTACTTTTAAAACAAATAACCCTAATATTATCCTAAAATGTTATCACAGTCAACTAATAGATATCATAAACCATACCATTCTAAAGGGACGATTATGGCGTTTCATGAATATCATTACTCATCTGTTATCAGAGGATCTAACCAAGACGCCTTCGCGACAGTGCGACATGACAGCGACATCGACTTTTTGTCGCTGCGACTAATCGTCACTTGTCGGACCTCGGATCAAAAGTCCCGCATTTTGTTTCTCTCGACTTTTTGTCGACAAAAAAATTGTGACGCGTTATTATTGATGTTTTAAATCGGAATCTTGTTTGATTGCTTGTTTTTTTGTATGCTTGTTCAGTATTATCACGGCTGTCGGTTTAAGTGTAAGCAGGGATTTAATAAGGCGTGAGAAATTGATTAAGCTGTTGTGGAATGAATTGTAAGATAACAAGGAACGAAAGGCATTTTAATGAAATCATAAACACCTGCTTCTTCCAGAAAAGTAAATTTTTTGGTTCTTTTGTTTTGCACTCAACTTTAGCTAAACGTGATATGTGTTATCCCCCAAATCATGAATTAAGAATTTGAAAGTAGAGTTTGTACTTAATACCCAACTAATACATAACTGGCGAAGTTTGGCAGTGCTAGGTTCTCTGTATAACTGATGTTATGTTATGTTTACCATAGCCTGAAAACCTTTTACTTTACATATTAGACACTTTCTTAATTTAAAACACTCAATTCATAAACCATCTCGAACCTATCTACGGACCCTTGAAAGGGGGTAAAGCAAAAATCACGAAATATCACAAGGGGGGAGGGGGGTGTAGTAAGATATGACGTGTGTTTATTTTTTCGTCATACGCACGATTTCTAAACCGAAAAGCGGCGTGTAATATTATTGTGCGTGCGATATTATTTTATGCCAGTCAAAAACAACATGCAACCTTTCTGTCTAGACATTTTTGTCATGGTCCTTAATTTCAAAATTAAATTAGATTATAATTTATACCTGTATTTAATGATAATATTCTACAAATTTTAAGACTATTTCTTAGGTACTAAAAAATATACGTGATTTTGGGTGGTTTTTAGTTTTAAACATCACCACGTTGAACCAAGGGGGAGAAGGGGGGTGGTGGTTAAAAATACTAAAAAAAACATCACGTGATTATTGGACGGCCCCCTTTCTAAAAAGCAACTACATAATATTTTGACATTTACAACCAAAAATGGTAGAGCACAGCAAGTAACAGACAAAAACATAAAAAATCCTACCTTTTTCATAAGACTAACTAAATAAAATAACATCTCACAAACGTTGGGCCAAGGTCGTACAACGCCAACAGGCCAATAGACCAACATGGAGTGCAGGTGCAAAGTTTTTGTACAGGCACTCCGTCCGGTGCGTTGTCCGCTGCTCATGTTAATTAACTCCAGTAATTAAAAGCTTTACTTTTCGAGCATAGTGTGAGTTGAATTAAAAGGACTGAGCAAAAAAACAAATAATTTGCTGATTTTTTGTTAGCGTTTTATGTTTATAGTTTTAAAATAAATAGGATCATCTTTGTACTTATTATTCTGTTTGATTGTATAAAAACTTCTAAAGTGTGATATTGTGTCAGATTTGGTTTCTTAGAGCCTTTCCTAGCGAATGGGTTAAATGCTAATCGTGGGACAGTTTATCCTATCAATTCCCATATACCTATAACAACATTAAAAAGTAGGTTTATATCCCAAGGAAACGACTACTGGTACTATCGTATGTCCCAATCCAAGACATGACCTGTGTACAGAAATTCAACAAAATACAAGGTTGAGGCGTCCCACCACCACCGCGCCAGTCTAGCCAAGAAGTATCGTGTTACCCAGTTACTGGGTTGTGGAGGTCAGATAGGCAGTCGCTCCATGTAAAACACTGGTACTTAGCTAAATCCGGTAAGACTGGAAGCCGACCCCAATATAGTTGGAAAAAGGCTAGGCAGATAATGATGACAAGGTAGAGGCGTAGTTTATTAAAAACACCAAAAATCTTTCACTTTCATAAGATTGGATTGCACAAGAACTCGAGAAAAATCGTTTCGTTCATACCAAATACAAAAATTCACATCCAGAACCCAACTTTAAATTTATTTGACCTAATAAAGTTTACCGCTTCGATCAATAATACACTTACCGCCATAAAATCAGCGCCTAAATTCTTAAAGGCAAAGGTAAGCGCCCCATACATCCAGCGGCATTGTACCATAGATATTAAAAGACATTTGATGGCCATGTGATTTAAGACAAATGTCGGTAAGCCCTGGATAAAAAACGCTATAAATAATGGTTAACAAAAGCGTTGTCATCTCGTTTCCCTTATCCAGGGACCGACAGTAGCTTTGATGACCAAACGGGATGTGTGGAGTAGCTTCATTATTTAATTTTTCACCGTACCTATAAAAAAATTCTTGTGGGTTTTGAATTAGCCGTGTATTACGTGAAGTTACAGGTAATAAAAAAAAAACAACAAAAATGTCGTTTGAACCGTCTTGGGCGACACTACCGTGTTCCCAGATATGTCAAAATTCTGTTACCATTTCATAGAAAAGAAACTGAAAAATAAGTTTTAGAGACCAAAAATCACATCACATCGATTTGCACAACACATTTAAATTCAAACTTCGAACGAAACATTCACCTTTCTATAAAAAAAAACTATCAACGATTCGACTCCATGCCTCGTAGATGGGAGATAAAGGCTTGTAAGTTTTGTTCGGCGCCAAGTCGGGGTGGGCCAGCCACGTTACATAAACATGTATCTAATAATGAGCCTTAACTTGATTTCCTATCTCATTTTGGGAGTTAAAATTCCAGTAGTAACTTTTACTTTAGTGGAAAAAGTTAACTTCGTCAAGTTGGTACCATTGGAGATCTTAATAGTGATGTGTTGAGGTCGCGGGTTTTGTGTCGTACTAATGTTATATTATAAATGTTAGTCTGTGTGTGTTTGCTAATCAGTCACGCCTCAATGGCTGAACATATTTGCATGTAATGTCGAATACGGGTAGCACATGAACTGGATTGGGATATAGGCTGGTCCAGTTAGTAGATTCCTATGTTCATTTTCCACTTCAACACGGGTGAAGTCGTTTGCAAAACTAGCTAGTCAGATGCGCCAGCTTTAGTCAAGTGAGATGTCATTAGATTTGAGTATAAATATGATCTAACTTAGACTGAAGTCGAATATGGCAGCTAAGAAATACAAAACACCACAAGAAAGAATAAAATTATCATGAATTGCCCCTACCGTAAAATAAATTGTAGTTCTAAAAACTAAAAAACACGCTTTAATGGTAAATTGAACTAAAAAGTCGCTAATCCTGAAGATCTTGGTAAGGCTAATGGGACAAACAATTTAAACGCGCACGGTAGAATCAACTATTATTACTTGTAAATTTTAATTTTTGTTTTCGACTTTCAAAAGTATCGCTTTTTGGCCTAGTTGAATAAATATATTTGACTTTGACTTTGACTAAATTATTGCATTGTCATCGGTCCTTGATAGGTGTGCAAAGTTTCAAATCAATCCGACGTTTTCAAGGAGGTGAAAAACACGTTCAAAGATTCCGTTACATTGATACATCATACCAAGCTAATAAAAGCGTGTTAAAAAGCACAAAATTACAATTTTTCAGTCGACTTTTAGCATAAAAAATCCCATTATCAAACAATAGGTGTTACTTCCATATCTATAACAAACAGCGCGTTATCCCGAACATTAATATTTTCATGAGCAGTCGCCTCGCCTTCCTGGTGTAACTAACGTATGTTCGGTTATACATTCCTTAATTATTATTTTTATTAATTAGTCATATGGTGTTCGGTAGCGGAATTTGTTTTATCTTTATAGCCGATCGGGGTACTATGTTAGACGTAGGATGTACCCCACATGACGTGGGCATAGAGTAGCTAGAAGTGACATAGAGCGAAGAGTTAGTATTTTTTTTTTAAAGTAGTACGGAAATGGAGAGGGACAATAGTGTATAAAAACTGTTTTTTTTTTTACTTTTAGGCAATCGTGCTTCAATATCTCTCATTATTAGGTGTGATACTGGTCAAACATGAGACGACAAATAATAAAAAAAAAGTTAAAATAAAAAAAAATAACATTCCATTTTTAACTGAAAAATCTTTGATTAAAGATTTATTGAAATATTCCCATCATATTATAATTTAAAGAATTTTAACGTCTGTAAATGTGACGTCATTTCACTAAATCTTTTCCATACCTTCTAAATCGATGTCCAAGCCCACATTGTTCTAATCACAATATCCACAATGTAGCTCTGGAATTTTAATTCGGCCACAAACTTCTAAAACAACATTTAAAATATTATTTTAATACGACTAACGTGTTAGACTTAGCTTTACACCTTGTGTAAGCGCCATTTTCTTTTTCAACAGCTGTTAAGTACCATACTAATATTATAAATTCGAAAGTAACTGTTTGTTACCTTTTCACGAATAAACAGCTGAACCGATTTAGATAAAATTTGGTATAGAGATAGTTTGAGACCCTGGGATGGATATAGGACAGTTTTTATCCTGGTAGTGGTTCCCTTGGTATAATATAGTACATTACTGCAGCGGCCAGCAAAAGAGGCATTGATGGACGAACGTGCAAATTTGGGCCGAGGCACATATACGCAAGTCCATCAATGCCTATTTGTCGGCAAGGCTTGTATGGTACTTTTCTCAAATAATGCGCGGAAATTAAAACTAAGTAGTACCTAGAACACATTTTGTCAAATACGATTACTTTTCAAAATCAACGACGAACAACAATAATTTTTCCGTTCATTCCGTCCGTGTTCATTTGTTTTTTTTTCAATAAACAGCTTTCTGTTTGCAAGCCAGTTCGAAATTTAAATAAAACCTTTGATAAGTTACCTCCTTGGTTGTGGTTGCCATGTTTCGGAGTAAAACATCGTTCCATTTTTAAATTACACGACAGATATGAGTTTACTATGTAATTTATTTGGCCGCTAAACACGACAGATATGGATTTTCATACAACTTTTGCCGGCCGCTGCTCGCATGTATTTAGCCAGTACAGCAATTTCGATTAATCTCGAAGAATGTTGTCAAAATAATTTCCAAGCATATTTGAGAAAAATACTTTATACGCGGACGAAACCGAGGGCAGAAGCTAGTTTAGAATAATGTGAATGTTTAATGACTAGTTTTTGCGCCGTGTGTTACTTGTGTAAATTATTTTTTACTGTGCTCATAAATATCGAGAATAAGTAATGATAGCTGTATTTATAAAAAAAAAAACTTGGTTATATACTTTTTATGGGAATGCAATTTGTCAATGGTTGTTTAAGGGTATTTCTGAGCTATAAATTTTATACAAAATGCAATGTAACTTAGCAATTTTGTTGTTTTTAGGTTTCAATTGAGTAATGATAATTTGAATAGTTTATTCAATAGCCATCAGTACGTATTATAGATATAAATAAAATTAAGTACTTATTATTATTTATTTAAGCATAATTCTACAGGTAGGTAAATTTAGCCAAAAAGATTGTTGAATTTTTGTTTCCTTGGTATGTAAAACTCATGACCTACAAAATTAAGATTGTTAAATAAAATGAAAAACCAGCCAAGTGCTTATCGAAATTCGCACATTTAAGGTGCCGTGCAAACCGCATAATCAAGTTGGTCGTAATAGGTGAAAATGGGCATTTCAAAGAAAAATCTGATTAAAGTATCAATATATTGGTATTTGTTAGTCAATTATACGTAATAATAAACATGATCACCAAAGACTGTAGCTCCTACCATTTGGCTGTAAAACCTGTGTGACAGACGACGGACAGACATACGGACACGTGAGTGACAGCAATTTAATAGGACTCCGTTTGAACCCTTCGGGTACGGAACCCTAAAAATATAGAAAATAAATAATAAGACTGTCAGTTTTCGTGGGAATTCATAAAATCCCATTAAAAATCTTTGTAATCGTAGGTAATAAATTATATTGATTTATTTCAGTTTAGTTGATTATTGCATTCAAGATTCACACCTACTACCTACTTCTATTGTTTTACCCTTTTTAACAGCAAATTAAATAGATTAAGTGTGTAGATTGGTATTAAGATTTTTTATTTAAAATCCGAAATGTCTAAAAAACAATTATATAACAATGTCATGACGAATGTAATTACAATTACTTTTTGTAACCAAAAATATAAGTATCAAAACATTTTTCTTTTTTTACTAAGGTATTGCATTATAGTCAAAAAAATAACTTGATTGTCAAAATGTAGGGAAATGAGAGTTGTTTTTGACAGATCGATACTGAAATTAGAATCGTATCTTAAAAAAAAAAAATTTTTTTTCTTACCGTGCATTGTCATTCAAAAAAAACAAACGATCGAACGAAATTTTCTGCTCAATATGTGGGGGATAGCGGTGGGTGATTTGACACACATTATATAAACAAGGCTGGTTAATTAAAAGCTTGTAAAACGGGTAATTATTACTCTTTAAAAACTTAACACTCTTTTTTTGAGCAGTCGTGTAAAAACACAATCTTCCTCCAAAGTTCACAGTGTCAACTCTAACGTTAAAAATCTTGCGAAATGCGAAAATTCCAGTCAGTTTTGGTGTCAATAGGCGCTATTGATTTAGTTATACATGTGTATAGCGTGGCGTCGCTTCGTTGCAAGATAAGGTGGAGTGACCGGCTGTTTGCACCGAGAGTCGAACTGGAGGTTAAACTAGGATTTAAGAGTTTTAGAGAGATTTGTGACGTTTCCTAAGGTTTTGATGAAGATTTTGGTTTTTCGGTCCTAGCTTTATTTTTGGTTAAGCTCTATTATTTTTGGTCTGCGCAATATAACATAACATCACGCCTGTTTTCTCCAAAAAGTAAGACAGAGGTGCACCTATAGTACGGCAACATTTCGCTAGTTCATGAGATCTGAAAAATACTTAAGCATAAACATAAAACGATTCCAGTTTTGTTTCCCATTTACCATTAAGTTTATTAGTACTTCAGAAGTCAAAGTCTTATCAGTAATGTGTACGCATCTGTTATTTGTAACCGATAGCCAAGAATGCAATAACACAAAACGCAAGGCAAAAACTAACTATCAATTAATCGTAGTTTATGACAGTGCAACCCGTCGTACTCGAACGAAGCCGCAAGAATGCGTCAATGTGCAGAGAACACCCCCACAACCCCGCACTTTAAAAAAAAAGCTAAAATTTTTACTACACCAATTATCGCGTTCCGTAATTGAAAGAGGGATTTTTAATTAATCACCATATAAAGGCGCCGTTTTGACATGTGACAAAAATGATAAATTTATGGTCACGTCTTTTTTTTAAGTTAACTTTGGTAATGGGTCGTTTAGTTGAAAAGTAAAAACTCTTTTGTAATAAGTTGTAAAATTACATGTTGGCATGTGAAAATTGGAGGTGTGCTGTTTGAATTATTGATATTCCTGAACTATGTAGGTAATTAAATTAACTCACCTTGAAAGGATGTACGTTGTACGTGCCTGCTGTCATAATACGAACTTTCTGATCAATTTCAGGACTGCTCATAAATACTTATCATCTCATAACTTGACGTCATTAAAATGGTAAAAGAAAAAAAAGCAGGCTAAAAGAATGTACGGAACGTAGGCCAGCCTACAGCCTACTCCAATGGGCAAAACTGTGAGTTCATTCAGCCAAAGGCAACCAAATCTTCGTTCTCTGTATGAAAAGAGGCCTTTGACTTTGTAGCAAGATAAAAAGTTTGATACCACTACTTATTAAATACTGAACTTTAATTGCGACAAATACCTATCCAAACCCACTGCAAGAATGCAATACCTTGCCACACCATTGCTCTGCTCAGTCAATCAGTAACGTTGAACTGAACATGGTGTCATCGGGAGGGGGCTTAATTAAGTCGAACTGGTGTCTTCTATAGTACTAGACTTTTTCTCTCAGAATTACCTAGTAATTATGATAACGTTTGATAAAAAAAACGTTGAAAATAAAATCTGTTCGTAAACTCCTCAAAAAATCATCTCAGACATTGACCTACATGGTTCTTATAGATATGACCGTCACATTGTAATTGTATGAACTTTCAAAGAGACTTTTTTTATTTATTTTTTTATTGATAGGCTCGCGTTTGACCACTATCTCGCCTGATGGTAAGCGATGATGTGGTCGACGGTGAAGCACGCTTGCCTAGAAGTAACCTATTCACTCTTGACTTAAATAACCCAAGGTTGTAGCTATCAGGAAACAAAGACAGTCAGGCAATTCCACTCCTTAGCTGTGCGTACAATGAAAGTATTCGCAAAACGCTTTGTACGTATGGGTGGGGTGAGTTTTGTTTCAGTGATTCTTCTTAGACTACTCAGCTAGGACACACAGATCTCTTCAGTTTCACCTAAATACACACAGACCTCGTCAAGTTTCATCTAGATACACATAGTAAAACAATCTGCCCACTTTTTTTTCCTAAGTATATTAGGGTCGCCTTCAAGTCTATATATATGCAGCTGAGTACCAATATTAAACAAGGAGCGACTGCATATCAGACCACAACCCAGTAACTGGGTGACACAAAATCCCCTTTCAAGACTGATGCCAGATTTCCTGGCTTAGCTTAAAGATCTATAAATGACAGCCAAGAGATCAACAAATTAACGTGCTTTGCGAGAGAAATAACAATAATAACAAAACACAGAAAATTAAATTAGAAATTGATACAACAAAATACCACACAAGTACAGCAATAAATCGAATTCCCAATTAATCATTAATTAATTCATCAATAGTATCTTCGTTTATCTTTCAAAGATTAAATTCCCAGTAAAGAAGGGTTTCTTTGAAGTGTGAACTGGCTACTGTTTGACATTTGATTGACAATGGCTATAATTTTGCACCGTTCAATGTTGTGACTGGTTTGATAATGATAGCTTTGCTGTATTAACGCTGGTTCATAAGTGGGGGAAAGGGAGCCGTGTTTAGAATTTATGAGTTGCAAATGCATGATTGTAATAGTCGGTTATTATATTATCGTATGATTCTTGGGTAAAAAACTAAAAAGGAACCTATACAGGCTAGACAAAATATCGTCTATAGAAAAAAAAGTTTTATTTATTTTTATATTTGTAGAAATAAAAAAAAGCCTATCGGACTTACTCCAAATAACCCCAACTGTCGCCCTGTTTCGTTTGATTTACGATATTTTGCCCACCCCGTACCTGTTTCTTGGTTTTAGTATGATTATTGTGGTTAACGACATTTTACTACAGCTGTTTGATATTAAAGAAAAATTCTCACCTAGTCTTTAAGAATAGATTAAAATAACGTTTATTCGACCCAGACAAACACAAAAGCAAAAATCCCAGAGTAAGTAAAACGGAAGTCAAGTCCTTTAATGAAAGTAGACTATTTCACTGCCTTACTAAACTTCTTTGCTAGTTCTTATTTCAATAGCCCTTGCTCGACCTTTTTTGCTCTGCTATGATTTTGTTCAAGTCTTCGTATAAGCCACCTTGCCATTCGATCTTCCTACACTCTTACAACAGGAACGTATTAACTTTGTCTTCTAACCTATTTGCTTCTAAACTAGATATTTCAAGACCTGGGGGGTGTAACCTCGTATTAAATGCTGCATTTTTAGTTTTAAAAAATATTGGAAAACAAGAAATGAGAAACCAACAAAGTCAGCTTTTTTTACACAATTTTGTTCCGAAGAATGTTTTATCTTCCCATTGACCTACGAAATTCAAATTTGGTGATGATGTTTATTATTACGTATATATTACAACCAATATATAAAAAAAAAACAGTTTTTCGTTGAAATTTTCTATTTTTTTTCCTATTTAAACCAACTTTTTTTGCGGTTTGGTACGGCACCCTAAATGTGTGAAGTCCGATACGCACTTGGCCGGTTTTTTTTGACTCGCGAAGTACAACCATTCCCGTCATCTAGATAGTGTTGGTGTCTATGCTAAAAACCGTTTCTACCTTTATTTTTCATAAGTGTCGTAACGTATTCAATAAAGTAACCTACAGGTTCAGTCTAGTACTTACAACACGTATTAAGTTACGCGGTTGCAAGCGACAACGTTTGTATTGAGTTACAACTGATAACTTTATAACTAGCTGCTTTTATTATAAAGAGATGATTCGTTAACGGTTTCTTCGTTATTAAATAAATAGTTTTTTTGCTAATTCATCTGTGTCTCATAAACAAAAACCATCACAGAAAACTTAAAACACATCACATCTTTAAAACTAGAACACATCAACCAAACTAACGGTTATAAATGCGATAGACTTTACCTCTGCCTTCAACCAGATGAAAGTGGTAAGTAGCAGCAGCATCCACTGCTGGATACTGGCATCCTTCAAAAATATTGCGCCCTTTTATTGTCACACTGAATGCAAATATATATCCCAAGGTACAGAAATAACATTTATCACCAAACTTTCAGATACAATTTCTCAAAGTTGTGTATATGGATGACATATTTATGTATTCCTTTTAGCATTTTTGTAAGCTAACCTCATGTTTGACATTCGTTTCACACTTAAACAATAAACTAAAGACATCAAACCTACTTACTACACAATAAAAAAAAACGCATGATCGAACAGTAGATAATCGACGTTTATTCTCGTCGACACGTCAAAGAAACCATAAATTATATTTTTATTGACAGACTTGCCCCCATAAATAATACTTACCTGTCTAGTAGATGTCGCTACGGTAAAAAGAAGTATAAAATTGTGCAAAAAAAATCTTAATTAATTATGTATCGACTGATTCCGATTCTAATTTGATTAGCTTAGGTATAAACATTTGATTAGATAGAGAAACTGATGTTAATTGGTTGTTTTATAGGTTAGTAACTACTGCTGATATTTAATCTACTAAATACATATATACTTTGTCAAATAAAAGCCCTCTTCCTCTCTCCTACTTTTGCAGTGCCCGACAGGGTCCACAATGGTCTAAATTTGTACCTACCATCTAAGTTCACATGTGGAAGCAATAAATGTATTGAGTATTGAGTATTGAATGTGCTTGGGTAGGGAAACCGTTCTACTGTGTACCTTATGCTGTTGCAATAAAAGTCATGCGACGGGTTATCGTAAAACAACTACGTGACGAGTATGACACATAATTACTATCATTGCAATGTTATTGCATTTCAGGAACTATAGAATCTTAGAAGGAAATATTGCAATCAATCGTATAAAATCATTTGTATCTAGATACGTAAAGCAATAAAAGGCCTTTATAATACGAAGAAGTAAGAGATCTAAATGACTCGAGGTCAAGTAACAGTACCCACAACTAAAACACCAATTACTTGTAAATAACAAAAAAAGAACACCGTAAGCGGATGTACCAACACAAGGATTCAAAATTCACTCAGTGTTCAAAATCAGATGCTAAAAGATAGCTGATAAAACGGTGAACACACTCCTGTCTTTATCTTCATTAATACAAGAAAAAGAGATGGAGATACTAAGCGTTGCTATAAAATCTGTATTCAAAACACATGTTTGTGAGACACGACATCTATCAAGTTGTCGACGAAACATTGCGGTGTTTATCACGTAAAGTCTATAAATAAGAGGCTAATGAGTTGACCAGCCTCTGATTATCCTTATTCGATAAGCTTTGCGCTTCCTGGATGCACATTTGATGATGATGTCAACTTAGCAAAGGACACAATGAAGCGCGCAGTTGCGAAATTGGCATAATTATTGTGATGCAAGTCATCTCACGTCATGAATAAGATGATTGGTTTAAAAATGATGGTGAATTTGAAGTAAAACCACTTCTATTGCTTTTTAAATTTAATGATAGACTCTTATATTGTGCTTTGTCAGGTTCATATTACACAACGCAACACAAAATACGTTTTTTGCAAAGGTTATGTAGCGAGCGACAGCGATCACAATTTAGATATAAGTTATTTGTAGTATATCCTTCTTTTCAGCAAACTCCTTAGACTTATAACTACTAAAGTATGTTATACAGCAAAACTTCCAATTTGCAGACAAATGTTCCCACAAATGAAGTTCCGCGTCTCAGGACTAGACGCGAAGGCCAAATACATCCTACTTCTGGACATCGTCGCCGCTGACGACTACAGATATAAGTTCCACAACAGGTAGACCCACATTCATTGCCTGCTGGACATCACCATCCTCGTCTTCACGTGTCTGCTTCTCAATGTACATCCACCGAGAGTCTGGCGTCAGACTGACGCCAGATTGTCGGCTTCACGTTTATAGATATCACCGTTGATTGGAGATGCTCATTCCATTTTAACAGCGTTCCGTTCCACGCTTGTTTTCATTTAGCTTGTGATTCTCCCCACGCAATGCACTAGTTCCCATCACGAAACGGTTCCGATGCGTTCGTTAATTGCGCCCAGACAATTTGTACGAAACACGCTTAATTTAAGGGCAACGACATCGCACGACAACTGGACACCGCCTGGATCCGACGATTAAGGATTCAACTCGCATCCAATGGGTAATATCATTAAAATATCTTTGTCTCAAACGCCGCAGCGGTAACGTAAAAAGCCCGCCGACACCAGAGGTGAGAAATACCGACGCGACTCGTACTGTTCTCCCAAATTAACCAAAATTGGAGCTGAACTCGCGACAACAATCTCCTTGGGAGATCTCGGGGACAAAAAACACAACGAGTCTTCCAGGTGTTGTGAACATCCCTCAGAGCTGCATCTGAAATCGATAATCATCGTATTTGATCGTACATTGTTTGATGCCCGATGACAAGCGCGATAAGGTTCGTTCCTCCGCTTGCGTTCGATGGACGTCGCTCGTCGGGTATCAAACCCACAGCCGCAGGTTTGGCAACATCGAGATGCGGCCGATAAACTTCGATTTAATATCCGTTAATTAATACGACCCGAGCATTCCGGTCCAAAATGCGACTGTGAGTCAGCCGTAAACCGATACCGACGCCGACAAAGGCGGCCGCCTAGCGCCGTTAATATGGTAATTAATTATTACAAATCTTTCGTACATAAATTACTTACCAATTACGAGATGGGATTCTAAACGAGATCCAGACAATTTTTTCTTGGAGGCTTGTACCGTCGAAGTATTCGTGTAAGTTGGTGTAACACCGCATTTGATCACGTGCGTTGGTCACGATTTCGCGACAGTGCAAAACCGCACAATGGACGCGCAGCGCGCCATTTTTGGTCCTTCGTGGCGGAAACATGGGCTTTTTGTGTGTCGCAGTGTTGCAAATGCTTTATAACACCTCGTCGTGTCTCACTGATTAGACGAAAAACAAACGCGAAACGAGACCACTCTCACAGATAATCGAATATCTAATAGTCTGTCGGTCACTAGTTTATGGTGACATAAAATGAATAAAACCTAATTAACACGGCATCAGATCACAAGCTAAACACGCGTTTCTTAGTACGAGAACATAAAAAGTGAAACTAGTTCAACAACATGTCTCACAATCGACGTGATGTCAAATCGTTGTCGCAAAAGAACAAGTCCCAACCCATGTTTTTCTCTCGATTGCTTGCAGACGTATGTTTCCTGCCTACAAACTTCGCGTTTCTGGTCTTGATAAAAAAGCAAAATACATTTTGCTAATGGACATCGTAGCTGCCGACGATTGCAGATACAAATTCCACAACAGGTATAAATAAAGAGATGGAATTAAATTGAAATAAGAACATCGTAGAGGGGCTAAGATAGTTGATCTTATTTTAATGTAATTCGTTGACATAAACGAGAGGCAAGAAGCATGCGTTTTGTTGCAATTTTGATGTGATATTGGAGATCTGCGTACAAAACATTAGGACCGGGAGAAACCTAAACCCTTTTTATTTACTGTCTTTCTGCAGTAATTTTTCTTTCGAGTTACATTTTGCTACGAGATTCCATCGTTGGGGATTCAAGTCCATTTTTTAAGTCCACATTATCATATTCTGTTACAATTTACATAAATTTTCTTTTGACATCGCACATTTCGGTATGAATAATCGTTGCACGCAGATCTTTCATTCACATTGTTTCTTATGCACTGTCTGTAGAACTTAATAGCTTGTTTGACTTACTTACAGCATGTGTTTCATCAGTATCTTAGTGCATGTCTAACGCTTCAGAAACGAGGACACAGATTGCTTCAATAAAATTCATTATTTCGCCAAATTCGAATTTGATTTCTTAATGCCAATAATCAATCAATTAAAACAATATTGATGCGTAGTTTTTATACTAATGAACTATTAAAAAAATCATGTCAATCGGTCAGTACTTTCTTACAATTAATGGGAAGAATTTTGATTGATATAATTGGTTTATTAGGTAAGTCAATTAGAAGGTTTTTTTTGTAGTGTTTTTAACTGTTTTCGTTTGTTTTCGGAGTCGGTGGATGGTTGCCGGTAAGGCGGATCCTGAGATGCCGAAGAGGATGTACATCCACCCAGACTCCCCGTCGACGGGTGAGCAGTGGATGCAGAAAGTGGTTTCCTTCCACAAACTCAAACTGACGAACAACATTAGTGACAAGCACGGTTTCGTGAGTACCGACTTCTTTTTTTGCTGCGGAATTGTGAGGGAAAGGAGCTGAACCATTTTGCATGAATGTTTTTAATTTCGTCTCTTCTAATAGTTCTGGGTTCGACTCCTAGGACCAATATGGACGTTTATTAGATTCTTTTATAACATTAGGTTAAGCCCCTGGCTCTTGGAATCTGATAGTTATTCACTAAATTATAGTCTGTTTAAAATTGCTCCAATGAATTAACTTTAACGTCCTTTTTGGCCACAACTTGTTCATATTTCAGCTTCTTATACTAGACAGGTGTAATACTTATTTTATAAACTTCAAAATCCTAATAAGTAGTTTTAAAAACAGACATCGATTCTTAAGCCCAAAGTTCAGTTCCTTTACAAAACCTCCACGGTTCCGCAGCTCACAATACTTTCCACTTCATGTTCCTTTTGATCAACAACGAAAAATTACACACAAAAATTGTTAGTAACAATAGTATTAAGCCGCATCCGAAAAGTAGCAGTCTGCTTCTTTTTTTGTAAGTTTTTCAACAAAAAGTTTATAATGTGGGTGATATTATAATTAAAGCGAGGTGGGACCCCTGGCGTTGTCTGCGGGGTCCCTTTGTGTCTGTTATGGCTATTACTGATATTTACATTGGGTGCCCATCATCTTGCCTCAGTTCAATAGATTATCGCCATGTAAAGCGCACTTCAGATGTTTCGTATTTTTTTATAGCGTGTTGATGGAGAGTTTTATGTTTGTGTGACAGGTTTTAATTTCGGATCATTTTGTTGTTATTTATTCGATAAGAGTTGCGGATGTACTGACATTTTGTCGATTTTTATGTCTTTTCGATTGACTATTCTTGATAAACAACCGAATTAATTCCAAAAAATACTTCATCAGAATTAACTGTCATATTTTGACAAGAACATTGGCGCCGAAATTAACAATCCGTCAAAATTGAAACGGCAAAGCTGTCAATCTTTTTAATTAGATTTCGGGACACCAATTTCTATTCAAAATAGGAACCACCCAAAATCCGATTCGGGATACCGAAAAAAAAATTGCGCAGTTCATTCTCAAAAAACGAAAAGGCTTCCGTAAAGTAAAAGGCGGGATCTTTTAGTAACTTACACTTGACCGTTTACACGACCGCGATCCAATCATAGATAACACAATTGTTTTTTTAATTCGCTCGATGGGCGCTTGGTTTTTTTTGTTTCTTTTTTTTTCTGGATGTCAGGCCTTTTGTCTTTGACGAGGGGCGAAGGTAATTGAAATAACGACGGTCGCGGAGAGGTATGCGTAGAATTTTGACAACAGCTGACTACCTCGACGCGAGTGATGTATATTTTTGTATTTTTCATCTGTCGCTTTATAAATGTGTTGCATTTGAGGTTCTGTATTGAATATTAAAGATAAAAAATAATTATTTAAACAGTTTTACTAAGTAACTACTTATGTCGTCTAAATCATAAAGTAATTATTGGATTTTTTAAACTATAAATATACACTGTACAATATAGGTAGATGTGTGTCATAAATACAGTTCTTAGTTTCAGTGACAAAAAATAATTAGAAATAATTTCGCCAACAGAAGTTTTAAACCAATTAACATAAATATCACTTTTTCAATCAAACCCCATAATTAAAAGACGCTCCTATTGTTTTCTATCTCCAGTGGGTTCTGTTGAAAAAAAAAACGGTAAAACAGCTTGACAAGATAGATGTGTTTTGTTTTTAAAGTTTTTTGTCCCTTGCTCTGACGAACATGCCGATTTTCGGACGACCATCGATATTTCATACCGATATTATCGAAACAATCGTTAGTAACGATTAATTTGAAATATTAGGCTGTTTATGTTTTGGGTCTGTGCCTAAAAAAATATTCGGGTACATTGAATTAAAAAAAAGGTTGGTTTGGTTTTCCGAAATAATCTTTTTAAAAACAGCACTGGATTTAAGAAGTATACAAAAACTAAGTTGACAAAACTATCTGGAATGAACCTTTGAATATAAAATGTGTAAGAAAAGCCGCTACAAATTATTAGGTACGAAAAACTATAAGCAATTTGACGTAAATAGAGAGGTTCTTTGCATATTTATGGTTAAACTAAGCCAATAAAATAACAGGGCGAACCTCTTTAATAAAAGACTTGATAATAACATTTGATAACTTAATAATTTTCAATTATCTATGAAGTGTATGTCGAGTAATTGGTCTAGGAGTCATTTCGTAAAGTGATCGCCGCCTATAGATAACTTGTTTTATATAAATATCGGTAGAAAACTAGTGATAACCGTGACTTTGCTTACAATTTTTTTTGTACCAAGTGTCCAGACACGCTGGTGCAATTTTGGTGGTCTGGTCTGTCTTATCCTTCGCGAATGCAGGCGTGCTGTTATGTGTGTTAGACAAAAAGTAATCCTATAAATTCGGACTTTTTGACCATCGTTTTTGCTGATAGATAAATCATTTATAAAGTGCACACAAAAGACACAGCACAACACACAAAATCTTAAATAAAATAATTACAATTTACATGTATGTTTAAAAACAAGGTGCCAACATAAAAAAAAGAAAAAAGGAAACCATACTTACAGAAATAAATAGTAAAAGTGACACCAGTAACACAGGTACAGTAGGTATGACAATCAAAACACAGTGCGGTGTGCGTCTCAAGGTTGCACCAAATGGGAGTCCAGCTCAGCACGTGTCAGGCAAATATACCTGACGCTGATATTCTGCTGGATCCCTGCAGTGACATATGGTCGCTAAGCAGACGTGATATGTTAGTGTTGTTACAGTGTTATGCGTAGAGTATTTCACGTAAGTATACCCGCAACTTTAATGTATTACTTACAATGAAAAATATAATTGTTTGCAGTAGAAAAAGTTGCAGTTCTCAGGCGTGTTGATTGTGATATAAATTCGTTTTGATTACTTGGTTAGGTATAAAGTAGAATGATATATGCAAGATAGAATGTCCTTTTTCCTGGAGAT
Source organism: Orthosia incerta (assembly GCA_948252205.1). Lineage (NCBI taxonomy): Eukaryota > Metazoa > Arthropoda > Insecta > Lepidoptera > Noctuidae > Orthosia > Orthosia incerta. The sequence continues at coordinate 23,497,790 of OX411756.1, read as the reverse complement.
TAATATTTTTAAGTATAATCCATTCAGAAAATAGTCTTATTTTAAGTTATTTCTGGAACTCATCTAGACGTTTAAGTAACACATTTTCTAAAAAAACATAAATTTTAAATACCCTGATTTTGAGCCAGTTGGTAGTGGTTTCAAACCATCGTAACTTCAAAGGAATCTCACTCATGCCCATAACCCATTAGCAGATTCACACACCAATTAAGTACCTACCATTTGACAGATTGTATCTCTAGCTGCTAATAAAAAATTAAAAACAAACGCTTGGGCCCACTGTCGTGAATCAAGCCGTGGATATATTGGGCAATCGCTGTTATTTACAACGCCCTTAATTTTACTGCCGACGCGGGCAACACTGGCTAAGTAACCCGACGAGAATTGGGTACTGGCGATTTGTTTTGTAATATTTAACGTCGGTTTTTTATATAATTCGGTGGTGTTCTAAATTAGAATTAGCTATAGAAAAAGTAACATTTTATCTCAAAGGTAGCGATAGTCGACATTTCAAAATGTTCAAGATTGACCACGTCATCCCGTGAAATTTCGGCAGCAAATCAAATCAAACAGCGCACGCCAATCACATTTTTTTTTTTAATTTTCTAAAATGGATATCGCTGATAATGTCACCTTGTCTAGACGCTGAGTGTTATAACATGTAGGTAAACAGTTTTGATACTTTTAATTAGTAAAGATTTGGTTTATGAACTTTTTATAAGAACCCTGTAAATTCAAATTTTTTGACGCAGTGGCTTCTAAAAGTACATAGATTACGTAATAATGTTGTGATTTTTGAACACATAAAAAATACAGTTTAATTTAAATAGGAGATAAGAGCCTGATAAAGAAACCAATTACGTAATGCGCACTATAGTATCTATTAGCACAATATTAATTTTAACCGACTTCAAAAAGATAGAGGTTCTTGTCGCATAAAATCGCGTCGCGCCGCGTCCAATGCACCAAAGTCCTTAAGTCTGTGGCACTTTTATAGTTGTGCTAACAACCGTGATTGGCGAAGCGACTTTTAGACTTAAAGTCGCAAAGGCGTTTAATTGTATTACTGTCGATGCCTTTTATCAATCATTCTGGTTTAATGGGTACCCCATTAATTATTGGTATAAATATTTCAATCGTAAACTGTAAGAATGATATAGTGGGACAATATAGTTCGTTTTTGTGGGGGCATATTAAGAAGGTTTTAAAAATGGGCAAATAAAATGAACTCTACGCTTTGCATTTATTGGCACTTTACATGGTCGGATCATTAATGAATGACCTACTCATCAATTAAGTTTTATTGCCTAAGAGCATCTCCAATACTTGATTTGATTTGACTGGAAGACTGGTGAGAGAGTTCTGTCACAACAGAATTACTATATTTTTTCTTCAACTCTTTTTAACTCTATCTCTCTCCATAATGACAGTGTAATACCACTCAAAAAGCCTCATCATAGCTAATAACATCAAAACATCTTGATTCTCCCACAAAAGAAACACAAGTATCAACTCTATTCAGCCTCACTAATCGAGGGTCTATTCTCAAAAGTTTTTGCGAAAAACATCTTGAGCATTGAGGTTACTTTTAATACGTACTGAGGTAGCTTTAATATGTCGAGGGGGGTATTAATTGTCTACGGCTTAAGGCTTTCGAGCGTTAAATTCTTTTCAAATAGTACTTTGTTAGGCTGCACATCTGTATCGCGAAAAAATGGCGATAGATTTTTTTGTTGGTTAAATTCTTGTTTAAACTGTATTTTGATGTTCAGCTAGGTAAAAGATTATATTTGAGGCTGAATACAGTATGGTGTAGTCGCTACCAACCAAACAGTAAGTTCTAATTTCCTAAAAAAATACAAGGAAAGTAAAGAAAAATCTGTAGAATATTGCGCAGCTGTAACTTTGTACCACCCAAAATGACCGAAGTCGAAAGTTCGTTAAACCATTACATAAAACAAGGAACTCTCAAGACTCCCCAAAAATTTCTTAGAAACTTATTTTTCCGAACAAACTACTTAACCAATTGCTCAATTACAAACAAAAATTTTAATCGACCAACTTTAAGGTTTCTTTTTCTTTAACTTTCGACTATTTCTGTAACTTACGCAAGCAAAGTTTGCGTTCATATAAACGGGAATATATACAAATAGGGCTACAAAGGTTGGGCCGGTGCTCGTTCGAGCGGGGAAGGCCCATATGCTCGGTAATTTATATACAGTTATTGATCAAAAGGTGATGTCCTTTGGCAGCCATTGAAGCGATATGCACAGCCCCACCGAATTGTTCTCTATTAAGGGCGATAAAATCTCGAAGGGGCTATCGTCTTAACGGTTCGATAGTGTTCCACTGGATTAATTATCGAACGGTGCGGTTAGCGGTTTGAGAATAGGTGTCTTGAGACAATATCTTTGTTTGCGAATGGATGCGGTGAAATGTAAGGAATTGAGTACAAGTACATTTTAGTCAAATTACCGGACGAAAATCACATAAAAAGTAAGTTATGAAAGATGTTTGAAACTAGGAAAATATATCTGAAAATATTTATTGAATTTGCGGCAAACTCAATCTGCTCATTGAGAACTACATCAAAGTAATGCCGAAATCTTCTCTAGCAAAAAGCCATTTAAAAAAAGGTTAAAAGGATGGCCATCCTTATCCAAGTAGCGCAAACTACAACCCTTTCTTCGCAGAAACTAATTCGCCATTATCTAAAAAACCTTCCTTGTAGTACCTCAAAGGTTCAATTTTACCCATACAAAGTATTTTATCATGCGAATACTGTAATCCCTTGCAAAAACCCGCTTTTAAGTCCACCTTGATTACCGCTGGCGCCAGTTCGGTTTTCAAATAATTTTAAGTTGATTAAAAATCATAAATGTTGTTACTGGTCAGTGATAAAACGGCGATTTCGGATTTCGAGTTGATTGGATGCTTTTTTTTTCTTTTTATACAGTTCTTAATAAGTTTTTTTAAGAATTTTCGTTGGAATAGTTTTTAGGGCTTGACTAGGAAACTGTTGTCTGCAAATTAGATATTGTTTTCTTGAACTAGCTTTTGTTACTTTTTATACTTATTGCTGGCTTATATTTTTGAGAGGTCATAGACTTTTGTCAACTTTCCTGTCAGCAATGAATAGATAGAAACTAGAAATGGGCCAACAATGGACTTACCCGACTAGTCGTCTTTCAAATGGCCGACTAATCAGCTGACTAGTCGCCAATCATAAATGTGGTCGGCTTTCTCGACTAGTCGGCCCATCTCTAAGACTCTAATAGAAACATATTGCATTTAATCCTTACTGTCCCACAACTTTACTGACCTATCATTTTCTTGTTGACACGAACAGATACAAAATAGTAACAGTATAGCATTACTAGTTGTCCATTTGTCATCTGACCCAAGCTGGGGTCATACGCGCCAGTGTAAACACAGCCGTTTTTCAAACGATAGCATGTATACACACACCCTTATGTTTTACTACTTGTTCGGGTTTGCAGGGCTGTCAAAGATTAAAGTTTTTTTTTTTAATTCGTAAGGAGATGAAAGCTATAATCATAACAAAGTTAAGGTTACACTAGTCGAAAATTCTTCCATACAAACGTAGTCTAGGGAGTATTCCACTGTTTGACGATGTACGTTCAAAATAAAAAGTGATATCAATTCGTCTCATCATTATCTAGCCCTGTATAAAAAGTAAAAAAAGAAAATATTTGAAAGTTATGAGCGTCGAAAGTTCCACATTTCGACACTACTTTTAACGCATTTTTGGGCGCAAATAAGGAGAAGAAGACGGAAAATTGCAAAACGGCCTCCATGCAGGGATAGATTAGTAGTTCAACAATGCAAATAATTTTATTTTGAACAGATAGATTTAGTCGTTTTTTATGATATCTAGACTGCCAAAGGTCTGTTTATAAAATATCGCGCGCTCGGTTTCGTCCTAAATCATTATCCATTTCGCTACAAATTTGCAAAAGTGTGTATTCGTACGCGAACTAGCTTCCTACTGCTCATCACAGCATCTATCTCTTCCGCACGTGTTGTCGGATGATATAAAATACATTTTAACCCCGCGCACAAAATAGTTCGTGCCTTCGACTAGTGTACCCTTAAGGATCTATAATTTTATTAAAGAAAATATTTTTTTCATTTGCAAATTAAATTTGCCTTGTTTGGCATAATGCCACAGTCTAACTCGATATAGTGTACCAAGACGGAGGCCTTACGGCGAAATTGTCAGGGCTAATGTCTCGAGCTGAGTTTTAAACCTGTCAATGTCAAAGTCGATGAACCACTGTATGTAATAAATAGTTACTCTGTGGTTCCAAACGAGCTTCAATACCGCTTCTAAATTACCTGTCGCGTTTATTCCTTACATGGTATGGCGTTAGTAAGTACTAATCGTAACTTTGTAACTCGTCAGGGTTCAAAGGTATAATTAGAATTCATTTATGAATGGGATACAAAGAGGACATATTGAAGTAACCTGTTCGTGTTTTATAGCTGCAATTTGTAGGAACCTCTGCAATTCAAATAAATTTAACTTTTTGACTTAATTTATCCGTTGTTATTACGCAATTTGTCTGTTGTTGGGTTGTTACGAACATCAGCATCCGTATTGATAGATGCTGATTGTTATTGCTGAAGTTCGAGTTGTTGTGAACATGAGTCATGCTCCCTCTACGGTCATGTGACATGACTGCAGAGTGAGCATGACTCATGTCACGTGATCTTTTCGTTTGCGAGTTTTGTACATCAGCAAAAAAATGTGCATCAGTAACAACCCTAGTCTGTGGTTGTACCATCAAGCCTAGCCTTTTCCCAAATATGTTAGGATCAACTGCCTGTCAAACCGAATCCAGTTGCATGCCAGCAGTATAAGGAGTGACTGCCTATCTGACCCACGATGCCTAAAGAACTTCAGTTTCCTGCCTAAAGAACTTTCATTTCTTAATTTCACGACCTAGCGACTATAGGCCTACTGAAACTCGCATTAAATACTTAGTGTGCATAAAATTCATAATTTGAGTCATCATGTCAGCTTCCTTCCCTTTGCTGGTTCTTATAAAGTACAGCAAACCAGATTCGAAATAAAAATTTCTCCCAAAACTGCATCTCCAAATATGTTCCTGTGGCAACCCTCAATAGTTCTCGTCTCGGATTAGGGCTTCGGTGACGTAATCGATAGGCTAGTGCCGTAATCCGGGCGGGACTCGCTGCGGTCGTATCTATACTTGTGCAAGTGTGGACAGCACTAGTTTAAAAAACAATAACCCGGTTGTTGCCGCGTAGCTATGGCTCGCGGAGTTTTTGATCGGAGTGTAGCTCATTGTGGTTATTTTATTTTAATAGTGTTGATGTTTGGTAGTGTACCTAAGTGTTATTAGTAATGTTGTTTAATTTTTATTTTGTTCCTAAAACTATACTTCATAAAAGATAGCTTGATCTCTGCGACATATGTCAAACTGACGTATACGTTATTGTTAGCCTGTCAAGCGCTATTGTTACTTTATTGATACTGACAGCTGTCGCAGAGATCAAGCTATCTTTTATGAAGTATAACTAGGACACCTAGGTATGACCAGGGGCCGTACTCTGACGCGTCAATATTATCATAATTCCACTTTTTGACTGACCGAGTTCTTCGCAATTCAAAAGTGCCTGTTCAATGGGTTGGTATACACAAGGTGTGTCAGTGTACAAGTAGGTATACAGTTACTTATTAGATCCATATCATATCATAGGTAAATATGATTTATAATAATCCAAACTCCTATAAGGTAAAATTCTACTTTTCTCTACCATCAAGGCATAATAAATTGACAAACTCACAGACAGACGGGCACATTTATTAAAGAGATACCTATAAGCCTGTTTGGATGCAACCCAACTTTTGATGCCAGGCACGCTTTACAAGGTATTTGCTTTAGGATAGGCAGTCATTTAAAGCCATTTGAAAGGCTATTTAATTGCAATTTCTTGCTAGGTCTTATGGAATCGGTGGTGGCTAGTCAATCGGTGTGACTGGTATAAGTTTTATTATTCCATAGTAAGTGGTGCAGTAGTGGCCCAGTGTTAACGGCCGCAGTAGGTCCGAACCCAGGCAGACTTTGTTTAAAATATTTCATCACCACTGCTTTCAAAACGGTGAAGGAAAACATCGTGAGGAAACCGACATGTCCTAGACCCAAAAATTCGAAGACATGTGACATCCACCAACCAGAATTTTAGTGCACCACCAACGAGACGCAAAAATATTATTTCACAATATTTAAAGGTTCTGATAAAAAAAAAACAAATCTGTGTTTGTCCATGTGCAGTTCCCACAACACGCGATACTTTGCAAATGTTTGCGCGCCCGAGTTGGATCAAATATTTGTCTTGGATCAAGTTGGGTTCAAATACATTGATTTGGCACTTCACTACCAATGCCGCTACTATTGGTAACTCACTTCTGTCAATTATTGTTATAATAACTGTACAGGGTGGATTTTTGAGACAGGGCAGTAAGGAAATATACTTTAGCCGTTTTAACTAAGATTTTGTTTAGGAGATTGTCCTCAACTTTTTGAGTAAATTTTATAATCTGCATGCAGATTTTGAAAATAAAACTGGTACGGTTTGAAAAAACTTTTGCTGGCAAAGGATCCTGTTTCTAATAAGGACCAGAAAGTATCTTTAACCAGCTGAGGTAGACTACTAGTACTCGAAAAATCCCATAACAAGAAAGTGGCTTAATCAGTAAAAAAAACTGAAATCTGAAGTATTTCCAATCCCAGAGAGGCCAGAGATTCAAAATCAATTTTTTTTTTTTTACTTTACATAGGCCTACATGGGCACTTATAAAACGTCGACAAAAGGAGCACGGTTCGGGTTAGTCGTTTCCTATGGAGAAGAACCGGCAAGAAACTCCATGGTTACTCTTTTAAAAATTTTGTGTTTACAATATTTCCATGTTACAGCATTAGTACTTGGATATGGGGGGGTTAACTCTGACAAAGAAGTACCTAGACAGGTTTTCATTTTTGTCACAACTCGACTTAAACTCGATAGTCACAACACTATCACTCACCACAGACAATCGAGAACTCCTCGTAAACCTTGCTAATCTATTTGCCGGCCAGTATTGACCAAGCTCCCTCGCTACATGTAAAAAGTGTCAAATGTTGTGCACCTCTGTTTTGACCAAACTTTGGCAGCTAATATTTAAGTTTCGCACTTGACAGATTCTGATCCATAGGGGATAAGATTTCTGATCGGATCGTGGACAGAAACATACGTAAAGTGGGGGTTACCTATTAGTCGTGTTAGTTCATGAAACTAGAAGTGATAGATAACTGTGATATGATCCCTCCCTCCAAGATTTGAAGAATAGAAAATGACAGATTGTGAGGAAAATTCATAAATATAACAAAATTGGAGTTCAAATGTAGTCCAAGGGACTTTTGCATCTTAGCCCGCTTAAAACCTCAATAATCGCAATATAAAACACTTTATCAAATACATCACATATTACATATCACATAAAAATACAATTTATTACACCAATAAAAACCCATACCACGCATTTTTCTTCGAACAATTACTGTCGCCAAAGTTGTCCCGACAAATATTCTCCTTAAAAACATTCACTGTGAAAATCGTAACACCACGCGCATCCGGAATCGTAATATCTTGTACCACAGTGTCGGACAAAGATACTAACATTTTTTATTGACAACATCAGAGGTATTGAAAACAAATAAATAATTCAACGAAGCTGAAAGGGAATGCCGTATCGCGTGAGGGCCGTGCGTGTCGACGCGCCCGCCGCCATTTTGTAACCCAAAAATTGGCGGGAAAATTGAGAAAACGACACTTCTATGTACCACAAACCTAATAAAACTCACACGTAATTTATGCAAACGACCAAACGCCCCGGATTGCCGCGGAAGCATTAAAAAATAAAACAACGGAATTATTCCGAATTATTTCTCTGAAATATTCGAAATTCAAAATGATTCTCGGAGCGAAGTTCGTAAGGAGATTTTATTGCACGACCCAAAGTTTTCAGTTTGATGTGTCTATTAAATTCTTTGTGGTTATTGGGTACGATATAATTCCAACCTGCTATCGGATTTATAAAGGTTTCGGCGTAAGAATAGTTGAGGCAGAATTTTATAGATAAAATTCGTTGGGTATGACTGTGCCAAACCACTATGACTTCATATTTCTAGTATTTTAGGAACCTGTAACTTAGCATTGAGAATTAGAACAAACTTGGATTGGTATACTTAAGAATTCTCACTTCATAAAACTTCAACAAAATGTCATCTGGGTACCATACCAATGGACGTATCCAAACAATTTGTCTTAGAATTTAAATTGAAACAAACAAATTATTCTTTGAGGCAACCTACATACCAGCCTTCATTTTTACCATACCGATCGCGGCAATCGCTTTCCCTTCAAATCCATTGAAACATTCTTACGCTCACTCCTCAGCAGTAAATATAAGGCCGAATAAAAAAACCACGAAACTTAGAAACACTCAAAGTTCACTTTTATTTTACGTTTAGTGTCTATAAAAACGTCAGTGAGAACATACTTCCTAAAATTCGAGGTTCACAACTCACGGAAAAGTAGCAGCGTGTGACAATAAAATGTCCAATACAAGTGGCATTAGACTGAAACCTCCAAGATGGCTCGGAAGCACGCATCCACGCCGAATCACCAGGGTAGTAAGACCTGCCCCACCTCGAAATTCCTCCCTCGGAGTTTTCTAGATTTTTCGCCACGTAGAGGCCAATACATTCTGGCCACAATATGGCTGTCGGTGTCTATATGTGGGCGAAAGGGAGGCCAAATCACCTATTATTAAGGGGGGTGCCAAACTAACGGCTTCACGTGTTGTTCCTTTTTATGTGTTGCGTTTGAACAGCACGCTTGATGGTGTAATTTAGGTGTAAAAGTGTATACAGTTAGTGGATATTTTTGAGGTGGAATAATGACGGAAACGATCCTAGGATAGGCGCCCATTAAACATTTCGAAATGTTGTAAACTTTATGACTTAACTTAACCAGACACAATTAAGAATCATTATTATTACGAACATGGAATTAGGAACACATTTCCATCATTCCAAACACGTTAGAATCTAGAAAATTACTTTTAAGAGTTATAAAACGATTAAACATTAGTTAATTACGAGAGACAGGCTTTTTAGAAGGAGTAGCGTAATATAACAAGGTAATTAATCCAAAAATTGCTACAAAATAAGAAACTTTTAATACTCGTATGTATCTAAAAGCCAAACCAAATAGTAAAGAAGGTAAATCCAACGTAGATGAAGATACGAGTGTACAGAATATGTTTTGCGTCAAGTTTCGACATAAATATTCTAACAAAGCTACACAGGGGACCGTGCCGAGAGCCTACAGGGAAATGATACAGAAACTAGCCATGCCTCTCAAATATTCCAAAATGTTCTGGAATCCTATGAATTTTGTAACATCTGAAAGTAGTTTCGGCGATTTGGACGATGTATGTAAAGATCATTGGTGGAGCTCCCTTCGAAATGCGTGTTTGGGAATTGGAGCAAATCCAAGATGGCTGCCATCCCAAAAGACAGGGTTGTAACAAATATTTTTTTCTGTTTTATACCTAGAAGCTAGAAAGTTATCGTTACTCTGACTTCGTGTCATTTTTTTACCTTCGCCGTAAAGTATTATAGAGTTGCAATTACCAGTTTCAATCTGTCAAAAATAACGCTGATTGCCCTACGTTTTGACAAGTATGTGACATTGTCTGTCACCTAGATGAGATTGCGACTTCACTTTGAAAGTATTTAAGCGGGCACGAAAATTAGCATTAGTATAATATAATGACTCATCCGGCGTAATTACAGACAATAGAAAAACAATTAAACGAATGCCTTAAAAGGTCGCGCGCCGGCTGAGCTTGCTTTATTTTCCTACTCCTTCGTTATCCTTTTCTGATTAATTTCGTTGCGGGATCCAAGACAGTTAAAGTCATTCGCCGGACTTCGTCGAGCTTCATTGCCTCGGCGCTTTTCTGGTGGTTGCCACTGTTGATTCTGGCTTTCAGAAGTTGCAGTGATTTGGGATTAGTGTGATGGGATAGCCCAAACAAAAATAAAAAAATGTCGCGCGCCGGCTGAGGGGATTCCCCTGAAGGACTGAAATCGTGATCTTTAGATTAAAAATTGCACCCAAATATGTTGTACCTTTGTAACTTTCACTAATTCTATAATGTTATTTTATCTTAGTATGGTAATCCTTCTTTTTATGTATTCTTACCAACTCAATCTAGCTTTTCCTTAAAAAATCCATCAAAAACGACATGAAATATGCCACAAAAATGCTGTCCGTTTATTCTGCCACAATTTGCATAGAAAAATAATAAAACTGTCACATTTGCCACTTTGAGCGCGTTATCTACGGCCATGACACAACCCTTATGTCACTTTGACGTCGGATGCGATACGTCGATGGCACCAAGGTCATATTATAATGATACTCATTAATTAAAAGGAAATGGCATTGAATTTGCAAGCTTTGCCATTTATTTACGTAAACGCTTGTTACGGTAAATAATAGCGTCATTTGGAAAAAATGGTGGCGTTCTGAGTTTTGTAACTAGACCCATAGTTACAAAATCAAATGAATGACGTTGATTTTGTAAAATGGCGAAAAGCTTTGTTTTTTTTATTTGTTTTTTTTTGTTCCTACTTATTATGTAGAGAAGACAGCTTAAAGAGGACTGTACTATTTTCAGTGCTAAGATCTAGCAATCTTCATCAGTAGAGAATGTACAATAATTACTTGTATCATTTCTCATTCTGTTTCCCTAGACACAATTTTTTCTGCAAGGGAAAAATAAAAGAGAATCTAAGTCAAAATCTATTTAAATCTGGAACAACATTTGCATTTGGGGACAAAATTCCAAAAATAAAGTATGAGACAGTTGAAAACGGTTTATTTAAAAACAAGTAGCTTATGAAATTCGAACTCGCGATCCCGTAATACCATAAAATACGATTGAAAAGCTTTCATGTCATGATATCGGTAACACCCGAGCGAATGTTCCAAGTTTAAATTTTAAAATTCGTTGACACTTCATGTCATTATTCTGTCAGTGTTGTTCTTTGTGAAATGGCGCGAAATATTATGATTTTGTTTTACGTTTAATGGGATAATCGTTTTCAGTTTTTCATAGGAATGTATTGACATACATTACGCCTATAATTACGCATACGTATTTAATTAGTACTAAAGCCGATGGTGCTAATACTGTTTGTTTTTATTGTATCGAGAATTTTGGCATTTACTCTGCAGTGGAATTACACAGGCATAAAACATAACAATTTGCTGAAAGATGGCCAAAACAAGAAAACAATAAGTTCTTTATTGTAATTCTAATAAAATCAATTAAATATTTTTTTCTTTCTTTCTGTAAATCAAACATGTCTAATCGCCAGGCACTAGTTTCTATTTTTCCAAGACAAATTATCCTTCAACTTTTTATTCAGCTACACTTTCGAGCAAAAATATTTGCACACCCAGATTTTCGATCGCAAATATTGCTTTACCATCCCCAATAAGTGCCCCTAGTTTGGTAGCAGCGATTTCGTTATTGCCTGTCGTCGTGTGAGGAATTGAGGAATGTCTGATTGTTTCAACATTTCTATTACACTGTGTAGCACTCACACCTGTCCCTTGAATCGTGAAAACGTCAATTTTACATTTTCCGCATTCTGTAGTCGCAAGTGTATTTGATATTCACTCTTCTTAGTTAGGGCTGTCAGATTGTGGATAGGTTTTGGAACTTTGTGATGTTGATATAAATGATTCTATACTGTGATTTTTAATTTCGTAGACTAAACTGACAGCTACCAATGACCTTATTTTTAGGGTTCCGTACCCAAAGGGTAAAAACGGGACCCTATTACTAAGACTTCATGATCCGTCCGTCTGTCTGTCTGTCTGTCTGTCCGTCTGTCCGTCTGTCACCAGGCTGTATCTCATGAACCGTGATAGTTAGACAGTTTAAATTTTCACAGATGATGTATTTCTATTGCCGCTATAACAACATAAACTAAAAACATAATAAAATTAATGCTCCCATACAACAGACGTGTTTTTTTTTTGCAGTTTTTTGTGATAATGGTACGGAACCCTTCGTGCGCGAGTCCGACTCGCACTTGGCCGGTTTTTTTGAGTCAAACAAGAACCAACGATGTTTTTTTAATACAGTATACGCACAGAAGCATCTCGTTTTAATCGATTGAACTAAGTACAGAGTAAAGTCAAATCGCGAATATTCGAGCCACATTGCATTCAAATAATACTGCCATTTTATTGTTGAAATATATTCAAAATTCCAGCATGTAGCAATAAGCAGTACTTGTAAAAGAATGCAACGTACTAAAACAATCGCTATAAGTTGAATCAACAATAAAACTTATTACTCACCGCACCTGGTTTAAAAATTCCAAAAATGAAGTAAAATCTCGACAAATTCAGGTGTCCATTACAAATCAATATGCATCAACTATCAACATTATCGACGAACGTATCATCAAAGACCGGTAGCTCCAAACCCTTTAAGATAGCCGATAAACCGAACTGAAGTATAAAAGGCGAGTGACATTCCATGTACCTATACTGGAATTCATAATTTGAGATAATTTCAATCCATCGCCACCAACTCAAGTATTGGATCGACTTTAGCATTGTGTACTTTAAGTTGATTTTTAAGTGACAATTTGTATTAAAAAGGCATTAAAAAAGTTTCAGTTGCAGTAGAATTTGAACTTTGTCGTCTATAACAAAGAGTTTGTTGTCCCGAATTTGTTAATTATCTCAAATTCTGAATTCAAATGCACATAAAGTGATCAAAGTATTGATTTCAATGATGGCGGCTCTTTGGTGGTCTGACGTCATCATATAATTCTTATTTTGAATTTAGATATTTCAATTTGAATGCCGATGAGCTTCGATATTTGAATTCGATTTTGTTCGAATGTAATCAATGTAATGAACGGGCTTTGGCTGTTATTTGTTTTCGAACTGTTTGAATTAAGTTTGATTTTGGCATTATTTTGCTGTGGCAATAATATATATAATTATCTCTAAATAAAAACCAACTGTTTAGAATTTCTACCGTTCTACTAAATTTTACGTAATTCTAAACTAGTTTAGAAGTGCTTCTTAATGTTATAACAGGCAATTTTCGAAATACCACAAAAACCTAAAAATAAAGTCACCAATTAGTTCTAATTGGACTACCAGTCACTAGTTTTTAAATTACCAACGTAATGATCTGACAAAAGCCCAAAACACCTCTACATTAAGTGATACCAATCGGCAAACAAATTAAACTTCACTTTTGGGAAGCATCCTAAAAATTTCCTTAAGCGCTACCGACACACTTAATTAAACACCCCAACAAATTATCCAACACCCTTAAATCACAAGCAATAAGGTTTAAATTTGAATGACAAATGAGTATGACAACTGCAATTGTAAATTTGTTTTTAAAGATGTGTAGGTGTGTAATATGTAGGTACAGATAGTTAAAAAAAAAAGTTGGTGTGTTTGTGTGGGTGAATGAGCTTGAACCGTTGATAAGGCTCAATAAAAAGTTGGATTTAAACACATTATCGGCGTATCGGCGGCCTATTGGTGGTCGGTTGTGTCGCACAGGGACATGCATAGAGTAACTACCAGTTTTTTTTTTCGGTATTTTTTACCCTTTTCTTATGTATCTATTGCCGTGTCTGTTGTGCATTAATAAACTCCCTTCTGGCTAAACTTGTTGTAATTATTTGTTCCTCATCAAGAAAAGGCGGTGAATTAGAGCTGTCAAACTGGTTAAGAAAGAAAGCTAGACAAAAGACAAAGACAAAAGATATTTTATTTCAAGTAGGCCACCAAGCGGCACTTTTGAACATTACATTAAAATTTACAAGTAATAATAGTTAATTCTACCGTGCATTCGGTAAGTAGCTTGTAATGGAGAAGAATGCACAAGAAACTAGATACAAACTCTTTAAAAAAAAAAATACAATATTTAGGTACATAAGTACATACCTTGATGAATGAAATTGAGTTTATACAATACAAATATATTCATTCAGTCTTCAGCAGGTCCAACAATACTTCAAAACAATAATGTTCTGCATATCACTTGTTTTTGCGCCCTAGTGGATGTGGAGCAGGACTAGCATTTAGAAATTTATTTAGCGACAATCCATGAAATACGCACACAGAAATACTTCTATTCTCATCTCTGTCTCACCTCTATTGTTCAGCTGAAAGGAAGATATAGCAATAGTTTAAGATTTTAATATACACTCCGATGAATGACTAGCTTGATTCCGGTTTGTGGTCGCTGTATAGAGCGGCTTTAAAACATTTATAAAAAAATCTTGTAAAACCAAAATCATTACCTGACTTGCAGCCGCGCCACTAAAAATCAGAACAACCTTTACAGAATATATTCTCTATTTATTATTTCGCTTGCTTCTACCAGCGACTTCGCCCGCGTGAAAAGTGTTTTATCATCCCAAGGCAAACTTTATACCGGAATAAAAAGCCTATGTGCTATTCAAGACAAAAAAAGACTATCATCTATCTCTGTGCCAAATTTCATCCAGATCATTCAAGTCAAAAAAAGACTATCATCTATCTCTGTGCCAAATTTCATCCAGATCATTCAAGTCAAAAAAAGCCTATCATCTATCTCTGTGCCAAATTTCATCCAGATCATTCAAGTCAAAAAAAGACTATCATCTATCTCTGTGCCAAATTTCATCCAGATCATTCAAGTCAAAAAAAGACTATCATCTATCTCTGTGCCAAATTTCATCTAGATCCGTTCAGCCGTTCTGGCGTGATTGAGTAACAAACATCCATCCACACTTTCACATTTATAATATACTAGCTTCTGCCAGCGGCTTCGCCCGCGTGAATGTCGAAAATTGTCCCGAGGGAACATATTCCCGGGATAAAAAGTATTCCTGAATATAAGCTATCTCTGTGCCAAATTTCATCCAGATCCGTTCCGTAGTTTTTGCGTGAAAGAGTAAAAAACATACATACATCCATCCTCACAAACTTTCGCATGTATAATATTAGTAGGAAGTAAGATAAATCAAAAACAAATAACGACTCCACCCCACTCAAGAACAAAAACGTTCGGTGCCACCAAAAACTTTAAACTGAAGTACACTTGACCACCTTAGTCCTATCTCACCCATTACGAGCAATAAAAGGAGCCTGGCTATCTCGCTGGCTACCGCGGCAGATGAAAGGTAGCCGATAATACCCACGATACCGCTAAAATCGTCATTTGTTTCGTCACCAGCGGCTAATGTCGTACGATGATGCGGTAGGTAGGACGGGGTAATCTCGGAGATTTGTGTTGGAGTTAAGAGGTATTGTCACTTATTTTTTTGATATTAGTGTTTGTATTTTAGTCGAAACAGTGTTTTGTGTCTAGTATTGAGTAATTTTTTTGTTTATTATGTTTGTAAAAGGTAATCTCTAGAGGTACAATAAAATTTAATAGCAATAAAAGGAGCCTGGCTATCTCGCTGGCTACCGCGGCAGATGACAAGTGGCAAATAAAACCCACGATACCGCTAAAATCGTCATTTGTTTCGTCACCAGCGGCTAATGTCGTACGATGATGCGGTAGGTAGGACGGAATAATCTCGAGAGATTTGTGTTGTAGTTAAGGCCGTACCCTGACCAAAAAATCAGCATGAGATATGAGCATTCTATTGGCCTAGCGGCACTGGTGGCGCATGAATTACGATAGTGAATATGCCCAGATTTTAGAATAAAATCTTTATAAAATCGAATATTGGTCTTTTGAAAAAAATAAAACTTACAAAATGTCCGTTATCAAATTGTCTATCCATTAATGTTAGTATAAAAAATAATTAATGAACACTTTACGAGGAGATGCATGCTATCAATAATTATTTCACATTTTTATGGTTTTGTTGGAAGGAGATGAGTGACACATATACCTCTTTTAAAAAAAAGTGTACTACCATTTTAGAATCAACATTATGTAGAAATTTAATGTATTTTCATTAATTGATATTTCTTTTTAAATAAAGAGTAGATAGCTCTTGAAAACTGCACAAGATTCGACTAGCGCAGCGTTTTGCTCGGGGAGGCGCCTTAAGAGGTATTGTCACTTATTTTATAGGTTTTTTTTTATATTAGTGTTTTGTATGTTATTCATATTATTTTGTGGCTTATACTAAAAGAGTGGGTTTTATAGCAAGCATATTTAGGGCGAAAAGTTTATAGCTGAATACACAGATCATAGAAACAACAACAACAACAACTGTTGTTTCTATGATCTGAGGCTGAATAGAACCCCTGATCAAACTGCTCCTATCTGAAACTTTTCTGATATCTTTTCGGTGCTCTCTCAGTAAACGCGCTTTATAAGTTGTCTTTTTTAGGGTTCCGTACCCAAAGGGTAAAAACGGGACCCTATTACTAAGACTTCACGATCCGTCTGTCTGTCTGTCTGTCTGTCTGTCCGTCTGTCACCAGGCTGTATCTCATGAACCGTAATAGCTAGACAGTTGAAATTTTCACAGATGATGTATTTCTATTGCCGCTATAACAACAAATACTAAAAACATAATAAAATTAATATTTAAGGGGGCTCCTCAAACGTGATTTCTTTGCCGTTTTTTGCTCGATATTAATAACGGCAACAAGTAGACGCTTTAAATATTCACAGAATATTTAGTTGTATATTCACTTCAAAAATAATAATTATTAAAATAAAATAAAATAAATTAAGGGGGGCTCCCATACAACAAACGTGATTTTTTGCCGTTTTTTGCGATAATGGTGCGGAACCACTCGTGCGCGAGTCCGACTCGCACTTGGCCAGTTTTTTCTGTTTAAATAGAACCTCCATATTGATATTAAACTTACTCCTAAGGCCTCGCATTCGACTCCACCTAGAATCAATCAAATCTGTTACAAAATGTTATTTATTGAAATTACTCGAAGGTTTTTCTGTTTTCAAAGCGACTAACTAGAGTGGACTGGCGGAAAAGTCCTTCAAAACATTTAGAATACGGAGTAAACTTAACATTTAACGGTTTATTTATTGACAAATTCACTATCTTCGCCATAAAACCCTGTGATGTGTACAAAATGAGCCATACAACATCGCCATAGAACAAAGTGCCTCAACAAACATTATTAACATAAATACCTGCTCATTGCACAACACTAAAGATTTCACTCGCTACCCAGGTACAGTCATGAGCAAAAGTATGTACACAGTCAGCGAATAAGTAAAGCGGGTTGGCGAAATTCATAAGCGGTTTTCTCACCGAATTTTTCGTCGAATTTCTGAATAGCCATTTTCTCGTAGAATTTCAATTCGGATTTTGAATAAACGATTAGGTCTGCATATGACCTTTGAACTTAAATCAATAGTTTTATTTTCTGTTGTCTCATAATCTTCTGCCTGGATTGAGCAGAATGCAGAAATAGAGAAGAGAGATTTAGGTTCTATACATTTGTGAAGAATAGTCGTTTTTAGGGTTCCGTACCCAAAGGGTAAAACGGGACCCTATTACTAAGACTCCGCGGTCCGTCTGTCTGTCTGTCCGTCAGTCACCAGGCTGTATCTCATGAACCGTGGTAGCTAGACAGTTGAAATTTTTACGGATGATGTATTACTGTTCCCGCTATAACAAACAACTACTAAATTTTTTAATAAAATTAATATTTAAGTAGGGCTCCCATACAACAAACGTGATTATTGCCGTTTTTTAGCGATAATGGTACGGAACCCTTCGTGCGCGAGTCTGACTCACACTTGGCCGGTTTTTTTCGCATAGTTACAGCTGTGTACATTCCACGGACAAGGGGTGCTGGTCATAACACTAATTGTCTTCTAATGAGCGAGACTTCGCTTAGAACAGCGGACTTTCATAATAGGCGTAACGTAAGAGTTAAAGTATTAGGCACTAGCTGCTGCCCGCGGTTTTATCCGCGAGTAACGTGTGTTATTATCCCAAAGGGTTGACCGGGTTGAAAAGAGTCCTTTGTTCTAATCTAGGTCATATTCTAAATCAGTGTGCAAATTTTCATTAAAATCCAAACAACTAAATATCCAGACTTTCACGCATAATATCTACTAGCTGTGCCCGCGGCTTCGCTCCCGTCATCTGTCTGCCAAACTTACCCTACTTACCTTCCTGCCTACCCTACTTACCTACTTACCAATTTTTTTTTCTATATTCTTCGTTAGTTCTTTCGCGGAGAATCTTAACAACGCCATTCAGAAAATGACTTCAAATGCACAACGCCATCTATCGAATATCGAGTTCAACTGTCCGAGTATCTGAATTGCGTGTGTTGTGATAATTTTACTTCTTGAACACTTTAAATTCATCTAACTTTTGATTGCGTGAACCGATTGCAATGAAACAAAAACTAAGTAATGCTTCAAGTTACGCACAATTTTTATGTATAAAAGTTATCTACATTTGTTTCGTACGTTTCACGTGATGCGTGCACAAATAAACAGACAAACAGACAAAAAATCCAAAAATGCTGGAAATAGGTTCTGTTGGTTATCCTTTAACAACTTTTTTTTTTTGTTTTTTGGAAATATTTTCGATGTACAAAAATTATTTTTCTACAGATTTATTATATGTATTTATTATATGGATGGACAACACTTTTGTGAGTGAAATGAAATTGGCAAGCATCATCGCGTCAGCCGAAATACATATACATGTTGGACAAGGCCTTCCCAAGTGTTGCCACATCGTTCCCTTTTGTGCGCCTCGCATCCAGTGGGCTCCCGCAGCCTTTTTTAGGTCATCGGTCCACCTCTAGAGCTTTATTGTGTTTCTATAAAACTTCCTCTTTCTAAATGCTAAATCTCATCTCTTGCTAAATGCACAACAAAGAAAAAATCACAAAATTATAACTTGTGTAAGACGTATTCCAAAAAAGTTTAGCAACTCAAATGCCAAAGGATGAAGAGATAATATCACAAAGTACGTGTTCTTTAAGAATAAAGGCACAGTTTATAACGGGGTCGATCATCGAAGCGCGAATTTCGGTAGCAGTTTGACGGTTTCCATATTCGATTCAAAAATACTTTTTTATTTCGAATATAAAAAGGTTTAATACCTCATGAATTGTAATAAGCTGGCACTTATTTTTTTAAAGGCAACCTTTTTATAACCTCTTTTTTTTATACATATGATTGTGTTTGACAGTTTGTAACAGTCAATCAATCTGCCTAGTCTTTACTCAATTGTAATTTTTGCGCAATCAAAAATTTTGTTCCTATTAGGATTGTCATCAAGACGTCCACTGCCGGACATAGGCCTCCTCCAAGCGCCGCGACACTGATCGGTCCCGTGCGTCTCGCAACCAGCAGATCCCCTTCACCAGGTCATCGGTCTACCTGGTGGGAGGCCTTCCAACGCAACGTCTTCCGGTTCGCGGTCGCTACTCCAGAACCTT
The DNA here is from genome assembly GCA_948252205.1 of Orthosia incerta. Classification (NCBI taxonomy): domain Eukaryota; kingdom Metazoa; phylum Arthropoda; class Insecta; order Lepidoptera; family Noctuidae; genus Orthosia; species Orthosia incerta. Next base: position 23,478,248 of record OX411756.1, on the reverse strand, counting down.
TTTGCCCCATCGGCCATCGGTTCTGCGACCAATTCGCCCTGCCCACTGCCACTTAAGTTTGGCAATTCTTCGGGCTATGTCGGTAACAATGGTTCTCTTGCAGATCTCTACATTTCTGATTCGATCACGCAAGGAAACTCCGAGCATAGCCCTCTCCATTGCTCTTTGGCTGACTGTAAGCCTTTTGATGAGGACCATTGTGAGCGACCACGTCTCAGAGCCATATGTCATCACTGGCAACACACACAGGTTGATAGACTTTCGTCTTGAGACACTGTGGTAAGTTGACCGAGTTTACCTCTTTCTCGAAGTTGGCCCTACCCAACTGGATTGTTTGTCCCAGGTAGACATAGTGTTTATTTGGATTGTAATGCTTGACAATATGGCTATAATACACTGCTTTACTGTATATTGTTCATGCATGTCAGTAGGTATTTGCAAATGGATGTCCAGTTCGTAAGTCTTATCTTATTATTCTGTCCATTTAATTTAAATCGGCAAGTCTTTACGTCTATCTGTCATTTTGTCCACTAGAATTTGAAATCAAACTTGTCAGTAATCTGTCAACTTTGACTAACATAATACAAATAATTCGCCCCAGATTTGACAGCAACCGACGTTAAATTAGCCCTTTCCTCAAAATAAGACTAGACAGTTAGACACAATTCAGAAACTGGTACGCGGCGTCCACAAAGCGACCGAAACCTGAGCGAACATTGTGCAATAATTGAATCGCATAATAACTGCAAAAATAAATTCGCATGAGGCGATACAGCCCATAAAGGAGTCTTTATACTAAACAAATCGGCCTCCTTGAGATTCGGTCTCCTTTGAGCGGTAACGCGCCGCAAGACCGAACGAATGAACGCGAGAACGTATGAACGAGCAGTTTTATATGTCGTTAGTCAGTTATCGCCAATGAGTTGGACGCAGATGTGTAATTAGTCTGGTAAAGTCTGGTTTCAGAGAGGTGCAACATGGCGAATTGGCGGCTCCTTCCTTGCATCTTGAAGTGGGGTTTCATAAAATGGTACTTAGTCGGTGTAATGATTGTTTATTGTAGTGTTTCGGATTATAATTTGAACTTTCATATTTCGATCGATTTTTATTGATCTCTTTCGGTTATGAACTAAATTTAAAAATAAAATAAGAGCCATGACATTATTTTTGCTTGTAAGCTGAAGGTAACCGATGGTTGTAACCAGAATGTCAAGAATAGACACACACACAACCTAGCCAATATATACTTTGAAAGTTATTTTCCCATTACTATCTTCCTGCCCCTAGTCCCATGTTTCTTGGAGTCGGCGGAACACGTTTTTGTCTTCCATTCCGTCTTGTCTGCTGTCACGCTCTCATTGACTCCCTTTCGTTCATTCCTCACACCATCTATGTTTTCAATGGTTACTTCCAGGATTGCAAAATTACTTAAGTACGTAGGCAGTTCAATCACGTTTATCATTATCATGTTAACCGAAAGTCTTCTTCTGATGCACATAGGCCTCCCACGTTATTCCTTTCAATTCTACATCTCAATATTTGTATTCTGCATTTCGATCAATATCAACGCCTCCGTCATAAAAGCTGTCGCGTCTGACATTACTCCCACTTAATCTTTGCGATGACTATAATAATAAAATCAATGAGAAGTTGTCGTCATTTAACGTGCGCATGCGGCTGCACTCTCTCACTCTTACACTGCAGTTCAATACGATACAATTTGAGAAAATAGCATCAATATGTTTAATACGGTAGTATTTAAAACTAATGGGGATGGATGACCAGAAAAGAGGAACGTGGCTCAATAATAATGGCCGCAGGAATCGACCTTCAAGGCTTGCCGAGGTCGGCTCGTTGTTTGGAGAACATCCATTACAAACTGAGGTCAGGACCTGCTGATATCGGATAGCTCGTCGAGCCGTTTGTCCCGGCTGTTATTTGAAAATCTCTGCTCTTCTTGGGCACAGCAAAGACTGTCGTCACAAGTATGTCAAAAGTCAGGAAATCTGACAACCAGTTTTTTTCTCAGTAACTGGGTTCTGGAGGTTAAAATGCTAGTGGCTTCTGTAGTATTCAGCTGCATCTGATCAGACTGGATAGATCGTCAGTTCTTCAATGTCACTAGTTTTTTTTGCATCTTCTTTTATTTATACTCGCATTTAATTATTTTGTTCTTTATTTACTTTTCTAACATAATTTAAGAACACTGTCGTTCAGGGTTTAGTTTGCAAAATCAACTACCACTGTTATTGTTGTTGTAATGTTTGTATGTCGTTTTGTGGCAATTAAATACCTTTTTATTTTTTTCTTTCTTACTTCCAAGATTTCGGAAAAGCTAGGTTTATTAATGCAGTATGTTTTATACTTAGTACCTAATTGAACATCCTTTCAATTATTTATTCTTTGATAGTAATCGAATCGCCCGCATATTCGATTCGCGTGGATCTCCAAGCCCGCATGGTTTTCAATGCCTTTTCTATATTCTTTGCAAAAAACTTGCGTAAGTATAATTACAAAAAAGTTTCATAGAAATTAACTGTTTGAGTGAACACACACGTTAAATTGAAACAGCTTTATAAGGTGGTCATTTGTTCAGTTAAGTCCTTTTACTTTTTATTAACAGTTTCTTTTAGCTTACTTTTGCCGGAGAACTTTTTTTGGTATCCACCAAAGAAAGTCCTGGTTAAGGGCCTTTTATTTTATATACCGGAAGGTGTGTTTCAGATAATGGCATTAGTCTATCTTTTAATGATAGCTTATTATACCCATTCAAACTTCAAAAATATGACCATATTCTTTTATTTTACGTACAATGCGGTAATAAAAAATCTATTTAGGCGGATACCCACATTTTGGGCAATTACAAATAATAATTACTGACAACACTCTCCTAATATGTCAATTTCGGGAAAATAACATTATCTGTTCCGAATAACCTCAAAATTATGACGGAAAACAAATAGTTTAGTGTGTAATTACGTGTGAAACGATACTCATAAAGACTTTTTGTTCACTATAGTGTTGTTTTTCACCAGTAGAAAGCTACATTTTCCCTTACAACGTCACAAACTCACAAACTTTACCTCTTTAAAATATTAGTATAGATTAAGGCGGGTAATATGTAATTAGGTATATGTGTATCTGTAACGTAGTCTATTGTTATGTCTTTAAAATAAATTCCACGAGTTTGCCAGTATTTTTGTTATTGCCTTTCATTGTGTCTAAAATAATCCGGTCTTAATCGCAAAATGTGTCTATAAATATACTCGTATATCAGTTTTTTCAGTAACCCATACTGCCAAGGTCCTAAGTACGAGTTTTAACTATTCGTGCGTGTAATGGTGCCTAACGATTTTTGCATTCATTTGGTGCAAAACGATTTCGGATAATAACAGAGTTGTATTTTCCTCAGAGTGACCTCTTGGACGTTTGCTTGACCTCTTTGTCCTTATTAGAGCCGTCATTATTCTTTTTTCCTTATCGAGCTTGGCGATTTAAAAAATTAACGCAATTACCGACAAAGTAAAATCAACGTGAACGCAGTTCCGTTGGATAGTCCAGCCGGTCTATTCTGCAGCAACTTCTGGACACACTTAGAAGTGGTGTGAGCTAGAAGTAGGGGAAAGTGGTCACCATTCGTACGCGGGGCACATTCATACAGTTACTATAACAGAAAAACTAAACGGCACACAAACACGCCTTTGCTTGTGTGCATAGACATACCGACCGCCATGTTGCAAGCGGAGTTTCGCGCCAATCGCACTACGGTGTATCAGCTGACAAGACGTAACGTGTTTTTGCGCGCGGTGAGTAAATTTTTTACCTAAGTTTCGATCGTAATTGTAAGTAGAATTTTTATGTTTTTGACAAAATGGTGATGATTGATTAATGTTAACAATGTTTATTTTGAGCTTTATTTGTTATATTTCTCAAACTTAATTAGAATTTGTATAAAGTTGTATTTTAATTTTGTGCAAAGGCATGGGGTGCATTCGGACAGCCAGATAGGGGGCACATTCGTACGCGTACGAATGCTCCCCTTTAGATTTTATTAACCACCAGTATATCAAAATTATTTTTTTATGAATTAAAATATAGTATTACCTTTTAAAATTATCGTACAGACAGAGCATAATAACATATTTTTCCTTTTATGAAGTATTCTACTTCTAACAAAATGTAATATTTTTATTAAGTCAACCTTATAATAATCATATAAGTAATCATTATTATATCGAATCAGAAATGTTGAGATCCGTAAGAGAACCAGGGTTACCGACATAGCCCGAAGAATTGCCAAACGTAAGTGGCAGTGGGCAGGGCACATTGCTTGCAGAACGGATGGCCGATGGGGCAGAAAGGTTCTGGAGTGGCGACCGCGAACCGGAAGACGTTGCATTGGAAGGCCTCCCACCAGGTGGACCGATGACCTGGTGAAGGTTGCAGGGATCCGTCAATGTGGCGACGCTTGGGGGAGGCCTATGTCCAGCAGTGGACGTCTTCCGGCTGATATGATGATGATGATGATGAACTTTATAATTACTATTTTAATGCAGAATCATGGTACGCATACTTAAGAAGTGGATGAAGAGTCGATGAATTAAGAAAAAAACCGGATGAAACCGGGATTATCATTGTCATTCTTTGCCCTGATATAGAAGACATACACACTCTGCATATCAGCGATGTCGCCTGTTTCTCAAGCACGGACGGGCTGTACCGCTAGAATGGCTAGACTTTTGCAGTTAATTTAAATAATTATAATGTGCAATAAGTTCCAAAAGACTTCAACAATGTTTGTAAACTGATTGTAAATCAGTCTAAATGAGATGTTTACAAACATCGTTGAAGCTTACAATTGTCATTAAGTAAACTAAGGATGAACGATTTTATTTTTAGTTATTTTTGTAAAGAAAGATTTATCGACTATTAGTCATGTCACATATTATTACTTTAGTTCTTTGATAAATACATATTTTTTTATAATAATTAATAAAAAATTAACGACTTTAATTGACTTTTTAATTACCCTGTATGAATCTTCCCCATGGCGTACGAAAGTACCCCACCTACTGTACGAACGTACCCCGTACGTGGGGTACGTTTGTACAAATATCTTATCGTAGAAAAATGGCTATAGCGCTTTAACCTTTTGACATAATAGTTTCGGACTTTTTTGTAACAAACTACAATATATTTGTTACACTTATGTACAAAAACTAGATAAATTCGACAATTAATCATTAAGTAAAAAATTAAAATCTAAAAAGTGTACGAATGGTGACCACTTTCCCCTAGGGTTACGATTTCGAAAATTGAAAAGTCCTGACAAAAAGCCGGTCTTTAAAAAAATCCAGACATTTTAGTTACTTACAAAAAGAAAGTTTAAAACTAAAACCTGACTACAAAAAGAATCGCGATCTGAAAAAAGCAAGAAAATATTCTTAGAGGATAGGCGTTGCAAAAACAAAATTTTGCCATCCAAGCGAAAAATCCGGACAAATTGGAAGGCTCGACCAAGTCCGGACAAGAGATCAAATGTCCGGACAATTCTGGATAAATCCGTCTTCATGTTCGTTTCAGCTATTTTTTCACGGTAAATGATTTACAGAATAGCACTACAGATATTGACTCTTTATGTTACCTTGACTTGACAGGAGTAACGTGAATCTTATTTTATTCACTGTCAAATTGTCTCCTCGGAAATTAGTTTAATTTTTACCAAACAGATCAGCTAACTGTAACTACGTCTTTCCTATGTCCCCGAAAACACTAGCAGGCTTCTTCTTAGATTTCAGTTCCGAGTTCAAAATGTTCTGAATTATGAAAGACTAGCTTTGCCCGCGGCTTCGCTCCCGTTCTACCAACCCTACCCTACTTACCATCCTGCCTACTCTACCTATTTTTTTTCTAGGGTTATCATTCTTTCGCGGCGAATCTTAACATCTCCATTCAGAAAATGACTTCAAATGCTCAACGCCATCTATCGAATATCCAGTTCAACTGTCAGAGTATCTGAATTGCGTGTGTTGTAAACGTTTTACTTCTTGAACACTTTAAATTCATCTAACTTTTGATAGAGCGAACCGATTGCGATGAAACAAAAACTAAGTAATGCTTCAAGTTACGTTTCGTACATTTCACGTGTGCAAATAAACAGACAAAACTTCGAAAAATGCTGGAAATGGTTTCTGTTAGTTAGTTCTTAAACACCCTGGCAATTTTTTTGGAAATATTTTCGATGTACAAAAATGACTTTTCTACAGATTTATTATTATGTATTCATTATGACGGATAGAGTTCGGATGTCGTGCGCAAGCTTCCCTACAAGAAGTACTACGGCTACTTCGGAATTGAAATTTCACGGAAACGGAACGAATGTATAGCGTAACCCTAACAGCTATCAAAAAGCTGCCGAAGAAAAGTCCATCACATTCAAAGCCTATAGATAACTTGACATGCGTTTCTGAAATGTCACAAGGTCAATAGAGTGCGCGCAAGATAAGTTTGCGCGCGACGGGTGGCGTGCTTAATGTTGCCAGCATAACTGATCTGTTTTTCCTTCATTTAATCAATAGCCATTTTTTATTACTCGAAAGTTGAAAGTAATTTAAGTTAAGCATAATTAATTACTAGCTTTTATTCTCTACTTGCATGGAATATGATGAAAAAAGCTTCATGAAATTATTTTAAATCTTTTATTAAATACTTCGTAGTACCTACTGTTAAATTTGGTCTAACAATGGTTCTTTTTTAATTTCTTCTTCTACAATTTTTGAAGAAGCTGCTGCTACCTCTTGAGTTATTTGGGTGACGGTGAGTACAGAAACGCCTTAAACAAAATAACAATTATGCATATTACATGATGCCGGTCCTGTTCCGCTGGTATATTTATGTACCACCCAAAAACCAGTACCGTCAGGTACCGGTAGTACGAAAATTTAGGGAAATTTTAGTATAATGGTATCCCTAAAAGTTACCTGTCTAATAAGCAACGCGGGCTCTATCTTTGTAAAACGGTACCGTAGGCCCGTTATTATCTTGTTCACTTCAAGAAAACATCCCTGCCAGCACTTTATATTAATTTTGGCATAATGATGGCGATTATTTACTTCTGAAACGAATAGAATAGAATAGAATTTATCTTTATTCGAGTATCCATGACCCAAAAGATGGTTAGTAAAACTTACAACTATGTTAGTAACACAGATATTAACAAACTGACACTAAAAACAGAAAACAACAAATAACAGTGGATCACTGTTGCGACAACCCATGTGAGATGGAACAACAGTGACCCACGAAAACACAGTCTAGGCGACACGAAATCATACTAAGGATACTGTTGGAGCTGCCCCACACCCTGCGCACCATAGATGCGCATCTTTTGCGCATGGTTGTGTAGAAACAATCTACATGCGCATTCGCAAACATCCCCGACGCAATACAGAAGCGAGGCAGCCCCACCAGCATCCTAAACGCATTATTGTACTAAACGCGGAGGGCGTTGTACGATCTTTGCGTATAGCTAGCCCACAGGCTGCTCGTGTAAAAGGACGTACAGTAGGCTCGAAAGAGCGTATTTTGACCGAAAGTGAGCATCGTGCAAACCTGCGAGCCAGCATGCGACAAGGCTCTCCGCTACCGTTCAAAGTCGTCATCATCACAAATAAAAACACGGAATACAACACTCTTGACACCTGACATAAATGACAAACGATTAGTTCCGATTTTGGCCGCGCGCAGACTTATCTTGCGCGCACTCTACCAAAAATGTAGGCATTTCGACAACAATAATGTCACTTCATCTAGTAATACACTCTCAATTTCTTCCCAAGTCCCTTATAAAGCTACCGAAAGACAGAACATTTAGTGGTCATGCGACATGGACGACGGACCACCAGAATCGAATCTTTATCTATTTAATTGCCAGACTTTAAACACGTTTTAAATTTAATTGAGGCGCTTCCGAAGCTTAACGAGATTAGGCGGTACATGGCTTAGACCCACTGATAAGTCTGTTCGGCCTGAGAAAGTTGATCAAAGTGGCTTGTTCCTTTTTTCTTTTTTTGAAGAGTATTTAGTCTTTGATTTATGTTGTCTCTGGGTTGTAAAATTTGTTATGTAGGGTTTCATGTTTTTGAAGATATTTTTGAGTTGTGTGTGTGTGTGCTGTTGAGTTTTCTTTTTGTGTGATTTAGTTAGATTACTTTGTGTTTCTCATTGAATTGTGTTGTGCCGTTGTGCGGCTCTTTTTAAGGTCAATCCTGTTTGTCTACTCCCTAAGCACGTAGTCCGTAGTTTCGGACTTTGTTACGGGCGTTTCCTACTCCGTATCGACGGGTGATTCGTTCGGGAAACCGAACTAAAAGTGAATGACAAAACAACGTGACAGTTGTACCTACTCCCGATGCGTTTTTACCCATCCGAAAAATGCATAACGCCATCTATCGATATATTATATATATATACATAATCTGGATCTCGGAAACGGCTCTAACGATTTTCATGAAATTTAGGTTTCATATTTAGAAAACGTTTAAACGTTTTCTCTATTTTCTCCCGAGCAGAGCTCGGTCGCCCAGGTACTGTCTATCTATACCAATATTATAAAGAGGAAAGATTTTTTTGTTTGTTTGTTTGTATGTACCGAATAGGCTCCAAAATTACTGGACCGATTTGAAAAATTCTTTCACCAATAAAAAGCTACAGTATTCCTGAGTGACATAGGCTATTTTTTAATCCCGAAATTAGGTCCTGTGGGGTGGCCCACGGGAGCGAAGCCGCGGGCAACAGCTAGTTACTTTTAACAAACTTACGGCGTGTCAAATCATTCGGAGACAAAAACATACTACTACAATTTTACATCCAGCTTAAAATCTACAATTTATAGATGAACACCCAAATATTAAACCCCCTTTTATCCCCAAGAGATACCAACCAATCTCTTCATACTATTTCACTTTATCCAATTTAATAATACTAACACGAATATTATTATTAATAATAATGTGTCGGCCATTACTGCCGTGACGTAATGACGTAAGCCTGTTTTCCACTAATCCGTTGCATCCATTGTGCAACCACCCTTAGTTTGTCACCCTAGTTTTAACACCACTTAATTTTACAGCTGTCAAAGTTTCATAACGCTCTTATTGTAAAGGATTAAGGTTGAGTTTTGAATGTATGGTGAGCGTTTTGACAGTAAATTAGGTTGTGGTGTATATGTTAGGGTCATAGACGAATCGTGTTTTCGAATGTTTTTTTTTAGATGTAATTTTATGTGTTAAGGAATATGGATAAGCTTGTTGTGGGAAAAGGATGGAATAAGATAAACTCAGAAGTGCTTCCTTTTTTAAAGTCGGTTAAAAAGAGAGTTAGGATTTTTTCCCATCTCGAATAATCAAATTAACAGTAGCTTGTTATTTATTTAAATTAAGCGAGAGATTTTTCCGTTGTCGTGGCGATTGAGTCCAATCCAATGGAGGTCCTTCAGACCGTCTTGGAACATGGGCCTAACTTCCAAGCTGAGGAAAGATTCGCCCCATTTCCAAATAAAAAATGTCGCGACTTTTGCATCAAATTGTCCAATTAAAGAACCTAAATGAGCCAGTAAGCAGGAAACATTTCAGACATACTAAGAAACTGCATTAAAAGAAGCAACATCAATGCTTATTGTAAAATCAGTCGTCTCCTTCCAAGTTCCTGAAATAAACTTAAGAGGAAACGGGGGCAGAGAGCGCCGACTGAATTTCCTTATCAATAAGTCATAATTCGAGGTTTGGCTCTCGTCTATTTCCTTCTCCAATATTGGATCAATTTAAAATATATTCCATAAACTGAAAATTAAAGATATATACTATGCCCCTATGTTTTCCTTTTTGATGATACATTATCGTAAGAAGCATTAGAACCCTAAAAAATGTAAATTTGACAAATGTAAATAAAAAAGGAAAACATAGGGGCATAGTATATATCTTACTTTACTAGTTTATGGAATATCTTTTAAATTGGTCCAATATTGGAGGTGGAAATAGACGAGAGCCAAACCTCGAATTATGACTTTTTACTAAGGAAATTTAGTCGGCGCTCTCTGCCCATATTTCCTCTTAAGAGCGATAACGCGAAACGGTGTCTCACACAAACTTTTAAATTCAAAATCTTGGAAATAGATGTTGATCCATTGCCAAGATTTTCCATACCATTAATGGGTTTAAATGAAACTTGATACGAAAATGCAAGATAACTAAGCCTAATTAATAGTTAACTGAGGCATATCAATCTGCAACTATCTTGGGGTCGGTTTCCAGATGAGTACCAGTATTGTACGCCGCCATTGTCTATCTAATCTCCTCAACCCAGTAACAGTGTAACACGCCACCCCGTTGCAAGAGTACTGTCAGGTTTTCTATCTTATAAAAGTTAGTTGAGAACTTTTTCGAAAAACCGTAGATACTTATAGAGCGAAAAATAAAACGATTTTAAAAATGGAACTTTATTCTCGTTTCAAAGAAGTCTAAGAGAGCACTTATTATCTGGCCATGAAGACCATAACTCCCTTGACTTAAGACACATTATAGCACTTCAAGACTACCTTCACTCGAGAGGTAGTCGCAACATCTATTACTCTATTGACACGAGGGTGACAATCAGATTACCGCTGCGTTCTGATTGGTCGGTAGCTCTGACGTCACGGGCCGTCCGGTCACGCCTACCCACGCTCGAATTACCGGATTAGAATGTCCGGCACTGTCCGATATTGTGCCGTTTGTAGGATGTTGCCCATTGGCTACTCAGCACTTACAATCGATTCTAAGAACAATTTGCATACTTACTGTCGTAACTCGTTGTTTAAAATGTTGCAGAATGACCCCGTTTTAGTAAAGTATGGTTAAAAGAAAAGTTTATACCTATTCTAACTAGTGACCCGCCCCAGCTTCGCGCAGGACAGATGATGTATGCAGGTACACAAAATCGTAGTTTATCTCGAAGAAATAAGGGGCGAGACAGACAGAAGCTGGTTTTTTTTCTATTGAAATAAACTTCCTAAACTCTAGTCAAATTTGTTGCTATGACAACGGAATAATAACTCGAGTAATGTCAATAGAACCTAGAACTGTCAATCAGATTGCTTCGAAGAAGGAAATTACTACGAATATAGGAGCAAGTGAGAAATGAGTATATTAGAAGAAGTTTGAAAGTGGCGCCAGTGACAGAAAAGTTGAAAGGAAACCGTTTGTCCTGGTATGGTCATCTGATGAGGAGGGATGAAACGCATGTTACTAAAAGAGTTATGAATATATATGTGGATGGATGGAGAGGGAGGGGACGGCCAAAGAAAAGATGGATGGACTGTGTGAGGAGTGATATCAAAGAAAAGGGAGTCAGTGATAGCGTGACGGGGGACAGGACGGTATGGAAGAAGAAAACGTGTTGCGCCGACGTCATCATCTTTCTGCTCTTGTCCCATGATACTTGGGGACAAGGGCAGAAAGATGATGATAGGAGCAAGGTTTGTAAATTCACACTGTTTTGTAGGAAAACCTTAAATACTGTTTCAAAAGGCAACCTTGTGAGCGTGAGGTCAAGAAACGCAAATTCTACAATGCCATAGATTTTTCTTTCATCATTTAATGAAAACTTTGAAAATAAACTGAGACTTTGAAAAAGATGCTTATTCTACGCAAACCTTTGCAACTAATATATCTTATTCGAAAATATGTCTAATTGAGGAATAGGTTAACTACTTCAAAAGTACTTAATTCATACTAAAATCTTCAATCTTTGAAGATTTTAGTCCCAAATCTTGAAATAATACTCAAAGGATTTAAAAATACGTCTTCCGTCGGATTGCAAGCGTTCAAGATTTCAACGCAAGCGCCTGAAGTTATATTCAAAGTTACTTCTGAGCCTGTATACCTAATAAAATGATTCTGAAAATACTGATGTCTGTAGTTACTGTTCAATTAAGTGGAATAAGTTAAACTTAAACTCAAGAGACTGAGCAATATAAATCTTACGCAAATAAAATATGAGTCAATTTCGCCAAACGACTAAACAAAAAGTTTAACGTACGCTAATTTGCTTTTCTTACACCAATCTTAATACCATCAACGAACACAAGTTTGAAATAAGAATTTCAAAAATCCATAGCCAATTTGTAGGCTAGGTAGGCCATTCTAAGTCCTTTTGGAAGAAATTTCTTCATTCTAATCGACTCAATTGCCATGACAACGGCAAACATTTCTTTATTAGTGTCAATAAATATGTAAAAGATATGTGTCAATTTGATTGAGTCCTATAATAACGGGATAAATGACGAAAGCCTTAAAATTGACGCCAAACAACAAACAAATCCAGATTCTGATGGACGACTTACAACCACAAACTATGTCTAGAACATTGTCGCCGTTTTTTCCGTACGTTATTCTCCGAAGCTAAACCAAAGTATTCGTCGAACAATCTAGACTGAAAAAAGTCCTGACTAGAATACTGTTCGCATTCCGAGGTTCGGTTTGGGCCACAGTGGCCCAGTCGGCTGGCTGCGTAATTGCGCTTGCCCTGGCGCCGTCTCAACTCTTGTTTCTTTTTTGACCCCGAGGCCTTTAAGCTCCTTTTTTATTTTTCTTTTTGTTCTTCGTTTGTTGGTTTTGGGAATTAGCATGTCTTATTAACGTAACTGTCTGATAAGATATTGGTGTTTTAACAGCTTGTGGATCAGGAGTTGGGGATCTTTCGGTTTTGATTATTGGAGGATTTGTGTGTGTATAGGCACATGATATTATATTTTTAAAGTTGGCAGTTTTGCAATCGATGTCCCTAAAATGAAAATTATTTTACAGCATTTGTTAGTATTGATGTATTCTGCAAATGCTCTTTACTGCCTCAACAGTTAATACCATGTCCAAACCCCCCAATTTGACCATCGCCATTCCCCAAACCCGTAAATCATCTGTCCAGTTAAACTTTAAAACTAACAACAGATAAAATATGCGTCTGCGCGGGTCACCGAATCGGTAATATTGTTAACAAGGAGTAAAGTAACCGCGGAGAGGAAACCAAAACGAGAATTATGCATCATCTCGGGAATTTCTCAATAAGAGGTGTACGCGTGGGGCCGAGCACGCCCCGCGGCGCGCCACCGGCGCCCGCGCAGCGCACCGTCCCGCTCGCACGGCGCGCCGCGCGGGTGGCGCCCTCCCGACAAATACAGACCTCGCATCCTATATCATTAATCTATTACCAACCTCATAACGTGCGCTCGTGTATGTGAAGTCAATTCTCTTTTTAAACTTTTTTTAAATATAGAATTCGTTGTCGGGCCCGGTGAAAGGTAACGATGGAATGAGAACGATATTCGGTTTTATGGCGCTTAATTAGCGTTGATCTTTCGTTCTGTCGGCGTCTCGTCGTGGAGGGCTGCCTTATAAGTCTACGGTGCGCCTTTATTGGCCAATATCTTCGGACGGGATCGTAGATACTTCAACTAGATGTCATGCTGGGTTCGTGAGTGGTTTAAAAAAGGTCTATCATTACTTGCGAATAATGTGAGTCCTTTAGTTGTCTTGGTCCAGTGTTGTGGGTGTCGTTGTGGCCCGCGGCGTCCGGTGCGTCTGCTCGAGGTCCATTCATATTTCGAATTCGTACAACTGGCCTCTAATAACTGCTTACAGAGGTCTTGCGATTGTTGGCTGATTAAGATTTTGACATATGTTCTTTTGCTTTTAAAATCGTTCTGGTTATTGCTGTCGTTTATATTTTTGTTTGTAAAGAAATTTGAAAAAGGTAATAATGCCCGTCCTTGAATCCAAACAAGACCAACCAGTATTTACATACCAGTAATCGTTTTCTATATATCTAGGTAGGTTCTAATGAGAAAGAATAGTGCAACATCCAATAGAAATCCCTTATAAAGCTGCTCCAAGAAAAACTCTCAATTGATTGCTCTCGTCTAGGCTGCACATCATCCGAGGCCTGCAATTTCCCGTAAACACAGCTCAGCGAACAGTAAATTAAACTCTGATGCCATGATATTAAGATGTAAATCGTGTTTACTTACAATTACAAGATGCTGGGGAGCCACACCGGTTCTGTGGTTTTTGATAATTTACTAACGGACGTACGTGTAGTTAACTTATTAGAGATGGGTTGACTGGACGACTAGTCGCCGTTTAGACGACTAGTCGGTGGACAAAAGGTCGTCTAGTCTATCCGGCCACATATAATCGGCGACTAGGCGGCCATTTGAGCTCCGACTAGTTCTCTCGTCGGCTAAGTAAAGACTTGGCTGACTAGTTGGTTCATCTCTAAAACGTAGAGTGAAGTACTGAAGATTTAGTTATTTTATTTCATGTTTTCCTGTAGCTCATTATGTGAATAGTAGTCGCCATCTTTTGCCTAATATTCGCCAACTATAAATGTGGCCGAATATTCGCCAAACAGGCGTTCCATCTCTAGTACCAAAATTATAGGTTAAAAGATTATAAAATGGTTGTTATCTACTTTGTTTCTTAATAATTAAGTGTTAATTTGTGTTTAATACAAAGGTTCATGATCATCACCATCATATTTTTACCAATTTTCAAATACTTATGCAAACATTTTGCCAACCATATTTAAAATGACCAAGCCTTCGCTGTCTAATCTCAAGACCAATCAAAGGCACAAGAAAAGTCACATTCTGTCAGCGATGACGTCTGTCAAAATGCGAAAATTTAAGGAGTTGGTCACGTGACATTTCTATCACGATAATAATCGCTAATTCGGTATCGCTATTACGATACTTTCGTTGGTAGAATGTGACTTGTCTAGAGCATTACTTGACAAATTTCAAGGCCTACCAGGATCGCATAACAACGACGATAGTTACCAAAGACACCATGTTCCCCGAAGGATTGAAACAAAAAAGGTGCAATTACGTCCGCGTAAAATATTATAATTTATTCAACATTACTTGTTTATTATTTTATACGGAGAAGCCAGCAATTTTGATATTTTTCGGATAGATGGGAACATGGTAATCTCGGTTTTTGGATATCAGCTGCGAAAGATCCCATTGTGGTGTGCCCCGGAGCTAAGGAGTAACGTGTTGGGTATAATAACACTGCTATCAATCTAATGGAAGGATAAGGCCTGATTAAGATCACCGTGTAGTAGTTTTAAAACGGCTTTTTTAGGGTTCCGTACCCAAAGGGTAAAAACGGGACCCTATTACTAAGACTCCGCGGGTGTCTGTCACCAGGCTGTATCTCATGAACCTTGATAGCTAAGTAGTTGAAATTTTCACAGATGATGTATTTCTATTGCCGCTATAACAACAAATACTAAAAACAGAATAAAATAAATATTTAAGTTGGGCCCCCATAAAACAAACGTGATTTTTTTGCGATAATGGTGCGGAACCCTTCGTGCGCGAGACCGACTTGCACTAGGCCGGTTTTTTTTTTAATTTGGGACCGTACTATAACGTGTCAACGCCATCATGATTCCGCTGTGTTAAAAAGGGATAGTGTTCTTCGTCCTGTTTAGCTCCATGACTAGAGAGTCATGGAGCTAAACAGGACGAAGTACTCTCACAGTGGAACTATGATAGTTTTCACATGTCAGAGTAAATTTTCTGAACTGAATCCACTTTTATTATGCGCACAGCCAAAGTGTGAACTCTGCCAGCATCTGTGGTCCCTAGCATCTATGACCCGTCAGCTTTCAATGCCTCTTCTGGGCTCACTTGCTCCATTGTATACACCTAACGCGTTCCATCAGGCGAGATCGAGTTCTCGTCTTCAACTTTTTTTTCTATGGTCTTTCGCAAAAATAAAAATCAATCACAATTTTTACAATTGGTTATTAAATAATTATTATTACAAATTCATGATAATCACTCAATTTAAAATTAAAATGAATGTAAACACGAAATACTCTGCTCAATTTTGTAATAAACTAATTATAAGCAATAAAATCTGGCATGGACCGCTTTAGAACAATACCTACGAAAACAATAACGTAATCATAAAAAACTATAAGAAATAAATCCTTCGCATCCGTATCCGGCGATTCCAAAACTCAAAATTCAAAAAGCGTTCTTAAAAAATTGTAAACGTAAATCAGAAAACGACGTCGAAGCTCCTAAAGTTATAATTAAAGTAATTTAGCACTCTCTGCCTCGAACCTGCTCTGTCCAATGTTTGTTTTGCAGGCGAGAACTGACCATAACCTATTATTACCTTCTCGTTATACTTTTTAACGTCCAGGAGTGGTCAACGTTTGGTTTACTAAGAATTATTATAAGTTTGACGTTTAAAAATTTACGTGATATCGTGTGCACGCTACTTGGGTGAAGTTTTCCATATTTTTGTTGACAGTTTGATAAGCCATATGTACAAATTTCTGAAAATTTTGCGTTTCTGAAAATATTTTTGCAACTGTCATTATTGCAGCACAATTAACTGCAATTTGGTATAAAATCGTGGTTCAACATTTTACGTTACCGAATACAGGGCTTTTGGCCGTAGTATCTAATTGTCATGTATAGGTACGTTTTGTTTGTGTCGAATACAATTTTTGTTTCTTTTCTTCTTCGATTTAAAAATGAATCGAATAAATTACCAGCGACCAAACAAAGACATGACGCCTTACCAATAACTTAATGATCTCATAAGCTCACAATTTATATCCCTGGTCAATCTGTACCGTAAGTTTGTTACCTCCGTCCGCTAACATTAAGTTTGATCGCCGGCGGCGCGGGCGCAGCCAGTAAAAACGTGTTGTTATTATTAATAATCTCGTTCATTGAGAACACTTGAGCATGCTTGTTAAGCTATGGAGATTTTCTAAGAAATGTAGGTTCTATAAGACCCTCCACGTCGAGTCACCTTAGCTATATGAATTCTTTTGGCTTTTTCGGCCTAGCCTTGAGTCAGGTCGTCCTATTTCCTGGGGAGTAGAGATGTACCTTTTCAGGGCACACTTTTTGTGAACTTGGGACACTTTAGTTATATGAACTCTTTTGGTGTTTTCGGCCTAGCCTTGAGTCAGGTCGTCCTATTTCCTGGGGAGTAGAGATGTACCTTTTCAGGGCACACTTTTTGTGAACTTGGGACACTTTAGTTATATGAACTCTTTTGGTGTTTTCGGCCTAGCCTTGAGTTAGCTAGTCCTAAATGTTTATTAACGATAGGCTCGCTTTTTACCTCTACCTCACCTGATGGTAAGCGATGATGTGGTCAACGGTGAAGCACGCTTGTCTAGAAGCAACCTATTCACTTTTGACTTAATGACCCACTTTTTTTTTTGGGTGGGAAATCATCCAATGACTTCTCCCGCTCTGGGTGAAGCGGGAGTGCGTGTCAGACTTTTACTGACTAAAACCCACCCGTGTTCCTTCAGTTGCTTGTGTCAGAGCCGCGGTAACTCTCTTTCAAAATTATCCGCGACCCGACTTAAAGACCCCTAAGGTTGTTATCAGGAAACAAAGACTCCAGCAGTGAATTCCACTCCTTAACTGTACGCATAATGATATGGATGGGTTATTAGAACACTAGAGATTGAGGTGGGTTATTAGAACAGAAAGTATAATATTCAAGAAAATATTAAATAATTTGCCTTTTTTATCTTGTTATTTTAATAATTTTCAGAGTACATTTACATTTTTTTGTGCAGATGGGCGATTAACAAGCAAACAAATGTGATATCACCCGTGACTATGCTTACTCCCTTAGAAACAACCAACCCTGTCAGGCGATAAGAGCCTTTATTCTAAACACACTAAAGTACGTTTTTTCTCCTTCGTAGGAGCTCATCTATTGCCAAAGTCAACGGATGTTGTCAAAGTTGCTGTGGCCCAACGCGGGCCCTAGTGCGCCCAGAGAACCACACTCAGACCATTTGGTTAGTAGACATTTTTTGTTTTATTAAAAAAATACATAAAAGAAAAATCACCAAAAGGTTGGCAAATGCTGACCTGTAACGTCAAATTACAAAAAAATACACCAAAAATGTTGGTAAACGCTGACTTTGACAGTGGCATAAATAAAAAAGTTTTCGATCTCCTGGCTTTTATAATATTGTTGGTCAACTGTAAAAAAATATGACACGTCATATTTTCCGAATGGACAGGTTACTTCTAGACAAGCGTCTCACCGTGCGTCGACCACATGGTCGCTTACCATCAGGTGAGATAGTGGTCAAACGCGAGCCTATCAATAATTAAAAAAAAAACAATAATGAAACTGCTAGTTACGAAGATTAATTTCTTTTCGTTCCGTTCATTGGTTTAAACTACTCGTAACTTCAATGGGTATTCCAACGTTCTTTTTTCAAAAGCTAAAATAATGTTTTTAAAAGGCTGACAAGCGATGACGTATGAAGTCATTGTCCAATCACATAAAGATAAATGGTCAATTTCTTACACGCAACTTTGGGTTTTACTGGTCGAACAAAATCTTAAGCTTTTATTACTTACCTACTTGTAACAGTTATCGAAATAATATGAAGAATTTCATTGTTTTGTCGAGATTTTTTTTTCAAATTGAACATTGAAAATAATCTTTGCCCGCGGTTTCCCTGCCGTACCGTGACCGGGATCTAGCAGTTTTAAGGATAAAAAATGGCCTACGTACGGTTCTCAGCGATGGTGAAAATATTCCAAAGAATACCTTTTACAAACCATAATTATTATAAATAATAAAAGGTATAGCGTGGTGAGTTTTTCGCCGTCGTCGTTTAGTAGAAGTTAAATGGGTATCATCTGTCCAGAAAATGGCGAAAGTTACAATATGTGTTCATGCAGTTAACATGCAAGCATGCAAACATGTCATACTTGCTTAACAAGTTGTCAATTATGGACTTAGGCACATTTTACAAAATGGGGCAAGGGCAGATTTAAGGGGGGACACGGGGGCACGTGCAAGACGGTATTTTTTGTGTTGAACTTGTAGAAATAAACTTGGACCGTCCGCCCCTTGTGCCCCCCCCCCCCTCCCCAGAAAAAAATTCTGGCACCGCCCTTGAAATGGAGAACAGTCCATAGACCATTCATATATTGTTTTCTATTCCTGATAGAGACGTGAAATCAATAAAAATATTTCGTATAGAACTTCTAACGAAGTTAAACAATATAATATCTACCACTATCAGCTGTCATCCGTTTTAATAAAAGTAAACAAAAGTTAATGAAAAATTGTATTAACCCTTGACCTAAATAAACCCTTAAGGGCCTACATACGCTTTAGTGCTGTAAAACGGTAACTTTCTAAAGCATACTCCTTATTAACGGCTAGGTTAAAAGGTTTGAAAAAAAATAAAAAATATTGATTCATGTACATAATTTTGAACACAAGGTTTTTTCGTGTATCTAATAGTTTTGCTTTAAAAAAAATATTAACAACACTATATTTTTTCGCTTTTGGAAACTCCTCCAGAACGACTTGGATGTTTAAAAATATTTTTACACAGAAAAATTGATGGCTGGAATTTCTTCATAACTAACATAGCATATGTAAATCAAATAATATTTTGCAAACAAAACTGGTCATAAGGAGGTTCAATATTGATATTTTGGCATCGAGCGGGCGCACGGCCAGTACTGCGTTAACATTAGGGCGCATATAGCGCCTTAAATGCTACATCCTAAACAGTCTTCAACCTTTTTGTCTAAAATGCATAGATTCACCAGCGTGACGATCATATTGTGTGTTTTCCCGTATGTAAATAGTAAGTATGGAAACCGTGTAAAGGCCCAAAAAGGGTCTAAACGCCTTCCATAAATAATAGAATCATTAACATCTGCTGTTATGACCAGATCATCAATTTTTTGCCTCCGACATAGTTAGCCGTTACCCAAATAGCTGGGCGTTCCTAGACCATATATTTTGACGGTTATTTTTTTAAATTTTCGAATGATGATCAGGGATATTTCTTTTTTTAACTGTTGTTTTTGTTTTTATTACATTTCTTTTGATTATTTCATGCCAGGCCTGCGTTCTTTTTGCTTTTTCAAGCAATTCTGCAATGTACATAATCTAATTTTAAACGATTTGACAAGCTTTTGACATACGGTATGCTAACGTCAACAACATTATCTAATGGTAAAGTATAATCAGGAAAACTGTTGTAAAAGGTCAAATGTCACTTGCATATCAAAGATAAGGTCTATTTGTATATGTAACAGTAAGATACTTTCAACCTTAGTGAAGTTATTTTATTGCCAAAAGTAAAAACTGGCCAAGTGCGAGTCGGACTCGTGCACGATGGGTTCCGTACTACTATCGCAAATAACGGCAATAAAATCACGTTTGTTGTATGGGAGCCCCACTTAAATATTTATTTTATTCTGTTTTTAGTATTTGTTGTTATAGCGGCAACAGAAATACATCATCTGTAAAGAATTTCAACTGTCTAGCTATCACGGTTCATGAGATACAGCCTGGTGACAGACGGACAAACAGACAGACAGACAGACGGATCGTGGAGTCTTAGTAATAGGGTCCCGTTTTCACCCTTTGGGTACGGAACTCGAAAAACATACCACTATTACTGACTTCACAATTGTACAACAAAACATACGTGATTAAACTGTGTACCTATAACTTACTATCTAATCAACTGCATCCGGTTAGATTGAAATCCGACCTCAAAATAGTCTAGGCAGATTGACCTAGAATGACCTCAAACACCGTTACCAAAAAAAATACCTAAAACAATTACCTAATTATGACTCATACAAAATCTTCCATACATATCATACATTCATACACCTTTGGCTATGAGCATTTAAGGGTAATTTTCGCCACAGAAATTGGGTTTAATGTTAGTTATCGCATACCTTCACCATGTTTGTAGGGGCACCATACATGATGTCAATTATAGACTTTTTGTGTCAGCTTGTGAGGTCTTTATATGGACTATTGTGTGCGCGTGACTATGTCTGTCCTTGTTTCTTCATATACTGTTGGTTGACCTATTAAGTCTAGGTTGTCGTGTTATGTGTTTCATGATTGGTTCGATTTGGCAGAAAGCAATAGTTGCTTTTTTTTTTCTTGAAAACTGCACTCTTTGTTTTTAAAATGGCGTTGATGCGATCTCTTTGTAGGGTTCCGTACCCAAAGGGTAAAAACGGGACCCTAATTACTAAGACTCCGCGATCCGTCTGTCTGTCTGTCCGTCTTTCACCAGGCTGTATCTCATGAACCGTGATAGCTAGGCAGTTGATGTATTTCTGTTGCCGCTATATAAATACTAAAACAAATACTAAAACAGAATAAAATAAATATTTAAGTGGGGCTCCCATACAACAAACGTAATTTTTTTGCGATAAACCCTTCGTGCGCGAGTCCGACTCACACTTGGCCGGTTTTTTATTTCTGTAAGTTTTTGATTAAAATAGAATTCTGTATGATATTCGATAGTCAGCGTGATATTTCACTAACGTTTGTCAATCTCACACATTTTTGACATTTCGGCGATTGTTGTCTATGGCGCAGGCCACACAGAAATGGCGTCGGGCGCGGACATTGCACGGGCGGTTTCCTATTCCATTCAAATTTCATACAAAATGCATGGAAATAAAGCGCAATTTAGGACACACGGTATGTCGTTGCTCGGACGTCCGTGCCGCCCGTGCCATATCCGCGCCTGACGCCATTTCTATGTGGCCTGCTCCTATGATGTCTATAATAGAATGTCCCTTTGTCTATGGTCAGCTTATCTGGTTTCCTCTCTATACTCCACTCTTTTTTTAATTCATCTTTGTTAAGTCTACATACAAATAGTGCATATTCTAAAAGGCACGCAACAATTTATTGCTTTATAGCTTTTTCGCCGCGGCCTTGTCCGCATATAAATTGTTTTATTTTCCCAAAGGAATTTACTACCACGATATAACAATTAGTAGCATCCTGTGTCATACTGCAGGCCATAGTCTATCCGCGTGCTAAGTAACTTCAAAAACCGTTGACTAGTTTGCTGTAAAATATAAAAGACAGACATATTTTCGCATTTAAAATTGGAAGTACGAATTCTCTCGTAGGATGACATTTTACAGCACCCTCAACCATTTCCTTATTAGTATCTTTTATGACTTCAACTACATTAACTTCTTAGTAAATATTAACGTTTTTATACTGTTTCTTTGCAATTATGGTTGCATATTGTAGCGTGATCGCTACAAGACGCTTTGCTTTAGCCTTTTTTTATTTGTCAAAGCAGGCTGGTTATGATTTTTCAAATTTTCATATTTCGTTTGTCAAGAAAACAGAAGACGATTTTTTTCTAGGACTGTCACAAAGAATTTTGATAAAAATGTTTTGGCTCTGTTATCCACTACTAAATTTATTATTGGTATTTTTTTTAAAGTAACTGTTTAATAGTTTGTTTTAAATTGCCAGCGACAATATGACCATAGCTATGTCCATTTTTGTACGGAAATGGCAGGAAACCATTCCTTGTCGTTAGGCCAAGGGTAGGTGATATTCGGGTCCACGGGCGCGCCGGAGCTTGCGGACCGCATGTTTCTGTAATTGAGCTCTGTCAGAGACACCAACTATCGATTCGCTACCAGGACATGCCTCATAGTTGCCGTTCGACAGATTGAAGAATAGGGCAGTCCAGCCAAAACAATGATGACAAGCTTATCATAAATATAACCATGTCGCTGACAAGTGTTTATGCATCATGAATCAAAACTGGTACGTAATGACTATTCTTACTAATTGTTCTTTTGAATGTCGATTTCTTCTGGTATTTCAGACCCTTTTGGTTCCATAATTTTGATGGTCCGTTTCCTTGTCTGTAGATATCAGTTGAGCCGACTTTCGGCTCTTTACCCCGGGACAGAACGAACTACCTCAGGAGTACCTGCAGTCTTCGGGGTTCCGAACATCTTTCAACGGGTTCCGTACATATTCTATTAAAGAAATCGTGAATGGTTGAAGAGGTTCTACGGAAGACGGTTTGGTTCATCCAATAACAATTGTCTGCTTTCATATTTCTTTGAAATTTTTGTTTATATTTATGTAGCTTACATTTTAAGTTAGCGTACTTAAAAACTTTTATTACCTTACTTGTGTCATGTTACGGTATCGTACTTTAATTGAATGCTTAAGCCATCATTGGACCGGTTGCAACTATGTCTGAAGATTAGGCACGTGATTTCCGCTTTATTCTTTTATGCCTTGCCATAATTTCACTCATATGTTTATTTTACTAAATACTAAAAATAATTTAAACGATATTGACTATTGCGTCATTCCTTTTTTAAAATAACATGTTTACTTTTTTACTATTTTCATGTTTTCGGTGTTTGTGTGTTTAATTCAAAATTATACGTTATCGTTGCGTTAAAAAAGTTTTATTTATTTTTATTTAATAACGCTACAATATCCATTACTTGGTTGTTCACACATTTTTATGATTTTATAATTAACTGGTTTCTGCCAGCGGCTTCACCCACGCGGGTGAAGCCGCTGGCAGAAACCAGTTAAGGCGAAAATTATTAAACGGATACTATCCGGTATCCGGCCTATTTATGAATCGGATACTATCCGGTATCCGGCCTTCCGGCGCCATAAACACTATCCACCCGGATACCGGATAGCAAGCGCCTATACGGCCGGATACCGGATTAAAAAAAAACATATTTAGGTAATTACTCAATTTGAATTACTTAACAAATACAATCAATTCTCACAATTTTTTTATTCTACAACATAGAAAAATAATTAGTACTCATACTGCACTAAGGGCAAATTATGGTGAATGAATACTAATATAACTGCAATAAAAGGTTAAGTTTTGCTTGTCTTCATAAACAAGGTTAGCTTCAGAGATCGTTAAAAACGTTATTTTTTACAAGAATTTAAAAAATACTTCAAATAACAAAAACGCATATTTTAATAACAACAAACGATCGTGTTTGCAATCAATTCAACGAGTAAATAAAACAGTTGCTAACTTCGCTAATGAACGAATTCGACCAAGTCCGCCCGATCTTTCTTGCGCCACCTACGCAAGCTCGCTACTTTCGATGCCTGGATATCCGGCTATCCGACTACAATTTTGGTCGAATATCCGGTATTCGGCCAAACAGCTATCCGTTTCATCTCTAGAATATACTCTCGGTATAAAAAATATTCTATGGCCTTCTCCGTGGTCCAATCTATATTTACGCCAAACTCAAAGTTGGTTCTCTGGTATAAGCGTGAAAACTTAACAAACTGAATGACTAACTTTTAGCATTTATAAAATTATAATAAAATAATATAATTTGTTTATTGACACAAAATACACGTGTAACATACTTATATGAAGCCCTGGCTCCTGTGCTAGGTAGCAAACTGGAGCCAAAAAAATGTAATACTACAGTATGGATATTTATTACCTACTTGGCTGTTCATACATTTTTATGATTTTAAATTAATTCTGTTTTTTAAAGGAAAACTTGCAGTATTGACTGCAACGGTTTTGTTAGTAGATATTTTAAATTCTTAACAAAGTTAATATATTTTCATTGCTGGTTTTCTGATTTTATATTGCTATTCTTAGTGTCAAATAATGTTGACGTCAAATCGTGAGAAATATTTATTTTTAAAACAATTAGGTACCTGTTTCTTTTCCATTTTTTGAAAAGCGACTGTCAATTATTTTGTTCATGTTTTTGTTTATTCCAAATGTTATACGGTCACAAAAAATTTAGAGACGTCATCGAAATCATTGTTAAGCATTGAGTTAATTTTCTTATAGTTAATTCTAATCATAATTTTAATCACAATTTTTTGGTCTTGTTCATTCCTATATCTTACTCCTGATTTCTGAATTTAGAGTTTGAAGTTTGACATTGTCAAAGTCTAATATATCCGAAAATGACAATCCTGACAAGTCCTTAACTACAAATTCGCAATTCGGAGACTGGCCCTTAATTTCCTCAATCCTATTAACTTAGTCATAGACTAAAAAAAGGTCCGTCTCAAAAGACGAAATAAATCAAGATGTCCCGATGCAATAATTCAAAATGGTCACTCTACAAGCCCGAGGCGCCAACGATCATCACACCAAGGTGTCTGCAGTCTAATTATATGGACGCGTACTTCTCAACCAACACAAATATTGGTTATCCAAACATATTTCAAAGCAAATAGAGCTGTAAAATCCTAGAAATAGAGTCTAAATTACTTTGTGGGAAAACATCCTCGTTAAAGATTCAGCCAAAAAAAAGGTTGGCCCCAAAATTGGCGTAAAAACTTAGTTAATTATGAAATGATTAGGGGTTTTGTTCCGAAAACTAACAGGCGTTTGTTATAGATTAGGTAATAAATAGTTATATTGTCGTTAGCTGTTTGTTTTTGTGAATGACATGTGTTTGTATAAGTCGTAATTGGGTGTATAATGGTGGAAGTGTATATAGTCTATGGTCTGTGGTGCTTTTTTAAATTGAGGTGATTAAGAGGCAAGGGAAATTTTATTAGGGAGCCAGCTGTTTGACGTCTATGGTGAACTTGTTAGGGTAAGCTAGAATTTCTTCCGACTGAAAATGGTTCCTTGCTTTTTAGAAACAGTTAGACTATCATCAAATCCGTGATTTTTCTCAAGTAGTTGAGAGTGAAGAGAGCCCAAATTGAATAGTTTCCTAGCGAGTTTCTGCTAATGGCTTCGTCCGAGCGAATGTTAAAAATTACCTATCACACGGGAACATAAGATTATTAGGTATCCCACGTCCTAATCCAGGTACGTGTAGCCCTGGGGGCCTACTCACTATATCCGTCAACAAAGTTACGGGCCCCGTTCGAAAGTACTCCGAAACTTCGTAAATTGTGATGTGATGCGGAGTCGCCTGTAACGAAGGCCGTAACTACGGACTTCGTGCTTAGGGAGTAGACTCCCAGATTCAATCCGTTCAGCCTTTGAGGCCTGATTGATGACTTTTACGTATCATTAGGACACTTACCACAGATTACAGAAGGATACAGTACGACAATCATCATCCTCTTCTACGAGTATAACCAGATTCTCACTAGTTTTTTCTTATAAGCAACAAAGAACTAAACGTTTTGAGAATACTTTCATTGTGCGTACAACTAAAGGGTGGAATTCCCTGCCGTAGTCTGTTCCCTGATAGCTTTATAGCTAACCTGAGGGTCTTCAAGTCAAGAGTGAATAGGTTACTTCCAGACTAGCGTGTTTCATCGTCGACTACATCATCGTCATTTCAGCCGAAAGACATCCACTGCTGGACATAGGCCTCTCCCAAGCGTTGTCGCACTGATCGGGCCGCACAGGCCGTTTCGCATCCACCGGACTCCCGCAGCCTTGATCAGGTCGTTGCTTCATCTAGAGGGAGGCTTTCCAACGCTTTCCAACGCTGCGTCTTCCGTTACGCGGTCGCCACTCCAGAACTTTACCGTCCCAACGTCCATCCGTTCTGCGAGCAATGTGCCCTGCCAACTGCCACTTAAGTTTAGCAATTCTTGGTTCTCTTGCGGTTTTAATTTCGAATTCGATCACACAAGGAAACTCCGAGCATAACTCTCCAAATTGCTCTTTTGGTAAGCCTTCTGTTGAGGCCCATTGTGAGTGACCACGTCTCTGTACCGTAAGTAATCACTGGCAACACACATTGGTCATAGACTTACGTCTTGAGACACTGTGGGAAGAGTGGCAACGAGAGCCTAAAATAAAAATAAAAGATTCTCACTTATTTTTCTTACAAGAAACAAAGAAAACTGCGATATTTAGAACAGGCAGGGGTTATATTTTCGTAGAACACCGTATCGCTTAAAGACTTTCGATCAATCACGTTCACGGAGCCAATCAATTAAGGGGAAGGTTTGTGCCACCCTCGTCTAGGGTTAGCAAATTATACGTTTGAGCCAGTCGTGTCTTTATCAGGGATTGTAGTAAAGTGGAGTCGAAGATTAAGGATTTAGTTGGTAATGTTTTGCCTGTCTAATTGGAAAAGCAAACAATAATTTCTATATTGTTCCGCAATATACTTGTTGCAAGATTATCATGGATCCTGAAGTGAGGCCTTTTATATCTACCCTAGATAAGATACTTTTAATTTTATTCACGTAAAAGTCTGGAGACAACGAACGAATTTTGACGAAACTTATTACACTGGTGATTATGACCAGTAGCTACAGTTATTTTGTATAAATCTCACCGTGATCTTAGGTGAGCTGTCAATCCGAAACATCAATTGGAATGATGGCTCACTTCATATTCACCTCACCTGAGTTTTTACGGTGAGTTATTTTACAGAATCAGCCGTCTGTATTAGGACTTAGGATACATATTTATCCCGGTAGTATAACAAAACGCTATGCACGTGGACGAAGCCGCAGTCAACAGCAAGTGTGTCTCAAAAGTTGACTTCGATTCATATCGGACTAAATAGAGTTCATGCACGGATTTGCCCAATATCCCCTTTCAATTCTAAATCATTCAAAGCCCATGATTTTTACATCTTGTTTTTCGAACTACCCTCTTTTTTACTTGATCTATCAACCCTAGCCCCCGGTTTCGCGGTAGCTGACCCATGGGATTAGCTATGGAACCCGTCGATGGAAGCGTGTTAGATGCCATAACCTGGCCGTGTCGTTATGTAGAATATCGGCTATCATTTATTTTATGTCTGTATACAGGTTTATGTTCTGTGTCGTATTGTATAAAGTTGTATGAATTTTAAGTCAATTGGGTGATTTAAAATGTTTCAGCTTTTTAAATTGCTTGATTTCAGTTTAAACTACACTGACTTTCAAAACTTGGTGCCAAACTTTTAAACTTGCTATTTCTCCTAAACTATAGAATTAAGAATTTTGAAAAAAAAAATCATTTTATAGAATAGTTCATCAACTTCCTTAGAATTTAAAGTTTTATTGTACATTAGTAACGTTTTTAACTTAAAAAAAGATAAAAATAAAAAAAAAAACCATTTTTAACTTGTCTAATAGTAAAAACACAAACTACATAATTATAAAAGTATTTTTTTACGCAATTACATTTTAATAACTGGTATTGCCTCCATGAAGACTGTTGAAAATCTTGTTAAAAAAGTTTTTTTTATTTTTCGTATTTCTCTCAGTAAAATCTAGTATTTGTTACCTATATAGATTTTGTGGTTTCTAACTTTTTAACTGAAAACGTTAACTAATTTAGTAGATTTAACAGTTTTATTCGAGGCTATAAAGGTTTACATGACTAGAAATTGTATGTTCTTCCATAGTTTTTAGATGAACATTTGGTGTCATATTATGTTTACGTAGATTGTTTTCTTACAATAGTTGTCCTCCGATTTCTGTTTTTTTTTTTTTAAATTGAGTTTTTTTGAAACTGCAATCCTTTCATACTTTGGCGATAACGTACGGTCAAACACATTCTTAACTAAACAATCTCAATTCAGAAACTAGCCCACTTCAAAACTATTTAACGGTATTTTTCCTTTTAACCACCGACGACGGACAAAAAGGGGTGTTATGAGTTTGTCGTAATTCAAACGGCGAAAAAACGTATATACCGTCACAAATTACAAAAATAACGTCTTCATTGATTGATACCATACTAATGAATTGATTAACCACAAAAGATAATAAAAGATCAGGAAGTGAGATTAACACTCGAGTTTTCATAATTATTAATTTTGAAACAAATAGCAAATATTATTGGCAATCAATTTCCGATCATACTGCTAAAAAATAAGGTTTATTTTTGTTGAATTGGGGTATTTTCGTAGCAAATATTATGAGCAATCAAATACCAATCTTGAAACGAAAAAAATAAGGTACATTTTTGTGGGATTGCAGTGTTTTCGTTAACGAATGCGCACACGCATCGGCCGACTAAGTTGTGCGTATTCGTCGGCAGGTGGCGCCATGCCATTGATCATATAATTTTATGAGCTCCAAACTCATTTATTATAGTTATAAATACAAAGAAGGTTCGTTTGTTCTGTTCATGTGTTGAATTAGGCTTTGTATTCTGAACGACGACGGTGGATCAATTTGTTTATATTATTTCTTTGTTTTTGGAAGTATTTGGTGAGTCAATAACTAAAATGCAGTGTATTAAAGAGAGAAAGACACTACACACTGCTCTGTTTATCTATGTCGTATGATGAAGTGACAGATTTGAGATTTACCCATTTCAAACAGCTGAACTCTCGAGACCTCAGCCGAGTCAGAGTCCGTTATTAGACCTGTCGTACTGTATGGATCAGAATGTTGGGCTGTGAAAAAGATGGATGAAAAAAAATTGCATGTAGCAGAGATGAGAATGTTGAGATGAATGTGCGGCGTGACGAGAATGGATAAAGTGAGAAATGAGTATATTAGAGGAAGTTTGAAAGTGGTTAGAGGAAGTTGAAAGGAAACCGTATGTCCTGGTATAATCATGTGATGAGGAGGGATGAAACGCATGTTACTAAAAGAGTTATGAACATAAATGTGGATGGATGGAAAGGGAGGGGACGGCCAAAGTAAACATAGATGGAATGTGTGAGGAGTGATATGATAGAAAAGGGAGTTAGTGATGGCGTGACGGGGACAGGGCGGTATGGAAGAAGAAAACGTGTTGCGCCCACACCAAGTAACAGGACAAGGACAGGAAGATGATGAAACAGCTAAATTCTGCGAAGATTAGCGCAATTTTTATTCGTCTTTTTAATAACTACTTTCTTATTTCCTTATTAATGTTAATGTCAATCAACAAGTGTGTCAAATTAAATAGAGTGGGTGATCTGTCATAAATTCACAATAAAATCAGCTCATCTCACAAAAAAGACTATAAAGAGATAACATTTACCATCCCGCCTTACCTCTAACCATTCCATTAACGCCTTTTTAGATCCACATTTAAATGTGGAACGCATGGCGCCTGTCATTATTCTCCACATCAAACTATACCACCACTACTATAACTTGGTCCTTCGTTCTATTCGCAATGTTCACAACAACAGCTCTTTCAGAAAGGGTATTTTTATCCATTACCGTTGCAGGTAGAGCTCCTCAGTTAGGCCGTACCTTTAAAATGACAGTTCTACTCAGAATGGCCGTGTCTAGTGATTTTATACTTGAGAAAGGAAGCCTTTACAGTTTAATATCTAGCTTTATGTGTATGTATATAAGTTAAATGAATGTTCTAGTACTAACAGGGAGTACTTACTTTTTACTGACACAATTTTCTGATGACGTGAGTGCATTGAAAATGACTTTTAATGTGTCATACTTCCCGTGTTCTCTTCGTTTTATTATCATTGCTTGGTTACTCGTTAGTTGCATTAAAATTCTGTTATAGTGCTGTTTTCATGTCCGTTATGATTTAAGTCTGTTTGTTGATGATGTTTCTTATTAAATTGTTACTTGTTTATAGGCTTTTATCAAAATATTTACCGGAGTCTGTTCCCGGATAGGTACAAACTTAACGACACCTAGTCTTTAAGTTAACAGTGAATAGGTTACTATTGGGCAAGCTTGCTTCACCGTCGACCACATTATTGATACCATCAGGTAACAAGTGAGATAGTGGTCAAGTGTGAGCCTATCAATTTAAAAAAAAAAATGTAGTTTGATAGAAAGTTTAGTGGACCTTTTTGGTCAGTGTTTCCAATCACTTATGGTTCTAATAAGTTGTCGACTATAGTATCTACTTCTCGCATGAAGTCTCTTGCTACAGCAGTCAGAACAGTAGACTTTAGATCTTTCATCACCTTTAAAAAAGTATATTAAATATAATTATCTACTTATTCCAGTTCACTTACTTTAACACTACCAGCCTTACTGTAAACTCTGTTCATCCTTTTAGTTTGAATACCGTGAATATACCGCACTACCATTTAGCTCGAGTGTACACAAATACCGATTACATTCGCCGTTAAAGGGTCTGTACACACCGATGTTTGCGCGCTGGCCTGCTCAAATGTTAACACTTCTGCGCCTGCCTTTAAATCACCAGTACTTTGGATAGTTTCAACTTTTTTGGCGACATATTTGTTTTTAGGAATCTAAAATTACTTTTAGAGAATTTCTTGTTTGTCATGTAGGTGTTCATGGCTTAATAATAACAGCTCAAGGCGATCTTCAAGGTTCCGCAACGCTTGTCAAGGTCTGTCCGCGGATGGGTGACCATTCCATACATTTGTTCCTAGCTGTCGTATGTAAATCTTTGGCATTCGTCATGGGAATTCAGAAGTCCAAAAGTCAGACTACCATTCTTACCATGGGGTACAATGTTACCAAGTTCAGATAGGCAGTAGCTCCATGTAAAATACTGGTAATCAGTTGCAACCGTTTAGAAAAAAAGAAAGAAATATTTGTGACCCGCACAAGACACGAGAAATAAGCAAAAACAATAAATTTAACAATAATAAAAAATATCACAATAATAATAATCTCAGCCGACCTTAACATAGTTGAGGAAAAGGTAGGCAATGGAGAAAGTCTTGCTTGTTTCATTCCAAGTAGGTAGTTTTTAAGGCCAGTAGGATAGGGTAGATGGACCCCCTTTTCCGCACTTGGACTCCCATTTGGTCCGTGGTTCGCGCAGGCCTCCTCTCTCTGAAAGGGAATGGGCCGTAATCCAACACGCGGGCCCGTTGCGGGTTGGTGGATGTCACATGTCTTCGAATTTCTGTTTCTAAGATATGCCGGTTTCCTCACGATGTTTTCCTTCACCGTTTTGAGAGCAGTGGTGATGAAATAATTTACACAAAGTAATGCGCCTGCCTGGGTTCGAACACATACATATTGTTAAGACCAGTAATCGCAAATATTTCATACATAACTTCACTCTTTTTACTGCAGTGCGACTTAGCGTATGTAGTTTTTATATTTACCATAGCCATTTCTAGAAATTTTAGTGTCATGTCGTTTACTTTGAAATTTTCTTGTTACTTTACAACCAACAGTTATAGCTTTTCATCTAGAGGTAATACAAATATTATAAAGAGGAAAATAATATTTTTGTTTATATTTTTGTAAAAGATACACTTTTAACAAAAATTCTTTCAATGACAGAAAGCATCACTATTATTCACTATCACAGTAGGTAAGTTAAAGGCATTTTTACTAGTGTTGCAAAAATAAAATTTACCTTCATTTAATTTTGAATACTGATTTATTAAAAAATATAAATACCTTAATATTTATTTTTAACCGACTTCATGATAGTGTTGACACTTCCGCTTCTGTATCCGTTTCTGTTTTCTTTATGATCTGTGATCTTTTTACATCTGTTTCCGATTCTGTTTCCTTTATGACACTTCCGTTTCACTAATTTTTAATCTAAAAAATGAAAAATGCAAAGGCTAACCACGTTAAAAAGCTAGTATGTCTTACAATCAACTTCTTGAACTTTCTAAACACTTGCGTCACCAGCTCAGAACTCGCGTATAATTACCAGTTACCACACTTCAATAAAGAAGTGGAACTAGTAGTTTTTAACAACTCTGGGATGTCAACACCCGACAGTTACCTGACACCTGTCCAAACTCCTTGCTATCAATCCTCATGTCACTGGGTAGCTATCAGGTGTCTCTGAAAAAACAAAGGTATTTAATGGAACCGACCATAGAGTAAATGTTTGTGTAGGGCATAGAGCTTTTAGTTTTGTAGACTACTTGTGGCTTCCTGTTGTTATTGTCGTGTTAATAATGGAGCAACTACTTCAAAAGTTTTAAATATGGTGACGCCTTTAAAGCTTTGGTTAGACATTGTGCGGATAAAGTATAAGAGCCAATGTAACTGAAAGGCTTGGACAAAAAGAGACAAAGAATGAAATAAAATTTCGTTTATTGTCTGTAAAACAAAACAATACATGAAAGAAGCCCTTTTAGCAGAAGGCAACAAGACTTAGAATCAATACAACATCAACAAGTCAAACAGCTAAGAAGTAATGCCTACTTCATATATTAAATACGTATACTAAAATTCCTCTATCACTATTTAATATAAAACTTAACAAACCAGCATTTAAACAAGAAAAAAATCAACATAAAATTTGTATATAGCAACCATAGGCTACAAATAAAATAATTAGACAATAATTACTAGTAAACCATCTGCCATATACTCGTTAACAACTGCAATACATAATCGCTTATTTATCGAGATACATATGTAAGTGGCTGATACCGCGATACCTCGTAAGAGTCTTAACGCTGTAAGCGAGCATTTCATAATGATATGCATCGGTGGTACGCTTTATTAAGTACGTACAGTTCGCAAGTTAAGTGTAACTGCTAATGTATTTGTCGTTTTTCCTTTATTGTTTTCTTCTATTTGAACTATCTTGATATCAGCTTCCAATCAACGCAAAGGCTCTAGACAATTGACATTCGATGTCAGCGATGGCAATGGTCGTAGTATACTTTTGTTACCTTGGGTTCTACCTGTAAAAATAATTGTATGTGTAAATGAATAAATAAATAGTAAAATGTAAGGGATCATGTGACATTGCGATAGCGTTTGAAATTCATATTCATTTTTGTAATTTTTCATAGATTGTCACTTGTCTAGGGCCTTAAGTCTGACTAATCGTCATCATCATTCCCATGCCCTGGTCCCAAATCATTTAGGTTAGGCGAAATATGTGAGGTCTTGTCTTTAGTGATTGTTGCGTTTCAATTATTGTTTTCGTTTTCAGCTTCTACTTTGTTGGTATTGGCATCTAGTCAACCCAGATCTCACTTATCATCATCAGCATTCCGATGTCCCGGCCCCAATTTATTTGCTTAGGCGTAATATGTAGGGTCTTGTCTTTAGTGATTGTTGCTTTGCCGTTATTGTTTTCGACTTCCACTTCAGAGTTGGTATTTTCTGCCGGTCAACCCAGATCTGATTATCATCTTCATTCCCATGCCCTGGACCCAATTTATTTGGGTTAGGCGCAATATGTAGGGTCTTGTATTTAGTCATTGATGCTTTTCCATTATTGTTTTTGGCTTCTGTTTGAACTTAGTTGGTATTGGCTTCCAGTGTAACCAGATCTGAGTTAATACAATAATAACTCTGGTAATGTATTTAGGTTCTTGTTTTTAGTGATTGTTGCTTTTCTATTATGGTTGTTATTGTTTTCGTCTTCTCCTTCAACTTTACAACAATAATCACTCATTATCTCTCTAGCCCTTATCGCAGCTTCCATACTTCTCTGTGAGTTGTCACCTCAGTAGTCACCCTTATTCTAGATATACAGATTCTTACACATAACATCGCGTCATTCATACAACTTATCCATCTGTTCTTTCAGATCAAACTTATCATCTGGTAATATTAAGAAAGCTATTTAAGTAAGTGATTATTTTGTGTCTCTGGAATAGAGGATAAGTAATGCAGATACTTACCTACGGGTTTTAGCAAGGCATGTATATTCAAACAGCGACGAATGGAACTGAATACCCATGCTTATGTCTTACGAGTAACTGTATCTTTCTACGAGCTCGTAAAAAGTACATCTATCCATTGCCTACCATCGTTAACTTAGTGTTTGAATAATGACACCATTCCCTGAAGTGCCTAATGAAGAAATCAATTTTGTCGCTCAATTATTAATTAATGTTCTACGGTTATATATCTTGATGATTAATTCGAACAACATCTCAAGCTTTAATACTTAAACGCAAAAATGAGGACCCATTCACCATATGCAGTTACTTGCAATAAATTCTGATTTTAACGTCTCTTTCGACGTTTACAGCTTGAAAATAATTAGTTTTCCATATTTTAGTTTTACTCTCAACTTAATATAGCTAGTAGAGTACAGTAAGTGGTTGACTGTACGTCTCGGGCGGCACCTGTGTCGGCGCGATGAAAGCGGCGTCTCTTTGTGGCGAGCCGGCAAATATTTATTTTAATTTAGTGGCCGCCCGCCGATCGCTCGTTAATCGCTAATGGATGCCCCCGCGCATGTGCGATTGTTCTGTAGTGTGCGACATGGATGGTGAGGGATTTTCTTGAAGAGATGCTGGGTTAAGGATTTTTGGGGGGTAAATTTTGGTAGGGAGTCTTTTGGGATTGGAAAGGATGTTTTACTGTTGGGAAGTAGTTTTTTTTGTTGTATATGATGATGATATATAGATACTTCTGACTTTTCTGCGAGGATTTTGAGAGACCCGCCTTAAAACTTTGGGCATTTTAGAACATTCCTTTACCTACATAAGAAGTGTAGTCCTCCCAAACTCTTCTCAGTAATAGTGACTCCTTGGTCCTCAGTACCCAAGAATTTGCATTCAACATCGTCAAAAGATTACTGTTGACAATGCGGCTCTTTGCGAGGCTACCATAGATAAAGTAGATAAACACTGTGATATCGTTAATGGATTCTCTTGTGCAGGATTGTTTAGTGATTAGCACGTATAGTTTTAGTGCTTAGAAACTAATTGTTCGTGAAGTAAAGGAGAAACTAAATGATAATCGCATACCTACTTGGTGCAAGATTGTGCTTGAACGCAATGGGAATGAAGGTGTCAACAATTTTGGACGGTTCTCTCCTTAGTCGTTGTATTCTTGACAAAGCAGTCGTCTCAGAGTTCTTTGACTGGTGTTTTCCTTATGCATTCGTGATAATTGCAACTTTGCTTCAAACAGTCGATTTAGTTGACGGATGAGGCCAGATCGTTGGCTGCTGAGATCAGAAGGATCGAGGCAGCCGGTGATATGCCCGCACCCGAGTCCAAAGACTTATTTAAAAGGTACCCCAACATTACCGAGGTACTAGATAGCCTTGTCTTCAGAAACGGTCAATGGGTGCGCACATAAGACGCATCCGTTACCATTTCCGTTAGGATTTCGCCAACTGAGGCTCATCCCCGACCCCCATGATCTCCACTCTGCTCCATAAGAGCCTAGGGAGTAGGAACAATGTAGCATACAGACCGATTCGTTCAGTCCTCGCTGCCGAGGCCCGTCGCGTACTCTTTCAATTAAAGCCCGCCAGCCCGCGAAGCTGAGCACTAGTTAAATTATTAGATCTCAAAAGGAGTTTCTTGTTCGTTCTTCTCCACGTAGGTAGTTTCCGAACGGATGGTAAAATCACTTGTCAGATCCAGCCATTGCCTGTCCCCCCAGCGACGCCCTGAGCCGAGGTTCGACCCCAACTGGGGTAGCCCTCAGCGTTGTCGCTTAGTTTTAGAAATTTGTGCCCAGCTGGAGGCTACCATAGCTTAGTCTCCACAGGGAAAGTCAGGTAAAGTAGTTGTCAGTCACTTTGACCGAACTACGAGACGTCACTTAGAAAAAAAAAAAGAAAAAAAGACGATTTAGTGCAGCATTTGTTTGCGTTTTGTAATCAGTGCAGTATTATTATGTAAGACAACGCTTGCTAAGAGGTTTTCTCTTGACATATCTGATCAATACGGACCCTAGGACCAACGGTGTAGTCGTTAAATACACGATCAATAGCAATGCCTTACATTGCGTCAATTCGCTAACATTAATTGCGTCATTTAGGTAGGTACTCTGAAACCAAGATTATATTCTAGGTTATTTTCTTCAAAATCCTTCGTATTGTAATTGAAAGTGCATGACGCAATTGAGTGCAGGATCATTTTTTTTCTGCCACTGTAGAATAATTTGACTCACGACTTCGGAAGCATGTTCAGCTCCATTTGGACCGAAACGGGTTCAGCAATCTAGAAGACACTCCCTATCCCATACGCCGCGTCACACTCCAATAACAAAAAAATCGATATACCACCTTAAAAACTTTAAAATCACAAACAATAACGCGGCAAGCGACTGCCGCATTTGATCCAATATTTGTCAATGCTTTTTGTGGTAAAAAGGGACATTAGTGAACCCCTTCTGTTGACTCAGAGCTAAGTCGGTTTGCCTGTCAACTGTTGGCCACAAATATTGGTGGTCGGCTCCTCTGTAATAATCCTCCGTTTGTTTTAACTTAAGCTTCAAGGAATATGTGGCTACTTTGACGCGTTCAAGTGAGATATGTGGATTAATTTGAGTAAGTGGGATTTTTTTACGGTTTCTTTATTTCTGGGTGCATTTTGTTTTTAATAGTATTTTATCTTGACTACTTGTGTTTGAGAATTGAAGCAGAATTATATTTTATTTTAAAGTGGTGCTTAATGCGTTTAACAGTTTAGGGGTAGGTATTAACCCTTAGCTTTTTACTTTAAGTTTGCTAGCCTAAAAATCTGTAACAGGAATCTAGACAATAAGTTTTTGGCAAACGACAAAATATAGAAAAAAAAATACGGAGTTTGGTGTAAAAAAGGTACGCATATGTGCAGTATTCATTCCGAAATACATACTTATGATACAGTTTCGGCCACAATCGAAAATGGCGTCTAAAAATCATATACCACTTCCTAACTAAAACATGAAGATGCATTTCGAATTCAGTCGATACTGCATAAGCTTGGCCGAAATCCCGTCTCTGCCTCATCGAATTCCGAACATTTGCAATAAAAAAGTTTCTATAGACTCAAATCACGTTTCGATAGCGTTCTGCGAATTAAAATTACAAAAAGCGAGACGGAGACGGCCGTCGCGTTCCGTACGTGGGAGAGAGTAAATGCATCGTCGCATCCACGCCCCTGCAGGAATAAAATTCAAAATAAGATTTCAAAGGAAGTAAAAGGAAAAACAAACAAGGCTCGGGTTTCTAGTAGGTTAGAACGAGACGGAGGTATGTTTGTACGCTCCCTCGGCGATCGGTTAGTTGATATGAGTTATGGCGCGTATGCTTGCCGCGAATTAGCCATTTGGCGCGAATGTGTGGGGCGACGGGTGGCAATGCGTCGTCGCCTAGAATGCGATGCGTTCTATATTAAATTCTATTTGGTTAGGATAGGTCACGTTCTGATTAAAGTTATTTTTATTTCAATTAAATCATAAAATGGAAAACAAATGCAATTCTGGTTCCATCTTTATCTTAAGACAAGAAAAAAACTTGTAAGAAAAAAAGAAATAATAACTAAGTAATATTAAAAAAAAAACATTAATTACATGGTTTTAAAAAATACTACTAATAAACTAAGCGCAAAGAAATAAGAATATTTGATATTGTGTGTGGACATACAGCGCCATCTCGTAGCGGATAGCGCAACTATACAGATGATGTTAACAAAGAAGCAAATTGCCGATCGCTTCATTTAATCAGTCTAAATATCGATGCCTCACAAAGTAATTAACGAAATTAATTGTAACACTTTTATTTTTTTACTTTTATGAATAAAAAATCAACCTAAATCCTTACGTTGAATTATTGTAAAATCCGTAAAACTATTCACCGATTCTTAACAAGATACCGAATTTATGGTTTCCAGAAAAAAACCCGTTCGAAATTTCGGCTTTTATAATAAAATTACGTTATAGCCATAGAGTTGCGCCATAGACAGTTCATCAAAGCACGATCAACAAAATTATTGTTTATGACCTGTGAGCGTGGCGAAGCGATTGTAACGGCTAGACTAGTGGCGCCATCCCGCTTTTTACTTTGAACTATTAG
Organism: Orthosia incerta; assembly: GCA_948252205.1. NCBI lineage: Eukaryota > Metazoa > Arthropoda > Insecta > Lepidoptera > Noctuidae > Orthosia > Orthosia incerta. Next base: position 23,439,803 of record OX411756.1, on the reverse strand, counting down.
TTAAGGATTCTGGTTTTATTTTTATGTCGATACGTTGTAATTAAATTAATCAAGCAAGAATCGAAGCGAATATGCCTGATGTTTTTGTACTAAGTGGATTGAATTGTTATCTAAAAGCAATATTAACTAGAACACTTAATTGGAGTGAGTAAGTAAAATAAGAAATTGAAGCTCAGAAAAACAGAGAATATGTCACATCACATCGCATCATTAGCCTATTAATGTTCACACTGCTGGGACACAGGCCTCCTCTCTCTGAGAGGGAATGAGCCGTTATCCACCACGCTGGCCCACTGCGGGTTGGTGGATGTCACATGTCTTCGAATTATTGGTTCTAGGACTTGCCATTGGTCATAGGCGAATATGTAATTAAAGTTTAAATGGATATAAAACTTTCACCAAGTGAAATTAACAGATTACCGCGAATAAAAATCAAACAAATATCGAATCGATTAACCTCTCAAAAAAGCACTTCAAATTTCGAACAATTAACCAGATGTCGTCACATCCTAGAGAGGGCCAATTACTTTTAATGAATACTCGATGCATCACCGGCGCCGGACCACCGCGCCTTCGATTTACATATAAATTTGTTGTCCAACCGTAAAATAAAGAAATTGGACGGACCAATAAGAGGCCGGTAATTAAACCCGACGCAAGGAACAACTATAATTTTATTTTAATGTTATCGTTTTCGGGCTGAATGCAGTCGTTCGTTAGCTTAAGAAAAAAAAAAACAATCGTCTTTATGGTGTCGTTTGTTCCTGATGAGATGATCAACGCGTCAAAATAGATATTTCAAACATTTATTTTAATGTCGTTGTAAATTTTTATGGAATTATTCGTTGAGACAAAAGATTTCTTTCTTGTCATCTTTAGTTATGTGAAGCGATTAATCTTGCTGTTGTGTTACATTCTTATTGGCGATCGTTATGGGACAACATTTCTTAAACATGTCTTGGCAACTTGTCTTTTGAGTAATTTTTTTTTTCTTTGATCTGCGTTTCTTTAAAACATAAGAAGGTCTCATCACACTATCATATCCGAAAGACGTCCACTGCTGGACATAGGCCTCCCCCAAGCGTCGCCACATTGACCGGTCTCGTGCGTCCCGCAACCAGCGGATCCCCGCAACCTTCACCAGGTCATCGGACCACCTGGTGGGAGGCCTTCCAACGCAACGTCTTCCGGTTCGCGGTCGCCACTCCAGAACCTTTCTGCCCCATCGGCCATCCGTTCTGCGAGCAATGTGCCCTGCCCACTGCCACTTAAGTTTGGCAATTCTTCGGGCTATGTCGGTTACCCTGGTTCTCTTGCGGATCTCTAAATTTCTGATTCGATCACGCAAGGAAACGCCGAGCATAGCCCTCTCCATTGCCCTTTGGGTGACTTTGAGCGTCATCACACTAGCAAAGCTTTATTTAATTTGGACTCAGATCTTTCCCACCGAACTATCCATTTGGTGTAGTATGTACGGTGAATCACATCAATGAAACTACTGTAACAATCACTTAATTCGGGATCAGCGCATCTTCTTCAATACATTTGTACTTAGCATCTACACAGACACATTTTTCTAGACATATCGTCTTTCACACAATAGATTCGCCGTTTCTTTGGTGTTAGTCTACCGTTATCATCATAACTCATCATCTGCCATCTGCCTAGCCTTTTCCCAACTATATTGGGGTCGGCTTCCAGTCTTACCGGATTCAGCTAAGTACCAGTGTTTTACATGGAGCGACTGCCTATCTGACCTCCACAACCCAGTAACTGGGTAAACACGGTACCCCTTGGCAAGACTGGTGTCAGATCTCAAGCTTCTGACTACCCGTAACGACTGTCAAAGATCTTCAAATAACAGCCGGGACCAACGGCTTAACGTGCTTTCCGAGGCACGGAGGAAACTCGGTTTGTTGAAATGGTCACCCATCCACGGACCGACCTCGTCAAGCGTTGCTTAACCTTGATGATCGACCCGTGCGGCTGTTATTATTTAGCCACGAGCTCCTCCTCATCATCATAACTATTTCAGCCAAAAGACATTCACTGCTGGACAAATGAATCGTTGCCACTTCGACCGTTCCTGTACGTCTCGCATCATCATTATCATATCAGCCGAAAGACGTCCATGCACTGCTAGACATAGGCCTCCTCAAGCGTCGCCACACTCACCGGTCCCGTGCGTCTCGCAAACAACGGATCCCCGCAACCTTCACCAGGTCATCGGTCCACCTGTTAGGAGGCCTTCCAACGCAACGCCTGCCGGTTCGCGGTCGCCACTCCAGAACCTTCAGAACGTCTCGCATAAACAAATGTTATTTCTTTTTAACAAATACTGTCGTGTCTTGATTGAAATTAAGTGGTTGTATTAATCCACATAGGAAGTGCTTCAATCAGAGCAACAGTAAACAGAAATCCGAGAATAAGCGGATGTTGTCATAATCAATTGGTCAAATCTAATGAGAGCAATTGAATTTAATGGGTCGGCGCGAACTTGGGGGACTAGCAATTAGTCAATGAAAACTTTAATAAACATGTACGGACTAAATAGTGTGGGAAGTGTTTATTTGGTGTAGCCCAATTTCATATGAAAGGACCTCCGTGCTAAGTATGAAAGACCAACCGATAGTTGTATTCTGATTAAGAAACTTATGTTGGAGTTTTTTTTTAGCTACTCTACCCCAATATTTTCCGTGAAACCTTGTAATTATCCTTTCCGTGTTGTACTTCGTAGCACGACCATGAACGAATTCATTATAACTTTAGATGGTACTAAAATCCATTTAATTTGTACTATTTTATACCACTAATTAGAAATGTTTATACCTCTCAATTATCGCAGATATAAAGGTCGTGCTGGTAAGATTCTCTCCCAGCACGATCACGCTAAAGTTCCAGCTGGCGTAGAAGTGATGTAACGGTAGCAATTTCTGCCACATTTAACGCCATCTACTGTCAAGTATACAAATCACATAGTTATATACAGAAAATGTTTTATTGCTTTTCTAACGATTTACGACAATTTACCAGTAATTAAATAGGAGTACATAATGAGTACAAATTTTTAGGCATGCGCCCGTTTTCATCTGCGATAATTGAGAGGTATACAATTTCTAATTAGTGGTCTAAAATAGTACTTATTAAAAGGATTTTAGTACCACGTAAAGTTATAATGAATGCGTTCATGGTCGTGCTACGATGTACAACACGCCTTTCCTACACTTTATCTTTATCTGCATGTCGCTGGCACGACAGTACCTACATCAAATTTTGCTAGCCCCAAACTTTGAGGTATTCCTCGAAGCGCACCAAAATTATTCCGAAACGCACTAACAACGATGAAACATAGAGAAGAGCATGAAGGATTCGTAATTTTCAAATCTTAATTGTTTTTTTTTATTAAAACTACCAGGAGGTTTGCTGTAAGAGAAACCAATTATGGGTTAAGCTCGCCTTTGTACATAAGTTGTCCTTCTGTATTTGTATATGTGTACAATAATATAAAAAAAGGAAAGCAGAAATGAACTGGAACTAGGTTCTTCAGCGAATTACTACTTAGCTCAATAATGTTAAAAATACAGGTTTTCAAATTGAGTCATTTGTTGTTTTGAAAAGTACCAGGGTGACAGAAATGAACAGAAATGTGCCTAAACGATCGTAGTAAGTTATGCAACAACGTCTTAACACAAAAAAGGAATATAAAGTAACGTATTCGTTATTATTCACTATATCGATAGAAGTCTTAAAATTCAACAAACTTTACACTAACATCACACACGATGACTTTAAACTTTTTGAGCTAACTAATAATATAACTTTAACCACTTTTTTGTTCTTACTCGTATGTTTTTACTGTTCATCCTAGGGTACATTTTCTGAATGAATGACATTAAATCAGGTTATAAAAGTTATTACTTTTGCTTCTACTCACAAAAAAAAAACAAAAAATACAGCACTACCAACCTCAAAAAATGACATTAATGACCACAGATCCACATAAATCACAACCACGTCTCAGATCATGGGAATAGGCTAACAAGCTAACCGAAAGCTTCAACATTGCCATGAATATTGATAAATCCATCGTTCTCGACCGACCAGAGCCCCCATTGAATACCAATGGCAGTTTTGCATACAAACACAATTTTTACAATACAACCTAGGACACAATGGTAGCGTATCTAGATGGTATGCGACGGTAATATGAAATATGATGGTATAAATATGAGCTGGATTTAGTATATTGTGAAGGAAACTTGTGAGGTTTAAATACCTTTATATCTTTGAGCAGTGGTGGCCCAGTGGTATCGGCCGCGACTTACAAGTTGTAGGTCGTGGGTTCCAGCCCAGGCAGGCGCTTTACTTTGTGTAAATTATTTCATCACCACTGCTCTCAAAACGGTGAAGGAAAACATCGTGAGGAAACCGGCATGTTCTAGAACCAAAAATTCGAAGACATGTGACATCCACCAACCCGCACTGGGCCCGCGTGGTGGATTATGGCAAAGAGGAGGCCTGTGTCCCAGCAGTGGGAACATTAATAGGCTGATGATGTGATGTGATGTGATATCTTTAGAAGGTTGCGGGTATCCGCTAGTTGCGAGACGCACGGGACCGGTCAATGTAGCGACGCTTCATGGGGAAGGCCTATGTCCAGCAGTGGACGTCTTTCGGCTGATATGATGATGATATCTTTAGATACGTATCAATAGGGATTTTAGTTATAGTTAAGTTAGTAAATAAAGTTTTTAAATGATAAATGATTTTATTTCTGTAAGTTGGTTTGTACAAACACTTTTACATGTCGATCATATTTTTAAAACTAGATGAGGTCGGCTAGTCTATAACGGGTTAACTCTCTTGTATGAAGGAGTTGAAGAGAGCCTGTTTTACAACAGTCGGAATATTATAGACTGATTTTGGTATATACCTGATCCTAATAGGTACTTCAGTAATGTTTAACTAGCTTTACCCGCGGCGTTACCCGCTTGAAAAATGGTTTTGTTATCTCCAGGAAACTAACTAACGGGATTAAAAGTATCATAATTATGTCTATTCAGGCCATAACATATTTTTATTTACACTTAGAGCAGAAAGGGGTCTCCCTTTTGCGTTTGTAATCCGTATGGAAGAATTTGGAAATATCACATCGATAAATAAACGCATTTCTTAGACAAATTACACGACTAATGACCCGCCAACTCCCGGTATCATATTAACTTAATTCATACACTGATCATAAGTGTTACGTGACCGCAGCGCAGTTAGGGAGACAGTGCGACCACGCTACCAGGCTACCGAGGCACAGTGTGATAACGGTACGTAGTAATTTAGTGGCTCGGGGTCGCGCGACCTGTCATTATGTTGTGACAGGGCTGTCGCGAATCAAGCGTTAAATGTTTTAAATTGAATGAAACAAAAATGTATAGAAGGCAATTCTCGTGCTTAAAAAACGTTCAAACTCACGTCGCAATATCATCTTGGTGATAATCATTGTCAAAATGTAGGGAATTGAAGGTGCTTTTGGCAGATTACGATACATACGGCAATTGTCCCTCAGCAGACAATATGTGAAAAAGTTAGGAATTCTGACTTGACAGAATGCAGTTATCTATGGTTACTTATAAGACTATACTTCATAAAAGATAGCTTGATATCTGCGACATATGTCAAACTGACGTATACGTTATTCTTACTTTTTTTTTATTTAACCTCCTCCGAGGATTTGGCTTCGCACATCTTGTGTCGCACATTTTATTGTTACGTTATTGTTAGCCTGTCAAGCACTATTGTTACTGTATTGATGTCAGCTGTCGCAGAGATCAAGCTATCTTTTATGAAGTATAATAGCATTTAGCAGCACAGTCTGTAATCCCTTTACTTTATTTAAGTTTGCAAAATGATCCAAGTACGAAATAACAGTCCCGTAGAGATGCCTAAGGTTTTCTAGCTAACTTAATTAGAAAAAAGCTAGGCTGATTCAAAATGCAACATATACCCTGTCATGCTCATAACATTGAAATTATCGAATTAATTCTCCATACTTTTTACTTCTGCCAGCCCTATCTATTAAGTAATATTTTAACACATAATTCGCGGGTGGAGCCGTGTGTTAACATGTGTCTCTGGGTTCACGACGCTTGTCAAACCTATCTAATATTAAAACGAAGGCGTGTCCGTCTGTCACGATCTTGTCAACTTCGAGTAGTCTTAAAATGTTAGGGAATCGTATAGTTGATTAAAGTCTATTGAACGAAAACTGGAATAACAAAAGAGTAGGCAACTCTTTGATTAATCAGAGCTTCAGTAGCGAATGTCAATCCCATATTTTTATTGACTTTTCAACTATAGTTATCGTTGATAGACTCCAGGCTCTAAAGCCAATCTAGTATCTTTACTTAATATATGTATTTAAAGACCCTTCATGTGCATACGTTACTGTAAAAAGCCGAAGTACAGTAAATCTTAGGATTTACCGGTAAATGTTAGGATCTACCATACTAATGGTAAAAGCCCCAAATGATGTATGATAATGGCCGATTTCGAGCTTTTACCTGCAATGGCACGGTAAATGTTAGAATTTACCTCACAGACATGTAAATGTTGAAAATTTTTAATGTCTATAATACACTATAATGCTACCTATGAATAGTCGAACTCTCCGAAAATAAATCGTTTAACAAACATGTTACCTACCAGCTTTGTCATAGACATTAATTACAATTTTTCAAACATTTCCAAGACTCTGACGTAAATTCTAAGATTGACCGTGTGATGCCTGGTAAAAGCCGGTAATTAGCAATTATCATAGATTTCGGTCTATTACCAGTATATATTTATTTAGACTTCATGCACAATGGTACAAAGGCGGACTTAATGCCTCAGGCATTCTCTACCAGTCAACCAAGGGTGGTGAAGAAATAACATGGCAGGTGCATTGTTTAATAATAAAAGTTAGTAGTTATTATACTAAAATAGGTAAACTACACGTACATATTTATATTGAATATAATATATCATCATCTGCCTAGCCTTTTCCCAACTATATTGGGGTCGGCTTCCAGTCTTACCGGATTCAGCTAAGTACCAGTGTTTTACATGGAGCGACTGCCTATCTGACCTCCAATATAAACACGGTACCCCTTGGCAAGACTGGTGTCAGATCTCAAGCTTCTGACTACCCGTAACGACTGTCAAAGATCTTCAAATGACAGCCGGGACCAACGGCTTAACGTGCTTTCCGAGGCACGGAGGAAACTCGGTATGTTGAAATGGACACCCATCCACGGACCGACCTCGTCAAGCGTTGCTTAACCTTGATGATCGACCCGTGCGGCTGTTATTATTTAGCCACGAGCTTAAATTAAATATAATATATATACCTATATAAATATATATTTATGAAGTAACAGAATAGACGCTGCTTATTTGTGTTGAAAATAAATCCGCAATTTCCGCTTAAATGCGTACCTACCGACTGGCGCATGTTGACTGGTGGCCGTCCTGATCTCGGAAGCAAGCGCATTCCAAAAAAGAATTCCAGTACGAATTGGTAAATCCTAGTATTTACCGAAATTCGGGCTTTTACAGTAACACATACGTTTTTTCTCGAAGATCAGTTGAATACCTTCGCTAAGTTTTTCCAGCTTAAACTACAATATCCAACCATACATTGTTTTGTTATATCTCAAAGGGCTTATATCTTAGGCAGCGTTTTCGATGAAAACTCCTAGGCGACTTGACTTTTACCGCCATTTTCAACAATTATCTTCATATTTCGACCAATTTACACAAAACCTTAACAAATTATACACCTAAAGCTTCCTCATGAATCACTCTGTCTATTGGTAAAAACCGCATGAAAACCTGTTAAGTAGTTTTTGAGTTTATCGTGAACAGACAGATAGACGCAGCGGGAGACGTTATTTAAAGTACGTATTATAATATGTTAGCGATGATAAAGCTACTGGATAAAGTAAAAACCGGCCAAGTGCGAATCGGACTCGCGCTCGAAGGGTTCCGTACCATTATAGCAAAAAACGGCAAAAAAGTCAAGTTTGTTGTATGGGGGCTCCACTTCAGAAATTTGAACTGTCTACCTATCACGGTTCATGAGATACAGCCTGGTGACAGACGGACAGACAGGCAGACCAATAGTGGAGTCTTTTAGTAATTGAGTCCCGTTTTTACCCTTTGGGTATGGATCCCTAAAAAATATCAATCAGAATATCGATTCGTCGATCAAGTATCGATGCTCCCTATAAAATAAATGGTTTGAAAACTACTTTTCTATTCAAGAAATTAGCGGAACTTACCCAGGTTTAATCACCCCTAATAACAAGCGACGTCGCGAGTCACAGCTAGTCATAATAATTCTATTACAAACGCGAGCCAATTCCCATCGATCACACGATTATTTGCAATTTAAGGCTAATTTCCCTTGAACGCGATCACGGTAAAAGATCGCGATGTGTTCATGCATCATTCATAGGTGCAGACGATAATGATACTTAATGACACGGGGGTGGTAGCGTCAGTGGAATTTTAAAGATAGGTTATTACTCGTATTGTAATAGGTTACTGATAGTGGGGTCAATAAACTGTTCGCCATTTTCTTTTATGTTGCGTTATTTTTCACAAAAAATTCTTTATAAGAGTGTTTCAAAATTAAAAACTAAGTAGGCAATAACGCTTACAATGTTAGGAATGATAATTTTTATCCGTGGTGCTAGGCACCTGGGCTTATCCCAGTTGTAAACGACCCTTTGTGCCTATTGGCCTTGTTTGTTCTGTCTCCTGCTTGATATGGACAGAAGTGGATTTATTTATTTTTTCTTACTCCTCCGTTATTCTTTTCTGATTAATTTTGTTGCGGGCGCACAGTTAAATTCATTCTCCGGGACTTCGTCGAGCTTCATTGCCTCGGCGCTGTTCTGGTGGTCGCCGATGTTGATTTTGGCTTTCAGGAGTCGCAGTGATTTGGGAATAAGTACGGAAGGATTGACCCAAAAAAAAGGGGGCAGCTTATGTTTAGTAATGGATGTCTTTCGGCTGAAATGATCATGAGGCAATCTATACTAATATTATAAAGAGGTAAAGTTTGTGAGTTTGTGAAGTTGTAAGGGGTATTCTCTGGATCTACTGAACCGATTTTGAAAATTTTTCCACCAGTAGAAAGCTACATTATGCCTGAGTGTCATAGGCTATAATAAATTTTCAAAAAAATTAGAGATCCTTATGAAAATTGCAATAATGTAACCCAAGGTAGCAAAATGTTGCCTATAAAATTCATTCTTTGGCGTGCGCTGAGAAAACCATTGATGATAGATAAAAATTTGTAGGTAGGTAGGTAGGGTAGGCAGGGTGGGTAGGTAGATAGCCATTTGACGAGAGCGAAGCCGCGGGGGTCAGTTTCCTTTAATAATCCTTTTTGAGTTCCCAAAAATAACACGGCGTAAACAATTTAACAGAGTGCTAATGCACGCTAACCAAAATAGCCGTTGTGCAGTTGATACCTACAAAATAAAAGCGTTCGAATTTTAAAACAAAGAACAATTGACGAAGGTACATCGCGATATTTCTCCATATATCATGTGCTAATACTTCGAGGTTTGTGAGAATACAGAGCTGCATAGGCCCTTGTCAATCGCTTGTCTAGCTAAGTAATCGTAAATTACACGTCTTGTAAACTATCGGCATATGTTAGAATATTCGCTTGTTTATATGCCTCCTGCGTGTTAGGAGAATGGCGATAAATACAGTTGTCAGGTTTTACATATAGATTATTGGTTTAGCATCTGAAGCTAATCGTTTGAATACTAACTTAAATGATGTAATAGTTTGCTTGAACCTTATTAGTGCTCTTTTCGGATGCAATTTGTAAGTAGGCCACAGATGTTATTTCGTCTTTTGACAGCTGTCAATATCTCCGGTGGATCTGTCAAAATGTAATGCTAGTTTTAAATATTGGAGAATAGACGGCATCTGCTTTGGTTGCCAATATAAAAAAATAGAACATTTTTTTTTTCGTCATGTCAATTGAGTCTCAAGCTCTTTTTTAATGTTGTTACAAATGCCACTGATTCTTTGACAGCTCTTTGAAATCTCAGGTGAAATATTTTATTAATACAGGCAAAATTTAAGTTCCCAAAGCCATTTTATCCCTAACTACCAACCAAGCTCACACGTGAGCCTTGCGAGCACTTTCCTAAGCTGTCTGAAGTGTGTTACACAGACGATCCTGAACTCGATGCACAAGTACCAGCCCAGGTTCCACCTGGTGAGGGCCAACGACATCCTGAAGCTGCCCTACTCCACGTTCAGGACATACGTCTTCAAAGAGACGGAGTTCATCGCGGTTACTGCGTACCAGAATGAGAAGGTAAGATCTTACTATTTTTTGTAAAATTTCTTCACTAGCGACTTGGCCTGGCTTTGTCCGGGTTAAAGAATTATATATAGCCCATGTTTATTTAGAATAATATAGCCTTCAAATGGCATAAGATTATTTCAAACAGAAGCAGTGGCTCCGGAGATTACCTAAACTCATAAAATTTGCACTCTCTCTGTAACTTACGCAATTTTGTTGCTGTTTTGTTATGTCTGTGTCGAATAAATGTTTTCTATTATAAAATACTAGCTGTTGCCCGCGGCTTCGCTCCCGTGGACCACCCCACAGGACCAATTTTCGGGATTAAAAAAGCCTATGTCACTCAGGAATAATGTAGTTTTCTATTGGTGAAAGAATATTTCAAATCGGTCCAGTAGTTTCGGAGCCTATTCGATACAAACAAAAAAATCTTACCTCTTTATAATATTAGTATAGATTACTATACATTTTATTTATGTATATTTTATTGTACACCAGGATATACAAGAATATACATTTTATTCAGTGATGGAGAAATATGTGGCATTTTACGTAGTAGCACATAGTATGCGAATTCAGTTTTGTATATTATAATATATGTGACCAGAATCATTGACCGCAAACGTAAAGTAAAGACCTCGGTGTTCACAAAGGATTCCCGTCTTTCTAAATCCTATTATTTCTAACTAGAGGAAATCTACCCGATTAATATTTAGCCAACATTAAGATTTTAAAGAAAAGAAAGAAACAAAAATTATTTATTTGTGACCCGCACAGGAGACACGAGAAATCAGCTTAAAATTAAACAAAATTAAAAATAAAAACCCCGTGCGAGACCAAAAAGGCTCCTATCTCAGCATGTGCAGCGATATCCAAAAAAGGAAATAACGCTGCGCTGATATATTCTGATAAGACCAGCTGTTGATGCCACGGACACGGAAACGGAAAATACTTAAATAATACAATAAAATAGAATATATACCACAATATAAACCTCTTTCATTACTTACCTTATTTACTAATATCAAGTAAATGGATCAGTTTTATGACAATCATAATTATATAACTTTAATATATACAATTATGATGCAAGTTGGAGGTAATATAGATCTTAAGTTACAAAACTTAAGTATCTTGGAATAGAAATAATCAAATGATTATTTCTATTCCAAGATACTTAAGTGTTAAATAACAGGTGAAAATGTGTTAGTCTTACCTCATATATAGAGGTAAAACCGTTTGTTTGTCTGTCTCCGAAAGTGCTGATCCGATTTCGAAAGTTCTGTCACTGACAGTAAGCTGCACGTGGGAGCGAAGCCGATGTGAAAAAGCTAGTTCTTATATATGTTTATTGTTGAAGCATTTTTAAATGATTCCTGGTTTCTAAAGTCCTTAGATAAACTCTTTATCGACTTGATGAAGCTTATCTGAAAAGTTAGTAGGTAATTGTAACACTATTACAACCCGGCGAGTGGCTTTCCAAAAAGAAAGCTTCCCGAACAAATATCTAAATCTCTAATTGTCCACAGATAACACAACTGAAAATTGACAACAATCCGTTCGCCAAAGGCTTCCGGGATACGGGAGCCGGCAAACGAGAGAAGAAGTAAGTACTTAACCCTTGGAACTAATTGGAATGCCCCCACAATACTGAAGCAAGTCAACAGATGACACAGACGATGTTACGTCAATAACCAATTATAAATGTGAAATAACACGTCACGGGTCTGTGGTTTTCAGCCAATGACAGAAGTACATTATTTGAATTTAGAATTAGAGATAATTATCAAATATTTTTACAACAAACTATCTCATGCATTAATTTGCAAAGTTTAAATTCAAATTTTAGCGCCAAGTAGTCCCTTAAAATGAACATTAAAATACACAACGCTAAAGTCGATACTCGATTTGGTGGCGATATATTGAAATTGTCTTGAAATATTAATTTTAAAATTGGAATGCCATTGTAGAAACCACAGAACAGAGAAGACAGTAGAAATCGCATATAGCTTTATTAGTATCGGAACCAGCGTACCCAAACTCACACATATACAGATTAATTGTATTTCATAACACTATGAAATCTTTGGTGTGATTGGTAGTTTAATTTTTATATGAAAGTAGAAAATATGTCAGTCGTCGCTTATTTGAAAATAAACCACAGCTTTATGACAATTGAGTTGGTTTATTGTCTACTCTTTTTGAGCATTTGTTACTTTTTTCGTTTAAAGCGCACACGTAATAGTTTAATGAGCAAGTTACGCTACCCGCCACTAGATGTCACTTTATTAAATTCATTTAATTTAAAGCCGTATTTCGTTACAGATAAGATTTATATTTGCGAAATGAGGTCATTACTACTTGTCCTCCTGTAGTGATGTATAGTGTTGCCCAAATGCAAGAACAAGACGAGACTTAGCCAGTCTTGGTCTTGGTCTTGCGCCAATACACCTGGTCTTGGTCTTGGTCTTGGTCTTGCGCTCCCAGTCTTGGTCTTGGTCTTGGTCTTGCAGCAAGAGTCTTGCAAGTCTTGCAATTACCTATCAGTCTATTACTATTTATTAAAGTTTTTAAATCTTAGAAAAACGTATTAGAATTGGAACATTGTGAGCTTGAATTAACACAGCCATAGTAAAGATCAAGCAGATTAATAAATAACTGAAGATTTGATAAGAAATTCGAAAAATCAACTGACCTTCATGTCGTTTTCCATGGAAGTAACTGTTTCTTAATAAACATTTATGATTTATAAGCTTACATTTGCTAAAACATGTAAAAAATACAAATGAATTACAATAACTTGACTGTATTTTAAAGAACAATATCTGTCTAGAAAGAGATTGAACCCTCAACTTATATGAAATTAATAAAAGAGTTTTACGATTTATCATTTATTTCAACAAGAATTAGTAAAAACAATTATTAAGTTAGACTCGAAGCACAGCTCAATTGGAAATGACTGGAATTAAAATAATTCCTTTATTTATAGTACCTACGTTTCCTTGCTTTCTACCGCGCCGCCTCGCCACGTGCCGGCTCTATTAAAAGGATGCGGCCGCAAATCAAACGATGCCGCGTGCGGCGTACAAACACAGATTATTACCTACTTGTACAGACGCGACGCGTGAATAAAATATATGTAAAGAATTAGTGCCAATCACTATTCTTTACATATAAGTGAATGTTTTGGCGTACATCTATACTAATCTATACTAATATTATAAAGCTGAAGAGTTTGTTTGTATGTTTGATGACAGAAGTTTAAAAATAAATAAATAAATCCTGAACGTCACTATACGTGGGACACTCAGAAAGTTTTGCGAAACTAAAAAAAATTGTTCTATACGTACATATATTTTTATTAAATCTTTTCAAAGTACTTTCCACCAGCCTCTATACAAAGATTCATGCGCCTAAACCAGTTTTCAAAACACTTTTTCCAGTCCGCCGCAGACACCTCGTTTACAGCCTGCTCGAACGCAGCCAGCGCATCTTCCGGCGACGAAAATTGTATCCCTTTGAGCTGATTTTTTATTTTTGGGAATAAAAAGAAGTCACACGGTGCTAGATCAGGGCTGTAAGGAGGGTGACCCAGGAGTTTGACTGGCGTGCTGTTCAGGAAGTCCCTCGTTTTGAGTGCGGTGTGCGCAGGTGCATTGTCGTGGTGGAGCAGTAGCCCGCGGAGCCCTGTGTTTGGTCGCTTGTTGCTTATAACAGAGAAAACTTCTGGCAAACATTTGGTAGTATACCATTCGGCATTAATGCTTCTTTGATCCCGTAAGGGAATTGATACCAAGTGGCCAGTCAAATTAAAAAAGCTAGCGATCAAAATCTTACCCCCGCTTCTAGATCGCTTCACTTTGGTAGGCGTTGGCTCATTTTGAAACACCCAAACAGTCGACTGGCGCTTGGTTTCTGGGTCGTATTGATAAATCCAGGACTCATCACCTGTAACGATGTCGTAAACACGCCGAGACGAGCCTGCTTCAAATTTGTTAAGCATATCACGGCACCATTCCACCCGGGCCTGCTTCTGAGCATCGGTGAGGTTGTGCGGCACCCAGCGTGATACTATCCTCCTCACGCGAAGATGGCTGTGTAGAATCTCGTGAACGCTTCCCGATCCAATCTTCAATATGTGTTGAATCTCCTGATATGTAATTCGCCTATTGTCTTGGATTAAATTTTTCACTGCTAGCACGTTTTCTTCGGTAACAGCCGTCAAAGGGCGACCGCTTCTTTCGTCATCCCCCAAAGTTGGTCGACCGCGCTTGAATTCGTTATACCAACGATACACGGTTGCCTTGGAAGGGCCTTCATCCATGAATGCCATTTGAAGTCTATCGTACGATTCATCCGGTTTCAGGCGACACTTGAAATCGTATAAAATCATAGCTCTAAAATGTTCCCGGCGCAGATCCATATTTCAGTGAGACACAATACTTTGAATTAACTCGCAAAAAATGTGGAGGGAAATTTTGAAATTGGAACTTACTTATTTTTACTTATAAATAATCATATTTTCGAAAAACATTATAACTGGCCAGTCTCCCATATATAAAAACTTTTTTTCGCAATACTTTCTGAGGGGCCTGGTACCTCCAAAGTTACTATTCCTCGTGGACGAAGTCGCGGGCACTGCTAGTAAATACTTACTCTCATCATCTCTCTCAGAGATATTCGGGCTGGTAAGCAATACAAAACTCTTATCGCAGGCTTTTTTTTTTTATTAGGTAAGTACCTACGCTTTTTATATTATTTTATTAGTTTTGTAGATTTTTTTTACACTTTTCAAGTATATTTAAAAGTGGCTACAATATTTATCAAACGGGTGATATTTGAACACTTTTTTGCTATTTTTTCTTGTAAAAACTTAAGAAATATAATGACTAAATGTACAATAATAGTACCTAAGTAATTAGTTTAAAACCATATAATCAATATTATAATATATACTTACTAGAATAAATTATTATGTCATCTACTACCTATCCTTACCATTTTATCCTAATCATAATACTGCTTGCGTGATCAGTATAATGTATTCATTTTCATTCTAAGCACTCTGAAACTTATTTATTCTTTGGAACACCTGTAGGTACTCTTAAAATTCGAAATTATTTTGCATGAGTATACCTACGCCCTGTGGCGGCAATCAAATAGTGTCAAATGTTGTGATTTCGGCGCGGCGGCAACGATTGTTGTATATGATTTCAAAAGAAGCCGCCGGCGCGTGTATCATAACCATGTACTTCCGAAAAGCGGCAAATTTCTTTGAGAAGTAAGTACAAAACCTTTGATGCTGCATTATCAAAGTGCCGATGGTTAAAACATAACTATGCATGCACTCAGTTTGATTTTAATGGATATTTTTTTATTCGCAATGTAGGTATGTTTATGGTACCTATTAGTCGTAATGCGCATAGGTCCAGTTTTTCATATTCTTTGATACAGTTTTTTGCGTCTCATAGAATTCCTAAGCGTACCTATACACCGAACTGTTACACCTAACTACTCCGTGAAATAGCGCTAAGTCCTAGCTGCAAGACGCAAGAGTCTTGCAGGCTTAGTCTTGTTCTTGCTCAAGTCTTGCACGATCAGTCTTGGTCTTGGTCTTGCTAAAAATACGCGGTCTTGTTCTTGGTCTTGGTCTTGCAAAAACGCAAGAACAAGACCAAGACTGCAAGACCAAGACTGAATTTGGGCAACACTAGTGATGTACCATGGTCGTTGACTTATTTATCGACATTCCGTATTATTTTCAAACAAAATACAGTTTAGTTAAAAAAAAACGTTGCCCCACACTAGGAATTTCTCCTGTATCGTCGGTGCGTTTACAAACATATAATTTCACATACACAAACTCCCAGAGCCGGAACAACTATTTGTAGATCATAAAAATATTTGTTGCGGTGCGGGAATCGAACCCGCGACACGCAGCGCAGCAGTCAATCGCTCAACCACGGCGCCAACCGTGCGCCCAATAACTAGAGTCGATAAATATTACTATGTTTGTAATCAAGTTTTTATATAAATTTATTCCAATACTTACGATTTATAGAAAGTGATATTTTATGGTAAACTACTGATCCGATTTTGAAAATAATTCTTTTGATACAAAGATGGGCGTATCTTAGTGTTTTTGTTCTATCAATAGAATTATAGAATACAATACTCTTTATTATGTACACCATGTAAGTTACAGAAAGTATAGACGAAGAAAACATTACACTGGGTGGCACAATGGGCGGCCTTATCGCTAAAAGCGATCTTTTCAAGACAACCTTTCCATGGATTTAAAAAATGAAAGGAAAGACAGTACTGTACGTATACGTAGTCTTTGGTGTACTATTATTAATTACAAGCTGTGACCGCGGCTTCGCTCCCGTCATCTGTTTGCTAACCCTACTCTACTTACCTTCCTGCCTACCCTACTTACCTACCGACCATATTTGTTTCTATAATCATCAATCTTTCGCGAAGAATCTTAACACCGTGATTCAGAAAATGACTTCAAATTCACAACGCCATCTATCGAATATCGAGTTCAACTCTCCGAGTATCTGAATTGCGTGTGTTGTGATAATTTTACTTCTTGAACATTTTAAATTCATCTAACTTTTGATAGAGTGAACCGATTGCGATGACACAAAAACTAAGTAATTCTTCAAGGTACGCATAATGTTTATGTATAAAAGTTATTTACATTGGTTTCGTACATGTCACGTGATGCGTGCACAAATAAATAGACAAAAATTCCAATAATGCCGGAAATAGGTTCTGTTGGTTATCCTTTAACACACTGGCTATTTTTTTGGCAATATTTTCGATGTACAAAAAATACTTTTCTACAGATTTATTATATGTATTGATGATTGATGATGCGATAGACTACACTACAAATGCAATACGTCCTACTGATATGGGAAGCTTACGCTTTCGCCTGCGGCTACACTCTTATTATGATTAGCTTGACTAACTTCCTTAAGGGTACACTAGTCAACGGCTCGAACTATTTTGTGCGCGGGGTTAAAATGCATTTTATATATCAACCGACAACACGTGCAGCAGAGATAGATGCTGTGATGAGCAGTAGGAAGCTAGTTCGCGTACGAATACACACTTTTGCAAATTTGTAGCGAAATGGATAATTTTTATTTATTTATTATTTTTTTTTTTTTTTTTTTTAAAAACGTTGCCCCACACTAGGAATTTCTTCCTGTATCGTGGGTGCGTTTACAAACATATAAACTCACATACACAACACCCAGAGCCGGGACAACTATCTGTAGGTCATACAAATATTTGTTCCGTGCGGGAATCGAACCCGCGACACGCAGCGTAGCAGTCAATCGCTCAACCACTGCGCCAACCGTGCGCCCATAATTATTTAGGACGAAACCGAGCGCGCGAAATTTTATAAACAGACCTTTGGCAGTCTAGATATCATGAAAAAACTACTAAAAATATCTGTTCAAAATAAAATTATATGCATTTTTGAACTACTAATCTATCCCTGTATGGAGGCCGTTTTGCAATTTTCCGTCTTCTTATGGTATTTATTTGCGCCCAAAAATGCGTTAAAATTAGTGTCGCAATGTGGAACTTTCGACGCTCATAACTTTCAAATATTTACTTTTTTTACTTTTTCGCTTCCATACAGGGCTAGATAATGATGAGACAAATTGATATCACTTTTTATTTTGAACGTACATCGTCAAACAGTGGAATAATCCCTAGACTACGTTTGTATGGAAAAAAAATCGACTAGTGTAACCTTAATGAACTGATGAATTTAGGTCTATACACCAGTAGATCTTAAATTTCAGACTAACACATAAGCCAGTTTTTAACTGACTTAAAAAAAGAAGGAGGTTCTATGTTCATGTGTTATTATTATTACACTTTGCTGATTTTGAAGGCTGTTGTCTTTTTAACCGACTTCAAAAAAAGGAGGAGGTTCTCAATTCGTCGTAATCTTTATTTTTACACGGCTACAAGGAAAGGGTTATGTTTTTCGCGCGTAAGAAGATTTTTTAGAATATTGTAAGTTTAAAGTATCGATAACTCATTATCGATATTGGTAATCTCTAATTGAGTAGCTGAATGTGACATGTGCATAGTTGGAATCTTCGAGAACAATGTTTGAGTTTTAAAGAAAGTAGACCTTAAGTTAAACATCATAAAATCAACTTTTACTTGTCTTCTTAAATAAAATATTGTTTTTACATTTTTATCGAAATAAAATAAATTAAGACTTGCGGATGGTAAGATATACCTACATTTGATACATTTATGGTTCTGCTATCGTGTTTACATTCTAAAACAGCACAATATGGCATTTTTGTATTTTTTTTCAAGTTTTTGTCACCGTGTCGGTTGAACCAAGACTGATGTGCGTAGTGTGTGCGCGGAAGGAAACATATGCAGAACTGTGCAAAGCTCGAGGTACGCGGGCCCCGCCCACTTGCGACTTCTATTGTAGAAGGCGTTTTTTTTGTTCTGTGGTAGAAACTCAATTCATTAACTACTCCGTATCTTAGCACTCGCTTTCCATTTTCAAAATCAATCAAAGACAACGCAACCAGCCAAACAAGAAACAACTACGTTTATCTTATTCTTATTTCTTAACGAGCCCGACATAAAAACAAACGTTCAAAACTATCATTTAATAGTCCCTTTCCTATATTTTAATACTTAATTGCTTAATTTATTACCTTGTAAACCGAACGAATGAAAAAAACATCTATTAATATAAAACTCCACTTGGTAGGTGGGCTTCAAAAAGACAAATGGCGGCGCAAACTGGCGACTGACTATTTAAGTAAAGTTAAAAGCTAACTAAATTAGCGTGGTATCTGTGAATCTTCAGAATTAATTAGGACAGGGCGTCGTTTCCGAGTTGAAAGCCGTTGAAAATTCAAATTAAACCAATCGGGCGCCTCCTTATTCGTGTTCGGGGTTTAAACACGGCGGGTAACGCTCGAAATGGTGGAGTCATTCGACTTGGCGCTTTTTTCCAGCGTCTTTGGCGTGCAAGGGAGAAAATTGGATTTCCGTGATAAAATCAGCTTTAGTTTTTTTTTTCTTCGCGGTATAATTTGCTTGGCTGTGGGGATAGGTTGCCGTTCCGCTACCTTATTTGAAATTCGAACAAGAGCTCAATTAGTGGGTGATACCCATCTGTTATGGCGCGCGTCGTTAGCTCGGATTAGGATACGTTTTGTTAATGCTATTGAAGCTTGGCGGTAAATAGTTTTAAATGTTAATTGTGTTAAGAGATAGTGTTAATGAGCAACTGTAAAGTTGGATACAAAAAACGTAAAACGGAGTTGTTGAGGTGTTTTGTTTAATAATTTTTAAATTAAATAAGTAGAGTTCGAAGGCAGGGATTTAACACAAACGTTAATCAATTCAAGTATCTTTGCAGTCTTTATGTATCTGAAATACTTTCACCTTGCCTAACTTATCTAAAACTTGCTAATTTACAAAACACACCAATAGTGGGTATATATACCTCAAAACCGCTAAATAACATGAACCGGCCACGTCCGGTAGCGGAAGCGATCCTAAATGCGCTTAAACAACGTATTGCCGGTCGATAGTCGGCCGGCAACCGGACGGCGGCCGCGCCGGACGCTGCGGACGAATCTTCACAAAATGGCGGCCGGAAACGCGGGAAACGTGAGCGTTTTGACAAACGCCGCGCTCGGAAAAGCCGGCACCGGGCCACGGAAACATGCCGCATAACACATCCGGCTACAGGGTTGCTAGCGTTAAATAATTTATATTGTTGTTTAGTAAAAAGTAATGAGGCCGTGGCTAGAGTGAGAAAAAAGGTCGGTTTAGAGAAAGGGCTTCCGGATTTGGTGGTAAAATTAACTGATTTAGGAATGAAAGTAATGTGGCTTATCATTTGCATAGCGTTTTGTTTGAAAAAAGCTAGTTAGCGGCTGTAAAAGTGTAAGCTTCTGTTGTGCATTTTTTATAGAACCTCGCTTCTGTTTCAATCATGAACAAAACCTAAAGTATACAATGTAGGTACTGTTAGTAAACTTCAAGTCCATGGCATTGGACAAACTCTCCACACATTGGTTTTTATTTAAAAAAACAATAAATTTTGGATAATTGACTAGCCTATGCTTGGCCAAAGCCGAAACTATTGTAAATAGTCTACTATACTTCATAAAAGATAGCTTGATCTCTGCGACATATGTCAAACTGACGTATAAAATATTGTTAGCCTGTCAAGCGCTATTGTTACTGTATTGATACTGACAGCTGTCGCAGAGATCAAGCTATATTTTATGAAGTATAGTCTTGATTTATGCATCAACAGCTTTTTTCTTTCGATTCGGCCATCCAAGCACACTTCAAAAATGCTGCCCGTACAACCCTACCTCGTTCTTCTGTACACCAGCCGAGTATGCGTTACCCAAGGAATCCACACAAGGCTACACTCCTTTGATATCGCCTACCGTAGTGAGAATACCCCTTTATGTCGCTGCCTACTAATTAAGACATGTTCGAGGCCATTTTAGAGGCTCAAATGTATCGGTTATTACATTATTTTTAATTTTAACGGCGACGGGGAACAGGAATCTGTAATAATCTTTTATGGGTTGGTCCTACTCAAAATTAACTCAAATTAATACACAACACTAGCTGTCCCACGCGGCTTCGCTCCCGTCAACTGGCTACCTACCCAACCCTACCTACCTACATCATTGTTGACAACTTAAACCGTTTACGCAGCGCACGCAAAGAAAGCTCTCAAAAAGGAATATTTTTTGCAACATTTTTCATTTAGGCTCCGCTCCTATGGGTCGTAGCGTGATGTTACATAGCCTTAACCTTCCTCGATAAATCGAATTTCCAACTCAAAAATATTTTTTAAATCCCAACCAGTAGTTCCTGAGATTAGCGCGTTCAAACAAACAAACAAACTCTTCAGCTTTATAATATTAATAATAATTAATAGTATAGATTATAAACGTCCGCGTCGCCGAAACGAAGCAGAATCAATCTGCCTAGCCCTTTTCTACAGCTTCCAGTCAGTTCCAGTCTAACCGAATACAGCTGAGTAGGTACCAGCATTATTCTTGGTAGTAAACTATACTGGGAATCGGATTCATAGAATCAATAGAGCCAGTGCATTGCCTTAAAACGGTTAAGTTCAACAAAAAAAAAACATTAATGTTTATAATAATAAGTAGCAGAATTCCAAATTGATTTACGTTTTAATTATAATGCTACCACTATTATTACCTGGAGCTCGAGGCTAAATAATAACAGCAGCACTGGTGATCAAGGTTAAGCAACACTTGACGAGTTCGGTCCGTGGATGGGTGACCATTTCAACATACCGAGTTTCCTCCGTGCCTCGGAAAGCACGTTAAGCCGTTGGTCCCGGCTGCCATTTGAAGTTCTTTGACAGTCGTTACGGGTAGTCAGAAGCTTGAGATCTGACACCAGTCTTGCCAAGGAGTATCGTGTTACCCAGTTACTGGGTTGTGGAGGTCAGATAGGCAGTCGCACCATGTTAAAACACTGTTACTCAGCTGAATCCAGTAAGACTGGAAGCCGACCCTAATATAGTTGGTAAAAGGCTAGGCAGATTGATTTTTACTATTATTACCTGCCTCACTGTAGGAAGACAAGTTCTACGCGACAATACGACAACCCCTTTTATAAAACTTACCATTCAATGGGAAATGGTCGTCGCATCGTTGTCACATTGTCGCGTCGCGCTCTGTGCAGCCTTGACGTCCATTTTCCCTAAGTTCTCGAAAGATTAATTAAGAAAAAGTTCTTATAACGAACAACCCCAAGCAGCTTATATCCTAAGTCTTACGAACTTCACAAGGTCTCCTCCTTAGTCTGTATAGCAGAACAAACTAGCTTACAATATCGATATTTATACAAGAGATATATTGACTTGTCGAGGGAGCCGACTATTCAGTAGCATTTTATAGTCGGCGACTAGTTACTGACTGATGGACCGACTAGCCTAGAAAGGTTTCAACTCGACAAATTAATAGTCGCGCTCCTAGTTGCCAACTAGTCGACACTTAATGAGATAAAAAAAAACAGAAAATAAATCGCCAGTACCTACTTACAGGGCCATAAGAGCAGTGCGGATTATCAAACTAAAAATTTAATTATTAATCCAAGACCGACTAATAGTCGACTACTAGTTTCAATCTACTAGTCGGGCAAATCGACTATCCAGCCACATTTATAGTCTTCTCATCTCTAATTTATACCGAGAAGAAAAATATCTACTTAGTATACTGGTGTTGTCTCCACACGTACAGCTTGTGGCGCCCCCTTGCGGCTTCCGAACTAACCGCGACGCTTTAAGGGATAAAAATTTGGCAAAATTACAAGGCAGGGCCACCCCTGTGTCGCAAGTTTACATTGTAACGTGGACACCCTAATGTGAACAGTTTAAGTTAGGGATGGCACATGTTAAATGAAATGTTTTTGACAGTTTAAATATTTTTGGTATATTTAATGTCATTTTTGGTGCTTCAGTGACGGTTGTCTCGACGACGATGAAGGTCTGGTATCTGAATTGAGTATTTGGAGTTTATAATATGTCATTCTGGCATTCTGATGGTGTTTTATTTTGCTTCTCAAAATAAATCTAATACCTACAGTTTTTTCACGCAATGCTGTACGTTATATCAAGTTATTCAACGAGTAACAATATTTAAGTATTGTCTATATCTATGATCTTGAACTTGCTATCTTGTAAGAACATCCAAATCCAGCTGCATCTTGTTACGACTAGATGCCGACCCCAACTTTCGGCAAATGGCAAGGAAGCAGATTCAAAATTCAAAGCAAAAAAAAATATTTTAAAACTAATAATAATTTAATTGCAACAAAATAAAATATATTCAAAACTATAACTAAGAGGCACCAACCCTAAACACCAAGGGGTGGCACAAATTAAATTCTATCAGTCGACAATGAGACGAGTTAATAAAACGAATTCACTACGGACCCCCAAAAACCCAAGATGGGACCGTATTTAGGGATCAGTAAAACAATGCAAATGATAAAGAGTTGTTTGTTCAACGGGCGACAGAAGGCAAATAATTGCTCTCACGTTTTTGTCCTTTTTGGGGTGAGCTAAACGTTTGGGTCGAATCTTTTTATCCTTTTTGGTACAGTTTAAAAATATTGTTCGCATTTAACGCGGGAGGGAATTGATATGTTGTAGGTACCCTTCTGTATTAGAATTTGAAGAATTATTTTCTAGATTTGATGTTGTTTGTTGTAGCTCAATAGGTTGAGAGAATTTATGACAAGAGGCTCTAGGCCAGGGATGCCCAAACATTCAAGACAAGAGAACCTTTTTCCAAAATGAACTGATATTGAGTCTGAGTCATTTTATCTCATTTGTATCTAGTATTTTTCAGTTAAATACGGCGCCATTCAATCATCTTTTTATAAGCCTATGTGCCGTCCATTTAAGGCCGTACCCTGACCAAAAAATCAGCATGAGATATGAGAATGCCTATTGGCCCAGCGGTAGTGAATACGCCCAGATTTTAGAATAAAATCTTTATAAAATAGAATATTAGTCTTTTGAAAAAAGTTAAACGTATGCCGTTTTATGCAAACTATTCCTCACCTATTTACACGAAATCACGAATTGACACGGCTTAAACCCCTCAATTTTGCTCCAAAAGGCTTTTTCAAGAAAGCAATCAACGGCCACTTTTCATGGCTTTTGCCATTTGCCTACCACTGCACCTTTAGGCAAACTATTAGCTAAACACCATAGTAATGGCGTCGCGACGGTGTCTCAAATTTCACCATCATTAGAAGATGATTAACCTTTGCGCGGCGGTCGGGGGTCGATGCGACCCATTACGTCAAATGTTAAATGATTCACACCCTAACCGAAGACATTTTGGATGGTTTTAAAGTGCTTTTACAAGAAGTTTTTTAAAGAAATGTTAAGAATGCGACCGTAGGATATTTTAGGAATGATAGAAATCAAAAGATGCATGATTATAAAGTTTTATATCATCTAAGTCGGTTTTGTTAACTCGTGGTTTGCAATTAAATATGTCTGTGTCTCGCCTTTGAGTTCTATTATAAAAATACTAAACCTATGGTTATGTATTCTATTATTTTACTGCTGTCCATTACCGTAGGCAGTTTATTCTAGCGTATAGGAAACCCTCTTGAACAAAACTGTCCAATAATTATGTAACACTTTCTTGAACAGTCAAAAGTCCAGTCAGAAACTTTGGCCCTGGTAGACTGTTAACCTCTAACTGTACAAATTACATCATCCTATGCAAACAGTAGTAAAAATAAGTAAATAACACGAGTAGTTTGTCCGTGTACCGCAGACAGGCCATGCTGACGGCGCGTTCGGACAACCGGGACGATGATGACGAGCGGCCCCTAGACGTGGGCGGCCCCTCCAGTCCGCCCCCTCCGACCAGCTCCACGCAGCACAATACCAGCTGTAAGTATCATACTCATTCTTTATTGTTCAGTGCTATGTTTCCTTGCGTGATCGAATCAGAAATGGAGAGCTCTGCTCAAGAACCAAGGTTACTGAAATAACCTGATGAATTGCGAAACTTAAGTGGCAGTGGGCAGGTAACATTGCTCGCAGCATGGCTCTGAAAGTTTGGGAAAGGCTCTAAATTGGCAATCGTATTCTGAAAAAGAATGCGTTGGAAGGCCTCCTACAAAGTGGACCGTGCACCTGTTGAAGGACGCTTCTAGGTTTGGTGCCCCTAATTGATGACGCTTTGAAGAAAGGTTCTGAATGCAAAATTAATTGCATTCAAAAACCGAAGTTAAATTAAAAGTTAAATTTAGATCTTTAAGATGAGGTGGTAATGAGTTAACCAAGTGGTTCTCAGAGCATAGGGAATAAAACTTTATTTGCTTGTGAAGATGTATACCAACACTGCGATTCTGCATTTCAAAACTTGTTACCACCCAAACAGCAATCAAACTTCTAGAAAACAATGGTTCTAACTGATGACAGTTAACCCTAGAACACTTGTATAAATTTATAGCCCCATTGTACATTTTACAGACCATTTGTAAATATTACAGACCATCATTTATGTAACTGTATTGGTGACGGGTGATTTCCGTCCGGACGCGAGCGTTTACAGGGTTGTACGGCTTGATTGATTCGCTGAGTGATTCAGTTCATTCGTTCACTAGTTCATTCGTATTGCATCGTGTAATATCGATAATGACAATGTCGTCGGTCTAATTTCA
Source organism: Orthosia incerta (assembly GCA_948252205.1). Classification (NCBI taxonomy): domain Eukaryota; kingdom Metazoa; phylum Arthropoda; class Insecta; order Lepidoptera; family Noctuidae; genus Orthosia; species Orthosia incerta. The sequence continues at coordinate 23,414,161 of OX411756.1, read as the reverse complement.
TATTGCTTGTTGTTCGCATGAAGTTACGCAGTGTATGTGACATATTGGTATGATGAATTGAATTACTATTTTGTCCAGAATGCGTAACTTCCTGCGTTATATGCACAGATGCTCTAGACAGAGTGATATTCGAAAGTACAAAACGCCTGGACTTGATCACGTAAAATTTCTTTTGAATCTCAATCTCATACATTTTTGACTTTTCGAGAATAGTTATCGCTAATTAAATGACATTTTATCTGGAATACAGGTTCAGAATCTGAATGTCAGCACTTATCAACAGGAGAAACTGGTTTTAGGAACGGTCTCTTCTGCTCTTTCTCGTGAACATCTGATATGAGGATGTAGGACACTACAGGACAAAAGCTTCCTAGTTCTAAACCCCCCTTTTCTTGCAGCCTGGTTCAGTTCAAGCGGAGGTGGCGGTGACTCGGGCGCGGAAGAAGGCAACGAGGCGGGTTCCGACTCGTCTTGCTCGGCGGGTCGCGCACCCTCGCCTCCCCCGGGGCCCTCGAGGCCCTCTCCGGCACCCGACGTCTCCTTGGGGCCCCCGGTGCAGCCGCCGCTGCTGCCGTACCTATACCCCCCGTCGCTGTACCCGCCGCCGTTCTTCCCGCCGCACCAGATGCCGCCAGGACTGCTATTCAACCTGCATCCGCTGCTGCAGCAGTACTCTCTGCCGCCGCCGCCCGCGCCACCTGGTCCGCACGGGGCTGCGCTGAGTAAGGCGCACCGGTTCGCGCCATACGCGTTGCCGGGGTTAGGGTCGGCGTTTGAGCAGGTGGCGCCTCGAGCGCGCTCGCTGAGCTCTTCACCAGCGCGCCGGCCGGGCTCTCCACCGGCGCGAGCCTGCTCCGCTGATCCGCCACCAGACGCGCCCAGCACCACAACGCCAGCCACTCCACCTGCCTCCGACCTAAAGAGCATCGAGCGCATGGTCAACGGCTTGGATGTGGAGACCACGGACTGATCGCTAGAACTGTACATACTCGTGTATTTATATGGTGGGCCCCGGCCGACATTTTGTATCGTTCCTATTTTGTTTTTTCTTTCGAGTTCTATTCGGGTCGATATTCGTATACTGATTGTAAATAGTTAAGCTTACTTAGGATTCACTATGTAAGGTTCTGTGGACGGACGATGTTGCGACCTGACTCTCGTATTCTTTTTAAAACTTCGGCTTTTCCTAGAAATAAGGCAGGCCCTATTTAATGAAACAAAAAATGTTCTTTTTCTTTTCCTGATCTGATATAGTTTTATTAATTTATTACCTACGTTGCATGTCTCAGGTACTTTGTGTTTTCTGACAATTCCCATAATTACCAGTTTGTCAGTCTGTAAGTCCTCGCGACACCGCCCGTCGAACGTAGCAACCCTCTTGTTAGCGACACATAGCAACACTGCAATAGCAATAGTTTTAAATTATTACTCCCATTTCGACTGTTCACGGGTTGTAGATGTGATGTTTGAAAAAAAAGTGAAGAAATGCGTACAGCTGCTTGAAATTTGAAGGAGTGATCCAGTATTAAGTTATTAACACACACAGTGTTAACAACTGTATAATTTATAGAAGAAATTGAGACCTTACAAATAGCCGATTTTCTGTCTCTGGAAAATCAATATTTGTGTCATTATGAAAAAAAAATGATTCTTGTTTTTGAATTTCAAATTAAAATAAAAGAGGCTTTAGTATTTTTTTTTACATTTGATTGTTTTGATTTTAATTATATGATTAAAAAGATAAAAATGTTATATTGATTTTATTTGACGTTTATTTCTGGTCGATTTTCATAACGTCACCCCTACAGACTGTAATGTCGAAAGATTAATTTCATTGCCCACTTTGAATAATTAAAATACAATTAATAATATTGCTTTATTTTGTAAATACATTTTGTAAGGTATATTTACGTGTTTAACTAATAAATTGACATATTTTGAAAATATGTTTTGTCAATTGTGCTGTGAGATGGTGCGAGTCCAATTGCTGGTTTTTGTAAAATAAAAAATAATTGAACCCTTTGTATTAAATTATTCTTCGAATTTCGGAGAAAATAAAAAAATCGTTTCGCTGCAGTATACAGTGACTTATGTTGATCTAGAAATCTAATTTAAATTAAAACAGGATACGTCTAATGTTTTAGTGCAATACTCAATAGAATACGAATTAAATCACATTCGCTACCACAAGTAAAAATAGTAAAAATAAATATTAGTCACCAATCTTACACGCCACTTAGCACGAAAAAAATGACAAATAAGTCATTGCATTTATACGAAGCTAAAATAATTTTGGTACTTATTTGCAAATTCTTATCTTCAATTGGCAAAATATAAAAAAAAGATTTCCAAAGAAAGCAACAATTGGACTCGCGCAAAATAACGATTGATAAAAATCTAACTGTAAGTTAAAGTTTGTAATATATAGTTAATAAATATTGTAGTTTAAAATACAAAATATATAATTATAATAATTATAAAATGAATATAATTTTCCATGGAATTTCATTAAACTTAAGCAGGATAACACGTTCGGTATTTAGTAGAAATAACTGTTTTAGTACATATTGATCTAATATTTCTTTCGTGCAATACTTAAAAAAAAACATAGTTCATATTCAATAAGATATTGCAAGTCTTATTGTAATATCAACTATTAGTTCTAAGGAAGAAGGATGAAACTTCTCTAGGAATTTTGAAATGTTTCCGATTTAGCATATCTAACTGCAACATCTTCAACTAAACGAAGATACGTCACGACTTTTTATATCACCTTGTAAACGCCCATTGCTGGGCAAAACGCTCAGTAAGACACACAGACAGATGTAAAGAATAATTTAACTAATAGTATTTATAATTAGTATCACATTTATCACCATGCTTCTAAAAGTATGGCTTACATAGGTCACTATGTACTAAAGCCATAAAAAATACTGTTTATTTTTCCTTTTTTCATATCTATATTTACTTACAATTACAATTTTCGCCGTAACCAGTGATTTGATTGCAATAAAGAATTGTTCATTTGCCATTTTTCTAAAAAAAAAAAGGTTTGTGAAACGGAAGGAGACTGTAATTTTGCAAACAGTTGTAATTAAAAATTATTCATTAAAATATATAGATAAATCTATTGACAAAATGAGAATTGTTTTCTTTCGTATATGTTTTGCCTTTGTCCTTTTTGATTTGTTTAGCATTCGCCCCAGGTTTTTGACCGACTTTTGGATAGGTTGGTAATAAAGAAAAACCTTATAAATTAAAATTGGGGCGAATTTGGAACAAATACCTATTATAGCAGCTGCTTGTCATTTTGGTGGTAAGTATTCTAGAATCTGTAAGAAGTACAATTCAACCGTACTATCAAGATGAACGTGTCTATTAGCTTCTTCTGTTTTGGAATTTCGTAAAACAAGGAGAATCGAAAAAATCAATTGGTGGAGAACCCGAATGAATAAATTACGATAACTTTTACTAAACATCATTTGGTAGTGCCTACGAAAGCGTAGGTACCAGATTATTTGAAGTTTTACTATTACTCCAATCATTTGATTATGACAAAAACCGGCCAAGTGCGAGTCGGACTCGCGCACGATGGGTTCCGTACCATTATCGCAAGAAACGGCAAAAAATCACGTTTGTTGTATGCGAGCCCCACTTACATATTTATATCTTATTCTGTTTTTAGTATTTGTTGTTATAACGACAACAGAAATACATCCTCTGTAAAAATTTCAACTAACTAGCTATCACTGTTCATGAGATACAGCCTGGTGACAGACGGACCGCGGAGTCTTAGTAATAGGTGCCCGTTTTTACCCTTTGGGTATGGAACCCTAAAAAAATGACTGAGCAGAAGAAGATGCAGAAAATACCGACCATCCAGCCATGTTCAAAAATACAAAAGCGTAAACGACATAGTACCGTTGTGACATTTAAAACATTCTATTTCATTCAAAGGACATCAAACTCAATCTTTTCTTCGTTATAATTAGGCACCCACTAAGCTTAAATTAAACCTTGATATTTCCGATACAAATCGCTTCTAATCTTCATCGTCAACATGAATGGGCATCAAACTCCCAATCTCCCTCGTTTATCACACTGACACTGTGCTTACATTCTTATCGTAAGTACATCTGTGGACCTGTGGTACGTTTTGCGCTGCGCCCAGTGGCGTAACTACCGCGGTATCAGCCGGATGGGGCCCTGAACTACAAGGGCTCCGACGTGTGGAATCAAAAGTTTATAAAATATTATCCGCAATCTCAAATTATTTTGATTAGGTACGTCAGGAATTTTCTTTTTTCATAAAAGAACTTAATTTTTTATAATGACGGTATATGTTATTTGATTGAAGATGCTGAAATTTTGTAAATCATTACGGTCGCTCTAACATTCCCTTAGTAAAATCACAATGAACCCCCCAATCCTAGTCAGAATTATTTTTATTGCTAAGATCGTGTCGCTCGTTCACATCATAATCATCGGCCTATTAATGTTCCCACTGCTGGGACACAGGCCTCCTCTCTGTAAGAAGGAATGCGCCGTAATCCACCACGCGGGTCCAGTGCGGGTTGGTGGATGTCACATGTCTTGGATTTTTTGGTTCTAGGACATGCTGGTTCCTTCACCGTTTTGAGAGCAGTGGTGATGAAATAATTTACACAAAGTAAAGCGCCTACCTGGGCTCGAACCTACGACCTACAACTTGTAAGTCGCGGCCGATACGACTGGGCAACCACTCATGCTCATGCTCGTTCATTTACTGTGAAGTTTCCAAGTCAAGAATCCAGCCTCAGTAATAAACATTATCTTACACTAGTACTTAATAAACATTTTATTCCTATTGGTGTTTGCTGCAGTCGGGTAAAAAGGGCCCCTTTTATGACTTGGCTACGTCACTGGCTGCACCTCTGTTCGCTCGCACAGTCATCATACAACTAGTTTAGCATACAAAACTAAACTATTAAGTGGGTGAATAACACGGCTGAGATCAGATAGCAAGTGGCCAATTACGTACGTGACACCTCGAGATGCCATCGTTGTAGTGTTGGTACTTGGTACCCAATTACGTGTGCTGTAATTGTTAGTAAAAATGTTGTATATGGAGAGTACGGTAAAGATGTCAGATTCTGGTGTTTCTTTTTCTGTTTTTACTGATTGTTTGAGCTTGATTTATGGGACCAGTTTAGTTATTTGGGTTTAGATAACTACTTTCTGATTGGGAGGGGTTTTTTAGGGTTCCGTAAGGTAGGTCCCAAAGGGTAAAAACGGGACCCTATTACTAAAACTCCGCGGTCCGTCCGGCTGTCTATCTGTCTGTAACCAGGCTGTATCTCATGAACCGTGTCTAGCTATAGACAGTTGAAATTTTCACAGATGATGTATATCTGTTGCCGCTATAACAACAAATACTAAAAACTGAATAAAATAAATGTTTAAGTGGGGCACCCATACAACAAACATTTTTATGCGATAACGTACGGAACCTCTCGTGCGCGAGTCCGACTCGCACTTAGCCGGTTTTGTTTAATTAGTCTGGTCTGTCCTACTCCTGAACAAAAGCGTCGCTCCACTACTTCCAAATTTCGCAATCCCTCGCTTACTTCTCCCAATTTCCTATGGGATTTATATATCCCATACGAAACATTTGAACATAAGCACAAGAAATTAACACAAGGTCCAACAAGTAGTAATTCTAAGAATCAGAATCCCCGTATTCCTTCTATTATCATTCTATCTTCATTATAAATGCGGAAGTAACTCTCGGCTGAACAGATTAGTATAAATCTTGACACACGGATAGGAAATGTCTTTGATAAGCATATAGGATAATTTTCATCCCGGAAGCATGTTTCCTTGGCATAGTAAACTTACGCAGACGAAGCCGCGTTCAGAAGCTAGTGCTATATAAAATCTCATCAAATTAAAACCGCTTAGAATTTCGCTCGCGAACTCCTCACATTTTACGACACTAGATGTGTTCCCAGTAGAACATAGACACAGCATCCAACGCGTGATGATCGTGTAGATAAGGCCTTATCGTGAGCACGTTGCATAGCGAGGTGCCCCGCGCGTGTGTGAGCGCCTCAACTTTAAGAGAAGGTAAAGGCTTGTTTAGGCTGTAGAGATATGCTTAGATTAAAAAAACGAAATACACCAAGGGAGCCGTGGACATTCACGGTACGGCTGGTCTATCAGCTTAAGGTCGCTCAGCGAGCTATAGAAAGGGGGGGGGGGTTCTCTAAAGGTGAACGCGCACCTAGCCGCACCGCACGCGCCGCAGTCATCGCATTACATTAATCTTTATATGAAATCGCATGCAGCCTCAAGCACCTATCCGCGCCGCACAACCCGCATTTCAGCAAAATGCTGTAGGTATACGGATTCCAAGAGCGCGTGTGGATGACGTCATGAGATTCGGCGCGTTCGATGCTTGCAGCGAGTGCGATGTGGACGGTGCGGAGACGTCATCCGTATCCGTGTAGAAAATATTTATCAAGATGTACAGAAGTGGATACGATGCGTGCGGCGGCGTGGATTGCGCGGGGCCTTGAGAAAATGCGATGACTGCGGCGCGTGCGGCTCCTGCGGCGCGGATAGGTGCGCGTTCACCTTAAGGGATCTAATCCGGAACGAGGTGATCCGTGTGCTCAGAGAATAAGCAAGCTGAAGTGGCAATTGGACGGCCCATATATATTAGCCGTAGAACCTATGACCATTGGGGTAGACGTGTTCTCGAGTAGAGACCATGAATGGGTGTAAAAGTAGCGTGGGCCGCCCTCAGGCTAGTTGGAGCGATGATCTCCGCAGTGTGGCTGGTAGCAGCTGAATGAGAGCTGCCGAAAATCGAGAACAATAATGGCGTGCGATTGGAGAGGACTATGTCCTGCCGAGGACTGCTATAGGCTGATGATGATGACACTTAGGATAAAGGTGCTGGAACTGTGAAGAAGCGTTCGTGAGTTTGCAGAAGCCTTAGGTATCATCAACTCCTGAAGCTCTCGACACCACATTCTATCAGCGCCAACGATAGTTAAAAAAACAAAATGTTTGCGACTGACAACGTGACATTTTCGGTGGCGCTTGTTTATTTTTTATTTTTTAGGGTTCCATACCCAAAGGGTAAAAACGCAGCCCTGTTACTAAGACGCCGCGGTCCGTCTGTCTGTCTGTCTGTCTGTCCGTCTGTCACCAGGCTTATCTCATGAACCGTGATAGCTAGACAGTTGAAATTTTCACAGATTATGTAAACACAGAATAAAATAAATGTTTAAGTGGGGCTGCCATTCAACAAACGTTATGTTTTGCCGCTTTTTTGCGATAATGGTACGGAACCCATCGTGCGCGAGTCCGACGCGCACTTGGCCGGTTTTTTTTTTGATTCGTTACATTTTGGACTGTGTCAATCGTTACCGCTTATAAAATTTCACTTTTGTGTTTACCCTCTGGACAAGAATTTAGACAAGCAATGTGCCGACGAATAACGTGCTTTACGGAGGGAGGAGTCTCGGTATGAATGATCATCCACTCATTAGGGATAGATACCATCCACTTTTACTATGTTTTTGTTGCTGTTGTGTCAATGTCGAAGAGCTCGTGGCTAAATAATAACAGCCGCACGGGTCGATCATCAAGTCGGGTCGGTCCGTCCGTGGATGGGTGACCATTTTCAACATACCGAGTTTGCTTCGTGCCTCGGAAAGCACGTTAGGCCGTTGGTCCCGGCTGTCATTTGAAGATCTTTGACAGTCGTTACGGGTAGTCAGAAGCTTGAGATCTGACACCAGTCTTGCCAAGGGGTACCGTGTTACCCAGTAACTGGGTTGTGGAGGTCAGATAGGCAGTCGCTCCATGTAAAGCACTGGTACTCAGCTGAATTCGGTAAGACTGGAAGCCGACCCCAATATAGTTGGGAAAAGGCTAGGCAGATGACGTGTCAGTGTCGAATATTTTTTCTATTCTATACCATCCACGGAGGACTAAGCAAGCGTTGCTTACCCTTGAAGTCAAAGTCAAAGTCAAAGCACTTTATTTCAAGTAGGCCAGTTACAGGCACTTTTGAATTGTCAAAAGACAAAATAAAACATTACAAAATTATGGTGCTACAGTCCCAGTCACAAGACATAATAACTGTGAAAGTACCGTAGATGCCCATTCCAAGGCGTAGATCTCTATGGAGAAGAACGGGCAAGAAACTCCATGGACACTCTTTTTCAATTAGGTAATTATTACAAATCATTTGTTACATCATTCATGTTGAGATTACACATTATGTGAGAACGATGTAGCAAGTTAAAAGTGTCCATAGTAAATATAAAAAGACAATTCAGAAATAAAATTAGAATCAATTAAAATAAACCATGGCAGCTAAGAGATGACCAGTCCCAACCGACAGCGCCCGTTCACGAACATGACACATGTATCAGCACCATTCAGCTCAACCATTTTGAAGGGAGCTAAATGATCCGACACACGCGCCACCATCGGCGAGACATTTGAGTGGGCATGACATACTCTCAACCACCGGAGTCATTCAAGTCAATAGAAGACGTAGGTATCTAGACAATGATAGCTCTGAAGTACATGGTACTCACACAATGCTGGCTATGCTGCTATATAATACTAGAAAGATTAACTCTATATAATGCAAAGATAGTAGCAATCTTCATCAGTTCCGACAATAACAGTAAACGATACCTACGACAGTCTTACCAAAAAATAAAATTAAAAAAATACACATAAAAACGAAATTAAAAAATAATAATATTTAACCTGACAGCAAGCTAATTTTGGTAAAAGAACACGAACATTGTCTTGAGTTCAACACAGCGACCAACTATGCTTATCATCTAAATAATCATTAATAGAATAGTATGCCTTAGAACAGAGATTAGCTTTTACCTTTGCTTTAAATGCGTTAAATGGCAAATCTAGAAAAGAAGACGGTAACTTGTTGTAAAAAGTTATACCAACCCCAACGAATGAACTATGCACCTTATGAAGTCGATGAAAGGGAGCTCGTAATTTGTCCTTATTTCTGGTGTTAAAGTTGTGAATATCACTATTGTTACTGTACAAATGAAGATCGACCCGTGCGGCTGTTATTATTTAGCCACCATTTAGACATGTCCGGACATTTGACCTTTTGCCCGGATTTGGTCCGGCCTTCTAATTTGTCCGGACTTTTCGATTGCACAAAATGTTGTTTTTTTTTTCATACCACCATGGTGGCTATCCTTTAATTATTTTCTTGTTTTACACTTTTCAGTTCTCAATTTTTTTGTAGTCGGGTTTTTGGTTATGACAATTTTTTTTTAACTACCGGACAATTTTTTGTCTTTTGTCAGGGAATTTCAATTTTCGAAATGGTAACCCTAGCCACGAGCGTCTGTCAATCAAGGTTTAGAATGCGAGGTCTTTAGGGACTACGTCCAGAGTTTAGAGAAATTACCAGAAATTCGTCCCCTCTGTACGGACCTTAACGATACTCACAAAAAAAGTTTTTATAACACGAGTAGGTAGGTAAACGACAAGCTCGCTAACACTATCGCTTAGATCTGTGGGACCAGCGGTATCAATGGTAGATGGAGGACAACTGGTAAGTAAGTGGTAACAGTTGGTGAAACAAGTTTACGGTGTCTGTTTTATAATAGTTTCCGGTTGGCAACCATGTGTTGTTAATAAATAAAAGATTTAAAAAAAACACGGTTTAATAGAAAACCAAACTAAAAAGCAGAAAATAATTTCCAATAAATTTAAATTAAGAATAGTGTGATTAACAAAAAAAAAAGTTTTATAGTAAAAGTACCTGGGCGACCGAGCTCTGCTCGGGTGAAAATAGAGAAAACGACGTTTTCTATAGCTAGATCGATTTATCGTCTCCGAAACCCCCTGCATACAAAATTTCATGAAAATCGTTGGAGCCGTTTTCGAGATTTAGATTATATAATATATACAAGAATTGCTCGTTTAAAGGTAGATAGTCCCTCGCTATCACTGCTTGATGTCAATTGTTATAACATTTTATTGGCAGTTTTTTTAAAGTAAACATTTTGAAAATGTCTTAAAAAAGGCCACGCTTTTTAAAAAAAAAATTACTTTACATTATTTTGTTTGTTATTCACACTATTCTTAATTTCAAATTTATAGAAAATTATTTTCTACTTTTTACTTTGGTTTTCTTTAAACCGTGTTTTTTAGTTTTTTAAACTATTATTTATTTTTTTAGTTCAATCGGTAATCCTGAAGATCCTGGTATGGATAATGGGACAAACTTTGTCATCGGTCCTTCAAAAGTGTGCAAAGTTAAAACTAATCCGACATTTTGAAGGGGGTGAAAATCACGTTCAATGATTTCGTAACATAGATTCCCTAAAAGCGTGTTAAAAAGCTTTAGTAAAATACTTTACTCATAATTATTATGATATTTAGCAGATGTGTAAGTATATTGGTAGATCTTAACAGTAAGTGCCTTGGTCTAGGTAGACAATATAAACAACCAATAATCCTCACTAGCCCTGGTCCGGAACAGTCAGAAATCATGGAAGGAGGCTTTTTCCCAGCTGAGGGAAGAAGCAAAAGAATTACATTTAATAAGTATGAAGCTTAAGAAGAGATTGACCTTTTCGTACACAAATGGAAAATGGAATGGTGAATGAAATCTTTGGTATAATCATCTTGGTAGTGGCACCACAAACATACAAACACGTCAGACTGCAGGGCGTTGATAATCTTGATAGACGCGGCAGGCATGCAAATATGGCGCTCATTTGAAATTCTTTCGATGTAAAGACATAAATTGTGATAAGGTCACGTTCATGCTACACATACACTTGCTATCTTGCGACCGATCGCGCAAAATTTTGACCATTTATTCGTGGTGCTGGTATGTCACTTTTTAAGTGGTAAACCGTGAGTGTGGTCCTTAATTTCCTTGTCACTTAGTATAGAGAAGAGAGCCTAGGTATATATTTGGATGGCTATAAGATTAGGAAAAGAACATCCACACGATGGATGGATCGTGTGAAAGAAGATACAGAAACCAAAAACTCAGCAGTCACCCTGACTGCTGAGTTTACGAATAATACAGAAGCAGGTGTGGGAAAAGAAGACAGGAGATGTTGCACCGAGCCTAAATAAATTGGGGTAAAGGTAAAGGGAATTATACAGGGCACCATTTGATGGAGAAGATTGGAATAGATGTGTTGGGTTCTTTTAGAAAGTCACTGAGAGGTAATAGGGATATTATCGTAAGTTTAGAATATGCAACAGCAGTTCCTAGAGTGACGGCGCAGAGGATCAGCGAGTTATTGTTAGAGAAGATTTTCTATCGATTTGGCAAGGTTAAAGAAGTTGTGTCGGACATCTCACTTGGTAAGTTACTTCGGAGCCAAGTCACGCTTCACCGCAGCGTTCCACCCAACAACGAACGGCAGCCTTATTGCGTCATGAATTCGGCAAGGCAAAGGACCAAGAGTATTAACAATCGTCCAATCACATATACGGAAATCCACATCTCGTCTTTCATCTCGCCATTTGATTGGTAATTGTTCATACTTTTTGCCCACTGCCTTGCCGAATTCATTACGCAATAAGGCTGCGGGTTAGTTGAGCGATTTAATTGAGCATCAGGTGCTATCGATGTATGTTACCAGTGATCAGCGAAATTGGTGTAGTTACGTTCCGCTAGTATGTTTTGCTTATAATTACAGTAAACAGTCGAGCACTAGAATCTCACCTTACATTTCAAACCGACATGATTGTAAATAATAGCAATCATAATAACGTGGTTAATTAGGAGGGGTCGATTTGACCTTGCAAAATATAGTATAGAAACACATCAAATGATTCTGCGCTTCTATTCGCAGGGGCGTAGCTCATGTAATGAGGCAGTACCGCATTACCTACCTCTTTGGAAGCTGGCAACAGATACTTGTTTTGGAAGATACTCATAATTTGAAACGCTAAGATATTGTTGTTAAGTTTTGCATGTCACTTCTGTAAAAGCCATGATATCGTGAACGTATGATGAAAATATAACTTAAAGCACTTTTCCTCTCTAATTTATCTACCGCAGCAACGTCCCTATAGTAGGTACCTACTAAGTTCTATAAATAATAAGGGATGTGTGTGGAGTCCTTGGGTAATGGCTCTTTCAGAAATGTCTACAACCATACCAGCCGCGAAGCAGCAATACTGATCCTTGGTAGCTACACTTTTTTGTTTTTGTGGGAAATCATCCAATGACTTCTCCCGCTCTGGGTGAAGCGGGAGTGTCAGACTTTTACTGACTAAAACCCACCCGTGTTCCTTCAGTTGCTTGAGCCAGCGCCGCGGTAACTCATTTTCAAATTTGTCCACGACCCAGACAGGCATCGGCCCTAGCGGACCTCGTCAGTTTGCTAACATCTCTTTGAGGCGCGCGTGAAACACTACGCGCCGTCGACTCGGGCCTGGTCCATATCGGACGGCGAGGTACCCAATACTCGCCGTCCGCAAGCCCGCGCCTACGGTGGCCGGGAATCAGCTTGTGACTCCCGACGCCCAGGGCATCTCCTGCGGTGGCTTGGGGCGTGAGAACTTCTCCGTTGCGACTCCCTCAGGCGTTCTTTGGTAGCTACACTAGAACAGCACCTATATCAGTAGATATTTTTCTGACCATGTGATGGCTGCACTGGGCCTGCGTGGTGGATAACGGCCCATTCCCTCTCACAAAGAGGAGGCCTGTGTCCCAGCAGTGGGAACATAAATAGGCTGATTATTTGTGTGTGTGATGTGTGATGGATGTCGTGCCAATTCAAAATACCTTGCATGTATAGTAGATATCCCTTAAGCTGCAATAAACTTCTAATCGACACTATTTTTAGATTTTTAAGCGTTTTAGAAACTTTATGAATGTGTAATATACAAAAAAAAACACTGGACTATACTTACCTTGACTACCGTTGCTCCAAAAGTCCAAACTATTTAAAATATCCGCTCTATTTTATCTATTTTCTCCAAATTCCTTACCCAACACTTAATTTATTTAAAAGCCGAATCTTAACCCTTCTCTTAACTCAGATGTCAATTATAAATTCGGCGTGAAGAAGTATTTTCGGTATTTCAATTCTTAGCGCGAAAATAAATCGAAAAAATCTCCTAACAAGCTAGAGAGACCATAATAATTAACTGCTAAGGGTTATTTGGTGGTGTCGTCTCTTTTTTTCTTGTGGTGGATGTGCACTTTGGTCTCGGTCTCTCTTTGGAAGTGGCGACACAAATCACCTGAGACAATGAGAAGACAGTTGGCTGGTGGGCAAGGATTAAAGTGATTTGGATAGTTAATTTGTGATAGAATTGAAGCTGATAGTAGCTGGAAGGTTTTTTAAGTCATGAACACAAATTAAATTAAATAAATAATATCTGCTTACTTATTATTTATTTAATCTTTATAAATACAGATATATATATATTATACCCCTATGTCCTTCTATGATAAATACAGAGTCTACATTTAAATAATTTTTAATAAAAAATTTAGTTCAGGCATCATAGCATTCAATCCGCTAACAACATATGTATCTTGTGGAGGCGCCGAGAAGTAACTCGGACACTTCGACCCATTGGGATCTATTGTGGTCGACAACATAGGTAAGTCCAAAAAGTAATGGGAACTAATTTATTTCAATAGTACTTTACGAATAAGCATTTGATCATAATTTTCGCGTTTATAATAGAGCAATGACTCAATGAGATATTCTCAATACGGTCCTTGTAACAGGATTTCGGGCATGGCGGACAAATCTAGCTGGAAACTAGCCATTCGGTGCGGAAGATATTATATTGCCCAATCAGCCGGGAGAGCACGGCCTAATGTAACAGGTTTGAGTCACACATTTATAAGTATAACACAGTTTGGGAGCAAAAACCGTGATAAAATGCGTGACTCAAGCCTATCACAGAGCCCTTGCTCGCCCGGCAGGTGCACACTACACTACAGAGTAGCTACTAAAGGTTACACTAGTCGATCATTCTTCCATACAACCGTAGTCTGGCGATTACTCCACTGTTTGACGATGTACGTTCAAAATAAAAAATGGTATCAATTTGTCTCATCATTATCTAGCCCTGTATGGAAACAAAAAAGTAAAATATTTGAGAGTTATGAGCGTCGAAACTTCCATATTTCAACACTAATTTTAACGCATCTTTGGGCGGCAATAAATACCATAAGAAGGAAAATTACAAAACGGCCTCCATACAGGGATAGATTAGTACAACAATGCAAATAATCTTATTTTGTAAATTTAAAACATTTAGTCGTTTTTTCATGATATCTAGACTCCCAAAGGTCTGTTTATAAAATCTCGATCGCTCGTTTTCGTCCTAAATCATCATCCAATTCGCTACAAACTTGCAAAAGTGGTAATTCGTATGTGAACTAGTTTCTTACTGCTCATCACAGCATCTATCTCTTTCGCACGAGTTGTTGGATGAGATAGCAGGCATTTTAACCCCACGCACAAAATAATTCGTGCCGTCGACTAGTGCATCCTTAAATTAAAAAAGTCCTTTTTCATTTCATCATCACTTCTTACGCATACGTATGACCCAATAGATCTCTAAATTACGACATTTTCGTTCCATTTATCTGCAATCAAAATTGACGCAACTTCGAAAGCCCTCAAAATCGCTTCGTACCTATCAGCAATTATTTTCGAAGGCAGTTTAAGCCGATTTAATAAGAAAAACACAGGATGTCGTGCCCCACAAGAAGTGATCTCCATTTATGGGTATATTGATGACAGAATGAAGACCTGAGTTATTTATTCGTAATTATTCAAGATTTTGGTGCGGACAAGAATCGCTTATGGCGAAAACATGGCGGGCTTGAGGAGCTACTTGTATCCACATAAATTGATTAACGTTTTTCTACTTAACGAGCAAGGTTTTAGACAAACTGAGCCTTATTGCGTTATGAAATCGGCAAGGCAAAGGGCAAAGAGTATGAAAAATCGACCAATCACATGCGAGATGAAAGACGTGATGTGGATTTCCGTCTAGTGATTGGTCGATTTTACACTCTTTGCTCTTTGCCTTGCCGAATTCCTTACGCAATAAGGCTGCTGGGCTTATAGCTTCTAAGGCTCAGTTTTTCGAGTCAATGCGGCTGGAACAACGGCCTTAGTCCCAGTTTATTTATCCGTAGTTAACTCAAACAACGGCAATGTTCTAAAATTTTAGGTTTAACGCGCTTTTTCATGAAATGTTAGTTTAAAAATGGTCAAAAAAAGAAAGGTAAAAAATAAAAAGAAATCCGCCTGTATGACGAGTTCGCTTCGGTCTAGTATGACTAATCATCATCTGCCTAGCCTTTTTCCCAACTATATTGGGGTCGGCTTCCAGTCTTACTGGATTCAGCTAAGTACCAGTGTTTTACATGGAGCGACTGCCTATCTGACCTCCATAACCCAGTAACTGGGTAACACGGTACCCCTTGGCAAGACTGGTGTCAGATCTAAAGCTTCTGACTACCCGTAACGACTGTCAAAGATCTTCAAATGACAGCCGGGACCAACGGCTTAGCGTGCTTTCCGAGGCACGGAGGAAACTCGGTATGTTGAAATGGTCACCCATTCATTGACCGTCCTCGTCAAGCGTTGCTTAACCTTGATGATGACCCGTGCGGCTGTTATTATTTAGCCACGAGCTCCTCTCCTCCTCTAGTATGACTAATATATAATCAAATTATGTAGTCAGAAAAAGGCGCGTTCCACCTTGTCCTTAGGTACTTAATAATTAATAAGTCAATGTGTACTAATATTATTTACCCACAAAAGACAGTTTGATCAACAATCCATTATTCCCTATCCACATTTAACATACTCCTAAGAATGTCTACCTTTCTGGTCGCGATATCCGCCGCTCAGCGGTCAGCGCTCAGTAGTCAGGCGCTCAGCAATTAATCGCCACACTTCAGATGCCAGCATCTCTCCTCAGTTTATCGTTTGAACACGCAGTCACTCAAGCCGCATTTTTTACGGAGTCTTGCATTTGTTTAAAATAGAAGCCAAGCTTTTTAACTAACTGTGTATGAGAGGAGCGCTGAGTCCCAGCAGTGAGAACTTTAACAATATTATTATTATTATTATACAATAGTATATATTATTCTTTTCAATTTATGGAATATCTTTTAAATTGGTCCAATCTTGGAGGGGGAAATAGGCGAGAGCCAAGCCTCGAATTATGATTTTTTAATTAGGATTTTCAGTCGGATGTCTGCGACCGCGTTTCCTCTTAAAATACTGATTTTGCGTTATGTGTGTTATAATAAGAACAGCCGCACTACCACTAGCCGAGGTCACTCCATGGATGGGCGATTCATATGGAAACTCCTCCGTGCGTTTTGCAATTGCAGATTTTTAATAGTCATAAAGAGAGAAGCGAGAACATTATGACACCAGTTTTGACCCGAGTCCGTCGCCCCTGGACCCATTTAGGTGGGGCTGAAAGAGGGCGTTGTCCACCCTCCGCCGACGCCCGGCGCGTCTGCCGTGGATAGGGTGAGCGGATGAAATCTCCCTCTCAGCAGCCTCCTTCTGCGATACGACTGTTTCGCAGAAGTATACCACCGCGTCCCAGGACTCCTCGCTGCCGACCATAGACTCGACTACGGCCGGCAGCGACAGGTCACTGTCTACTTCAGAGACGAGGGCACGACGCGGCTTCTCCCAAGCGGTACACTCTGCCAGCGTATGCCGCGCCGTGTCTTCCCGGCAGACGACGTAGTGGTGACACCGGGCGTCCGGCTCCCTATTTATGCGACACAGGTACTTCCCGAAGCAACCATGCCCCGAGAGCACCTGCGTCGGCCGAAACGACAGAGAGCAGTGCCTCCTCCCGAGCCAGCGGCCGGACCTTGTGGACTGGCAGTATACGGTATACCCCAACTTTATGAAGTTGAAAAAGGGCAGATTGTTTTTATATCGTCCGTAAACTGTGTTCCATATTATCAATTTTTCAGTCTGGGTATACAATACCTTTGAAGATTGACGAGTGTTTGGATGTTAGATATTATTTAGCCACGAGCCTTCCATATTGCACTGAAAGTTTGAAACATTTAACCACGACTGTGACAAAAAATTGTTATAAAAAAAAACCCAGTCCTAAGACTGGGTTTTTGTGGTCTCGGATACCAAGTCTTTTGAGATTTAGGACCGATGGTTAAGGTAGCGCTACCTAGTATGATTTTAAGGCAATTTTCATACATGTTCGGATACTTTTAGTCGATTTTTTTGGAACAACTCTAAACCACCGCGGCGGTATCGACCCGTGAGCGGAAAAAGGTTTCCACCGCCACCGCGGTTGCGACCCGTTAGGAACTAGAGGAATATTACAAAGCCGAGACAGAAGTAGACATCTGTTAAATGTTTGTCGATCAATTATTGAATTATGGCTAATTATAACAGTTATCGCAACATCAGATACGCGAAAGTTATACAAGATTCTATTGTCTGGGGACTGATTTCTTATTTGTCTATGCAGGATCCCCGTTGGTCTCGCGGTCACAAGCGCAACAGCTAAGCGTGAATGAGGTCCGCCGTCCCGGGTTCGATTCTCAGGCAGCCTGTAGTTTGGAAGTTAGTGCCTTATGCCTTGAAACAAACCTTAGGCGTTGGTCTTGCCAATGCAAAAAACAATTAAGACCTATGTGGGGATAGCTAATCAGTCGCCCAAAGATACAAACTCGTCACAAAGACACAACACTGTGACAAAAAAGAAAAAAAAAGTACATTTAGTGGACACAGTTAATAAGAGACGATACACAAAAGTAAAATAAAAAGAAGTAATATACATAATTATGTGCTGTGGTTACAGCCTTTCTTCGATAAATTCTTGAACAACCCTGACGAAAGAAACCGCGTCAAAAACTAAGTGAAATCAATTACCTCCATTAGAATAACCGATTTGCAAGCTAATTGGTGTAACTATGAGAATACAATCAAATCAATTACGGCCTGCCCGATGGTCGTCCATAGATTTGTTGTCATTTATAATGTATGATGGGAATTACTTCATATCGTCCGTTATTACGGACAATGGTGGTAGTGCTGATCGCCACGCCTTTAGACTTCTTTGTCTTGGATAGCAAGCTGGTGAGGCAAGCAATATAAAATGGTGACTGTGTTTCCTGGAAGAGGATAACAGTAACGAATTTCGGATATTTTTGTACACTGAGGGCCGGTTTCCGATTTAAGAATTTGAAGTTGAGCATTTTTCAAACCCTACTTTAAGGGTACACTAGTCGATAATTCTTCCATACAAACGTAGTCTAGGGATTACTCCACTGTTTGACGATTACGTTCAAAATAAAAAATGATATCAATTTGTCTCATCATTATCTAGCCCTGTATGGAACCAAAAATATAAAAAAAAATAGTTTTGAAAGTTATGAGCGTCGAAAGTTCCAGATTACGACACTAATTTTAACACATTTTTGGGCGCAAATAAATACCATAAGAAGACGGAAAATTGCAAAACGGCCTCCATACAGGGATAGATTAATAGTTCAACGATGAAAATAATTTTATTTTGAACAGATACGTTTAGTCGTTTTTTCATGATATACAGACTCCCAAAGGTCTGTTTGTAAAATTTCGCGCACTCGGTTTCGTCCTAAATCATTATCCATTTCGCTACAAATTAGCGAAAGTGTGTATTCGTAAGCAAACTAGCTTCCTACTGTTCATCACAGTATCTATCTCTTTCGCACGTGTTGTCGGTTGATATAAAATGCATTTTAACCTCGCGCACAAAATAGTTCGTGCCGTCGACTAGTGTAACCTTAATACTAAAGTTTGTAACATACGTACTCAACTTAAAATTCTTAATCCAGAAGTTGGAGGTTTCATAGATAGATGTTTATGACACAAGAGGATGATGTTGTCAGACTAATTAATATCATCTTCAGCACGTTTACAGTTTACAGCATAATATTAAAAGTTGTTCTTGATCTAGATCTCTAGTTTCGTAGGCTACGTTTTTAGAGTTCCGTAGCCAAATGGCAAAAAACGGATCCCTTATGGATTCGTCAGTCTGTCTGTCTGTCTGTCCGTCCGTATGTCACAGCCACTTTTTTCCGAAACTATAAGATCTATGCTGTTGAAACTTGGTAAGTAGATGTATTCTGTGAACCGCATTAAGATTTTCACATAAAATAGGAAAAAAAACAATAAATTTTGGGGGTTCCCCATACTTACAATTAAAACTCAATTTTTTTTTCCATCAAACCCATACGTGTGGGGTATCTATGGATAGGTCGCCAAAAATGATATTGAGGTTTCTGATATCATTTTTTTTCTAAACTGAATTGTTTGCGCGAGAGACACTTTTAAAGTGGTAAAGTGTGTGTGCCCCCCCCCCCCCCTGTAATTTCTAAAATAAGAGAATGATAATACTAAAAAAATATATAAGATTACCATGTAAACTTCCACCTAAAATTGGTTTGAACGAGATCTAGTAAGTAGTTTTTTTTAATACGTCATAAATCGTAAACCGCAATTTACCAAGTACGGAACCCTTCATGCGCGAGTCCGACTCGCACTTGGCCGGTTTTTTTTAAGATAGGCTCTCGCTTGACCACTATCTCACCTGATGACTTTGCCTTGACTTATGACCCCGGCAAACAATAAAACAAACGAAAGAAAAACTCTAAGCTCGTTCTTTCTTTAGAAACATATTGTTGTACAATTGTGTAGTGTCGACACCTGTATAAAAAGGTGGGAATTTAAGGCCCTACATACACTTAAGTGCCGTAAAACGGTAACTTTCTAAAGCATACTTCTTAGTAACGGCAAGGTTAAAAGGTTTAAAAATATATATGTATTTATTATTGATTCATGTACATAATTTTGAACACAAGGATTTTTCGTGTAACTAATAGTGTTGCTTTAAAAAAATAACAACACGATATTTTTCACAACTTTTGGAAACTCCTCCAAAATTACTTGGATGTTTAAAAATATTTTTACACAGAAAAATTGACGGCTGGAATTTCTTCATAACTAACATAGCATATGTAAAATAAATAATATTTTGCAAACAAAACTGTTAAAAAGGAGGTTCAATATTGATATTTTGGCATCGAGCGGGCGCACGGCTAGTACTGCGTTAACATTGGGGCGTATATAGCGCCTTAATCGTCATACAACACGATCAGCGGTGAGCAGTGGTATCGGCCGCGACTTACAAGTTGTAGGTTGGGTTCGAGCCCAGGCAGGCGCTTTACTTTGTGTAAATTATTTCATCACCACTGCTCTCAAAACGGTGAAGGAAAACATCGAGAGGAAACCGGCATGTCCTAGAAAAAAAAAAAACGAAGACGTGTGACATCCACCAACCCGCACTGGGCGCGAGGTGGATTACGGCCCATTCCCTCTCACAGAGAGGAGGCCTGTGTCTGCAGTGGGAACATTAATAGGCTGATGATGTGTGTGATGTGTACAAAAAGATCTAAATTGGCAACTCTCGTTTTCATAAAGATCTATAAACTCTGCCGGGACCAATAGGAACTAGAGTACATACCTATGTTTGTTTGTTTGTTACCTTGCCACGACTAAACGGCTAAACCGATTTAGACAAAATTTGGTATGGAGATAGTTTTATAACTTGGGAAGGACATAGGATAGTTTTTATCCCGGTAGTGTGTTCCCTTGGTAAGATAAAACACTTTTATAGGTCCCGAAGCCGCGGGCAGAGGCTAGTTGAATTAGAAGACATTTTTCTTTTACAATCTATCGCTGTTATTAGAAAAACAAAAGCATATATGTACCTAACTTTACCAACAACATTTCATCATCGACTACAAGACGTACGGCGATGCACCATCGGACATCCCACCCATACGCACTTAACGTTTTGGAAATAATTTCATTATGCGTACAGCTAAGGAGTGGAATTCCTTGCCGGAGTCTGTGTTGCCGGATAGCTACAATCTAGGGGTCTTTAAGTCAAGAGTGAATAGGTTACTTCTAGGCAACCGTGCTTCACCGTTGACCACATCATCGCTTATCATCAAGTGTGATATTGGTCAAGCGTGATCCTATTATAAATAAAAAAAACATAGTTATTATATGCTTAAAAGAACAGAGATCTAACTATAGCATCATTTAGTAACAAACCCTTCAATTCCAAGACGTTCACCGCAAAAACAATGAAACAAAAACTCTAACCTCATTTAATCGACAAGAAACATCAATTGTAGTATCGATACCTGTAAAAAAGGGGGTATTTAATCGATTAAGCTAACAAAAGTAGCCCATCGTATATATCAGGGGGATACTCGTATTTCAGCGCTTTTTCTGTCGAGTACCCGAGCTCTCCAATTGTGCTGCCTTGAAAAAAATGACAGTTTTAAGGACGTGTGTAGACTGACGGAGGTAGGCGCGAGGATTAGTTATGGGTCTTATTTATAATAAATAATTGTTTAAAAAAAAAACAAAAAAAACACGCTTTAATAGAAAACCAAACTAAAAAGTAGAAAATAATTTTCAATAAATTTAAATTAAGAATAGTGTGATTAACAACAATTATTTAACAAAATGTATTTTATTTAAAAAAATCGTAGGGTGCTTTTTCAGATGTTTTAAAAATGACTCTACTTTTACCAATATCTGTCAATAAAATATTATAACAATTGACATCAAGCACCCCACGCTATTCTTAATTTAAATTTATTAAAAAATATTTTCTACTTTTTAGTTTGTTTTTCTATTACAGCGTGGTTTTTAGTTTTTTTTTTTACTAGTATTTATTTTATACTTTTTAGTTCAATCGCTAACCCTTAAGATCCTGGTAAGGATAATGGGACAAACTATTTAAATTATTGCAATGTCACCGGTCCTTGATAAGTGTGCAAAGTTTCAAATTAATCTGAAGTTTAGAAGGAGATGAAAATCACGTTCAAAGATTCCGTTACATAGATTCATAGACACCAAATTAATAAAAGCGTATTAAAAATCTGTGGACTGTTGAGCAGATTCCAAATTCAGAATTTTGTATAGAGAATTTAGAATCTGTAGTTGCTACAGAATTAAGAAAAAAATTAAATAAAGTTGTGAAATAATTTTAATTTAATACAAATAAGAACGTAAATGTGTAGGTAGTACCAACCTAGCTATACCTAACTAGATTGTTGTAAAGAGGAGATCTCGTAGTTATGAATCTACAAGTTTGAAATACAAGAGTAGGAAAGAGTAGACAGGGTATTTTTTATTTTTTATTTGTGATGGGTTTGCTCTTGACTCCAGTCTAGGTCAGAGGTGATAGAGACAGAGTTCACGATGGAGTGAGCTTACCCATAAGAAGCCTGTTCACTCTAACTTTGAAGAGATTCTGGTTGAATGCGTTCGGAAACACAGACGCAGGGATGATATACACACGCAATTCTTGGGGCACAAAATATAAGCTCTTATATTTTTACCCGACTGCCGAAGGAGGAGTTCTTTCTTCGTTTTTCCGAGGAATAGATTCGAAGATTTCGTACACTAGTAAGTGTCGAGTTTCGTACTTTCGTACTTTTGACTTAGGTTACCTACTTACCGGAAAGGTTCCAATCCATGTTTTAGAGCTCTGATAGAAAATAGTCGGCTGTAGCCTTTAATATACAATAAACCCCAGATGCACAGTCTCGAAAAAAAGTAACACTCAAAACTCTCGCCAGTTAGACGTAAGTAGTTATGATATGAATATAATATTTTGCAAAATCAACCTTACGCACATGATTTAAAGCCGATAAAACTCTCCTAAACTTTCACGAAAATCACTGTGCGGCAATTCTACTCATATCTCTTGAACTCCTGAGGTCCCCTTAATGTGCACGTTCCCTTACGAAATTCGGCCCTCTCCCGAATGGCGTTACGGACAAAAACTGATGAATTTGGCGACATTTCGCAGAGGGCGCCACTCGCAACGAATGTTCGCCGACGATCGTCGTGTGCCAGGACTCGGGACGAGAGTTTTTGCCTTTCCAAGGGAAATTTATTAAAGAGTTGATGTGTTATTTTGTATTAGTTGTTAAATGTGTTGCTGGGTTTGTTATTTTTGTGATATGCGATACAAGAATGCTACAGAGTTCCCACATTTCCAAAATAAAAGTGGTGCCCTACAAACCTGGTCATATAGATTTTGTTTTAGACATGTATTTAAGTGCCCGCTGTCTCTCGAGACATGAGATGACTATCTGAAAGATTCATAGTGTTGCACTTAGTGAGTCTATGAGTGCACCGAAACCATACCGAAGCTAAATATCTAAATTATCTGGAATATTTTTGCTGGACGTGAAGAACTTAGGTAGAAAAAAAGATGCATGAAAGAAGATTGACATAAACACTTACTCCTCGCGTAACTTAAATTAAATAGCCGAGCGCAACTGAACTTCAGTTACTAAACTGGCCCTCAACTAGAAAGGGTAATCCAAAAACTTTTTTCCATAAAAATACTGCAGACTTCCAAATATATAAATTATTTGGAAGTCGGTAGTATTTTTTGCAAAAAGATTTTTTATTTTACCATTTTTAGTTGTACCGACCTAATAGGCAAGTTGTTTAGTAAGTACCTATAACGCCAGAACAGATTACCCGAATAACATGAAACTTGAACATAATCGATGAAATGAGAGATCTGCGTACCCCTTTCGACCGTACTGGCGTGATGTTATGTTATGAAATGGTATAAACAATAAACAGACATGCGATTGCAGCATTTATTAAAGATTCTGTTGCCGTTATTTATTAAAGAGTTCTGTTGTATATCTCCGAAGTTCTTCATCAAATCTTTTGACGGAGATATCGGTGAAAATACGAAAAAAAAAAAACATACATAAAGTCGAACATAGAACCTCCTCCTTTTTGGTAAGTCGGTTAAAAACTATCAGAACAGGGTGCCATTCCCGTATTTGTTTAACGAACGTTCGCTTCCACATCGCAGTCCCATACTTACAAAACACCTCTAATTTCTCTACATTTTGAGTTTTTTTTAATTGTCTTTGAATTTGACTTGAATGTATAGGTATGTTTTTAGTACGAAAGTTGACCTTCTGAACCTACACGGCATTGAACACAATGTTAAGCTTGAGAAATGCCAATATTTTTATTACATTAATTCCGATTCTAGAACTGATCTCACATTCTAAATCCCTCCACGAAGCACACATTACATAGGTTTTCTGTTAAAATTACATGTAATACACAAACTATGTCGTCACGCTCTCGTGTCGTGACGCGTCGCCCGCGAGAACTCACGACATCCCGTCGAGATCACGTAAAATGTTATAATATCCCTACGTGTGACGAGATTCTGTACTGATTGTGTAATCTTGCGCAATAGAGGCTAAATAGGGATGGGTGTTGTGACATTTTGAAAATAGAATCTGATGTGTTCAAGATGGCGCTGGGAACTTTCAAAATGTGTTGACGGAATGTCAGTCAGTGGAATGGTTTTCTATCTGAGGCTAGTAAGCTCTTAAACTGCAGTTTTGTTTTGGGAATGGACTGCGCAGTCGCACGTTGGAAACAGATAGGTTAACTGCTCAATAACTGCAATTTTGCAATAGGTAGGCGTGAATTTCAAACTCTTCAGAACCTAAGTTTTCGTAAAGTTCATTTTGAAATATTTTATTTTAATTATTAATAATCAATAATTAAAATGAAAACTATAATAATTAATTATATTAATTAATTATAATTATAATTTTGAAATTCATTAAAACGTATCAAACACGCAAACAAAATCTGAATGATCTATTATTTATTTAAAACAAAACGTCAATAATTGAAAAGTAACTGTAGTGATTGTCTAGATTGAGATCTCCAGTGTATCGCCATGAGAAACTTTACTACTGTAGCTTTGCTAACCTTTGGATTGTGTGAATTTGGAAAAAGTTGTTTTTCTAGCTACTGTAGGTATATTTCCAACAGTATGAGCCGATGACTACTTGACCATTATCAGTGTACAACTGAACCTGCTAACTTGTTAAACTTACAACCACGAAAGAGTAATGACGAAAGCACCAAATGGATTGGTAATCGTCAGTTGTTCCTTACCAGACTTCTTCTTCACTCCAACGACTCCAACTAATCGCTCCACAAATCAATCCGACCCAATTTGCCGAGACACCTCTTTATAACCAGTCCAATTGCCTGTTTTACATCGATGGAACATCTTCAAAATTCGTGTATTAAATAGCAAAAAACTTCTCATTGTGTGCCAAACGATCGATACAATGCAATAATTTATGACATCCTATTTTTTTGGGCACAATTGTCTCTGGTCTGGCCAGGAGACATCGTTGCATACGTAACCAGGTTACTTGGAAATTAATCGCCCTGCAATTTAGATATACGTCCTGTTTAGTTCTCATGAGTAAAGCTGTCGGGTGACATGCATTATTGATGCAGTTTTTGGAATAATAGTAAGGCTGTAAATAATAATTAGCCGTCTCTTGCTTTTATCACAATTTATTTGGCGTCGGTGCGACATCAGCAACATGTCGTCTTAAATACTTTTCCATTATAGTCGTGACAATCTAAGAAGTTGGATTTGACAGCTATAAAAATACTTAATAATAATTAAATTTTAATAATAATTAAACTTGGTGCTTGCGAACGATACTCGTTTTTATAGTGTATGGGTAACGTGACCATTTATTATTTGACTCAAAACGGGACTTTGGTTTATTTAGGTCACTTAATAGTTTGTCAATGAGAAAAACACACTTTTTTAAAGTTATTTTAAAGTTATTCAGAAAAAGTCAGTTAGCTTAAAAGTTACGAATTAAAAAATATATATACCCGAAACGTTTAGTTTCGAGTATATATAATTATAATCTAATACTATCTAATCTAATCGATCCAATCGATTAATCTAATCTAATACCTTTAAACGAGCAATTCTTGTTTATATATAATCTGAATCTCGGAAACGGCTCCAACGATTTTCATGAAATTTTGTATTTAGGGAGTTTCGGGGGCGATAAATCGATTTTACTAGGTTTCATTTTTGGAAAACGTTTTTTTCTCTATTTTCACCCGAGCAGAGATCGGTCGCCCAGGTACTTTAAACTTATCAGAGGTAAAAAATTGCTTTAATATAGCTGGTGATGATTTTAAGTAAGAAATAAACCCGTTTACATTCCCCGTTTACCCGTTTATATTCACCTTAATTATCAACATCGCCTTTAGAACTAAAATTTGTAACTGGATTTTCTCAGGTGTCCACAATTTGTTCACCATAGAAAATACTCTTTCTACTGGAGTATTTGTAGCAGGCAAACATAAAATATATTTAATTCGCTACATGCCTGCGATTGGGCGCTCCTTGTGGGGCTCCACATCGCTGTCAATGTGGTGAAGCAGTCGACTGCCTCGGACACCATGGCCTTTCTTGTAGTAAGAGTGCAGGTCGGATTGCGCGGCACGCTAGCATTTATGATCTCATCCGTCGTGCTCTTGCCACCGCCGGAGGGCTAGATGCCTTAGAACCCAATGGCCTGGCACGCGTTGATGGGAAGAGACCAGATGGTATGACCATAATGCCATGGAAGTTGGGTAGGTCTTTGGTGTGGGATGCAACTTGCGTTGACACCCTTGCACCATCCCATCTTCCTAGCACGGTGGGCTGCGCTGGGGCGGCTGCTGCAGGTGCTGAAAACCTCAAACGGCGCAAATACAACACCTTAATTGGTAATTATGTATTTGAGCCGTTTGGGGTTGAAACACTAGGGCCATGGGGTCCGAGTGCACACCTATTATTTCGGGATATCGCCAAGCGGTTGGTCGACTCTTCACGAGACCAGAGGGCTGGCCTTTTTTTGGCCAAAGAATCAGCATTGCCATCCAACGTGGCAATGCTGCCAGCCTTCTAGGCACTTTTCCTGTTGACAGCGATGTGGACATATTTTTTGACGCCCCGTAATTGTACATACGTTTATTCTTATTTTAGTTCTAATATTAGTTTGTAAATAATAATGTACATATGTAAATAAATAAAATTTAATTAAAATAGAAAAGTTTTCATGCTGAAGATTGTTGGCATGAAAGTGTTCGAATACTTCTACCCAACGAGTTTCCGTGGAAAAACGGGACTATTTTGCGTCCCAGAGTACATTTCGGGGACACCGGGACTCGATATTATAAAAAGTACACGGTCTTCGGTCACGTTATGTATGGGCAACATAGTTGATCAGGATTATGAATTTGATTTTTCAATTTCTTACGTACGAAGTTGTCGCGGCATGTATAATGAGAAACGTCATCGTACTTCTTAGATTGTCACGATTATAGCATTCATCCCTTTATAAGATGATATTATGTCACGCCATCCATCCATTGCTTCTTTAGTTTTTGCCTACTCTTATAATTCATAGTCAAAACTTTCCTTACGACATTTCCCTCATTCCTCCGCATTGCATACCCATAGCACAGATAAGAATAATACTAGTATACAGATGCGTCATCCCATACAAAGAAACCGTGCCGACGTAACTAGCGTTTTTCATCTGATTATACCGATTATTATTTGTAAATCGAACGCGTTCGGCGGAACCGACGGCGATAGATAGATAATCTATATATCCGTGCAACGGAACCGAACGCGATCGATGTACAAAAAATAATCAGTATAATTAGTACAGTACGTCGGCTCTTCATCTTCTTCGTCGTATCACAAATAATATAATACTAGCATACAGATGCCTCATCCCATACAAAGAAACCGTGTCGACGTAACTAACGTTTTTCATCTGATTATACCGATTATTTTTTGTAAATCGATCGTTCCGTTCCACGGTGATAGATAGATCAACATCTATATCCGTGGAAAGGAACGGAACGGAACCGAATGCGATCGATGTACAAAAAATAATCAGAATAATCAGTATAGAACGTCGGCACGGTTTTTTTGTATGGGATGAGACACCACTGGTCGTATCGATGACTCCTCAATTATATACGTTTTGACCAGAATTCAGCCACGGCAATAGTAAATACAATATCAGCCATTTACTGTTCACTCGGCTGGTCCATTTTGACGAGACCAGCAGCCTAATGGCGTAAGTGAATTCGGCAAGGCAAAGGGTTTGACCCCATGAAAGAGTATGAACAATCGAACAATCACAAAAACGGAAATCCACATCGCGTCTTTCATCTCGCATGTAGAGACTATAGACTGCTGACTGGATTCGGAGGATAAAGAACAAGAAGATTTACGCTTCTTGAGAGAGACCTCTGAGTACAAATAAATATGCACTGTTGTAAGCTGAATTGATAGAATGATTGTTTATCCAGAGCTTGAACGAGTATGGCCGTAATTTGTTTTTTAGGGTTCCGTACCCAAAGGGTAAAAACGGGACCCTATTACTAAGACTTCACTGTCCGTCTGTCTGTCAACAGACTGTATCTCATGAACCGTGATAGCTAGACAGTTGAAATTTCACAGATGATGTATTTCTGTTGCAAACACCAAATACTAAAAACAAAAACAAACGTGATTTATTTGCCGTTTTTTGCGATAGGTAATGGTACGGAACCCTTCATGCGCGAGTCCGACTCGCACTTGGCCGGTTTTATTTATATAGAGAAAACTCCTCAGGCTATTTTCCATTGTATGACATGAGAAGAGAACCATGATTTTCATTCCCTTTTTTCTGTACGAATCTCTCTTTATTTGGGATTGATCCAGCAAGTCATCTTCTTCATTCAACCCGAATCTCTTCAAAGTTAGAGTGAACAGGCTTCTTCTGGGTAAGCTCACTCCATCGTAGTCTCTGTCTCTGTCACCTTTGACCTGGACTAGAGTCAAGAGCAAGCCCATCACAAATACAAATAAATAAATTCTTCATAATCTTTCCAATTATATTCTAAAAGCCGATTTTCAATTCAACAGCTGATTTATTTTTCTTCTTCTTTGATCGAATACGAAGAAAACATTTGAATGGTGCTAAAATAATCAGGCACCTTAGCTAGCTACACTTTCGCTTAAACACTGCAAAATAACTCCAGTATCTTTCGACATGCGCCCACGACGGGTGGCCCGATCTATTTCCGACAATTCCCGAGAACTGCCGAGCTGCTCCGAGCTACTGCGAGATTACCTGCCGTGATACACATAATAAATGGTGTTTACGACCCCGATGTATGTCTCTTAGCATGTGATACGTGCTTATATTTGTTTAATCAGCGATTTCAGCGATGGTGACGGCTCAG
Source organism: Orthosia incerta (assembly GCA_948252205.1). Taxonomy (NCBI): domain Eukaryota; kingdom Metazoa; phylum Arthropoda; class Insecta; order Lepidoptera; family Noctuidae; genus Orthosia; species Orthosia incerta. The sequence continues at coordinate 23,384,918 of OX411756.1, read as the reverse complement.
TGATCAGTCAGTCTATGGTCAGTCTATTGTGGTATAAAATTGGTATTTAGTTGGCTATTATAAATCTCTTGCTTTTCCGTTTAAATTGTATATTCATAATTTTCCTTCTCATTGTCGGGTTTTACTTACCTACATTAAGTATATAGGTTATGAAAGAAACCGGCCAAGTGCGAGTCGGACTCGCACACGAAGGGTTCCGTACCATTATCGCAAAAAAACGGCAATTAAAAACGTTTGTTGTGTGGGAGCCCCACTTAAATAGTTATTTTATTCTGTTTTTAGTATTGGTTGTTAAAGCGGCAACAGAAATACATCATCTGTGAAAATTTTAACAGTCTAGCTATCACGGTTCATGAGATACAGCCTGGTGACAGACGGACAGACAGACAGACAGATAGATCGTGGAGTCTTAGTAATAGGGTCCCGTTTTTACCCTTTGGGTACGGAACCCTAAAAATCATCATAATAATCAGTCTATTATTTTCACAACTGTGTGGGCTCAGGTTCCAGTTCTGACTGCGTCTTCACCAAATTGCCCAATTTTGTGTTACCTACGAGTATATCGTATGTCAAATTGCTGTACAGAATATGAGCCTCAATTATTATTGGGTACGGATCCAACAATTTGGCATGGCTGATTTCTAGGTAGGAAGGATCTCAAGCAACGTAGATTTATACTGGCATTTAGCCTTTAAATCTATCTATTATATAAAAATTAATCGCTAAATGTGTTGCTAAGCGCAAATCTCGAGAACCACTGAACCGATTTCGCTAATTATTTTTTTGTTGTGTTTGATTTAATAGGTAGGTATTTATTACTTTTAATTTCAATAATGTGAATTAAATTAAACATCATAATTCTTTGACCACTCATTTCAAATTGAAAACTAAGGCAGCATTTATAGAAAAAAAAAGGAGGCATCTAAACATACTGCAGATAAAAATTGAGTAGCTTAATCGATAAGTACCAGCTACGTCAAAGTAAACACAATATAAGTCACTGAATCGTATCACGTCTACAATCCCACGCAAAATCAGTCCTTATTTTAAAAACTCAATCCGTCGATCGGCAAAAAAAAAACAAATCCGAAGCCGACGTCAGCAACTGTGTCTTCGAAAAAACCAAAAGTAATTTTTACTCAAATCAATCACACGGAAAAAACGGTCCATGTAACTCAGGTAATTCGCTAGAATTCCAACGGAGATTTAGTATACCCTCGCGTGCTAACTCCGAACGATATAATGAGCGGACCAGCTCATTGTCCACTCCTAAAAAGAAAAGATAAATAACCAAATGAGAATGGAAAAACGGCAAAAATGGTAAAATAAAGGTTTCAATTGGACAAAGGCGCCGAACGTGGATAATTCGCCGAGGATATGCACCAATTGTCACTGTTTTGCTTTGTTTTTTGGCGGCCAACTGACGGTTTGGGAAGGCGACGCCGACGATAAAATTGTCACGCGTCGCTGTCGAGTCCAGCTTCCAATTTTATTGAAATTTCCGAACGTGAGAGTTTCGTTCGGTTGCAAATACGAACCATACAAACTTTCGAAGTTCCGTAATCAGGTGCACACTGCACGCGCGATTTGCGAAGTTGAAGTTCGGAGAGTTTTTCGAATCGCTTCGTATGGCTGAAAACTTTTGTAACTTGAGTGCGGCTATAATGGACTTTGGCACTTAATATTGATCAGAATTATATTGTTTTAAATAACTCAAACAGTAAGAGAACCACGGTTAACGACATAGCACGCAGAATTGCCAAAATAAAGTGGCAATAGGCAGCGCACATTGCTCGCAGAACGGATGGCCGATGGAGCCGAAAAGTTCTGGAGCGGTGACCGCGACCCGGGCAACGCAAAGTTGGAATGCCCGATGGACCGATGACCTGGTTAAGCTTGCGGGAATCTGGTGGTTACGTGACGCACAGGACCGATCAGTGCGGCGAAGCTTCGGGGAGGCGTATGTCCAGCAGTGGACGTCTTTCGGCTGAAATGATGATGAAGATGATGAACTCAAACAGTATTTTACTCAAATCTCAGTGACGAGATGTCGTGCTGAATTATAAGGTTTAGCTCTTGTCTGGGTAAAACATTGAATAAAGCAAAATAAACTCTGAATAGTGGCTATAGTCCGCAGTAATGGCGTCAATGAGATGATCAGGTAGGAATCAGGTCGAATCTTACCTCTTCAAAGAAAGAAGAAAGAAAATGCATTTATTCGCGCCAGGCACGACGCACTATAAGGTACAGGGTTTGTTGAAGAAGTCACGGGATATCAGCTAAGTAATACCGCGGATGTAATTTTTTTAACGAAATACGTTTTTTATGTCATTCGATAAGGAATCCCAAGACGCTTCGCAACACGAGAGTTTGAACCAATGGTGAGGCGTTATTAAAAAAACCGGCCAAGTGCGAGTTCGACTCGCGCACGAAGTGTTCCGTACCATTATCGCAAAAAACGGCATAAAAATCACGTTTGTTGTATGGGAGCCCCACTTAAATGTTTATTTTATTCTGTTTTTAATAAAAAAAATTATAGCGGCAACAGAAATACATCATCTGTGAAAATTTCAACTGTCTAGCTATCACGGTTCATTAGATACAGCCTGGTCACAGACGGACAGACAGACAGATGGATCGTGGATTCTTAGTAATAGGGTCCCGTTTTTACCCTTTGGGTACGGAACCCTAAAAAGTGTTGCACAGGAAAACCGCGTAACTCTATTGCCATAGCAACAGCACTTAACTCAGTTTTTTTTGTTAAACCTGAGTTACTTAAAAAAACTGATTAGCAGCACTAATCAGTTTTATTCCTTTCCTGAAAAGTGCCCGATTTTGACGTACGCGGTGACGTGAAAGATGCATGGATTGTGTTAGGAATGATCTGAAAGAAAAGGGAGTCAGTGATAGCGTGCCGGTTGACAGGACGTTATGGAAGAAGAAAAGGTTGCCCCGACCCCATGTGACATAGGACCAACTAATCCTCTATGTCGTATTATTATAGGGCCCGCTTACTTATTACTTACCTAGGCAAAACTTAATCTATAAGTAAGTTACTTAATATTACTTAGGTATAAGTACCTATAGATTAAGTTTTTCGTCACAACTATAGACAGACATGATCATTTCAACCAATTCCATTAATTTGCCAGGTAATAAGCCAGGTTTCTAGCAGCAGCCGGGCTACTGGGCCTGAGTGCCTGTCTGTTCGTGAGGCCATGGTGGAGCCTTTGAACTTGTCCTTGGAGGCAGTCTCCGAATGGGGTGATGCCAATCTGGCCAAGTTCAATGCCGCTTAATCACAGGCGTGTCTTTTCTCCGCTAAAACGAGCCAATTTCACCCGGCTCCATCTTTCCGAGGTGTAACCGTGCCGATAATGGACCATCTCGAGCTTCTTGGTGTGACGTTGACATCGACACTCAATTTTGGCCCTTACATTGACGCAAAGGTTCAACTGGCTGACAAAAAGTTGGGGATCCTTTCGAAGATGAGACGGTACTTCACGCCAGAACAGCTGCTTAAGTTGTACCAAGCGCAAGTTCGATCTTGCATGGAGTACTGTTCTCATCTCTGGGACGGATCTGCCAAATATGAGCTTGATGCACTAGAGTCGATTGAAAAACGGGCCAAGATGCTCATGGGCAATGAGGCACTGGTTAAGTCAAAGCTCCAGAGCATTGAACATCGTCGCCGAGTTGCCAGCTTGTCGGTTTTTTATCGGTTGCATTTCGGGGAGTGTGCGATGGAATTGCATGATCTAATTTCCAAGCCCGTTTCATCATCGGCCTACAAGACGTACGACGATGCGCCATCGGTACAAGGTGGACATCCCACCCATTCTCACTAAACGTTTTCGCAATACTTTCATTATGCGTACAGCTAAGGAGTGGAATTTCCTGCCGGAGTCTTTGTTTCCCGATAGCTACAACCTCGGGGTCTTTAAGTCAAGAGTGAATAGGTTTTTTCTAGGCAAGCGTGCTACACCTTCGACCACATCATACCGTACCATCAGGTGAGATAGTGGTCAAGCGAAAGCCCTATCTACAATTAAAAAAAATATATATTAAAGAAATTGTGCCAACACTTAAGAAATCAAATTTTAAATCTCGAACAAAATAAATCTCCCATAATTCCATAGACAATTTTATTTTACGAGCAACAAATAAATCTAGTCTATGCCACCAGTCCACCACCCTCATGGTTGACCACAATCCTCCGTGACGAATCTACACCATCAAATAAAAGCGACGCTTTATATTCGACACCAACCCACAATAAATGTCCATTTCCAAATATTTGTTACTGAGCATTTGGCGAATTCAAATACAAGCCGTGACTAAACGCGCTTAGATTCCCTCGAGATCGGTCAAGGTACCCCACACAAAGAAAAACCGACCTTAGATACGTCAACTATAGTCTAGTTTTCAGTAACTGTCATTGTGATGTTTTATTTTCCCGCTGAAAGTGACCATTCGAAATTCAAACTTACCTTTTCTAATAACGGGACATAATTTTGAGTAACAACATCTTCTGGACTATAAAAGTTTTGATCAATCGAAACTCTATTCTTTACTTATAAAATAGAGTATAAAATCGCTTGGCTATAGAGTGGGTGAATCCTTAAGATAGAATTCGTAACGGCTAATATGGTACGGCGATATTGGCTAGGAGATAGTAAGAGGATAAGATTTATTCGTTATGGGACCTTCATGGTGGTTTTCATATCAAAATTAAATATCTCGTTGGGGGAGAGAGGAATTTGCGGGAAATATCGTTTTTATTATTGCCTGTTATTGCTATTGACACTGTGTTTAATTAAACGGGAGATGGGGATGACTAATTGAAGAATGTGATTATAAAATTGATGCTATTTATGTTTGGAAAGCGCCTTTACAATTATTTGCGTATTCTATGCAATATTTTAATGTTTGCAAGTATGGTATTCCTTGCTTTTGTCTTAATCTAACTAATATTATTAAAGTGTCATCATTATAGATAATGATCAGACAAATTGATACCATTTTATGGAAACAAAAAAGTAGAAAAAAAAATATTGAGCGTCGATAGTTCCATATTTCGCACACTCATTTTAACGCATCTTTGGACGGTAATAAATACCATAAGAAGGAAAATTGCAAAACAGCTACCATACAGGGATAGATTAGTAGTTCAACAATGCAAATAATAGATTTTTGAAAATATACATTTAGTAGTTTTTTCATGATATCTAGACTCCTAAAGGTCTGTTTATAAAATTTCGCGCGCTCGTTTTCGTCCTAAATCATCATCCATTTCGCTACAAACTTGCAAAAGTGCTAATTCGTAACTCGCGAACTAGCTTCTTACTGCTCATCACAGCATCTATTTCGCACGTGTTGTCGGATTTTAAATTTTAACCCCGCGCACAAAATAGTCCGTGCCGTCGACTAGTGTAACCTTAATCTAACTAATATTATTAAGAGGTAAAATTGTATATTTTGCTTGTAATGGCTAATCACTAGAAGTCACGATTTCGAAAATTCTGCTTATTGTCATAGTTTAACATTTAACGGATCTTAGGCCCAGTTTTTTTATCCATAGTTAACTCAACCAATGGTTAAATAAGCTACCCTAGTTAATAATTAACTCTTTAACTTATTTGACCATTTGTGATGCCAACAATTGATGAATAAATGCGTTTTTCCGAAATTTTAAACCTATGGCTTAACACGCATTACGATTGAATTGATTTTGCTCGAATTTTTGTCCGCCTACTGTATCTAACTAACACGCACTGCGGATAAAAATCCGCGCGATTATTGTATCTTTCTATCTGTTCATAGAGTTCAAGAATTTACGCGATTTTTTGCCGCCCATTCTGTGACCTATGGAATTGTATGAAGCTGCACGTCCTGCGGAAAAAAAAACGCGCGGAAATAATACCGCAAGAAATCCGTGTTTTGCCCCAGAATCCACCGCACCGAGGCGCGGATTAAATTCGCGCGAATAAAATTCGCAATGCATGCTAAAGCCTAAGTCTAAAGGGAGGCCACGCGAGCGAAGCCACGGGAAGAAGTAGTTAGGTATAAAATATCATAACATCACGCCTGTTTTCTCCTTATGGTTAGGCAGAGATGCACTATAATGCACCCATATTTCGTCAGTTATGTTTAAGTCTCATGTCCCAACGGGGACAAGTCTAAACTCCGGACTGGTACGGAGCAATTCCAGATGGAAAATTCCAATAACACTTTTCCTGACTTGGGAATCGAACCCAGAACCTCAGCAGTTGCGCTTGCGAGCACTGGAACAACGAGTTGCCTTCAATTGGTAATCTTTTTTTGTGTTATTTTTTATTTTATTGTTGATAGGCTTATTGTTGATAGTCCTATTTCTTTATTAACGATAGGCTCGCTTTTTACCACTATCTCACCTGATGGTAAGTGATGATGTGCTCGAAGGTGTAGCACGCTTGCCTAGAAGTAACCTATGCACTTTTGACTTAAAGACGGGAAACACAGACTCCGGCAGGGAATTCCACTCCTTAGCTGTACGCATAATTAAAGTATTTCCAAAACATTTAGTGCGTATGGGTGGGATGTCCACCATGTACAGATGGCGCATCGCCGTACGTCTTGTAGTCCGATTATGGAACGGGCTAGGAGGAATTAGTTTATGCAAATCCATCGCACACTCCCCGAAATGTAACCGATAAAAAACCGACAGACTAGCAACTTGGCGCCGATGTTCAAGGCTCTGGAGCCGATTTATTCCGTTCTAATACCAAAAACTAATACCACTGGTATTTGTTTAAAATCATATTTCTTTTGTATTCCGAACGGATACCATGGTTACATATTTCTATGGTGTAAACGAAAGCCAACAAAACAAGTACAAAGATATAAGGTACAGTCAGTAAAAATGCTTTGTATGTCATTGTAAGACCTTTAATTGAAAAAAAAACAGTTAAATCCAAAATAATAAAACAAAATTAGCAAACGTCTAGTTCAATAATAAAATATGACTTGGATAGGATAGGATAGATGGACCCCTTTTCCACACTTAGACTCGCATTTGGTCCGTTGCTCGTACAGGCCTTCTCTCTGTGAGAGGGAATGGGCCGTAATCCACCACGCAGGCCCAGTGCATGTTAGTGGATGACGAATTTTTGTTTCTAAGACATGCCGGTTTTCTCACGATGTTTTCCTTCACCGTTTTGAGAGCAGTGGTGATAAAATAATTTACACAAAGTAAAGCGCCTGCCTGGGTTCGAACCCATGACGTAAAACTTGTAAGTCGCGGCCGTTACCACTGGGCCACCACTGCTTCTAATATGACTAATAATAAACTTAATTATAAATTTTATATTTTTACGCGAAATACGCGCTTAGTCGTGGAGTTGCGGAAAACAGCCCGTTTTAACCTAACCTAACCTTATAAATTTTAGTTCCTCCTTGTATCTGAATAATATTTTTTACTACATCAAAACAAGAATAATTTAATACAGTAAAAAAATACAAAATATCTCAGAAAATCAACTCTTAATTTATATTAAAAGGATCACTGTCCAATTAGTAAAACAATAGTTATTATTAGTATTATATTACGATCACATTAAAATATCAGAAAACCTATTCATTTGATTAGGCTTGACTGTGCTGACTGTACCAAATTCAAGTTGTTGGTATTCGTTCGCACATTAAATTTAACTATTTAAAGAGTGGTATCCGTTCATTTTAAGACGACGACTAACGCCAACGACCTTGAGGGAACAAAACGCGCACTCGTTAAACACCCGCGCGACCCAAAATTTTGTAGTTTTTTGTACTTTCCTTATTATTCTATGACTTTAAAAAAAAGCCTCAGATCAAAATGTAGATAATTAAATTGTCTTTGAGATGGTGTCGATTTCATTAAAATACGCCCAGCGGTTTTAGTGTGATTGTCGTGTTTTTGTCCGTTTTAGACATAACTTTACAAATTAATTACACTATGTTATACGAATAAAACTCAAAATTTGCTCAGATCAAATTATTTAGAAAATAGTCTTATATAACATACCTATATTTTTTTCAAAAAATTACGACTAGCCATTTTGACGTGATTCTCATTTGAAAATCAGCTACTCAAGGGAATCGGCGCCTTAAAAATTGAATATGTGTTGAAACAAATACCAGTGGTATTAATTAGTTTTTGGTATTAGAATGGAATAAATCCTGGAGCCTAGACTCGACCAGTATCTCTTTGCCGATGAGCCTCTTGGCCCGATAACCTGAATCTCGGAAACGGCTCCAACGATTTTGATGAAATTTAGTATGCAGGGCCTTTCGGGGGCGATAAATCTAGCTAGGTTTCAATTTTAAAAAACGTCGTTTTCTCTATTTACAATATTAAAGAGTGGATCAAAAGCAACACCATTTTTACCCGACTGCACGACGACGCAAAGAAGGGTAATGTGTTTATCAAGGATAATCAGTCTATGCCTCTGTGGTGTTCTATAGACCAAACGCGTTAGCCGATCCAATCGATTCGTCTTAATTTTGCGAGTGTCATTGGCTATATTAAAATAGAAATAAATAAGATTGTGGTTTTTTGGTGCCATATACATATGGTTTTGGTCAGTCAGCTCGCGATTATAATTATATCCTCCGACTGCACAGCATGACTTTCTTCTTGTTTGCGTCTTTTCAGTTCGCTATGTAAGTAATCGGGTTTTTGACTTTTTAAGTTAAATTTTTAATGATCTAACTTTTTCAGTCAACCCAATCCATCCAACATTGGCTCCAATGCCAGCCACACCTACCAACCTTTGCTCCAACAAGCCTGTCCGCGGTCACACCGCTGATGAACCACAGGGTGTGGCCACACCGTCACGGTTGGCGCGGCGCAACAATGCGACAATTTTCACGCGCCACCGCACGACGCGTAATGACGCACGTCGCACGGAACGCGGTGGAACACTTCAGGTATTGTCGATGGCATTAAAAGATACCAATCATTCAATTGTGCAGGCGATCGATCGATGAATAAAGGTTGAATGGGGTATTCAGTGGCTGGTGATGAGGTTAGACTTATTCAGGTTATGTTAGATACCAGGCGGAGGACTTTTGATTTATCACTCCAATAATAATGAATTTATAACTTTCATGACTTTTATATCACAAAAATTACTTTAATATAATTTAATGTTGATTTTATTTTGTTTATTCTAGAACATTATATGTACCTATAATCTCAGTTTTTTATTCTAATTTTATTTGAATTCCATTATAATTTGACATGTTTAATTTAACTAATTTTAATAATTGACATAACTGTTATTCTTATTATTATTTGACATTCAGGTATTACTAAATTTTAAATTTCAATGTTGTTTTTATTATGTATTCGTATCGCATGTTAATTATTTTAATTATACACTTTTCATATTCTTAATCAATTATATTAAGCTGTGTATGCTCGCCTATGTAAAAGATGTGGTTGCCTATACCTGAGTGTGCATTACAGGATAATAATAATGTGTACCAATTTTTGTATTTTGTGTACGTTTTATGGTTTTGTAACACTCGTTGATCCTTAAATAAATCAAATCATGTTTTCAAATCAAATCATGTTTATTTTTTTCTTCCACAAATAACACTTACAAATAAAAACTCAAAAACGGAAAAAAATATGTTAACGATATGCCACATTGTTATTTGCGGGAGACTGGTGCCTGGACTAAGCCTTAACCTGTATTTCAGGACACCAGAGACTCCCCCCTACAGGTTAAAAATAATATAATTATACATATCATCAACTATTTACAAAAGCCACATATCAAGCAAGAAATATTTTTAAGTGCAACCACTTAATTGGTGGGTTATGATTCTTTTTTATTTTCATTATGTAAAGTGTAGACAAGAGTGTGAGTTTGTGTTTGTGTGTGTGTGTTTGCGTGTGTGGTGTTGAGTGAGTGAGAAATTTTATGTGTGGGTTTATAAAGTAAGGTGTTGGTAGGATACATTATTTGATTCCCATTACGAATTTATGACGAGCAGCTCTTCTGTTTTTTTGTAGTCCAGTTTTAGTAGCCAGTTAGTTAATATTAGTTTACATTTAGATTTAATGTAATTAAAAATACCTAATTCTTTATTTAATTTATTATAGAGTTCGGGTCCTCGGAAAGTATAAAATTTTTGGGCAAATCCAGTTTTACATTTATTGGTACTACATACATCGTAGTGCCTCCTAGTAGTTAATTTAGAAAGAATAAAAGAGGGTGGATCTGAATGTTGCCGGAGAATAGTAAAAAGGATGTAAAGCTGTCTGACAGTTAAAACCTCAGCTTCCTCATATAGTGTGGCAGTGGGGTAAAGTCGTGGTTTAGAAAGGCAAACTTTTAGAATCAGTCTTTGGGCTCTTTCTATTTCCAACATATTAGTTTTACCGGCACCTCCCCAAGTTGTTACACAATATATCAGGATAGATTGAACAAGGGCAATGTATAACATTTTGAGTGTTTTACCACTTGCTACATGTCTAAGCTGTTTAAAAATATAAATAAGTTTTCGTAGTCTTTTAGATAATTTGTGAATGTGTTCATCAAAGGACAATCTTTTATCTATGATTACACCCAAGTAACGAATACTTTGAGTTGGCTGTATAGTTGAGCAGCTACATTGATTCAAAGGAGGATATGAACATTGATGGACATAAATGGGCGGCATGTCTTGTAAGAGGGTTTCTGCGCTCCTGTTAAATAAATTAATAAATATGTCAATGTCCAGGAATTTGAGCAGCTGTATGACTCCTAACTATCCTATCATTTAGACTGCGTTTTTGCAGTGGAATTGTTAGCAATATGTCGCTTGATAGAAGCACGCTTGGACTTGGAGTGTTGGCATTCAAATGTATCATTATGACACTGCTTGCAGAAGTCTGAGAGGTTAACAAAAATACCAATATTGTGCTTCTAACGTCTAATTTTTAATCACCGACGGTATAAGAGGGGAATTATAAGTTTGACGTGTGTTGCTTTGTATCTGTGCATCTGTATGTCTGTCTGTATAGCTCTGTATAGCTCCTACGCGGATGACCCGATTATGATGTTTTGTTTAAAAGGTAACTTTGTCGAGAGTGTTCTTAGCTATGTTTGGTGAAAATCGGTTTAGCCGTTCAAAATTTATGGGCTGTTTTCTGTTTGAAACGGAGTATTTTCGCAAGATGTCGTGTCATAATTACGTGTTCAATAGATTGTTGATCGAAGCGTGTGTACTACTAGATAAATTATGTAGTTTAAAAAGTATGAAAAATAAAATAGCCGGGGTTTTGGAAATTTTTATTTTTTACTTGTTACAGTTTAAAAAAACAATACACGATGTGAATACCGATGCTTCCTACGACTGCTCCCTTCACGTTACACAAAAAACAATTTCACAACTGACCAAACAGACAAATTCATAACCAAGTCTATCAGAGCTATACTTAACTAAATTGATCTGCTTTGTCCACCATCACTTGACTCACCGGAAGACTAAACAATAGCTACACTAGCAACAATCAGAGGCCATAATTCCCTAAAATTAAGTAATAAACACCCATTTCCCAAAGATTGCCGTTGACGTTACGGGAGACCGACAAAACACTTAGACACTTAGCCATTGGTAGCGGAACGCAGGAAACGATATTTATTAGCGCTTGATTTATACATCGGCGATATAAGGCGCGGTCGCGATGTGCCGCTCCGCCGGTTTTGTGGACACACGTTAGGTTTTGGCTGGCATTGGCATCTTGTTTGATGATTTTTGGTTTTCAATTTAAAATGTTTTGTGTAAATAAAGTCTATATTAATGGATATTCATTTTAAACACTATGTGCTGGTTTCTGAATCAAGTTTATTTGGACACTAAGTTCACGCCAAAGTTTAACAGTATTTCAGACTTAAGTTGATTTTAACAAATGCTCAACATCAAATTCTGAATCATTCATAAATTCAAGCGCAGCCTGACTTCACTCACTGATTTGTTTATGCCTCACTCTTCTTGTTCAAATCCTTACGTTTCTGTGTCAGTCTCATCCAGGTTCTAACCGTGATGGAAACAATGTCGTCTGCGTGAGCACTTAACTTCTATTTAATTAATCATACGTTAAATATCATTTAATTAATCAACATGAAGAGGCTTAGACTGGACTCATACCGATAAGTGACTACACATCACATCACATCATCAGCCTATTAATGTTCCCACTGCTGGGACACAGGCCTCCTCTCTGTGAGAGGGGATGGGCCGTAATCCCCCACGCGGGCCCAGTGCGGGTTGGTGGATGTCACATGTCTTCGAATTTTTGGTTCTAGGACATGTCATTGACGGCTGCTTCTCAGACCTTATGGCTATTGATGCCGAAGTTCCTCAGGGGTCTGTTCTCTCTGCAACTCTTTTCCTGCTGCACATCAATGACCTACTTCAGCCTCGTATTGTTGGGTACGCAGATGACAGTACTGTTTCAGAGAGATACTTGTCCAGCGCAAAAACCAGCGTGGATGAAGTTCGTTCCTTGAGGGAAGCTATGGTTGAGCAGACAGATTTGACCTTAAGCCTTGTCTCCCAGTGGGGTGATGACAATCTGGTCTCTTTTAACGCCACCAAAACACAGGCGTGTCTTTTTACCGCTAAAAGGAGTCTGTTCGATCAAACGCCTACTTTTCGGGGTGCGTCTGTTTCTGTGACTGATCGGCTCGAGCTCCTAGGCATGGAGTTGACATCCAGTCTCAACTTCGGCTCCTCCATTGAGTACAAACCCCAAATCGCGGCCAAAAAACTGGGCATCCTAAATAGAGTGAAGCGATACTTTACGCCTGGACAGCTTTTAACCCTATACAAAGCGCAAGTCCGATCCTGCATGGAGTATTGCAGCCACCTTTGGGATGGTTCAGCTAAGTATCAGCTTGCCGCGCTTGACTCAGTGGAACGCAGAGCCAAGAGGCTCATTGGCGACGTTGAACTGGTGGACGCCAAGCTTCACAGCTTGGCTCATCGCCGCAAAGTTGCCTCATTGTCGGTCTTCTACAGACTGTACTTCGGTGAGAGTGCTCAAGAACTTCACGACCTCCTCCCACCAGCCCCCTTCTACCATCGGACATCTAGACGCACTGCAAGTTATCATCCTTACCTTGTTGCCATTCCACCAATTCGAACCAAGCGCTTCCAAACATCCTTTATAATGCGCACAGCGAATGAATGGAACACACTACCTGCGTCTGTGTTTCCGAACGCATTCAACCCGAATCTCTTCAAAGTTAGAGTGAACAGGCTTCTTCTGGGTAAGCTCACTCCATCGTAGACTCTGTCTCTGTCACCCATGACCTAGACTAGAGTCAAGAGCAAACCCATTACAAATAAAAAAATGCCGCTCCGTACGATGTTTTCCTTCACCGTTTTTGAAAGCAGTGGTGATGAAATAATTTACACAAAGTAAAGCGCCTGCCTGGGTTTGAACCCACGACCTACAACTTATAAGTCGCGGCCGATACGACTGGGCCACCACTGCTCTAACCATACCGACTACAATACAATTATATACAAACGTTTAAAAGCGATATCACAAGAGTTTTAACTCGTTACTCAAAAAAACTCAAATATATTTATTTTACAGTTTTTCTCCTCCACACGGACCGTGTGTATCGTCCGTTTTCACGCGTCGCTGCGACTATTAATATTCAAATTGGCGCGATATGTCACCGCCCGAGTGTGTGAATGTGAACCCGCTTTTAAATTTATATTGTACTGTGCGCTTCGATGATAGCCACGCTCTATCAGATGGACTTTATAGTGTCATCGACGAGCTGCGAGTGAGCCCAACTTATAAGCCGAGCTCATGGTTAAATTATGACAGCTGCTCGGGACTTCAAGGTCTGTTCGTGGATGGGTGACCTTTTTAAATCCGATACTCGGGAAGTGTGTTAAACAGTTGGTCCCAGCTGTCATTTTTAGATCTTTGATAGTCATTACGAGTAGTCAGAAGCCAGGAATTCTCCAGAAACTACCACAACCCAGTTAATGGGTTACTGGGTTATGTATAAGACATGACTGGAAGTCGACCCCAACACAGTTGAAAAAAGGCTAGGGAGATAGATTGGGAACGTTATAAATAATTAAGTGTGCATGCATGATAGTTGTTTATGAGTTTATGAGCGCACGGTTGGCGCAGTGGTTGAGCGATTGACTGCTGCGCTGCGTGTCGCGGGTTCGATTCCCGCACGGAACAAATATTTGTATAACCTGCAGTTAGTTGTTCCAGCTCTGGGTGTTGTGTATGTGAGTTTATATGTTTGTAAACGCACCCACGATACAGGAAGAAATTCCTAGTGTGGGGCAAAGTTTAAAAAAAAAAAAAGAGAGTTGCTAGATTTGATCTGCTGCTGATGCTGGCGCCAGCTAAGATAAACGTTTACCAGTATTTTTTGTCAACCGATCTGTCTCTTCGTACAATTTGTCCGTTCCCTATCCACGGTTCAGTGTGTCGCGTCAGTTTTCATGCATCGCTGCTGCTATTTATTATTCAAATTGGCGCGAACTGTCGCCATCGCCATCGGCCGCCGGTGTGAACCGACCATTATAATTTATTTGTATCATACTGTATTTGTATTCAAATTACGCGTTTTGGAGTTTATTTTGATTAGCATAATAATGATGTGTAATTTAGGTACAACTTATTATTATTTAAATAATGTCATTCTAATATGCAAGCATAGTCATACCGCAGGATATGTACGTAGTTTTTGTTTTTGAATGAAAATGATCGCAGAATGAATTAACAAATTGTCATTGATCAGTTGTATGGATTTTCAATAGCCAAAGGCTTTTGTTTTATTCGCAAAACGTCTATATTTTTTTCTAAAAACCAGAAAACAGAAACCATAGACCCAGAAACCCGAAGACGGTGAGTCTTCACTTCACAAAACATTGAACTTGACAAAAAGAGAATTTTTTAAACAATGACGAAAAAAAAAACCGGCCAAGTGCGAGTCGGACTCGCGCACGCAGGGTTCCGTACCATTATCGCAAAAAACGGCAAAAAAATCACGTTTGTTGTATGGGAGCCCCACTGAAACATTTATTTTATTCTGTTTTTAGTATTTGCTGTTATAGCGGCAACAGAAATACATAATCTGTGAAAATTTCAACTGTCTAGCTATCACGGTTCATGAGATACAGCCTGGTGACAGACAGACAGACAGACAGACGGATCGCGGAGTCTTAGTAATAGGGTCCCGTTTTTACCCTTTGGGTACGGAACACTAAAAATTATGAATAGGAAAGTCACATGTAACACATTGCAATATGACCAACCCATGTTCCTGCTAATATAATTAATATTTATTTTGTTTTATCTTCTTGTAAAACTAATAGGTAGGTACCGACGATCATGATTATTTTCACGGACAGTTCCTATATCTTACGAGTGACAGGCAGCTGATCCATCCGTTGTTTTTTCATAACCTTATACATCGAAATACATAAGTCATCTGTTGTATATTAACTATTAAAATTGTTCGTGAAGGAGTCTACTCCACGTAACATACTAATATAATAAAGTTTGGATGATTTATTCCACTCTAATACCAACAACTAATACGACTGAAAAAAAAAGAGTAACCATGGAGTTTCTTGCCGGTTCTTCTCCATAGAAAACGACTAACCCGAACCGTGCACCTTTTGTCGACGTTTTATAAGTGCCCATGTAGGCCTATGTAAAATAAAAAAAAATGATTTTGATTTTTGACTGGTATTTGTTTCAACTCACATTTATTTTTAATTCCGATCGGATACCATTTCTTAAATAATTAAATTTAATGTGTGAACGAATACTAACAACTAGAATTTGGTACAGTCAAACCTAATCCAATTAAAATTAGTATTTGTTAAAAAAAAACATCTTGTTTTATGTTTGTTATTGATCGGGGTATTCATTTATCCAAACAGTATTGTAACATTTTTGCACAAAAAGCGAAACCGAAAGACAAAATGAAATTACGTAAATTCATTGGTTTGTGGACATAATAAAAAATGTCCCTATTACTAATTTCATTTAAATTATAATCGATTTTCTTTCTTCAATCGATTTTTTACAATGTAATTATTTTAATTTCAATTAAAGGTCTTATAATTACTTATAAAGCATTTCTACTGACTGTACATAACATCTTTGAAATTGTTTTGGTATTAGTTTAAACATGGTATCCGTTCGGAATAGAATATAAATATAAGATGAAACAAATACCAGTGGTATTAGTTGTTGGTATTAGAACGGAATAAATCGTTTGGATGTGTGTATGTTTGTTACTCAATCTGAATGGATCTGTATGAACGTTGGCACAGAGATATATTATAGTCAGAAATAGCACAAATACATTTTATACCGGGAATATGTTCCCTCGGCAGAATTTTTGACATTCATGCGGGTGAAGCCGCTGGCAGAGGCTAGTTTTTGATATTTTTGGTTCGGTAACATAAAATAACATCACCCCTGTACCGAACAAAGGTCTAGGCAGATATGCACCTGGGTCGCGGTTAAATTTTAAAGAGAGTTACCGCGGCCCTGGCTCAAGCATCTAAAGGAACACGGGTGGGTTTTAGTCAGTACAAGTCTGACACGCCCTCCCGCTTCACCCAGAGCGGGAGAAGTCATTGAAGGAAGACGAAGGCAGAGATGCACCTATTGCATACTCAAAGTCCCGTGTAATAGGGGGCCTGTTGGCATCAAACGGACACAAGTCCACATTTCGGCTGCAAGAAATTGCAGATGGAATAAAAATCTTTTTCAACACACTTGCTCATAAAGTGGCTCTAATTTCACCGCAATTAGGCACATAATGATACCTGTTATCAAACTGTGACTTTTTCATTGCTATTATTCACAAGTGAGTTATGGAGTTTTTTTTTTTATTTATTGGTTGAGTTGCTTTGTTCTTAAAAAAGTTTCGACACAAAAAAGATCGTGCTCAATAGTACAAATAAATTAATGCACCTATTGCTTGCTCATTTCATGTAACTTTCGTATTTAAATAGATAATTTCAAATTGTACGTGCTTAATAAATAAAACTTTCACTCAAATATAAATTTTATTTGCACTGTAATTAAGAAAAATTTAAATTCCCTATTTTGTACGTGGCTAAAACACTATCCACAAAAAGCCAAAAAAAAGAAACCTCATTCTTTTAGTCTATGCCCGATCGCCATTGTTAAATACGCGCGCATAGGAAAACTGATTAATTTTGCCCGCCATTGTGAAAACATTTTCACAACTCGTTTTTACTGTTGAAAATGTTTTTTTGTATTATTTTCTTCACAAGTTTGTTGAAAAACGTCGTATGATACACGTGTGTATTGATGATTACCGTCCTCGACCCTCACCTATACCCTACCGTCCGCGCCTCAGCGGTAATCACCAACATTGCACACTTGTACCATAATGTACTATTTTTACAAAAAAATACTACCGACTTCCAAATAAAAACACTACAAAGTGAAAAATTACTTTCTTTTTGGAAGTCGGTGTGTTTGGTAGGTACAATTATTTTCGTTATGGACACCGACTATATGTATATTTATGTAAAAAAGGTATTTATTTTTTACTTTTTTGTTGTACCTAATAAGCAAGTTCTTTAGTAAGGTACCTATAATGCCAGAATCGATTACCCGAATACCATGAAACTTAAACATAACCGGTGAAATGAGAGAGTACCAAGATGAACTGTACACATCTGCGTACCCCTTTAGAGCGTACTGGCGTGATGTTATGTTATGAAATGGTATAAAAAATAAACAGACATGCGATTGCAGCAATCCCGAAAGATCTGCCGTCATTTATTGAAGACTTCTGTTGTATATCTCCGAAGTTCTTCATCAGATCTTTACCAAATTAAAATGTTACCAATTTGGGAAAATACTCTATCAAACGAAAAAGAATTTTCAAAATCGGATTACAAAAAAAAGTCAAACATAGAACCTTTTCCTTTTTTGGTAAGTCGGTTACAAACTCAATAACACCAGCCTGACCCGGGATTCGAACCCGGGCCTTCTGGCTCAGCAGTAACGTTTACGACCACCAAACCAAAGAGGCAATCAGTAGGTTAAGTAGTTCCTATAAAACATCAAAGATCTCTTCTCGATCTTTAAGATAATTGGGTTACTCATGATTAATAACAAAATATTTGAACAGATTTTACCTAATTTTTTGGGAGGCAACGTTGTTTTTAGGGTTCCGTACCCAAAGGGTAAAAACGGGACCCTATTACTAAGACTCCACGATCCGTCTGTCTGTCCATCCGTCTGTCACCAGGCTGTATCTCATGAACCGTAATAGCTAGACAGTTGAAATTTTCACAGATGATGAATATCTGTAGCCGCTGTAACAACAAATACTAAAAACAGAATAAAATAAATATTTAACTGGGGCTCCCATACAACAAACGTGATTTATTTGCCGTTTTTTTGTGATAGTGGTACGGAACCCTTCGTTTGCGAGTCCGACTCTCACTTGGCCAGTTTTATTTTATTTATCCCACCTCTCGCCAAACTGTTACGAAACATTCATAAATAGTGTTCAATTTCTTTGCAAATGTGTTGAAAAACATCGTAAAATACGCGTTAGTATTGGCCATTGGACTATCTGTTACCTCATACGCCTCGGCTGCAATGTCAATCTTCACCCACTTGCAGCTAAATGTACTTACTAAGTACTACCATCTCGTTTCATTCGGCGGCCGAAACAATACAATTGTAAACGCGAATGTCTTTGTGTATTCTCATTTATCGCTAACCGACACGAGTGTCGAGAGTACGCTTTCAAACCTATAATTGTACACTATTTATCGCTGTGCATGGCACAATGGAAACTGTAGAGTCGGTATGATAGTGTTTTGTCAGCGGCTTCCAGGAAAAACAAGATTCGGAGTATTGAAAGTGTGTCGAACTAAAAAACTTCTATATTCTATTAATGTATAGTAATAAAGGGATTGTGTAATTTGTAATGAGCCTGAATTATAACTGAATATCGCTATGTATTACAAACTCAAAATATTATTTAGAAAAAAAATATACAGGTAATGTTGAATGTTACATTCGACATTTGCCTGAATAGTCCGGTCAAATTAGACGTAGCAAAGTGCATTAATTCGCATAGAGCTGAAAATTGGTTCGAATGTTCGGAACACCATTATACATGAAATGTAAAAAGTCCCCATCGATCACACACTTGCAAACAATTTTATTCAAGGTCAAAGTTCGCAAATATGGGTTTTTTTTTCGTTTTAAGCCGAACGGTAAGTTTAATGATAAAAATAGGTCAGAAAAATTGTAGATTATCACAATTAAACCACAATTTTTCCCCTAAACGTCACCGTTTCTGAGATAATAATGGTTGAAAAAGTTGTATTATTCATAATATGCACACGTTTCCACGCCACCTGGAAGGTAGTGTACTTGGCGCGTTTTTTTTTAACGTGGTTTTCCCGATAGGCCTAATCCATAATCTATTGTGATCCTGTTTAGTTCAATACTATTCAAAATTATGTAAAAACTGGTACTATTGGAAATTATAAAAGCCTTGTGAATTCTAAAAAGTTAGGTAAAATTATCCGTCTCATTCATAATCATTAGATAATGCGTATGTCAAACTTGCGTACCAATTTTCAGCTCTATGCGAATTACTGTAAACCTACCACTATTTTTTGGTTTAATTTGACCGGACTAGAAATGCATAATAGACTGGCATGTAACATTACTTGTCATCATATACACTCTAGTATGCTTGGCTGGCTCAGAAGTTTTTCATAGTCGAACCAGTGGTACATCCATAAGAAGTAGTAAATTCTATATTTCAGTTTAATTCAGTAGAATATATAACCTAAGACCATAACCATAACTTTCCAATTTAAACAAGTCGATTACGAAAATCTCCAACTATCCACGAAACCTATGAATTATATTTTCAAATAAAACAATAAATCACAGCGTCTCCACAACACTGTTCGTAATAATAAGCGTTTTATGTATTTTATTTGATGCAAAACCATGTGAAAATGTCAGTTCAAACGATTGATTGCGAAGTAATTAGCCATGTTGGCGCAATGAATAATTGAGTTTACACAGAAATTGTATTTAACACATCATTATTGTGTCCACAAAAACGATGGGCAGGGTTACCCGCCATCTTGAAAACGCGGTAAACTTCACTTTTGAACAAATAGGAGCCGAAACCAAAACTATCGGATATCCGAAATAAAAATCTATCCGTAACGGTAACCGCATCTGATATTGATTTACTCTACTATCCATAACTATCCGAAACAGAGAGAGAGAGTGTTTCGGATAGTTACGTTGAGACACGTTATGACAGGTTTTGCTGCCCGGCCGAGCCAACACACTGGACGCACGCGTCATTTGCATTTTTGTTTATTATAAAAATCTTATATCCGTAACCGAAACTTACGGATTATCCGAAATAATTACATACCCATAACCTACGAATACGAAACCGGTATAATATTATTTATATATCGGTATACGTATCCGTATCCGGATCCGAAATTTCATATCTATAACATCCCTGCACTTTTGCAAAAATAACAATAGTTACGTGCCACTTTCCAGAAGTGTCGCGCAACGTGATAACGAATAGCTTTACACGTAAGAAGTATTACTATTTTTAGTTTGATATTGGAAAAGGGTTGCTAATCGTAAAATGTAATAATAAAAACTTCACCAGCATGACTGACGAGTTTTCAGGGTTCAATAATTCATGCCGTGGTGTGGGTGGGAAAATAGATCTAGACTACTGGTCTATTCTGTAAAAATAACACCGACATCCTGGCAACTCGGCAACGATGTCCAAGGCTCTGCGGCTTTGACTTGACCAGTGCCTCATAGCCGATGAACCTCTTGGCCTGCTTTTCGATCGTTTCGATTATAAATGTGTCCTTACTTTTCTATTATAAAAGATTCGCCTGCTGCAAATCGTTTTACAAGGACCGTACCAATCTACCTACTGGACCTAGCCTTTTCACACAGAAGAACCGCGATGTAATTTATATTATTAAAACATTTTAAACTGGCAACCCTACAGCTCTCACGCGTGTATTGAATGTAAAACACAGATTTTTATTAATTCTCTGAAAACGCGCGAATCTCCTAATGATATTGAGCTCTAACACGCCATCGCATCGCTTCACTTACTTACATGGCTCTAATCCACTTTCGTTACAGACGCCTATAACCGCTTGGGTGGTAAAACTGGTAACAACAACAACTGGCTGGTGTGTGTAACATGCATTGCAGAAGTACTTGTGAAATAAATCAAACACACAAAGGTACCTCTATACGCTAGTATTATATTAGTAATGCCTTTAAACAAAGGTTGCAATGTGGTAAGGTCATAGGTCAAAATTTTGGGATGTTTTGGCAGACCAAAGCGTAAGTTGAAGCCATTTTTCGCCTCTGCGTTTAGTCTGATCAATTGCATGTACATCAATTTCAGAGTTTCTATTTTTGCTTAACTAAGTGGTGTATAAAACTAAACTAAACTTTGTAAGATAGGATAGGATAATATTCCATTCCAATTAGCCACAACGGATTGTGGCGTTACGTCTCAAGCAAGGCCTATCTCTTGTTGTGCTCTCTATGGAACAACACATCACGTCCTACATACTCAAAGCTTTTTGCGAGGCACACGCAAATCCTATCGATGTGGCTGAATTCTATTTCACCTACCTAATTTGGAATCATTGATACGACGAAGAAGAAGGTACAAAAATAAGAGATAACTCAAGCATCTAGAATGTAACGTATATCTATGCTAGATACCGAAAAAGTTGCCACTTTTTCCTAAACCTACCTAACCTGTTCGTGCTAAGGAATCGCTTCGACTATTCAAAAGGAATCAAAAATATCTGAACTCATTTAAACAGCGAAAAAGACCACGTTATGTTCCAACTCCTTATTAAATAACTCCAGAGACAAAAGGACCATAGGACCCTACTTACCGCGACATCCGTCGATAAGCGTTGAAGTAATTACAGGAGAAACACCATGGACCCATGGCACCATGGGCTCACGGACCGTGGAGACACACCTCTTCGCGAAACCGTCACACTGCGTGGGTGTAA
Source organism: Orthosia incerta (assembly GCA_948252205.1). NCBI lineage: Eukaryota > Metazoa > Arthropoda > Insecta > Lepidoptera > Noctuidae > Orthosia > Orthosia incerta. Next base: position 23,362,790 of record OX411756.1, on the reverse strand, counting down.
GGATTGTCACGTCTAAGGAATATAGGTTTAGATTTACTATTAACTTGTCTTCGCTCATGTTGACCGGTTCATTGTCATCATTATCATCAGCCTTTTAATGTTCCCACTGCTGGGACACAGGGCTTCTCTCTTTTGAGAGAGGGAACCAGTTGCTATATAACTAATATATAACTATAACGATAGATATTTAGAGCCAGTTTCTGAATAGTATATTTGGAGTTAAGAACATATCAAACCGCACTTTAATGCTGACAGTTTATCAGGCCAGGGTTTGACAAATACTCTAACAACGTCAAATTCTTAATTCGGATAGCCGGGGATAGCCTGATGAGGGAAAATATAGTATTTGATTATATTAATTGTGTAGCGGCACCAGCGCCGCCACTTACGAACTAAAGACATGACGTCACACAAATCCTGCATTGCGCAAGCAAAGTTTTCGGCGCGATTAGAACACATACAACAGCCCGACAACAACCGTTGGGCAGTTGCCCGGACCAGACACAACACCCGTCTGGTCGGGATAGGAGGATCCTCCCTTTTCTATGGAGGTTTGTGGGACTTTACACTCTGTTCCACCTACCCCCAAAATTGGACGTTTATGGCTGCATCAGCAAAAATAACATGGTGCTCTAACACGTCTCTTTAAAATTCAGTAACAGGATAGGTCAACTTCGAAAAGTCTTGTCACGCAAATGATTGCCATGAACCTTCAAAGTCGAACGTTGTTTTGAAGATTGTTTTCGATTATAAACGCCCAGGAATAATGTTCTGAATATGTAAATTTTTGGTCCTTTTTGTCTCAATGTTTCATCATCCATCTCGTTTATGATTTCGAACTAATACAAAAAAGCCCGCGCAGTAAAAGTGACAACCTTAGCTAATATATCGTGTACAGATCGTGTACCACACAATTGTCCGTCTCCGTCTAAATTGTCACCTGTCATCACTGACAGGGAAACAACGTCAAGTCGGTGTGATGGCTCCAGCGGGATAGTGCCACTGTTATTATAAAAAACCTGGGAGTTTACAGTAGTTGAGTTGTACGTAATTTCATGTTTAGAGCTAGTTGATTGTTTAATTTGCGCGTTTTGGAAAGATTTGTTGACCAGAAAACTCATGCGTGCGTGCGTGCCACGAAAGATGAGACTTGACCGCGCCTCTCGCGCTCTGTCCGCCCGGCGGCGCCCGCCCCGATAACGCCCGATCCCTTCCCGAATTCAGACCTCATATCGCTATAGAGACCTACAAATCAGACGAAAGACGACACGGTTTGCGTAGTAGTTGAGCGATCGACTTCTGCGCTGCATGTCGCAGTTCCGGATCTGGGTGTCTTGTGTATGTGAGTTTAAATGTGTGTTAACGCACCCACGATACAGGAAGAAATTCCTAGTGTGGGCAACGTTTTTAACACGCTTTTATTAGCTTGGTATGTATGTATCTATTTAACGGAATCTTTGAACGTGATTTTCACCACTTTCAAAACGTGGGATTGATTTGAAACTTTGCACACTTATCAAAGACCGATGACAAGGCAATAATTTAGTCAAAGTCAAATATATTTATTCAACTAGGCCAATAAGCGGCACTTTTGAACGTCAAACAAAAGTTAAAATTTACTTAGTAATATTTAATATAATTTACTTAAATTTAAATAGCTTGTCCTATTAGCCTTGCCAAGATCTTTAGCTAGGATTAGCGACTTTTTAGTTCAATTTACCATTAAAGCGTGTTTTTTAGTTTTTAGAACTACAATTTATTCTTTTTGCGGCCTATTGTGTTTTTACCCATTGCTAAGCGACACGCCAAACGCGCAATGCGGCCAGCGAAGAACATTTTAGAACGTTGGTTCTACTTCACTACTCGCCAGACAACTCGCTAAGCTCAAGGCGCTTTTTTTTAGCTTGGAGAAATGCTCATGCATACTGCGCTACCGGAGATAGCGCAGTTATGTCGGACTCCAACCCACTAAAAGACTAAAACTCCACGGTGTCCTCCCGTGCCGCTTATGGCGGGAGCCGTGCTCCCGATAAGCGGCACGCGTAAGCACTCAACGCAAACCAGCTCCAGCGTCAGCACCAGTGCGTTTTCGGCTGCAATACATTTAAATATCATGCAATGCCAATAAGCCAATTACAACAAGCACCAATTTCTAAAATGTTCAAGTAAATACTGGTTTATGAACCTACGTTTTTGCTAAAAATATTGCTAGATCGTTGGCTTGGAGACCATAACCCCTGAACTAGTTATATTTATAATAATATGTGTCCCCCTCTTTTTTCTCGCAGATTGCAGCCATGATACACAACATATTATTTATTAGTATTTCCTAATTTGAATGACATTAGTTTGCCTTCCAATATAAAAATAGGGATGTTCCGTGTTCGTTATTGTAATTTTATTCATGCCTTCCTCGAATAATAATATTATACAATCAGCTTCATATGCCATAGACTGAATTCTCCGATATGTCGCAAAACACATAGTTTTGATATATTGGCCTTTATTTTTTTAAATTTGAGCTGCTCAGCGACTGATCAGCAGATTCGAAATTGAAATTCTCAGGCTTCGCGATTTTTATAAATATGGCCCCTAAAAATTCTCTATAGTCAATTTGAACTAAGAATTTGCTAGCCAGTTGTTAAACAATTCAGAGATTCTATGTAACTTTAATAAGGGTGATAATGTTTTGTAACAAACACACAATAGTGCTATCTAGATGATTTGGTTACGCCTTTCAATTAGGGACACATTTGTATCATCATCATGATTTATATCAAATCACAATTATTGTGATAGTCATCCTTTGTGTCAGTGGTCGTTTACACAGTGGCCAGAGTTGGCACAAGCTCTACAACTTTTATCGTTCAACTATTAACGGATATTGTGGTGATTTTGATTAATTGATTGCTATGAAATCTAATTGTGAAGACCAGTAAATAAAGAAAAAAAAAGATAATAAAAATTGTTTATTCTGCACAAACTAAATACAAAATAAAGAGTGGCATTCACTAAAGGGTTTTTAGCCAAAAGCCTCGTATTTAAAACGAAAAATTGTAAAAGTTATAAGTTTCTTTACAATTTGATATTGCCGTAAGCCGTTGCCAGCTTTACTTCTGACATATTTTATGCAATCGGATCTATAACGGGGACCCTGTATAGCTATTCTATAAAAATGTGACCGTGATAAATTAGGTGAAGTAAACTTTAACCACTGCCTACCATAAACTTATAAAATACTTGCCTAGTGCAGGGCAGTTTAACATAGCATTTTAACTTAACAGGTTTTGTGTTTGTACCATGAGCATTTCCCGTTGACCTGCTTCATGTCTACTTTTGACCTGCTAAATAGTCTCTGGTCAGTAAGCTGGCAGCACAGATTAAATAAAATGATTAAAATCTGACGTTCTAAAATACTTTAGCGGATTTACGGTAAAAAAAGTTAGTTTCACAAGGCTGCAAATTATGACGGCAGGGCAGTTCAAATGTGGAATGTATAAATGTCAAAAAATACTTGATGGTAAGGATAAGTTGCAGGTCGAGGAGCTCGTGGCTAAATAATAACAGCCGCACGGGTCCATCATCAAGGTTAAGCAACGCTTGACGAGGTCGGTCCTTGGATGGGTGACTATTTCAGCATACCGAGTTACCTCGCGTGCCTCGGAAAGCAAGTTAAGCCGTTGGTCCCGCCTGTCATTTGAAGATCTTTGACAGTCGTTACAGGTAGTCAGAAGCTTGAGATCTGACACCAGTCTTGCCAAGGGGTACCGTGTTACCCAGTTACTGGGTTGTGGAGGTCAGATAGGCAGTCACTCCATGTAAAAAACTGGTACTTAGCTGAATCCGGTAAGACTGAAAGCCGACCCCAATATAGTTGGAAAAAAGGCTAGGCAGATGATGAAGGATAAGTTGCAGGTCAGCCTGCTGAAATGCTGTGACGTAGTCACTCACCGGTTTAAATCACGTGATCGCTGGCTGGCCTGCTACTTGGTGCGCTAATGGTACAAATTAGCATGACAGGTCATTTTTCGTTTAAAATTGACCTGCTATAAGAGTTCACGGTAGGCCTGTGCCCTGTAACCCTAACATTAGATTGAAAGACAGCTCACCTCACCTACGTTTTCAATGTCAGTAGTGCTATTCTGTAAAATCTCACGGTGGAAACTTAGAGGGTAGGGGGGTAACCTTGAATGAACTGTCAATATAACTTGATTGAATCGATTGATACATACAACACTTCACTTTAGTTTTCACGGTGACATCTTTATAGAATAGACCGGTTGATTTTAACACAATAGATTTTCTGCATCATCATCATCATCAGTCGCGACCTTATTCCATTTACTTGGGGTCGGCCCTCCTTATCATTTTTCTCCATTTTGCACGGTCTTGGGCAGTGCTGTTGTCCAAATTTACTTCTTTCAGGTCTTTTTCAACCGTCATCAACCAAGTGGCAGGTGGTCTACCGCGTCCGCGTTTCGTCGTTGGCAAGTTAAAGCCATGCTTCACCATTTATGATCATCTGACCTTCGTTGGATGTGGCCATACCATCGGAGTCGATTTTCCTTTACTTTGTCAATGATGGGAGCGATTTTAAAAGAGTAACAAAAAAAAAAGAAAAGAAGAATAGAAGCAGATTTTCTGCATCTATTTTCAAACATCGAAGATTTCCATTCTTAATTCGAAAATTCAAAAGTTTTAAACCGTCAACCGTTCCGCATGACCGCATAGTGTGGGGTAACAAAAATATAGCCACGTCGTCACCCCAACTCGATACACTCGTGGGAATCGATTACGAATCGATACGAGCTGTAAATCGTATAATGATTATTCGATATTCCGATAAGGTTGTTTAAATCGTGTTGTGTCACTCTCAAATGGGAATTAAAGACAATATATTGGGTCTGGTTATCTTTTTGTGGAATCTGTAATGACTTTGGTTTACAAAAGTTGTTTTGGCGAATTGCTTCTGAAATTTAATGACTAATCTGCTATTTTAAAAATTATACACAAAAACCTTGCTCGTTTCTTACTCTTTCTATTGGTGGTGAAAACCGCATGAAAATCCGTTCAGTAGTTTTTTAATTTATCGCGTACAAACGCGGCGGGGGACTTTATTTATAATATTTATTATTTTTTTATTATTTATAATATGTGTAGAAATATTAATAAAAAAAAATGATTATAGTGTTAAATTAAAAATACAACCGACTTCCAAAAAAAAAACACTACAAAATGAAAAAATAAATTCAATTTCGGGAGTCGGTGTCAAAAAACGAAGAAACAAATTAGGAACACCGACTGCCGAAACTAAAGTTATATTTCAATTTGTAGTGTTAATTTTGTTATTAGGCGTCTAGTGGCTGTGTGGTCGATAATATAGCTTTCCTTAGGTGAAAGAATTTTTAAAATCGGTTAAGTAGTTTTTGAGTTTATAAATTACAAACAATCAAATCATTCCACTATAAAATATTAGTGTAGAAATAAGAATGAAATGCTGATCATTGATAAGTGCACGACTTAAGAACGGCTGGACCGATTTGGCAATGGTTTTGGACAAGGTATTCAGTTAGAAATAAGAAAAAGGTTCTCGGAAAGTTGGAAAATTTGGGAGAACTGGAAGTTTCTTTTAAGAAAGCAAACATATTCCAAACACTTGCCCACCGGCTTAAGGAAGTATTACCAGTCTCAATATAGAATGTTTTGTTACCCCAATCACCCCCCGGAACACTTCGATTCAAGTTTCTTAGAAATTATGAAGTTACATCACAGGTTTCCGCGAAGGGGATTTGCTACCAGGAATGCTGGCCAATCTTTTCAAAAGTTTTAATTTGTTTCTTTTTCTCGGAAAAGTTTTAACAGTTTCAATTTTGTTTAAAAAATGTACTTTTACCGAGAATAAATAAAGAAATTAAAACTGTTACGATTAACCCGACTAATTTAATACAACTAATATGCATCGTCAGCAGAACAGTTGCAAGACATGGTAACTGTGATGAATGAAGCTTTTAAGTTAGGGATGAGTATACATGTGAACAAGACTAAGGTAATGGTGTTTGAAAGAGAAGACGATGTATCGGAGTGTGAAGTGAAAATAAATGATAAGATTGTGGAGCAAGTGAATTGTATATCTGGGCAGTATGTTCACAAGGGATTGAAAGATTAAAGAGGAAGTGGAAAGGGGAGTGAATGCAGGGTATAAAGTGAATGGTGCTATACATGCGGTTGTGACCAGCAAATCGATATCTCCGGAAGTTCAACTCGCCGTTCACAACAGCGTGCTGGTGCCTACACTTATGTATGGAAGTGAAGGTTGGGTATGGCAACAAAGACTTGAAAGTAGGATTAATGCAGTAGAAATGCGTTCCTTGCGAAGTATGTGTGGTGTAACTTCAAATGATAGATTGAGGAATGAGGTAATAAGACAACGTTGTGGTTTAAAAGAAGATATTGTAGTGACTAAAATTGAAAAGAGTATGTTAAGATGGGTTAAGATGGTGGTGGCGATTAACGAAAGGTATTTACAAGGCAGACGTGAATGGAAACGCCGGGAGGGGACGCCCTAGAAAGACATACATAGACCTTATTGGTGATGTTCTTCAGAAAGGCCAGGTGCGCAGTACTCATAACCGGCGTGTGTGTATGACTAGATGTATGAATGTGAGTGAAGCAAAAGAAGTATGTAAGGATCGTAGCAGGTGGCGTTCTGTAGTTTCTGCCTACCCCCATGGGAAAAAGGCGTGAGTTTATGTATGTTTTTATTTATGTAAAAAAAGGCTTGGGACTGAGCTGCTCCAATTAAAAATTAATTTTGATTTTTTATATTTTCCACCGTGAATGACAAGAATACTTTAAAAGTACTCGTATTATATTATTTTATTTTAATTGTTGTGAATGTGAAGACTATGTGGACCATTCTTTATTTTTGTTTGTTTTTATTTTTAATTTATCTTTTTAATCGTGGTCTGGCAGTTTGAGTAGTTTATGCGACCTACCCGAATGTCCTTTTTTTGGTATTGTTCGTCGAATCGTTGAGCTCCTTAAATTCTGTGTTGAGCTGCTCGGGTATTGACAAATGCGTGCCCTGACTGGACAGGTTCACTCAATCTGGCTGGTTCTTTCCTCAAAAGACCATTTCAGACATCAATCTACATGGTCTTCACATGATCTAACCTAGATTTTTGTCTGGACTTTAAAAGAGACTGTGACCTCTGAGTTTGTTCCGGCCTTTCTTCTCAGAGTAGTCAGATAGGAAACGCCGACCTCATCTAGTTTTAAAAATATGATCGACATGTAAAAGTTTTTGTACAAACCAACTTACAGAAATAAAATCATTTATCATTTATTATATTGGTATAGGAATCATGACTGTTCTTTTTAAAGACTTTACTTCAAGGCGGTTTTATAGGCGATTTGAGCGAAATTACGAAAACGTAACCGAGTATCAACTATTTATTGATTTAGAGACATAGAAGATACGGAATGGATGGGTGAAGTAAGTTATCCAAATGGACATTGGCAAAGGCCGAGCTTATTAATTACTAATCGCATTTCACAGCCAAAAAGCTGACAGTTGTTTTAACCATGCAGAAATATGCCTTTAAATCACAACAAACTTCTAGTAAAACTTAGCATACCTACCGTCATATAAACATACTTACTAAGTTATTTCAAATATGTTTTGTCACAAAATTCATCAAAATCATCTCAACACAGAAACATTTTCCTCACTGGCAATCCATCAGTATATGTAGCAAGTGTAGCAACACTGTTAGTGTCGCAGCCACTGCCCAGCCGACCGAGAGAGTCAATAAGGGCGGGAAATGAACGAGCGAGGGTCGTGTTTGACCGACCCGGTTTGTACAGACGCAATTATATTAAGATTACATATTTATCTCTTGAGACGGACCGATTTCTTATAGGGGCTTTGAGTCTCGGACAGTCCTGTGTGGAGATGATAGTACCGCGTTGGTGGGATCGAAAACGAAAAAAACTGCTTAAAAAGCGAACTAAAAAGCTGTAAACAAGAAGAAAATCATGCTATGCAGTCGGAGGATACATGTTCGCGAGCTGGCTGACCAAAACCAGATGTTTTTTATTTATAACTTCTTAGTTATTTTTTTTAGGATTAGGTACATTTAAACATATAAGTGTTGTACATATTTTTGAAATCACCTCTTAAAACACTTTATTTTGCGGTATCGCGGTATCGCACACAAAAAAATTTTGTCCCCCCCCCACAATCTGGCGCCCAAAATCCGCCATGTCTCTATTTTCCAATTTTAATTCAGCCAGTGACACTCGCAGGGTTAAGACGAATCGATTGACGTAAGAACCATCAAAATCGGCCAACGCTTTTGGTCTCTAGAACGCCACATAGGAACAAACATACATAAATAGACTGATACCCCATTACTCCATGATCCTTCGGCAGTCGGGTAAAAAGGCTTAGTAGACCCGCGCAGAAGTAATAACTTGGTGCGCAAAGACAAAGTGACATTCTATATATCGGCGATAGTGATTCTCAAAATGCCAATTTTTTTGGAATTTTTGACAATGGTTATAGCTGAATAGCACTTTGTCTAGAGGCTTTGGACAATGTCTCAGCCAAACCATTCATCCTTAGTTAGCAGTCTACTGATACCATACTAATACACATTCGTACAATACCTATTGCTCTCCAATTGTACTAAAAAAACGTAAATTCTCATCCTCAAGCCCTCTACTAATAACCTCGACTGCGTGATGCTTTTACTCTGAAATTGGTCTAAAACTTGTTTATGCCCAGTGTTGCAGCGCATCTTTCATACATAGCGTTAAACCTACAGAGTTCTCATTCGGAGATCCCTGACTTCTCTTCCCTGACTCCAAATCCATCTCCTGGTCTTGACGCGAAAATCATTCAATGTATAAAAATTGTTTCACTTCAGAGGCAATGTGTGTTCCAAGCTTAGATATGATGAAATCTTTAACACATTTCACAAAAACAGTTTGCGGTATCAACAGCTCTACAAATATACGAGCCACAACCGTTTGATCCCCAATATTGATTCGGTAGCTCAGCGTCTGTCGCTCCGGATCGATGATATCATTGTTTTAAATGTTACCCTCCTCGGTCCCATTGATGACCTTTGATACCAGCGTGAGGTTTCATGATTAGTTTTCCGACAGATTTTGGCAGTTCGGAACAAGCCATAATTATGTAAGAAGAGCGATGATCGGTCATTTGTCAATGGTGGCTAATTTGGGATTATGGTTGTCTACATTGTTTGCGTTTGTCCCTTATCATTGTTTTCAAGGAGTTGTCTAACTTAAAGGGTTACATTATTTCATGACTCTTTTAAGAACTAGAGTGGTTTGCGATCGCAAATATAAACCTTAGGATCGTTTCGACCAAACGCAGTTATGTTACAAGCAGCAGACCCTTGTCTGTTAGTCGTAGGCTTTACCTATCGTAATTCTCTCCTTTATTTTTTACCTAATCAATGCTTTCTTGCCTGCCTTATTTCTTCCACACTTTGAAAAGTGCCAAAATACTCTGTAATGCCATTTTTTTTAGTTTTCATGCTAAATAGAGTTTGACAAGCTTAAATTCTTAATTCAGGAGCCGGGGTACTCTCAAACAAGGCCAATAAAATCACCCTAAAATACCATTTGCAGGCCTGGCAACGCAAGCGAGAGATTCGCGAGACGAATGCGCCTCGTCTCGTGTGTGTGAGTCTGTGGTTGATGTCACTTGATGGAGCGACGCGGTGACGCGTGCCGTCGGCGAGGCGGACGGGGATTTTAATTGTCTTTGGTCGATGTTTTGGTGGTAGTCTTGGATAACGAAGAAGTTGATAATATCAACAATCTGCCTAGATTTGTCCCAACTATGTTGGGCAGTGGCAGTTTTAGAGCAGTGGTGGCCCAGTGGTATCGGCCGCGACTTAGAAGTTGTAGGTCGTGGGTTCGAGCCCAGGCAGGCGCTTTAATTTGTGTAAATTATTTCATCACCACTGCTCTCAAAACGGTGGAGGAAAACATCGTGAGGAAACCGGCATGTCCTAGAACCAAGAATTCGAAGACATGTGACATCCACGAACCCGCACTGGGCCAGAAAGGAGGGCCTGTGTCCCAGCAGTGGGAACATTAATAGGCTGATGATGATGATGTTGGGTTCGGTTTCAGTCTAACCTGATACAGTTTAATACGCGTGCTTCACATGCGGCATGCAGCGACTGCCTCTTTGATCCAGTACTTGGGTCTCAGATTTTCGAGTAACGAAGACAATGTGTGCTCTAATAATAAGGAAGTTTAAAAGTATTTTAGTAGTATATCACTCGTTATTTGGTTTGTCCCTATGATTAGAAACAAAGGCATGTTAGACCGTTTATCCAGCACCTAATATATATTCATTATTATTTTATATCCTTCAATGTTTTCGATCGTGTCGAATTGTCACTCCATAAAACAATGAAAGTCAGGAACCAGATACCGACCAGTGTTGGCACAAACCCTTAACGCCAAAGTTTGACAGGTTTTCAAAGTAAAGTAGGCTTCTCTTTCTTCTGACTCTATACCCTGAAGAAAATGAACAAAAACAAAAAATAGTCGAATAATCGAATTGTTAATCCGAATGTGAGGAATAACGATTACAAATGTAGACGGTGTATGTGACAAGAGGCAGTGATAAAGTGTCGGCAGTGGATCTGGCCATGCGGAGCCCTGCTTGTAATTGAGAGACCCCTGTTTGTGTGTGATGTTATCTGTAGCAAGGAATGGGGAGGCAATGGCTGTATGGACTGTTTAAAGTTTATGATATAAACCTACAGTGGCTAGATGTTAGAATATAAACGAAGCAAAAGGGAGTATAGAATAGAATAGAATATACTTTATTGTACACCATAAAAGTAACACATCTATTTCATAAAAAAAAACTTAACGAGTACAAAGGCGGTCTTATCGCTGACAGCAATATCTACCAGACAACCTTTCAGAGTAACCGTTCAGGAGTATGTAAGGATCTTAGCAGGTGGCGTGGCGGTTTTGTAGTTTTTGCCAACTCCTTTGGGGAAAAAGCGTGAGTGTATGTGAGTATGTATCGTACAATTCGTACAGTGTTATCAGGGTACTGGTGTTATTCTATAAACATCTCAACGTGCAATTTGTGAAGTGTTTTGTCAACTTGTCATACCACACGATGATATGAATTGACACTTCGACAGCTTACTATATCTGAGTTTTCACGGTGAGATTATACAGAATATACCGGCTGTTATACACAACCACATTCACATTTTAGAAGACTTCAGGTTAGACGCGATTTAAAAAAGTCTCAATATAAAAAAACACTGAAGACTTATGGGTGATATCCGTTAGGGTTCTTGGAGATATTATTGACTCAATTGCTCCTGTCCTAACAGGCATATTCAATCAATGTTTGGACAGCGGCACGTTTCCTGACTTAATGAAACACGGTAAAGTAGTACCAATTTTCAAATCAGGCTGTAAGAGCGATCCCTCTAATTATAGACCTTTATCCGTGCTACCAGCATTGAGTAAAATCTATGAAAAAATCATGCTGGACCAGATGTTGTCTCATTTCAGTTCAAACGGGATCCTGCATAGTCAGCAGTTTGGTTTCATGAAAGGTAGGTCGACAACGGACGCGGGAGTAAAACTCATCAGCCACATCTTGGAATCTTGGGAGAAGTCCCAGGATGCCATTGGCATTTTCTGTGATCTGTCAAAAGCGTTCGACTGCGTCGACCACAACACACTGATCTGTAAATTACAACACTACGGAATTCGAGGACAAGCTGCTGATCTTGTACTTTCCTATTTATCAAACAGACAGCAAAAAGTAAATGTTAATGGGGCGACGTCCTCCGGGTCTCTAGTCAAAATGGGCGTGCCCCAAGGTTCTATTCTCGACCCTTTCCTTTTTCTTGTTTACATTAATGATCTCCCTTTTATGATGGCCAAATTATCGGATATAATTCTATTTGCTGATGATACTTCGCTAATTTCAATTCAATGAAAGTCTAATTATTCTCTCGGAATGGTTCGCAGCTAACAATCTTTTACTGAATACGAAAAAAACAAAATGTCTAATGTTCTCTTTACCAAATGTACCTCAACGTGACCTAAATCTAAATCTTGACGGCAAAAATCTTGAAATAATAACGGAAACTGTATCCTTGGGGATTACTATCGATTCAAAATTGCAGTGGGGCGCGACCATTAGATCTCTTTCGGGCAGGTTAAGTTCGGCTGCCTATGCAGTAAGGAAGATAAGGCAGTTAACCGATGTAACCACAGCTAGACTAGTATACTATGCTTATTTCCACAGTATTATGTCTTATGGCATTCTACTGTGGGGGTCAGCAGCAGACGTTGACTCAATTTTTATCTTACAAAAGAGGGCAATCCGCGCGATCTATAAAATGGGTCCTCGCGAGTCCCTCAGAGAAAAATTTAAAGAGATCGATATACTGAGGTAGATATAGTAAAGGTAGAGCCTTTACTTAATATTTTGGAATGTATTTTGTATGTCCGCAAAAATCGAGGGCTTTTCAAAACTAGAAGTGACTTCCATAATTTAAATACACGCAGTAAGCACGAAATTGTAATACCCAAATTCAGATTAACGAAAACTAGCAAGTCTTTTCTTTATAAACAGTATACGCTTTTATAACAAGTTGCCTAAGTCAGTTATAGAACTGACCGATGGAAAGTTCAAAAACTACATCAAACGTGTCCTTATTAAAAAAGCATATCATAAAATCAAGGACTACGTTGTAGATAAAAATTTTGGCTTTGACACCCTCTGCGCATGCGGCTTCCCTGGTAACTCATAAACGGCACAAATATATGGGTATCTCTAACTAATCTCAATCTCATTTTTTTTACTCTTTTAATTAGACTTTTTACAATATTATTCAATTATCATTATAGCCCTTTGCTAAGAATAGTTCCAGCACTGATTACAGTATTTGTGCCACATGTTAAATTTAGTATTGTGTTTTTTTTTTTACCTTTGTATAGATTCTTTTACCGATTGTAAATGTTTGAACATTGTAGGCTTTCTAGATTTCTAGATGATTGTTAACGTTTGTTAACTTTTTATTTCGGACATTATTTTTTTTGTTTGTTTTTTTTTCAATTTCGTACGACTTATTGTCGGGCCTACGTTGTCCCCCCATATCCAAGTACTAATGCTGTAACATGGAAATATTGTAAACACAAAAAAAATAAAAGAGTAACCATGGAGTTTCTTGCCGGTTCTTCTCCATAGGAAACGACTAACCCGAACCGTGCACCTTTTGTCGACGTTTTATAAGTGCCCATGTAGGCCTATGTAAAAATTTTTATTTAATTTTTTTGATTTATTTAATTATGCTCATTTTGAGTCTCAAATGAGAATTCAGAGACTATATGTAGGGCAAGGTAGGAAGTACGTAGGTTGCGCAGTTTAAACAGATTGTACTTAATACTCTTCATCAAACGTCTGGAAGTGCTTGAAATATAGTAGACACTAATTTGCAACCTGACACACGTACGAACGAAGCATGTTAATTAAAAAACTTGTTATAAAAGCCTGCATCCATGTTGCGTGTATTTTAAGAACTAAAAAGGAAGTTTATATATAACATTAGCACCTTAAAAAACTTTAACATGTGCAAAAATAATGAATAATACCTACTTAAAATGGAGCAGCACTCTGACATGTGTTAACCGCTGCAATAATTCCAAATTCGTGTCACCTCTGAAATATGGCTTCCCATTTAATACAAAATCGACAGCTTCGAAACGGAAAGGCATTAGTATCAAAATCGCATTACTCTTCGCCGATCGGAAACTTGCTCATAAAATATTTCACGACTGGTGTATATTGAGCTGTATTGTTGTAAAAATTGTCCCCTGTTTCGGCAATTGTGTTCGGTTTTGTAGGGGAGTGGAGGGTCAAATTCTCCTGGTGGCCGACGGTCAGTGTTCAATTGATATTAATGACTTCAAACCACCTGGTCTTTGGATCCATCCACTGGGCTTACATGTGACTTAATTGAGCCGTTTTTCTAAAACATTTCGCCTGACTCGTGCAAATGTCATGTTGCATATAAAATACATTCTCGATTTTTAAAAGGTTGGTCTTTCTGATAAGTAATTCATTTCGTTTATTTATAGAGTTCTATGTTTTTATAGGACGGGTTTATGGCATGGTGGTTTTATATAAAATAAACTTTTGTCTTTATGGTATAGCTTCATGTTTGTACCATAAAGAAATTGCTAAACGAAATGTTAAGAACATTGATTATATCATCTGAGCCGTTAATTTCAAATTTATTCACTTTTCCAATTCTGACAATTTCTTAGTCTTCGTTTACAGCTAACTTTAAATCATCTGTCACTTTATCAACTTCAAAATGTATTGCACGAAATTTCACACTTTTATTGAACACTATACTGCATTTGAGATAACATTAGACATTTAAATAATCCCATTTTACAGCCCGTTCAACCGATGTCGACTTCTATTGCGTTGGTGATATGACAAATGGCAGCTGTAGTAAACAATCGGTTTTGGTAACAGGTTTATGCTTTTCAAGCCATCCTTATGTTTACGGGATAGAACTCAAAATCGGTTAAACGGACTGTAAAAAAGGGTTGTAGAAACTTAATTATTATAATAATATTATAATATTATTTCAAATGGTTAATGACAGTGGATTAGCCCGCTTGAAAGTTGACTTACTTAGTCCCGGCGTAATATAAGTATCCTATGTTAAACTTGAAATATTTCCATCGCTTCACGTTATTAGAAAGAGACTTAACTATTAGGAGGTGCTTGAAGAAAACCGAAGACGTACGAGCGCGCGCTGACTCATACCGCTATTGTGTGCTTACACTGAGCATCAGCTGTGTTGTTGTTATTTCAGTTTCAAAGGTCCAAAATATCTAAAGGCCTAAATTTATTCAAATTGGTCGAGTGGTCTAAGGGAGATAACGTAACAAACAGAAAGATAGAGATAAAGTGAGTTAATTTCGCATTTATGATCTATAAAAATTGTATGGAACAATATTTCAAACACCGATCATCAACAAATTCTTTAATTTTTTCTTCATCCACACTTGAATACACTTTACCTTCGTGTCGCTTCCTTTTTACACTTCCCTTACAAAAAAGCGTGGTATCATGTAAACTGTAGCTTACAAGGTGCTACCTAGTGATTACTAGTACTATTGCTATAATAGGGTGTTAACTTGCGATAGACAGCTGATCCCCGCCCGTGCTACAAGTTAATCAATTTATAAGTAGCACTTTCTGATACTTTGTTGTGCGATTTCCTTTATAGGGTTCCGTACCCAAAGGGTAAAAACGAGACCCTTTTACTAAGACTCCGCGGTCCGTCTGTCTGTATGTCTGTCTGTCCGTCTGTATCTCATCAACCGTGATAGCTACAGTTGAAATGTTCACAGATGATGTATTTCTGTTGCCGCTATAACAACAAATCCTAAAAACAGAATAAAATAAATAATTTAAGTTCCATACAACAAACGTGATTTTTTTGCCGTTTTCGAGATAATGGTACGGAACCCTTCGTGCGCGAGTCCGGCTCGTACTTGGCCGGTTTTTATAGATTAATGGGTCAAACTGCCACTGGGCAAACCTTGTGATTTTTTTGGTTTGGGTTTTTTTTTCTGTTTCATATCTTCAGAAGAGTCACTTGCCTAGAGTTCAAAATTATATACAGTTTTGTTTAAAGCATTCACAATGCTTCGTTTGGTGACATAAGAATGGAAGAAGTTTCCTTCAAAAGGAATCCACTCTGATTTGTACCTCGTCTTCCATGGAGTTATTTATGTCTCCAAAAAAGATAGATAATATTTTTTCACGCGTGAATTAAACTGTTAAAGCAGTCTATACTGCATTCCACCAGCACCCCTTGTTGCATCCCCCTTATTAGCTAAATGACGTTCTTGCATCAGTGACGTGACTGCGCGCCATAAACGAAGCCCTTCACCCGGTATGTGACGGACGCTGTCAGTGTCACGGGTATAGACAAGATAGAGGTGTGGTGGCCATGTTTTATGGGATTTTCTAGCAGTTAACAGTGCAGCTGAGATCGCATGAGATTAATATTAAAAACTTTTTCCGTACATTCGTATATTGGAATATAAGCTGATAATCTTCGTCGCCGCCGATTTCTACTTCCAACTTCGTTAGAGATTTTTATCTCTCTGCACACACACAATTCCAGCAAGAATCTGCGTCCCACGTCCGTAATATTGTGAAGTTATATATAGTATATAATATTGTGTTCAGCTCTAAATTATCGGAGGATTAATGTGACAAATTGTTAAGCACGCGTTCTGCTGTGATTGGTTGAATTACGCGTGCTTGAAAAAAAACTAAATTCTTTACTTGGTGCAGGTACAGAAACTAGTTTATACCCTCAGCTTTGTCCTCATGTTAAGCAAGAGCTGCATATGAAAAGAGAGACATCTAAATGTTTGTCAAGGACTAAACTTGGCAACTTTTGAGTTACGTCAAAATCATGTCTATGCGTGACCGGTCGCCATGTTGAGTGCCAAAACTACTCTGCGGTTTTGTGGTAGTTGTTTTCCGTATATATAAGTTTATCTGTGTAGTTGTGCTCTAAAACAGTTGCTTGCTCAAAATATTTATGTTAACTAGGTATTTTAGTGATCCGAGTTTAGAAATTAATAGGAAAATCATGCCCTCGTGTTGTATAAAACAGTGTGGTGCGAGAAAAAAACAAAAATTGGCAGCCATCTTTAGTGCCCGATTTTTGTAGGTATGCACGCTCATTTGTATATGTATGTATGGAAAGTCCATAGGTTTCTAATTTAGTGGATTTTATGGATATGAAATTTCGGATCTTGATACTGTTACGGATATTAAATTATGTCGGCGGATATTTAACTATTAATTATTAAATTAATTTGCCGTTAGTTTCGGGTACGATTATTAGTTTTTTTTTATTTTGAAAATTTAAACACGAAGAGTAGTTATGACTAAGCAATATAAAGAATGAACAAACCCTGCCTAACCCTGTCATAACGTGTCTCATTTAGACTCCACCCCTATCCAAAATTATCCGAAATTTTATATCGAATTCGGTTACGGTTACGGAGCTCCTTAACATCTCTGGTCTAGAGCCTTAGATCAAAGGCTGTCTGTGTGCCAAGTCTAATCAAAAACCGTTATGGTTTAGACATGAAAACGTAATAGACAAATAGTCGTATTCACATAATCATTACGTTGTACTGTACATGGTTACTATTTAGTAATCTATGCATGTAATATAAGTGAAGAATAGTGTGGATGCTAGAAATCATATAGCTAAAGTCTCAAGCTTTTTTGTCCACTATGGTCACCCTTCACTCTTCCAACCCGTGTCGGACCCACCTTACGCCACCGTGACATTGTTTGGCGCCTCTCAACTCATTAAACCACCACGCATTGTCCCATGCAATTGTATCGAAAAATACGGTGGGCCATTCAAATCACATTCGATTAATGTCCGAATTCTATTCGATTATCGAATAATTTATATCGATACGTAACGTAAGTGCATTGTTTGTGTACATGGGCAGATTTAAAGAGTAGTTTTCGTCACAATGGGTGGGTGGGAGTGTCTAACAAAGACTAGTAAATGTTGACCATTCATTTTCTTTGTCAATTACTGACGCCATAAAAGCACCGTCGAATTGTCAAATAATAGAGTTTGACAAAGTCGTGTGGATGTACGGGTCATTTTTGGACAGTCAGTTGTTCACGGGAGGACCATAATTGGAGACCTACAAACGACACTGGTCCTAATTCCAATTACTCGTCCACCTTAATTCAGAAAAGAGCAGATGACTTACTTCAAGGAATGGTTTACCCCAGGGCAGTGTTCTGGCTCCTATTTTGTTTAATATTAGGGGTTAAAGTATGAAATTGCCGATTTGTACTGAAAAATTGACATTAGTTTTTTTTAATTTAATATATTTATTTAATCAAAATAATTACCATTATTTTTTAGCTCGTGGCTAAATAATAACAGCCGCACGGGTCGATCATCAAGGTTAAGCAACGCTTGATGAGGTCGGTCCGTGGATGGGTGACCATTTCAACATACCGAGTTTCCTCCGTGCCTCGGCAAGCACGTTAAGCCGTTGGTCCCGGCTGTCATTTAAAGATCTTTGATAGTCGTTACGGGTAGTCAGAAGCTTGAGATCTGACACCAGTCTTGCCAAGGGGTACCGTGTTACCCAGTTACTGGGTTGTGGAGGTCAGATAGGCAGTCGCTCCATGTAAAACACTGGTAGGTACTTAGCTGAATCCGGTAAGACTGGAAGCCGACCCCAATATAGTTGGGAAAAAGGCTAGGCAGATGATGAATTACCATTATTATCTATACATTGCTGCCATCTAATAGGAAGGTCATTTATGCCTTTGCGATAGAACTCTAGTGATCTAGATTTGACAAATTGTGTGAAAGCATTTTGTACTGCCTCCTGAGAAGAAAACTTTTTATCACGTTAATAATACCTCGATTTAAACAGTAAAACGCCCATAATTTTAACGGCTAAACCAAATTTCATCAAACATAGCTAAGAACACACTTGATAAAGTCACCTTTCAACAACAAACAAACTAAATCAAAATCGGTTCGTCTATTTAGGAGATATGATGCCACAGATAGATACAAAAATGCCCACACACACGTCAAAATTATACCAGCCCTATTTTTCCGTCTGAGTTTAAAAGGAAACAAACAAATTAGGCAGCACCATCTAAAAACAGCCAAAAAAAAACTTTAGTAACTTAACTAATAGAGCAATAAACGACACATGCTGAAGTTCTGTAACTAACTGATAATTCTGAAGTTAGATCAACTGAAATAGTTACCGTATAGTTCGCGTGCCACACACGTAATAGCCATGTGATTATCTACCAGTAGGGCTGCGAGTGTATACCGATACGATATCGGTATAAAATGAACCGTTAGTCCAGTGGTCGTAAACGCTACCGTTGGGCATGAGGTCCTGGCCAAAGTGTTATTAAGTTTTACCATCTGGAAAGTCTCAGAAGCAGCCCGCAGGCTTATTACGTATCTTTTGCAAGAGCAAAACGATAGCGATTTTAGCGCAATAATTGCTCTTTCATACAGAAGTTTTAGAGTTGTTGGCGGTTTTTTTTTTAATAAGTGCATTTGACACAGAGAACGGTGGTAGCCCAGGTAGGCGCTTTACTTTGTGTAAATTATTTTCATCACCACTGCTCTCAAAACGGTGAAGGAAAACATCGTGAGGAAACCGGCATGTCCTAGAACCAAAAATTCAAAGACATGTGACATCCACCAACCCGCGCTGGACCCGCGTGGTGGATAATGGCCCATTCCCTCTCACAGAGAGGAGGCCTGTGTCCCAGCAGTGGGAACATTAATAGGCTGATGATGTGTGTGTGATGTGAGTGATTAGCAAACGATTGTGTAGGACCTACCATACCTACACTGCAGGTAATTCCGACTTTTATGACAAAAAGCGTTTGATCGCTATCGTTTTGCTCTTGCAAAAGATACGTAATAAGCCTGCCGGAGTCTTGAGTCCTGACTTGTTACCGGTTGATGGCAAAAAACTCGCCCTCTTATTGCATGGGACTTAAACATGTGTGTTATCAATGATTTAAATAATGTAATTAGCAATATTGTATTTTAATTCGTAGTGTGAAACAAAATGTTATGTTATTTTTGTTATGTTGTATTGTTAATATCATGGACCAAGTGATTAATTAGAGCACTATGTATACTGCCCGGGTATTATGAATCCAGTCAAGTAAAATCTGGCAATGTAATGAATACTAATTTAAATTTCAATTTTTATCACATTTTCTGGTCATTATGAATATTGCTACGTATCGGTTTAAATTAGTCCAAGAGCGAGCGAAGTGAGCTCGGGAGCCTAAGCACTCCGACACGGATAGGTTAGGTTCGCACGGGTAGGGCTGAAGTGAGCGAGCAAAGCGGGCCAACTCTGCTCTCGTCATCTCCTGCATGTTAGGTTACTTTAGACCCTGCAGACTTTGTTGTTTAAATAGTAATCGTACTTACCTATTCTTTAATTAAATCAATGACAACATTAAAATAATAAAAAAACTATTTTTTTTATTACCCGGTCCTATTAGTGGCATTATTCAGAAAGCCGGGTCAATTTAATTATTTCAATAGTTTTTATCATTTATTGCCTACTCATACTAAGCATTTTTCAAATTGCCCGGGTTTTATGAATAATGCCGAATTAATCACTTGGTCTATAACATTAATAAAGTAACTTGACATTTTACATAATTTCTGTTAATAATTTAGTTTTTAAAGTAAATTTGATTGAATACCAATGATATGTATATTTACATTTTATTTTATTTTGCCATTATTTTATTTTAAATTTATTATGGTTTAATTTAAATTCAAATAGGTACTTTTATTTTATTTAATTTAATTTTATGTCCTTTGATTTTACTTTATGTGTGCCTGTAAGTGACTTGCCTACACAGGATCTGTTCTGAAAGTTATTTCCTGGAATGAACTTATAAATGAGTCGTTGGTGTGCCTTTTCAATCCTACTACGAGTAACATTGTAAAGGCAAAAGTTTGTGAGTGTGTTTGTATGTTTGTTACTTCTTCACGCTCAAACGGCTGAACGGATCTGGATGAAATTTGGCACAGAGATAGATTATAGTCTGGAATAGCACATAGGGTACTTTTTATCCCGGGAATATGTTCCCTTGGGATAATTTTCGACATTCACGCGGGCGAAGCCGCTGGCAGAAGTAAGTAAATAAATAAATATCGACAGCTCGTGGCTAAGAATTAATAGACGCATGGGTCGATCTTCAAGGTTAAGCAAGGCTTGCCGAGGTCAGTTGTTGGATGGGTGACCATCGATTACATACCCACTGAGATGTTCGATTATTTTCCGTGCCTCGGAAAGCATCTTAAACGTCTGATTGATATTAATCGATTTTCATTTGTGTATGTTTGACAGTCGTTACAGTAGTCCGAAGCCGAAAAATCTGTCACGTCTTGCCTAGGGGTAAAAGTTACTCAGGGGGATGTCCATAAGCTCTTAGAGTAAGGTTATTTTGAGTGTGTGTAAGGGACAGATGTATATGACTTGTATACATCTGTCACTTGCCCCTGTTTCTAGGTTGTGCAGGTCAAATAAGCAGTCGCTCAATTTAAAATATTGGAATTTACATGGTTTCGAAAACGCATATTGACTGATCCACTGTTAGTGCCGAATAAGACTGCTGACGAAGGACAAGTTCGATTGTGGTCGGAAAAATATTCGTTAACAAAATTCTTAGCAGCAGTCCGCGAAAATGATAAGGCTCGAATTCGCTCGGCTTAAAACTCGATACGACACGAACATTGAAATCGGTGAGTTCATGCCAACCCTATGCTAAAGATTCACCCAAATATTACACCAATCACTCAATGTAGGGTAAAAAAAAGTTGGTGAAAAATGAAAAATTCCGTGTCACTACTTAATGAGCAGTGTCTGTCAGCGCCACGGACTTTTTGTTTTTTTAAATAAGGCAAAGGCATCAAGCATTATGCCTAATGCGAGGGGTGATAGTTCGTGCACGGAACTGTTTTTTTGACAGTTGTTCTTTCTCTATGGTTGTTCTTTAACCGGCGCGTAGTAAGATTGGTGATTCGCTGATAATGGCTATAAAACAAAATGTTTTTAAAGTTTCGAAAATTTGGATTAGGGAAATTAGGTTCATGCATGGATCCTTATGGACTTAGGATGGCATTCTGTAGGTAGTTGCTATTCCCCTGAGGAAAAGGGCAATTTGCTAAAGAGGTTGAAAGAGGCTGATTAATAAAATTCATTGAAAGTAACTAGGTAATTAATGTCTGTATGTCGATAAACAATAACAAAAATAACAAGGTAATTACATGAAGCGGATAGGTAACCGATTCCGAACAAGTCCGGTTAATTAGGATGATGGAATTGTAAACAAAATAAAAAGAAAGAAAAAATATTTCTTCGTCACAGGTGCGTGCTATATTTTTTTTTTAATTATAGATATTGACCGGAGTTTTTGGCGGGCCTTTTACGAGTGAAGTTCAGCGGCTGTTAATAATATTTGCAAATTGATTCCTAGTGGATATTGTGATATAAAATTGGTGTAGTTTTTGTGTCTCAACTGTCTACGCAACTGGACAATATGTGAAATCATTGACAGAAGCGATCTCAGGATAGTGGAGCGGAGAATTTTACTGTAGTATTGACTATGTCCGCAAAGCTTACTGGGAAGGCTGACTCGATACAATTTGCTGCCAAATACTCCAAAAAACATTAGCATCTGATACATCTGCATTCTAATGCATATTAAAGAATGTTTAAATGGCACTGAAGACGAGGCAGTATGGTCCAAGACCTTAGCCTGCCCGAGTAGGGCAAGGAAAAAAAAACTGATGGTAAGCGATGATGTGGTCGACGGTGTAACGCGCTTGCCTAGAAGTAACCTACCTATTCACTCTTGACTTAAAGACCGCGAGGTTGTAACTATCTGGAAACACAGACTCCGGCAGTGTATTCCACTCCTTACTTAGCTGTACGCATAATTAAAGTATTTCCAAAAACGTTTAGTGCGTATGGGTGGGATGTCCACCATGTACCGATGGCGCATCGCCGTACGTCTTGAAAAAATAAAAAATGACAAGCTTCTGTCAGTGACTTAGCCCGCATAAAAGTCAAAAAAAAAATATCCCAAGGAAAAAAAGCATTAATCATCTATCTTCCTCCAAGATCAAATCTATATCTATACCAATACTCAACCAAATTCGTTCAGCGGTATAAGCAACGTGTAACAAACAAACTCACATTCGCATTTTAAGTTAGGAATAACATACGAACTAGAAAAACTAGGCCATACTATGCAAAAAAAAAGGCATAGACCGGCCTTTTTTTTTGCATAGTATTATATTATCTGTGGGCGTACCTATTTGTAGACTACATTAATTACAAAACAACAACAATTCAATTAAACAATTAATGTGCCCCTCATTGGTTTTATTAGCCATAAATTATCATTGTTATAATGCTAATTAGGCACTTCAAATTAAACGTATTCAATTTCAAATGCTGTTGTTTTTAATATCTATTAATTAATCATCTGCCGATATCTTTGTGTTTGATCGGCCAATTATTTCTTTTTATAGGTGGCCGTTGAGGTCATAAAATGGACAAACGGTGGATTACATATATACGTTTTTAAACTGTCATGGTCACTAACACTAACCTTAACATTAGAAACGGGATCATCGTGCTTGCAACAGCACCGAAATATCGGAAACTCGTAACAAACAGTAAACATGGTAAATATCCCGCTTCTAATGTTAATTTTGATGCATTACATATTTATAAATTACCCATACGCACAAAACGTTTTGGGAACACTTTTATTGTGCGTACAGCTAAGGAGTGGAATTCCCTGCCGGCGTGGCGTCTGAGTTTCGCGACAGCTACAATCTACCATCAGCAGCCTAATTGCGTGAGTAAATTCTGCAAAGCAAACGATTCCTTCCCAAAAACGACTTTACATATTGCATATTAATACGTAAAGTCGTTTTTGGGAAGGAATCGACTTTTTTGCTTTGCAGAATTCACTTACGCAATTAGGCTGCAGGTGAGATAGTGGTCAAGTGCGAGGCAACAGTGTATAAAAAATAAAACGCTTTTGATACTGTTTAAATAGGTAACTAGGTAGGTACCACCTAATCATCATGCAAGTGTAGGTATGATCCACCCGACCAAATCTCAGCCACGGTGGCCAATCACAACAGAGATAAGCCAAGTATAGTCCTCGTCAAATTTCTTGGCCGCCCTGAAGTTGGTTACAATGGCTGCGCAGTAGTAAATCTCATACAATAACAGCACCACAGAGATAAATCTAACTAGATAACGCAACTGTATGAAAACCTAGCGTGCCACTTTTTCACAAACAATTTAAAAACAATTTTACTTACCAATGAAAGAAAACATTTCTAATGCCTCGGCCAACTTTTTCTAACGCATGTCCCTCCATCTGTATGAAAACCAAGCGTGCCACTTTTTCACAAACAATTTAAAAACAATTTTACTTACCAATGAAAGAAAACATTTCTAATGCCTCGGCCAACTTTTTCTAACGCAAGTCCCTCCATCTGTATGAAAACCAAGCGTGCCACTTTTTCACAAACAATTTAAAAACAATTTTACTTACCAATGAAAGAAAACATTTCTAATGCCTCGGCCAACTTTTTCTAACGCAAGTCCCTCCATCTGTATGAAAACCAAGCGTGCCACTTTTTCATAAACAATTTAAAAACAATTTTACTTACCAATGAAAGAAAACATTTCTAATGCCTCGGCCAACTTTTTCTAACGCAAGTCCCTCCATCTGTATGAAAACCAAGCGTGCCACTTTTTCACAAACAATTTAAAAACAATTTTACTTACCAATGAAAGAAAACATTTCTAATGCCTCGGCCAACTTTTTCTAACGCAAGTCCCTCCATCTGTATGAAAACCAAGCGTGCCACTTTTTCACAAACAATTTAAAAACAATTTTACTTACCAATGAAAGAAAACATTTCTAATGCCTCGGCCAACTTTTTCTAACGCAAGTCCCTCCATCTGTATGAAAACCAAGCGTGCCACTTTTTCACAAACAATTTAAAAACAATTTTACTTACCAATGAAAGAAAACATTTCCAATGCCTCGGCCAACTTTTTCTTAGATACATTCTTTACAGCTCAATATGGCATAAATAGGCATTTTTCTAGATTTCGGTGCATTCCCGTTGCCGATAATACTAAATGAAAAGCTCAGATTACGATCATTGGTCGTAACTTTACTCCGTTTTTTTGGCATGCGGAGTACATACAATCGCGTCATCTAGTTAGATTTATGTCTGTGAACAGCACCGTTTCGTGGCTTGCGCATCGGAAAACCAATTTTAGGTCAGCCTACAAGTTTGGCGAGGACTATATTCAGGAGATATTATAGTGCACAAGGCAGTGTGTGCACAAGCACAAACTCAGGTTTGCTCTCATTTCCTTTACTCTCATGGTCCGATGGAATGGTAATCTGACAGTTCACAATCGGTTTTTAGGGTTCCGTACCCAAAGGGTAAAAACGAGACCTTATTACTAAGACTCCACTGTCTGTCTGTCTGTCACCAGGCTGTATCTCATAAACTGTGATAGCTAGACAGTTGAAATTTTCACAGATGATGTATTTCTGTTGCCGCTATAACAACAAATACTAAAAACAGAATAAATATTTAAGGCGCCTCCCCGAGCAAAACGCCGCGCTAGTCGTTTTTGTGCAGTTTTTAAGAGCTATCTACTCTTTATTTAAAAGGAAATATGAATTAATAAAAATACATTAAATTTTTACATAATGTTGATTCTAAAATGGTAGTACACTTTTTTTTTTAAAGAGCTAGTTATATGTATCACTAATCTCCTTCCAACAAAACCATAAAAATGAGAAATAATTATTGATTATGTGCATCTCCTCGTAAAGAGTTCAATAATTATTTTTTGTACTAACACTAATGGATAGACAATTTGATAACGAACATTTTGTAAGTTTTATTTTTTTTAAAAGACCAATATTCGATTTTATAAAGATTTTATTCTAAAATCTGGGCGTATTCACTACTGTAATTCATGCGCCATCAGTGCCGCTAGGCCAATAGGAATGCTCATATCACATGCTGATTTTTTGGTCAGGGTACGGCCTTAAGTGGAGCTCCCATACAACAATCGTGATTCTTTTGCCGTTTTTTGCGATAAAGGTACGGAACCCTTCGTGCGCGAGTCCGATTCGCACTTCGCCGGTTTTTCCTAATAGCAAAACCCAATAAAACACTATTTCTGGACTTGGGAATCGATCAACAGCGTAAGTATAGGTACAGCTATGTCTACCAGCTATCTATGAAGTACAACACACAATTTTCTATTTGCCAACAGATCCGATCATTAGGGGGCTGAACAGCTATAAAATTATAGAACATCATCAAGTTTCCAAGTCAACAGCGACACTCTAACATCGTAAAAATGGCCGTTTTTCTAAAAAGCAATGAACTGTAAACTATCGACCGTGTGATGGGGTGACCAAATAAAGATAATTATAACTGCAATAAAAACCATGATAACTGTTCCGATTGGTATCACCGACCTACAGGGTCGCGGGCAGGTGCGACCATTTATACCATAAATATGTCGGACTACAACATATTTTGAACCTCGGGTAACATTGATACATAAAATTAAGCACTATACTAGGAACTGTCCTAGCTACATTCTGGTCGCGATACCAGTTTTTGTCGTAGCTTTTCCCGCGGTTACAAAGACTCGTTGCAGGCACGCTGTTAAATCTTTTGAATAGTTTCCGAGTGAGAACAGAGGTAAAAACTTGGTGTTTGCTGTTTAAAATCACACTTGGGAGAGTTATGTGTATTATTTTTGTGTGGTGTAATAACTGCGACACTATGACGGTAATTTATTTTGATCACAACACTGTTAAAAGACTGTGTTAGGCACTAGCTGAACTGAGAACTTAACTAAATTTGAACTAAGATTAGTTAGTTTTTCAGATTGTGAGTTGAGGAAAAGCTTTAAAGTTATTTTACATGAATTGAACGAATTTAATTTATATTTCGACGCCATATTGAAAACTTTACCGCCAAAATCATAAAATGACAGATGACTTTTTTTTTTTCGTAATTCACCTGTCTGCATCAGAGTACCCAGCGAAACGCCACAAATTACTAATGTTCGGTCAACTTATACGATTATTGCTAGCGACGTGTGTCGCAAACAGAATTGCGTGCCAGAGGGGAGACGTGTAAGTAGCTGGACAAGGCAACAATACAAGGGAATATTAAAAATGTATGGGTATCACTTGCGAATGATAACATAAGGGTTAAATGGGGCTTCCTAAGTGGATTTAATGGATACGTGACATATTCATCACTAACATTTAGTAAACACTCATGTGTTTACTAAATGTTAGTGATGAATATGTCACACTTAAGATTTATGACAAGTCCTGACTTAGCACAACAAAGTCGTGATGCAATGTGCGGCATTGAAGAAATACTGCTGTAGTCAAATAGTCAATTCGAAACTGTGTAAGGATTTTTATTCGTGGCCACAATCAAAACGAATGCCACGACCCTGATTTTTCTACTTAGGTACACAATTCCCAGAGACAATTTCTCAATTTTTTACCGACAGCGACATTGTCATCAGCACCAATAGATCCATGTTTGCAGCACTTTATATATTTATGTACACACAAAAACATTGCCATAGCCTTTTACCAGTTTTTTTTAGCGTTGTATGTGTAGGCAATCAATGAACACCGGGGTTGGTATATCCTGGTACAGCAAACAGAGGCAAATTACGAGAAAATTTAAATTTATTGTATGATAGGTTATAAAATGTATGGATTTGACAGCTTTCAATAGCCATAGCGACGATGCGCCAGCAATCGTGGAAAAATGGCAGTTCACATCCCCATTAAGACACCGAGATTCTTAGCCGTTTCAGTGTAAGCAATTGTTGAGCCGTTAAGAGATTATTGCGTTAAAGTAGAAATGTCAAGCGCACGCGATAACATCGACTACCTATAATCATGGCCTGGTTACTTTAGCAGATTCCCCTAATTGCTGTACTATCTATGGCTTTAACACATCATCCATCGTAATTTTTACACTTTAAAATGCAATCGATATTCGATGAATTTAGTATGTAACCTTCTCCGAATGCAGCGCTAGAGGCCTTTCAAACGTGGTTTAATGCTAATAAGCTTATAATAAACGCGAATAAAACCAACATTATGTTGTTTAGAACTACTGCGCGTAACACTGAAATATGGACATTGAACTTAACAACGTTAAATTTAAGCTTGTCAGGGAAGTCAAGTTTTTGGGTATGTACATTGATGAATTGTTAAATTGGAAGAAAGAATTAGCCGCATTGGATTCGTCTATATCATCTGCTTGTTATGCCTTGAGGACTGTGAGGGATGAAGTGAGCATTGCACATTTAAAACTGGTATACTATGCGCTGATAGAGTCCAAACTGAGGTATAGCATACAGTTTTGGGGAAACAGCTACCATTATAACTGGCATAGGGCTTTCGTTCTCCAAAAAAGAGCGATACGAACCATGGTCCGCATTTCTCAACGAGACACCTGTCGACCATATTTCAAGGAACTTGGTATTCTCACAGTACCTAGCCTTTACGTAGTGGTGCTTTTAAACAATTTAAAAAAATATGTATTTGAATACGAAACAGACGAGGACAGATTGGTAAGGGAAAAAACGCGTAGGAAGGACCTTGGCAACAAAATCGTTCCGCGTTTTGTTATAGTTAAACATAGTCCACAGTATCAGGCAGTTAAAATATTTAATAAGTTACCGCTTGAGTTGAAAAGCATATTGTACACAGGCTCATTTAAAGCAAGACTCAAGGCATTCCTGTTGGAAAGATGTCTCTACTCATTAGATGATTTGTAGTAGTCTTGTTGCCCTTAAACTGACATGTGGTTATTTGTTTATGGTGTTATATTGTGTTCCGTGTTCATATGACATTTACTTTTTGATTATTATTTTCGTTATTACTACTAATTAATTTATTGACATATGGATTTTTATTTTTTTGTTTTCATGTTATTTACATTTTTTTTTTTTTTTTTTAAATACATTATAATAATATTTTCAAATTGAAATAAAATTGCATGTATTCTTGTATATTTGTACCGTCATCTTATTAATGCTGATTATGTTAATGTTTAATGCTGGATTATTTTCGAACGGAATGTGAATTGTTACTGAATAAACTGAATTGAATTGAATTGAATTCTCTAAAGGTCACAATGGAACAAGTGGATTCAAAATCAACAATGTGTGTTCTTTATTCAAAAACTGTCAAAGACAAAGAATCAACTGATTACTAGTGCGGTGCGTGTGCCTAACAACAAAGAAATTAGTCGAGTTCACGGTACACTAGCGGTCGGACTAGGGGTGGCCGATTTAGTCGATTTATAACGCACGGCCGCTCAAACTGAATCGAGTGATTGGTGATGTCAATGCGGACTAACGCGGTCACACGCAGTCGGTACGGTGAGCGAGCACTGTATCTTTATTTCTAAGGAAATAAGAATTTTAAATTAACCCGTAGTAACATCTGTAGCAATTTGGAAAGATTGAACAGCACTCGACAGCCACTGCGTTTGGTAGTTTAGTTTTTTTAAGTTTTCAGTAATCAGATGGCCAACGTTCGAAGCCTACTTAAAAATACACAAATTCAAATCGCAATCTCATCTCGACTACAATCGTTGTCCAAAGCATGTACAAATTTTGAGTTTTCAACATGTTGAGATTGGGATTAGGAATGTCAACATTTCTTCCTACGGGAAATTGCTCCTCAGCCAAGTGTTGGTAACTGATCTTTGGCTTTGGCTTCAAAGCAGCAGAAGAAGAAGATTTAACACTTTTTTAAAAAGCCACAGTACTTCTCATTAGGTATAAATGGGCCTAGGCATTGTTGCCTATAAGTATCTAAAAATAACATAAATTAAAAAGATAAACATCACGCCGATATGTCTCCGATTGGTTAGACAGCAGGTGAACATATGATAGTTATATATCTTTCGCTAGCACCTAGGTGTTTTTAGTCCATGTAACAGGGGCACGTCATTAATCAGACTTTGCACACTGAGAAATTAAATTACAAATGGAAATATCCTAAACTCTTCGTCCTTTCCAAGAATCAAATTTAAGAACCTCATGTTCAGGAATAACGCCAGCCAGTCAAATAATAGTTCAATCAAATAAATTGCAGTTCTAAAAACTAAAAAACGCGCTTTGATGGTAAATTGAACTAAAAAGTCGCTAATCCTGAAGATCCTAGTAAGGGTATTGGGACAAACTATTTAAACTATTGCATTGTCATCGGTCCTTGATAAGAGTGCAAAGTTTCAAATCAATCCAACGTTTTGAAGTGGGTGAAAATCACGTTCAAAGATTCCGTTACATTGATACATACATGCCAAGCTAATAAAACCGTGTTAAAATAGTAACGACCGCCCAATCTAACAGAAGTGTCAAACACAACTTTATATTGTTATTTTATCAGTTTTATTGCACTTTTAATTCCCCACACAAACGCTTAACTACCAAATTAACTAAGTCCAAATTATTGTCCGCCAAATGTCATAAGACGTATACAAATAGACAGTCGCCTGTTTACTTTAAGATATCAATCTTGGTCAATGGCCGTCGAATCCGCGCGAACCCCTACTGATAGTGTCTGGAAGTATAAATGAGTTCGATATAGAAAGTTTTGCCATCAAATTAAGTAGAAATAACACTGTCGACTTCATACCAGCTACAAACCCTTATTGGCACGTAATAATGTTTATTTTCCCATGGATAGTTGTAAGGATAATTTGGTGGTTGTATCGGATGGAGCGACATACGCTGATAAAAGCGCGCCTCGGGTTGGAAGCGCAATAAAGCATGTCAATAATTGGGAGGGATGCGCCACTGTTTGGTCGCCAAACTTCAACGTGTTTGTATCTGATGACATTCGGACGAATTTCGGGTGTTTGTGGTGCAAGAAAAATATTAAATTCAGTTCAAATTACCTATACAATGTTACTGATAGAATATAAAAATATTGGCTGAAGTTTATGTTTATTTATAAGTGTTAAATAATAAAATATGAGCTAGTTGAATCATATCAAAATTAATTTAATAAAATATTTGTTTCTTATAGAATTTGGTCCCATCTAAAGTGGGAAAAGGTTAGGTAGAAGAAGTGAATTTTGCATCTATGCGATCATGCGATCAGCATGCATATTGAATAAAAAAACAAAATAAATTAAATAAATATAACAGTAGGTACTATTCAATATCTAATAGAAAACTTATAAAAAAAATGTTTGCGTTTGCAAAAATATCGTTTTATCACTAAAAGGTATGAAATAAAAAAATAATTAATTAATTATAGCCTTGTGAAAAAGTAAATTAAAAAATTTAACTAAAAATATAAAAATAATATCACATCACACACACATCATCAGCCTATTAATGTTCACACTGCTGAGACATAGGCCTCCTCTCTGTGAGAGGGAATGGGCCGTTATCCACCACGTGGGCCCAGTTTGGGTTGGTGGATGTCACATGTCTTCCTAGAACCAAAAATAATACTTTGTCTAATAAAAGCCCTCTTCCTCTCTCCTACTTTTGCAGTGCCCGACAGGGTCCACAATGGTCTAAATTTGTACCTACCATTTAAGTTCACATGTGGAAGCAATAAATGTATTGAGTATTGAGTATATATATTATTATAAATAAATTTATATATTTTATTATAAAATATTATATTTTTCTTTTCTGTCCCTAAGGCAGATGTTTTCTACTTTTTTTCTCAAAAATAAAAATGCCAAATACACAAGAGTATCCCAGTATGAACACGAACAAGTCCCAAAGACAAGAAGGGGAGTATTCAGAGTCTTCACTCTGTAATTTATGACATTTACCAATTTGTAGCAGTCGTATTAAAACGGACGTAAACTGTTGAATGGCCCGAAAAATAGGGTGCCATCCCTTGCATAGTTTAATATAGCATTGTTTATGCGTTTATTATTTTATTGCGTTTGGTGATTTACGCTTTTTATCTGAAAGAGGATGGTGTTGACAAGTTATTACAAATCTTTTTAGCAAAAAATAAAATCGACTAAATCGATGCTCGATTTTTTGGCTTGTTAGGCGAGTTTTTTTTAATTTAGCTTTTACTGGATTCTGCTGGATAAGTCCTTATACTTCTTAAAAGATAGCGTGATCTCTGCGACATATGTCATACTGACGTGTACGTTATTGTTAGAAAGAATTGTTAGCCTGTCAAGTGCTATTGTTACTGTATTGATACTGACAGCTGTCGCAGAGATCAAGTTATCATAAAAGAAGTATAGTGGATGCCTTTACCGCTATCCAAAAGAGAAAAGAACCACTAGGAAAACACGGCCAAGATTAGGTCTCTTATTCGCCAGAGGTTACCTTTCTTTGGATGACTATAACCATTTTAGCAATAAAAATAAAATAACCATTTAACTTACTTTATCTGTAAGGTACCTGCAGATTCAAATTCAAATTTGAATTTGAATCTGTAGGTACCTGAGTACCTTCAGGTAGATATTTTTATGAGTAGGTAGGTAATAATTAAGCCCTTTTTAATTATACTTAATTATGGTAAACAGTTTTTTACGACGTTTATATAGTGAACTACTTAATGTGTACGTAAACTCCATTTGCGATAAAATTAGATGTTTAAATTAGCCCATTTTACAGCCCGTTCAACCGATTTTAACTTCTATTGCGTTTGAGATACGACATATGGTAGCTGTAGTAAACAGTTGGTTTTGGTAACAGGTTTATGCTTTTTATGTCATCCTTATGTCTACGGGATAGAACTCAAAATCGGTTGTACGGACTGTAAAAAGATTTGGAAACATATGTAATGTTATTTCAAATGGAGTATAGATATGTGTTGGACTCGCTCAACCATATCTAATAGTTTGATCACTCTAGTAGATATAAACAATTAGACAACTAGTGGCTACTTATGCTTTTTTGCCCTGCTGATTTTGAGGTTCTTGCTGCGATCCCCAGGTCAAAACAAAAACAAGGCAAAACCCAGGATCGGTACAGTTTTGTTTTTGGGTTTTTCTGTTACGAATTCGTGCAACACAGAGACTATATTTGTGGCTGGTTTAATGCAATAGGTTTGCCTCTAATAAATATTTTAATAAAATATTGGCGAAACGTGTACACTAGATTCCCTATAGGTACCTAAATTTTTGCCGACATTTGGAAATACAAGGATTTCATGTCATGTTAGCTTGCATAATCCCACTGATCAGCTTTAAAATGATACGACGACTAAAAGTCAAAGTAAGAACAAAGCTCTTGTCATGGTCTAAAATTCTAAATAAAATATAAGCCAGTAAGCACGAAGCAGGACACGACATTTAGTTTTTTTTTAAATCAAAATCAATACCTACAATAAACAGCAAAAGAAAATTGTGTCATATTCACTAATTGCATTGCCTAAACAGTATAGTGTCGGGTTATAAACCAAATTATAACGCACCATAACCTCTGTGACAACTCATTCGTGTAATGGCGCCAAAATTTTGGCGGGAGTTCACCGATGGCAACGGCAACACTCCACACAGCCAGACGTTTTGACTAATACCGAGAGCGTTAATGGCGGGTGAACGATAAAATACTTTTATTCATTTTTATTAATGTCTCGACAGCTATCTATAGCACAATGAAATGTTTCAATATTCGTAATTGCAAGCAATATTTTATATGCACACGCAATGAAGTCAAGTGCTTTAGTTACAAAGTTTATATTTAGGTTCTTTCCCTTCTGTGCCTGTGGCCCGTTTAGAGAGGAGCTCCTGGCTAAATAATAACAGCCGTACTGGTCGATCATCAAGGTTAATCAACGCTTGACGAGGTCGGTCCGTGGATGGTGACCATTTCAACATACCGAGTTTCCGCCGTGCCTCGGAGCACGTTAAGCCGTTGGTTGGTCAGCTGTCATTTGAAGATCTTTGATAGTCGTTACGGGTACCTAGTCAGAAGCTTGAGATCTGACACCAGTCTTGCCAAGGGGTACCGTGTTACCCAGTTACTGGGTTGTGGAGGTTAGATAGGCAGTCGGTCCATGTAAAACACTGGTACTCAGCTGAATCCGGTAAGACTGGCAGCCGACCCCAATATGGTAGGGAGAAGGCTAGGCAGATAGCTGTGAAGGCTGTGGCCCGTTTAATTGTTCACCGCCTTGATACTTCTAGAGTTTTCGCGTGAACAAAGAGTTTTATGTACCTACCTTTTTTAGCCGATGCCAAAAACTCTAAAGAAAAAGTAATACGACAAAAAAAAACATTCTGTCAAGAATCTTTCACATTCCATCAGTGTTTCATACTTTTATACAAAAAAAATTAAATGAAATAAAAATTAAAAGAAACTAAAAAAACTAAATAAAAATCAACAAAATGTGCTGGTTAGGTTGGGCAATGGCATTTTCTCTACTGTCTTATATTTTTATGGTACCTACGCAGCCCCAAGCTGGAGTGAAAACATGACGTCAAACTAGTTCTCATTGTTGCATTTGTGAAACGTGCAGAAGGTTAATAAAAACGATGAAGCAGGGACTAGATGAAATGAGATGTCTAATCTGTAAACTGCTAGAATGTATATTGTAAGTTATTATCGATAGATACCTATAACAATATTTTGTTAGCAAGGGAACATTCTCACGGGATGAAAAATACGGTTACCGACTCGTAGTAACACCAGACCTATATTTTGTCCTCATTCTGGACATGGTCAACTCTTATGTCAACTTTCATCTAAATCCACTAAGCCGTTAACACATGAAAAGGTTACACACATACAGACAGAGTTACTTTGTACCCGACTACTGCAAAGCAAAAAAGAGGGAAATCTGGGGCACGGAAGTGATCCCAACAAGTCGAGCAAACAAAGGCACAGCCGTTAGCCCGTACCATCCTTCCATTCAGGACATTTTCGACCCCCCTGTAACTTCGTTGTGGATAAAGCTAGAAGCCTGAGTTTTCAGTGACTAATATAATTAGGCATAATCCCAAATTACATTTAATTTGCACATTTAGTTTGCACATTTAGTTTAAGAATTAGCAAGTCAAGATTCCTTAATTTCGTCACTGACTCACTCATCGATCATCAAAATTCTAAGGTACTTCTAGTAGACTTACAAGCTTAAAATTTTGAACACAAATAGTGTTTACCCTATAAAGCAAAGAAAAACTAAAACGGCTTGTAATTTCCGTCCCGTTTCCTAGATATACAAACTGCATAAGTAAGTTTGTAATCCCATATAAATAGTCATCTAACATAATGTGATTACAAAGTTACTTTTACAGTTCATACAATTTTTCGTCACCGAAGAATATAGGTTGGTACAGTAAGTCACAGACAATATCTCGTTTAATATAACTAATACCTGTACTGAGTTGGCGCAGTATGCTGAAGGCAAGCGATGAGATTGTGATCTTAAGGTTACACTAGTCAACGGCACGAACTATTTTGTGCGCGGGGTTAAAATGCATTTTATATCAACCGACAACACGTGCGGAAGAGGTAGATGCTGTGATGAGCAGTAGGAAGCTAGTTCGCGTACGAATACATATTTTTGCAAATTTTTAGCGAAATGGATAATGATTTAGGACGAAATCGAGCGCGCGAAATTTTATATACAGACCTTTGGCTGTCTAGATATCATGAAAAAACTACGTAATCTATCTGTTCAAAATAAAATTATTTGCATTGTTGAACGACTAATCTATCCCTGTATGGAGGCCGTTTTGATATTTTCCGTCTTTTTATGGTATTTATTTGCGCCCAAAAATGCGTTAAAATTAGTGTCGAAATGTGGAACTTTCGACGCTCATAACTTTCAAATATTTTCTATTTTTACTTTTTTGCTTCCATACAGGGCTAGATAATGATGAGACAATTTGATATCACTTTTTGTTTTGAACGTACATCGTCAAACAGTGGAATAATCCCCAAACTACGTTTGTATGGAAGAATTTTTGACTAGTGTAACCTTAAAGATCTTATAGCAGACAAATAAGTTAGGTTAGGCTATTTTTTGAATTTGAACCGACTTTGTTTGACTTTAACATAAGGGGTCGACATGTGTTCTTCTAATGTAAAACCAAATCGGTTAATTTGTTTGTTTGTAACCTAATTATTATGGTAGGTACCTACCTACTGAATAAAATATCCGACTTGGTTTTACATGCTTATCTTTTTTCTTTTTCAGAACCTGTCTCAACTCAAAACTAGAAAACACAGAATCAGAAGACCTCGGCGAATGTCCATGTGCCGTACTTGCTAAGAAAAGAAAAAAATAAAATTAAGTTTGTCAAAGTTAGAGATCTAGTTTATTTTTTTACATCTCATACACACATGGGTACTGAGATTTCGGGTTCACAGTCTCGTAAATATTTAATAGTATATTATGCAACTAGTGAATAAAGGACGGTTTTAAAGCGAGGGCCATAGATGAATCACGAAAAAGTGAAGGATTCTATCAACTGAATCACGACCGTAGGGAGTGATTCATGATGATTGAATCACGAGCATAGCGAGTGATTCAAGTGTTAGAATCCTAAGCGACGCGAGTGATTCATGGCCCTCGATATAAATCTGTTTTATTCAAGAGTTGCATACTATATTTTATACCATGACTACGAGAAAAAGAAAGATTTAAGCGAAAAGCACAAGGAATAATAATAAATAAATGTTTTATTACCTTCAAAATTTACAAAAAATGTTAAAACTCAGGGTTTCACATTTTTTGTAAATTGAAGCTGAGCTTACCTAGCTCAGCTTCAATTTACAAAAAATGTGCACAGCATCTGTGTTTCAGGGGCCAGTGACCACCTCCGTTACGTTACATACATAAAATTAATTAAACACCAATGCAATTAGTATTAGAATTACAATACAAATAAGTATTCACTAAACTTCCCAGACTAAAATCAAAATCATGAAAATCATTATTGAAATCTGATTGAAATCCTAAATATTAACAAACTGATAATTAAATCGATGAAGAAGTTTGAAAGTCGAATATTCTTTGCACAAGGAGTTTGTATCGAGTATTTTAAGCGCAAGGAGGTTGTATAGCATTGAGATGGACGTCGAATATATATTGGTGTGTTCTAAATTCAAACACCAAAACAGTGAGAAAAAGTGCTTTTTATTCACTGTTTTCAGTGAATAAAATAAGCTTTTTAGAGGGGGAATGGTATAAAATATCTACTTACCGCCTTTGATTGAATTAGGTATGAGTATAAACTTTGCCAGAACGCGGAATTCAATGTTTATGTTCTGCTCCTTTTCAAGTACATACGTGACCGCTATTTTTGTCTCGTTTTTAACCTTACCTCATGTTTAAAATAAATACGCAGTAATGAAACGTTCGCCACAGTTACTGATGACAGTGACATACATGACAACTGTGACAAGGGCTGTTTGAAGTGTTTGACATTCGGGCCATATATTTATGTTTCTCTGTGATTCGTGCTCAGCTGTTTATTTTGCATCTCGCAATTACTATTTTGCCGGTTTTTAGTTTAATTTAATTAAACATTTAAGACTGTAAGAGTGCTGGTGATTGCAATATATCGGTATCAATACTATAACATCAAAATGAAGACTTAGGATAATAAGTGAATGTTGTATTAAAGTGAGCAAGTAAAGCGCGGGAAGAAATTTTTAGTGATTAATATTTCTGATTGACTATTATAAGTGATTTTTAAGGACAATGGCTGCCCAAGTTGAGATTTCGGACGATGATGACAGTTTCAGTGGGCCTGGTTGCTCCAAAACAGTAGAAAACAACACTATAGATGATGTATTTACAATCAGTAGCGATGAAGAATTTAACAATATGACAACCGCAACTGCTACACTATCGGACGACGAAGAGATGCCAGAAGTGATTATGAAGAAAAACACGGCGATAAAGTCATTATTTCCAACAAAAAATAAACAAGGAAGTGTCAAAAAGAATCTGAATAAGAAGTTCCCTGCAAAAGCTTTGTTTCCTCAGAAACAGAATGTAAACGTTACTGTAGCTAAACCTCCGAAGGTGAGACCTCCCATAGAGGCTCCGAAAGAGGTTTTTAAAAGGATGATTGAAGGTGTTAATGTTATGCTACCTGTGAATCCTTATGGAAGTCAGGTGGCGTTGATGTCTAAGGTGATTATTATGTACATCTTTTATTCAACTTTAATACAATAGTGGTAATAATCAGAAACCAGTCACTGCGAAAGACTTACTATACTCGCTCACGCACAATGGTCCTCACTACTGACTAATTGTGGAAACAAAATCCCTACAGAAGAAGATGGCTTGTTAGAATATGCAATCCTCCTAACCTCTTCCCACCCTAACTCTATACCCATTTGTGTACTAAATTTGAACACCATTTATATGCCATTGCAACTAAATTAAGTTCCATGTTATAAGCTGCAAATCCTTGCCATCAAACAGGTACAAATTTAGACTGCGGATGGTTACTGAGAAATTCTGTTAGGACAAACCAGGGATAAACTTTCCTTTATGGGCCGCTGATTTTTGATGCGGGGAGGGTGAGGGGCGAGTGGTTTGGCTACCCCCTGGTACGATCCCTACCACTCGGAGTCTTATGGTTAAGGAGATATCCATGGTTAAAGTTTTCAGGTTCCCCCCCAACCTCCCAACTCCTCCCAACTCCCCAAAAATCAGCGGCCCATTAAGGCGATTTTAACCCAAACCAGATAATGGTTTGCCCGACCTAGGAATCAATTCCAAAAATCTCACCCTCAGCAGTAGGGCACGCAGTAACAACTACAACATTACATGCAACACATAATTTTCAAAAAACAGATCATAAGCGGTATCAAGAAGGGGGAGAACTGCATACTGGAGAGCCCTACGGGATCTGGAAAGACGCTGGCGTTACTCTGCGGAGCCCTGGCTTGGCAGCAGCATGAGCAAAGTAAGTTATTTATTATTTAGCTGATACTTAGATAAGAGAACCATTTTCTGCACTTAGAATTCCATTTAATATGTTATACGTGGTCACAGATAATAGGAGGATCTAGCATTGCTGTTTCCGTTTTAAAGGAGAGGTAATTGTGAAAATGTTCCTTAAGATGTAGGTTCTAGGGTTGGTGTTGCATTGAGGAAGTTTTCAGTGTTGATGGTTTAACCACTTTTCCTTGTGCATATAATTTTAAACATGACTTCATTCCAATTAATTTTGCATGACGACGATATTGTATGATGTAACAAAACGATAAGTGCAATGGTGTTTCTATCAGGATTTTTACTTTGTTATTGCTGGGGTTCTGTACCATTATCCTCCTTTTATGGATATACTAGCTGTTCCCCGCGGCTTCGCACCCGTGGACCACCCCACAGGGGGTTTTCGGGATTAATAAATAGCCTATAGCACTCAGGAATAATGTAGCTTTCTACCAGTGAAAAAATTTTTTGAATTGGATCACTAGTGATCCAATTAAAAAAATTCAACTAATTCCAGAGATTACCCCCTACATACAAACTTACAAACTTACAAATTTTACCTCTTTATAATATTAGTATAGAAGATAAATAAAAAACTTTTTTAATAGGCAAGTTGTTCAGAATAGATTAGCCAAATATCATGAAACTTGAACATAACCGGTGAAATGTGTACCAAGATGAACTGTACACATCTGCGTAGCCCTTTAGAGCGTACTGGCGTGATGTTATGTTATGAAATGGTTATTATTGTTAGTAGTATTATTAGTAGTATTAGTTAGTAGTATTGTTTAAATAAACAGACATGCGATTGCAGCAATCCCGAGAGATTTGCCGTTATTTATTGAAGAGATCTGTTGTACATCTTCGAAGTTCTACACCAAATTAAAATGAGACTATATAATTTCGAAACACAGAGTGTGTTCAAACAAAAAAACTATTTTCAAAATCCGTCCACAGTTGACGGAGATAAAGGTGAAAAACAATTCGAACATAGAACCTTCTCCTTTTTGGAAAGTCGGTTAAAAAATAATTCGACTTGATCAAATTTTAAAAAGGGGTATGTCCAAATGTCCGTTGTGCCTCTTATTATCCGAAACTAGCGTTTTGAAAAATGTGTACTCATTAAATCTAGTTGATAAAGGTGTAAGTACATTACAGAAAACAATGTCTCTAGTCTCTAGCACAGTTGTTTTTGATAAACAATAAAACATCTTTGCAAACAAACCTAGTTTTGAGGTTACTAAAATCAAAAGGTAAGTTCCAAAATGGAAAAATATGTGTATGATCCCTACCAAGGTAGGGACCGATTCGTAGTTGCCGTTTTTTTTTTTAATTTAACCAATCACTTAATTTTTGTTTCGCATTGTCACCAAATGTGAACACAGTAATACAGACACGTCCAGACAAGTATACTGTTGTTATCTACTATTATGTAGGTTGTCATGAGTCATAGTTTTTGTGACCGGAAGCCGGACTTCGGCGTACGCGGTGCTAGCATGGATTCATCATCATTATTTCAGCCGAAAGACGTCCACTGCTGGACATAGGCCTCCCCCAGGCGTCGCCACATTGACCGATCCCGTGCATCTCGCATCCAGCGCCTTCCCGCAACCCTAACCAGGTCATCGGTCCACCTAGTGGGAGGCCTTCCAACAAATCGTCTTCCGGATCGCGGTCACCATTCCAGAGCTTTTTGGCCCCATCGGCCATCCGTTCTGCGAGCAATGTGCCCTGCCCGCTGCCATTTAAGTTTCGCAATTCTTCGGGCTATGTCGGTAACTTTGGTTCTCCTGCGCATATCCTCATTTCTGACGTGATCACGCAAGGAAACTCCGAGCATAGCCATATTGCCCTTTGGGTGACTTTAAGCTTTCTGATTGCCCATTTAACTGACTGCCCATTGTGACCGACCTCGTCTCGGTCCTATAGGTGATCACTGGCGGTAAATTGGACGAGAAGATACCGCGCAACTTCCCGAACGCCGACGATTTCGATTCGGATTCGACGGTGGACCTCATTCTCGAAGGTAGGCATAATCGTCTACAACTTCGAGTGTAGAATCTCCGATCTTGATAGGAGTGGGTGTTACATAGGCATTCACCAATGTTCATTTTATGGTTACACTAGTCGAAAATTCTTCCATACAATCGTAGTCTAGGGATTATTACACTGTTTGACAATGTACGTTCAAAATAAAAAGTGATATCAATTTGTCTCATCATTATCTAGCCCTGTATGGAAGCAAAAAAGTAAATATTAGAAAGTTATGAGCGTCGATAGTTCCACATTTCGACACTAATTTTCACGCATTTTTGGGCGCAAATAAATGCCATAAGAAGACGGTAAATTGCACAACGGCCTCCATACCGGGATAGATTAGTAGTTCAACAATGCAAATAATTTTATTTTGAACAGATACGTTTAGCCGTTTTTTCATGATATCCATACTCCCAAAGGTCTGTTTAGAAAATTTCGCGCGCTCGGTTTCGTCCTAAATCATTATCCATTTCGCTACAAATTTGCAAAAGTGTGTATTCGTATGCGAACTAGCTTCCTACTGCTCATCACAGCATCAATCTCTTCCGCACGTGTTGTCGGTTGATATAAAATCCATTTTAACCCCGCGCACAAAATAGTTCGTGCCGTCGACTAGTCTAACCTTAAGGGTACACTAGTCGAAAATTCTTCCATACAAACGTAGTCTAGGGATTATTACACTGTTTGACAATGTACGTTCAAAATAAAAAGTGATATCAATTTGCCACATCATTATCTAGCCCTGTATGGAAGCAAAAAAGTAAAAAAAGAAAATGTTTGAAAGCTATGAGCGTCGAAAGTTCCACATTTCGACACTAATTTTAACGCATTTTTGGGCGCGAATAAATACCATAAAAAGACGGCAAATTGCAAAACGGACTCCATACAGGGATAGATTAGTAGTTCAACAATGCAAATAATTTTATTTTGAACAGATAGATTTAGTCATTTTTTAACCGACTTTCGAAAAAGGAGGAGGTTCTATGTTCGACTTCTTGTATGTATATATTTTTTTTATTTTTTTTGTGTATGTTCACCGATATCTCCGTCAATTGTGGACCGATTTTGAAAATTCTTTTTTTGTTTGATAGAGTATGTTCCGAAATTGGTCCCATTTTAATTTGGTGAAGATCTGATGAAGAACTTCGAAGATATACAACAGAACTCTTCAATAAATAACGGCAAATCTCTCGGGACTGCTGAAATCGCATGTCTGTTTATTGTTTATACCATTTCATAACATAACATAACGCCAGTATGCTCTTAAGGGGTAAGCAGATCTCTCATTTGATCGGTTTTGTTCAAGTTTCATGATATTCGGGTAATCTATTCTGGCGTTATAGGAAACTTACTAAACAACTTGCCTATTAGGTAGGTACAACTAAAAAGTGAAAAATAAAAAAACTTTTTTACAAAAAATACTACCGACTTCCAAATAAGAAAACTACAAAGTGAAAAATAACTTTATTTTTGGAAGTCGGTGTCCATAACGAAAAAAAATGGTACCTACGAAAGACACCGACTTCCAAAAATAAAGTTATTTTTCACTTTGTAGTTTTCTTATTTGGAAGTCGGTAGTATTTTTTTGTAAAAAAGTTTTTTTATTCATGATATCTAGACTGCCAAAGGTCTGTTTATAAAATTTCGCGCGCTCGGTTTCGTCCTAAATCATTATCCATTTCGCTACAAATTTGCAAAAGTGTGTATTCGTACGCGAACTAGCTTCTTACTGCTCATGACAGCATTAATATCTTCCGCACGAGTTGTCGGTCATTTTAACCCCGCGTACAAAATAGTTCGTGCCGTTGACTAGTGTAACCTTAAGACCTACTCTCGGAAGCTCTACTGAGGTCATCTAGCATTGTACTTAGGCTCTCCATGGTCTCAGCCATGACCACAATGTCGACGGCAAACCGAAGGTGAGTGATGTACTCGCCATTAACGTTGATGCCTAGCTCCCTCCAGTCCAAAACCTTGAAGTCATCCTCCTGCGCAGCAGTGAACAGTTTCGGAGATATGACGTCTCCCATTCTCATACCGCGCCGGAGAAGGATTGGTTTCGAGGTCTGATCCTGAAGACGGACCGTCATGGTGGCGTTTTTGTACAAACACTTCAACACCTCAATGTACCGGTAGTCGTCTTGCACCGTTGGA
This sequence comes from Orthosia incerta, assembly GCA_948252205.1. Lineage (NCBI taxonomy): Eukaryota > Metazoa > Arthropoda > Insecta > Lepidoptera > Noctuidae > Orthosia > Orthosia incerta. Next base: position 23,319,889 of record OX411756.1, on the reverse strand, counting down.
GAGACTGCAGTAAAGCCCAAGTCTCGATCGAATCGAAGGCTTTCTGGTAGTCCACAAACGCTAAACAGAGAGGCAGGTTGTACTCTTCGGTCTTCTGTATAACCTGCCGCAGCGTATGCATGTGGTCTACGATGCTAAAGCCTTTTCGGAATAATGTGTTGCTAGGGAGTTTGTTGCTCTAATTCTTCCCATCTAAAACACTAGGAAGTGGTGACGGGCAGGCTTTTTTGGGACTGTGTTTTGTCATTTTTAACGTTCATAATGTACTAATTTTCAGCCTAATTTGAATAAATTTCTTTTCATGCAGCAGATCAGCGTATCAAAAACTTTTACCAACAACGATTTATTCAAACAATACTGTCCTAGCAAATATTGCCTTAGAACCGTAAAAAGCGACAATTGATCACAAGTGTTTGCGTGCATCCAAGTCTTGTAGGCCGCAGCTAACAAATAAATCACGACTGACTGTCGCACGACAAAATCGTACAGCCTAACACGAAAATTGCGCTTCACCGATATCGAATGCATTTGTTGCATGCGATCGCGTTCCGAAGGATAGAGACGTAGTCGCTATTTTTAGACGTTATATAATTTTTGAATTAGGAACGTAAGGATTTCTTTTTAATTTTTGGTCTTGTCTTTATGGTTGTTCCGAATCCGAACTTAAAGCTAGGTAATTTTTTTTTCAGTCAAATTCTTATTTTCTTATTATCTTGTTCTGGGTCTACTTTCATTATACATGTGGTTGTAATGTGAATGAAACAGAATACAATTTCTTTGGGCACTTTTATTTTAGTCATGATGGTGCTATAAAATACGGAAGGTCTCTTTATCTGACTGCCGAAGGATATCCTCCTTCCATCCTCGGATGTGTTTATCAGTCTATGTATGTATGTATATTTGTTCCTATGTGGCGTTCTAAAGACCAAACGCGTTGGCCGATTTTGATGGTTCTTACGTCAATCCATTCGTCTTAACCCTGCTAGTGTGTTAACTGTAGTGTGTTAACTGCTGTATTCGTCTTAACCTGGCTACATTAAAATTGGAAAATAAAACATAGCGGCTTTTGGGCGCCATATTGTGGGGGCCCAAAACCCATAGTGTGGGGTATCAAAATAAAGCGTTTTAAGAGGTAATTTAAAAATATATAACACTTATATGTTTAAATGTACCTAATTCAAAAAAATCTCATTTGTTTCGGTTCGGTTCCTGGTTCAAGAAAGCGATATTTAAAAAAAATCTTGAATCCTCTTTTAGCTAATAAAAAAAAAGTCGGAATGTTTCCTTCGAGCAAAACTTGCTCAAATAATTAAATATACTTTTGCTACGGGGCCCTCTTCTACTTTCCATCCGTACCTTCTACAATTCCACCAAATCGTCACATACAAATCACCCAAACTTATGGCAAAATACTTACTACTGAGTCATTGTAATGCAGTTTTACACAAGAAACTTGTACACACTCGAACTTTACCGGTACACCGAAACATTTCGTCAATTTTCGTCACGGAAGTGGGTAAAATTCGAAGAGTTACATCATAGGAACTCTTCGGGCAAAATACTTGGAATTGGAAATTTCGACAGCGAATACGAAGGGTCCTTATTACGCAGTTTAACCACGGAAACTTATATTGCGTAATAATATTATAATGGAAAAAAAATATATACTGGTACGTAAAATTGTGTAAATGTTTTGACAGCTCGAAACACACACGTTCCCTTTCATTTTGACAACGGAGCAGTGTGCTTAGTGCGAGTTTTTTAACGTACTCACTCGTGATATCGTAAACGATCTCTGTGTGCTTAGTCCGAGTTTTTTAACGTACTCACTCGTGATATCGTAAACGATCTCTTATGTCAAAATGTATACAAAAAAAGAGGTTTTGCCTTGCCGTCACCAGACGGCGCTTATCCATTTCAATACAAATTGACGTTTACGTTAACGCGATTGAGCGTGAGTAAAAACTCGCACTAAGGCCTCTGATGTCAAAATGTATACAAAAAAAGAGGTTTTGCCTTGCCGTCACCAGACGGCGCTTATCCAGTTTCACTACAAATTGTAGTTTACGTTAACGCGATTTAGCGTGAATAAAAACTCGCACTAAGGTCTAAGCTCAGTATTCATTGCATGTTTTACGCTGTCGAGTAGACGGATTTTTGAACATAACGAAGCAATGAATGCAAGCGACACCATTCTTTGATGTTTTTAATTAGGGTGCTGGTTCAATTATGAAAATGCTTTCACTCACTGATATAAAGGTTTCACCGTTTTTCTTCTTCTTCTTTCGTGTGAGGTGTGGCCACCTCTGGTGTCAGAGTTAATTAAGCCGGCCTCTGACTTTGAGAGCAGTGGTAACGGACGCGACTTAGTTGTAGGTCGTGGGTTCGACCGGTTCGAGTCCAGGCAGGCGCTTTACTTTGTGTAAATTATGTCATTACCAATGGTCTTAAAACGTTGAAGGAAAACATCGTGAGGAAACCGGCATGTCATAGAATAAAAAAATCGAAGACATTTGACATCCACCAACCCGCACCGGGCCCGCGTGGTGGATTACGGCCCATTCCCTCTTACAGCGAGGAGGCTTGTGTCCCAGCACATTAAAAGGCTGATGATGAAGATATAAAGTTACACTGTCGCTGAGTGTCATTGGCTACTTTTAATATCGAAAAAAAATAAGGTTAAAAGTAATTTAAAAAGGTTACTGCAATGGGTCTCGGGAGCGAAACCTCGGAAAAAAGCTAGTACTAGTACCTACGTAATACTTTCGGCACCTTCGATATATAATATCCTTGTCCCCGTAGGGTGACTTATTGTTTTCGAAAGTTTCCATTTTGCGAACTTTCAACTGAGAAGTTTATTTTTAAGAAACGAGGACATTGCTTCATAAACAGGGTGAAATTACGATTTAGAAGCGTTCAGTAACTTCCGTATTCTCTTTCGTAATCATTTGATTTCCTACTTCTTCATAGAGTTTGATTTATGTGTTTTTGCTATGCTGGAAATGTTGAGGAGCTCGTGTCTAAATAATAACCTCCGCACCGGTGTGTCCTCAAGGTTAAGCAAAACTTACTAAGTTTCATCCTTGGATGGGTGTGACCATCCGTTAGTTATCGAGACACCTCTGTGCTTTGGATAGCACATTAAGCTCTCGGTCAATTTTTTTTATCGGAATTTGTCCAATGACTTCTCCTGCTGTGGGTGATGCGAGAGTGTCAGACTGCCATTTAACGCATTTAAAGCAAAAGTAAAAGCTAATCTCTGTTCTAAGGCATACTATTCTTAATGATTATTTAGATGATAAGCATAGTTGCTGGTCGCTGTGTTGAACTCAAGACAATGTTCGTGTTCTTTTACCAAAATTAGCTTGCTGTCAGGTTAAATATTATTATTTTTTAATTTCGTTTTTATGTGTATTTTTTAAATTTTATTTTTTGGTAAGACTGTCGTAGGTATCGTTTACTGTTATTGTCGGAGCTGATGAAGATTGCTACTATCTTTGCATTATATAGAGTCAATCTTTCTAGTATTATATAGCAGCATAGCCAGCATTGTGTGAGTACCATGTACTTCAGAGCTATCATTGTCTAGATACCTACGTCTTCTATTGACTTGAATGACTTCGGTGGTTGAGAGTATGTCATGCTCACTCAAATGTCTCGCCGATGGTGGCGCGTGTGTCGGATCATTTAGCTCCCTTCAAAATGGTTGAGCTGAATGGTGCTGATACATGTGTCATGTTCGTGAACGGGCGCTGTCGGTTGGGACTGGTCATCTCTTAGCTGCCATGGTTTATTTTAATTGATTCTAATTTTATTTCTGAATTGTCTTTTTATATTTACTATGGACACTTTTAACTTTCTACATCGTTCTCACATAATGTGTAATCTCAACATGAATGATGTAACAAATGATTTGTAATAATTACCTAATTGAAGAAGAGTGTCCATGGAGTTTCTTGCCCGTTCTTCTCCATAGAGATCTTCGCCTTGGAATGGGCATCTACGGTACTTTCACAGTTATTATGTCTTGTGACTGGGACAGTAGCACCATAATTTTGTAATATTTTATTTTGTCTTTTGACTATTCAAAAGTGCCTGTAACTGGCCTACTTGAAATAAAGTGCTTTGACTTTGACTTTACTGAATAAAACCCACCCGTGTTCCTTTAGTTGCTTGAACCAGGGCCGCGTTAACTCTCTTTCAAATTTATCCGCGACCCAAGCTGTTGGCCCCAGCGTTCATTTGTTGATCTTTGACAGTTGGTACGGGTAGTCAAAAACCGAAAATCAGACACCGGTCTTAGCTAAAGATGTCGTGTGATCCAATTACTGGATTCTGTAGGTCACATAGGCACTGAGGCAGTCGCTCCTTGTAAAATTTTCATATTCAGCTGCATTGGTTAGACTAGAAGTCGAGCTTGACATGGTTGGGAAAAGGCAAAGCAGATTGATGGATTGTTACTTTGCTTGTAATGCTACAATATCGAAGGTATGTTCCGTCGAAACAGAGATCCGCCGAACAAGTGCATATCGAAGAAGGGTTCTGTCGAAGTAGTGTTTTTCGAAGGTGTGTGTTGTCGAAGTATGTTCTGTCGGACTAATGCTAGTCGAATATATGTATATACTAGCGTCTGCCAGCGGCTTCGCCGGCGTGAATGTCGAAAATTATCCCGAGGGAACATATTCATCCAGATCCGTCCAGCCGTTTGAGCGTAAGGAAGTAACAAACATACAACTCACTCACAAACTCGCCTTTATAATATAAATACATATATAGTGTGATATAGTGTTTATACGAGTACTATTTTGTTATTATATATCTTATTCTATTTTATTCCTTAAATATTTTTTTAAAACGTTGCCCCACACTAGCACTATTTGTATATGCTGAGATAGGAGCCTTTTTGGTCTCGCACGGGGTAATTTATTTTTATTTTGCATTATTGTTTGTGTTTTGCTTATCTCGTGTCTCCTGTGCGGGCCACAACTAAATATTTTATCTTTTCTTTCTTTCTTAACATATGTTCTGTCGAAGCAATGAGTAGTCGAACTATTGTTTTACGAAATTGGGACCGTGTCGAAATTCAGTACTCATCAATATCAATCAATCAGTATCATGATCAATACATGTTATTTCTTAAAGCTACAATCTGGGGGTATTTAAGTCAAGAATAAATAGATTTCTTCTAGTTTATCGTGCTTCATCGTTGACCACATCCTCGCTTACCTTCAGGTAAGATAGTGGTCAATGAGGGCCTATCAACCGCCTGTATCTAGAATGTTGCTGTGCCCGACAGGGTCCATAATTGTTTCTGTAACTTATATTTACCACCTGTATGTACATTATGGATGCAATAAATTGAATTTGAATAATAAAAAACCTCAAATACACATGGTATCCTGGTAGTTATCCTGTTATCGTCTATCTATACTAATATTATAAAGAGGAAAGATTTTTTTGTTTGTTTGTTTGTACCGAATAGGCTCCGAAACTACAGGACCGATTTAAATAATTCGATCACCAATAGAAAGCTACATTATTCCTGAGTGACATAGGCTATTTTTTTGATCCCGAAAACGGGTCCTGTGGGGTGGTCCACGGGAGCGAAGCTGCGGGGAACAGCTAGTTTTAATATAAATTAATAGTACTGCAATAACATGATTTTAATACCCAACAGCTTAGTGACTAATTATACTCCATTTGCGATAACATGAGACGTTTAAATTAACCCATTATACAGCCCGTTCAACCGATTTTGACTTCTATTGCGTTGGTGATACGACAAATAATAGCTTTAGTAAACAGTTGGTTTTGGTAACAGGTTTATGCTTTTTATGTCATCCCTACGTTGACGGGATAGAACTCAAAATCTGTTGAACGGACTGTGGATAAAGATTTGAAAACATTTCTAATGTCATTTCAAATGGAGTTTAGTTGCATAGCATTACAATATTTAATTAATACATGCTTACATTAATACAAAGGTGGTACAAAACGGTTACATTTTTTCCCATAAGTACATCTATTTATTCCCTTGAAAACTGCGGTGTACGACCATTATCTATTCCTATGGGCAATTTTATTTCTTATTCCATACAGGTATCAATTTATTGATGTTTCAAACGTAATGGCGTATTAAGTGGGCTCGATAATTTCGCACCAGTCATGTCGACATGTTTTTTGTCTCTGGCAACAGAGATGTTATCTATGAAATGTGTTGCCATTATAATCGCTATTAAATTCAATATGCCATAATGGTCATTATAAGCCGCGAGTGTAGAACTTTGTCAAGCTGCGTTTTTTTTTTTGGTGTGGCCACTTCATCTCGAATTTTTGTAGATATGGCAAGTATTTATATTGCCTTGTTTCCAAATGAGTGTTCCGGCGAAGTGATGGGATATATTTTGTTATTAAATATCTGGCGTTCCAGTTCCATAGCAGCCTGTAAAACTTTTTTACAAAAAAATACAACCGACTTCCAAAAAAGTTCTTTTATTTTTCACTTTTTAGTGGTACATAATGGCCAAGTTCTATAGTAAGGTACCTATAATGCCCACAGTGATGCCAGAATAGATTACCCGAATAACATGTAATTCGAACATAACCGGTGGTATGAGATTGTACCAGGGTGACCTGTGCACATCTGCGTACCCGTTTAGAGCATATTGGCGTGATGGTTTGTTATGAATTAGTGAAAACAATAAACAAACATGCGATAGCAGCAAACCCGTGAGATGTGCATTCATTTATTGAAGAGTTCTGTTGTATATCTCCTAAGTTCTTCATCAGATCTTTACCAAATAATAAATGGGACCATTTCGGAATACACCGCTTTCGGACTAAAAAAGAATTTTGCAAATCCGTTTATATATGACGGAGTTATGCCCGAACATACATAAAAAAAAAATAGAAACATCCGAATTGAGAACTTCCTCCTTTTTGGGACGTTGGTTAAAAGATAAATAGCATCTGGAACTGGAAAGGTCAAAACCTTGATCATCTAGAAAATTAGTGATGGTATTTGAGATGTCCCTACCTACTTATGTGATGATCTAATGCAATTTTTTGATATCAAGTCATAATAGTAGTTTATGAAACTGTTGCATAATAAGGGGTATTAAAACATGAGTGTGTGTTTAAAAACCGAGCCCTAGGCGAGGTTTTTAATAGTATTCACACGAATGTTTTAATACCTAGTTATGTGCAGTTTCATACACTACTTTATCTACACTCATACATTTTGGGATTGAACCTACTTAATCTTTTTTTTTGCATTTTCCATGCCATAAAGTCGTGATAAATGCATCATATAATAATCTCGACTTTGCTGGTAAGAGATTATGAGTAATTTGCTTCGCCGCATGTAAAATATTTGGCGGCGTCAATTTTTCTTCACATTCACTAATATCAGACATTTTAAGCAAAAATTTAAAAAGGTCATGAAATTCAGTACAGCGAAACCTGAAAAACGTATGAATGGCGCCAAAACCCAGCACATCACTGCATTATCCGCGCTACGCTAAGGCTTAGCACATGCACTGCGATATTTATTCGCGCGAATTTTTCCGCCCATTCTGCGACCTATGGAATTGTATGAAGCTGCTCGCATTGCGGTAAAAAAATCTTATGGCAATAATACCGCATGAAATCCGTGTTTTGCAACAGAATCCACCGCACCGCAGCGCGAATTTAATTCGCGCGAATATTTTGAGCTCTTTGAACAGGTGGAAATAGACAAAAGTTCGCGCAAATAAAAATCGCAGTGCGTAATAAGCCTAAAGCGGGCATTGTCACAGGCATGTTAAAATTGTTTTTTTAATTTTTTTATTAGGTACTATAAAAATGGCATTTAAAAAAAAAATATAATTGATGGAATCTCCTTAGTGATTAACTTCTTGGATTTGTCCTGTATCGTAATAGAAAAAAAGTTATTTTATGATGCAGTTGTTTGAAAATCGAAGGAAAATGTTGCACTATAATGTTTTTTTTTTAATTTTACCTATCCACGAAGATAAAGTACGTGTTTATGAAATATTTTTTGAATTCATAATTGGAACATTACGTTGTGAGTGTATATAAATAAGTTTGTCACTCTTCTTAGCGTGTCGATGGCAAAAATATTCTCTAAATATTGTGTTTGGCCCAGAATTCTGCCACGGCAATACCAACCGGTGACGCAGCCTTAAGGTCTTCATATGCACAGGTGGCAGGGCAGGCCGCGCATGACGAAAGGTGGACCATGGTCTGCGGGGAGACACCGCACAAACACTGAAGGTTGGAGCCATCCGAGAATCCCCACCTGTGAAGGTTGTCTTTGGTGCGGCCGACCTGCGTGCGGAGTCTATTAAGAGTTTTCCAGGTCGGCCATGGCAACGCTTGCCCAGGCGGGAGATTCTCCGATGGCTCAATGAAGTAGTCAGGAGGCTTGAGCTTATCCCGCCAAAGATCGTATCTCTCCGAGGCGGCGTCACCATCAGTTTGTCACTTTGGGCACTTTCAGCTCTGTTCTGTCTTTTCCTTGATATAGAACTGGGTGCTTTTTTGATTAATTTCGTTGCGGGATCCAAGACAGTTCCGGGACTCGTCGGGCTATATTGTGTCGGCACGTTGGTCGGCGCATTTATGCTAGTCGTAATTTTGATTATCTGATTTACAAACGATAAAGTGGCTGGAATTACTTTGGCCAGCTTGACCGATAAAAATAATTATCAAGTCATTAACCGTCTGATATCAATTTTGCAGCTATACAGACAGTTAACCATATAGATACCTTTATCTTATCTTATCTATTATCTTGATAACATACATCGGATAAATGAAAAATAAACGTTTATGTCTAAAAAAAAACTTTACAAAAAAATACTACCGACTTCCAAATAAAACTACAAAGTGAAAATAACTTTATTTTTGGCAGTCAGTGGCTTTCGTAGGTACCAATTTATTGCGTTATGGACACCGTCTTCCAAAAATAAAGTTATTTTTCACTTTGTAGTTTTATTTGGAAGTTGGTAGTATTTGTGGGGAAAAAGATTTTTTTATTTTTCACTTTTTAGTTGTACCTACCTAATAGGCAAGTTGTTTAGTAAGTTACCTACAACGCCAGAACAATATATTACCCGAATATCATGAAACTTGAACATAACCTCTGAAATGAGAGATCTGCGTACCCCTTAAGAGCGTACTGGCGTGATGTTATGTTATGAAATGGTATAAACAATAAACATACATGCGATTGCAGCAATCCCGAGAGATCTGCCGTTATTTATTAAAGAGTTCTGTTGTATGTCTCCAAATTTCTTCATCAGATCTTCACCAAATTAAAATGGAACCAATTTTCTAACAAAAAAGAGTTTTCGAAATTGGTCCACAATTGACGGAGGAACATACATAAAAAAAATAAACATACATAATGTCGAACATAGAACCTCCTCCTTTTTGGGCAGTCGGCTAAAAACTTATATAAATAACATTAAAATGATAGGCAATACCTTTTAAGCAAATAATTGCATGTATTAAGTACTTCCGGTATACATTAACAATACATAAGTGAGAAATTTAAACAATAAATTCAATTAAAAACAAAATCAAAGTTCAAATCAAAATTTATGTTAGAATTATATTAAAATCCTACTCAATATTAAAATTAAAATCATAATTAGAAATTGAAATAAGAATCTAAATAAAATTAACATTCTAATTAAAGTCAAACTTCAAATCAAAATCAAAATTCAATAGGTACATAATTACAATCAAAATTAAATTGAATACCAAAATCAAAATTAAACTAACAAATTTTAGTGTAAATAATTGCAATAAATCTATTCAATAAAGGATAACCTGTCCTACCGGCTTATGCGACTCTATCCACTAAACCAAAAAAAAAAAAACGTATTTTGATTAAAGTTCGAAACAATTTGGTTGACATTTTAAAACACCCCAGACGTTTGGTGAGAATCGTCGACCGCTAGCCATATGGTTTTGGCGGGCACCAGACTCCACTAGCATTTTTGGTCACGAAAATTTCGCGCCCAATTTTCTTCGTGTCAGAGTTTTTGACGGCTCAATCGCGGGTACCGAACACGGAAGTCTGAGGAAAACTTTTGACAGCTCTGTGAATTTAGGAACCGGCTGCATTATGACAACACAATGACTTATGCCATCATGTTTTGTTTTTTTTGTCGTTCACTTTAATGGCTTTACAGTTTGTTCGTCATCAATCACGCCGGTGTTTGCGGTATCAACGAATTTGCAGTACAACCCGCCACCCCTATCGCATTCAGCCCACGACACCTAAAAAGCTATCTTAATCCAGAACGCATCAATTACCCGTGCGTCCCAAACCGCGCGCGCTGTGACACGACGCCGCCCCTAGACATGTCTTTGAATTCCGTCTCTCCCTTCTCCGTACTCTCCCTTACTTTTTCCCGCAGTTTTTTTCGTTCCGCGTAGCTGGCAACCCTTTTGCTAAATTGAATTAGAATTCTGAATCTACGACGCGTTCGCTCCGAACCGTTGTCACACGAACGAGCTAAATCCGACCGGTTCGTAAACATATGAAAAATATGTTTTGTGTTGTAACACTGGAACTGGTACAGTTTTCTCTAGGACTTTATTGTTGAATTCATTAAAAAAGCAGACACTACAAATATTTATGGGATTATGAATACATTGTACACAATATTTTCCACTGTCGGGGCAACCTTTTATGCCGTTAACATAAACAGTCGTATATGACGTAATCAAAGCTTTATTGCAGCGAATATGTGATTACATCGAATAATATCCAGCCGGAGCTATCCGCTGGATGCTCAATATGGCAGGTTTATTTTTGCTTAATCTCGATCTTAATGTGTGCTCGGAACGTCGGGTAGAGCTCGCTCTATTCCGCCACACCTCTCGCGGTGCCGCCGCACAGTATACGATTTGACTAATCTAGGTGGACAAAACTCAATAACTAAAAAAATGCTTTGTTTATTACATTTAAAAGAATAATATGATAAAAAAGGCCAAATGGAATGTAAACAATATTATTTTAATATTTTAACAAAATAAGTACATCTTTGTCTTGTCTCGATGTACTGTTTTCTTGGAAGTTTTCGTAATAGCGTGATGTAGGGGTCTGAAGATATCAGTAAATGCTTTATTAAATCATAATTGGTTCTGTATCTTGAGGTTTTTATTGTATGGCCTAATCTGGCCTTCCTAATTTCTTTATTCTTGGCTTCAGAAGCCTCTTCAGACATTTGGGCGTCTATGAACGGAAATGATAAATATATTATAATCGCAAAAAATCGCAAGTAATGAGTACTATATCATCAAAGTATAATAAACACGTAATCTATTAAGACTATTATCACAGCTTGACTGCGTTTGACTACCAAGTATAACTCCAAGTCAAAATTAAGTAGAGGAAAAAATACGAAATCTTCTATGTATTTTTAAACAAACGGCACACATTCGTCAAAGTAGAATATTGATTATTTTAATATCTTAATATACAAATAATTATCTCTATTTGACGACTCCATGAAAAAAACTACTCGAAGTTACTCAAAACACAAAAAAAACATGTACACTCTTTAGCGTTAACGGTCACACTGAGCGGGTCGGCCGACTAGCTGCAGGGTTTGAGTACTTTCGCCCTTTGTTTTATCCAGTTTCGCGCGGTCTAGGGATAAGTTACTGTTATTGTCAGTTAAGTAATATACTCAAGGATGTAAGGAGATCAGTAAATCGTTATTTTAAGTATTATATTTAAATACCTATTGTCCAGCTAGATTGGTCAAATCGTATACTGTGCGCCGCCTGCATAAATCGGCCTCCGCAGTTGCTTACTCTCAATCTTAATGTCAATTAGCCTAATTTGCATCGCGAGGGCCGTACAGCGTACGAACAGGACCGGTGGGAAGCCAGCCGGCGCGTCGAGGACACGGCGCGGAATAAAAACGTTGCGGCTTAACTTGTTTTGTTCATAATATTGTTACTTTATGATTTTGTGCGTAATTTGTTCATGTGGGTGTGCGTGGTGGTGTGCACTTGCAGGCGCGTGGGCCAGCCCTGCTCGGCTCGCCGGCGGGTTTATCAATCCAGCATCGGTTACCTCCCGCGTCGCGTTAATTCCCGGCAAGGGTTGCCGCCGATGTCGTCTCGTCGTAAACTTTATTTACGACACCGCCGCCCGATTATTGCCGCGACGTCGCTCTTCGCCGGGTCATTTGCATAGAAATTTATACGCGGTGGATGATTCCTTCCATTCCCTTCGTCGTTCGTTTCCGGGTGTTCGATGGCTGGGGTGTCGTAGGCCTTCAGGATCGGTATATTGATCGCTATGTTTATTACAGTGAATGGTAGGCATCGAGTGCCAATTACGGCGTAGAGTGCCACAGCCTAGTAACCTAGATTGTATGCTTTGTTTCTGTTTCTAGTACCTTTTGTTAGGTAGATAGAATGTTCGAATGAAAACTCTGATTGCACTTGACATATTTCTGTGATCTTTTTTTTTTGAAAATTCAACGTGATCCAATAATGTTTTGTTTTTAGGGTTCCGTACCCAAAGGGTAAAAACGGGACCCTATTACTAAGACTCCGCGATTCGTCTGTCTGTCTGTCTGTCTGTCCGTCTGTCACCAGGCTGTATCTCATGAACCGTGATAGCTAGACAGTTGAAATTTTCACAGATGATGTATTTCTGTTGCCGCTATAACAATAAATACTAAAAACAGAATAAAATAAATATTTAAGTGGGGCTCCCATACAACAAACGTGTTTTATTTGCCGTTTTTTGCGATAATGGTACGGGACCCTCCGTGCGCGAGTACGACTCGCACTTGGCCGGTTTTTCATAGTCTCTTTCTATGGTAACGCTGCTATTGATATTCGTGAGACTTAGGTATTATTGGTCTTCAAACTTTCATTTATCGAATACTAAACATTACTCCAAGTATCGAATGACATTCCGAAGAAGAACTGTTTGATGGCCATGACTAGCTTTTTCATCTATCATCGAGCTAAGTTCCATTTCTTATCTTACAAATATTATAAATGCGAAAGATTGGATGGATGTATGTTTGTTACTCAATCACGCTAAAACGGCTGAACGGATCTAGATGAAATAGATAGCAAATAGGCTTTTTATCCCGGTATAATTTTCCTTTGGGGCAAGAAAACACGTTTCCCGCTGGCAGACGCTAGTAATGTTATACATATTACCAATAAAGAAAATTCTTCTACTTGGTGCCGATGATATCAATTCGATAGTTTAAATGAGCTTCGACCCAAATTGACAGCGTTAGCTTTGGTCTTTGGTGCAAAAAGTAGGTAAGCAATGATACATCATTTGTAAAACAAAATGATTCGTTGATTCTGCCATTTTCTACATTAAGACGACGACTAACGCCAACGACCTTGAGGGAACAAAACGCGCACTCGTTTCACACCCGCGCGATCCAAAATTTAGTAGTTTTTTGTACTTTCCTTATTATTCTAAGACTTTAAAAAAAAAGCCTCAGATCAAAATGTAGATAATTAAATTATCTTTGAGATGGTGTTGATTTAATTAAAATACGCCCAGCGGTTTTGGTGTGATTGTCGAGTTTTTGTCTGTTTTAGACATAACTTTACAAATTAATTACACTATATTATACAAATAAAACTCAAAATTTGCTTAGATCAAATTATTAAAAAAATAGTCTCATGTGACATATATTTTTTCCAAAACATTACGACTAGCCGTTTAGACGTGATTCTCATTTTAAAATCAGCTACTCAAGGGAATCGGCGCCTTAACAGCTAGTTGAATCAGAATCACCAACACACAGTTTCTCTCAGATCTCTATCAGCTTCTCTAACGGGATTGATTCATGACTGTATTTTTATCAACTAATTTGCCCATTTTGAGAATAATGAGTCATTATTGCTAACGATGCTAATTTGTCGAAATAAGACCACCCTGCGATAAAGGATCTAACATCTAGACGAACTTGTATACCTTCGTTGTTAATAATATAGAAAACTTAACACGAAACGACGACGCAAATTACGAAAGCACAGATCTATCAAAAGTTGACCTCATCAACAAAAATATCAAAAAATCCCGACTGAAACAAGAAGAAAATCATGCTGTGCAGTCGGAGGATACATATTCGCGAGCTGGCTGGCCAAAACCAGATGTATCGTCCGACTGCACAGCTTGATTTTCTTTTTGTTTACGTCTTTTTAGTTGGCCTTTTAAGCAGTCAGGTTTTTTGATATTTTAAATTTACCTTTTTTCGTATTAGGTACACAAACATATAAGTGTTATATATTTTTGAAATCACCTCTTAAAACCCTTTAATTTGATACCCCACACGATGGGGTTGGATGAAAAAAAAATTGGGCACCCACAATATGGCGCCCGAAAGCCGCCATTTTTATATTCTCCAATTGTAATGTAGCCACTGACACTCGCAGGGTTAAGACGAATCAATTCACGTAAGAATCATCAAAATCGGCCAACGCGTTTGGTCTCTAGAACACCACATAGGAACAAACATACATACATAGACAGATAAACACATTACCCTCCTTCGGCAGTCGGGTATAAAGCTGTTAGAACACAACAACACAAACTAGGCTTTAAAATCCAGTAACGAGCAACAACACATTCAGAAACCCCTCTGTCCCTTTGTCCTGCGAAGACAAAAAAACGTAGTTTTCTCTCATAATGCTATGTAAACATATGGGGCTGGAACATCCCATTACAGCCGAGGCGGTGTCGGCCCGTATGCTAATCGTAGATGTCGAAACACAGCGTTTTTCCAACCCGAACCATATCATGTCCTAACGATAAAAACGGGGTAAAGGCGATGCGGGGAATTGAAGTGCACCGAATGATTGGGGATATTCGATGGTCGAAAATGAAAATTAAATATATAAATAAATTAAAATTTTTGATACGGAGTCAAATAGAATAGGATATTCTAAAAAGTCAATACTTTGTATAAGTTCTTTATATAAGGAGCTCGTGGCTAAATAATAACAGCCGCACGGGTCGATCATCAAGGTTAAGCAACGCTTGACGAGGTCGGTCAGTGGATGGTTGACCATTTCAACATACCGAGTTTCCTCCGTGCCTCGGAAAGCACGTTAAGCCGTTGGTCCCGGCTGTCATTTGAAGATCTTTGACAGTCGTTACAGGTAGTCAGAAGCTTGATATCTGACACCAGTCTCGCCAAGGTGTACCGTGTTACCCAGTTCCTGGGTTGTGGAGGTCAGATAGGCAGTCGCTCCATGTAAAACACTGGTACTTAGCTGAATCCGGTAAGACTGGAAGCCGACCCCAATATAGTTGGAAAAAAGGCTAGGCAGATGATGACTTTAAATAAGTGCTTGATGCTTACGAATGATATTCGTTGTTGTTATAGTGTATGGGTAACATAGAAATTAATTAGGAATTTTATTTTTCGTAAACGTTCATACGAAATTCTCGCAGAATATAAAATGAGAAACGTCAACGGACTTCTTAGATTGTCACGATTTTTTATCTTTACTTTGTTTTTAATTTGGGAGATTGTCACTGCAAGGATGAGACTTTGACTAGACCTTAAATGATAGGTCATCCAGTGGGGTGATTGCGTTTTAAATCAATTTAGTTTTCGGCTTTCTAATTTTTAGGGTTCCGTACCCAAAGGGTAAAAACGGGACCCTATTACTGAGACTTCACGATCCGTCTGTCTGTCTGTCCGTCTGTCACCAGGCTGTATCTCATGAACCGTGATAGCTAGACAGTTGAAAATTTCACAGATGATCTATATCTATTGCCGCTATAACAACAAATACTAAAAACAGAATAAAATTAATATTTAAGGGGAATAAATCACGTTTGTTGTATGGGGGCTCCTATACAACAAACGTGATTTTTTTGCCGTATTTGCGATAATGGTACGGAACCCTACAACGTGCGCGAGTCCGACTCGCACTTGGCCATCTTTTATTTTTCTTCTTTATCTTATTCGTTGTCTTCATTTCTGAAGATCGTGTCCGCAATGTGGTTGACAATATATTAAACATATCTACACTAATATTATAAAGAGGAAAGATTTGTATTTTTGTATGTAACGGTTAAACATAAAAACTACTGGACCGATTTCAAATAATTTTTCACCGTTGGGAAGCTAAATAATAGAGTTGCCGCGAATACTCGCTATTATTCGGTATTCGGCAATACTCGTCATTTTTTTGATATTCGTCGAATACCGAATAATAGCTAGTATTATTCGGCATTCGGCGAATAGTCGTCGAAAATAAAAACAAAAGAACTAATGAGATAAAAATAATATTTTTTTAAATTATTTTCCATAATAAAACAATACACAATATCAATTATTATCTGTAATATGTGCCTGTGCCTATCATAATTATTCATGAAATTAAATTAGTAAGGCTTTTTAATTAATATTTAAAATCCAACAGAGGCAGATTGTGGTGCAAAAAAACAATTTTTTCTGCACGTTCTGGAGCAAGTCGGTTTCGTTTTTCCTCGTAAATTAAACCTGCCTCGGAAAATAGTCTTTCTGAATAAACAGTGCTTGCTGGTGTGATTAAGTATCGTTTAGCAAGCTTACTTAAAATAGGAAATCTATTCTTATTGGTACTCAAAGCCAAATATTTTTAATGATTTTAATGTTTTTTTTTATGTCGAATAGTAATGTCGAGTTATTCGACTATTCGCCAAAGTGAATGGCGATTAATCGGTATTCGACTATTCGCTATAAACACTATTCGCGGCAACTCTAAGCTAAACTATCTCCAAGTGACATTGGCTACTTTTTATCCCTGTATTCCCACGGGAACGGGAACTACGCGAGTGAAACCGCGAGGCGTCCGCTAGTAATGTGATAAAGTAATTGATCATTTCCTTGGCTTTTGATAAACAATGAGATTTAATGTGCTGCGTATTTAAAGTTATAACTTTGGATGATAGATTTTCGAATATGCGATAGGGAAAAACTGCCTGATTTTTCCAATTGTGAAGTAAATATAATGAAAATTTGTCCTGAGTTTTTGATAGTTACACAGACTTGTGAGGCGTTGGCACCCTTTATACACCTACAGATTAAATCGAGGCTCAGACGTAAATAGGTTCTCGATATAATATTAACGCTGTTTAAGTACTATTAGGAGTTAAACTGAGTCACTTAGCGGCAAGTGATCTCAGAATTGAAGTATACCTACGTCTGGATACTTTACGTTGTAGTCTGGTACTTGAAAGTTAGTATAATCTTACTGATAATACAGCGAGAGATACTTTGAAAACGGTTTATGGAATTAAGCATTTATATTACCTACTTATAATCTGTAAGTACTTTGACCAGCGAATGCCACGCAAAAGTTTTGTATGTCACTCAATTCTATTCATCATCTGCCTAGCCTTTTTTCCAACTATATTGGGGTCGGCTTCCAGTCTTACCGGATTCAGCTAAGTACCAGTGTTTTACATGAAGCGACTGCCTATCTGACCTCCACAACCCAGTAACTGGGTAACACGGTACCCCTTGGCAAGACTGGTGTCAGATCTCAAGCTTCTGACTACCTGTAACGACTGTCAAAGATCTTCAAATGACAACCGGGACCAACGGCTTAACGTGCTTGCCGAGGCACGGAGAAAACTCGGTATGTTGAAATGGTCACCCATCTCTGACCGATCTCGTCAAGCGTTGCTTAACCTTGATGATCGACCCGTGCGGCTGTTATTATTTAGCCACGAGCTTTCTTTCTATTACGCTTAATAATTTACATGACACAAGTATCTGAACAATCCTAAATGACGATGGATAAAAAAGCCATCAAAACAAGTTATTCCAATTCGATAATACCATCTGGTGAGAGGCCAATACCAAATCGACTATCAGGAATGTATTTAAGTCCAAATATTATATATACAAAGGTACTTATAGCAGACCTCGCAATGATCCTATCTTGTGCCGTTTAACTTATAACTGTACTTTGAGGATCTTACGAGTATAACTGCATTAGCGAGCGGAGTCCATGATACTGAATTTTGGGTAGCCGTAAATAGCCCAAAAAAACTAAACTTAAGGCGATATATACGCCCCAATGTTAATACAGTACTGGCCCTGCGTCCGCTCGATGCCACAATATCAATATTGAACCTCCTTTTGAACAGTTTTGTTTGCAAAATATTATTTGATTTACATATGCTATGTTAGTTATGGAGAAATTCCAGCTATAAATGTTTCTGTGTAAAAATATTTTTAAACATCCAAGTCGTTTTGGAGGAGTTTCCAAAAGTTGCGCAAAATATCGTGTTGTTAATTATTTTTTTAAAGCAAAACTATTCGTAACACGAGACAACCTTGTGTTAAAAATTGTGTACATGAATCAATAATATTTTTTTTTTCAAACCTTTTAACCTAGCTGTTACTAAGGAGTATGCTTTAGAAAGTAACCGTTTTACGGCACTAAAGCGGTTGTAGGCCCTTCATCATCATCATCACATCATCAGCCTATTAATGTTCCCACTGCTGGGATACAGGCCTCCTCTCTGTGAGAGGGAATGAGCCGTTATCCACCACGCGGGCCCAGTGCGGGTTGGTGGATGTCACATGTCTTCGAATTTTTGGTTCTAGGACATGCCGGTTTCCTCACGATGTTTTCCTTCACCGTTTTGAGAGCAGTGGTGATGAAATAATTTACACAAAGTAAAGCGCCTGCCTGGGCTCGAACCCACGACCTACAACTTGTAAGTCGCGGTCGATACCACTGGGCCACCACTGCTCATCAAATTAGACGTTTGTAGGCCGTTAAATGCAGACAAATTTAAAACCCAGAAAACTCAAAAACGCAAACACCGCACCACAGTCAGTCGCACGTTCCTCACAAAGTTTTATCGCGCACGGAAGTCGCTCCGTGCCGTGACAATAAAAGGGGTAGACAAATTTTGAATATTTAAACAAGCATTTACTATACTTTGTGAACCGTAGAATAAAAATAAAAATCCTTCGATTACAACCGATGGTAACATTCGATAGTATTTCATGGCGCTTCCGTTATAAATTTCCCAGTTCCCTGGTCTCCCTTCGCCTTCTCCATTGGATTTATCGATAGCTGTAAACGTTATCTTTCGAAGCTTGATCTTTATCTATGTTAGTGTATTTAAAAATATGTATTGTGAGGCTGAAGCGAGCTTTCAGAAAGTTCTGAGACGAGGCTTAATTTATTTTTTATCGGTTCAAAGGTTTCTTTTTTTGGGTAAATTTATCAACAACCGAAAAGCTTTATTAAATTCTTATGTAATGCTATCTTTTTACCGCGGCTTTGCTCTCGTCACTCGTCCCCCTGAAATCGTGTTTTTTTTCGGATATAAATTGTCGTTCAGACCGAATTTCGTCCATAGCCTGTGCCACTAAGCTGACAGCTTTCAATCAATGAAAGTAATTTAGTCATCGGACCAGTTCTTTCTTACCGTTTACAAACATACAATTTTACTTCTTTATAATATTAGTAAAGATTGAGATGAATATGATCCCAGAGAAAAAGAGACGCTTTTAGACAATCTTATCTGCTTTCATGAGAATCAGGGTAAATCTATTTATTGTCATTTGTTTTAAGTAGGCATGATTCACAACAAACGGATTTTAGTGTTTTTTTCTCCATCTATTTTAGAGGTGTTGAACCAACCTGAGGATCTTAGAAGCTGGTATATATAATGAAATGTATAATGAACAAACACATTTTCGCACAGACTTACCAAACACCGTACTTTTCATTAAGATAGTAGTGGAAGCCAATACTTGCTATCGTCGGGGAAGAAATTGTTTTTTCGCTTTTTACTAAGACGGCAGAAACTGAAAGTTCATATACAATCAGAGATCCCTTTACTAGAGCAGGAAATGCTTCAAAATACTCATCAATTTGTATCATTTGTAGATCTTTGATGGTTGTTACGGGTAATCAAAAGCCAGAAAAACTGACACTAGCTGATAGCATGCCAAAGAGTTATCGTGTTAGTTACTGGGTTCTGGAGGTCCGAACTCCGATAAGCAGTCGCTCCCTGTAAAATACTTTTACCTGAGTAGTCTGCATCAAGTTAGACTAGAAGCAGACCTCAAGACAGTCGGGAAAAGGCTAGCTAGGTTGTTTGAAATGTTGATTTCTGCTTATCAAATATAATCTATATTATTGTCGTCAAGACAATCGCGTGTCGCCCTGATTACTTAAATACCGGTTCTATAATGTGAAAAGCAAAACGTTAAATGTGTTTTAAATCCACCATTTTTTGGGAATCTTAAGTAGACATCGTCTGGTCGCGTGATTGCGTTTGGAACGAAATTTTTACAGTATAATACTGTTTATTTAACTGTTTGTGACGCTAATCATGATTTAGTTTTATGTTTTGCTTTAAACAACTGTTCGATTTCGGTTTGATCGAAAATGAAGCTTTTGAAGTCCCAGGCTATTTTGATGAGATATTTATGGTTTTACTGGTTGCATCAAGTGTATATCACGATACATGTCTTAAATCCATTGCTTCTTTACAGTACACTCTCATTTCAAATTGCTTAAATCGGATTGATACATCATTTCTCTTTGTCTTTATACCTAAAAATGTATTTCAGATTTCTGTTTATGTTATTCTGTATCTTTTAAATTTTGTCGCCGTCACACCTGCGATAAACTTTCTTTTTTCTATAATATCTTTTCTAATATGTCTACATATATATTTCGAAATCTTCTGTATCTTTCAAAGAGTTTTCTGGGTACATATTTGCCGTCTATAGTGACATCTGTGATATTATATACTTCATCTATTTTCAGTTTCATCAGACTCACAAATCCGTGACAACATCTTTCATCCTTCTCCTTTCTGAAAGCAACGTGTTTTCCGAGAAACTACCCATTCTATTTATATTCGCCGTAAATACGAAACACAAATGAAATCGGTACAAATCTGCGTGTTTGATGGCAATGAGGACATTAAACTAGATATGAATGAGAGGGCTATAACTCGTTGTAATCGGGCAACGTTCCATAATGTACTATGTGTTATGTTTGCATAAGTAATGCTTAGTGCCTCTACTGAGTTTTCATGCTGCTGGCTTAGGATTGTTGTTTTTTTCGTTATGTACGTGTTTTTGTAAGTGTTTAAACACATCGGTTTCAGATAATTTTATTAGATACTGTCGGCCGGCCACGGCTTTAGCCAAGTTGCAATAATGTACATTTCGAAGTGTGAAAGAATTTTTTATTTTTCAAATTGGTTCGGTGGTACTGATGATTACCGTCCACATATACAAAAACTCACAAAATTCGCACTCTATCATACTATATAAGTACTTATAACTTATTAACTATTTGCCATTTGACCATTAATTTTTTAAATATCAACAAACAAACCTTGACACTTTTGCAGATCTTCAAGAGTTTAACCTCAACTTTTTTAATATTTTGTGTACAACTGGTGTAATTACACATTCTTGATCATTTAACTCGGTTGCATCCATCTCCGCCACATGGTTTCTTTATAAAATTGTAGGTAAATGTTCATGTAATCCTATTTAAGAAATTTGCACAACAGTTTCTAATTACACATAAGGATTGTCTCAAATCATAGAACCTGCTCATCTCCATCATCGAATACCTTCTCATCGTTGCCCATCCCTTTCGTAACCACAGCTACATACTACCATCAACAAACATACCATCCCTTATATATTCTGTTTTATAAAAAACTGCTACTCATTATTTAGTTTCCGAGCCCTTACTTACGTTTACTACGAGTAGTCATTAAAATTATGTTTCCTTCATACGCGTTGCGTTCGTGAGCTCTGGCGCTTACGGTGCTAATCGCTCATTTCAACGGGGCCATTTGTTACTTTTTTTATTTTAGGAACCTGGCTTTTGAGACCATGTTGTTTTTTTAGTTCTATCGTATTAATAAGTTATGTTCGCATGGTTCTACAACGATGAGTTTTAGGATAACATGGTTATAATGTGTTTTGGACATAATATGTTAGACACTTGGAAATTAATCATCTCCAGTAGGCTCGCGTGGAATGATATTATCCCATTCTCTCTCATAGATAGGTTACCTGTGTCCCAGCAGTGGGAACTTTTTAGGCTGATTATGGTCATGCGGAATTCAATATTTTTCAATATAATTACTTTTGAAAAGATTTTATCTGATTTTCTTTTCTATGTCTTCATTGCTTAACGGCCTGTGTGCTCTTTCATGGCACTTAAAATAAGTAATAATAATATTTAATGCTCAATTACTTACCAGAATAGTATTTTTTTTCACCAGGACCTTATATAACATAGTATCTGCTAATATCATTGGCTTGTATCGTATCGTTATCTCCCATTTGTCAGTTTTAAACTTCGAAGGTGCTTTGAACAGTAGGTACTGTAGCGTCGCTTAAAATACCATGATTCATACCGTTGAATATAGCTCACGGAACCCAACCACCATTAAAAGGACACCGGTTGTCATTTTTTAAGGTTTTACTTTCTCGAATAGCATTCGGAATGGTAATTTTACAGTTTTGAGCACGTCAATCTATTAATGTGATGGGCGGTTGGCATTATTCGTTTCGTGACTTCAGTTTAAACGTTTAGTTAAGGAATTAAGGTGGGTGTACACTAGGCGAAGAAAGTGGGCAAAATTATTGAAGCGTCATCAAACTTGTGATGCGCTATTAGTAAATGCTGAACATCCCACACGTACGCTCAAAACGTTTTGGGCATACTTCTATTGTGAGTACGTACAACTTCTTCTAAGAAGAAGAAGAAGCTGTACATACTCACAATACTACACTCTCCTATACTACACTATACTCTGTTTATTAGGTCCTCTCAATTCCAGGTGTATTGGTACTTGAGGTAATCCAGCATGTGTGTCATAATTATTCTGGAACCGCACTCACATTGAGTATCAGACCTGGCGATGAAGATGGGCAAAATTATAGAAGCGATACTGCAAACTTGTCGTCTTTTTGCCGTTTTTTGTTGTTGACTTGTGATGCGCCATCGGTAAGTACATGGTGGTCATCCTATACATACGCAAAAAACTTGTGAATATTTTCATTGTGCGTACAGCTGAAGAGTAGAATTCCCTGCCGGAGTCTTGATAGCTTACAACCAAGGAGTATTTAAGTCAAGAATGAATAGTTTACTTCTAGACAAGCGTACCATCAGATGAGATAGTGGTAAAACGCGAGCCTAACAAAAAGCTCACCTACTAGCTGTGCCAACTGAATCTTGACGATGATACCCTGACGAACAAGACTCGCTTATTATAGCTAATATATCCGTCAAGCTAGGCGGCTTGAACGCTTCAGGCATTTGACGGGCAGAAGAACCATTCATTACTAGTGCAAGAATGCACCAATTTGCTGGCGAAGCTAGGTGACTTTAATATTCCCTGTTTGTAATTAGTTTACTTTACAATCTTCAAAGCTGTTCTTGTGGAATTTCGCAATCGTATTCGTCCTCTAAACCAGACCCAATAATTGTAAAAATAGTACAGTGACAGGTGTCTTTTATAAATTTGGTTTGAAATATAAATGGATTTTAATTTATTTTCTTCCGCGTGAAAGTTGACAAGCATCCCGAGGAAACATACGCCCGTGATATAAATTATACTATGTCCTTTGCCAATATATAATCTATATATATGTCTAAACCAACATTAATTGAAATTGGTTGACCGGTATAGGCGTGAAAACGTCAGGCAAACAGACAGAGATAATATCGTATTTCTATACCAATATTATAAAGAGGAAAGACTTTTTTGTTTGTTTGTACCGAATAGGCACCGAAACTACTTGACCGATTTAAAAAACTCTTTCACCATTAGAAAGCTACATTATTCCTTCGCGGAGAACAGCTAGTATTATAAAAAATACTAGCATCTGCCAGTGACTTCGCCCGCGTGTTAATAAGTATACACTTATGTCTTTCTCCAAGCTCCAATCTATCTTTGAACAAAAATTACGTAACAAACAAACGGCAAAGTTAAGTTCGCAATTTGATAGATCAGAGGTTGTCTTTAGATATTCAATTTATGGGTAGATTAGGCAATCATGTTTCGAGCAAGTTGCCCAAAATTGCCAAGTGAACACACACCTTTACTTTTCTGCTCCTTTTTTTTTAAATTGTCCTTCCGTTGTTAGTTAATGTAAATCTACGTTGTTCTGCGGTATCATTACTGATAGGTGATTTATTCCAGGGGTGACTTTTATAGTTTTTAGCGTTTGATAACATCGGAACTAACTGTTATACTTTCGGTATTAAAATAGGTATTTCGTACCGTGATTTGATGGTTTAAAGTTATTTGAATTTGAAGGGGTTTGGGTGTAGTTCGGTATGGTTTAGATTATTATTGCGTTGTTTTGAAGCCGCTTAACAGTTAATATAAAAGTGTAACTTTGAACGATTCGTAACATACCTTAAAATAAAGCCCTTTGGGTAAGCCTGAAGTTTTGTAAAATGTTTTCGTTCATATGTGTATAGTTTGCATCAAATTTAAGATAAGTTTTAACAAATGTTAAAATCATTTTCTAAATAACAAAGGTTGCAATTAAATGCATAAAACGTTACTTATTTAAAAAAACACTGTTTTATATTTTCTGTCGTAATTTGATACTGCTAGCGCCATCTAATGAGTAGTAGCGGAACTAAATGATATTCAACGCTCAATGCGATGCCGACGGACTTGTAACAGACTTAACTTATTCTGTTGTATCTGTCAAATATGAACGCAACTAATTTTATTTTAATAAAAGTGTGTGTCTTGAAAATACGCTTTTGCTCAGCAAAGCTTTTTGCATTAGCTGAAAAGGAGTTAAAACAGATAATTGGAACATAACTTGTAAGAAAAATTTCATTCATAATTTTCTGGTCGAATATAGCTTATCGAAATTATGTTTTGTATTCCTTGCTGTCGTCTTTGAAGCGATCGCAAGGATTCGCAAAAAAATAAGTTGGATTTCGTCTGAAAGAAGCAATCATACACGTTTAATACTTGCTTTATACTGTGTATTTTTAATATTTAACAATCAAAGGCAAAAAATCATGCTTATTAATTGAACTCATTGAGCATTTACCCTCAAAGTACCATCTTATTATAATATATTAATGCGAAAAATACACCGTAAAATACATGTAAAAATTTAAACTTGCGAGAGATTCAACCGAAGATCCACAAGGAAAGTTTCTAAATTTTATTAAAAAAATACAGGGGCGTTTGAAAGATACACGTATTTTACATTTCATTTTCAACACTAATGCCTATACTTTCCGGTTCTTATTGGTTTTTCTTCTAATTTTGGTGAATAATATCCTCACTACATAAATACTGATTTATAATTTTTTGATGTCTATAACATATCTTGAGTTCTTGGGGTCCCGGACCTTTGGGAGTAGTTCGAGGGGCCAATGCCATTTAGATAATTTTAATTAAATGAGGCACAATCCGACGATTATCCCTGAATGCACTATGCAAGCGCACCCAAGGACAATCCCCGGTTAGTGCTTGACTATTGAAAGAAAAGAAAAAGAAAGAAAGAAAAATTATTTATTTGTGACCCGCACATGAGACACGAGAAAAAGCTTAAAATTATACAATAATAAAAATTTAAATCCCGTGCGAGACCAAAAACACTCCTATCTCAGCATATGCAGCGATATCCGAAAAAGAAATAACGCTACGCTGATATTCTGATAGGGCCCACTGTTGATGCCACGGACACACTTACGGAGACGGAAAATACTATAATAAAATGAAATAGATATTGCAAGATATTGAAACAAAAATTATGACATGGGTTTAGACAAACCGCAGATTTTTTAAGTTGTGTATTCGTCAAACTCTGTTAAGCCTGTAAAACTGTCTATCATTTAGCATTCAAGTAGGGTATGGCTTGTACCAGCCCATAGGTTGGGTGGCTAAAGTGCACTGTTTATTATTAGAAACGTACTTTTCCGCAAACGTCCCTGATGCACTACAGATGCAGCATTCTGAAAGCATTAAAATCATCTAATTTGATCTCAGTGCCTGTAATTATTAGCAAGCATAAGTTTATGGCACTTGACGTACCACTTTTATTTTGTTTTTGTACTATAGTTACATAGGTACATAATTATAGGTGCATCATCATTCTAGTGCGACCTCTAGTTACTAAAGCCACTTCTTTCCAACTTCTTGAGCATCAGCATTAATATTTGTTTCGGGATATTTACCATGTATTTCTAGATTTTGGTAGATAGCTCGATATTTCGGCACCGTTACAAGCGCCATGATCACGAGAACATAAAATATCGAGCCCTCAACTTATAATAATAATATATAATATCCCTCAACTAAAATCTAAATATACATTGTAAATATCCCGAATCAAATATTGGCCATGTGGTCACAATCATTAGAATTAATATTTGTTGGCATCAGCTTAAATACTTTCTTGATCATCAATGACATACAAGTGAGGTCATCTTGTCTAACTCATTTATTATATGTTTTGGCATTTCACAGGTAGATGAATTGGAAAGGTAACAAAATATAATGCATTTGTTACCCGATCCTGAAGGGTTCGTCAGAACTGTACCAGTACACATACGTCCAGTGTAATGATGTTTGCCTATTCCTATAACCCAAATACATAAAAAAATTCAGACTACAGTCTGCTAATGTGTAGATACTGTGGATACTTGCAAAAAATATGTGTTAAAACGATTTCAATACCTAAAATACAAAGCGTTTGAGTAAAAAACGGCCAAGTGCGAGTCGGACTCGCGCACGAAGGGTTCCGTACCAATATCGCAAAAAACAGAATTAAATAAATCTTTAAATGGGAGCCCCACTTAAAGATTTATTTAATTCTGTTTTTAGTACTTGTTGTTATAGCGGCAACAGAAATACATCATCTGTGAAACTTTCAACTGTCTGGTTATCACGGTTCATGAGATACAGCCTGGTGACAAACAGACGGACAGAGGCCTTAGTGCGAGTTTTTATTCACGCTCAATCGTGTCAACGTAAACCTTAATTTGTATTGAAATGGGATAAGCGCCGCCTGGGGACTGTAAGGAGAAACCTCTTTTTTAGGGTTCCGTACCTAAAGGGTAAAAACTGGACCCTATTACTGAGACTTCACGATCCGTCTATCTGTCTATATGTCTGTCTGTCTGTCACCAGGCTGTATCTCATGAACCGTGATAGCTAGACAGTTGAAATTTTCACAGATGATGTATTTCTATTGCCGCTATAACAACAAATACTAAAAACAGAATAAAATTAATATTTAAGGGGGGCTCCCATACAACAAACGTGATTTTTTGCCGTTTTTTGCTCGATATTAATAACGGCAACAGGTAGACGCTTGAAATATTCACAGAATATTTAGTTGTATATTCACTTCAAAAAATAATAATTATTAAATTAAAACAAAATAAATTAAGGGGGGCTCCCATACAACAAACGTGTTTTTTTTGTCGTTTTTTGCGATAGTGGTGCGGAACCCTTCGTGCGCGAGTCCGTCTCGCACTTGGCCAGTTTTTTGTATACATTTTAACATAATACATCGTTTACGCTATCACGAGTGAGTACGTTAAAAACTCGGAATAAGCACACAGATGGATCGTGGAGTCTTAGTAATAGGGTTCTGTTTTTACCCTTTGGGTACGGAACCCTAAAAAAGGTATTCTCATAAATTTCAGTTCTCATTTCGTATCCTGATCATTATTTCTTGGAACGTCATGTTCTATTCTCTTTCAAAACGTCTTCAAAACCGGACTTCGTTTTCTTATTGGTGGCGTGGCAGTTTAAAATTCACTTTTTCAAATTTTGTCCCAAAGGAATATTTATTATCTATATACTTATGTTCGTAAATTTTGGTCGTTGGTCGTTGTCGTCTTCAAAAAATCAATACCTTCTATTTAAAAGTTGATAGACACTAGACAGCCTGAAAATGTACGGTACCACTGCCACACAGTCTAAAATAATTTGGATAATACCCGATCCGTCGTGATCTAAAAATGATTTGCATGTAACATGACGTTTTCTGACATAATGAAAAACGGCTGTGAACTAAGAATAGGACCCTGTGGTACACCTGCCTGAACGTCAATATTGGCAATTTTAGTGAACTCTGTAATAACGATTATGGAATATGGCTTTACCTAAAATGATGAAACAACAAGCGAGTATGTCATAAACTATAGTTTATGACATACTCGCTTGTTGTTTGAAATCAACGCCACAATGATTTCTCAAAACAGAACATGATGACAAAAGCTTTTTAAAAGTCAGTAAAAATTACTTAAAATTTTGATGCCAAAATAAAATAAAATTATAAAAAAATAAAAACACGCTACTTACATTTTCTATTTTTTTAATAATTCTCCTAAACAGTAAAACAGTTACCACTGAAAAATATTTTTGAAAACAATTTCTGCGCAATTTACTAGTTACTGTTAGTCGATAGAAATTCTCTTTTACTAATTTGCTTCACGATAGTCGCATCTAAGAACATGATCTCACGTAACTGATTGCACTGCCATCTTTCGTCACCACCCCGAACTAACTGAAATGGGTTCCCATCATTCGTTAACAACGCCATCTTTACAAACTTTGGAGAACTATCTCGCCCTGTCACTAAGGGATACACGAGGAAAAATTTTTATAGAGAGAAAAAATGATGGACTTTGTAGAACGACGCATTGTGAGAATTAATGCGTTCCATGAGTTTTAGTAGCGATGCCGATACCTATCGATTTCAGAAGAAATGATATAAAATGAGCAGGTTTTTACTGATGGTCCTTTTTAGGAAAATTTAATCTTGTGTTAAATTTTTCAAGAATGAATTGACTTTGATCAAAATAATTGTAGTTAGGTAGAAGTTTGTTCTTCTGTATTGCCATTGCCAGCCAGTAACTCTTTCTACCAGAATCCGAAGGGATAAGAAGTAAATTCATCGTCCATTGCTTCATGAGATCGAAAAATTATTTTGCCCAGCAACTTAAAGAACGCAATGAAAGTTATTAAATTGTCAAAATAAAAGGTATTGCTATTGATTATGTGTTACGGAATAAATTAGGTATTAATTATTGTAAATCAGCGTATTATGTACAGGTTGTAACAGGAACATGTGGCCATATTTTAGAAACTGCTTCTGTCCATGTAGCTAAAGGAATGACTTACAGCAATATAAAAAACAATGGATGCCCCTTCATCATACCACCCGAAACACGTCCACTGCTGGACATAGGCCTCCCCCAAGCTTCGCCACATTGACCGGTCCCGTGCGTCTCGCAACCAGCGGATCCCCACAACTTTCAGCAGGTCATCGGTTCACCTGGTGGAAGGACTTCCAACGCAACGTCTTCCGGTTCGCGGCCGCCACTCCAGAACCTTTCTGCCCTATCGGCCATCCGTTCTGCGAGCAATGTGCCCTGCCCACTGCTACTTAAGATTGGCAATTCTTCGGGCTATATCGGTAACCCTGATTCTCTTACGGATCTCTACATTTCTGATTCGATCACCCAAGGAAACGCCGCGCATAGCCCTCTCCAATGCCCTTTGAGTGACTGTAAGCTTGTCTGTAAGGATGTCCCTTACAGACAAGCTTACATTACTAAGCTGTCCAAAATTTTGATTATTATCTATAACTTCCTTGGAGAAAGTTGTTCGTTTATACGGGCAGAAGAAGTTTTTATCATACCTTTCTGATATACCCTGTATTGTTTCTTTTAGTATCCTTCACTAAACTAAATGTAGAAACCTACAGTCCGAGTATTATCACCTTAATTGCAACTGGTATTGCAGTTCTTTTCAAAAGTATTTCAATATGTAGATTATTGTTTCGTCCGTTCCATTGTCAAACATTTTTAATCTATTCTTTGTCATCTCTAACTCCAAAAAATAAAATTATTTATTACGTCTATTTCATTTCAACATCGGTTTCAATAATATCACGCACCCCTTTAGAGAAAAAAAATCTTTTGTTGGCACACAATTGGCAATTTGGCATATCAATGGCGCCATCCCATGTATTAATTACAAAGCGCACCGACGACCCTGCTTAGCGTCGTTTTCAAGTGCGTACACCCCTGGCAATCGAAAAAGCCAGCCATGGTAATTTCAACCTTAATGTTCTCAGCTAAAGTCCAGGTTTGAATGGCAATCATAACCGAATTAACATGTAAAAGGAGGTATATCTTTAGTTGAATTTAGAGGTCTATGCTCCATTTGTTAGAACTCATTTTTGGTTGACAAAGCTAAATCGCTAGGGGTGTGAATTAAGATATTATAAAAGGGACAAAAGGGGGGAATGTGACACGAAAAGCGCTTAGTGTCAACCTCATATGTCTTTGAAGTTTCATGTAAAATAGAGTGTGTACCGTGTGGGCTATTTATTTTGTACAAACGTAGGGGCGTTGTCGCCTGTTGTGACGTCACGTGCACAATGATATTTAGCTGTGCGATATAAATAAGCTCCTTTGTCATACTGGGAAAAGATGGGCGTATATTTGTTTAGCAATATTCTAGAATTGTTATTTATAAAGATTGAAACTGCTTTCTATATGATACAGTTATACCCTGCATTCAACAATTTGATTTTAATTTAAATAGTTTCTGTTATGACCTTAGTATCAGCTTATGTAATAGAATAGGTTATCAGCAAGCCACTGAATCGCGCGGTATCTTCTCGTCCAACTTACCACAGTGTCTCAAGACGAAAGTCTATGACCAGTGTGTGTTGCCGGTGATTACTTACGGGACAGAGACGTGGTCGCTCACAATGGGCCTTATCAGAAAGCTTAAGAGCCCCTACAAGTTTCACGCAAATTTCTCAATAACTGCAAGATATATGATAAATCTTTTAGTGCAATTTATTGCGTCACATAGTTATCTAGTAAATGAACATTACCTATTTTTGATAAATGCTCAAAAAAAATTAGAAAAATTAATTCCTAACACACGTTTTTACGAAATCCCGAAATACGAGGTTTTTCAATTGCTTTTTCAGCTTACTGGTGTCGAATAATAATCTGCAAAAAATGGTTTAGACTGGGCATATAGTATACTAGTAAGCCATCAATTTTGTTTTACAAAGTTTATTGTATTTGTACTTAAAAAAATGTTGCCACGCGGAAAAAAGGCAATTTAATCATATGCGAAAGCGGCGTCACGCGTAAGAATATGTTGAATATAAAAATAACTGGTAAATAATTTGAAATTTGAGGTGTTTATCAATCGAATCCAGTTTTTATATTATATTTTTGAGTACTTATTATTATTTTATTGTAATAAATTGTCCATTATGTTTTTATCAAATATCTTGTACTCGTAGTTATTGAGAAATTTTCGCTGAAAAACTAGCTGTTTTCTGTTTTTGGCTCGTGAAACTTGTGGGGCTCTTTAAGTCACCCAAAGGGCAATGGAGAGAGCTATGCTCGGAGTATCGTTGCGTGATCAAATCAGAATTGAAGACATCGCAAGAGAAACAAGGTTACCGACATAGCCCGAAGAATTGCCAAATTTAAGTGGCAGTGGGCAGTGCACATTGCTCGCAGAACGGATGGCCGATGGGGCAGAAAGGTTCTGGAGCGGCGACCGCGAACCGGAAGACGTTGCGTTGGAAGGCCTCCCGCCAGGTGGACCGGTCAATGTGGCGACGCTTGGGTGAGGCCTATGTCCAGCAGTGGACGTATTTTGGCTGATATGATGATGATATGATGAAGGGACATCCATTTTTTTGGATATTGCAGTAATTAATTCCTTTAGCTACATGGACAGAAGCAGTTTCTAACATATGGCCACATGTTCCTGTTACAACCTGTATAATACGCTGATTTACAATAATTAATACCTTATTTATTCCGTAACACATAATCAATGGCCATATATAAACCATAGACCGTATCATGGTCTTACGCTAAACCTCGGCGGGCCCTAGTTTAACGATGGTCTAAATCGTAGCTGTCAAAGTTTATCTTTTAGATTAGAGCATCTATTTCATTGTGTTGTGTTGTTTTTACCCGAAAATGGATATTAACATGGTCGATTTAATTGATATTGACGATATTTTTCCTCGGTACTCCAATTCTCAGATCATTTTTGATTTGTTCGTCCATCACAATATAATATTAAAATTACTAAAGAAGGTAATATTATTAACAAAGAGGCAATTTGTTCTATTAAAGATTTAGCTTACTTAAAAATCCCAAAGTTTAATGAACTTTGTTCAAATTGCGATGGTTTTGTTTCGTTACACGTACGTTGATGTATCTATAATTAGTAATTAATACGACATTTTGTAATGTGCTTAAACCTAAACAAAACTGCAATCGACGAAATAACGAATGTTTATATCCTTGAAAATAACAGTCTCAATATTTTTAACACTCCAAGTATTATTAAAACGTTTTCTTTTCTAGGGCATACGGATCGTTGCAATAGAATTATATTATGGTATACGAATACCTTTGTATAGATTCTTTTACCGATTGTGAATGTGTGAACATTGTAGGCTTTCTAGATTTCTAGATGATTGTTAACATTTGTTAACTTTTTATTTCGTACATAATTTTTTTTTTGTTTGTTTGTTTTTTTTTTCAATTTCGTACGACTTATTGTCGGGCCTACGTTGTCCCCCCATATCCAAGTACTAATGCTGTAACATGGAAATATTGTAAACACAAAAAAAAAAAAAAGAGTAACCATGGAGTTTCTTGCCGGTTCTTCTCCATAGGAAACGACTAACCCGAACCGTGCACCTTTTGTCGACGTTTTATAAGTGCCCATGTAGGCCTATGTAAAATAAAAAATAAAAATATTTGATTTTGATTTTTGATTTTGAATTATATTTGTATTAATCTGTTGTTGATATATACACAATGGTTCAAATGACGGTAGGTTCTAAGACCACGGTTTTTTTTTTAGTTTTGTAATACGGACAAATTTCGACCATGATTCGGCAGATAAGCTGGACTTGCCAAGACAGGTTTAAACCTGTCCTAGATTTTTGTAATAAGACTGTATAAGTTTCAACGCTTGTATATCAAACCTATTATTGTAACCTGCAATTCATGTACACTGCACAGCATTGCTTGTACCTACCTATCGAGTTTACCAATACTCGTGTCAAAGGGAGAATAGACAGGATCTGTTCGCCGTTCTAAGCCTGTTGTAAGCCTAGTAATCCATCGACATATTGATGAAACCTACCGATATCTATGTTTCATGCAATGCAATTGAAAACGGCAGATTTTTCTGTGATTCACGTATACGCTGGCAAAAATATTTGAGAATGGTCTCTCTGACGCATCGTGTGTGTAGTCTCGTCTCTTGTCGTGTCTACTACTCATGAGATTTGTTTGTAAGCTTGTGCTCCTTTGATGTTACTGCTGCAAGGCGTAACAGTGCGAGGGTAAACAAATAAATACATATTAGGAGCAAACAGGACGCCCTAGAAAGACATACATAGACCTTATCGGTGATGTTCTTCAGAAAGGCCAGGTGTGCAGTACTCATAACCGGCGTGCGTGTATGACTAGATGTATGATCGTGAGTGAAGCAAAAGAAGTTTGTAAGGATCGTAAGCAGGTGGCGTTCTGTAGTTTCTGCCTACTCCCATGGGAAAAAAGGCGTGAATTTATGTATGTATATATTAGGAGCACAGACAAAATGTTCAATCGTTTAAGACTGGAAAAAAGTCTTCGTCAGACTTTCAGCCAATTAAACCTCTGTAGCGCTCACCTAACTACATGCGTAGGTTCCTACATCGTTTGAACAAAGCACACTCAATCTTGTCAGCCATTATATTCTTCCAACCACCACTAACTTGAGCAGTACATAACAGTGCACATAAGTTCAAGTCCCATGCATCAGTCCGTCACTCAACGTCACTACAAGTCCTCTGTCCCCCTGTGAGTGACGTGTAGAGCGAATCAATTTCCTGTGCTTCTACTCCGAACACTTCACCACCACTTGAGGGTATTTCGAAAAGATGGTATATAGAGGAGCTGGGTTTGTAGTGTATGTACTTAACAGTAGCTTTTTAGTATAATAACGGTTGCTGTTTTTCGCATTTTTGCATTAGACACACGACATGATGTAACTTTCTGAAGAACAGTAGTCTGTAAGCAGCAATAATTCATATGGTTTTGAATTGATCCTAGTTATTCATTGTTTTTTTAATCAGTTTATTTAAATTCAGAATCTTGGAACATTTTTATGATTTAAAAGAAAGTCATGATTGTGGTTATGGATAATTCAGAACATGCAATGGTATAAGTTTGAAGTGTTGACACTCAAAAGAGGCCTATGTTCGGCAGTGGAAGTCTTTCGGAGGCGACGATGATGTCATTGATATACTCGTACAAAAGTCAATATTTAGATCATGTCTGGATTAATAAAAAAGTAATACATATAGCATAATTATGACGATTTTCACGTTTATGTTCTTTCAAGGATTTCTGTGAAGGAACCGAAGCAAACATTAGGTTTATTTGCAAGTTTATAGGATTTATTCCTGTTACTTGCAATCACTTTTACATTATTATAAAGCGCGTTTGAAGGCTGTGACCGCCTTACAATTATTCTAAATTCAAATTTTGAAGCCTTATATCTACAGTCGCATGTCACTTCAAAAGAAGCCAAAAGAATCTGCCAGCCTGTATGCAGCAAAGGTTCTTTATCTCATGCATTCTTAGGTATCACAGTACTAAACTGTTTAATTTTTCTAGCTATTGCTGTCCCACTGGGTGATCAGTGACAGCCATCATGGTACACATTCAAATTATTTCGCCATCTCTTATGCCAACAAACTATAGGACACTTGAATTCTCGGGCATCTGCTGGAAATCATTACTCGAATCCAAATCACAAACATAACGACACAAAA
This sequence comes from Orthosia incerta, assembly GCA_948252205.1. Lineage (NCBI taxonomy): Eukaryota > Metazoa > Arthropoda > Insecta > Lepidoptera > Noctuidae > Orthosia > Orthosia incerta. Next base: position 23,284,985 of record OX411756.1, on the reverse strand, counting down.
TGACACAAAGCTTCACTGAACCAACATAAAGCGAGACAATACATACACACGTTCACATTAGAAGGATTGCCCTCGTCCTCGTACAAATAGTGGATTTGTCAGTACTGTCACAAAAGCCGTCGCCAACAATGGCAGCTCGACTTGAAGTTCTTTTTTTTTCAGATGTAATAAAGTTTAATCCGAAAATCCCCGGAGGCAAGTGGATGTTGTAGGCCAATTATTTGTGGGTAAGACGCTGCTTCAACGGTACCGTTGTGTTGGGTGGGATGGAGAGGCTGTTGTGCTTAAAAGTTTTGGTGTCCTTGATTGTTGTATGGACTTGATTTGGTTACGATTTCCTGATGTTTCTGCGGGACTTCAGATTTTTAGAAATTCTTGGTTCTCGTTATCTTCATTCTCACTCTTCGATCAACAATAATTCTGACTATTGTTTTATTAAATACACTAGCAGTCCCACGCGGCTTCGCGCCCGCCAACTGGCTACCTACCTACCCATCTACCCTACCTACCCTACATGCATGATTGTTGCGTAACTTTAACCGTTTACGCAGCGCACGCAACGGAAGCTCTCAAAATGGATTTTTTTTTCCCGTTTTTGCAACATTTTTCATTTATGCTCCGCTCCTAATGGTCGTAGCGTGATGTTATATCTATACTAATGTTATAAAGAGTTTTTTTGTTTGTTTGTTTGTACCGAATAGGCTCCGAAACTACTACTGGTTGGAGTTGAAAAATTCTTTCACCAATAGAAAGCTACATTATGCCTGAGTAACATAGGCTATGTTTTAATCCCGGTCCTGTGGGGTGGTCCACAGGAGCGAAGCCGCAGGCAACAGCTAGTAGCCTATAACCTTCCTCGATAAATGGACTATCTAACACAAAAATAACTTTTCAATTCCAACCAGTAGTGCTTGAGATTAGCGCGTTCAAACAAACAAACAAACTCTTCAGTTTTATAATATTATTATATATTATATATATATATATATTATAGATAATCAGCACACTAAATCGAAGTTTCAATCACAACCGATTGAAATTCCTAATTAGTACCTAATTCATAAAAAAATCGTCTGCTCGACAACGTAAAACACGCAATTAATGCTGTTGAATTGTGAAAATAAAAGGGATTGCGGTCGAAAGGAGTGAATTTGTGTGTTGCGCATTTATCCCGATGGATTTCAAGTATATAATTAGGTACTGCTGATGTAACTAAACAAACCAGTGACGATAGTTAATAAAAATATAGTCAATATGGACACGAATTTAGCCAAGTGTACACATAATGTCTGTCTCGCAAAGAAATGGAGCTTTTTAATTCGAGTTCGTTCAAAGCCAAACAAACTACCAATATGCCACTATTCTGCGACCAATTAAATTTTTCAAGAATTCGACTCCATTCATCTCAGTAGCAAGCAAAACAACAAAAATGTGTTCCTGCTTTCTCAACAATTGCTTCGTTCAATAGTCCATTCATTGTTATAGCGACTACACGATTAAACGCGGTGCGACAAAAAAATTGCAAATGATATCAGCACAAGTTCTAGTGTTACTTGAGATAAATCTTATTGTGGCAATCATAGTTGCAATATGCCACAAAACTTTTTCTGCAGACTGATCCTCCTCTATTTCTTGGTCTTTAAAGTTTATTTTCGTTTGATTTGGGTTTAGTGTATTATGGTTTTGCCTTTGTGATCGTCGTCACAGATAGTATTTTGACATTTTCATCCCATTTTGCTGCATTGTCGCCGCTGCGGGCTAATCGTCTGGAACGATGCAACAATGCGTTGCTTTGTCGATTCAATGTATTTGTCATGTAATTCGTGTAGAACATATCAGTTCCATAAACGAGGTGATTTTTTCATGTCTTTGTGAGGTCGAGAATACTTTTTGAGGTTTTCGATTCATGAAGAGGTACATCTACTATTGAATTTCGTACACCATGGTTCGTCTGCCTAGCTTATTTCCCAATTATGTTTGGGTCGGCTTCCGGTCTTACCTGACTCAGCTGAGTATAAGTGTTTTACATGGAGCGACTGCCTATCTGACCTCCTCAACCCAGTAACTGGGTAACACCGTACCCCTTGGCAAGACTGGTGTCAGATCTCAAGCTTCTGACTACCCGTAACGACTGTCAAAAATAAATCTTCAAATGACAACCGGGACCAACGGCTTAACATGCTTTCCGAGGCACGGAGGAATCTCGGTATGTTGAAATGGTCACCCATCCACGGACTGACCTCGTCAAGCGTTGCTTAACCTTTAAGACCGACCCGAGCGGCTGTTATTATTTAGCCACGAGCTCTTCTTCGTCCACCATGATTATTTTTTGGAATTTAGGTAAATAAATTGATTAATTCATTATTAGCCGCTGCCCATGTGTTTTTTTTTATTAGTACATATTTAATAAGTACTTACCTACACAATATGTTCATTGATTATAGCCCGTGTTATTCTGATGCACTTACCTATAAGTTATGTTACGGTAAAGTTTCATCATAATCCGAACAAACTTTTGCGTTTATTATTAAACTAGCTGTCCCCCGCGGCTTCGCTCCCGTCAACTGGCTACCTAACCTATCCTACCCTAGCTACCTACATACCCTAGACTACCATAGCCTACCTACCAACCTACATACCCTACCCTATATATCTACCTACATACCCTACCCTACATGATTGTTGCGTAAAAGCTCAAAAAGGAAAAAAAAAACCGTTTCTGCAACACTTTTCATTTATGCTCAGCTCCTATTTTGGTCGTAACGTGAAAATATATAGCCTGTAACCATCCTCGATAAATGGACTATCCAACACAAAAAGAATTTTCAATTCCAACCAGTAGTTCCTGAGATTAGCGCATTCAACCAAACAAACTGAAGAGTTAGTTTGGTTGAATGCGCTAATCTTTATAATATTAATTAATATTATAGTATAGATAATATTAGTGGGATTAAAAACGGCATGTATCTATTGGCCTATGCCTACGTTTAATTAGATATTCGTCACTTATTACATGAGCTTTGTAATCAACTGATACCTTAACAGCATATAATATTACTAGCTGTCCCACGCGGCTCCGCTCCCGTCAACTGGCTACCAACCTACCCTACATCCGCTCCGCTCCTATTGGTCATAGCGTGATGCTATATAGCCTATTACCATCCTCGATAAATGGACTATCCAACACAAAAAGAATTTTTAAATTCCAACTATTCGTTCCTGAGATTCAAACAAACAAACAAACTCTTCAGCTTTATAATATTAGTATTGATATCGTAAAATATTATCAAAAAATGCACATTCTAAATCCATCCAGGTGCACCTTCCGATCCCATACCAAAATATAGTAAATACAAAACGGTTGTACAACAAAATAATTATAGCAATAACTCCAATAAAAAGGCGCCAGAAACCAACAATGGACGCCGTTGAGAATATCCTTATCCTTGAAATAAGATTTAATAACGTTTTGTTGGAACCCAATGCTCTTTTAACATACCTCTTTGTAGAAGCTATTTGTGCCAGCATCCATTTTAAGCTGACCTCCTTCGATTCTCGTCTGTGCTTCATTTGTGTTCAAAGAAAGTTTAGTGGTATTGTTTAGGAGTTCAAGTTTTCTTGGTGCTGTTTCAACAGCATCTTCCGTTTGGTGAGTTGTTTTTTGTTATTAAAAATCTTTGTGTTGAATTCGGGTGCTGTTGATTGTATTGTGTTGGTACAAATGATCTGTTTGGATTGTTATTGCTCATGGGGGCACAAAAACTTATAATCGCTGACGGGTTGAGCCGTGAGCGTTACCGGCTTTATTTAAGCGTTGGAGAATCTTGTTAGGGATGTGTATAACAAACACATCCACGATTTTTTTTCAATCTTTAGTGGATTTTAATTTTATTGTTGTTAATAATTCAGTCGATTAAATGACCATATTTGATAAAAATTTTTACAACACTCTTATTTTTTTAAATCTGTCCAGTAGTTTCGGAGCCTATTCGGTACAAACAAACAAACTAACAAACAAGCAAAAAAATCTTTCCTCTTTATAATATTAGTATAGAAAATCTCAGCAATGTTGCAACTGGTTCGCAAACTCTAAATTCAAATTATCAATAGAAAATCTGAATTAAGAATCTGCTAGAGATATTTTTATTAACTTACCCAAACATGTGCAGTATGAACATTTTCATTTCTGCTATATTCATTTAGATATTTTATTTCTGAAATGAAATCGCCTGTGCTAAAATTGGTTCTAGCTGCCACCTGTTTCATATTATCTTTACTCGGGCAGTACTGAACCGATTTTGAAAATTCTTTGACCGATATATATGACAGCTATACTATCACCGAGTGTCATAGGCTACTTTTTCTACAGAATAAAATAATGGGTCCTGTGGGCAGGCCATAAGCTAGTAAAAAAAAAGCTACTGCCATTTTTGTGCTCACCAGTTGGCGCCACTAACGAATAAGGTCCTTAAATATAGCTGCTAAACGTTGATACTACACCCATGGAAGCATTTCTAATGCCGTAGAAGTGCAATTAAGTATAAAATCGCGTTTTAAAAAAAAAAAGTAGGATAACATTTTCCGATGCATAAATTTTGATAAAGCAGTGATTGTTTCTCGCAAACTTCTTGGCTGCCCTGAAATTGGCTTTCCGATGCGCAAAGCACGGCGCGGTGCTGTTTTTGTATGAGATTTACTAATGCGTAGCTATTGTAGTCAACTTCAGGGCGGCCAAAAAGTTTATCTTGAGTTTAATCTGCCACATTTGAAAATATTCACAACAATAAAAAAGTAGTAAATAAACTCGCGCTAAAAGCCAAAAACCTATGAAATTTGACATTTTGAAGACCTCTCTCATCACCAGCGCCCCAAGCGGCATATTCAAACGCGAAGATTGCTGATAGATTGATAAATAGAATTATGCTCTATCGAATATTAACATTGCACAAACCTCTTTCACAATTTTCTTCAATACTGCAAAACACTTTATTAACTAGCTCTATCTACGTACCTCCATCAAACGAAAATCAAATACTACCCTCAAATGCCGAATTCCAGTAAGTCTTGAACATCAATAGGCACATAACTAGTTTTGCTATTACTGGTATTTGTTCAGGGTGGCCGGGGGTTGCGGTCGGGTCAGATGGCCCAAGGCATCAATATTGTCCCTATGCTCAAACGTGTAGGCGGAGAGGCTGTAGCAAGCAACCCTTATAACACATGTGAATGTAGGATAGGACGAATTGTTTTGTCTGACTGTGGATACGGATAAAGATTAACTCAGAAAATGAATATAATAAACTAGTAATTTAAGCGTGAAATAATAAATGATTTTTCATATGAAAAACTTGCAATTCGCTTTGCAGTGTAAAATAACAACATGAATGGTGATGATATTGGTATATCTAAATGTCTAGATGAAAATTCTACTTAAGCACAATTTTCATTACGCATTTTTTATGTAAACAACGGTCCCACAAAATGACAATGGAGTTTCTAGCACGTTTTTTCTCCATAGAGATATATGCTTTGAATTATGAATTAGCTTCATATTTCTGACAACCGATTTCCTGACAATTATAAACGCTTTGAGTTTGAGTTTGAAATCTTCATAATTTTCTCTAAATAGGGATGTTGCCTGGGTAGAATAATGATAATTCATATGATTTAGCCCGTCAGTGAGATAATCAAATAATAAGTGACCCGTATTTTTTGCTTTATCAAATAAACAAAAATAAAGTGAGGACTTGGACGGCACTTTGTCAGTATAAAGCGTAGCACACCACAACGTCAGACGATAATTATTTCAACGCACTGTATCGTCGTAATTTTTTGTTTACATGGCGCAAGAAAAAATATGTGTCCAATATTTTTAGGTTATCTAACTGACGGACAAAATATATATTTTTTGATCACTTGAACGCTTTCACAGTATCTTCACTTGCCTGACTGACCAAAACCCGGAAGTATACACAGGATCACCGGAAGAACCAAACAGCTCTTCCCATTTAGGCTTCCATGCTTTACCGGCCATGCTATGCACTTCCGCTGTGTGGTTAGGCAGACCGTGGTCCTTCAATTTTCGGCTACAATGTTACCTGACTGGCCGATTATGAGAAGTGCTTATGTAAGTGCTGTGTCCTGGAATTGGACGCATTTGTTAGTGGTGTCAAAGTCAAACTCAAATATATTTATTCAACTAGGCCAATAAGCGGCACGTTTGAACGTCAAACAAAAAATAAAATTTACAAGTAATAAATGTTGATTCTACCGTGCTTTCGGAAAAGTAGCTTGTTATGGACAAGAATGCACAAGAAACTCCATACTTGCTCTTTTAAAAAAAAATAGCTGTTTTAAAATATTTATATAAGTACATACATTAATAAATTCATATATGTGAGGACGATGCACCCAGAATAGCACTACACACTATACTACGTACAGGTATAAAGTATTATCAAATGTACGTGTTAAATTAACACGTACATTTGATAAATAGGAACATGGTTCTCACATACTTACAAATACTGCAAACATAGGTAAAATACCTAATTCAACAACAACGGAACAGTCTGTGAGTCAAGTTCTTAAAAATAATAAAAATTTGAATACAATAACTATGAATATAAATTAACAAATTTGATTTTGTCTACACTAAAGATGTATCGTGGTTCTGTCCCTCTATCCATGGAGATAACCATTAGTCATGTAGATATAATTTTCATCCGCTTTATCGTAATGCGAGATATGATAATGATGCAAAAAGAGTATGTAAGGATTGCAGCATGTGGCGTTCTGTAGTTTCCGTATGTATGATGATTATGTCTCGAAAGCCAGTGACTATTGAGATGTAGACTTAACTATAGAAAACTATTAAAGAAGAAAACATGATCTGGCGACCTCAATTAAATTAGGGAGACTGATGATAATTAATCGTGCTGCTAAACAAGGTTAAAACCCCTTTATAGGTAAGATCGAATCATCGGTCGATCGGTTCGTTCAAGGTGGATCTTAGTTTTGTCAAAGTCAAAGTCAAATATATTTATTCAACTAGGCCAATAAGCGCCACTTTTAAACGTCAAACAAAAATTAAAATTTACAAGCAATAAAAGTTGATTCTACCGTGCATTCGGAAATGTAGCTTGTTATGGAGAAGAATGCACAAGAAACTCCATACTTACTCTTTTTAAAATAATGGGTGTTTTACAATATTTACATAAGTGTATACATTAATAAATTCATTTATGTGAAGATGATGCACCTACAGGTAATTATAGATAAAAGTATTAATAGGTAAATTCATTAATTTGATAAATAGGAACATGGTTCTCACATACTTACAAATACTGCAAACATAGGTAAAATACCTAATGCATGATAATATTAATGATGATAATATTCATACGATCTACGTAGATTTATAGATTGATTCCAAATAGAGGTGCTATTTGGAATCAATGGTGTTTAGAAAACTAGATGCACCAATGCGTTAGTTCTCGTTCCAATAATAAAGGCAAGCTTTCTTGGAATTTCATCAAGTTCTTCAAACTTTGACGCGAAGTCTTGATAACCAAGTTCTTAACAGCTGCTGTTAATATAAATAATTAATGTTAAGACATTTTAATCAAAGAAGACTTTGTTTTATGAGTTGACATCATGAGATTGCCTAGTGCTAGATCTTGTTAAGGTGTGAGAGTAGAGTTTATAGCCTGTAGTACAAAGGTGTTTTAAGATAGTCTTCGGGTTAGCTGTCTAGTTTGGAGCTCTCTGGCAATTATTGGCTCACCTATGTAAATTAGCTTTAGGTAATGTTTAATCCAACTTTTGTGATACCAACTTGTGTTTGACTGTGTATCATCTTATGTACCTATTACCTGGATAGCTATTTCTATACTATTTGCTTCTGCATAAAATACAAAAGCGTAACACAGTCGTCACTATGTACCTGTTCTGCAAAGCGACACAGTCAACAACAAAAAACCCTCAACCACGTAAGCCGAAACGATTTGATCGAGCCTCGTCATCCATACCATACACTAAATAAAGTACATCGGAGTACAACGTCCAAATTAGGCGCGAAATCGCTCACGAGGACTCGCAAAAACCTCGTTAGAGCCGCCATGTTTGTTCGGTGACAGTAAGGGGCGCACCCTCTATGTACACAATCACCACACAACACTGTCCTGTAGAACGAAACTTTGAAGCTAAAGCAACCTTTGTCACAAGTCCCTAAAGCTCAAAATCCTATGTGCCGTTTGATCTAAACGCAAGTAGCTGTGGCTAAGGGTGTATGTGCCGGGACAGGGTGTGGGTAGGTAACACCCTTGTCGCGTCATGCGACGGAATAGCTCGTATGTGAAATGGATATGCAATACGATACTGAAAGTGATATTCGTAGAGGTGGTGCGAGGACGGAATAATTTTTGAATGGCTCTTTGAGGAATATTCTTACTTATGAAGTTTGCGGTTGATAATTCATTGACACATAATTTACCAGAAGCAATGTCTGTATTTTAAGGAACCTTCGCGTTCGCATCTCATCTGTCAAAAATATCTCTGTTAAAAAAGTTTTTGACATTGATTGTCGTCAAGATACTTGAATTTGAAGGTTTTCCAAGTACCTACGAGCTGGATCAAATAAAAAGTCAAGATGGAACGTTGCAAACAACAAGATGAAGCCAGTTCAAATTATGCCTTGCCCTTGCCGTACAAATACACTATTACACGCACTCACGTAAAACGATACCCTAAACCTTAGCTTGTCAGCAGTAGTTTAAACCGGCTTCACCTTGTTGCACCTACGAGGATTGACCAAAATCAAATCCATTTAGTTATATTTTCGAGTAATGGACGACTTTCGGCTAAAATGATGATGATGACATTTGACCAAAAGATCCTAATAGGAATTTTGTAAAAGACGCCAAGACCAAAGTCTGTGTTTTGGAAAATAGGGAATTTCAAACGTTTTCAACAACCAGTATAGGCCTAATGATCGTTCTAGATATGGGGATATACCAAGTTTTACCCTCGGGGTGTAAGTTCAACCCTACATATTCTATCTGACTCAATTTGCAAGTAAATAGATCGATGTAGGTGGATGTAGTATTATATAATACACCGAACACTAATTTCGGCTATGTCATTCATCTTTGTTCTGAAGTCGCGTTGTTAAACAAAAGATTTAGGCCTATATTCTATCTCCTATTGAAGAAAACTTCCTCGACTCCAATCACCAAGTCGCCATAACAACGGAATAAAACCGATTTATGTCAACAAAATCAAGCTATGACTGTTAATTTATTTAGTGTGGATTTAACCAGCGTAAGACCTCTAACTAAAATAAAAAGTAACAAAAAGTAACCCTCCAGAAACTATTGTACTTTCCTACCAGAAATTTTACTGAGTACTATCATCACTGTCTTAACCACACTAAGTTATCCAAATAATATGTAATTTTAATTGTCTACGACTGGATTTAAAATATTTTAAATAGATAAATAATAAATGTTTATTACAAGAAAAACCGGCCAAGTGCGAGTCGGACTCGCGCACAAAGGGTTCCGTACCATTATCGCAAAAAACGGCAAAAAAACATGTTTGTTGTATGGGAGCCCCACTTAAATATTTATTTTATTCTGTTTTTAGTATTTGTTGTTATAGCGGCAACAGAAATACATCATCTGTGAAAATTTCAGCCGTCTAGCTATCACGGTTCATGAGATACAGCCTGGTGACAGACCGACATACAGCAGACGGATCGCGAAGTCTTAATAATAGGGTCCCGGTTTTTACCCTTTGGGTACGGAACCCTAAAAATACACGAATATAGTTTAACTTCAAGCATAAGAATCACGGATGTTTTCTCTATGATTTGCCACTCTAAAAAGCCGAAGGCCGAAAAACATATACTGCTAGTCAAAAAGGCAAATATCAATTCTAATTCTTCTTGTTTTTGAGTCGATGGAAAACTCTAATTAATAAAAACTTAATTTCACAAAAAAAAATAAGCACTTATGAAAACCAACTAGTGCACGGTTCGAATTGAGTCGTTTCCTATGAAAAAGAACCGGCAAGAAACTCCATGGTTTGATAAATAAGTGGGTATAAGACGACATTGTAGGCCTGTCAACAAAGTAGGTAGAGTCTGGCAAACGAAAGTAGACACTCGAATTATTTGCAAACTTCTTATATGGCAATGTCAACCCCAATTTTTTGTATGACGCTACTAAGTTGATACTTTGTTTTAATTCGTAATCACTATTTATATTTTTGTAAAAAACATTTTCTCTATTTAATAATTTAAAAAGTGTCATTATTAATGTAGAAAACAATGATTCCTGTGACTCTTATGAATCTTTTCACATGAAAGTCTTAGTGAATAAACCAAATTTATTTTAGAATGCTGTTGCTTTTTCTATTTAGATTGATATATCTAAAGTATAACCTACCTAAATGTACCTATAGTATTTTTATTCAGACGAAGTAATATATATAATTCTAAAGTATCAAATTAGGATATTCCAGGTATTGCATACTAGTTTTTGGGGTTGCTATGCTGTTATTTTTTGAATTTGCCGCGCTTTTTCAGTCTCTACTTTCGTTTGCCAGACTCTACCAAGTTATCAACAAAAGCTTGAATCCAAATAGAAAAGAAAATGGTTTGAATAAAACTCTGCTATTTACTATCTAGTGACGGTAGACGTAAGGTATTCCAATATATAATGGTCCAAAAATCTGGCGTGCGAGCTTGCAATAACGAGAAATTCTCCAAAAGAATGAAATACTTGTGCTGGGTGGTTGTAGTCATCATCAGGGCTCGTATCGATTGCGATTAGACCCTCCGCCACCCTCGTCAGATAAGGTTGACGCGCACAAGGATGGTAAAACGCTTATAGGACAATGGAAAGAATTATTGGCAGTTCCAGAAGCATGTGGTATTGTATTAGGTACATTATTGTAGACGTCTAAACTTTTCCACCCTTATTTATAAAAACCTTAAGGTTACACTAGTCGAAAATTCTTCCATACAAACGTAGGTACTCTAGGGATTATTCCACTGTTTGACGATATACGATCAAAATAAAAAGTGATATCAATTTGTCTCATCATTATCTAGCCCTGCATGGAAGCAAAAAAAGAAAATATTTGAAAGTTATGAGCGTCGAAAGTTCCACACTTCGACACTAATTTTAACGCATTTTTGGGCGCGAATACCGCGAAAAAACGCGTTTGGGATAAATACCATAAGAAGACGGCAAATTGCAAAACGGTCGATACAGGTATGGATTAGTACTTGAACAATGCAAATAATTTTATTTCGAATAGATAGATTTAGTCGTTTTTTCGTGATATCTAGACTGCCAAAGGTCTGTTTATAAACTTTCGCGCGTTTGGATAATGATTTCGACGAAACCGTCGTCGAAATCATTATCCATTTCGCTACAAATTTGCAAAAGTGTGTATTCGTACGCGAACTAGCTTCCTACTGCTCATCACAGCATCTGTCTCTTCCGCACGTGTTGTCGGTTGATATAAAATGCATTTTAACCCCGCGCACAAAATAGTTCGTGCCGTCGACTAGTGTACCCTTAAAAACTGTTTACCAATTAGAAGTAAGTGATTTTATAAATAAGGCCCATAACTTTCTAATATCATTACAATAGTATTAAGAAAGAGTGTGAAATTTGCGAATTTGTCTGGATCCACTTCAACTATATGAAAAATTCTTTCTTTATTCGAAATGTGCATTATTCCAAAAGCACATAAGCTATATACATGTGCACAACCCGGACAAATCTTGCACCTGAAGCGACCTAAAAGCCGCCGACGCTGCCGTGGCAGTGTAGATGTATTGGGCCACTAAAATTACCCAAAATAGATGGTTCATCTAAATGGCCATATAGATATAGAATATTCATATAGATGAACTAGCTGTCCCACGCGGCGTTGCTTCCGTCGACTGGCTACCTACCTACCCTACATACATGAATGTTGCGTAACTTTAACCGCTTACGCAGCGGACGCAACGGAAGCTCTCAAAAAGGACAAATTTTTCCGTTTTTGCATCATTTTTCATTTATGCTCCGCTCCTATTGGTCGTAGCGTGATGTTATATAGCCTATAACCTTCCTCGATAAATGGACTATTCAACACAAATATAATTTTTTAATTCCAACCAGTTGTTCCTGAGATTAGTGCATTCAAACAAACAAACAAATTCTTTAGCTTTATAGTATTATAGTATAGATAAGGGAGGTGACCATAAACTCTTAGAGCGGTATCAATTTTATCTGACGTGTATAAATCTGTCACTTACTCGATCTCAAATTGATACCGCTCTAAGAGCTTATGGTCACCCCCCAGGGCAAAGCAATGTAGGTTTTCTAGTTAAAACATGAAATGCTATGCGTTTCTCCGTCCAACTGTCAGTTCACCCTTACTTTGAGAGGACGAATTAATTCCAGCAATTAATGGAGGGCTTAGGGTCGAAGTGATCCTCCCCTGTGCGCAAAATTCAATTATTGATGCCTCCGACTTGAGGGGTTGCCTGACTAGGCACGGTTGAAATGTAGCTGATCGGACAAAATCTCCTAGTTTAAGGGGAAAAGTAAATGGTGTCGGGGGAATTGTAATACACTTTTTCCTGTTTTTGCTAGCCTGCGCTATCCCACTTCTGATGTTGTTAATGAGTTTTTGAATTACTTGTTTTTTTTTGGAGCTTGATATTTACATCTACTTTATTAAAGAAGGTTTTCATAACGTTCCCTGCAGACTCATGTCGCAGTCAGTACAGTATTGTGTGCCTATTATTAAGCTTCCAAAAACCTAACTATCAAATCCAAGTACGTTATTATCTATAGTCTTGTGATCTTATCACATTGCACGCGAGGACACATTACATTCAAAACCAATCTTCTTCAGAAACGCGTTTCTTATCAATAGTGTCCTAAGGCCCATTTTCCCATACCTAAAGCAAATACAAGAGGTTTAGATATACCTACACGAAGTATTAGATTTGTGCGTAGGAAGGCTTCCCTTATTGGTTGCTGAGCTACGATTGAGATGGCGCGAAGGTGATTAATTTCGCAACACATAGTATATCAGAGAAAAAAACCTATTTTTATTATTAGTGGTTCGCTGCTTTTTAGGATTCCGTACCCAAAAGGTAAAATCGGGACCCTAATACTATGACTCCGCGGTCCGTCTGTCTGTCTGTCTGTCCGTCTGTCACCAGGCTTTATCTCATGAACCGTGATAGCTAGGCAGTTGAAATTTTCACAGATGATGTATTTCTGTTGCCGCTATAACAACATATACTAAAAACAGAATAAAATAAATATTTATGTTGGGCTCCCATACAAAAAACGTGTTTTTTTTTATGCCGTTTTTTGCGATAATGGTACGGAACCCTTCGTGCGCGAGTCCGACTCGCACTTGGCCGGTTTTTTTGTTTTACTAAGTAGTTTGAACAGTGATCCAGGCAGTTTCTTAGCATAGATATGACTATATGATCGTCGCGTAAAGTAGAGATGCTTTTTCCCGCGGTAAACATGAATAAATAGACAAATGGATTTGTTTTTGTTTGCATTCCACATTGTTGTAGAAAATGTTAACAAAAGGTTCGTAGCTAAGAATCATGGTAGATCCTGTTATGACACAGATTATACCGAGGTACCTAAAAGAAAAGAAAAATTATTCAGAAGAAAACAAGCAATTCTTAAAGTATTGAGCACAATTCAGTTTGTTTCGAACTTCAAATGGCAGTTCAAAATTGTAGAAGTTATCTGGCCAGAATAAAAGATTTTTCTTATTTTTGTCATCCGAGAAAAATTACGAACATTCCTTATATCACCCGCGGGTGGCTGTAGGATATAATTTAGTAAAAGAATACTTATAATAAGACATAGTAACTAGACCGCCTACACAATATAATGAGTACCTATGTCCTACTGTCCCACCGGGGACAGACTAAACGAACGAGTGAACGAATTTTACAAATAAGAATCACACTCTTGCCCGTTCGTGCGCTAGCGTTCATTCGTCAGATGCTCTAGACAAGTGACATTCTATCAAAGTAAGCGTCGTGATATTAAAATTGTTAACGCAATTGTAAAAAACCGGCCAAGTGCGAATCACGTTTGTTGTATGGGAACTCCAATTAAATATTTATTTTATTATGTACAGCCTGGTGACAGACAGACAGACAGACGGACCGCGAAGTCTTAGTAATAGGATCCCGTTTTTACCCTTCGTGTACGGAACCCTAAAAAGTCAAAATTGAATGGAAATTTCAAGCGCTATCAAAAAATCACGTAAATATAAACGCTGTTGAAGTCGCTGAATTCTCCATTACATTTTAGGCATTTCGACTGTCGCATTGTCTGATAGATTACACTTTGTCTACCACCTCTGGTTTGTTCCTACCCGGCAGAATACGAGCGATTGTAAAACTTTGGTGTCTTAATCGGAACGCATAACGCTGCGGTATGATACTTAGGCACATAACCGTAATCCTCCTTGCCGCTGACACATTCTGCGATGTAACAAAAGACCAGGGTCGGCTGTACTTTAAGTTCACTCGTGCGCTGAACTGCCAGATTTTAATAGGTTTACAAAAAAAAAAATGTTTAATAACATTTGATTAACGATCTATTCAATATTCACGAAATTATGACGAACAAATATAAGCTCTTTGCTAAAGTAATAAGACGTATATTGCTGTAAAAAATATTCCCCGTGCGGTAGGCTAAAGCGCACGGCGAGAGTTCATACAATTCTACGAGAAACAAGCGAAAACGCCTGGCGCGTGAAACAGAGATAGTTCAATAGAAAATGTACGGCAAAATATGACCACTCTCGTGCGCCGACCCAGCGAACCAGCGAACCGAAGATTACCGAGAGCGGGCGAGGTTTGACGAACGAAATTTATCTTTGGGTCGAGTACCAACATTACAAGTTGTACAACGACGTAACTAGATGGCGTTGGCGTCGAATTAGAAGTCGCTAGCGAGATGGTTTGCCGATTTACATAGGCTCCTGTGAATTTTAGTAAACCTAATACAATTACCCAGTGAGACGGCAAAGTGCACTACTACTTCTATGATCCACCAGCCGCTACTGCAAAAGACCATACGGATACGTTCATTATTGTCGTTTTTCATACAATTACATTATTGAAAAACGACTATAACGTTCGGCACCGCATACCGTATGTGCATTCCGATCAAGAGACCAAAGCTCGAAGTATCCTTTGACGATTCCCATTCGTTACCGTTCGTTCGCTTGGTCTGTACCCGCCATAAGACTGCGCCAGTAATGTATTCTCTTTTGCGTGATGTCGTTACAAAATAAAATGGATATAATTCGGATTTTTTCGTGTTGGGCTTAGTATTGCTTTACATTTTACTAGCACTCCGCCCGCGACTTCGTTCGCGTGATTTCGTTTAGGATATAAATGATTTTCTTATGTGCAGTTAGTGAAGGCGACCAAAAATAAGCTATTATTAAATCAATAAACATTGGTTTATTGGATTGGGACGATTCATTATTTGACTTAAAGAATAGTAATATGTTAGGTTACCGCCACAAAGTAAAAACCTCCCCTAAAAACTTAATAACCCCTTTTTGCCCCGTTGAGTTGAAGGTCGAGTTTTGAACAACCCAAATATGTTATTCAATTTTCTTTTTCTTTTTCGTTTATGTTATTCAGATTGCGCAATGAGATTCCTCAAATAAATTAAACACCCCTTAATCCTATCTGGGGGGTAGTTTTAAAAACGTTTTATGTAAATGATGATTATTAATTTTATCCCCAAGGAATCCGATTTTTCATACAAACAAATTTTGCCCCTTTTAACCTACTTAAAGGTTGAATTGCCGTAAATTCCTGCTTAGTGCTCCTCTAGAACCCTGTCCAGTAAGATTCTTAGCTTGGGGTTGGTTTCGAAAAACTTATAATGACTGCCTTTAATGTTTAATTAGGTTGGTATTTGTGCCTAGGCACAAAGTTTATTAACCCAAGAAATATGATTCTTCAAAAAAAAAAAAAACATCCCCTAAATTGTCTTTTGGGGGTGGTTTCAAAAGACTCATAATGATAACCTTTATTGTTTATTGAGGTTGGTATTTATGTCGAGTTTCATATTTATTAACCCAAGATATAAGATTCTTAAAAAAAAATAACTCCCTCTTAATCGTTGGGGGTAGTTAAAAAAAAAACGATTAATGACAACCATTATTATTTATTTAGGTTGCTATTTAAGTAAAGTTTAAAGTTTATTAACCCAAGAAATAAAAAGGTTGGTATTTATGTCAAGTTTCATGTTTAAACTGTAGTAATAAGAAACTTTTACACCCCTAAATCGACTTTTAGGAGTAGTTTTGAAAAACTAATAATGAAAACCTTTACTATTTTCTTAGGTTAGTAAATACTAACCTGCATATACATATTTGAAACTTGGCATAAATATGCCAAGTTTCAAAATGTATATGCCCAACAAATTTCCACCTTTTAATCTCCTTAGGGGCAGAATTTCCAAAAACCAATAAATACATGAATTATTTTTATCAACCAAGAGTATAAATCTAAAAGTTCAGGTGACCAATTTACAAACTATATAAATTTTATTCAAACTTTTAACCCTCTTTTTACTCCCTTAGGGGAAGAATTTCCCAAGTTAAATAGTATATTATGCAACTAGTGAATAAAGGACGGTTTTAAAGCGAGGGCCATAGATGAACCACGAGCAAGTGAAGAATTTTAATAACTGAATCACGACCGTAGGGAGTGATTCATGATGATTGAATCACGAGCACAGCGAGTGATTCAAGTGTTAGAATCCTGAGCGAAGCGAGTGATTCATGGCCCTCGATTTAAATCCGTTTTATTCAAGAGTTGCATACTATATTTTATACCATGACTACGAGAAAAAGAAAGATTTAAGCGAAAATCACAAGGAAAAATACTAAGTAAAAGTTTTATTACCTTCAAAATATTGAAAAAATCTGTAAACTCAGGGTTTCACATTTTTTTCTAAATTAAAGCAGAGCTAGGAAACAGCAACTGTGTTTCAGGGGCCAGTGACCACCTCCGTTACGTTACATAATTATAATTAATTAACACCAATGCAATTAATATTACAATTACAATCCAAATAAGTATTCACTTAACATCCCAGGCTAAAATCAAAATCATTATTAAAATTCTAAACATTAACAAACTGAAAATCAAATCGATAAAGGAGTTTAAAAGTCGAATATTCTTTGCACAAGGAGTTCGTATAGAGTATTTTATGCGCATGGAGGTTGTATAGCATTGAGATGGACGTCGAATATATATTGGTGTGTTCTAAATTCAAACACCAAAACAGTGAGTAAAAGTGCTTTTTATTTACTGTTTTCAGTGAATAAAATAAGCTTTTTAGAGGGGGAATGGTATAAAAAAATTTCTTATCTTTATAATTTCATGACATTCATTCTTTATCACTGGAAAAACCAAAATCTTAAGTGGAAAATTTCATTAGGTAAATACCGAATAAATTTGCAAAACTCAAAACAGTTTCAGCAAAAAAAAACGCCAATAACTATCTAGTTACAAATCTACGCGCCAATTAAACGGGTAACAAAATTCCATAAAAGCCGACACTCTCGTCAAGATTTCGTCGGCTATATTTGAAACACTAGTTCGCAAATAACAAGAGAAGTAAGGCAGGGTACAGAACGGCGAGCGACAGAGTCGAGTACGCTAATTGCCACTTGAGCGCCAATTACGGGACGATACGCCGACGATGCGGTGAGGTCTTGGGTTTTGAGTTGCCTGTAGAAAATAATGAAGGTAAATGTGAGGTGTGGTAGAAAATATTGTTTAGGTTGGGTTTTTGTTTATTGGTTCCTTGTTGAGTTTTCTTTCTTTGTTTTAGGATTTGTAGTCAAGTTTTTGGGCTATATATTATATGAAAACAATCTTAAGTATTATTGTAATTTTCAAGTCATTTGACGTCGTCAGTTTTTTGTCTAAAAATTTCACTGCCACCGTTTATATATTTTTTTAAATTGTTATTTTAATATAACAAAGAGGCATAATTGTTACGTAGGCAATGGTAATCTCTGGAAGTTCTAATCCGATTACAAAATAGTAGTTTATGAAACTGTTGCAGAATAAGGGGTATTGTAACACATTAATGTGTGAATCACACGAATATTTTAATACCTAGTTATGTGCAGTTTCATACACTACTTTATCTACACTCATGTATTGGGATTGAACCTACTAAAGAAAAGAAAAAGTCAAAAGAGTAAGAAAAATTCATTACAGCAAAACGTATGAATGGCGGCAAAACCCAGCACCTCATTGCATTAACCGCGCATGCGCTAAAGCAGGCGTTGCCATATATAAAAATGCAATGCCCGCTATATTGCCATAAGTAAAAATTGGAATCAAAACTTTTATAAGGAACTATAAAAAAAAACATTTCCCTCCCGCAGTCGGGTAC
This sequence comes from Orthosia incerta, assembly GCA_948252205.1. Lineage (NCBI taxonomy): Eukaryota > Metazoa > Arthropoda > Insecta > Lepidoptera > Noctuidae > Orthosia > Orthosia incerta. Next base: position 23,266,494 of record OX411756.1, on the reverse strand, counting down.
AAAAAAAAAATGGTTGGAAACTCCTTGGTGATATAAACTTCTTGGATTTGCCCTGTATCGTATTAGAAAATTGAAAATTTCGTGTCGAGCATAAAAAGTCGAGATTTTAACACGAGCGATGTAGCTAATTTCGACGTGAACCGAAGACGAACGTCGAAAGCTACATGCGAGTGTTAAAATAATGCCTTTTTATGCGAGATTCTTTTTCCACTACCGGATGAGCTTACTTAATTTAATGCAAATAAGTTTCAACAACAATTTATTAGAAAAGTTCAGACTATATACACACAATTAACGCGTGCTTTTTCGAGAGGTAACAGGTTCAGTATCATTCTGCCAGTTACATAATAATATCAAAACTCCATACAAAAGTCATTTCGTAACTGTTATTACTTATGTAATTTTGTTTCTTTTTAATTTTTATTTTACAATCTTGTGTCTAAATGTTCATATTTCGAAACGAATTTCTTAGGCATTGTGTTACATAATAGTAGTTAGAGAAAAAGTGTTATAATAAGATAATATTTTTTAAATTCGGTATTGTGTTATTAAATTATGTCAATATTAACTCTTTGAAGTTTATAATTCGAATATTACGATGTGAAAGTAGATAAAAGTACTTTATTGATAGAAAACCACACTATCGCCGAGTACCATAGGCTATGCTAGGCTAGCAATACATGCTTCTACAACCTTTACAAAAAATACCTAAACCAACCAAAAACATAACATCCCCCGCATAAACAACCCCAGTAAATCAGGAACGCATAATATTCTTCTACTAAGTCCTGCATCCAAGTTGAAGGGTGCTGAATGAAGAGCGAGCGATGTGAAACACTCAGCCGGGCGCGGATTACCCGAGCCACTTTTCACCGTACCTACAACTCGACAAAAGATGTCGTTATGTCGAGCGTTCCTGCCGTGTGCACGCAGCCTTGCCACTCGACGTCCCTCTTAAAAAAAAACTTGGCGTATATGCGTCTAATACTTACTGCATTTTGTATGTGTAATTTTCTTTTTTATGTATTTTTGTAGTTGTAGACTTATGTGCAGTTAGTTGCTTGGAGTGTTGTCGAGTTTACGTGCAATTTTTACTCGTTTAAATTGTTGGTGCTAAGTCCTGTTTTGAAAACAAATTGTGTTGTACGTTCCGAAATTTAAAGGAGATTGACGACACGGTTGGCGTAGTGGTTGAGCGATCGGCTGTTGCGCTGCGTGTCGCGGGTATCGATTCCCGCACGGAACAAATATTTGTATAACCTACAGATAGTTGTTCCGGATCTGGGTGTCTTGTGGATGTGAGTTTAAATGTTTGTAAACGCACCCACGATACAGGAAGAAATTCCTTGTAAGGGGCAAGGATTAAAAAAAAATAACCGACTCAAAAAAAGGAGGACGTTCTCAATTCGTTGGATTTTTTATTCATGTTACCCGAGTACTCAAATACGCCTGGACCGATTTGTGAAATTCTTCTTTTGTTTGAAAGGGTATACTTTCCAGGTGGTCTCATGATCATCAGGTCAGGATTTGATGACGGGATCCTGGAGAAATCAAGGAGAACTCCTCATATTGTTATGTTTGGTTTTCTATTAAAGCGTTTTTTTTTTTACTAATTTTTCCAGGTAAAAGTGTTCATTTTTTTTTTTCAATAAACAGCTTTCTATTTGCAAGCCAGTTCGAAATTTAAATAAAACCTTTGATAAGTAACCTCCTTGGTTGCAATTTTTCGGAGTAAAAGATCGTTCCATTTTTAAATTACACGCCAGTAATTTATTTGGCCGGTAAACACGACAGATATGGATTTTTATACAACTTTTGCCGGCCACTGCTCGCTTATTTTTGGCGAGTACAGCAATTTTGATTTATCTCGAAGAAGGTTGTCAAAATAATGCTCAATTTTCCAAGCATGTTTGAGAAAAAAAAAATATATACCTTTTTTATTCGCCTGCCTAATTCTTAAACCATTCTTGCTTGTATGTAAAATACACACGCAATATTTTGCCATAACTCTTTTCTGTTTTTGCATACCTATGTTTAGCCACAATACCTAAACTACTTTATATCATGAAACGAAACCATATAAGAACCAAGTACTACATAACTACGTAGTAACCTCCCCTAGATTGCTGGTAACCTGGTACACGTACTTCGGTAAATAGGTATATGTATGCAGAGACAATGTACTAAGGTATACTTTTATGTAAGCCTTAGGTACTCCTGAATTGTTCTGTTTGCCTGGTACTTATTTTATGTTTCCAAGAAAAACAATTTTTTTTATTGTTTTCGGTGTTACTATTAATTTCTGAGGTGCTTATTTCTTAATATTTCAATTAAGTTAGACCACAGTAACCGCTGAAAATTCGGCAATTTCCAAAATATTCTTCAAACTGTTCAGATTTCATATTATTTTTGAAAATTAGCGTTTCTTCGAAGTAAAATCTAAGTTTGTCAAGGTTTCGCTTGTGCCAAATTAACGATTATCAAAGCAAAATTCGGTCTTATACCAGTAAGACTTAGACTTAGAGCTTCACTAGCAGTAATAGGATCAAAGGACCAAAAACTGCTACCTACTTTTAAACAGAAATAATATTTCAAAAATGACAGCAACCAGCTAAATAAAATCGAATACTGCGATAACCTTTATCGTAAAATCGATTACGTTTTAATTTATCGCAGTTTTGCATATCATTACGACGCATCACGCGATGGCTAGAGAGCGTTCAGCGCCAATGCCGCGATTTTAATAAAATTATAATACTAATGAACTACGGTTCACCTCGGTCCTCTTTCGTTCGTTCTTTGCACTGAATTTATTATTGTAACTTCTCTTGGACCATTTTATGCAAATAAATATGTCTTTCAAAAGTTGCAAAGATTCAAATCACTACATAGTAACAAAGTCGCTTCCTGCTGTCTGTCTGTCCCTATGTATGCTCTGATTTATAAAACTACGCAACGGATTTTGATGTGGCTTTTTCTAATAGAGTGATTCAAGAGGACGGTTTATATCTATAATACACGCGAGAGAAGCCGCTGGCAGAAGGCTAGTACAATATGTGATTTGATTTCACTTACGCTATTAAATTCACTAACAGCTTTTTGTGTTTAGGTATTAACCTTAACATCTAGAAGGCAGATACAGTCAAACGCCGCAAAAAATTGGATGTCCCAAAATTATAATCTTTTAACTAAGCTGAATTAATGATATTTTTTTTAAACGAAACTATAAATAATGTCAAGCTTTCACCCGATAACTGGAAAATCGAAACACAGGCACAGCTCCATTAACTCAAGCTCAATGGCCAGAAATTCCCAGCGGCTATACACATAAACAAAACAATACAAATTCATAACATAACACAACACTGCGCCAACAGATTTAAACACACGGCAAATCAAAATCATAAACAAAATTATACAGATCGTTCATGAATAATATATGAAGCGACATCCCCTGCGTTACGTGGGTAGTATCACTCCTAGCCTCTTGTGCGTAATTTATAGCAAGCCTGGTCATGATGAGGCCGCTTTATTAAATTTTAGCGCTTACCACCCCCGCACTCCCCTTGCCACCCCCTCGGAATGAATAGACCCATCACTTTTACTATTCACAGCGGACGGTGGATTAGCGAGATGAATTTCCTGATTCTCATGGGGGTAGGCACGAATTGTGCGTATCTATCTACGAGACCCTTTTTTACTATGGTTACGGATTTGCGGATTGCGTCACGATTATTCAGCTATTGGCGTTGAGATTTTTCTTTGTTTAACTTTGTAAGTGTTGTAATTAAATAATGTTTCGTGTTGATTTTTTCTCGACATTCCTTTAGTGTCCACAGCAGAACAAAAGCTTTTCATTTCACATTTTCCTTTTAAGGTTACACTAGTCGAAAATTCTTCCATACAAAGTAGTGTAGGGATTATTCCACTGTTTGACGATGTACGTTCAAAATAAAAAGTGACATCAATATTTGTCTCATCATTATCTAGCCCTGTATGGAAGCAAAAAAGTAAAAAAAGAAAACATTTGAAAGTTATTAGCGTCGAATCTTCCACATTTCGACACTAATTTTAACGCATTTTTGGGCGCAAATAAATACCATAAGAAGACGGAAAATTCCAAAACGGCCTCCATACAGGGATAGATTAGTAGTTCAACAATGCAAATAATTTTATTTTGAACAGATAGATTTAGTCGTTTTTTCATGATATCTAGACTGCCAAAGGTCTGTTTATAAAATTTCGCGCGCTCGGTTTCGTCCTAAATCATTATCCATTTCGCTACAAATTTGCAAAAGTGTGTATTTGTACGCGAACTAGCTTCCTACTGCTCATCACAGCATCTATCTCTTCCGCACGTGTTGTCAGTTGGTATAAAATGCATTTTAACCCCGCGCACAAAATAGTTCGTGCCGTTGACTAGTGTACCCTTAACTATATTTTTGTTTGCTGCCAATCTTTCTCTGAGTCAGTGTCAACAAGATCTGTTGCGTAAAAAACTAAATTAAACTTACGCAACCGAGGAAAATTCCTGTTCTATTTCATGTTTCAGAATTCGTCTGCTCGATGACGTAAAACACGCAATGAATATTTTTAAATTGGTAAATTGCATTGCCATGTGTGTATTATCCTTCAGCTTTAACAATCTAGTAGGTACTTGCCGTTTCAGTGAGTAAACATTTATGTCACTTAAGTAAATACAATGTTCATTGACAAAATGTTGAGCATAAAATCTACCAACGCGTCATAATTGGATCAAGCGCTACTTTGCAGTGTAATGTGGAATTCATTTACATTTTAATCGTGAATAATGCATATTATTTTGTTGACTCCAACGAGCTTATTACAGTGCTGAAATAATGACTGGGTTGTAATGCAGATATAAAATGCTCCATCTCGCAGCGAGTGACTTTTCTCAACTGTCTATATTTAGCGAAGTTTTAGACTTGTATTGAGCTGGAAATCTCCTTCAAGTGAGCTAAAAGTCATCGCATCCTCCAGGCGAACACCAACTACTGCAGAGCGGCCCAGGATCTGCTGATGCAGACCATGGCTGAGTGGTCAGACCGGGCGGTGGTCGCCGAGCCGTACTCGATACCTGGCCGTTGGCTGGGTGATCGGGACGGCTTGGTGGCGTTGGTGTCGCGGCCTGCCACGGACTGGGGAGTCTCGCTTTTAGAGAGGGGGCCGGGATACGTGGCCGCCACTTGGGGAAAAATAGCCCTGGTCGGGGTTTATTTCTCCCCAAACCTCCCTCTAAGGGCCTTCGAGAACTATCTCGAAGTCCTAACGGCAGTCGTCGGGAGGGCGGCGCCACGCCAGGTCGCTGTGTCGGGCGACCTGAACGCCATATCGGCGGCCTGGGGCAACCCGGCTGCCTCTGTCCTCTTCAGGATTTCATTGTCATATTTAATATCAGTCTTAAGTGTCCCAATGCAGGTTCTTCTTATACAAAGAAGGCACGAGCATTAACCACCACGCTTGTTCAATACGGGTTGGCGTTTCAAACTAACATTAACTACAAGTCTAGGTTTTCTCACGATGTCTTCAGACACCGCTGTCAGCGATGTTTAGGGTACACTCAGAAAGTACCTACATATGAATTGAAAAGTCACACATTATGCATATTGTCTTAGTCCACTACAATCTGTTACGGTTTTCTGAGAGTAATTTATCAGAAAAAACCGGCCAAGTGCGAGTCGGAGTCGCGCACGAAGGGTTCCGTACCGTTATCGCAAAAAAACGCCAAAAAAAACACGTTTGTTGTATGGGAGACCGTCTTAAATGTTTATTTTATTCTGTTTTTAGTATTTGTTGTTATAGCGGCAACAGAAATACATCATCTGTGAAAATTTCAACTATCTAGCTATCACGGTTCATGAGATACAGCCTGGTGACAGACGGACAGACAGACAGAGATAGACGGATCGTGGAGTCTTGGTAATAGGGTCCCGTTTTTACCCTTTGGGTACGGAACCCTAAAAATTGCTACCTAAATCAAATAAAACCCTATTGTCGCCCAAAAGTGAAACGTTCAGCCTAACGCACAGTTCCTTTGAATATTGCCATCTCAATTTTCGATGCTAATCAAATGTTAATACTAATGGCCAATTCAGATTCCCATTAGGGTTGTCAACCCACCCTCTATATATATACAACGCGGTACATAAACGCGCCGCCCGACACATACACGCCCGAGGGTGTAATATTTTTCACCCCAACAAAAACATACCACGGTTTTAGCTCCCAGCAAAAGTTTCGCCCCTTTGTCCGATCACAATGTGCGTACGTTTGGTATATTTTTTTTAATAAACCGGCTCGGTAAAGCACCGAATCGATGGCCTCCGGCAAATACAGGATCACACAGTTAATTATTGACACGGCCGTTTTTTATTCGGCTGCCGGCATCAAAGCGGCATTGTGGTCGTCTAATATTATTCCTTTTGTATAGCACGCCACTGAAACTGGCTGTTTCCTTACCATTGTACTGTGTTACGTTTTGGGCGAGACGTGGTCCTTTGTTCCTACTCAATTATTGTTCTAAAATTACGGGTTATCAATTTTCTTGTGGAATGATGTTGAACTGTATTGGACGTTAGATGGCTTATTGGACGTTGGATAGCTTTAAATATGGCGTTGTTTGTTTGTGAAATTATTAGTATTCGGTTTGGTATTTGTTGTTGATCAAAGATACGGAAATTGTAAACGTCGGTTGATATACAATATGGTGCTGATTTTGGTGAGGCTTTGTCTGCGGAAAAGGAGATGATTATTTTTGTTTGAAGCATAGTTTCTAGGCCGTTATGCTTGGATAGTAACAAAAAGCATGTTGATTTGTTCCTTATGATCTCTAGAAAAAAATGTAATAAGTATGTACATATTAAGTATTATTTTTTATTAAATATAAACTATAAATAGAATGTTGAGATGGATGTGCGGCGTGACGAGAATTGATAAAGTGAGAAATGAGTATATTAGAGGAAGTTTGAAAGTGGCGCCAGTGACAGAAAAGTTGAAAGGAAACCTTTTGTTCTGGTGTGGTCATCTGATGAGAAGGGATGAAACGCATGTTACTAAAAGAGTTATGAATATAAATGTGGATGGATGGGGGCATCTTTTCTTTGGCCGTCCTGGATATCTTTTCTATCTAGAAAAGGGAGTCAGCGATAGCGTGACGGGGGATAGGACGGTATGGAAGAAGTAAACGTGCTGCGCCGACCCCAAGTAACATGGGATAAGGGCCAGGCAGATGATGCACACATTAATAATAATGCTAATTTTTATCCGTGGTGCTAGGCAGCTGGGCTTATCCCAGTTATATATCCCAGATATTTTAGATGCGGTGAAGGAAATTAAACATAATCTATTACCAGCAAAGTCGAGAAAATTATATGATAAATGCTATCACGACTTTATGGCATGGAAAATGCAAAAAAGGTATTTAGTAGGTTCAATCCCAATGTATGAGTGTAAAGTAGTGTATGAAACTGCACATAACTAGGTATTAAAACATTCGTGTGAATACTATTAAAAACCTCGCCTAGGGCTCGGTTTTTAAACACACACTCATGTTTTGATACCCCTTATTATGCAACAGTTTCATAAACTACTATTACCTTGCCTAATAACTTTTGTACTGTGTTACGTTTTGGGCGAGACGTGGCCCTTTGTTCGTATTCAAATATTGTTCTGAAATGTGTCATTATCAATTTTCAAGCCCCGACGGAAAAAGACAAGTGTTATAAGTTTGACGTGTGTTGCTGTGTATCTGTGTGTCTGTCTGTGACATCATAGCGCCAAAACGGATGAACCGATTTTGATTTAGTTTTGTTTGAAAGGTGACTTTGTCGAGAGTGTTCTTAGCTGTGTTTGAATAAAAGCGGTTTAGCCGTTCAAAAGTTATACGCATTTTATTCTTTGAATCTGGATTTTTCCGCAAGATATCGTGTCATTATTACGTGTTTCGATAGATTGTCGATTAAAGCGTGTCTGCTACTTGCTTAAAAAGCATGAAATAAAAATTAAAATCGGGCATTTAATTTTTGAATTTGTAATTTTATCTTGTCTTGGAGTATGATACATACATAAACTCTCGCCTTTTTTCCATGGGGATAGGCAGTAACTACAGAACGTCACCGGCGTGTGTGTTATGTGTATGACTAGATGTATGAATTTGAGTGAAGCAAAAGAAGTATGTAAGGATCGTAGCAGGTGGCGTTCTGTAGTGTCTGCCTACCCACATGGGTGTGATGTTGAACTATATTGGACGATCTATGGCTACTTCTAATATGGCGTTGTTTGGTTGTACTTTATATATTGAGGAATTATTAGTATTCCGTTTGAGGAGCTCGTGGCTAAATAATAACAGCCGCACTGGTCGATCATCAAGGTTAAGCAACGCTTGGCGAGGTCGGTCCGTGGATGGGTGACCATTTCAACATACCGAGTTTCCTCCGTGCCTCGGAAAACACGTTAAGCCGTTGGTCCTGGCTATCATTTGAAGATCTTTGACAGTCGTTACGGGTAGTCAGAAGCTTGAGATCTGATACCAGTCTTGTCAAGAGTTATCGTGTTACTCAGTTACTGGGTTGTGGAGGTCAGATAGGCAGTCGCTCTATGTAAAACACTGGTACTTAGCTGAATCCGGTAAGACTGGAAGCCGACCCAATATAGTTGGGCAAAGGCTAGGCAGATTGATTAGTATTCCGTTTATTGTTTACTTTTTGGTCAAAGATACGGCAATTGTTAATTTCCGCAGTTATGAAATACGGTGGTGATTTTGATGCGACTTTGTCTGGGGATTTTTATTAAATAAGATTGTGACTAACCCCTGATATCTGAATAAAAATTTGAAGTCTTCTTTAGAAACTCTACTTTAGCCTGAAAAACCTGTACAACTTGAGCATTCAAGTAAGTTTTGGCATGTTCTTAACTTCTGGATACTCAGTTCAGAAACGGACTCTCGAAAGTTATTCTAAGATTTTTTTTCGAAAAGAAATATTTTTATGGAACTCGTGCCATGTTTTGCTAAAAATACTTACCAATAAAGTAATATTTGTTAGTACCACGTGTATCATTTGTCCATGTAGACGAAACGAAATTACTTTTTGCACAAACAAAACTATTCAAGTAGCCTAAGATCCTATCGCGAAAATCTGCAGATTTTTTGTTGTTGATACAACCTCATCATCAGTCTTATAATGTTCCCACTGCACACACACACAGGCATCCTCTCTGTGTGAGAGGTAACGGACCTTAGGCATAGCACGCACTGCGATTTTTATTCGCGCGAATTTTTTTCCGCACTTTCTGTGACCTATGGAAATGTATGAAGCTGCACGCACTGCGAAAAAAATCGAGCTCAAATAGTACTAAAAAATTCGCGCAAATAAAAATCGCTGTGCGTTCTATGCCTTAATCCACCACGCCGGCGCCGGTCCAGTGCGAGTTGATGGTTGTCACATGTCTTCGAATATTTGGTTCTAAGCCTCTGTCGGTATCCTCACGATGATTTCCTTCACCGTTCTAAGAGCAGTGGTGATGAAATAATTTACACAAAGTAAAGCGCGTGGACGTCTTTCGGCTGAAATGGTGATGATGAAAGCGCCTGCCTGGGTTCGAACTAGGACCATGCTCGCTTTGAAGTTAGACGGACCGGGAGGGGTCCTCTTAACTTCAGATATTCTTGTAACGTACGTAACGTAAAGAAAGTGATGTAGAAAATAGGCCAAAAAAATTGGCCATCTCTCAGATAGCCGTAATCTTTGGATCGCCAGTTCTGATTACACCTGGCAACCTATAAATTACGGCTAACTGACAGCTGGCTGATGTTGCATACGGGCCTACGATACAGGAGAAATTCCTAGTGTACGAACAAGTTTAAAAGAAAATCAAAAAACTAATTGTGGCTAGATATTGCCAGGTGACCCTGCAGTATTTCTTTTCTACTAACAGTATCTATACTATAATATTATATAGCTGAAGAGTTTGTTTGTTTGTTTGAACGCGCTAATCTCAGGAACTACTGGTTGGAATTGAACAATTCTTGTGTTGGACAGGCCATTTATCGAGGAATACCATCTATATATCATCACGCTTTGACCAAAAGGAGCAAATCATAAATTAAAATTTTTGCATAATATTCCTTTTTGAGAGCTTCCGTTGCGTGCGCTGCGTAAGCGATTAAAGTTATGCAACATTCATGTATGTAGGGTAGGTATGGTAGGGTAGGTAGGTAGGTAGGTAGCCAGTTGACGGGAGCGAAACCGCGTGGGACAAAAAAAAATAGAAAGAAAAGAGTCTTTAATAAAAATACAGTTTTATCAAAAAGAAAGTACCTACAGATATTATCCGTCAAGATTTACTATTCTAAAAAAAAAACTTTTTTACAAAAATACAACCGACTTCAAAATAAAAACACTACAAAGTGAAAATAACTTAAATTTCGGAAGTCGGTGTTCCTGCTTTTGTTTCTTCGTTTTTTTTGACACCGACTTCCGAAATTTAAGTTATTTTCACTTTGTAGTGTTTTTATTTTGAAGTCGGTTGTATTTTTGTAAAAAAGTTTTTTTTATTTTTTACTTTTTAGTTGTGGTTCATAATATACCAGTTCTATAGGCTAGGTACCTATAATACCCAAAGAAAAGACAAAATAGATTAACCTAATAACATGAAACTTAAACAAAACCCATGGAATGAGAGTATACTAGGGTGAACTGCTGTTCACACCTGAGTACCTCTTTAGAGCGTACCAGTGTGATGTTATGTTATGAAGTGGTGTAAACAATAAACAGAATAGCTATTGCAGCTATTGGCTCGTTTACCTTTGACATTTGACTTGGCAATTATGGGCGAACCAATTGAGCGAGTGTATGAAGCGCGGAATCTAGGTGTCATTATGGATAAAGACCTCCGTTTTGAGAAACATGTAGCAGACTCGGTTAGAAACTGTTTTTATCGCCTAAAGGTTTTATACAAAATGAGACCTTATTTATCCGAAAGGCTACGAGAACAGCTAGTGGAAACCCTGGTTCTGTCCAGGTTGAACTACGCTGACACGGTTTACGGCCCACGCCTATTAGCTCGTACAGACCGTCTCATCCAAAGGGTACAAAACGCTTGTGCTCGGTTTTGTTATTATATTCCTTACAGAAGTCATGTAACACCTTTTCTGAACAGGCACTTTATACTGAAGATGAAGTCCAGACGCAAACTACACTTGGCTTGCCTTCTATTCGGTGTGGTAAAATATCAAAAGCCGGATTACCTTTATGACAAGCTAAGTTGGGTCGCGAGTAGACGGGAATGCGGTAGAAGACAATGCTCACAACAACTCTCGACTCAGTCTCAGGGTACAGCCGCTTTTAGAGGCAGCTTTCGTTATGCGGCTTCCAAAATATGGAATAACTTGCCACCACCGATTAGAATAATTAACACAATACATGTTTTTAGACGACGCTTACGGCAGTATCTCGTAGAAGCACAAAGGAAGCTAGATATGGTCGCACTAAATGTCTCAATTATATGATGTATTTATCTACCCACATAATTAGTAGTTTTTATTCTTGCAATGTTACTACTCATTTTCACACTATTTATGTACGTATTCTCATGTTCCTAACTATTTTAAACGGATACAATTTTTTTTTTTTTAAGTATACATACACACGTCACTTGGCAATATAAAACTGATTTACATCCGTCACCTCAAACACCAGGTTCTGTTGAAAACCAGCGTCAGGCACTAGTTGTCTGGCATTATTGCTGAACAGGGCCTTTTTGGCGCAGCCGTGAGGCACACTTTCCTGCTAATTTCTTACGTCAGCCTTTTTTTTTTTTAATTTTAATTGCATTATATTGATGTATAATATTATGTTGTGTGTCTTTTAGTCTGTGCTAAATAAATTTATTTTCTTTCTTTCTTTCTATCCCGAGTGATTTGCCGTAATTTTTTGAAGAGTTATGATGAATATCTCCGAAGTTCTTCACTAGATCTTGAAGAAAATTAAATGGGACCAGACGACAAGCACCAGCTTTCAAATAAAAAAGAATCATCAAAATCAGTTCACCCAGTAAAAAGTTCTGAGGTAACACACATAAAAAATAAAAAAAATACAGTCGAATTGAAAACCTCCTCCTTTTTGGGAAGTCGGTTAAAAAAGACAGGGCATGTTACTATGAATGTTATTTTAATACCAAAACCAATCACTTCTCATAATAAAACTAGAGTTCTTATTGTTAACGCAAAAGACAATTTATGAAATTGGATTGACTTGGTCGAGTCCCGTGGTTTTTTTCGAGTTAGGTACGTTTTATTTTTGCTATTTCGTTAAGGTAATGGTACCTACACGGTAGGTAGGTTTTAGGAGTTTTCTGTGATCATCAATATTAAACCTGTCATTTTGATTAAGGATAGAAACATAAAAATATGAAAAACAGGAGAAGTGGCAAGGGGGCGTGTCGGTGCGATGTGGTCACAGTAACCTTTTCACAGGCAAGGCTAGGTTATAGTTTTCAAATATCACAGTGGTTTACTATTTTTGTAAAAAAATACATTGCTCCTTGACCACTTCCTAAGTGACTGGGCAAGCAATGTAAAAATCACAAAGCGATACTTTGTTAAGCGGATGTAACGCGTAGAGTGCGCAATCAATAGTAATTTTTCATTACTCGATACTTAAAGTAATTTAAGTTAAGCATAATTAATAACTAGCTTTTTCTACTTGCATAGAATATGATGAAAAAAGCTTCATGAAATTTTTGTAAATCTTTTATTGAATACTGAGTAGTACCTACTGTTTAATTTGGTCTAACATTGTTCCTGCAGTGGCTAATACCGTACATTTCAATTTCAATTCTTTTTTAGTTTCTTCTTCAACAATTTTTGAAGAAGCTGCTACCACATAACCCTCTTGAGTTATTTGGGTGATGACGGTGCGTTCAGAAACGCCTAAAACAAAATAACAATGATGCATTATATTACATGATGCCGGTCCTGTCCAGCTGGTATATTTATGTACCACCCAAAAACCAATATGTCTGGCACCGGTAGTACGAAAATTTAGGAAAATTTTAGTATAATGGTATCCCTAAAAGTTACCTGTCAAATAAGCAACGCGGGCTATATCTTTGTAAAACGGTACCGTAGGCCCGTTATTGTCTTGTTCACTTCAAGAAAACATCCCTGCCAACACTTTAAATTTGACATAATGATGGCGATTATTTACTTCGAAAACGAATAAAAATACGGAATACAACACACTCTCTTGACACTTGACATAAATGACAAACGATTAGTTCCTATTTTGGCCGCGCGCAGACTTATCTTGCGCGCACTCTAGTAAGGGCCAGGCCACAACAGTGCGTTGCGGCGTCGCATCGCACTGTATACAAACGAAAACACAACATTTTCATTTTTGTTTTGCGTATACAAACTGAACTGACGGTTAGCGTCTTGTCGTACGATGTCGTATCCGATGAAATTTTTGCGTTGCGACATCGCATCGCATAGCTGTGCAATGTTGTTTTTGCGATGCGACGCCGCAACGCACTGTTGTGGCCTGGCCCTAAGACCGCTGCTTCTTGCGACGAGTTAGTGATGTACTTACATGTGCCGATGTTTTTGTGTGGGTAAGTTGTATGGTGCTTGGTAAATACACGCTGTTTGATGGGATAAGGTTTTTAATTGGTTGTGTAGTACGTTCTGATTTAAGAAATGCGGCGATGTGTGCAACTGCGTATCTTTTGCTTTTACTGAACTGCATGCTGTTGCCGTGTGGTAGGGGCAAACTGGAGACACAGGTTTGCGATATATTTTCGTCTACCAGGCATATCTCCTTGTTTATCATATCTATGGATAGAAATGTGTACAGTCAAACAAAATATTATTCCGCCGGTCTATTAAATATAACTGACAAAGCGATATATTTTTCGAAACTTACTGTTTAATAAAGAAGAAAATGTATGTAAGTGTATGTCACTTAGGGGCCGCCTTCACGAGCGAGAGAAACCCGCAGCCGAATTGCGTAAGTATATTATCCAAAGCAAAAGAATCGATTCCTTCCCAAAAACGACTTTTCGTATCAATATGCACTACGTAAAGTCGGTTTTGGGAAAGAAACGATTCTTTTGCTTTGGATAATATACTTACGCAATTCGGCTGCCGGCGGTATTATCTATTGCCACCGTGTATACTATCGCCGCGATTCTGTCGCTCGTGGAGGCGGCCCCTCACACAATATTATCGGATGATCAGATAGTCAATTATCGCCTATCTATTTTATTAAATAGACCCGTCATGGAAATCTTTACCATTTTCTAGTTCGCGTTTTAGTAGGTAAATAACGTAACAAATTGATAGATCCATCAGCTCTTCATCGTCCCCGTTATGCCGAAAGACTGCTGGACATAATTAGCCTCCCTTAAGTATCATCTCATCTACCTGTGACAGATGTATTTAAAAAGATTTAAAACAATATGTTTCGTCACCCGATTATTACATACATCGTAAGATTGTTAAAGATCTTGCGAGATCATAAACTCTATATAACAGATAATTTCAAATACAATAAACCGCATCAAAATTCGATAGGTAGCTTACAACGTCTTCGTCAGTTTAAAATCTGACGCGATTTTTACGCGACTGCCGAAGGAGGGTAATGTGTTTATCAGTCTATGTATGGTATGTATGTTTGTTCTTATGTGGCGTTCTAGAGACCAAACGCGTTGGCCGATTTTGATGATTCTTACGTAAATCGATTCGTCTTAACCCTGCGAGTGTCACTGGCTACATTAAATTTTGAACATAAAAAAATGGCGGATTTTGGGCGCCATATTGTGGGGCTGAAAATTTTTTTTTCTTCCAAACCCATCGTGTGGGGTATCAAAATAAAGCGTTTTAAGAGGTGATTTCAAAAATATATAACACTTGTTTGTTTAATAGTACCTAATTCTAAAAAAAAAATAACTAATAAGTTATAAATAAAAAAGTTAATTAAAAAGATCAAAAAACCCGACTGCTTAAAAAGTGAACGAAAAAGACGTAAACAAGAAGAAAATCATGCTGTGCAGTCGGAGGATACATCTGCTTTTGGTGAGCCAGCTCGTGAACATGTATCCTCCTAACTTTTTTTAACAAGTGTTCTCACCATTTTGCTCAAACACCCAAAAACGTCAAACAAATTTTAATCAGCAATTCCACCGGGCGATGAATAATTGAATAACTATTGAATAATTTTTGTGGTAATCAAATGCAGAGCGGCGCTAACCCGCGACGTCACTAACCACCCCGATCTAGATAAAGGGTTGAATCACGCTCAACACGAAAGTATCGGATATGATCGGTTTCCGATAACGTGTACTAAGCACGGAAAGTTGCCTCTTAAAAAAATGCCACCACCGAATAAAAATCGGTTCGAATATTTTACGAGGTTCTAAAGAGTTTTCGTACGAATCGATGGTAAGAACACGCATTTTTAAAGCCTGTAAAGTCGCAAGCGTGACGTAATTTATTTTTACGATGTTGTCTATCGATTTCGAATGTTCGATTCGAATTTAAAGTGTTCGAATAAATTTTGATCTCCTTAGCGTCGCGAAAGCGTTTGGAATAAATAATAGTTTAAAAAACACGCTTTAATAGAAAACAGCGTGGAGTGCTTGATGTCAATTGTTTTAATATTTTTTTGGCAGATATTGGTAAAAGTAGCCATTATCAAAATGTCTTAATAAGCACCCCACGGTTTTTTTATTTAATAGTATTTTTTTTTTGTTTTCACTCTATTCTTAATTAAAAAATATTTTCTACTTTCTAATCCAATCGCTAATCCTGAAGCTCCTGGTAAGGATAATGTGACAAACTATTTAAATTATTGCATTGTCATCGGTCCATGATAAGTGTGCAAAGTTTCAAACTGATCCGATGTTTTGTAAGGCGTGAGTGAAAATCACGTTCAAAGATTACATAGATTCATAGACACATACCAAGCTAATAAGAGCGTGTTGAAAATGTCAAAATGTATGGGATTGTCAAGTACAATTACAATTCATAACTTTAAAACTTTCGCGTTTCCTAACTGAAAAACAATATATCACGGTCGTTGTAACACGGCCGAAACGTCGCGTGAAATAGGTAAATAAATAATCAAAATCATCGCGTTAAATTCCCGTGATATATTCTTTGTCAAGCACTATCGAAATGTCACATGATCAATCCTTTACTTTTTGGAATTTCGACCATGACCATTGCTGACATTGAATGATACTTGATACCGTGACTAAGGCCTCTTGGACCGTAGACAAAGTGATATTCTATCGATGTTAGCGATTGGATAGAATAGGATAGATGGACCCTGTTTTCTGCATTCCCATTTGGTCCGTTGTGCGTGCAAGCCTCCTCTCTGTGAGAGGGAATGGGCCGTAATCCACCACGCAGGCTCAGTGCACGTAAGTAGATGTCACATGTCTTCGAAGTTTTGGTTCAAAGACATGCCGGTTTCCTCACGATGTATTCCTTCACCGTTTTAGAGCAGTGGTGATAAATATTTTGCACAAAGTAAAGCGCCTGCCTGGCCGAACCCGCATTAGCGATTGTTGAAATGCCAAAATGTTTGGGATTGATCACGTGACATTTTTGTGGTGCATGTCCAATCCTCACTTATGACATTATGACGATCGCTATGCTTATCGAATGTCACTTTGTTTAGTAGCTCGTCTGAAACCAAAAAGAAACCATACTTACTGGTTTCTTTTTGGCTTGGGACAATCCCACCGCACTATTCCCAAACCACTGCAACTCTTGAAAGCCAGAATCAACAGTGGCGACCACCAGAAAAGCGCCGAGGCAATGAAGCTCGACGAAGTTCCGGAGAATGAATTTAACTTTTAAGAGACAATAGTAGAAGCTACAGAAGAATTAATTTCATTAGAATTACATGGGAACTAGTGATTTTGTATACAAAATCTTGGCTCTATTCAAACATAATTATAGTGGTATCAAATGTCGAGCGAACACACATTTGCTTGAAACCTGATGCCATACTACTAAAAGTTAAATGTATTCAAAAGTGTAGGTATATCGGATGGAATTGTAGGCAACCTGGAAATAGAGCAGTTTGATTTATTAGTACCTATGAACCTACCAGATAGTCTCATATTACTGTAACTATCAATAAAACCCTTGCTTGCATACATTTTGAGCGCCCACAGTACCTAAAGATGGCACTTCGTTGAAGACTTTATGGTTTAAAAGCAAGTTGTTGAGTTTCTACTCAATTTCACATAGTTGGAAAGGATAGATGGACTCCTTTTTCGCACTTAGATTCTCATTTGGTCCGTTATGCGTGCAGGCCTCTCCGTGAAAGGGAATAGAATTGAATGCCCAACGGGGTGGATGTTTTGAGAGCAGTGCGCCTGCCTGGGTTGGAACCCACGACCAAGTTGTAGGTCGTGGGTTCGAACCCACCCAGGCAGGCGCGTAAGTCGCTGCCGTTACCACTGGGCCAACATTGCTCATCAATCACATAGTAGTTTATACCTGCCGATCTATTCTGTAAAATATTACCGTGAAAACATAGATAAAGCAATTTTTTGTGTGTTTTTTATTGAAAGAAAGGTTTATATATGTACATACACACTAAACAAAAGTAAACTACAAAATTATACTTAAACTACTTACACTATATACAAAAGATAGGAACACAATTTAGCAATTTTTAAATCCATACCTTCAGATGAAAGTAAATCAAGCTTACATTTAAGTTTTCACGACGAGATGTTTACAAAATAGCACTGCAGCTGTTCAAGCTTATCAAGCCCAAATATATTTGTTTCGAGGCAGGCCTTTGCATTATCTATTTTTAGACTGATAATAGTATATACTAAAGTATTTTGATGTATTCTCAATGTTGTCTCCAAAAACACTTGAACGACAAAACCCAACATTTCACAGTTCACCTACTTACCTTCTACCTTAACTAAGAAAACAAGCGTAAAGATAAACAGCTAAAGTCCTCAGCGGCGAGCTCAAAGAGAGTATAGGGTTAAAGTCTTTTCACAGACTTGAAAGCGTGCGAGGTAGTGGCGGCGGCGGCGTAACGCGATCCTCATACAAATCGGTACCGCGCCGCAAAGCTTTGTCTTAGCCGCAACGCCGCCAATCATATCACCACTAAGACTTGAATCCTCCTTTTTATGTCCTTTGAGGCGGCGAAATTTTAGAATTGGATAAAGGGTAGGATCGTATTGATGGTATTGAAGATGATTAAGTTCGTTAAGCAATAATGATGGAGCTGCTTTTGAAAGTTTGAAATGAATGTGCTTTCGGTTATGGTAATGTTGATAATATCAGCCCTATACTTCAAGGGGACAATTAATGGCTTCAACAGATTCAAGGGGGCAAAGGCTTTTTCTCATAAGTAAAAGCTTGTAAAATTAAAATTTTAGTAATTTTCTAAATTTGACGAGTTTGTTGGTTTAACCGCGCTAATCTCTTGAACTACCAATCAGATTTGAAAAATCCGTTATGCAGTTGATAGCCCAATTTTTGAGAATGGTTATTATACAACTTTAATATCACGAGACGATCATTAGGAGTCGCGAGTAAAATGATGAAAAAAAACGTCAGAAAGAAACCATAAGCGACAGCGAAGTAATAACGCGATTTGGTGAACCTGGGCATAATTATCAAGGCTGATCACTGTTTGTTGGAGAATTTCGCACATTAAATCCAGTGGTGTGGATAAACAGAACAAAAATCGAAAAACTATAAAGATAACAAGTCAAATTTAAAACAACCCCGACACATTTTTATTGCATGATATTTAATTTAACTAGTAGCTGAGGCGATTCGATCGACAATCTATTGAACACGTAATTACGAAAATATCTTGCGAAAACACCCCGATTCAAACAGTAAAACGCCCATAACTTTTGAACGGCTAAACCGATTTTGATCAAACATTGCTAAGAACACTCTCGATAAACTCACCTTTCAAATAAACGAAATCAAAATCGGCATCCGTTTAGGAGCTATGCCACAGACAGATACACAAATACACAGGTACACACGTCAAACTTATAGTACCCCTCTTTTTCCGTCGGGGGATAAGTGTAGAGGGGTGTGTAGAGGGGTATTAAATGGCAAATGCCAACTCACACCGGTGCTTTATAAGTATTACCAAAAACACTATCCCAGGAATAATTTCAACGGTGTTCGTTTTAATTTAAACTGTTCTTTTTTCGCTCTCCATGTTTTCGCTTTTAATTATATTTCGAGAGCATACACAGCATCGATGTTGCGGCCGATAATTTCTTCTTTTTTTGTATATATGCCGCAAGTTTTGCCAAAAGATTAATCAAGATAGTTTGATTTTCATATTGACCTAAAAGAGCAATTATGAGGACTCAGAGTTTAAGTGATTTATATTGTTTAAATAATTTAAAAGCTTTTAGTAAGAATAGATTGGTTTATTTGTTTGAAATAAAATATTGTGGAGTACTTAATTTTTTTATTTAATGTTACGACGCTTGGGGGAGGCCAGTGTCCAGCAGTGGACACTGGCCTCCCCCAAGCGTCTTCCGGCTGATATGATGATGATGATTGAATTTTTCAATTAATTTAAGCTCTAGGCGAAGTATCATTCTACCAGAGATAGCGAAATTGTCGATAGTCGAATGTTGACATTTCAATAGCTTGTCAATCCCATAAATTGTTGTCTATTCAACCGACTTTCCAAAAAGGAAAGTCGGAAAGAAAAAGAAAAAAAATGTCGAAAGAAGTGGAAACTCGTTATCTATGTTCGCCTGTTTTTTTTTCACCGATTACTCCGTCATTGTGGACTGTTTTTGAAAATTCCTTTCTGTTTGAAAGAGTGTGGTCCCAAATTGGTCCCATTTAAATTTGGTGAAGATCTGAAGAAGAACTTCGGAGATTATACAACGGAACTCTTCAATAAATGACGACAAATCTCTCGGAATTGCTGCATTCCCATGTCTGTTTATTGTTTTATAATTTATTAATATTACATCACACCAGTACTGGCGTACGCCCGCCCTAAAGAGGTATGCAGATGTGTACAGTTCACTTTGGTACACTCTCATTTCACCGGTTATGTTCAAGTTTGATGATATTCGGGTAATCTATTCTGGCAGTACTTTACTATAGAACTTGCCTATTAGATACCACAAATAAAAAGTGACAAATTATTTTTTATAAAAAAAAATACCTGTTTTCTTTTCTTCGTATTTTTACACACAACAATTAAATTAAAAAACAACAATTTTTAAATACAACCGACTTCCAAATAAAAACACTAGAAAGTGAAAAATAACTTATTTTTCGACAGTCAGTGTTCCTGTTTTCTTTTCTTCGTTTTTTGACACCGACTTCCGAAAAAGAGGTTATTTTTCACTTTGTAGCGTCTTTATTTGGAAGTCGGTTTTATTTATCAGTGTAAAAAAACGAAGAAAAGAAAACAGGAACACTGACTACCGAAAAAGAAATAATTTTCACTTTCTAGTGTTTTTATTTGGAAGTCGGTTGTGTTTTTTAGCAAAAAGTTTTTTTTATTTTTTGACAATCACTCTCGCCCTTACTACTGAAATAATGTCACTTGTCTAGTCTCTTTATCCTACTAGACTTATTTGAAGGTGTTTCAATGTGTTCCAATGAAATATAATTATGTAGCAATGATTATTCCAAAAATATTAAGTACTTCATGCCGTAGAGGCAGCACAAATCTCAAAACTTTTATTGCCTCCACCTACAGATTTTTCTTTTTGTCTTTCCTTTTTTTCAAGCGTGGCAATGCATCATTTTCAGTTATTTATGGCTTGTCCTATATTCGGCCTCATTTATGTGTCCTCCTTATGTATTGTATGTTTATCGTTGGAAACAGCCAGTCATTCATCATTCCATATTGCGACTTATCGTAAAACCGTTTTACGATCTCTGGTTTCCGTGTTAGTCTAAAAACGAACGAAAAACAAAATTATTTCTGGCTGCCCTTGTGATCTTGTATGGGTATGTATAATAAAAGTATGTTGTATACCTACATGGGATTTTATTGGTGGTTTAAGAAGGTAAATACCTAAATACAGGCTGTATCGGAAAGCTGTTGTCATATTTTAAAAACTTTTTCTGTCCATTGAAATGAACAACGTTCTCCAAGAAAGCGGAGGAATGTTCACCGATATCTCCGTCGATTGTTAACCGATTTAAAAAGTCTTTTTTTGTTTGAAAGAGTAGGTATGTTCCGAAATTGGTCCCATTTTAATTTGCTGAAGATCTGATGAAGAACTTCGGAGATATACAAGAGAACTCTTCAATAAATAACGGGTTATCTCTCGGGATTGCTGCAATCGCATGTCTGTTTATTGTTTATACCATTTCATAACATAACTTCACGCCAGTACGCTCTAAAGGGGTACGCAGATGTGTACAGTTCACTTTGGTATACTCTCATTTCACCGGTTATGTTCAGTTTCATGATATTCGGGTAATCTATTCTGGTATTATAGGTACCTTACTTAACTACTTGCTTATTGGGTTACGTACTACAACTAAAAAGTGAAAAATAAAAATATAAGCTGTAATGGAAAGGTAAAAGGAAGATTTAAAAAATATTAAAAAAAACTTTTTTACAAAAAAATACTACCGAAGAATACTACCGACTTTTTGGTAGTCGGTGTCTTTGGTAGGTACCAATTATTTGCGTTATGGACACTGACTTCCAAAAATAAAGTTATTTTTCACTTAGTAGTTTTCTTATTTGGAAGTCGGTAGTATTTTTTTGTAAAAAAGTTTTTTTTAATATTTTTTAAATCTTCCTTTTACCTTTCCATTACAGCCTGTAGTTATATCTGACTTCTGAGGAGAACACTTCGAGTGATATATTAGTCTAGCAGCCGATATGTTCTGCTCGATATGCTTCTGGTGTGATATCTTCATATTCATCATAATTGGCGCACGGTTGGCGCAGTGGTTGAGCGATTGACTGCTGCGCTGCGTGTCGCGGGTTCGATGCCCGCACGGAACAAATATTTGTATGATCTACAAATAGTTGTTCCGGCTCTGGGTGTTTGTGTATGTGAAATTATATGTTTGTAAACGCACCCACGATACAGGAGAAATTCCTAGTGTAGGACAACGTTTTTTTAAAAAAACAAAAAAAAAAAAAAAAAATAGCAGACGTCATCATAGACTCCTTATCTTTTCCCAATTCATTTGGGGTCTGTGTGTCTTCTTGCCTGGTTGTAGTTCATCTAAAGTAGTTAAGTTAATTGGCCAACATTCAGCCAATGTGTTGTCGTTTTTAAACTTCTTTGTCACCAGAACTGCACCTTATGCTAAACCGTAAGACAATATTAGTCTTGATTATGAAAGGATAAAAGTGTACCTTTTCTGTGTATTTGATCATGGTAACGTTTCTTTAATCTTTGTGCCCAAATATGGGTTGCCGCAAGGCACTATTTTATGCTCGCAATATTAAATCAAATTTAATTTCACCTAAAAACCCAAGTACTTTCAAAAGTAATATTTTGTTGTCATTTCCTTGTACTGGCATATTGCTTCTAATTTACGAGCAGACGTATTTCAGCGCTTTTGGTAACATTTTGTAAGTATTGTCATTAGCATAAACGGTAAAGCGATACCTAAAAAGATTGCTTGTATAAATAAAGTATCTATATTTTCCAAATGTTTCGTCTTTGTAATGGTAGCAAAAAAAGAATCGCAACGTACTTTCTGAAATTGAAACGACGTAGCCGACCGTTGTGTTCGGTAACTTTTCATGCCTAGTCAGACCCTAATGGAAATGACAAGTCTAATGTAACAAGTAACAACTGAAAACATCCCGTTGGACGAATGTACAAAGCATTCATTTTCTGATGGCGGTAATCTCGCCGAAGGGCGGCATTGTTCGTCATTTTCTCTACGGGCCTATATTTTTTTCGTATTTTCTTTTCGAAAAGAATAAAAATTGTGAACAGTATTGTCGCGGCGGAGGCTCGCGCCGTGATCGTGCAAAAAGGAGCCCTGGATGACAACGAAATGACGGGAGCGTCCGCGGGTGGCCCCCTCCCCCCTCTTGTAAAAATGTCGCCGAGGGAGGGGCGGCGTGCCTACGACAAGACGGCATTTTTACACACCGCCACCGAACCGGCAGATCGTATACACCGATTTGGGATCAACAGAAATTGAACCGTGACACGCGGGGAGAGACCTTAAAACAGCTTGGTGACTTGCTACTTGACTTTTTAAAACACGAGCCGTGTTTGCGATAAATCGATAAGTATATACGCTACACGCCAGCGGCAGAGGGTACAAATTGCACGGATTTTACAGTTCTTTGTGTTGACACGCCAGCGCCAGGGGTGGGGTGTTTAGTGGTTTCCGTCCGATGTTTTAGGAAATATGAAATTTTCGGCTTTAATTCTCATACGACGTTTTCGTTTGGATGGCTGTTGAGGACCCTTATCCCTTTTTGCTTTACAAATTTTGGATGCCTACCTACATTTTCGCCGACGAAATTCGTAGGCGGCTATGCCTCTAGTTTTTTTATTTTTTTTTAAACTAAGAAAGACGACGTAAAATAAGTTCTAGGTATTTATCTATGCAATAATATATGATTATTATGATATAAAAAGAGTATGTCTTTGAATGGTCACACACAAATTTTTAAAAGTTCGCACTTGGCAGGAGCTATAGAACGAAGTATGACATCACATCACATCATCAGCCTATTAATGTTCCCACTGCTGGTACACAGGCCTCCTCTCTGTGAGAGGGAATGGGCCGTAATCCACCACGCGAGCCCGGTGCGGGTTGGTGGATGTCACATGTCTTCGAATTTTTGGTTCTAGGACATGCCGGTTTCCTCACGATGTTTTCCTTCACCGTTTTGAACGAAGTATACTGAGTGTTAAACTCACAGACCGCATCAGGAAAACTCTATACTTCGCCCCAAAACACAAATATTCGCCTCACAGTGGCGAGGTTAAAGTGGAACTGGACTGGGCACATCTGCCGCATGACTCCATCTTGAGGAACAATGATTGACGATTACTAAACTGGATCCCAAACGCCAGCAAGCTTTGCTCGGGTTGAATAATGTACCCTTAGTAAGGAGTTGAGCTCATTGCACCATCATCGCCGTGGTTTGTCGCGATGCCGCCTGGCGTTTAATGGGACCCATTTCCTTCTCGTCTATTTCTCATCTGTCATGCTGTTGTAGTAACAAGTGAAAATTAATAACTAAAATTTATTTGTTGCAGATCGTATAGGCCAAGTCCAAGTGCAGCAGTACTTCACCCAGTACCCTGAGTTGAACCAGGAGGGAGTCGCGGAATATATCAGTAGCCCAGTGCACCAGAAGACTGATGTTACTCCTGAGAAACTGTTCAGCAAAAACAACTTTGGTAAGTTCATTATCTTTTAATTAATTGACGGCAGTCCCAAGTAAGAAATTCCAGAGACAGTGCGAATGCGGTGTCCTGTCCAAACGATTTATCATCATCTTTTGGAGTGTCCAAAGCGACCATAATCCTGTATTTCTGAGGACCTCAACAACGCCACTGATGCTTGTTGAGGCTGTTTATCGCATCGTCATCATCATCAGCCTTATAATGTTCCCACTGCTGGGACACAGGCATCCTCTCTGTGAGAGAGTTATTGGACCTTAATCCAAAACGCGGGCCCAGTGTTGGGCTAAAATACATGAGCAATCGGCACGGAAAGAGTAAGAAGCCGTAAGACGCTGCTGAACAAAGGGTTCACCAAGCATCACCACAACAGTAACTTATACTTGTAAAAGGATTCAATCTTTTTACAAGTATAAGTTACTTTCTAGGTTCCAAAACGGGCCAGATAAAAATACAATTGCAGCTAGAACATTTATTTTCTTCATAATTACATATCTAGCATATCCACTAACATTACCAAAATCCGTTATAAAACAGCTGAAATACCCTTTAAACATCAATGACGATACTTCCCCAACCCACCGTCCATTCCTCGTATCAAGATCAATATCGCGCCATGACTGATCAAATTCATTGAAGAATGACTCGTCGTCATCACACTCTTGCACGTACGAACGCATCCGCGAATGCACGATGCACGCGCGACCGTAAGCAGGCACGCAGACATAGTCTCACGTATTAGGCCTTGAGCAAAGTGTGGAGCTGAGCGGTGCTGGAAGCGGGCGTGACATATCAGATGTGATTTATAAACCTTGTCTCCATATTGAAGTGAGTGCGCGATGCCATCGCGAGCTGGTTTAGTCTACTTCCAAACTATACGTACCTATCACACGCGTGCTTCGAGGATGCATCCGCGAAGTACGCGCTCACGCAAGGAAGCACGCAGACATAGTCGCACGTATTTGCATAAACTGAGTTTAGTTTCTGATTCGTTGATACTGTTGAGAAACTCCCAATCAGATCGCTGTACGCCCTAGTCGATGATGCGTTCGCTCTGGACCTAGCCTTAGACACTCAAGATTATACTGCTAATGAAAAATAACGATCGGTAAAGTATTGATGGTCATTTGTTGTAGGGTCATGTTAAAAATAACTGGGGTGAAAGTCTACGAGAAAATTAAAGATTACGTCTTAATTCATTCATATTTTATCTCATTCAACTGACACTATTTTATCCCGTCATCGACACTCAATTTTGGCCCATACATTGAGGCAAAAACTCAACTGGCTGCCAAAAAGTTGGGGATCCTTGCGACGGTGAGACGGTACTTCACGCCAGAACAGCTGCTTAAGTTGTATCATGCGCAAGTTTGATCTTGCATGGAATATCTACTGTTCTCATCTCTGGGACGGATCTGCCAAATACCAGCTTGATGCACTAGAGTCAATCGAAAAATGGGCCAAATTCAAATTCAAATCTTTATTGCATAACACATGTGTTTAACAAGGTCTTATAAATAGTAGTATAGTTCACATGGACCCTGTCGGGCACAGCAATTGAGTAAAACAATAAGTTCATCAAGAGGCTCATCAGCAACAAGGCACTGGTCGAGTCACAGCTCCAGAGCCTTGAACATCGTCGTCGAGTTGCCAGCTTGTCGCTTTTTTATCGGTTTCATTTCGGGGAGTGTGCGATGGAATCGCATGATCTAATTCCGCCTAGCCCGTTTCATCATCGGACTACAAGACGTACGGCTATTCGCCATCGTTACATGGTGGACATCCCACCCATACGCACTAAACGTTTTGGAAATACTTTTATGATGCGTACAGCTAAGGAGTGGAATTCCTTGCCGGAGTCTGTGTTTCCAGATAGCTACAACCTCGGGGTCTTTAAGTCAAGAGTGAATAAGTTACTTTTAGGCAAGCGTGTTACACCGTCGACAACATCATCACTTACCATCAGGTGAGATAGTGGTCAAGCGCGAGCCTATCTATGATAAATAAATAAAAAAAAATCCTCCTTTCAAAAGCCTATAGCAAAAGTTTGGCTTTGGAAAACTTACAGTATTAATTGTGAATATTGATTGAATTGAAAATACAATTGCCATTGCATCATAACTCCTGACAGGCGTTTAGTATATTTTAATTCATATAACGGGCATTACGGCACAACAAATTTAGAGTATAACATAATGGGGTAGTTTTCTATAAGATTATAGCAGTCACAGCGGATCTTTGTTACTCTGAAGTTAGGCTCTGTGAGCCATTGCGCAATAAACAGTTTGGCATCGAGTAGGTATACTGCTCGAGTAAGCGAGATACGACGATGCGACAAACGTAAGCGAGTGAAAGAGGCAGTTATACAATGTCACTTCACCGTCAACATTGACACAAAAATAGCAACTGCGCAGGGTCTTGCAGCCAACTTCAGAGACACAAAGATCCACTGTGACTACTATAGGGAAAGCCCAAAGAAACGATGGATGGACTGTGTGAAAGATAATCCTCCTCCTCCTCCTTTCGTCGTGTTCCTCATTACTGAGTGTCGTGATTCCACCGACAGATCAACTTTTCTCTAACAATGATTCTCCATCTGTGTCTCCTTGGCGACGTGGAGTGCATCGTGCAGCTTGGTGTTCAGCGTTGCACGTATTTGGTCAGACCATCTGATCGGGCTGCGGCCCCTCGGCCTCTTGTCTTCGAACTTGCCTGTGAAAGATAATATGGATAGAAATTAGGTGACTGCTGATATGATTATAGAGAAGTATGGCAGAAGAAGAAAATGACTTGTTGCACCCGACCCGAGTAAATTCTGATAAGTACATGAATGATGATAATCGCCTTGCACATTTTACACGCATGCCCGCATACACGTGTACCATTGCCAAAAAAACGCAATCGTATGCGCAAGAGCATCATCATTCCGCCCGAATGCCTTTCCATATTCAAATTATCAGATCTGTCGATCAAGGCGCGAACAAAACGGCTTTACGCTTGTAAAATTAAACGTATTAATACTTATTACAAACGTTCGGCTTTTGTTGAGAGTGTGCATCTGTCTGTCTGTCCGTTGCTCGATTGTGTAGAAGAGGGGTTAGGTTTCGGGAAGCTGGGCTTTTGTGAGATGTTATCTACCGCAGTAACGGTAGCTGGTTTGTTTGGATGTTAATTGTTGTCTGTGATTGTGAATGGATAGATGAAGGTAGAAAATTAATTGCAGGTGAGAAAAATTTACTTTAGGCGTGCACATATGTTTTCTATCTACATTGAATAAATATTATTTCTGTAATAACCTTCCGGACCTTTTAAACTTTATTAAGCTGTTTTCTGATGTTTTTATCCAGAATTAATTACTATTATATTATTATATTACATTAATTACTAATTTTGGTAATGCTATGTTAGAAGTAAGATTGGTTTAGCGGTTTAGTCTTTAACAAACAGTTACTGTCGCATTTATAATATAAAGTAGGTATGAATTTATTTCATTAGGTTTAGGTTATGTATCTACCTACCAAATTAGCACTATGGATGTAATAACTTTTTCTAGCAGTGACAGTAGTGTAATATCAGCTCTTTTTTTATAAACAATCACATTAATAAATTGATTTTGAATTTATTTGTACGCCTCGTGGCAAAACATAGAGAACCTGTCAAATGTTGAAACAACTCACATACTGTATAACTCTACGGATCTGTGCTAAAAAAATGATAAAGATTCTGAATAAAGTAGAACTTTTTCGCAGCGACGACGGCGACCCGACTCGTTCTCGGAAGCTTGGGAAATTCCAGATTTAAAGTTTTTTATCACATCTATTCAAAGAGAGCAAGTTTATTCCTCGTAAACAGGGACCAAAATAGCTCATTAATCCCTTAGGGACTAAAAGTGATTTGAATTTGGAATGTGGATATTGTTAGTAAATGTTCCAATCAGCAAAGGGATGAATCACAAACCGTGCGGGAACAATGTATTGAATAAGTGACTGGCTGAAAAACTGCGAGCGCGCCAAATTAAAAAATAAAGTTGATGAAAAATAAACAACGCGCGAATTAAATGTATTCTGCCTTCGTTCGTAGTTGTTTCAAATTCGGAGTTATAAAATATGAGTGCGTCTTCCTCAAGTGAAAGTGTTATAATCAAGTTTCTCAAAAACTACACCCTGAGACACCGTTTTCTGAGACTATTTCTAATTCCCAAGCTGTAAATAAATCTACAACTGTAACGGATGGTACTAATAAAATTGTTACGATGCACTTCCGTAATTGTTCAAATATAAACATTAGCCTCTAATTATTTTGTTTTATATCTCATGGTTCTTAATTTTATGTAAATAAATAAACATAAAGTTCTTGTTCACAAGTTGCACTTACTTATTTTCTCATAGAGGGTGATAAAAACTGGCCAAGTGCGAGTCGGACTCGCGCACGAAGGGTTCCGCACCATTATCGCAAAAACGGCAAAAAAATTACGTTTGTTGTATGGGAGCCCCCCTTAATTTATTTTATTTTAATTTAATAATTATTATTTTTTGAAGTAATTATACAACTAAATATTATGTGAATATTTCAAGCGTCTACCTGTTGCCGTTAATAATATCGAGCAAAAAACTGGAAAAAATCACTTTTGTTGTATGGGAGCCCCCCTTAAATGTTAATTTTATTCTGTTTTTAGTATTTGTTGTTATAGCGGCAATAGAAATACATCATCTGTGAAAATTTCGACTGTCTAGATATCACGGTTCATGAGATCCAGCCTGGTAATAGACGGACAGACAGACAGACAGACGGATCGTGAAGTCTTAGTAATAGGGTCCCGTTTTTACCCTTTGGGTACGGAACCCTAAAAAGTAGAGTGTCCACCTAGGCAGCATCAATATTTTAAGTTTGAGTGATGTAATTTTAATCCCTTGCTGCCTGAGCTACGTTCGGGATTCTTCTCTGGAATCCTTAGCTCCGCTCTGAATTAAAAAAACACTCTCGCCTTTAAAATTGTTGATAGCCTAGATAAACAATCTACTATTCCCGACGCCAGTTTATGCGCATCCAGATCCGGTTAACAAACTTAGGTAATTCCAGAAAAAGATTACTACACACAAATAGATAGGTACACTTTACATCCCCAAATCACTGTATAAGCATCAGCCAAACAAACCAAAGTGAATAATTAATTTACATTCTCATTAATTTTAAATCAGTTCACATCTGTGTGTTCATTAAAATGTCGCTGTGAGTTTGTGTGTATGCGTAGCGTCGTCCAATCGTCACCTCGCGCGTGAATAGTAGGCGTGGCTTCACACCCCGGCTCGAGGCTCTCCATGCCATCGATTTTATTTGAGACACGGCTGTGAAAAAATGTGCGGTTGTGTGAGTGTGTGTTCTTCGCTGTTGGTGTCTGATAAATTGTGAATGGAATTGTGGTGGACGCGTTTTTCTATAGTTTTAGGTCCATTTCTGTAGTATATTTTACAATGCATGTCCTCGAAAATGGCGTTTTCCAAGCAGCCAAACTGTGCGGAAAGTGTCACTGTTTTTACTAGTGCTTTTTACTTGCCTGTATTTTTTATTAGTTTTTAACTCCAACGTCAGCCCGCCGCATAGAGTTTTTATTATTTGAGAAAAGTTTTAAAAAATCGTATAAAAGGTAAAATAAAACTAATACTTCATTAAAGGCGTTTTTAATTACTCTAGATTTAGATTTTGATCAATTATTTAATTTTAAATATGTTTGGAAGAACGTATATTTTGCTCGTGCCTTTTTGCATTACGACGTGACAGCTATTTGCACATGCGTAGTATATATGTGGATATGCTGAGCGCGCTTGAATAAGCCATTTTATTAATTTCTTGCTTGGTTCAGATATATTTTTTTTATTTCCTCTCACAATGCATAGTAAAATGTTGTATGATACACGTACGTAAGATGATTCCCGACTCGTGTCGATTTATGCACTCATCCGGAATCACCTACCTTCTGCACGTGTAGCATAAATAACTATTTTATATTTGCCTATACTGTCCCAATGCTGGGCAAAGCCAAAACCTCCTCCAAATCCTTCTAGGTGCTCTTTTCCAAAGCCACCTCAAACGAGCCCTTGCAGAGTAAGCGTTTAGATTGTCTCGCCACCTCTTTCTTTGCCGGTCTCGGGCTTTAATAATAATTAATTAATAAGTCGGAAAATATAAAACCGATAAAGCGGCAACCAAAAGATGAATTCTATATCTACTTTGTTCTTCGTCTTTTCGTGTGAGGTTGTGGCCACCTCCGGTGTCAGAGTTATGTAAGCCGCCTCTGGGAACCCCACAGGCCTCTGACTAGACTATTTTAGACTTACATCACACTAATATTATAAAGGCGAAATTTTGTGTGTGTGTGTGTGTGTGTTTGTATGTTTGTTACTTCTTAACGCTCAAAAGGCTGGACGGATCTGGATGAAATTTGGCACAGAGAGATAGAATATAGTCTGGAATAGCAAATAGATTATTTTTTCGTCCCGGGAATATATTCCCTTGGGATCATTTTCGACATTCACGAGGGTGAAGCCGCTGGCAGAAGCTAGTTTACTATATAAGTCCAGGTTTCTTCACTTGTTTTCCTTCACCGTTGCCTGCCCTGTCCAAGATAAACTTAGAAAGTACATATGAATTTGAAAAAGTCACATTGGTATTTGCCCGGATTTGAACCCACGACCTCAAGCACAAGAGGCGAGGTCTTAACCACAAGGCCACCACGAAACAACTACACACTTTACTTACTGACAGCGACTTTTAACATGAATAACATATTATGGTGAGATAGTGGTCAAGCGCGAGCCTACAGGATTTAAAAAAAAAAAAAAACACTCTTTGTTCCGTTGTGGAATCCTATTCGCGATTCCAAGTGTAAAAGCCTATCGCTCAGCAACAATCGTGCCAACTTGTGCTCTAATGTAGCTCAGCAAAATAATGGACCGTTTTACAAAACACTCATAGTACCTCCCTTACCCAAAAAGAAACGTGCCTTTATGAGGTAATTTACACAAAAGTCAAAATTCTTTATTTCAATTAGGCCATTAAGGTTACACTACTCGATCATTCGTCGTTACAAACGTAGTCTGGCGATTACTCCACTGTCTCATCATTATCTAGCCCTGTATGGAAACAAAAAAGTAAAACAAAATATGTTTGAAAGTTATGAGCGTCGAGAAGGAGAGCAATGGTGGCCCAGTGGTATCGGCCGCGACTTACAAGTTGTAGGTCGTGGGTTCGAGCCCAGGTAGGCGCTTTATGTTGTGTTAATTATTTCATCACCACCGCTCTCAAAACGGTGAAGGAAAACATCGTGAGGGATCTGATGGAAAGGATGTCCTAGAAATAAAAATTCAAAGACATGTGACATCCACCAACCCGCACTGGGCCCGCGTGGTGGATTACGGCCTATTCCCTCTTACAGAGAGGAGGCCTGTGTCCCAAAAGTGGGAACATTAATAGGCTGATGAAACACAGATGCTGTATTTCTGTTAAAAACTGTCTAAAAACAGAATAAAATAAATATTTAAGTGGGGCTCCCATACAACAAACGTGTTTTTATTTGCCGTTTTTTGCGATAATGGTACGGAAAACTTCGAGCGCGAGTCCGAATCACACTTGGCTGGTTTTTTCTTCGTTGCCATGTTTCGGTTCTGGCCATGCCGAGTCTGTCGTTTTGCCTGTTACGAAGTAACCAGGTAAGCGAAGCCTATTGGGCTTCACTTCTTCACATCTTCTGAGATCTTTTTACGTTATAAAATCTTGATGTCTCGTAATTCGCCAATATTCGGTCATGACCGGCTCAATGACGATTGTTTGCGAAAGGATTAAAAAAAAAACGATCCTGTATAAAAAAAGATGTGCCTGAAGGACATCACTGTCATCTGTAATTTGACTTAAAAAACTTTTTTCAAAAAAATACTACCGACTTCCAAATGAAAACACTATAAAGTGAAAAATAACTTTCTTTTTCGAAGTCGGTGTCTTTGGTATGTCCCAATTTTTTTCGTTATGGACACCAACTTTCACTTTTAATGTTATGAAATGGTATAAACAATAAACAGACATGCGATTGCAGCAATCCCGAGAGATTTGCCGTTATTTATTGAAGAGTTATGTTGTATATCTCCGAAGTTTTTCATCAGATTTTCACCAATTTAAAATGGGACCAACTTCGGACCACACTCTTTCAAAAAAAATTAATAATAATCGGTCC
Organism: Orthosia incerta; assembly: GCA_948252205.1. Classification (NCBI taxonomy): domain Eukaryota; kingdom Metazoa; phylum Arthropoda; class Insecta; order Lepidoptera; family Noctuidae; genus Orthosia; species Orthosia incerta. The sequence goes on along the minus strand of OX411756.1, from coordinate 23,233,856 downwards.
ACAATTGACGGTGATAAAGTCGAACATAGAACCTCCTCCTTTTTGGTAAGTCGGTTAAAAATGGCATTTACCTACACATCTTGGCTTTTTAGCACTTGAGGACTTCAAGTGCTAAAAAGCCAAAATTCTTGATACTATACAAAAGAAAAAAATATTATTCAACTTTTGAACAAACAATGTCTTAGTCAATTCATTTTAGACTAAAATAATAACATCTCATAGTCTTCGCAACGCAAGAGCCAATCCACTCCAAAAAGGACCAAGACCCAATAAAGACCAGGATCGAACCAACTCAGCAGCCACTTACACCATCAATAAAGCCCCAAAACTCCATACACAGTCAGCATATCACCCCTCCAGGTTAGCGAACAAAAAAAAAGTGAATTCGTGACATTTCCCTTCTACATTTAGGCACCTAAACCGTTTGCAAACAGCATTGAGACCGGGACGCGAGTAAATGAACAGGGGGGTCGGAGGGAGTCCTAAACAAAAGGTGCGAGCCCCCTGCCCACCGCCACCATCGACCCGGGTCGAAGGGTGGTGTGTACGGTGACTATGCTGCTAGGGAATTTGTGGAAAGATACTGGGACATCGATTTTGATCCCTGACCGGTAAAAACAACGTTCACGTTCAGTGGCATAAAAATGTGACTAATTCCGCAAAGTTCAAAAGCGATAATCTTCTACAATAATTATAGAAATTTGATGGATCATAGTTAAAGGGGGAATTGGCAGGGTTTTCAACCGACTTTTTAAACAAGCTCATTCAGGGCAATAAAATCAATAAAAGCTTTTATTATTATACCTACTAGCTGTTGCCCGCGAATTCGTCTGCGTAGCATTAGTACTTGGAATAGTTATTTATTTATATCGCGCAATAATATTGTAGGTGTTTGGACCGCCTTACTTGAGAAATTTTCGTTTCAGATCACCATACAAACTTCCACCCCCTTAATAATGATTTCCGGGATATTATTTATGACCTTCCCAGGGTCTCAAACTATTTCATACCAAATTTCATTTAAATCGGTTTAGCGGTTTAAGCGTGGACAGGTAACATACAGACAGACAGACACGAGTTACTTTCGCATTTATAATATTAAGAAGGTATGGATTCAGGGCGATAAGTTGATAATTGTGTAGGTGCGGCTTGCTGAGAGTACACCGAGAATATATCTGAGAAGTTTCAGATAGGAGCCTGTTGTTAACAAGAAAAAAATGCCAAAACTCCCGACAGTATTTTTCTATTTCATACTTTTTAATTTACATAAATTTATCTAGTAGTAGACACGCTTCGATCAATTAATCTATCGAACACGTCATTATGACACGATAACTTGCGAAAATACCCCGATTTTAACATTAAACCGCCCATAATTTTTGAACGGCTAAACCGATTTTCATCAAACATAGTTAAGAACACTCCCGATAATGTCACCTTTCAAACAAAAAAAAAAACAAATCAAAATCGGTTCATCCGTTTAGGAGCTATGATGCCACAGGCAGATACACATACACACAGGTACACACGTCAAACTTATAACACCCTCTTTTATCCGTCGGGGCTTAAATAGGTACTGTATTCAGCTACATCCGGTTATATCCAGTATAACTTGGACCGAGGCTACCCCAAAATGTCCCATGTTCAAAATGTTTGGGGACCAAGTATTTTTGTCTTTAAACGAGATTTACGCGGACGAAGTCGCGGGCAAACGCTAGTATTAAATAAAAATATAAAAGTCAGGGATCCACAATGAGATTTTCAAAAATACTATCCTATTATTTATATCTATCGAATCTCAGATCAAATAAAAGGTCAAGATGAATGTTGCAAACAACAAAGTGAAGCCGGTTCAAACTATGCCTTGCCGTATAAATACACAATTACACGCGTACACGTACAACGAAACTACCCCTTAGCTTGTCAGTTGAGCTTTATTATTTGATAGCCGTAAAACGGCTACCTTCTAAAGCATACTCCTTAATAACGGCTAGGTTAAAAAGATTGAAAAAAAAATTATTCATAAACATTATTTGTTAAATTAATGATGGACACGTGCAGCTGTTATTATTAAACCATGAGCCCAAACAAAGAAGTCATCACCATCGTCATATCAGCCTAAAGACGTCCACAGCTGGACATAGGCCTCCCCCAAGCGTCACCACACTGATCAGTCCTGTGCGTTTCGCATCCAGCAGATGCCCGCAGCCAAAGTAGTAAAAACAGAGAATATCTAAAATCCGAACGCATATGCCCCCTAGTCTGGGGTGGTTGTGCTTTTTCGCGGCGCGTGTCACTTCGGAGGGTCGGGCGCGGCCGCCAACACTGCGGGCGTCGGAGTCCCGCGTCCGGGCGCCGTCGCCATAGCAACGACACCGCGACACCACACCCACCCCCAGCCACCCCCAGTCAAGCCAAACTAGCCCCTAACACAACAACATACGAACCATTGCTCACTTATATACCACAGACACATAAAACGGGTGGAATACGTACATAAGACGGTCAGGCGATGTAAATAACGCGAGATAAGTTCGAGAGGGTCTAATGGAATAGGGAATCGTGTTTTGGAAAGTGCCCCGGAGAGAATGTTCTGGGTTGTTAACTCACGATAAGGGCCGCCATCCATGTTAACTGAAAGTCGATATGGGATTAACTTGGCCAAATTTGATTACACAGACGTTTCGGTTTGTACTTGATGGGTTGACGGGATCGCACTTTAATTATTTAGCTGTGGAGCTATTTGATTTTTGGTTGATGGAAGGATTAATTGATCGTATCGTGTTATTTGTCAGTTTAGAGAACGATCTCTATCTACTATACTTAAGGGAGAAGCTAATGGCTAAATATAGCAGTCGCACGGGTCGATTTTCTTGGCTTTGCAATGCTTGCAGAGTGCAGATCGTGGTTGGATGACCGTCGATCGAGTCTCTTCCGTGCCTTGGCAAGCATGTTAGGTTATTGAATACCGAGAATCCTCCGTGCCTCGGCAAGCATGTTAGGTTATTGAATACCGAGACTCATCCGTGCCTTGGCAAGCATGAATGGTTATTGAATACCGAGACTCCTCCGTGCCTCGGCAAGCGTGTTAGGTTATTGATTACCGAGACTCCTCCGTGCCTCGGCAAGCGTGTTAGGTTATTGAATACCGAGACTCCTCTGTGCCTCGGCAAGCATGTTAGGTTATTGATTACCGAGACTCATCCGTACCTCGGCGAGCATGTTAGGTTATTGAATACCGAGACTCCTCCGTGACTCGGCAAGCATGTTAGGTTATTGAATACCGAGACTCATCCGTGCCTCGGCGAGCATGTTAGGTTATTGAATACCGAGACTCATCCGTACCTCGGCGAGCATGTTAGGTTATTGATTACCGAGACTCCTCCGTGCCTCGGCAAGCATGTTAGGTTATTGAATACCTAGACTCCTCCGTGCCTCGGCAAGCATGTTAGGTTATTGAATATCTAGAATCCTCCGTGCCTCGGTAAGCATGTTTAGTTATTGAATACCGAGACTCTTCCGTGCCTCGGCAAGCATGCTAGGTTATTGAATACCGAGACTCCTCCGTGCCTCGGCAAGCATATTAGGTTATTGGTTCCGACTAGCATTTATAATTTGTAGGTCTTTGACAGCGGTTACGTGTAGTCAGAAACCAGATAATCTGTCACCAATCTTGTCTCATGTTATCCAGTTACTGGGTTGTTGAGGTCCTGATAAACAGTCGCTTCATGAATACTGATATTCAGCTGTATCCGGTTAGACTGGAAGCCGACCACCACATAGTTGGGAATAGGTTAGGTAGATTGATAAGGAAAGCTCTTGCAAGATCTAGTATAGATAGTTCAACACATCTTTGCGCGCGGGGGCATGTGTGTGTGCGCTGTGCGTACGCTTGTATTTACACAGCTTAATTTTTGTGACAGTGACGCGGCAACGCAAATTACCACCCACACATGCTTACTCAAACATAGCGCCGCGCGCAAAGATGAGTTGAACTATCTATACATTTAGGTAACAGTGTTCACAAGATTAGATTAGTGAACTTAAAACCGCGTGTGTAACAAATGTACTAATAACGACGACTCGATAATCGCTTCAGACTTTCAGAGGCTTTAAAATGCAAGATAAGAAAGTTTATAAGCACCGACGGGAAATGAGGGGTATTATAAGTTTGACGTGTTTGTGTATTTGTGGCATCATAGCTCCTAAACTGATGAACCGATTTTGATATAGTTTTTTTTTGTTTGAATTGCGACATTATCGGGAGTGTAAGCTATGTTTGATGAAAATCGATACAGCCGTTCAAAAGATACTTTTTTAAAGATAGGTTTTACTGTTTGTATCGGGGAATATGTGCAAGATATCGTGTAGAGGGTTTCTAAATCTTACTTGTTCTTTCAGTTTCTTTAAATGTTGAATTCATTGCCAGTTTCAGGCGCTGAAAATTCTTATTAAACTAGGTAAACAAACTTTTACTGCGAGACCAATGAATCGGGCAAGTTTTTTTGAGGCTTGTGTAAAATAAGCGTATTGCCTCATTAACTGAAATATTTTTATTAAAACAGGTACTCCAGTAGGTACTTAAAAATTACATTGACTTATGAAATAAACTTTTGCTTTTGGCATGGGCTTTATGAGACTTTTTAGGCCATGCCATGGCAAAATGTGGCCAGTCATCAAGGGGTTTTAGCTGGAGACACAGAGTCGCCATTGATCGATTCCTGAATGGTATTCTCAACTCCTTCATTTGGTAATTGTTCTACGACGTAATGCCTTTTCACAACTTTGTCCAATCCTTCAGCTGTGGTTGTCTGAAACATAGGAAGATGATTTTTATCAAAATTTTAGCCAATATTACATCCACTGCTGGGCATAGCGTTGCCACATCGACCGCTCCTTTTGCGTCTCGCATCAATCGAATTGTAAATTAAATATTTAGAGTGTTTTAGAAAACAGATTATTTTTATTTTGGCAACAGACTGGCCATTGCATGGGACTTAAAAATACCTGGTGAAATGTGAGTGTACTAAAGTAGCTTAAAAGACTATGCTTCAGGGATAAAAAAAGTTTACACCACGCCTGAATTAGATGTGACGTACGGGAGTATTCTATCTGACTATAATATTACAAATGCGAAAGTATTGATGATGTATGTTTGTTACTCAATCACGCCAGGACGGCTGAACGGATCTGGATGATATTTGGCACAGTAATTGATTATAGTCTGGAATCGCACATCAAAAAAGTAAAAAAGAAAAATATTTGAAAGTTATGAGCGTCGAAAGTTTCATATTTCAACACAAATTTTAACGCATCTTTGTGCGGCAATAAATACCATAAGAAGAAGGAAAATTGCAAAACGGCCACCATACAGGGATAGATTAGTAGTTCAACAATGCAAATAATGTTATTATGAAAATATACATTTAGTCGTTTCTTCATGATATTTAGACTCCCAAAGGTCTGTTTATAAAATTTCGCGCGCCCGGTTTCGTCCTAAATCCTAATCCATTTCGCTACAAATTTGCAAAAGTGTGTATTCGTACGCGAACTAGCTTTCTACTGCTCATCAAAGCATCTATCTCTTCCGCACGTGTTGTCGGTTGATATAAAATGCATTTTAACCCCGCTCACAAAATAGTTCGTGCCGTTGATTAGGCAAGCTGCCTGTCAGTGGGTTTTCGACCTTAGGAAATAAGGAATATCCTTTCTTACCACTGTCATCTTGTCAGCATAAAATTCCCGAACGTGTTGAGATATCTTCCCGTTGAAATCTGTCTGTATGTGTATCATCACGTTATCGACTATAGTTATCACCGCCTGCACCTGTAAGTCAAATATTTATTTTTAAATGGTACTGCTTCATTCAATAATATTGGGATACAACCAATCGAGTGTTACTATCAAACGTGAAAGTTCGGGGGATTGATGAATGGATGTATGTTTGTTACTATTTTATGCAAAAACAACTGAACGGATTCCGATTAAACTTTACAGAAGTATAGCTTATATATCAGAATAACACATAGGCTATCTATACTAATATTATAAAGAGGTAAAGTTTTTGAGCTTGTGACGTTGTAAGGGGTAATCTCTGGATTTACTTAACCGATTTTGTAAATTCTTTCACCAGCAGAAAGGTACATTATGCCTGAGTGTAATAGGCTATAATAAATTTTCAAAAAAATTAGAGATCCTTATGAAAATTGTAATAATGTAACCCAAGGTAGCAAAATTTTGGCTATAAAATTCATTCTTTGGCGTGCGCTGAGAAAACTATTGATGATAGATAAACATTATTAGGTAGGTAGGTAGGGTTGGGTAGGCAGGGTAGGGTAGGTAAGTAGGTAGCCAGTTGACGGGAGCGAAGCCGCGGCGGTCAGCTAATAATTTATAAAGGTATTGGAAGAAGTACAAATACCAAGCGGGCAGACTTTTGTTTACTTTTGTTTTGATCGTGTTAGCGACAATGCCTTTTCATAACACTTGCACGTAAACAGTATCTAAATATACAGGTTAACTTGGCCGTAATGCCCCATATAAAACCCTCGGGCTTTTATTTTTGTCATGAAACCCAAGGTCTGTAAGCAATTGTTTTTTAATTTATAGCACAGCACACCATGTCATGCAAGTTCAAGCAAGGAGTTTACATGCAATTGAAAAATTGTCTTAAAATGTTATCTAAACAGGAATTTCATTGCAATCTCGCTACATGTTACTTAAATACTAAACGAATGTTCTTATAATAATCAGTTTAAACAGTTTTTTATATCAAAACGTCGACATTTTTTTTTTTACCCTCCATGGCTGTATACCTACGTATTTGCCCTTAACGTTTCTGAACGAAACATTTGTATAATCTGTAATGTGGGCAAAAAATTCCCCATCCGCTTAAAAAAAAGTTCACGTATTTCGTAATAATAGTTGTGCTGACTTGTGTATTAATAATTCATCATCCACAGCCCGACTTCGCCCACTGCTGAGCATAGGCCTCTCTCTTCTTGAACCAATCACCACGTTCCCGTGCCAACCTCATCCAGATTCTACCCGCAATGGCAACAATGTCATCTGCCCATCTCGCCGCTGGACGACCAATACTTCTTCTTCCACTCCTTGGACGCCATTCAGTCACCACCTTACTCCACCTATCATCAACGCGCCTTGCCAGGTGTCCTGCCCAGCTCCATTTCAGTTCCGAAATGTGATGATAAACATTGTATGTTTCACGGGCGGTACGGGAATTACGAACCTCGACTCAGAAAGCCCTCAGTCTTCGACTTCGGGCTTCTACTAGAGCCTCGATCGTAATTCCTTACTTACCGCCCTTAATACACAATGTACTATTACATTTTTTTCGTATCTTTTTGAAATATTGGTAGACAGGTGGTACGAAATTTATTATTTTTGTTATATGGTGGTGACTTTACCTTCGTTCCATCGGCCTTTACTTCTTCGAACTCCACTCCGGATGTAAATGTGATGGTCGTAGTGGCCATTGGTGATAAGAACTGGTAGGTATACGTGCCATCGTCGTTTCGCGTCAAGATCTGCGTTTGACTCAGCTTCAGCGCCACTTTACGAGGGAAATATCCCACTCCTGAAAAGAAGAGAGATTTTTGTTAATTGTCTGTAAATGGTACGGTGCCAATAGACGGTGGCGATAAAGAAAAATAAAATCGGACAAGTGCGTGTCGGGCCACGCGCAGTAATAGGGTTCCGTGCACAATAATGCGAACTAAAAAGGACCTTTTTTTGATACATGAACATTGAAACGGTTTCAGCAGTTCACGTCTAAAAATGGGGCCACATAGGACGATGGTTATAAAATCCAACTTCACAAGTGAAGTTAGAAAAAATATTATCTAAGTATTGGAGTACCACCGCGTGTAGAGGCAAGCGTTTGTAATAAAGATTGATAACCAGCGTCACGTAATAATTTGAATACTGCAGTATTGCCGTTACAGAGATGGTCTTCGTTAAAATCTCCAAATATAAGGTATAACCTACTGCGACACTGTAAGGGTATTTGCATGATTTATCCAAGGCTACTATCTTCACATTGTTTACTTCGACAGATACTGCTTTACAATGTTCACCTCCAGCAGTGTCACTGAAAGACCGCGGTTTGAGTCGCGTAAAATGCGTCGCGGAATTTACGCTGCATTCGGTTTCATACTAAAATCCTGTTTGTGCCACACGGCGACGCAAAATGAGTTGTCTGCTGACTCACACACATTATTTCAATCGAATTGCGCTCGAGGTGAGGGAACGTAGAATAGCAACTGAAATTAAGACCGTCCGTCTGGCAGCCTACCCAACGATACCCCACATCATGGGATAGACGAGAAAAAAAACTAGTACATCCCCTCTTTACGTCTATATGAGGTACCCTTAAAAGAATTGTTTTCATGATTCTATTTTACCACTTTGTCGGAATGATTAATATGTGTATCCAAGCCAAATTATAGCTTCTAGTACTAAGAGACTCTGAGCTAAGCTGCGGACGGTCAGACGGACATAGCGTAACTATAAGGCTTCCTTGTTGAATACGGAACCCAAAAAAATGGGTTATCAGTAGTCATGGGACTGCCGACAGAAGTGCAGGCGAAGTGCTAATCGAAGTTGAACTAGATTTGGCCCTACCAAAAATCACTCAACGCGGCTAAAAAAGTTACTTCTAAAATTATTCTTGTTTCTCTTTCATTCTAAATAAATCATGATTCATTTTAAACACTTAGAAACTGGCTCCTATTGCACCAGGCTTAGGCTCACAATGAAGTCTATTTCAAGCTTAAGATTGTTTTATTTATTCTATATCCGCACTTGTGTGGAAAACTGTGCGACCGTCCCATATTATGTAGCTTTTTGTGTCTATAATATTAGACAGGTTGGCGGCTAGCCCTTATAAATCGAACACAGTGCGACAAAAAATCCGGCCAAGTGCGGGACGAACGGTTCCGTACCACTATCGCAAAAAACGGCAAAAATCACGTTTGTTGCATGGGATGCCCCACTTAAATATTTATTTTATTCTGTTTTTAGTATTTGTTGTTATAGCGGCAACAGAAATACATCATCTGTGAAAATTTCAACTGCCTAGCTATCACGGTTCACGAGATACAGCCTGGTGACGGACGGACAGACAGACGGACAGACAGACGGATCGCGGAGTCTTAGTAATAGGGTCCCGTTTTTACCCTTTGGGTACGGAACCTTAAAAACACTTTCTTTTAATTGTACTTTGCAATGGAAAGACAATAGACTTAGTAGTAATAAATAACACATACAAACTTCCCCTGCAAAGATAAGGACGTTGCTTGCATTAGCATAACAAGATAGCAAAATCAATTAACATATCAACAATAATCAACATTGTTTATAACAATAGAATAGTTACTGATAACGAGTAGAGTTTTTTTTTTTTAATTCTATTTATTTCAACAAAAGGTGGGTATACATATCTTCTGCCAAACTGCAGGACAGTTTGTCGGCAGCAGTTTGTTTTAGTAAGTCATACAGTCTCATTTAATGGTCTTTGTCTGAATTACATTTTTTGTTTTATTTTTGTAGACTGTAATCCACTCCGGTGCATGTAAAAATAGACACTTGCCAAAATATTATTCTTTCTTGTTAGGGTTCCATGACACAAAATGTAAAAAAAAAGGAACCCTTATAATTATAAGATTTTCTTGTCCGTCTGTCCGCGGGTGGACCTAGCAAGAAAGAAATTTATACCAGATACTAAAGTCTATAGTCCCTATTAGGTGTATAAAAATCAAGTTCCTGAGTCAACATGATAAAAATATAGGTAACTAAGCAAATTTAGATTACCAAAATTTACCTTAATTTTCAACTTTTTTATTTTTTGGAATTTTCCCTTTACTTGTGCTGTAAGACCTTGCTTTTAACCAAAATTAACAATTCCTGGTCAACCGGAAGTACCCTATTGGGTTTGGGTCGAAAACCTATATGGTAGTTCCCGTTGCGCTAGAATCACGAAATTTGGCAAAAAATAAGGCCTTACAGCACAAATAAAGGAAAAAAATCCAAAAAATTATAAAAGTTGAAATTAAGGTTAATTTTGGTACTTACAAGTTTTCGCGAAAATCAAAATTTGCCCACATCTTTAAAACTTAGCCACCAATAAAAATGATACCAATATTATTATGGCGGTATAATGGGTAGGTACGAAACCCTCGGCGCACGAGTTCGACTCGCACTTGACCGGTTTTTTTTTTAACCTATATTTTCACTGTAACTTTTTCAATTAGAGATCTTTATTGTTGCTCCATCATTCAGAGTCGCCAACACTAAACAATGTATTCGTCCAAGACACACCTTTAATAATACTGCACTTTTGTTGTCAACTCTAAAATGTCTGTATATATTTAACAAACATTTAGGAAAGTGAACCCGACTGAGTTGGGTTCGACTTCAGTTTAACGGCTTGCAGCTAAATATCAGAACATTTTTTACATTGAGCGACTGCCTATCATCATCAGCCTTTTTAATGTTCCCACTGCTGGGACCTGCTCCTCTCTGTGAGAGAGGGGGCGGGCCTTAATCCACCACGCGGGCTGGTGGATGTCATGTCTCCGAATTTTTGTTTCTAGGAAATGCCGGTTTCCTCACGATGTTTGCCTTCACCGTTTTTAGAGCAGCGGTGATGAAATTTTAACACAAAGTAATACGCCTGCCTGGTTTCGAACCCACGACCTGCGACACTGCTCTTACAGCCTAACAAAGATCTATTAACCTGTATATTTAACACCGTAAAACCAGCACAAGTGCAGAGCGTCCCAGTTGTCTGGCATTTTGCTGAAATGGACCTTTTTGGCGCAACCGCGGGGCACACTATGAATGTAATTGTTTTAAAATTGAGTTCCCTTTTATTTGTACCTACATTGTGTGTATCTGTGTGTGCCAAATAAACCAGTGTTCTCTCTTTCTTCTTTCTATGGGACCTCCACAACCCAATAACTGACTAACAACACAAGACAAGACTGTTGTCAGTGGTGACAGATTGTAATTGAATTTTAGAGAAAAATAAGAGAGTAAGTTTCTTATGGGACTCACCAATAATATAAGAGAGTAACTTTCTTATGGGACTCACCAATAAAATAAGAGAGTAACTTTCTTATGAGACTCACCAATAAAATAAGAGAGTAACTTTCTTATGAGACTCACCAATAAAATAAGAGAGTAACTTTCTTATGAGACTCACCAATAAAATAAGAGAGTAACTTTCGTATGAGACTCACCAATGAAATAAGAGAGTAACTTTCTTATGGGACTCACCAAAAAAATAAGAGAGTAACTTTCTTATGAGACTCACCAATAAAATAAGAGAGTAACTTTTCTATGAGACTCACCAATAAAATAAGAGAGTAACTTTCGTATGAGACTCACCAATGAAATAAGAGAGTAACTTTCTTATGGGACTCACCAAAAAAATAAGAGAGTAACTTTCTTATGAGACTCACCAATAAAATAAGAGAGTAACTTTTCTATGAGACTCACCAATAAAATAAGAGAGTAACTTTCGTATGAGACTCACCAATAAAATAAGAGAGTAACTTTCTTATGGGACTCACCAATAAAATAAGAGAGTAACTTTTTTATGGGACTCACCAATAAAATAAGAGAGTAACTTTCTTATGGGACTCACCAATAAAAGTCAAATAATCCTCGAAGTTCTCGGAGTTCACCAAAACATATCTTTTGCCGAAAAACTCGTCCATTTCGGACGCGATACAAACACGTCTGATACGAAACAGCGTTATCAGTCGCTGATAACTTATCGTCTTTTGTTAGTATCGTATCTGCTACGTGGGTGTAGAAATTTATGTTGCTCGGTGCACGACTCTCAAGTACTTTAAGCCAAACTCGAATACTTACTTTAAAAAATCCTGTAAAAATATTAATTGAAAATTTTAAAACATCATCAGTATCGTTTGAAAGATTCAACGATAGCTAAAATACTTGTCAAGTGCGAAACTGACTTGCATAACTAAGGAATTTCGTACCATTAAGAGATCTAGCTTCTTCCGAAATTTCACGATTCTGGGTCAACGCCAAGTGCCCATAGATTTTGGTTGAGTAGAAATGTGTGTGGCCAATCAGTGGCCGCAGTAAGAACAACCTTACAGAATCTTTATACTATTTCATGACAATTTGACCCAGAAAGAAGAAGAATTTTCCACTGCCGCTTGTCAACGAACTGTGGCTGACGCGGTGTTGCCAATTGCCTAGCGTACGACAGCACTTATAAGAAACATTGTAATTCCGTTATCAAGATACTGAAATATCCTCTAATATCACTCTGATCTTGATATTAGTAGTTGTAAGTGGCTTTTGAGTGCGAGAGTTCGATACGTAGGATAGCCAGAGAATAGTTTTTTTTTTGTTAAATAATTCTTATTAAAAAATATATGAAATAAACAAAAAGAGTGTTTGGTATGACGTATACCATGAAAATAAAAAGAAAATGATTTTTCCATTTGTTTAAATACAAACAGGAAAAGTATGCGTTACAACCGCGCAAAACTACCATCGCTTGCTCATATATTCTAAGTAGAATTAGGTTTCATTCTTATCCCGATCTGTCTGTCTAATTAGAACCCGGCGACCCGGAAACCTATACCTAATAACCCCGTGATAGTATTGATTGGCATCAGCACAAAATATTCCTTGATATGGTTGTAATAGGACAGTCCCCCTGCCTCTCCTTTGAGATTTTCAACCTGCTTCCTGCCTGCATATTGCACCTACCACTATTTTGTCTCTGCATCACCCAAAAGTTGACTGGGAGAAAATGCCTAAGGCCATTGAGTCTGCCTCTGTACGTTTGTGTGATAATAAAACCGTCATTATTGATTTACAGGTGAAAAAAGCATCTATTACAAGCCTGAACAAGTTGGTGAATGCAGTTCATCAAGCAGCCGCCAGGAAAAGACTCCTTATAGAGAAAACTCCGAAGGTACAAATATTTTAAAGTTAATCGATTTACTCTGATACCCTATTCCGAGCTATAACAATATGGTATAGGCTCCCGGAAAGTGTTATGACAGCTACCACACTGAACTGTTTTAAGATTAGATTTTACAGATTAGATGTCTCCAAGCTATCTGAAACCAACGCATCAGCTAACTGGTTGACAAAGTCAAATGTATTTATTTCAATTAGGCCATTAAGCGGCACTTTTGAACGTTAACAATTAAAATTTACAAGTAATAAAAATTGATTCTACCGTGCATTCGAAAAAGTAGCTTGTTATGGATAAGAATGCACAAGAAACTCCATACTCTTTTAAAAGAAAATGTTTTACAATATTAAAGTACATACAACGTACATACTTAATAAATTCATATACGTGAGGTCGATGCACCTAGCACTACATATAGGTATAAAGTATTACAAACACTCACAGGTAAAATCCTTCACTTGATAAATAGGAACATGGTTCTCACATACTTACAAATATTGCATACATAGGTAAATTACCTAATTCAACAAAACTGTGTGCGAGTCAAATTTTTTTAACAAAATAATAGAAAAAATAATAAAAATAAAGCGTTACTATAATTATGAATAAAATACAAATTAACCAGTTTGATTTTGTCTACACTAAGGATTGCCCAAAGGAACAGGGCCATTATGTTTCCAAGCATTCTTATCTTGAATATAATAATCTATTTTGTAATATGCTTTTTTACAAAGCGTGCTTTTAACTAAAGTTTTAAATTTACTTTCATTTAGTTTTAATATATCACAAGGTATTTTGTTATAGAATTTAACTCAGTACCCCATGAAAGATGAGTGTACTTTAGCTAGTCTATAAGATGGTTGATCCAACTTATCTTTATTTCTCGTATTACAATTGTGTCTATCACTGACATTACTAAAGAGATGTATATTTTTCCTTGTTGCTAGTGTGTATAACCAATAATAATGTTAGCCGATGGTATTGCAAGCCAGGTAGTCTACATAAAACTGCCAATACGCCTCTAATATTTTTTTCGATTAAAATCATAACTAGAAAATTCGAATAGGAGCCCATATGACACTGATTCCTATCGGTCATACGAGTGGAGGAATAATTCGAATTAAAATCGCTTTAATTCAGGGCATACTTTGCCAGAGATCAACGCACAAGACACTAGAGGTTTGTAACGAGAAAGGAAAGGATTTAGCCCAGCTATGGGGCACGATGTAGGCTATATTAAAAAAGTGAGTGATTCGAGAGCAAATCCACTATTCATGGGCCACATAGCGAATAGTAATTCTATTGCAATGTATCAGGGTTGATGCCTATTGAATGTCAAATTATTCTACAAACCCTTCTTTAGGAAGACCCCTATCACATTCACCGTTGACGTAGACAGCGTTAATACCCGCGTTGAAAAGTAATCCGTATAACAATTACTCAGCAAATCGTAACAGATGTAACTTAAGCACAAGCTTGTATCACCCCTTCGTATTAAAATGGTCTCCTGAAGTAGCAAGGGGTCTCATAACTGGGTATTTTTATATATCACTCTCCGCGGACGTAATAACGGTAATGGCGTCTCGACGCCATGATGGACGCTGCCATCTTTGATTGAAATACTTTTGAAATGATCGTTAAGCTTTTGTTTGGTAACATTTTTTTTTAATTTGTTTGTTATGGTTTTTAGACACTGTATTTGCATGAAATGTTTCTAGATTTTTAGCTTTCCTCGAACCTTTAAGCTTTCAGTATTTTGAAGAAAATGCCCATCTTCATTTCAAAACATCGTCTGGTGTTCTAATAAAAGGCAAGAGTCTACTTCTTTATCTTTACCAACTTTTTCGTAGTCTGTGTCCCATTTCTTATAGAAACCCCTTACATACTACCCATATCTTATATCATATATATGACATTTGGACCATTTGGTATGATTGCTTCCCAATCCTACAGATAGATGATGATGTTCTCCCCAGTTAAAACAATAGAATGTAAAGATAGGCGCCTGCGTTTTTGGGAACTACTCTACAATTTTGACGTCCAAAATATATACCGTTAATTTTGATTCTAAGTACTATTAAATTACAATCTACCATTTTCTCCAATATAATCACAGCCTATTACAACTTCTCTACCAAGACAATAATATATTAGCTATTAAGTAAACCCATTGTCTGTCTCGGCATCTGTAATACTATTCCGGAAATGTCTTAGCTATGACATAGCTCCACGATCCGTCTGTCTTTGTATTGCATTGCATTATAAATGCAGATGACATGTTGAGACTACGCTGGGTTATGTGACATTAGTGGAAATGTCAGAGTTTGGGATTTGTAGAGAAATTGCGTTCTGTGAGAACTATGCTTGTTATTATTCATTTCCGAAATTTAATTTTGTATATTGAAGAAATTGTATAGTTAAAATAAAAATAATTTCTCCACATCCAACGAATCAGGTCTGCAATGCCATTAGTCATTTTCAAACCCTTATTTCCACCTTACGGTTTCTAATTTTATCAAAGTTATTTTTTTGTCAAGTAATATGCACTTTGCTTTTTGGCACAAGTATTGTTTTGAAGTGAAACTTCTTATGTGGCGTTTCGGTGATTGGACGATGAAATTTCAAACATGCGTCGTTTTTTGTTTTCTGCCGTATTTTCTTTCTTACCTGTTACACTGTTCTACAAGCTCTCCTATACCACTTCCCGTATCCCCCTTGTCGCCGCGCAAGCTAAGCATGTCCTAGATTTAATTCCGTACAAACAATGAGCTAGTCTAGCTAGGCGATGGCTAATGAACGCTGATTGTTAACGTACATACGAGTACGTTCCATCACGTAGATGTTTGATGAGAATTGTTGTCTTGTCTTTATGATAAATATCCTATCCTACTAATATTTTAAATGTGAAAGTTTGTAAGGATGAATGATAGATGTTTGATACTCTTTCACGCAAACTACAAAATGGGTTATGAAACTTAACAGTAATGAGAGGCTACAAGTTTTATAAACGTAATATCTGCCGCACAGGCTCGGCCCGTATTGATATTGTACTTCCACCAATATCTTTAACTTGTATACGTTAGAGATATAATATTTAAATTAAGAATCTTTTAATCGACTAACGATAAGTATTTACAAGGCAGACGTGAATTGAAACGCCGGGAGGGGACGCCCTAGAAAGACATACATCGATCTTATAGGTGATGTTCTTCAGAAAGACTAGGTGCGCCAGTACTCATAACCGGCGTGTGTGTATGACTAGATGTATGAATGTGAGTGAAGCAAAAGAAGAATGTAAGGATCGTAGCAGGTGCCGTTCTGTAGTTTCTGCCTACCCACATAGGAAAAAGACGTGAGTTTATGTATGTATGTAAGTATGAATCTTCTGATCATAATATGGTTAGCTATTAGTTATTTTGTTATTATGCAAACCAATGATTTTTTTTCTGGAAGAAGTGCGTTATAAGTTTGACGTGTGTATCTGTGTATGTGTGTGTCTGTCTGTGGATGCCACATAGCTCCTAAACGGATGAACCGATACTAAACCCGACGTTTCGGCCGTGAAATAGGTAAATAAATAATCGAAATAAATGTCTGTGATATATTGTTTTTCAAATATGAAACGCGAAAGTTTTAAAGTTAATACTAAACGGATTTACCGATAATGATTTAATTTTTTGTTTGAAAGGTGATCTTACATTTCTTTTTTCGTCAAACAATTTGATAAAGGCTCCTTTTAAAATATTGCAGCATATTTCCCATTCTCATACCTATCCTGATTTTATTTACTGGTCTTCACAGAATCTCTGCCGAAGGACCAGGTTACGATCCACAAGCGACCTCGCCTTGGTTCCGCAGAATATAAAGACGACAGCAAAGTGTCGCTCCCTCAAACTCCTAAGAAGACTATCAAGGTTGAAAATCCTGAAACGCCAGAGGCCGTGAGGTATGAAAATATGTGATTAGTCTTATTTTTGTTTCGAATTTCTTCTTTTGAAAGGAGATCATTTAGATTGTACCCAAACATGAAAGTATCAAATATTTCGCTTATTTTTTTCTGACTTCTCTTGCATCCAAAGGAATAGTCATAATCTTTTGTTATATTAGTTAAAAATGTTCAGGAGGTTATTGCCTATAAGAAAGCAGGTATTTTGTTTTCTGGCCAGATTTTTCATGCGCAATGCCTGAATGATGTCCTTTAGTGTTCAGCTCAGCTATTGGCTATGCCTACAATCATTACAGGATGGACCTGTAATGATTGTAGGGATAGTCAATGCTTAGAGAGAATATTGCTAAGAGATGACTAATACTTTTTTATCCATGTGACCGTGAAATATCATCGTTGTGGTGCTGGGTTGCATGCCTGTGTTTCAGCTGGTATGATTTTGTGTTTATTTTGTTTGTTACTTATGTATGGTAGTACTTAATTATTTTTATTTACATAGATAAAAGTATATAAGTATATATATATAGCACGACATATGTATATAATATATATATATATATATGTCGTGCTGGCGTTGCCGCTGCGGCTGCAGAGAACCTCAAGCGGCGGTAATATAATAACCTCATCGGTAGTTATATTTTCGGCCCGTTTGGGGTTGAAGCTCTTGGTCCGTGGGGTCCGAGTGCTCACGCTTTGTTTAAAGATCTTTCCAAATGCCTAGTTGACACTTCGCGTGAACCAAGGGCTGGCTTTTACCTTGGTCAGAGAATAAGCATTGCCATACAACGTGGCAATGCTGCCAGTCTTTTGGGCACATTACCAGTGGACAACGATGTGGAGGAGTTTTTCGACGCCATATTTTAGTTTAGTATATTTTTAGGTTTTGTTAGTGAGTAGTTTTTGGTTTAAGTGTATATGTTTGTAGTCTTAGTTAATTAAGTATTTTATACACTGTATGGTAGTTATATTTATTTGTAAAAATGGTTATTTTGTAATGTAAGTACAGTCAATGGTCAAAAGTGCGATCTCACTCGTTGAAAGCGAAACAGCCCAAATATTTTTGTTGAAGAAGTTAATAAGAATATAAAGAGGAGAATTTAATCATTCGTGAACCATTTGTTCACGAATGATTAAATTGCCCTCTTGATGCAAAGAGAGTTTTTGTTTTTATTTTGTAGGCTTGCGCTTGACCACTATCTCACCTGTTGGTAAGCGATGATGTGGTCGAAGGTGTAGCACGCTTGCCTAGAAGTAACCTATTCACTCTTGACTAAAGACTCCTAGATTGTAGCTATCGGGAAACACAGACTCCGGCAGGGAATTTCACTCCTTAGCTGTACGCATAATAAAATTGTTTCCAAAACATTTTGTGCGTATGAGTGGGATGTCCACCATGTACCGATGGCGCATCGCAGTTTAACAGTAAAAAAGCAGCAGTTTAAAAGCTTTGGGGAGTGCGACTACATTTTTGACCTTGACAGTGTCTTAAGTACGTGTGTGTGCATCATTGTGTTTTTTGTGTGACATTTCTGTTAGTAATTTTAGCGCATTTGCTTCTAGTTTAATTAAAACTTATTTGACATGTATTTGAAATAGTTCCATGGCATTACTTTTGTATGGTATATTCTCCAGCATGTAACTTGGCTAGTTTTTGGCGTAGTGGGGGTAAGTTACCAAACACCATATAGAGCGAACGAAACGTGGTCGCGACGCGATTGGTCAATCGATCCTTGTGTCAACTGACCAACCAATCGCGCGCTCGGAGTGGTGCTAAACGTGCCCCGCGTCCCGCTTGGTTACCAAAGAGACCTAAAAACGACTTTTACGCATCTAACGACTCTAGCCAAGTTACGTGCTGACAATTATATACAGAGTACATTGTAATACCACGTAATTTTTGTATTACCATAATTTTTTGACATAAGAAGTTATGCAAAAATAACTTTTCTACAAAATTTAAGGAACAGAAGATTTTTTATTGATACCTAATACCTGCACAAAAAATGTCGATGGTCATATAAAAATTTGGCAGTACCTATACTAAAAGTAGTGTAAGTTTAAGTATCTCAAACCTTTTCCTTATTCGTAGTTGTTATTGTCTTGTTTTATTACTTGTACTTAATTTAGAATCTCAGATAATAATTACTTGTAAAGAAAAAAAAAAAACGGGCACCGTTTTTTTTTCTCTCACTAGAAATTTCTTCCTGAATCGTGGGTGCGTTTACAAACATATAAACTCACATACACAACACCCAGAACAACTATCTGTAGGTCATACAAATATTTGTTCCGTGCGGGAATCGAACCCGCGACACTGATAAAAAGTAGCCTCTAGTAGTAGCGCTTAAATGTAACATACCCCCGGTTTCTCTAAACTCGATTATCGGGCTGTTAACGTAATAATCGCCGGTTATCTGCTGTGATTCGCTGTTGAAAATTCATTCAAGCAATCACAGCAGATAACGCGTGCCTTGACAATTAACACATTAATTTTGCATTTTTTCACTTTTTTTTTTTGATGCGCAATGAGCCCCCTTTCCTCTCCCCTTAGAAATATTCAATTGTATATATTATTTAAATTATAAATAAATAAACCATTTTGCGATAATTAAGCGTCGAGAAACCGGGCCATAGCTTTCTATAATTTCTCACATACATACCACATCATCGCTTAGCGCGCGCCTATATAAGATAAAAAAAAATAAAAAAATACGATTTTACCCTCAAAGTCATCATTGAATACGTTACTTCTAGACAAGCGTGCTTCAACGTCGACCACACCATTGCCTATACCATCAATGGCCAGTGCGAGTGTTTATACTTACCTTCTACTAACTTCATTTAACTCTCGTTTAGCCTTCTCTGTATAAGAAGAGGCCCTTGGCTTGCATTGGAAAAGTAACACGCAAATATTAATCAATCTATACTAATATTATAAAGCTGAAGAGTTTGTTTGTTTGTTTGAACGCGCTAATCTCAGGAACTACTGGATGGAATTGAAACAATATTTTTGTGTTAGATAGTCCATTTATCGAGGTAGGTTATAGGCTATATAAAATCACGCTACGACCATTAGGAACGGAACATAAATGAAAAATGCTGAAAAACTGGAAAAATATTCCATTTTGAGATCTTTCGGTTTCTAAACGGTTTAAGTTACGCAACAATCATGCATGTAGAGTAGGTAGGGCAGATGGGTAGGTAGGTAGCCATTTGGCGGGAGCGATGCCGCGTGGGACAGCTAGTTAATTGATAAAATAATATATCTGAGCTTCTGAATTGAAGCGGTTAGCACTGCATGACGACTGTGGGGTGATTGGTGGTTGCAGAAACCTATACAGCCTGGTGGAAAACCTTCGGGTCCGCGCATCAATGTTTGTCGGTTGCAGTCTCCCGACCATCTACTACGGCGCCCGCACTCACACCCAGTTGAAGCAAGTCATCAAGGAGTTTAAGCGGACCTCGTACTGTGGGATGGTGAAGATGACCCTCCTCTCTAGCAGGGATAAAAGCTGCATTAAGGAGTTTGATAAGAATCTGTGGAGCTCAAGGAATGATATGTGTCGGGCTTGTGTTAAGGTGAGTTGTAACTCTCACTTCTTTTTCTTGCATGTTATAAATTTTTTCTTCTGTCTTGACTTAGTTTAGTGTTAGGCCTTTAGTTGTAATTCTCTCTTCTCTTCTGTCTTGCATATTATACGTACGTTTACCGCTAACGTTTAATTTTAGAACTCAATACCTAACGCTTATCTGAGTTAGCGGTAGGCCTTTAGTTGAAATTATGTCTTCACTACTGTCTTGCATGTTATAAAAGTTTTCTTCTGTCTGTCTGTAAATACGCTTACCACTCACGTTTAAGTGTCGAACTAAAGGCCTAGCTCTTACCTGATTCTGCGGTAGGTCTTTAGTTGTAATTCTGTTTTCTCTTCTGTCTTGCATGTATAAAACTCTTCTTCCGTCTGTTAATACACTTACCAAGAACCACTTCATTATAGAAACTCGAGATTTACTTTTTAAATCTTTGGATTTATGTAAGTGTTTTTATCACCTGCTCAGTTTTAGTGTACCTTTGCTCCTTTATAGTCAAAAAACATATATAAATAAGATAATATCAATTCTTTAGCATTTCCACTTTCTTATAAGAACGTAGTTATTAGATTACGCTTTCCTTTTAGATTGTATTGTCATATTAGATTGCTATTACTAAACGTTACGTCTTAGTCAACATCTTATCCATCGTCGACTCTGTCTCTGTCACCTATGACCTAGACTAGAGTCAAGAGCAAACCCATTACAAATAAAAAAAATAAAAAAAATGCCCCTATCAGATTGTACTTGCCTACCAGATTCTACTTTTTGATCAAATAGGATATTCTTTCAATAAAAAAATAACAAATCATTATATTCCTACCTAACAGCCTCTAAGAAAAAGCGAGAACAAGGAGAACTCGACGAACTGCAAGTACTATGACAACCGCGCGGCTTTGACTCACAGCTGCATGCCCGTCGCTTTCGATTTGGAAGACCTGGTGGAAATAGGCCAAGAGAAAGAGGCCTGTCCCTACTATGGAGCCCGGGCCATGGCTAAAACTGCGCAAATTGTGTTCTGCCCTTATAACTATTTGATTGATCCGAGTATTAGAAGTAGTGTGAGTACCATTTTTTATTGATGATAAGTTCGCGTTTGATCACTATATCATCTGATAGTTAGCGATGATGTGGTCGACGATGAAGCACGCTTGCCTAGAAGTAACCTATTCACTCTTGGATTTTAAAGTCTCCGAGGTTATAGCAATCAGAAAGCAAAAACTTTGGCAGAAATAACACTCCTTAGCTGCACGCACAATTTAGGTATTCCCAAAAAGTTTTTGTTTGCCATTTAAAAAACTTAGAGAATTACACATGACTGGTGAAATGTAATTATGGCTCGGTCAAGATAACTGAGCACCTGAAATGTCAAACGACCCAACACGCGACTACCCGATATTAATTTTACGCTATTTAGCTTTCGTAGAGTGCGACTGCACTTTTGACCCCTTACTGTACATAACCTATTAAAGTATGTGTATAAAATATTAATCCAAGTTTTTCCTTTACAGTTATCCATAGAGCTGCAAGGCGCCGTCGTAATTGTGGATGAGGCGCACAACATAGAGGGTATCTGCCGAGACGTGGCCTCCGTCACCATCACCAAGACACAGATACAAAGTTCTATTAAGGTGAGGTTTTCGATCTTGTTACTAAAGTTAAGCATAGATCTACAAAGCGCCGTCGTGATAGTGGACGAGGTGCATAACATAGAAGGTATCTGCCGACACGTCGCCTCCGTCACCGTCACCAAGACACAGATACAAAGTTCTATTAAGGTGAGGTTTTTCCGCTTTCCATATCCTTGCTGGTTTCTGTTCAGAAAAAAATAGTGCTAATAAGTTTTTCTGAGCAGAAATCGGCTAACCTAAGGTTCCTGACTTGAGAATTTGAAGTTGAGTATTTATCAAACTCTACCTTAGCCCGAAAACATGGCAAACGTTGGCATTACTGAAGGTTTTCTAAAGTGTGTGTTTCAGAAACATCTGCTTTACAAAGGTTGCTGTATGCGTAACTATTGTACTCGGGTAGTGTCCCCACAGCTTAGTCTTTTACCTCGAAGTTACTAATCTTAAGTTGGTACCTACGTACTTTTTGGCATTGTCTATAAATACGGCGTGTGCCTTTTGTGCTGCCCACTCGGGTATGTTATAAATGTTCTGGAGACTTTACCCTAGTTCTGTTCTTCATTCATCGTCTTATTATGAATTTATTGAAGTTATGTTGCCGGCGCTTTACTTTGTGTAAATTATTTCATCACCACTGCTCTCAAAACGGTGAAGAAAAACATCGTGAGGAAACCGGCATGTCATGGAATAAAAAATTAGAAGACATGTGACATCCACCAACCCGCACTAGGCCCGCGTGGTGGATTACGGCCCATTCCCTTTCATAGAGAGGAGGCCTGTGTCCCAGCAGTGGGCAAATTAATAGGCTGATGATGTGATGTGATGTTGCCGGTTTCGAAATAATGCGTATTCCGATAAAGCATTAACTAATAGTCAACCTCTGATACTTTTCTGTTTCTACGATGTTTTTTTAATTAATATTAGTACCTAATAGCCGCATTCATGTCATAACAATAGATCCAAGCACAGAATTTCATATAAATAAAAAATAAACACGACTAATATTGCAAAACAGCAGATATAAGAGTTCAAAAGTTCTTTAACTTCTAACTCAGATGTAACTGATCGGCAACATGAAGGTTATGTGACTGATTTTTGTGCATGTTTCTTAATACAGAGAGATCTTATAGAAGCCGGTTCCTCCTTCATCATCAGCCTGAAGCAGTTCACTGCTGGACATAGGCTTCTCCAATAGATCCACTAGCCAATATTTTGTTCTGATAAACCAATCACGTAATAAGATTAATTAATTATCGAAATTAAATTTCAGGAACTGGAGAATGTGTTGACCTACCGCCTGAGCAACCCAGACCTGGAATCTTACATCGAAGCCCTAGTGAAAACGCTCAAGAATTGGGAGTACTGGTAATTTTCTTAAACTCTTTATTATTGCATAGATTTACGATATTAGCACCCGGTTTCCAGAACGAAAATAAAAGCCATCAAATACTGTGTAATTGGTATACACATCATCACATCATCAGCCTATTACTCACCACCACCACTGCCACTGCTGGGACACAGAACTCCTCTCTGTGAGAGGGAATGGGCCATAATCCACCACGCGGGCCCAGTGCGGGTTGGTGGATGTCACGTGTCTTCGAATTTTTGGTTCTAGGACATGCTGGTTGCCTCACGATGTTTTCCTTCACCGTTTATTCATCAATTGGTGTACAGTCAATCAAATAAATATTTATTTATTAAAACAATTAGCTAAAGAGTCGACATCATTATTATCCCCGGCATGTAACTTGGCAAGGTTTTGGCGTAGTGGGGGTAAGTTCGCTCATAGTGCGTGAACTGACCAACCACCATATAGAGTGAAAGGAACATGGACGCGATGCGATTGGTCAGTCGATCCTTGTGTCAACTGACCAATCAATCGCGCGCCCGAAATGGTGCTAAACGTTCCCCGCGTCCCGCTTGGTAACCAATGAGACCTAAAAAACCGGCTAACTGCGAGTCGGACTCGCGCACGAAGGGCTCCGTACCATTATCGCAAAAACGGCAAAAATTCACGTTTGTTGTATGGGAGCCCCACTTAAAAATTGCTTTTATTCTGTTTTTAGTATTTATTGTTATAGCGGCAACAGAAATACATAATCTGTGAAAATTTCAGCTGTCTAGCTATCACGGTTCATGAGATACAGCCTGGTGACAGACAGACAGACGGATCGCGGAGTCTTAGTAATAGGGTCCCGTTTTTACCCTTTGGGTACGGAACCCTAAAAACGTATTGTGCGCATCTAACGACTCTTGCCAACTTTCGTGCCGGCAATTATACTTCTATATTCTAAGTCATTTCCACCACTCGACTCAACCTTGACATCCTCAATCAAATTACCAGCTATGGCATGTTATTTATTGATGTTAATCGAGGATTTTTTTCGATTGTCATGGCGTCTGAGCAAAATGGAGTAAAGGAAGTTTCCTTCAAAATAACTAAGCATACAGATACATTTATCAAGAATTAGAAAAGAGCCGACAAAAGTTCCAAAGCTGGGAGGTCCAGAATCATGTACTGAATCCATGGCACTCTTTTTCGCCTCATACATCCTGTATTAGCTAGTCTACCTAAAGGACAGTGGCAGAAGCCCATACATCGTTTTAGCTGAGATTAAATTCCTAAGTCGTTAAATGAAAAATATCTAGTTTAACTCAAGGTCATGTTCTGAATTAGTTTGTGCAAGAATTTTTGTTCGAGAACGCCGAGAATAATACATATTTAGTCATGAGCTTTTGTAGGTTATGTCTGGATCTTTTAATAATGTGTTTAATAGGTAATATTAATGAATTTCGTGGCAGTAAAAGGGCAATATCGCATTAGTATTACTTACCTAGTTATTTCAGCATAAAATGTAAAATAAACTTTTTGAAAAGAATATATTTATTTAAAATTAAAGCGACTGACGTGTATCAAAAGGTAAAGGTCGTCGTCAAAAACTGTGCTATATTTTTTATACTTGGATATTAGTCTTTTTGCCTATCATTAATTGAAAGTAAGTAATTCATTTATTTCTACTACACTATAGTATTCTTATCTAACAGCAAGGAACACCTACACTTAGACATAAACTGTATTGTTAATCCGTTTACTCCATTTTATTATAATAACAAATACAATAGTGATATAATTATTACAGTCATTACTTGTCACTTGGCAGAATAAGTGTTAAATGGCAACACTGAGCTAATGAAAGTTACGAAAAAATCAAACAACATTATTTTATTATCCGTGGTGAACCAGTTAATGTTATACTTTTAAAAAATGTAGTCAAATAATGGAATTTCTTTCGTATATAACTCACTTCCAGATGCATAAATATAAGTCAGCCAAGATTTCGCCATTGTTCTTAGTACCTAATTCATTTGTGTGTTGTTTTCAGGTTCGAGAACCAAACTCCACTAGTGAACCAGCAACCAGTGAACAACAATGAAGCAGTGTTGAAGTGGGAAACAACGCAATTTATTGGCACACTCAACAATCACAATATTGGATACAAACAGTATGGCGGTAGGTCAATTAATCTGCCCCGTCTTTTTACCGACTTCAAAAAAAGGAGGTAATCAATTCGACACGTATGGACCTATGTAATATTGTTGGAATAGGGAACATTACTGCCAATTGCTCCCGCCAGATGGCGCTTGACGGCTCGGAGTAAACAAAAACATAACAACATGGCGTCTACTACTGTTTGTGGTTACCGAACTATTTTTTACCGTGTTTAAGATAACTTGTGTTCAAAAACCAAATAAAAAATAAAAAAAATTGGGGATGTAGTTAGCTTTATTAATCTTTCAATATTAGTTTTATATTTTGTATGCATATACTGCGAAATTTTGCCGCTCGACTTTGACAGTTTGGTTTTTTCTAGGGATGGGTCCGATAAATCAAAACGTAACTTATATCAGATATAAGTTACGTTTGATATCATATCGTGTTAGATATCATATCGATATCATATATGTGTTAGATATCATAATATGATGTTATCGATATGTGTTAGATATCATATCGATATCAAAATAACCGATTTTACAAAAGCTGTATCTAATAAAAACCTTACTAGCGTGCGAGAACGTACGAACTACAAACAAAACGCAAACTTCACAAACGTTAGGAACCATATGCGCTACCTCTCTTTCTAAGAATTATTTCGCGTTCGTTGTTAGTTTGCTCATCTAAATAACATTTTAACTTTTGTAAACTGTACTACTGATATCGATATCTGTAAAACCGTTTTCGATATCGATATGAAAACACATATACTCGTATAACCGTTTGCGCAAAAAAACGAAAACGCCCTTCTCTATTTTGTTTACTCCGATTCCTGTGGCGCCATCTGAGCGCAGCTTTGCGGATAGTTCCCTATTGCCCAATATTCACACGTTACTCTAATTGGGGTTCTAAAGATAGGACCAACAATATATCTCAATGGGTCGAAGTGTCAGTTATTTCTCGGCCCCTCCATAAGATAAACATGTGTGCCAAATTTCATTAGTGTATGTCTGTTCTCGTATTTCTCCGAAATTACTTATCGGATCGTGACCATTTTTATTGTATTAGGTATCTCTCAACTTAGGGAATAGTGCAAGTTTCATCAAATCGGGCCACCAGTTTCAAGATAGGAGCATACAACCGAAATCCTTAGCGACAAATAGCACCAATGTGTAAATTGAGTTATTATGTGTATTTTGTCAATACTTTAGTTACCTTACTATAGAACTTGCTCATTTTTAGTGATGGTAGACTAAAACTAAAAAGAGGGAAATAAAAAACTTTTCACAAAAAAAAACCTTCAAAAAAATAAAATGTGAAATAGTTTTTATCTATCTAATCTAATACGAACGAGCAATTCTTGTATGTATATAATCTGAATGTCGGAAATGGCTCCAACGATTTTCATGAAATTTAGTATGCAGGAGGTTTCGGGGGCGATAAATCGATCCAGCTAGGTTTCATATTTAGAAAACGTCGTTTTCTCTATTTACACCCGAGCAGAGCTCGGTCGCCCAGGTACTTATATTTAAGTATGGTACTGTCTGCTCCTTTGCTGAAAGCCGACCCCAATATAGTTGGGAAAAGGCTAGGCAGATGATGATGATTGTCTGCTCCATTGCTCCAGTGGTGGAAAATCGTTGGAGCCGTTTCTGATATTCAGATTATATATATATATATATACAAGAACTAGCTGTTTCCCGTGGCTTCGCTTCCGTGGACCACCCCACAGGACCCGTTTTCGGGATTAAAAAATAGCCTATGTCACTCAGGAATAATGTAGCTTTCTATTGGTGAAAGAATTTTTCAAATCGGTCCAATAGTTTCAGAGCCTATTCGGTACTAACAAACAAACAAAAAAATCTTTTGTCTTTTTTATAATATTAGTATAGATTGCTCGTTTAAAGGTATTAGATTGGCAAAATGTTAGTGTAATAAAAGTACACTGCTGCACAACCCTTCGGAAAAAAAACAGGCGTGAAGTTATATAAGTTTATAGACACTTGCTTTTTAATTCACAACAATATTATAAATGTATAAGTTTGGATGGATGTGTGTGAGGATGTATGTTTGTTACTCAATCACGCCAGAACGGCTGAACGGATCTGGATGAACTTTGGCACAGAGATTATTTTTTATTTATTTATTCAGTAGTAGAATAAATGTATGTAACATTTTACATATTTAAGTTGATGCCTACATAAACTCATTAGAGTTTTAACGTGCATCAAAAACATCGACTATATAATACAGACAAAATAATAACCACTTAGGTAGGTACTTAGGAAAAAGTAACAACAAAAATAATACAAAAAACACGGCGGGTATATGCGAAATATTTTCTTATGGTAACAAGCGCACAAAAGTGATAGACAATTTTTTTTTATTTTTTATTCGTAATGGTTTTGCTTTTGTCTAGGTCATAGGTGACAGAGACAGAGTCGACGATGGAGTTAGCTTACCTAGAAGAAGCCTGTTCACTCTAACTTTGAAGAGATTTAAGAGACTCTAGTTTGGAATAGCACATAGGTTACTATTTATCCGGGTATAATGTTCCCTTGGTATGATATAACACTTTTCACGCGGGCGAAGCCGTTGGCAGAAGCTAGCCCCTAAATATATGTTAATACTAGCTGTGCCCGCGGCTTCGCTCACCTTCCTGCCTACCCTAATTACTTACCTACCAATATTTTTTTCTATCGTCATCATTCTTCAGAAAATGACTACAAATGCACAACGCCATCTATCGAACATCGAGTTCAACTGTCCGAGTATCTGAATTGCGTGTGTTGTGATATTTTTTTTTTTTTTTTAACAATTTAAACTCATCTAACTTTTGACAGAGTGTACCGATTGCGATGAAACAGCAACACACTTTAATACTTCAAGAAACGCACAATTTTTATTTATAAAAGTTATAGATAACTTTAGTTATAGATAACTTTTATAGTTATGGATAACGCATCACGTAAAATGATCGTAGATCTACATTGGTTTCGTACATTTTACGTGATGCGTGCACAAATAAACAGACAAAAATTCCAAAAAAGCTGGTAATGGGTTCTATTCATTATCCTATAACAACCTGGCTATTTTTTTGGGCTAAATATTTTCGATGTACAAAAACGACTTTTCTACAGATTTATTATATGTATTGATATTGATGATATTGATTGTTGCAGACTTCAAGCGCAACTCATCAGAGTTCTGCCGCCGCCTGCGAGAAGATCCGCGCACGTTGTACGGAGTCACACAGTCTACCGGCACGCTGCTCGAAGAAATGGATATGGTTTTCGGTAATTCATCACCACAATAATATTTTATTTACAATCCGTAAAAGGATCCGTCAGCCTTGAACGAAAAAACCGGCCAAGTGCGAGTCGGACTCGCGCTCGAAGGGTTCCGAACCATTATCGCTAAAAACGACAAAAAAATCACTTTTGTCGTATGGGAGCACCACTTAAATATGTATTTTGTTCTGTTTTTAGTATTTGTTGTTATAGCGGAAACGAAATACATCATCTGTGAAATTTTCAAATGTCTAGCTATCACGGTTCATGAGATACAGCCTGGTGACAGACAGACAGATGGATCGCGGAGTCTTAGTAATAGGGTCCCGTTTTTACCCTTTGGGTATGGAACCCTAAAAAAAAATTAACTAAAAAGTTGTAAATAAAAAAAGTTAGTTTTTTTTTTATCTATCTAGGCTCGCGCTTGACCACCATCTCACCTGATGGTAAGCGATGATGTGATGAAGATGATGATGTTAAAAATATCAAAGCAGTCGGGTTTTTTGATTTTTTAATTAACTTTTTTTTAACAGATCGAACAAGTGGTCCGAGATCCCAGAGTCCCCAGAGTCCCCAGACCTGTGTCATTCTTTCTACCAAAATGTACCTGTAAATACGTTGGCCCGATTAAGCAAGTATGCGTACACTATTTAGGACCACTTGCACGAAAAGTTAACTCAGAGCACAGATAATATAATACTAGCATACAGATGTCTCATCCCATACAAAGAAACCGTGCCGCGTAATTTGCGTTTTTCATCAGATTATACCGATTATTTTTTGTAAATCGATCGCGTTCGATTCCGTACCACGACGATAGATAAATCACCATCTAATAATCAATCGATATTGATAGATAATTCATATAATCAGAATAATCAGTATAGTACGTCGGGACAGTTTCTTTGTATGGGATGAGACCCCACTGGTGGTTATAGGGTCCCGTTTTTACCTTTTGGGTACGGAACCCTAAAAAGAAATGCACCTCCTAGCTCTAGATAAATTGTCAATCTACCAGCGATAGCGATGACTGAAAACCCAAAATAGAAGATATTAATCACCTGCGATTTTGATAGCATTTTTGACATTCACCAATAGGGATTGAAATATCAATTTTTTTCATCTTTTAGTCCATAAGTTAGGTAACCTAAATATATTGGACAGGTATTTTTTCTTTTGCCACGTAAACAAAAAAATACGACGTTACAGTGCGTTGAAGTATCGTGTGACTTCACGGTTATAATAATCTTTGAAATGTGAATTATAATTTTGTACTTAGGAGAGTTGATTAAACAAGAACATACAATTTTTATGTTCAATTCATTCAGAAAATGTTAATAAAATTAAAATTAGGTAGGTAGGGTAGATAGGGTTGGTAAGGTAGGTAGGGTAGACAGGGTAGGTAGGTAGGTAGCCAGTTGACGGGAGCGAAGCCGCGCGGGTCAGCTAGTAGAATTAAATTTTTTCTACCCAGGAAACATTAATATTGTTATTACGGCGCTTTCGTTGATAGAATGTCCCTTTTCGAAATTAAAAACTAAACACTTCACTTCACACTCCATCGTAGATCTTATTTATCACTTACCATCAGGCGACATCTAGGTCAAGCGCGCGAATATCAGGGAAAAAAGAGATATATTTGTCATATATTTCTTATATTATATTTCTTCCTGCCCTTATCCCCCGTCACGCTATCACTGACTCCCTTTTCTTTCATGTCACTCCTCACACAGTCCATCCATCTTTTCTCTGGCCGTCCCCTCCCTCTCTATCCATCCACAATTATATTCATAACTCTTTTAGTAACATGCGTTTCATCCCTCCTCATCACATGACCATACCAGGACAAACGGTTTCCTTTCAAATTGTTTATCACTTGCGCCACTTTCAATAGTATATTATGCAACTAGTGAATAAAAGACGGTTTTAAAGCGAGGGCCATAGATGAACCACGAGCAAGTGAAGGATTCTAACAACTGAATCACGACCGTAGGGAGTGATTCATGATGATTGAATCACGAGCATAGCGAGTGATTCATGTGTTAGAATCCTGAGCAACACGAGTGATTCATGGCCCTCGATATAAATCCGTTTTATTCAAGAGTTGCATACTATATTTTATACCATGACTACGAGAAAAAGAAAGATTTAAGCGAAAATCACAAGGAAAAATACTAAACAAAAGTTTTATTACCTTCAAAACTTTAAAAAAAAAAGTGAAAACTCAGGGTTTCACATTTTTTGTAAATTAAAGCAGAGCTAGGTAACAGCAATTGTGTTTCAGGGGCCAGTGACCACCTCCGTTACATTACATAATTATAATTAATTTACACCAATACAATTAATTTTAGAATTACAATCCAAATAAGTATTCACTAAACATCCCAGACTAAAATCAAAATCATTATTAAAATCCTCAACATTACTCAAACTGAAAATCAAATCGATAAAGGAGTTTGCAAGTCGAATATTCTTTGCGCAAGGAGTTCGTATAGAGTATTTTATGCGCATGGAACCTCCATAGCATTGAGATGGACGTCGAATATATATTGGTGTGTTCTAAATTCAAACACCAAAACAGTGAGAAAAAGTGCTTTTTATTCACTGTTTTCAGTGAATAAAATAAGCTTTTTAGAGGGGGAATGGTATAATAGTTATTTATGCTACAAGTGCGGGAAGTAGGTGATTGCCGATGAGTGGCAGTTTTATTCACGAGCGAGCGAAGCGAGTGAGTGGATAAATCGACACGAGTCGGAAATCATCTTACGCACGTGTATCATACAACATTTTACTATGCATTGTGCGAGGAAATAAAAAAATATATCTGAACCAAGCAAGAAATTAATAAAATGGCGCTTATTCAAGGGCGCTCAGCCTATCCACAGATTAACTAATAGTTCATAGTTCTACTGCGCATGTGCAAATAGCTGTCATCGTAACGCAAAAAGGCACGAGCAAAATATTGATTCTGCCAAACATATTTAATGAATATTTAAAATTAATTTATTGATCAAAATCTAAATCCAGAGTAATTAAAAACGCCTTAAATGAAGTATTAGTTTTGTTTTACTTTTTATATGAATGATAATCTGTACTTAACTAATTTTAAAACTTTTCTCAAATAATAAAAACTCTATGCGGCGGGCTGACGTTGGAGTTAAAAATTAAAAAAATACAGGAAAGTAAAAAGCACTAGTAAAAAAAAGTGACACTTTCCGCACAGTTTGGCTGCTTGGAAAACGCTCTTTTCGAGGACATGCATTGTAAACGAATTTTCGGCACCTATTTGGTATTCAACCAAAGACCACTTTTGAAACAAATACTAGCGGCCCGCCCCGACTTCGCCAACATGCCCATCTGGAATAATGTTCCATTCAAATTGTAGATTTTGTTTTCAAATAGGTGCAGCGGTTCTGGAGATTACACTCCACGTGTACACAAATCCACACGATTCTCCCTCTCTTTTTAAGGGTTCCGTACCCAAAGGGTAAAAACGGGAACCTATTACTAAGACTCCGCGATCCGTTTGTCTGTCTGTCTGTTTGTCCGTCTGTCACCAGGCTGTATCTCATGACCCGTGATAGCTAGACAGTTGAAATTTTCACAGATGACGAAATTTTTACCGCTATAACAACAAATACTAAAAACAGAATAAAATAAATATTTAAGTAGGGCTCCCATACAACAAACGTGATATTTTTGCCGTTTTTTGCGATAATGGTACGGAAAATGAACCGAATCGAACATAAAACCTCCTCCTTTTTTGTATGTCGGTTAAAATGATCTATTCCTCCTCAGGTTTTCTATTCCGCTGTGACTGCAAATACATGGATGACTTCAAACCGGCTTTGATACGACACATCACGGGCAAGACTAACTCGCTCTCCAACACTACAGGGTGGAGATCTTCACAATTTAATGAGGTCAGTTTATTTTTTATGCTGATCTATTCAGGTACTTGTTTCCGATAGATATATTAGGAATGATGACTAAAAAATTTTAGTCACGCCGTGGTACACTTTTTAAGGTTACACTAGTCGAAAATTCTTCCATACAAACGTAATATAGGGATTATTCCACTGTTTGACGATGTACGTTCAAAATAAAAAGTGATATCATTTGTCTCATCATTATCTAGCCCTGTATAGAAGTAAAATAAGAAAATATTTGACAGTTATGAGCGTCGAAAGTTCCACATTTCAAACACTAATTTTAACGCATTTTTGGGCGCGAATAAATACCATAAGAAGACGGAAAATTGCAAAACGGCCTCCATACAGGGATAGATCATAAGTTCAACAATGCAAATAATTTTATTTTGAACAGATAGATTTAGTGGTTTTTTCATGATATCTAGACTGCCAATGGTCTGATTATAAAATTTCGAGCGATCGGTTTCGTCCTAAATCATTATCCATTTCGCTACAAATTTGCAAAAGTGTGTATTCGTACGCGAACTAGCTTCCTACTGCTCATCACAGCATCTATCTCTTCCGCACGTGCTGTCGGTTGATATAAAATGCATTTTAACCACGCGCACAAAATAGTTCGTGCCGTGTACTAGTGTACCCTTAATTAAAAGTTACGCCACAAGCGGAGTGGGGACTCCTGAACTTTTATGATGCTTTGACTTTAAAATATTTATTGTTTTGTCAAAGTATTAAATACGTGTCCAATATTGCTTTATAGAATTTGTTTCTACCACTTAAAAAAATATGAATTCCAAAATTAGAATATTTTTCTATCAAAAGTTGTAGCGCAAACTCAACTCTATGCCTCATATTATTCAAGTTATTTTTGAAAAAAACACATCTTTGGACGCTCAGCTTAACTCAGTTTTATTTGAGATATTGTAATTCTAATACTAATTAATGGCTTAACTGATTGTTCTTGCTGCTAAGGACGAAGATGGCGTAAGTAGTTTTCAATACATATAATAAATCTGTAGAAAAGTCATTTTTGTATATCGAAAATATTTCCACAAAAAATAGCCAGGGTGTTAAATGATAACCAACAGAACCTATTTCCAGCATTTTTGGAATTTTTGTCTGTTTGTCTGTTTATTTGTGCACGCACCACATAAAATGTACGGGACCAATGTAGATAACCTTTATAAATAAAAAATGTGCGTAACTTGAAGAATTACTTAGTTTTTGTTTCATCGCAATCGGTCCACTCTATCAAAAGTTAGATGAATTTAAAGTGCATTTTAAGAAGAAAAATTATCAGAACACACGCAATTCAGATACTCGGACAGTTGAACTCGATATTCGATAGATGGCCTTGTGCAATTGAAGTCATTTTCTGAATGGCGGTGTAAAGCTTCTCCGCGAAAGAATAATGACTATAGAAAAAAAATGGTAGGTAGGTAAGTAGGGTAGGCAGGAAGGTAAGTAGGGTAGACAGGAAGGTAAGTAGGGTAGGGTTTGCAAACAGATGACGGGAGCGAAGCCGCGGGCACAGCTAGTTTAATAATAAAAATCACATTCCTTCAAAATCTTTGCATTCAGAGCACAAACACAGGTTCTACTAACACACAGTGTCAATTTGCCACTGCTCGTAACACTACCTCTCCGGGAAGGAGTGGGCTGTAATCTGCCACTAGACCCTGTTCCGCTTGATTTATGTCATATGTCTAAAACTAAGGCAAGCGTGCTTCACCGTCGACCACATCAACGTTTAACTTCAGGCGAGATAGAGGTCAAACGTGAGCCTCAACATATCATATCAGCTGAAAGACGTCCACTGCTGGACTTAGGCCTTCCCCAAGCGTCGCCACATTGACCGGTCGTGAGTCCCGCATCCAGCGGATCCCCGCAACCTTCACCAGGTCATCGGTCCACCTAGTGGGAGGCCTTCCAACGCAACGTTTTCCGGTTAGCGGTCGCCACTCCAGAACCTTTCTGCCCCATCGGCCATCCGTTCAGCGAGCAATGTGCCCTGCCCACTGCCACTTAAGTTTGGCAATTCTTCGGGCTATGTCGGTCTATTATCAAATAAAAACTGGCCAATTGCGAGTCGTACTCGCGCACGAAGGGTTACGTACCATTATCGCAAAAAAACAACAAAAAAGTCCAGCCCCACTTAAATATTTATTTTATTCTGTTTTTAGTATTTGCTGTTATAGCGGCAACAGAAATACATCATCTGTGAAAATTTCAACTGTCCAACTATCGCTACGCTTCGCTCCATGAGATACAACCTGGTGACAGACAGACGGATCGTGGAGTCTTAGTAATAGGGTCCCGTTTTTACCCTTAAAAGCAATAAGAAAAACTAATCATATTTCAATCCACAGTGGGTAGCAAAGGAAACATTTACCTTATCCCTGATGTGTATGAACCCGGCCATCGTAATGGAAGCCCTGCACCCGGCAAGATGTATCGCACTCGCATCAGGCACCCTCACTCCGCTGATCAGCCTTCACTCCGAGCTGGCTACCAGCTTCCCGCACCGCGTGTCGCCTAACCACGTTATCCCCGAGGATAGGGTAAGTCTTATAGGTATCCACTATACATAGTCGAGAAATCGCTGACAACGGTGAAGGAAAACATCGTGAGAAAACCTAACTTGCTGCAAGGTGATCCAGTACGATGGTAAACGTATAAATAAACAAGATAACGAAAATTCGCAAACTTTCATATCAGCCATCTTGGATTTTCATTTAGAGCGCATTTTCGTTATCAGCACCCTTCACAAGATCCGGTCATACGTCACGTCATTGCAGTATGTTCGACAACAAGTAACATAGCCTTTCCATCGTGATGGCAACCAATGGAGTAAAGAAACGCGCCAAGGTTTTTCTTTTTAACACGTTTATCATGAAATCACACAATTACACTATCTGGTCTTTGTCAGTCTTATTAATAAAAATGACGTATTACCAGCTTACTCCGAAGTTACTCTTGGACTAGCTAATCCCGGAGTAAGTAAGGATTAACATAGGCTAAGCAATGTTATTAATAAACATGGAATAACCTCGGACTAACTATTCATTCGTTACTCTTGGATTTACGCGTAAGCTATGGAAACCCAATTCAATTTAAAAGTAAAAAGAGTGAACCAGTGAATGAAACCAAGAAATTTGATGACATAAAGTAGAAAAAGAAAGAAAAATAGCTGACAAAGTGACATCTGTCATACTTAAATCGCATATATAAAATATTATGAATGCGAAAGGAACTCTGTCTGTCTGTCTATTGCCATTTCACGCTTAAACCGCTGAACTGATTTTGGATGGAGTTAGGCATTGAGATATTATGTATTACATAATTACCTCAATGGAGTTAGTTTGGGACCCTGGGAAGGACATACGATAGTTTTTATCCAATGTAATGGTGGCAAGGAAGGTAGAAATTTGTATGGTGAACTAATAATTTCTCAAGTAAGGCGGCCCCACAATATAATTAGTGCGACATTAAAAATAGGCTATTAGGAGTACTAATGCTACGCAGACGATGTCACGGGCAACAGCTAGTACTTAATATTCGTAGTGGTTTGATACATGTGATGACGAGTGTATCTCTCATACTAATGTTAGTAAAATACCTAAGTATTAAACACATCTTCATGCCAATTTCTGAAATAGTGTTTCCTGTCTAGTATAATGTATTTATATTTAACTAAAAATTTTCATCATCAAATCACAACGAACAAAATGTCAATCAAAAATAATAAATGTAGTCGCCATGGATACACTCTTAATCCAACCTTACTCCGACCTTAAACTAGCTAGCACCATGGAATAACTTTTAGTCCAAGACTAGAGTCAGATTAGTATAATCTCTCCTTATTCCGTGTTTATTAATACGGAAATTTGTTAGTACCAACCTAATGCTTGGAATAAAGTTAATCATACCTTAGTCCACGTTTATTAATAAGACGGTGTGTGTTTGCCTGAACGCGTTATGGCGTTTCTTAAAAGCCAAATATGATATTACATTTCTTATTGAACAAAAAAATAAACATGATCTTTGAAGTATACTTTAGTGAATTTCTGCCAGGTGTGGATAGGAACCCTCCTAGGTGACTCTATGGGGCAGTTACGCTACACCGCGGCGGGCGTGGACTCCCCGCGCGCGCGCCGAGCGCTCGGCGCCGCCGTGCTGCGCGTGTGTGGCACCGTGCCGCACGGCGTGCTGTGCTTCCTGCCGTCCTACTCGCTGCTGGACAAGCTGGTGAAAGAGTAAGTTCTTCGAAACTTTAATGATTTGTTTATTTACAAGCAAGGGTCAAAAGTGCAGTCACACTCTCCCGAAACTCAAATTCATAATATTATCAATGGCCGGCAGCCTAATTGCGTAATTGCGTAAGTGAATTCTGCAAAGCTTATAAATCTAGCCAAAGGACAGTAAATTACGGAGTACCACAGGGTAGCGTACTCGGGCCGCCTCTATTTATTGTTTATATTAACGACTTTCCATCAGCATCATCATATCCTATGACAATGTTTGCAGATGACAGTACTTTACTTTTTAATATTGATGAGGCAAGCACATTAGAGACTGAGATTAATTCAACCTTATTGTCAGTTGTGAATTGGCTGCAAAATAATAATTTGGTTATAAATCTTGATAAAACAGTATTAATGAAATTTCAACAAAGAGTAAATCACAAATTAGACTTAAATATTAAATATAAAGACAAAATTATTAATGAAACAAATGTGACTAAATTTCTTGGAATAAACATACAAAACACTTTAAAATGGAATTCACATATTGACAAAGTATGCAGTAAGCTAAACCAACATTCCTATGCTTTGCACATGTTAAGTAAAACGGCCAATCGAGCAACAGTCTTAACGGCGTATCATGGTCTTGTAGCCTCAACATTGAGATATGGAATTATATTTTGGGGCAATGCCACGGGTAAAGATATGGTATTTAAGTGCCAAAAAAGGTGCATAAGATCTATATATAATTTGCAGATGACAGACAGCTGTAAACCGTTTTTTAAAAATACGAAAATATTAACTATGCCTTCGTTGTACATCTATGAAACGTGTATGTTCGTCAAAAATAATTTACATAAATTTGCTCGAGTCACTAGTCAGCGCCGTTGTGATCGGTTACAAACAGTCGGATCTAGCACTGCACTATACGGAAATAGTATTTTTGTAATGGCTCCAAGGGTCTATAATAAATTACCAAAATGTATAAGGGATGAAGATAATATCCGCAAATTCAAAAGTAAATTATATTTATTTCTATTAGATAAGACATATTACTCTATCGAAGAATTTTTAAATGATAAAATATGACATTACTATCTATTCTAATTTACCATTGAAATGTATGTAAAAATAAATTATAATTGATTAATTATTAAATAATAATACTTTTAATTGACATTATTTACAATATAATAAAATATGACGTTACTAATTCTTAATATAATTTACCATTGACATGCATGTGCAGTAAATTATAGTTGATTTATTATTTATAAATAATACCTACATTTAATAGACATTATCTACTCGAACTTGACTTTGTATTGTATAGATTGAGATTTACTACTGGAAAACCTAACATATTTGTACACCAATTTCATTGGTAGGACATAGAGCTCGACTGAAATGTAAACATAAGACCTTTATTGTAATACCTGTGTTCACGAATAAAGATTGATTGATTGATTGAAAGCAAACAAGTCGATTCTTTCCCAAAAACTTTACGTATTAATATTCAATACGTAAAGTCGTTTTTGCGAAGGAATCGACTTGTTTGCTTTGCAGAATTCACTTACGCAATTAGGCTGCGGGTTTCTCTATCAATCTAATTTAGATTAGTTTTGGGAGAGTGCGAGTGGGCAAGCACCCGGTTTTGTAAGATGCGGGTATATCCGGTTCTTTCAATGAATTATCTGAACCGGTTCCGGAAGGAGTGAACCCGGTGCCTCCGGTTCTTTATAAAACAAACGAAAAATGTGCACATTATTTCTTCGATTCAAATTACGCGTTATAATAGTCCATGAAATAAAA
This sequence comes from Orthosia incerta, assembly GCA_948252205.1. Classification (NCBI taxonomy): domain Eukaryota; kingdom Metazoa; phylum Arthropoda; class Insecta; order Lepidoptera; family Noctuidae; genus Orthosia; species Orthosia incerta. The sequence continues at coordinate 23,194,935 of OX411756.1, read as the reverse complement.
ACATTTACTGCGGAAAAAATCTTGGTTAAGTACTTTTTCCGGTATTACGTTCGTTATGGCAGCAGTAACGTTTCCTGAAAAGTCCATAAAAATCGCAAAGGAGTCAAAGGTCCCAAAAATCAGTTTTTTGCTTAATTCTCGTAAAGTTTTGATTTTACTGCAATTTGTGCTTAGAGCAAGTTTATTCCTTGTTCAATTGTGCAAAAAAACATTCTACATAAGATTCGCTAATTGTTATTTATTTTAGAGATATGAGCTAAAATAAAAATAATTCTGTTTATTTTTTGTACTGAATCTGTGCGTATCGCAAGACGGCCGTTAAACATACAAAATGACGTTGTCTGGTATAATTTCATGTTTTGATAGCAGTATTATCTACTTGGGTACTTAGAATACGGAACTAGAGACACTTAACGGTACCTACTAAAATATATCTCATTGCAGTGTTTTTCATCGACAGTTGTAAAAGAATGAAACAGTTTCGAACATAAGGAAATGTGAGAAATAATAATAGGTAAATATCTGTAATTGAAGGCAATCTGTGAAATTGTGAATTTTATTCCTAGTTCAGTATTTTCATCGGCATTATTTTGATTATGCTAGTAGTAATGTTGTCTGAAAAGTATATTAAAATCACAAGAGAATTAAAAAAATAATTGACTGTCAAAGGTCCTAAAATCAGTTTTTTGCTTAATTCTCATAAAATTTTGGTATTTCTGCAATTTACACAAGAGCAAATTTAGTCCTTATTAAATTGTGCACTAAAAAGTCCTACATTAGATTCACTAATACTCATTGGTTTTCGAGATATAAGCCAAAATAAAATTATAAAGAAAAGTACATACTAGTAATGAATATAAGAAAATTATAAAGAAAAGTACCTAGTAATGTTACTATAGACCGATTTGTGGTGAGCGGCCCGGTTTTTTACGCAGTCCGGGCCGATAGACTCTTGCTTCCATGGACTACACCGCGACAGTCGTTACCTCTCACTCAAAAACCATATTTATTTGTCCAGGGCAGTTAATTGTAATTATAACAGCATTAAACTATCGCTTATATAAAAACAGTCCACTTTATCATCCACGAGCTACCTTTATGAAGACGGTGACAACTCGTCGAGTTTTCTTGATAAATAGTTCTCGGTTAACTATTTATCAAGAAAATGTATATGTTAAAAATTTGTATTGTTTTTATTTGTTTCAGTTGGCGAGAAACGGGTGTGTGGGACGAGATGAACCGGCTCAAGAACGTGTTCTGTGAGAGAAGGCATGGGGGTGACCATGACGAGACCATGGATGTGAGTATAGATCTAATATTACACCATCATTTTTTTTTCACATGTTTTTATGGTTCCGGGGTAAAAAAATAGGTCTCTGTCCGGATTAAATCCGTCAATCAGGCTCGAAAGCATGTAGATATAAGCTGTTTATTTTCCTTTAAGGTTGTCCTAGTCGATCATTCTTCCATGCAAACGTAGTATGGCGATTACTGCACTGTTTGACGATGTACGTTCAAAATAAAGGCTGATATCAATTTGTCTCATCATTATCTAGCCCTGTTAAGAAACAAAAAAGAGAAAAGTAAAATTTATTTGAAAGTTATGAGCGTTGAAAGTTCCATATTTGAACACTAATTTTAACGCATCTGTGGGCGGAAATAAATACAATAAGTAGAAGGAAAATTCCAAAACAATCACCATACAGGAATAGATTAGTTGTTCAACAAGGCAAATAATTTTATTTTGAAAGTCGTTTTTTATGATATCCTTACCCTCAAAGATCTGTTTATAAAATTTCGCGCGGTCGTTTTCGTCCTAAATCATCATCCATTTCGCTACAAACTTACAAAAGTGCTAATTCGTACGTGAACTAGCTTCTTACTGCTCATCACAGCATCTATCTCTATCGCACGTGTTGTCGGATGAGATAGCATGCATTTTAACTCGCGCACAAAATAGTTCGTACCGTCGCGGTCGACTAGGGCAACCTTAACATTAGACTTTTGCATCTTTGATTAAAATTAAAATTCTCTTGTGTGTTGTTTCAGGATTTTTACAAGACTGTGGGTACGGAGAAAGGTGCGTTATTATTCGCAATATACCGCGGCAAAGTGTCTGAGGGGATGGACTTTAAAGACCAACAGGCGAGAGCTGTTATTTGTGTGAGTATTTCTTTTGTAAATTCTCACGCGTTTTACAAGCTTTTATTTAACTTGCAATGTATGTATCTATGTATCTAAGTGTGTTCGGGTCAAATCTTACAACTGAATTTTAAAAAAGTTATCCTCCACCGATTAAGGTGAAACTTTACATACGTGTTTAGTTTGGATGACAATGCATGGTTAACTAAGTGACATCATTCTAAATCCAACATGGCGGACGGCCAAAGATGGCGGACTAGTTATTTTTTGTGCACTGCCATGATATGGATATCAAATGAAAGGGTTTGCTGAGAAGATATATATGGATACGAAAAAAGTGAGTTTAAAAAAATGTTTTTTGTAATGAATAATTTTATTTGAAATAACATTAATTTTCTCGTTAGTTACTTTATTCTTATATAAATTAATTTAATAAATATTTTCATTGATATATCGTGAAGAAAAAGCAAAGAAAGCTGTGGATATAGCGAGAACAAGAGCTCAAGACAAGCTATACGACGCGCTGGAGAGTCCAGCACGCCAAAAAGTTTTTTTTTTTTTTTAAATGCACTTGCATATTGCACTACCACGGGGAGATAGTGCTGTTATGTGGGACTCTACGCCACTAAAACTCCCCGGTGTCCTCCTGTGCCGCATATGGCGGCATTATACATGGGCTCGCTTATATACGGGCACGCGTTAGCACTCACCGCGAACCCGCCGCGGCTGTCCGTCACCGGACCCGCAGGCTTATTACTTATCTTGCAAAATCAAAACGATAGCGATTTTTGTAGCTCTTCAATACAGAAGTTTTAGAGTTTTTGGCGTTTTTTTTTTTAAATATCTGCATTTGACAAACTGCGAGCGATTAGCAAACGATTGCGTAGGACCTACCATACCTACACTGTAGATAATTCCAACTTTTCTATACCATACCAATATTATAAAGAGGATAGATTTGTTTGTTTGTACCGAATATGCTCCGAAACTACTGGACCCATTTAAAAAATTCTTGCATCTAAGGAAAACTACATTATTCCCGAGTAACATAGGGAGTTCACAGTCATTAGCGGTCGCCGATTTTGTGTTACGAGAATGTCCGTAAATAAGCTTAAGTGCACAAGTTGTAATTTAGTGATATCGGAAGTCCTTGCGTTCATACGTGATCGGCATCATGTAGTCGATAATGAAAGCTTGATAAGGATATGTGAAACTGCATTTTCTGAAGAGGAAATAGATGAAGCGAAGAAGTTGTTGTACATATTATCAACAAAAACAACAAAAAAGCTGGTGTCAAGACGCAAGAACAAGAAACAAAAAGACCTAGAAGATATGATAACTGTGTTTAAAACGATAGACCCTGAACAAATACCAGTGTTTGTGGCGTATGACCTACACAAGTTGCCACCAGTTTGTTTTGATCACGTTGATGTCACGAAACTATTAAAGGATATATTGGTGTTAAGGAAAGAAGTTGAAGATATCAAGAATAATTATGTGACAAATGTCCAATTAGAGGAACTGAAACTAAAAGTGAATACTGAAAAATCGAGTCCGTTAATAAATTCGAATGTTAATATGAAGAGAGGAGGGTACCTATTAGATAGCGGCCCGTTTGGTCTACCTCACATCGAACAGCGGCCAGTAAATGATGTCGTTGTGCCGCGGTCCAGTCGTGGGGATATGAGTCACGATAGTGCAAGCGTAACGCCGACGCCGATATATCGCACTCTCGTTCACACGCAGGCTGGAGGTGAAACTCGGAATAAACCCATCTCGCCTGCACCGGTTAACTCGACTATGCTTGATAACGAAAGCTTAGTGGCCGTAAATAACGTTCGTAAACAACAGACTATGGCAGAAATTGTAAAAAAAGGCGAATGGAAGGAAAATAAGCCTGATGAATCGATTTGTAGGCATGACCGACAAAGCACTTTCTACTTCATTAGGAAATTTCAAGGCCGCTGAGAAAAAAATAGAAGAAAAGACCTGAAAAAGTGAAATATCACAGAACCAATTCGGTTTTATCTAGCAAAAAGTGAAATATCACAGAACCAATTCGGTAGCTATCGCAATCCGCCAGTTGTGCGTAAAATAAAGAAATGGACATAAAAACTTGCACATTGACCTCGAGAAGAGGTATACGACCAGGTGCCTCGTGGGTTTTTTTTTGGTGGGCTCTTAAGAATCTTTTCTTTGGCCGTCCCCCTCCCTCTCTGTCCATCCACATTTATATTCATAACTCTTTTAGGGCCGATTTCACTAATCAAAATAATCGCGATTAGTTCATCTAAACTCAGTTTATACAAATACAGCGTTATAATTGGTTGAGACCGATGAAAAACTACCAATCAGAACGCTGTATTTATATACACTGAGTTTAATTGGTGAAATCGGCCCTTAGTAACATGCGTTTCATCCCTCCTCATCAGATGACCATACCAGGACCAACGGTTTCTTTTCAACTATTCTGTCACTGCCGCCACTTTCAAACTTAAGAGGAAGTTTTATACTCATTTCTCACTTTAACCATTATCGTCACTCCGCACATCCATCTCAACATTCTCATATCTTTTCATCCTTTTCTCAGCCCAACATTCTGATCCATACAGTACGACAGGTCTAATCACGGACTTCTAAATTTGCCCCTTTAACTGTCGTGGGTAGCAAGTTGTTCCAGTGACCTGTCGCCATTTCATCTATCTCGAGTTGATCCGGTGCGTTACATCTCGGTCGACCTCGCCATCCCCTTGGTCAAGCGACTCTAGGTACCGGAAGTCGGAGCAGATTGGTATGGGTTTTACAGCGAGAGCTATAGGCACGGAACTGGAGAGACCGCCAAAATCGCAGAACAAGTATTCGGTTTTAGTTCTGCTCAATTTCAAGCCAACACTCTCCAGTCTGTGCCCGCACATCTCCAATCTGCTCTGGACCTCTAGGCCACTTTCGGCAACCAGCACAATGTCATCGGCAAACAGCATACACCAGGGTGCCTCTTCCTGTATGTCCAACGTCAGCACGTCCATTATCATCACGAAGAGGCAAGGGCTGAGAGCCGACCCTTGGTGCAAGCCGACTGCCACACTGAAGCTTTTTACATTAATAATGGTAATAAATAGAAGAAACTGTAACTGTTTATTTTTTAAGGGCAAACTAATTTACCATTTAGAACAAATGAATAGATTTATTTGCTGGGATAAATTAAACAAACATAATTTTTCAGGTGGGAGTGCCATACCCGAACACATACGACACGGCCGTCAGCGCGAAGATGGACTACAACAACAAATATATGAAGGATAGAAACTTACTCAACGGTCGCGAGTGGCTACGGGTGCAAGCGTATAGGTTAGTACGAAGAAACTATATTTCATAAAATATTTTTAACAAAAAAAGTAAACCGACTTTCAAAAAAAAAACACTACAAAGCGAAAAATAGCTTTCTTTGCCGAAGTTGGTGCTTTGGTATGTACCAAAGACACCAATTGTTTTTCTTTTTTCGGCTTCGGAAAAGAAAAAAATTTTTCCTCTACAAAGTTTTTTTTTTTGGAAGTCGGTTATTTTTTTGTTGTTATTGTTTTTTTAGTTTTGGTACCTCAAATTACCATGAAGATAATTTATAGCCAATGTACATCTCATTACAATTGCAATAAGCCCAAACACGACTAGGATACATTGTTTTACTTCGAAGTTCCAGTGCCTACCTTCCGACATCATCATCAGATCAGTTCGATGGTACCTTTTTCATCAGTACCATTTATTTATAAGTATATGCTTCATCATGGGGGCACGGTTGGCGCAGTGGTTGAGCGATTGACTGCTGCGCTGCGTGTCGCGGGTTCGATTCCCGCACGGAACAATTATTTGTATGACCTACAGATAGTTGTTCCGGCTCTGGGTGTTTGTGTATGTGAGTTTATGTGTTTGTAAACGCACCCACGATACAGGAAGCAATTCCTAGTGCGGGGCAAAGTTTTAAAAAAAAAAAAAAAAAAAAAAAAAAAAAAAAACATAGTCTGTTAATTATTCTAGTTATCTTAAATCGAGGACATACTTATCATTAAGGAGCTCCAGTGGCCATCTGTGGTCTTCTTTACCAGTTCCATGTCCACTTCTCAAAATGATACATTCTGAGTGCAAAGGATTGCATTGTTGATGAAAATACCAAAATTGATATGTAGTCTATAATATTTGAGGAGTTCCCTAGGGATACTATGGGATCCAATTTTCAGATTCTGACTTGGTGACAATGAGAACACGTCGGGAGTATACCCTTTCGAACACAAAGAGAAATAATAAAATCGGTGCACAATTGGCGGAGTAATGTCGTAACAAACATACAGTCGAATTGAGAACCTCCTCCTTTTCGAAGTCGGTCGAAAACTTCGATTTTCTCGTTGTCAACGCTTCGACCTGCGATTTAGTGCACGTGGTTGTGGAACGTTTTTTTTTGTTTGTCTGTCTAAAGATGAAGATGTCGATGATGACTATCCAGAAAAGGATGCTGATTTGAGTGGAGTTGAAGTTTTAGACGCCATTTTAATTTTTAGGTTTCCGTACCTGTTAGGGACCTTTCTAGGACACTTTAAATTAAATATCAGTGGACTGTATAAACTGATGTAATGTAGGTACTACAATATAGGTAACAATAAAATAAATGAAATGCGCGTGTGTCTTCGTCGGAGCTCGGTAGTGAAGTGGCGGGCCCCTAGGCACCGCGTCCCGCGCGCCCGCGCCCCCCGCCTCCTCCAACCGTCGCCTGCGCCGCCGGCCGTAGAAAGCGCCCGAACATCCTCCCCGGGTTGAAGGCTTCAAGTAAGAGGGAGTGGGCAGACATTGTTGTAGGCCCGCACCATCGTCCCCTTCTTCGTCTTCAGCTCCACCACCCGCGTGGTCCCGTCGCTCCCAGGAAAGACCTGGATGACTCGCCCCAGTGGCCACATTAGTGGCGGAAGTCCCTTCTCTTTGATGAGAACGAGTGCTCCCACAGATAGCTGCCCTTTCGAGGTTGACCATTTTGTTTTTTGCTGAAGCAGAGAAACATACTCTAAGTGAAACCGCTTCCAAAAATGCTGTTTAATGTGCTCCATTCTGTGGTAGCGCTCCAGTCGCCCGATGGTGAAATCAGTCACCTGTGGATGCGGAACGGACATAAGTGGTCGCCCAATTAGAAAGTGTGAAGGAGTGAGGGCAGAGAAGTCTAAGGGATCAGAGGAAAGAGGGGTAAGAGGACGAGAATTTAAAATGGCCTCTATTTGAGTCAAGCACGAGGCCATCTCTTCATACGTAAAATGAGTCAAACCTAAAAGCCTCTTTAGGTGATGCTTTGTGGATCGGACGGCAGCTTCGGCAATGCCGTTAAAGTGAGGGGAGTATGGAGGCGTGAAAGTAAACTTGATACCTTGTTGAGCAACTTCGAAGACAAGGTTAGAATCTTGTAGGAATTTACGGAGCTCGTTATTTGCACCTACGAAATTGGTGCCGTTATCTGACAGGATGCTTTCGGGTTTACCACGACGAGCCACAAAACGACTTAAGGCAGCCATATAAGCTTCCTTCGTCAGATCTGTAACGAGTTCGATGTGAACAGCTTTGACACCAAGGCAAACAAAAATACAAATATACGCCTTTATAAGCCTACACCCTCGACCTTTGCGATCAGCTATCAATACTGGCCCGGCATAATCAACGCTGCACTTTAAAAACGGGTATTCTAAATGTGTCCTTGAGGAGGGCAGTTGACCCATTGGTTGGGTTAGCACGATTTGACATCTATATTTAAAACATTTTATACAATTTTTAACAGTGGACTTTGAAAGGTTTCTGCCGCCAAGAGGCCAATACGTTTGCCGAATGTTAGCCAACAATAACTGAGGTCCAGCGTGTAAGAAATCGTAATGATACTTACAAAATATTATTTTAGTAATGTGATGCTTACCACATAACAAGATAGGATGTTTGACGTTGTAGTCATATGGCGAATTATCAAGCCTCCCGCCTACGCGAACGAGACCGTCCGTGTCTATAAAGGGACTTAGGGAAATTAGCCTATTTTTACTACGCAACGGTTTTCCTGATTGCAATAAGGCGTACTCTTCAGGAAACATATCCATTTGGGCATGACGCATAATGAAGTTGAAGGAGCTGCTAAGTTCTTGAATGGAAAGGGGATCACGGGAACGATTATATTTATGTTTTAAATTGTATATAAATCTGTGTATATAAGCAACTACTCTATGTAAATGATTAAATTTAGAATATTTGTGAATTAATGATTTAATGAATGATTGATTTCCCGAAATTATATTATTATATGAGTGATTATGAGAAGTATGATCATTGAAATGTGATGATACTACTTCAGGTAGATCCTGTTTCACGTTCTCATTGGGCATTTTTGGCCAATATATTTCATCTTCCAACAAAAATTTAGGACCTGACCACCATAAGGAACACTCGCTGATAAGGTCAGCCTTCAGCCCGCGAGAAACAAGATCTGCCGGATTTTCCTTAGACGGCACGTAGCTCCACGTATGCTCTGTAGTGCTTTCCTGAATTTCATCGATGCGATTACGAACAAAAGGCTTTAATGTATTTGGTGCCATGGCAAGCCAGCTTAACACTATTGTCGAATCGCACCAAAACCGGCATCTACTAACGGGCTTGGTGAAGGATTTCAGTACATTAGTACACAGTCTTGCTCCCAATAAGGCTCCACATAGCTCTAGCCTTGGGATAGTTGTTGGCCTGATAGGTGCCACACGATTTTTAGAGACTAGCAGTTGAACTCTTACTAACCCATCCTTGTCCATAGACCTAATGTACACACAAGCACCATACGCCTTTTCGGACGCATCTGTAAACACGTGAATTTCATTAATTGTAAGGTTGTTGCATGAAACCCATCGAGGTATTTTAAGGGTGTTTAAACATGAAAGACCATTTACAAAGGAAACCCAAAAACTATGAATGTCATCAGGCACCATCTCGTCCCAGTCACATTTAGCCAACCATAGTTTCTGGATGACTATTTTAGCCTCGACAACACAAGGACCAACAAGACCCAATGGGTCAAATATCTGACTAATCACCGATAGAATCTGACGTTTTGTGATTTGTTTGTTGGTGTCGATGCATATTGAAAACGCCAGAGAATCAGATTCACATAGCCAATATAGCCCTAACGTTTTAGAAGACACGTTTCTATTCTCTGATAAGTCCAACTTTTTAGAATGCCCTGAAATACCTGCGATTTCCGTTAAAATGGTTTCACTGTTAGACTGCCATTTACGCAAGTGAAAACTAGCAGAAGCTAAAATGGAAACGACTTCCTTACCCATCTCTACTACTTCTGGAATGGAGTCACCCCCACTAATGTAGTCGTCGACGTAAAAATCACGTTCAATGGAAGACTTGACAATATTATTAGTAGCGTCTGCCGCCAGACTGACCAGGCACTTCGTAGCTAAATAAGGAGCGGAGGCCGTACCATAAGTGACGGTGTTGAGACTGTACGTCTGAAGAGGTAATTTGGAATCTGCGCGAAAGATTATTTGTTGCAAATGGCGTTGCGAAGGCGTCACAGAAATAGCCCTATACATTTTTTCTATGTCTCCAGAAATGACATATTTATGCTGACGGAAACGTAGCAATATAGAAAAAAGATCATCCTGGACAGTGGGACCTACCATTTGGATATCGTTCAGCGATATTCCAGATGTAGTTGCAGCTGATGCATCAAAGACTGCCCGGAGCTTTGTTGTTGCACTGGATTCATTGTCATATGGCCCAAACTCTCATATTCCTGCATAAAGGCGACATACCTCTCCTTGAAAGCAGGATCACGTTGGAAACGACGCTCCAATGATAGGAACCGACGCTTGGCCATTTCATAAGATTCACCTAACACACTAGGGTCATTCTTAAGAGGTATCGTAACAACAAAACGGCCATGTTTATCACGCGTCGTGTTACGGCGAAAGCTCTCTTCACAAGCTCGTTCTTCTTGTGACAAGGAGTGCTTAGAAGACACGGAATCAAATTCCCAAAATTTATGTAAACTATTATTTAATTCGTCAATTGATACATTACAAAAATGTGACTGTACCTTCGTTGGTGGATATAATGGAAGAGCCACAGAGCCTGATACAATCCACCCGAATTTAGTCTCCTGTAACTTGGGCTGATTTTTTCCTAAATTGATAGATGCAGCACATAGGACATTCCAAAATACTTCTGCACCGACAAGTATGTCTATTTCTGACGGAACATTGAACGACGGATCGGCCAGTTGCAAATTCGATGGTATCGGTACTTTGCGTATGTCAATCAAAACAGACGGCAGCATGTTTGTGATTGTCGGTAATACAAAACAATTTACATTTGTTTTATAGCTACCGCTGTAGGATTCTATAGTTAAAATGCAAGACTGTGTACTAGATGTAATCTGACTATTGATACCTGTAACCGTGGAACTCGTGCTACGTCGAGGTAATCCTAGCTTATCGCATAGTGTCTGCGTAATAAAGTTAGCTGTGCTACCATTATCGAGGAGTATCCTGGCGGCGACCTTCACACCGCGGTTGTTCACCACTCGCACCAGCGCTGTGGACAGTAAAACATTGGAAGTAGTATACTGTGTTAAGGCAACATTATCTAGTGTGTCTTTTTCAGAAGAGCCACTTCCAGAAAGGTCAGTAGGTAAGGCAACACTACTGGGCATAGGATCTTGAAATTGGGTTGGCTTAGAGTCTTCAACATGTAAAAGAGTGTTATGCTTGCCTTTACAATATTTACAACGCGCTAATCTACATTGCTTTGTTAAATGACCAGTACGCAAACAATTAAAGCAAACTTTAAACTGTTTTGCTTTAGATATACGATTGTCTACAGTCAGATTACGAAATTCTTCGCACGTATACAAAAGATGATTTTTGTTGCATAATGGACACATTAATTTATTATACTTATCCTGATTTTGATTACTGCTATGATTTGTTTCTACTATTAATGCTTTATGTTTATTTTCTATCTTGTTATTTTGATTCTCTGGATTACATGTATTTTTATTATATTCTAATGTTTCTAATAGATCAGCCTTTTTACTCATGAATGAACAAAATTGTGATACTGTGGGTTTCTGTGATAAGGTGTTACGATGGGCTTCCCAATCTCTACTGGTGATAGGATCTAATTTAATGGACATCATATAAACAATCAGCGTATCCCATGTCTCCGTAGGCTCGTTCAATGTTTTAAGGGCTCTCATATTTTTATTAATAAGGTCAACTAATCGACGCAGAGCACTGCACGATTCCCTCAAAATGTGTTCAACATCGAACAATGCCTTCAAGTGATTATCTACTAAAAGCCTACTGTTATCAAAGCGATCACATAGTAACTTCCACGCCATCTCATAGTTATCACCTCTAAAGTCGATATTTTTAATTACTTCTAGTGCATCACCTTTAAGTGATGCACGAAGGTAGTGGAACTTACTAATTTCGTCTATGCAACTACTATTATGTATTAGTGATAAATACGTATCTCTAAACTCAAGCCAGTACTGATAACCACCATCGAAATTAGGCAAATTAATCTTGGGTAAGCGTATAAAATTACGTTGTTGGCACGATTCACCTGTTTGCTTGTTCACTGAACCCGCTACAGACCCGTAGTCACTGGCGCCGACCGTGACAGCTAGCAAGCTGCGCGCCTGCGCTACGAGGGAGTGGAAACGCTCCTCAAACTTGGCCCGCTCGGCATACGCCTCGTCCGGCTTGTCCAAAAGCACCTCGATTTCCATCTGTAAGTCATCAAATTGATCGTATATAGCCTCAAATTTATTAAAACGGCTCTCCAACTCGATGCGTTGTAAGTCTGAAATCGATTTACAACTTTGAAGTACATTCAGATAGTTGGCGAAATTTGTTAACTTGGCTTTCAAAGCACTACGCTTTCTAATAAGAAGTTCTTCTGTGGCCATAATGAAAGCTAGTAGCAAGATAAATATATACTGTTAAAAACTAGCAAAGTATAAAGACGTTATAAGTCGTTAAATTTGAACAAAGGAAAAAGATAACGGCGATGAATACGCGTGACCTTGAAGTCACTAGCGGCGACGGCCAGCTGTTGTGGGTAGGTACTTATGCGCTCAGCTGATGCGACCGTTACTAACGGTATTGGCAAGATAAGCAGTGCGTAAGCGCAATACAAGTGTGAAGAGAATAGCTACTGCGATGAAACACGTGTTGGCTCAAATGTAAGGTGAAAAATAGGATGATTATAATATTTTACGGAAAATAACACTTAAGAAATGTTGGCAAAGGATCTAGAAGGGAAATAATTGGAACAAACTCACAAAATATCCTGATCCTTATCCTTAGGGTGAACTGATTTTTATCACTCGAAGCGATGACTCGGCAACAATCTACTAATCCAGCAGATCTGGTATGCACGGCGTCGTATTTCAAGACTTCAGTGAAGTTGTCGTAGTTCTTCGTGACTTCAAAAAAAACCGTTTCTCCGATGACAGGGCGATTTCAAATTTAAGTTGTCGTACTGCCAGTAGCCAACGTACTAGGAATATGATTTATCCCAAAACGCGACTTTGAAGAGGCTCGATGGACCAAAATGTTAGGGACCTTTCTAGGACACTTTAAATTAAATATCAGTGGACTGTATAAACTGATGTAATGTAGGTACTACAATATAGGTAACAATAAAATAAATGAAATGCGCGTGTGTCTTCGTCGGAGCTCGGTAGTGAAGTGGCGGGCCCCTAGGCACCGCGTCCCGCGCGCCCGCGCCCCCCGCCTCCTCCAACCGTCGCCTGCGCCGCCGGCCGTAGAAAGCGCCCGAACAGTACCCAAAGAAACTATTACTAAGACTCTGTGGTCCGTCTGTCTGTCTGTCACTAGGCTCTATCTCATTAACCATGATAGCTAGACAGTTGAAATTTTCACATACAATGTATTTCTGTTGCCGCTATAACAACAAATACTAAAAACCGAATATAATAAATATGTAAATGGGGCTCCCATACAACAAACGTATTTTTTTCGGTTTTTTTCCGATAATGGTACGGAACCTTTCGTGCGCGAGTCCGACTCGCACTTGGCTGGTTTTTTCAATGTTATTATAGCAAATTTTATTTTTTAATATAAAGTACTATGTTATATTGATTTGTACGATAAATGTTTAAAACATAGTAGGTATTACAATAAAGTTGCAAACCGTTCATAAGTATTCTTTATTTTTCTTAAATATATATCGTTTCACTCACCCTACCTCAATCAGTAGGTTTGATAGCTATGACGTAACAATATGGCGCGCAATCGAGGTCTTTCTTATTTGAAACTTGTAGTAGTGATGATGGTAATATTCATGTATGGCCATTGTATAAAACCTTTTTAACCCCCGACGCCAAAATTACGGGGTGTTAAAAGTTTGACGTGTCTGTGTGTGTGTCTGTCTGTGACATCGTAGCTCCCGAACGGATGAACCGATTTTGATTTTGTTTTTTTTTTGTTTGAAAGTTTACTTTATCGATAGTGTTCTCATAATAGCGATCATTGATTAAAATCGGTTGACCCATTCAAAAGTTATCCGCTTTTTTACTCTTTGAATCTGGGTTTTTTCGCAAGATATCATGTCATAATTACGTGTTTCGATATATTGTTGATTGAAACGTGTCTACTACTAGGTATATTATATGTAGTTGAAATAAGTAAGTAAAAGCATGAAATGATAATTAAATTTAAAAAAGCCCTGGGTCAAAAATAAGCCTCGTACTCGCGTCGGGGAACCGCCAAGTAAATTAAATAAACTGCTGTAAACATTGGCGGTACCCCGATGCGAGTACGTGGCTTATTTTTTGCTTTTTAGAGGTTTTTGTGTCGGGGTTTTCATAAATGTTAAATATAATTACCATTGAATTACTTGGTAATTGTTGTTGATCGATTGATTAAGTTTCTCTGTGAAAATTTCCAGAGCACTGAACCAGGCAGTGGGCCGCTGCGTGCGTCACCGCGGCGACTGGGGCGCAGTGCTGCTGGTGGACGCGCGCTACCAGCAGGACTACTTCACCGAACACCTGTCCAAGTGGGTCAAGCGCTTTGTGAGTATCCTCCACTGCTGGCCCAGTGGTAACGGCCGCGACACTCAACTTGTAGTAGTCGAACCCAGGCAGGCGCTTTACTTTGTGTATATTATTTTATCACTACCACTCTAAAAGTGGTGAAGGAATACATCGTGAGGAAACCGGCATGTCCTAGAACCAAAAATTCGAAGACATGTGACACTCACCAATCCGCACTGGAACCGCGTGGTGGATTATGGCCCATTCACAGAGAGGAAGCCAGTGTTCCAGCAGTGGGAACATTAAAAGGCTGATGATGATGATCGTTCCTACTTGTTTGCACTTTGTACAGTCAGGGGTTTGTACTTTCTCAAAGGTAGTGCCTCAAAATTCCTTTGAAGGATAATGTCAATGGTTCACGAATTTTACAGCCACTAAACTTTACAGGATTACCCGCTGGGTCAATCTAAAGATTGTCTGAAAATTTCATTTAAATCGGTCCAGCCGTTCCGGAGTCTATAAGGAACATACATACATTTCTCTTTTATATAAATATAGATATAATCGAATTTTGGATAAAGTCTTTACGGGGTGTAAAGCTTTATCCAAAATAATAATTTGAAACCTGCTCAGACCATAGAGATGGACGAATACTGAAACTACTTCAGCTTCTTTTTAAAAAAAAGCTTTTATTTAACTTGCAGTGTATGTATGTATGTAAGTGTGTTCGGGAAGAGGCACCCTGGTGTATGCTGTTTGCCGATGACATTGTGCTGGTTGCCGAAAGAAGCCTAGATGTCCAGAGCAGATTGGAGATGTGGGGGCACAGACTGGAGAGTGTTGGCTTGAAATAGAGCAGAACTAAAACCGAATACTTGTTCTGCGATTTTGGACGTCTCTCCAGTTCCGTTCCTTTAGCTCTCGCTGGAACACCCATACCGATGTGCTCCGACTTCCGGTACCTAGGGTCGCTTGTCCAAGGGGATGGCGAGGTAGACAGAGACGTAACGCAACGGATCAACTCGGGATGGACGAAATGGTGACAGGTCACTGGAACAACTTGCGACCCACGGCTGCCCCTCAAGTTAAAGGGGACAATTTACAAGTCCGTGATTAGACCTGTCGTGCTGTATGGATCATAATGTTGGGCTGTGAAAAGGATGAAAAGAGACTGCATGTAGCAGAGTTGAGATGGATGTGCGGAGTGACGAGTATGGATAAAGTGAGAAATGAGTATTTTAAAGGAAGTTTGAAAATGGCGCCAGTGACAGAAAAGTTGAAAGGAAACCGTTTGTCCTGGTATGGTCATCAGATGATGAGGAGGGATGAAACTAAAATAGTTATGACGATAAATGTGGATGGATGGAGAGGGAGGGGATGGCCAGAGAAAAGATGGATAGACTGTGTGAGGAGTGATATGAAAGAAAAGGGAGTCAGTGATAGCGTGACGGGGGACAGAACGGTATGGAAAATGAAAACGTGTTGCGCCGACCCCAAGTAACATGGGACAAGGGCAGGAAGATGATGATGAAGTGTCTTCGGGTCAAAACTTGCAACTGAATTTTAAAGCAGTTATCCTCCACCGATTAAGATGAAATTTTGCATACACGTTTAGTTTGGATGACAATGCATGGTTAGCTAAGTGACGTCTTTCAAAATCCAATATGGCGGCTCAAGATGGCGGACTAGTTATTTTTTGTGCGCTGCCATGATATGAGTATCAAATGAAAGGGTTTGCTGAGAAGAATACGAAAAAAGCTTGTTTTAAAAAAGATTTTAATTTATAATTTGTTTTGAGTATCGGCTGTCAAAGGTATAGAGGCCCATCATAGCTTACAGTCAAATACTAATTTAATTCATGTATAATTTGGTAGTGGTTAAATATCCTATTTAAGAGGAAACAGGGGCAGAGAGCGCCGACTGAATTGACTTAGTAAAAAGTCGTAAATCGAGGTTTGACTCTCGCCTATTTCCTCCTCTAATATTGGACCAATTTAAAAGATATTCCATAAACTGTAAAGTAAAGTAAGATATATACTATGTCCCTATGTTTTCCTTTTTTCATTTATATTTGTCAAATTTGTACACTAACCCTCTCATCATCAAAAAAGAAAACATAGGGACATAGTATATATCTTTAATAAATAAATAAAAAATAAATTGTTACATTCTTCAGTTTTAGGAAACCTAATTTAAAAAAAAAGTTGTTTTGCCAATAACTTTTATGTTTGTCCACAGCTGGGCAACAATCACCATACGTACGAGAGCCTCGTGGACAGCCCTAACGGACTGGCAGCGTTTATGCAGAGAATGAAGATCGTGGAGGAAGAAGAGGGCTTGAAGAACGCCTAGCGCTTACTATAATGTTAAGACTGATGTAATAGTAGTTTATGATACTGTTGCATAATGAGGGGTATTAAAACATGAGTGTGAGTTTAAAACCGAGCCGTAGGCGAGGTTTTTAATAGTATTCACACGAATGTTTTAATACCTAGTTATGTGCAGTTTCATACACTACTTTATCTACACTCATACATTTTGGGATTGAACCTACTTAATCTTATTTTTTGTATTTTCCATGCCATAAAGTCGTGATAAATGCATCATATAATAATCTCGACTTTGCTGGTAAGAGATTATGGGTAATTTCCTTCGCCGCATATATTTGGCGGCGTCAATTGTTCTTCACATTCACTAATATCAGACATTTTAAGCAAGAATTTTAAAAAGTCATGAAATTCAGTACAACGAAACCTGCAAAACATATGAATGGCGCCAAATCCCAGCACATCACCGCATTAAATTGCGGTAAAAAAATCGTACGGCAATAATACCGCATGAAATCCGTGTTTTGCAACAGAATCCACCGCATCGCAGCGCGAATATAATTCGCGCGAATATTTTGAGCTCCATGATCAGGTGGAAAGAGACAAAAGTTCGCGCAAATAAAAATGGCAGTGCGTAATATGCCTAAAGCGGGCAATATATTTATTTATTTATTATTAGTTTATCCTCGCACTGGAACGCCTTGCAGCAATTACACCAATGGAGCACATTCTTATAATTAACTCACTATATAAGTCAAGTCAATGTAACAGACAAGTTAAAATTGGAATCAATTTTTTTTAATAGGTATAAGAATGGCATTTCAAAAAATTTAAATAATCGATGGAATCTCCTTAGTGATTAACTTCTTGGATTTGTCCTGTATCATAATAGAAAAAAAGTTATTTTATGATGCAGTTGTTTGAAAATCGAAGGAAAATGTTGAACTATAATGGTTTTTTTTTTAATTTTACCTATCCACGAATATAAAGTACGTGTTTATGCAATATTTTTTGAATTCATAATTGGAACATTACGTTGTGAGTGTAGATAAAATACTTTTAAGAGCTTTTTCCTACGCCAAATATGTATAAACAAAATTTAAGAATTATTCCTTGACAAACCAAGGAATAATGTTGAATTTCTAACCGTTTTTCCGGAGAAATGGGTGAAGATTGTCACTCACTGGACGCATGAGGCTCTATTGTTGACTTCTCATAAAGAACGAGATTGTGAGCAATTTACATCAAGTTTTAAATTAGAAGACATCACAATATAATTTTTAAGACCTTTCTGTAACCATTTGTTTCGGGTTTGTATTGAATTTTAAAGAACTTGCTCACAAGTAGACACACACTTGAAGGTTTTAATTCTGATAAAAATATTGTATGTATAAGCACAGATAATACATACAATATTTACAGCATACAGATGCGTCATCCCACATAAAGAAACCGTGCCGACGTAACTAGCATTTTTCATCTGATTAGGCTGATTATTTTTATATGTACTTCGATGGCATGTTAGCAGCGACTTGCAAGTAAAAGAGTTTTCTCGGTTCGTGAATATTTTTTTCTTTAAATACAGTAACGATTTGTTTATAGTATTTTTTTTGCATGTTTTTACAGTTTCATTGTACCAAAATGTGTTACAATACGAATTTAAAAAATCGAGTGGCATGCCTCTGATATTTAAAACCGCGCCATCTATTGGATTCCAAAAAGTCACAGCTTGCGATTGTTTTTAAACCTCTGATATCGATTTCGGTTCCAAAACTTTTAAATCGGAGGTTATTCGAGGTCGATGCGCAACGGTGACGGGCGGCCCGCGACTGCAGTGAACGCTTATAAACTTTATAATACTGATTGTGATTTTAGAAAACTTGTTTGTTTATTTTCAACGCTCAGCCTTTTTAATTTCAGCTCAAATACAATACACCTAACTGTATTGCGTTCGAGCTGAAATTAAAATAATAATGTATACATTATTTTATTTGATAAAACCAGCTTTCTCTTAAGGTTACACTAGTCGATAATTCATCCATACAAACGTAGTCTAAGGATTACTCCACTGTTTGAGGATGTACGTATAAAATAAAAAATGATATCGATTTGTCTTATCATTATCTAGCCCTGTATGGAAACAAAAAAGAAAAATGTTTTGAAAGTCATCATCTTTGGGCGGCAATAAATACCATAAAAGGAAAATTGCAAAACGGCTTCCATACAGGGATAGATTACTAGTTCAACAATGCAAATAATTTTATTTTGAAAATATACATTTAGCGGTTTTTTCATGATATCTAGAAAGGTCTGTTTATAAAATTTCGCACGCTCGTCTTCGTCCTAAATCATCATCCATTTCGCTACAAACTTGCAAAAGTGCTAATTCGTACGCGAACTAGCTTCTTACTGCTCATCACAGCATCTATATCTTTCGCACGAGTTGTCGGATGAGATAGCATGCATTTTAACCCAGCGCACAAAATAGTTCGTGCCGTCGACTAGTGTAACCTTAAGACATCTTTTTAGGGTTCCGTACCCAAAGGGTAAAAACGGGACCCTATTACTAAGACTCCGCGATCCGTCTGTCTGTCTGTCCGTCTGTCACCAGGCTGTATCTCATGAACCGTGATAGCTATGCAGTTGAAATTTTCACAGATGATGTATTTCTGTTGCTATAACAACGAATACTAAAAACAGAATAAAATTAATATTTAAGTGGGGCGCCGATACAACAAACGTGATGTTTATGCCGTTTTTTGCGATAATGGTACGGAACCCTTCGTGCGCGAGTCCGACTCGTACTTGGCCGGTTTTTTCAGCCTCCGCCTCTGATTCCGATTTCGGTTCTGATTCCGACTTCGGTTCCGATATCATCACTTCCGTAACATCCCTATTCTCTAAGTTCGAGGATAGTCTGGTGATCAATCCGTCAAATCTTTATCAACTACGTTGGGGGCTTCCAATCCGGTTCCGGTTGCGGCTGAACAAATTTATTTTAGACATTAGCCAACTCTTTTTTGTTAGTTATTAATTTAATATGGAATTATCGATACGACGAAGATGCTTTGTGACTTGTACTGTGCATTTATCTTAGTGTATTGCTCAAAATTTAAAATACATAATATTATGTTAGACCTGTTAGAATATATACTGCATTCTATAAAAATGGTGCCTTGCGTTATGATTTATTTATGTTTTACAAGCCTAATAACCGTGTAACGTGTTTGTTAAAAATAAATAAAAAACGTATTTTTTTGTAAACAAGCATTTTTTCCCCAAAATCAAGTTGCCAGCTTATCGGTTACATTTCGGGGCGTGTGCGATGGAATTGCACAATTTGATTTTTCCTAGCCCTATCCATCATCGGACTACAAGAAGTACTGCAAAGCGTTTTGCGAATACTTTCATTGTGCGCACAGCTAAGGAGTGGAATTCCCTGCCGGAGTCTTTATTTCCTGATAGCTAAAACCTTGGGGTATTTAAGTAAAGAGTGAATATGTTACTTTTAGGCAAGAGTGCTTCACCGTAGACCACATCATCGCTTACCATCAGGCGAGATAGTGGTCAAACGCGAGACTATCATTAAAAAAAAACCGGCCAAGTGCGTGTCGGGCCATGCGCAGTAATAGGGTTCCGAAGGTGCATAATAATACGGACTAAGAAGAGGGTTTTGTTGTTGTTACATGAATAGTTAAACGGTTTCAGCCGCACAAAACGTCTAAAAACGGACCCACATAGGATGATGTTTTTTTTTTTAATCTTTATGCTCGCGTTTGAACACTATCTCGCCTGATGGTAAGCGATGATGTGGTCTACGGTGAAGCACGCTTGCCCAGAAGTAACCTATTCACTCTTGACTTAAACTAAAGAAGGACTTACTGGTAACTGATGAAGGAGTTATAAAATCCAACTTCGCAACTGAAGTTAGAAAAATATTATCTATTTGAGTACCACCGCGGGTGTGAATTGCGAAAGGAGTCGATACGTGCGCGCGTTAGAGCCACGGTTAGAGCCGCGCACGCTCCTTGTTTATTTCTCTTTCGGAATTTGAAAATTTTCGTATGTATTCACCTCTAATCTACGGTATTCACTATTTCGTTTTGGAAAGTTATACGCTGCTCAATTAGTGATGTAGTCGGGTCGAATATTGACTTTATAGATGGATATCGACAAAATAAAATAAGTAATTTGCTTGGCAATCGAATCTAATTTGACTTTAGATTACAAAACGTCGAAAATACTTCTGCACTTACACAAAATAGACACCCCCGCGCGCATGCGCCGTATGGACTACGGACCAGTACTGCCAACGACTCCGGCCACTCCAATGCATTATTCGAACTTATACATTATTAATTTAGAAATCATTATTATTAGGGATCTTATGATTATATTTTTGTTTATTTTTACATGGTTCATAAGCATATATTTACTATCTGTTTTACACAACTAACAACGTTATTAAAGTAATTTTTCAATGCCATTTGTACAAAATTTTTACTGTTCCAAGTACATTTTATAAGTTGGTCGACTATTACTCGTAAACTTGTATAGCCTACTTATCTGTGATAGTTTTCCTTTTAGCTTCGTTATATTTACTACTACCGTGAATTTTTTCACATAGCCAAGAGCAACCATTTTGCTGGCAGGAGGAGATGACGACGAACATAAATTTGCAATCTAAAGCTTAATTTTACGCAAATGGATCTCTGAAACGAAAAAATTTTCAATACAGTTGTTAAACATTACTGTTGTTACTTTCAGAGGCTATAATTATGATTCGAAAGTTAAATCTTACGCATAGACATCTTTCTGTTACGCGGTCGTGACTTTTGTTTACGAGCTCGATCATTATTTTTGCAGTTTAGTTTTAAATTTATAAGTCAATTTAAAAAAGTTTAGTAGCAAGGAGTTTTCAAACATAGAATAAAATGGGATAGATTTTCTACGAGGAAAAATGAATGATTCCGTACGTTTTAGCATTGAGTTCTCAAAAGTCTTATAAATGGTTGTTTCATTTATTTAATTACCAGTTTTAATTTAATTATTTTCACATCAACATTTGTCAAAAATTTAATAGGCTGTATAGTCAAAAATTGAATAGGCTGTATAGCTGTATAGGCTGTTAACGTTGTAAAAAAATAAGTCCAGTTGCAAAAACGCACTAAAAGTCAATTTAAAAAAGTTTAGTAGCAAGGAGTTTTCATACATAGAATAAAATGGGATACGATTTTATACGAGGAAAAATGAATGATTCCGTACGTTTTAGCATTGAATTCTCAAAATTCTTATAAATGGTTGTTTCATATATTTAATTACCAGTTTTAATTTAATTATTTTCACATCAACATTTGTCAAAAATCGAATAGGCTTTATAGCTGTATAGGCTGTTAACGTTGTAAAATAATAAATTGTAGTTCTAAAAACTAAAAAACACGCTTTAATGGTAAGGATAATGGGACAAACTGTTTAAATTATTGCATTGTCATCGGTCCTTGATAAGTGTGCAAAGTTTCAAATCAATCCAACGTTTTGAAGTGGGTGAAAATCACGTTCAAAGATTCCGTTACATTGATACATTGATACATTGTTACATTGATACATTGTTACATTGATACATAGATACATACATACCAAGCTAATAAAAGCGTGTTAAAAAGTTTAGTAGCAAGGAGTTTTCATACATAGAATAAAATGGGATACGATTTTATACGAGGAAAAATTAATGATTCCGTACGTTTTAGCATTGAATTCTCATTTTTTTTTTAAATTTGTTTAATATTTTTAATTACCAGTTTTAAGTTAATTATTTTCACATCAACCTTTGTCAAAAATCGAATAGGCTGTATATGCTGTTTTTCTTTGTAAAAAAATATGTCCAGTTGCAAAGACGCGCCACATTGAAAATGTTATTTTTTGTGAATAAACAAATCTAATTCTTTGATTTGTTTTTACTGTTTCTCACAACTGTATTGAAAAACGTCGTGTGATACACGGGTGTGTAGGTTATTGCAAACTCGTGTCAATAACCTACTTTCCACCCTTGTATCACAATGTACTATTAACAAACCCATAATATTTTTGAATGGCCTATCCAACGATACCCCCACACTATGGGATAAACGAGAAAAAAAAATATCCCCTCTTTACGTCTATAGGAGGTACCCCAAAAATAAATTGTTTTCATGATTGTATTGTACCACTTTGTCGGAATTATTAATATGTATATCCATACCAAATTATAGCTTTCTAGTACTTAGATTCTCTGTGCTAAGCTGCGGACGGACAGACGGACAGAGCGAAACTATAACAGTTCCATGTTGACTTCGGAACCCTAAAAAGGTAAAAAAAGTGTTTAAGCTAGAGTCTGGCAAACGAAAGTAGAGACTAAAAAAGCGCAGCAAATTTTAAAAATATTAGCATAGCAACCCCAGAAACTAGTATGCAATACCTGGAATAACCTAATGTGATACTTTAGAATTATTTATATTACTTCGTCCGAATAAAACTACTATAATACCTACCTAAATACATTTTTTTAAATACATTTAGGTAGGTAATACTTTAGATATATCAATCTGAATAAAAAAAAGCAACAGTATTCTATAATAATTTTGGTTTATTCACTATCAATCAAAATCTAAATCTAAGACATCCATGTGAAAAGATTTATAAGAGTCACAGGAATCATTGTTTTCTACATTAATAATGAAACTTTTTAAATGATTATATAGAGAAAATGTTTTTACAAAAATATAAATAGTGATTACGAATTAAAACAAATCAACTTAGTAGCGTCATACGGTAAATTGGGGTTGACATTAGTATAGCATTGCCATAGAAAAAGTTTGCAAATAATTCGAGTGTCTACTTTCGTTTGCCAAACTCTAAACGGTAATACCACAATATCTATTGACGAAAGTCTATGACGAGTGTGTGTTGCCAGTGATTATGTACGGGACTGAGACGTGGTCGCTTACTATGGGCCTCATCAGAAGGCTTAAAATCACCCAAAGGGCAATGGAGAGGGCTATGCTCGGAGTTGCCGTGCGCGATCGCATCAGAAATAAGAATAGCCGTACGAGAACTAAAGTTATTGACACAGCCCGAAGAATTGCGACACTTAAGTGGCAGTGGGCACATAGCTCGCAGAACGGATGGTTGATGGGGCTGAAAAGTTCTGGAGTGGCGACCGCGAATTGGAAGATGCTGCGTTGGAAGGCCTCCCTGTGATGTGGAGTGATGACCTGGTTAAGGTTGCGGTAATCCGCTGGATGTGAGACGCACGGGATCGGTCAATGTGGCGACGCTTGGGGAGACCTATGATCAGCAGTGGACGTCTTTCAGCTGAAATGATGATGAGGATTTTGACTTAATATATGAAATCCGCCATTTTGTACCGGCGACCATCTTAGATTTGGAATTTTTCATTCAACTAGTGATTACCTAAGGGAGGTCGATGGCCATATTGAATTGGGTATTTTTTCCATAGTGCACTGTATTCTACTTCTTTTTTTCAGACCCTGTCGAAAGCCTTCGAGATGTCGAGGGAAATGGCTAGCACTTCCCCGTATCTCTCGATGGCCTCACTCCAGATGTGAATGGCATACGCTAGAAAATCTTATTGCCGCTCACTGAGGATGTCGTTCGCTTCTAGGTATGCTAGGAGCTTACTGTTGAGCACACGTTCCATACTCCAGAGAATGGACGTTACAGAGATGGGTCTGCAGCTGGCCGGGTCAGCTCGACTGCTCTTCTGTACGGGGACGGGCTGTACATTGGCTTGCTTCCAAGCCTTCGGCACTTTTCCAGTCTCTATCGAAAGGCGATATAGGCGTGTCAAGATCGAAGAGAATTCAGGCACACAGATTTTAAGCATAATTGCTTGTATCCCGTCGGAGCTACTCGCTTTGTTCACATCAAGGCTATGCAGCACCCTACGGACGTCCTTTAGATGGATGTGAATGTCCGACAGTGAGCAGTGGTGGCCCAGTGTTGGATACTAAAAGTAAGCTTATCAAAACCTATTTCCTACTTCTAAACTTTACTACCTGGGCACTTGGGACACTGTAATGTGTGGTTCTTGTTTTGTACAGGGGCACTGCACTCACATTCTGTGTCCATAATAACTCATTTTGCCGTGCCGGTTTATTTTACTACACCTCTGCACTGGTTAATTTGCATCAAATCTGTGTATGGTTAACATGACAGTGTAAACATTTACTCTCGTAGTAACGTCATTCATGTTTCAGATACCATATTGTATCGCAGTGGAGCCTGTGCTGCAGGCCAGCGGTTGAGATGCTGTATGCGAAGGCTGACGTGTCAACATCTGAGAGGTTAAGAGGAACGGCAGGCTAGCAGTTCGCAGTTGGTAGCCGAACGTTACTAGCGCGCAAGTTTGGAATGGAATACTCGGTGAGTCGCTTCCATATTATTTCGATAGTGAGTTCGAATGTTCTCTAGTGAAGAAATGCTAGTTCGAGCTTTAAGAGTGTTCATGTTTGACCACTGAATTGGTCGTGTTTATATCTAGCACTATCACTAGGTAATTAAGACACACTTTGTAAAAAGCAAGTAGTTAATGAGTTTCCTATTGGCGGTATAGTTTCAACATTTGGATTAGTACTAACTTTAGGATCAGATATCCCATAAGAAGGAAATGAGATATCCAAAATGACTGCAGAACTAGTGGTTTTCAGTGGCAAAGCGAATTAGTAATGTCATTTGCCAACGCAATTGTATCGAGTTAGTAACAGTACAGGGGGGTGACCATAAGCTCTTAGAGCTGTATCAATTTGAGATCGAATAAGGAACAGATGTATATGACTTGTATACATCTGTAACTTACTCGATCACAAATTGATACCGCTCTAAGAGCTTATGTTCACCCCTCTGGTCATTTAAGTGTATTCAGAATGAATCTTATGTTGTGTAACAATTTACAACCACCTTCTTCAGATCTGAATTCACTTGCTTACTTTCAAAGTATATAGCAGTAGATCTCGCGATTGTTTTCCTTACATAAAAACTGAGTTAGTGAGCGATAGCAAATGGTTACTGTGGATAATATGATTTTAAACATATTGATCCGAGTTAATTCGTGTGGCTCCTTCACACGAGGTATTAAGAAGCAAATATTATCAGGCTTAATTGTTCCCGTCATAAAAAGCGCGTTTCTTGTGAGAAGGATCACCAAGTTTCTTGAGAATTAGACGTCATAGTTGATGACAGTAGTAGTGAGACCAAATCTGATTAAGAATGGCTTTTACACTCATACTCGAAACTTTGGACCGCACCTCATTAGTAACATGTGGCGATGGGTCTACAAGGAATCGTTGGTGCGATTTCTATCTATGTTGGTGCACAGAGCGATTCATGTGTTGTAGCACATGTTCGCTAGATTTTTGAGAATCGTTGGTGCGATTCCTGTCTGTGTTGGTGCACAGTGCTCCTTATATGTTGTAGCACATATTGCCCTAGATTTTTGACAATCGTTGTGCGATTCTTGTCTGTGTTGGTGCACAAGTCGCAATGAAAGTTTCATGAGATGAGTATGAATTGCCTATGAATTATAACAAACCGTAACAGCATTGTAACAATGGCTTTGTTTAGTTGTTGAACTTGTTGACCGTCGGACCTTTTTCTAATGAAGCGTTGTTTGGGAAACTCTAATACGAAAACTAAATAGGCCCTGTATTAAGTCCGCGATAGGTGATTATGACAGGATGGTGATCGTTATACACTGAAAGCTTTAAATAGTTACGCTTAGAACCAACAAGTATGCACACGGTAGGTTAAGGAAGTGCCAGCGGGTTATGTACCAGTCGATGTTAATGTCAAAAAGATTTTGTTGATAATGAGCAAGCTTATGGTGTCGAGTAATTTAGGCTATCGAACGATTGTTTGACCGTACCAGTGGATTCTGGTGGAGGTCGGTGTCTGGAGACCATTGTGAGAGCAATACAATTGCTGGTTGGCTAGAGAGCCGTGGTGTTAGAGGTTTTACTAGAGGCTTTCTGTAAGCTTGGCAGTTTTTGCTGCAGTTTAGTTTTAAAGTTTGTTTGGAGCGACTAGTGGCACATGGCCCAGGGTATTGATTTAGTTAAAAAGTAGAGTTCAAAAAATGTTTTATTTTCACAAACTATAATCTAGTTTGGACAGGAGTAGCCAAGTGTTGTATGTTGGCCTTTGTGGCAACTGTAGGCTAGTGTTTGGCCTGTATGGCAACTGGAGGTATTTATGGCAACGGCAACGGTAGGTCTGTATGGCACCTGTAAGTCTGTGTGACACTTTGTTTGGTGTAAAAATTTACGTTTGTGTAAGGAACCTTATAGAAAATTCCTGATGAGTTAAGAGGTTAATAGAAGGTAAGCTCGCAGAGTCAGGCGTGTGGAGAGATCACACTTTCTATTCGAACGACATCAACGATAGCATGTGATGCCCTCATTACGAAAATATAATAATTTTGGTTTTCTAATTTTGATTACTATGAGTAGATCAGCGTGTTAGTAACACAACGTTCAAGTACCAATTGAAATTGTAGATGAAGTAGATACCGTAACACTCACCTAGAGTATGAGTCAGGATTGGACGAGCGAATACTGTTTGGAGATTTTGTATTTTTTAGAAAAACATCCCTTGTATGATGGGAGACTGGCAGGACGGAGTAGACTAAGAGGACGTGTGGCGCAACACGACATGAAATGGCATGAAGCAAGGACATGAAGATGATGCCTGCGGGTGATAGATTTGGGGTGTCTGTCACCTGAGAGAGGCCCGAGAAGGAGACGTGCTGTGTTCCACGCTCGCCTCTCAAGAGGAACTAAAGCCTACAGAACACCATGTGGTTTTAGTTAGTAGGAGTCTGACAGACCCGTCAGCTTTCCCCAAGGGCTGAGGACATCCATGAGATTTCCACTTGATTCGATACACTGTTAAAACCTGACAATGAGGAACAGACGAGGACGTCTGTCGTCATCCTGCGAAACTGCTATCCCAACACTTGCGTGGTGGGGATAGCAGAATAGAGCAGTTGAAGTTGAGAACTGACAGCCTTAGAGCTAAGACGTCGTAGAACCAGTGTCGTTCCGTAATATTAGTAAGCAAGATTGTAACTGTAAGTTGTGACTACTTGAATAAATGAATGAACAGTGAATCGAATAATTTGTGTGATTTCATTTTTACGATTGACCCACCTACCTGCCCACACACGATTTCTTAACCTAAGGAAATACTTCCTGATTTCCCGATGGTTTGCATCTATCGGCCACCCTTGATGCGACAAATATATATCAGATCCTGTAAGAATATAAAATTCTTTAAAAGAAGAGTTTTGAACTTTAGGTTGAATACTTCTAAGAATTGTATCAGATGACAATATAAGTCGAAAAAACTTTTCATCAAGAGGGTCTGTTTTTTTTTTTTTTTTTTTTTTTTTTATTTATTTATTTATTTACAAGGCACACCAACGACTCAATTACACATCAACATTACAAAGAAACATCCAGAAACGATCCTGTGTAAGTAAGTCACTTACAGGCATGCACATCATTTACAGCGTAAGTCGCATGTATTTATATAAAATGAATATAAAACAAACATAAAATCAAACAATTAAATTAATATGGGTTATAACATTCATGTAAGTACATTTTAAAATAAAATTATAAAGAGAGAATTAAAAAAAAAAATACCAAAATATTAAAGTTATTAAAAAATTCAAAATAATATATATATGTCATTGATTAAATTAGAATTCAACAGTTATTTACCCTAAAAACTAAATAACTTTAAGAGAAAAAGTAAAATGTCAAGTAATATTATTAAAATTAAAATTACAAATAAATTATTAAAATTAAAATTATAAATAAATTATTAAATTGTATCATTATATCAAATAAAAAAAAGAGAATACTAAAATAACAAATGGAAAATTAATTAGACAAGAAAATTATTAGGGGGAGGCAGCTGATCACAAATCGATTTTTATGATCTTATTTTTTTGTCTGTTAAATATATCATGGTCTTCCAATCCGTCTTTCCGGAATTTGATGTCCATACGCTTAGTTATGTCTTCACAAAGGGCTGGGCCAGACTTTGTTAAAAACATATCCACAATACCAATTTTTATAGGCATGTTCTGAACAAAGTCTGGCCCATATATAAGGAGTTTATAAAGAGGTGATGGAATTGGATACCATACCATGAGTATAGTTCCATGTAACGCTTTTAGAAAAATATTCTTACTGATCTACCCTTATATACTGAGGAGTCTAGCGACGGTTGTTTGGTTTGAGAACGTAATGCTTATGCTGTAAGCCTCATAAAATGAGCGTCTTGTATCACATAACATAACACTCTATATTATGCCCCCATATCATATATTATTATCATTGAGGAATGAACGCAATAAAGCAGCTATTTTCTGTTTCGCCGCTAAATTCCCAAGGGGGAATTCCCAAGAGGGCTTCCTTCTTAATTTCTTTCGCCGAAATGAATTATAAAAGATTAATATTTACTTACCTAAATATTATAAGATCCACAGAAACAATATAACATTTAATATGTTTCACCACTTCGATAATATTTTCTTCAATTTGCGTATTCGCGCGTTTAAGTGTCGACGCGGGACCGATTTACACGACTGTTCACTATGAGTGTATTTTTTTATTTTGAATAACGTTCACGGGTTTTGATTTTGATTTTATTAGCTTAGAAAAAATATACCCATAAACTATTTCTTATGTAATCTCTGAATTATAGGGTCGTAAAAATAATCTAGGAACTGATATATCGATCCCCTTGTTCATATTCATATTAATTACGGGTAAAAGGTGGTATGATTATGATGATAGTGTACAATTAAAGTTTTTTTCTATAGCCTACTTGTGGTTGTGTAAATCCACCATTGCACACGTGTTGATTTTAAAATTAAGTAACGCTGTCTTGTCGTAGGCTTTTTTTATTAATGATTGGCTCACGTTTGACCACTATCTCACCCGAAGGTTAGGTAATGCAGCTATTTAAAAAAAGAGTCCGAAACAATGGTTGTTTCGGAGAAAGAAGGTTTGTTAAGCTCATTTCGAAAAACATTCAAGTGGCCATTGTCTAGCCGAAAAGATTTCTTTTTAGAACTCTTTTCTGTACACCAAGTTATCTTATCACTGTTTACTATGTCGAATGAAAGGTGACCGTTGTCATGGGGGACTTCAACGCGAAACTGGGCAAACGAGATGATGATGAGATGCTAGTGGGGCAATTTGGAGTTGGACGACGGAACCACTGGGGCCAGTTTTATGGAGAAGGAGGGCCTCTTTAAGATGAACTCCTTCTTCAGAAAGCGTGAACATAGGAAGTGGACCTGGCAGAGCCCCGATGGTACAACAAAAAATGAGATCGACTTCACCATATCAACCAGGAAGCAAATGTTAAATGATGTCTCTGTGATCAATTCTGTGAAAACCGGGTACGATCACCGAATGGTAAGAGACACATTGCACATTAATATTAAGCTTGAAAGGTGAAGTCCACGCTCCGTCCAGCACAGATCCAAGTCTAAAACCCCGAGAGCTTTCAGTTCGAACTCCAAAATCGTTTCGAATGCCTAGGGAACTCCGTGGACGAATACAGCGACGGGTTCGTGGAAGCTGTCCATATGGTCGGGTCTAAGTTTTTCAAGACGTCGTACAGATAGAAACAAAAAAGCTCTCTGATCCTACTCTCAAGCTTATGAAGGAGAGGCGTGAGATGATCCTGCAGTCTTCAGATGAGGCGTGCAAATACCGGCAGCTCAATAGACAGATCTCTAAATCCTTGAAAAGAGACTTCCGCCGCTTTAATACCGAGCCTATTAAAGACGCGATTGAGCGTATTGGGCAGAGCCAGCTCACGAGACTGAAGACCGACGATGGCAGGATCGTATCCGCCAAACGGGAACTTCTGAGGGAGATCGAGACATTTTATGGGCAGTTGAATACATCAATCAGCAAGCCCGTTGTGAGTCTAGCAAACGACCCAAGAGCTAGATTGACGCGACACTATACCGAAGATATCCCGGACGTCAGCCTTTACGAGATTAGGATGGCTCTGAAACAGCTTAAAAACAACAAGGCGCCGGGTTATAACGGAATCACGGCCGAACTCCTGAAGGCGGGTGGGAAAAGGGTCCTTAAAGCCCTTCAGAAGCTGTTTGATTCCGTCATACTCGAGGGCAAAACGCCACAGGCATGGTGCAGGAGTGTGGTGGTACTCTTCTTCAAGAAGGGCGACATAGCCCGGCTCAAGAACTATAGGCCCATCTCACTTCTTAGCCATACCTACAAGTTGTTTTCAAGAGTCATCACGAATCGTCACGCGCCCAGGTTTGACGATTTCCAGCCTCCCGAACAAGCCGCATTCCGAAAACGCTTTAGCACCGTAGACCACATACATACGCTGCGGCTGGTTATACAGAAGACCGAAGAGTATAACCTGCTTCTCTGTTTAGCGTTTGTGGACTACTAGAAAGCCTTCGATTCGGTCGGTGCCAGGTCGACTACCGGTACATTGAGGTGTTGAAGTGTTTGTAAGAAAACGCAACCATGTGAGTCCGTCTTCAGGATCAGACCTCGAAACCAATCCTTCTCCAGCGCGGTGTGAGACAGGGAGACGTCATTTCTCCGAAACTGTGCACTGCTGCGCTGGAGGATGTCTTCAAGGTTCTGGACTGTAGGGGGCTCGGCATCAACATTTATGGCGAGTACATCACTTACCTTCGGTTTGCCGACGACATAATGTTCATGGCTGAGACCATGAAGAGCCTCAGTACAATGCTCGATGACCTCAGTAGAGCT
The DNA here is from genome assembly GCA_948252205.1 of Orthosia incerta. Classification (NCBI taxonomy): domain Eukaryota; kingdom Metazoa; phylum Arthropoda; class Insecta; order Lepidoptera; family Noctuidae; genus Orthosia; species Orthosia incerta. Next base: position 23,163,550 of record OX411756.1, on the reverse strand, counting down.
TCCGAAGGAATTCTTCTTAAAATGAACATGGACAAAACCAAGGTCATGGTGAACGCTCATGTAACACCCACTCCTATCAAGGTCGGAGACTCTACACTCGAAGTTGTAGACAAATATGTGCTAGGTGAACCTGTGTTACAGGAATCAGTGTGCTCCGCTGATATAAATTAATACACTTTTCAATTTTTATGTTATAGAACAAAAGGAGTAAGTAAGACTAGTAGTTATTGAAACGGTAAAACTAAACAATAATAAGTAGCAAAGCGAACATGCCAGCGTGTGATTGCGAGTGTGTGTGTAATAAAAAGTATGGTTTCACCAAAGGACGCTGGTGTCACCCTTTTAAAACACATCTTTAATGCGTGGAAAGAGACACAAGATGCCATATATATCTTCTGCGACCTGTCGAAGGCGTTTGATTGCGTTAATCATGAAACATTACTTCTTAAACTTGAGCATTACGGGCTAGGCCAATCAGCGTTATGTTTAGTTAAATCTTATTTGAATGATAGTCAGCAATTAGTTCAAATAAACGTTGTCAATTCGTCGGGGTTAAACTTGAAAATAGGGGAACCCCAGGGCTCAATTATAGGTCCTTTCTTATTTTTAGTATACATTAACGATTTAGCCCGTTTATTGGAAACAAACTAAACATAGTGTTATATGCTGATATGTTAAATAACGCCCTACAGCAGGTTCCGGATTGGTTCACTGCTAATAATTTAGTTTTAAATGGTAAAAAAACTAAGTGCATAAAATTTGCTTTGCCGAATGTAAAAAGTTCTGTTTGTGACATTATATTAAAAAAGGGGAAGCTAGAATTCCTTGATAAATCGGTTTTTTGTAGACACAAGGTAAAAATGGGGTCCTTATTTAATATCACTTGCAGGGTGGCTAAGTTCGGCCTGTTAGAAATAAGATGTGATGTAATAAGATATATATTTGGTTTGAAGCAAATAGAGTAATGTCATCCATTCTTTAGGAAACATAAAATACTAACTCTTCCAAGTATTTATATATATGAATCCTGTATATTTGCTTTCAAACATAAGAGACTTGTTCAGCTATGCTATACTTTTACTACTATGCCCCCTGTCGATCTATGTATACCAATAAGTGTTAGTGATCGCAACCATTTTGTTGCATCATTAAATATAGTTATCTGTGGTCACTACTTTAATAAAGTCAGAAACACACTTACGTGTCGTGGCGTGGCGTGGCGCCTTCTGACTCAGTTGATTGGCTACAAAACTCGTTGTGTTATGACGTAGGCTGAAACAGAGTCGTTTGATTGGTGGACCCCGCGTCACGCCACGCCACGACACGTAAGTGTGGTTCCGGGTTAACGCTCTCTGTTGTACTTGATTCGCGCCATATTATAGAACTTTTTATCAACGAAGTCTTTCTTTTACTAAAGTAATCACAAAATCCTTCATGGTAGCAGAGCGTGGTTGCGCAAATAAGTGGTTGCTCGGATTAGGAAAGTGAAAAGCCCGAAAAGTTACTTGCAATGAATTCTACCGGCGAAGTGTCACCCTCAGTTAACGTTTGTGAAAATTGTCTGCAAATACGACGTTTAACATTGGAAAACTTGTTGGACGGGATAATTATGCAAATTGAAAGTTTGCAACAAAGGCGTATTTGGAGCATGAAGATCTCTGGCAGTGCATAGAAGGAGAAAAGGTCAACGGCACGAAAGATATCAAAGCCAAGTCAAAGCTAATTTTGTTAGTGGATGCTATCAATTACGTTCATATTCAGGACGCAAAAACAAAATCAAAATATTTAATTTTTATTTTACATAGGCCTACATGGGCACTTATAAAACGTCGACAAAAGGTGCACGGTTCGGGTTAGTCGTTTCCTATGGAGAAGAACCGGCAAGAAACTCCATGGTTACTCTTTTAAAAATTTTGTGTTTACATTATTTTCATGTTACAGCATTAGTACTTGGATATGGGGGGACAACGTAGGCCCGACAATAAGTCGTACGAAATTAAAAAAACTAACAAAAAATAATGTAAAACGAAATAAAAAGTTCCCATCCCAATTAACAACGAACGTCTCACCCATCTAAGATTTGCTGATGATATCGCAATCTTTGCTGAAACTCACAAGAAGCTAGAAATTATGATATCTCAACTAAGCACAGAGAGCAAACACGTAAGCCTGCATATGAACCTCAGCAAAACAAAAATAATGACAAAAGGTAAAAAAGGAAAAATATTGCTAGACGGTGTCGAACTTGAATATTTAGAGCAGTATGTATACTTAGGAAAACAAGTATCGTTACTAAAACAAAACAAATAATACTACTATTACTAAAACAAATAATGAAGACGAGGTCAACAGAAGAGTCACGTGTAGCTAGCACAAATACTGGGCCCACAGGGAAATACTAAAAGGTAACTACGACCTAAGTATGAAAAAGACCATCATGGACACTTGTATTCTGCCCTGCTTGACCTATGGCTCCCAGACGTGGACGTTTACAAACAATATAGCTAACAAAATAAGAACTTGTTAGCGGGAAATGGAGAGAAGCATGCTACGTCTAAAGAAATTTCAAAAAACAATGCCAAGAAATAAGAATAAAGACGAATCTGCGTTACACCAAGGACTAAAACTAAAATGGAGCTGGGCCGGCCATGTAGCGAGATGCACAGACCAGCGATGGACTCTCAAGAGCACGAAATGGACCGGCCCACAAGGAAAAAGAAACGAAAAAAACGATGGGCGGGCGACATAGTGTCGATGGCGGGAAAAAACTGGACAAAAATAGCACAGAACAGAGCAAAATGGAAGAAATTGAAGCAGGCCTATACCCTTACCAAGGTGTTCCTATGATAAAATTAATAAAAACTAACACTAGAATCACTTATACATAGAGCTACTAACATAGAATTAAGAAAATATAAAATAAAAAGTTGGCTGAGGCATGGAAATGTTTTCTTTCATTGGTAAGTAAATTTGTTTTTAAATTGTTTGTAAAAAACTCGGTTCCAAAAATTACGGGTCAGTCACAAAAATTGAAATACCTCCAGAACTGTAAAAGTTAGATCAATGAAATAAAAAACAGAATAAAGACTTTTTAGTTGCGCTTGTAATAGCATATTATTTAAACTGGTTGATGAAAAAAACTTCATTAGAAAAACAAAATTAAAAAAAATGACTATTTTTAAAAAACAATATTTTTGTTTCATGTCATTATGGATGCTTTCCATTTCTATTCTGTCACAAAAAAAAATATCGTGAACGTCTTCCACGTGCATAATTATTATTCTGTGAGGTGAAGCATGGCAGTCACGCTAGAGGAATGTACCAGAATTCTAACTTTTTTGGAACTTGGGCGGAGCCAGCGTGAAACAGCCAGAAACATTGGTGTATCTTTGTCGACTGTTCAGCGGGTAGTTCAGCGGTACCAAGAGACCGGATCACACCTTAGAAGACCAGGAAATGGCAGACCAATGGAATACAGACCAGGAAATGGAAGACAGACAACTGGTGGCTACAATGCTCCGAAATCGTTTTCAAACTGCTGTTGGTCTAAAAACTCACTTTATTCGCTTTGGAGGTGGCAATTTAAGCGCTCAAACAGTAAGAAGACGTCTTGCTGAAGCAAATTTGAAACCATTGAGGCCCGCAAATGGCCCCAAACTGGAACGGGGACATCGAATTGCAAGACAGAGATACGTGCGCGAGCACCTAAACTGGACACTAGACTATTGGTCTAGGGTAATGTTCACGGACGAGTCTAAATTCATGCTTTATAAGCATGATGGTAGGCAGTTGGTGTACAGAAGACCAGGGGAGCGCTTCCATCCAGCGTGTGTGGAGGAAAAAGTGGCGTACGGTGGAGGCTCCGTACAAGTTTGGGCTGCGATTTCTGCTGACGCCCGCACCGAGCTGGTACTCATTCAAAATGGAACTCTAAATGCAGAGAGGTACGAGGAAGAGATCCTCAATGAACATGTAGGTCCTTTCATGGCCAGGATGGACCGGCATGGCATATTAATGCATGATAATGCGCGTCCCCATACCGCCAGAATTGTACATGACTACCTTGAAGAGGTCGGTATCGAACTCATGCAGTGGCCAGCGCGAAGCCCGGACTTAAACCCCATCGAGCACGCCTGGGACGAGCTTCAGAGATGCGTGAAAGGTCGAAACGCCCCACCAATCACGCTTCCCGAGCTCAAACAAGCACTGGTGGAGGAATGGGAAGGTATTCCTCAGCACTGGCTCCGAAATTTGGTGTACAGCATGCCTAATCGCCTGGAAGCTGTCAGAAGAGCTCGTGGAGGCAATACAAAGTATTAAATGAAGAAAGTGATGAAAAACAGGAAAAAAACAATCATAAAAAAAATTTGATCTTAAGAAAAATATGACTACTTTAGTTTTTTTTTAATTTAGAGATTAATATTGTGGGTGCAACTAAGTTTTATTTTATTTTTTATCTGTATAATTAAATTCTCAATTGAACAGTCTTCGTTTCATTAGGATGGCATACGTAGTTCGGGAGATATTCGGGTTTATGTGACTGACCCGTTATTTTTGGAACCGAGTGTATATTGTAACTACATATTTAAGGTTTACAGGAAATAAAAAGGCTTTATTATAACTATTATTAGATCAACCCTCTTATGCTATATAGCTAAAATACACTCATCTTTCATGGGGTACTGTGTTAAATTCGGTAACAGAATACCTTGTGATATATTAAAACTAAATGAAAGTAAATTTAAAACTTTAGTTAAAAGCACACTTTGTAAACAAGCATAATTATTACAAATTAGATGCTTATATTCAAGATAAGAATGCTTGGAAACATGCTGGTCCTGCTCCATAGGGCAATCTTTAGTGTAGACAAAATCAAATTTGTTAATTTACATTCATAGATATTGTATTCAGTTTTTTTTTTATGAAATTGACTCACGCACTGTTTCGTTGTTGTTGAATTAGGTAATTTAACTATGTTTGCAGTATTTGTAAGTATGTGAGAACCATGTTCCTATTTGTAACAATTATTAATGTCATTACATCTATTAGCGACATCTGGTGCCAAACACATGATCGTCTAGGTGTGTCACTAGTTGATTGTGTTGTTATTTTAGTATGTATTAGATGGCGTTGGTATCTGGAAGGTATTAGTAAAAGTTCATTATAAAATATATTAGATTTGTGTGTATTAATTTAATTTAAAAAACACACAATTGAACACATAAACAATAAATTATTAAATTCTTTTAGAATTGGTTACATAAAGAAAACCATAGATATAATGCGTCTATTGGCTTATAACGTTGGGAAGAGTGACAATTCTTTTACACGAGTGCACGTTAGGTCAGTGCACCTAAAAATTAATAACCAAGAAAAGTTTAAGAAATCCCCTTGATAATACGAGGAACGAGGTTGGCTAGCGTCAAGATGAAGGATTCCATATGAATCAATGGTTCGGATAAACTTTCCTTTATGGGCCGCTGATTTTAGGCGCGGGGAGGGCGGTGGGATGGGGGAGTAGTTTGGCTACCCTCCTGTACGATTCCCACCACTCGAAGCCCCATGGTTATGGAGATATCCATGGTTAAAGTTTTCAGGTTAAACTTAAAATTTCCATAAATGTCCATCGTTTTAAGGGACGGGGAAGGAGAGAGGGCAAGGGTGGTAGGGGGGCTACCCCACTGTACCATCCCCACCCCACGGAACTCCATGGTTATGGAGATATTAGATATGTTTTTAACTTAAATATAATTAGCGAGGTAAAAAAATGTGAATTGGTCCAAGAGCGAGCGAAGTGAGCTCGGGAGCTTAGAGCACCCCGACACGGACAGGTTAGGTTCGAAGATATGACGGGAGCTGAAGTGAGCGAGCAAAGCGAGCGAACTCAGCTCCCGTCATCTCCTTCGTGTTAGGTTACTTTCCCTTCAGACCCTTCAGACAGAAATAGGAGCCCCGCGCAGCGGAGCTCCTTCGACTTTGTTGCTTAAATAGTAATCGTAAAAACTTTAACCATGGACATCTCCATATACATGGGGTTTCGTGGGGTTGGGATGGTGAAGGGGGGTAGCCCCACTACCACCCTTCCCCATCCTCCCTCCCCGCCCCTTAAAACGATGGACATTTACTAAAATTTTTAGTCTAACCTGAAAACTTTAACCATGGATATCTCCATAACCATGGGGTTCCGAGTGGTGGGGATCGTACATGGGGGTAGCCAAACCTAAACCCCTTCCCCCTTGCGCCAAAAATCAGCGGCCTATAAAGGAAATTTTAACCAATGGTTCAGTAGGCGCTGTGAGTATTAGTTGAATTTGTCTAAATTTACATGTTTGTGAAACATGTGCGTATTTGATGCTCATAATGCATTCTTCTCCTTTGCAGGGAACCTTAGAATTATTTTAGATATTAAATAAATAATGGTCAACTGGTTATAAGAACGACAGCAGCAATCTTCAGCAACAAGTTCCGAATACCCATGATATTTTGACCAGCAAGATGCTGGATGGCAGCTACACAGAAACGAGCTAACGATACTGTTTGAGGTATCATATCTCCAGTATTGAGAACTAAGGGTAAAATGTATCCCATTTAAAAGTAAGTTTTGTGTACTTTATTAACATCAAGAAAATGTGATGACGGACTGTATGTTTAGAAAATTAAATTAGTTGACCAAACTGTATGACTTTTACTTCTGTAAATTTCATGCTAAACCATCCCTGCAACTGTCTCATGCGGATCACCTACCCCTGACTACGCTGGCGAGTAGGGTGAAAATTCTACCTTACATAATTATCAAATTAATGAATTTACCTGTTAATGCTTTTATTACTTATGTCTGTACGTAGTATAGTGTGTAATGCTTGTGTGCATCGTCCTCACATATATGAATTTATTAATGTAAATATTATAAGACACCTACTATTTTAAAAAGAGTAAGTATGGAGTTTCTTGTGCATTCTTCTCCATAACAAGCTACTTTTCCGAATGCACGCTAGAATCAACTTTTATTACTTGTAAATTTTAATTTTTGTTTTACTTTCAAAAGTGCCGCTTATTGACCTAGTTGAATAAATATATTTGACTTTTCCAAAATTAAAGGGAGAATAAGAGAACAATTTACCAACCTTCTGTACCTTGTTTATGCAAATAAATGAATTTTAATTTTAGATTTTAAAAAAATCGTCAAGTTACTGTTGAAGATACCGCGAGGCTGGGCTATTTTAGTTACTTTCATAGTATAATGTCATTATTCATTATATTCTTTATTGTACACCACAAAAATATATATACAGGACAAAAAAAACAAGTGTACAATGGGCGGTCTTATCGCACAGGGCAATCTCTTACAGACAACCTTTGGATGGACTGTACGAGAGGAGAGGAATTTAGGGTTAGAAACTATTCCAAAATATTCATAAGAGTCTGTGCTCAAGCAAAATCTCAAATAATAATTAACAAAATTGGTGTTTCTAATCATAAAATAAAAACTGTGTGGCAAGTAATGAATAGAGAAACTGGAAAGACACAACAACGCGATCAGAATGAGTTGTCTTTGAAAATATCTAATCAAACCATTTCTGATAATCAAGAAGTCGCTGAGACATTAGAAAATTTCTTTACCAACATTCCCTTAGAGGTTACGAAGTCACTTCCCTCCTAATCTAAATTGGCTGCAGCTCTTCTTAAAGAATACTTTACTAAAGACATACCAACCTTTAAATTTAAACCAATATGTATTGATACAATTAAAAACTCGTTCAAAAGTCTGAATATATAAAACACTGAAGACTTATGGGGGATATCCGTTAGGGTTCTTGGAGATATTATTGACTCTATTGCTCCTGTCCTAACAGGCATATTCAATAAGTTTTTGGACAGCGGCACGTTTCCTGACTTAATGAAACACAGTAAAGTAGTACCAATTTTCAAATCAGGCTGTAAGAGCGATCCCTCTAATAATAGACCTATATCCGTGCTACCAGCATTGAGTAAAATCTATGAAAAAATCATGCTAGACCAGATGTTGTCTCACTTCAATTCAAATGGGATCCTGCATAGTCAGCACTTTGGTTTCACGAAAGGTAGGTCGACAACGGACGCGGGAGTAAAACTCATCAGCCACATCTTGGAATCTTGGGAGAAGTCCCAGGATGCCATTGGCATTTTCTGTGATCTGTCAAAAGCTTTCGACTGTGTCGACCACAACACACTGATCTGTAAATTACAACTCTACGTAATTCAAGGACAAGCTGCTGATCTTGTGCTTTCCTATTTATCAAACAGACAGCAAAAAGTAGATGTTAATGGGGCGACATCCTCCGGGTCTTTAGTCAAAATGGGCGTGCCCCAAGATACAATTCGCGGCCCTTTCCTTTTTCTTGTTTACATTAATGATCTCCCTTTTATGATGGCCAAATTATCGGATATAATTCTATTTGCTGATGATACTTCGCTAATTTTTAAAATAGATAGCAAAGATACGGATGTCTTACATGTCAACGAATGTCTAATTGTTCTCTCGGAATGGTTCGCAGCTAACAATCTTTTACTGAATGCGAAAAAAACAAAATGTCTAAAGTTCTCTTTACCAAATGTACATCAACGTGACCTAAATCTATATCTTGAAATTATAACGGAAACTGTATTCTTGGGGATTACTATCGATTCAAAATTGCAGTGGGGTGTTACATTAGAACTCTTTCGGGCAGGATAAGTTCGGCTGCCTATGCAGTAAGGAAGATAAGGCAGTTAACCGATGTAGCCACAGCTAGACTAGTATACTACGAGTATGTTTATTTCCATAGTATTATATCTTATGGCATTCTGCTGTGGGGATCAACAGCAGACGTTGACTCAATTTTTATCTTACAAAAGGTGGTAATCCGCGCGATCTATAAAATGGGTCCTCGCGAGTCCCTCAGAGAAAAATTTAAAGAGATCAATATACTGACTCTACCTTCACTTTATATTTTGGAATGTATTTTGTATGTCCGCAAAAATCGAGGGCTTTTCAAAACTAGAAGTGACTTCCATAATTTAAATACACACAGTAAGCACGAAATTGTAATACCCAAATTCAGATTAACAAAAACTAGCAAGTCTTTTCTTATAAACAGTATACGCTTTTATAACAAGTTGCCAAAGTCAATTATAGAACTGACCGATGGAAAGTTCAAAAACTACATCAAACGTGTCCTTATTAAAAAAGCATATTATAAAATCAAGGACTACGTTTACTACAAAGATTTTGGCTTTAGCAAACTTTTTTTTGTACACCACAAATTAATAAATTTTTTTAATTTGTTTTTTTTTACCTTTGTATAGATTCTGTTACCGATTGTGAATGTGTAAACATTGTAGGCTTTCTAGATTTCTAGATGATTGTTAACATTTGTTAACTTTTTATTTCGTTTTACATTATTTTTTTTAATTTCGTACGTCTTATTGTCGGGCCTACGTTGTCCCCCCATATCCAAGTACTAATGCTGTAACATGGAAATATTGTAAACACAAAATTTTTAAAAGAGTAACCATGGAGTTTCTTGACGGTTCTTCTCCATAGGAAACGACTAACCCGAACCATGCACCTTTTGTCGACGTTTTATTTAGTGCCCATGTAGGCCTATGTAAAATAAAAATAAATGATTTTGATTTTCCGCATAGTTTCTTAATTATCAAAATCACTGTGCGGCCAGTTGTGCAACGGTGCTGCCACACGGGATGTGCCTCCGTGTTTTATTGTAAGTGATCACGTTTACTTTACGTCAATAAATGCTAGCGTATTCATTCATACTTAACCTAATTTTGCATCTGTCAATGTGCTTGCTATGTTTGCAAGTTTCTTAACTGTAAACTGCTGCAATGTGCTGAGCTTTCACCTACAATGCTTCCCACACCGTTCCTTGGCTTAAAAGGGGAAGAAGCTGGTACATCGCATGCGGCTTGCAGCTAATTGCACCGCATCTAACGTTCGCACCCTATGGTGCTTTCAGGGCTCTTCGAATGGGTTGAGGGCTGGACCCCTTGCCTACTGCTGCATGCTGCTCGCTCCCCGCACGCTGTCCAGGTCTTGGCCTGCCTGACTGCAGCCTACCGCCACGCTAGCCCAAGCAACTATGGTTCCAGCAGCCTATCGCCGAGCCGCGTCTGCCGCGTGCAGCCTAGGGACCACTCAGAAACATTTGTTGCCGCTGGGGGACAAGTGCTTTATCCTATAGGTACAATTAACATACCAATAACTTTCGAGGGAAAGTAACACACTATCAAGGCACATGTAGTGCCATCAATAGACACCCTATCTTGCTGGGAATGGATTTTTGGAACACCTTTCATATATTCCCTAAGAATATAAAATCCATATTTCTCGTTAACGTAAATGACACCAGTGCAAAAACTAAACCTTATATATATTTGCACTCATTTGCAAAGCTAACCGAGGAACAACAAGTAACAGCTAAGAAAATAAAGAAACAATTCAAGAATATTTCCTCAGAAAAAAAAGGCCTAGGCCGCACTAACTTAATAACACATAGTATAGACACAGGTGATGCACCCCTATACGGCAACGTTAATACAGGATGTCTCCAGAGAAACAGCGTGTTCTCGGTAAGGAACTAAACGAGATGCTAAGCCTGGATGTGGTGGAACCATGTGAAAGTCCATGGTCTTCCCCAGTCCTGCTAACACCGAAAAAGGATGCCAAATTGCGGTTTTGTTTGGATAGTAGGAAACTAAACGCTATTACAAAAAAAAGATGCTTACAATTTGCCATACATTTCGGAAATACTAGACGACCTGAGGGATGCAAAATACCTAACTAGCATTGACCTCTACAAAAGATTCTGGAAGTTACCACTAAATGAAACTGACAAAAACCAAACAGCGTTCTACATAACTGGCCGGGAAACATACGGATTTAAAACTACACCGTTCGGGCTAACAAATGCGCCTGCTACGCAACAACGAATGGTAGATAAAATGTTTTACGGACCAGAGTTTGAGAATAGGGTCTTTGCTTTCTTGGATGACATAGTGCTAGTGTCATCAGATTTTGAGAACCATATAGCCTTGCTAACTAAAGTATACAATAAACTATCTAACGCTAACTTAACAATAAACATGGATAAGTGCCAATTTTTCCGTGATGAATTGAAATATAAAGGCTACGTATTTAACTCTAGGGGCCTACATCCAGACCCAGAAAAAGTAGAAGCGATATAGAACTTCCCAATACCCACCAATCCTAAAGAAGTAAAAAGATTCCTAGGAACGGCATCATGGTATAGACGTTTCGTACCAAACTTCAGTACTCTAGCAGCTCCACTAAATAGACACACAAGCTCAAGTAAGAAGGCTCCCTCCTTTGACTGGTCTCAGGAATGTCAAGAGTCTTTTACTAAACTAAAGGAAATACTAATATCGGCCCCAGTACTATCGTGTCCAGACTACACCATCCCATTCGAAGTACACACAGATGCCAGTAACTATGGTGTCGGCGGTTTGCTAACACAAATTGGGGACGGCGTTGAACATCCCATAGCATACATGAGTAAATCCTTGTCTAAGCAAGAACAAAACTATAGCATCACAGATAGAGAAGCACTGGCTGTACTTGTGACACTGGAACATTGGCGCTGTTACCTAGAAAACGGCATCAAGTTCACAGTGTTCACAGATCATTCCGCACTCAAGTAGTTTCTCAAACTACAAAACCCTTCTACAAATGGCGCGCTGGGGAATAAGATTCTCGGCCTTTAACTTTGACGTACAACATAGACGAGGTACAGATAACACCTTACCAGAGGCGTTGTCACGGGCTTCCGATCGCAGCTCTCACACAAGGAAACACTACACAGTCAAGCCCGCCTAAACAGACCAAAATATCTACATTGGTTGCCAACAAAATCCATCAGCATTCCCAAACTACACAGTAAAAAATAACAAATTGTACCGTTATGAAAAAAGTAAATTCGCAATACTATGCGAGTTCGAGTGGAAAGAAGTCATTCGGAAGGAAGATAGGCAACAGATAATCACTAATAACCACGCTGAACCAACTGCAGCACATTTAGGTATCCATAAAACATACAAACGACTAACACTACGCTACTACTGGCCAGGGATGCATGGTGACGTGGTGAGGTTGGTAACGGCATGTGACACTTGTATCGCTCACAAACAAAAAATCACGCCCCCTAGGACTAATGGGGAAGCCTAAAGAGTGTTCACGTCCCTTCCAAATGCTGAGTATAGACATAGTGGAACCACTGCCATTCTCTAGACGTCGACGTCTATCTATTTGTTGCTACCGACGACCAATATCGATTCCATCACCTATTTATTATAAGATTTAGCGCTGTCATTGTTGAACCCGTGGCTAAGGGTCGTCCAGGACATAGGAGATTGTAATGAGTATGTATTTCTACTGCATCGGGGTATGCCTCCGTGTTTTATTGTGAGTGATCACGTTTACTTTATGTTAATAAATGCATGGTGACGTGGTGAGGTTCATACTTATTTTGCATCTGTCAATGTGCTTGCTATGTTTGCGAGTTTCTTACCTGTAAACCGCTGCGATGTGCTCAGCTTTCACCTACAATGCTTCCCACACCTTTCCTTGCCTTAAAAAGAGGAAGAAGCTGGTACATCGCATGCGGCTTGCAGCTAATTGCACCGTAGCTAAGGGCTTTTCGTACGGGCTGAGGGCTGAACCCCTTGCCTACTGCTGCATGCTGCTCGCTCCCTGCACGCTGCCTACGCACGCTGCCCAGTTCTTGGCCTGCCTGACTATCGCCGAGCGGCCTATCGCCGAGCCTGTGCTGACAGGCCCCCGCGTGCTGCCAAGGGACGGTACCCTTTTTATGTATTAACCGTGTGTTGGTTATCTGTTCAGACTGTAGTGATATTATTTACCCACGACCCAGCTGTACTACCTTAGTTCATAATTATATATTAACTTGTCCAGCTGTTTTCTTTGCAACAATCTACTACCTATCGGTTAGCGGCCTGCGCAAGCTTACCCTGCGCAGGACCTAGCCGTTACACTGAGATGAGCCCCGGCCCAGACGATATGACTAATGAAATGATCATCGCAGGAATAGACAAATTAATCACGCTCCTCAATAGATTGTTTGATTTAATTTTAAAACAGAAAATAATTTCCGTACAGTGGACGTATTCAGAAATAGTACTACTATACAAAAAAGGAGATCCAAAATTGATTTCGAACTACAGACTTATCAGCTTGATGAATGTGTTACAACTGCAATTTAATGCAGAACAAAAAAGTGAAAAAGAATCTTATAACATTACTTAAAGACCTCAGTAGAGAGATCAGGGTGATATCTTTGTCAGTGTAGTCCTCTAGGCAATCTCCTGAAATCTTCCGGAATCTCCCAAATTCAGAATGTATTTGGTTGGCGATAGACGAACCGGGAAAGTACCTCTTAAGGGTTAATTACTTATCTTATACTACCTATGTAAATCTGAATTAAGTTTTTTGGGTTCCATAGTGAAACGACAAAGAACACTTGTAGTTTCGCCATGTGCGTCGGCAAGTCCGCGGTTTATCTCAGAGACCATTGATGCTATGCAGAAGATTTTCATTTATTTTTCAAGTAATCGTAGAGTTTTTAGTGATGCAACATTTGAAAGCTAAATAAACCTGATTGATTTATCCTAATTTAATTCTTATTGAAATTGGATTACATATAATGTAATCGTACGACGACTCAGGTTTTTTAGGCGCTACTACTGCAGGGTACCAATAAATTATTTTTAATAAAACAAAAATATATATTTATTCTTATATTTTATTAGCGAGCGAGGTTTGTACATATTACAGAGTTTATAAAAAAGTTACAGCTTATACTTATATTTACTGGCATTACTTATTCATATAATAACAATAGCAACACCGTCCACCACCACCGAACATCCATCTTCACCATCGTCAGACAAACCAGAATGACCATCATATTCATGCTTTTTTGTTTCTATAAGATTATAAAATTGCTTTAAAGAAGAACTTTCAACGTTAAATTTTTTGATGAATACTTGCAAGAACTGGATCAGATGAAAGTAGAAGATTGTGGAAAAGTTTTTCATTCCATGACGAACTGTAAAATATTTCAGAATTGTCCTTCTCTTTACACTTCCTGAATTTGATGTCCATTAGCTCAGTTAAGTCTTCGCAAAGCATACCAATTGGTATTATGGCATTTTTTTCAACAAAGTCTGGCCCATGTATTAGGAGTTTATGAAGTGGAGCAGGCATGTGGTACCATGGATATAGTTCCATGTAACGCTTGGCGGTATCAACACAAAACTCACGGAATAAAGGAACTATTATCTTCTGTCCTGATGAAATACAACGTAAAATCACACTGAGTCGGCTCAACAGCTCAAAATCTATATTTGTTAGGTTACAAAAATAATCAGTGTTTTCGAAAAATTCTTTTGCTGATCGTCCCTTATATTTGGCGCATTCTCGAATTTGTTCCCATGGTTCGACAACGAAACGCTTCCGCTGTAAGCCTAACAAAATATCATGCTTCATGCACATAACATTAAATTTTGCCTTCTTGCTCTTTTCTTGCCATGTCTTATTCTTGGATTTGTAAGCGATTTCTAACAGGCTCTCCATTGAACGCCTATAAGCATGGAGAGAGCTTAGGCCATAGTGTATATCTTTATTTCCTTGTTTCCTTTTTACGCACTGCAAATGAGTATTCATTTTTATAGCATTAGCCTTGCATATTTGGCACACTGAAGCTACTGTCTCCTTATTAATAGGAAGATATTCATCATCAATCATTGTCAACATCATCTGGTGAGTGACAGTTATTCCATCAGCGAGGGTAGTTGGTGTTAAGGACTCAATCTCAGCTTCAATTGTAGCCAATTCTGACTGCACATTTTTCTTAGTGTCATTCATGAATTTAAATAATATTGGACGGCAAAATGACAGCGAGGATGGTTGTTCATTCTTCCATATAGTAACACCCTTTGATTCGAGGCTTAGAGGCACAACACATATCATAAAGTTATAAACTAGCTCGCTGTAGTCGCCTGCTTGGAACTTTTCATTATGACACACACTGTGGCTGGAGGATCTGTCGAAGCCCCATTGGCTGGTCAAAATGAGCTGTTCATTGGCATCAACGGAAGAGTTATCTATGGTACTTATGATTCTTCTTGAGGTCAAGTCCATCAAGGCTTGCAATTTAATTTTAGCTGACCTTTCTGTAATTGTTAAATCTTCTGCGGCTGGATAGCAGTTAACTTTTTCTTGAGCCAGCAATTCGTATCTCGGAAAGCTTATTTCTTCACTCATAGTTTCCTGCATTGTAGCATATTGTCTTCTCGATAGGTTTGCCGCAACAGCAATAGCCAATGCCTTTACAGGTGGTACCTGAAAATGAAAATGAACATCAGTAAATTCAAATCACAGGTAGTAAATATAAATTAAAGAAACAATTAAAAGCCAAGTCAGACCACCTGTGGGGTACCCAGAGGCGGCTTAATTAACTCTGACACCAGAGGTGGCCACATCTCACACGAAAAGAAGAAGAAGAACGACACAATTATGAAGAATGTCGGACACAGCAAAAAAAAAAACAAATTTCTTAATTAAATGAAGTACTTTACAGTAGAGTCTGGCAAACGAAAGTAGAGACTGAAAAAGCGCGTCAAATTTAAAAAAGCGAACTAAAAAGACATAAACAAGAAGAAAATCATGCTGTGCAGTTGGAGGATACACATGCGCGAGCTTGCTGGCACAAACCAGATGTCTGAACTCATGTTGGTAAGCACTCAATGGAAGGACATATGAGGAAAAATTGAGGACTATATTTAAATAAATAAACACCTACCTCCATAGTGAACCGTAGCAGAAGACTCTTTGACTTTGTTTTCCCTCGTTGCCAACTCAGCCGATGACGACTATTATTTTTGTAGTGACGGCAGGGCGGTGAGGTGAGCCTCGAACTTTTCACTTTGTGGTAGATCTATACTGTAAGTAGCTGAAAGGAAAATACAATTTTTGTTAGTAAACTTGTATTTTTTTGTTGTGGACATGTTTTTCTTTTAAACTACTAACGACACAGATATTATATTACATATAATATTAAACATCATCATCAGCCCCTATAACGCGATTCATACGTTTGATAAATACTATAACGTTATCGGATGATATATTTTGCCAAAACCTGCCGAGATTCGTCAAAGTAGCGCAAAATGTTATTGAAAAAGGTCTGAACATGAAAATAATGTATTGGAATGTCTTATTGATGTATTGTATTTTAATGTTTTATATGTACGTTATAACATCGCATTGGAAGCTTCTGTAAAGGTGTTATAATAATTAATGAATAAATAAATAATAAATATATAAAATCATGGAATTACACTGGATCGTAAAGAAATTCAAGAAATCAGAAAAATAGGGAAAAATACAGAAAAACCAAGACCTATTGTGATGACACTGACCACGGTTGGTAAGAAAATTGAAATTTTCAAACAAAAGAAGCTATTAAAGGCTACAAACTAATACATTAAGGAAGATTACCCACAACATATTCTAGAGAAAAGGAGAATACTACAGGAACAATTAAACATTGAAAGAGAGAAGGGTAACAAAGCTATATTAATGTACGATAAATTAGTTGTAATAGGAAAACAAGAAATAAATAATACATCAGGAAACAACAAACGATCTCTCCCGACATCGCCTCAAGAAACTTATAATCGCAAGGAATCACCACCTAGAACTCAACCAAAAAAGAAAAATAAACCTGCATCAAGCAACGCACAAAACACAACTAGTTCTCCTGAAAACATAGTCAAGCCGGGGATCCTCAACTATCTGGTGAATAAAAATCCAACTAACCAAGTTCTGCCAAAAACTAATCTGAACCAATAGCAATCGGCAACCTCTCTCAAAAACAAAATAAATAAAAAGCACACCACATAAAACCATCTTCCAAGCCAGCTGGTCACCGTGGAAGAGATTGATCACTAACCTCCAAAGAAACAATCAAAAATCAGCCCAAAATCCAGAAATCTATCAACAAACAAGTTATACATAGCAACATACAAAGTGAAAACACTCTCTTCATACGAAAGCCTATTAGAACTCCAAGAAGCCCTGAAAGAAATTAAATATGACGTGGTTTCCAAAATGCGCATTCAGCGCAGTGGACCATAAATGCTCAGCACTGGCCGCCTACATTAACATTGAGGGCGCCTTTGATAAGACCATGTTTAACAACATCAATACGTCCCTCAACAGACACAGTATAGACCCAACCCTGAGTGGCTGGATAACCAACATGCTCAAACTGAGAGCGGTTCAAGTCACAGTTAACAACACTAAAAGGGCCGTCCTGGCGAAAGGCTGTCCGCAAGGGGGCGTGCTTTCGACGCTCCTATGGAACCTGGTAGCAGACAGCCTCACCAAAACACTCAATGACAAAGGTTACTTCACCGTAGGCTACGCAGATGACATAATAATTAACGGGACTCACGAAAACACCCTATGCCATCTCATGCGCCAAGACCTTGTAGAGGAATGGTGCGAAGAGCACTAACTCTCAGTGAACCCCACAAAAAACGAACTTTTTCTCTTCACAAAAATGAGAGAACCGACGACACTGCAACTACCACGATTCTTTGGAACAACCCTAAGCCTTTCAACAGAAACCAAATATCTGGGCATCTATTTGGACAAACAACTGAACTAGGCAAAACACACGAACTATATCATTACAAAAGCCAGCTTATCCCTGTGGCAGTGCAAGCGACTGCTTGATAGGAATTGGGGGATCACCCATTGGCTATATTATACCAAAGTCATCCGACCAATTATCACATATGGTTCACTGGTCTGGTGGCCCAAGACAGATCTGAGCACAGCCCAAAGAGAGACACAGCCTCTGCACCTCATCGTGCGAGAGGAGGCAGCCCTAGCCGCTTGTAGGTTCCACCTATCAGGAACCCCGTGTAAAGACTCCAGAGTCAAGCACACACGCATAAAGGAAGATGCGATCAAACGAAGACCGATGATGGCATCAACCTGCGGCAAAGCCCCAAAAACACACCACTTTCATAGGCACTACAATATAACTCTAACAGAAGAACAGTGTGACTACTCAGTCCCGAAAGTAAAAGTACTCAGTATAAGTATCACTGACCAAGTCCAAGGGGTCTATGAGATATCTAACAAAATGTTAATTGTTATTTTTGCTTAGTTCCTATCGAGTTATTTTTTTAAGATATTATAATAGACTAATACCTTGGGTTCAAAACTTGGCAAGTAACAAAGTGCGTACTTCTATCAAAGTGTGTACTTTACCCCAGCAAGAAAGTGGCTCCTAGAGTGATTATAAGTGGAACGATTAATTAGTGCGTAATCAGCTGTAAATGTGCGCCACATAAAAAAATGTGCGTGTTGTCATTTTGGAAAAAAAGCCGAAAATACCTTTCCTCTGCTTGAGTTATTTTGTTCCAGCAGGAAAATTCTAAACGAATCATAGAATATAGAAATATTGTGCATGGGCAGAGAGCTTATATGTGTGCGCTGAAAATGTAATTAGTGCGTCGTCAGGTTTTCGGCATATTGCATTTCCTTTTGGAGTAACGTTTTGCAGAATCCTATAATAAATAGTTTTAAGAAAGTATTTATAACTAACAAGTAACCGCGCTTTTTTGAAAATCCGAAAAAATATCGCAGGGCCTAAATGAGAAATCTTATAAGCTCGCTGAAAACTGTATTCGGTCGATCAAATACAGTTTTCAGCTAGCTTATACGATTTCTCATTTAGGCGGTGCAATTTTTTTCGGGTTTTCAATAAAGCGAGATTACTTGAAAATTATAAATTCTTTCCTAAATCAAATTATTTCACAAATACGCACATATAAAGAGGTACTCGTGTATGTTAATTCTACAGGCGCACATACAGTGGCTTTAGAGATACAGGATTCTGCAAAACGTTACTCCAGCAGGAAATGCAATATCTCGAAAACCTGAAGACGCACTATAAACATTTTCAGCGCACACACTGCTCTTTGCCCATGCAAAATATTTCTATATTCTGTAAAACCAAAAAGCGCCCGGAACTTATAAAATAGGTATCCAACGAGATCATGAAAGTGTGATTGCCCGATGTCAAGAAATGATTATGTTGGTAACAACAAAATCTTTATTTTAATAAGTAATACATAAGTTGGCAACACTTCATATATATTGTAATTGTGTTCTGTTCAGTCTAAACAATTAAATAGATTCTCATTGGAATATGGTGTCTTAGCTTAATATCTTAAAATCACCTGCCCAACTAAAACTATAAAACCTTTAATAACAACACCCGAAACGTCAACAAGACTAACCAAACTATTCAGCCTTATTTTAGAGTCGGAAAACAGCTCTATAAATCTAATCCATAAGAAGGGAGACCGATCAGATATAGGTTACGATCGTCCAATAAGACTGATGTCCAATATATACAAGATGTTTGCAAAAATATCACTCAAACGTATTACCAAAAGCCTGGACGATGAACAACCAAGAGAACAGGCTGGTTTCAGCTTATAAAAATAGTAAGGAATATAGCTACACACTATATACTCAATACATTTATTGCTTCCACATGTGAACTTAGATGGTAGGTACAAATTGTAACAATAATAAATGGCATAATTATATTAGCGACATCTGCAGCCGAATTGCGTAAGTATATTATCCAAAGCATAGGAATTGATTCTTTCCCAAAAACGACTTTACGTATTGCATATTGATACGCAAAGTCGTTTTTGGGAAGGAATCGATTCTTTTGCTTTGGATAATATACTTACGCAATTCGGCTGCTGGTCTCCTTGAGACAAACCCAATATTGATCAGGTATGACCCTGGTGGATTGTTTGTTCACTTAGGTACTAGATGGCGCTGACATATGTATGGCATTGATAAACGTATCAATAAACATTATCCGATTTGTGTGAAATCATTTAATTCAATAAACACACAAATTCAACATACAAAATAATAAATGATTAAATTCTTTTTAAATTAGTTACATAAAGGATACTTTAGAAAATGCGTCTATGGTTTAAAATAAAACGTTCAAGGTCTGTGGTGGAGATGACTGTCAATGCTTTTACAAGAGTGCACTTGTGGTCAATGGTACCTGAGAATTTTCATAACCTAAAATAAATAAATATTCTTGATGTTGGGAAGAACAAAGCTGGCTAGCGTCAAAATGAAAGAACCAATTGTTCAGTAGGCGCTGGCTCCAAATGTCTCCTTAGGAGTATCCTAGATTATAAATAAATTAAGTAAATAATGGTCAACTAGCCGACATAACTACAGCAGGTTTCGAACACTCCTGATGATATAATTTACAAAAGTTTGAAGACAGCTACACAGGATAACGGTACTGTTTGAGAAATCATATCTCCAGTATTGGGAATTGATGGTAAAATGTATTCCTTCTGAAAGTGAGTTGTTTTTACCTATATTTTGAACATCAAGAGATTGTGATGACGGACTGTGCTCGGCGAATTAAATTAGTTGACCAAACTGTGTGATTTTTACTTTAATCAACTTCATGTGAAATCATCCCTGCTATTTTCTCATGCAGAATACCTACCCCTGAGCATGCTGGTGAGTAAAGATGAAAATTCTACCTTACAAAATTTAGACCATTGTGGACCCTGTCGGGCACTGCAAACGTAGGAGAGAGGAAGAGGGCTTTTATTTGACAAAGTAAATATGTATTCAGTAGATTAAAATTAGTTAAATTGAAAATTTGTTATTTAAATATTCACTAACATAATATAATAGCATTTAATTAACCGTTTTTTATTTTATTTGTTATTTTAATTTTCCAGTTTTTTTTTTTTTTTTTATTAGATTGCAAATACTTAAATTTAGAAATTATCATTTAAATATTCATTGACGTTTTAATAGCATTTAGCTAATAGAAATTGTTTTAATTAAAGGAGAACAAAAATTAATGAATTTAATTTTTGTTCTCCTTTAATTACTTCTGGTAATTTATTATATATTTTCATTGACATTATTAATGTACTTGTTGAGTACATTAGTAATGTTTATTGACAACAATAAATCATTTGACTCTGTGGAATCTCATTCCATATGGCCTGCTCTAAAAAACCAAGGAATAGAGAGGCAATACATAAGGATAATAAAAAATGTATTCACAAATAGCACGGCACGAATAAAGCTAGAAAGAGAGTGGGAAATCTGCACAATACACATGGGTGTAAGATAGGGTTTCTCTTCGGTATTAGAAGAAGTCTTCAAGAAGCTCAATTGGGATAACATGGGAACCAACATTAATGGAACAAGCCTAAACCATCTGAGATTCGCTGATGACATCAAACTCAAAGGAGATAACCCAGAAAGTCACCAAACCATGCTCCAGGACCTGGCACATGAAAACAAAAGGGTGGGCCTAACAATGAACAAAGCCAAGACAGAAATAATTACAAACAGAATTAGAAGAAGAGGAACTAGAAGAGGAGGAAATAGAATATGTAGATTCCTATATTTATTAGGGCCACTAAATATCTTTCAAAGACCAAATGGAGTTGGAAATAGAGAGACCAGTCGGCCAATTCGTGGCGTGGTGGCAAAAGTTCTGGACTCTTCAAGAGGTAATTAAAAGCAAACAATACAACACTGCAAATACCTATACTGTAGGATGCCCTACATGACCGAATGAACAAAAGCATGACCAAAAGTTGACAACATACCAAAGAGCCATGGAAAGGAGCAGGCTTGGGTATTCGAAAAGGGCCATAAGACGCAAAACAAAAAAAGATGATGATGATGAAGCTCAAGTGGCATCCCCACTTGAGCTTTCTATGTGGTGGTGGGTCATATACTCCGTGCAAACAAGTAGAAGTGGACAATGAACATATCAGAATGGATCCCACAGATACATAATGAAACGAAAAAGACGAAGACAAAGAAAGCGCTGGTCTAATGACATAAAAAGGATAGCGGGTCCACTATGGCACTAACTGCTTAAAGAGGAGATGCAAATGCTGGTAGAGGCCTTTGTGTCACGCTGACTCGCCGACACTCGCACAGAGATTTTTGGCACCGGAGGCTATAATAATAATAAAAATAAGTGGGAAAAGGGTCATTAAAACTACTTAGTGTAAGTACCACTGGCCAAGCCATAACCGATGGGTATCGGCGATATCTAACAAAATGTTTAATGTTATTTTTGCCAAGTTCTTATCGAGTTATTTTTTTTAGAGATTACAATAAACTCTTTAGGTATGTATAATGTGTCGTAGAGGTCCAGTGGCTAAGACCTCGTTTCTCCTGCTTTATGTCGTGGTTTCATATCCGGGAAAGTACCAATGTGACTTTCTCAATTGAAAAGAAATTTCAAAATTTTGTCTTGAACATAGTTAACAAATGTGAAGGAAAACATGGTGAAGAAACCTGGAATTATAGTTATATGTATGGAATCGCCAACCCGCATTTGCAAACGAGTTTTTTTCAACTATATTTTGTCACTATTATTTAACACATTTTTTTGTGAAAATCACTTGTAATTTATGCCGTATACAAAATTAATAATATCAGGCTGTTAATGCCCCACGGTAAGGCAAAGCCTTCTTCTCATACAATGAAGGCACGAGCATTAATCACCGCGCTTGCTCATGACTAGTAGGCGATTTCAAACTTATATTAAGGATGCCTACAGCATGTTCCTGCGCCTAGACGTTAGTTTAGTTTACACTATGTACATTTTTTAAGTACTAATTCTATAAACTTTAAAATTAAAAGTCAAACTGTATGTTATAATCGCCACCAGTAAGCTATAAAATCAATTGAAAAAACCAGGTTTTTCGTGCTTAGGTACAAACATGTATTCGGATTTTATTTATGCTAATTTATTGTAACCAGTTAAAATAATTAAAGTTCGTTGTCTTATTTCTCTAATAAGAGTATAACTGTGCATATAAATAATCATAAATCTTGTGGATATTTATAAATTTGCCTTACAAAAGTAGTTAATTTCTGTTATTTGTTCGCAAAACTGATTATTATATTTCCTAACGATGTTTGTTTTCACCGACGGAAATTAAAAAGATTCATATAAACTTACCCAAATGTTAAAGTGTCCACACTTCACACAAACTATTTAACATGAAATATGTTTCACTATTATAATATTTTTTTTCTTCAATTTGCGTATTCGCGTTTGGTTGTGCCGCGGGAACGAGTTATACGACTGTTCACTACGAGTGTCTGGCCGAGTTTAAAGCAAGAGCGAGGCTCGCCCACCGCAGGTGCGGAAGCGGTATCGCAGGTAACCAAACACCGCGTGGTGGGGTTGAGTTCGAGAGAGATGGAGATAGAGCGGTGATACAAACGAACAAAGCCAGTCCTAATGATTTCATAAAAAAACTTAAAACGTTTAAAATCACCACGGCGATGTGAATGTTATAGAAAAATAGATAAAAGAAATTTTAAATCACTTCTTACTAAAAGGAGGTAAGTAACAAAAGAAAATCCGTTGGAGATTGCTATTCCAATGAAGTGCAGCCTCCGGCAGCAATCCCTGAATAAGGAATAGAAGACTATCAATTGAAAACTACAATTATTTACGTACGCAACAAGATTTTAATGTGTCATATACTCTAAAATTGCAATATTTTTGTTAATTGCATGCGTCTTGGGATTTTAATATTTTGTGTTTTTAATCTCTCATTACGTTTACCGAACGAACATTATTGTTTTATTAGACATTATTGTTAGAAAAAGTTCTACATAAGATTCACTAATGATCATTAGTTTTTGAGACATAAGCCAAAATATATTTTGTTGTATTTTTCCTTTGTACTAAATCTGTTTGTATGGTAATTTAGGCTAGTCAAATTATCCTTTTATGTTCGAGTGAGCCGTTTAACATTCAAATTGACGTTTTCTGGTTTTGACAGCAATATTATCTAATCAATCTTATGTATATGGTATGCACTATTTTTCGCTGATTGGTCTCTTAATTACAGTTATTTGCCTGGGCTAGAAGTACATGACTAAGCTTTTAGTAAGTCAGAAATATACACAAAAACTATTGCAATTTTTGCAATCTTAACTGAGTAAAAGGGTCGTAAAAATAATCCAGGAACTGATAACTGATCTCCTAGTTCACAATCATACTAATCACGGGCAAAGGGTGGTGTTATTAGGACAATAATTTATGACGTCACTGCTAATTATGTTATAGATAATGAAGTCTCTAATCACTGCTCATTATGTTACAGGTAATGCAGAGTCTCTAATCATTGCTGATTCAAAATCAAAATCAAATATTTTTATTTTACATAGGCCTACATGGGCACTTATAAAACGTCGACAGAAGGTGCACGGTTCGGGTTAGTCGTTTCCTATGGAGAAGAACCGGCAAGAAACTCCATGGTTACTCTTTTAAATTGTTTTGTTTACAATATTTCCATGTTACAGCATTAGTACTTGGATATGGGGGGACAACGTAGGCCCGACAATAAGTCGTACGAAATTGAAAAAAAAACAAACAAAAAAAAATAATGCACGAAATTAAAAGTTAACAAATGTTAACAATCATCTAGAAAACTAGAAAGCCTACAATGTTCACACATTCACAATAGGTAAGAGAATCTATACAAAGGTAAAAAAAAAAAAACCACATCACTAAATTTAACATGTGGCACAAATACTGTAATCAGTGCTGTAACTATTCTTAGCAAAGGGCTATAATGATGATTGAAAAATATTGTAAAAAGTCTAATTAAAAGAGAAAAAAAAATGAGATTGAGAATAGTTAGAGATATCCATAGATTATGTTACAGGTAATGCATAGTCTCTAATCACTGCTCATTATGTTATAGATAATGAACAGTCTCTAATCACTATTCATTATGTTACAGGTAATGAACAGTCACTAATCACTGCTCATTATGTTATAGATAATGAAAAGTCACTAAAGGAAGAGGTTCTCTATTCATCGGAATTGTGTTTTGTTTATGTATACCTGCATGAATAACAATTACGTGTAGTTCATGCAGGCAAAGCTGCGAGCGGAAAGCTAGTACAGATATAAGATAGATTGGCTCGCTTTTGACCATTATATCTCACCCAAAGGTTAGCTAAAGCAGCTGTATAACAAAAGGTCCGAAACAATGGGTATTTTTGAGAAAGAAGGTTCGATAAGCTCATTTAGAAAAGTATTCCAGTGGCCATTGTCTAGCTATTTCTTTCTTTAACTCTTTACTGAACACCAAACATAACAAAAGGTCCGAAACAATGGGTGTTTCTGAGAAAGAAGGTTCGATAAGCTCATTTAGAAAAGCATTCCAGTGGCCATTGTCTAGCTATTTCTTTCTTTTACTCTTGTTCATTATGTTTATAATGATTAGTGATTAGATAGTTCATGTACAAAGGTAAGTTGTTTGTTCGTAGAACAATAGGTGCCCGCAAATAAATCTTTGTCAGCTTTTTTTTCCTTAACATTATCTCATTATTATGTCTGAACAGGCAGTTTGTTAATTGATAAGTATCAAAATTATGATTATTTATATACATATATGGCAATTATTGAATTTTGATTATTATTATATTCTCTGATTCCTGAATATTGATTATCTTTTTTATTTATATTGTGATTTGCACTTATTATGGTTTTAGTTATTCTTTTTCTAGTAAAAATGGAGTGTGTAAGACATACCGTATCAATTATGTGACAGAGTATTTGTAAACCAAACAATGGACAAATTAGTATACAAATATTAAATACTCGTGAAACACAAGTATATATACTATTTCAGACCGGAAATACATTTATTAACAGACTAAGACATTAATTTTGGAAAAGATAGTAATATTGATGGAGAAAGAGTACGTACAATGTTTTATTTTTTTTAATTAAACCATCTAAACAATGAAGAAAGGTCATCAATCGAAAACATATGTGCTAAATTTTCGGATGTATTTCATCTACCTAACGATAAATTATCTACCACTAACCTATACGAACAAAGTATACTGGTAAAACCAGATGCAGATCCATTTTATACTAGACAGTACAGGTTACCCTTTCACAGCGGAAGGAAATTGAAACACAAGTTAAGAAAATGCTTTCTGAAAATATCATTGAACCAGCAAAAAGTAAGTGGTCAAGACCAATTTTTTGGTACCCAAAAAATCTGATGATAATTCTAAGAAATGGAGGCTGGTTATTGATTTTCGTAAATTAAACACTAGAATTTTAGACGATGAATTTCCACGCCCGAATATTCACGATATTTTAGATTCTTTATGCGGTTCAATGTATTTTTCACAATAAGATTTATCACAAGCATATTATCAGGCAAAATTACAACCAGAAAGCAGAAAGTATACAGCATTCACTACACCATCAGGCCAATATCAAATGTCCCGGTTACCTATGGGATTAAAAATTAGCCCAAGAGCATTCTCTCGTCTAATGACAATTGCCAGGTCTGGACTTACATACGACAAATTATTTGTCTATTTGGATAATTTAATCTGTTTTGGTCGTAATTTACAAATTCACAATAAAATCTTATAGATATTTTAACTAGATTGCGCAAAGTTAACTTGAAACTTAATCCAATGAAATGCGATTTCTTAAGAAAAGAAATGCAGTTTTTAGAACATGTTGTAACATCTGAAGGAATTAAACCAGATTTAGATTAAATAAACATAGTAAAATATTATCCCGTGCCCAAAAATGCAGACGAAACAAAAAGATTCCTAGCATTCGTCAACTTTAAAAAAAATGTATACCAGATTTTGTCGCGTATCTTTTTTGCGAAAACGTTTAAAATGCCAATGGTATTAACCAACCTTTTCTCTGCGGACCTCCAGGGCGCCTATTGTTAGTTAAGCTTGTCTTTTGTACATGAACAATCTAATAACTATTCATTATTATAACATAATAAACAGTGATAAGAAAACTATTTCTGGTGTAAAGGAATAATTAACCAAAGAAGTAGCAATGCAAAAGCCACTGGATACCATTCTAAATGAGTTTAACAAACTTTCTTTTGCCGAAACAGCGATTGTTACGAAATCTTTTGTTATGTAAATATAGCTGCATTAACTACTGCTGTAACATAATGAGCAGTGATTCGAGACTAATTATGTAGGTGACAGCCAGAGGACTTAAAAAAACCGAAGTTAATTTAAATAAAAGTTTAATTACTTGAAAATTACAAATAAATCTTAAATCTAGATTTGGAAGATGCTAGTCTCAAAGTGCCTGTTTAATATCAAGATTTACTTGACATTAACCGAGATGGAACAACACAATTTGCACTGATAACTGATAGGAATAACTAAATTAAGTAGAAATAAAACCACAATTAGTCACTTGTACTGAAGTAATTGTAATCGTTCAAAAAGTAAAACATCGTCGGAGCTTATACGCTACGGCCGGCGAATCTTAATAGCGCGATTCAGAAAGTAGTACAGCCCCATCTATCGAGGTTTAGAGTAAACCTCGTGTAAACATTATTGGTGTTTGGTTTGACATTTAACATGCCGCCCACCAAGGACATGTAGTGAGGAAATGTTCTTCTTAATACAACAAGTTTATACAGTACGTTAAGAAATAATATTGTCTTCAATAGGTTATTGATCTAGATGTTTGGATAACATTGTATTCGATAGCTCTTTAAAACCCTAATGGGTTGTACATAAAAATATAGCTTGAAATTAACAAATAAAAGTAGAGATAGTGTAACAACAAACAAGTGTATAAATTTGAACTAAAATTGTAAAGTTTAACATGCAATAAAACAAAATAAATAATGTAAAGTTCATTGCTCTAAAACTGGTAAAATACATAATTTCGAGGTAAGTCTTTTCAAAACTGAAGAACCCGTACGCAATGTGACTACACGGGTGATTTTGTCATCACCTGGATGTTTTTGTTCGATACGGCCTAACAGCCAGCGACACGGTGGTAAATCATCTTCTTTGATTAAAACTATGTCACCGACCTTGGGTACCGGTACCTGTTTAGACCACTTATATCGATGCATGAGATTTGAAATGTATTCTGAAGATCAACGTCTCCAGAAAGATTGCAACATTCGTTGCACGAATTGCCAACGCGTCAAACAATTTACGTTTGAGTTCTCATACGTGTAGTCAGGTACATTTAAAATAGGCTCTCTAATCAAGAAATGTCCTGGAGTTAATGGCATCAGTTCACCAGGATCAGTTGCACTTATGGTGCTTATCGGCCGCGAATTCAAGCAAGCTTCTACCTGAGCTAGAAGTGTACTCATTTCTTCGTAGGTAAGTGTTTATTCGCCTATTACCCGTTTTAGATGATACTTTGTGGATTTCACTCCGGCCTCCCACAATCCACCAAAATTGGGACCATGCGGTGGAATGAAATGCCACTCAGTACCATTGGATTCAAGGTGCTCTGCTATTTTGGGTTGAATGGCGGTTAGTTGCTGCAGCTCTTTGGATGCTCCTACAAAGGTGGTGCCATTATCGCTCCACAGTTTAGCGCAGTGACCTCGACGAGACACAAATCGCCTGAATGCTGCAAGGAACGCTTGAGTGGTCATGTCACTAACAACTTCTAAGTGCAGGGCGCGAGTACACATGCACACAAATAGGCAGATGTATCCCTTGTATGCATGATGTCCCCGACCCTTGGTGGTGCGTATTTTGACTGGACCAGCGTAGTCAACTCCACTGTGCAAAAATGGTCTTGCGGGTGTGCAGCGAACTGTTGGAAGCGAACCCATCAATTGATGCTGAGCGCTGTGCCTATACCTAGCGCATCTTACACACTTTTTAAAATGTTTTTTGACCAAATTTTTGGCTCCTACAATCCAATAGGCCGTTCTCAGGTAACCGAGCATTAGTTGCGGACCTCCGTGCAACGTTTTATGGTGCGCGTCTGCCACAATGAGTTCGGTCAAATGACTATCACTAGGCAATACTATTGGATGTTTTGTTTGTTCATCTAATTCTGAGTTCTGGAGTCTGCCCTTAGCTCTTATTATACCTTGATTGTCGAAATAGGGACACAATGATTTTAACTTACTTTTTGACTGTATTTGTTCGTTCTTCTGTAATTGTAAATGTTCTTCATTAAAACTTTCTAACTGTATCTTTTTCATGCAACTATTCAATGCATCTTCTAGTTCTCGCTTTTGTAAATATGTTTCCTGATTTTTGCCCTTGTTTAAAAATCGTCGACAATATGCTACTACCCTGAGCAATCTCGGTAACGAAGAAAACCTTTCTATAATTGAATTGTCTGGAACTACTGCTATATGTGTTCTAACTGATTCTTCTAAATTAATATTTAGATTTTTCATAATTTATAATTTTGTTCTTCAAAAATTATGGTCCTGAAAACCATATTTCTTGTTCCACCAACAGACTGGGTAATAGACCTCGCGAGGCACAGTCTGCGGGGTTGTAATTGGTAGAAATATGAAACCATTGGCTTGGTTTTGTGGCTGATAATATCTCTGGTATCTCTGGTGGTTTGGTTTGCCACAAATGTTTTCCACCTGCTTGGATGGCTGTTAAGCCAAGCTAGGACTACCGTAGAATCCGTCCAGGCTGCTATCCTTTCTTGTGGTATAGAATAGAATAGAATAGAATACTCTTTATTATGTACACCATATAAGTTACAGAAAGTATAGACGAAGAAAACATTACACTGGGTGACACAATGGGCGGCCTTATCGCTAAAAGCGATCTTTTCAAGACAACCTTTGGATGGATTTAAAAAAATGAAAGGAAAGACAGTACTGTAGGTAGTCTTTGGTGTACTATTTATAAATAAAAATAAATACATATATATTTATATTATATAGGCAAATATATACAGTAATAGGTATGGAAAAAAAAAAAGCATTGAAATCAAGAATAACAACTATTAAAGAGAGAGGTAGTGATTCTTTACCATCGTTTTAAAAATGGACAGAGATTGAGCACGCCTTATTGACACGGGCAAAGCATTCCACAACCGCACCGCTTGAACCGTAAAATATTTGTCGTAAAAGCTGGAGGAATGCATCGGCATCTCTAGTCCCAAGTTATATTCATAATTTCAGCAGTATCTATCAGTAGCTGCGCCATCAGCACTGCTCCACACAACTCCAAGCGAGGGATGCTTATTTGCTTAATGGGAGCCACTCGAGTTTTCGCAACCAGCAAGGAAACGTGTACTTGTCCTGACACGTCGACTCTGCGTAGATAAATAACAGCTGCATATGCTACCTTAGAAGCATCACTGAACCCGTGGAGTTCCAAATCATCGGTTGGCTTGGTCCCAAGCCACCGTGGTACCTGGACTCTGGTGATGAGGGAGAGCTCGGTACGGTAAGTACACCACTCTTGTACTAAATCCGTGCTTAGTTCCTCGTCCCAGCTGACTCCTGCGAGCCACAATTTCTGAATGAATACTTTGGCTAACACCACGCATGGTGCTAACCAACCAAGCGGATCGAACAGTCTTGAAATTTCAGAAATTATGGCTCTCTTTGTTACAGGTGCTGTCAACGCGGAAGGAAGATTCACGGAGTATTGAAACATGTCTTCTCTGCGATTCCAGGTAAGGCCTAAATTTTTTATTGTATTATCCAGCTTTATTTGTACTCTATTTTGCTCTTAGATTTCCTCCTCTGTATGTTCTATTATTGTCCCTTTTGTATTTGCTTGTTTCATCTAGTTGCTCTGTCTTTTTATCCATTTCCATTGCTTGAATAACTTCTAACATGTTTTTACAATTGCTATTCCACTTCTGCAGTTCAAAGCCTCCGGTTTTCAATAATGCTGTCATTTGCTAGAATATTTCAGCTCCCTCTTCCACGCTGTCACACCCTGTCATCAAATCGTCCATATAAAATGCGTTCAAAACTCTATTATAGGCCAGTGGGTACTTATGTCCTTCGTCGTAAGCGATCTGATGAAGCGTTCGAACTGCCTGATATGGAGCCGAAGCGGTACCAAAAGTGACGGTCAGTAACTCGTAGTCTTGTAGTTGCATATCCGGGCCGTCTCGCCATAAAACTCGCTGAAACATAACGTCTTTCTCAGCTACCCGTATCTGCCTATACATTTTGACAATGTCAGCTACAAGACCAATGGCATGCCGGCGTCACTTTAGAATAGTGTGTCGTAAATCAGCCTGCAGCGTGGGACCGACCATCAGAGTATCATTTAGTGATATACCCTTGTTGTTCTTTTCAGACGCATTGAACACCACCCGAACTTTCGTGGTAGTTTTGTCCTCTCGTATTACCGCATGGTGGGGTAAATAAACTGCTTCGTGTCTTTGTTTATCATTTTTCTTTACAGCCCTCGTGTGTCCTAGTAGTAAGTACTCTTTGATTACCTTTGTGTATTCTCCCTTTAATTTTTCATTCTTTCCTAATCTTTTTTCTAGAGATTTGAACCTTGATTCAGCTATGCCGCGTGAGTTCCCTGCTTTGCATAAAGGATTCACATCTCGAAATGGAAGCCTGACCACATACCGACCATTTTCATCTCGTGTTGTAGTTTGTCGGTATAGTTCTTCACATTTCTGTTCTTCTGGTTTTATTTATTTTATTTGTTCTAGTTTTTTCTTCTACTTCCCGAAATTTCATAAGACTATCATCTTCGTTTATCTGGGCGTGCATGACGCTATTATTTCTTGCATTAAGTTTCTCTTTATTTACAGGATAAACTGTACCCGACAGGATCCAGCCTAAGGCAGTGCTTTGTGCGATTAAAGTGCCATGTGGACTCTTCACGATCCCTTCCTGTATGATACAGCTGTAAACATCGGCACCCAACAGAATGTCAATCCTATTGGGTGTGTTGAATTGTGGGTCGGCAAGATACAACCCCTTGGTGTTAATCCAGTCGAAATTGCATGTTTCGATGTCCTTCTCTGGCAGGTACGTTGTTATTTTATTCAACACGTAAGCGCTCAAGTGAAGGTGAAAACTTGGGTCGACGCGGGACTGGATCGTAACATGCACCATATGCTTGGCCATGGTTGACTTGCTATTACCTAAACCCGTTATGATCCCTTGAACCGGAACTCGCTTCAGTCCTAATAGTTGGACTGTAGATTCGGTAATAAAACAAGCCTGGGAGCCTTGATCAAGCAAGGCTCGGACTATTTGCGGATGACCCATCTTTGATTCGGCGTTTATTAGAGCCTAAAAAAACCGATAACCGAGCTAATAAAACCGATCGTGGCTTTAGAACGGTGCCTGTTGAAAGGCAGGACACTATGGGTTCACCACTGGTTGCAGTATCAGACGAATCAACCAATGCATCGGGATTGCTAACGGGATGCAACAGAGAGTGATGACGCTTCTTACAAACTCCGAATCGTTGGTACGACATTCAAATATATCGTTTATTTATATAACATAAGGCACATTTTACAATAAAAATATCTTAAAAATATAAAAGAAGACAGTTGCTTATTTGCCTGAACTAGGTTGAACCTGTGTTTCAGACTATAAAGTGCTTAAAACTAATAATAATAATAAATTAACAATGACATAGCTTGAATATGAATACTTAAATTAAAGACAAAGCAAAATTATTATTTTGTTACAGCCAGGAGATCTTCTGTCTCTCCGTAAGAGATGCGAAGCAGATGTTCAATAATAGTCTTTTTACAGCTAAAATAATTTAAGTTATAGATACTTAATTTTCTATTTAATCTATTGTACAGAAATGGCCCTAAGAATGTAAAGAATCTATTTACAAATACATATTTTGAGGATGGATTAGAATCGCAGACAATATAATTTCGTCTCTTATTATTTATGTATTCGGCGTTATAGGAAAGCATGGTGTGTTGTTTTAATACTAAATGCATAATGAAAAGCTGGCGAACAGTCAGCACGTTGCAGGATTTGTAAAGAAGATCAGTAGGGTAGAGAAAAGGGTGGAAATAGGCTACTTTTAAAACTCTACAGGTAGCGGGATTCTTACACCCATAGACATTGTGGTTGCTGCCTAAGCAATTAAAACAAATATTTTGTTTGGGTACAAAATCACGTCTCACGTCTACTGGTTGCTTAGCAAACTTTTTGCAGAAACAAAGTTTGTGTGACGCCTCCTGGCAGTATTCACAACGCTTAGATGATGCATTGGTAGCCAACAAGGCCTTGTGACTGTGCCCAGTTGAGACCCTATCCTGATGAACTGACGACCGATTTGGCTCCACGAACTCCAACGCGCGGTACCTGGTTTCCAAAAATGTGTTAAATTGTGTCATGGATGGCAACTCATTACCACTGATGTTACCGATGCTCAATTCCCACTGTTTGCGCGTTTCAAAATCTAACTTGTTAGATACGATGTGAATGATGATTACGTCCCATGTAGTCACATCAACGTTCAGGTGTGTAAGTGCTTTTAAACAATCATTGGTTGTGTCGAACAATTCTTTAAGACCACTACCAGACTCAGCAGATAAACGCCTTTGGCCAAACAAACGGTTTCAAATACAGTCTGCTAAATGCCTTTTATTATAGCGTTTTTCCAAAATATCCCAACACTGACTATAGTTAGCGTCAGTTATTGGAGTGTATCTAACTAACTGTTCGGCTTCTCCAGTAAGATGATCTTTCAAATAATGTAATTTTTGGCAATCACTAAGAGACTCATTATTATGTACCAAAGCTTTAAATAAATCATTAAACGTAGCCCACTCACTATACCGACCCGAAAATGTAGGAATTGAAATTTTAGGCAATTTAACAAAGGCACTAGATTTTTTTGTTAAATTATCTGTACCATTTTCTTGTTCTAACCCTTTAACTGACATCTTATTGAGCACCGTTTTCATGTGAGCCTTGTAATTTATATAGTTATCTTCAGTTGATTCATAAATATTATCTATCTTTTGATCTATCTCTTCAGCACTATAGCTTTCATATATCTTACAATGTATACCCTCAAAATTCGACCTTTCTGCTCGAGTAATTCCTTTCTTGTTTCTATATATTCTATTGTAAGTCTTTCCTTTGGCGTTTTCTTAAAATTAATTAAACCTTTTTGGATAGTGTTGTGTATTTTTTGTAAGACATTGATTGATCCCTCCATTGTAAATTCAATAGAAAACCAAAATAGACTTAGCAATAAAATATATAAAGTTTGATTAAACAATTACTGCTCAAAGGAAAACAAAATATTACATGCAAATAATCTGAACCTAATTTCTACCAACTAATTTGCAAATATTTTCTAAGTTCTAGGTTAATTACTATGTAAACTCTTATAATTATTCTAAGTGCCAAATACTTTCGAAAAATTTACAAGTGTTTCAAATTGCAACTTTTACTATCGCTGGAAATCGGGCATAGACACCACGTTCCCTCGTTTTTTGTAAAACTATTCTAAGTATATAACTAAACATGCAACAAATTACACATTATACTATAAGCTACACTTATAATTTACTTAAGTCCAATAATACTCCACTTTAAATGTTCTAAGTTTAAATCTTGATGTGAATAAAGTTCATAATTGCTGCTGATTGCCTCGAACTATTAAAAGTTAAAATGTACTCACGATTGCACTCACTCACAAACACGAAGGTAAGTTGACCTTGTGGCGTCACCTGGTGGCGAGTAGCGTCACTTTGTTGAACTCGACGTCAGACTTCTGTTGTCACGTCGAAATTGGTGTAACGTCCTTCTTCTGACGACACGTTGAACTACGCGGATGACGTACAGTCACCTCACGTTTGCACTGGATCCAAGTGGCGCCCGTGTGACAACACTTTGCCGCCGCTGCTGACCCCGTCCACAACACTGGACGAAGCTGTCGCTGCCGATGCGGGTACCCGTGTACTTTAGCCGCAGCGATCCACTGCGAGTATCACGGACGAACTCTCAAAAAACCGGCAGTCCGGCATTATATCCGGCTCGAAGGACCAATGTTTAATATCAAGATTTACTTGACATTAACCGAGATGGAACAACACAATTCGCACTGATAACTGATAGGAATAACTAAATTAAGTAGAAATAAAACCACAATTAGTCACTTGTACTGAAGTAATTGTAATCGTTCAAAAAGTAAAACATCGTCGGAGCTTATACGCTACGGCCGGAGAATCTAAATAGCGCGATTCAGAAAGTAGTACAGCGCCATCTATCGAGGTTTAGAGTAAACCTCGTGTAAACATTATTGGTGTTTGGTTTGACATTTAACAGTGCCTCAATTAATTATTACAAAAAATCATTTCTGGAAAGATTGCGAAACGCATGTGTGACATCAGCTGATTGGAAGTAGGTGACACGAGGCGTCGAGTCAGCAGAGCCCCTGTGTTGCAATTTTAAATGGAAACATCTGTTGTACGTAATTAGCTATCATGTCGTTATTCAGCCGATTTGGTGTAGGCAGGGCTCGTAACACCTCGCCCCTCAGACCAGCAACTATTTGAGCAATTTCAGCGAGAATGTTGCTGTTGCATTTTTCTTGATTGTAGGAGATTCTGCATCTTCGTATTGATGATTTTCAGCGCATTCATGCTTTCTGAGCTTTGTACAAACGTTATACCGACGTATGGTGAGAGTAACGATCAATACAGTTGCACCGAATATTAAGACATATAGTGGGAGATTGCGTGCTCGATTTGTACTGGTTGCTGCATTAAAATTTTATCTTCGATTTCATGTAGACTTTTCAGGTGCAGTGTATTTAACTTGAGATGTGGGATAGATTCATTGGCAATGTCCAGGTTCATAGGTATTTCGGTGATTTTCAGCGGTAGTCCTTTGATGTGGTCATTCGTGTTGATGATAATAGTAAACTGCTCAGTGCGTAGTAAGCATTTTTGCGGAATGGTGGCGAGATAACTTCCGCGTAGAGAGATGAATTCTTGACGTTCGCATTGTAGCTCGGTTCGGGTTGGTTGTGGGAATGTGAGTGTGTAGCGTCTGTCGTCCAATTGCTCCATGACTTCTTTGGTCAGCGTGAGTTTTGTGGGCTGGCATGACTTCTGTAGAGATTGATTGAAAATGAGCCCTTGGATGCAGTCTAGATGTCCTCTCGTCGGTTGATGGTTGACTTCCTCTTCGCAGAGATGAATCCGGTTGAACTTCGGGCATTCAGCCTCTATGTACTTGAAAACTTTCCCATTGGTTGCAATGAAAGGGTAAGGAGGAATAAAGGTGTACATATATATATTGGGAACTATTGCTAATTTATCTAATTCGAAATTATCAGGGGAGATTATTGGGACTTTAAATATGATAACTATTCTTTTGCCTGTATAATAATGTAACGTTGTATAGTAACGGTCAACGTTCCTAACTAAATCACCATAGCAAACTGCGGTAAAAAAAAAAAAAAAAAAACGCACAGATCAACAGAAATAATAGCAAGAATCTTACAACCTAATAATTTAAAATAATTAACAAACAAATAACAAACACATTGTAGGCGATAATACTAATAGGATAAATTAAACCTAATATCTATCTACCTACACATTATTAACGAGATATAAAAAAAGAATCGACTAGTCATTGCACTACGTTACAACTCGATAACTTCCCGTGTGGCGGTAGTCACACATATATATGTAAAAAAATAATTATTAAGAGACATGACAACTCGGGCTTTTCATCAAGGCACCGGACGCGCATTGACTTTCGGACATCTGAACAGTGTGCACGGATACTCGCTCCATGGTATCATTACCTCATATCTAGCGTGTCTTTATTCGTGTACCTTTTTTTAAAAAAAAGAAATAGTCAAAATCGTTACCGTGTGTGCTGATTATAAAAAAAACCTAAATTCAATTTTAACCCCGTATTGGGTAAGTGTTGACAATCATTCTTTTGCTTATTCATGCTGGTTATGGTCATTATTGTAATCTCTGTTGGTGTTTTAGTTAGGTACCTATTGTTAAGCTATTTCTTTAGCGCTTACCTGCCTAAAATGTTTTTATGTTTACCGTTACAAATTTAATAAAAACTCTCTAGAGCTCCGGTTCTGATTGTGACAAACACATATTCGCCTTAAGCGCCGTGGTACATCCTCTGCCCTACGCTTACGCTGTTGCGGTCACAATCAGACAAGGATAAGCCGGGAGACAAAGAGACTGACACGACGTTTGGAAAATTCCAGGGTCCAAAGTCCCGGTTCAACTACCAGGCACCATCATCGGAGGAACTTGCCTGAACCTCAAATCGTCGTCAGCTCTGCGGGACGTCCTTCTGCTGGCCCCTAGTCCTCGGCCTTTCACGTCATCGTGACCGCTTCTGCTGCCAGGATAGTACTCAGCGCCTACCTCCATAGAACAAGATAAATGGTAAATAAGAAACGGCCTTTGTACCTGCGACCCTAAAATTAAATTGTTGTAGATAGTTGTTGCGTATTATTACTCTCAATTAGAAAATACCCGCAAACGCTACAATAATAACCAGGTTTTATAACTGTGTAGTAATCTCTTAAATCTGCCTCTAGCAATTGATCTGAACCGTATATAGATCTTAATCGTCTAGTCATGTTACCTAAAGTATCTATGCTTAAAGTACTATGGTGAGTGCTCGATGCACGTATGAAAGCTAAGGTATCTTCTATCCTAGTAATCTCTAGAAATAAATCATCTGTATTATCACTAATTATGGTTAACAACTGAGCAAACTTTGCGTATCTTATAAGGTCGTTTTTAGCAGAAGCTTTCTCGTCTAAAAGTAATGTTAAGGTACTATTGATTATTTCTTGATGCTTACAATTTTAGAAAGTATCTCACTGTATCTGGTCATCCAGACTTTATTAAGACTTATATGCTCGTTTAGCTCCGATAATATCTTGTCATCATTATTTTCCAGAAGTTTAATGACATTATTGTAATTTTGGGCATCCGATTGATCTAAGTTAGTGAGCTAGTGTTCTATGGTGGTTAATGTTATGTAATATAGTAAATTCAGAAAATAATTGATTTGTAAATTCAATACCACTATCGGTCACGATAGTGACTGGAAGACCGTGATGTGTACAATAGTTTAAAACGGCCTGAAGTACGCTTATTGTCGTGCCATCTCTTAAATAAAAATAAATAAATAAAAATAAAAATCGTTTATTTTCAGGCATGTCACCCATATTACAAATTTACAATTAGAATTGGACATCACAATATTACAAAATTAAAATTAATTATAGAAATAATTGAATGTAGAATAACCAGACAACACAATAACACATAATTAAAAATATTTTAAAATAATCAAATATTAAAATGTAATAAATAATGTAACAACACAACACATTTAAACAGCTTTAGACTGAGAGAGCCAAAACAAATGCAGTCCATAAAATTGGCAAGTACCTTTATTTTGTCTCCCTCAGTATATGTACATTATGAAACACCGCCGATACAAGATCATTTTTACAATTAACTACCCTCGCGTAAAACGACGCCCTGAGTTTCTGCATGAGCGCAAAAAAGTCCGTAACTCTGTTTTCAGCAAACATTTCAATCGCACTACACCGCCAGGGCAATTTGAGCATGACCCGAAACGCGTTATTATATTGTAAACGAAGAGTGTTGTAAGCACTCTTCGTGTACTTGTACCAAAGTTGGCTCGTGTAGAACGACTGACAGTAAGCCTGGAACAGAGTTATTTTCACTTGCTTCGAACAGTGGAAGAAACGTCTATTTAGCATGTTACTTTTACACGCAATGGTGCGTCTTTGCCTCTCCAAATCATCGTCATCTTTTAAATTATCATTTAATATATGTCCGAGGTTCTTAAATTTATTTACTATTTTCAAATCCAAGCCGCACAAAGTAATTGGCAAGACATTAGTAGGGCCCTTATTATGTTTAAATATCATTAATTCTGTCTTGTTAACATTATAGGTTAGTTGTTGTTGAGTTCTCACATACAGAAATAAGTTTTCTGAGGCCATTCTTCTTCTTAGCGTGTCGATGACAAACACTCTTTTTAGTTAGATGCCTTGCCTGGCCCAGAATTCAGCCACGGCAATGACCTCCGCTGACGCAGTCATAAGGTCCTCAGGTGAACAGACAACAGGACATGCGGCACAAGACGAAAGGTGGGCCATGGTCTGCGGGGAGACGCCGCACAAGCACCGAAGATCGGAACCATCCGAGAACCCCCACCTATGAAGATTGTCTTTGCTGCGGCCGATCTGAGTGATCTGTGGCCATTGACCGAGGGGCTAAGCAGCACCATGTCATCTGCATAGCTAAGGTTGTTTAAACACTGCCCGCCACAATATGGCATCCGACTCTCGGGCGTTCACATACAGGCTGAATAGCACCGAGGAAGTCAGGCCACCTTGTCTCACGCCACTAGTCAGCCTATACGTTGCTGACAAGGCGTTGATCCATTTCACTTGGTTCGTTTGTTTGCTATACCAAAATTCAAAAAGATCCACTATTTTAGGTGGCACACGAGTTTGTCTTAATTTATTCCAGAGTAAAGTATAATTAATAGTATCAAAAGCTCGGCTGAGGTCTAGAAAACATGAGTACACGGATTTTTTCCTACTGGTATATTTATAAACGGTATTTTTCAAATCAGTGGATAAGACCCGACGGAACCCAAACTGTGCGTCATTAAGTGGAATATTCTTTTCGTTAAAATGTTTCATCATCAGATTTTCGAATATTTTAGAAAATATAGTTGCTAAAGATATCGGACGGTAGTTGGATAAGCTAGACACATCACCTGTTCTGTTCTTTGCCATCGGTACAACGGTAGTTTACATGAAGTCAGCCGGCAAGTAACTGTGATCAATACAAACATTAAATAACAAAGCAATTTTTTCGAACACCAATGCAGGTGCAAACAACACGTGCTCGACGCTAAGCCCATCGTGACCCGGAGACTTACCCCGTTCAAACCTTTGACACACTGAAACACCTCTTCAGCTGTGACGTGTAACTCACTAAGTGTGGCGGACGACACCGCCTCCGCCGCCGACGACGTCGACGACGAAGGCGGCGGGGGCGATGGGGTCCCCGCGTCACCATGGGCCGAGCGCGTCCCACTCGAACAGTTGACAGTGGTGGTCGAAAGTGCCGGTGGAGGCGGATTAAATTTACTAACAAACATATTTGCGATATTAATTGGATTTTGATCACTATTTATAGATAAAGGAAGGCTAGATTTATAATTTAATTTATTAGTTTCTTTCCAAAAACTTCCAAAGTCTTTATTATATCTGTGCGTAGCTATAATATCCATTTTTATTTTATTTTCTTATAACTGGCACCACGTTAACTTGTTTTTAAATTTTTTTTTACTATGAATCATGTCATCATAGATCCTTCCCTGAGTAGGGCGTCCATAAAAATTCCAAAGTTGATAGGACTGTCTAGCCCTCGTGTGACAATCCTTAACATGAAAATTCCACCCTGTAACTGTCTTTTTGGTGTTATGAGTTTTGCCCTGATATGAGTATTTAGCAGCTTTAGTCATGCTTTATCTGAGAGTATAAAAGTTCAATTTGGCTATAGTGATCGTTACTTTGGCATGATACACCATGGCAAGGAAAAGTAGACCAATCAAATAAATTTATAAACTTATCACACAATTTTGCATAACTACACTTTTGTTCAAAAGTTCTGGTACCCCAAATAATTTTATTATTTTTCTGAGTACTTGTTTTACTTACTTTAGGCATAATAGCGTCAATATTGCAACTAATTACTAATGGGAAATGATCCGAACAGTAAACATCATTTAAAATTTTAAGATTATCAATTACATTCAGCCCGGTAGAGGTAGCTATGCAATGATCCAGCCAGCTTGTGGTGCCATGCGCATCACTTAAATATGTAAAGAAATTTGAGGTCATACCAAGCACAAACCCAGCTCTGATCATGACAGAACTCCATCAGCTTACATCCAAATAGACTGCTTGACCACGCGACAACAGCATTAAAATCATCGAGCACAAAGACACTCTCCACATCATTCACCTCTATAACCGCACTAATCACACCGAGGCACTCCGTGAACAAAGGCAGGTTGTCCGCGTCCTCTGTAGGCATATACACCGACATCACGATGAAACTCCGGCCGCCAACGAGCTGTATACACACAGCCGCGACGCGCGTCGTGCCCGTGTCGATCGGAGTCACACTGATAAACAAAGATTTCCTCCATAACATTGCAACACCTCCATACGGTCTTAAATAGTATGCCTGTCCGTATTTTGAGAAAACGTCTACTACTGCAAAGCATAAGCATATATAAATAAATAAATATTTTTCATTTTGGGCTGTAAAGAGGTCCATATGTACTAATTCAAAAGGTTTGGTAGCTGGGGGTACTAGATTTAGTTGAGGTCGAATTGGGTTCCTATCATATTTGGTTTGTCC
The DNA here is from genome assembly GCA_948252205.1 of Orthosia incerta. Classification (NCBI taxonomy): domain Eukaryota; kingdom Metazoa; phylum Arthropoda; class Insecta; order Lepidoptera; family Noctuidae; genus Orthosia; species Orthosia incerta. The sequence goes on along the minus strand of OX411756.1, from coordinate 23,122,142 downwards.
GCAAATTGTACACTCATTATATATTTGGCTATCTCGTACTTCATCTTAGGCCAGTAATATTTCCAGGAAAGTGCAAGATAACATTCGTTTATCCCTCTGTGGTTGGTTTTGCCTTCGTGATAGTTTTTTTATGATCTGTTGCTGCCTTAAATATTCTTTGACATCTTCTAGTTCAGTTTTTGTTAGAACTAGGTTCATAGGTGAGCTTTTAAAGTTATTTTGGATAATGGGGATGATTGAGTACATGCCTAAGAGTGGAATTATCTTTAGAGCAGTTTTAACCTTGGGTTTGACATATTCTTTAATGGCGTTTACTACGTCTTGTTCTACGTTAGACTCTGAGACCTGAATATGTGTGCGAGTATGTGTGTCGAAAGGTTTAGTGGTTGACGTTCGTTAAATGTAAGGGGCGGTACTGACTATAGTTATACATATTTGTCGGTGAAATTTATTCAAAGGTCCTTCGGTGATTGGAACTTCTAAATTAGGGATTTCAGTGCTAGTATAGGCACGGGCTGTCGTAGAACCTGTTCGAGAAGGTGGTCGCTCTGAAGGGTTGGCTAACATTGACTCTGTCTCCTCATTATTAAATTCTACTCGGGATAATGCGTCTGCGTTAGTGTTATACTTTCCCTTTTTGTAGACTATAGTGTAATCGTATTCACTTATTTAAGTCTCTAATAGTCCTAGGAACTGTTTTATTTCCTTAGGTGTTTTAGGTAAAGGGTATTTTTATATCGCTGCTATTTTATCAGGGTTAGGCTTAACAGCTTCGCCACAGATTATATGTCCTAAAAACGCGGTTTCTAATTTAAAAAACTCGGACTTGTCCATCTGAATTTTGAAGTTAGATTCCTGCAATATTTTAAATACTTTCTCTAGATTAATCATGTGCTCTTGCAACGATGTACTAAATATGATTACGTCATCAAGATGGCCAGACAGATCTCATTTTGTAAGCTTCTGAGCACATTGTCCATTACTCTTTGAAAAGTAGATGGTGAATTTTCAAACCCATGGGCATACGCAAGAATTCAAAGTGCCCATGCTCTACATTGAAAGCTGTCTTCGGAATATCGTCTGGATCCATTTGGCATTGGTAAAATCCTGATTCAAGGTCTAACGTGCTAAAATACTGGCATTTACCAAGCTTTTCAAGTATGTCATTGATGTTTGGAATCGGGTATTTGTCGTCTATAGTCTTGTCATTCAGTTTGCGAAAGTCTACTACTATGCGCCACTTTTGTTTGCCTGATGCATCTGCTTTCTAAGGAACTACCCAAATAGGCGAGCTCCAGGCTGATTCAGAAGGTCTTATAATACCTTGGTCCAGTATCTTAGCTATCTGGTCTCTAACTTCTTGTTGGTGCACAAAAGGGTAGCGGTAGCTTTTAGTATATATGGGCAGTTCGTCGGTCGTTCCAATGCGATGTTTAATTTTATTCATTAAGGTTAAGGGATTCCTCAACATAGAATACGTCAGTAAAACGGGCACATAATGTCTCTAAGTTAGTTTTTTCCTCAAAATTTGAATGATCTGTAAGCAATCGACTTAAAACCTCTCTAACGCGGATAGGGTCTTATTCGGTGCTAATGCACTCAGTATTGAATATCTCGGCTTATAAAGGCCGGTCCAATGTAATAGTTAAATCATATTCCGTCGGGTTTTCAATTTCTACAATTCCAGTACAATCAGTAACGCGAGTAATGCACTCGTGAATAATGCAATTACAATGAATTTGCTGAGCTATCGAAACGTCACCGTCTGGACTATAAATAGGGATATTCACTAGTTTTGATGAGTTAGCGGGAATGGTTTCTTGATAATTTGATCTTTTACATTGATAAAATCGTATAGGGATGGTTGTAAAGTCTGTAATTAAATAGTTATTTTTTAGATCAATCTGTGCTCCGTCAAGTAAATCTAAACCTAATAGACCGTCCGTGACCGTATGAAACCTATAGATAAAAAAAATTACATTCGTGGGATTATTAAATTCAGCAAAGTTCGGAATCGTAATAGAATGTTCGTGCGTACTAGTTACACGAGCGTTTATTACTTCGAAGGGATCAACGTTTAAAGGGATATGTGAAAAATATTTTACCCGATCTAAGGGTTTAGGGGCACTACAGATAGCACTGGTCCCAATCCTGTCAGGTCCAGGGAAGATTTTGGACAAAACTTTTTTTTTTCAATAGGTATTTTGAAAATACTATATTATAAAAACTATGAATGGCGCGGTCCTAAATATTTGCGTGCACATTAACACTAAGATATACAATTTAATTCTATCATAAAAATTAGGGGTAAAAGATCGCTCTTCTGAGCTAGGGTAGGGGGAATATAGGGCTAAATTTAAAAATCGCTAACTTTGCTCCTGGTTGGTTCTCCTGCAAACGGGAAACGGCTTCGGGCTTCTCACGTCGTCTGCTCCAGGATGGGATGGTAGTTGAGGTCGTGGCTGCTCAGGTTCCAGGTCCACGCCACACGCTGGTTTTTGTTTTTCATCCAGAAAATTCCAATATTTTCTCCAGGATGTGCGGCAGTGTATTTCCCTCAGGGTAGCAGTCAGATAGGTGTAGGGTAGGTGTAGGGTAGGTGTAGGGTAGGTGTAGGGTAGGTGTAGGGTAGGTGTAGGGTAGGTGTAGGGTAGGTGTAGGGTAGGTGTAGGGTAGGTGTAGGGTAGGTGTAGGGTAGGTGTAGGGTAGGTGTAGGGTAGGTGTAGGGTAGGTGTAGGGTAGGTGTAGGGTAGGTGTAGGGTAGGTGTAGGGTAGGTGTAGGGTAGGTGTAGGGTAGGTGTAGGGTAGGTGTAGGGTAGGTGTAGGGTAGGTGTAGGGTAGGTGTAGGGTAGGTGTAGGGTAGGTGTAGGGTAGGTGTAGGGTAGGTGTAGGGTAGGTGTAGGGTAGGTGTAGGGTAGGTGTAGGGTAGGTGTAGGGTAGGTGTAGGGTAGGTGTAGGGTAGGTGTAGGGTAGGTGTAGGGTAGGTGTAGGGTAGGTGTAGGGTAGGTGTAGGGTAGGTGTAGGGTAGGTGTAGGGTAGGTGTAGGGTAGGTGTAGGGTAGGTGTAGGGTAGGTGTAGGGTAGGTGTAGGGTAGGTGTAGGGTAGGTGTAGGGTAGGTGTAGGGTAGGTGTAGGGTAGGTGTAGGGTAGGTGTAGGGTAGGTGTAGGGTAGGTGTAGGGTAGGTGTAGGGTAGGTGTAGGGTAGGTGTAGGGTAGGTGTAGGGTAGGTGTAGGGTAGGTGTAGGGTAGGTGTAGGGTAGGTGTAGGGTAGGTGTAGGGTAGGTGTAGGGTAGGTGTAGGGTAGGTGTAGGGTAGGTGTAGGGTAGGTGTAGGGTAGGTGTAGGGTAGGTGTAGGGTAGGTGTAGGGTAGGTGTAGGGTAGGTGTAGGGTAGGTGTAGGGTAGGTGTAGGGTAGGTGTAGGGTAGGTGTAGGGTAGGTGTAGGGTAGGTGTAGGGTAGGTGTAGGGTAGGTGTAGGGTAGGTGTAGGGTAGGTGTAGGGTAGGTGTAGGGTAGGTGTAGGGTAGGTGTAGGGTAGGTGTAGGGTAGGTGTAGGGTAGGTGTAGGGTAGGTGTAGGGTAGGTGTAGGGTAGGTGTAGGGTAGGTGTAGGGTAGGTGTAGGGTAGGTGTAGGGTAGGTGTAGGGTAGGTGTAGGGTAGGTGTAGGGTAGGTGTAGGGTAGGTGTAGGGTAGGTGTAGGGTAGGTGTAGGGTAGGTGTAGGGTAGGTGTAGGGTAGGTGTAGGGTAGGTGTAGGGTAGGTGTAGGGTAGGTGTAGGGTAGGTGTAGGGTAGGTGTAGGGTAGGTGTAGGGTAGGTGTAGGGTAGGTGTAGGGTAGGTGTAGGGTAGGTGTAGGGTAGGTGTAGGGTAGGTGTAGGGTAGGTGTAGGGTAGGTGTAGGGTAGGTGTAGGGTAGGTGTAGGGTAGGTGTAGGGTAGGTGTAGGGTAGGTGTAGGGTAGGTGTAGGGTAGGTGTAGGGTAGGTGTAGGGTAGGTGTAGGGTAGGTGTAGGGTAGGTGTAGGGTAGGTGTAGGGTAGGTGTAGGGTAGGTGTAGGGTAGGTGTAGGGTAGGTGTAGGGTAGGTGTAGGGTAGGTGTAGGGTAGGTGTAGGGTAGGTGTAGGGTAGGTGTAGGGTAGGTGTAGGGTAGGTGTAGGGTAGGTGTAGGGTAGGTGTAGGGTAGGTGTAGGGTAGGTGTAGGGTAGGTGTAGGGTAGGTGTAGGGTAGGTGTAGGGTAGGTGTAGGGTAGGTGTAGGGTAGGTGTAGGGTAGGTGTAGGGTAGGTGTAGGGTAGGTGTAGGGTAGGTGTAGGGTAGGTGTAGGGTAGGTGTAGGGTAGGTGTAGGGTAGGTGTAGGGTAGGTGTAGGGTAGGTGTAGGGTAGGTGTAGGGTAGGTGTAGGGTAGGTGTAGGGTAGGTGTAGGGTAGGTGTAGGGTAGGTGTAGGGTAGGTGTAGGGTAGGTGTAGGGTAGGTGTAGGGTAGGTGTAGGGTAGGTGTAGGGTAGGTGTAGGGTAGGTGTAGGGTAGGTGTAGGGTAGGTGTAGGGTAGGTGTAGGGTAGGTGTAGGGTAGGTGTAGGGTAGGTGTAGGGTAGGTGTAGGGTAGGTGTAGGGTAGGTGTAGGGTAGGTGTAGGGTAGGTGTAGGGTAGGTGTAGGGTAGGTGTAGGGTAGGTGTAGGGTAGGTGTAGGGTAGGTGTAGGGTAGGTGTAGGGTAGGTGTAGGGTAGGTGTAGGGTAGGTGTAGGGTAGGTGTAGGGTAGGTGTAGGGTAGGTGTAGGGTAGGTGTAGGGTAGGTGTAGGGTAGGTGTAGGGTAGGTGTAGGGTAGGTGTAGGGTAGGTGTAGGGTAGGTGTAGGGTAGGTGTAGGGTAGGTGTAGGGTAGGTGTAGGGTAGTTGTAGGGTAGGTGTAGGGTATGTGTAGGGTAGGTGTAGGGTAGGTGTAGGGTAGGTGTAGGGTAGGTGTAGGGTAGGTGTAGGGTAGGTGTAGGGTAGGTGTAGGGTAGGTGTAGGGTAGGTGTAGGGTAGGTGTAGGGTAGGTGTAGGGTAGGTGTAGGGTAGGTGTAGGGTAGGTGTAGGGTAGGTGTAGGGTAGGTGTAGGGTAGGTGTAGGGTAGGTGTAGGGTAGGTGTAGGGTAGGTGTAGGGTAGGTGTAGGGTAGGTGTAGGGTAGGTGTAGGGTAGGTGTAGGGTAGGTGTAGGGTAGGTGTAGGGTAGGTGTAGGGTAGGTGTAGGGTAGGTGTAGGGTAGGTGTAGGGTTGGTGTAGGGTAGGTAGGATAGGGTAGGTACGTAGCCAGTTGACGGGAGCGAAGCCGCGTGGGTCAGCTTATTTGCAAATAATCATAGAGTTTTGAGTGATGCAACATTTGAAAGCTAAATCCCAGACCTAGCCTTTTCCCCACTATATTGGGGTAAGCTTCCAGTCTTACCGGATTCAGTTTTAGATGTAGCGACAGATTTAAATAATAATAGGCCTTATTATGTCAAATTAACCTGATTGATTTATCCTAATTTCATTCTCATTGAAAATTGGATTACATATTATGTAATGGTACGACGACTCAGGTCATATTTTTAGGCGCAACTGCTCCAGAGTAAATACCAATAGGTTATTTTTAATAAAACAAAAATAAATATTTATTCTTATATTTTATTAGCGAGCGAGGTTTGTACATATTACAGAGTTTATTAAAAAGTTACAGCTTATATTAACATTTACTGGAATTATTTATATATAAATATAAAATAACATTAGCAACACCGTCCACCACCACCGAACATCCATCTTCACTATCGTCATTCAAACCAGAATGACCATCATATTCATGCTTTTTCGTTTCTATAAGATTATAAAATTGCTTTAAAGAAGAACTTTCAACTTTAAATTTTTGTTGAATACGTGCAAGAACTGGATCAGATGAAAGTAGAAGATTGAGGAAAAGTTTTTTATTCCATAACGAACTGTTAAATATTTCAGAATTGTCCTTCGCTTTACACTTCCTGAATTTGATGTCCATTAGCTCAGTTAAGTCTTCGCAAAGCATACCAATTGGTATTATGGCATTTTTTTCAACAAAGTCTGGCCCATGTATTAGGAGTTTATGAAGTGGAGCAGGCATGTGGTACCATGGATATAGTTCCATGTAACGCTTGGCGGTATCAACACAAAACTCACGGAATATAGGAACTATTATCTTTCGTCCTGATGAAATACAACGTAAAATCACACTGAGTCGGCTCAATAGCTCAAAATCTATCTTTGTTAGGTTACAAAAATAATCAGTGTCTTCGAAAAATTCTTTTGCTGATCTTCCCTTATATTTTGCGCAATCTCGAATTTGTTCCCATGGTTCGAGAACGAAACGGTTCCGCTGTAAGCCCAACAAAATATCATGCTTCATGCACATAACATTAAATTTTGCCTTCTTGCTCTTTTCTTGCCATGTCTTATTCTGGGATTTGTAAGCGATTTCTAACAGGCTCTCCATTGAACGCCTATAAGCATGGAGAGAGCTTAGGCCATAGTGTATATCTTTATTGGCTTGTTTCCTTTTTACGCACTGCAAATGAGGATTCATTTTAATAGCATTAGCCTTGCATATTTGGCACACTGAAGCTACTGTCTCCTTATTAATAGGAAGATATTCATCATCAATCATTGTCAACATCATCTGGTGAGTGACAGTTATTCCATCAGCGAGGGTAGTTGGCGTTAAGGACTCAATCTCAGCTTCAATTGTAGCCAATTCTGACTGCACATTTTTCTTAGTGTCATTCATGAATTTAAATAATATTGGACGGCAAAATGACAGCGAGGATGGTTGTTCATTCTTCCATATAGTAACACCCTTTGATTCGAGGCTTAGAGGCACAACACATATCATAAAGTTATAAACTAGCTCGCTGTAGTCGCCTGCTTGGAACTTTTCATTATGACACACACTGTGGCTGGAGGATCTGTCGAAGCCCCATTGGCTGGTCAAAATTAGCTGTTCATTGGCATCAACGGAAGAGTTGTCTATGGTACTTATGATTCTTCTTGAGGTCAAGTCCATCAAGGCTTGCAATTTAATTTTAGCAGACCTTTCTGTAATTGTTAAATCTTCTGCGGCTGGATAGCAGTTAACTTTTTCTTGAGCCAGCAATTCGTATCTCGGAAACTTTATTTCTTCACTCATATTTTGCTGCATTGTAGCATATTGTCTTCTCGATAGGTTTGCAGCAACAGCAATAGCCAATGCCTTTACAAGTGGGACCTGGAAATGAAAATGTCCATCAGTAAATTCAAATCTTTATTGCATTCGTAGTGTACACACAGGTAGTAAATATAAATTAAAAAAACAATTAAAAGCCAAGTCAGACCACCTGTGGCGGCTTAATTAACTCTGACACCAGAGGTGGCCATACCTGACACGAAAAGAAGAAGAAGAACGACACAATTATGAAGAGTGTCGGGCACAGCAACAAAAATACAAATTTCTTAATTAAATGAAGTACTTTACAATACTCATGTTGGTAAGCACTCAATGGAAGGACATATGAGGAAAAATTTAGGACTATATTTAAATAAATAAATACCTACCTCCATAGTAAACCGTAGCAGAAGACGACTATTATTTTTGTAGTGACGGCAGGGCGGTGAGGTGAGCCTCGAACTTTTCACTTTGTGGTAGAACTATACTGTAAGTAGCTGAAAGGAAAATACAATTTTTGTTAGTAAACTTGTATTTTTTTGTTGTGGACATGTTTTTTTTTTAAACTACTAACGACAAAGATATTATATTACATATATTATTAAACATCATCGTGGAATTACAGTGGATCGTAAAGAAATCAGAAAAAAATACAGAAAAACCAAGACCTATTGTGATGACACTGACCACGGTTGGTAAGAAAATTGAAATTTTCAAACAAAAAAAGCTATTAAAGGATACAAACTAATACATTAAGGAAGATTACTTACAACATATTCTAGAGAAAAGGAGAATGCTACAGGAACAATTAAACATTGAAAGAGAGAAGGGTAACAAAGCTATATTAATGTACGATAAATTAGTTGTAGTAGGAAAACAAGAAATAAATAATACATCAGGAAACAACAAACGATCTCTCCCGACATCGCCTCATGAAACTTATAATCTCAACCAAAAAAGAAAAATAAACCTGCATCAAGCAACGCACAAAACACAACTAGTTCTCCTTCAAACATAGTCAAGCCGGGGATCCTCAACTATCTGGTGAATAAAAATCCAACTAACCAAGTTCTGCCAAAAAATAATCTGAACCAATAGCAATCGGCAACCCCTCTCAAAAACAAAATAAATAAAAAGCACAACACATAAAACCATCTTCCAAGCCAGCTGGTCACCGTGGAAGAGATTAACAAGTAACCGCGATTTTTTGAAAACCCGAAAAATTATCGCAGGGCCTAAATGAGAAATCGTATAAGCTCGCTGAAAACTGTATTCGGTCGATCAAATACAGTTTTCAGCTAGCTTATACGATTTCTCATTTAGGCGGTGAAATTTTTTTCGGGTTTTTACTTAAAAATTATAAATTCTTTCCTAAATCAAATTATTTCACAAATACGCACATATAAAGAGGTACTCGTGTATGTTTATTCTACAGGCGCACATACAATGGTTTTAGAGATACAGGATTCTGCAAAACGTTACTCCAGCAGGAAACGCAATATCTCGAAAACCTGAAGACGCACTATAAACATTTTCAGCGCACACATATAAGCTCTTTGCCCGTGCACAATATTTCTATCTCCTATGATTCGTTTAGAATTTTCTTGCTGGAACATTATGAACAGCCTTTTCAAGAAAAACCAGCCAGAAATTGGACCTAGATATCACCTGATAGAACGTACTGAAATTAAATAGACTTCATAACACGCAACCAACCCAAATCATTTCTAAATGTAAACATAATTAATAATATTAACTTTAACAGAAACCACCGAATGGTCGGAGCAACCCTGTTACACAACAAAAGGAACAGATAAATCACTACCACAAAAAAGACACCATATCTAGGAATCAGAAGAATCAAACAGTACACAGGCAATATATAAACACCATTTATGGTACAAAAACAGAATTGCTTCAAACAAAAATACACTAACGCCTAAGGCAATAGACCTCATACAGATAAGAAAAACGTTACTCAAAAATAGAAGAGCTAAAGCTACACTACAAGAAATAACTAAATTAAGTAAAGAAATTGGCCGCAATATAGAACAAGATAAATTAAACCAAATAATTTATTGTTTTAACGCCACATAACAAAAACAAGTGGAATTAACAAAGTATTGTAGTAACTAAGAGAGGAAAAGCTATGGATCCCTAAATTTAAAAATAAAAAGCAGGAACAAGAAACTAGGAGCCTGCCACTTCTGAAGATTGCAACAGATTATTGCCGCAAACTATACTCAACCCAAATCACCTTTAAAGCCAACACAGACCTTGAAGACAACACCGAAGATTTCTTCCCATCCTAGAAAGCGTAGTTCAGTACCTACGCAATTATGACTCAGAAAAACCAAAAAGCACCCGGAACTTATAAAATAGGTATCAAACGAGATCATGAAAGTGTGATTGCCCGATGTCAAGAAACAATTATGTTGGTAACAACAAAATCTTTATTTTAATAAGTAATACATAAGTTGGCAACACTTCATATAAATTGTAATTGTGTTCTGTTCTGTCTTAACAATTAAATAGATTCTCATTGGAATATGTCGTCTTAGCTTAATATCTTAAAATCACCTGCCCAACTAAAACTATAAAATCTTTAATAACAACACCCGAAACGTCAACAAGACTAACCAAACTATTCAGCCTTATTTTAGAGTCGGAAAGCAGCTCTATAACTCTGATCCATAAGAAGGGAGACCGATCAGATATAGGTTACTATCGTCCAATAAGCCTGATGTCCAATATATACAAGATGTTTGCAAAAATATCACTCAAGCGTATTACCAAAAGCCTGGACGATGAACAACCAAGAGAACAGGCTGGTTTCAGCTTATAGCTACACAGCAGGAATATAGCTACACACTATATACTCAATACATTTATTGCTTCCACATGTGAACTTAGATGGTAGGTACAAATTTAGACCATTGTGGACCCTGTCGGGCACTGCAAAAGTAGGAGAGAGGAAGAGGGCTTTTATTTGACAATGTATATACGTATTTAGTAGATTAAAATTAGTTAAATTGAAAATTTGTTATTTAAATATTCCCTAACATAATATAATAGCATTTAAGTAACCGTTTTTTATTTTATTTGTAATTTTAATTTTCCAATTTTGTTTTACTTTTTATTTTTTATTAGATTGCAATTACTTAAATTTAGAAATTATCATTTAAATCATTTGACTCTGTGGAACCTCATTCCATATGGCCTGCCCTAAAAAACCAAGGAATAGAGAGGCAATACATAAGGATAATAAAAAATGTATTCACAAATAGCACGGCACGAATAAAGCTAGAAAGAGAGTGGGAAATCTGCACAATACACATGGGTGTAAGATAGGGTTTCTCTTCGGCATTAGAAGAAGTCTTCAAGAAGCTCAATTGGGATAACATGTGAACCAACATTAATGGAACAAGCCTAAACCATCTGAGATTCGCTGATGACATCAAACTCAAAGGAGATAACCCAGAAAGTCACCAAACCATGCTCCAGGACCTGGCACATGAAAACAAAAGGGTGGGCCTAACAATGAACAAAGCCAAGACAGAAATAATTACAAACAGAATTAGAAGAAGAGGAACTAGAAGAGGAGGAAATAGAATATGTAGATTCCTATATTTATTTGGGCCACTAAATATCTTTCAAAGACCAAATGGAGTTGGAGATAGAGAGACCAGTCGCCAATTCGTGGCGTGGTGGCAAAAGTTCTGGACTCTTCAAGAGGTAATTAAAAGCAAACAATACAACACTGCAAATACCTATACTGTAGGATGCCCTACATGACCGAATGCACAAAAGCAAGACCAAAAGTTGACAACATACCAAAGAGCCATGGAAAGGAGCAGGCTTGGGTATTCGAAAAGGGCCATAAAACGCAAAACAAAAAAAGATGATTCTGTTACGAAAACCAGAAAGCTCAAATGGCATCCCCACTTGAGCTTTCTATGTGGTGGTGGGTCATATACTCCGTGCAAACAAGTAGAAGTGGACAATGAACATATCAGAATGGATCCCACAGATACATAATGAAACGAAAAAGACGAAGACAAAGAAAGCGCTGGTCTAATGACATAAAAAGGATAGCGGGTCTACTATGGCACTAACTGCTTAAAGAGGAGATGCAAATGCTGGTAGAGGCCTTTGTGTCACGCTTACTCGCCGACACTCGCACAGAGATTTTTGGCACCGGAGGCTATAATAATAATAAAAATAAGTGGGAAAAGGGTCATTAAAACTACTTAGTGTAAGTACCACTGGCCAAGCCGTAACCAATGGGTATAGGAGATATCTAACAAAATGTTTAATGTTATTTTTGCCAAGTTCTTATCGAGTTATTTTTTTTGAGATTAGGATAAACTCTTTAGGTATGTAAAATGTGTCGTAGAGGTCCATCGTAGAGGTTCTTGTTTTCAACTATATTTTGTCACTATTATTTAACACATTTTTTGTGAAAATCACTTGTAATTTATGTCGTAGTTTACACTATGTACATTTTTTAAGTACTAATTCGATAAACTTTGAAATTAAAAGTCAAACTGTATGTTATAATCGCCATCAGTAAGCTATAAAATCAATTGAAAAAACCTGGTGTTTCGTGCTTAGGTAAAAACATGTGTTCGGATTTTATTTATGCGCATTTATTGTAACCAGTCAAAATAATTAAAATTCGTTGTCTTATTTCTCTAATAAGAGTATAACTGTGCATTAAAATAATTAAAAATCTTGTGGATATTTATAAATTTGCCTTACAAAAGCAGTTAATTTATGTTATTTGTTCGCAAAACTGATTAATATATTTCCTAACGATGTTTGTTTTCACCGACGGAAATTAAAAAGATTCATATTAACTTACCCAAATGTTAAAGTGTCCACACTCCACACAAACTATTTAACATGAAATATGTTTCACTATTATAATATTTTTTCTTGAATTTGCGTATTCGCGTTTGGTTGTGCCGCGGGAACGAGTTATACGACTGTTCACTACGAGTGTCTGGCCGAGTTTAAAAAACGAGCGAGGCTCGCCCACAGAACGAGCGGAAGCGGTATCGCAGGTAACCATACGCCGCGTGGTGGGGTTGAGTTCGAGAGAGATGGACATAGAGCGGCGATACAAACAAACAAAGCCAGTCCTAATGACTTCATAAAAAAACTTAAAACGTTTAAAATCACCACGGCGATGTGAATGTTATAGAAAAATAGATAAAATAAATTTTAAACCACTCCCTACTAAAAGGAGGCAAGTAACAAAAGAAAATCCGTTGGAGATTGCTATTCCAATGAAGTGCAGCCTCCGGCAGCTATTCCTGAATAAGGAATAGAAGACTATCAATTGAAAACTACAATTATTTACGTACGCAACAAGATTTCAATGTGTCATATACTCTAAAATTGCAATATTTTTGTTAATTGCATGCGTCTTGGGATTTTATAATTTTGTGTTTTTAATCCCTCATTACGTTTACCGAACGAACATTATTGTTTTATTAGATATTATTGTTAGGAAACGTTCTACATAAGATTCACTAATGATCATTAGTTTTTGAGACATAAGCCAAAATATATTTTGTTGTATTTTTCCTTTGTACTAAATCTGTATGTATGGTAATTTAGGCTAGTCAAATTATCCTTTTATGTTCGAGTGAGCTGTTTAACATTCAAATTGACGTTTTCTGGTTTTGACAGCAATATTATCAAATCGATCTTATGTATATGGTATGCACTATTTTTTGCTGATTGGTCTCTTAATTACAGTTATTTGCCTGGGCTAGAAGTACATGACTAAGCTTTTAGTAAGTCAGAAATATACACAAAAACTATTATTTTTGCAATCTTAACTACTCAGTTACTTAAGTTCTCAGTTCTTAACTACTCAGTTCCTGGATTATTTTTACGACCCTTTTACTCAAAAGGGTCGTAAAAATAATCCAGGAACTGATAACTGATCTCCTAGTTCACAATCATACTAATTACGGGAAAAGGGTGGTGTGATTAGGACAATAATTTATAACGTCACTGCTAATTATGTTACAGATAATGAACAGTCTCTAATCACTGCTCATTATGTTACAGGTGATGCAGAGTCTCTAATCACTGCTCATTATGTTATAGATAATGAACAGTCTCTAATCACTATTCACTATGTTACAGGTAATGAACAGTCATTAATCACTGCTCATTATGTTATAGGTAATTAAAAGTCACTAAAGGAGGAGGTTCTCAATTCATCGGAATTGTGTTTTGTTTATGTATACCTGCATGAATAACAATAACGTGTAGTTCATGCAGGCGAAGCTGCGGGCGGAAAGCTAGTACAGATGTAAGATAGATTGGCGCGCGTTTGACTATTATATCTCACCCAAAGATTAGTTAAAGCAGCTGTATAACAAAAGGTCCGAAACAATGGGTGTTTCTGAGAAAGAAGGTCGGATAAGCTCATGTAGAAAAGTATTCCAGTGGCCATTGTCTAGCTATTTCTTTCTTTAACTCTTGTTCATTATGTTTATAATAATTAGTGATTAGATAGTTCATGTACAAAGTTAAGTTGTTTGTTCGTAGAGCTATAGGCACCCGCAGATAAATCTTTGTCAGCATTTTTTTCCTTAACATTATCTCATTATTATGTCTGAACAGACAGTTTGTTAATTGATAAGTATGAAAATTATGATTATTTATATATATTGCAATCATTGCATTTTAATTATTATTATATTCTCTGATTCCTGAATATTGATTATCTTTTTTATTTATATTGTGATTGGCACGTATTATGGTTTTAGTTATTATTTTTCTAAAAATGTAGTGTGTAAGACACACCGTATCAATTATGTGACGGAGTATTTGTAAACCAAACAATGGACAAGTTAGTATACAAATATTAAATACTCGTGAAACACAAGTATATATACTATTTCAGACCGGAAATACATTTATTATCAGACTAAGACATCAGTCATTTTGGAAAAGATAGTAATATTGATGGAGAAAGAGTAAGTTCAATGATTTATCTTTTAAAATTAAACCATCTAAACAATGAAGAAGGGTCATCAATCGAAAACATATGTGCTAAATTTTCGGATGTGTTTCATCTACCAAGCGATAAATTATCTACCACTTACCTATACGAACAAAGTATACTGTTAAAACCACATGCAGATCCAGTTTATACTAGACAGTACAGCAGCCTAATTGCGTTACTGAATTCGTTTTTGGGAAAGAATCGATTCTTTCCCAAAACGACTTTACGTATTGCATTTTAATACCTAAAGTCGTTTTTGGGAAAGAATCGATTCTTTCCCAAAAACAAATTCAGTTACGCAATTAGGCTGCAGGTTACCCTTTTCACAGCGTAAGGAAATTGAAACACAAGTTAAGAAAATGCTTTCTGAAAATATCATAAAACCAGCAAAAAGTAAGTGGTCAAGCCCAATTTTGTTGGTACCCAAAAAATCTGATGATAATTCTAAGAAATGGAGGCTGGTTATTTATATATTATAATTATTTATTCCACTCCCGTATATTAACGATATTTTAGATTCTTTATCCGGTTCAATGTATTTTTCACAATTAGATTTATCACAAGCATATTATCAGGCAAAATTACAACCAGAAAGCAGAAAGTATACAGCATTCACTACGCCATCAGGCCATTTTCAAATGTCTCGGGATTAAAAATTAGCCCAAGTGCATTCTCTCGTCTAATGACAATTGCCATGTCTGGACTTACACACGACAATTTATTTGTCATTTATACGTTTATTTATTTACATATGTACATTATTATTTGCAAACTAATATTAGAACTAAAGTAAGAATAAATATATGTACAATTACGGGGCGTCAAAAAATTCATCCACATCGCTGTCAACAGGAAAAGTGCCTATCAGGCTGGCAGCATTGCCACGTTGGATGGCATTGCACGTTGGATGCCAAAAAAAAAAGGCAAGCCCTCTGTTCTCGTGAAGAGTAGACCAACTGCTTGGCGATATCCCGAAATAATAGGTGTGCACTCGGACCCCATGGCCCTAGTGCTTCAACCCCAAACGGCTCAAACACATAATTACCAATTAAGTTGTTGTATTTGCGCCGTTTGAGGTTTTCAGCACTAGGGCCATGGGGTCCGAGTGCACACCTATTATTTCGAGACACACCAAAGACCTACCCTACTTCCATGGGCATTTTTTTTTTTTTTTTTTTTTTTTTTTTTTTCTTTTTTTTTTTTTTTTTTTTAATAAAAACGTTGCCCCACTCTAGGAATTTCTTCCTGTATCGTGGGTGCGTTTACAAACATATAAACTCACATACACAACACCCAGAGCCGGAACAACTATCTGTAGCTCATACAAATATTTGTTCCGTGCGGGAATCGAACCCGCGACACGCAGCGCAGCAGTCAATCGCTCAACCACTGCGCCAACCGTGCGCCCATTATGGTCATACCATCTGGTCTCTTCCCATCGACGCGTGCCAGGCCATTGGGTTCTAAGACAGCTGGCACTCCGCTGGCACTCCAATCTTGAAATGAAAATTTAACACCGCGACTACCGCCACCCCACCAATGGCTTGGTATATCTCGTTAACTACTAGAGCACTAGTTTTGAATTTTGGGTAATAATTTTCTATGTAGGTTTGAGCGACAAGCTCCTAAAACTTGCAATCAATATTCAAAATCGTGGTCTGCTGACCGAGTAAGCGAAAGTTAACATCGTTGATTTACCGGTAAATACAAATGTTTCAGTTCTGTTCTTCTTGACGAAATGAATCACATAAAGGGGTACTAATTATTTGTATACATAAAATAGATACAGCATGCTCCCTTTTTCTGCGCTCATGGTGGTCCTGCTGAAGGGAGCTTGACTACCGCCGGACCACCTTCAAAGTCGGTTTTCTCAAAAACTACTAAGGTATCAATTTTATTGAGTACTAATTGGTACCAATTGAGTAGTCATTATTAACCAAATATGGAAGCGATTGGCGTTGGGGGTCCGACGGTAGTCACGGAGATCAATCATGGATCATGAAGATCGTTTCATAAACAAAAATGGTATGCCCAACTAGATAACTTATTGAACATGATGGATGAAATGCGAGTGTACCAGATGCTCTAGACAAGTGTCATTAGATGTCAGCGATGGTGATGGTCGGAATTCCATTATGACAGGGATGGATGACCTTACATTTCGATTCCGCCTGACAATCCCAGACATATTTAAATTTTTGCAATCGCTTTCGCAAAGGTTTCGTTGACACAATGTCATTTGTCTAGAGCCTCAGGGTCTGCCTGCATACACCTTCAGATGTCGTGTCGGTACACTTAGAACGGGTATACAATTAAGACATGACTGCAACAATCTCGTGCGATATTCCGTCATTAATTGAAGAGATCCATTAAATATCTCTGAAGTTCTTCATCAGGTCTTCACCAAATTAAATTAAATGAATTTGGGAACAATCGGTTAACATTTGGCAAAGATATCGCTGAACATACATACAAAAAAAAAACAATTCAGACGAATTGACAACCCCCTCGTATTTTAAACACGTTGGATTTTTTACTTCTATCGAGCAAATTTTACGGTATCGTTTATACCTTTTCTTGAATACTAGGTCATATAATCCATAAACATAAATCAAAACGTGAACACAGTATTTCAAAAGAGAAACCTACTTTTTTGATGTGTTATCTTAGACAATAAACTCAATCTTACGTATTTTTTTTTGCGAAAACTTAAAAAATGCCAATGGTATTTACCAACCATTTCTCTGCGAACCTCCAGGGTGCCTATTGTTAGTTAAGCTTGTCTTTTGTAAATGAACAATCTAATAAGTATTCATTATTATAACATAATAAACAGTGATAAGATAACTATTTTTGGTGTACAGTAAAGAGTAAAAGAAAGAAATATCAACACAAAGGCCGCTGGATACCATTCTAAATGAGCTTAACGAACCTTCTTTTGCCGAAACAGCGATTGTTTCAAAATCTTTTGTTATGTAAATATAGCATTAACTAACCTTCAGCAAGACAGCGTTACTATACCGTGAAAATAAACACGTGCGCAGTGGTGGATTTACACTGCCACCAGTTGGCTATCCGCCCCTACCGACCTCTTTAATTCATTACCCTAGCTGACAAACACAGTAATAAAAAAACTTGAAAGTGCATTAAATTCACTATCGTCCTAATCAAGCCACTGTTTTCCCGTAGTTAGTATGATTTGAAAAAGGGGATCGATGTGTCAGTTCCTAGATTGCTCAAAATTTACTGAAGAGATCGATTGAATATCTATGAAGTTTTTCATAAAATTTTCACCAAATTTAAATGGATTAAATTCAAGGATTTTTTCTGCCAAAATAAGAATCATCAAAATTGGTTAGCAATTGGCGAAGATATCGCTGAACATACATACACAAAACACAATTCCGATGAATTGAGAACCTCCTCCTTTAGTGACTGTTCATTACCTATAACATAATGAGCAGTGATTAGAGACTGTTCATTATCTATACATAATGAGCAGTGATTAGAGACTGTTCATTACCTGTAACATAATGAGCAGTGATTAGAGACTGTTCATTATCTATAAAATTATGATTAAAAATCTATCAATAAAATAATAATGTTATAAATTATGGACCTATAATCACGCCACCCTTTTCCCGTGATTAGTATGATTGTGAACTAGGAGATCAGTTATCAGTTCCTAGATTATTTTTACGACCCTTTTACTCAGTTAAGATTGTAATAGTTATAGTTTTTGGGCTATTTCTGACATACTTAAAGCTTAGTCATGTACTTCTAGCCCAAGAAAATAACCGTAATTAAGAGACCAATCAGCGAAAAAAGTCTTAGATAAGTATTTTTACCAGAATTATGTTCATTATAGGTACTATAACCTAAAAAAGTCCATAAAAATACCATCGGAACAATAATTGAAAAATCTTTGTACAAAGGCCCCAATTCAGTGTTTTTCTTAATTCTCGTAAAGTTTTTATTTTACAGCAATTTGTGCTCAAGGCAAGTTCATTCATGCACAAAAATGTCCTACATAAGATTCCCTAATGGCCATCACTTCTCGAGATATAAGCCAAAATATTTTGCTTTTTGTGTTTATTTTTTGTACTAAATCTGTGCGCATACACATAAGATCGATTGGAATCTAATCGATCTTCAAATTGCTGTCAAAACATGAAAACATACCAGAAAGCGTAAATTTGTATGTATATAACATAAAAATTGACGTTTTCTGGTATGTTTTCATCGAACATAGAAGGAAAATTTTACTAGCCTAAATACCATACATACAGATTTAGTACAAAGGAAAAGTACAAAAAAACATATTTTTGCTTATGTCTCAAAAACGAATGATCATTAGTGAATCTTATGTAGGACTTTTTTAGGGTTCCGTATCCAAAGGGTAAAAACGGAACCCTATTACTAAGACTACGCGGTCCGTCTGTCTGTCTGTCTGTCACCAGGCTGTATCTCATGAACCGTGATAGCTAGACAGTTGAAAATTTCACAGATGATGTATTTTTGTTGCCGCTAATACAACAAATACTAAAAACAGAAAAATAAATAAATAAGTGGCTCCCTTAAAACAAACGTGATATTTTTGCCGTTTTTGCGATAATGGTACGGTCCCCTGCGTGCGCGAGTCCGACTCGCACTTGGCCGGTTTTTAAACAAAGATGTCCAATAAAACAATAATGTCCGTTTGGTAAACTTAATAAAAGATTAAAAACACAAAATGAAAACTTTTAAAACCCAAGACGCAGGCAATTACCAAAAATATTGCAATTTTAGAGTATATGACACATTTAAATCTTGTTGCGTACGTAAATAATTGTAGTTTTTAATTGATATTCTTCTATTCCTAATTCAAGGATTGCTGCCGGAGGCTGCACTTCATTGGAATAGCAGTCTCCAACGGATTTTCTTTTGTTACTTGCCTCCTTTTAGTAGGGAGGGATTAAAAATTTAATTTATCCATTTTGCTATTACATTTACATCGTCGTGGTGATTTTAAACATTTAAAGTTTTGTTTTTATGAAGTCATTAGGACTGGCTTTGTTCGTTTGTATCGTCGCTCTATCTCCATCTCTCTCGAACTCAACCCCATCACGCGGTGTTTGGTTACCTGCGATACCGCTTCGGCTCCTGCTGTGGGCGAGCCTCGCTCGTGCTTTAAACTCGGCTAGGCACTCGGAGTGAACAGTCGTATAACTCGTTCCCGCGGCGCAACCAAACGCGAATACGCAAATTAAAGAAAAAATTATTATAATGGTGAAACATATTTCATGTTAAATAGTTTGTGTGGAGTGTGGACACTTTATCATTTGGGTAAGTTGATATGAATCTTTTTATTTTCCGTCGGTGAAGGCAAACATCGTTAGGAAATATAGTTATCAGTTTTGCGAACAAATAACAGAAAATAACTACTTTTGTAAGGCAAATTTCTAAATATCCACAAGATTTATTTGAAAGTTTGACTTTTAATTTTAAAGTTTATCGAATTAATACGTAAAAATGTGCATAGAGAAAACTAAACTAAATCATGTGCAAAATCGTCGTCTAAGCGTGGAAACATGTTGTAGGCATCCTTTAAGTTTGAAATCGCCAACTAGCCATGAGCAAGCGCGGTGATTAATGCTCGTGCCTTCTCTATATGAGAAGAAGGCTTTGCAATACCGTGCGACAGTAACAGACTGTAATTATTATTTTTTTGTACGACATATTTTTTATTTTTTTTTGTTTTCATAAAAAAATGAGTTAAATAATAGTGACAAAATATAGTTGAAAAAAAAACGTACATAACCACTCGTTTTCAAATGCGGGTTGGCGATTATGTATGGAATCGCCAACCCGCATTTGCAAACGAGTAACTATAATTCCAGGTTTCCTCACCATGTTTTCCTTCACATTTGTTAACTATGTTCAAGACAAAATTTTGAAATTACTTTTCAATTGATAAAGTCACATTGGTACTTTCCCGGATATAATAGAAACCACGTCATAAAGCAGGAAAAACGAGGTCTTAGCCACTGGACCACTACGACACATTTTACATACCTAAAGAGTTTATTCTAATCTCTAAAAATAATAACTCTATAAGAACTTGGCAAAAATAACATAAAACATTTTGTTAGATATACATATGCCCCTTGGTTTTGGCTTGGCCAGTGGTACTTATACTAAGTACTTTTAATGACCCTTGTCCCCCCTTGTTTTATTATTATAGCCTCTGGTGCCAACAATCTTTGTGCGAGTGTCGTCATGTCAGCGTGACACGAAGGCCTCTGCCAGCATTTGCCACTCCACTTTATTTCTAGCAGTTAGTACCATAGTGGACCCGCTATCCTTTTTATGTCATCAGACCAGCGCTTTCTTTGTTTCGTTATGTATCTATGGGGTCCGTTCTGATATGTTAATTGTCCACTTCTTCTTGTTTTCACGGAGTATATGACCCACCCATCTCCACTTGAGCCTTCTAGTTTTAGTAACAGAATCTTCTATTTTTGTTTTGCGTCGTATGGCCCTTTTCGAATACCCTAGCCTGCTCGTTTACCGGCTCTTTGGCATGTTGTCAACTTTTGGTCTTACTTTTATGTATTTGGCCATGTATCCTACAGTATAGGTAATAAGCATGTGTTGTAAATTCTTATTTTAATTGCAATGTTGTATTGTTTGCTTTTCATTATCTCTTTAAGAATCCAGAACTTTAGCCACGAATTGGCGACTGGTCTCTCTATCTTCAATTCTATTTGGTCTTCGAAAGATATGAATTGGCACAAACAAATATAGGAATCTACATATTCTACTTCCTCCTCTTCTAGTTGTATGACTTCTAGGGATCCGTTTGTACTTATTTCTGTCTTGGATTTGTTCATTGTTAGGCCCACCCTTTTGTTTTCTTGTGCCAGGTCCTGGAGCATGGTTTGGAGACTTTCTGGGTTATCTCCTTTGAGTTTGATGTAATCAGTGAATCTCAGATGGTTTAGGCTTGTTACATTAATGTTGGTTCCCATGTTATCCCAATTGAGCTTCTTGAAGACTTCTTCTAATACCGAAGAGAAACCCTGTCTCACACCTATGTGTATTGTGCAGATTTCCCACTCTCTTTCCAGCTTTATTCGTGCCGTGCTATTTGTGAATCGATTTTTTATTATCCTTATGTATTGCCTCTCTATTCCTTAGTTTTTTAGGGCAGGCCATATGGAATGAGGTTCCACAGAGTCAAATGATTTATTGTTGTCAATAAAAGCTACATATAGTGTGTAGCTATATTCCTTACTTTTTTAATAAGCTAAAACCAGCCTATTCTCGTGGTTGTTCATCGACCAGGCTTTTGGTAATGCGCTTGAGTAATATTTTTGCAAACACCTTGTATATATTGGACACCAGGCTTATTGGGCGATAGTAACCTATATCTGATCGGTCTCCCTTCTTATCAATCAGAGTTATAGTGCTGCTTTACGTCTCTAAAATAAGGCTGAATAGTTTGGTTAGTCTTGTTGACGTTTCGGGCAATCACACTTTGCATTTTCGTTTTTTTTGAGTCATAATTGCGTACTGAACTACGCTTTCTAGGATTGGGAAAACTTCTTCTTTGTTGTTTTAAGGTCTAAATTTGCTTTAAAGATGATTTGGGTTGAGTATAGTTTGCGGCAATAAGTGGTAGAAGGTTTAGAAGTGGCAGTCTCCTAGTTTCTTGTTCCTCCTTTTTATTTTTAAATTTAGGGATCCCTAGCTTTTCCTCTCGTAGTTATTTTAATGCTTTGTTAATTCCACCTGTTTTGGTTATGTGTTGTTAAAACAATCAATTATTTTGTTTAATTTATCTTGTTTTATATTGCAGCCAATTTCTTATCTTAATGTAGTTATTTCTTGGAGTGTAGCTTTAGCTCTTCTGTTTTTGAGTAACTTATTCGTTTTCAGTTTGACGTCAGTTAGTGTATTTTTGTTTGAAGCAATTCTGTTTTTCGTACCATATTTGGTGTTTATTTGTTTGTTATATATTGCCTGTGTATTGTTTGATTCTTCTGATTCTATTTTCTTTGATAATCCAGATATGGTGTCTTTTTGGTGGTAGTGATTTATCTGTTTCTTTTGTTGTTTGTGTAACAGGGTTGCTCTGACCATTCGGTGGTTGGTGTTAAAGTTAATTTGTATTATTAATTATGTTTACATTTAGAAATTATTTGAGTTGGTTGCTTGTTATGAAGTCTATTTAATTTCGGTACGTTTTATCAGGTGATATCCAGGTCCATTTGGCTGGTTTTTCTTGAAAAGGCTGTTCATAATGGTTTAGTTGTTCTCGAAGGCCATGTTTATTCTTTTACCGTTCTTGCTTCTTTTTCTGGTGCTATGCAACTACAAGTTCTTGTTGGTTCCGTTTAACAATTTTGTCATTAAAGTCACCATGACAATTAGGTTTTTGTGGGCTGTCTCCAATGTAGTTGAAAGCTGATTGTAGAACTCATCGTTAACAATTTTTCTTCTGATGCTTCAGTTGGTGCGTAGATTTGCACTATGATCCAATTTTTAGCCTAGTAAGTGGACGTTCAGTACGGCGATTCTTTCAGATATAAATTCTAAGATTTGATTCTTTAGATGCTTCTTCACCATAAAGCCTATTATGCTATAAATCCATCTAAATCTCATCCAGGCGCATCATATTCATAAAAACTGCACTAAGAAACACACTACACACACTCACACACATATCTACACTCATCACAAACCTTTCCTAAACATTTTAATTTTGCATTTTTCCTTTAGTTATTAAGTTTAAATATTGTTTAGTGTTGTAACCAAATAATCATGAACTACCTCCAAGTGCTCTGTCAGTATTGTGTCATTCATTTACGACATAAATACTATATCCCACGGCACAGGGTATCCTAGTGTGGGGTCTAGGGCTACTTTAATGCACGTTATGTTAGTATTTTCTTGTGCATACTATACTATTTGTCTTATTTTTGTTGTGCTTTGTGTATGTATAGAATGATCCATTTTGGTGCTTTGTGTATGTATAGAATGATCCATTTTGCCCCTTAGTTTCACCTATGTAGTTCGAAACAGGTGAAACTAAGGGGTATCTTAATGAGATACAGTGTGGCTATGTAGATTTTGTTTGTTCGTTCTACGGTTGTTTTAATTGCTGGAAGGTAACGGTCATCTATCCCCGCGGTGACCAAGACGGCTTGCGGTTTACTTTCAGTAGTCGATTTCAGTAATATTGTGGTTTTTGAGTTTGTTTGGTTCCGGTGGTCATTAGAAGTTGTTTGGGTTCGCTGACCGTGAAGATGGTCCATCACGTTCAACATTAGTAAGGAAACGGTTTTCGCACTCACTTATTTATTGCTAAATATTTTCCATTAAACAAAATAGAGTCACATACTCATAATAACATTATGATAGATACTTCGTGCTCATATTTCATTACAGTTGTATCGCCTTTTAAGACCTATAATAAACTAATAATTTGAATTTGTTTTTAAAGCAGACATCACATATAATCCAAATTTATTTACATTCACATATTATAATATTAAATATTTACATAGAACAATTGGAAAGTACCTAAAAAAAATTGCCTACTAATTTATAACTTACTAGCAATAAAACTATTTTATACTGTTTAATAATTTAAGTTTGTTATATGAAACTTTAATGTTCTAAATTAATTACAAAACTGTAATATTGTAAATTTAAAAAAACTGTATTGCTAGTAACAAAAATATTCACAAGCTCAAATTATTTTTCACAGTAGATGATGATGGTTATGACGTAGGCACATGACTTCTTATTTATAACAAATACTCATTACTCAATAATTGGGACTACAATCGGATTGATCGACAAACATTATACGGAATCAGACTCGGCCACTGTTGTAGTCCAGTGTTTCACCATATAATTACAATTCGCTGAGCGAATGTGGTCTCCACGAGGGTACTCCGTACTCTTTTCATGTTCCCTGAATGCCCAATCCTTTGAATGGTCCCGTAAACTTCCCAAAATTAAAAGATACTAACAACTATCATTCTCGTTTGAACTAGTATTTTCCCAAGTTAATTCAAGTCCTATCAAATTATTTTTATATATAAACGTTATTAGAATGTAGTCTGATGTGTAATATTTGTAAACATTATATGTGTCATTAGTAGTTTAAAATAAAAATCATGTCGGTATATATATTTGGATGTTCTAAATAAGAATACTTAAAGAATTATGTACATTTTTACTAACAAACATTGTTTTTTCCTTACAGCTACTTGCAATAAAGATCTACCACAAAGAGTAAAGTTCGAGGCTCACCTCACCGCCCTGCGGTCACCATAAGAGAAATAGTCGTCATTGGCTGAGTTTGCAAAGAGAAAACAAAGTTAAAGAGCCTTCTGCTACGGTTTACTATGGAGGTAGGTATTTATTCTTAATTCTTTTTTGTACACCGTAGGGAATGTGTTAGAGAGTTCCAGAGACGCAATGCAGTAATATAGAAGAACCCATCATAGCGGCTGGAAGTGTGACGTGGAATACGAAGGAGAAGAGAAGTGGAAGTGCGACAGGGTTTATCCCTCGGGACAAAATACTCAAAGCGTTCACGAAGGTATTGAGGAGAAATAGGATTGTGTAGGATAGTATGGAGGAGAGATAGGATATGGGTATCTCGACGACGCCGAATCGGCAGCCACTTCAATTTAGTCCGAAACTCCGACACGTGGTCGTACTTGCGGAGGCCAAAAATTAAGAGAATGCACAAGTTCTGCAGTCGCTCGAGTTTATTAAGGAGTACACAGACATCCGCATATTATTCACATATTTATTTCTAATAGTTCTCAATTTCTAATGTCCTTCCATTGATTGTACCAACATGAGTATTGTAAAATACTTCATTGAACTAGAATTTTTCATGTATATTTTTTTGAATTAGATTTTTTTTGTATATAATTTTGCTGCCAAGCACAGACAAAATAAAAAAAAAACAGAGTCCATAATTATTTCTTTAATTTAAATTTCCCACCTAAATGTACATAAGTTATGACTGTTATTAAGAATTGAATTTACTCATGGCATTTTTTAATTTCAGGTAACACCTTTAGATGCATTGGCTATTGCCGTTGCGGCGAATTTATCCAAAAGGCGATATGAAACTATGCAGAAAAATATGAGGAGAGAATTATTCTTTCCCAAATACGAATTGCTCGCTCAAGAAACAAGTAAGTGCTATCCAGCCGCTGAAGATTTAACAGTTACAGAAAGGTCAGCTAAAATCAAATTGCAAGCCCTGATGGATTTGACCTCGAAAAGGCTCGTAAGTGCCATAGACACCTCTTCCATTGATGTCAATGAACAGCTCATTTTGACCAGTCAATGGGGTTTCGATAGATCTTCAAGTCACAGTGTATGGCAAAATGAAAAGTTTCAAACAGGCGACTACAGCGAGTTGATTTATAACTTTATGATATGTGTTGTGCCGCTTAGCCTCAAATCAAAGGGTGTTACTATATGGAAGAATGAACAACCTTCTTCACTGTCCTTTTGCCGTCCTATACTATTTAAATTTATGAATAACACAAAAGAAAATGTGCAGGCAGAACTAGCTACAATTGAAGCTGAGATTGAGGCCTTATCTCCTACTAGCCTCGCTGATGGAATAACTGTCACACACCAGATGACTTTGACAATGATTGATGATGAATATCTTCCCATTACTGAGGATACCTTAACGCCAACTACCCTCGCTGATGGAAGAACTGTCAGTCATCAGATGATTGATGATGAATATCTATCCATTACTACTGCTGGGGATACAGTAGCTTCAGTATGCCAGATATGCAAGGCTAATATCACGAAAACTAATCCTGATTTGCAGTCAGTGAAATTGAAAACAACGAACAAAGATGTACACAAAAATGGCCTAAGTGCCCTTCATATTTGGATTCGTTCAATGGAAAGCCTCTTAGAAATTTCTTACCGATTAGAAAACAAGTCATGGCAAGAAAAGAGCTCGGAGGAAAGATATAGTGTCATGTGGCACAAGACGCTCATTTTATTAGGCCTACAGAACAAACATTTCGTTCTTAAACCGTTAGAACAAATGCTAGACTCCGTAGTATATAAGGGTAGATCAGCAAGAAAATTTTTCGACCAATCCGATTACTTTTCTTGCCTGACAAATATAGATTTTGAGCTGCTCCGACGAATTCAACTGATTTTGCTATGTATTTCATCAGGTCGGAAGATAATGCTTCCTAAATTCCGAGAGTTCTGCTCAGATACTGCTCAGCGTTACATCGAACTATATCCATGGTATCCAATGCCTTCTCCTCTTCATACACTCCTTATACATGGGCCAGACTTTGTTGAGAACATGTCCATAATACCAATCGGTATGCTTTGTGAAGACATAACTGAGCGTATGGACATCAAGTTCCGTAAATGCGGATTGAAAGACCATTCTGATATATTTAACAGGGCCTCTTGGAATGAAAAATTGTTTCGGCGACTTATATTGTCATCTGATCCAGTTCTTGGAAGTATTCAACCTAGAGTTCAAAACTCTTCTTTTAAGGAATTTCATATTCTTACAGGATCTGAGCATGAATATGATGATTGTTACTAAGGATATCAAGATATGCGGCACAAGGTGAAAAATTCCGCAACCTCCATTGCAAAGGGAGGAGTGATGGATATTGGGAGGCGTGGTAGTGGATGGTGTTGCAAATTTATCAATAAGTCAATCCTGTAAATATTTTTGTAAACTGAATTTTATGAAACTCTGTATTATGTTCACTTGCCTGTTAATAAAATATAAGAACAAAATATTTATTTTTGTTTTATTAAAAAATAACCTAGAGGATTAACCCTTCAATGGACGTGAGTCGTCGTACAAATACACATTTACACATTCGTACTGCTTATCACTAAGGAGTTCGGTTGTAGGTATGCTCCATATCTTGAAAACTGCCGTTCCGATTCCCTTAGTTGAGATATACTCAATTTAGGGAATAACTTGATTAACCCCTTTTTTTAAGTCGGTAAATACTACCAGGTAATTCAATAATAAAAAAGTTTTATACAATGGTCATACATGAATTTTATTATCATGATCACTCCCTCGTTGGTTTACTGCTGAGCATGAGGTCCTGGGTTCGATTCCCAGGTTAGGACAAGTGTTATTGGGTTTTTCCATCTGAAAATTCTCAGAAGCAGCCCACCGTCCCCTGTTAACCGGGGCAAGTAGACTTGTCCCCGGTTGATGGCAATATGTGAAGTTTCCTTCAGAAAATTTTTGCCGTGTTATTTGTCGTAGATATAACGCAAACAGACGAGAACAAATTAAATATATTTTATTAATATTTTTAGGAAGGATAGTTTTCTATACATATATTGACAGCGTTAAACAGTGAACAACAAGAGTTGCTTTGTAACCCGCAGGACCATAGTGTTCATTAAAGGCATAGAGGTTCTATGCCTTCACATCCACGATACTTTTTAGAATTTGGACAAATCTTTAAGTTCAATTCTAGAGCTCAACTCGATTAGTCTGGGTCCAAACAACGGCTTGGTGAACATATCTGCTAATTGAAGTTCTGTTGAATGTTGTCTCCATTCTGTATGCATTCTCTGATGAATAAATGCTTTAGCTTTATACGTTTGGTGCTCCTATGGAACTGGTAAGAAGGGTTCTCGGAAAATTTAATAGTCGACTCGTTATCAACATAAATCGTTGGTTTTTCATTCAACTCTGTTATGTCCGTTAATTCTCCTAGGAGCTCTTTTAGCCACAAAGCTTCTCTGGCTGTTTCTGTCAGGGCTATGAGTTCTGCCTCTGTTGAAGAAATCGCAATTGTTGGCTTTTTTTTGGCTCTTCCACGTTACCGGGCCGGAGAATAGGAAAACCATCCCTGACGTTGAATGGCCTGTCGTTGTGTCGCCTTCGAAATTAGCGTCACTAAAACACATCAGCTTCTTGTCCCGCGTTTTACGAAGACGATTCCTTTATCTGTAGTACCTTTGAGGTATCTAAAAATTTTCTCTTGACTCTCAAGACATCTTCCTTAGATGGAGTCTCTAGATTACTCGACGCAATGCTCACAGCATAACTTATATCTGGGCCTTGTAGCGACCATTAGGTATGTTATGGCTCCCACAGCTCGACGATATGGCAAATTCGGATTTCCGTCATCTTCATTTTCTTCGTTGCTGACTTTTACTGCTGGCGTTGGAGCTGCTTTGCAGTCAGCCATTCCAAAATTTTCGAGTAGTTTCTTAGTGTAAGACTTTTCGCTTAATCTAATATTGACGTTTTTTCTTTGGTTGATCTCAAGTCCAAGAAAATATGAAGCTGGTTTCGTGGTTATTTTTAATTTATTTTTCAACTCTTCAATGCATTTTCTGCCGGAATTTTCATTGGTTGAAGCCACTAACCATCATCAACATAAAGCGCAATTATCACTTGCTCACGCAGGTAGAGAAAAGGATCTTTTGTGCTTTGCTTGAATCCTGAGTTAATGAGATACTCTGATATACAAGTGTTCCAGCATAAAGGGGCTTGCTTTAAGTTTGTACACTTTCTCGGTGCCATCATTAAATCCTTCTGGTTGATTCATAAATAGTTCTTCTTTTACAACACCATTTAGGAACGCAGCTGATACATCGAATTGTGTAAATACCAGGTTTTCTTCAGCAGCTATTCCTAGAACAGCTCTTATAGTACTGAGGCGCGCTACTGGACTAAACGTCTTCAAATAGTCAACGCCTGGTTTTGTGAAAAGCCTTTTTTTACTAGTCTAGCCTTATAACGTTCAACTCTTATTTTATTCTTCTTATTGTACCATCTGGATTTTTCTTAATTTTAAAGACCCATTTGCATGGCAATGGTTTACGATTTTTGGGCGGGTCAACCATTTTGAAGGTGTCATAAAATTCTTCGTCGCTAATTTCCGTTTCGTTTTGTCTGGTTTAATCGATAGAGCTTGCAATAACATTTTCTTATCCTTCTGGTGGTCCACTGAAATTTTTCTTTCTGATTGATATCTTCAAAATACATTTCAATTTCTTAGTCTTCAGTTTCTGTATCACTTGATTGTTTGTGAGCTTTCAACTCTTGGAACGGAACAGAGGTGCCATTTTCTCTAACTTTGTAGAACATTTTATTTAAAATACGAACATCCTTGGAAATGAGTATTTGTTTCGATGGTTCGTATATTCTGAAGGCTTACGAAACTTCTGAGAAACCGACAAACATCCCGGGTATTGCTTTAGAAGACAATTTTTGTTCACGTTTACCATTCTTTAGGGAGAATGTCTTAGCGCCAAATACATAAAGGTGATTTACACAGGGCTACCCACCTTTCAAATGGAGTTTGACTGTCGATGCTGTGATCAATGCTTTGATTTGATAGTTTGCAGTGTAAACCGCTTCTGCCCATAAATACAAAGCTGCTTTTGATTCCAACATCATGCATCTTGTTTTTTCCATAATGGTTCTATTTTTCTTTTGGCAATTCCATTTTGATGGGGCGTGTACGGAGCAGGTGGTGACCATAAGCTCTTAGAATGGTATCAATTTGATATCGAGTAAGTGACAGATGTATACAAGTCATATACATCTGTCCCTTATTCGATCTCAAATTGATACCGCTCTAAGATCTTATGGTCACCCCCCTGTTGACCTTCTTGTAGTACCATTTACTTTTGAAAATGAGTCGAACTTCAAATTTATTCAGTACCATTGTCGCTTTGTAAGCATTTAATTTTGTTTCCTGTGATGTTCTCCACTTCTGCTTTGTAGTCCATGAACTTTTGTAATACTTCATTTTTATTTTAAATGTAATATACATCGACAATATCGACTGAAATCGTCGATGAAACTGACAATGTATCTATTCCCATAAAGTGTGGGTTGTTTGAATGAACTACAGACATCACTGTGTACAATCTCTATGCGTTGAGCCGTACGTGAAGTATTCTTGTCGCTGGGTTTACTTGGTACTCTGCTTAGTTTGCCTCTTATGCATATTTCGCATTCTCCTAATGAACTATTCTTGTTAAAGTTTAGTCCAATCAGGATTTCGTTCTTAAGTGCGAGCTTCAAGTCGCTTTCGTTCATGTGTCCCAATTTACAGTGCCATTGTTTAATATCATCTGACTCAGAGTTTGTACGATCATTATCGCTACATTTTGCAGCATTGGCTTTGTGTCTGTTAACATTATTATTGTTGGTTTCTAAATAGTACACGCCATCATCTTTTCTTATTGCTTCCATTTGTACTCCTCGCTTGTGATCTTTAATGATTGCTTTCTTTTTATTGAATAGGATAGTGAGTCCTTGGTCGGTTATCTTTCCAACTAATAGAAGATTAACACATAGGTTTGATACATACAGTGCATTTGTTATGCCTATTTTCCTTCCTTAATTTATATTTCAGCAGGGCCAGTGCCTTTTATTTCAGTAGTTTTGTCCTTCGA
Source organism: Orthosia incerta (assembly GCA_948252205.1). Classification (NCBI taxonomy): domain Eukaryota; kingdom Metazoa; phylum Arthropoda; class Insecta; order Lepidoptera; family Noctuidae; genus Orthosia; species Orthosia incerta. Next base: position 23,091,476 of record OX411756.1, on the reverse strand, counting down.
CGCAAGTTTAAGTGTTTTAGAAATTTGTTTTATCTCGGTGAAGGGCTTGTCCGAATATGTGAGACGAACATCCACTGTCCAGTATCTAGCTTTCTTCGAAATTTTTATTTGCTAAATAGCAACTGAAGAGGTTTGTATCATTATTGTCAATTTTGCTAAACTTCCTTTTAGACTTTTCTGTTTTATTGCCAGTATTTTTGTTCTTTGACCCGCATTTTGACGTGTCGTGGCCTTTCTTCTTGCAAATCTTGCAGAAAGTGTAAAAACAATCTTCATTATTGTGTGTCGCGCTGGTACTTTGTGTATCACGACGATGGGCATCACTCTCTTCATTTATTTTGATCTTTAGCTTTTCAGGATCGGGTAGGGAGTCTTGAGACTCAATTGCAGTTCGGATGGTATCACATTCTTTTGAAAGGCTGTAGAGCATCATTATTGACAGCAAATCATTCTTAATATCAATATCCATGTCTTTTAGTTTATCAACGGTATTCATGAATTTCATTAAGTGTGCACATCTTCGCCTTCCTCAAGTTTGGCTAAGATCAACTGCTTGAGTAGGGTAGCCTTTTTGGACCCTTACTAGCATACGTTGCTTCCAGCGTAATCCATACGTTTACTTGTTTTAGCTCTGAAGCTTTGAATTGGTTTATAAATGACTAGGAATGGATGGATGAGTACGAAACATTGTTATTTATTGCAAACGTATGTTATGTTATGTGTATATTATGTCACTGTAAAAGCCCAAACTACGGTATCACCAAGGATAATAACCTACTAGTAAAAGTTCGAAATTATCTATGATAATTGCTAATTTCGGGCTTTTACCAGCAGTCACTAGGTAAATCTTAGGATTTACCTCAGAGATAAGTAAATGATGAAAATATATAAAGTCTATGATACACTACAATAAGAAATGATAAGAAAAATTAAGGACTGATTGATTACTATACCAAAAATAATAATAAAAACTTTATGATTTATTGAATCGAATGCTTTGCTGAGGTCAGTTGATATAATGGCGACGCTTTGGCCCTTGGCTAGCGCGTCAGCGATGTATTTGCCTGTGCGAAGGATTTGGGTGGCGGTGCCTCTGTTTCTCGTGAACCCGTGTTGGTGACTGGGTATTATTTCGCTCAGCTCTGTCTCGATGCGATTGAGTATTATTCTCTCGGCCCATTTACCCATGATGTTTAGTAGGCTGATGGGTCTATATGATTTGGGATCACTGTGATCCTTTCCCACTTTATGCAGAAAGATACATGTACTGGTTTTCCATCGTTTCTGGAAGTAGCCCGTCTTGAGTACGTAGTCCATGATACGTTTGAATATCGTGATCATGGTCTCGCCACCCAGTTTGAGTATGTCGGCTTTGATGCCGTCGGGTCCGGGGGATTTGCTATTCTTGAAGCGGCTAAGGGCTAATTTAAGCTCTTGTTTTGATGTTTGATCGAGTGGAGCAAATGGTGTATAAATTTCTGTACATTCGTCACTTTCATCGATGGTGGCTCCCTTGACTATGGCTGTATTGACCATTTTGTCGATGATTTCCAATTCACTGCGACAGTCGCTGAAATGTGGTAGTTTCATGGTGGGCTTTTTCATTGCTCTTTGCACGGCGCACATGCGTAGCTTTGTCCACTCGGCTTCTTTATGTTGAATAAGTTCTTTGACCAATTGATGCTTACAGGCGTTGTATTGTCTTCGTGTACTGAGGTCGGTGTATCTGAGCCGCCAGGCACGCTGCTTCTTAACGTTGCGCTCAGCTATTCTTTCTCTAATGTGTGCTGGGAGTCTGTCTTTGGGGTCGACGATTCTCAGTGGGGCCAACTCGTCTAGTGTTTTGACGATAGCTTTTTCTGTTTCTGAGATATACATTTCACAGTCGTCGTTTGAGGAAATCTTTAGTTCTGAGTTCATGTTGTTGGCGAGTAGCTCTTCGAAAGCTTGTCTGCCTTCTCGACTGTTTTTTATTCCTGTGAGATTGCGACTCATTGGTTGTTCGTAGTCGCTATCAATTATTACATCCAGTGTCCACGGGAGGTGGTCTGAGGAAATACACTCCCTCTGCTGACACTTGAATTCTAGTAGTGAGTGATCGTGGTTCACGATTGCTATGTCGAGTATGTTGTTTCCTAGACTCGTGGGCCGATATGGTTTGCCAGTGTTAACGATTTTGACGAAGCTACGTTGGATCGCATCGCGGAGCACAATGCCCAGGCCCGCGTCTCTGGTGTGATTAAGTTGTCTCATGCGTAGGTTTGAGTCACCTATGATGATTGCACTTTCACCGAGTATCAGCATCCCGAACTCGTCAACGAGGTCTCCCTGTCTCGGTATCGGTATGTAAATGCCTTTGATTTTGATCTTGTCATTGGTTGTGTGATTGGTATAAAGAATGATGCTGCATCCCTCGATGCGTCTGTCCGCGTTGTCAATGCTGTCTATCAGCGGTGTTTGAACCCATCTTAGGCCTCGTTTGATGTACATTACGGTGCCTAGATGTCGCTCTTTTCTTTCATGAATTTTGTCGTAGCCAGGGATGTTGTACCTTTGCTCGTCCGGGTTAGTTTTTATCTCGTTAAGTATGAGGATGTCAACGTTATACTTGTTCACGATGTGCTTGACTTCCATGAATTTACCACGGAGGCCTTGCACATTGATGTGCATTAATTGCACTTGCTTTTTAGTTCCAGTCGCAGTCAAGGATAGCATTGTGTATTTCTCTGAAGCAACGCTCGAATATCTCGAGGAAGTCTTGTTTTGAGAGTTTAATCCTCGGTCTTTCACTCTGCTCGCGAGGTTGTTCTTGTTGCTGGGAGTTCGCGGTGACGCTAGCGTAGTTACGTTCACCTCTTTGTCTCTCGCGTGGGCGGGATTGATGTTCGCGTGGTGTCTCCTGTTTAGAAGCCTGCTGTTGTTGCTTATTATGATGTTTCACCTCCTCACGAAGGAGAACCTCTTGCCGTTTAGTTTTTTGCTTGTTCATTTCGCGCTGAAACTGCGGACATAAGCGCTGTGTCGCCGTGTGTTGTTCGGGCTTCACGTCTCTGCAGTTTGCACACACTTTCATCGTTTCGCCGTGACTGTTTACGATGTCGATTGTCGGGTAACGCTTTTGAGCGTGGCACGCGCTCGCTGCGTGGTTAAAGCGAAGACAGTTCTTACATTGCAGTATTCTGTCACTTTTCGTTGTGTAGCGCTCGGGTTTGATTCTGTGAGCGCAGAAGAAGGCCTCAGTGGCATTCTTAATTTTTTCCGCCAGCTCCACATATGAGAACGAGCTGTCGAAGATACATAGTTGGACATCTGTCGTGATGCGTTTGATAGTAAGCGGGCGGATGCCGATGCACCTCTCCATTTCCTCTAGTTGCTCGTCGAGGGTATAGTCGTGCGTCATATTCCTGATTATTACTTTGGTCGTTCGTATTTGCTCTGCACGAGGTTTCGGAGCTATGAAGGCAAGGTCTGGCTTAAGTTTCTTGATTTCCTCGATGCACAGCCTGCGTTTATCAAGGTCTGTTACCGAGATGAGAATGTTTTTACTTTTCTCGTTACGGCTGACTCTGGCTTTATGCGTTACGAGGATGCGCGATAAGTCACTGATCAGTTTGTCTGACATCACTTTCTTATTGTCCTTCACGTTGCTAAATTTGTAACGTGAATCGTTGATAAGTATCGGGGGGACGTATCCGTTCTTGTTTGCTGTTGTATCTTTCATGCGCGTCGACAGTGGACTGTTCTTCCGCGCGGCTGGCCTCTTTGCCTTCGGAACGATAGTATGATCACCGTTCTCGGTCCGTGTACGCTTGCGTGATAGGCTACGCGAGTTTGCTGAGTTTGAACGCACCGATGACACGGTTGACAGCGAGCTCGCTTCGCTTTCCTTGTGGCGAAGCTGTTCGAACTGGTTTGAGGTTGTAATCACTGGCGAACGTGCATTGACGCCTGCAGTTGGTTCAGCCTGTTTGCACTGCTTATTCGGTGCACTTGTACTCATCGCGGTCGTGACATCGATTCTCGGTTGTTCACGAACCTTATTATTTCGTCGTAAGTTTAATTCGTCACTGTGTACGTATACCGTATTTACTTTTTTACAATTGCATACGATTGTTTCACTCGCGAGAAATTCGTCCTGCGGGATGGCTCTCACTATTAATTGTTTGTTACAACTCTGGCAGTTGTGAAATATACTTTTGCACATAGTATTCGCGCAACTAAATATTTTATACGATACTTTAGTCACAAATTTATTGTCCAATAGTTTCTGTGTAGTGTCTACGTAAATTTTCACGGCACTTTGTTTGTTGCATTTTTTGCACTTAAGCAGCTTTATTTTTGATTGTCCGTTTTTAAACTCTACGAAGTTTTTTACTTTTGTTTACAAGGTCGCAGTTATTGCAACTAATCGAAAAGGAACCGTCCTCATTGTTGAAGAGGTTTTTACGGCTCTCGCACAACACTCCATTAATGTTTTCAATGTAATTTTTTTCATTAGAACGATTCGTTAAGTCCATCCCCATTGTTGGGGAATCGCTTGTTGGTTCACTCATCACACTCATCTTCACATTTTAGTGTTCAAAAATATATTTTTTATTTCAGTTTTCTACAATTTTATCACTATTCACTGATGCGGGTAGTTGATAAATAATAATACCACGTCGCGCGCCCGTTGTCGCTTAGGTGGAGAGCGCTCGCATAACACGTCCGTCTCGTACCGCGGCTCGCGGAGACCTTTTGTTTCACGAAAGGTAGGTCGACAACGGACGCGGGAGTAAAACTCATCAGCCACATCTTGGAATCTTGGGAGAAGTCCCAGGATGCCATTGGCATTTTCTGTGATCTGTCAAAAGCGTTCGAGTGCGTCGACCACAACACTCTGATCTGTAAATTACAACAACACTACGGAATTCGAGGACAAGCTGCTGATCTTGTGCTTTCCTATTTATCAAACAGACAGCAAAAAGTAAATGTTAATGAGGCGACGTCCTCCGGGTCTTTAGTCAAAATGGGCGTGACCCAAGGTTCAATTCTCGGCCCTTTCCTTTTTCTTGTTTACATTAGTGATCTCCCTTTTATGATGGCCAAATTATCGGTTATAATTCTATTTGCTGATGATACTTCGCAAATTTTTAAAATAGATAGGAAAGATACGGATGTAAGACATCCGTATCTTTCCTTGTCAAAGAAAGTCTAATTGTTCTCTCGGAATGGTTCGCAGCTAACAATCTTTTACTGAATGCGAAAAAAACAAAATGTCTAAAGTTCTCTTTACCAAATGTACCTCAACGTGACCTAAATCTAAATCTTGACGGCAAAAATCTTGAAATTATAACGGAAACTGTATTCTTGGGTATTACTATCGATTCAAAATTGCAGTGGGGCGCGCACATTAGAACTCTTTCGGGCAGGTTAAGTTCGGCTGCCTATGCAGTAAGGAAGATAAGGCAGTTAACCGATATAGCCACAGCTAGACTAGTATACTACGAGTATGCTTATTTCCACAGTATTATATCTTATGGCATTCTGCTGTGGGGATCAACAGCAGACGTTGACTCAATTTTTATCTTACAAAAGAGGGTAATCCAGGCATTTTTATCTTACAAAAATCTATAAAATGAGTCCTCGCGAGTCCCTCAGAGAAAAATTTAAAGAGATCGATATACTGACTCTACCTTCACTTTATATTTTGGAATGTATTTTGTATGTCCGCAAAAATCGAGGGCTTTTCAAAATTAGAAGCAGTAAGCACGAAATTGTAATACCCAAATTCAGATTAACAAAAACTAGCAAGTATTTTCTTATTAACAGTATACGCTTTTATAACAAGTTGCCAAAGTCAGTTATAGAACTGACCGATGGAAATTTCAAAAACTACATCAAACGTGTCCTTATTAAAAAAGCATATTATAAAATCAAGGACTACGTTGAAGATAAAAATTTTGGCTTTAGCTCCTTCTGCGCATGCGGCTTCCCTGGTAACTCATAAACGGCACAAATATATGGATGTCTCTAACTATTCTAAATCTCATTTTTTTCTCTTTTAATTAGACTTTTTACAATGTTTTTCAATCATCTTTATAGCCCTTTGCTAAGAAAAGTTACAGCACTGATAACAGTATTTGTGCCACATGTTAAATTTAGTGTTGTTTTTATTTATTATTATTATATGTATACTTTATTGTACACCACAATTATTTATTTTTTTAATTTGTAGTTTTTTTACCTTTGTATAGATTCTTTTACCGATTGTGAATGTGTGAACATTGTAGGCTTTCTAGATTTCTAGATGATGGTTAACATTTGTTAACTTTTTATTTCGTTTTACATTATTTTTTTGTTTGTTTTTTTAATTTCGTACGACTTATTGTCGGGCCGACGTTGTCCCCCCATATCCAAGTACTAATGCTGTAACATGGAAATATTGTAAACACAAAAATTTTAAAAGAGTAACCATGGAGTTCCTTGCCGGTTCTTCTCCATAGGAAACGACTAACCCGAACCATGCACCTTTTGTCGACGTTTTATTTAGTGCCCATGTAGGCCTATGTAAAATAAAAAAAAAATGATTTTGATTTTCCGCATTGTTTCTTAATTATCAAAATCACTGTGCGGCCAGTTGTGCAATGGTGTTGCCACAAGTATGTTTTTCTACTGCATCGGGATGTGCCTCGTGTTTTATTGTAAGTGATCACGTTTACTTTATGTCAATAAATGCTAGCGTATTCATTCATACTTAACCTAATTTTGCATCTGTCAATGTGCTTGCTATGTTTGCAAGTTTCTTAACTGTAAACCGCTGTGATGTGCTGAGCTTTCACCTACAATGCTTCCCACACCGTTCCTTGGCTTAAAAGAGGAAGAAGCTGGTACATCGCATGCGGCTTGCAGCTAATTGCACCGCATCTATCATGCGCACCCTATGGTGCTTTCAGGGCTCTTCGAATGGGCTGAGGGCTGGACCCCTTGCCTACTGCTGCATGCTGCTCGCTCCCTGCACGCTGCCTACGCACGCTGCCCAGGTCTTGGCCTGCCTGTCTGCAGCCTACCGCCACGCTAGCCCGAGCAACTACAGATCCGGCAGCCTATCGCCGAGCTGCGTCTGCCGCGTGCAGCCTAGGGACAACTCAGAAACATTTGTTGCCGCTGCTTCATCCTATAGGTACAATTAACAGACCAATAATTTTCGAGGGAAAATTACACACTATCAAGGCACATGTAGTGCTATCAATAGACACTTCTATCTTGCTGGGAATGGATTTTTGGAACACCTTTCATATATTCCCTAAGAATATAAAATCCATATTCCTCGTTAACATAAATGACACCAGTGCAAACACTAAACCAAATATATATTTGCACTCATTTGCACAGCTAGCCGACGAACAACAAGTTACAGCTGAGAAAATAAAGAAACAATTCAAGAACATTTCCTCAGAAAAAAAAGGCCTAAGCCGCATACTTAATAACACATAGTATAGACACAGGTGATGCACCCCTATACGGCAACGTTACTACAGGATGTCTCCAGAGAAACAGCGTGTTCTCGGTAAGGAACTAGACGAGATGCTTGGCCTGGATGTGGTGGAACCATGTGAAAGTCCATGGTCTTCCCCAGTCCTGCTAACACCGAAAAAGGATGGCAAATTGCGGTTTTGTTTGGATAGTAGGCAACTAAACGCTATTACAAAAAAAGATGCTTACAGTTTGCCATACATTTCGGAAATACTAGACGACCTGAGGGATGCAAAATACCTAACTAGCATTGACCTATACAAAAGCTTCTGGAAGTTACTACTAAATGAAACTGACAAAAACCAAACAGCGTTCTACATAATTGGCCGGGGAACATACAGATTTAAAACTACACCGTTCGGGCTAACAAATGCGCCTGCTACGCAACAACGAATGGTAGATAAAATGTTTTACGGACCAGAGTTGAGAATAGGGTCTTTGCTTTCTTGGATGACATAGTGCTAGTGTCATCAGATTTTGAGAACCATATAGCCTTGCTAACTAAAGTATACAATAAACTATCTAACGCTAACTTAACAATAAACATGGATAAGTGCCAATTTTTCCGTGATGAATTGAAATATATAGGCTACGTATTTAACTCTAGAGGACTACATCCAGACCCAGAAAAAGTAGAAGCGATACAGAACTTCCCAATACCCACCAAACCTAAAGAAGTAAAAAGATTCGTAGGAACGGCATCATGGTATAGACGTTTCGTACCAAACTTCAGTACTCTAGCAGCTCCACTAAATAGACTCACAAGCTCAAGTAAGAAGGCTCCCTCCTTTGACGGGTCTCAGGAATGTCAAGAGTCTTACTAAACTAAAGGAAATACTAATATCGGCCCCAGTACTATCGTGTCCAGACTTCACCCTCCCATTCGAAGTACACACAGATGCCAGTAACTATGGTATCGGCGGTTTGCTAACACAAATTGGGGACGGCGTTGAACATCCCATAGCATACATGAGTAAATCCTAATCTAAGCAAGAACAAAACTATAGCATCACAGAGAGAGAAGCACTGGCTGTACTTGTGACACTGGAACATTGGCGCTGTGACCTAGAAAACGGCATCAAGTTCACAGTGTTCACAGATCATCCCGCACTAAAGTGGTTTCTCAAACTACAAAACCCTTCCGGACGATTGGCGCGCTGGGGAATAAGATTCTCGGCCTTTTACTTGGACGAACAACATAGACGTGGGCTAAAATTTTCATTATGGGCCGCTGATTTAAGGCGCGGGAGGGAGGGGGGCGAGGGGGGGGAGGGGGAGAAGCCCCCCTGTACCATCCCCACAACTCGGAGCCCCATGGTTATGGAGATATCCATGGTTAAAGTTTTGAGGTTAGAATAAAAATTTCATCAATTTCCATTGATTTTTGGGGCGGGAAGGGGGGTAGGGATGTGGGGGGGTAGGGATGTGGGGGGTAGGGGGGCTACCCTCCTGTACCATCCCCACCACTCGGAGCCCCATGGTTATGGAGATATCCATGGTTAAAGTTTTTACAATTACTATTTAACGACAATGTCGACGGAGCCCCGCTGCTCTCGGGGCTCCTATTTCTGTCTAAAGGGTCTAAAGTAACCTAACACGAAGAAGATGACGGGAGCTGAGTTCGCTCGCTTTGCTCGCTCACTTCAGCTGCCGTCATCTTTTCGAACCTAACCTGTCCGTGTCGGGGTGCCCTAAGTTCCCGAGCTCGCTTCGCTCGCTCTTGGACTAATTCATAAAGACCACATGGAAAGTGGGTGCTCTGATTCGGTTTTGGGTATTTCGGATATTTACATAGTAAATAAAACACGATGACTAACACTGACAGTTAACACAAACAAAGAAGCGTGGCGTTACTTCACGTTCCGTTCCACAGTGTAAACAAAATTCGGTATTTTTTGTGTAAAAAAGTCAATGTAATTGCATAATACACCATGGTTATTGTGCACATTAATTACACACCAAATAAAATATGTGAGTAAGTGAAAATAAAATTATATTTAAATAAAAAATATGACTTCAAATTTAATAAAATACTACTCTACGTCAACGGAACGTGAAATGTGAACTTTGACGTTTACCATGACAAATTTATCTAACCTTAAAATTTGCACAAAACAAAATATGTATGGGAATTTTAAACTCGAAAACCGTGATGCTCCGAGTTTAGACACTTTGGAAAAAGCTTTCTATTTATGAGTACTATCTATAAAAAAATGGACTTCCAAATCAGCGGCCCATAAAGGAAATTTTATCCTAGACGTGGTACAGATAACACCTTACCAGACGCGTTGTCACGGGCTTTAAAAAATAACAAATTGTACCGTTATGAAAAAAGTACATTCGCAATACTATGCAAGTTCGAGTGTAAAGAAGTCATTCGGAAGGAAGATAGGCAACAAATAATCACTAATAACCACGCTGAACCAACTGCAGCACATTTAGGTATCCATAAAACATACAAACGACTAACACTACGCTACTACTGGCCAGGGATGCATGGTGACGTGGTGAGGTTGGTAACGGCATGTGACACTTGTATCGCTCACAAACAAAAAATCACGCCCCCTAGGACTAATGGGGAAGCCTAAAGAGTGTTCACGTCCCTTCCAAATGCTGAGTATAGACATAGTGGAACCACTGCCATTCTCTAGACGTCGACGTCTATCTATTTGTTGCTACCGACGACCAATATCGATTCCATCACCTATTTATTATAAGATTTAGCGCTGTCATTGTTGAACCCGTGGCTAAGGGTCGTCCAGGACATAGGAGATTGTAATGAGTATGTATTTCTACTGCATCGGGGTATGCCTCCGTGTTTTATTGTGAGTGATCACGTTTACTTTATGTTAATAAATGCATGGTGACGTGGTGAGGTTCATACTTATTTTGCATCTGTCAATGTGCTTGCTATGTTTGCGAGTTTCTTACCTGTAAACCGCTGCGATGTGCTCAGCTTTCACCTACAATGCTTCCCACACCTTTCCTTGCCTTAAAAAGAGGAAGAAGCTGGTACATCGCATGCGGCTTGCAGCTAATTGCACCGCAGCTAAGGGCTTTTCGTACGGGCTGAGGGCTGGACCCCTTGCCTACTGCTGCATGCTGCTCGCTCCCTGCACGCTGCCTACGCACGCTGCCCAGTTCTTGGCCTGCCTGACTGCGGCCTACCGCCACGCTAGCCGGGGCCAGTGCCGCCTACACTGCGCAAACCCGAGCAACTACAATTCCGGCGGCCTATCGCCGAGCCTGTGCTGACAGGCCCCCGCGTGCTGCCAAGGGACGGTACCCTTTTTATGTATTAACCGTGTGTTGGTTATCTGTTCAGACTGTAGTGATATTATTTACCCACGACCCAGCTGTACTACCTTAGTTCATAATTATATATTAACTTGTCCAGCTGTTTACTTTGCAACAATCTACTACCTATCGGTTAGCGGCCTGCGCAAGCTTACCCTGCGCAGGACCTAGCCGTTACACTGAGATGAGCCCCGGTCCAGACGATATGACTAATGAAATGATCATCGCAGGAATAGACAAATTAATCACGCTCCTCAATAGATTGTTTGATTTAATTTTAAAACAGAAAATAATTTCCGTACAGTGGACGTATTCAGAAATAGTACTACTATACAAAAAAGGAGATCCAAAATTGATTTCGAACTACAGACTTATCAGCTTGATGAATGTGTTACAACTGCAATTTAATGCAGAACAAAAAAGTGAAAAAGAATCTTATAACATTACTTAAAGACCTCAGTAGAGAGATCAGGGTGATATCTTTGTCAGTGTAGTCCTCTAGGCAATCTCCTGAAATCTTCCGGAATCTCCCAAATTCAGAATGTATTTGGTTGGCGATAGACGAACCGGGAAAGTACCTCTTAAGGGTTAATTACTTATCTTATACTACCTATGTAAATCTGAATTAAGTTTTTTGGGTTCCATAGTGAAACGACAAAGAACACTTGTAGTTTCGCCATGTGCGTCGGCAAGTCCGCGGTTTATCTCAGAGACCATTGATGCTATGCAGAAGATTTTCATTTATTTTTCAAGTAATCGTAGAGTTTTTAGTGATGCAACATTTGAAAGCTAAATAAACCTGATTGATTTATCCTAATTTAATTCTTATTGAAATTGGATTACATATAATGTAATCGTACGACGACTCAGGTTTTTAGGCGCTACTACTGCAGGGTACCAATAAATTATTTTTAATAAAACAAAAATATATATTTATTCTTATATTTTATTAGCGAGCGAGGTTTGTACATATTACAGAGTTTAATAAAAAGTTACAGCTTATACTTATATTTACTGGCATTACTTATTCATATAATAACAATAGCAACACCGTCCACCACCACCGAACATCCATCTTCACCATCGTCAGACAAACCAGAATGACCATCATATTCATGCTTTTTTGTTTCTATAATATTATAAAATTGCTTTAAAGAAGAACTTTCAACGTTAAATTTTTTGATGAATACTTGCAAGAACTGGATCAGATGAAAGTAGAAGATTGTGGAAAAGTTTTTCATTCCATGACGAACTGTTAAATATTTCAGAATTGTCCTTCTCTTTACACTTCCTGAATTTGATGTCCATTAGCTCAGTTAAGTCTTCGCAAAGCATACCAATTGGTATTATGGCATTTTTTTCAACAAAGTCTGGCCCATGTATTAGGAGTTTATGAAGTGGAGCAGGCATGTGGTACCATGGATATAGTTCCATGTAACGCTTGGCGGTATCAACACAAAACTCACGGAATAAAGGAACTATTATCTTCTGTCCTGATGAAATACAACGTAAAATCACACTGAGTCGGCTCAACAGCTCAAAATCTATCTTTGTTAGGTTACAAAAATAATCAGTGTTTTCGAAAAATTCTTTTGCTGATCGTCCCTTATATTTGGCGCATTCTCGAATTTGTTCCCATGGTTCGACAACGAAACGCTTCCGCTGTAAGCCTAACAAAATATCATGCTTCATGCACATAACATTAAATTTTGCCTTCTTGCTCTTTTCGTGCCATGTCTTATTCTTGGATTTGTAAGCGATTTCTAACAGGCTCTCCATTGAACGCCTATAAGCATGGAGAGAGCTTAGGCCATAGTGTATATCTTTATTTCCTTGTTTCCTTTTTACGCACTGCAAATGAGGATTCATTTTTATAGCATTAGCCTTGCATATTTGGCACACTGAAGCTACTGTCTCCTTATTAATAGGAAGATATTCATCATCAATCATTGTCAACATCATCTGGTGAGTGACAGTTATTCCATCAGCGAGGGTAGTTGGTGTTAAGGACTCAATCTCAGCTTCAATTGTAGCCAATTCTGACTGCACATTTTTCTTAGTGTCATTCATGAATTTAAATAATATTGGACGGCAAAATGACAGCGAGGATGGTTGTTCATTCTTCCATATAGTAACACCCTTTGATTCGAGGCTTAGAGGCACAACACATATCATAAAGTTATAAACTAGCTCGCTGTAGTCGCCTGCTTGGAACTTTTCATTATGACACACACTGTGGCTGGAGGATCTGTCGAAGCCCCATTGGCTGGTCAAAATGAGCTGTTCATTGGCATCAACGGAAGAGTTGTCTATGGTACTTATGATTCTTCTTGAGGTCAAGTCCATCAAGGCTTGCAATTTAATTTTAGCTGACCTTTCTGTAATTGTTAAATCTTCTGCGGCTGGATAGCAGTTAACTTTTTCTTGAGCCAGCAATTCGTATCTCGGAAAGCTTATTTCTTCACTCATAGTTTCCTGCATTGTAGCATATTGTCTTCTCGATAGGTTTGCCGCAACAGCAATAGCCAATGCCTTTACAGGTGGTACCTGAAAATGAAAATGTACATCAGTAAATTCAAATCACAGGTAGTAAATATAAATTAAAGAAACAATTAAAAGCCAAGTCAGACCACCTGTGGGGTACCCAGAGGCGGCTTAATTAACTCTGACACCAGAGGTGGCCACACCTCACACGAAAAGAAGAAGAAGAACGACACAATTATAAAGAATGTCGGACACAGCAAAAAAAAAAACAAATTTCTTAATTAAATGAAGTACTTTACAATACTCATGTTGGTAAGCACTCAATGGAAGGACCTATGAGGAAATATTGAGGACTATATTTAAATAAATAAACACCTACCTCCATAGTAAACCGTAGCAGAAGACTCTTTGACTTTGTTTTCCCTCGTTGCCAACTCAGCCGATGTTGACTATTATTTTTGTAGTGACGGCAGGGCGGTGAGGTGAGCCTCGAACTTTTCACTTTGTGGTAGAACTATACTGTAAGTAGCTGAAAGGAAAATACAATTTTTGTTAGTAAACTTGTATTTTTTTGTTGTGGACATGTTTTCTTTTAAACTACTAACGACACAGATATTATATTACATATAATATTAAACATCATCATCAGCCCCTATAACGCGAGTCATACGTTTGATAAATACTATAACGTTATCGGATGATATATTTTGCCAAAACCTGCCGAGATTCGTCAAAGTAGCGCAAAATGTTATTGAAAAAGGTCTGAACATGTAAATAATGTATTGGAATGTCTTATTGATGTATTGTATTTTAATGTTTTATATGTACGTTATAACATCGCATTGGAAGCTTCTGTAAAGGTGTTATAATAATTAATGAATTAATAAATAAATAAATAAAATCACGGAATTACACTGAATCGTAAAGAAATTCAAGAAATCAGAAAAATAGGGAAAAATACAGAAAAACCAAGACCTATTGTGATGACACTGACCACGGTTGGTAAGAAAATTGAAATTATAAAACAAATGAAGCTAATAAAGGATACAAACTAATACATTAAGGAAGATTACCCACAACATATTCTAGAGAAAAGGAGAATGCTACAGGAACAATTAAACATTGAAAGAGAGAAGGGTAACAAAGCTATATTAATGTACGATAAATTAGTTGTAATAGGAAAACAAGAAATAAATAATACATCAGGAAACAACAAACGATCTCTCCCGACATCGCCTCAAGAAACTTATAATCGCAAGGAATCACCACCTAGAACTCAACCAAAAAAGAAAAATAAACCTGCATCAAGCAACGCACAAAACACAACTAGTTCTCCTGAAAACATAGTCAAGCCGGGGATCCTCAACTATCTGGTGAATAAAAATCCAACTAACCAAGTTCTGCCAAAAACTAATCTGAACCAATAGCAATCGGCAACCCCTCTCAAAAACAAAATAAATAAAAAGCACACCACATAAAACCATCTTCCAAGTCAGCTGGTGACCGTGGAAGAGATTGACCACTACCCTCCAAAGAAACAAACAAAAATCAGCCCAAAATCCAGAAATCTATCAACAAACAAGTTATACATAGCAACATACAAAGTGAAAACACTCTCTTCATACGAAAGCCTATTAGAACTCCAAGAAGCCCTGAAAGAAATAAAGTATGACGTGGTTTCCAAAATGCGCGTTCAGCGCAGTGGACCATAAATGCTCAGCACTGGCCGCCTACATTAACATTGAGGGCGCCTTTGACAAGACCATGTTTAACAACATCAATACGTCCCTCAACAGACACAGTATAAACCCAACCCTGAGTGGCTGGATAACCAACATGCTCAAACTGAGAGCGGTTCAAGTCACAGTTAACAACACTAAAAGGGCCGTCCTTGCGAAAGGCTGTCCGCAAGGGGGCGTCCTTTCGACGCTCCTATGGAACCTGGTAGCAGACAGCCTCACCAAAACACTCAATGACAAAGGTTACTTCACCGTAGGCTGACATAATAATTAACGGGACTCACGAAAACACCCTATGCAATCTCATGCGCCAAGACCTTGTAGAGGAATGGTGCGAAGAGCACTAACTCTCAGTGAACCCCACAAAAAACGAACTTATTCTCTTCACAAAAAAGAGAGAACCGACGACACTGCAACTACCACGATTCTTTGGAACAACCCTAAGCCTTTCAACAGAAACCAAATATCTGGGCATCTATTTGGACAAACAACTGAACTAGGCAAAACGAACTTTATCATTACAAAAGCCAGGTTATCCCTGTGGCAGTGCAAGTGACTGCTTGATAGGAATTGCGGGATCACCAACTGGCTATATACCACAGTCATCCGACCAATTATCACATATGGTTCACTGGTCTGGTGGCCCAAGACAGATCTGAGCACAGCCCAAAGAGAGACAAAGCCTCTTCACCTCATCGTGCGAGAGGAGGCAGCCCTAGCCACTTGTAGGTTCCACCTATCAGGAACCCCGTGTAAAGACTCCAGAGTCAAGCACACACGCATAAAGGAAGATGCGATCAAACGAAGACCGATGATGGCATCACCCTGCGGCAAAGCCCCAAAAACACACCACTTTCATAGGCACTACAATATAACTCTAACAGAAGAACAGTGTGACTACTCAGTCCCGAAAGTAAAAGTACTCAGTATAAGTATCACTGACCAAGTCCAAGGGGTCTATGAGATATCTAACAAAATGTTAATTGTTATTTTTGCTTAGTTCCTATCGAGTTATTTTTTTAAGATATTATAATAGACTAATACCTTGGGTTCAAAACTTGGCAAGTACCAAAGTGCGTACTTCTATCAAAGTGTGTACGTTACCCCAGCAAGAAAGTGGCTCCTAGAGTGATTATAAGTGGAACGATTAATTAGTGCGTAATCAGCTGTAAATGTGCGCCACATAAAAAAATGTGCGTATTGTCATTTTGGAAAAAAGCCGAAAATACCTTTCCTCTGCTTGAGCTATGTTGTTCCAGCAGGAAAATTCTAAACGAATCATAGAATATAGAAATATTGTGCATGGGCAGAGAGCTTATATGTGTGCGCTGAAAATGTAATTAGTGCGTCTTCAGGTTTTCGAAATATTGCATTTCCTTTTGGAGTAACGTTTTGCAGAATCCTATAATAATTAGTTTTAAGAAAGTATTTATAACTAACAAGTAACCGCGCTTTTTTGAAAATCCGAAAAAATATCGCAGGGCCTTAATGAGAAATCGTATAAGCTCGCTGAAAACTGTATTCGGTCGATCAAATACAGTTTTCAGCTAGCTTATACGATTTCTCATTTAGGCGGTGCAATTTTTTTCGGGTTTTCAATAAAGCGAGATTACTTGAAAATTATAAATTCTTTCCTAAATCAAATTATTTCACAAATACGCACATATAAAGAGGTACTCGTGTATGTTAATTCGACAGGCGCACATACAGTGGCTTTAGAGATACAGGATTCTGCAAAACGTTACTCCAGCAGGAAATGCAATATCTCGAAAACCTGAAGACGCACTATAAACATTTTCAGCGCACACATATAATCTCTTTGCCCATGCAAAATATTTCTATATTCTGTAAAACCAAAAAGCGCCCAAAACTTATAAAATAGGTTTCCAACGAGATCATGAAAGTGTGATTGCCCGATGTCAAGAAATAATTATGTTGGTAACAACAAAATCTTTATTTTAATAAGTAATACATAAGTTGGCAACACTTCATATATATTGTAATTGTGTTCTGTTCAGTCTAAACAACTAAATAGATTCTCATTGGAATATGGCGTCTTAGCTTAATATCTTAAAATCACCTGCCCAACTAAAACTATAAAACCTTTAATAACAACACCCGAAACGTCAACAAGACTAACCAAACTATTCAGCCTTATTTTAGAGTCGGAAAGCAGCTCTATAAATCTGATCCATAAGAAGGGAGACCGATCAGATATAGGTTACTATCGTCCAATAAGCCTGATGTCCAATATATACAAGATGTTTGCAAAAATATCACTCAAGCGTATTACCAAAAGCCTGGACGATGAACAACCAAGAGAACAGGCTGGTTTCAGCTTATAAAAATAGTAAGGAATATAGCTACACACTATATACTCAATACATTTATTGCTTCCACATGTGAACTTAGATGGTAGGTACAAATTGTGACAATAATAAATGGCATAATTATATTAGCGACATCTGGTCTCCTTGAGACAAACCCAATATTGATCAGGTATGACCCTGGTGGATTTTTTGTTCACTTAGGTACTAGATGGCGCTGACATATGTATAGCATTGATAAACGTATCAATAAACATATATCCTATTTGTGTGAAATCATTTAATTCAATAAACACACAAATTCAACATACAAAATAATAAATGATTAAATTCTTTTTAAATTAGTTACATAAAGGATACTTTAGAAAATGCGTCTATTAAAAAAAAACGGTTTAAAATAAAACGTTCAAGGTCTGTGGTGGAGATGACTGTCAATGCTTTTACAATGGTGCACTTGTGGTCAATGGTACCTGAGAATTTTCATAACCTAAAATAAATAAATATTCTTGATGTTGGGAAGAAGCCAGCTTTGGCTAGCGTCAAAATGAAAGAACCAATTGTTCAGTAGGCGCTGGCTCCAAATGTCTCCTTAGGAGTATCCTAGATTATAAACAAATTAAGTAAATAATGGTCAACTAGCCGACATAACTACAGCATGTTTCGAACACTCCTGATGATATAATTTACAAAAGTTTGAAGACAGCTAGACGGTACTGTTTGAGAAATCATATCTCCAGTATTGGGAATTGATAGTAAAATGTATTCCTTCTGAAAGTGAGTTGTTTATACCTATATTTTGAACATCAAGAGATTGTGATGACGGACTGTGCTCGGTGAATTAAATTAGTTGACCAAACTGTGTGATTTTTACTTTAATCAACTTCATGTGAAATCATCCCTGCTATTTTCTCATGCAGAATACCTACCCCTGAGCACGCTGGTGAGTAAAGATGAAAATTCTACCTTACAAAATTTAGACCATTGTGGACCCTGTCGGGCACTGCAAAAGTAAAGAGAGAGGAAGAGGGCTTTTATTTGACAAAGTAAATATGTATTTAGTAGATTAAAATTAGTTAAATTGAAAATTTGTTATTTAAATATTCACTAACATAATATAATAGCATTTAATTAACCGTTTTTTATTTTATTTGTTATTTTAATTTTCCATTTTTTTTTATTTTTTTTTATTAGATTGCAAATACTTAAATTTTGAAATTAACATTTAAATATTCATTGACGTTATAATAGCATTTAGCTAATAGAAATTGTTTTAATTAAAGGAGAACAAAAATTTAATTCATTCATTAATGAATTTAATTTTTGTTCTCCTTTAATTACTTCTGGTAATTTATTATATATTTTCATTGACATTATTAATGTACTTGTTGAGTACATTAGTAATGTTTATTGACAACAATAAATCATTTGACTCTGTGGAATCTCATTCCATATGTCCTGCCCTAAAAAACCAAGGAATAGAGAGGCAATACATAAGGATAATAAAAAATGTATTCACAAATAGCACGGCACGAATAAAGCTAAAAAAGGAGTGGGAAATCTGCACAATACACATAGGTGTAAGATAGGGTTTCTCTTCGGTATTAGAAGAAGTCTTCAAGAAGCTTAATTGGGATAACATGGGCACCAACATTAATGGAACAAGCCTAAACCATCTGAGATTCGCTGATGACATCAAACTCAAAGGAGATAACCCAGAAAGTCACCAAACCATGCTCCAGGACCTGGCACATGAAAACAAAAGGGTGGGCCTAACAATGAACAAAGCCAAGACAGAAATAATTACAAACATAATTAGAAGAAGAGGAACTAGAGGAGGAGGAAATAGAATATGTAGATTCCTATATTTATATGGGCCACTAAATATCTTTCAAAGACCAAATAGAGTTGGAGGTAGAGAGACCAGTCGCCAATTCGTGGCGTGGTTTCAAAAGTTCTCGACTCTTCAAGAGGTAATTAAAAGCAAACAATACAACACTGCAAATACCTATACTGTAGGATGCCCTACATGACCGAATGCACAAAAGCAAGACCAAAAGTTGACAACATACCAAAGAGCCATGGAAAGGAGCAGGCTTGGGTATTCGAAAAGGGCCATAAGACGCAAAACAAAAACAGATGATTCTGTTACGAAAACTAGAAAGCTCAAGTGGCATCCCAACTTGAGCTTTCTATGTGGTGGTGGGTCATATACTCCGTGCAAACAAGTAGAAGTGGACAATGAACATATCAGAATGGATCCCACAGATACATAACGAAACGAAAAAGACGAAGACAAAGAAAGCGCTGGTCTAATGACATAAAAAGGATAGGCCTTTGTGTCACGCTGACTCGCCGACACTCGCACAGAGATTTTTGGCACCGGAGGCTATAATAATAATAAAAATAAGTGGGAAAAGGGTCATTAAAACTACTTAGTGTAAGTACCACTGGCCAAGCCATAACCGATGGGTATAGGAGATATATAACAAAATGTTTAATGTTATTTTTGCCAAGTTCTTATCGAGTTATTTTTTTTTAGAGATTAGAATAAACTCTTTAGGTATGTAAAATGTGTCGTAGAGGTCCATAGTGGCTAAGACCTCGTTTCTCCTGCTTTATGTCGTGGTTTCATATCCGGGAAAGTACCAATGTGACTTTCTCAATTGAAAAGAAATTTCAAAATTTTGTCTTTAACATAGTTAACAAATGTGAAGGAAAACATGGTGAGAAAACCTGGAATTATAGTTATATGTATGGAATCGCCAACCCGCATTTGCAAACGAGTTTTTTTTCAACTATATTTTGTCACAAATATTTAACACATTTTTTTTGTGAAAATCACTTGTAATTTATGTCGTATACAAAATTAATAATATCAGGCTGTTAATGCCCCACGGTAAGGCAAAGCCTTCTTCTCATACAATGAAGGCACGAGCATTAATCACCGCGCTTGCTCATGGCTAGTTGGCGATTTCAAACTTATATTAAGGATGCCTACAGCATGTTCCTGCGCCTAGACGTTAGTTTAGTTTACACTATCTATGTACATTTTTTAAGTACTAATTCTATAAACTTTAAAATTAAAAGTCAAACTGTATGTTATAATCGCCACCAGTAAGCTATAAAATCAATTGAAAAAACCTGGTTTTTCGTGCTTAGGTACAAACATGTGTTCGGATTTTATTTATGCTAATTTATTGTAACCAGTTAAAATAATTAAAGTTCGCTGTCTTATTTCTCTAATAAGAGTATAACTGTGCATAAAAATAATCATAAATCTTGTGGATATTTATAAATTTGCCTTACAAAAGTAGTTAATTTCTGTTATTTGTTCGCAAAACTGATTAATATATTTCCTAACGATGTTTGTTTTCACCAACGGAAATTAAAAAGATTCATATAAACTTACCCAAATGTTAAAGTGTCCACACTCCACACAAACTATTTAACATGAAATATGTTTCACTATTATAATATTTTTTTTCTTCAATTTGCGTATTCGCGTTTGGTTGTGCCGCGGGAACGAGTTATACGACTGTTCACTACGAGTATCTGGCCGAGTTTAAAGCAAGAGCGAGGCTCGCCCACCGCAGGTGCGGAAGCGGTATCGCAGGTAACCAAACACCGCGTGGTGGGGTTGAGTTCGAGAGAGATGGAGATAGAGCGGTGATACAAACGAACAAAGCCAGTCCTAATGATTTCATAAAAAAAAACTTAAAACGTTTTAAATCACCACGGCGATGTGAATGTTATAGAAAAATAGATAAAAGAAATTTTAAATCACTTCCTACTAGAAGGACGTAAGTAACAAAAGAAAATCCGTTGGAGATTGCTATTCCAATGAAGTGCAGCCTCCAGCAGCAATCTCTGAATAAGGAATAGAAGACTATCAATTGAAAACTACAATTATTTACGTACGCAACAAGATTTCAATGTGTCATATACTCTAAAATTGCAATATTTTTGTTAATTGCATGCGTCTTGGGATTTTAAAATTTTGTGTTTTTAATCTCTCATTACGTTTACCGAACGAACATTATTGTTTTATTAGACATTATTGTTAGAAAAAGTTCTACATAAGATTCACTAATGATCATTAGTTTTTGAGACATAAGCCAAAATATATTTTGTTGTATTTTTCCTTTGTACTATATCTGTTTGTATCGTAATTTAGGCTAGTCAAATTATCCTTTTATGTTCGAGTGAGCCGTTTAACATTCAAATTGACGTTTTCTGGTTTTGACAGCAATATTATCTAATCAATCTTATGTATATGGTATGCACTATTTTTCGCTGATTGGGTCTCTTAATTACAGTTATTTGCCTGGGCTAGAGGTACATGACTAAGCTTTTAGTAAGTCAGAAATATACACAAAAACTATTGCAATTTTTGCAATCTTAACTGAGTAAAAGGGTCGTAAAAATAATCCAGGAACTGATAACTGATCTCCTAGTTCACAATCATACTAATCACGGGAAAAGGGTGGTGTTATTAGGACAATAATTTATGACGTCACTGCTAATTATGTTATAGATAATGAACAGTCTCTAATCACTGCTCATTATGTTACAGGTAATGCAGAGTCTCTAATCACTGCTCATTATGTTGTAGATAATGAACAGTCTCTAATCACTATTCATTATGTTACAGGTAATGAACAGTCACTAATCACTGCTCATTATGTTATAGATAATGAAAAGTCACTAAAGGAAGAGGTTCTCTATTCATCGGAATTGTGTTTTGTTTATGTATACCTGCATGAATAACAATTACGTGTAGTTCATGCAGGCAAAGTTGCGGGCGGAAAGCTAGTACAGATATAAGATAGATTGGCTCGCTTTTGACCATTATATCTCACCCAAAGGTTAGTTAAAGCAGCTGTATAACAAAAGGTCCGAAACAATGGGTATTTTTGAGAAAGAAGGTTCGATAAGCTCATTTAGAAAAGTATTCCAGTGGCCATTGTCTAGCTATTTCTTTCTTTAACTCTTTACTGAACACCAAACATAACAAAAGGTCCGAAACAATGGGTGTTTCTGAGAAAGAAGGTTCGATAAGCTCATTTAGAAAAGCATTCCAGTGGCCATTGTCTAGCTATTTCTTTCTTTTACTCTTGTTCATTATGTTTATAATGATTAGTGATTAGATAGTTCATGTACAAAGGTAAGTTGTTTGTTCGTAGAACAATAGGTGCCCGCAGATAAATCTTTGTCAGCTTTTTTTTCCTTAACATTATCTCATTATTATGTCTGAACAGGCAGTTTGTTAATTGATATGTATCAAAATTATGATTATTTATATACATATATGGCAATTATTGAATTTTGATTATATTATATTCTCTGATTCCTGAATATTGATTATCTTTTTTATTTATATTGTGATTTGCACTTATTATGGTTTTAGTTATTCTTTTTCTAGTAAAAATGGAGTGTGTAAGACATACCGTATCAATTATGTGACAGAGTATTTGTACACCAAACAAAGGACAAATTAGTATACAAATATTAAATACTCGTGAAACACAAGTATATATACTATTTCAGACCGGAAATACATTTATTAACAGACTAAGACATCAGTCATTTTGGAAAAGATAGTAATATTGATGGAGAAAGAGTACGTACAATGTTTTATTTTTTTTAATTAAACCATCTAAACAATGAAGAAATGATGTATTTCATCTACCTAACGATAAATTATCTACCACTAACCTATACGAACAAAGTATACTGGTAAAACCACATGCAGATCCATTTTATACTAGACAGTACAGGTTACCCTTTTCACAGCGGAAGGAAATTGAAACACAAGTTAAGAAAATACTTTCTGAAAATATCATTGAACCAGCAAAAAGTAAGTGGTCAAGACCAATTTTTTGGTACCCAAAAATTCTGATGAAAATTCTAAGAAATGGAGGCTGGTTATTGATTTTCGTAAATTAAACACTAGAATTTTAGACGATGAATTTCCACTCCCGAATATTAACGATATTTTAGATTCTTTATGCGGTTCAATGTATTTTTCACAATTAGATTTATCACAAGCATATTATCAGGCAAAATTACAACCAGAAAGCAGAAAGTATACAGCATTCACTACACCATCAGGCCAATATCAAATGTCCCGGTTACCTATGGGATTAAAAATTAGCCCAAGAGCATTCTCTCGTCTAATGACAATTGCCAGGGCTGGACTTACATACGACAAATTATTTGTCTATTTGGATAATTTAATCTGTTTTGGTCGTAATTTACAAGTTCACAATAAAATCTTATAGATATTTTAACTAGATTGCGCAAAGTTAACTTGAAACTTAATCCAATGAAATGCGATTTCTTAAGAAAAGAAATGCAGTTTTTAGAACATGTTGTAACATCTGAAGGAATTAAACCAGATTTAGATTAAATAAACATAGTAAAATATTATCCCGTGCCCAAAAATGCAGACGAAACAAAAAGATTCCTAGCATTCGTCAACTTTAAAAAAAATGTATACCAGATTTTGTCGCGTATCTTTTTTGCGAAAGCGTTTAAATTGCCAATGGTAATAACCAACCTTTTCTCTGCGGACCTCCAGGGCGCCTATTGTTAGTTAAGCTTGTCTTTTGTACATGAACAATCTAATAACTATTCATTATTATAACATAATAAACAGTGATAAGAAAACTATTTCTGGTGTAAAGGAATAATTAACTAAAGAAATAGCAATACAAAAGCCACTGGATACCATTCTAAATGAGTTTAACAAACTTTCTTTTGCCGAAACAGCGATTGTTACGAAATCTTATGTTATGTTAATATAGCTGCATTAACTACTGCTGTAACATAATGAGCAGTGATTCGAGACAAATTATGAAGGTGACAGCCAGAGGACTTAAAAAAAACCGAAGTTAATTTAAATAAAAGTTTAATTACTTGAAAATTACAAATAAATCTTAAATCTAGATTTGGACGATGCTAGTCTCAAAGTGCCTGTTTAATATCAAGATTTACTTGACATTAACCGAGA
This sequence comes from Orthosia incerta, assembly GCA_948252205.1. Taxonomy (NCBI): domain Eukaryota; kingdom Metazoa; phylum Arthropoda; class Insecta; order Lepidoptera; family Noctuidae; genus Orthosia; species Orthosia incerta. Next base: position 23,067,102 of record OX411756.1, on the reverse strand, counting down.
TGGAACAACACAATTTGCACTGATAACTGACAGGAATAACTAAATTAAGTAGAAATAAAACCACAATTAGTCACTTGTACTGAAGTAATTGTAATCGTTCAAAAAGTAAAACATCGTCGGAGCTTATACGCTACGGCCGGAGAATCTAAATAGCGCGATTCAGAAAGTAGTACAGCCCCATCTATCGAGGTTTAGAGTAAACCTCGTGTAAACATTATTGGTGTTTGGTTTGACATTTAACATCCCGCCCACCAAGGACATTTAGTGAGGAAATGTTCTTCTTAATACAACAAGTTTATACAGTACGTTAAGAAATAATATTGTCTTCAATAGGTTATTGATCTAGATGTTTGGATAACATTGTATTCGATAGCTCTTTAAAACCCTAATGGGTTGTACATAAAAATATAGCTTGAAATTAACAAATAAAAGTAGAGATAGTGTAACAACAAACAAGTGTATAAATTTGAACTAAAATTGTAAAGTTTAACATGCAATAAAACAAAATAAATAATGTAAAGTTCATTGCTCTAAAACTGGTAAAATACATAATTTCGAGGTAGGTTTTTTCAAAACTGAAGAAGCCGTACGCAATGTGACTACACGGGTGAATTTGTCATCACCTGGATGTTTTTGTTCGATACGGCCTAACAGCCAGCGACAAGGTGGTAAATCATCTTCTTTGATTAAAACTATGTCACCGACCTTGGGTACCGGTACCTGTTTAGACCACTTATATCGATGCATGAGATTTGAAATGTATTCTGAAGACCAACGTCTCCAGAAAGATTGCAACATTCGTTGCACGAATTGCCAACGCGTCAAACAATTTACGTTTGAGTTCTCATACGTGTAGTCAGGTACATTTAAAATAGGCTCTCTAATCAAGAAATGTCCTGGAGTTAATGGCATCAGTTCACCAGGATCAGTTGCACTTATGGTGCTTATCGGCCGCGAATTCAAGCAAGCTTCTACCTGAGCTAGAAGTGTACTCATTTCTTCGTAGGTAAGTGTTGATTCGCCTATTACCCGTTTTAGATGATACTTTGTGGATTTCACTCCGGCCTCCCACAATCCACCAAAATTGGGACCATGCGGTGGAATGAAATGCCACTCAGTACCATTGGATTCAAGGTGCTCTGCTATTTTGGGTTGAATGGCGGTTAGTTGCTGCAGCTCTTTGGATGCTCCTACAAAGGTGGTGCCATTATCGCTCCACAGTTTAGCGCAGTGACCTCGACGAGACACAAATCGCCTGAATGCTGCAAGGAACGCTTGAGTGGTCATGTCACTAACAACTTCTAAGTGCAGGGCGCGAGTACACATGCACACAAATAGGCAGATATATCCCTTGTATGCATGATGTCCCCGACCCTTGGTGCTGCGTATTTGGACTGGACCAGCGTAGTCAACTCCACTGTGCAAAAATGGTCTTGCGGGTGTGCAGCGAACTGTTGGAAGCGAACCCATCAATTGATGCTGAGCGCTGTGCCTATACCTAGCGCATCTTAAACACTTTTTAAAATGTTTTTTGACCAAATTTTTGGCTCCTACAATCCAATAGGCCGTTCTCAGGTAACCGAGCATTAGTTGCGGACCTCCGTGCAACGTTTTATGGTGCGCGTCTGCCACAATGAGTTCGGTTAAATGACTATCACTAGGCAATACTATTGGATGTTTTGTTTGTTCATCTAATTCTGAGTTCTGGAGTCTGCCCTTAGCTCTTATTATACCTTGATTGTCGAAATAGGGACACAATGATTTTAACTTACTTTTTGACTGTATTTGTTCGTTCTTCTGTAATTGTAAATGTTCTTCATTAAAACTTTCTAACTGTATCTTTTTTATGCAACTATTCAATGCATCTTCTACTTCTCGCTTTTGTAAATATGTTTCCTGATTTTTGCCCTTGTTTAAAAATCGTCGACAATATGCTACTACCCTGAGCAATCTCGGTAACGAAGAAAACCTTTCTATAATTGAATTGTCTGGAACTACTGCTATATGTGTTCTAACTGATTCTTCTAAATTAATATTTAGAGCCTTTGGCTTTTCATAATTTATAATTTTGTTCTTCAAAAATGATCGTCCTGAAAACCATAGTTCTTGTTCCACCAACAGACTGGGTAATAGACCTCGCGAGGCACAGTCTGCGGGGTTGTCCTTGGTAGAAATATGAAACCACTGGCTAGGTTTTGTGGCTGATAATATCTCTGAGGTACGGTTTGCCACAAATGTTTTCCACCTGCTTGGATGGCTGTTAAGCCAAGCTAGGACTACCGTAGAATCCGTCCAGGCTGCTATCCTTTCCTGTGGTATATTCATAATTTCAGCAGTATCTATCAGTAGCTGCGCCATCAGCACTGCTCCACACAACTCCAAGCGAGGGATGCTTATTTGCTTAATGGGAGCCACTCGAGTTTTCGCAACCAGCAAGGAAACGTGTACTTGTCCTGACACGTCGACTCTGCGTAGATAAATAACAGCTGCATATGCTACCTTAGAAGCATCACTGAACCCGTGGAGTTCCAAATCATCGGTTGGCTTGGTCCCAAGCCACCGTGGTACCTGGACTCTGGTGATGAGGGAGAGCTCGGTACGGTAAGTACACCACTCTTGTACTAAATCCGTGCTTAGTTCCTCGTCCCAGCTGACTCCTGCGAGCCACAATTTCTGAATGAATACTTTGGCTAACACCACGCATGGTGCTAACCAACCAAGCGGATCGAACAGTCTTGAAATTTCAGAAATTATGGCTCTCTTTGTTACAGGTGCTGTCAACGCGGAAGGAAGATTCACGGAGTATTGAAACATGTCTTCTCTGCGATTCCAGGTAAGGCCTAAATTTTTTATTGTATTATCCAGCTTTATTTGTACTCTATTTTGCTCTTCGATTTCCTCCTCTGTATGTTCTATTAGATTATCCCTTTTGTATTTGCTTGTTTCATCTAGTTGCTCTGTCTTTTTATCCATTTCCATTGCTTGAATAACTTCTAACATGTTTTTACAATTGCTATTCCACTTCTGCAGTTCAAAGCCTCCGGTTTTCAATAATGCTGTCATTTGCTTGAATATTTCAGCTCTCTCTTCCACGCTGTCACACCCTGTCATCAAATCGTCCATATAAAATGCGTTCAAAACTCTATCGGCCAGTGGGTACTTATGTCCTTCGTCGTAAGCGATCTGATGAAGCGTTTGAACTGCCTGATATGGAGCCGAAGCGGTACCAAAAGTGACGGTCAGTAACTCGTAGTCTTGTAGTTGCATATCCGGGCCGTCTCGCCATAAAACTCGCTGAAACATGAAGTCTTTCTCAGCTACCCGTATCTGCCTATACATTTTGACAATGTCAGCTACAAGACCAATGGCATGCCGGCGCCACTTTAGAATAGTGTGTCGTAAATCAGCTTGCAGCGTGGGACCGACCATCAGAGTATCATTTAGTGATATACCCTTGTTGTTCTTTTCAGACGCATTGAACACCACCCGAACTTTCGTGGTAGTTTTGTCCTCTCGTATTACCGCATGGTGGGGTAAATAAACTGCTTCGTGTCTTTGTTTATCATTTTTCTTTACAGCCCTCATGTGTCCTAGTAGTAAGTACTCTTTGATAACCTTTGTGTATTCTCCCTTTAATTTTTCATTCTTTCCTAATCTTTTTTCTAGAGATTTGAACCTTGATTCAGCTATGCCGCGTGAGTTCCCTGCTTTGCATAAAGGATTCACATCTCGAAATGGAAGCCTGACCACATACCGACCATTTTCATCTCGTGTTGTAGTTTGTCGGTATAGTTCTTCACATTTCTGTTCTTCTGGTGTAAGTATTTTATTTGTTCTAGTTTTTTCTTCTACTTCCCAAAATTTCATAAGACTATCATCTTCGTTTATCTGGGCATGACGCTAATATTTCTTGCATTAAGTTTCTCTTTATTTACAGGATAAACTGTTCCCGACAGGATCTACCCTAAGGCAGTGCTTTATGCGATCAAAGTGCCATGTGGACTCTTCACGATCCCTTCCTGTATGATACAGCTGTAAACATCGGCACCCAACAGAATGTCAATCTTATTGGGTGTGTTGAATTGTGGGTCGGCAAGATACAACCCCTTGGTGTTAATCCAGTTGAAATTGCATGTTTCGATGTCCTTCTCTGGCAGGTATGTTGTTATTTTATTCAACACTTAAGCGCTCAAGTGAAGGTGAAAACTTGGGTCGACGCGGGACTGGATCGTAACATGCACCATATGATTGGCCACGGTTGACTTGCTATTATCTAAACCCGTTATGATCCCTTGAACCGGAACTCGCTTCAGTCCTAATAGTTGGACTGTAGATTCGGTAATAAAACAAGCCTGGGAGCCTTGATCAAGCAAGGCTCGGACTATCTGCGGATGACCCATCTTTGATTCGGCGTTTATTAGAGCCGTGGCTAATAAAACCGATCGTGGCTTTAGAACGGTGCCTGTTGAAAGGCAGGACACTATGGGTTCACCACTGGTTGCAGTATCAGACGAATCAACCAATGCATCGGGATTGCTAACGGGATGCAACAGAGAGTGATGACGCTTCTTACAAACTCTACAGGTAGCGGGATTCTTACACCTATAGACATTGTGGTTGCTGCCTAAGCAATTAAAAAATATATTTTGTTTGGCTACAAAATTACGTCTCACGTCTACTGGTTGCTTAGCAAACTTTTTTGCAGAAACAAAGTTTGTGTGACGCCTCCTGGCAGTATTCACAACGCTTAGATGATGCATTGGTAGCCAACAAGGCCTTGTGACTGTGCCCAGTTGAGACCCTATCCTGGTGAACTGACGACCGATTTGGCTCTACGAACTCCAACGCACGGTACCTGGTTTCCAAAAATGTGTTAAATTGTGTCATGGATGGCAACTCATTACCACTGGTGTTACCGATGCTCAATTCCCACTGTTTGCGCGTTTCAAAATCTAACTTGTTAGATACGATGTGAATGATGATTACGTCCCATGTAGTCACATCAACGTTCAGGTGTGTAAGTGCTTTTAAACAATCATTGGTTGTGTCGAACAATTCTTTAAGACCCCTACCAGACTCAGCAGATAAACGCCTTTGGCCAAACAAACGGTTTAAAATACAGTCTGCTAAATACCTTTTATTATTATAGCGTTTTTCCAAAATATCCCTACACTGACTATAGTTAGCGTCACTTATTAGAGTGTATCTAACTAACTGTTCGGCTTCTCCAGTAAGATGATCTTTCAAATAATGTAATTTTTGGCAATCACTAAGAAACTCATTATTATGTACCAAAGCTTTAAATAAATCATTAAACGTAGCCCACTCACTATACCGACCCGAAAATGTAGGAATTAAAATTTTAGGCAATTTAACAAAGGCACTAGATTTTTTTGTTAAATTATCTGTACCATTTTCTTGTTCTGGCCCTTTAACTGACGTCTTATTGAGCACCGTTTTCATGTGAGCCTTGTCTATACTAATATACTAATACTAATACTAATACTAATATACTAATTACTAATTACTAATAATATTATAAAGAGGTAAAATTTGTAAGTTTGTATGTTTGTAAGTTTGTATGTAGGGGGTAATCTCTGGAACTTATGATCCAATTCTAAAAATTTTTTCACTGGTAGAAAGCTACATTATTCCTGAGTGCTATAGGCTATATAACATCACGCTACGACCAATAGGAGCGGAGCATAAATGAAAAATGTTGCAAAAACGGGAAAGAATAATACTTTTTGAGGGCTTCCGTTGCGTGCGCTTCGTAAACGGTTTCAGTTATGCAATCATGTATGTAGGGTAGGTGTAGCGTTGGTGTAGGGTAGGTGCCGGGTAGGGTAGGTGTAGGGTGGGTGTAGGGTAGCTGTAGGGTAGCTGTAGGGTAGGTATAGGGTAGGGGTACGGTAGGTGTAGGGTAGGGTAGGTAGAATAGGGTAGGTACGTAGCCAGTTGACGGGAGCGAAGCCGCGTGGGACAGCTAGTCATATTATAAAGAGGATTTTTTTTTTTGTTTGTTTGTACCGAATAGGCTCCGAAACTACTGGACCGATTTGAAAAATTCTTTCACCAATAGAAAGCTACATTATTCCTGAGTGACATAGGCTATTTTTTTATCCCGAACATGGGTCCTGTGTGCCACCCCACAGCGACGGGAGCGAAGCCGCGGGCAACAGCTAGTCTATACTTATATACTTATTTACTTATTACTTATATATATATATATAATATTATAAAGAGGTAAAATTTGTAAGTTTGTATGTTTGTAAGTTTGTATGTAGGGGTTAATCTCTGGAACTAATGATCCAATTCTAAAAATTTTTTCACTGGTAGAAAGCTACATTATTCCTGAGTGCTATAGGCTATATAACATCACGCTACGACCAATCGGAGCGGAGCATAAATGAAAAATGTTGCAAAAACGGGAAAGAATAATACTTTTTGAGGGCTTCCGTTGCGTGCGCTTCGTAAACGGTTTCAGTTATGCAATCATCTATACTTAATATTATAAAGAGGTAAAATTTGTAAGTTTGTATGTTTGTAAGTTTGTATGTAGGGGGTAATCTCTGGAACTAATGATCCAATTCTAAAAATTTTTTCACTGGTAGAAAGCTACATTATTCCTGAGTGCTCTAACATCACGCTACGACCAATAGGAGCGGAGCATAAATGAAAAATGTTGCAAAAACGGGAAAGAATAATACTTTTTGAGGGCTTCCGTTGCGTGCGCTTCGTAAACGGTTTCAGTTATGCAATCATGTATGTAGGGTAGGTGTAGCGTTGGTGTAGGGTAGGTGCCGGGTAGGGTAGGTGTAGGGTGGGTGTAGGGTAGCTGTAGGGTAGCTGTAGGGTAGGTATAGGGTAGGGGTACGGTAGGTGTAGGGTAGGGTAGGTAGAATAGGGTAGGTACGTAGCCAGTTGACGGGAGCGAAGCCGCGTGGGACAGCTAGTCATATTATAAAGAGGATTTTTTTTTTTGTTTGTTTGTACCGAATAGGCTCCGAAACTACTGGACCGATTTGAAAAATTCTTTCACCAATAGAAAGCTACATTATTCCTGAGTGACATAGGCTATTTTTTTATCCCGAACATGGGTCCTGTGTGCCACCCCACAGCGACGGGAGCGAAGCCGCGGGCAACAGCTAGTCTATACTTATATACTTATTTACTTATTACTTATATATATTATATATAATATTATAAAGAGGTAAAATTTGTAAGTTTGTATGTTTGTAAGTTTGTATGTAGGGGTTAATCTCTGGAACTAATGATCCAATTCTAAAAATTTTTTCACTGGTAGAAAGCTACATTATTCCTGAGTGCTATAGGCTATATAACATCACGCTACGACCAATCGGAGCGGAGCATAAATGAAAAATGTTGCAAAAACGGGAAAGAATAATACTTTTTGAGGGCTTCCGTTGCGTGCGCTTCGTAAACGGTTTCAGTTATGCAATCATCTATACTTAATATTATAAAGAGGTAAAATTTGTAAGTTTGTATGTTTGTAAGTTTGTATGTAGGGGGTAATCTCTGGAACTAATGATCCAATTCTAAAAATTTTTTCACTGGTAGAAAGCTACATTATTCCTGAGTGCTCTAACATCACGCTACGACCAATAGGAGCGGAGCATAAATGAAAAATGTTGCAAAAACGGGAAAGAATAATACTTTTTGAGGGCTTCCGTTGCGTGCGTTGTGTGCATGGCAGAGTGGTCGATTCACGTGGCTGTGGTCGCCGAGCCGTATTTCGTCCCACCCAGGGATAACTGGGTTGGAGACCTCGACGGTTTGGTGGCCATTATTGGCGGGGCTCTTGTCAGCCCGTCCCGAGGTCGTGGCTGGGTGGCCGCCCTCGTGGACGGCGTTGGCATAGTTGGTGCGTATTTTTCGCCCAACAAGAGTCTCGCCGACTTCGAGAGTTTCCTTGTCGAGTTAGGCGCCGTCGTAGGTCGACTCCACCCTCACCCTGTGCTGTTATTAGGGGATCTCAACGCCAAGTCTTCGGCGTGGGGATCTCCGGTAAATGATGCTAGGGGTGAGGCGCTGGAAGAGTGGTCAGTAACCACCGGCCTGGTCATCTTAAACCGGGGCTCGGTTTACACGTGCGTGCGACAGCGGGGCGGGTCTGTAGTGGACGTCTCGTTCGCTAGCCCTGCTGTCGCGAGCCGTGTCCGTGACTGGCATGTCGCCGTGGAGGTGGAGACGTTATCGGATCACCGATATATCCGCTTTGACGTCTCCACCCAGACCGCTGGCGGCCGCGGTACGCCGGCCCCGCGAACGGACGGTCCGCGCTGGGCGCGCAAGCGCATCGACAGGGAACTTCTCGAGGAGGCCACCATTGTCCAGGCCTGGATCCGGGAGTCGACAACAACCGGACCCGTCGACGTCGAACAGGAGGCGCTGTGGTTCCGCGGGGCGATGACGCAAATCAGTGACGCGTCCATGCCCCGGGTCCACGCACAGTCAGCGAGGCGCCAGGTGTACTGGTGGTCCGCCGAGATCGCACAGTTGCGTGTCGCGTGCGTAGCGGCCAGACGCCAGTACACCCGATACCGGAGAAGACGTCGTCGGGTCCCCGACGAAGAAGCCGCGCTGTATGAGGTGTACCGCGCGGCGACGGAGACTCTGCGGCTGGCCATCGGCGAGGCGAAGAAGCGAGCCAGGGAGGAGATGTTGGAGACTCTAGACCGGGATCCTTGGGGGCGCCCTTATCGAGCGGTTCGAGGGAAACTTCGAGCTGCCGCGCCTCCACTCACGGAGAGTCTCCAACCCGAGCTGCTGGAGGAGGTGGTCGCAGCCCTCTTCCCGGCGAGAGCGGAGCATATTCCGCCGCCGATGGCTTTGCCCACGGCCGCAGAGTCCACAGAGGAGAACGCCATCAGCGTCCCAGAGGTGACACAGGCAGAGATGGGGGCGGCCGTGATGCGGCTCCGGGCCAAGAACGTGGCTCCGGGGCCCGACGGAATCCACGGCCACGTGCTAGCCCTCGCTCTGAAGGAGCTAGAGCCCTGGCTGAGAGGACTCTTCACAGCGTGCCTTGAGCGGGGCCAGTTTCCCACTCTGTGGAAATCTGGTCGTCTGGTCCTGCTCAGGAAGGCGGGGCGCCCTGCGGACTCGCCGTCCGCGTACCGGCCCATAGTGCTGCTAGACGAGGTGGGTAAGCTGTTCGAGCGAATAATCGCTGCCCGCCTCGTCAGCCACTTGTACAGAGAGGGGCCGGACCTGGACGAAAGCCAGTTTGGCTTTCGGCATGGGCGCTCCACCATCCACGCGATATCGCAGGTGAGAGTCCTGGCGGAGGAAGCGGTGTCCCGGGGTGGGGTGATGTTGGCGGTGTCCTTGGACATTTCCAACGCCTTCAACACCCTGCCCTGGAGTTGTGTTCGGGAGGCACTGCGGTATCATCGAGTGCCTCCCTACCTCCGCCGCATCGTCGGGGCTTATTTGGCGGAGAGATGTGTCACCTACGTGGGACGTGATGGCGTCGAAAACCAGCACTGCATGTCGTGCGGTGTTCCGCAGGGCTCGGTCTTGGGCCCGCCCCTGTGGAACATCGGGTACGACTGGGTGCTGAGGGGCGAACTCCAACCGGGCGTAGACCTGACGTGTTACGCGGACGATACGCTGGTCACCGCCCGGGGGAGTTCATACAGGGAGGCAGCGTTGCTGGCGACGGCTGCGGTCTCACAGGTGGTGAGCCGCATACGGCGCCTTGGCCTGGAGGTGGCCCTCAACAAGTCGGAGGCCATGGTCTTTCATGGCCCCCGGCGGGCGCCACCGCCCGATGCCCACATCGTCGTCGGGGGGGCTCGAATCGCTGTCGAGTCAACCATGAAATACCTGGGATTGGTGCTCGACAGCCGGTGGGATTTCGGCCCCCACTTCCGGCGGCTGGCGCCCAAGTTGTTGGGCGCGGCTGGGGCGCTGTCAACGCTGCTTCCCAATCTGGGGGGCCCGAGCGCTGCCTGTAGGCGGCTCTACGTGGGGATCTAGCGATCGATGGCCCTGTATGGGGCCCCGATCTGGGCGGCTGACCTGACGGCCGGCAGCATCGCTGTTCTGCGAAAGCCGCAGAGAGCGATGGCCGTCAGAGTCATCAGGGGGTATCGCACGATCTCCTACGAGGCGGCTTGTGCACTGGCCGGATCCCCGCCCTGGGACCTGGAGGCGAAGGTACTCGCGTCACTGTATCGGTGGCGCGAGGAAGCGCGGGCGCGGGGCGAGGGGCTGATGCAGCGACATATGGAGTTGCGTCAGTCTCAGCTTCGCGAGGTCCTAGTGGCGGAATGGCGGGAGAGGCTTTCACGCCCTACCGCCGGCCTCGTTACCATCGAGGCGGTCCGGCCAGTGCTCGAGCGCTGGCTCGGGAGGAGGCACGGCTCCCTGTCGTTTCGGGTGACGCAGGTGCTCTCGGGGCATGGTTGCTTCGGGAAGTACCTGTGTCGCATAAACAGGGAGCCGGACGCCCGGTGTCACCACTGCGTCGACTGCCGGGAGGACACGGCGCGGCATACGCTGGCAGAGTGTGCCGCTTGGGAGGAGCCACGCCGTGCCCTCATCTCAGAAGTAGGCAGTGACCTATCGCTGCCGGCCGTAGTCGAGTCTATGGTCGGCAGCGAGGAGTCCTGGGACGCGGTGGTATCCTTCTGCGAAACAGTCGTCTCGCAGAAGGAGGCTGCGGAGAGGGAGAGGGAGATTTCATCCGCTCACCCGATCCGCAGCAGACGCGCCGGGCGTCGGCGGAGGGCGGATAACGCCCTCTTCCAGCCCCCCTAAATGGGTCCAGGGGTGACGGACTCGGGGACGTCCGTCGCCCCCCACACGTCAGGACCCGAGGTGGCGGCGCGTCGTGTTCCACGCGCGCCCCTCTTAGACGTCGCGGGGGGAGTCTAACACCTCACTCCTCCCCCAACCCGAGATCGAGGCCCGCAAAGGCGGGCCGGCACTAGCCGGGGGTTGCGGAAGTATCGTTGTTCCCGCGACCCCCAGCGTAGGTGTGAGATGGAACACCGGGGTGGTTTTTAGTCAGTACGAGTCTGACAGACCCCTCCACCCTCCCCAGGGCGGAGGACATCCAATGAGGATTTTCCACCCCGAGAAAAAAAAAAAAAAAAAAAAAAAAAGGGGTACGGTAGGTGTAGGGTAGGGTAGGTAGAATAGGGTAGGTACGTAGCCAGTTGACGGTAGCGAAGCCGCGTGGGACAGCTAGTCATATTATAAAGAGGAAATTTTTTTTTGTTTGTTTGTACCGAATAGGCTCCGAAACTACTGGACCGATTTGAAAAATTCTTTCACCAATAGAAAGCTACATTATTCCTGAGTGACATAGGCTATTTTTTTATGCCGAACATGGGTCCTGTGGGCCACCCCACAGCGACGGGAGCGAAGCCGCGGGCAACAGCTACTCTATACTTATATACTTATATACTTATATAATATTATAAAGAGGTAAAATTTGTAAGTTTGTATGTTTGTAAGTTTGTATGTAGGGGGTAATCTCTGGAACTAATGATCCAATTCTAAAAATTTTTTCACTGGTAGAAAGCTACATTATTCCTGAGTGCTATAGGCTATATAACATCACGCTACGACCAATAGGAGCGGAGCATAAATGAAAAATGTTGCAAAAACGGGAAAGAATAATACTTTTTGAGGGCTTCCGTTGCGTGCGCTTCGTAAACGGTTTCAGTTATGCAATCATGTATGTAGGGTAGGTGTAGCGTTGGTGTAGGGTAGGTGCCGGGTAGGGTAGGTGTAGGGTGGGTGTAGGGTAGCTGTAGGGTAGGTATAGGGTAGGGGTACGGTAGGTGTAGGGTAGGGTAGGTAGAATAGGGTAGGTACGTAGCCAGTTGACGGGAGCGAAGCCGCGTGGGACAGCTAGTCATATTATAAAGAGGAATTTTTTTTTTGTTTGTTTGTACCGAATAGGCTCCGAAACTACTGGACCGATTTGAAAAATTCTTTCACCAATAGAAAGCTACATTATTCCTGAGTGACATAGGCTATTTTTTTATCCCGAACATGGGTCCTGTGTGCCACCCCACAGCGACGGGAGCGAAGCCGCGGGCAACAGCTAGTCTATACTTATATACTTATTACTTATTTACTTATTACTTATATAATATTATAAAGAGGTAAAATTTGTAAGTTTGTATGTTTGTAAGTTTGTATGTAGGGGTTAATCTCTGGAACTAATGATCCAATTCTAAAAATTTTTTCACTGGTAGAAAGCTACATTATTCCTGAGTGCTATAGGCTATATAACATCACGCTACGACCAATAGGAGCGGAGCATAAATGAAAAATGTTGCAAAAACGGGAAAGAATAATACTTTTTGAGGGCTTCCGTTGCGTGCGCTTCGTAAACGGTTTCAGTTATGCAATCATCTATACTTATTACTTATTTACTTATATAATATTATAAAGAGGTAAAATTTGTAAGTTTGTATGTTTGTAAGTTTGTATGTAGGGGGTAATCTCTGGAACTAATGATCCAATTCTAAAAATTTTTTCACTGGTAGAAAGCTACATTATTCCTGAGTGCTATAGGCTATATAACATCACGCTACGACCAATAGGAGCGGAGCATAAATGAAAAATGTTGCAAAAACGGGAAAGAATAATACTTTTTGAGGGCTTCCGTTGCGTGCGCTTCGTAAACGGTTTCAGTTATGCAATCATGTATGTAGGGTAGGTGTAGCGTTGGTGTAGGGTAGGTGCCGGGTAGGGTAGGTGTAGGGTGGGTGTAGGGTGGCTGTAGGGTAGCTGTAGGGTAGGTATAGGGTAGGGGTACGGTAGGTGTAGGGTAGGGTAGGTAGAATAGGGTAGGTACGTAGCCAGTTGACGGGAGCGAAGCCGCGTGGGACAGCTAGTCATATTATAAAGAGGAATTTTTTTTTTGTTTGTTTGTACCGAATAGGCTCCGAAACTACTGGACCGATTTGAAAAATTCTTTCACCAATAGAAAGCTACATTATTCCTGAGTGACATAGGCTATTTTTTTATCCCGAACATGGGTCCTGTGTGCCACCCCACAGCGACGGGAGCGAAGCCGCGGGCAACAGCTAGTCTATACTTATATACTTATTACTTATTTACTTATTACTTATATAATATTATAAAGAGGTAAAATTTGTAAGTTTGTATGTTTGTAAGTTTGTATGTAGGGGTTAATCTCTGGAACTAATGATCTAATTCTAAAAATTTTTTCACTGGTAGAAAGCTACATTATTCCTGAGTGCTATAGGCTATATAACATCACGCTACGACCAATAGGAACGGAGCATAAATGAAAAATGTTGCAAAAACGGGAAAGAATAATACTTTTTGAGGGCTTCCGTTGCGTGCGCTTCGTAAACGGTTTCAGTTATGCAATCATCTATACTTAATATTATAAAGAGGTAAAATTTGTAAGTTTGTATGTTTGTAAGTTTGTATGTAGGGGGTAATCTCTGGAACTAATGATCCAATTCTAAAAATTTTTTCACTGGTAGAAAGCTACATTATTCCTGAGTGCTCTAACATCACGCTACGACCAATAGGAGCGGAGCATACATGAAAAATGTTGCAAAAACGGGAAAGAATAATACTTTTTGAGGGCTTCCGTTGCGTGCGCTTCGTAAACGGTTTCAGTTATGCAATCATCTATACTTAATATTATAAAGAGGTAAAATTTGTAAGTTTGTATGTTTGTAAGTTTGTATGTAGGGGGTAATCTCTGGAACTAATGATCCAATTCTAAAAATTTTTTCACTGGTAGAAAGCTACATTATTCCTGAGTGCTATAGGCTATATAACATCACGCTACGACCAATAGGAGCGGAGCATAAATGAAAAATGTTGCAAAAACGGGAAAGAATAATACTTTTTGAGGGCTTCCGTTGCGTGCGCTTCGTAAACGGTTTCAGTTATGCAATCATGTATGTAGGGTAGGTGTAGCGTTGGTGTAGGGTAGGTGCCGGGTAGGGTAGGTGTAGGGTGGGTGTAGGGTAGCTGTAGGGTAGCTGTAGGGTAGGTATAGGGTAGGGGTACGGTAGGTGTAGGGTAGGGTAGGTAGAATAGGGTAGGTACGTAGCCAGTTGACGGGAGCGAAGCCGCGTGGGACAGCTAGTCATATTATAAAGAGGAATTTTTTTTTTGTTTGTTTGTACCGAATAGGCTCCGAAACTACTGGACCGATTTGAAAAATTCTTTCACCAATAGAAAGCTACATTATTCCTGAGTGACATAGGCTATTTTTTTATCCCGAACATGGGTCCTGTGTGCCACCCCACAGCGACGGGAGCGAAGCCGCGGGCAACAGCTAGTCTATACTTATATACTTATTACTTATTTACTTATTACTTATATAATATTATAAAGAGGTAAAATTTGTAAGTTTGTATGTTTGTAAGTTTGTATGTAGGGGTTAATCTCTGGAACTAATGATCCAATTCTAAAAATTTTTTCACTGGTAGAAAGCTACATTATTCCTGAGTGCTATAGGCTATATAACATCACGCTACGACCAATAGGAGCGGAGCATAAATGAAAAATGTTGCAAAAACGGGAAAGAATAATACTTTTTGAGGGCTTCCGTTGCGTGCGCTTCGTAAACGGTTTCAGTTATGCAATCATGTATGTAGGGTAGGTGTAGCGTTGGTGTAGGGTAGGTGCCGGGTAGGGTAGGTGTAGGGTGGGTGTAGGGTAGCTGTAGGGTAGGTATAGGGTAGGGGTACGGTAGGTGTAGGGTAGGGTAGGTAGAATAGGGTAGGTACGTAGCCAGTTGACGGGAGCGAAGCCGCGTGGGACAGCTAGTCATATTATAAAGAGGAATTTTTTTTTTGTTTGTTTGTACCGAATAGGCTCCGAAACTACTGGACCGATTTGAAAAATTCTTTCACCAATAGAAAGCTACATTATTCCTGAGTGACATAGGCTATTTTTTTATCCCGAACATGGGTCCTGTGTGCCACCCCACAGCGACGGGAGCGAAGCCGCGGGCAACAGCTAGTCTATACTTATATACTTATTTACTTATTACTTATATAATATATAATATAATATAATATTATAAAGAGGTAAAATTTGTAAGTTTGTATGTTTGTAAGTTTGTATGTAGGGGTTAATCTCTGGAACTAATGATCCAATTCTAAAAATTTTTTCACTGGTAGAAAGCTACATTATTCCTGAGTGCTATAGGCTATATAACATCACGCTACGACCAATAGGAGCGGAGCATAAATGAAAAATGTTGCAAAAACGGGAAAGAATAATACTTTTTGAGGGCTTCCGTTGCGTGCGCTTCGTAAACGGTTTCAGTTATGCAATCATCTATACTTAATATTATAAAGAGGTAAAATTTGTAAGTTTGTATGTTTGTAAGTTTGTATGTAGGGGGTAATCTCTGGAACTAATGATCCAATTCTAAAAATTTTTTCACTGGTAGAAAGCTACATTATTCCTGAGTGCTCTAACATCACGCTACGACCAATAGGAGCGGAGCATAAATGAAAAATGTTGCAAAAACGGGAAAGAATAATACTTTTTGAGGGCTTCCGTTGCGTGCGCTTCGTAAACGGTTTCAGTTATGCAATCATCTATACTTAATATTATAAAGAGGTAAAATTTGTAAGTTTGTATGTTTGTAAGTTTGTATGTAGGGGGTAATCTCTGGAACTAATGATCCAATTCTAAAAAATTTTTCACTGGTAGAAAGCTACATTATTCCTGAGTGCTATAGGCTATATAACATCACGCTACGACCAATAGGAGCGGAGCATAAATGAAAAATGTTGCAAAAACGGGAAAGAATAATACTTTTTGAGGGCTTCCGTTGCGTGCGCTTCGTAAACGGTTTCAGTTATGCAATCATGTATGTAGGGTAGGTGTAGCGTTGGTGTAGGGTAGGTGCCGGGCAGGGTAGGTGTAGGGTGGGTGTAGGGTAGCTGTAGGGTAGGTATAGGGTAGGGGTACGGTAGGTGTAGGGTAGGGTAGGTAGAATAGGGTAGGTACGTAGCCAGTTGACGGTAGCGAAGCCGCGTGGGACAGCTAGTCATATTATAAAGAGGAAATTTTTTTTTGTTTGTTTGTACCGAATAGGCTCCGAAACTACTGGACCGATTTGAAAAATTCTTTCACCAATAGAAAGCTACATTATTCCTGAGTGACATAGGCTATTTTTTTATCCCGAACATGGGTCCTGTGGGCCACCCCACAGCGACGGGAGCGAAGCCGCGGGCAACAGCTAGTTTATTTATATATGCTTATGCTTTGCAGTAGTAGACGTTTTCTCAAAATACGGACAGGCATACTATTTAAGACCGTATGGAGGTGTTGCAATATTATGGAGGAAATCTTTGTTTATCAGTGTGACTCCGATCGACACGGGCACGTCGCGCGTCGCGGCTGTGTGTATACAGCTCGTTGGCGGCCGGAGTTTCATCGTGATGTCGGTGTATATGCCTACAGAGGACGCGGACAACCTGCCTTTGTTCACGGAGTGCCTCGGTGTGATTAGTGCGGTTATAGAGGTGAATGATGTGGAGAGTGTCTTTGTGCTCGGTGATTTTAATGCTGTTGTCGCGTGGTCAAGCAGTCTATTTGGATGTAAGCTGATGGAGTTCTGTCATGATCAGAGCTGGGTTTGTGCTTGGTATGACCTCAAAATTTCTTTACATATTTAAGTGATGCGCATGGCACCACAAGCTGGCTGGATCATTGCATAGCTACCTCTACCGGGCTGAATGTAATTGATAATCTTAAAATTTTAAATGATGTTTACTGTTCGGATCATTTCCCATTAGTAATTAGTTGCAATATTGACGCTATTATGCCTAAAGTAAGTAAAACAAGTACTCAGAAAAATAATAAAATTATTTGGGGTACCAGAACTTTTGAACAAAAGTGTAGTTATGCAAAATTGTGTGATAAGTTTATAAATTTATTTGATTGGTCTACTTTTCCTTGCCATGGTGTATCATGCCAAAGTAACGATCACTATAGCCAAATTGAACTTTTATACTCTCAGATAGTTAACAGCATGACTAAAGCTGCTAAATACTCATATCAGGGCAAAACTCATAACACCAAAAAGACAGTTACAGGGTGGAATTTTCATGTTAAGGATTGTCACACGAGGGCTAGACAGTCCTATCAACTTTGGAATTTTTATGGACGCCCTACTCAGGGAAGGATCTATGATGACATGATTCATAGTATTTTTTTTTTTTAAAACAAGTTAACGTGGTGCCAGTTAAAAGAAAATAAAATAAAAATGGATATTATAGCTACGCACAGATATAATAAAGACTTTGGAAGTTTTTGGAAAGAAACTAATAAATTAAATTATAAATCTAGCCTTCCTTTATCTATAAATAGTGATCAAAATCCAATTAATATCGCAAATATGTTTGTTAGTAAATTTAATCCGCCTCCACCGGCACTTTCGACCACCACTGTCAACTGTTCGAGTGGGACGCGCTCGGCCCATGGTGACGCGGGGACCCCATCGCCCCCGCCGCCTTCGTCGTCGACGTCGTCGGCGGCGGAGGCGGTGTCGTCCGCCACACTTAGTGAGTTACACGTCACAGCTGAAGAGGTGTTTCAGTGTGTCAAAGGTTTGAACGGGGTAAGTCTCCGGGTCACGATGGGCTTAGCGTCGAGCACGTGTTGTTTGCACCTGCATTGGTGTTCGAAAAAATTGCTTTGTTATTTAATGTTTGTATTGATCACAGTTACTTGCCGGCTGACTTCATGAAAACCACCGTTGTACCGATGGCAAAGAACAGAACCGGTGATGTGTCTAGCTTATCCAACTACCGTCCGATATCTTTAGCAACTATATTTTCTAAAATATTCGAAAATCTGATGATGAAACATTTTAACGAAAAGAATATTCCACTTAATGACGCACAGTTTGGGTTCCGTCGGGTCTTATCCACTGATTTGAAAAATACCGTTTATAAATATACCAGTAGGAAAACATCCGTGTACTCATGTTTTCTAGACCTCAGCCGAGCTTTTGATACTATTAATTATACTTTACTCTGGAATAAATTAAGACAAACTCGTGTGCCACCTAAAATAGTGGATCTTTTTGAATTTTGGTATAGCAAACAAACGAACCAAGTGAAATGGATCAACGCCTTGTCGGCAACGTATAGGCTGACTAGTGGCGTGAGACAAGGTGGCCTGACTTCCTCGGTGCTATTCAGCCTGTATGTGAACGCCCGAGAGTCGGATGCCATATTGGCGGGCAGTGTTTAAACAACCTTAGCTATGCAGATGACATGGTGCTGCTTAGCCCCTCGGTCAATGGCCACAGATCACTCAGATCGGCCGCAGCAAAGACAATCTTCATAGGTGGGGGTTCTCGGATGGTTCCGATCTTCGGTGCTTGTGCGGCGTCTCCCCGCAGACCATGGCCCACCTTTCGTCTTGTGCCGCATGTCCTGTTGTCTGTTCACCTGAGGACCTTATGACTGCGTCAGCGGAGGGCATTGCCGTGGCTGAATTCTGGGCCAGGCAAGGCATCTAACTAAAAAGAGTGTTTGTCATCGACACGCTAAGAAGAAGAATGGCCTCAGAAAACTTATTTCTGTATGTGAGAACTCAACAACAACTAACCTATAATGTTAACAAGACAGAATTAATGATATTTAAACATAATAAGGGCCCTACTAATGTCTTGCCAATTACTTTGTGCGGCTTGGATTTGAAAATAGTAAATAAATTTAAGAACCTCGGACATATATTAAATGATAATTTAAAAGATGACGATGATTTGGAGAGGCAAAGACGCACCATTGCATGTAAAAGTAACATGTTAAATAGACGTTTCTTCCACTGTTCGAAGCAAGTGAAAATAACTCTGTTCCAGGCTTACTGTCAGTCGTTCTACACGAGCCAACTTTGGTACAAGTACACGAAGAGTGCTTACAACACTCTTCGTTTACAATATAATAACGCGTTTCGGGCCATGCTCAAATTGCCCTGGCGGTGTAGTGCGATTGAAATGTTTGCTGAAAACAGAGTTACGGACTTTTTTGCGCTCATGCAGAAACTCAGGCCGTCGTTTTACGCGAGGGTAGTTAACTGTAAAAATGATCTTGTATCGGCGGTGTTTCATAATGTACATATACTGAGGGAGACAAAATAAAGGTACTTGCCAATTTTATGGACTGCATTTGTTTTGGCTCTCTCAGTCTAAAGCTGTTTAAATGTGCTGTGTTGTTACATTATTTATTACATTTTAATATTTGATTAAATTAAAATATTTTTAATTATGTGTTATTGTGTTGTCTGGTTATTCTACATTCAATTATTTCTATTATTAATTTTAATTTTGTGTTATTGTGATGTCCAATTCTAATTGTAAATTTGTAATATGGGTGACATGCCTGAAAATAAACGATTTTTATTTTTTATTTATTTATTTTTATTTAAGAGATGGTACGGCAATAAGCGTACTTCAGGCCGTTTTAAACTATTGTACACATCACGGTCTTCCACTCACTATCGTGACCGATAGTGGTATTGAATTTACAAATCAATTATTTTATGAATTTACTAGATTACATAACATTAACCACCATAGAACACTAGCTCACTAACTTAGATCAATCGGATGCCCAAAATTACAATAATGCCATTAAACTTCTGGAAAATAATGATGACAAGATATTATCGGAGCTAAACGAGCATATAAGTCTTAATGAAGTCTGGATGACCAGATACAGTGAGATACTTTCTAAAATTGTAAGCAATCAAGAAATAATCAATAGTACCTTAACATTACTTTTAGACGAGAAAGCTTCTGCTAAAAACGATCTTATAAGATACGCAAAGTTTGCCCAGTTGTTAACCATAATTAGTGATAATAAAGATGATTTTTTTCTAGAGTTAACTAGGATAGAAGATACCTTAGCTTTCATACGTGCATCGAGCACTCACCATAGTACTTTAAGCATAGATACTTTAGGTAACATGACTAGACGATTAAGATCTATATACGGTTCATTCATTATCATCAACACGAATGACCACATCAAAGGACTACCGCTGAAAATCACCGAAATACCTATGAACCTGGACATTGCCAATGAATCTATCCCACATCTCAAGTTAAATACACTGCACCTGAAAAGTCTACATGAAATCGAAGATAAAATTTTAATGCAGCAACCAGTACAAATCGAGCACGCAATCTCCCACTATATGTCGTAATATTCGGTGCAACTGTATTGATCGTTACTCTCACCATACGTCGGTATAACGTTTGCACAAAGCTCAGAAAGCATGAATGCGCTGAAAATCATCAATACGAAGATGCAGAATCTCCTACAATCAAGAAAAATGCAACAGCAACATTCTCGCTGAAATTGCTCAAATAGGTGCTGTTCTGAGGGGCGAGGTGTTACGAGCCCTGCCTACACCAAATCGGCTGAATAACGACATGATAGCTAATTACGTACAACAGATGTTTCCATTTAAAATTGCAACACAGGGGCTCTGCTGACTCGACGCCTCGTGTCACCTACTTCCAATCAGCTGATGTCACACATGCGTTTCGCAATCTTTCCAGAAATTAATTTTTGTAATAATTAATTGAGGCACTGTTAAATGTCAAACCAAACACCAATAATGTTTACACGAGGTTTACTCTAAACCTCGATAGATGGCGCTGTACTACTTTCTGAATCGCGCTATTTAGATTCTCCGGCCGTAGCGTATAAACTCCGACGATGTTTTACTTTCTGAACGATTACAATTACTTCAGTACAAGTGACTAATTGTGGTTTTATTTCTACTTAATTTAGTTATTCCTATCATTTATCAGTGCAAATTGTGTTTTTCCATCTCGGTTAATGTCAAGTAAATCTTGATATTAAACATTGGTCCTTCGAGCCGGATATAGTGCCGGACTTCCGGTTTTTTGAGAGTTCGTCCGTGATACTCGCAGTGGTTCGCTGCGGCTAAAGTACACGGGTACCCGCATCGGCAGCGACAGCTTCGTCCAGTGTTATGGACGGGGTCAGCAGCGGCGGCAAAGTGTCGTCACACGGGCGCCACTTGCATCCAGTGCAAACGTGAGGTGACTGTACGTCATCCGCGTAGTTCAACGTGTCGTCAGAAGAAGGACGTCACACCAATTTCGACGTGACAACAGAAGTCTGACGTCGAGTTCAACAAAGTGACGCTACTCGCCACCAGGTGACGCCACAAGGTCAACTTACCTTCGTGTTTGTGAGTGAGTGTAATCGTGAGTACATTTTAACTTTTATTAGTTCTAGGCAATCAGTAGCAATTATGAACTTTATTCACATCAAGATTTAAACTTAGAACATTTAAAGTGGAGTATTATTGGACTTAAGTAAATTATAAGTGTAGCTTATAGTATAATGTGTAATTTGTTGCATGTTTAGTTATGTAATTAGAATAGTTTTACAAAAACCGAGGGAACGTGGTGTCTATGCCCGATTTCCAGCGATAGTAAAAGTTGCAATTTGAAACACTTGTAAATTTTTCGAAAGTATTTGGCACTTAGAATAATTACAAGAGTTTACATAGTAATTAACCTAGAACTTAGAAAATATTTGCAAATTAGTTGGTATAAATTAGGTTCAGATTATTTGCATGTAATATTTTGTTTTCCTTTGAGCAGTAATTGTTTAATCAAACTTTATATATTTTATTGCAAAGTCTATTTTCGTTTTCTATTGAATTTACAATGGAGGGATCAATCAATGTCTTACAAAAAATATACAACACTATCCAAAAAGGTTTAATTAATTTTAAGAAAACGCCAAAGGAAAGACTTACGATATAATATATAGAAACAAGAAAGGAATTACTCGAGCAGAACTGGTTGAATTTTGAGGGTATACATTGTAAGTTATATGAAAGCTATAGTGCTGAAGAGATAGATGAAAAGGTAGATAATATTTATGGATCAACTGAAGATAACTATATAAATTACTAGCTGTCCCACGCGGCTTCGCTACCGTCAACTGGCTACGTACCTACCCTATTCTACCTACCCTACCCTACACCTACCGTACCCCTTTTTTTTTTTTTTTTTTTTTTTTCTCGGGGTGGAAAATCCTCATTGGATGTCCTCCGCCCTGGGGAGGGTGGAGGGGTCTGTCAGACTCGTACTGACTAAAAACCACCCCGGTGTTCCATCTCACACCTACGCTGGGGGTCGCGGGAACAACGATACTTCCGCAACCCCCGGCTAGTGCCGGCCCGCCTTTGCGGGCCTCGATCTCGGGTTGGGGGAGGAGTGAGGTGTTAGACTCCCCACGCGACGTCTAAGAGGGGCGCGCGTGGAACACGACGCGCCGCCACCTCGGGTCCTGACGTGTGGGGGGCGACGGACGTCCCCGAGTCCGTCACCCCTGGACCCATTTAGGGGGGCTGGAAGAGGGCGTTATCCGCCCTCCGCCGACGCCCGGCGCGTCTGCTGCGGATCGGGTGAGCGGATGAAATCTCCCTCTCCCTCTCCGCAGCCTCCTTCTGCGAGACGACTGTTTCGCAGAAGGATACCACCGCGTCCCAGGACTCCTCGCTGCCGACCATAGACTCGACTACGGCCGGCAGCGATAGGTCACTGCCTACTTCTGAGATGAGGGCACGGCGTGGCTCCTCCCAAGCGGCACACTCTGCCAGCGTATGCCGCGCCGTGTCCTCCCGGCAGTCGACGCAGTGGTGACACCGGGCGTCCGGCTCCCTGTTTATGCGACACAGGTACTTCCCGAAGCAACCATGCCCCGAGAGCACCTGCGTCACCCGAAACGACAGGGAGCCGTGCCTCCTCCCGAGCCAGCGCTCGAGCACTGGCCGGACCGCCTCGATGGTAACGAGGCCGGCGGTAGGGCGTGAAAGCCTCTCCCGCCATTCCGCCACTAGGACCTCGCGAAGCTGAGACTGACGCAACTCCATATGTCGCTGCATCAGCCCCTCGCCCCGCGCCCGCGCTTCCTCGCGCCACCGATACAGTGACGCGAGTACCTTCGCCTCCAGGTCCCAGGGCGGGGATCCGGCCAGTGCACAAGCCGCCTCGTAGGAGATCGTGCGATACCCCCTGATGACTCTGACGGCCATCGCTCTCTGCGGCTTTCGCAGAACAGCGATGCTGCCGGCCGTCAGGTCAGCCGCCCAGATCGGGGCCCCATACAGGGCCATCGATCGCTAGATCCCCACGTAGAGCCGCCTACAGGCAGCGCTCGGGCCCCCCAGATTGGGAAGCAGCGTTGACAGCGCCCCAGCCGCGCCCAACAACTTGGGCGCCAGCCGCCGGAAGTGGGGGCCGAAATCCCACCGGCTGTCGAGCACCAATCCCAGGTATTTCATGGTTGACTCGACAGCGATTCGAGCCCCCCCGACGACGATGTGGGCATCGGGCGGTGGCGCCCGCCGGGGGCCATGAAAGACCATGGCCTCCGACTTGTTGAGGGCCACCTCCAGGCCAAGGCGCCGTATGCGGCTCACCACCTGTGAGACCGCAGCCGTCGCCAGCAACGCTGCCTCCCTGTATGAACTCCCCCGGGCGGTGACCAGCGTATCGTCCGCGTAACACGTCAGGTCTACGCCCGGTTGGAGTTCGCCCCTCAGCACCCAGTCGTACCCGATGTTCCACAGGGGCGGGCCCAAGACCGAGCCCTGCGGAACACCGCACGACATGCAGTGCTGGTTTTCGACGCCATCACGTCCCACGTAGGTGACACATCTCTCCGCCAAATAAGCCCCGACGATGCGGCGGAGGTAGGGAGGCACTCGATGATACCGCAGTGCCTCCCGAACACAACTCCAGGGCAGGGTGTTGAAGGCGTTGGAAATGTCCAAGGACACCGCCAACATCACCCCACCCCGGGACACCGCTTCCTCCGCCAGGACTCTCACCTGCGATATCGCGTGGATGGTGGAGCGCCCATGCCGAAAGCCAAACTGGCTTTCGTCCAGGTCCGGCCCCTCTCTGTACAAGTGGCTGACGAGGCGGGCAGCGATTATTCGCTCGAACAGCTTACCCACCTCGTCTAGCAGCACTATGGGCCGGTACGCGGACGGCGAGTCCGCAGGGCGCCCCGCCTTCCTGAGCAGGACCAGACGACCAGATTTCCACAGAGTGGGAAACTGGCCCCGCTCAAGGCACGCTGTGAAGAGTCCTCTCAGCCAGGGCTCTAGCTCCTTCAGAGCGAGGGCTAGCACGTGGCCGTGGATTCCGTCGGGCCCCGGAGCCACGTTCTTGGCCCGGAGCCGCATCACGGCCGCCCCCATCTCTGCCTGTGTCACCTCTGGGACGCTGATGGCGTTCTCCTCTGTGGACTCTGCGGCCGTGGGCAAAGCCATCGGCGGCGGAATATGCTCCGCTCTCGCCGGGAAGAGGGCTGCGACCACCTCCTCCAGCAGCTCGGGTTGGAGACTCTCCGTGAGTGGAGGCGCGGCAGCTCGAAGTTTCCCTCGAACCGCTCGATAAGGGCGCCCCCAAGGATCCCGGTCTAGAGTCTCCAACATCTCCTCCCTGGCTCGCTTCTTCGCCTCGCCGATGGCCAGCCGCAGAGTCTCCGTCGCCGCGCGGTACACCTCATACAGCGCGGCTTCTTCGTCGGGGACCCGACGACGTCTTCTCCGGTATCGGGTGTACTGGCGTCTGGCCGCTACGCACGCGACACGCAACTGTGCGATCTCGGCGGACCACCAGTACACCTGGCGCCTCGCTGACTGTGCGTGGACCCGGGGCATGGACGCGTCACTGATTTGCGTCATCGCCCCGCGGAACCACAGCGCCTCCTGTTCGACGTCGACGGGTCCGGTTGTTGTCGACTCCCGGATCCAGGCCTGGACAATGGTGGCCTCCTCGAGAAGTTCCCTGTCGATGCGCTTGCGCGCCCAGCGCGGACCGTCCGTTCGCGGGGCCGGCGTACCGCGGCCGCCAGCGGTCTGGGTGGAGACGTCAAAGCGGATATATCGGTGATCCGATAACGTCTCCACCTCCACGGCGACATGCCAGTCACGGACACGGCTCGCGACAGCAGGGCTAGCGAACGAGACGTCCACTACAGACCCGCCCCGCTGTCGCACGCACGTGTAAACCGAGCCCCGGTTTAAGATGACCAGGCCGGTGGTTACTGACCACTCTTCCAGCGCCTCACCCCTAGCATCATTTACCGGAGATCCCCACGCCGAAGACTTGGCGTTGAGATCCCCTAATAACAGCACAGGGTGAGGGTGGAGTCGACCTACGACGGCGCCTAACTCGACAAGGAAACTCTCGAAGTCGGCGAGACTCTTGTTGGGCGAAAAATACGCACCAACTATGCCAACGCCGTCCACGAGGGCGGCCACCCAGCCACGACCTCGGGACGGGCTGACAAGAGCCCCGCCAATAATGGCCACCAAACCGTCGAGGTCTCCAACCCAGTTATCCCTGGGTGGGACGAAATACGGCTCGGCGACCACAGCCACGTGAATCGACCACTCTGCCATGCACACAACGCACGCAACGGAAGCCCTCAAAAAGTATTATTCTTTCCCGTTTTTGCAACATTTTTCATTTATGCTCCGCTCCTATTGGTCGTAGCGTGATGTTAGAGCACTCAGGAATAATGTAGCTTTCTACCAGTGAAAAAATTTTTAGAATTGGATCATTAGTTCCAGAGATTACCCCCTACATACAAACTTACAAACATACAAACTTACAAATTTTACCTCTTTATAATATTAAGTATAGATGATTGCATAACTGAAACCGTTTACGAAGCGCACGCAACGGAAGCCCTCAAAAAGTATTATTCTTTCCCGTTTTTGCAACATTTTTCATTTATGCTCCGCTCCTATTGGTCGTAGCGTGATGTTATATAGCCTATAGCACTCAGGAATAATGTAGCTTTCTACCAGTGAAAAAATTTTTAGAATTGGATCATAAGTTCCAGAGATTACCCCCTACATACAAACTTACAAACATACAAACTTACAAATTTTACCTCTTTATAATATTATAGTATAGATAAATATTTTTCATTTTGGGCTGTAAAGAGGTCCATATGTACTAATTCAAAAGGTTTGGTAGCTGGGGGTACTAGATTTAGTTGAGGTCGAATTGGGTTCCTATCATATTTGGTTTGTCCGCAAATTGTACACTCATTATATATTTGGCTATCTCGTACTTCATCTTAGGCCAGTGATATTTCCAGGAAAGTGCAAGATAACATTCGTTTATCCCTCTGTGGTTGGTTTTGCCTTCGTGATAGTTTTTTTATGATCTGTTGCTGCCTTAAATATTCTTTGACATCTTCTAGTTCAGTTTTTGTTAGAACTAGGTTCATAGGTGAGCTTTTAAAGTTATTTTGGATAATGGGGATGATTGAGTACATGCCTAAGGGTGGAATTATCTTTAGAGCAGTTTTAACCTTGGGTTTGACATATTCTTTAATGGCGTTTACTACGTCTTGTTCTACGTTAGACTCTGAGACCTGAATATGTGTGCGAGTATGTGTGTCGAAAGGTTTAGTGGTTGACGTTCGTTAAATGTAAGGGGCGGTACTGACTATAGTTATACATATTTGTCGGTGAAATTTATTCAAAGGTTCGTCGGTGATTGGAACTTCTAAATTAGGGATTTCAGTGCTAGTATAGGCACGGGCTGTCGTAGAACCTGTTCGAGAAGGTGGTCGCTCTGAAGGGTTGGCTAACATTGACTCTGTCTCCTCATTATTAAATTCTACTCGGGATAATGCGTCTGCGTTAGTGTTATACTTTCCCTTTTTGTAGACTATAGTGTAATCGTATTCACTTATTTAAGTCTCTAATAGTCCTAGGAACTGTTTTATTTCCTTAGGTGTTTTAGGTAAAGGGTATTTTTATATCGCTGCTATTTTATCAGGGTTAGGCTTACAGCTTCGCCACAGATTATATGTCCTAAAAACGCGGTTTCTAATTTTAAAAACTCGGACTTGTCCATCTGAATTTTGAAGTTAGATTCCTGCAATATTTTAAATACTTTCTCTAGATTAATCATGTGCTCTTGCAACGATGTACTAAATATGATTACGTCATCAAGATGGCCAGACAGATCTCATTTTGTAAGCTTCTGAGCACATTGTCCATTACTCTTTGAAAAGTAGATTGTGAATTTTCAAACCCATGGGCATACGCAAGAATTCAAAGTGCCCATGCTCTACATTGAAAGCTGTCTTCGGAATATCGTCTGGATCCATTTGGCATTGGTAAAATCCTGATTCAAGGTCTAACAAGCTAAAATACTGGCATTTACCAAGCTTTTCAAGTATGTCATTGATGTTTGGAATCGGGTATTTGTCGTCTATAGTCTTGTCATTCAGTTTGCGAAAGTCTACTACTATGCGCCACTTTTGTTTGCCTTATGCATCTGCTTTCTAAGGAACTACCCAAATAGGCGAGCTCCAGGCTGATTCAGAAGGTCTTATAATACTTTGGTCCAGTATCTTAGCTATCTGGTCTCTAACTTCTTGTTGGTGCACAAAAGGGTAGCGGTAGCTTTTAGTATATACGGGCAGTTCGTCGGTCGTTCTAATACGATGTTTAATTTTATTCATTAAGGTTAAGGGATTCCTCAACATAGAATACGTTAGTAAAACGGGCACATAATGTCTCTAAGTTAGTTTTTTCCTCAAAATTTGAATGATCTGTAGGCAATCGACTTAAAACCTCTCTAACGCGGATAGGGTCTTATTCGGTGCTAATGCACTCAGTATTGAATATCTCGGCTTATAAAGGCCGGTCCAATGTAATAGTTAAATCATATTCCGTCGGGTTTTCAATTTCTACAATTCCAGTACAATCAGTAACGCGAGTAATGCACTCGTGAATAATGCAATTACAATGAATTTGCTGAGCTATCGAAACGTCACCGTCTGGACTATAAATAGGGATATTCACTAGTTTTGATGAGTTAGCGGGAATGGTTTCTTGATAATTTGATCTTTAACATTGATAAAATCGTATAGGGATGGTTGTAAAGTCTGTAATTAAATAGTTATTTTTTAGATCAATCTGTGCTCCGTCAAGTAAATCTAAACCTAATAGACCGTCCGTGACCGTATGAAACCTATAGATAAAAAAAATTACATTCGTGGGATTATTAAATTCAGCAAAGTTCGGAATCGTAATAGAATGTTCGTGCGTACTAGTTACACGAGCGTTTATTACTTCGAAGGGATCAACGTTTAAAGGGATATGTGAAAAATATGTTACCCGATCTAAGGGTTTAGGGCACTACAGATAGCACTGGTCCCAATCCTGTCAGGTCCAGGGAAGATTTTGGACAATAGTTTTTTTTTTCAATAGGTATTTTGAAAATACTATATTATAAAAACTATGAATGGCGCGGTCCTAAATATTTGCGTGCACATTAACACTAAGATATACAATTTAATTCTATCATAAAAATTAGGGGTAAAAGATCGCTCTTCTGAGCTAGGGTAGGGGGAATATAGGGCTAAATTTAAAAATCGCTAACTTTGCTCCTGGTTAGGGTAGGTGTAGGGTAGGTGTAGGGTAGGTGTAGGGTAGGTGTAGGGTAGGTGTAGGGTAGGTGTAGGGTAGGTGTAGGGTAGGTGTAGGGTAGGTGTAGGGTAGGTGTAGGGTAGGTGTAGGGTAGGTGTAGGGTAGGTGTAGGGTAGGTGTAGGGTAGGTGTAGGGTAGGTGTAGGGTAGGTGTAGGGTAGGTGTAGGGTAGGTGTAGGGTAGGTGTAGGGTAGGTGTAGGGTAGGTGTAGGGTAGGTGTAGGGTAGGTGTAGGGTAGGTGTAGGGTAGGTGTAGGGTAGGTGTAGGGTAGGTGTAGGGTAGGTGTAGGGTAGGTGTAGGGTAGGTGTAGGGTAGGTGTAGGGTAGGTGTAGGGTAGGTGTAGGGTAGGTGTAGGGTAGGTGTAGGGTAGGTGTAGGGTAGGTGTAGGGTAGGTGTAGGGTAGGTGTAGGGTAGGTGTAGGGTAGGTGTAGGGTAGGTGTAGGGTAGGTGTAGGGTAGGTGTAGGGTAGGTGTAGGGTAGGTGTAGGGTAGGTGTAGGGTAGGTGTAGGGTAGGTGTAGGGTAGGTGTAGGGTAGGTGTAGGGTAGGTGTAGGGTAGGTGTAGGGTAGGTGTAGGGTAGGTGTAGGGTAGGTGTAGGGTAGGTGTAGGGTAGGTGTAGGGTAGGTGTAGGGTAGGTGTAGGGTAGGTGTAGGGTAGGTGTAGGGTAGGTGTAGGGTAGGTGTAGGGTAGGTGTAGGGTAGGTGTAGGGTAGGTGTAGGGTAGGTGTAGGGTAGGTGTAGGGTAGGTGTAGGGTAGGTGTAGGGTAGGTGTAGGGTAGGTGTAGGGTAGGTGTAGGGTAGGTGTAGGGTAGGTGTAGGGTAGGTGTAGGGTAGGTGTAGGGTAGGTGTAGGGTAGGTGTAGGGTAGGTGTAGGGTAGGTGTAGGGTAGGTGTAGGGTAGGTGTAGGGTAGGTGTAGGGTAGGTGTAGGGTAGGTGTAGGGTAGGTGTAGGGTAGGTGTAGGGTAGGTGTAGGGTAGGTGTAGGGTAGGTGTAGGGTAGGTGTAGGGTAGGTGTAGGGTAGGTGTAGGGTAGGTGTAGGGTAGGTGTAGGGTAGGTGTAGGGTAGGTGTAGGGTAGGTGTAGGGTAGGTGTAGGGTAGGTGTAGGGTAGGTGTAGGGTAGGTGTAGGGTAGGTGTAGGGTAGGTGTAGGGTAGGTGTAGGGTAGGTGTAGGGTAGGTGTAGGGTAGGTGTAGGGTAGGTGTAGGGTAGGTGTAGGGTAGGTGTAGGGTAGGTGTAGGGTAGGTAGGATAGGGTAGGTACGTAGCCAGTTGACGGGAGCGAAGCCGCGTGGGTCAGCTTATTTGAAAATAATCATAGAGTTTTGAGTGATGCAACATTTGAAAGCTAAATCCCAGACCTAGCCTTTTCCCCACTATATTGGGGTAAGCTTCCAGTCTTACCGGATTCAGTTGAATGCTAGTGTTTTAGATGTAGCGACAGATTTAAATAATAATAGGCCTTATTATGTCAAATTAACCTGATTGATTTATCCTAATTTCATTCTCATTGAAAATTGGATTACATATTATGTAATGGTACGACGACTCAGGTCATATTTTTAGGCGCAACTGCTCCAGAGTAAATACCAATAGGTTATTTTTAATAAAACAAAAATAAATATTTATTCTTATATTTTATTAGCGAGCGAGGTTTGTACATATTACAGAGTTTAATAAAAAGTTACAGCTTATATTAACATTTACTGGAATTATTTATATATAAATATAAAATAACATTAGCAACACCGTCCACCACCACCGAACATCCATCTTCACTATCGTCATTCAAACCAGAATGACCATCATATTCATGCTTTTTCGTTTCTATAAGATTATAAAATTGCTTTAAAGAAGAACTTTCAACTTTAAATTTTTGTTGAATACGTGCAAGAACTGGATCAGATGAAAGTAGAAGATTGTGGAAAAGTTTTTTATTCCATAACGAACTGTTAAATATTTCAGAATTGTCCTTCGCTTTACACTTCCTGAATTTGATGTCCATTAGCTCAGTTAAGTCTTCGCAAAGCATACCAATTGGTATTATGGCATTTTTTTCAACAAAGTCTGGCCCATGTATTAGGAGTTTATGAAGTGGAGCAGGCATGTGGTACCATGGATATAGTTCCATGTAACGCTTGGCGGTATCAACACAAAACTCACGGAATATAGGAACTATTATCTTTCGTCCTGATGAAATACAACGTAAAATCACACTGAGTCGGCTCAATAGCTCAAAATCAATCTTTGTTAGGTTACAAAAATAATCAGTGTCTTCGAAAAATTCTTTTGCTGATCTTCCCTTATATTTTGCGCAATCTCGAATTTGTTCCCATGGTTCGAGAACGAAACGGTTCCGCTGTAAGCCCAACAAAATATCATGCTTCATGCACATAACATTAAATTTTGCCTTCTTGCTCTTTTCTTGCCATGTCTTATTCTGGGATTTGTAAGCGATTTCTAACAGGCTCTCCATTGAACGCCTATAAGCATGGAGAGAGCTTAGGCCATAGTGTGTATCTTTATTGGCTTGTTTCCTTTTTACGCACTGCAAATGAGGATTCATTTTAATAGCATTAGCCTTGCATATTTGGCACACTGAAGCTACTGTCTCCTTATTAATAGGAAGATATTCATCATCAATCATTGTCAACATCATCTGGTGAGTGACAGTTATTCCATCAGCGAGGGTAGTTGGCGTTAAGGACTCAATCTCAGCTTCAATTGTAGCCAATTCTGACTGCACATTTTTCTTAGTGTCATTCATGAATTTAAATAATATTGGACGGCAAAATGACAGCGAGGATGGTTGTTCATTCTTCCATATAGTAACACCCTTTGATTCGAGGCTTAGAGGCACAACACATATCATAAAGTTATAAACTAGCTCGCTGTAGTCGCCTGCTTGGAACTTTTCATTATGACACACACTGTGGCTGGAGGATCTGTCGAAGCCCCATTGGCTGGTCAAAATTAGCTGTTCATTGGCATCAACGGAAGAGTTGTCTATGGTACTTATGATTCTTCTTGAGGTCAAGTCCATCAAGGCTTGCAATTTAATTTTAGCAGACCTTTCTGTAATTGTTAAATCTTCTGCGGCTGGATAGCAGTTAACTTTTTCTTGAGCCAGCAATTCGTATCTCGGAAACTTTATTTCTTCACTCATATTTTGCTGCATTGTAGCATATTGTCTTCTCGATAGGTTTGCAGCAACAGCAATAGCCAATGCCTTTACAAGTGGGACCTGGAAATGAAAATGTCCATCAGTAAATTCAAATCTTTATTGCATTCGTAGTGTACACACAGGTAGTAAATATAAATTAAAAAAACAATTAAAAGCCAAGTCAGACCACCTGTGGCGGCTTAATTAACTCTGACACCAGAGGTGGCCATACCTGACACGAAAAGAAGAAGAAGAACGACACAATTATGAAGAGTGTCGGGCACAGCAACAAAAATACAAATTTCTTAATTAAATGAAGTACTTTACAATACTCATGTTGGTAAGCACTCAATGGAAGGACATATGAGGAAAAATTTAGGACTATATTTAAATAAATAAATACCTACCTCCATAGTAAACCGTAGCAGAAGACGACTATTATTTTTGTAGTGACGGCAGGGCGGTGAGGTGAGCCTCGAACTTTTCACTTTGTGGTAGAACTATACTGTAAGTAGCTGAAAGGAAAATACAATTTTTGTTAGTAAACTTGTATTTTTTTGTTGTGGACATGTTTTTTTTTTAAACTACTAACGACAAAGATATTATATTACATATATTATTAAACATCATCGTGGAATTACAGTGGATCGTAAAGAAATCAGAAAAATACAGAAAAACCAAGACCTATTGTGATGACACTGACCACGGTTGGTAAGAAAATTGAAATTTTCAAACAAAAAAAGCTATTAAAGGATACAAACTAATACATTAAGGAAGATTACTTACAACATATTTCTAGAGAAAAGGAGAATGCTACAGGAACAATTAAACATTGAAAGAGAGAAGGGTAACAAAGCTATATTAATGTACGATAAATTAGTTGTAGTAGGAAAACAAGAAATAAATAATACATCAGGAAACAACAAACGATCTCTCCCGACATCGCCTCATGAAACTTATAATCTCAACCAAAAAAGAAAAATAAACCTGCATCAAGCAACGCACAAAACACAACTAGTTCTCCTTCAAACATAGTCAAGCCGGGGATCCTCAACTATCTGGTGAATAAAAATCCAACTAACCAAGTTCTGCCAAAAAATAATCAGAACCAATAGCAATCGGCAACCCCTCTCAAAAACAAAATAAATAAAAAGCACAACACATAAAACCATCTTCCAAGCCAGCTGGTCACCGTGGAAGAGATTGACCACTACCCTCCAAACAAACAAAATCAGCCAAAAGTCCAGAAATCTAACAACAAACAAGTTATACATAGCAACATACAACGTGAAAACACTCTCTTCATACGAAAGCCTATTAAAACTCCAAGAAGCCCTGAAAGAAATAAAGTATGACGTGGTTTCCAAAATTGAATGCGCAGTGGACCATAAATGCTCAGCACTGGCCGCCTTCATTGACGTTGAGGGCGCCTTTGAAAAGACCATGTTTAACAGCATCAATACGTCCCTCAACAGACACAGTATAGACCCAACCCTGAGTGGCTGGATAACCAACATGCTCAAACTGAGAGCGGTTCAAGTCACAGTTAACAACACTAAAAGGGCCGTCGTTGCGAAAGGCTGTCCGCAAGGGGGCGTCCTTTCACCGCTCCTATGGAACCTGGTAGCAGACAGCCTCACCAAAACACTCAATGACAAAGGTTACTTCACCGTAGGCTACGCGGATGACATAATAATTAACGGGACTCACGAAAACACCCTATGCAATCTCATGCGCCAAGACCTTGTAGAGGAATGGTGCGAAGAGCACTAACTCTCAGTGAACCCCACAAAAAACGAACTTATTCTCTTTAAAAAAAAGAGAAAACTGACGACACTGCAACTACCACGATTCTTTGGAACAACCCTAAGCCTTTCAACAGAAACTATTTGGACAAACAACTGAACTGGGCAAAACACACGAACTATATCACTACAAAAAAACTTTTTTACAAAAAAATACTACCGACTTCCAAATAAGAAAACTACAAAGTGAAAAATAACTTTATTTTTGGAAGTCGGTGTCTTTCGTAGGTACCATTTTTTTTCGTTATGGACACCGACTTCCAAAAATAAAGTTATTTTTCACTTTGTAGTTTTCTTATTTGGAAGTCGGTAGTATTTTTTTGTAAAAAAGTTTTTTTATTTTTCACTTTTTAGTTTTACCTACCTAATAGGCAAGTTGTTTAGTAAGTTTCCTATAACGCCAGAATAGATTACCCGAATATCATGAAACTTGAACAAAACCGATCAAATGAGAGATCTGCTTACCCCTTAAGAGCATACTGGCGTGATGTTATGTTATGAAATGGTATAAACAATAAACAGACATGCGATTTCAGCAGTCCCGAGAGATTTGCCGTTATTTATTGAAGAGTTCTGTTGTATATCTTCGAAGTTCTTCATCAGATCTTCACCAAATTGAAATAGGACCAATTTCGGAACATACTCTTTCAAACAAAAAAAGAATTTTCAAAATCGGTCCACAATTGACGGAGATATCGGTGAACATACACAAAAAAAAAAAAAAAAACATACAAGAAGTCGAACATAGAACCTCCTCCTTTTTCGAAAGTCGGTTAAAAAGCTAGGTTATCCCTGTGGCAGTGCACTGAGAGAAGAGCACTAACTCTCAGTGAAACCCACAAAAAACGAAATTATTTTCTTCACGAAAAAGAGAAAACCGACGACACTGCAACTACCACGATTCTTTGGAACAACCCTAAGCCTTTCAACAGAAACCAAATATCTGGGCATCTATTTGGACAAACAACTGAACTGGACAAAACACACGAACTATATCACTACAAAAGCTAGCTTATCCCTGTGGCAGTGCAAGCGACTGCTTGATAGGAATTGGGGAATCACCCACTGGCTATATACCACAGTCATCCGACCAATTATCACATATGGTTCACTAGTTTGGTGGCCCAAGACAGATCTGAGCACAGCCCAAAGAGATCTCGAAAAACTGCAGCGGCTTGCTTGTGTTGCAATCACTAGCAGTATGAGAACTACACCCACTGCCGCACTACACGTAATGCTGGGGCTGCCTCCTCTGCACCTCATCGTGCGAGAGGAGGCAGCCCTAGCCGCTTGTAGGCTCCACCTATCAGGAACCCTGTTTAAAGAATCCAGAGTCAAGCACACACGCATAAAGGAAGCTGCGATCAAACGAAGACCGATGATGGCATCACCCTGCGGCAAAGCCCCAAAAACACACCACTTTCATAGGCACTACAATATAACACTAACAAAAGAACAGTGTGACTACTCAGTCCCGAAAGTAAAAGTACTCAGTATAAGTATCACTAACCAAGTCCAAGGGGTCTATGAGATATCTAATAAAATGTTAATTTGGTATTAGAATAAACTCTGTACCCATTTAAAA
The DNA here is from genome assembly GCA_948252205.1 of Orthosia incerta. Classification (NCBI taxonomy): domain Eukaryota; kingdom Metazoa; phylum Arthropoda; class Insecta; order Lepidoptera; family Noctuidae; genus Orthosia; species Orthosia incerta. The sequence goes on along the minus strand of OX411756.1, from coordinate 23,032,021 downwards.
TGTGTCGTGGTCGGCCAGTGACTAATACCTTGTGTTCAAAACTTGGCAAGTACCAAAGTGCGTACTTCTATCAAAGTGTGTACGTTACCTCAGCAAGAAAGTGGATCCTAGAGTGATTATAAGTGGAACGATTAATTAGTGCGTAATCAGCTGTAAATGTGCACCACATAAAAAATTGTGCGTGTTGTCATTTTGGAAAAAAGCCGTAAATACCTTTCCTCTGCTTGAGTTACGTTGTTCCAGCAGGAAAATTCGAAATGAATCTTAGAATATAGAAATATTGTGCATGGGCAGAGAGCTTATATGTGTGCGCTGAAAATGTAATTAGTGCGTCTTCAGGTTTTCGGGATATTGCATTTCCTGCTGGAGTAACGTTTTGCAGAATCCTAAAATAATTAGTTTTAAGAAAGTATTTATAACTAACAAGTAACCGCGCTTTTTTGAAAACCCGAAAAATTATCGCAGGGCCTAAATGAGAAATCGTATAAGCTCGCTGAAAACTGTATTCGGTCGATCAAATACAGTTTTCAGCTAGCTTATACGATTTCTCATTTAGGCGGTGAAATTTTTTTCGGGTTTTTACTTGAAAATTATAAATTCTTTCCTAAATCAAATTATTTCACAAATACGCACATATAAAGAGGTACTCGTGTATGTTTATTCTACAGGCGCACATACAATGGTTTTAGAGATACAGGATTCTGCAAAACGTTACTCCAGCAGGAATCGCAATATCTCGAAAACCTGAAGACGCACTATAAACATTTTCAGCGCACACATATAAGCTCTTTGCCCGTGCACAATATTTCTATCTCCTATGATTCGTTTAGAATTTTCTTGCTGGAACATTATGAACAGCCATTTCAAGAAAAACCAGCCAGAAATTGGACCTAGATATCACCTGATAGAACGTACTGAAATTAAATAGACTTCATAACAAGCAACCAACCCAAATCATTTCTAAATGTAAACATAATTAATAATATTAACTTTAATAGAAACCACCGAATGGTCGGAGCAACCCTGTTACACAAACAACAAAAGGAACAGATAAATCACTACCACAAAAAAGACACCATATCTAGGAATCAGAAGAATCAAACAGTACACAGGCAATATATAAACACCATTTATGGTACGAAAAACAGAATTGCTTCAAACAAAAATACACTAACGCCTAAGGCAATAGACCTCATAAAGATAAGAAAAACGTTACTCAAAAATAGAAGAGCTAAAGCTACACTACAAGAAATAACTAAATTAAGTAAAGAAATTGGCCGCAATATAGAACAAGATAAATTAAACCAAATAATTTATTGTTTCAACGCCACATAACAAAAACAAGTGGAATTAACAAAGTATTGTAGTAACTAAGAGAGGAAAAGCTATGGATCCCTAAATTTAAAAATAAAAAGCAGGAACAAGAAACTAGGAGCCTGCCACTTCTGAAGATTGCAACAGATTATTGCCGCAAACTATACTCAACCCAAATCACCTTTAAAGCCAACACAGACCTTGAAGACAACACCGAAGATTTCTTCCCATCCTAGAAAGCGTAGTTCAGTACCTACGCAATTATGACTCAGAAAAACCAAAAAGCACCCGGCACTTATAAAATAGGTATCAAACGAGATCATGAAAGTGTGATTGCCCGATGTCAAGAAACAATTATGTTGGTAACAACAAAATCTTTATTTTAATAAGTAATACATAAGTTGGCAACACTTCATATAAATTGTAATTGTGTTCTGTTCTGTCTTAACAATTAAATAGATTCTCATTGGAATATGTCGTCTTAGCTTAATATCTTAAAATCACCTGCCCAACTAAAACTATAAAACCTTTGATAACAACACCCGAAACGTCAACAAGACTAACCAAACTATTCAGCCTTATTTTAGAGTCGGAAAGCAGCTCTATAACTCTGATCCATAAGAAGGGAGACCGATCAGATATAGGTTACTATCGTCCAATAAGCCTGATGTCCAATATATACAAGATGTTTGCAAAAATATCACTCAAGCGTATTGCCAAAAGCCTGGACGATGAACAACCAAGAGAACAGGCTGGTTTCAGCTTATAGCAACACAGCAGGAATGTAGCTACACACTATATACTCAATACATTTATTGCTTCCACATGTGAACTTAGATGGTAGGTACAAATTAAGACCATTGTGGACCCTGTCGGGCACTGCAAAAGTAGGAGAGAGGAAGAGGGTTTTTATTTGACAATGTATATACGTATTTAGTAGATTAAAATTAGTTAAATTGAAAATTTGTTATTTAAATATTCCCTAACATAATATAATAGCATTTAATTAACCGTTTTTTATTTTATTTGTAATTTTAATTTTCCAATATTGTTTTACTTTTTATTTTTTATTAGATTGCAATTACTTAAATGTAGAAATTATCATTTAAATCATTTGACTCTGTGGAACCTCATTCCATATGGCCTGACCTAAAAAACCAAGGAATAGAGAGGCAATACATAAGGATAATAAAAAATGTATTCACAAATAGCACGGCACGAATAAAGCTAGAAAGAGAGTGGGAAATCTGCACAATACACATAGGTGTAAGATAGGGTTTCTCTTCGGTATTAGAAGAAGTCTTCAAGAAGCTCGATTGGGATAACATGGGAACCAACATTAATGGAACAAGCCTAAACCATCTGAGATTCGCTGATGACATCAAACTCAAAGAAGATAACCCAGAAAGTCACCAAACCATGCTCCAGGACCTGGCACATGAAAACAAAAGGGTGGGCCTAACAATGAACAAAGCCAAGACAGAAATAATTACAAACAGAATTAGAAGAAGAGGAACTAGAAGAGGAGGAAATAGAATATGTAGATTCCTATATTTATTTGGGCCACTAAATATCTTTCAAAGACCAAATGGAGTTGGAGATAGAGAGACCAGTCGCCAATTCGTTGCGTGGTGGCAAAAGTTCTGGACTCTTCAAGAGGTAATTAAAAGCAAACAATACAACACTGCAAATACCTATACTGTAGGATGCCCTACATGACCGAATGCACAAAAGCAAGACCAAAAGTTGACAACATACCAAAGAGCCATGGAAAGGAGCAGGCTTGGGTATTCGTAAAGGGCCATAAGACGCAAAACAAAAAAAGATGATTCTGTTACGAAAACCAGAAAGCTCAAATGGCATCCCCACTTGAGCTTTCTATGTGGTGGTGGGTCATATACTCCGTGCAAACAAGTAGAAGTGGACAATGAACATATCAGAATGGATCCCACAGATACATAATGAAACGAAAAAGACGAAGACAAAGAAAGCGCTGGTCTAATGACATAAAAAGGATAGCGAGTCTACTATGGCACTAACTGCTTAAAGAGGAGATGCAAATGCTGGTAGAGGCCTTTGTGTCACGCTTACTCGCCGACACTCGCACAGAGATTTTTGGCACCGGAGGCTATAATAATAATAAAAATAAGTGGGAAAAGGGTCATTAAAACTACTTAGTGTAAGTACCATTGGCCAAGCCATAACCAATGGGTATAGGAGATATCTAACAAAATGTTTAATGTTATTTTTGCCAAGTTCTTATCGAGTTATTTTTTTTGAGATTAGGATAAACTCTTTAGGTATGTAAAATGTGTCGTAGAGGTCCAGTGGCTAAGACCTCGTTTCTCCTGCTTTATGTCGTGATTTCATATCCGGAAAAGTACCAATGTGACTTTCTCAATTAAAAAGAAATTTCAAAATTTTGTCTTGAACATAGTTAACAAATGTGAAGGAAAACATGGTGAGGAAACCTGGAATTATAGTTATATGTATGGAATTGCCAACCCGCATTTGCAAACGAGTTTCTTTTTTCAACTATATTTTGTCACTATTATTTAACACATTTTTTTGTGAAAATCACTTGTTATTTATGTCGTATACAAAATTAATAATTTCAGGCTGTTAATGCCCCACGGTAAGGCAAAGCCTTCTTCTCATACAGTGAAGGCACGAGCATTAATCACCGCACTTGCTCATGACTAGTTGGCGATTTCAAACTTATATTAAGGATGCCTACAGCATGTGCCCGCGCCTAGACGACGATTTTGGACATGATTTAGTTTAGTTTACACTATGTACATTTTTTAAGTACTAATTCGATAAACTTTGAAATTAAAAGTCAAACTGTATGTTATAATCGCCATCAGTAAGCTATAAAATCAATTGAAAAAACCTGGTGTTTCGTGCTTAGGTAAAAACATGTGTTCGGATTTTATTTATGCTCATTTATTGTAACCAGTCAAAATAATTAAAATTCGTTGTCTTATTTCTCTAATAAGAGTATAACTGTGCATTAAAATAATTATAAATCTAGTGGATATTTATAAATTTGCCTTACAAAAGCAGTTAATTTATGTTATTTGTTCGCAAAACTGATTAATATATTTCCTAACGATGTTTGTTTTCACCGACAGAAATTAAAAAGATTCATATTAACTTACCAAAATGTTAAAGTGTCCACACTCCACACAAACTATTTAACATGAAATATGTTTCACTATTATAATATTTTTTTCTTGAATTTGCGTATTCGCGTTTGGTTGTGCCGCGGGAACGAGTTATACGACTGTTCACTACGAGTGTCTGGCCGAGTTTAAAAAACGAGCGAGGCTCGCCCACCGAACGAGCGGAAGCGGTATCGCAGGTAACCATACGCCGCGTGGTGGGGTTGAGTTCGAGAGAGATGGAGATAGAGCGGCGATACAAACAAACAAAGCCAGTCCTAATGACTTCATAAAAAAACTTAAAACGTTAAAAATCACCACGGCGATGTGAATGTTATAGAAAAATAGATAAAATAAATTTTAAACCACTCCCTACTAAAAGGAGGCAAGTAACAAAAGAAAATCCGTTGGAGATTGCTATTCCAATGAAGTGCAGCCTCCGGCAGCAATTCCTGAATAAGGAATAGAAGACTATCAATTGAAAACTACAATTATTTACGTACGCAACAAGATTTCAATGTGTCATATACTCTAAAATTGCAATATTTTTGTTAATTGCATGCGTCTTGGGATTTTAAAATTTAGTGTTTTTAATCCCTCATTACGTTTACCGAACGAACATTATTGTTTTATTAGATATTATTGTTAGGAAACGTTCTACATAAGATTCACTAATGATCATTAGTTTTTGAGACATAAGCCAAAATATATTTTGTTGTATTTTTCCTTTGTACTAAATCTGTATGTATGGTAATTTAGGCTAGTCAAATTATCCTTTTATGTTCGAGTGAGCTGTTTAACATTCAAATTGACGTTTTCTGGTTTTGACAGCAATATTATCAAATCGATCTTGTATATGGTATGCACTATTTTTTGCTGATTGGTCTCTTAATTACAGTTATTTGCCTGGGCTAGAAGTACATGACTAAGCTTTTAGTAAGTCAGAAATATACACAAAAACTATTATTTTTGCAATCTTAACTACTCAGTTTCTTAAGTTCTCAGTTCTTAACTACTCAGTTCCTGGATTATTTTTACGACCCTTTTACTCAAAAGGGTCGTAAAAATAATCCAGGAACTGATAACTGATCTCCTAGTTCACAATCATACTAATCACGGGAAAAGGGTGGTGTGATTAGGACAATAATTTATAACGTCACTGCTAATTATGTTACAGATAATGAACAGTCTCTAATCACTGCTCATTATGTTACAGGTAATGCAGAGTCTCTAATCACTGCTGATTATGTTACAGGTGATGCAGAGTCTCTAATCACTGCTCATTATGTTATAGATAATGAACAGTCTCTAATCACTATTCACTATGTTACAGGTAATGAACAGTCATTAATCACTGCTCATTATGTTATAGGTAATTAAAAGTCACTAAAGGAGGAGGTTCTCAATTCATTGGAATTGTGTTTTGTTTATGTATACCTGCATGAATAACAATAACGTGTAGTTCATGCAGGCGAAGCTGCGGGCGGAAAGCTAGTACAGATGTAAGATAGATTGGAGCGCGTTTGACTATTATATCTCACCCAAAGGTTAGTTAAAGCAGCTGTATAACAAAAGGTCCGAAACAATGGGTGTTTCTGAGAAAGAAGGTCGGATAAGCTCATGTAGAAAAAAAAGTATTCCAGTGGCCATTGTCTAGCTACTTCTTTCTTTAACTCTTGTTCATTATGTTTATAATGATTAGTGATTAGATAGTTCATGTACAAAGTTAAGTTGTTTGTTCGTAGAACTATAGGCACCCGCAGATAAATCTTTGTCAGCATTTTTTTCCTTAACATTATCTCATTATTATGTCTGAACAGACAGTTTGTTAATTGATAAGTATGAAAATTATGATTATTTATATATATTGCAATCATTGCATTTTAATTATTATTATATTCTCTGATTCTTGAATATTGATTATCTTTTTTATTTATATTGTGATTGGCACGTATTATGGTTTTAGTTATTCTTTTTCTAAAAATATAGTGTGTAAGACACACCGTATCAATTATGTGACGGAGTATTTGTAAACCAAACAATGGACAAGTTAGTATACAAATATTAAATACTCGTGAAACACAAGTATATATACTATTTCAGACCGGAAATACATTTATTATCAGACTAAGACATCAGTCATTTTGGAAAAGATAGTAATATTGATGGAGAAAGAGTAAACAATGAAGAAGGGTCATCAATCGAAAACATATGTGCTAAATTTTCGGATGTGTTTCATCTACCAAACGATAAATTATCTACCACTTACCTATACGAACAAAGTATACTGTTAAAACCACATGCAGATCCAGTTTATACTAGACAGTACAGGTTACCCTTTTCATAGCGTAAGGAAATTGAAACACAAGTTAAGAAAATGCTTTCTGAAAATATCATTTAACCAGCAAAAAGTAAGTGGTCAAGCCCAATTTTATTGGTACCCAAAAAATCTGATGATAATTCTAAGAAATGGAGGCTGGTTATTGATTTTCGTAAATTAAACACTAGAATTTTAGACGATAAATTTCCACTCCCGAATATAAACGATATTTTTGATTCTTTATCCGGTTCAATGTATTTTAACAATTAGATTTATCACAAGCATATTATCAGGCAAAATTACAACCAGAAAGCAGAAAGTATACAGCATTCACTACGCCATCAGGCCAATATCAAATGTCCCGAGATTAAAAATTAGCCCAAGTGTATTCTCTCGTCTAATGACAATTGCCATGTCTGGACTTACACACGACAATTTATTTGTCATTTAAACGTTTATTTATTTACATATGTACATTATTATTTGCAAACTTATATTAGAACTAAAGTAAGAATAAATATATGTACAATTACGGAGCGTCAAAAAATTCATCCACATCGCTGTCAACAGGAAAAGTGCCTATCAGGCTGGCAGCATTGCCACGTTGGATGGCAATGCTGATTCTTTGGCCAAAAAAAAAGGCAAGCCCTCTGTTCTCGTGAAGAGTAGACCAACTGCTTGGCGATATCCCGAAATAATAGGTGTGCACTCGGACCCCATGGCCCTAGTGCTTCAACCCCAAACGGCTCAAACACATAATTACCAATTAAGTTGTTGTATTTGCGCCGTTTGAGGTTTTCAGCACTAGGGCCATGGGGTCCGAGTGCACACCTATTATTTCGGGACACACCAAAGACCTACCCTACTTCCATGGGCATTATGGTCATACCATCTGGTCTCTTCCCATCGACACGTGCCAGGCCATTGGGTTCTAAGACAGCTGGCACTCCGCTGGCACTCCAATCTTGAAATGAAAATTTAACACCGCGTCTACCGCCACCCCACCAATGGCTTGGTATATCTCTTTAACTACTAGAGCACTAGTTTTGAATTTTGGGTAATAATTTTCTATGTAGGTTTGAGCGACAAGCTCCTAAAACTTGCAATCAATATTCAAAATCGTGGTCTGCTGACCGAGTGCGCGAAAGTTAACATCGTTGATTTACCGGTAAATACAAATGTTTCAGTTCTGTTCTTCTTGACGAAATGAATCACATAAAGGGGTACTAATTATTTGTATACATAAAATAGATGCAGCATGCTCCCTTTTTCTGCGCTCATGGTGGTCCTGCTGAAGGGAGCTTGACTACCGCCGGACCACCTTCAAAGTCGGTTTTCTCAAAAACTACTAAGGTATCAATTTTATTGAGTACTAATTGGTACCAATTGAGTAGTCATTATTCACCAAATATGAAAGCGATTGGCGTTGGGGGTCCGACGGTAGTCACGGAGATCAATCATGGATCATGAAGATCGTTTCATAAACAAAAATGGTATGCCCAACTAGATAACTTATTGAACATGATGGATGAAATGCGAGTGTACCAGAGGCTCTAGACAAGTGTCATTAGATGTCAGCGATGGTGATGGTCGGAATTCCATAATGTAAGGGATGGATGACCTTACATTTCGATACCGCCTGACAATCCCATACATATTTAAATTTTTGCAATCGCTTTCGCTTAGGTTTCGTTGACACAATGTCATTTGTCTAGAGCCTCAGGGTCTGCCTGCATACACCCTCAGATGTCGTGCCGGTACACTTAGAACGGGTATACAATAAAATTAAGACATGACTGCAACAATCTCGTGCGATATTCCGTCATTAATTGAAGAGATCCATTAAATATCTCTGAAGTTCTTCATCAGGTCTTCACCAAATTAAATTAAATGAATTCGGGAACAATCGGTTAACATTTGGCATAGATATCGCTGAACATACATACAAAAAAAAACAATTCAGACAAATTGACAACCCCCTCGTATTTTTTTTTAGACGTTGGATTTTTTACTTCTATCGAGCAAATTTTACGGTATCGTTTATTCCTTTTGTTGAATACTAGGTCATATAATCCATAAACATAAATAAAAACGTGAACACAGTATTTCAAAAAAGAAACCTACTTTTTTGATGTGTTATCTTAGACAATAAACTCTATCTTACGTATCTTTTTTGCGAAAACGTTAAAAATGCCAATGGTATTTACCAACCGTTTCTCTGCGGACCTCCAGGGTGCCTATTGTTAGTTAAGCTTGTCTTTTGTACATGAACAATCTAATAACTATTCATTATTATAACATAATAAACAGTGATAAGATAACTATTTTTGGTGTACAGTAAAGAGTAAAAGAAAGAAATATCAATACAAAGGCCGCTGGATACCATTCTAAATAAGCTTAACGAACCTTCTTTTGCCGAAACAGCGGTTGTTTCAAAATCTTTTGTTATGTAAATATAGCTGCATTAACTAACCTTCAGCAAGACAGCGTAGTCAAGTATTTGGGAGCGTTATGACGTTTAAATAAAATAATGTGAATACGTGTGAGCAGAAGCGGATGCTCTAGTGTATTGATCCAATCCTATCGGTTACATATTACGACTTACAGCTACTTAAAATGCTAAATTAACATAAATGCATGTGTGTTTCTGGAAGGACCACCCTAAACTGCAATCGTGCATTTCATGCTCTCACAGTGATCACTCGCTGCGGTTCAGGTTGCATAACTCCTCCCTCCTCAAGAACGAAATTATCAGAGTTGTCAGGATTCTGACAATTTTGGAGACATTTTAACAATATGATTTTATACCTAAAAACAAGAAAGATCATAAATCCTAAAGGCAGAATTACATATAGAATTACCGTACCTAAACTAATATTTTTCATGTCAACCGCACTATCATTTTCACCGTATTTCACTTTGCTCATTTTCACCACTTGAGCTAATTCTTTCAGCTCGTCTAGATTTATACCTTTCATATTCACTGCACTGACACTGTTAGTACGTTTTTCAGGCTTCATCTCTGGTAGGGTAATGATTGGAGTTATTGGGTAATTCAGGTGTGTAAGAGAAAATTTGTAATTTTGTAGATGTATGTGCCCAACGTTAACCTTACAAGCATCGTCCAGGGTAACTATGTATGTTCCTTGAAGAGACTCGTGGGTCTTGACATCGTCATAGCATTTTCTACTAGCTATAATGTTATTCTTCGTATATAGAATCCAACTTCTGCGGCCAATTAGTTGAACTTTCAAGTCTTCAATGTCGACTGTATGCTGCTCGCATATTAGAGTGGAACTTCATCAACTGTTCTTCGCATAATGGCTTTTGATGGGTCAACACATCATCATCGGTACATAAGAATTTGTCATTTATCGTAATCTGTACACAGGCTCTCACGACTGGTAAGTAATCTGAGTCTTTCACCAAAAGGTAGGGATATTTAGGAACCACTATTACAGTTTCGTTTAAATCTGTGTTAAAAATAGTTAAAGAGTAAAGTTTAAAATAACTGTAAGTACTGTTTTCAATAAGTGGGATCTCTATTATGAACGTGATCTGGTTCTGTTTAATAAAAGCTTTAACAGTGAAACAATCTTCAAATTTGACTAAATTATTTTCATTCACAGGCAAGAAAAGGTAAGATAGGTAAGGTAAGATTTTCAGTTTTGGCTATAGATTGTAACATGTGCAGTAATTCAGTAGAATTAACAATCGCTCGATGCAGTACAGACACCTTACTAAAGGCTAAGGCCGTTTCAATCTCACTTAAAATTATATTAATTGTTCGAAAATTAGTCAAAAACATAATAAACATTCCTAAAATGTAAGTAGCGTAAATGGAATTTTCTTCTTTTGTAATCATATTTTTAACTAATCTCTCGATCCTTTTTAAACGTTCATCTAAAATTAATGTATTGTTATGAAAGATTTCTGTACTGTTAACAAAACAATTTAACATTTTGGAGACCAAAGTTACTTTACTATCTAATATAAATTGGTTGCTTTTCAACTGAGAGATAAGAGTATCATATCGAATTGCGTCACTATGATCTAAATTACCTGTAACGATTTTTATCATGGATCCAAGTGGATCAATTAATCCTCGCTTAAATCTTTTAGCTGGTACAAGTTGCTAAAATTTTTCGATAGTCCTATCCTTTAGATAATCTGTTTGAGTACGAATACCTACAAACTCATGGCTGTAAGGTTTGTTAACATCTACTAATTTACTGAATTCATTATATTTAATTAAACTTAATTCTAGATCCATACCTAAGCTATCTAAATTTAAAAGTTTTATAATTAACCACTTATCTACTTGTTAAAACGCCTGCCCTTGTTTCACGGGAAGGATACCGGGGTTTTTCTCAACCTTTTGAAGTTGGAGGGTCCATGTTACTTGCGCTACTGCCAATAGCGTGAGGCACCACCTGCGGAGGACGTTTATGTTCTACATCACCGCTAACATTTGCCTTCCTATAACGTGGCTTGTCTTTACTTAATCTGGTATTAACCTCTTTTGCATAAATTGTGTCGCCTATTTCAAACTTTTTGCTTATCTCACCACCCTTGCTATTTCTAATCTTTTGCTTTGTTTCTATCATCTGATCAGATATGTAACTATAGAGTCGTTTAGTACGCTTTGCATGATCTTTTAATAATTGCTGCGTATAGTTTTTCTCGAAATTTGCATTTAATATAGAATTTGAAACAGTATGACCAAAAACAACTTCAAATGGTGTCAAACCTGTCGTTGTATGTATGGTATGATTATAAGCCATTATTGAGAAGGTCATAACGGAGGCTGCATCAGTGCATTTTCGATCATATTTAGCTAAACGGTATATTTCTATGATATTCGAATGGAAACGCTCTACTATGCCTGTTGAATTAGGGTTATTAGGTGTACTGATGTGTAATTGTATATTGTACATTGTCATTAATTCCTTCAATAATTCATTATTAAATTCACTGCCCAGATCGCAACAAATTTTTTTGGGGGTTCCGTAAATGGAAAAATATTTAATAAGCGCACGTATTACTTCGGGTGTAGATCTATTCGATATGTGTATTGCTTGGCCGAATTTACTGAACGCGTCGACTAATGTAAGATAACATACAGATTCTATAGCAAAATTGTCTATGAAAATTACCTGAAATGGTGCATTTTGTGTTTGTGTTAATTGTAGAAAAGGATTTATGGGTTTTCTGTCATACTTGGTTTTACTGCATGATTCACAATTATTTATTACGGCTGATATCGTCTCTTGCATGTTATTCCAAAAATAATTTCTTCTGATCCTTGCCATTGTCTCTTTTATACCTCTATGGCACGTTTTCCCTTCATGATGTTGTAAGATGATTTCTTTTTGTTCGTTTTTATCTTCAACAAAAACTACACGCTCTGAACATTCCATGAATTCTACCATTCCCTTTTTAAATAACTGGATTATAACTTTGTTAAACTGTTTCCTATGCTCTATGCTTTCAAAATATATAAAGTATTTAATTTTATATTTAACATATGCTTTTAAAAACTGTTTAATTAATGCCTCATTATTTATTGGTAAAAATACTTCAAGAATTTTTTGTTTTTCACGGGAAAGATCTGTAACTTGGATATCGTTTTTGTGCCATGTAAAAACTAATATCTGGTTGGGTTTAGTGTCTATTGCTTCTTGTAATATTGGTATACCGTTTGATTCCATGTCTTCAGCTGAATGTACTGTAGATGTTTTATCTATCGCAGGGTCAAGCGGAATTGGTTCATTTGTATCACATTCAGAACTGGATGTAAGAGTAGCAGACAAATCCGAGATGGAAATTGTTCTAGAGTCATCACTATCGTAATCAATTAATTTTTCTATTTTGTGAGTAGACTGTTTTTTTTTGTTCTTTTTCATCTACATTAACTTTCATAGATAATCCGTCCTTATCGGAACCTAATGCATTTAATTTAATACGAGACAGGGCATCAGCGTTTGTATTCTGCTTGCCATCTTTATATTTTATTTCAAAATCATATTCTTGAAGACGAAGTCGCCAACGGGTAAGCTTGCTATTCGGCTATTTAAGGGAATAGAGCCAGGCTAAGGGCCTATGGTCTGTATAAATGATGAATTTATTTCCGTATAGGTAGGGCCGAAAGTGTTTTACCGCCCAAATGATCGCTAAAAGTTCACGTTCTATAGTACTGTATCTGGTCTCTGTATCACTTAAAGTTCTACTGGCGTGGCTTTGGTTTATCAGACCCTACGACGCCTTGCGATAGTACTGCCCCTAAGGCATTTGACGATGCATCTGTAGTTAGGATGTAAGGCTTATCGGGATCGGGATATTGAAGTAAAGGTGCGTTAGTAAGAAGCTCTTTACATTTTTGGAAAGAATCTATGTACGCTTGATTTATAATAATTTTGTTCCTTTTCTTTAAGCAATTAGTTAATGGTTGTGTTACTTTCGCAAAATCCTTAATAAATCGCCTGTAATAGCCTATCAAGCCCAAAAAACGTCACGGTTTTTGGCAATGGGTAGTTAAGAACTGCTTTAATCTTATCATCGTTAGGTTTAAGGCCATCCTCAGTTATAACATGACCTAAGTATAGAACTTCTTTTCGGAGAAATTCGGACTTATCAAGTTGAATTTTAAGATTATTTGACTTCAAACGATCAAAAACTGCTCTTAACTTCTGGATATGTTCTGCAAGTGAATTTGAAAAGATTATAATGTCATCCAAATAAACCAGGCAATGGATTCCATGCAACTCTCTTAGAACATTGTCCATTGCTCGCTGGAAGGTCGCTGGAGCCGTTTTTAGACCAAACGGCATTCTTAAGAATTCAAAGTGTCCGTTTTCAGTGCTGAATGCTGTTTTCTCTCTGTCTTTTTCGTTAATCTCGATCTGATGGTAACCACTTGCTAAATCTAATGTAGCAAAGTATGTGCTTTTACCTAATTTATCAAACAGATCAGTGATATTGGGAAGTGGGTATCTATCGTCAACAGTTATTTCGTTTAACCGTCTGTAGTCAATTACCATTCTATATTTTATTTCTCCTGATGCATCTTTCTTTTTTGGGACTAAATGAACTGGGGCTGACCAAGGTGAATGAGATTCCTGAATTACATTTTCCTTAAGTAACTTCTCGATTTGATTTCTTATTTCTTGCGACTGACAAGGGGTTTTCTGTATGGTTTGACGTAAATAGGATCTTCGTTTTTTGTCCTAATACAATGTTTGACTTGGTTCGTGAAACTTAATGGAATACCATCACAATAAAACATATATATTCTAAACATAATGTACTAATGGTTTTACTTACTTCAGCTGAAATGTGATACAGACGAAGCTTTTGTAAGTTATCTGTCAATAATTTTACTATTTCAATATTTTCAGTTTCGTTAAAATTATTAACATCACAATCATTTACGTTACTTTCATACGGTTCTACTTCGAATGGTTTAGTTACGGCTAATTTAATTGGTTTGTCAAGAGTATTTTGAATTATGGTAGTGAAGTAACCGTCCTTGCATTTAACTAAAGCGCTGGGCATACGCACGCCTTCCGCAAATTCTCTGATATCCACTAAAGCATTACCAGAATGATAATTTGCAGGAATTTTAACTCTTTGTTCTAATCGAGGTGCCAACTCTATTATATGTTTATTCTTATCGCGCATAATTGGTATCACCGTGGTTTTAGTTTTCAAGGCCTCGTTTTTTAAATCTATTAGTGCCTCTACACTATGTAAAATATCATTACCTAGTAAACCATCGAAGCTAGGGTCGACTTCATAGATATGAAATTTGTGAGTTTGATTAACATTAAAAATCAGAAATGCTGGTATGGCAAGTACTTCTTCGTGTTGGGTTGTACCGTGAGTACTTCTAACTTCAAATGGATCATAATAAATATAATCGTAAAAATAGTTATATGCCTTTTCCGGGTTTATAAATGATTTAGTACTGCCCGTATCTATCACAAATTTGGCATCAATTTCGGGTATATATATGTATGGCAATTTAAGGCATGAATCGCAATTTAATTGTATCATTTCTCTATGTTTTCCGAGGCTATTGATTGAAAATCCTCATTATTTTCTGTTGAAACTTTTTCGTTAACTTCTTCCAAATAATTCTCATTTTCGGTAAAAGGGTAATAATCGTGATAATATTCATCGTTACTTTGGTAATCGCAGGGTAACTGACTATCCCCATCCCTCGAGGGTGTCAAGAGGGGACAGGGTTGCGTGGCAGCACGGTTCGGGGAGATTGCCGTGGTAGGGGTATACTTCTCCCCGAACCGAACTCTCACCGAGTTCCACAACTCCATTGCGGAGTTAAAAATCGTCGTCGTTGAGTACCGCTCCCTCCCTGTGCTCGTCCTCGGGGACTTCAATGCCAAGAATGTGGCTTGGGGTTCCCGGTATACGGACACACGGGGCAGGATGGTGGAGGACTGGGCCCTGGAGACAGGCCTGGTCGTCCTCAACCGGGGTTCTGTCCCCACGTGTGTGCGGATGCAGGGCGAATCGGTGGTGGATATTTCATTCGCCAGCCCCGCTCTGTCAACGCGTGTCATCGATTGGCGCGTTATGGAGGAGACCTATTCTGACCACCGGTATATCCGGTTCGACGTCTCCACCCAGACCTCGAGCGCGCCAGCCCGACAGACCCCGAGTGGTCCGCGGTGGGCGCTGAAACAGCTGGACCGGGAGCTCCTCCTGCAAGCCTCGATCGTGCAGGCCTGGGTGTCATCACCGGACAGGCCTGCTGACATCAACGACGAGGCGGAGTGGTTCCGGGAGGCCATGTCCGAAATATGTGACGTGGCAATGCCCCGGGTCCAGCCAGGACGCGCCCGGCGCCAGGTGTACTGGTGGTCGCCGGAGCTTACGGCTCTGCGCCAAGCGTGCGTTGCTGCGCGACGCCGGTACACCAGGCACCGCAGGCTCCGTAATCGTCCTCCGGATACGGAAGCCATTGAGGCGGAGCTGTACGAAGGGTACAGAGTGGCGAGGGCCACCCTTCGTTCGGAAATCAAGCGGGCCAAGGGCTTGGCTCGCGAGGAGTCGCTGGGGACTCTGAACAGGGATCCATGGGGGCGCCCCTACAAAATGGTGCGGGATAAACTCCGCCCATGGGCTCCCCCACTGACGCAGAGTCTCCGGCCGCAGCTCGTGGAGAGTGTGGTGAGCACTCTGTTCCCTTCGCAACGGAACATACTCCCCCACCCATGGTTCCGCCTCTTGCGGTGCCCGATGCGGACCACACTGCCGACAACGACGACGATGCTCCAGAGGTGACCGAGGTAGAGCTGAGAGTGGCGGTACGTAGGCTTAATGCCAAAAATACCGCCCCAGGACCCGACGGCTTACCTGGGAAAGCCTGGGTCCTGGCCTTGGAGGCTCTCGGGCCTCGACTAAGGGGGCTCCTTAGCGCATGCTTGGAGAGGGGCCAGTTCCCATTTCGCTGGAAGACGGGAAAACTGGTCCTCATTAAGAAGCCGGGGCGCCCAGCGGAATCTCCGTCCGCTTACCGGCCCATAGTGCTGCTTGATGAGGTGGGCAAGCTCTTTGAAAGAATTATTGCAGACCGCCTCGTCAGGCAACTAGTGCGGGTGGGGCCGGATCTGGCGGAGAGCCAGTTTGGCTTCCGCAGAGGGCGCTCTACGGTGGACGCCATCATGCGCGTACGAGCCCTGACGACAGGGGAGGCAGTGGCCCGGGGTGGGGTCGTCTTGGTGGTGTCTCTAGACATCGCCAATGCCTTCAACACCCTGCCCTGGAGTTGCATCAGGGAGGCACTTGGGTATCACCGGGTGCCGCCCTACCTCTGTCGCGTGGTCGAGGCCTATTTGACGGACAGAGCCGTCATCTACCCCGGTCACCAGGGAGAGTGGAACCGGCGAGAGATGTCGTGCGGTGTCCCACAGGGATCGGTCTTGGGGCCGCATCTGTGGGACATCGGGTACGACTGGGTGCTGCGCGCCGACCTCCCTAGTGGCGTCAGCGTAATTTGCTACGCTGACGACACGCTGGTCCTGGCGAAGGGGAGGTCGCACCAGGCGGCGGCTGAATTAGCGACACGCGGGGTTGCGACAGTCGTTGAGAGGATCCGGCAATTGGGACTCGAGGTGGCCCTGCACAAGTCCGAGGCCATGTGTTTTCATGGTCCTCGGAACGCGCCACCGCCGGGTTCCCAAATAACGGTAGGAGGGGTTCACATCGGCGTCGGGTCGACGATGAAGTACCTGGGACTCGTCCTCGACAGCCGGTGGAATTTCGTGGAGCATTTCCGACGTTTGGCTCCCAGACTGGAGCGGGCCGGGGCTGCCCTCAAGCGACTCCTGCCCAATCTAGGGGGTCCAAACGCCTCCTGCCGGAGGCTCTACGCGGGGGTCGTGCGGTCCATGGCCCTTTATGGCGCACCGGTGTGGGCGCGTTCCTTGAGGCGGCGACCAGCCCGCTGGTTGAACGCGTCCCAAAAAGTCATGGCCATCCGGCTGGTCCGGGGATACCGCACGGTCTCCGGTGAGGCGGCGAGTCTCCTTGCCGGATTGCCGCCATGGGATCTGGAGGCAAAAGTCCTCGCGCACATTTGGGAGTGGCGCGAGGAGGCGAAACGCCGGGGCGAAATGCCGTTGCCGCGACAAATCGTGGCTCGGCGGACAGAGCTCCGGGAGGATCTCATGGCGACATGGAGAGAGCGACTGTCGCAACCCAGTGCTGGGCACGCCACAATTGCGGCGATAAGGCCCCTCTTTGAGGAGTGGCTCGAGAGGCGCCACGGCGTCCTCACCTTCCACCTGACGCAGGTCCTCACCGGACACGGCTGCTTCGGGAGGTTCCTGTTCAGGATAAGGCGGGAGGAAACGCCCGGGTGTCACCATTGTGTGGATCGCCCGGAGGACACGGTAGAGCATACGGAGGAGGTCTGCCACGCTTGGGCGGAGCACTGCCGTGTCCTCGTAGAGGCGATCAGCGGTGGCGACCTCTCGCGTCCGGCCCTAGTTCAGGCCATGGTACGGAGCGAGAGGGCATGGGAAGCTGTCACCTCCTTCAGTGAAGCAGTAATGTTCGCAAAGGAGGAGGCAGAACGCGTGAGGGAGACACAACGGAGACGCCCTCACGCCCCTAGCCACCGCAGGAGACGCCCCGGGCGTCGGGAGTCGCAAGCCGATTCCCGGCCACCGTAGGCGCGGGCTTGCGGACGGCGAGTAATGGGTAGCTCGCCGTCCGGTAAGGACCGGGCCCGAGTCGACGGCGCGTAGTGTTCCACGCGCGCCTCAAAGAGATGTCAGCAAAAGTTGACGGGGTCCGCTAGGGCCGATGCCTGTCTGGGTCGCGGATAAATTTGAAAGAGAGTTACCGCGGCCCTGGCGCAAGCAACTGAAGGAACACGGGTGGGTTTTAGTCAGTAAAAGTCTCACGCCCTCCCGCTTCACCCAGAGCGGGAGAAGTCATTGGATGATTTCCCAACCAAAAAAAAAAAAAAAAAGGGTAACTGACTATCATCGTAATGATCAAGGTCAAGCTCATTTAATTTAAATCCTTTTATATAGGCCTGGGCCGGCGGCGCCGTGCGCATAGTGACGTCACTAGATTGAAATTTAGGTTGCTGAATACCGAACGGCTGTGAAGGTCTATTGAACGATGGTTTCTGGTTGCCAAATGGTTGTAAGGATTGAATATTTAATTGTTGTTGATTTCCAAATTGTTGAGGGTTCATCCCAAACTGTTGAGGGCGCATCCCAAATTGTTGCGGACGCATCCCAAATTGTTGTGGGCGCATCCCAAATTGTTGCGAACGCATCCCAAATGGTTGCGGACGCATCCCAAATTGTTGTGGGCGATAACCAAATGTTTGGCCTTGAAATCCAAATTGTGGAGTACGCGTCCCAAATTGTTGACCTTGGGAGTTACCTAAATATAATTTGGGTTGTATATTTGGTTGCGAAAAAATAGGCATTTCATTATTAATAGGCTTACTATAATTATTTGTGCCGAATTTAAACGTTTGTGTATTATTTGGAATAGCATGTTTACTGGAGGACGTCAGCAGTGTTTTATTTCGGGCATTATATTGGTCATGGAAATTTACCTCTTCTAACACGAAAGATAAAGCCTGTTCCAAAGTGGAGGGCGATTTTAATCTCACAATACGCACCATATTTTCCGGTAGATTATAAAGGAACACGTTTAATGACGTATTATTATAAATAGTTATTTTACTTTCACGCGTAGTACTCGATAATCTATTAACTTTTGATATTAAAATACTACGCACTGATTGAATACGATTGCAAAAATCACCATTTCTTATACGCATAGTTTCCAATGTAATAGCTAAACATTCTTCACTTCGTGGGTCTCCAAAATGTTGTATTAATAACTCCTTAAACTCTTCCCATGTAACAATATCCTCGCGCTCACTGATAAGCGCGACTGCATTCCCCGCTAATCTACTCGTTATGGCATGCATTTTATACAAGTTTTGCTCGTCACTTCCCCTGTATTTATTTATAATATATTCACTTTTACGTATGAAAAGATTTAAATGGCGCTTATCGCCGTCAAAAAGTGGAATAATTTTAATCATTTCATTTGGAATCAGAACAATTTTTACGTGATCTTCCATTTTTAACACTATTAATTAACACACAAAAAAAATATAAAGTACAAAAGCAAAAAGTATTGAGTGCCTTTAAACACTTCTTAAAACAAAAATAATTCTTAAGTATAAAATAGTAATCATTAATCAAGTAGAACTTTAAACAATTTATCGGAATAAAATATTTTTATAATTCATTAACAATATTTCAATTGTTATATGACTTTAAATAACTTTTATATATTTAAAACTAGCCTTACAGATTTTATGCAAAACCAGATAACGTTATAACGCGAGACTTCTAATCGCAAGATAACAAAAATGAAATGGGAAAGGAAGGTGAAAATTTGGACTCACCAGCTCGCCTTTCTCATTTTCAGCTCCGCCTTGAAAAACTTGTTTGGTTCGTAGAATCACCACAGCTGCCTTCAAGGCCACCCGAACGCGTAACACGAAAAAGTTTATTCCGAATAAACGCGTAGGACGGCGCAGCTGAAGAGATCGATTGAATATCTATGAAGTTTTTCATAAAATTTTCACCAAATTTAAATGGATTAAATTCAAGGATTTCTTTCTGTCAAAATAAGAATCATCACAATTGGTTAGCAATTGGCGAAGATATCGCTGAACATACATACACAAAACACAATTCCGATGAATTGAGAACCTCCTCCTTTAGTGACTGTTCATTACCTATAGCATAATGAGCAGTGATTAGAGACTGTTCATTATCTATAAAATTATGATAAAAAAATCTATCAATAAAATAATAATGTTATAAATTATTGACCTATAGTCACACCACCCTAAAGAAGAAGAAGAAGGAAATGAGATATCCAAAATGACTGCAGAACTAGTGATTTTCAGTGGCAAAGCGAGTTAGTAATGTCATTTGCCAACGCAATTGTATCGAGTTAGTAACAGTACAGGGGGTGACCATAAGCTCTTAGAGCTGTATCAATTTGAGAACGAATAAGGGACAGATGTATATGCCTTGTATACATCTGTAACTAACTCGATCACAAATTGATACCGCTCTAAGAGCTTATGGTCACCCCCCTGGTCATTTAAGTGTATTCAGAATGAATCTTATGTTGTGTAACAATTTACAACCACCTTCTTCTGATCTGAATTCACTTGCTTACTTTCAAAGTAATATTATGATAGCAGTAGATCTCGCGATCGTTTTCCTTACATAAAAACTGAGTTAGTGAGCGATAGTAAATGGTTACTGTGGATAATTTGATTTTATAGATATTGATCCGATTTAATTCGTGAGGCCCCTTCACACGAGGTACTAAGAAGCAAATATTATCAGGCAGTTCCCGTCATAAAAAGCGCGTGTGTGTGCGTTCTTGTGAGAAGGATCACCAAGTTTCTTGAGAATTAGACGTCATAGTTGATGACAGTAGAAGTGAGACCAAATCTGATTAAGAATGGCTTTTACACTCATACTCGAAACTTTGGACCGCACTTCATTAGTAACATGTGGCGATGGGTCTACAAGGAATCGTTGGTGCGATTTCTGTCTATGTTGGTGCACAGAGCGATTCATGTGTTGTAGCACATATTCGCTAGATTTTTGAGAATCGTTGGTGCGATTCTTGTCTGTGTTGGTGCGAAGTGCACCTTATATGTTGTAGCGCATATTGCCCTAGATTTTTGACAATCGTTGGTGCGATTCTTGTCTGTGTTGGTGCACAAGTCACAATGAAAGTTTCATGAGATGAGTATGAATTGCCTATGAATCATAACAAACCGTAACAGCATTGTAACAATGACTTTGTTTAGTTGTTGGACTTGTTGACCGTCGGACCTTTTTCTAATGAAGCGTTGTTTGGGAAACTCTAATACCATCGACCATACAGCCTCTAGACGCCTAACAACAGGCGAGCGATGTCTGTCAACACATGTGACTAAAATATCATATACTGGTAATATAGGTCGCCACTCGACAATTTCGAATTAGTAGTGACCACTTCCGTGAGCCGTAAACACTTCCGCGTCAGAAATTAAAAATTGGTAAAATAAATATTATAATGGCCCGTACGTTGGTGTGGTAACAACAGCCAGAACTCGAGTTTCCCGAAAAATGGAATTACATTTCATTGGTAAGTTAATAGTTACATAATCATAATCAGATTTATTTTCCGATATTTTTTATCGGAGTTCATTTTGTACTGGTCATTATTGTAGGTGTAAACTGCAACAGCACAAATTTTGTCGCGCTCGTTGATGTCTTTTGTGTTTTCGTCTCTTTCTTTTTAATGTATTTTTTTATCTATCTCTTTTCCTCTATAACTTGGTACGCAAAAGTACTGATGCACCATATTATATGACTAAATCTGTTATGGATAAAACTAGAAACCTACATACTATTTTTACAAAAAGAGACATTAAATTAAATAGTTTATTATTTGTTAAATTAATTGTGAAACGAATATTGATTTAAGGTATCCACAAGATGCCAAATTAAAAAGCAAGTGGATTATATTGCAAACAAGCGAAATAACTGGTTCCCCACAAAATATAGTCTAATATGTTAAGGCATACCTTGAAAGACTTCCAAAAAACCAAAAACGCAAAACTGACGTACTAGTCAATAAAACTTTAAGCAGTTTCATTGGCGAGGAACTATTTCCCAATATAAGTAACCATCAATTCCACTCTGAAGTTACCAATCATGTAGTGGATTTGTCAATGAGTGTTATGCACAAATAATATATTTCCACAAGGCTAGCTTCTCTTACAAAGTCTGCTCAGCAGAAACAAACCGTTCGGAGGATATTACACAAATTTTCAAAAATGATTAGTATAGTCAGTGGTGTCTCATCCCATACAAAAAAACCGTGCCGACGTTCTATACTGATTATTATGATTATTTTTTATACATCGATCGCATTCGGTTCCGTTTCGTTCCTTTCCACGGCTATAGATGGTGATCTGTCTATCGCCGTGGAACGAAACCGAAGGCGATCGTTTTACAAAAAATTATCGGTAGAATCAGATGAAAAACGTCGGCACGGTTTCTTTGTATGGGATGAGGCATCTGTATGCTAGTTTTATATTATCTGTGGTATAGTGGTGATTTTTATTGCACAAAAATAGGTTAATTCTCTTAGATTTTTTTTCTCTTACGGAGAAAAGGCCTCTGTTCCAGCAGTGGAAATATTATAGACGGAGTTTTGTATTGTAAAGATATAGATAATTATTTTGATTTTAGAATTTAGGTATTTTTCTATTGATTGTTTTTTTTACTAATATTTAATATTATGAAACAACCGCCGAAAAAATATGTTATCTTTAGAATTTTGTTTTTAGTTTTTGCATTTTATGTTATTACTGTATAATTAATAATAAAAGTAGCTAACATTAATAAATAAAAAACAATTTAAAAAAATATTGATACCTTCGTGGTTTTATTTAAACCTGTCCCATCTCTAGTTCGGCGAAATGACGTTGTAAGGACCAATCAGAGCGCAGTCGTCCCGTGCCTCATACCTCAGCTAGTTGACAGAATTATTTTGATGTATTCGATCAAGCATTAGGCGTCTAGAGGCTGTATGGTCGATGTTTAATACGAAAACTAAATAGGCCCTGTATTAAGTCCACGATAGGTGATTATGACAGGATGGTGATCGTTATACACTGAAAGCTTTAAATAGTTACGCTTAGAACCAACAAGTATGCACACGGTAGGTTAAGGAAGTGCCAGCGGGTTATGTACCAGTCGATGTTAATGTCAAAAAGATTTTGATGACAATGAGCAAGCTTATGGTGTCGAGTAATTTAGGCTATCGAACGATTGTTTGACCGTACCAGTGGATTCTGGTGGAGGTCGTTGTCTGGACACCATTGTGAGAGCAATTTAATTGCTGGTCGGCTAGAGAGCCGTGGTGTTAGAGGTTTTACTAGAGGCTTTCTGTAAGCTTGGCAGTTTTTGCTGCAGTTGAGTTTTAAAGTTTGTTTGGAGCGACTAGTGGCACATGGCCCAGGGTATTGATTTAGTTAAAAAGTAGAGTTAAAAAAATGCCTTATTTTCACAGACTGTAATCTAGTTTGGACAGGAGTAGCCAAGTGTTGTATGTTGGCCTTTGTGGCAACTGTAGGCTAGTGTGACAACTGTTGGCCTGTATGGCAACGGCAACGGTAGGTCTGTATGGCACCTGTAAGTCTGTGTGACACTTTGTTTGGTGTAAAAATTTACGTTTGTGTAAGGAACCTTATAGAAAGTTCCTGATGAGTTAAGAGGTTAATAGAAGGTAAGCTCGCACAGTCAGGCGTGTGGAGAGATCACACTTTCTATTCGAACGACATCAACGATAACATGTGATGCCCTCATTACGAAAATATAATAATGTTGGTTTTCTAATTTTGATTACTATGAGTAGATCAGCGTGTTAAGACACACAATGTTCAAGTACCGATTGAAATTGTAGATGAAGTAGATACCGTAACACTCACCTAGAGTATGAGTCAGGATTGGGCGAGCGAATACTGTTTGGAGATTTTGTATTTTTTAGAAAAACATCCCTTGTATTATGGGAGACTGGCAGGACGGAGTAGACTAAGAGGACGTGTGGCGCAACACGACATGAAATGGCATGGAGCAAGGACATGAAGATGATGCCTGCGGGTGATAGATTTGGGGAGTCTGTCACCTGAGAGAGGCCCGAGAAGGAGACGTGCTGTGTTCCACGCTCGCCTCTCAAGAGGAACTAAAGCCTACAGAACACCATGTGGTTTTAGTTAGTAGGAGTCTGACAGACCCGTCAGCTTTCCCCAAAGGCTGAGGACATCCATGAGATTTCCACTTGATTCGATACACTGTTAAAACCTGACAATGAGGAACAGACGAGGACGTCTGTCGTCATCCTGCGAAACTGCTATCCCAACACTTGCGTGGTGGGGATAGAGCAGTTGAAGTTGAGAACTGACAACCTTAGAGCTAAGACGTCGTAGAACTAGTGTCGTTCCGTAATATTAGTAAGCAAGATTGTAACTGTAAGTTGTGACTACTTGAATAAATGAATGAACAGTGAATCGAATAATTTGAGTGATTTCATTTTTACGATTGACCCACCTACCTGCCCACACACGATTTCTTAACCTAAGGAAATACTTCCTGATTTCCCGATGGTTTGCATCTATCGGCCACCCTTGATGCGACAAATATATATCAGATCCTGTTAGAATATAAAATTCTTTAAAAGAAGAGTTTTGAACTTTAGGTTGAATACTTCTAAGAATTGTATCAGATGACAAGATAAGTCGAAAAAACTTTTCATCAAGAGGGTCTGTTAAATATATCATGGTCTTCCAATCCGCATTTCCGGAATTTGATGTCCATACGCTTAGTTATGTCTTCACAAAGGGCTGGGCCAGACTTTGTTAAAACATATCCACAATACCAATTTTTATAGGCATGTTCTGAACAAAGTCTGGCCCATATATGATGGAATTGGATACCATGAGTATAGTTCCATGTAACGCTTTTAGAAAAATATTCTTGCTGATCTACCCTTATATACTGAGGAGTCTAGCGACGGTTGTTTGGTTTGAGAACGTAATGCTTATGCTGTAAGCCTCATAAAATGAGCGTCTTGTATCACATAACATAACACTCTATATTATGCCCCCATATAATATATTATTATCATTGAGGAATGAACGCAATAAAGCAGCTATTTTCTGTTTCGCCGCTAAATTCCCAAGGGGGAATTCCCAAGAGGGCTTCCTTCTTAATTTCTTTCGCCGAAATGAATTAAAAAAGATTAATATTTACTTACCTAAATATTATAAGATCCACAGAAACAATATAACATTTAATATGTTTCACCACTTCGATAATATTTTCTTCAATTTGCGTATTCGCGCGTTTAAGTGTCGACGCGGGACCGATTTACACGACTGTTCACTATGAGTGTATTTTTTTATTTTGAATAACGTTCACGGATTTTGATTTTGATTTTATTAGCTTAGAAAAAATATACCCATAAACTATTTCTTATGTAATCTCTGAATTATAGGGTCGTAAAAATAATCCAGGAACTGATATATCGATCCCCTTGTTCACATTCATATTAATTACGGGCAAAAGGTGGTATGATTATGATGATAGTGTACAATGAAAGTTTTTTTCTATAGCCTACTTGTGGTTGTGTAAATCCACCATTGCACACGTGTTGATTTTAAAATTAAGTAACGCTGTCTTGTCGAATGCTTTTTTTATTAATGATTGGCTCACGTTTGACCACTATCTCACCCGAAGGTTAGGTAATGCAGCTATTTAAAAAAAGAGTCCGAAACAATGGTTGTTTCGGAGAAAGAAGGTTTGTTAAGCTCATTTCGAAAAACATTCAAGTGGACATTGTCTAGCCATTTCTTTTTAAAACTCTTTTCGATACACCAAGTTATCTTATCACTGTTTATTATGTCGAATGAAAGGTGACCGTTGTCATGGGGGACTTCAACACGAAACTGGGCAAACGAGATGATGATGAGATGCAAGTGGGGCAATTTGGAGTTGGACGACGGAACCACCGGGGCCAGTTTTATGGAGAAGGAGGGCCTATTTAAGATGAACTCCTTCTTCAGAAAGCGTGAACACAGGAAGTGGACCTGGCAGAGCCCCGATGGTACAACAAAAAATGAGATCGACTTCACCATATCAACCAGGAAGCAAATGTTAAATGATGTCTCTGTGATCAATTCTGTGAAAACCGGGTGCGATCACCGAATGGCAAGAGACACATTGCACATTAATATTAAGCTTGAAAGGTGAAGTCCATGCTCCGTCCAGCACAGATCCAAGTCCAAAACCCCGAGAGCTTTCAGCTCGAAGTCCAAAATCGTTTCGAATGCCTAGGGAACTCCGTGGACGAATACAGCGACGGGTTCGTGGAAGCTGTCCATATGGTCGGGTCTAAGTTTTTCAAGACGTCGTACAGATAGAAACAAAAAAGCTCTCTGATCCTACTCTCAAGCTTATGAAGGAGAGGCGTGAGATGATCCTGCAGTCTTCAGATGAGGCGTGCAAATACCGGCAGCTCAATAGACAGATCTCTAAATCCTTGAAAAGAGACTTCCGCCGCTTTAATACCGAGCCTATTAAAGACGCGATTGAGCGTATTGGGCAGAGCCAGCTCACGAGACTGAAAACCGACGATGGCAGGATCGTATCCGCCAAACGGGAACTTCTGAGGGAGATCGAGACATTTTATGGGCAGTTGTATACATCAATCAGCAAGCCCGTTGTGAGTCTAGCAAACGACCCAAGAGCTAGATTGACGCGACACTATACCGAAGATATCCCGGACGTCAGCCTTTACGAGATTAGGATGGCTATGAAACAGCTTAAAAACAACAAGGCGCCGGGTTATAACGGAATCACGGCCGAACTCCTGAAGGCGGGTGGGAAAACGGTCCTTAAAGCCCTTCAGAAGCTGTTTGATTCCGTCATACTCGAGGGCAAAACGCCACAGACATGGTGCAGGAGTGTGGTGGTACTCTTCTTCAAGAAGGGCGACATAGCCCGGCTCAAGAACTATAGGCCCATCTCACTTCTTAGCCATACCTACAAGTTGTTTTCAAGAGTCATCACGAATCGTCACGCGCCCAGGTTTGACGATTTCCAGCCTCCCGAACAAGCCGCATTCCGAAAACGCTTTAGCACCGTAGACCACATACATACGCTGCGGCTGGTTATACAGAAGACCGAAGAGTATAACCTGCTTCTCTGTTTAGCGTTTGTGGACTACTAGAAAGCCTTCGATTCGGTCGGTGCCAGGTCGACTACCGGTACATTGAGGTGTTGAAGTGTTTGTAAGAAAACGCAACCATGTGAGTCCGTCTTCAGGATCAGACCTCGAAACCAATCCTTCTCCAGCGCGGTGTGAGACAGGGAGACGTCATTTCTCCGAAACTGTGCACTGCTGCGCTGGAGGATGTCTTCAAGGTTCTGGACTGTAGGGGGCTCGGCATCAACATTTATGGCGAGTACATCACTTACCTTCGGTTTGCCAACGACATAATGTTCATGGCTGAGACCATGAAGAGCCTCAGTACAATGCTCGATGACCTCAGTAGAGCTTCCGAAGGAATTCTTCTTAAAATGAACATGGACAAAACCAAGGTCATGGTGAACGCTCATGTAACACCCACTCCTATCAAGGTCGGAGACTCTACACTCGAAGTTGTAGACAAATATGTCTACCTGGGACAAAGGGTCCGGTTGGGTAGGTCTAACTAAATAATAAATAACTTTATTGACATAAAAATATTACAGCCATACATGTGAAGCCTCTGGCTCCCGTGCTAGGTGAACCTGTGTTACAGGAATCAGTGTGCTCCGCTGATATAAATCAATACACTTTTCAATTTTTATGTTATAGAACAAAAGGAGTAAGTAAGACTAGTAGTTATTGAAACGGTAAAACTAAACAATAAAAAGTAGCAAAGCGAACATGCCAGCGTGTGATTGCGAGTGTGTGTGTAATAAAAAGTATGGTTTCACCAAAGGACGCTGGTGTCACCCTTTTAAAACACATCTTTAATGCGTGGAAAGAGACACAATCTGATAATGCCATATATATCTTCTGCGACCTGTCGAAGGCGTTTGATTGCGTTAATCATGAAACATTACTTCTTAAACTTGAGCATTACGGGCTAGGCCAATCAGCGTTATGTTTAGTTAAATCTTATTTGAATGATAGTCAGCAATTAGTTCAAATAAACGTTGTCAATTCGTCGGGGTTAAACTTGAAAATAGGGGTACCCCAGGGCTCAATTATAGGTCCTTTCTTATTTTTAGTATACATTAACGATTTAGCCCGTTTATTGGAAACAAACTAAACATAGTGTTATATGCTGATGTGTTAAATAACGCCCTACAGCAGGTTCGGGATCGGTTCACTGCTAATAATTTAGTTTTAAATGGTAAAAAAACTAAGTGCATAAAATTTGCTTTGCCGAATGTAAAAAGTTCTGTTTGTGACATTATATTAAAAAAGGGGAAGCTAGAATTCCTTGATAAATCGGTTTTTTGTAGACAAAAGGTAAAAATGGGGTCCTTATTTAATATCACTTGCAGGGTGGCTAAGTTCGGCCTGTTAGAAATAAGATGTGATGTAATAAGATGTGTCTAAGAGCTATATTTGGTTTGAAGCAAATAGAGTAATGTCGTCCATTCTTTAGGAAATATAAAATACTAACTCTTCCAAGTATTTATATATATGAATCCTGTATATTTGCTTTCAAACATAAGAGACTTGTTCAGCTATGCTATACTTTTACTACTATGCCCCTCGATCTATGTATACCAATAAGTGTTAGTGATCGCAACCATTTTGTTGCATCATTAAATATAGTTATCTGTGGTCACTACTTTTGTAAAGTCAGAAACACACTTACGTGTCGTGGCGTGGCGTGGCGCCTTCTGACGCAGTTGATTGGCTACAAAACTCGTTGTGTTATGACGTAGGCTGAAACAGAGTCGTTTGATTGGTGGACCCCGCGTCACGCCACGCCACGACACGTAAGTGTGGTTCCGGGTTAACGCTCTCTGTTGTACTTGATTCGCGCCATATTATAGAACTTTTTATCAACGAAGTCTTTCTTTTACTAAAGTAATCACAAAATCCTTCATGGTAGCAGAGCGTGGTTGCGCAAATAAGTGGTTGCTCGGATTAGGAAAGTGAAAAGCCCGAAAAGTTACTTGCAATGAATTCTACCGGCGAAGTGTCACCCTCAGTTAACGTTTGTGAAAATTATCTGCAAATACGATGTTTAACATTGGAAAACTTGTTGGACGGGATAATTATGCAAATTGAAAGTTTGCAACAAAGGCGTATTTGGAGCATGAAGATCTCTGGCAGTGCATAGAAGGAGAAAAGGTCGACGGCACGAAAGATATCAAAGCCAAGTCAAAGCTAATTTTGTTAGTGGATGCTATCAATTACGTTCATATTCAGGACGCAAAAACAAAATCAAAACATTTAATTTTTATTTTACATAGGCCTACATGGGCACTTATAAAACGTCGACAAAAGGTGCACAGTTCGGGTTAGTCGTTTCCTATGGAGAAGAACCGGCAAGAAACTCCATGGTTACTCTTTTAAAAATTTTGTGTTTACATTATTTTCATGTTACAGCATTAGTACTTGGATATGGGGGGACAACGTAGGCCCGACAATAAGTCGTACGAAATTAAAAAACTAACAAAAAAATAATGTAAAACGAAATAAAAAGTTCCCATCCCAATTAACAACGAACGTCTCACCCATCTAAGATTTGCTGATGATATCGCAATCTTTGCTGAAACTCACAAGAAGCTAGAAATTATGATATCTCAACTAAGCACAGAGAGCAAACACGTAGGCCTGCATATGAACCTCAGCAAAACAAAAATAATGACAAAAGGTAAAAAAGGAAAAATATAGCTAGACGGTGTCGAACTTGAATATTTAGAGCAGTATGTATACTTAGGAAAACAAGTATCGTTACTAAAACAAAACAAATAATACTACTATTACTAAAACAAATAATGAAGACGAGGTCAACAGAAGAGTCACGTGTAGCTAGCACAAATACTGGGCCCACAGGGAAATACTAAAAGGTAACTACGACCTAAATATGAAAAAGACCATCATGGACACTTGTATTCTGCCCTGCTTGACCTATGGCTCCCAGACGTGGACGTTTACAAACAATATAGCTAACAAAATAAGAACTTGTTAGCGGGAAATGGAGAGAAGCATGCTACGTCTAAAGAAATTTCAAAAAACAATGCCAAGAAATAAGAATAAAGACGAATCTGCGTTACACCAAGGACTAAAACTAAAATGGAGCTGGGCCAGCCATGTAGCGAGATGCACAGACCAGCGATGGACTCTCAAGAGCACGAAATGGACCGGCCCATAAGGAAACGGAAACGAAAAAAACGATGGGCGGGCGACATAGTGTCGATGGCGGGAAAAAACTGGACAAAAATAGCACAGAACAGAGCAAAATGGAAGAAATTGAAGCAGGCCTATACCCTTACCAAGGTGTTCCTATGATAAAATTAATAAAAACTAACACTAGAATCACTTATACATAGAGCTACTAACATAGAATTAAGAAAATATTTTGGGAGGTCGTGTGGATATGACTTTGGGTTATTCTTCGGTTTTATTGAAACTCACAAAGAGACGAGACGACATATTATTTATTAGAGACTGTTTGTTACAAAGCACTGTTTTACAAGGTTATACATTTTTGTGTCGGCCATATTGACACTTGGGTTAGGTACTTACACTGTCATAGACTTTGCCATAGATATAAAATACGTTTCATATTTTGTTGGTTTATTTACGTTTCTAATAATTTATTATTCACGATAGATACACAGATCACAGAGTATAACAGAATGTCTAATTTCCAAATTAAAAAAATCTAAATAAGCTTAACTAAATATTAGTAGTGACATCTATACTTAAAAAGTGATTCGCAGGAACTAATTAATGTTGCCAGCCTATATTTTTACAAAATATAAAATAAAAAGTTGGCTGAGGCATGGAAATGTTTTCTTTCATTGGTAAGTAAATTTGTTTTTAAATTGTTTTTAAAAAATATATTGTAACTACATATTTAAGGTTTACAGGAAATAAAAAGGCTTTATTATTACTATTATTAGATCAACCCTCTTATGCTATATAGCTAAAATACACTCATCTTTCATGGGGTACTGTGTTAAATTCGGTAACAGAATACCTTGTGATATATTAAAACTAAATGAAAGTAAATTTAAAACTTTAGTTAAAAGCACACTTTGTAAACAAGCATAATTATTACAAATTAGATGATTGTATTCAAGATAAGAATGCTTGGAAACATGCTGGTCCTGCTCCATAGGGCAATCTTTAGTGTAGACAAAATCAAATTTGTTAATTTACATTCATAGATATTGTATTCAGTTTTTTTTTTATGAAATTGACTCACGCACTGTTTCGTTGTAAATTAGGTAATTTAACTATGTTTGCAGTATTTGTAAGTATGTGAGAACCATGTTCCTATTTGTAACAATTATTAATGTCATTACATCTATTAGCGACATCTGGTGCCAAACACATGATCGTCTAGGTGTGTCACTAGCTGATTGTGTTGTTATTTTAGTATTAGATGGCGTTGGTATCTGGAAGGTATTAGTAAAAGTTTATTATAAAATATATTAGATTTGTGTGTATTAATTTAATTTAAAAAACACACAATTGAACACATAAACAATAAATTATTAAATTCTTTTAGAATTGGTTACATAAAGAAAACCATAGATATAATGCGTCTATTGGCTTATAACGTTGGGAAGAGTGACAATTCTTTTACACGAGTGCACGTTAGGTCAGTGGCACCTAAAAATTAATAAACAAGAAAAGTTAAAGAAATCCCCTTGATAATACGAGGAACGAGGTTGGCTAGCGTCAAGATGAAGGATTCCATATGATTCAATGGTTCGGATAAACTTTCCTTTATGGGCCGCTGATTTTAGGCGCGGGGAGGGCGGTGGGATGGGGGAGTAGTTTGGCTACCCTCCTGTACGATTCCCACCACTCGAAGCCCCATGGTTATGGAGATATCCATGGTTAAAGTTTTCAGGTTAAACTTAAAATTTCCATAAATGTCCATCGTTTTAAGGGACGGGGAAGGAGAGAGGGCAAGGGTGGTAGGAGGCTACCCCACTGTACCATCCCCACCCCACGGAACTCCATGGTTATGGAGATATTAGATACGTTTTTAACTTAAATATAATTAGCGAGGTAAAAAAATGTGAATTGGTCCAAGAGCGAGCGAAGTGAGCTCGGGAGCTTAGAGCACCCCGACACGGACAGGTTAGGTTCGAAGATATGACGGGAGCTGAAGTGAGCGAGCAAAGCGAGCGAACTCAGCTCCCGTCATCTCCTTCGTGTTAGGTTACTTTCCCTTCAGACCCTTCAGACAGAAATAGGAGCCCGCGCAGCGGAGCTCCTTCGACTTTGTTAAGAATAAGAATAAGAATAAGAAGTTTTTATTTGTATAGAATGTAGGTATTACAATAAGATGTTAACAAAAGTTCAAGAGTCCTTGTACATTCTGCCTTTCGGCATACAAACATTTATGGGTAGACACCGGTTCATACATAAGACATTGCAGGTTATCAGCTCAGAAAAAAATACGAAAATATGTTCCTATATACTATCACAAATCATCATTCAAAATATCGGATATAGAATAGTAACATTTTTGTAACAATAAGTCAGTTAGTCGTTTTTTGAATATTCTAAATGGTTGTTCTTTTATGACTTCAGGTAACTTATTGTATATCTTTGGCGCCATACACATAACGCTTTTCTTTAACAGTGTGGTGTTATAGCTCCCTGTGTGCAATAAATTTTTATACTGAGATCTCATACAATTTGTCCTCTTTCGTATCTCACATAACGATGGAAACAGATGCGGGTTGCTTTTCACAAAAATGGCTATTTCTAGAATGTACAAACATGGGAAGGTTAAAGGTTAGTAATTTATGTAATTTGAAAATAGGAACACAGCTGTCCGTAACCTGTAAGTTAAAAATTGACCTAACGCATCGTTTTTGGGCTTTGAAAATGTTTTCTCTTTCACTACTATTACCCCAGAATATGATGCCAAACCTCAACGTAGAAATAACTAGGCCATGGTAAGCAACAAGGACTGTATTGGTATTGACTTTTTTAGATAGATTGTATAACATATAGGCGTAAGTACTTAACTTTTTACAAATATATTCAGCTTGAGGTTTCCATGTTAATTGATTGTCAATTAATATTCCCAAAAATTTAGCTACCTTAACATTTTCAATCTCATGACCATCATAATTGACGTTTAAGTCTTTGGGATTAATTCGTTGGTAAAAATGCATGATATTAGTTTTTAGTATATTTATTTTTAAATTATTGTAATTAAGCCAGTTTACTATAGATTTAAGAGTGTTGTTAATATCATTTTCATAGTTTTCTTTACTTGTGCATTTAACTAGTGCTGTACTGTCGTCGGCAAACAATATGATTGGATGGTCTATTTGAAGTGGAAGGTCGTTGATATAAATTAAGAATAAAGGCGGCCCGAGAACGCTTCCTTGAGGAACGCCATATTTGATGTTTCTATAAGATGATCTGAATTTTATTTCACGTTTTGTATTTAAACAAATATCAGAAATTTCAGTATATTGCATACGACCAGTAAGATAGGATTTAATTAAATTTAATGCATTTCCTTGAATTCCGTAAGCTTGAAGTTTGTTTATAAGTGTCTCATGATCTACGTAGTCAAAGGCCTTTGTCATATCCGTGAAAATGGCTCAAACTGGTGTTTTATTATCTACGTTCACCATTACAGTTTTTAATAAATCGAATATAGCAATATTGATGTTTTTATCTTTACGGAAACCTTTTTGTTCGTCACAAAGTAGGTTAAATTTTGCCAAAAAATTGTAAATTTGTTCATATATAATTTTTTCTATTACTTTAGAGAACACAGGAATAAGAGCAATGGGTCTGTAATTTGACATATTTTCTTTATCGTTTTTTTTATGAAGAGGTTTCACAATTACTGTTTTGAGACTCTTAGGAAATACCCCGGAAGATATACTTGCATTAATAATATGACTTAAAGGACCAGAAATCACATTAGAAACGAATTTTATGACTTTAGTGCAAATGCCGTCGTAACCAAAGCTCTTTTTATTTTTCAATGATCTTATTACCCTTGATACGTCTTGCGGTACAACTGCGGACATAAAAAACGAATTTGGATTATGATCTATTTCCTTTACACGATGAGAAGCAGGTTTCGGTGAATCCGAGACTTGATCGACGAAAAAATCATTAAATGATTCAGCTATATCTTTAGGGTTAGTTGTTATGACATCATGATTAATTATCTTAGAGATTGGTTCATTAATATTATTATTGTTGTTTATTATATGCCAGGCTGTCTTTGATTTATTTTTCGAGTTTAAAAGTAAGTGGTTGTTTTGAGCTTTTTGAGTTAATTTGACGATTTTTTTAAATTTCCTGGAATAATTACGAAATTTTTGTTTATTTTCCTCTGTAGGTTTTATTCGTTGCTGCCACAGTAGAAAGCGCTGTCTTTTACTGCATATACGAATACCCCGTGATATCCATTTAATTGATTTTCCAAATTTAACAGTTGTGTACTTTATGGGGAAGCACAGATTGTATAGTAAAAGAAACAAATCCAAGAACATATCATATGCTAAGTTTGGGTCTTCGCTATTATATACTTCTGAAAAAGTTAATGATAGCAGATGGTTTTTAAATTTGAGTAGATTTTCACCCGAAATATCTCGTGTACTTTTACGCCAAGATTGTATCTGAAGTGATTTATTAACTTTGATTTTTAGAATTTGCGCTGTGTGATCAGACAATGCTAAGTCTATTACTTCCCATTTACATTTTTGTCTGTAATTGTGAGCAAAATTATCTAGACAAGTGTTACTGTTAAGCCTGGTGGGAACATTTATTTCTAATTTAAGGTTATAATTTAAGGCTATTATTATTTCTAATTTAAGGCATCATTTATTTCTAATTTAAGGTTGTTGCTTAAATAGTAATCGTAAAAACTTTAACCATGGACATCTCCATATACATGGGGTTTCGTGGGGTTGGGATGGTGAAGGGGGGTAGCCCCCCTACCACCCTTTCCCACCCTCCCTCCCCGCTCCTTAAAACGATGGACATTCACTAAAATTTTTAGTCTAACCTGAAAACTTTAACCATGGATATCTCCATAACCATGGGGTTCCGAGTGGTGGGGATCGTACATGGGGGTAGCCAAACCTAAACCCCTTCCCCCTTGCGCCAAAAATCAGCGGCCTATAAAGGAAATTTTAACCAATGGTTCAGTAGGCGCTATGAGTATTAGTTGAATTTGTCTAAATTTACATGTTTGTGAAACATGTGCGTATTTGATGCTCATAATGCATTCTTCTCCTTTGCAGGGAACCTTAGAATTATTTTAGATATTAAATAAATAATGGTCAACTGGTTATAAGAACGACAGCAGCAATCTTCAGCAACAAG
Organism: Orthosia incerta; assembly: GCA_948252205.1. Lineage (NCBI taxonomy): Eukaryota > Metazoa > Arthropoda > Insecta > Lepidoptera > Noctuidae > Orthosia > Orthosia incerta. The sequence continues at coordinate 22,996,513 of OX411756.1, read as the reverse complement.
TTCCGAATACCCATGATATTTTGACCAGCAAGATGCTGGATGGCAGCTACACAGGCTAACGATACTGTTTGAGGTATCATATCTCCAGTATTGAGAACTAAGGGTAAAATGCATCCCATTTAAAAGTAAGTTTTGTGTACTTTATTAACATCAAGAAAATGTGATGACGGACTGTATGTTTAGAAAATTAAATTAGTTTACCAAACTGTATGACTTTTACTTCTGTAAATTTCATGCTAAACCATCCCTGCAACTGTCTCATGCGGATCACCTACCCCTAACTACGCTGGCGAGTAGGGTGAAAATTCTACCTTACATAATTATCAAATTAATGAATTTACCTGTTAATGCTTTTATTACTTATGTCTGTACGTAGTATAGTGTGTAATGCTTGTGTGCATCGTCCTCACATATATGAATTTATTAATGTAAATATTGTAAGACACCTACTATTTTAAAAAGAGTAAGTATGGAGTTTCTTGTGCATTCTTCTCCATAACAAGCTACTTTTCCGAATGCACGCTAGAATCAACTTTTATTACTTGTAAATTTTAATTTTTGTTTTACTTTCAAAAGTGCCGCTTATTGACCTAGTTGAATAAATATATTTGACTTTTCCAAAATTAAAGGGAGAATAAGAGAACAATTTACCAACCTTCTGTACCTTGTTTATGCAAATAAATGAATTTTAATTTTAGATTAAAAAAAAATCGTCAAGTTACTGTTGAAGATCCCGCGAGGCTGGTCTATTTTAGTTACTTTCATAGTATAATGTCATTATATTCTTTATTGTACACCACAAAAATATATATACAGGACAAAAAAAAACAAGTGTACAATGGGCGGTCTTATCGCACAGGGCAATCTCTTACAGACAACCTTTGGATGGACTGTACGAGAGGAGAGGAATTTAGGGTTAGAAACTATTCCAAAATATTTATAAGAGTCTGCGCTCAAGCAAAATCTCAAATAATAATTAACAAAATTGGTGTTTCTAATCATAAAATAAAAACTGTGTGGCAAGTAATTAATAGAGAAACTGGAAAGACACAACAACGCGATCAGAATGAGTTGTCTTTGAAAATATCTAATCAAACCATTTCTGATAATCAAGAAGTCGCTGAGACATTAGAAAATTTCTTTACCAACATTCCCTTAGAGGTTACGAAGTCACTTCCCTCCTTATCTAATTGGCTGCAGCTCTTCTTAAAGAATACTTTACTAAAGACATACCAACCTTTAAATTTAAACCAATATGTATTGATACAATTAAAAACTCGTTCAAAAGTCTCAATATATAAAACACTGAAGACTTATGGGGGATATCCGTTAGGGTTCTTGGAGATATTATTGACTCTATTGCTCCTGTCCTAACAGGCATATTCAATAAGTTTTTGGACAGCGGCACGTTTCCTGACTTAATGAAACACAGTAAAGTAGTACCAATTTTCAAATCAGGCTGTAAGAGCGATCCCTCTAATAATAGACCTATATCCGTGCTACCAGCATTAAGTAAAATCTATGAAAAAATCATGCTAGACCAGATGTTGTCTCACTTCAATTCAAATGGGATCCTGCATAGTCAGCAGTTTGGTTTCACGAAAGGTAGGTCGACAACGGACGCGGGAGTAAAACTCATCAGCCACATCTTGGAATCTTGGGAGAAGTCCCAGGATGCCATTGGCATTTTCTGTGATCTGTCAAAAGCTTTCGACTGTGTCGACCACAACACACTGATCTGTAAATTACAACTCTACGGAATTCAAGGACAAGCTGCTGATCTTGTGCTTTCCTATTTATCAAACAGACAGCAAAAAGTAGATGTTAATGGGGCGACATCCTCCGGGTCTTTAGTCAAAATGGGCGTGCCCCAAGATACAATTCTCGGCCCTTTCCTTTTTCTTGTTTACATTAATGATCTCCCTTTTATGATGGCCAAATTATCGGATATAATTCTATTTGCTGATGATACTTCGCTAATTTTTAAAATAGATAGCAAAGATACGGATGTCTTACATGTCAACGAATGTCTAATTGTTCTCTCGGAATGGTTCGCAGCTAACAATCTTTTACTGAATGCGAAAAAAACAAAATGTCTGAAGTTCTCTTTACCAAATGTACCTCAACGTGACCTAAATCTATATCTTGAAATTATAACGGAAACTGTATTCTTGGGGATTACTATCGATTCTAAATTGCAGTGGGGTGTTACATTAGAACTCTTTCGGGCAGGATAAGTTCGGCTGCCTATGCAGTAAGGAAGATAAGGCAGTTAACCGATGTAGCCACAGCTAGACTAGTATACTACGAGTATGTTTATTTCCATAGTATTATATCTTATGGCATTCTGCTGTGGGGATCAACAGCAGACGTTGACTCAATTTTTATCTTACAAAAGGTGGTAATCCGCGCGATCTATAAAATGGGTCCTCGCGAGTCCCTCAGAGAAAAATTTAAAGAGATCAATATACTGACTCTACCTTCACTTTATATTTTGGAATGTATTTTGTATGTCCGCAAAAATCGAGGGCTTTTCAAAACTAGAAGTGACTTCCATAATTTAAATACACACAGTAAGCACGAAATTGTAATACCCAAATTCAGATTAACAAAAACTAGCAAGTCTTTTCTTATAAACAGTATACGCTTTTATAACAAGTTGCCAAAGTCAATTATAGAACTGACCGATGGAAAGTTCAAAAACTACATCAAACGTGTCCTTATTAAAAAAGCATATTATAAAATCAAGGACTACGTTGAAGATAAAGATTTTGGCTTTAGCAAACTTTTTTTTGTACACCAGAAATTATTATTTTTTTTTAATTTGTTTTTTTTTACCTTTGTATAGATTCTGTTACCGATTGTGAATGTGTAAACATTGTTGGCTTTCTAGATTTCTAGATGATTGTTAACATTTGTTAATTTTTTATTTCGTTTTACATTATTTTTTTCAATTTCGTACGACTTATTGTCGGGCCTACGTTGTCCCCCCATATCCAAGTATTAATGCTGTAACATGGAAATATTGTAAACTCAAAATTTTTAAAAGAGTAACCATGGAGTTTCTTGCCGGTTCTTCTCCATAGGAAACGACTAACCCGAACCATGCACCTTTTGTCGACGTTTTATTTAGTGCCCATGTAGGCCTATGTAAAATAAAAATAAATGATTTTGATTTTCCGCATAGTTTCTTAATTATCAAAATCACTGTGCGGCCAGTTGTGCAACGGTGCTGCCACACGGGATGTGCCTCCGTGTTTTATTGTAAGTGATCACGTTTACTTTACGTCAATAAATGCTAGCGTATTCATTCATACTTAACCTAATTTTGCATCTGTCAATGTGCTTGCTATGTTTGCAAGTTTCTTAACTGTAAACTGCTGCGATGTGCTGAGCTTTCACCTACAATGCTTCCCACACCGTTCCTTGGCTTAAAAGGAGAAGAAGCTGGTACATCGCATGCGGCTTGCAGCTAATTGCACCGCATCTAACGTTCGCACCCTATGGTGCTTTCAGGGCTCTTCGAATGGGTTGAGGGCTGAACCCCTTGCCTACTGCTGCATGCTGCTCGCTCCCCGCACGCTGTCCAGGTCTTGGCCTGCCTGACTGCAGCCTACCGCCACGCTAGCCCAAGCAACTATGGTTCCAGCAGCCTATCGCCGAGCCGCGTCTGCCGCGTGCAGCCTAGGGACCACTCAGAAACATTTGTTGCCGCTGGGGGACAAGTGCTTCATCCTATAGGTACAATTAACATACCAATAACTTTCGAGGGAAAGTAACACACTATCAAGGCACATTAGTGCCATCAATAGACACCCTGTCTTGCTGGGAATGGATTTTTGGAACACCTTTCATATATTCCCTAAGAATATAAAATCCATATTTCTCGTTAACGTAAATGACACCAGTGCAAAAACTAAACCAAATATATATTTGCACTCATTTGCAAAGCTAACCGAGGAACAACAAGTAACAGCTAAGAAAATAAAGAAACAATTCAAGAACATTTCCTCAGAAAAAAAAGGCCTAGGCCGCACTAACTTAATAACACATAGTATAGACACAGGTGATGCACCCCTATACGGCAACGTTACTACAGGATGTCTCCAGAGAAACAGCGTGTTCTCGGTAAGGAACTAAACGAGATGCTTGGCCTGGATGTGGTGGAACCATGTGAAAGTCCATGGTCTTCCCCAGTCCTGCTAACACCGAAAAAGGATGCCAAATTGCGGTTTTGTTTGGATAGTAGGAAACTAAACGCTATTACAAAAAAAAGATGCTTACAATTTGCCATACATTTCGGAAATACTAGACGACCTGAGGGATGCAAAATACCTAACTAGCATTGACCTATACAAAAGATTCTGGAAGTTACCACTAAATGAAACTGACAAAAACCAAACAGCGTTCTACATAACTGGCCGGGAAACATACGGATTTAAAACTACACCGTTCGGGCTAACAAATGCGCCTGCTACGCAACAACGAATGGTAGATAAAATGTTTTACGGACCAGAGTTTGAGAATAGGGTCTTTGCTTTCTTGGATGACATAGTGCTAGTGTCATCAGATTTTGAGAACCATATAGCCTTGCTAACTAAAGTATACAATAAACTATCTAACGCTAACTTAACAATAAACATGGATAAGTGCCAATTTTTCCGTGATGAATTGAAATATAAAGGCTACGTATTTAACTCTAGGGGCCTACATCCAGACCCAGAAAAAGTAGAAGCGATACAGAACTTCCCAATACCCACCAATCCTAAAGAAGTAAAAAGATTCCTAGGAACGGCATCATGGTATAGACGTTTCGTACCAAACTTCAGTACTCTAGCAGCTCCACTAAATAGACACACAAGCTCAAGTAAGAAGGCTCCCTCCTTTGACTGGTCTCAGGAATGTCAAGAGTCTTTTACTAAACTAAAGGAAATACTAATATCGGCCCCAGTACTATCGTGTCCAGACTACACCATCCCATTCGAAGTACACACAGATGCCAGTAACTATGGTGTCGGCGGTTTGCTAACACAAATTGGGGACGGCGTTGAACATCCCATAGCATACATGAGTAAATCCTTGTCTAAGCAAGAACAAAACTATAGCATCACAGATAGAGAAGCACTGGCTGTACTTGTGACACTGGAACATTGGCGCTGTTACCTAGAAAACGGCATCAAGTTCACAGTGTTCACAGATCATTCCTCACTCAAGTGGTTTCTCAAACTACAAAACCCTTCTACAAATGGCGCGCTGGGGAATAAGATTCTCGGCCTTTAACTTTGACGTACAACATAGACGAGGTACAGATAACACCTTACCAGAGGCGTTGTCACGGGCTTCCGATTGCAGCTCTCACACAAGGAAACACTACACAGTCAAGCCCGCCTAAACAGACCAAAATATCTACATTGGTTGCCAACAAAATCCATCAGCATTCCCAAACTACACAGTAAAAAATAACAAATTGTACCGTTATGAAAAAAGTAAATTCGCAATACTATGCGAGTTCGAGTGGAAAGAAGTCATTCGGAAGGAAGATAGGCAACAGATAATCACTAATAACCACGCTGAACCAACTGCAGCACATTTAGGTATCCATAAAACATACAAACGACTAACACTACGCTACTACTGGCCAGGGATGCATGGTGACGTGGTGAGGTTGGTAACGGCATGCGACACTTGTATCGCTCACAAACAAAAAATCACGCCCCCTAGGACTAATGGGGAAGCCTAAAGAGTGTTCACGTCCCTTCCAAATGCTGAGTATAGACATAGTGGAACCACTGCCATTTTCTAGACGTCGACGTCTATCTATTTGTTGCTACCGACGACCAATATCGATTCCATCACCTATTTATTATAAGATTTAGCGCTGTCATTGTTGAACCCGTGGCTAAGGGTCGTCCAGGACATAGGAGATTGTAATGAGTATGTATTTCTACTGCATCGGGGTATGCCTCCGTGTTTTATTGTGAGTGATCACGTTTACTTTATGTTAATAAATGCATGGTGACGTGGTGAGGTTCATACTTATTTTGCATCTGTCAATGTGCTTGCTATGTTTGCGAGTTTCTTACCTGTAAACCGCTGCGATGTGCTCAGCTTTCACCTACAATGCTTCCCACACCTTTCCTTGCCTTAAAAAGAGGAAGAAGCTGGTACATCGCATGCGGCTTGCAGCTAATTGCACCGCAGCTAAGGGCTTTTCGTACGGGCTGAGGGCTGGACCCCTTGCCTACTGCTGCATGCTGCTCGCTCCCTGCACGCTGCCTACGCACGCTGCCCAGTTCTTGGCCTGCCTGACTGCGGCCTACCGCCACGCTAGCCGGGGCCAGTGCCGCCTACACTGCGCAAACCCGAGCAACTACAATTCCGGCGGCCTATCGCCGAGCCTGTGCTGACAGGCCCCCGCGTGCTGCCAAGGGACGGTACCCTTTTTATGTATTAACCGTGTGTTGGTTATCTGTTCAGACTGTAGTGATATTATTTACCCACGACCCAGCTGTACTACCTTAGTTCATAATTATATATTAACTTGTCCAGCTGTTTTCTTTGCAACAATCTACTACCATAGGTTAGCGGCCTGCGCAAGCTTACCCTGCGCAGGACCTAGCCGTTACACTGAGATGAGCCCCGGCCCAGACGATATGACTAATGAAATGATCATCGCAGGAATAGACAAATTAATCACGCTCCTCAATAGATTGTTTGATTTAATTTTAAAACAGAAAATAATTTCCGTACAGTGGACGTATTCAGAAATAGTACTACTATACAAAAAAGGAGATCCAAAATTGATTTCGAACTACAGACTTATCAGCTTGATGAATGTGTTACAACTGCAATTTAATGCAGAACAAAAAAGTGAAAAAGAATCTTATAACATTACTTAAAGACCTCAGTAGAGAGATCAGGGTGATATCTTTGTCAGTGTAGTCCTCTAGGCAATCTCCTGAAATCTTCCGGAATCTCCCAAATTCAGAATGTATTTGGTTGGCGATAGACGAACCGGGAAAGTACCTCTTAAGGGTTAATTACTTATCTTATACTACCTATGTAAATCTGAATTAAGTTTTTTGGGTTCCATAGTGAAACGACAAAGAACACTTGTAGTTTCGCCATGTGCGTCGGCAAGTCCGCGGTTTATCTCAGAGACCATTGATGCTATGCAGAAGATTTTCATTTATTTTTCAAGTAATCGTAGAGTTTTTAGTGATGCAACATTTGAAAGCTAAATAAACCTGATTGATTTATCCTAATTTAATTCTTATTGAAATTGGACTACATATAATGTAATCGTACGACGACTCTGGTTTTTTAGGCGCTACTACTGCAGGGTACCAATAAATTATTTTTAATAAAACAAAAATATATATTTATTCTTATATTTTATTAGCGAGCGAGGTTTGTACATATTACAGAGTTTATAAAAAAGTTACAGCTTATACTTATATTTACTGGCATTACTTATTCATATAATAACAATAGCAACACCGTCCACCACCACCGAACATCCATCTTCACCATCGTCAGACAAACCAGAATGACCATCATATTCATGCTTTTTTGTTTCTATAAGATTATAAAATTGCTTTAAAGAAGAACTTTCAACGTTAAATTTTTTGATGAATACTTGCAAGAACTGGATCAGATGAAAGTAGAAGATTGTGGAAAAGTTTTTCATTCCATGACGAACTGTTAAATATTTCAGAATTGTCCTTCTCTTTACACTTCCTGAATTTGATGTCCATTAGCTCAGTTAAGTCTTCGCAAAGCATACCAATTGGTATTATGGCATTTTTTTCAACAAAGTCTGGCCCATGTATTAGGAGTTTATGAAGTGGAGCAGGCATGTGGTACCATGGATATAGTTCCATGTAACGCTTGGCGGTATCAACACAAAACTCACGGAATAAAGGAACTATTATCTTCTGTCCTGATGAAATACAACGTAAAATCACACTGAGTCGGCTCAACAGCTCAAAATCTATATTTGTTAGGTTACAAAAATAATCAGTGTTTTCGAAAAATTCTTTTGCTGATCGTCCCTTATATTTGGCGCATTCTCGAATTTGTTCCCATGGTTCGACAACGAAACGCTTCCGCTGTAAGCCTAACAAAATATCATGCTTCATGCACATAACATTAAATTTTGCCTTCTTGCTCTTTTCTTGCCATGTCTTATTCTTGGATTTGTAAGCGATTTCTAACAGGCTCTCCATTGAACGCCTATAAGCATGGAGAGAGCTTAGGCCATAGTGTATATCTTTATTTCCTTGTTTCCTTTTTACGCACTGCAAATGAGTATTCATTTTTATAGCATTAGCCTTGCATATTTGGCACACTGAAGCTACTGTCTCCTTATTAATAGGAAGATATTCATCATCAATCATTGTCAACATCATCTGGTGAGTGACAGTTATTCCATCAGCGAGGGTAGTTGGTGTTAAGGACTCAATCTCAGCTTCAATTGTAGCCAATTCTGACTGCACATTTTTCTTAGTGTCATTCATGAATTTAAATAATATTGGACGGCAAAATGACAGCGAGGATGGTTGTTCATTCTTCCATATAGTAACACCCTTTGATTCGAGGCTTAGAGGCACAACACATATCATAAAGTTATAAACTAGCTCGCTGTAGTCGCCTGCTTGGAACTTTTCATTATGACACACACTGTGGCTGGAGGATCTGTCGAAGCCCCATTGGCTGGTCAAAATGAGCTGTTCATTGGCATCAACGGAAGAGTTGTCTATGGTACTTATGATTCTTCTTGAGGTCAAGTCCATCAAGGCTTGCAATTTAATTTTAGCTGACCTTTCTGTAATTGTTAAATCTTCTGCGGCTGGATAGCAGTTAACTTTTTCTTGAGCCAGCAATTCGTATCTCGGAAAGCTTATTTCTTCACTCATAGTTTCCTGCATTGTAGCATATTGTCTTCTCGATAGGTTTGCCGCAACAGCAATAGCCAATGCCTTTACAGGTGGTACCTGAAAATGAAAATGAACATCAGTAAATTCAAATCACAGGTAGTAAATATAAATTAAAGAAACAATTAAAAGCCAAGTCAGACCACCTGTGGGGTACCCAGAGGCGGCTTAATTAACTCTGACACCAGAGGTGGCCACATCTCACACGAAAAGAAGAAGAAGAACGACACAATTATGAAGAATGTCGGACACAGCAAAAAAAAAACAAATTTCTTAATTAAATGAAGTACTTTACAGTAGAGTCTGGCAAACGAAAGTAGAGACTGAAAAAGCGCGTCAAATTTAAAAAAGCGAACTAAAAAGACATAAACAAGAAGAAAATCATGCTGTGCAGTTGGAGGATACACATGCGCGAGCTTGCTGGCACAAACCAGATGTCTGAACTCATGTTGGTAAGCACTCAATGGAAGGACATATGAGGAAAAATTGAGGACTATATTTAAATAAATAAACACCTACCTCCATAGTGAACCGTAGCAGAAGACTCTTTGACTTTGTTTTCCCTCGTTGCCAACTCAGCCGATGACGACTATTATTTTTGTAGTGACGGCAGGGCGGTGAGGTGAGCCTCGAACTTTTCACTTTGTGGTAGATCTATACTGTAAGTAGCTGAAAGGAAAATACAATTTTTGTTAGTAAACTTGTATTTTTTTGTTGTGGACATGTTTTTCTTTTAAACTACTAACGACACAGATATTATATTACATATAATATTAAACATCATCATCAGCCCCTATAACGCGAGTCATACGTTTGATAAATACTATAACGTTATCGGATGATATATTTTGCCAAAACCTGCCGAGATTCGTCAAAGTAGCGCAAAATGTTATTGAAAAAGGTCTGAACATGAAAATAATGTATTGGAATGTCTTATTGATGTATTGTATTTTAATGTTTTATATGTACGTTATAACATCGCATTGGAAGCTTCTGTAAAGGTGTTATAATAATTAATGAATAAATAAATAAAATCACGGAATTACACTGGATCGTAAAGAAATTCAAGAAATCAGAAAAATAGGGAAAAATACAGAAAAACCAAGACCTATTGTGATGACACTGACCACGGTTGGTAAGAAAATTGAAATTATCAAACAAAAGAAGCTAATAAAGGATACAAACTAATACATTAAGGAAGATTACCCACAACATATTCTAGAGAAAAGGAGAATGCTACAGGAACAATTAAACATTGAAAGAGAGAAGGGTAACAAAGCTATATTAATGTACGATAAATTAGTTGTAATAGGAAAACAAGAAATAAATAATACATCAGGAAACAACAAACGATCTCTCCCGACATCGCCTCAAGAAACTTATAATCGCAAGGAATCACCACCTAGAACTCAACCAAAAAAGAAAAATAAACCTGCATCAAGCAACGCACAAAACACAACTAGTTCTCCTGAAAACATAGTCAAGCCGGGGATCCTCAACTATCTGGTGAATAAAAATCCAACTAACCAAGTTCTGCCAAAAACTAATCTGAACCAATAGCAATCGGCAACCTCTCTCAAAAACAAAATAAATAAAAAGCACACCACATAAAACCATCTTCCAAGCCAGCTGGTCACCGTGGAAGAGATTGATCACTAACCTCCAAAGAAACAATCAAAAATCAGCCCAAAATCCAGAAATCTATCAACAAACAAGTTATACATAGCAACATACAAAGTGAAAACACTCTATTCATACGAAAGCCTATTAGAACTCCAAGAAGCCCTGAAAGAAATAAAATATGACGTGGTTTCCAAAATGCGCATTCAGCGCAGTGGACCATAAATGCTCAGCACTGGCCGCCTACATTAACATTGAGGGCGCCTTTGATAAGACCATGTTTAACAACATCAATACGTCCCTCAACAGACACAGTATAGACCCAACCCTGAGTGGCTGGATAACCAACATGCTCAAACTGAGAGCGGTTCAAGTCACAGTTAACAACACTAAAAGGGCCGTCCTGGCGAAAGGCTGTCCGCAAGGGGGCGTGCTTTCGACGCTCCTATGGAACCTGGTAGCAGACAGCCTCACCAAAACACTCAATGACAAAGGTTACTTCACCGTAGGCTACGCAGATGACATAATAATTAACGGGACTCACGAAAACACCCTATGCCATCTCATGCGCCAAGACCTTGTAGAGGAATGGTGCGAAGAGCACCAACTCTCAGTGAACCCCACAAAAAACGAACTTTTTCTCTTCACAAAAATGAGAGAACCGACGACACTGCAACTACCACGATTCTTTGGAACAACCCTAAGCCTTTCAACAGAAACCAAATATCTGGGCATCTATTTGGACAAACAACTGAACTAGGCAAAACACACGAACTATATCATTACAAAAGCCAGCTTATCCCTGTGGCAGTGCAAGTGACTGCTTGATAGGAACTGGGGGATCACCCATTGGCTATATACCAAAGTCATCCGACCACTTTTCACATATGGTTCACTGGTCTGGTGGCCCAAGACAGATCTGAGCACAGCCCAAAGAGAGACACAGCCTCTGCACCTCATCGTGCGAGAGGAGGCAGCCCTAGCCGCTTGTAGGTTCCACCTATCAGGAACCCCGTGTAAAGACTCCAGAGTCAAGCACACACGCATAAAGGAAGATGCGATCAAACGAAGACCGATGATGGCATCAACCTGCGGCAAAGCCCCAAAAACACACCACTTTCATAGGCACTACAATATAACTCTAACAGAAGAACAGTGTGACTACTCAGTCCCGAAAGTAAAAGTACTCAGTATAAGTATCACTGACCAAGTCCAAGGGGTCTATGAGATATCTAACAAAATGTTAATTGTTATTTTTGCTTAGTTCCTATCGAGTTATTTTTTTAAGATATTATAATAGACTAATACCTTGGGTTCAAAACTTGGCAAGTAACAAAGTGCGTACTTCTATCAAAGTGTGTACTTTACCCCAGCAAGAAAGTGGCTCCTAGAGTGATTATAAGTGGAACGATTAATTAGTGCGTAATCAGCTGTAAATGTGCGCCACATAAAAAAATGTGCGTGTTGTCATTTTGGAAAAAAAGCCGAAAATACCTTTCCTCTGCTTGAGTTATTTTGTTCCAGCAGGAAAATTCTAAACGAATCATAGAATATAGAAATATTGTGCATGGGCAGAGAGCTTATATGTGTGCGCTGAAAATGTAATTAGTGCGTCGTCAGGTTTTCGGCATATTGCATTTCCTTTTGGAGTAACGTTTTGCAGAATCCTATAATAATTAGTTTTAAGAAAGTATTTATAACTAACAAGTAACCGCGCTTTTTTGAAAATCCGAAAAAATATCGCAGGGCCTAAATGAGAAATCTTATAAGCTCGCTGAAAACTGTATTCGGTCGATCAAATACAGTTTTCAGCTAGCTTATACGATTTCTCATTTAGGCGGTGCAATTTTTTTCGGGTTTTCAATAAAGCGAGATTACTTGAAAATTATAAATTCTTTCCTAAATCAAATTATTTCACAAATACGCACATATAAAGAGGTACTCGTGTATGTTAATTCTACAGGCGCACATACAGTGGCTTTAGAGATACAGGATTCTGCAAAACGTTACTCCAGCAGGAAATGCAATATCTCGAAAACCTGAAGACGCACTATAAACATTTTCAGCGCACACACTGCTCTTTGCCCATGCAAAATATTTCTATATTCTGTAAAACCAAAAAGCGCCCGGAACTTATAAAATAGGTATCCAACGAGATCATGAAAGTGTGATTGCCCGATGTCAAGAAATGATTATGTTGGTAACAACAAAATCTTTATTTTAATAAGTGATACATAAGTTGGCAACACTTCATATATATTGTAATTGTGTTCTGTTCAGTCTAAACAATTAAATAGATTCTCATTGGAATATGGTGTCTTAGCTTAATATCTTAAAATCACCTGCCCAACTAAAACTATAAAACCTTTAATAACAACACCCGAAACGTCAACAAGACTAACCAAACTATTCAGCCTTATTTTAGAGTCGGAAAACAGCTCTATAAATCTAATCCATAAGAAGGGAGACCGATCAGATATAGGTTACGATCGTCCAATAAGCCTGATGTCCAATATATACAAGATGTTTGCAAAAATATCACTCAAACGTATTACCAAAAGCCTGGACGATGAACAACCAAGAGAACAGGCTGGTTTCAGCTTATAAAAATAGTAAGGAATATAGCTACACACTATATACTCAATACATTTATTGCTTCCACATGTGAACTTAGATGGTAGGTACAAATTGTAACAATAATAAATGGCATAATTATATTAGCGACATCTGCAGCCGAATTGCGTAAGTATATTATCCAAAGCATAGGAATTGATTCTTTCCCAAAAACGACTTTACGTATTGCATATTGATACGCAAAGTCGTTTTTGGGAAGGAATCGATTCTTTTGCTTTGGATAATATACTTACGCAATTCGGCTGCTGGTCTCCTTGAGACAAACCCAATATTGATCAGGTATGACCCTGGTGGATTGTTTGTTCACTTAGGTACTAGATGGCGCTGACATATGTATGGCATTGATAAACGTATCAATAAACATTATCCGATTTGTGTGAAATCATTTAATTCAATAAACACACAAATTCAACATACAAAATAATAAATGATTAAATTCTTTTTAAATTAGTTACATAAAGGATACTTTAGAAAATGCGTCTATGGTTTAAAATAAAACGTTCAAGGTCTGTGGTGGAGATGACTGTCAATGCTTTTACAAGAGTGCACTTGTGGTCAATGGTACCTGAGAATTTTCATAACCTAAAATAAATAAATATTCTTGATGTTGGGAAGACCAAAGCTGGCTAGCGTCAAAATGAAAGAACCAATTGTTCAGTAGGCGCTGGCTCCAAATGTCTCCTTAGGAGTATCCTAGATTATAAATAAATTAAGTAAATAATGGTCAACTAGCCGACATAACTACAGCAGGTTTCGAACACTCCTGATGATATAATTTACAAAAGTTTGAAGACAGCTACACAGGATAACGGTACTGTTTGAGAAATCATATCTCCAGTATTGGGAATTGATGGTAAAATGTATTCCTTCTGAAAGTGAGTTGTTTTTACCTATATTTTGAACATCAAGAGATTGTGATGACGGACTGTGCTCGGCGAATTAAATTAGTTGACCAAACTGTGTGATTTTTACTTTAATCAACTTCATGTGAAATCATCCCTGCTATTTTCTCATGCAGAATACCTACCCCTGAGCATGCTGGTGAGTAAAGATGAAAATTCTACCTTACAAAATTTAGACCATTGTGGACCCTGTCGGGCACTGCAAAAGTAGGAGAGAGGAAGAGGGCTTTTATTTGACAAAGTAAATATGTATTCAGTAGATTAAAATTAGTTAAATTGAAAATTTGTTATTTAAATATTCACTAACATAAAATAATAGCATTTAATTAACCGTTTTTTATTTTATTTGTTATTTTAATTTTCCAGTTTTTTTTTTTTTTTGTTACATTGCAAATACTTAAATTTAGAAATTATCATTTAAATATTCATTGACGTTATAATAGCATTTAGCTAATAGAAATTGTTTTAATTAAAGGAGAACAAAAATTAATGAATTTAATTTTTGTTCTCCTTTAATTACTTCTGGTAATTTATTATATATTTTCATTATTAATGTACTTGTTGAGTACATTAGTAATGTTTATTGACAACAATAAATCATTTGACTCTGTGGAATCTCATTCCATATGGCCTGCTCTAAAAAACCAAGGAATAGAGAGGCAATACATAAGGATAATAAAAAATGTATTCACAAATAGCATGGCACGAATAAAGCTAGAAAGAGAGTGGGAAATCTGCACAATACACATGGGTGTAAGATAGGGTTTCTCTTCGGTATTAGAAGAAGTCTTCAAGAAGCTCAATTGGGATAACATGGGAACCAACATTAATGGAACAAGCCTAAACCATCTGAGATTCGCTGATGACATCAAACTCAAAGGAGATAACCCAGAAAGTCACCAAACCATGCTCCAGGACCTGGCACATGAAAACAAAAGGGTGGGCCTAACAATGAACAAAGCCAAGACAGAAATAATTACAAACAGAATTAGAAGAAGAGGAACTAGAAGAGGAGGAAATAGAATATGTAGATTCCTATATTTATTAGGGCCACTAAATATCTTTCAAAGACCAAATGGAGTTGGAAATAGAGAGACCAGTCGGCCAATTCGTGGCGTGGTGGCAAAAGTTCTGGACTCTTCAAGAGGTAATTAAAAGCAAACAATACAACACTGCAAATACCTATACTGTAGGATGCCCTACATGACCGAATGAACAAAAGCATGACCAAAAGTTGACAACATACCAAAGAGCCATGGAAAGGAGCAGGCTTGGGTATTCGAAAAGGGCCATAAGACGCAAAACAAAAAAAGATGATGATGATGAAGCTCAAGTGGCATCCCCACTTGAGCTTTCTATGTGGTGGTGGGTCATATACTCCGTGCAAACAAGTAGAAGTGGACAATGAACATATCAGAATGGATCCCACAGATACATAACGAAACGAAAAAGACGAAGACAAAGAAAGCGCTGGTCTAATGACATAAAAAGGATAGCGGGTCCACTATGGCACTAACTGCTTAAAGAGGAGATGCAAATGCTGGTAGAGGCCTTTGTGTCACGCTGACTCGCCGACACTCGCACAGAGATTTTTGGCACCGGAGGCTATAATAATAATAAAAATAAGTGGGAAAAGGGTCATTAAAACTACTTAGTGTAAGTACCACTGGCCAAGCCATAACCGATGGGTATCGGCGATATCTAACAAAATGTTTAATGTTATTTTTGCCAAGTTCTTATCGAGTTATTTTTTTAGAGATTACAATAAACTCTTTAGGTATGTATAATGTGTCGTAGAGGTCCAGTGGCTAAGACCTCGTTTCTCCTGCTTTATGTCGTGGTTTCATATCCGGGAAAGTACCAATGTGACTTTCTCAATTGAAAAGAAATTTCAAAATTTTGTCTTGAACATAGTTAACAAATGTGAAGGAAAACATGGTGAAGAAACCTGGAATTATAGTTATATGTATGGAATCGCCAACCCGCATTTGAAAACGAGTTTTTTTCAACTATATTTTGTCACTATTATTTAACACATTTTTTTGTGAAAATCACTTGTAATTTATGCCGTATACAAAATTAATAAAATCAGGGTGTTAATGCCCCACGGTAAGGCAAAGCCTTCTTCTCATACAATGAAGGCACGAGCATTAATCACCGCGCTTGCTCATGACTAGTAGGCGATTTCAAACTTATATTAAGGATGCCTACAGCATGTTCCTGCGCATAGACGTTAGTTTAGTTTACACTATGTACATTTTTTAAGTACTAATTCTATAAACTTTAAAATTAAAAGTCAAACTGTATGTTATAATCGCCACCAGTAAGCTATAAAATCAATTGAAAAAACCAGGTTTTTCGTGCTTAGGTACAAACATGTATTCGGATTTTATTTATGCTAATTTATTGTAACCAGTTAAAATAATTAAAGTTCGTTGTCTTATTTCTCTAATAAGAGTATAACTGTGCATATAAATAATCATAAATCTTGTGGATATTTATAAATTTGCCTTACAAAAGTAGTTAATTTCTGTTATTTGTTCGCAAAACTGATTATTATATTTCCTAACGATGTTTGTTTTCACCGACGGAAATTAAAAAGATTCATATAAACTTACCCAAATGTTAAAGTGTCCACACTTCACACAAACTATTTAACATGAAATATGTTTCACTATTATAATATTTTTTTTCTTCAATTTGCGTATTCGCGTTTGGTTGTGCCGCGGGAACGAGTTATACGACTGTTCACTACGAGTGTCTGGCCGAGTTTAAAGCAAGAGCGAGGCTCGCCCACCGCAGGTGCGGAAGCGGTATCGCAGGTAACCAAACACCGCGTGGTGGGGTTGAGTTCGAGAGAGATGGAGATAGAGCGGTGATACAAACGAACAAAGCCAGTCCTAATGATTTCATAAAAAAACTTAAAACGTTTAAAATCACCACGGCGATGTGAATGTTATAGAAAAATAGATAAAAGAAATTTTAAATCACTTCCTACTAAAAGGAGGTAAGTAACAAAAGAAAATCCGTTGGAGATTGCTATTCCAATGAAGTGCAGCCTCCGGCAGCAATCCCTGAATAAGGAATAGAAGACTATCAATTGAAAACTACAATTATTTACGTACGCAACAAGATTTCAATGTGTCATATACTCTAAAATTGCAATATTTTTGTTAATTGCATGCGTCTTGGGATTTTAATATTTTGTGTTTTTAATCTCTCATTACGTTTACCGAACGAACATTATTGTTTTATTAGACATTATTGTTAGAAAAAGTTCTACATAAGATTCACTAATGATCATTAGTTTTTGAGACATAAGCCAAAATATATTTTGTTGTATTTTTCCTTTGTACTAAATCTGTTTGTATGGTAATTTAGGCTAGTCAAATTATCCTTTTATGTTCGAGTGAGCCGTTTAACATTCAAATTGACGTTTTCTGGTTTTGACAGCAATATTATCTAATCAATCTTATGTATATGGTATGCACTATTTTTCGCTGATTGGTCTCTTAATTACAGTTATTTGCCTGGGCTAGAAGTACATGACTAAGCTTTTAGTAAGTCAGAAATATACACAAAAACTATTGCAATTTTTGCAATCTTAACTGAGTAAAAGGGTCGTAAAAATAATCCAGGATCTGATAACTGATCTCCTAGTTCACAATCATACTAATCACGGGCAAAGGGTGGTGTTATTAGGACAATAATTTATGACGTCACTGCTAATTATGTTATAGATAATGAAGTCTCTAATCACTGCTCATTATGTTACAGGTAATGCAGAGTCTCTAATCATTGCTGATTCAAAATCAAAATCAAATATTTTTATTTTACATAGGCCTACATGGGCACTTATAAAACGTCGACAGAAGGTGCACGGTTCGGGTTAGTCGTTTCCTATGGAGAAGAACCGGCAAGAAACTCCATGGTTACTCTTTTAAATTGTTTTGTTTACAATATTTCCATGTTACAGCATTAGTACTTGGATATGGGGGGACAACGTAGGCCCGACAATAAGTCGTACGAAATTGAAAAAAAAACAAACAAAAAAAAATAATGCACGAAATTAAAAGTTAACAAATGTTAACAATCATCTAGAAAACTAGAAAGCCTACAATGTTCACACATTCACAATAGGTAAGAGAATCTATACAAAGGTAAAAAAAAAAACCACATCACTAAATTTAACATGTGGCACAAATACTGTAATCAGTGCTGTAACTATTCTTAGCAAAGGGCTATAATGATGATTGAAAAATATTGTAAAAAGTCTAATTAAAAGAGAAAAAAAAATGAGATTGAGAATAGTTAGAGATATCCATAGATTATGTTACAGGTAATGCATAGTCTCTAATCACTGTTCATTATGTTATAGATAATGAACAGTCTCTAATCACTATTCATTATGTTACAGGTAATGAACAGTCACTAATCACTGCTCATTATGTTATAGGTAATGAAAAGTCACTAAAGGAAGAGGTTCTCTATTCATCGGAATTGTGTTTTGTTTATGTATACCTGCATGAATAACAATTACGTGTAGTTCATGCAGGCAAAGCTGCGGGCGGAAAGCTAGTACAGATATAAGATAGATTGGCTCGCTTTTGACCATTATATCTCACCCAAAGGTTAGTTAAAGCAGCTGTATAACAAAAGGTCCGAAACAATGGGTATTTTTGAGAAAGAAGGTTCGATAAGCTCATTTAGAAAAGTATTCCAGTGGCCATTGTCTAGCTATTTCTTTCTTTAACTCTTTACTGAACACCAAACATAACAAAAGGTCCGAAACAATGGGTGTTTCTGAGAAAGAAGGTTCGATAAGCTCATTTAGAAAAGCATTCCAGTGGCCATTGTCTAGCTATTTCTTTCTTTTACTCTTGTTCATTATGTTTATAATGATTAGTGATTAGATAGTTCATGTACAAAGGTAAGTTGTTTGTTCGTAGAACAATAGGTGCCCGCAAATAAATCTTTGTCAGCTTTTTTTTCCTTAACATTATCTCATTATTATGTCTGAACAGGCAGTTTGTTAATTGATAAGTATCAAAATTATGATTATTTATATACATATATGGCAATTATTGAATTTTGATTATTATTATATTCTCTGATTCCTGAATATTAATTATCTTTTTTATTTATATTGTGATTTGCACTTATTATGGTTTTAGTTATTCTTTTTCTAGTAAAAATGGAGTGTGTAAGACATACCGTATCAATTATGTGACAGAGTATTTGTAAACCAAACAATGGACAAATTAGTATACAAATATTAAATACTCGTGAAACACAAGTATATATACTATTTCAGACCGGAAATACATTTATTAACAGACTAAGACATTCATTTTGGAAAAGATAGTAATATTGATGGAGAAAGAGTACGTACAATGTTTTTTTTTTTTTAATTAAACCATCTAAACAATGAAGAAAGGTCATCAATCGAAAACATATGTGCTAAATTTTCGGATGTATTTCATCTACCTAACGATAAATTATCTACCACTAACCTATACGAACAAAGTATACTGGTAAAACCACATGCAGATCCATTTTATACTACACAGACGACGACAGTACAGGTTACCCTTTTCACAGCGGAAGGAAATTGAAACACAAGTTAAGAAAATACTTTCTGAAAATATCATTGAACCAGCAAAAAGTAAGTGGTCAAGACCAATTTTTTGGTACCCAAAAAATCTGATGATAATTCTAAGAAATGGAGACTGGTTATTGATTTTCGTAAATTAAACACTAGAATTTTAGACGATGAATTTCCACGCCCGAATATTCACGATATTTTAGATTCTTTATGCGGTTCAATGTATTTTTCACAATAAGATTTATCACAAGCATATTATCAGGCAAAATTACAAGCAGAAAGCAGAAAGTATACAGCATTCACTACACCATCAGGCCAATATCAAATGTCCCGGTTACCTATGGGATTAAAAATTAGCCCAAGAGCATTCTCTCGTCTAATGACAATTGCCAGGTCTGGACTTACATACGACAAATTATTTGTCTATTTGGATAATTTAATCTGTTTTGGTCGTAATTTACAAATTCACAATAAAATCTTATAGATATTTTAACTAGATTGCGCAAAGTTAACTTGAAACTTAATCCAATGAAATGCGATTTCTTAAGAAAAGAAATGCAGTTTTTAGAACATGTTGTAACATCTGAAGGAATTAAACCAGATTTAGATTAAATAAACATAGTAAAATATTATCCCGTGCCCAAAAATGCAGACGAAACAAAAAGATTCCTAGCATTCGTCAACTTTAAAAAAAATGTATACCAGATTTTGTCGCGTATCTTTTTTGCGAAAACGTTTAAAATGCCAATGGTATTAACCAACCTTTTCTCTGCGGACCTCCAGGGCGCCTATTGTTAGTTAAGCTTGTCTTTTGTACATGAACAATCTAATAACTATTCATTATTATAACATAATAAACAGTGATAAGAAAACTATTTCTGGTGTAAAGGAATAATTAACCAAAGAAGTAGCAATGCAAAAGCCACTGGATACCATTCTAAATGAGTTTAACAAACTTTCTTTTGCCGAAACAGCGATTGTTACGAAATCTTTTGTTATGTAAATATAGCTGCATTAACTACTGCTGTAACATAATGAGCAGTGATTCGAGACTAATTATGTAGGTGACAGCCAGAGGACTTAAAAAAACCGAAGTTAATTTAAATAAAAGTTTAATTACTTGAAAATTACAAATAAATCTTAAATCTAGATTTGGAAGATGCTAGTCTCAAAGTGCCTGTTTAATATCAAGATTTACTTGACATTAACCGAGATGGAACAACACAATTTGCACTGATAACTGATAGGAATAACTAAATTAAGTAGAAATAAAACCACAATTAGTCACTTGTACTGAAGTAATTGTAATCGTTCATAAAGTAAAACATCGTCGGAGCTTATACGCTACGGCCGGGCCGGAGAATCTTAATAGCGCGATTCAGAAAGTAGTACAGCCCCATCTATCGAGGTTTAGAGTTAACCTCGTGTAAACATTATTGGCGTTTGGTTTGACATTTAACATGCCGCCCACCAAGGACATGTAGTGAGGAAATGTTCTTCTTAACACAACAAGTTTATACAGTACGTTAAGAAATAATATTGTCTTCAATAGGTTATTGATCTAGATGTTTGGATAACATTGTATTCGATAGCTCTTTAAAACCCTAATGGGTTGTACATAAAAATATAGCTTGAAATTAACAAATAAAAGTAGAGATATTGTAACAACAAACAAGTGTATAAATTTGAACTAAAATTGTAAAGTTTAACATGCAATAAAACAAAATAAATAATGTAAAGTTCATTGCTCTAAAACTGGTAAAATACATAATTTCGAGGTAAGTCTTTTCAAAACTGAAGAACCCGTACGCAATGTGACTACACGGGTGATTTTGTCATCACCTGGATGTTTTTGTTCGATACGGCCTAACAGCCAGCGACACGGTGGTAAATCATCTTCTTTGATTAAAACTATGTCACCGACCTTGGGTACCGGTACCTGTTTAGACCACTTATATCGATGCATGAGATTTGAAATGTATTCTGAAGATCAACGTCTCCAGAAAGATTGCAACATTCGTTGCACGAATTGCCAACGCGTCAAACAATTTACGTTTGAGTTCTCATACGTGTAGTCAGGTACATTTAAAATAGGCTCTCTAATCAAGAAATGTCCTGGAGTTAATGGCATCAGTTCACCAGGATCAGTTGCACTTATGGTGCTTATCGGCCGCGAATTCAAGCAAGCTTCTACCTGAGCTAGAAGTGTACTCATTTCTTCGTAGGTAAGTGTGTATTCGCCTATTACCCGTTTTAGATGATACTTTGTGGATTTCACTCCGGCCTCCCACAATCCACCAAAATTGGGACCATGCGGTGGAATGAAATGCCACTCAGTACCATTGGATTCAAGGTGCTCTGCTATTTTGGGTTGAATGGCGGTTAGTTGCTGCAGCTCTTTGGATGCTCCTACAAAGGTGGTGCCATTATCGCTCCACAGTTTAGCGCAGTGACCTCGACGAGACACAAATCGCCTGAATGCTGCAAGGAACGCTTGAGTGGTCATGTCACTAACAACTTCTAAGTGCAGGGCGCGAGTACACATGCACACAAATAGGCAGATGTATCCCTTGTATGCATGATGTCCCCGACCCTTGGTGGTGCGTATTTTGACTGGACCAGCGTAGTCAACTCCACTGTGCAAAAATGTTCTTGCGGGTGTGCAGCGAACTGTTGGAAGCGAACCCATCAATTGATGCTGAGCGCTGTGCCTATACCTAGCGCATCTTACACACTTTTTAAAATGTTTTTTGACCAAATTTTTGGCTCCTACAATCCAATAGGCCGTTCTCAGGTAACCGAGCATTAGTTGCGGACCTCCGTGCAACTATTTATGGTGCGCGTCTGCCACAATGAGTTCGGTCAAATGACTATCACAAGGCAATACTATTGGATGTTTTGTTTGTTCATCTAATTCTGAGTTCTGGAGTCTGCCCTTAGCTCTTATTATACCTTGATTGTCGAAATAGGGACACAATGATTTTAACTTACTTTTTGACTGTATTTGTTCGTTCTTCTGTAATTGTAAATGTTCTTCATTAAAACTTTCTAACTGTATCTTTTTTATGCAACTATTCAATGCATCTTCTAGTTCTCGCTTTTGTAAATATGTTTCCTGATTTTTGCCCTTGTTTAAAAATCGTCGACAATATGCTACTACCCTGAGCAATCTCGGTAACGAAGAAAACCTTTCTATAATTGAATTGTCTGGAACTACTGCTATATGTGTTCTAACTGATTCTTCTAAATTAATATTTAGATTTTTCATAATTTATAATTTTGTTCTTCAAAAATTATGGTCCTGAAAACCATATTTCTTGTTCCACCAACAGACTGGGTAATAGACCTCGCGAGGCACAGTCTGCGGGGTTGTAATTGGTAGAAATATGAAACCACTGGCTTGGTTTTGTGGCTGATAATATCTCTGAGGTACGGTTTGCCACAAATGTTTTCCACCTGCTTGGATGGCTGTTAAGCCAAGCTAGGACTACCGTAGAATCCGTCCAGGCTGCTATCCTTTCTTGTGGTATAGAATAGAATAGAATAGAATACTCTTTATTATGTACACCATATAAGTTACAGAAAGTATAGACGAAGAAAACATTACACTGGGTGACACAATGGGCGGCCTTATCGCTAAAAGCGATCTTTTCAAGACAACCTTTGGATGGATTTAAAAAAATGAAAGGAAAGACAGTACTGTAGGTAGTCTTTGGTGTACTATTTATAAATAAAAATAAATACATATATATTTATATTATATAGGCAAATATATACAGTAATAGGTATGGAAAAAAAAAAACATAGAAATCAAGAATAACAACTATTAAAGAGAGAAGTAGTGATTCTTTACCATCGTTTTAAAAATGGACAGAGATTGAGCACGCCTTATTGACACGGGCAAAGCATTCCACAACCGCACCGCTTGAACCGTAAAATATTTGTCGTAAAAGCTGGAGGAATGCATCGGCATCTCTAGTCCCAAGTTATATTCATAATTTCAGCAGTATCTATCAGTAGCTGCGCCATCAGCACTGCTCCACACAACTCCAAGCGAGGGATGCTTATTTGCTTAATGGGAGCCACTCGAGTTTTCGTAACCAGCAAGGAAACGTGTACTTGTCCTGACACGTCGACTCTGCGTAGATAAATAACAGCTGCATATGCTACCTTAGAAGCATCACTGAACCCGTGGAGTTCCAAATCATCGGTTGGCTTGGTCCCAAGCCACCGTGGTACCTGGACTCTGGTGATGAGGGAGAGCTCGGTACGGTAAGTACACCACTCTTGTACTAAATCCGTGCTTAGTTCCTCGTCCCAGCTGACTCCTGCGAGCCACAATTTCTGAATGAATACTTTGGCTAACACCACGCATGGTGCTAACCAACCAAGCGGATCGAACAGTCTTGAAATTTAAGAAATTATGGCTCTCTCTGTTACAGGTGCTGTCAACGCGGAAGGAAGATTCACGGAGTATTGAAACATGTCTTCTCTGCGATTCCAGGTAAGGCCTAAATTTTTTATTGTATTATCCAGCTTTATTTGTACTCTATTTTGCTCTTAGATTGCCTCCTCTGTATGTTCTATTATTGTCCCTTTTGTATTTGCTTGTTTCATCTAGTTGCTCTGTCTTTTTATCCATTTCCATTGCTTGAATAACTTCTAACATGTTTTTACAATTGCTATTCCACTTCTGCAGTTCAAAGCCTCCGGTTTTCAATAATGCTGTCATTTGCTTGAATATTTCAGCTCCCTCTTCCACGCTGTCACACCCTGTCATCAAATCGTCCATATAAAATGCGTTCAAAACTCTATTATAGGCCAGTGGGTACTTATGTCCTTCGTCGTAAGCGATCTGATGAAGCGTTCGAACTGCCTGATATGGAGCCGAAGCGGTACCAAAAGTGACGGTCAGTAACTCGTAGTCTTGTAGTTGCATATCCGGGCCGTCTCGCCATAAAACTCGCTGAAACATAACGTCTTTCTCAGCTACCCGTATCTGCCTATACATTTTGACAATGTCAGCTACAAGACCAATGGCATGCCGGCGTCACTTTAGAATAGTGTGTCGTAAATCAGCCTGCAGCGTGGGACCGACCATCAGAGTATCATTTAGTGATATACCCTTGTTGTTCTTTTCAGACGCATTGAACACCACCCGAACTTTCGTGGTAGTTTTGTCCTCTCGTATTACCGCATGCTGGGGTAAATAAACTGCTTCGTGTCTTTGTTTATCATTTTTCTTTACAGCCCTCGTGTGTCCTAGTAGTAAGTACTCTTTGATTACCTTTGTGTATTCTCCCTTTAATTTTTCATTCTTTCCTAATCTTTTTTCTAGAGATTTGAACCTTGATTCAGCTATGCCGCGTGAGTTCCCTGCTTTGCATAAAGGATTCACATCTCGAAATGGAAGCCTGACCACATACCGACCATTTACATCTCGTGTTGTAGTTTGTCGGTATAGTTCTTCACATTTCTGTTCTTCTGGTTTTATTTATTTTATTTGTTCTAGTTTTTTCTTCTACTTCCCAAAATTTCATAAGACTATCATCTTCGTTTATCTGGGCGTGCATGACGCTATTATTTCTTGCATTAAGTTTCTCTTTATTTACAGGATAAACTGTACCCGACAGGATCCAGCCTAAGGCAGTGCTTTGTGCGATTAAAGTGCCATGTGGACTCTTCACGATCCCTTCCTGTATGATACAGCTGTAAACATCGGCACCCAACAGAATGTCAATCCTATTGGGTGTGTTGAATTGTGGGTCGGCAAGATACAACCCCTTGGTGTTAATCCAGTCGAAATTGCATGTTTCGATGTCCTTCTCTGGCAGGTACGTTGTTATTTTATTCAACACGTAAGCGCTCAAGTGAAGGTGAAAACTTGGGTCGACGCGGGACTGGATCGTAACATGCACCATATGCTTGGCCATGGTTGACTTGCTATTACCTAAACCCGTTATGATCCCTTGAACCGGAACTCGCTTCAGTCCTAATAGTTGGACTGTAGATTCGGTAATAAAACAAGCCTGGGAGCCTTGATCAAGCAAGGCTCGGACTATTTGCGGATGACCCATCTTTGATTCGGCGTTTATTAGAGCCTAAAAAAACCGATAACCGAGCTAATAAAACCGATCGTGGCTTTAGAACGGTGCCTGTTGAAAGGCAGGACACTATGGGTTCACCACTGGTTGCAGTATCAGACGAATCAACCAATGCATCGGGATTGCTAACGGGATGCAACAGAGAGTGATGACGCTTCTTACAAACTCTACAGGTAGCGGGATTCTTACACCCATAGACATTGTGGTTGCTGCCTAAGCAATTAAAACAAATATTTTGTTTGGCTACAAAATCACGTCTCACGTCTACTGGTTGCTTAGCAAACTTTTTGCAGAAACAAAGTTTGTGTGACGCCTCCTGGCAGTATTCACAACGCTTAGATGATGCATTGGTAGCCAACAAGGCCTTGTGACTGTGCCCAGTTGAGACCCTATCCTGATGAACTGACGACCGATTTGGCTCCACGAACTCCAACGCGCGGTACCTGGTTTCCAAAAATGTGTTAAATTGTGTCATGGATGGCAACTCATTACCACTGATGTTACCGATGCTCAATTCCCACTGTTTGCGCGTTTCAAAATCTAACTTGTTAGATACGATGTGAATGATGATTACGTCCCATGTAGTCACATCAACGTTCAGGTGTGTAAGTGCTTTTAAACAATCATTGGTGATTTTATTTTTAATAAATAAATATTATATATGTACATACTTAAACACTAAACAAAAGTAAACTTTACAAACTTAAAATTAAACTAACTACTTACACTATATACAAAAGAAAGGTACACTTAGGCGTCGAAGTAATCATTGGTTGTGTCGAACAATTCTTTAAGACCCCTACCAGACTCAGCAGATAAACGCCTTTGGCCAAACAAACGGTTTAAAATACAGTCTGCTAAATGCCTTTTATTATAGCGTTTTTCCAAAATATCCCAACACTGACTATAGTTAGCGTCAGTTATTGGAGTGTATCTAACTAACTGTTCGGCTTCTCCAGTAAGATGATCTTTCAAATAATGTAATTTTTGGCAATCACTAAGAGACTCATTATTATGTACCAAAGCTTTAAATAAATCATTAAACGTAGCCCACTCACTATACCGACCCGAAAATGTAGGAATTGAAATTTTAGGCAATTTAACAAAGGCACTAGATTTTTTTGTTAAATTATCTGCACCATTTTCTTGTTCTGACCCTTTAACTGACATCTTATTGAGCACCGTTTTCATGTGAGCCTTGTAATTTATATAGTTATCTTCAGTTGATTCATAAATATTATCTATCTTTTGATCTATCTCTTCAGCACTATAGCTTTCATATATCTTACAATGTATACCCTCAAAATTCGACCTTTCTGCTCGAGTAATTCCTTTCTTGTTTCTATATATTCTATCGTAAGTCTTTCCTTTGGCGTTTTCTTAAAATTAATTAAACCTTTTTGGATAGTGTTGTGTATTTTTTGTAAGACATTGATTGATCCCTCCATTGTAAATTCAATAGAAAACCAAAATAGACTTAGCAATAAAATATATAAAGTTTGATTAAACAATTACTGCTCAAAGGAAAACAAAATATTACATGCAAATAATCTGAACCTAATTTCTACCAACTAATTTGCAAATATTTTCTAAGTTCTAGGTTAATTACTATGTAAACTCTTATAATTATTCTAAGTGCCAAATACTTTCGAAAAATTTACAAATGTTTCAAATTGCAACTTTTACTATCGCTGGAAATCGGGCATAGACACCACGTTCCCTCGTTTTTTGTAAAACTATTCTAAGTATATAACTAAACATGCAACAAATTACACATTATACTATAAGCTACACTTATAATTTACTTAAGTCCAATAATACTCCACTTTAAATGTTCTAAGTTTAAATCTTGATGTGAATAAAGTTCATAATTGCTGCTGATTGCCTCGAACTATTAAAAGTTAAAATGTACTCACGATTGCACTCACTCACAAACACGAAGGTAAGTTGACCTTGTGGCGTCACCTGGTGGCGAGTAGCGTCACTTTGTTGAACTCGACGTCAGACTTCTGTTGTCACGTCGAAATTGGTGTAACGTCCTTCTTCTGACGACACGTTGAACTACGCGGATGACGTACAGTCACCTCACGTTTGCACTGGATGCAAGAGGCGCCCGTGTGACAACACTTTACCGCCGCTGCTGACCCCGTCCACAACAATGGACGAAGCTGTCGCTGCCGATGCGGGTACCCGTGTACTTTAGCCGCAGCGATCCACTGCGAGTATCACGGACGAACTCTCAAAAAACCGGCAGTCCGGCATTATATCCGGCTCGAAGGACCAATGTTTAATATCAAGATTTACTTGACATTAACCGAGATGAAACAACACAATTCGCACTGATAACTGATAGGAATAACTAAATTAAGTAGAAATAAAACCACAATTAGTCACTTGTACTGAAGTAATTGTAATCGTTCAAAAAGTAAAACATCGTCGGAGCTTATACGCTACGGCCGGAGAATCTAAATAGCGCGATTCAGAAAGTAGTACAGCGCCATCTATCGAGGTTTAGAGTAAACCTCGTGTAAACATTATTGGTGTTTGGTTTGACATTTAACAGTGCCTCAATTAATTATTACAAAAATGCATTTCTGGAAAGATTGCGAAACGCATGTGTGACATCAGCTGATTGGAAGTAGGTGACACGAGGCGTCGAGTCAGCAGAGCCCCTGTGTTGCAATTTTAAATGGAAACATCTGTTGTACGTAATTAGCTATCATGTCGTTATTCAGCCGATTTGGTGTAGGCAGGGCTCGTAACACCTCGCCCCTCAGACCAGCAACTATTTGAGCAATTTCAGCGAGAATGTTGCTGTTGCATTTTTCTTGATTGTAGGAGATTCTGCATCTTCGTATTGATGATTTTCAGCGCATTCATGCTTTCTGAGCTTTGTACAAACGTTATACCGACGTATGGTGAGAGTAACGATCAATACAGTTGCACCGAATATTAAGACATATAGTGGGAGATTGCGTGCTCGATTTGTACTGGTTGCTGCATTAAAATTTTATCTTCGATTTCATGTACACTTTTCAGGTGCAGTGTATTTAACTTGAGATGTGGGATAGATTCATTGGCAATGTCCAGGTTCGTAGGTATTTCGGTGATTTTCAGCGGTAGTCCTTTGATGTGGTCATTCGTGTTGATGATAATAGTAAACTGCTCAGTGCGTAGTAAGCATTTTTGCGGAATGGTGGCGAGATAACTTCCGCGTAGAGAGATGAATTCTTGACGTTCGCATTGTAGCTCGGTTCGGGTTGGTTGTGGGAATGTGAGTGTGTAGCGTCTGTCGTCCAATTGCTCCATGACTTCTTTGGTCAGCGTGAGTTTTGTGGGCTGGCATGACTTCTGTAGAGATTGATTGAAAATGAGCCCTTGGATGCAGTCTAGATGTCCTCTCGTCGGTTGATGGTTGACTTCCTCTTCGCAGAGATGAATCCGGTTGAACTTCGGGCATTCAGCCTCTATGTACTTGAAAACTTTCCCATTGGTTGCAATGAAAGGGTAAGGAGGAATAAAGGTGTACATATATATATTGGGAACTATTGCTAATTTATCTAATTCGAAATTATCAGGGGAGATTATTGGGACTTTAAATATGATAACTATTCTTTTGCCTGTATAATAATGTAACGTTGTATAGTAACGGTCAACGTTCCTAACTAAATCACCATAGCAAACTGCGGTAAAAAAAAAAAAAAAAGAAAACGCACAGATCAACAGAAATAATAGCAAGAATCTTACAACCTAATAATTTAAAATAATTAACAAACAAATAACAAACACATTGTAGGCGATAATACTAATAGGATAAATTAAACCTAATATCTATCTACCTACACATTATTAACGAGATATAAAAAAAGAATCGACTAGTCATTGCACTACGTTACAACTCGATAACTTCCCGTGTGGCGGTAGTCACACATATATATGTAAAAAAATAATTATTAAGAGACATGACAACTCGGGCTTTTCATCAAGGCACCGGACGCGCATTGACTTTCGGACATCTGAACAGTGTGCACGGATACTCGCTCCATGGTATCATTACCTCATATCTAGCGTGTCTTTATTCGTGTACCTTTTTTTTAAAAAAAGAAACAGTCAAAATCGTTACCGTGTGTGCTGATTATAAAAAAAACCTAAATTCAATTTTAACCCCGTATTGGGTAAGTGTTGACAATCATTCTTTTGCTTATTCATGCTGGTTATGGTCATTATTGTAATCTCTGTTGGTGTTTTAGCTAGGTACCTATTGTTAAGCTATTTCTTTAGCGCTTACCTGCCTAAAATGTTTTTATGTTTACCGTTACAAATTTAATAAAAACTCTCTAGAGCTCCGGTTCTGATTGTGACAAACACATATTCGCCTTAAGCGCCGTGGTACATCCTCTGCCCTACGCTTACGCTGTTGCGGTCACAATCAGACAAGGATAAGCCGGGAGACAAAGAGACTGACACGACGTTTGGAAAATTCCAGGGTCCAAAGTCCCGGTTCAACTACCAGGCACCATCATCGGAGGAACTTGCCTGAACCTCAAATCGTCGTCAGCTCTGCGGGACGTCCTTCTGCTGGCCCCTAGTCCTTGGCCTTTCACGTCATCGTGACCGCTTCTGCTGCCAGGATAGTACTCAGCGCCTACCTCCATAGAACAAGATAAATGGTAAATAAGAAACGGCCTTTGTACCTGCGACCCTAAAATTAAATTGTTGTAGATAGTTGTTGCGTATTATTTCTCTCTATTAGATAATACCCGCAAACGCTACAATAATAACCAGGTTTTATAACTGTGTAGTAATCTCTTAAATCTGCCTCTTGCAATTGATCTAAACCGTATATAGATCTTAATCGTCTAGTCATGTTACCTAAAGTATCTATGCTTAAAGTACTATGGTGAGTGCTCGATGCACGTATGAAAGCTAAGGTATCTTCTATCCTAGTAATCTCTAGAAATAAATCATCTGTATTATCACTAATTATGGTTAACAACTGAGCAAACTTTGCGTATCTTATAAGGTCGTTTTTAGCAGAAGCTTTCTCGTCTAAAAGTAATGTTAAGGTACTATTGATTATTTCTTGATGCTTACAATTTTAGAAAGTATCTCACTGTATCTGGTCATCCAGACTTTATTAAGACTTATATGCTCGTTTAGCTCCGATAATATCTTGTCATCATTATTTTCCAGAAGTTTAATGACATTTGTAATTTTGGGCATCCGATTGATCTAAGTTAGTGAGCTAGTGTTCTATGGTGGTTAATGTTATGTAATATAGTAAATTCAGAAAATAATTGATTTGTAAATTCAATACCACTATCGGTCACGATAGTGACTGGAAGACCGTGATGTGTACAATAGTTTAAAACGGCCTGAAGTACGCTTATTGTCGTGCCATCTCTTAAATAAAAATAAATAAATAAAAATAAAAATCGTTTATTTTCAGGCATGTCACCCATATTACAAATTTACAATTAGAATTGGACATCACAATAACACAAAATTAAAATTAATTATAGAAATAATTGAATGTAGAATAACCAGACAACACAATAACACATAATTAAAAATATTTTAAAATAATCAAATATTAAAATGTAATAAATAATGTAACAACACAACACATTTAAACAGCTTTAGACTGAGAGAGCCAAAACAAATGCAGTCCATAAAATTGGCAAGTACCTTTATTTTGTCTCCCTCAGTATATGTACATTATGAAACACCGCCGATACAAGATCATTTTTACAATTAACTACCCTCGCGTAAAACGACGCCCTGAGTTTCTGCATGAGCGCAAAAAAGTCCGTAACTCTGTTTTCAGCAAACATTTCAATCGCACTACACCGCCAGGGCAATTTGAGCATGGCCCGAAACGCGTTATTATATTGTAAACGAAGAGTGTTGTAAGCACTCTTCGTGTACTTGTACCAAAGTTGGCTCGTGTAGAACGACTGACAGTAAGCCTGGAACAGAGTTATTTTCACTTGCTTCGAACAGTGGAAGAAACGTCTATTTAGCATGTTACTTTTACACGCAATGGTGCGTCTTTGCCTCTCCAAATCATCGTCATCTTTTAAATTATCATTTAATATATGTCCGAGGTTCTTAAATTTATTTACTATTTTCAAATCCAAGCCGCACAAAGTAATTGGCAAGACATTAGTAGGGCCCTTATTATGTTTAAATATCATTAATTCTGTCTTGTTAACATTATAGGTTAGTTGTTGTTGAGTTCTCACATACAGAAATAAGTTTTCTGAGGCCATTCTTCTTCTTAGCGTGTCGATGACAAACACTCTTTTTAGTTAGATGCCTTGCCTGGCCCAGAATTCAGCCACGGCAATGCCCTCCGCTGACGCAGTCATAAGGTCCTCAGGTGAACAGACAACAGGACATGCGGCACAAGACGAAAGGTGGGCCATGGTCTGCGGGGAGACGCCGCACAAGCACCGAAGATCGGAACCATCCGAGAACCCCCACCTATGAAGATTGTCTTTGCTGCGGCCGATCTGAGTGATCTGTGGCCATTGACCGAGGGGCTAAGCAGCACCATGTCATCTGCATAGCTAAGGTTGTTTAAACACTGCCCGCCACAATATGGCATCCGACTCTCGGGCGTTCACATACAGGCTGAATAGCACCGAGGAAGTCAGGCCACCTTGTCTCACGCCACTAGTCAGCCTATACGTTGCTGACAAGGCGTTGATCCATTTCACTTGGTTCGTTTGTTTGCTATACCAAAATTCAAAAAGATCCACTATTTTAGGTGGCACACGAGTTTGTCTTAATTTATTCCAGAGTAAAGTATAATTAATAGTATCAAAAGCTCGGCTGAGGTCTAGAAAACATGAGTACACGGATGTTTTCCTACTGGTATATTTATAAACGGTATTTTTCAAATCAGTGGATAAGACCCGACGGAACCCAAACTGTGCGTCATTAAGTGGAATATTCTTTTCGTTAAAATGTTTCATCATCAGATTTTCGAATATTTTAGAAAATATAGTTGCTAAAGATATCGGACGGTAGTTGGATAAGCTAGACACATCACCGGTTCTGTTCTTTGCCATCGGTACAACGGTAGTTTTCATGAAGTCAGCCGGCAAGTAACTGTGATCAATACAAACATTAAATAACAAAGCAATTTTTTCGAACACCAATGCAGGTGCAAACAACACGTGCTCGACGCTAAGCCCATCGTGACCCGGAGACTTACCCCGTTCAAACCTTTGACACACTGAAACACCTCTTCAGCTGTGACGTGTAACTCACTAAGTGTGGCGGACGACACCGCCTCCGCCGCCGACGACGTCGACGACGAAGGCGGCGGGGGCGATGGGGTCCCCGCGTCACCATGGGCCGAGCGCGTCCCACTCGAACAGTTGACAGTGGTGGTCGAAAGTGCCGGTGGAGGCGGATTAAATTTACTAACAAACATATTTGCGATATTAATTGGATTTTGATCACTATTTATAGATAAAGGAAGGCTAGATTTATAATTTAATTTATTAGTTTCTTTTCAAAAACTTCCAAAGTCTTTATTATATCTGTGCGTAGCTATAATATCCATTTTTATTTTATTTTCTTATAACTGGCACCACGTTAACTTGTTTTTAATTTTTTTTTTAGTATGAATCATGTCATCATAGATCCTTCCCTGAGTAGGGCGTCCATAAAAATTCCAAAGTTGATAGGACTGTCTAGCCCTCGTGTGACAATCCTTAACATGAAAATTCCACCCTGTAACTGTCTTTTTGGTGTTATGAGTTTTGCCCTGATATGAGTATTTAGCAGCTTTAGTCATGCTTTATCTGAGAGTATAAAAGTTCAATTTGGCTATAGTGATCGTTACTTTGGCATGATACACCATGGCAAGGAAAAGTAGACCAATCAAATAAATTTATAAACTTATCACACAATTTTGCATAACTACACTTTTGTTCAAAAGTTCTGGTACCCCAAATAATTTTATTATTTTTCTGAGTACTTGTTTTACTTACTTTAGGCATAATAGCGTCAATATTGCAACTAATTACTAATGGGAAATGATCCGAACAGTAAACATCATTTAAAATTTTAAGATTATCAATTACATTCAGCCCGGTAGAGGTAGCTATGCAATGATCCAGCCAGCTTGTGGTGCCATGCGCATCACTTAAATATGTAAAGAAATTTGAGGTCATACCAAGCACAAACCCAGCTCTGATCATGACAGAACTCCATCAGCTTACATCCAAATAGACTGCTTGACCACGCGACAACAGCATTAAAATCACCGAGCACAAAGACACTCTCCACATCATTCACCTCTATAACCGCACTAATCACACCGAGGCACTCCGTGAACAAAGGCAGGTTGTCCGCGTCCTCTGTAGGCATATACACCGACATCACGATGAAACTCCGGCCGCCAACGAGCTGTATACACACAGCCGCGACGCGCGTCGTGCCCGTGTCGATCGGAGTCACACTGATAAACAAAGATTTCCTCCATAATATTGCAACACCTCCATACGGTCTTAAATAGTATGCCTGTCCGTATTTTGAGAAAACGTCTACTACTGCAAAGCATAAGCATATATAAATAAATAAATATTTTTCATTTTGGGCTGTAAAGAGGTCCATATGTACTAATTCAAAAGGTTTGGTAGCTGGGGGTACTAGATTTAGTTGAGGTCGAATTGGGTTCCTATCATATTTGGTTTGTCCGCAAATTGTACACTCATTATATATTTGGCTATCTCGTACTTCATCTTAGGCCAGTAATATTTCCAGGAAAGTGCAAGATAACATTCGTTTATCCCTCTGTGGTTGGTTTTGCCTTCGTGATAGTTTTTTTATGATCTGTTGCTGCCTTAAATATTCTTTGACATCTTCTAGTTCAGTTTTTGTTAGAACTAGGTTCATAGGTGAGCTTTTAAAGTTATTTTGGATAATGGGGATGATTGAGTACATGCCTAAGAGTGGAATTATCTTTAGAGCAGTTTTAACCTTGGGTTTGACATATTCTTTAATGGCGTTTACTACGTCTTGTTCTACGTTAGACTCTGAGACCTGAATATGTGTGCGAGTATGTGTGTCGAAAGGTTTAGTGGTTGACGTTCGTTAAATGTAAGGGGCGGTACTGACTATAGTTATACATATTTGTCGGTGAAATTTATTCAAAGGTCCTTCGGTGATTGGAACTTCTAAATTAGGGATTTCAGTGCTAGTATAGGCACGGGCTGTCGTAGAACCTGTTCGAGAAGGTGGTCGCTCTGAAGGGTTGGCTAACATTGACTCTGTCTCCTCATTATTAAATTCTACTCGGGATAATGCGTCTGCGTTAGTGTTATACTTTCCCTTTTTGTAGACTATAGTGTAATCGTATTCACTTATTTAAGTCTCTAATAGTCCTAGGAACTGTTTTATTTCCTTAGGTGTTTTAGGTAAAGGGTATTTTTATATCGCTGCTATTTTATCAGGGTTAGGCTTAACAGCTTCGCCACAGATTATATGTCCTAAAAACGCGGTTTCTAATTTTAAAAACTCGGACTTGTCCATCTGAATTTTGAAGTTAGATTCCTGCAATATTTTAAATACTTTCTCTAGATTAATCATGTGCTCTTGCAACGATGTACTAAATATGATTACGTCATCAAGCAACGATGTACTAAATATGATTACGTCATCAAGATGGCCAGACAGATCTCATTTTGTAAGCTTCTGAGCACATTGTCCATTACTCTTTGAAAAGTAGATGGTGAATTTTCAAACCCATGGGCATACGCAAGAATTCAAAGTGCCCATGCTCTACATTGAAAGCTGTCTTCGGAATATCGTCTGGATCCATTTGGCATTGGTAAAATCCTGATTCAAGGTCTAACGTGCTAAAATACTGGCATTTACCAAACTTTTCAAGTATGTCATTGATGTTTGGAATCGGGTATTTGTCGTCTATAGTCTTGTCATTCAGTTTGCGAAAGTCTACTACTATGCGCCACTTTTGTTTGCCTGATGCATCTGCTTTCTAAGGAACTACCCAAATAGGCGAGCTCCAGGCTGATTCAGAAGGTCTTATAATACCTTGGTCCAGTATCTTAGCTATCTGGTCTCTAACTTCTTGTTGGTGCACAAAAGGGTAGCGGTAGCTTTTAGTATATACGGGCAGTTCGTCGGTCGTTCTAATACGATGTTTAATTTTATTCATTAAGGTTAAGGGATTCCTCAACATAGAATACGTCAGTAAAACGGGCACATAATGTCTCTAAGTTAGTTTTTTCCTCAAAATTTGAATGATCTGTAGGCAATCGACTTAAAACCTCTCTAACGCGGATAGGGTCTTATTCGGTGCTAATGCACTCAGTATTGAATATCTCGGCTTATAAAGGCCGGTCCAATGTAATAGTTAAATCATATTCCGTCGGGTTTTCAATTTCTACAATTCCAGTACAATCAGTAACGCGAGTAATGCACTCGTGAATAATGCAATTACAATGAATTTGCTGAGCTATCGAAACGTCACCGTCTGGACTATAAATAGGGATATTCACTAGTTTTGATGAGTTAGCGGGAATGGTTTCTTGATAATTTGATCTTTTACATTGATAAAATCGTATAGGGATGGTTGTAAAGTCTGTAATTAAATAGTTATTTTTTAGATCAATCTGTGCTCCGTCAAGTAAATCTAAACCTAATAGACCGTCCGTGACCGTATGAAACCTATAGATAAAAAAAATTACATTCGTGGGATTATTAAATTCAGCAAAGTTCGGAATCGTAATAGAATGTTCGTGCGTACTAGTTACACGAGCGTTTATTACTTCGAAGGGATCAACGTTTAAAGGGATATGTGAAAAATATTTTACCCGATCTAAGGGTTTAGGGGCACTACAGATAGCACTGGTCCCAATCCTGTCAGGTCCAGGGAAGATTTCGGACAAAACTTTTTTTTTTCAATAGGTATTTTGAAAATACTATATTATAAAAACTATGAATGGCGCGGTCCTAAATATTTGCGTGCACATTAACACTAAGATATACAATTTAATTCTATCATAAAAATTAGGGGTAAAACATCGCTCTTCTGAGCTAGGGTAGGGGGAATATAGGGCTAAATTTAAAAATCGCTAACTTTGCTCCTGGTTGGTTCTCCTGCAAACGGGAAACGGCTTTGGGCTTCTCATGTCGTCTGCTCCAGGATGGAATGGTAGTTGAGGTCGTGGCTGCTCAGGTTCCAGGTCCACGCCACACGCTGGTTTTTGTTTTTCATCCAGAAAATTCCAATATTTTCTCCAGGATGTGCGGCAGTGTATTTCCCTCAGGGTAGCAGTCAGATAGGTGTAGGGTAGGTGTAGGGTAGGTGTAGGGTAGGTGTAGGGTAGGTGTAGGGTAGGTGTAGGGTAGGTGTAGGGTAGGTGTAGGGTAGGTGTAGGGTAGGTGTAGGGTAGGTGTAGGGTAGGTGTAGGGTAGGTGTAGGGTAGGTGTAGGGTAGGTGTAGGGTAGGTGTAGGGTAGGTGTAGGGTAGGTGTAGGGTAGGTGTAGGGTAGGTGTAGGGTAGGTGTAGGGTAGGTGTAGGGTAGGTGTAGGGTAGGTGTAGGGTAGGTGTAGGGTAGGTGTAGGGTAGGTGTAGGGTAGGTGTAGGGTAGGTGTAGGGTAGGTGTAGGGTAGGTGTAGGGTAGGTGTAGGGTAGGTGTAGGGTAGGTGTAGGGTAGGTGTAGGGTAGGTGTAGGGTAGGTGTAGGGTAGGTGTAGGGTAGGTGTAGGGTAGGTGTAGGGTAGGTGTAGGGTAGGTGTAGGGTAGGTGTAGGGTAGGTGTAGGGTAGGTGTAGGGTAGGTGTAGGGTAGGTGTAGGGTAGGTGTAGGGTAGGTGTAGGGTAGGTGTAGGGTAGGTGTAGGGTAGGTGTAGGGTAGGTGTAGGGTAGGTGTAGGGTAGGTGTAGGGTAGGTGTAGGGTAGGTGTAGGGTAGGTGTAGGGTAGGTGTAGGGTAGGTGTAGGGTAGGTGTAGGGTAGGTGTAGGGTAGGTGTAGGGTAGGTGTAGGGTAGGTGTAGGGTAGGTGTAGGGTAGGTGTAGGGTAGGTGTAGGGTAGGTGTAGGGTAGGTGTAGGGTAGGTGTAGGGTAGGTGTAGGGTAGGTGTAGGGTAGGTGTAGGGTAGGTGTAGGGTAGGTGTAGGGTAGGTGTAGGGTAGGTGTAGGGTAGGTGTAGGGTAGGTGTAGGGTAGGTGTAGGGTAGGTGTAGGGTAGGTGTAGGGTAGGTGTAGGGTAGGTGTAGGGTAGGTGTAGGGTAGGTGTAGGGTAGGTGTAGGGTAGGTGTAGGGTAGGTGTAGGGTAGGTGTAGGGTAGGTGTAGGGTAGGTGTAGGGTAGGTGTAGGGTAGGTGTAGGGTAGGTGTAGGGTAGGTGTAGGGTAGGTGTAGGGTAGGTGTAGGGTAGGTGTAGGGTAGGTGTAGGGTAGGTGTAGGGTAGGTGTAGGGTAGGTGTAGGGTAGGTGTAGGGTAGGTGGAGGGTAGGTGGAGGGTAGGTGTAGGGTAGGTGTAGGGTAGGTGTAGGGTAGGTGTAGGGTAGGTGTAGGGTAGGTGTAGGGTAGGTGTAGGGTAGGTGTAGGGTAGGTGTAGGGTAGGTGTAGGGTAGGTGTAGGGTAGGTGTAGGGTAGGTGTAGGGTAGGTGTAGGGTAGGTGTAGGGTAGGTGTAGGGTAGGTGTAGGGTAGGTGTAGGGTAGGTGTAGGGTAGGTGTAGGGTAGGTGTAGGGTAGGTGTAGGGTAGGTGTAGGGTAGGTGTAGGGTAGGTGTAGGGTAGGTGTAGGGTAGGTGTAGGGTAGGTGTAGGGTAGGTGTAGGGTAGGTGTAGGGTAGGTGTAGGGTAGGTGTAGGGTAGGTGTAGGGTAGGTGTAGGGTAGGTGTAGGGTAGGTGTAGGGTAGGTGTAGGGTAGGTGTAGGGTAGGTGTAGGGTAGGTGTAGGGTAGGTGTAGGGTAGGTGTAGGGTAGGTGTAGGGTAGGTGTAGGGTAGGTGTAGGGTAGGTGTAGGGTAGGTGTAGGGTAGGTGTAGGGTAGGTGTAGGGTAGGTGTAGGGTAGGTGTAGGTGTAGGGTAGGTGTAGGGTAGGTGTAGGGTAGGTGTAGGGTAGGTGTAGGGTAGGTGTAGGGTAGGTGTAGGGTAGGTGTAGGGTAGGTGTAGGGTAGGTGTAGGGTAGGTGTAGGGTAGGTGTAGGGTAGGTGTAGGGTAGGTGTAGGGTAGGTGTAGGGTAGGTGTAGGGTAGGTGTAGGGTAGGTGTAGGGTAGGTGTAGGGTAGGTGTAGGGTAGGTGTAGGGTAGGTGTAGGGTAGGTGTAGGGTAGGTGTAGGGTAGGTGTAGGGTAGGTGTAGGGTAGGTGTAGGGTAGGTGTAGGGTAGGTGTAGGGTAGGTGTAGGGTAGGTGTAGGGTAGGTGTAGGGTAGGTGTAGGGTAGGTGTAGGGTAGGTGTAGGGTAGGTGTAGGGTAGGTGTAGGGTAGGTGTAGGGTAGGTGTAGGGTAGGTGTAGGGTAGGTGTAGGGTAGGTGTAGGGTAGGTGTAGGGTAGGTGTAGGGTAGGTGTAGGGTAGGTGTAGGGTAGGTGTAGGGTAGGTGTAGGGTAGGTGTAGGGTAGGTGTAGGGTAGGTGTAGGGTAGGTGTAGGGTAGGTGTAGGGTAGGTGTAGGGTAGGTGTAGGGTAGGTGTAGGGTAGGTGTAGGGTAGGTGTAGGGTAGGTGTAGGGTAGGTGTAGGGTAGGTGTAGGGTAGGTGTAGGGTAGGTGTAGGGTAGGTGTAGGGTAGGTGTAGGGTAGGTGTAGGGTAGGTGTAGGGTAGGTGTAGGGTAGGTGTAGGGTAGGTGTAGGGTAGGTGTAGGGTAGGTGTAGGGTAGGTGTAGGGTAGGTGTAGGGTAGGTGTAGGGTAGGTGTAGGTGTAGGGTAGGTGTAGGGTAGGTGTAGGGTAGGTGTAGGGTAGGTGTAGGGTAGGTGTAGGGTAGGTGTAGGGTAGGTGTAGGGTAGGTGTAGGGTAGGTGTAGGGTAGGTGTAGGGTAGGTGTAGGGTAGGTGTAGGGTAGGTAGGATAGGGTAGGTACGTAGCCAGTTGACGGGAGCGAAGCCGCGTGGGTCAGCT
Source organism: Orthosia incerta (assembly GCA_948252205.1). NCBI lineage: Eukaryota > Metazoa > Arthropoda > Insecta > Lepidoptera > Noctuidae > Orthosia > Orthosia incerta. Next base: position 22,956,624 of record OX411756.1, on the reverse strand, counting down.
TATTTGCAAATAATCATAGAGTTTTGAGTGATGCAACATTTGAAAGCTAAATCCCAGACCTAGCCTTTTCCCCACTATATTGGGGTAAGCTTCCAGTCTTACCGGATTCAGTTGAATGCTAGTGTTTTAGATGTAGCGACAGATTTAAATAATAATAGGCCTTATTATGTCAAATTAACCTGATTGATTTATCCTAATTTCATTCTCATTGAAAATTGGATTACATATTATGTAATGGTACGACGACTCAGGTCATATTTTTAGGCGCAACTGCTCCAGAGTAAATACCAATAGGTTATTTTTAATAAAACAAAAATAAATATTTATTCTTATATTTTATTAGCGAGCGAGGTTTGTACATATTACAGAGTTTATTAAAAAGTTACAGCTTATATTAACATTTACTGGAATTATTTATATATAAATATAAAATAACATTAGCAACACCGTCCACCACCACCGAACATCCATCTTCACTATCGTCATTCAAACCAGAATGACCATCATATTCATGCTTTTTCGTTTCTATAAGATTATAAAATTGCTTTATAGAAGAACTTTCAACTTTAAATTTTTGTTGAATACGTGCAAGAACTGGATCAGATGAAAGTAGAAGATTGTGGAAAAGTTTTTTATTCCATAACGAACTGTTAAATATTTCAGAATTGTCCTTCGCTTTACACTTCCTGAATTTGATGTCCATTAGCTCAGTTAAGTCTTCGCAAAGCATACCAATTGGTATTATGGCATTTTTTTCAACAAAGTCTGGCCCATGTATTAGGAGTTTATGAAGTGGAGCAGGCATGTGGTACCATGGATATAGTTCCATGTAACGCTTGGCGGTATCAACACAAAACTCACGGAATATAGGAACTATTATCTTTCGTCCTGATGAAATACAACGTAAAATCACACTGAGTCGGCTCAATAGCTCAAAATCTATCTTTGTTAGGTTACAAAAATAATCAGTGTCTTCGAAAAATTCTTTTGCTGATCTTCCCTTATATTTTGCGCAATCTCGAATTTGTTCCCATGGTTCGAGAACGAAACGGTTCCGCTGTAAGCCCAACAAAATATCATGCTTCATGCACATAACATTAAATTTTGCCTGCTTGCTCTTTTCTTGCCATGTCTTATTCTGGGATTTGTAAGCGATTTCTAACAGGCTCTCCATTGAACGCCTATAAGCATGGAGAGAGCTTAGGCCATAGTGTATATCTTTATTGGCTTGTTTCCTTTTTACGCACTGCAAATGAGGATTCATTTTAATAGCATTAGCCTTGCATATTTGGCACACTGAAGCTACTGTCTCCTTATTAATAGGAAGATATTCATCATCAATCATTGTCAACATCATCTGGTGAGTGACAGTTATTCCATCAGCGAGGGTAGTTGGCGTTAAGGACTCAATCTCAGCTTCAATTGTAGCCAATTCTGACTGCACATTTTTCTTAGTGTCATTCATGAATTTAAATAATATTGGACGGCAAAATGACAGCGAGGATGGTTGTTCATTCTTCCATATAGTAACACCCTTTGATTCGAGGCTTAGAGGCACAACACATATCATAAAGTTATAAACTAGCTCGCTGTAGTCGCCTGCTTGGAACTTTTCATTATGACACACACTGTGGCTGGAGGATCTGTCGAAGCCCCATTGGCTGGTCAAAATTAGCTGTTCATTGGCATCAACGGAAGAGTTGTCTATGGTACTTATGATTCTTCTTGAGGTCAAGTCCATCAAGGCTTGCAATTTAATTTTAGCAGACCTTTCTGTAATTGTTAAATCTTCTGCGGCTGGATAGCAGTTAACTTTTTCTTGAGTCAGCAATTCGTATCTCGGAAACTTTATTTCTTCACTCATATTTTGCTGCATTGTAGCATATTGTCTTCTCGATAGGTTTGCCGCAACAGCAATAGCCAATGCCTTTACAAGTGGGACCTGAAAATGAAAATGTCCATCAGTAAATTCAAATCTTTATTGCATTCGTAGTGTACACACAGGTAGTAAATATAAATTAAAAAAACAATTAAAAACCAAGTCAGACCACCTGTGGCGGCTTAATTAACTCTGACACCAGAGGTGGCCATACCTGACACGAAAAGAAGAAGAAGAACGACACAATTATGAAGAGTGTCGGGCACAGCAACAAAAATACAAATTTCTTAATTAAATGAAGTACTTTACAATACTCATGTTGGTAAGCACTCAATGGAAGGACATATGAGGAAAAATTTAGGACTATATTTTAATAAATAAATACCTACCTCCATAGTAAACCGTAGCAGAAGACTTTTTGACTTTGTTTTCCCTCGTTGCCAACTCAGCCGATGACGACTATTATTTTTGTAGTGACGGCAGGGCGGTGAGGTGAGCCTCGAACTTTTCACTTTGTGGTAGAACTATACTGTAAGTAGCTGAAAGGAAAATACAATTTTTGTTAGTAAACTTGTATTTTTTTGTTGTGGACATGTTTTTTTTTAAACTACTAACGACAAAGATATTATATTACATATATTATTAAACATCATCGTGGAATTACAGTGGATCGTAAAGAAATCAGAAAAATACAGAAAAATACAGAAAAACCAAGACCTATTTAATTGTGATGACACTGACCACGATTGGTAAGAAAATTGAAATTTTCAAACAAAAAAAGCTATTAAAGGATACAAACTAATACATTAAGGAAGATTACTTACAACATATTCTAGAGAAAAGGAGAATGCTACAGGAACAATTAAACATTGAAAGAGAGAAGGGTAACAAAGCTATATTAATGTACGATAAATTAGTTGTAGTAGGAAAACTAGAAATAAATAATACATCAGGAAACAACAAACGATCTCTCCCGACATCGCCTCATGAAACTTATAATCTCAACCAAAAAAGAAAAATAAACCTGCATCAAGCAACGCACAAACACAACTAGTTCTCCTTCAAACATAGTCAAGCCGGGGATCCTCAACTATCTGGTGAATAAAAATCCAACTAACCAAGTTCTGCCAAAAAATAATCTGAACCAATAGCAATCGGCAACCCCTCTCAAAAACAAAATAAATAAAAAGCACTTCACATAAAACCATCTTCCAAGCCAGCTGGTCACCGTGGAAGAGATTGACCACTACCCTCCAAACAAACAAAATCAGCCCAAAGTCCAGAAATCTAACAACAAACAAGTTATACATAGCAACATACAACGTGAAAACACTCTCTTCATACGAAAGCCTATTAAAACACCAAGAAGTCCTGAAAGAAATAAAGTATGACCTGGTTTCCAAAATTGAATGCGCAGTGGACCATAAATGCTCAGCACTGGCCGCCTTCATTGACGTTAAGGGCGCCTTTGAAAAGACCATGTTTAACAGCATCAATACGTCCCTCAACAGACACAGTATAGACCCAACCCTGAGTGGCTGGATAACCAACATGCTCAAACTGAGAGCGGTTCAAGTCACAGTTAACAACACTAAAAGGGCCGTCGTTGCGAAAGGCTGTCCGCAAGGGGGCGTCCTTTCGCCGCTCCTATGGAACCTGGTAGCAGACAGCCTCACCAAAACACTCAATGACAAAGGTTACTTCACCGTAGGCTACGCGGATGACATAATAATTAACGGGACTCACGAAAACACCCTATGCAATCTCATGCGCCAAGACCTTGTAGAGGAATGGTGCGAAGAGCACTAACTCTCAGTGAACCCCACAAAAAACGAACTTATTCTCTTTAAATAAAAGAGAAAACTGACGACACTGCAACTACCACGATTCTTTGGAACAACCCTAAGCCTTTCAACAGAAACCAAATAACGGGGCATCTATTTGGACAAACAACTGAACTGGGCAAAACACACGAACTATATCACTACAAAAGCTAGCTTATCCCTGTGGCAGTGCAAGCGACTGCTTGATAGGAATTGGGGAATCACCCACTGGCTATATACCACAGTCATCCGACCAATTATCACATATGGTTCACTGGTTTGGTGGCCCAAGACAGATCTGAGCACAGCCCAAAGAGATCTCGAAAAACTGCAGCGGCTTGCTTGTGTTGCAATCACTAGCAGTATGAGAACTACACCCACTGCCGCACTACACGTAATGCTGGGGCTGCCTCCTCTGCACCTCATCGTGCGAGAGGAGGCAGCCCTAGCCGCTTGTAGGCTCCACCTATCAGGAACCCTGTTTAAAGAATCCAGAGTCAAGCACACACGCATAAAGGAAGATGCCATCAAACGAAGACCGATGATGGCATCACCCTGCGGCAAAGCCCCAAAAACACACCACTTTCATAGGCACTACAATATAACACTAACAGAAGAACAGTGTGACTACTCAGTCTCGAAAGTAAAAGTACTCAGTATAAGTATCACTAACCAAGTCCAAGGGGTCTATGAGATATCTAATAAAATGTTAATTTGGTATTAGAATAAACTCCGTACCCATGTAAAATGTGTCGTGGTCGGCCAGTGACTAATACCTTGTGTTCAAAACTTGGCAAGTACCAAAGTGCGTACTTCTATCAAAGTGTGTACGTTACCCCAGCAAGAAAGTGGCTCCTAGAGTGATTATAAGTGGAACGATTAATTAGTGCGTAATCAGCTGTAAATGTGCACCACATAAAAAATTGTGCGTGTTGTCATTTTGGAAAAAAGCCGTAAATACCTTTCCTCTGCTTGAGTTACGTTGTTCCAGCAGGAAAATTCGAAATGAATCTTAGAATATAGAAATATTGTGCATGGGCAGAGAGCTTATATGTGTGCGCTGAAAATGTAATTAGTGCGTCTTCAGGTTTTCGGGATATTGCATTTCCTGCTGGAGTAACGTTTTGCAGAATCCTATAATAATTAGTTTTAAGAAAGTATTTATAACTAACAAGTAACCGCGCTTTTTTGAAAACCCGAAAAATTATCGCAGGGCCTAAATGAGAAATCGTATAAGCTCGCTGAAAACTGTATTCGGTCGATCAAATACAGTTTTCAGCTAGCTTATACGATTTCTCATTTAGGCGGTGAAATTTTTTTCGGGTTTTTACTTGAAAATTATAAATTCTTTCCTAAATCAAATTATTTCACAAATACGCACATATAAAGAGGTACTCGTGTATGTTTATTCTACAGGCGCACATACAATGGTTTTAGAGATACAGGATTCTGCAAAACGTTACTCCAGCAGGAAACGCAATATCTCGAAAACCTGAAGACGCACTATAAACATTTTCAGCGCACACATATAAGCTCTTTGCCCGTGCACAATATTTCTATCTCCTATGATTCGTTTAGAATTTTCTTGCTGGAACATTATGAACAGCCTTTTCAAGAAAAACCAGCCAGAAATTGGACCTAGATATCACCTGATAGAACGTACTGAAATTAAATAGACTTCATAACAAGCAACCAACCCAAATCATTTCTAAATGTAAACATAATTAATAATATTAACTTTAACAGAAACCACCGAATGGTCGGAGCAACCCTGTTACACAAACAACAAAAGGAACAGATAAATCACTACCACAAAAAAGACACCATATCTAGGAATCAGAAGAATCAAACAGTACACAGGCAATATATAAACACCATTTATGGTACGAAAAACAGAATTGCTTCAAACAAAAATACACTAACGCCTAAGGCAATAGACCTCATACAGATAAGAAAAACGTTACTCAAAAATAGAAGAGCTAAAGCTACACTACAAGAAATAACTAAATTAAGTAAAGAAATTGGCCGCATTATAGAACAAGATAAATTAAACCAAATAAATTATTGTTTTAACGCCACATAACAAAAACAAGTGGAATTAACAAAGTATTGTAGTAACTAAGAGAGGAAAAGCTATGGATCCCTAAATTTAAAAATAAAAAGCAGGAACAAGAAACTAGGAGCCTGCCACTTCTGAAGATTGCAACAGATTATTGCCGCAAACTATACTCAACCCAAATCACCTTTAAAGCCAACACAGACCTTGAAGACAACACCGAAGATTTCTTCCCATCCTAGAAAGCGTAGTTCAGTACCTACGCAATTATGACTCAGAAAAACCAAAAAGCACCCGGAACTTATAAAATAGGTATCAAACGAGATCATGAAAGTGTGATTGCCCGATGTCAAGAAACAATTATGTTGGTAACAACAAAATCTTTATTTTAATAAGTAATACATAAGTTGGCAGCACTTCATATAAATTGTAATTGTGTTCTGTTCTGTCTTAACAATTAAATAGATTCTCATTGGAATATGTCGTCTTAGCTTAATATCTTAAAATCACCTGCCCAACTAAAACTATAAAATCTTTAATAACAACACCCGAAACGTCAACAAGACTAACCAAACAATTCAGCCTTATTTTAGAGTCGGAAAGCAGCTCTATAACCCTGATCCATAAGAAGGGAGACCGATCAGATATAGGTTACTATCGTCCAATAAGCCTGATGTCCAATATATACAAGATGTTTGCAAAAATATCACTCAAGCGTATTACCAAAAGCCTGGACGATGAACAACCAAGAGAACAGGCTGGTTTCAGCTTATAGCTACACAGCAGGAATATAGCTACACACTATATACTCAATACATTTATTGCTTCCACATGTGAACTTAGATGGTAGGTACAAATTTAGACCATTGTGGACCCTGTCGGGCACTGCAAAAGTAGGAGAGAGGAAGAGGGCTTTTATTTGACAATGTATATACGTATTTAGTAGATTAAAATTAGTTAAATTGAAAATTTGTTATTTAAATATTCCCTAACATAATATAATAGCATTTAATTAACCGTTTTTTATTTTATTTGTAATTTTAATTTTCCAATTTTGTTTTACTTTTTATTTTTTATTAGATTGCAATTACTTAAATTTAGAAATTATCATTTAAATCATTTGACTCTGTGGAACCTCATTCCATATGGCCTGCCCTAAAAAACCAAGGAATAGAGAGGCAATACATAAGGATAATAAAAAATGTATTCACAAATAGCACGGCACGAATAAAGCTAGAAAGAGAGTGGGAAATCTGCACAATACACATGGGTGTAAGATAGGGTTTCTCTTCGGTATTAGAAGAAGTCTTCAAGAAGCTCAATTGGGATAACATGGGAACCAACATTAATGGAACAAGCGTAAACCATCTGAGATTCGCTGATGACATCAAACTCAAAGGAAATAGCCCAGAAAGTCACCAAACCATGCTCCAGGACCTGGCACATGAAAACAAAAGGGTGGGCCTAACAATGAACAAAGCCAAGACAGAAATAATTACAAACAGATCCCTAGAAGTCATAAAATTAGAAGAAGAGGAACTAGAAGAGGAGGAAATAGAATATGTAGATTCCTATATTTATTTGGGCCACTTAATATCTTTCAAAGACCAAATGGAGTTGGAGATAGAGAGACCAGTCGCCAATTCGTGGCGTGGTGGCAAAAGTTCTGGACTCTTCAAGAGGTAATTAAAAGCAAACAATACAACACTGCAAATACCTATTGTAGGATGCCCTACATGACCGAATGCACAAAAGCAAGACCAAAAGTTGACAACATACCAAAGAGCCATGGAAAGGAGCAGGCTTGGGTATTCGAAAAGGGCCATAAGACGCAAAACAAAAAAAGATGATTCTGTTACGAAAACCAGAAAGCTCAAATGGCATCCCCACTACTCCGTGCAAACAAGTAGAAGTGGACAATGAACATATCAGAATGGATCCCACAGATACATAATGAAACGAAAAAGACGAAGACAAAGAAAGCGCTGGTCTAATGACATAAAAAGGATAGCGGGTCTACTATGGCACTAACTGCTTAAAGAGGAGATGCAAATGCTGGTTGAGGCCTTTGTGTCACGCTTACTCGCCGACACTCGCACAGAGATTTTTGGCACCGGAGGCTATAATAATAATAAAAATAAGTGGGAAAAGGGTCATTAAAACTACTTAGTGTAAGTACCACTGGCCAAGCCATAACCAATGGGTATAGGAGATATCTAACAAAATGTTTAATGTTATTTTTGCCAAGTTCTTATCGAGTTATTTTTTTTGAGATTAGGATAAACTCTTTAGGTATGTAAAATGTGTCGTAGAGGTCCAGTGGCTAAGACCTCGTTTCTCCTGCTTTATGTCGTGATTTCATATCCGGAAAAGTACCAATGTGACTTTCTCAATTAAAAAGAAATTTCAAAATTTTGTCTTGAACATAGTTAACAAATGTGAAGGAAAACATGGTTAGGAAACCTGGAATTATAGTTATATGTATGGAATTGCCAACCCGCATTTGCAAACGAGTTTTTTTTTCAACTATATTTTGTCACTATTATTTAACACATTTTTTGTGAAAATCACTTGTAATTTATGTCGTATACAAAATTAATAATATCTTGCTCATGACTAGTTGGCGATTTCAAACTTATATTAAGGATGCCTACAGCATGTTCCCGCGCCTAGACGACGATTTTGGACATGATTTAGTTTAGTTTACACTATGTACATTTTTTAAGTACTAATTCGATAAACTTTGAAATTAAAAGTCAAACTGTATGTTATAATCGCCATCAGTAAGCTATAAAATCAATTGAAAAAACCTGGTGTTTCGTGCTTAGGTAAAAACATGTGTTCGGATTTTATTTATGCTCATTTATTGTAACCAGTCAAAATAATTAAAATTCGTTGTCTTATTTCTCTAATAAGAGTATATCTGTGCATTAAAATAATTATAAATCTTGTGGATATTTATAAATTTGCCTTACAAAAGCAGTTAATTTTTGTTATTTGTTCGCAAAACTGATTAATATATTTCCTAACGATGTTTGTTTTCACCGACGGAAATTAAAAAGATTCATATTAACTTACCCAAATGTTAAAGTGTCCACACTCCACACAAACTATTTAACATGAAATATGTTTCACTATTATAATATTTTTTTCTTGAATTTGCGTATTCGCGTTTGGTTGTGCCGCGGGAACGAGTTATACGACTGTTCACTACGAGTGTCTGGCCGAGTTTAAAAAACGAGCGAAGCTCGCCCACAGAACGAGCGGAAGCGGTATCGCAGGTAAATAACCATACGCCGCGTGGTGGGGTTGAGTTCGAGAGAGATGGAGATAGAGCGGCGATACAAACAAACAAAGCCAGTCCTAATGACTTCATAAAAAAACTTAAAACGTTTAAAATCACCACGGCGATGTGAATGTTATAGAAAAATAGATAAAATAAATTTTAAACCACTCCCTACTAAAAGGAGGCAAGTAACAAAAGAAAATCCGTTGGAGATTGCTATTCCAATGAAGTGCAGCCTCCGGCAGCAATTCCTGAATAAGGAATAGAAGACTATCAATTGATAACTACAATTATTTACGTACGCAACAAGATTTCAATGTGTCATATACTCTAAAATTGCAATATTTTTGTTAATTGCATGCGTCTTGGGATTTTAAAATTTTGTGTTTTTAATCCCTCATTACGTTTACCGAACGAACATTATTGTTTTATTAGATATTATTGTTAGGAAACGTTCTACATAAGATTCACTAATGATCATTAGTTTTTGAGACATAAGCCAAAATATATTTTGTTGTATTTTTCCTTTGTACTAAATCTGTATGTATGGTAATTTAGGCTAGTCAAATTATCCTTTTATGTTCGAGTGAGCTGTTTAACATTCAAATTGACGTTTTCTGGTTTTGACAGCAATATTATCAAATCGATCTTATGTATATGGTATGCACTATTTTTTGCTGATTGGTCTCTTAATTACAGTTATTTGCCTGGGCTAGAAGTACATGACTAAGCTTTTAGTAAGTCAGAAATATACACAAAAACTATTATTTTTGCAATCTTAACTACTCAGTTACTTAAGTTCTCAGTTCTTAACTACTCAGTTCCTGGATTATTTTTACGACCCTTTTACTCAAAAGGGTCGTAAAAATAATCCAGGAACTGATAACTGATCTCCTAGTTCACAATCATACTAATCACGGGAAAAGGGTGGTGTGATTAGGACAATAATTTATAACGTCACTGCTAATTATGTTACAGATAATGAACAGTCTCTAATCACTGCTGATTATGTTACAGGTAATGCAGAGTCTCTAATCACTGCTCATTATGTTATAGATAATGAACAGTCTCTAATCACTATTCACTATGTTACAGGTAATGAACAGTCATTAATCACTGCTCATTATGTTATAGGTAATTAAAAGTCACTAAAGGAGGAGGTTCTCAATTCATCGGAATTGTGTTTTGTTTATGTATACCTGCATGAATAACAATAACGTGTAGTTCATGCAGGCGAAGCTGCGGGCGGAAAGCTAGTACAGATGTAAGATAGATTGGCGCGCGTTTGACTATTATATCTCACCCAAAGGTTAGTTAAAGCAGCTGTATAACAAAAGGTCCGAAACAATGGGTGTTTCTGAGAAAGAAGGTCGGATAAGCTCATGTAGAAAAGTATTCCAGTGGCCATTGTCTAGCTATTTCTTTCTTTAACTCTTGTTCATTATGTTTATAATGATTAGTGATTAGATAGTTCATGTACAAAGTTAAGTTGTTTGTTCGTAGAACTATAGGCACCCGCAGATAAATCTTTGTCAGCATTTTTTTCCTTAACATTATCTCATTATTATGTCTGAACAGACAGTTTGTTAATTGATAAGTATGAAAATTATGATTATTTATATATATTGCAATCATTGCATTTTAATTATTATTATATTCTCTGATTCCTGAATATTGATTATCTTTTTTATTTATATTGTGATTGGCACGTATTATGGTTTTAGTTATTCTTTTTCTAAAAATGTAGTGTGTAAGACACACCGTATCAATTATGTGACGGAGTATTTGTAAACCAAACAATGGACAAGTTAGTATACAAATATTAAATACTCGTGAAACACAAGTATACATACTATTTCAAACCGGAAATACATTTATTATCAGACTAAGACATCAGTCATTTTGGAAAAGATAGTAATATTGATGGAGAAAGAGTAAGTTCAATGATTTATCTTTTAAAATTAAACCATCTAAACAATGAAGAAGGGTCATCAATCGAAAACATATGTGCTAAATTTTCGGATGTGTTTCATCTACCAAACGATAAATTATCTACCACTTACCTATACGAACAAAGTATACTGTTAAAACCACATGCAGATCCAGTTTATACTAGACAGTACAGCAGCCTAATTGCGTAACTGAATTCGTTTTTGGGAAAGAATCGATTCTTTCCCAAAACGACTTTACGTATTGCATTTTAATACCTAAAGTCGTTTTTGGGAAAGAATCGATTCTTTCCCAAAAACAAATTCAGTTACGCAATTAGGCTGCAGGTTACCCTTTTCACAGCGTAAGGAAATTGAAACACAAGTTAAGAAAATGCTTTCTGAAAATATCATAAAACCAGCAAAAAGTAAGTGGTCAAGCCCAATTTTGTTAGTACCCAAAAAATCTGATGATAATTCTAAGAAATGGAGGCTGGTTATTGATTTTCGTAAATTAAACACTAGAATTTTAGACGATAAATTTCCACTCCCGTATATTAACGATATTTTAGATTCTTTATCCGGTTCAATGTATTTTTCACAATTAGATTTATCACAAGCATATTATCAGGCAAAATTACAACCAGAAAGCAGAAAGTATACAGCATTCACTACGCCATCAGGCCATTTTCAAATGTCTCGGGATTAAAAATTAGCCCAAGTGCATTCTCTCGTCTAATGACAATTGCCATTTCTGGACTTACACACGACAATTTATTTGTCATTTATACGTTTATTTATTTACATATGTACATTATTATTTGCAAACTAATATTAGAACTAAAGTAAGAATAAATATATGTACAATTACGGGGCGTCAAAAAATTCATCCACATCGCTGTCAACAGGAAAAGTGCCTATCAGGCTGGCAGCATTGCCACGTTGGATGGCAATGCTGATTCTTTGGCCAAAAAAAAAGGCAAGCCCTCTGTTCTCGTGAAGAGTAGACCAACTGCTTGGCGATATCCCGAAATAATAGGTGTGCACTCGGACCCCATGGCCCTAGTGCTTCAACCCCAAACGGCTCAAACACATAATTACCAATTAAGTTGTTGTATTTGCGCCGTTTGAGGTTTTCAGCACTAGGGCCATGGGGTCCGAGTGCGCACCTATTATTTCGAGACACACCAAAGACCTACCCTACTTCCATGGGCATTATGTTCATACCATCTGGTCTCTTCTCATCGACGCGTGCCAGGCCATTGGGTTCTAAGACAGCTGGCACTCCGCTGGCACTCCAATCTTGAAATGAAAATTTAACACCGCGACTACCGCCACCCCACCAATGGCTTGGTATATCTTGTTAACTACTAGAGCACTAGTTTTGAATTTTGGGTAATAATTTTCTATGTAGGTTTGAGCGACAAGCTCCTAAAACTTGCAATCAATATTCAAAATCGTGGTCTGCTGACCGAGTAAGCGAAAGTTAACATCGTTGATTTACCGGTAAATACAAATGTTTCAGTTCTGTTCTTCTTGACGAAATGAATCACATAAAGGGGTACTAATTATTTGTATACATAAAATAGATGCAGCATGCTCCCTTTTTCTGCGCTCATGGTGGTCCTGCTGAAGGGAGCTTGACTACCGCCGGACCACCTTCAAAGTTGGTTTTCTCAAAAACTACTAAGGTATCAATTTTGTTGAGTACTAATTGGTACCAATTGAGTAGTCATTATTAACCAAATATGGAAGCGATTGGCGTTGGGGGTCCGACGGTAGTCACGGAGATTCATCATGGATCATGAAGATCGTTTCATAAACAAAAATGGTATGCCCAACTAGATAACTTATTGAACATGATGGATGAAATGCGAGTGTACCAGATGCTCTAGACAAGTGTCATTAGATGTCAGCGATGGTGATGGTCGGAATTCCATTATGACAGGGATGGATGACCTTACATTTCGATACCGCCTGACAATCCCAGACATATTTAAATTTTTGCAATCGCTTTCGCAAAGGTTTCGTTGACACAATGTCATTTGTCTAGAGCCTCAGGGTCTGCCTGCATACACCTTCAGATGTCGTGCCGGTACACTTAGAACGGGTATACAATTAAGACATGACTGCAACAATCTCGTGCGATATTCCGTCATTAATTGAAGAGATCCATTAAATATCTCTGAAGTTCTTCATCAGGTCTTCACCAAATTAAATTAAATGAATTTGGGAACAATCGGTTAACATTTGGCAAAGATATCGCTGAACATACATACAAAAAAAAACAATTCAGACGAATTGACAACCCCCTCGTATTTTAAACACGTTGGATTTTTTACTTCTATCGAGCAAATTTTACGGTATCGTTTATACCTTTTCTTGAATACTAGGTCATATAATCCATAAACATAAATCAAAACGTGAACACAGTATTTCAAAAGAGAAACCTACTTTTTTGATGTGTTATCTTAGACAATAAACTCAATCTTACGTATTTTTTTTGCGAAAACGTTAAAAATGCCAATGGTATTTACCAACCATTTCTCTGCGAACCTCCAGGGTGCCTATTGTTAGTTAAGCTTGTCTTTTGTAAATGAACAATCTAATAACTATTCATTATTATAACATAATAAACAGTGATAAGATAACTATTTTTGGTGTACAGTAAAGAGTAAAAGAAAGAAATATCAACACAAAGGCCGCTGGATACCATTCTAAATGAGCTTAACGAACCTTCTTTTGCCGAAACAGCGATTGTTTCAAAATCTTTTGTTATGTAAATATAGCTACATTAACTAACCTTCAGTATGACAGCGTTGCTATACCGTGAAAATAAACACGTGCGCAGTGGTGGATTTACACTGTCACCAGTTGGCTATCCGCCCCTACCGAACTCTTTAATTCATTACCCTAACTGACAAACACAGTAATAAAAAAACTTAAAAGTGCATTAAATGCACTATCGTCCTAATCAAGCCACTGTTTTCCCGTAGTTAGTATGATTTGAAAAAAGGGGATCGATGTGTCAGTTCCTAGATTGCTCAAAATTTACTGAAGAGATCGATTGAATATCTATGAAGTTTTTCATAAAATTTTCACCAAATTTAAATGGATTAAATTCAAGGATTTTTTTCTGCCAAAATAAGAATCATCAAAATTGGTTAGCAATTGGCGAAGATATCGCTGAACATACATACACAAAACACAATTCCGATGAATTGAGAACCTCCTCCTTTAGTGACTGTTCATTACCTATAACATAATGAGCAGTGATTAGAGACTGTTCATTATCTATAAAATTATGATTAAAAATCTATCAATAAAATAATAATGTTATAAATTATGGACCTATAATCACGCCACCCTTTTCCCGTGATTAGTATGATTGTGAACTAGGAGATCAGTTATCAGTTCCTAGATTATTTTTACGACCCTTTTACTCAGTTAAGATTGTAATAGTTATAGTTTTTGGGCTATTTCTGACATACTTAAAGCTTAGTCATGTACTTCTAGCCCAAGAAAATAACCGTAATTAAGAGACCAATCAGCGAAAAAAGTCTTAGATAAGGATTTTTACCAGAATTCTGTTCATTATAGGTACTATAACCTAAAAAAATCCATAAAAATACCATCGGAACAATAATTGAAAAATCTTTGTACAAAGGCCCCAATTCAGTGTTTTTCTTAATTCTCGTAAAGTTTTTATTTTACAGCAATTTGTGCTCAAGGCAAGTTCATTCATGCACAAAAATGTCCTACATAAGATTCCCTAATGGCCATCACTTCTCGAGATATAAGCCAAAATATTTTGCTTTTTGTGTTTATTTTTTGTACTAAATCTGTGCGCATACACATAAGATCGATTGGAATCTAATCGATCTTCAAATTGCTGTCAAAACATGAAAACATACCAGAAAGCGTAAATTTGTATGTATATAACATAAAAATTGACGTTTTCTGGTATGTTTTCATCGAACATAGAAGGAAAATTTTACTAGCCTAAATACCATACATAAAGATTTAGTACAAAGGAAAAGTACAAAAAAACATATTTTTGCTTATGTCTCAAAAACTCATCATTAGTGAAT
This sequence comes from Orthosia incerta, assembly GCA_948252205.1. Lineage (NCBI taxonomy): Eukaryota > Metazoa > Arthropoda > Insecta > Lepidoptera > Noctuidae > Orthosia > Orthosia incerta. The sequence continues at coordinate 22,941,561 of OX411756.1, read as the reverse complement.
CTTATGTAGGACTTTTTTAGGGTTCCGTATCCAAAGGGTAAAAACGGAACCCTATTACTAAGACTACGCGGTCCGTCTGTCTGTCACCAGGCTGTATCTCATGAACCGTGATAGCTAGACAGTTGAAAATTTCACAGATGATGTATTTTTGTTGCCGCTAATACAACAAATACTAAAAACAGAAAAATAAATATATAAGTGGCTCCCATACAACAAACGTGATATTTTTGCCGTTTTTGCGATAATGGTACGGTCCCCTGCGTGCGCGAGTCCGACTCGCACTTGGCCGGTTTTTAAACAAAGATGTCCAATAAAACAATAATGTCCGTTTGGTAAACTTAATAAAAGATTAAAAACACAAAATGAAAACTTTTAAAACCCAAGACGCAGGCAATTACCAAAAATAATGCAATTTTAGAGTATATGACACATTTAAATCTTGTTGCGTACGTAAATAATTGTAGTTTTTAATTGATATTCTTCTATTCCTAATTCAAGGATTGCCGCCGGAGGCTGCACTTCATTGGAATAGCAGTCTCCAACGGATTTTCTTTTGTTACTTGCCTCCTTTTAGTAGGGAGGGATTAAAAATTTAATTTATCCATTTTGCTATTACATTTACATCGTCGTGGTGATTTTAAACATTTAAAGTTTTGTTTTTATGAAGTCATTAGGACTGGCTTTGTTCGTTTGTATCGTCGCTCTATTTCCATCTCTCTCGAACTCAACCCCACCACGCGATGTTTGGTTACCTGCGATACCGCTTCGGCTCCTGCTGTGGGCGAGCCTCGCTCGTGCTTTAAACTCGGCTAGGCACTCGGAGTGAACAGTCGTATAACTCGTTCCCGCGGCGCAACCAAACGCGAATACGCAAATTAAAGAAAAAATTATTATAATGGTGAAACATATTTCATGTTAACTAGTTTGTGTGGAGTGTGGACACTTTATCATTTGGGTAAGTTGATATGAATCTTTTTATTTTCCGTCGGTGAAGGCAAACATCGTTAGGAAATATAGTTATCAGTTTTGCGAACAAATAACAGAAAATAACTACTTTTGTAAGGCAAATTTCTAAATTTAAAAAATTTTAAAGTTTATCGAATTAATACGTAAAAATGTGCATAGAGAAAACTAAACTAAATCATGTGCAAAATCGTCGTCTAAGCGTGGAAACATGTTGTAGGCATCCTTTAAGTTTGAAATCGCCAACTAGCCATGAGCAAGCGCGGTGATTAATGCTCGTGCCTTCTCTATATGAGAAGAAGGCTTTGCAATACCGTGCGACAGTAACAGACTGTAATTATTATTTTTTTGTACGACATATTTTTTATTTTTTTTAATTTTCATAAAAAAATGAGTTAAATAATAGTGACAAAATATAGTTGAAAAAAAAACGTACATAACCACTCGTTTTCAAATGCGGGTTGGCGATTATGTATAGAATCGCCAACCCGCATTTGCAAACGAGTAACTATAATTTCAGGTTTCCTCACCATGTTTTCCTTCACATTTGTTAACTATGTTCAAGACAAAATTTTGAAATTACTTTTCAATTGATAAAGTCACATTGGTACTTTCCCGGATATAATAGAAACCACGTCATAAAGCAGGAGAAACGAGGTCTTAGCCACTGGACCACTACGACACATTTTACATACCTAAAGAGTTTATTCTAATCTCTAAAAATAATAACTCTATAAGAACTTGGCAAAAATAACATAAAACATTTTGTTAGATATACATATGCCCCTTGGTTTTGGCTTGGCCAGTGGTACTTATACTAAGTACTTTTAATGACCCTTGTCCCCCCTTGTTTTATTATTATAGCCTCTGGTGCCAACAATCTTTGTGCGAGTGTCGTCATGTCAGCGTGACACGAAGGCCTCTGCCAGCATTTGCCACTCCACTTTATTTCTAGCAGTTAGTACCATAGTGGACCCGCTATCCTTTTTATGTCATCAGACCAGCGCTTTCTTTGTTTCGTTATGTATCTATGGGGTCCGTTCTGATATGTTAATTGTCCACTTCTTCTTGTTTTCACGGAGTATATGACCCACCCATCTCCACTTGAGCCTTCTAGTTTTAGTAACAGAATCTTCTATTTTTGTTTTGCGTCGTATGGCCCTTTTCGAATACCCTAGCCTGCTCGTTTACCGGCTCTTTGGCATGTTGTCAACTTTTGGTCTTACTTTTATGTATTTGGCCATGTATCCTACAGTATAGGTAATAAGCATGTATTGTAAATTCTTATTTTAATTGCAATGTTGTATTGTTTGCTTTTCATTATCTCTTTAAGAATCCAGAACTTTAGCCACGAATTGGCGACTGGTCTCTCTATCTTCAATTCCATTTGGTCTTCGAAAGATATGAATTGGCACAAACAAATATAGGAATCTACATATTCTACTTCCTCCTCTTCTAGTTGTATGACTTCTAGGGATCCGTTTGTACTTATTTCTGTCTTGGATTTGTTCATTGTTAGGCCCACCCTTTTGTTTTCTTGTGCCAGGTCCTGGAGCATGGTTTGGAGACTTTCTGGGTTATCTCCTTTGAGTTTGATGTAATCAGTGAATCTCAGATGGTTTAGGCTTGTTCCATTAATGTTGGTTCCCATGTTATCCCAATTGAGCTTCTTGAAGACTTCTTCTAATACCGAAGAGAAACCCTGTCTCACACCTATGTGTATTGTGCAGATTTCCCACTCTCTGTCCAGCTTTATTCGTGCCGTGCTATTTGTGAATCCATTTTTTACTATCCTTATGTATTGCCTCTCTATTCCTTAGTTTTTTAGGGCAGGCCATATGGAATGAGGTTCCACAGAGTCAAATGATTTATTGTTGTCAATAAAAGCTACATATAGTGTGTAGCTATATTCTTTACTTTTTTAATAAGCTAAAACCAGCCTATTCTCGTGGTTGTTCATCGACCAGGCTTTTGGTAATGCGCTTGAGTAATATTTTTGCAAACACCTTGTATATATTGGACATCAGGCTTATTGGGCGATAGTAACCTATATCTGATCGGTCTCCCTTCTTATCAATCAGAGTTATAGTGCTGCTTTACGTCTCTAAAATAAGGCTGAATAGTTTGGTTAGTCTTGTTGACGTTTCGGGCAATCACACTTTGCATTTTCGTTTTTTTTGAGTCATAATTGCGTACTGAACTACGCTTTCTAGGATTGGGAAAACTTCTTCTTTGTTGTTTTAAGGTCTAAATTTGCTTTAAAGATGATTTGGGTTGAGTATAGTTTGCGGCAATAAGTGGTAGAAGGTTTAGAAGTGGCAGTCTCCTAGTTTCTTGTTCCTCCTTTTTATTTTTAAATTTAGGGATCCCTAGCTTTTCCTCTCGTAGTTATTTTAATGCTTTGTTAATTCCAACTGTTTTGGTTATGTGTTGTTAAAACAATCAATTATTTTGTTTAATTTATCTTGTTTTACATTGCAGCCAATTTCTTATCTTAATGTAGTTATTTCTTGGAGTGTAGCTTTAGCTCTTCTGTTTTTGAGTAACTTATTCGTTTTCAGTTTGACGTCAGTTAGTGTATTTTTGTTTGAAGCAATTCTGTTTTTCGTACCATATTTGGTGTTTATTTGTTTGTTATATATTGCCTGTGTATTGTTTGATTCTTCTGATTCTATTTTCTTTGATAATCCAGATATGGTGTCTTTTTGGTGGTAGTGATTTATCTGTTTCTTTTGTTGTTTGTGTAACAGGGTTGCTCTGACCATTCGGTGGTTGGTGTTAAAGTTAATTTGTATTTTTAATTATGTTTACATTTAGAAATTATTTGAGTTGGTTGCTTGTTATGAAGTCTATTTAATTTCGGTACGTTTTATCAGGTGATATCCAGGTCCATTTGGCTTGTTTCTCTTGAAAAGGCTGTTCATAATGGTTTAGTTGTTCTCGAAGGCCATGTTTATTCTTTTACCGTTCTTGCTTCTTTTTCTGGTGCTATGCAACTACAAGTTCTTGTTGGTTCTGTTTAACAATTTTGTCATTAAAGTCACCATGACAATTAGGTTTTTGTGGGCTGTCTCCAATGTAGTTGAAAGCTGATTGTAGAACTCATCGTTAACAATTTTTCTTCTGATGCTTCAGTTGGTGCGTAGATTTGCACTATGATCCAATTTGTAGCCTAGTAAGTGGACGTTCAGTACGGCGATTCTTTCAGATATAAATTCTAAGATTTGATTCTTTAGATGCTTCTTCACCATAAAGCCTATTATGCTATAAATCCATCTAAATCTCATCCAGGCGCATCATATTCATAAAAACTGCACTAAGAAACACACTACACACACTCACACACATATCTACACTCATCACAAACCTTTCCTAAACATTTTAATTTTGCATTTTTCCTTTAGTTATTAAGTTTAAATATTGTTTAGTGTTGTAACCAAATAATCATGAACTACCTCCAAATGCTCTGTCAGTATTGTGTCATTCATTTACGACATAAATACTATATCCCACGGCACAGGGTATCCTAGTGTGGGGTCTAGGGCTACTTTAATGCACGTTATGTTAGTATTTTCTTGTGCATACTATACTATTTGTTTTATTTTTGTTGTGCTTTGTGTATGTATAGAATTATCCATTTTGCCCCTTAGTTTCACCTATGTAGTTCGAAACAGGTGAAACTAAGGGGTATCTTAATGAGATACAGTGTGGCTATGTAGATTTTGTTTGTTCGTTCTACGGTTGTTTTAATTGCTGGAAGGTAACGGTCATCTATCCCCGCGGTGACCAAGACGGCTTGCGGTTTACTTTCAGTAGTCGATTTCAGTAATATTGTGGTTTTTGAGTTTGTTTGGTTCCGGTGGTCATTAGAAGTTGTTTGGGTTCGCTGACCGTGAAGATGGTCCATCACGTTCAACATTAGTAAGGAAACGGTTTTCGCACTCACTTATTTATTGCTAAATATTTTACATTTAACAAAATAGAGTCACATACTCATAATAACATTATGATAGATACTTCGTGCTCATATTTCATTACAGTTGTATCGCCTTTTAAGACCTATAATAAACTAATAATTTGAATATGTTTTTTAAGCAGACATCACATATAATCCAAATTTATTTACATTCACATATTATAATATTAAATATTTACATAGAACAATTGGAAAGTACCTAAAAAAAATTGCCTACTAATTCTTTACTTACTAGCAATAAAACTATTTTATAATGTTTAATAATTTAAGTTTGTTTTATGAAACTTTAATGTTCTAAATTAATTACAAAACTGTAATATTGTAAATTTAAAAAAACTGTATTGCTAGTAACAAAAATATTCACAAGCTCAAATTATTTTTCACAGTAGATGATGATGGTTATGACGTAGGCACATGACTTCTTATTTATAACAAATACTCATTACTCAATAATTGGGGCTACAATCGGATTGATCGACAAACATTATACGGAATCAGACTCGGCCACTGTTGTAGTCCAGTGTTTCACCATATAATTACAATTCGCTGAGCGAATGTGGTCTCCACGAGGGTACTCCGTACTCTTTTCATGTTCCCTGAATGCCCAATCCTTTGATTGGTCCCGTAAACTTCCCAAAATTAAAAGATACTCACAACTATCATTCTCGTTTGAACTAGTATTTTCCCAAGTTAATTCAAGTCCTATCAAATTATTTTTATATATAAACGTTATTAGAATGTAGTCTGATGTGTAATATTTGTAAACATTATATGTGTCATTAGTAGTTTAAAATAAAAATCATGTCGGTATATATATTTGTATGTTCTAAATAAGAATACTTAAATAATTATGTACATTTTTACTAACAAATATTGTTTTTTCCTTACAGCTACTTGCAATAAAGATCTACCACAAAGAGTAAAGTTCGAGGCTCACCTCACCGCCCTGCGGTCACCATAAGAGAAATAGTCGTCATTGGCTGAGTTTGCAAAGAGAAAACAAAGTTAAAGAGACTTCTGCTACGGTTTACTATGGAGGTAGGTATTTATTCTTAATTCTTTTTTGTACACCGGGAATGTGTTAGAGAGTTCCAGAGACGCAATGCAGTAATATAGAAGGACCCATCATAGCGGCTGGAAGTGTGACGTGGAATACGAAGGAGAAGAGAAGTGGAAGTGCGACAGGGTTTATCCCTCGGGACAAAATACTCAAAGCGTTCACGAAGGTATTGAGGAGAAATAGGATTGTGTAGGATAGTATGGAGGAGAGATAGGATATGGGTATCTCGACGACGCCGAATCGGCAGCCACTTCAATTTAGTCCGAAACTCCGACACGTGGTCGTACTTGCGGAGGCCAAAAATAAAGAGAATGCACAAGTTCTGCAGTCGCTCGAGTTTATTAAGGAGTACACAGACATCCGCATATTATTCACATATTTATTTCTAATAGTTCTCAATTTCTAATGTCCTTCCATTGATTGTACCAACATGAGTATTGTAAAGTACTTCATTGAACTAGAATTTTTCATGTATATTTTTTTGAATTAGAATTTTTTTATATATAATTTTGCTGCCAAGCACAGACAAAATAAAAAAAAAACAGAGTCCATAATTATTTCTTTAATTTAAATTTCCCACCTAAATGTACATAAGTTATGACTGTTATTAAGAATTGAATTTACTCATGGCATTTTTTAATTTCAGGTAACACCTTTAGATGCATTGGCTATTGCCGTTGCGGCGAATTTATCCAAAAGGCGATATGAAACTATGCAGAAAAATATGAGGAGAGAATTATTCTTTCCCAAATACGAATTGCTCGCTCAAGAAACAAATAAGTGCTATCCAGCCGCTGAAGATTTAACAGTTACAGAAAGGTCAGCTAAAATCAAATTGCAAGCCCTGATGGATTTGACCTCGAAAAGGCTCGTAAGTGCCATAGACACCTCTTCCATTGATGTCAATGAACAGCTCATTTTGCCCAGTCAATGGGGTTTCGATAGATCTTCAAGTCACAGTGTATGGCAAAATGAAAAGTTTCAAACAGGCGACTACAGCGAGTTGATTTATAACTTTATGATATGTGTTGTGCCGCTTAGCCTCAAATCAAAGGGTGTTACTATATGGAAGAATGAACAACCTTCTTCACTGTCCTTTTGCCGTCCTATACTATTTAAATTTATGAATAACACAAAAGAAAATGTGCAGGCAGAACTAGCTACAATTGAAGCTGAGATTGAGGCCTTATCTCCAACTAGCCTCGCTGATGGAATAACTGTCACACACCAGATGACTTTGACAATGATTGATGATGAATATCTTCCCATTACTGAGGATACCTTAACGCCAACTACCCTCGCTGATGGAAGAACTGGTAGTCATCAGATGATTGATGATGAATATCTATCCATTACTACTGCTGGGGATACAGTAGCTTCAGTATGCCAGATATGCAAGGCTAATATCACGAAAACTAATCCTGATTTGCAGTCAGTGAAATTGAAAACAGCGAACAAAGATGTGCACAAGAATGGCCTAAGTGCCCTTCATATTTGGATTCGTTCAATGGAAAGCCTCTTAGAAATTTCTTACCGATTAGAAAACAAGTCATGGCAAGAAAAGAGCTTGAAGGAAAGATGTAGTGTCATGTGGCACAAGACGCTCATTTTATTAGGCCTACAGAACAAACATTTCGTTCTCAAACCGTTAGAACAAATGCTAGACTCCGTAGTATATAAGGGTAGATCAGCAAGAAAATTTTTCGAACAATCCGATTACTTTTCTTGCCTGACAAATATAGATTTTGAGCTGCTCCGACGAATTCAACTGATTTTGCTATGTATTTCTTCAGGACGGAAGATAATGCTTCCTAAATTCCAAGAGTTCTGCTCAGATACTGCTCAGCGTTACATCGAACTATATCCATGGTATCCAATGCCTTCTCCTCTTCATACACTCCTTATACATGGGCCAGACTTTGTTGAGAACATGTCCATAATACCAATCGGTATGCTTTGTGAAGACATAACTGAGCGTATGGACATCAAGTTCCGTAAATGCGGATTAAAAGACCATTCTGATATATTTAACAGGGCCTCTTGGAATGAAAAATTGTTTCGGCGACTTATATTGTCATCTGATCCAGTTCTTGGAAGTATTCAACCTAGAGTTCAAAACTCTTCTTTTAAGGAATTTCATATTCTTACAGGATCTGAGCATGAATATGATGATTGTTACTAAGGATATCAAGATATGCGGCACAAGGTGAAAAGTTCCGCAACCTCCATTGAAAAGGGAGGAGTGATGGATATTGGGAGGCGTGGTAGTGGATGGTGTTGCAAATTTATCAATAAGTCAATCCCGTAAATATTTTTGTAAACTGAATTTTATGAAACTCTGTATTATGTTCACTTGCCTGTTAATAAATTATAAGAACAAAATATTTATTTTTGTTTTATTAAAAAATAACCTATAGGATTAACCCTTCAATGGACGTGAGTCGTCGTGCAAATACACCTTTACACATTCGTGCTGCTTATCACTGAGGAGTTCGGTTGTAGGTATGCTCCATATCTTGAAAACTGCCGTTCCGATTCCCTTAGTTGAGATATACTCAATTTAGGGAATAACTTGATTAACCCCTTTTTTTAAGTCGGTAAATACTACCAGGTAATTCAATAATAAAAAAGTTTTATACAATGGTCATACATGAATTTTATTATCATGATCACTACCTCGTTGGTTTACTGCTGAGCATGAGGTCCTGGGTTCGATTCCCAGGTTAGGACAAGTGTTATTGGGTTTTTCCATCTGAAAATTCTCAGAAGCAGCCCACCGTCCCCTGTTAACCGGGGCAAGTAGACTTGTCCCCGGTTGATGGCAATATGTGAAGTTTCCTTCAGAAAATTTTTGCCGTGTTATTTGTCGTAGATATAACGCAAACAGACGAGAACAAATTAAATATATTTTATTAATATTTTTAGGAAGGATAGTTTTCTATACATATATTGACAGCGTTAAACAGTGAACAACAAGAGTTGCTTTGTAACCCGCAGGACCATAGTGTTCATTAAAGGCATAGAGGTTCTATGCCTTCACATCCAGGATACTTTTTTAGAATTTGGACAAATCTTTAAGTTCAATTCTAGAGCTCAACTCGATTAGTCTGGGTCCAAACAACGGCTTGGTGAACATATCTGCTAATTGAAGTTCTGTTGAATGTTGTCTCCATTCTGTATGCATTCTCTGATGAATAAATGCTTTAGCTTTATACGTTTGGTGCTCCTATGGAACTGGTAAGGAGGGTTCTCGGAAAATTTAATAGTCGACTCGTTATCAACATAAATCGTTGGTTTTTCATTTAACTCAGTTATGTCCGTTAATTCTCCTAGGAGCTCTTTTAGCCACAAAGCTTCTCTGGCTGTTTCTGTCAGGGCTATGAGTTCTGCCTCTGTTGAAGAAATCGCAATTGTTGGCTTTTTTTTTGGCTCTTCCACTTTACCGGGCCGGAGAATAGGAAAACCATCCCTGACGTTGAATGGCCTGTCGTTGTGTCGTCTCCGAAATTAGCGTCACTAAAACACATCAGCTTCTTGTCCCGCGTTTTACGAAGACGATTCCTTTATCTGTAGTACCTTTGAGGTATCTAAAAATTTTCTCTTGACTCTCATGACATCTTCCTTAGATGGAGTCTCTAGATTCCTCGACGCAATGCTCACAGCATAACTTATATCTGGGCCTTGTAGCGACCATTAGGTATGTTATGGCTCCCACAGCTCGACGATATGGCAAATTCGGATTTCCGTCATCTTCATTTTCTTCGTTGCTGACTTTTACTGCTGGCGTTGGAGCTGCTTTGCAGTCAGCCATTCCAAAATTTTCGAGTAGTTTCTTAGTGTAAGACTTTTCGCTTAATCTAATATTGACGTTTTTTCTTTGGTTGATCTCAAGTCCAAGAAAATATGAAGCTGGTTTCGTGGTTATTTTTAATTTATTTTTCAACTCTTCAATGCATTTTCTGCCGGAATTTTCATTGGTTGAAGCCACTAACCATCATCAACATAAAGCGCAATTATCACTTGCTCACGCAGGTAGAGACAAGGATATTTTGTACTTTGCTTGAATCCTGAGTTAATGAGATACTCTGATATGCAAGTGTTCCAGCATAAAGGGGCTTGCTTTAAGTTTGTACACTTTCTCGGTGCCATCATTAAATCCTTCTGGTTGATTCATAAATAGTTCTTCTTTTACAACACCATTTAGGAACGCAGCTGATACATCGAATTGTGTAAATACCAGGTTTTCTTCAGCAGCTATTCCTAGAACAGCTCTTATAGTACTGAGGCGTGCTACTGGACTAAACGTCTTCAAATAGTCAACGCCTGGTTTTGTGAAAAGCCTTTTTTTACTAGTCTAGCCTTATAACGTTCAATTCTTATTGTATTCTTCTTATTGTACCATCTGGATTTTTCTTAATTTTAAAGACCCATTTGCATGGCAATGGTTTACGATTTTTGGGCGGGTCAACCATTTTGAAGGTGTCATAAAATTCTTCGTCGCTAATTTCCGTTTCGTTTTGTCTGGTTTCATTGATAGAGCTTGCAATAACATTTTCTTATCCTTCTGGTGGTCCACTGAAATTTTTCTTTCTGATTTGATATCTTCAAAATACATTTCAATTTCTTAGTCTTCAGTTTCTGTATCACTTGATTGTTTGTGAGCTTTCAACTCTTGGAACGGAACAGAGGTGCCATTTTCTCTAACTTTGTAGAACATTTTATTTAAAATACGAACATCCTTGGAAATGAGTATTTGTTTCGATGGTTCGTATATTCTGAAGGCTTACGAAACTTCTGAGAAACCGACAAACATCCCGGGTATTGCTTTAGAAGACAATTTTTGTTCACGTTTACCATTCTTTAGGGAGAATGTCTTAGCGCCAAATACATAAAGGTGATTTACACAGGGCTACCCACCTTTCAAATGGAGTTTGACTGTCGATGCTGTGATCAATGCTTCGATTTGATAGTTTGCAGTGTAAACCGCTTCTGCCCATAAATACAAAGCTGCTTTTGATTCCAACATCGTGCATCTTGTTTTTTCAATAATGGTTCTATTTTTCTTTTGGCAATTCCATTTTGATGGGGCGTCTACGGAGCAGGTGGGTGACAAATTGATACCGCTCTAAGATCTTATGGTCACCCCCCTGTTGACCTTCTTGTAGTACCATTTACTTTTGAAAATGAGTCGAACTTCAAATTTATTCAGTACCGTTGTCGCTTTGTAAGCATTTAATTTTGTTTCCTGTGATGTTCTCCACTTCTGCTTTGTAGTCCATGAACTTTTGTAATACTTCATTTTTATTTTAAATGTAATATACATCGACAATATCGACTGAAATCGTCGATGAAACTGACAATGTATCTATTCCCATAAAGTGTGGGTTGTTTGAATGAACCACAGACATCACTGTGTACAATCTCTATGCGTTGAGCCGTACGTGAAGTATTCTTGTCGCTGGGTTTACTTGGTACTCTGCTTAGTTTGCCTCTTATGCATATTTCGCATTCTCCTAATGAACTATTCTTGTTAAAGTTTAGTCCAATCAGGATTTCGTTCTTAAGTGCGAGCTTCAAGTCGCTTTCGTTCATGTGTCCCAATTTACAGTCCCATTGTTTAATATCATCTGACTCAGAGTTTGTACGATCATTATCGCTACATTTTGCAGCATTGGCTTTGTGTCTGTTAACATTATTATTGTTGGTTTCTAAATAGTACACGCCATCATCTTTTCTTATTGCTTCCATTTGTACTCCTCGCTTGTGATCTTTAATGATTGCTTTCTTTTTATTGAATAGGATAGTGAGTCCTTGGTCGGTTATCTTTCCAACTAATAGAAGATTAACACATAGGTTTGATACATACAGTGCATTTGTTATGCCTATTTTCCTTCCTTAATTTATATTTCAGCAGGGCCAGTGCCTTTTATTTCAGTAGTTTTGTCCTTCGACGCAAGTTTAAGTGTTTTCGAAATTTGTTTTATCTCGGTGAAGGGCTTGTCCGAATATGTGAGACGAACATCCACTGTCCAGTATCTAGCTTTCTTCGAAATTTTTATTTGCTAAATAGCAACTGAAGAGGTTTGTATCATTATTGTCAATTTTGCTAAACTTCCTTTTAGACTTTTCTGTTTTATTGCCAGTATTTTTGTTCTTTGACCAGCATTTTGACGTGTCGTGGCCTTTCTTCTTGCAAATCTTGCAGAAAGTGTAAAAACAATCTTCATTATTGTGTGTCGCGCTGGTACTTTGTGTATCACGACGACGGGCATCACTCTCTTCATTTATTTTGATCTTTAGCTTTTCAGGATCGGGTAGGGAGTCTTGAGACTCAATTGCAGTTCGGATGGTATCACATTCTTTTGAAAGGCTGTAGAGCATCATTATTGACAGCAAATCATTCTTAATATCAATATCCATGTCTTTTAGTTTATCAACGGTATTCATGAATTTCATTAAGTGTGCACATCTTCGCCTTCCTCAAGGTTGGCTAAGATCAACTGCTTGAGTAGGGTAGCCTTTTTGGACCCTTACTAGCATAAGTTGCTTCCAGCGTAATCCATACGTTTACTTGTTTTAGCTCTGAAGCTTTGAATTGGTTTATAAATGACTAGGAATGGATGGATGAGTACGAAACATTGTTATTTATTGCAAAGGTATGTTATGTTATGTGTATATTATGTCACTGTAAAAGCCCGAACTACGGTATCACCAAGGATAATAACCTACTAGTAAAAGTTCGAAATTATCTACGATAATTGCTAATTTCGGGCTTTTACCAGCAGTCACTAGGTAAATCTTAGGATTTACCTCAGAGATAAGTAAATGATGAAAATATATAAAGTCTATGATACACTACAATACGAAATGATAAGAAAAATTAAGGACTGATTGACTGATTACTATACCAAAAATAATAATAAAAACTTTATGATTTATTGAATCGAATGCTTTGCTGAGGTCAGTTGATATCATGGCGACGCTATGGCCCTTGTCTAGCGCGTCAGCGATGTATTTGCCTGTGCGAAGGATTTGGGTGGCGGTGCCTCTGTTTCTCGTGAACCCGTGTTGGTGACTGGGTATTATTTCGCTCAGCTCTGTCTCGATGCGATTGAGTATTATTCTCTCGGCCCATTTACCCATGATGTTTAGTAGGCTGATGGGTCTATATGATTTGGGATCACTGTGATCCTTTCCCACTTTATGCAGAAAGATACATGTACTGGTTTTCCATCGTTTCTGGAAGTAGCCCGTCTTGAGTACGTAGTCCATGATACGTTTGAATATCGTGATCATGGTCTCACCACCCAGTTTGAGTATGACGGCTTTGATGCCGTTGGGTCCGGGGGATTTGCTATTCTTGAAGCGGCTAAGGGCTAATTTAAGCTCTTGTTTTGATGTTTGATCGAGTGGAGCAAATGGTGTATAAATTTCTGTACATTCGTCACTTTCATCGATGGTGGCTCCCTTGACTATGGCTGTATTGACCATTTTGTCGATGATTTCCAATTCACTGCGGCAGTCGCTGAAATGTGGTAGTTTCATGGTGGGCTTTTTCATTGCTCTTTGCACGGCGCACATGCGTAGCTTTGTCCACTCGGCTTCTTTATGTTGAATAAGTTCTTTGACCAATTGATGCTTACAGGCGTTGTATTGTCTTCGTGTTATTGTACTGAGGTCGGTGTATCTGAGCCGCCAGGCACGCTGCTTCTTAACGTTGCGCTCGGCTATTCTTTCTCTAATGTGTGCTGGGAGTCTGTCTTTGGGGTCGACGATTCTCAGTGGGGCCAACTCGTCTAGTGTTTTGACGATAGCTTTTTCTGTTTCTGAGATATACATTTCACAGTCGTCGTTTGAGGAAATCTTTAGTTCTGAGTTCATGTTGTTGGCGAGTAGCTCTTCGAAAGCTTGTCTGCCTTCTCGACTGTTTTTTATTCCTGTGAGATTGCGACTCATTGGTTGTTCGTAGTCGCTATCAATTATTACATACAGTGTCCACGGGAGGTGGTCTGAGGAAATACACTCCCTCTGCTGACACTTGAATTCTAGTAGTGAGTGATCGTGGTTCACGATTGCTATGTCGAGTATGTTGTTTCCTAGACTCGTGGGCCGATATGGTTTGCCAGTGTTAAAGATTTTGACGAAGCTACGTTGGATCGCATCGCGGAGCACAATGCCCAGGCCCGCGTCTCTGGTGTGATTAAGTTGCTCATGCGTAGGTTTGAGTCACCTATGATGATTGCCCTTTCACCGAGTATCAGCATCTCGAACTCGTCAACGAGGTCTCCCTGTCTCGGTATCGGTATGTAAATGCCTTTGATTTTGATCTTGTCATTGGTTGTGTGATTGGTATAAAGAATGATGCTGCATCCCTCGATGCGTCTGTCCGCGTTGTCAATGCTGTCTATCAGCGGTGTTTGAACCCATCTTAGGCCTCGTTTGATGTACATTACGGTGCCTAGATGTCGCTCTTTTCTTTCATGAATTTTATCGTAGCCAGGGATGTTGTACCTTTGCTCGTCCGGGTTAGTTTTTATCTCGTTAAGTATGAGGATGTCAACGTTATACTTGTTCACGATGTGCTTGACTTCCATGAATTTACCACGGAGGCCTTGCACATTGATGTGCATTAATCGCACTTGCTTTTTAGTTCCAGTCGCAGTCAAGGATAGCATTGTGTATTTCTCTGAAGCAACGCTCGAATATCTCGAGGAAGTCTTGTTTTGAGAGTTTAATCCTCGGTCTTTCACTCTGCTCGCGAGGTTGTTCTTGTTGCTGGGAGTTCGCGGTGACGCTAGCGTAGTTACGTTCACCTCTTTGTCTCTCGCGTGGGCGGGATTGATGTTCGCGTGGTGTCTCCTGTTTAGAAGCCTGCTGTTGTTGCTTATTATGATGTTTCACCTCCTCACGAAGGAGAAACTCTTGCCGTTTAGTTTTTTGCTTGTTCATTTCGCGCTGAAACTGCGGACATAAGCGCTGTGTCACCGTGTGTTGTTCGGGCTTCACGTCTCTGCAGTTTGCACACACTTTCATCGTTTCGCCGTGACTGTTTACGATGTCGATTGTCGGGTAACGCTTTTGAGCGTGGCACGCGCTCGCTGCGTGGTTAAAGCGAAGACAGTTCTTACATTGCAGTATCCTGTCACTTTTCGTTGTGTAGCGCTCGGGTTTGATTCTGTGAACGCAGAAGAAGGCCTCAGTGGCATTCTTATTTTTTTCCGCCAGCTCCACATATGAGAACGAGCTGTCGAAGATACATAGTTGGACATCTGTCGTGATGCGTTTGATAGTAAGCGGGCGGATGCCGATGCACCTCTCCATTTCCTCTAGTTGCTCGTCGAGGGTATAGTCGTGCGTCATATTCCTGATTATTACTTTGGTCGTTCGTATTTGCTCTGCACGAGGTTTCGGAGCTATGAAGGCGTCTGGCTTAAGTTTCTTGATTTCCTCGATGCACAGCCTGCGTTTATCAAGGTCTGGTACCGAGATGAGAATGTTTTTACTTTTCTCGTTACGGCTGACTCTGGCTTTATGCGTTACGAGGATGCGCGATAAGTCACTGATCAGTTTGTCTGACATCACTTTCTTATTGTCCTTCATGTTGCTAAATTTGTAACGTGAATCGTGGATAAGTATCGGGGGGACGTATCCGTTCTTGTTTGCTGTTGTATCTTTCATGCGCGTCGACAGTGGACTGTTCTTCCGCGCGGCTGGTCTCTTTGCCTTCGGAACGATAGTATGATCACCGTTCTCGGTCCGTGTACGCTTGCGTGATAGGCTACGCGAGTTTGCTGAGTTTGAACGCACCGATGACACGGTTTACAGCGAGCTCGCTTCGCTTTCCTTGTGGCGAAGCTGTTCGAACCGGTTTGAGGTTGTAATCACTGGCGAACGTGCATTGACGCCTGCAGTTGGTTCAGCCTGTTTGCACTGCTTATTCGGTGCACTTGTACTCATCGCGGTCGTGACATCGATTCTCGGTTGTTCACGAACCTTATTATTTCGTCGTAGGTTTAATTCGTCACTGTGTACGTATACCGTATTCACTTTTTTACAATTGCATACGATTGTTTCACTCGCGAGAAATTCGTCCTGCGGGATGGCTCTCACTATTAATTGTTTGTTACAACTCTGGCAGTTGTGAAATATACTTTTGCATAGTATTCGCGCAACTAAATATTTTATAAGATACTTTAGTCACAAATTTATTTTCCAATAGTTTCTGTGTAGTGTCTACGTAAATTTTCACGGCACTTTGTTTGTGGCATTTTTTGCACTTAAGCAGCTTTATTTTTGATTGTCCGTTTTTAAACGCCACGAAGTTTTTTACTTTTGTTTACAAGGTCGCAGTTATTGCAATTAACCGAAAAGGAACCGTCCTCATTGTTGAAGAGGTTTTTACGGGTCTCGCACAACACTCCATTAATGTTTTTAATGTAATTTTTTTCATTAGAACGATTCGTTAAGTCCATCCCCATTGTTGGGGAATCGCTTGTTGGTTCACTCATCACACTCATCTTCACAATTTAGTGTTCAAAAATATATTTTTTATTTCAGTATTCTACAATTGTATCACTATTCACTGATGCGGGTAGTTGATAAATAATAATACCGCATCGCGCGCCCGTTGTCGCTGTGGTGGAGAGCGCTCGCATAACACGTCCGTCTCGTACCGCGGCTCGCGGAGACCTTTTGTTTCACGAAAGGTAGGTCGAAAACGGACGCGGGAGTAAAACTAATCAGCCACATCTTGGAATCTTGGGAGAAGTCCCAGGATGCCATTGGTATTTTCTGTGATCTGTCAAAAGCGTTCGAGTGCGTCGACCACAACACTCTGATCTGTAAATTACAACACTACGGAATTCGAGGACAAGCTGCTGATCTTGTGCTTTCCTATTTATCAAACAGACAGCAAAAAGTAAATGTTAATGGGGCGACGTCCTCCGGGTCTTTAGTCAAAATGGGTGTGACCCAAGGTTCAATTCTCGGCCCTTTCCTTTTTCTTGTTTATATTAATGATCTCCCTTTTATGATGGCCAAATTATCGGATATAATTCTATTTGCTGATGATACTTCGCTAATTTTTAAAATAGATAGGAAAGATATGGATGTAAGACATCCGTATCTTTCCTTGTCAAAGAAAGTCTAATTGTTCTCTCGGAATGGTTCGCAGCTAACAATCTTTTACTGAATGCGAAAAAAACAAAATGTCTAAAGTTCTCTTTACCAAATGTACCTCAACGTGACCTAAATCTAAATCTTGACGGCAAAAATCTTGAAATTATAACGGAAACTGTATTCTTGGGGATTACTATCGATTCAAAATTGCAGTGGGGCGCGCACATTAGAACTCTTTCGGGCAGGTTAAGTTCGGCTGCCTATGCAGTAAGGAAGATAAGGCAGTTAACCGATGTAGCCACAGCTAGACTAGTATACTACGAGTATGCTTATTTCCACAGTATTATATCTTATGGCATTCTGCTGTGGGGATCAACAGCAGACGTTGACTCAATTTTTATCTTACAAAAGAGGGTAATCCAGGCGATCTATAAAATGGGTCCTCGCGAGTCCCTCAGAGAAAAATTTAAAGAGATCGATATACTGACTCTACCTTCACTTTATATTTTGGAATGTATTTTGTATGTCCGCAAAAATCGAGGGCTTTTCAAAATTAGAAGTGACTTCCATAATTTAAATACACGCAGTAAGCACGAAATTGTAATACCTAAATTCAGATTAATAAAAACTAGCAAGTCTTTTCTTATTAACAGTATACGCTTTTATAACAAGTTGCCAAAGTCAGTTATAGAACTGACCGATGGAAAGTTCAAAAACTACATCAAACGTGTCCTTATTAAAAAAGCATATTATAAAATCAAGGACTACGTTGAAGATAAAAATTTTGGCTTTAGCTCCTTCTGCGCATGCGGCTTCCCTGGTAACACATAAACGGCACAAATATATGGATGTCTCTAACTATTCTAAATCTCATTTTTTTCTCTTATAATTAGACTTTTTACAATGTTTTTCAATCATTTTTATAGCCCTTTGCTAAGAAAAGTTACAGCACTGATAACAGTATTTGTGCCACATGTTAAATTTAGTGTTGTTTTTATTTATTATTATTATATGTATACTTTATTGTACACCACAATATATTTTTTTTTTTATTTGTAGTTTTTTTACCTTTGTATAGATTCTTTTACCGATTGTGAATGTGTGAACATTGTAGGCTTTCTAGATTTCTAGATGATGGTTAACATTTGTTAACTTTTTATTTCGTTTTACATTATTTTTTTGTTTGTTTTTTTAATTTCGTACGACTTATTGTCGGGCCGACGTTGTCCCCCCATATCCAAGTACTAATGCTGTAACATGGAAATATTGTAAACACAAAAATTTTAAAAGAGTAACCATGGAGTTCCTTGCCGGTTCTTCTCCATAGGAAACGACTAACCCGAACCATGCACCTTTTGTCGACGTTTTATTTAGTGCCCATGTAGGCCTATGTAAAATAAAAAAAAAATGATTTTGATTTTGATTTTCCGCATTGTTTCTTAATTATCAAAATCACTGTGCGGCCAGTTGTGCAATGGTGTTGCCACAAGTATGTTTTTCTACTGCATCGGGATGTGCCTCCGTGTTTTATTGTAAGTGATCACGTTTACTTTATGTCAATAAATGCTAGCGTATTCATTCATACTTAACCTAATTTTGCATCTGTCAATGTGCTTGCTATGTTTGCAAGTTTCTTAACTGTAAACCGCTGCGATGTGCTGAGCTTTCACCTACAATGCTTCCCACACCGTTCCTTGGCTTAAAAGAGGAAGAAGCTGGTACATCCCATGCGGCTTGCAGCTGATTGCACCGCATCTAACATGCGCACCCTATGGTGCTTTCAGGGCTCTTCGAATGGGCTGAGGGCTGGACCCCTTGCCTACTGCTGCATGCTGCTCGCTCCCTGCACGCTGCCTACGCACGCTGCCCAGGTCTTGGCCTGCCTGACTGCAGCCTACCGCCACGCTAGCCCGAGCAACTACAGATCCGGTAGCCTATCGCCGAGCTGCGTCTGCCGCGTGCAGCCTAGGGACAACTCAGAAACATTTGTTGCCGCTGCTTCATCCTATAGGTACAATTAACATACCAATAATTTTCGAGGGAAAGTTACACACTATCAAGGCACATGTAGTGCCATCAATAGACACTTCTATCTTGCTGGGAATGGTTTTTTGAAACACCTTTCATATATTCCCTAAGAATATAAAATCCATAATCCTCGTTAACATAAATGACACCAGTGCAAATACTAAACCAAATATATATTTGCACTCATTTGCACAGCTAGCGAAGGAACAACAAGTTACAGCTGAAAAAATAAAGAAACAATTCAAGAACATTTCCTCAGAAAAAAAAGGCCTAAGCCGCATACTTAATAACACATAGTATAGACACAGGTGATGCACCCCTATACGGCAACGTTACTACAGGATGTCTCCAGAGAAACAGCGTGTTCTCGGTAAGGAACTAGACGAGATGCTTGGCCTGGATGTGGTGAAACCATGTGAAAGTCCATGGTCTTCCCCAGTCCTGCTAACACCGAAAAAGGATGGCAAATTGCGGTTTTGTTTGGATAGTAGGCAACTAAACGCTATTACAAAAAAAGATGCTTACAGTTTGCCATACATTTCGGAAATACTAGACGACCTGAGGGATGCAAAATACCTAACTAGCATTGACCTATACAAAAGCTTCTGGAAGTTACTACTAAATGAAACTGACAAAAACCAAACAGCGTTCTACATAACTGGCCGGGGAACATACAGATTTAAAACTACACCGTTCGGGCTAACAAATGCGCCTGCTACGCAACAACGAATGGTAGATAAAATGTTTTACGGACCAGAGTTTGAGAATAGGGTCTTTGCTTTCTTGGATGACATAGTGCTAGTGTCATCAGATTTTGAGAACCATAAAGCCTTGCTAACTAAAGTGTACAATAAACTATCTAACGCTAACTTAACAATAAACATGGATAAGTGCCAATTTGCACGCACTGAGACTAAAGTGGAACTGGGCTGGTCATGTCGCCCGATACACAGATAGACGGTGGACCATTGAAGCTACGCGTTGGAAAAGACCATTACTAGGAAAAAGAAAGGTAGGAAGACCAATAAAACGGTGGGCTGACGACATCAGAAAGGTTGCAGGAAAACGTTGGATGATACGGGCTAAGGACAGAAAGGCATGGAAAGAGTTGGAGGAGGCCTTTACCCAAACTGGGGTCCATATCCAAAAAACAACTGAAAACTAACACAATTACTAACAACTAAGATTAAGATATATACTAACAACAACTAACAACATTGTAAATGAAATATGATTAAGGTTATGGAATAAATGGCTTATTATTATTATTTCCTTTATTTAACATCTTTGTAACAATAAAATAAATTAAAAAACAAAAACATTTAAAAATATAAAAAATAGAGGCCCACCGGTATCGGGAACAGGGTCCAAGCTACCGGCGGTCAGGGCTCCAGAGAGAGGAACCTCCTAACTATACGAGCCGTGTGCAGCAGTACTGCTTTCTGGATCAGGCCCTTGACCCAGCTGCCTAACGAGAGCCTTCTAAGATGTTGGTCGAGGCTCGTGGCTATTAAGCCATTGGCTGACACGACTATCGGTACAATGATCGCTGTGTCCACATCCCACATGTCGACAACCTCGCGAGCCAAGTCAAGATACTTGATTTGCTTATCTTTCTCGGCTTTCACGAGGTTCCCGTCATGCGGGACAGTTATGTCAACAATCATTGCACGCCTCTCGATTCGGTCCACCACCACTATATCAGGCTTGTTAGCGATAATAGTCCTGTCAGTGATGATGGACCGATCCCAGTACAATGTGATATTGCCATTTTCGAGAACTGGGTCGGGCACATACCTGTAGTACGGTACCTCCGATGCCACAAGAGTGTATTTCAGAGCAAGTTGCTGGTGGATGATCCTGGCTACAAGATTGTGCCTAGGCAAATACTCTTCGTTAGCTAGACGAGAACATCCAGAGATAATGTGGCGGATCGATTCACCCGGGCGGTGACATGCCCGACAGATGTCAACCGTGCCATCCTTCACAATAAATCTCCGGTAGTTATTCGTCATGATAACTTCGTCCATAATTGCACAGACAAAACCTTCGGTTTCCCCAAAGAGGTCACCGAAACGCAGCCAGGCTACGGACGCTGCTTGGTCTACATCAGACCCATGTAGGGCCCGGAAAAAGCGTCCGTGAAGCTCCTTACTCTGCCATACTTCCCTACGGTCGTTAGTTTCAAGCACTACAGGCTTGCGCCAGTTCTCATTCGCCATGGAGAGCGGGGTGAGTCCCTTGTCCACTGCTACTACATCTCGATGCATACCTACGTCGGTGTGTAGAAAATATTCCCTGAGATTGCATATCTCGCGGTTGTGGAGGTTTTTGGCATTTAAAAAGCCTCGGCCTCCACACTTCCGCAGGATATACAATCTCATGACTGACGATCGTGGGTGATGCATTCGATTTGCAGTCAGCAGTGTACGGACCCGCCTATCCAGGGCGTCGAGTTCCGTTTGAGTCCATTTGAGTACGCCGAAAGAGTACATCAATACCGGCATGACCCAACCGTTGAAGGCGCGCACCTTGTTTCCGCCTGAAAGAAGGCTATTGAATACCTTTTTCAGGCGGCCAAAGAAGCGTTCCCTCAACGATTGCTTCATGTCAGTAGTGCTGATACCTAACGCTTCCGACATACCCAAATACTTATAGGTTTCGTTTGGAGAGAGGGATCTCAGGTTTATGGAATCCGCGAGTTGAATTCCTACGGATTCCACAATCTCCCCTCGCTTTACATGCATGACCGCACATTTGTCCACACCAAACTCCATCCTGATGGCGTTACTAAAAGTTTCAGTTACTTTCAGTAGCTCCATCAGCTGAAGATTGCTGGGGGCAAAGAGCTTCAGATCATCCATGTAAAGGAGGTGAGATATAACCTGACCACCTCTCTTCAACCGATAGCCTAGCCCTGAATTCTCCAGCAGCATGCTTAGAGGATTCAGGGCTAGGCAAAACCAAAGTGGACTCAAACTATCGCCCTGGAATATACCTCGCTCGATCCTTACAGGTTCGCTATTCCTCTGGATATTTCGACATCCTGGATAGCGAAGGACTGTGCTCCATTGCCCCATACACGACATCAGGAAGGTGCGTAGAGTTGTATCTATTTTATACAATTCTAGCACCCTCATGAGCCATGTATGAGGCACCGAGTCATAGGCCTTCTTATAATCTATCCAACATGTCGACAGATCCTTTCGGGAACGCCGAACCTGTTGGCTAATGGCCATATCAATAAGGAGTAGCTCCTTAGTACCGCGGGACCCGTTCCTACATCCATTTTGAGAGACCGACATGATCGAATTATCGTCGACGTGTTTATTAATTTTAACTCTCAAAATGGATGTAAGAACCTTATAGACCGTTGGTAAACATGTAATAGGTCTATAATTTTTGGGTTCCGCGGTGCTACCAGATTTGTGGAGCAGGTGGGTTATTCCTGTTGTAAGGAACCTGGGTAGCGAACCAGACTCCAAGGCTACCTGGTACTGAGATGCCAAACGAGCGTGCGACCTTTGTAGCCACTTTATCCAGAAGTTGTGCAGCCCGTCCGGCCCTGGAGATTTCCAGTTCAGCAATGGGCGGACTGCACGGGCTATATCTTGGGGGCTGATCGTGATAGCCCCTATTTCTTGTATTGGATCGCATGCTCGTTCGACCTACCGAGTCCATTCACCTTCGGTGTGACTGACAGGCACCGACCAGATGCTACGCCAGAATGAACACATAGCGTCATCATCCGGCAGACGCGTATCAGTCACACCTTGGTCGGGTCGCTCCCAAGCCCGATAAACCCACCTTTCATTACTTTGGAATGTACGATTCTGGGTGTATCGCTCCACTCTCCGCCTATACCTACGAATACGGTTTGCCCATGCAAACACTTTTTGCTTCAGGAAGTCGATGCGCTCTGTGACACGGGATATATAGTCTTGGGGGCTGACATCAGTCCCCGAAAACGCCCGTCTCACAAAGCGCATCACTCTTGGCCGATTATTGCCCTCCCTGAAACAAATTAGTTTGCCGATGAGTGCTCTGGCCCCACCAATACGACGTTCGATCCTGCACTGCCAAGCTGGTACGGCTGGTTTCGGTCGTGTAGCTCTGTCATCTACAAATTTGACGTGGGCTACACGACATGCCGCTACAGCCGCGCAGTACATGATCGAATGTGTATCAGTGAGGTCTTCGCAGTTATCAAAATAGTTTGACAACTGCGAATCCAGAACAGCCACCAGTGCCCTATTTTTGTTATGCATGGGCAAACGAGGTAATCGTGGCCTAAGTTCGAGCGGCATGTAGCGATAATCCCGAATAGCACACTCCAAAGCACTCCTCAATTCCTCATTGCACTGGTTACTTACGTTTGTAACCCTGTCACTACTATCCTCGTCAGCGTGGTTGGACTGTGGTTGCACCACGGCCTGCGACGATGGGGCAGTGACACTGTTACACATTTCCGTTCGGAGGCGATCAAGCACAGTATCATCCAACATACGATTACGCTGGATGACCCGTACCTGATCCGAAAGTCGTTGGGCCGAAACGTTGACAGCCGGCTCAAGCACCTGAAACAAAGAGAGCATCCGGACACGGTACGCGGTCAGATTGTTTCCTCCCTCTGTAGCCCCATAGTATGCGCGCATGACATTTTCGTTAATGGATTGTGTCCATCTCATGCGCTGCACACTTCCGCCGGGTGCTGGGACCCTATCAGAGACCGGTAAGCCTCGAGGTCCTAAGCGGTCCGGCGGCCGGCGTCCTCCCCGTCGACGCGCAGGTGGTGGTGTCGTCGGCGGCGAGAAGTACTCGTCGCTCGAGCTCGACGCAACTGCCACGGCCGGTGACACAGCACTCACGGTGGGGGTGGGGCTGGGTTCCGGCGACGGCGAGGGGGAGCTGGGCGACGAGGCCGGAGGTGGTGGGCGTGCTTTTCGTGCTGCAGCTCTTGTCAACATGTCGATTTACATTTTTTTTCTCTTGGTGTTGTTGATTTTGGTCATGTTTAAATATCTTTTTTTATTATTATTATTATTAAGTGCCAATTTTTCCGTGATGAATTTAAATATATAGGCTACGTATTTAACTCTAGAGGACTACAAACAGACCCAGAAAAAGTAGAAGCGATACAGAACTTCCCAATACCCACCAAACCTAAAGAAGTAAAAAGATTCCTAGGAACGGCATCATGGTATAGACGTTTCGTACCAAACTTCAGTACTCTAGCAGCTCCACTAAATAGACTCACAAGCTCAAGTAAGAAGGCTCCCTCCTTTGACGGGTCTCAGGAATGTCAAGAGTCTTACTAAACTAAAGGAAATACTAATATCGGCCCCAGTACTATCGTGTCCAGACTACACCCTCCCATTCGAAGTACACACAGATGCCAGTAACTATGGTATCGGCGGTTTGCTAACACAAATTGGGGACGGCGTTGAACATCCCATAGCATACATGAGTAAATCCTAATCTAAGCAAGAACAAAACTATAGCATCACAGAGAGAGAAGCACTGGCTGTACTTGTGACACTGGAACATTGGCGCTGTGACCTAGAAAACGGCATCAAGTTCACAGTGTTCACAGATCATTCCGCACTAAAGTGGTTTCTCAAACTACAAAACCCTTCCGGACGATTGGCGCGCTGGGGAATAAGATTCTCGGCCTTTAACTTGGACGAACAACATAGACGTGGTACAGATAACACCTTACCAGACGCGTTGTCACGGGCTTTAAAAAATAACAAATTGCACCGTTATGAAAAGAGTTAATTCGCAATACTATGCAAGTTCGAGTGTAAAGAAGTCATTCGGAAGGAAGATAGGCAACAAATAATCACTAATAACCACGCTGAACCAACTGCAGCACATTTAGGTATCCATAAAACATACAAACGACTAACACTACGCTACTACTGGCCAGGGATGCATGGTGACGTGGTGAGGTTGGTAACAGCATGTGTCACTTGTACCGCTCACAAACAAGAAAATCACGCCCCGTCGGACTAATGGGGAAGCCTAAACAGTGTTCACGTCCCTTCCAAATGCTGAGTATAGACATAGTGGAACCACTGCCATTCTCTAGACGTCGACGTCTATCTATTTTTAGCTACCGACGACCAATATCGATTCCATCACCTATTTATTATAAGATTTAGCGCTGTCATTGTTGGAACCGTGGCTAAGGGTCGTCCAGGACATAGGAGATTGTAATGAGTAAGTATTTCAACTGCATCGGGGTATGCCTCCGTGTTTTATTGTAAGTGATCACGTTTACTTTATGTTAATAAATGCATGGTGACGTGGTGAGGTTCATACTTAACCTAATTTTGCATCTGTCAATGTGCTTTCTATGTTTACGAGTTTCTTACCTGTAAACCGCTGCGATGTGCTGAGCTTTCACCTACAATGCTTCCCTCACCTTTCCTTGCCTTAAAAAGGGAAAGAAACTGGTACATCGCATGCGGCTTGCAGCTAATTGCACCGCATCTAACATGCGCACCCTATGGTGCTTTCAGGGCTTTTCGTACGGGCTGAGGGCTGGGCCCCTTGCCTACTGCTGCTCGCTGCCTACGCACGCTGCCCAGGTCTTGGCCTGCCTGACTGCGGCCTACCGCCACGCTAGCCGGGGCCAGCGCCGCCTACCCTGCGCAAACCCGAGCAACTACAATTCCGGCGGCCTATCGCCGAGCCTGTGCTGACAGGTCCCCGCGTGCTGCCAAGGGACGGTACCCTTTTTATCTATTAACCGTGTGTTGGTTATCTGTTCAGACTGTAGTGATATTATTTACCCACGACCCAGCTGTACTACCTTAGTTCATAATTACATATTAACTTGTCCAGCTGTTTTCTTTGCAACAATCTACTACCTATCGGTTAGCGGCCTGCGCAAGCTTACCCTGCGCAGGACCTAGCCGTTACACTGAGATGAGCCCCGGCCCAGACGATATGACTAATGAAATGATCATCGCAGGAATAGACAAATTAATCACGCTCCTCAATAGATTGTTTGATTTAATTTTAAAACAGAAAATAATTTCCGTACAGTGGACGTATTTAGAAATAGTACTACTATACAAAAAAGGAGATCCAAAATTGATTTCGAACTACAGACTTATCAGCTTGATGAATGTGTTACAACCGCAATTTAATGCAGAACAAAAAAGTGAAAAAGAATCTTATAACATTACTTAAAGACCTCAGTAGAGAGATCAGGGTGACATCTTTGTCAGTGTAGTCCTCTAGGCAATCTCCTGAAATCTTCCGGAATCTCCCAAATTCAGAATGTATTTGGTTGGTGATAGACGAACCAGGAAAGTACCTCTTAAGGGTTAATTACTTATCTTATACTACCTATGTAAATCTGAATTAAGTTTTTTGGGTTCCATAGTGAAACGACAAAGAACACTTGCAGTTTCGCCATGTGGTTTATCTCAGACACCATTGATGCTATGCCGAAGATTTTCATTTATTTTTCAAGTAATCGTAGAGTTTTTAGTGATGCAACATTTAAAAGCTAAATAAACCTGATTGATTTATCCTAATTTCATTCTTATTGAAATTGGATTACATATAATTTAATCGTACGACTCAGGTTCAGGTTTTTTAGGCGCTACTACTGCAGGGTACCAATAAGTTATTTTTAATAAAACAAAAATATATATTTATTCTTATATTTTATTAGCGAGCGAGGTTTGTACATATTACAGAGTTTAATAAAAATTTACAGTTTATACTAATATTTACTGGCATTACTTATATAATAACAATAGCAACACCGTCCACCACCACCGAACATCCATCTTCACCATCGTCAGACAAACCAGAATGACCATCATATTCATGTTTTTTTGTTTCTATAAGATTATAAAATTGCTTTAAAGAAGAACTTTCAAAGTTAAATTTTTTGTTGAATACTTGCAAGAACTGGATCAGATGAAAGTAGAAGATTGTGGAAAAGTTTTTCATTCCATGACGAACTGTTAAATATTTCGGAATTGTCCTTCTCTTTACACTTCCTGAATTTGATGTCCATTAGCTCAGTTAAGTCTTCGCAAAGCATACCAATTGGTATTATGGCATTTTTTTCAACAAAGTCTGGCCCATGTATTAGGAGTTTATGAAGTGGAGCAGGCATGTGGTACCATGGATATAGTTCCATGTAACGCTTGGCGGTATCAACACAAAACTCACGGAATATAGGAACTATTATCTTCCGTCTTGATGAAATACAACGTAAAATCACACTGAGTCGGCTCAACAGCTCAAAATCTATCTTTGTTAGGTTACAAAAATAATCAGTGTCTTCGAAAAATTCTTTTGCTGATCGTCCTTTATATTTGGCGCATTCTCGAATTTGTTCCCATGGTTCGACAACGAAACGCTTCCGCCGTAAGCCCAACGAAATATCATGCTTCATGCACATAACATTAAATTTTGCCTTCTTGCTCTTTTCTTGCCATGTCTTATTCTTGGATTTGTAAGCGATTTCTAACAGACTCTCCATTGAACGCCTATAAGCATGGAGAGAGCTTAGGCCATAGTGTATATCTTTATTTGCTTGTTTCCTTTTTACGCGCTGCAAATGAGGATTCGTTTTTATAGCATTAGCCTTGCATATTTGGCACACTGAAGCTACTGTCTCCTTATTAATAGGAAGATATTCAACATCAATCATTGTCAACATCATCTGGTGAGTGACAGTTATTCCATCAGCGAGGCTAGTTGGCGTTAAGGACTCAATCTCAGCTTCAATTGTAGCCAATTCTGACTGCACATTTTTCTTAGTGTCATTCATGAATTTAAATAATATTGGACGGCAAAATGACAGCGAGGATGGTTGTTCATTCTTCCATATAGTAACACCCTTAGATTTGAGGCTTAGAGGTACAACTCATATCATAAAGTTATAAACTAGCTCGCTGTAGTCGCCTGCTTGGAACTTTTCATTATGACACACACTGTGGCTGGAGGATCTGTCGAAGCCCCATTGGCTGGTCAAAATGAGCTGTTCTTTGGCATCAACGGAAGAGTTGTCTATGGTACTTATGATTCTTCTTGAGATCAAGTCCATCAAGGCTTGCAATTTAATTTTAGCAGACCTTTCTGTAATTGTTAAATCTTCTGCGGCTGGATAGCAGTTAACTTTTTCTTGAGCCAGCAATTCGTATCTCGGAAAGTTTATTTCTTCACTCATAGTTTCCTGCATTGTAGCATATTGTCTTCTCGATAGGTTTGCCGCAATAGCAATAGCCAATGCCTTTACAGGTGGTACAGTACAACATAAAAGAGTAGAAATTAAATATTTGGGAACTAAAAGTTTTCATTTTCTGGCAACATCTAAAATGAGTACTTGAGCTGTCAATTTTTCTCGATCGGTTTCGATTTTCGTAAGAATTTTGGTTTTTGTGTGATATTTCTGAGTGTGGACAGAAAAACAGTGGCAAATCATGAATAAGGTAATTCGTGGCGGTGCCTGTGATATAGTTTACAAAGTTTATATGTGGTGTTCAGCCGAATTCCAAGCTGGGAAGCTTCTATGCAACTTAGAAGATGTTTACCATCGTATAGCAGATTTTACTGGTAAGTAACTATTGAAAGTTACGCTAAACGTTAATTACAAACGATTAATACATTCAGGGAGCTAAATTTTCGAACCACATATCATTTACAAATTATTTGTCTACAATTTTTGAGGTTATGCTAAGGTAAACAAATACCGT
Source organism: Orthosia incerta (assembly GCA_948252205.1). Lineage (NCBI taxonomy): Eukaryota > Metazoa > Arthropoda > Insecta > Lepidoptera > Noctuidae > Orthosia > Orthosia incerta. Next base: position 22,912,688 of record OX411756.1, on the reverse strand, counting down.
TGTAGTTATAGCGCGACTTAACAACGTTGATAGTAAGGCAAAAACAATTAATGTAATTTATTGCGGATACGAAAATATTTTTTGCTATGCCATATTTGTTGATGCAATCGACTAAATGGAAAGAAACAATTTTATAATATATTCACGTTTATTTACCGCGGAATTTCTTTCATCGGTCTGACAGTGATTCTTTTATTTGCTTGTTTTAGGTGTTTCTGTAAGCACAGTGCGCAGAATCATGCAACACGGGATTGAAAACGGTGGGAAATTCTCAACACCAGCTTAACACATGAAGGGTCGTCCCATGGTGCAGATAGCAGTGACGATGAGAGTGGTTCAGAAATCAGTGACGAATCAATACCAGAGCTTAAAATAGACTACACGAACTTAAGTGATCCCATGGAAGGTGTAGAGTATTTAGATTTTGATTTATTAGATTAGTTTATTTTATTAATTTTAGTTTATATCTGGGTTTATATGGAAAGCAATTGATTATTAAAAATACTTATTTTTTGTGAAATTGTTGTTTTATTACTACTACATATTAAATATTTGATAAGTATACCAATTTAATATATTTACTCATTTTTTATACCCAATAAATAAATAATACTATTCAAGTATCAAGATCAGCTGGGTCGTACTAACTGGGTTGCTATCTGAACGATTGTGGCGCCCTCATTTAATTTCTACTCTTTTATGTCGCATTATACCTGAAAATGAAAATGTCCATCAGTAAATTCAAATCGTTATTGCATTCGTAGTGTACACACAGGTAGTGAATATAAATTAAAGAAACAATTAAAAGCCAAGTCAGACCACCTGTGGAGTTCCCAGAGCCGGCTTAATTAATTCTGACACCAGAGGTGGCCATACCTTACACGAAAAGAAGAAGAAGAACGACACAATTATGAAGAATGTCGGACACAGCAAAAAAAAAAACAAATTTCTTAATAAAATGAAGTACTTTACAATACTCATGTTGGTAAGCACTCAATGGAAGGACATATGAGGAAAAATTGAGGACTATATTTAAATAAATAAATACCTACCTCCATAGTAAACCTTAGCAGAAGACTCTTTGACTTTGTTTTCCCTCGTTGCCAACTCAGCCGATGACGACTATTATTTTTGTAGTGACGGCAGGGCGGTGAGGTGAGCCTCGAACTTTTCACTTTGTGGTAGATCTATACTGTAAGTAGCTGAAAGGAAAATACAATTTTTGTTAGTAAACTTGTATTTTTTTGTTGTGGACATGTTTTTCTTTTAAACTACTAACGACACAGATATTATATTACATATAATATTAAACATCATCATGGAATTACACTGGATCGTAAAGAAATTCAAGAAATCAGAAAAATAGGGAAAAATACAGAAAAACCAAGACCTATTGTGATGACACTGACCACGGTTGGTAAGAAAATAGGAAAACAAGAAATAAATAATACATCAGGAAACAACAAACGATCTCGCCCGACATCGCCTCAAGAAACTTATAATCGCAAGGAATCACCACCTAGAACTCAACCAAAAAAGAAAAACTAAACCTGCATCAAGCAACGCACAAAACACAACTAGTTCTCCTGGAAACATAGTCAAGCCGGGGATCCTCAACTATCTGGTGAATAAAAATCCAACTAACCAAGTTCTGCCAAAAACTAATCTGAACCAATAGCAATCGGAAACCCCTCTTAAAAACAAAATAAATAAAAAGCACACCACATAAAACCATCTTCCAAGCCAGCTGGTCACCGTGGAAGAGATTGACCACTACCCTCCAAAGAAACAATCAAAAGTCAGCCCAAAATCCAGAAATCTATCAACAAACAAGTTATACATAGCAACATACAAAGTGAAAACACTCTCTTCATACGAAAGCCTATTAGAACTCCAAGAAGCCCTGAAAGAAATAAAGTATGAGGTGGTTTCCAAAATTGAATGCGCAGTGGACCATACATGCTCACCACTGGCCACCTACATTAACATTGAGGGCGCCTTTGACAAGACCATGTTTAACAACATCAATACGTCCCTCAACAGACACAGTATAGACCCAACCCTGAGTGGCTGGATAACCAACATGCTCAAACTGAGAGCGGTTCAAGTCACAGTTAACAACACTAAAAGGGCCGTCGTTGCGAAAGGCTGTCCGCAAGGGGGCGTCCTTTCGCCGCTCCTATGGAACCTGGTAGCAGACAGCCTCACCAAAACACTCAATGACAAAGGTTACTTCACCGTAGGCTACGCGGATGACATAATAATTAACGGGACTCACGAAAACACCCTATGCAATCTCATGCGCCAAGACCTTGTAGAGGAATGGTGCGAAGAGCACTAACTATCAGTGAACCCCAAAAAAAACGATTCTTTGGAACAACCCTAAGCCTTTCAACAGAAACCAAATATCTGGGCATCTATTTGGACAAACAACTGAACTGGGCAAAACACACGAACTATATCACTACAAAAGCCAGCTTATCCCTGTGGCAGTGCAAGCGACTGCTTGATAGGAATAGTGCGTACTTCTATCAAAGTGTGTACGTTACCCCAGCAAGAAAGTGGCTCCTAGAGTGATTATAAGTGGAACGATTAATTAGTGCGTAATTAGCTGTAAATGTGCGCCACATAAAAAATTGTGCGTGTTGTCATTTTGGAAAAAAGCCGAAAATACCTTTCCTCTGCTAGAGTTATGTTGTTCCAGCAGGAAAATTCGAAACGAATCATAGCATTTAGAAATATTGTGCATGGGCAGAGAGCTTATATGTGTGCGCTGAAAATGTAATTAGTGCGTCTTCAGGTTTTCGGGATATTGCATTTCCTGCTGGAGTAACGTTTTGCAGAATCCTATAATAATTAGTTTTAAGAAAGTATTTATAACTAACAAGTAACCGCGCTTTTTTGAAAACCCGAAAAATTATCGCAGGGCCTAAATGAGAAATCGTATAAGCTCGCTGAAAACTGTATTCGGTCGATCAAATACAGTTTTCAGCTAGCTTATACGATTTCTCATTTAGGCGGTGAAATTGTTTTTCGGGTTTCCAATAAAGCGAGATTACTTGAAAATTATAAATTCTTTCCTAAATCAAATTATTTCACAAATACGCACATATAAAGAGGTACTCGTGTATGTTTATTCTACAGGCGCACATACAATGGTTTTAGAGATACAGGATTCTGCAAAACGTTACTCCAGCAGGAAATGCAATATCTCAAAAACCTGAAGACGCACTATAACAGCTGATTATGCACAATATTTCTATCTCCTATGATTCGTTTAGAATTTTCTTGCTGGAACATTATGAACAGCCTTTTTAAGAAAAACCAGCCAGAAATTGGACCTGGATATCACCTGATAGAACGTACTGAAATTAATAGACTTCATAACAAGCAACCAACCCAAATCATTTCTAAATGTAAACATAATTAATAATATTAACTTTAACAGAAACCACCGAATGGTCAGAGCAACCCTGTTACACAAACAACAAAAGGAACAGATAAATCACTACCACAAAAAAGACACCATATCTGGGAATCAGAAGAATCAAACAGTACACAGGCAATATATAAACACCATTTATGCTACGAAAAACAGAGTTGCTTCAAACAAAAATACACTAACGCCTAAGGTAATAGACCTCATACAGTTAAGGAAAACGTTACTCAAAAATAGAAGAGCTAAAGCTACACTCCAAGAAATAACTACATTAAGTAAAGAAATTGGCCGCAATATAGAACAGGATAAATTAAACCAAATAATTTATTGTTTTAACGCCACATAACAAAAACAAGTGGAATTAACAAAGCATTGTAATAACTAAGAGAGGAAAAGCTATGGATCCCTAAATTTAAAAATAAAAAGGAGGAACAAGAAACTAGGAGACTGCCACTTCTGAAGATTGCAACAGATTATTGCCGCAAACTATACTCAACCCAAATCACCTTTAAAGCCAACACAGACCTTGAAGACAACACCGAAGAAGTCTTCCCATCCTAGAAAGCGTAGTTCAGTACCTACGCAATTAAGGCTCAGAAAAACCAAAAAGCACCCGGAACTTATAATATAGGTATCAAACGAGATCATGAAAGTGTGATTGCTCGATGTCAAGTAATAATTATGTTGGTATCTTTATTTTAATAAGTAATACATAAGTTGGCAACACTTCATATATATTGTAATTGTGTTCTGTTCTGTCTAAACAATTAAATAGATTCTCATTGGAATATGGCGTCTTAGCTTAATATCCTAAAATCACTTGCCCAACTAAAACTATAAAACCTTTAATAACAACACCCGAAACGTCAACAAGACTAACCAAACTATTCAGCCTTATTTTAGAGTCGGAAAGCAGTTCTACAATTCCGATCCATAAGAAGGGAGACGGATCAGATATAGGTTACTATCGTCCAATAAGCCTGATGTCCAATATATACAAGATGTTTGCAAAAATATCACTCGAGCGTATTACCAAAAGCCTAGACGATGAACAACCAAGAGAACAGGCTGGTTTCAGCTTATAAAATTAGTAAGGAATATAGCTACACACTATATACTCAATACATTTATTGCTTCCACACGTGAACTTAGATGGTAGGTACAAATTTAGACCATTGTGGCCTTGTCGGGCACTACAAAAGTAGGAGAGAGGAAGAGGGCTTTTATTTGACAAAGTAAATATGTATTTAGTAGATTAAAATTAGTTAAATAAAAAAATTGAGTTTTTTATTTTATTTATTTGTTATATTTACATATTTTTACATTTTTAAATATCATTCTATAAAAAATAAAATAAAAAAACATTTAAAAATACAAAAATAGTAGCCCACCGGTATCGGGAACAGGGTCCAAGCTAGCGGTGGTCAGGGCTCCTGAGAGAGGAACCTCCTAACAATACGAGCCGTGTCCAGGAGTACCGCTTTCTGGATCAAGCCCTTGATCCAGCTGCCCAACGAGAGCCTCCTCAGATGTTCGTCGAGGCTCTTGGCTATTATACCATTGGCCGTCACGACTATCGGCACAATGACTGCTGTATTCACCTCCCACATGTCGACAACCTCGCGAGCCAGATCAAGATATTTACTTTTCTTATCTCTCTCCGCCTTCACGAGGTTCTCGTCATGGGGGACCGCAATATCAACAATCATTGCGCGACGCTCTAGTCGGTCTATCACCACTATGTCAGGCTTATTAGCAACAACAGTCCTGTCAGTGATGATAGACCGATCCCAATACAACGTGACATTGCCATTTTCGAGAACTGGGTCGGGCACATACTTATAGTAAGGCACTTCTGATTCACAAGATTGTATTTAAGAGCAAGTTGCTGGTGGATAATCCTGGCTACAAGGTTGTGTCTATGCAAATAGTCTCCGTTAGCCAGACTAGAACAACCGGAAATAATGTGTCTGATTGATTCCCCCGGCCGGTGACATGCCCGACAAATGTCAACCGTGCCGTCCTTCACAATATATTTCCGGTAGTTGTTCGTCATCATAACTTCGTCCATAATCGCAAAGACAAAACCTTCGGTTTCCCCAAAAAGGTCACCAAATCGCAACCAGGCCACGGACGCCAAAAAATCTACATCGGGCCCATGTAGGACCCGGTAGAAGCGTCCGTGAAGCTCCTTGCTCTGCCATACCTCCATGCGGTCATTAGTATCTAATACTATAGGTTTGCGCCAGTTCTCGTTAGCCAAGGAGAGCGGGGTAAGGCCCTTGTCCACTGCTACCACATCTCGATGCATACCCACGTCAGCGGCCTGGAAGTATTCCCTAAGACTGCATACCTCGCGGTTGTGCAGGATCTTAGCATTTAAAAAGCCACGACCCCCGCTCTTCCGAGGGATATACAGTCTCATAACCGATGACCGTGGGTGATGCATACGATTTGTGGTAAGCAATGTGCGGACTCTCCTATCCAGGGCGTCAAGTTCTGTCTGAGTCCATTTGAGTATGCCGAAAGAGTACATCAAGACCGGCATGACCCAGCCGTTGAAGGCGCGCACCTTGTTCCCGCCTGATAAAAGACTATTTAGTACTTTTCTCAGGCGGCCAAAGAAGCGTTCCTTCAACGACTGTTTCACGTCAGTAACATTGATGCCTAGTGCTTCCGACATACCCAAATACTTGTAAGTCTCAGTTGAGGAAAGGGATCTAAGGTGTATGGAGTCCGAGAGTTGTATTCCCACAGATTCCATAATCTCCCCTCGCTTTACATGCATGACTGCACATTTGTCCACACCAAATTCCATCCTGATGGTGTCACTGAAGGTTTCCGTTACCTTCAGTAGCTTCATCAGTTGCAAGTTGTTGGGGGCAAAGAGCTTCAGGTCATCCATGTAAAGGAGGTGTGATATGACCTGACCACCTCTCCTTAACCGATAGCCCAGGCCTGAACCCTCCAGCAGTGTACTGAGAGGGTTCAGGGCTAAACAAAACCACAGAGGACTCAGACTGTCGCCCTGAAATATTCCGCGCTCGATCCTTATAGGTTCGCTGTTTTCCTGAATCTGTCGACATCCTGGATAGTGAAGGACCGTCCTCCACTGCCCCATACATGACGTCAAGAAGGCGCGCAGAGTTGTATCAATTTTATACAACTCCAGCACCCTCATGAGCCATGTATGTGGCACTGAGTCATAGGCCTTCTTGTAATCTATCCAACATGTCGCCAGATCCTTGCGGGAACGGCGAACCTGTTGGCTAATGGCAATGTCTATGAGGAGCAGCTCCTTAGTACCGCGAGACCCGTTCCTACATCCATTCTGAGAAGCAGACATAATGGCGTTATTGTCAATATGTTGATTAATTTTCGCTCTCAGAATGGATGTAAGAACTTTATAGACCGTCGGTAAACACGTTATCGGTCTATAATTTTTAGGTTCCGCAGTACTACCCGATTTATAGAGCAGGTGGGTTATTCCTGTCGTTAGAAACTGGGGCAGCGAGCCTGACTCTAAGACAGACTGGAACTGAGTTGCCAAACGAGCGTGCGACCTTTGGAACCATTTAATCCAAAAGTTTTGCAGTCCGTCTGGCCCTGGAGATTTCCAGTTGGGCAACGGACGGACTGCACGAGCCACATCTTGGGGGCTGATGGTAATTGCCCCCATTTGTGGTATCGGATCGCACGCCTGCTCGACCTCCCGAGTCCAGTCACCTTCGGTATGACTGACAGGCACCGACCAGATATCGCGCCAAAACGAACACATGGCGTCATTATCCGGTAGGCGCATATCAGTCACACCTTGGTCGGGTCGCTCCCAAGCCCTATAAACCCACCTTTCGTTGCTCCGGAATGTGCGATTCTGAGTGTATCGCTCCACTCGCCGCTTGTACCGACGAATACGGCTTGCCCATGCATAGATCTTCTGCTTCAGGAAGTCGATACGCTCTGGGACGCGGGACAGATAATCTTGAGAACTGATATCAGTCCCCGAGAATGCCCGCCTCACAAAGCGCATCACTCTAGGGCGAGTGTTGCCCTCCCTGAAGCAGATAAGCTTGCCGATGAGTGCTCTAGCCTCACCGATACGACGCTCAATCCTGCACTGCCAAGCTGGTATAGCTGGTCGTGTAGCTCTATCAGTTTTGGGTAATTTGACGTTAGCTACACGACATGCCGCTGCAGCCGCACAGTACAAGATTGAGTGGGTATCGGCAAGGTCTTTGCTGCTATCAAAAAAAATTGATAGCTGCGAATCTAGAGCACACACCAGCGCCCTATTTTTCTTATGCATGGGCAGACGAGGTAATCGAGGTCTAAGCTCAGGCGGTGTGGAACGATACTCTCGGAATGCACACTCCAAAGCGCTCCTCAATCGTTCATTGCATTGGGTACTCACGGATATAGCCCCGTCGTCATCATCCTCTCCAACATGGTCAGGTCGCGGTGAAACACTGGGTTGCATTTGCACCGCGGCCGGTGGCAAGGCAGGCGAGACACGGCTACTCCGTGATTCCTTACGCAGTCTATCAATTACGGTGTCATCCAGCATACGGTTACGTTGGATGAACCGCACTTGATCCGATAGACGTTGGGCCGACACGTTGACAGCTGGCTCAAGCACCTGAAACAGAGAGAGCATCCGACCACGGTACGCAGTCAGGTTACTTCCCCCCTCTGTAGCCCCAAAGTATGCGCGCATGACGTCTTCATTAATCGATTGCGTCCATGGCATGCGCTGCACACTTCCACCGGGAGCGGGGACCCTGTCAGAGGCCGATGGGCCTCGAGGTCCCAGGCAATCCGGTGGCCGGCGTCCTCCCCGTCGACGCGTAGGTGGTGGTGTCGTCGGCGGAGAGAAGTATTCGTCGCTCGAGCTCGACGCAACTGCAGCGTCCGGGATCGCTTGACTCACGGTTGTAGGGGGTCTCGACGGCTGCGAGGCGGAGCTGAGCGACGAACCCGAAGATGTTGGGCGTGTATTTTTGGCACGGGCCTGCCTTCGTGTCAACATTTTCTTCTTAGTTTTGTCTTCTTTGTCATTGTTTGTTTGTCATTTTAACTATTTTTTTTGTTTTCTTCTTGTTATTGGTTTATTATAATATATAGACATTATTTAAATTTAGTTAAATGCTGATTTATGGATCATATTGCACGGTTTTATAAATTTATTATATAAAATTCGAAGAGCTAAGAAAAAATTTATGTCACTCTTGACAAGTCAGGCCACAGACTTATTTTATTTGTTATTTTAATGTTCCATTTTTTAATTTTCATTAGATTGCAATTACAATAAAATTTTGAAATTTTCATTTAAATATTTATTTACAATATAATAGCATTAAGCTAATAGAAATTGTTTTAATTTATTTATGAATGAGTTTAATTTTTGTTCTCCTTTAATTATATATGGTAATTTATTATATATTGACAACAATAAATCATTTGACTCTGTGGAACCTCATTCCATATGGCCTGCCCTAAAAAAGCAAGGAATAGATAGGCAATACATAAGGATAATAAAAAATGTATTCACAAATAGCACGGCACGAATAAAGCTAGAAAGAGAGTGGGAAATCTGCACAATACACATAGGTGTGAGACAGGGTTTCTCTTCGGTATTAGAAGAAGTCTTCAAGAAGTTCAATTGGGATAACATGGGAACCAACAATAATGGAACAAAACTAAACCATCTGAGATTCGCTGATGACATCAAACTCAAAGGAGATAACCCAGAATGTCACCAAACCATGCTCCAGGACCTGGCAAATGAAAACAAAAGGGTGGGCCTAACAATGAACAAAGCCAAGACAGAAATAATTACAAACAGATCCCTAGAAGTCATAAAATTAGAAGAAGAGGAACTAGAAGAGGAGGAAATAGAATATGTAGATTCCTATATTTATTTGGACCACTTAATATCTTTCAAAGACCAAATGGAGTTGGAGGTAGGGAGACCAGTCGCCAATTCGTGGCGTGGTGGCAAAAGTTCTGGACTCTTCAAGAGGTAATGAAAAGCAAACAATACAACACTGCAAATACCTATACTGTAGGATGCCCTACATGACCGAATGCACAAAAGCAAGACCAAAAGTTGACAACATACCAAAGAGCCATGGAAAGGAGCAGGCTAGGGTATTCGAAAAGGGCCATAAGACGCAAAACAAAAAAAGAAGATTCTGTTACAAAAACTAGAAAGCTCAAGTGGGGATGGGTAGGTCATATACTCCGTGCAAACAAGAAGAAGTGGACAATTAACTATCAGAATGGATCCCACAGATACATAACGAAACAAAAAAGACGAAGACAAAGAAAGTGCTGGTCTAATGACATAAAAAGGATAGCGGGTCTACTATGGCACTAACTGCTTAAAAAGGAGTGGCAAATGCTGGTAGAGGCCTTTGTGTCACGTTAGTACACAAAGGCCTCTACCAGCACAGAGACACAGAGATAGTCGCACAGATATTTTTGGCACCAGAGGCTATAATAATAATAAAAATAAGTAGGAAAAGGGTCATTAAAACTACTTAGTGTAAGTACCACTGGCCAAGCCATAACCAAGGGGTATAGGAGATATCTAACAAAATGTTTAATGTTATTTTTGCCAAGTTCTTATCGAGTTATTTTTTTTAGAGATTAGAATAAACTCATTATGTATGAAAACTGTGTCGTAGAGGTCCATTGGCTAAGACCTCGTTTCTCCTGCTTTATTTCGTGGGTTCATATCCGGGAAAGTACCAATGTGACTTTCTCAATTGAAAAGTAATTTCAAAATTTTGTCTTGAACATATTTAACAAATGTGAAGGAAAACATGGTGAGGAAACCTGGTATTATAGTTATATGTATGGAATCGCCAACCCGCATTTGCAAACGAGTTTTTTTTTCAACTGCATTTTGTCACTATTATTTAACACTTTTTTTGTGAAAAACACTTGTAATTTATGTCGTATACAAAATTAATAATTTCAGGCTGTTAATGCCCCACGGTAAGGCAAAGCCTTCTTCTCATACAGTGAAGGCACGAGCATTAATCACGCTTGCTCATGGCTAGTTGGCGATTCAAACTTATATTAAGGATGCCTACAGCATGTTCCCGCGCCTAGACGACGATTTTGGACATGATTTAGTTTAGCTTACACTATGTACATTTTTTAAGTACTAATTGGATAAACTTTAAAATTAAAAGTCAAACTGTATGTTATAATCGCCACCAGTAAAATATAAAATCAATTGAAAAAACCTGGTGTTTCGTGCTAAGGTAAAAACATGTGTTCGGATTTTATTTATGCTAATTTATTGTAACCAGTTTAAATAATTAAAATTCGTTGTCTTATTTTTCTAATAAGAGTATAACTGTGCATAAAAATAATTATAAATCTTGTGGATATTTATAAATTTGCTTTACAAAAGTAGTTAATTTCTGTTATTTGTTCGCAAAACTGATTAATGTATTTCCAAGCGATGTTTGTTTTCACCGACGGAAATTAAAAAGATTCATATTAACTTACCCAAATGTTAAAGTGTCCACACTCCACACAAACTATTTAACATGAAATATGTTTCACTATTGTAATAATTTTTTTCTTCAATTTGCGTATTCGCGTTTGGTTGTGCCGCGGGAACGAGTTATACGACTGTTCACTACGAGTGTCTGGCCGAGTTTAAAGCACGAGCGAGGCTCGCCCACCGCAGGAGCGGAAGCGGTATCGCAGGTAACCACACGCCGCATGGTGGGGTTGAGTTCGAGAGAGGTGGAGATAGAGCGGCGATACAAACGAACAAAGCCAGTCCTAATGACTTCATAAAAAAACTTAAAACGTTTAAAATCACCATGGCGATGTGAATGTTATAGAAAAATAGATAAAATCAATTTTAAATCACTCCCTACTAAAAGGAGGCAAGTCACAAAAGAAAATCCGTTGGAGACTGCTATTCCAATGAAGTGCGGCCTCCGGCAGCAATTCCTGAATAAGGAATAGAAGACTATCAATTGAAAACTACAATTATTTACGTACGCAACAAGATTTCAATGTGTCATATACTCTAAAATTGCAATATTTTTGTTAATTGCATGCGTCTTGGGATTTTAAAATTTAGTGTTTTTAATCCCTCATTACGTTTACCGAACGAACATTATTGTTTTATTAGACATTATTGTTAGAAAAAGTTCTACATAAGATTCACTAATGATCATTAGTTTTTGAGACATAAGCCAAAATATATTTTGTTGTATTTTTCCTTTGTACTAAATCTGTATGTATGGTAATTTAGGCTAGTCAAATTATCCTTTTATGTTCGAATGAGCCGTTTAACATTCAAATTCACGTTTTCTGGTTTTCACAGCAATATTATATAATCGATCTTATGTATATGGTATGCACTATTTTTCGCTGATTGGTCTCTTAATTACAGTTATTTGCCTGGGCTAGAAGTACATGACTAAGCTTTTAGTAAGTCAGAAATATACACACAAACTATTATTTTTGCAATCTTAACTGAGTAAAAGGGTCGTAAAAATAATCCAGGAACTGATAACTGATCTCCTAGTTCACAATCATACTAATCACGGGAAAAGGGTGGTGTGATTAGGACAATAATTAATAACGTCACTGCTAATTATGTTATAGATAATGAACAGTCTCTAATCACTGCTCATTATGTTATAGATAATGAACAGTCTCTAATCACTGCTCATTATGTTATAGATAATGAACAGTCTCTAATCACTGCTCATTATGTTATAGATAATGAACAGTCTCTAATCACTATTCATTATGTTACAGGTAATGAACCGTCACTAAAGGAGGAGGTTCGCAATTCATCAGAATTGTGTTTTGTTTATGTATACCTGCATGAATAACAATAACGTGTAGTTCATGCAGGCGAAGCTGCAGGCGGAAAGCTAGTACAGATATAAGATAGATTGGCTCGCGTTTGACCATTATATCTCATCTAAAGGTTAGTTAAAGCAGCTGTATAACAAAAAGTCCGAAACAATGGGTGTTTCTGAGAAAGAAGGTTCGATAAGCTCATTTAGAAAAGTATTCCAGTGGCCATTGTCTAGCTATTTCTTTCTTTACCTCTTGTTCATTATGTTTATAATGATTAGTGATTGGATAGTTCATGTACAAAGGTAAGTTGTTTGTTCGTAGAACAATAAGCGCCCGCAGATAATTCTTTGTCAGAATTTTTTTCCTTAACATTATCTCATTATTATGTTTGAACAGACAGTTTGTTAATTGATAAGTATCAAAATTATGATTATATATTGCAATTATTGAATTTTGATTATTATTATATTCTCTGATTCCTGAATATTGATTATCTTTTTTATTTATATTGTGATTTGCACTTATTATGGTTTTAGTTATTTTTTTTTCTAAAAATGTAGTGTGTAAGACATACCGTATCAATTATGTGACGGAGTGTTTGTAAACCAAACAATGGACAAATTAGTATACAAATATTAAATACTCGTGAAACACAAGTATATATATATACTATTTCAGACCGGAAATACATTTATTATCAGACTAAGACATCAGTCATCAGTTTTTAAATAATGTTATTTTTACAAAATTTCTACACAATTTATGTTGTTCTGAAATAATGGAGAAAGAGTACGTACAATGTTTCATCTTTTAAAATTAAACCATCTAAACAATGAAGAAAGGTCATCAAACGAAAACATATGTGCTAAATTTTCGGATGTGTTTCATCTACCAAACGATAAATTATCTACCACTAACCTATACGAACAAAGTATACTGTTAAAACCACATGCAGATCCAGTTTATACTAGACAGTGCAGGTTACCCTTTTCACAGCGTAAGGTAATTGAAACACAAGTTAAGAAAATGCTTTCTGAAAATATCATTGAACCAGCAAAAAGTAAGTGGTCAAGCCCAATTTTGTTGGTACCCAAAAAATCTGATGATAATTCTAAGAAATGGCTGTATATTGATTTTCGTAAATTAAACCCTAGAATTTCAGACGATAAATTTTCACTCCCGAATATTAACGATATTTTAGATTCATTATCCGGTTCAATGTATTTTTCACAATTAGATTTATCACAAGCATATTATCAGGCAAAATTACAACCAGAAAGCAGAAAGTATACAGCATTCACTACACCATCAGGCCAATATCAAATGCCGGGACATTTACCTATGGGATTAAAAAGTAGCCCAAGAGCATTCTCTCGTCTAATGACAATTGCCAGGTCTGGACTTACATACGACAAATTATTTGTCTATTTGGATAATTTAATCTGTTTTGGTCGTAATTTACAAATTCACAATAAAATCTTGTAGATATTTTAACTAGATTGCGCAAAGTTAACTTGAAACTTAATCCAATCAAATGCGATTTCTTAAGAAAAGAAATGCAGTTTTTAGAACATGTAACATCTGAAGGAATTAAACCAGATTTAGATTAAATTAACATAGTAAAATATTATCCCGTGCTTTCCCCCGAAACAAAAAGATTCCTAGCATTCGTCAACTTTTAAAGAAAATGTATACCAGATTTTGTCGCGTATCTTTTTTGCGAAAACGTTTAAAATGCCAATGGAATTAATGGTTAGTTAAGCTTGTCTTTTCTACATGAACAATCTAATAACTATTCATTATTATTACATAATAAACAGTGATAAGATAACTATTTCTGGTGTAAAGAAATAATTAAACAAAGAATTAGCAATACAAAAGCCACTGGATACCATTCTAAATGAGTTTAACAAACTTTCTTTTGCCGAAACAGCGATTGTTTCGAAATCTTTTGATATGTAAATATAGCTGCATTAACTACTGCTGTAACATAATGAGCAGTGATTAGAGACTAATTATACTTAAAAAAACCGAAGTTAATTTAAATAAAAGTTTAATTACTTGAAAATTACAAAGAAATCTAGACTTCGACGATGCTAGTCTCAAAGTGCCTAAATTAATAATTACAAAAATTCATTTCTAGAATGATTGCGAAACGCATGTGCGACATCAGCTGATTGGAAGTAGGTGACACGAGGCGTCGAGTCAGCAGAGCACCTGTGTTGCAATTTTATATGGAAACATTTGTTGTACGTAATTAGCTATCATGTCGTCAGCCGATTTGGTGTAGGCAGGGCTCGTAACACCTCTCCCCTCAGAACAGCAACTATTTCAGCAATTTCAGCGAGAATGTTGCTGTTGCATTTTTCTTGATTGTAGGAGATTCTGCATCTTCGTATTGATGATTTTCAGCGCTTTCATCTGGCTTTCTGAGCTTTGTGCAAACGTTATACCGACGTATGGTGAGAGTAACGATCAATACAGTTGCACCGAATATTACGACATATAGTGGGAGATAGCGTGCTCGATTTGTACTGGTTGCTGCATTAAAATTTTATCTACGATTTCATGTAGACTTTTCAGGTGCAGTGTATTTAACTTGAGATGTGGGATAGATTCATTGGCAATGTCCAGGTTCATAGGTATTTCGGTGATTTTCAGCGGTTGTCCTTTGATGTGGTCATTCGTGTTGATGATAATAGTAAACTACTCAGTGCGTAGTAAGCATTTTTGCGGAATGGTGGCGAGATAACTGCCGCGTAGAGAGATGAATTCTTGACGTTCGCATTGTAGCACGGTTCGGGTTGGTTGTGGGAAGGTGAGTGTGTAGCGTCTGTCGTCCAATTGCTCCATGGCTTCTTTGGTCAGCGTGAGTTTAGTGGGCTGGCATGACTTCTGTAGAGATTGATTGAAAATGAGCCCTTGGATGCAGTCTAGATGTCCTCTCGTCGGTTGATGGTTGACTTCCTCTTCGCAGAGATGAATCCGGTTGAACTTCGGGCATTCAGCCTCTATGTACTTGAAAACTTTCCCATTGGTTGCAATGAAAGGGTAAGGAGGAATAAAGGTGTACATATATATATTGGGAACTATTGCTAATTTATATAATTCTAAATTATCAGGGGAGATTATTGGGACTTTAAATATGATAACTATTCTTTTGCCTGTATAATAATAACCAGGTTTTATAACTGTGTAGTATTCTCTTAAATCTGCCTCTAGCAATTGATCTGAACCGTATATAGATCTTAATCGTCTAGTCATGTTACCTAAAGTATCTATGCTTAAAGTACTATGGTGAGTGCTCGATGCACGTATGAAAGCTAAGGTATCTTCTATCCTAGTTATCTCTAGAAATTAATCATCTGTATTATCACTAATTATGGTACAACTGAGCAAACTTTGCGTATCTTATAAGGTCGTTTTTAGCAGAAGCTTTCTCGTCTAAAAGTAATGTTAAGGCACTATTGTTTATTTCTTGATTGCTTACAATTTTAGAAAGTATCTCACTGTATCTGGTCATCCAGACTTTATTAAGACTTATATGCTCGTTTACCTCCGATAATATCTTGTCATCATTATTTTCCAGAAGTTTAATGGCATTATTGTAATTTTGGGCATCCAATTGATCTAAGTTACCAGTTATGCTTTTTACAACGGATCCTAAACCGTCTATGAGACCTCTTTTGCTGCGACCGGGTTCTAATGTCTTTAGCTGAGATCTAATCTTATCCAACTTATTAGATAAATTTTTATTTGATGTTCATATAAAACAAAGGTTTGATTATCTAGTTTGGTCTGGAAATAGTCTAGTTGATTAATTACAGAGTTGAGTCTATGTTCGAAGTCAGTTAAGTCTATGTATTGAAGGAAGGAATGATGATGTGTTATGAGTCTTGCTTGGCCAAGGTTGAAAGGTCCGGGTACTTCGTCTAAACTTTCAAGATTTATCTCGAGCGCTAGTGTTGTGTGGATGATCATTGCCAGTAGTATCCTGTAATAATTTTGAGGTGTTAGGGATACGCTTGAGTCAGGACTTTGCTACGGGACCTTTCTTTTTGGATGTGTATATGTGAATCGGAAGGTCGGCTACCACGGTGTCATGAGTATAACGCGGTGCAAATTTTTGTCGACTAGCTACTGGGTTACTAATGAAGACTCGCTGTTCTGATTGGTATTCTATTTCGGGCTCTCTATCCTTATTCCTATTTTGTGTGATGTTCGTTCGGTCAGTAAGTATGAAGTCATTAATGAGGTCATATACAGTTTTCATTTGGTCACGGTGAGTTAAGATGTACTGTTGCATGAGATGTTCGGTCATGTTAATGTCAAGTGGGGCTCTAGGATCAAAATGTCCTCTAATTATGTCATGCGGTCTACACTTTGTAAAACTGTGAATTGTGCTATTATAAGCTAATATAGCATAAGGCATGAGGTTGACCACAGGTTCATCTTTCTGACGTAGTCGTAGGATACGTAGATGTTCTAGTAATGTAGAGTGAAATCGTTCTACAATTCCGTTATCATTAGGAGAGTGAGCTAGTGTTCTATGGTGGTTAATGTTATGTAATCTAGTAAATTCAGAAAATAATTGATTTGTAAATTCAATACCATTATAGGTCACGATAGTGAGTGGAAGACCGTGATGTATACAATAGTTTGAAACGGCCTGAAGTACGCTTATTGCCGTGCTATCTCTTAAATAGTACGCCTGTCCGTATTTTGAAAAAACCTACTACTGTAAGATATTTTTCATTTTGGGCTGTAAAGAGGTCCAAATGTACTAATTCAAAAGGTTTGGTAGCTGGGGGGGGAACTAGATTTAGTTGAGGTCTAATTGGGTTCCTATCATATTTGGTTTGTCCGCAAATTGTACACTCATTATATATTTGGCTATCTCGTCCTTCATCTTAGGCCAGTAATATTTCCAGGAAAGTGCAAGATAACATTCGTTTATCCCTCTGTGGTTGGTTTTGCCTTCGTGATAGTTTTTTTATGATCTGTTGCTGCCTTAAATATTCTTTGACATCTTCTAGTTCAGTTTTTGTTAGAACTAGGTTCATAGGTGAGTTTTTAAAGTTATTTTGGATAATGGGGATGATTGAGTACATGCCTAAGAGTGGAATTATCTTTAGAGCAGTTTTAACCTTGGGTTTGACATATTCTTTAATGGCGTTTACTACGAACGTCAAACACTAAACCTTTCGACACACATACTCGCACACATATTCAGGGTTTAGTGGTTGACGTTCGTTAAATGTAAGGGGCGGTACTGACTATAGTTATACATATTTGTCGGTGAAATTTATTCAAAGGTTCGTCGGTGATTGGAACTTCTAAATTAGGGATTTCAGTGCTAGTATAGGCACGGGCTGTCGTAGAACCTGTTCGAGAAGGTGGTCGCTCTGAAGGGTTGGCTAACATTGACTCTGTCTCCTCATTATTAAATTCTACTCGGGATAATGCGTCTGCGTTAGTGTTATACTTTCCCTTTTTGTAGACTATAGTGTAATCGTATTCACTTATTTAAGTCTCTAATAGTCCTAGGAACTGTTTTATTTCCTTAGGTGTTTTAGGTAAAGGGTATTTTTATATCGCTGCTATTTTATCAGGGTTAGGCTTAACAGCTTCGCCACAGATTATATGTCCTAAAACGCGGTTTCTAATTTTAAAAACTCGGACTTGTCCATCTGAATTTTGAAGTTAGATTCCTGCAATATTTTAAATACTTTCTCTAGATTAATCATGTGCTCTTGCAACGATGTACTAAATATGATTACGTCATCAAGATGGCCAGACAGATCTCATTTTGTAAGCTTCTGAGCACATTGTCCATTACTCTTTGAAAAGTAGATGGTGAATTTTCAAACCCATGGGCATACGCAAGAATTCAAAGTGCCCATGCTCTACATTGAAAGCTGTCTTCGGAATATCGTCTGGATCCATTTGGCATTGGTAAAATCCTGATTCAAGGTCTAACGTGCTAAAATACTGGCATTTACCAAGCTTTTCAAGTATGTCATTGATGTTTGGAATCGGGTATTTGTCGTCTATAGTCTTGTCATTCATTTTGCGAAAGTCTACTACTATGCGCCACTTTTGTTTGCCTGATGCATCTGCTTTCTAAGGAACTACCCAAATAGCTCGCCTATTTGGGTAGTTCCTTAGAAAGCAGGCTGATTCAGAAGGTCTTATAATACCTTGGTCCAGTATCTTAGCTATCTGGTCTCTAACTTCTTGTTGGTGCACAAAAGGGTAGCGGTAGCTTTTAGTATATACGGGCAGTTCGTCGGTCGTTCTAATACGATGTTTAATTTTATTCATTAAGGTTAAGGGATTCCTCAACATAGAATACGTCAGTAAAACGGGCACATAATGTCTCTAAGTTAGTTTTTTCCTCAAAATTTGAATGATCTGTAGGCAATCGACTTAAAACCTCTCTAACGCGGATAGGGTCTTATTCGGTGCTAATGCACTCAGTATTGAATATCTCGGCTTATAAAGGCCGGTCCAATGTAATAGTTAAATCATATTCCGTCGGGTTTTCAATTTCTACAATTCCAGTACAATCAGTAACGCGAGTAATGCACTCGTGAATAATGCAATTACAATGAATTTGCTGAGCTATCGAAACGTCACCGTCTGGACTATAAATAGGGATATTCACTAGTTTTGATGAGTTAGCGGGAATGGTTTCTTGATAATTTGATCTTTTACATTGATAAAATCGTATAGGGATGGTTGTAAAGTCTGTAATTAAATAGTTATTTTTTAGATCAATCTGTGCTCCGTCAAGTAAATCTAAACCTAAAAGACCGTCCGTGACCGTATGAAACCTATAGATAAAAAAATTAGATTCGTGGGATTATTAAATTCAGCAAAGTTCGGAATCGTAATAGAATGTTCGTGCGTACTAGTTACACGAGCGTTTATTACTTCGACGGGATCAACGTTTAAAGGGATATGTGAAAAATATTTTACCCGATCTAAGGGTTTAGGGGCACTATAGATAGCACTGGTCCCAATCCTGTCAGGTCCAGGGAAGATTTTGGACAAAAGTTTTTTTTTCAATAGGTATTTTGAAAATACTATATTATAAAAACTATGAATGGCGCGGTCCTAAATATTTGCGTGCACATTAACACTAAGATATACAATTTAATTCTATCATAAAAATTAGGGGTAAAAGATCGCTCTTCTGAGCTAGGGTAGGGGGAATATAGGGCTAAATTTAAAAATAGCTAACTTTGCTCCTGGTTGGTTCTCCTGCAAACGGGAAACGGCTTTGGGCTTCTCACGACGTCTGCTCCAGGATGGGATGGTAGTTGAGGTCGTGGCTGCTCAGGTTCCAGGTCTTTTCTCCAGGATGTGCGGCAGTGTATTTCCCTCAGGGTAGCAGTCAGATAGGTGTAGGGTAGGTGTTGGGTAGGTGTAGGGTAGGTGTAGGGTAGGTGTAGGGTAGGTGTAGGGTAGGTGTAGGGTAGGTGTAGGGTAGGTGTAGGGTAGGTGTAGGGTAGGTGTAGGGTAGGTGTAGGGTAGGTGTAGGGTAGGTGTAGGGTAGGTGTAGGGTAGGTGTAGGGTAGGTGTAGGGTAGGTGTAGGGTAGGTGTAGGGTAGGTGTAGGGTAGGTGTAGGGTAGGTGTAGGGTAGGTGTAGGGTAGGTGTAGGGTAGGTGTAGGGTAGGTGTAGGGTAGGTGTAGGGTAGGTGTAGGGTAGGTGTAGGGTAGGTGTAGGGTAGGTGTAGGGTAGGTGTAGGGTAGGTGTAGGGTAGGTGTAGGGTAGGTGTAGGGTAGGTGTAGGGTAGGTGTAGGGTAGGTGTAGGGTAGGTGTAGGGTAGGTGTAGGGTAGGTGTAGGGTAGGTGTAGGGTAGGTGTAGGGTAGGTGTAGGGTAGGTGTAGGGTAGGTGTAGGGTAGGTGTAGGGTAGGTGTAGGGTAGGTGTAGGGTAGGTGTAGGGTAGGTGTAGGGTAGGTGTAGGGTAGGTGTAGGGTAGGTGTAGGGTAGGTGTAGGGTAGGTGTAGGGTAGGTGTAGGGTAGGTGTAGGGTAGGTGTAGGGTAGGTGTAGGGTAGGTGTAGGGTAGGTGTAGGGTAGGTGTAGGGTAGGTGTAGGGTAGGTGTAGGGTAGGTGTAGGGTAGGTGTAGGGTAGGTGTAGGGTAGGTGTAGGGTAGGTGTAGGGTAGGTGTAGGGTAGGTGTAGGGTAGGTGTAGGGTAGGTGTAGGGTAGGTGTAGGGTAGGTGTAGGGTAGGTGTAGGGTAGGTGTAGGGTAGGTGTAGGGTAGGTGTAGGGTAGGTGTAGGGTAGGTGTAGGGTAGGTGTAGGGTAGGTGTAGGGTAGGTGTAGGGTAGGTGTAGGGTAGGTGTAGGGTAGGTGTAGGGTAGGTGTAGGGTAGGTGTAGGGTAGGTGTAGGGTAGGTGTAGGGTAGGTGTAGGGTAGGTGTAGGGTAGGTGTAGGGTAGGTGTAGGGTAGGTGTAGGGTAGGTGTAGGGTAGGTGTAGGGTAGGTGTAGGGTAGGTGTAGGGTAGGTGTAGGGTAGGTGTAGGGTAGGTGTAGGGTAGGTGTAGGGTAGGTGTAGGGTAGGTGTAGGGTAGGTGTAGGGTAGGTGTAGGGTAGGTGTAGGGTAGGTGTAGGGTAGGTGTAGGGTAGGTGTAGGGTAGGTGTAGGGTAGGTGTAGGGTAGGTGTAGGGTAGGTGTAGGGTAGGTGTAGGGTAGGTGTAGGGTAGGTGTAGGGTAGGTGTAGGGTAGGTGTAGGGTAGGTGTAGGGTAGGTGTAGGGTAGGTGTAGGGTAGGTGTAGGGTAGGTGTAGGGTAGGTGTAGGGTAGGTGTAGGGTAGGTGTAGGGTAGGTGTAGGGTAGGTGTAGGGTAGGTGTAGGGTAGGTGTAGGGTAGGTGTAGGGTAGGTGTAGGGTAGGTGTAGGGTAGGTGTAGGGTAGGTGTAGGGTAGGTGTAGGGTAGGTGTAGGGTAGGTGTAGGGTAGGTGTAGGGTAGGTGTAGGGTAGGTGTAGGGTAGGTGTAGGGTAGGTGTAGGGTAGGTGTAGGGTAGGTGTAGGGTAGGTGTAGGGTAGGTGTAGGGTAGGTGTAGGGTAGGTGTAGGGTAGGTGTAGGGTAGGTGTAGGGTAGGTGTAGGGTAGGTGTAGGGTAGGTGTAGGGTAGGTGTAGGGTAGGTGTAGGGTAGGTGTAGGGTAGGTGTAGGGTAGGTGTAGGGTAGGTGTAGGGTAGGTGTAGGGTAGGTGTAGGGTAGGTGTAGGGTAGGTGTAGGGTAGGTGTAGGGTAGGTGTAGGGTAGGTGTAGGGTAGGTGTAGGGTAGGTGTAGGGTAGGTGTAGGGTAGGTGTAGGGTAGGTGTAGGGTAGGTGTAGGGTAGGTGTAGGGTAGGTGTAGGGTAGGTGTAGGGTAGGTGTAGGGTAGGTGTAGGGTAGGTGTAGGGTAGGTGTAGGGTAGGTGTAGGGTAGGTGTAGGGTAGGTGTAGGGTAGGTGTAGGGTAGGTGTAGGGTAGGTGTAGGGTAGGTGTAGGGTAGGTGTAGGGTAGGTGTAGGGTAGGTGTAGGGTAGGTGTAGGGTAGGTGTAGGGTAGGTGTAGGGTAGGTGTAGGGTAGGTGTAGGGTAGGTGTAGGGTAGGTGTAGGGTAGGTGTAGGGTAGGTGTAGGGTAGGTGTAGGGTAGGTGTAGGGTAGGTGTAGGGTAGGTGTAGGGTAGGTGTAGGGTAGGTGTAGGGTAGGTGTAGGGTAGGTGTAGGGTAGGTGTAGGGTAGGTGTAGGGTAGGTGTAGGGTAGGTGTAGGGTAGGTGTAGGGTAGGGTAGGTAGGATAGGGTAGGTGTAAGGTAGGTGTAGGGTAGGTGTAGGGTAGGGTAGGTAGGATAGG
Organism: Orthosia incerta; assembly: GCA_948252205.1. Lineage (NCBI taxonomy): Eukaryota > Metazoa > Arthropoda > Insecta > Lepidoptera > Noctuidae > Orthosia > Orthosia incerta. The sequence goes on along the minus strand of OX411756.1, from coordinate 22,890,555 downwards.
GTAGGTACGTAGCCAGTTGACGGGAGCGAAGCCGCGTGGGTCAGCTTATTTGCTAATAATCATAGAGTTTTGAGTGATGCAACATTTGAAAGCTAAATCCCAGACCTAGCCTTTTCCCCACTATATTGGGGTAAGCTTCCAGTCATACCGGATTCAGTTGAATGCTAGTGTTTTAGATGTAGCGACAGATTTAAATAATAATAGGCCTTATTATGTCAAATTAACCTGATTGATTTATCCTAATTTCATTCTCATTGAAAATTGGATTACATATTATGTAATGGTACGACGACTCAGGTCATATTTTTAGGCGCAACTGCTCCAGAGTAAATACCAATAGGTTATTTTTAATAAAACAAAAATAAATATTTATTCTTATATTTTATTAGCGAGCGAGGTTTGTACATATTACAGAGTTTATTAAAAAGTTACAGCTTATATTAACATTTACTGGAATTATTTATATATAAATATAAAATAACATTAGCAACACCGTCCACCACCACCGAACATCCATCTTCACTATCGTCATTCAAACCAGAATGACCATAATATTCATGCTTTTTCGTTTCTATAAGATTATAAAATTGCTTTAAAGAAGAACTTTCAACTTTAAATTTTTGTTGAATACGTGCAAGAACTGGATCAGATGAAAGTAGAAGATTGTGGAAAAGTTTTTTATTCCATAACGAACTGTTAAATACTTCAGAATTGTCCTTCGCTTTACACTTCCTGAATTTGATGTCCATTAGCTCAGTTAAGTCTTCGCAAAGCATACCAATTGGTATTATAGCATTTTTTTCAACAAAGTCTGGCCCATGTACTAGGAGTTTATGAAGTGGAGCAGGCATGTGGTACCATGGATATAGTTCCATGTAACGCTTGGCGGTATCAACACAAAACTCACGGAATATAGGAACTATTATCTTTCGTCCTGATGAAATACAACGTAAAATCACATTGAGTCGGCTCAACAGCTCAAAATCTATCTTTGTTAGGTTACAAAAATAATCAGTGTCTTCGAAAAATTCTTTTGCTGATCTTCCCTTATATTTTGCGCATTCTCGAATTTGTTCCCATGGTTCGAGAACGAAACGGTTCCGCTGTAAGCCCAACAAAATATCATGCTTCATGTACATTACATTAAATTTTGCCTTCTTGCTCTTTTCTTGCCATGTCTTATTCTTGGATTTGTAAGCGATTTCTAACAGGCTCTCCATTGAACGCCTATAAGCATGGAGAGAGCTTAGGCCATAGTGTATATCTTTATTGGCTTGTTTCCTTTTTACGCACTGAAAATGAGGATTCATTTTAATAGCATTAGCCTTGCATATTTGGCACACTGAAGCTATTGTCTCCTTATTAATAGGAAGATATTCATCATCAATCATTGTCAAAATCATCTGGTGAGTGACAGTTATTCCATCAGCGAGGGTAGTTGGCGTTAAGGACTCAATCTCAGCTTCAATTGTAGCCAATTCTGACTGCACATTTTTCTTAGTGTCATTCATGAATTTAAATAATATTGGACGGCAAAGTGACAGCGAGGATGGTTGTTCATTCTTCCATATAGTAACACCCTTAGATTTGAGGCTTAGAGGCACAACACATATCATAAAGTTATAAACTAGCTCGCTGTAGTCGCCTGCTTGGAACTTTTCATTATGACACACACTGTGGCTGGAGGATCTGTCGAAGCCCCATTGGCTGGTCAAAATGAGCTGTTCATTGGCATCAACGGAAGAGTTGTCTATGGTACTTATGATTCTTCTTGAGGTCAAGTCCATCAAGGCTTGCAATTTAATTTTAGCAGACCTTTCTGTAATTGTTAAATCTTCTGCGGCTGGATAGCAGTTAACTTTTTCTTGAGCCAGCAATTCGTATCTCGGAAACTTTATTTCTTCACTCATATTTTGCTGCATTGTAGCATATTGTCTTCTCGATAGGTTTGCCGCAACAGCAATAGCCAATGCCTTTACAAGTGGTACCTGAAAATGAAAATGTCCTTCAGTAAATTCAAATCTTTATTGCATTCGTAATGTACACACAGGTAGTAAATATAAATTAAAAAAACAATTAAAAGCCAAGTCAGACCACCTGTGGGGTTCCCAGAGGTGGCTTAATTAACTCTGACACCAGAGGTGGCCATACCTGACACGAAAAGAAGAAGAAGAACGACACAATTATGAAGAGTGTCGGGCACAGCAAAAAAAAAATACAAATTTCTTAATTAAATGAAGTAGTTTACAATACTCATGTTGGTAAGCACTCAATGGAAGGACATATGAGGAAAAATTTAGGACTATATTTAAATAAATAAATACCTACCTCCATAGTAAACCGTAGCAGAAGACTCTTTGACTTTGTTTTCCCTCGTTGCCAACTCAGCCGATGACGACTATTATTTTTGTAGTGACGGCAGGGCGGTGAGGTGAGCCTCGAACTTTTCACTTTGTGGTAGAACTATACTGTAAGTAGCTGAAAGGAAAATACAATTTTTGTTAGTAAACTTGTATTTTTTTGTTGTGTACATGTTTTTTTTTAAAACTACTAACGACACAGATATTATATTACATATATTATTAAACATCATCGTGAAATTACAGTGGATCGTAAAGAAATCAGAAAAATAGGGAAAAATACAGAAAAACCAAGACCTATTGTGATGACACTGACCACGGTTGGTAAGAAAATTGAAATTTTCAAACAAAAAAAGCTATTAAAGGATACAAACTAATACATTAAGGAAGATTACCCACAACATATTCTAGAGAAAAGGAGAATGCTACAGGAACAATGAAACATTGAAAGAGAGAAGGGTAACAAAGCTATATTAATGTACGATAAATTAGTTGTAATAGGAAAACAAGAAATAAATAATACATCAGGAAACAACAAACGATCTCTCCCGACATCGCCTCATGAAACTTATAATCTCAACCAAAAAAGAAAAATAAACCTGCATCAAGCAACGCACAAAACACAACTAGTTCTCCTGAAAACATAGTCAAGCCGGGGATCCTCAACTATCAGGTGAATAAAAATCCAGCTAACCAAGTTCTGCCAAAAATAATCTGAAACAATAGCAATCGGCAACCCCTCTCAAAAACAAAATAAATAAAAAGCACAACACATAAAACCATCTTCCAAGCCAGCTGGTCACCGTGGAAGAAATTGACCACTACCCTCCAAAGAAACAATCAGAATCAGCCCAAAGTCCAGAAATCTATCAACAAACAAGTTATACATAGCAACATACAACGTGAAAACACTCTCTTCATACGAAAGCCTATTAAAACTCCAAGAAGCCCTGAAAGAAATAAAGTATGACCTGGTTTCCAAAATTGAATGCGCAGTGGACCATAAATGCTCAGCACTGGCCGCCTTCATTGACGTTGAGGGTGCCTTTGAAAAGACCATGTTTAACAGCATCAATACGTCCCTCAACAGACACAGTATAGACCCAACCCTGAGTGGCTGGATAACCAACATGCTCAAACTGAGAGCGGTCACAGTTAACAACACTAAAAGGGCCGTCGTTGTGAAAGGCTGTCCGCAAGCGGGCGTCCTTTCGCCGCTCCTATGGAACCTGGTAGCAGACAGCCTCACCAAAACACTCAATGACAAAGGTACCGTAGGCTACGTGGATGACATAATAATTAACGGGACTTACGAAAACACCCTATGCAATCTCATGCGCCAAAACCTTGTAGAGGAATGGTGCGAAGAGCACTAACTCTCAGTGAACCCCACAAAAAACGAACTTATTCTCTTTAAAAAAAAGAGAAAACTGACGACACTGCAACTACCACGATTCTTTGGAACAACCCTAAGCCTTTCAACAGAAACCAAATATCCGGGCATCTATTTGGACAAACAACTGAACTGGGCAAAACACACGAACTATATCACTACAAAAGCTAGCTTATCCCTGTGGCAGTGCAAGCGACTGCTTGATTGGAATTGGGGAATCACCCACTGGCTATATACCACAGTCATCCGACCAATTATCACATATGGTTCACTGGTCTGGTGGCCCAAGACAGATCTGAGCACAGCCCAAAGAGATCTCGAAAAACTGCGGCGGCTTGCTTGTGTTGCAATCACTAGCAGTATGAGAACTACACCCACTGCCACACTATACGTAATGCTGGGGCTGCCTCCTCTGCACCTCATCGTGCGAGAGGAGGCAGCCCTAGCCGCTTGTAGGCTCCACCTATCAGGAACCCCGTTTAAATAATCCAGAGTCAAGCACACACGCATAAAGGAAGCTGCGATCAAACGAAGACCGATGATGGCATCACCCTGCGGCAAAGCCCCAAAAACACTCCACTTGCATAGGCAGTACAATATAACACTAACAGAAGAACAGTGTGACTACTCAGTCCCGAAAGTAAAAGTACTCAGTATAAGTATCACTAGCCAAGTCCAAGGGGTCTATGAGATATCTAATAAAATGTTAATTTGCTTAGTTCCTATCGAGTTATTTTTTTAAGGTATTAGAATAAACTCCGTACCCATGTAAAATGTGTCGTGGTCGGCCAGTGACTAATACCTTGTGTTTAAAACTTGGCAAGTACCAAAGTGCGTACTTCTATCAAAGTGTGTACGTTACCCCAGCAAGAAAGTGGCTCCTAGAGTGATTATAAGTGGAACGATTAATTAGTGCGTAATCAGCTGTAAATGTGCACCACATAAAAAATTGTGCGTGTTGTCATTTTAGAAAAAAGCCGTAAATACCTTTCCTCTGCTTGAGTTACGTTGTTCCAGCAAGAAAATTCGAAACGAATCATAGAATATAGAAATATTGTGCATGGGCAGAGAGCTTATATGTGTGCGCTGAAAATGTAATTAGTGCGTCTTCAGGTTTTCGGGATATTGCATTTCCTGCTGGAGTAACGTTTTGCAGAATCCTATAATAATTAGTTTTAAGAAAGTATTTATAACTAACAAGTAACCGCGCTTTTTTGAAAACCCGAAAAATTATCGCAGGGCCTAAATGAGAAATCGTATAAGCTCGCTGAAAACTGTATCCGGTCGATCAAATACAGTTTTCAGCTAGCTTATACGATTTCTCATTTAGGCGGTGAAATTGTTTTTCGGGTTTCCAATAAAGCGAGATTACTTGAAAATTATAAATTCTTTCCTAAATCAAATTATTTCACAAATACGCACATATAAAGAGGTACTCGTGTATGTTTATTCTACAGGCGCACATACAATGGTTTTAGAGATACAGGATTCTGCATAACGTTACTCCAGCAGGCAACGCAATATCTCGAAAACCTGAAGACGCACTATAAACATTTTCAGCGCACACATATAAGCGCCCGTACACAATATTTCTATGTCCTATGATTCGTTTAGAATTTTCTTGCTGGAACATTATGAACAGCCTTTTCAAGAAAAACCAGCCAGAAATTGGACCTAGATATCACCTGATAGAACGTACTGAAGTTAAATAGACTTCATAACAAGCAACCAACCCAAATCATTTCTAAATGTAAACATAATTAATAATATTAACTTTAACAGAAACCACCGAATGGTCGGAGCAACCCTGTTTCACAAACAACAAAAGGAACAGATAAATCACTACCACAAAAAAGACACCATATCTAGGAATCAGAAGAATCAAACAGTACACAGGCAATATATAAACACCATTTATGGTACGAAAAACAGAATTGCTTCAAACAATAATACACTAACGCCTAAGGCAATAGACCTCATACAGATAAGGAAAACGTTACTCAAAAATAGAAGAGCTAAAGCTACACTCCAAGAAATAACTACATTAAGTAAAGAAATTGGCCGCAATATAGAACAAGATAAATTAAACCAAATAATTTATTGTTTTAACGCCACATAACAAAAACAAGTGGAATTAACAAAGCATTGTAATAACTAAGAGAGGAAAAGCTATGGATCCCTAAATTTAAAAATAAAAAGGAGGAACAAGAAACTAGGAGACTGCCACTACTGAAGATTGCAACAGATTATTGCCGCAAACTATACTCAACCCAAATCACCTCTAAAGCCAACACAAAGGATTGGAAAGTGTGATTCCCCGATGTCAAGAAATAAGTATGTTGGTAACAACAAAATCTTTATTTTAATAAGTAATACATAAGTTGGCAACAATTCATATAAATTGTAATTGTGTTCTGTTCTGTCTTAACAATTAAATAGATTCTCATTAGAATATGTCGTCTGAGCTTAATATCCTAAAATCACCTGCCCAACAAAAACTATAAAACCTTTAGTAACAACACCCGAAACGTCAACAAGACTAACCAAACTATTCAGCCTTATTTTAGAGTCGGAAAGCAGCTTTATAACTCTGATCCATAAGAAGGGAGACCGATCAGATATAGGTTACTATCGTCCAATAAGCCTGATGTCCAATATATACAAGATGTTTGCAAAAATATCACTCAAGCGTATTACCAAAAGCCTGGACGATGAACAAGCAAGAGAACAGGCTGGTTTCAGCTTATAGCTACACAGCAGGAGTATAGCTACACACTATATTCTCAATACATTTATTGCTTCCACATGTGAAATTAGATGGTAGGTACAAATTTAGACCATTGTGGACCCTGTCGGGCACTGCAAAAGTAGGAGAGAAGAAGAGGGCTTTTATTTGACACAGTACCTAAATATGTAGGTATTTAGTAGATTAAAATTAGTAAAATTGAAAATATGTTATTTAAATATTCACTAACATAATAATATAATAGCATTTAATTAACCGTTTATTTATTTTATTTGTTATTCTAATTTTCCCTTGTTTTTTTATAAGATTGCAATTACTTAAATTTAGAAATTATCATTTTTATATTCATTTACGTTATAATAGCATTTAGCTAATAGAAATTGTTTTAGTTTATTAATGAATGAGTTTAATTTTTGTCCTCCTTTAATTATTTCTGGCAATTTATTATATATTTTCATTGACATTATAACTACTGTACTTGTTGAGTACATTAGTAATGTTAATTGACAACAATAAATCATTTGTCTCTGTGGAACCTCATTCCATATGGCCTGCCCCAAAAAACCAAGGAATAGAGAAGCAATACATAAGGATAATAAAAAATGTATTCACAAATAGCATGGCACGAATAAAGCTAGAAAGAGAGTGGGAAATCTGCACAATACACATAGGTGTAAGATAGGGTTTCTCTTCGGTATTAGAAGAAGTCTTCAAGAAGCTCAATTGGGATAACATGGGAACCAACATTAATGGAACAAGCCTTTAACCATCTGAGATTCGCTGATGACATCAAACTCAAAGGAGATAACCCAGAAAGTCACCAAACCATGCTCCAGGACCTGGCACATGAAAACAAAAGGGTGGGCCTAACAATGAACAAAGCCAAGACAGAAATAATTACAAACAGATCCCTAGAAGTCATAAAATTAGAAGAAGAGGAACTAGAAGAGGAGGAAATAGAATATGTAGATTCCTATATTTATTTGGACCACTTAATATCTTTCAAAGACCAAATGGAGTTGGAGATAGAGAGACCAGTCGCCAATTCGTGGCGTGGTGGCAAAAGTTCTGGACTCTTCAAGAGGTAATGAAAAGCAAACAATACAACACTGCAAATACCTATACTGTAGGATGCCCTACATGACCGAATGCACAAAAGCAAAGAGCCATGGAAAGGAGCAGGCTAGGGTATTCGAAAAGGGCCATAAGACGCAAAACAAAAAAAGAAGACTCCGATACGAAAACTAGAAAGCTCAAGTGGGGATGGGTGGGTCATATACTCCGTGCAAACAAGAAGAAGAGGACAATGAACATATCAGAATGGATCCCACAGATACATAACGAAACGAAAAAGACGAAGACAAAGAAAACGCTGGTCTAATGACATAAAAAGGATAGCGGGTCTACTATGGCACTAACTGCTTAGAGAGGAGTGGCAAATGCTGGTAGAGGCCTTTGTATCACGCTGACTCGCCGACACTCGCACAGAGATTTTTGGCACCAGAGGCTATAATAATAATTAAAAAAAAGTGGGCAAAGTGTCATTAAAACTACTTAGTGTAAGTACCACTGGCCAAGCCATAACCAAGGGGTATAGGAGATATCTAACAAAATGTTTAATGTTGTTTTTGCCAAGTTCTTATCGAGTTATTTTTTTTAGAGATTAGAATAAACTCTTCAGGTATGTAAAATGTGTCGTAGAGGTCCATAGTGGCTAAGACCTCGTTTCTCCTGCTTTATGTCGTGGTTTCATATCCGGGAAAGTACCAATGTGACTTTCTCAATTGAAATGTAATTTCAAAATTTTGTCTTGAACATATTTAACAAATGTGAAGGAAAACATGGTGAGGAAACCTGGAATTATAGTTATATGTATGGAATCGCCAACCCGCATTTGCAAACGAGTTTTTTTTCAACTATATTTTGTCACTATTATTTAACACATTTTTTGTGAAAATCACTTGTAATTTATGTCGTATACAAAATTAATAATATCAGGCTGTTAATGCCCCACGGTAAGGCAAAGCCTTCTTCTCATACAGTGAAGGCACGAGCATTAATCACCGCGCTTGCTCATGACTAGTTGGCGATTTCAAACTTGTATTAAGGATGCCTACAGCATGTTCCCGCGCCTAGACGACGATTTAGTTAAGTTTACACTATGTACATTTTCTAAGTACTAATTCGATAAACTTTAAACTTAAAAGTCAAACTGTATGTTGTAATCGCCACCAGTAAGCTATAAAATCAATTGAAAAAAACCTGGTGTTTCGTGCTCAGGTAAAACATGTGTTCGGATTTTATTTATGCTCATTTATTGTAACCAGTTAAAATAATTAAAATTCGTTGTCTTATTTCTCTAATAAGAGTATAACTGTGCATAAAAATAATTATAAATCTTGTGGATATTTATAAATTTGCCTTACAAAAGTAGTTAATTTCTGTTATTTGTTCGCAAAACTGACTAATATATTTCCTAACGATGTTTGTTTTCACCGACGGAAATTAAAAAGATTCATATTAACTTACCCAAATGTTAAAGTGTCCACACTCCACACAAACTATTTAACATGAAATATGTTTCACTATTATAATATTTTTTTTCTTCAATTTGCGTATTCGCGTTTGGTTGTGCCGCGGGAACGAGTTATACGACTGTTCACTACGAGTGTCTGGCCGAGTTTAAAGCACGAGCGAGGCTCGCCCACCGCAGGAGCGGAAGCGGTATCGCAGGTAACCACACGCCGCGTGGTGGGGTTGAGTTCGAGAGAGATGGAGATAGATCGGCGATACAAACGAACAAAGCCAGTCCTAATGACTTCATAAAAAAAACTTAAAACGTTTAAAATCACCACGGCGGAGTGAATGTTATAGAAAAATAGATAAAATAAATTTTAAATCACTCCCTATAAAAAGGAGGCAAGTCACAAAAGAAAATCCGTTGGAGACTGCTATTCCAATGAAGTGCAGCCTCCGGCAGCAATTCCTGAATAAGGAATAGAAGACTATCAATTGAAAACTACAATTAATTACGTACGCAACAAGATTTCAATGTGTCTTATACTCTAAAATTGCAATATTTTTGTTAATTGCATGCGTCTTGGGATTTTAAAATTTTGTGTTTTTAATCCCTCATTACGTTTACCGAACGAACATTATTGTTTTATTAGACATTATTGTTAGCAAAAGTTCTACATAAGATTCACTAATGATCATTAGTTTTTGAGACATAAGCCAAAATATATTTTGTTGTATTTTTCCTTTGTACTAAATCTGTATGTATGGTAATTTAGGCTAGTCAAATTATCCTTTTATGTTCGAGTGAGCCGTTTAACATTCAAATTGACGTTTTCTGGTTTTGACAGCAATGTTATCTAATCGATCTTATGTATATGGTATGCACTATTTTTTGCTGATTGGTCTCTTAATTACAGTTATTTGCCTGGGCTAGAAGTACATGACTAAGGTTTTAGTAAGTCATAAATATTCACAAAAACTATTACTTTTGCAATCTTAACTGAGTAAAAGGGTCGTAAAAATAATCCAGGAACTGATAACTTATCTCCTAGTTCACAATCATACTAATCACGGGAAAAGGGTGATGTGATTAGGACAATAATTTATAACGTCACTGCTAAGGTAATGCAGAGTCTCTAATCACTGCTCATTATGTTTTAGATAATGAACAGTCTCTAATTACTATTCATTATGTTACAGGTAATGAACAGTCATTAATCACTGCTCATTATGTTATAGGTAATTAAAAGTCACTAAAGGAGGAGGTTCTCAATTCATCGGAATTGTGTTTTGTTTATGTATACCTGCATGAATAACAATAACGTGTAGTTCATGCAGGCGAAGCTGCGGGCGGAAAGCTAGTACAGATATAAGATAGATTGGCTCGCGTTTGACCATTATATCTCACCTAAAGGTTAGTTAAAGCAGCTGTATAACAAAAGGTCCGAAACAATGGGTATTTTTGAGAAAGAAGGTTCGATAAGCTCATTTAGAAAAGTATTCAGGTGGCCATTGTCTAGCTATTTCTTTCTTTAACTCTTTACTGACCACCAAACATAACAAAAAGTCCGAAACAATGGGTGTTTCTGAGAAAGAAGGTTCGATAAGCTCATTTAGAAAAGTATTCCAGTGGCCATTGTCTAGCTATTTCTTTCTTTAACTCTTGTTCATTATGTTTATAATGATTAGTGATTAGATAGTCCATGTTCAAAGGTAAGTTGTTTGTTCGTAGAACAATAGGCACCCGCAGATAAATCTATATCAGCATTTTTTTCCTTAACATTATCTCATTATTGTCTGAACAGAGAGTTTGTTAATTGATAAGTATCAAAATTATGATTATTTATATATATTGCAATTATAGAATTTTGATTATTTTTATATTCTCTGATTCCTGAATATTGATTATCTTTTTTATTTATATTGTGATTTACACTTATTATGGTTTTAGTTATTCTTTTTCTAAAAATGTAGTGTGTAAGACATACCGTATCAATTATGTGACGGAGTATTTGTAAACCAAACAATTGACAAATTAGTATACATATATTAAATACTCGTGAAACACAAGTATATATACTATTTCAGACCGGAAATACATTTATTATCAGACTAAGACATCAGTCATTTTGGAAAAGATAGTAATATTGATGGAGAAAGAGTACGTACAATGATTTATCTTTTAAAATTAAACCATCTAAACAATGAAGAAGGGTCATCAATCGAAAACATATGTGCTAAATTTTCGGATGTGTTTCATCTACCAAACGATAAATTATCTACCACTTACCTATACGAACAAAGTATACTGTTAAAACCACATGCAGATCCAGTTTATACTAGACAGTACAGGTTACCCTTTTCACAGCGGAAGGAAATTGAAACACAAGTTAAGAAAATGCTTTCTGAAAATATCATTGAACCAGCAAAAAGTAAGTGGTCAAGCCCAATTTTGTTGGTACCCAAAAAATCTGATGATAATTCTAAGAAATGGAGGGTGGTTATTGATTTTCGTAAATTAAACACTAGAATTTGAGACGATAAATTTCCACTCCCGAATATTAACGATATTTTAGATTCTTTATCCGGTTCAATGTATTTTTCACAATTAGATTTATCACAAGCATATTATCAGGCAAAATTACAACCAGAAAGCAGAAAGTATACAGCATACACTACGCCATCAGCCCAATATCAAATGTGCCGGTTACCTATGGGATTAAAAATTAGCCCAAGTACATTCTCTCGTCTAATGACAATTGCCATGTCTGGACTTACACACGACAATTTATTTGTCATTTATACGTTTATTTATTTACATATGTACATTATTATTTACAAACTAATATTAGAACTAAAGTAAGAATAAATATATGTACAATTACGGGGCGTCAAAAAATTCATCCACATCGCTGTCAACAGGAAAAGTGCCTAGCAGGCTGGCAGTATTGCCACGTTGGATGCCAATGCTGATTCTTTGGCCAAAAAAAAGGCAAGCCTCTGTTCTCGTGAAGAGTAGACCAACTGCTTGGCGATATCCCGAAATAATAGGTGTGCACTCGGACCCCATGGCCCTAGTGCTGGAAACCTCAAACGGCGCAAATACAACAACTTAATTGGTAATTATGTGTTTGAGCCGTTTGGGGTTGAAGCACTAGGGCCATGGGGTCCGAGTGCACACCTATTATTTCGGGACACACCAAAGACCTACCCTACTTCCATGGGCATTATGGTCATACCATCTGGTCTCTTCCCATCGACGCGTGCCAGGCCATTGGGTTCTAAGACAGCTGGCACTCCGCTGGCACTCTAATCTTGAAATGAAAATTTAACACCGCGACTACCGCCACCACACCAATGGCTTGGTATATCTCGGTAACTACTAGAGCACTAGTTTTGAATTTTGGGTAATAATTTTCTATGTAGGTTTGAGCGACAAGCTCCTAAAACTTGCAATCAATATTCAAAATCGTGGTCTGCTGACCCAGTGCGCGAAAGTTAACATCGTTGATTTACCGGTAAATACAAATGTTTCAGTTCTGTTCTTCTTGACGAAATGAATCACATAAAGGGGTACTAATTATTTGTATACATAAAATAGATGCAGCATGCTCCCTTTTTCTGCGCTCATGGTGGTCCTGCTGATGGGAGCTTGACTACCGCCCGATCACCTTCAAAGTCGGTTTTCTCAAAAACTACTAAGGTATCAATTTTGTTGAGTACTAATTGGTACCAATTGAGTAGTCACTATTAACCAAATATGGAAGCGTTTGGCGTTGGGGGTCCGACGGTAGTCACGGAGATCCATCATGGATCATGAAGATCGTTTCATAAACAAAAATGGTATGCCCAACTAGATAACTTATTGAACATGATGGATGAAATGCGAGTGTACCAGAGGCTCTAGACAAGTGTCATTAGATGTCAGCGATGGTGATGGTCGGAATTCCATAATGTAAGGGATGGATGACCTTACATTTCGATACCGCCTGACAATCCCATACATATTTAAATTTTTGCAATCGCTTTCGCTTAGGTTTCGTTGACACAATGTCATTTGTCTAGAGCCTCAGCGTCTGCCTGCATACACCTTCAGATGTCGTGCCGGTACAATTAGAACGGGTATACAATTATGACATGACTGCAACAAGCTCGTGCGATATTCCGTCATTAATTGAAGAGATCCATTAAATATCTCTGAAGTTCTTCATCAGGTCTTCACCAAATTAAATTAAATGAATTCGGGAACAATCGGTTAACATTTGGCAAAGATATCGCTGAACATACATAGAAAAAAAAACAATTCAGACGAATTGACAACCCACTCGTATTTTAAAGACGTTGGATTATTAACTTCTATCGAGCAAATTTTACGGTATCGTTTATTTCTTTTGTTGAATACTAGGTCATATATAATCCATAAACATAAATCAAAACGTGAACACAGTATTTCAAAAGAGAAACCTACTTTTTTGATGTGTTATCTTAGATAATAAACTCAATCTTACGTATATTTTTTGCGATAACGTTAAAATGCCAATGGTATTTACCAACCGTTTCTCTGCGGACCTCCAGGGTGCCTATTGATAGTTAAGCTTGTCTTTTGTACATGAACAATCTAATAACTATTCATTATTATAACATAATAAACAGTGATAAGATAACTATTTTTGGTGTAGGTACAGTAAAGAGTAAAAGAAAGAAATATCAATACAAAGGCCGCTGGATACCATTCTAAATGAGCTTAACGAACCTTCTTTTGCCGAAACAGCGATTGTTTCAAAATCTTTTGTTATGTAAATATAGCTGCATTAACTAACATTCAGCAAGACAGCGTTGCTATACCGTGAAAATAAACACGTGCGCAGTGGTGGATTTACACTGTCACCAGTTGGCTATCCGCCCCTACCGAACTCTTTAATTCATTACCCTAGCTGACAAACACAGTAATAAAAAAACTTAAAAGTGCATTAAATGCACTATCGTCCTAATCAAGCCACTGTTTTCCCGTAGTTAGTATGATTTGAAAAAGGGGATCGATGTGTCAGTTCCTAGATTGCTCAAAATTTACTGAAGAGATCGATTGAATATCTATGAAGTTTTTCATAAAATTTTCACCAAATTTAAATGGATTAAATTCAAGGATTTCTTTCTGTCAAAATAAGAATCATCAAAATTGGTTAGCAATTGGCGAAGATATCGCTGAACATACATACACAAAACACAATTTCGATGAACTGAGAACCTCCTCCTTTAGTGACTGTTCATTACCTATAACATAATGAGCAGTGATTAGAGACTGTTCATTATCTATAAAATTATGATAAAAAAATCTATCAATAAAATAATAATGTTATAAATTATTGACCTATAATCACACCACCCTTTTCCCGTGATTAGTATGATTGTGAACTAGGAGATCAGTTATCAGTTCCTAGATTATTTTTACGATCTTTTTACTCAGTTAAGATTGTAATAGTAATAGTTTTTGGGCTATTTCTGACATACTAAAAGCTTAGTCATGTACTTCTAGCCCAAGAAAATAACCGTAATTAAGAGACCAATCACCGAAAAAAGTCTTAGATAAGTATTTTTACCAAAATTATGTTCATTATAGGTACTATAACCGAAAAAGTCCATAAAAATACCATCGGAACAAAAATTGAAAAATCTATGTACAAAGGTCCCATTCAGTGTTTTTCTTAATTCTCGTAAAGTTTTTATTTTACAGCAATTTGTGCTCAAGGCAAATTCATTCATGCACAAAAATGTCCTACATAAGATTCCCTAATGGCCATCACTTCTCAAAATATTTTGCTTTTTGTGTTTATTTTTTGTACTAAATCTGTGCGTAACATACACATAAGATCGATTGGAATCTAATCGATCTTCAAATTGCTGTCAAAACATGAAAACATACCAGAAAGCGTAAATTTGTATGTATTTAACATAAAAATTGACGTTTTCTGGTATGTTTTCATCGAACATAGAAGGAAAATTTGACTAGCCTAAATTACCATACATACAGATTTAGTACAAAGGAAAAGTACAAAAAAAATATTTTTGCTTATGTCTCAAAAACTAATGATCATTAGTGAATCTTATGTAGGACTTCTTTAGGGTTCCGTATCCAAAGGGTCAAAACGGAAACCTATTACTAAGACTACGCGGTCCGTCTGTCTGTCTGTCTGTCACCAGGCTGTATCTCATGAACCGTGATAGCTAGACAGTTGAAAATTTCACAGATGATGTATTTTTGTTGCCGCTAATACAACAAATACTAAAAACAGAAAAATAAATATATAAGTGGCTCCCATACAACAAACGTGATATTTTTGCCGTTTTTGCGATAATGGTACGGTCCCCTGCGTGCGCGAGTCCGACTCGCACTTGGCCGGTTTTTAAACAAAGATGTCCAATAAAACAATAATGTCCGTTTGGTAAACTTAATAAAAGATTAAAAACACAAAATGAAAACTTTTAAAACCCAAGACGCAGGCAATTACCAAAAATATTGCAATTTTAGAGTATATGACACATTGAAATCTTGTTGCGTACGTAAATAATTGTAGTTTTTAATTGCTATTCTTCTATTCCTAATCCAAGGATTGCTGCCGGAGGCTGCACTTCATTGGAATAGCAGTGTCCAACGGATTTTCTTTTGTTACTTGCCTCCTTTTAGTAGGGAGGGATTAAAAATTTAATTTATCCATTTTGCTATTACATTTACATCGTCGTGGTGATTTTAAACATAACCGTCTTATTAATAAACGTGGACTAAGGTAAGAATAACTTTATTCCAAGTATTAGGTTGGTACTAAAAAAAATCCGTATTAATAAACACGGAATAAGGAGGGATTATACTAATCTGACACTAGTCTCAGACTAAAAGTTAAACCATGGTGCCAGCTAGTTTAAGGTCGGAATAAGAGTAGTGTAACTATGGCAACCACAACTTTTTTAATTTTTTTTTTTTTTTTGTTTGTTTGTTCCTTACGGAACAGGCTAAGGTCTGAGACCATGCTGCCTAGTCATCAGTATTTTTCTTGAATTCATTAGTAACATTAGAATGCGGATATAACATATTCTAATGTTTTTTGGAGTATTTGGAAGCAAATTGTATCGAGTCAGCCTTCCCAGTAAGCTTTGCGGAGGTAGTCAATACTACAATAAAATTCTCCGCTCCACTATCCCGAGATCGCTTCTGTCAATGATTTCACATATTGTCCAGTTGCGTAGACAGTTGAGACACAAAACTACACCACTTTTATATCACAATATCCACTAGGAATCAATTTGCAAATAATATTAACAGCCGCTGAAGTTCACTCGAAAAAATCCCGCCAAAAACCTTTTTTAATTTTTTTGCATCGCCCTATTCGGGCAGGCTAAGGTTTTAGACCATACCGCCTCGTGTTCAGTGCATATTATCCTTCTTGAATTATTTAGTATGCATTAGAATGCGGATGCAACAGATTCTAATGTTTTTTGGAGTATTTGGCAGCAAATTGTATCAAGTTAGCCTTCCCAGTAAGCCTGGGAAGGCTGCTAAGAAGGCTGTAAGCTTTGCGGGAGGTAGTCAATACGGTTGTGATGACAACTCGTCTCACTAACTACAATAAAATTAGCCGCTCCACTATCCCGAGATCGCTTCTGTCAATGCTTCCACAGATTGACCCGTTGCGTAGACAGTTGAGACATAAAACTACACCAATTTAATATCACAATATCCATTAGGAATAAATTTGCAAATAATATTAACAGCCGCTGAACTACACTCGAAAAAATCCCGCCAAAAACTCTCGCAACCACAATTATTACATAGACTCTGATTTTTTATTTCGTAGATGTGGAACATTAAAAAAAAATAAGGTCATTGGCAGCTGTTTAGCTTTAGTCAACGAAATTACAAATTAATTAACTAATCATCATTTTGTGTAATTTTTAAGTTAAAGGTAATACGATAATTTGAAAAGGAGGGATCCTTCACCTTTACTGTCAAATCTCTATGGCAGATGTCATTTTTAGTTTTTTTTTCTAATAATGTCTTCAACTTGCTTATTTTTCATTCACTAGTTCATTCTTTTTACTTTTAAATTCAACTGTGTTGCCAGAGCTTACGCGTAAATCCAAGACTAAGAAATGAATAGTTAGTCCGAGGTTATTCCATGTTTATTAATAACATTGCTAGATCTATGTTAATCCTTAGTTACTCCGGGATTAGCTAGTCCAAGAGTAACTTCGGAGTAAGCTGGGAATACGCCATTTTTATTAATAAGACTGAAGTTTTGTTTTTATGAAGTCATTAGGACTGGCTTTGTTCGTTTGTATCGTCGCTCTATCTCCATCTCTCTCGAACTCAACCCCACCACGCGGTGTTTGGTTACCTGCGATACCGCTTCGGCTCCTGTTGTGGGCGAGCCTCGCTCGTGCTTTAAACTCGGCTAGGCACTCGGAGTGAACAGTCGTATAACTCGTTCCCGCGGCGCAACCAAACGCGAATACGCAAATTAAAGAAAAAAATATTATAATGGTGAAACATATTTCATGTTAAATAGTTTGTGTGGAGTGTGGACACTTTATCATTTGGGTAAGTTGATATGAATCTTTTTATTTTCCGTCGGTGAAGGCAAACATCGTTAGGAAATATAGTTATCAGTTTTGCGAACAAATAACAGAAAATAACTACTTTTGTAAGGCAAATTTCTAAATATCCACAAGATTTATTTGAAAGTTTGACTTTTAATTTTAAAGTTTATCGAATTAATACGTAAAAATGTGCATAGAGAAAACTAAACTAAATCATGTGCAAAATCGTCGTCTAAGCGTGGAAACATGTTGTAGGCATCCTTTAAGTTTGAAATCGCCAACTAGCCATGAGCAAGCGCGGTGATTAATGCTCGTGCCTTCTCTATACGAGAAGAAGGCTTTGCAATACCGTGCGACAGTAACAGACTGTCATAATTTTTTTTTTGTACGACACATTTTTTTTTTTTTATTCATAAAAAAATGAGTTAAATAATAGTGACAAAATATAGTTGAAAAAAAAACGTACATAACCACTCGTTTTCAAATGCGGGTTGGCGATTATGTAATAATTCCAGGTTTCCTCACCATGTTTTCCTTCACATTTGTTAACTATGTTCAAGACAAAATTTTGAAATTACTTTTCAATTGATAAAGTCACATTGGTACTTTCCCGGATATAATAGAAACCACGTCATAAAGCAGGAAAAACGAGGTCTTAGCCACTGGACCACTACGACACATTTTACATACCTGAAGAGTTTATTCTAATCTCTAAAAATAATAACTCTATAAGAACTTGGCAAAAATAGCATAAAACATTTTGTTAGATATACATATGCCCCTTGGTTTTGGCTTGGCCAGTGGTACTTATACTAAGTACTTTTAATGACCCTTGTCCCCCCTTGTTTTATTATTATAGCCTCTGGTGCCAACAATCTTTGTGCGAGTGTCGTCATGTCAGCGTGACACGAAGGCCTCTGCCAGCATTTGCCACTCCACTTTATTTCTAGCAGTTAGTGCCATAGTGGACCCGCTATCCTTTTTATGTCATCAGACCAGCGCTTTCTTTGTCTTCGTCTTTTTCGTTTCGTTATGTATCTATGGGGTCCGTTCTGATATGTTAATTGTCCACTTCTTCTTGTTTTCACGGAGTATATGACCCACCCATCTCCACTTGAGCCTTCTAGTTTTAGTACCAGAATCTTCTATTTTTGTTTTGCGTCGTATGGCCCTTTTCGAATACCCTAGCCTGCTCGTTTACCGGCTCTTTGGCATGTTGTCAACTTTTGGACTTACTTTTATGTATTTGGCCATGTATCCTACAGTATAGGTAATAAGCATGTGTTTAAAATTCTTATTTTAATTGCAATGTTGTATTGTTAGCTTTTCATTATCTCTTTAAGTCTCACACCTATGTGTATTGTGCAGATTTCCCACTCTCTTTCCAGCTTTATTCGTGCCGTGCTATTTGTGAATACATTTTTATTATCCTTATGTATTGCCTCTCTATTCCTTAGTTGTTTAGGGCAGGCCATATGGAATGAGGTTCCACAGAGTCAAATGATTTATTGTTGTCAATAAAAGCTACATATAGTGTGTAGCTATATTCCTTACTTTTTTAATAAGCTAAAACCAGCCTATTCTCGTTGTTGTTCATCGACCAGGCTTTTGGTAATGCGCTTGAGTAATATTTTTGCAAATACCTTCTATATATTGGACATCAGGCTTATTGGGCGATAGTAACCTATATCTGATCGGTCTCCCTTCTTACCAATCAGAGTTATAGTGCTGCTTTACGTCTCTAAAATAAGGCTGAATAGTTTGGTTAGTCTTGTTGACGTTTCGGGCAATCACACTTTGCATTTTCGTTTTTTTTGAGTCATAATTGCGTACTGAACTACGCTTTCTAGGATTGGGAAAACTTCTTCTTTGTTGTTTTAAGGTCTAAATTTGCTTTAAAGATGATTTGGGTTGAGTATTGTTTGCGGCAATAAGTGGTAGAAGGTTTAGAAGTGGCAGTCTCCTAGTTTCTTGTTCCTCCTTTTTGTTTTTAAATTTAGGGATCCCTAGCTTTTCCTCTCGTAGTTATTTTAATGCTTTGTTAATTCCACCTGTTTTGGTTATGTGTTGTTAAAACAATCAATTATTTTGTTTAATTTATCTTGTTTTATATTGCAGCCAATTTCTTATCTTAATGTAGTTATTTCTTGGAGTGTAGCTTTAGCTCTTCTGTTTTTGAGTAACTTATTCGTTTTCAGTTTGACGTCAGTTAGTGTATTTTTGTTTGAAGCAATTCTGTTTTTCGTACCATATTTGGTGTTTATTTGTTTGTTATATATTGCCTGTGTATTGTTTGATTCTTCTGATTCTATTTTCTTTGATAATCCAGATATGGTGTCTTTTTGGTGGTAGTGATTTATCTGTTTCTTTTGTTGTTTGTGTAACAGGGTTGCTCTGACCATTCGGTGGTTGGTGTTAAAGTTAATTTGTATTATTAATTATGTTTACATTTAGAAATTATTTGAGTTGGTTGCTTGTTATGAAGTCTATTTAATTTCGGTACGTTTTATCAGGTGATATCCAGGTCCATTTGGCTGGTTTTTCTTGAAAAGGCTGTTCATAATGGTTTAGTTGTTCTCGAAGGCCATGTTTATTCTTTTACCGTTCTTGCTTCTTTTTCTGGTGCTATGCAACTACAAGTTCTTGTTGGTTCCGTTTAACAATTTTGTCATTAAAGTCACCATGACAATTAGGTTTTTGTGGGCTGTCTCCAATGTAGTTGAAAGCTGATTGTAGAACTCATCGTTAACAATTTTTCTTCTGATGCTTCAGTTGGTGCGTAGATTTGCACTATGATCCAATTTTTAGCCTAGTAAGTGGACGTTCAGTACGGCGATTCTTTCAGATATAAATTCTAAGATTTGATTCTTTAGATGCTTCTTCACCATAAAGCCTATTATGCTATAAATCCATCTAAATCTCATCCAGGCGCATCATATTCATAAAAACTGCACTAAGAAACACACTACACACACTCACACACATATCTACACTCATCACAAACCTTTCCTAAACATTTTAATTTTGCATTTTTCCTTTAGTTATATACAAAACTGTAATATTGTAAATTTAAAAAAACTGTATTGCTAGTAACAAAAATATTCACAAGCTCAAATTATTTTTCACAGTAGATGATGATGGTTATGACGTAGGCACATGACTTCTTATTTATAACAAATACTCATTACTCAATAATTGGGACTACAATCGGATTGATCGACAAACATTATACGGAATCAGACTCGGCCACTGTTGTAGTCCAGTGTTTCACCATATTATTACAATTCGCTGAGCGAATGTGGTCTCCACGAGGGTACTCCGTACTCTTTTCATGTTCCCTGAATGCCCAATCCTTTGAATGGTCCCGTAAACTTCCCAAAATTAAAAGATACTAACAACTATCATTCTCGTTTGAACTAGTATTTTCCCAAGTTAATTCAAGTCCTATCAAATTATTTTTATATATAAACGTTATTAGAATGTAGTCTGATGTGTAATATTTGTAAACATTATATGTGTCATTAGTAGTTTAAAATAAAAATCATGTCGGTATATATATTTGGATGTTCTAAATAAGAATACTTAAATAATTATGTACATTTTTACTAACAAACATTGTTTTTTCCTTACAGCTACTTGCAATAAAGATCTACCACAAAGAGTATAGTTCGAGGCTCACCTCACCGCCCTGCGGTCACCATAAGAGAAATAGTCGTCATTGGCTGAGTTTGCAAAGAGAAAACAAAGTTAAAGAGACTTCTGCTACGGTTTACTATGGAGGTAGGTATTTATTCTTAATTCTTTTTTGTACACCGTAGGGAATGTGTTAGAGAGTTCCAGAGACGCAATGCAGTAATATAGAAGAACCCATCATAGCGGCTGGAAGTGTGACGTGGAATACGAAGGAGAAGAGAAGTGGAAGTGCGACAGGGTTTATCCCTCGGGACAAAATACTCAAAGCGTTCACGAAGGTATTGAGGAGAAATAGGATTGTGTAGGATAGTATGGAGGAGAGATAGGATATGGGTATCTCGACGACGCCGAATCGGCAGCCACTTCAATTTAGTCCGAAACTCCGACACGTGGTCGTACTTGCGGAAGCCAAAAATTGAGAGAATGCACAAGTTCTGCAGTCGCTCGAGTTTATTAAGGAGTACACAGACATCCGCATATTATTCACATATTTATTTCTAATAGTTCTCAATTTCTAATGTCCTTCCATTGATTGTACCAACATGAGTATTGTAAAGTACTTCATTGAACTAGAATTTTTCATGTATATTTTTTTTAATTAGATTTTTTTTGTATATAATTTTGCTGCCAAGCACAGACAAAATAAAAAAAAAACAGAGTCCATAATTATTTCTTTAATTTAAATTTCCCACCTAAATGTACATAACTTATGACTGTTATTAAGAATTGAATTTACTCATGGCATTTTTTAATTTCAGGTAACACCTTTAGATGCATTGGCTATTGCCGTTGCGGCGAATTTATCCAAAAGGCGATATGAAACTATGCAGAAAAATATGAGGAGAGAATTATTCTTTCCCAAATACGAATTGCTCGCTCAAGAAACAAATAAGTGCTATCCAGCCGCTGAAGATTTAACAGTTACAGAAAGGTCAGCTAAAATCAAATTGCAAGCCCTGATGGATTTGACCTCGAAAAGGCTCGTAAGTGCCATAGACACCTCTTCCATTGATGTCAATGAACAGCTCATTTTGACCAGTCAATGGGGTTTCGATAGATCTTCAAGTCACAGTGTATGGCAAAATGAAAAGTTTCAAACAGGCGACTACAGCGAGTTGATTTATAACTTTATGATATGTGTTGTGCCGCTAAGCCTCAAATCAAAGGGTGTTACTATATGGAAGAATGAACAACCTTCTTCACTGTCCTTTTGCCGTCCTATACTATTTAAATTTATGAATAACACAAAAGAAAATGTGCAGGCAGAACTAGCTACAATTGAAGCTGAGATTGAGGCCTTATCTCCAACTAGCCTCGCTGATGGAATAACTGTCACACACCAGATGACTTTGACAATGATTGATGATGAATATCTTCCCATTACTGAGGATACCTTAACGCCAACTACCCTCGCTGATGGAAGAACTGTCAGTCATCAGATGATTGATGATGAATATCTATCCATTACTACTGCTGGGGATCCAGTAGCTTCAGTATGCCAGATATGCAAGGCTAATATCACGAAAACTAATCCTGATTTGCAGTCAGTGAAATTGAAAACAACGAACAAAGATGTGCACAAAAATGGCCTAAGTGCCCTTCATATTTGGATTCGTTCAATGGAAAGCCTCTTAGAAATTTCTTACCGATTAGAAAACAAGTCATGGCAAGAAAAGAGCTTGGAGGAAAGATATAGTGTCATGTGGCACAAGACGCTCATTTTATTAGGCCTACAGAACAAACATTTCGTTCTCAAACCGTTAGAACAAATGCTAGACTCCGTAGTATATAAGGGTAGATCAGCAAGAAAATTTTTCGACCAATCCGATTACTTTTCTTGCCTGACAAATATAGATTTTGAGCTGCTCCGACGAATTCAACTGATTTTGCTATGTATTTCATCAGGTCGGAAGATAATGCTTCCTAAATTCCAAGAGTTCTGCTCAGATACTGCTCAGCGTTACATCGAACTATATCCATGGTATCCAATGCCTTCTCCTCTTCATACACTCCTTATACATGGGCCAGACTTTGTTGAGAACATGTCCATAATACCAATCGGTATGCTTTGTGAAGACATAACTGAGCGTATGGACATCAAGTTCCGGAAATGCGGATTAAAAGACCATTCTGATATATTTTACAGGGCCTCTTGGAATGAAAAATTGTTTCGGCGACTTATATTGTCATCTGATCCAGTTCTTGGAAGTATTCAACCTAGAGTTCAAAACTCTTCTTTTAAGGAATTTCATATTCTTACAGGATCTGAGCATGAATATGATGATTGTTACTAAGGATATCAAGATATGCGGCACAAGGTGAAAAATTCCGCAACCTCCATTGGAAAGGGAGGAGTGATGGATATTGGGAGGCGTGGTAGTGGATGGTGTTGCAAATTTATCAATAAGTCAATCCCGTAAATATTTTTGTAAACTGAATTTTATGAAACTCTGTATTATGTTCACTTGCCTGTTAATAAAATATAAGAACAAAATATTTATTTTTGTTTTATTAAAAAATAACCTATAGGATTAACCCTTCAATGGACGTGAGTCGTCGTGCAAATACACCTTTACACATTCGTGCTGCTTATCACTAAGGAGTTCGGTTGTAGGTATGCTCCATATCTTGAAAACTGCCGTTCCGATTCCCTTAGTTGAGATATACTCAATTTAGGGAATAACTTGATTAACCCCTTTTTTTAAGTCGGTAAATACTACCAGGTAATTCAATAATAAGAAGTTTTATACAATGGCCATACCACAGATAATATAATACTACAGTACAGATACCCAATCCCATACAAAGAAATGTCACCTCCTTAAGTCGGGCTATTCGTCGGGCTATTTTTTCTTTCTCCATATTTTTAACAGGCGGCAGCACCAGTGACTCATTAATAGCCCGAGGCTGTAGTTTTTTAACGCCATCTAGAAGTTTGCGTAGATACTAAATCATATGGCAATTGGAGCGAGGAATCGCATCATGTAGGTACTCAGAGACGTTATTTGCCAGTTATCCTTGAACGCTTATTTCGTATTCGTAATAATAACATTAGGTATGATCGGGACAGACTCCTCACTCCGCTCAGACCGCGGTAACTTCTTAATAGTGGTCGCATTGTGTAGCGAATTTCACAATATTCACGAATATTCCAAATCAAAACTATAGAATTCCTTGTAAAATTTAATGTAGGTAGGTAGCTTGCTTCCGCGGCAACGGAATGACATGATATAGGTACCTACTTCATGTCATTTTATTATTCACTATAAGGGTTACCCTTTTTTATTTTCGGTAGGTACTTAGAAAGAACAGGATATTTTTACACACAATATTACTTTTAATACTTTAGTTAGGTACGTAGCATGGGCTACTTGAACAAATTTGATGTAGACTAGAATCAAACTTAATGGCGACTCGCAACAGACAATGAAAATGAAAAAAAAACAAAAACCCGACTGCTTAAAAAGCTAACTAAAAAGACAAAAACAAGAAAAAAATCATGCTGTGCAGTCTGATTATAAATCTGGTTTTGGTCAGCCAGCTCGCGAATATGTATCCTCCGACTAAAAAATCATGCTGTGTAGTCTGAGGATACATCTGGTTTTGGTCAGCCAGCTCGCGAATATGTATCCTCCGACTGCACAGCAAGATTTTTTTCTTGTTTTTGTCTTTTTAGTTCGCTTTTTAAGCAGTCGGATCTTAGGATTTTTTGTTTTTTTTTATTTAAGGCCGTACCCTGACCAAAAAATCAGCATGAGATATGAGCATTCCTATTAGCCTAGCGGCACTGTTGGCGCATGAATTACGGTAGTGAATACGCCCAGACTTTCTTTGATACCACACAAGATGGGATTAGAAGAAAAAACAATTGGTCCCCACAATATGGCGCCCAAAAGCCGCCATTTCTCTATTTTTCAATTTTAATGTAGCTAGTGACACTTGCAGGGTTAAGACGAATCGATTGACATACGAATCATCAAAATCGGCCAACGCGTTTGGTCTCTGAAACACCACATAGGAACAAATATACATACATACATAGACTGATAAACACATTACCCTCCTTCGGCAGTCGGGTAAAATTAATTGTGCCAGCGGTGGTTAGGGGTGCGCAGCGACTCATACGAGTGTTCCAAGCCGCCATTAAGTTTGAATCGAACTGTACGAGTAGTGGAGCCGTGTAATCACAAGGACAAAAAATACTTTATGTAATTATTTACGTATTTACTAACGGGACGCGCGTCGATTCAAACTTAGTGATGTTTAAAAAAAACCCTACTCGCTGCGCAGTACCTACCCTACCCCTCACCCCCACTGTCACATGAAATTGCTAGCTCGAAGTAGCTCACGAAGTGTTTCGAGCCGTCATTAAGTTTGAATCAAACTGTACCTACTAGGCGACGCGTAAACTCGGACGGCGAGCGGGACTCACGTCGCGTTATCTCTTATTTTATAACCCGTGCGATTTGAGTAGGCCCTAGTGCGATACGAGTCCTGTTCCAGCGAGTTATCTAGTTAATTCGACGTGTAAACAAGCTTCACAAAAAGGTGATTTTAAGTAATAGACCAAGACTTTAATATTTAAAATTAGGCCTATAATAAATAATATAATTTAAGTTTAAATAATAACTGTCTTACAAAAGGATTCTGATGATGGATATATAGTTTAGGACAAATTGTGAAAAACGCCATCTATTGCAAAGAACTCAAAACAAAACGAAAAGTAGATAACTACTTTCAACTAATTTAACATACAAAGTCTTCAACTTATCTTTTTTGTTCAAAAATCCTGATTAATGAGTGTAAATGGATAAATTAACATTAAAGAAGCAAGTTTTGATTTTTACTAAACTTATTTCAGCCTAAATCTGCTGTTTAACATTTATAAGTGATTGTTACATTCACATTTGTTACCTATGCTGCCATCTATTATCTTTTTTTAATACTAATTATAATTTGTTTGAATTGAGACCCCATGGCCATACATTAATTTTATTATCATGATCACTACCTCGTTGGTTTAATGCTGAGCATGAGGTCCTGGGTTCGATTCCCAGGTCAGGCAAAGTGTTATTGGGTTTTTCCATCTGCAAATTCTCAGAAGCAGCCCACCGTCCCCTGTCAACCGGGACAAGTCCAGACTTGTCCCCGGTTGATATGTGAAGTTTTCTTCAACCATTATTAGTAAGGATAGTTTTCTATACATATATTGACAGCGTTAAACAATCAACAACAAACGTTGCTTGCATGGGACATAAACATAATTGGCGAAATGTGGCTGTATCATAGTGCAACTGTGCCTAATTTGTGTTGTGTGTTTAATCATCTTAATTTTGCAAAATTCAATCTGTCCAGCCTTTGCCCAACTATTTTGGGGTCGGCTTCCAGTCTTACCAGATGCTGCTGAATACGCGTGTTTTCCATTCTAACGTACTATATAGGGCACGCCCACAACTTGGCTTTACGTCCAGGGAGCACAACTAGAAATATGGCGCGTGCGTTTTCCAATTAAAAGCTTATTATTTCGTTAATTACTGCATTTACACCAAAATAAAAACACGTGTGTATAGCTGAAACTACACAGAATCAGCTGAGCCATACATCTGCCTGAATCAGTTAAAATCAATCATCATCATCATCAATCAATACATATAATAAATCTGTAGAAAAGTAATTTCGAAATAATCAATACATATAATAAATCTGTAGAAAAGTAATTTCGAAATAAATCGAAAATATTTCCAAAAAAAATAGCCAGGGTGTTAAAGGATAACCAACAGAACCTATTTCCGGAATTTATGGAATTTTTGTCTGTTTAATTGTGCACGCATCACGTGAAATGTACGAAACCAATGTAAATAGCTTTTATACATAAAAATTGTGCGTAACTTGAAGAATTACTTAGTTTTTGTTTCATCGCAATCGGTTCACTCTATCAAAAGTTAGATGAATTTAAAGTGTTCAAGAAGTAAAATTATCACAACACACGCAATTCAGATACTCAGACAGTTGAACTCGATATTCGATAGATGGCGTTGTGCATTTGAAGTCATTTTCTGACTGGCGGTGTTAAGATTCTCCGCGAAAGAATGATGACTATAGAAACAAAAAAGTGGGTAGGTAAGTAGGGTAGGCAGGTAGGTAAGTAGGATAGGGTTGGCAGACAGATGACGGGAGCGAAGCCGCGGGCACAGCTAGTTTTCAAAATAAAATCGTAGCAATAAAACAGTCAAATATGGTTAAAACACTCCAAAGAGCATCAGTTATTTTGGCAAGATTTTAATCTCTAAGACACATTGATTATCTCAGAAAATTCTGTCAATCTTCAACTTCTGACTCGTCGGATGTGCCATTGATTGTCGACTTTAAATTGTATAAATCATGGTAGATGGAATAGTTCCATTCATGCAGAGTTGTTGCAGGTCTTCAAGTTTTTTTTATCAATTGGTAACTGGTTCTTGTAAAGAGTAAGTACTACGAGTATATCAGCCGCTGTATGAAGTTTGCTAATGGTTCTTCGGATGGTAAGTTTTTTGAACTCATGTTGGCTTAACTGTGTTTAATAATATAAAGCTGTGTTGTAATTTTTTCGGTATTGTACTACTTTACATCCAACCATTTCATTAATTCGCCATCGTTGGCTTTATTTTTATTTGTTTTTGACTGTAGGATTTGAAATCCAAAAAGTGCATAAAATCATTGACTTTTTGCTATAGAGATGTTCTGCTATACAGACCATCTGATAGTTGGACGTTTTGCTACATGGACATTTTGCTAATTAGACTTACTGCTCATTAGACATTTCGCGCTATTGGACATTTAGCTACTTAGACCTTCTGATCGTGAGGGATTTAATTGACTTTGTATTTTGGTGGATCGATTTTATATCTGTTCTTGCGACTGTGTACCATCCTTAAATCCAAAAATGCTGGTATGTTTAGCTCGGCTTTCAATTGAGGAAACAACACTGTCACACTCCATGTCCAAATGCCCCCGATTCCATGAATTTTTGATTGATTTCTTGTATTTGTAGATCTCGAATAGGCCGCAAAAACATTACTGATAGTATGGAAAAGCGATTTTGTCCTACTACAGTATTGGAAAAGAATATAATTTCAATTAATACAGAATTCAGATTCGTAAGTAAATTCCAAAGACGTGTTGTAACTTCAGATGCGTCTTTTGTGCCATATACTTCGTGTCACATATAGCTAATGGCTTGCTTGTCTGCTAGATTATTTACTATGAAATTAAGAATTTTAATATTACCAAAACCATAAAAAATAACACAGCAAAAATGGTTCACAAAGTGTAAAAAAATGTTATTACTTTTATGTTTATTGCGGTTCTCCCTGTTTTCTCGCAAAACACTTTTCATAAGTTTTGCAGTACGATGTCTTATCAGTGGCATGTTTGATGAGGTTAACACCCGGTTTCTCGACACTCGATTATCGGACTGTTAACGTTATCGACAAATAATCACCGGTTAATTCTACTTTCAATTTTTCGAAACCAAGTGTGACAAGCGGTTAAATCTCGAACTAACCACATGTCACAGCATTTTGAGGTTTCTGGAAAGCTTTTTCAATGTTAATCTATTGCCAGCGAGCCTAATTTATAATTGTTGGATATTGGTCGATTATTCGCAGATTAAAATTAATATTATGATTTTAAAGGCTTATGTTACGATATAAGACATAGGATAGGAGTTGACGAAAACTATGAGATGGGTTCAGTTAAAAAAACATTACCTCCCCGCAATCAGGTAAAAATATGTTAATTAGATCAAATATAGTCGATTACCCGGATAAAAAAAATTGTTAATTGTTTGTTAAAAACTTATTCAATTATTGCTTTATAAAAAACTTGTCAAAATTATAAAAAATAGTTATATTATATTTAAATAAAAAAATGGGACTGACCTTGGGAATCGAACCTTCATCACTCACATTGTTGACTGTACCCTGTACAGGTCTTACCAAGGTCAGTTTTTGGATAGGTTTGTGGTTAACTTGAAGCAGCTTGGGCGGCATGGCTGGTGGCTGCCATGGTAAACACGACTTACTAAGGTCAATCTGAAGGGTGAATACATACAATTACAATAACTTTGTTTGTAAGCACTTCTGTACATTAACTGTTGACTGGGATTGGTGGAGAGAGTGAAACACTTTGTTTTTGTACTTGCTTGCTGTATCTTGAAGATAACATTTGAGAGCACTGTTGCTGAGTGCCAACTGTGTCTACCCAGGGCCACACAGTCCTTTTTATAGGAGCCGTCGGCGTCGGTTCCCATACAATGGAATGAGTGTAAATTCGTGTTTACTCACTACAGTATTAATAATTTTTAAAATGGTGTTTAAGTAGGTTTGGGTCCCGGTAATGCCTGCTATAAAAACATAAATATTACTAGAGTCCGGTTAAAATACTCGTAATAAATATCGACCATTCTGAAAAACATTACTTTTACAACATTATTATTAATAGTATTACTTTAACTTTTACAAACATTATATTTACAACGTTATACGCATTGATTGCTTGATCCATAAGCAGTTTTATTATGAGCCACCGTAATATAGATCTATTGCGTACAACGTTGTAAAAATAATGTTTATAAAAGTAAAGTTCCCAAACACCTGGCTACTTTCTAAAAACCATTAAATTTAAAGCTTACTTTACGTCCTTTATGTCCTAGAACCGAGAATTCAAAGACATGTAACATTCACCAACCCGCACTGGGCCCGCGTGGTGTATTACGGCCCATTCACTCTCACAGAGAGAAGGCATGTATCCTAGCAGTGGGAACATTGAAAGGCTGATGATAATGAAGCTTTCCGTTGGAACGACTCGACGACCTAGAAAAATACTATGAAACTCGAGAAGTAATACTACACATTGCCAACAGTTCGGTCATGTTAAAAAACACTGTACTATTAAATCACCTACTTGCGCTAATTACCCTGAGGCACATTAATCCAAAGACTGCCCGCATAAGGACATTCTAGATTATAAACAGTCTTGCTTAGCGTGTTAACGTTCTCAGAAACCGTTTAACCATCGTTGCGGGTCTCAAGAGTGTACCACCTATATACTTAGACTCGAACAACTTATTCTCAACACCAACTACTAAGATAATGGATAAATTAACCATAGGACAATTAAATCTCCACACCGATAGGATGGCGACTTCTGAACTAGACAAACTGATTATCGATTATAACTTAGATATAGTGCTTGTTCAAGAACAATATCAAGCACAAGCCGGAATTTACGTCGCGCATTCTTCTAACTTCACAGTAACGTCTTTGCTTACGCAAGGTTACCCATATCCGCATCGGCACAATGGGCTGCCCCATTGTGCCGTTGCGGTGTCATGGTCTTCTATTAAAGTTTACGTTCTGAGCTGCTACTTTCAATATTCAGACACTGTTGCTCCTCATATACATGAGCTCTGTCACTTCTTGCTCGCGGGCTGCAAAGTTATCGTTGGCGCTGATGTTAATGCGTCATCGTCACTATGGTATGGCAAAGTTCCGTCTACGTATTATGAACGACGCTGCGCTGTTGAAGATTTCATTGCTGAAATGAATCTAACCATTCCTCTGACGCACCACCAACTTTTTGCAGCCAAATGGGCGAATCATGTATTGTCGTCACAATTTCTACTGCAGACATACGCGATAGGTGGCGTGTCCTACCGGACGCGTCTTGTAATGATCATCGCAATCGTGTACGAATTTGTTTCGGTATTTACTCAGGGTACGTCATATGTCATTAGTAAATTTAGGTGTAAGTGTAAGGGTGCGAATTGGTAATTCTTTAGTTCGCTTTTTGCACTTCACACCAACTCGTGATGGGCTGCCAGCTGTAGGTCGTAATCGGTTGAACGGGTTGTAAAATGGGCTAATTTAAACGTCTAATGTTATCATCAAATGGAGTATAGATGTGATTGGTGGTGTGACTACCTAACTGAACAGCGTAAAATTTATCGCCGAGCGCGTTAACACCTTAACAAGCTCAAAAAACGTAAGGTCACCGGTGACCCTCTTACCTTTGCTTTAAATACGTTTAAAGTTGCCAAGTCCCGCTAAAGAGCATCGGTGGAAATATCTAAGGGTAATTTATTGCGGGAAATAGTAGAAAAAATAGATAAAGAAGACCCGTGGTATCCTTTATATCATGAGTTTAAAGCCGATCGAACAGTCGACCTCGCGTTTGTTCAGAACATTAAAGTACATAATAAACACACCATCGGTATTAGGAAACAACTGAAGTTTCGCTGAATACTCTTATACCTGATGACTTACTTGCTAATGACAACAACTACCATCAACAGATCAGAGCGTGGGTAGCTGTAACACCTGTATCACCAGCGTCAGACCTTCCATCCACTAATGAATTTATTAACGTTGTCTAGAGGTTACCACTCAACAAATCATCAGGTGCAGATAAAATATCTAATCAGATGATTATAGAAGCGCGTAAAACAGCCGGTGATGCGATTTTAACCGTTTACAACCGTTGTAATACCGAAGGCGTATTTCCTCGTATATGGCAACGCGGATTTACATTAATTATCCCGAAAAGTAGCAACAAAACCCCGGACGACCCAAACTCGTACCGGCCCATAACATTAATTCTGTCTTTGGGAAAACTCCGAGCGCCTTATCATTTCAAAATTGCTACCGGACGGAACAACATTTCATAACAATCAAATCGGTTTCACTATTGGAAAATCCCACGTCTTCGGTTGATTCCCTTACTGATATGAAAAAAAAAATGTCTTTAAAAATAAATAAATAAAATAGTTAATACATCTGAATATAAGTACGTAATTGGGCTTTTTCTAGATATTTCCGGGGATTTGGAGATTGCTAATACTTAAAATTAAAGCTCGGGGCTGCTATAGAAATATATACAATCTGGTTAACTCCTACTTTTTAAATAGTTCCGCGAAACTCAAAATCGGCCATCATTCCACGTCGCAGTCTCTTACAATGGGATGTCCTCAGGGTTTGGTAATTGGTCCGTATTTATGAAACATAGGCTATGATGATTTCCTCGCGATTCCACTTCCAAGCGGCTGTTCGTTAACTGGTTACGCGGACCAATATGGCCTTCTGCTCATTCAATCAAGTACTCGAGTATGGAATCGAGAATTTGGCTGACACTTGCCTACGATTAATATCTCAGTGGGGCGATCGAAACCGTCTGACCTTTGCTCCGCGCAAAACTTATCAACTCGTTCTGAAAGGTAATCTAATCTAGGTAAATCCTACTATAACATTTTATAACGTTCCCGTAAAAAGGAAGCAGTCCGTGTGCTATCTTGGTCTGGTGTTAAAGAGTAATTTTGCATGTTAAAAAAGTCGGTGAAAAGCAAAAAAGAACTTCTATGCCTTACTTGTTACCCTTACACATCATCAGCCTATTAATGTTCCCTCTGCTGGGACACAGGCCTCTTCTCTGTGAGAGGGAATGGGCCGTTATCCACCACGCGGGCCCAGTGCGGGTTGGTGAATGTCACATGTCTTCGGTCCTAGGACATACCGGTTTCCTCACGATGTTTTCCTTCACCGTTTTGAGAGCAGTGTTGATGAAATAATTTACACAAAGTAAAGCGCCTGCCTGGGCTCGAACCCACGACCTACAACGTGTAAGTCGCGGCCGATACCACTAGGCCACCACTGCTCTGTTACCCTTATACGTTACCTAAATCTACGTGGGGTCTGTCTTTTTTAAGTGTAAAGTCTATTTATGGGGCTACTCACTTGGGGTGTATATGCTACGAGGCACCTGTTTGGGGCGTATATAGTATGGTGGTGTTCATAACTCAATTCGGTCAAAAGTGTGGCTTAGCTTTCTTCACCACTAAGGCGACGTACCATTAATGTAAATCTTTATGAATTTAATTTATTTATTGAATTACATTATCAGATCTTTTTTCAAATAAGACAAGGAAGTAAAAAAACTTAACTTAATATTTGTTAGTATTGTGAGTTAGTATTGCCGTTGTCTGTCTCCATTTCAGTGTAAGGACCGCCTTAGGCGGTAAAAGCCTCCTCCAAATGCTTCCATTTGTCGCGAAGTGTAGCTGTCATGGCCCAAAGGTTTCCAGCAGTTTTGACAATTTCATCTCTGTGAAGAGATTACAAATCTCTTGGGACTGCTGCAATCGCATGTCTGTTTATTGTTTATACCATTTCATAACATAACATCACGCGAGTACGCTCTTAAGGGGTAAGCAGATCTCTCATTTGATCGTTTTTGTTCAAGTTTCATGATATTCGGGTAATCTATTCTGGCGTTATAGGAAACTTACTAAACAACTTGCCTATTAGGTAGGTACCTACAACTAAAAAGTGAAAAATAAAAAAAACTTTTTTACAAAAAATTCTACCGACTTCCAAATAAGAAAACAACAAAGTGTTAAATAACTTTATTTTTGGAAGTCGGTGTCCATAACGCAAAAAAATGGAACCTACGAAAGACACCTACCTACTTACCAATTTTTTTTCTAGGGTCATCATTCTTTCGCGGTGAATCTTAACACCCGCCATTCAGAAAATTACTTCAAATGCGCAACGCCATCTATCGAATATCGAGTTCTACTCTCCGAGTATTTGAATTGCTCTAAGCGCAAGTTCGGTCATGCATGGAGTACCTACTGCTCTCACCTCTGGGACGGATCTGCTAAATATCAACTTGATGCACTTGAGTCGATTGACAAACGGGCCAAGAGGCTTATCGGCCACGATGCACTGGTCGCCTCAAAGCTTGAACATCGACGCCAAGTGGCCAGTCTGTCGGTTTTTTATCGGTTACATTTCGGGGAGTGTGCAATGGAACTGCACAATTTGATTCCGCCTAGCCCTTTCCATCACCGGACAACAAGACGTACGGCAATGCGCCAACGGTACATGGTGGACATCCCACCCATACGTACAAAGCGTTTTGCGAATACTTTCATTGTACGCACAGCTAAGGAGTGGAATGCCCTGCCGGAGTCTTTGTTTCCTGATAGCTACAACCTTGGGATCTTTCAAGTCATGAGTGAATAGGTTACTTCTAGGCAAGCGTGCTTCACCGTCGACCACATCATCGCTTATCATCAGGCGAGATAGTGGACAAACGCGAGCCTATCGATAAATAAAAAAATAAATTGCCTGTAGTGATAATTTTACTACTTGAAAAATTTAAATTCATCAAACTTTTGATAGAGGAAACCGATTGCGATGAAACAAAAACTAAGTAATACTTCAAGTTACGCAAACTTTTTATGTATAAAAGTTATCTACATTGGTTTCGTACATTTTACGTGATGCATGCACAAATAAACAGACAAAAATTCCAAAAATGCTGGAAGGGGTTCTATTGGTTATCCTTTAACACCCTGGCTATTTTTTGGAAATATTTTCGATGTCAATAATTACTTTTCTACAGATTTACTATATGTATTGATTTCGCAAAATGGAACTGATACAGGAGACCTCAGGTGACCACTGGAATTTCTTAATGCTAAGTGTTAGTTATGGGTATATATAACCCGAATAGTTGAAATAAAAAAAATGGTTCTGATGAAAATGGTACCTATCATCGAACTCCGTAATAAAACAAAGTTTCCTACAAAAGTCGTGTTTAGGCTTATTGGAATTACCATGGGAAGCACTCTGGCTACAAATGATTTTCATGGTAATATGGAATAAATACCAAAACAAATAAACAAGTTTCAAATCAAAACTCAATAAAGTGAGAATAGTACATTATGGTACAAGTGTGCAATGTTGGTGATTACGGCTGAGGCGCCATTGAGACCCGAGCCGTAGGTGAGGAGGGTCTTAAGAGAGCCGAGGACGGTAATCATCAATACACACGTGTATCATACGACGTTTTTCAACACACTTGTGAAGAAAATAATACTAAAAAATCATTTTCAACAGTAAAAACGAGTTGTGATATTTTTTCACAATGGCGGGCAAAATTTATCAGTTTTCCTATGCGCGCGCATTTAACTATGGCGATCGGCCATAGACCAAAAGAATGAGGTTTCTTTTTTTTTTGGCTTTTTGTGGATAGTGTTTTAGCCAAGTACAAAATAGGGAATTTCATTTTTTCTTAATTACAGAGCAAATAAAATTTATATTTGAGTGAAAGTTTTATTTATTAATCACGAACAAGTTGAAATTATCTATTTAAATATGAAGTTGCATGAATCACAAGTGAGTTATAGTTTTTTATTTTAATTTATTGGTTGAGTTGCTTTGTTCTTAGAAAAGTTTCGATACAAAAAAGATCATGCTCAATAGTACAAATAAATTAATGTACCTATTGCTTGCTCATTTCATGCAACTTCGTATTTAAATAGATAATTTCAACTTGTTCGTGCTTAATAAATAAAACTTTCACTCAAATATAAATTTTATTTGCTCTGTAATTAAGAAAAAATGAAATTCCCTATTTTGTACTTGGCTAAAACACTATCCACAAAAAGCCAAAAAAAAAGAAACCTCATTCTTTTGGTCTATGGCCGATCGCCATAGTTAAATGCGCGCGCATAGGAAAACTGATTAATTTTGCCCGCCATTGCGAAAACATTTTCACAACTCGTTTTTACTGTTGAAAATGATTTTTTTAGTATTATTTTCTTCACAAGTGTGTGAGCCAGTGGGGAGCAGTGGTGGCCCAGTGGTATCGGCAGCGACTTACAAGTTGTAGGTCGTGGGTTCGAGCCCAGGCAGGCGCTTTACTTTGTGTAAATTATTTCATCACCACTGCTCTCAAAACGGTGAAGGAAAACATCGTGAGGAAACCGGCATGTCCTAGAACCAAAAATTCGAAGACATGTGACATCCACCAACCCGCACTGGGCCCGCGTGGTGGATTACGGCCCATTCCCTCTCACAGAGAGGAGGCCTGTGTCCCAGCAGTGGGAACATTAATAGGCTGATGATGTGATGTGATGTGAAGTGTGTTGAAAAACGTCGTATGATACACGTGTGTATTGATGATTACCGTCCTCGGTTCTCTTAAGACCCTCACCTACGGCTCGGGTCTCAATACTCTCAATGGCGCCTCAGGGGTAATCACCAACATTGCACACTTGTACCATAATGTACTATTGTACCACTCCCCCTCTAAAAAGCACTAGCTCTTAATAATTGTTTTGGTGTTTGAATTTAGAACACACGACGACCATCGACCATCGACGTCCATCTCAATGCTATACCTAGGTTATCCTTGCGCATAAAATACTCGATAAAAACTCCTTGTGCAAAGAATATTCGACTTCCAAACTCCTTCATCGATTTAATTTTCAGTTTGTTTATATTTAGGATTTAATAATGAGTTTAATTTTAGTCTAGGATGTTTAGTGAATACTTATTTCGGTTGTAATTCTAATATTATTTGCATTGGTGTTTAATCTATACTATATACTATAATATAATATAATAATATTATATACAGATAAAATTTGTAAGTTTGTATGTAGGGGGTAATCTCTGGAACTACTGATCCAATTCTAAAATTTTTTTCACTGGTTGAAAGCTACATTATTCCTGAGTGCTATAGGCTATATAACATCACGCTACGACCAATAGGAGCGGAGCATAAATGAAAAATGTTGCAAAAACGGCAAATAATATTACTTTTTGAGAGCTTCCGTTGCCGGTTTCAGTTATGCAATCATGTATGTAGGATAGGTAGGGTAGGTGTAGGGTAGGTGTAGGGGAGGTGTAGGGTAGGTGTAGGGTAGGTGTAGGGTAGGTGTAGGGTAGATGTAGGGTAGGTATAGGGTAGGTAGGTGTAGGGTAGGTGTAGGGTAGGTGTAGGGTAGGTGTAGGGTAGGTGTTCTCGGCCAAGTTTCGGCTATGCTCTTCTAGAGCTCGCCTGAGGGAGTTGGTCTCGACCTCACTAATAGCCTTTGAACACGGGGGGGGCGGTTGCTCAGCCCTTGGCTCCTCCTGGACTTGGGTCCCGGTCGATGCCATGGTCTTTGCGGTTGGGGGGGCTCTTCCCTGTTCGAGCTCTTTTACCAGCTGGTAGAGCCGATCTGCCTGCGCCTTAACCTCCGCCCTAATGTCGTTTCTTGTAGTTTTGGAGGTTGTCATTAGGGCCTTGATCTTGTTTGAGATGTAGGGTAGGTGTAGGGTAGGTGTAGGGTAGGTGTAGGGTAGGTTTAGGGTAGGTGTAGGGTAGGTGTAGGGTAGCTGTAGGGTAGGTGTAGGATAGGTGTAGGGTAGGTGTAGCGTAGGTGTAGGGTATGTGTAGGGTAGGTGTAGGGTAGGTGTAGGGTAGGTGTAGGGTAGGTGTAGGGTAAGTGTAGGGTAGGTGTAGGGTATGTGTAGGGTAGGTGTAGGGTAGGTGTAGGGTAGGTGTAGGGTAGGTGTAGGGTAGGTGTAGGGTAGGTGTAGGGTAGGTGTAGGGTAGGTGTAGGGTAAGTGTAGGGTAGGTGTAGGGTAGGTGTAGGGTAGGTGTAGGGTAGGTGTAGGGTAGGTGTAGGGTAGGTGTAGGGTAGGTGTAGGGTAGGTGTAGGGTAGGTGTAGGGTAGGTGTAGGGTAGGTGTAGGGTAGGTGTAGGGTAGGTGTAGGGTAGGTGTAGGGTAGGTGTAGGGTAGGTGTAGGGTAGGTGTAGGGTAGGTGTAGGGTAGGTGTAGGGTAGGTGTAGGGTAGGTGTAGGGTAGGTGTAGGGTAGGTGTAGGGTAGGTGTAGGGTAGGTACGTAGCCAGTTGACGGGAGCGAAGCCGCGTGGGACAGCTAGTTAATTATAATTATGTAAAGTAACGGAGGTGGTCACTGGCCCCTGAAACACAGATGTGTTTCAGATGTGTTTCAGTGACCACCTCCTTATTTTTTGTAAATTAAAGCTGAGCTAGGTCTATCTATCTATCTAGGTCTATATATCTAGATCTATCTGAGCTTTAATTTACAAAAAATGTGAAACCCTGTATTTTCACATTTTTGTAAAATTTGGAAGGTAAACATTTATTTAATTACTTATTATTAGTCCTTGTGCTTTTCGCTTAATCATGAATCACTCCCTACGGTCGTGATTCAGTTGTTAGAATCCTTCACTTGTTCGTGATTCATCTATCGCCCTCGCTTTAAATCCGTCCTTTATTCACTAGTTGCATAATATTATATTTCGGAACTCTTGTGTCGAAAAACGAAAAAAAATAGGTACCAAAGACACACCCTTACGAAAAGAAAATAATTTTTAACTTTTTTTGTGTTTTTAGGGTACCCAAAGGGTAAAAACGGTACCCTATTACTAAGACTGGAAGCGCGGTCCGTCTGTCACCAGGCTGTATCTCATGAACCGTGATAGCTAGACAGTTGAAATTTTCACAGATGATGTATTTACTAAAAACAGAATAAAATAAATATTTAAGTGGGGCTCCCATATAACAAACGTGATTTTTTTGCGATAATGGTACGGAACCCTACGTACGCGAGCCCGACTCGCACTTGGCCAGTTTTTATTATTGCATAAATTACAAACGTATTTTTCTTATTAAATGCATTTTATTTTACACTATTTCATCGTTTAATTTTAATATCACAGTTTATGCTCTTTGGGTCAAAGCACATTGACGCAGAGTTGAGTCGAAGCGACGCGTCCAATTCTCTTGGTCCTAGAGAGGCGCGAATGTACAGTCATCCCGAATATTTTTGGCCGGTCTGTTGTTTGTTATAATGGCTGCGCAGAAGTAAATCTCATACTAAAAAAGCAGCGCGCCATGCCATGCGCATCGGAAAACCAACGTTCAGCCAGCCCGGCCCAATAAGACTGGGGATTACTATAAGTAGTAGCACAGATAATATAATACTAGCGTAATTTCACCTATTAACTTTTATTTGAACAAACATATTTTTCTTCGTTTCAAGACATGAAGTAGTGAGGGATTTGTAGTTGAGCCTTTGTCGCTTTGATTCGCGATGATTTGCTTAAGATCGCTCGACTGGCCACGCAGTAATCGAATATTGTTCTACGTAAACGTAATGCACATAGAACTTGCTAAATAAATTATGTGCATTACGTTGTGGAAATAGGTGTCAATATGCCTCGAAGTGTCGGTTTGCTTCGACTCCGTTTCTGTGTGCTTTGACCCTTTGTTGTTGACTCCTTCTGATTTTGAGGCAGCGATGGACCAGGCTCCGATTTGATAATGCTGAAACAATTCAATAGAAATGATTAAATTACGGAATTTTGATTATGATGTTGAATAATATTTCTGTTTTCTTGGGTGTAATTACGAGAAAAAGTCTGTGTACATGAAAAAACTAGCTAGACCCCGCGGCTTCGCTCCCGACAACTGGGTAATACCTACCTACCTACCCAACCCTACCCAACCCTACCCTACCCTATCCTACCTACCTACATACTTACTTACTTACTTACTTCCTACCTACCCTAGCTATCTACCTACTGTAGCGTGATCGGTACAAGACGCTTTGCTTTAGCCTTTTTTTAATTTGTCAAAGCAGGCCGTTTATAATTTTGCTAATGGTCATATTTGGTTTGTCAAGAAAACAGAAGACGATTTTTTTTCTTGGACTGTCACAAAGAATTTGGATAGAAAGGTTTGGCTCTTTTATCCACGACTAAAGTTATTATTGTGGCAGGAAACCATTCCTTGTCGTTAGGCCAAGGGTACGTGATATTCGGGTCCACGGGCGCGCCGGAGCTTGCGGACCGCATGTTTCTGTAATTGAGCTCTGTCAGAGACATCAACTATCGTTTCGCTACCAGGACATGCCTCATAGTTGCCGTTCGACAGATTGAAGAATAGGGCAGTCCAGCCAAAACAATGATGACAAGCTTATCATAAATATAACCATGTCGCTGACAAGTGTTTATGCATCATAAATCAAAACTGATATCAGTTGAGCCGACTTTCGGCTCTTTACCCCGGGACAGAACGAATGACCTCAGGAGTACCTGCAGTCTTCGGGGTTCCGAACATCTTTCAACGGGTTCCGTACATATTTTATTTAAAAAATCGTGAATGGTTGAAGAGGTTCTACGGAAGACGGTTTGGTTCATCCAATAACAATTGTCTGCTTTCATATTTCTTGGAAATTTTTGTTTATATTTATGTAGCATTTTAAGTTACCGTACTTAAAAACTTTTATTACCTTACTTGTGTCATGTTACGGTATCGTACTTTAATTGTATGCTAAGCCATCATTGGACCGGTTGCAACTGTGTCTGAAGATTAGGCACGTGATTTCCGCTTTATTCTTTTATGCCTTGCCATAATTTCACTCATATGTTTATTTTACTAAATACTAAAAATAATTTAAACGATATTGACTATTGCGTCATTCCTTTTTTAAAATACTGTTTTGCTTTTTCACTATTTTCATGTTTTCGGTGTTTGTGTATTTAATTCAAAATTATACGTTATCGTTGCGTTAAAAAA
Organism: Orthosia incerta; assembly: GCA_948252205.1. NCBI lineage: Eukaryota > Metazoa > Arthropoda > Insecta > Lepidoptera > Noctuidae > Orthosia > Orthosia incerta. The sequence goes on along the minus strand of OX411756.1, from coordinate 22,849,834 downwards.
GTTTTATTTATTTTTATTTAATAACGCTACAAATGGCGCCCGAATTAAAAAGGTAAATACATTTTAAATATTTAATTAATACCAATTACTTTTTTTTTTCCTTACTTCATGTGTGGTGTGCTCCTTAAGAGCACAATTCTAATTTCTAAGAGATTTTCTTCTATGTTTCAGCTGTTATTATTTTACATAAAATCCACCGAAGCTTCATGGAAGTAGTCCATTCTGCTTATGCCTTCTTTAATCTTGATTTCTTGTTGTCATTGTTAATGTTATACAATTTATTGAATTACTCTGTTACCTTATAAAATAATTGACTCTTTTTATTTCCGCCCAACAAATATATTATTGTTCCCCGAATTTTATTTATCTCTTGTAGTTTGCGTGTAGCTAGTACCCTGTAGAGCGCGCCTGGTGTGTGAATGTTTAGGCTCGACATCCAAGGTAAGCGTTTTTATGTGTGGTGATTTTGCTGAATGTCAAGGTCCTTTTTCTCTTTAGCATTCAGTCCCACCTATCTCGTTAGCTTGTCTCATTGTCGTTTTCTGTTTGTTCGCACGTCTATTACACGTCGCCAAGGATAAGGACTAGGTACACTCTACAATAATCTTTTTCTTTAAACTCTTACTTTCCTCGTTTTACTGCTCAAATTCTTCTGCATATTTTTTTATCTTTATTTGTTTGTTTTCGTGGGTAATTCGTCGTCAATATGGCAGACAAGGGTCGCTCAATTACCGAGACGCCGGTTCATGGAAGCCCAATAATCTCGAGGCCTCCCCCGATTCCGCCTAGAACACCCAGACCTTCAGCGTCGTCGGGCATTCCGTCTCCCATCAAGTCCGATGAATGTCCATTTTACTATCATAAGCAAATCTCCCTCTCCAAATGGAAGATCGATTTTTCCGGCAATTCGTGCGTTCGTGATTTTTTCGTCTCAATAGACGAACGTAAGGATGCAGATGATATATCGGACGCCCAATTATTAAAACATTTCCATGAAGTGCTATCAGGGGCTCCGCTAAAATATTTTAGATCTATTCGCCACACAAATCTCTCCTATCCAGAGCTTAAAGAGTCCTTCTTAAGGACATTCGGCCTTATCGATTTCGAATTCAAGATCGAACAAGAGGTCAGGAACTTGAGGCAGAGATCTGACCAGTCAGTCAGGGATTTTGTTATCCAGGTTTCGTACCTGAACGACCAGTTGTCCGACCCCATAACTGAATCGAACCTGCTTACGGTTATTGTGCATAATATGCACCCTAAATATTACCCATTTTTATCCGTTCACCAATTTAACAAATTGAATTCACTAATTGATATGGCCTCTCATTTCGAAAGTTTTTTACCAGTTGTTCCTAAACCTATATCAACTGTAACGTGCGAGACCCAACTGTGTCCAAAGTGTAATAAAAACGGACACACCTATCGTAATTGCCCTCATTTTCCTGGCATGCTTTGCTTTAAGTGTCGGACTCCGGGTGTGATAACTCGGGATTGTCCGAAATGTAATCCAAAAAATGCATAAGCCACCGGCGTCACGCTTTCCGTACAGTGTCACCGGTGATAGCGAACGGTTCGCCGGACAACCGACCATTCATTGAGATATTACTAGGTAATCGTCTGGTCAAAGCTTTACTAGACTCAGGCGCGCAAATGTCGCTTATCAGCGATATTTTTGTTCAGGAATTAGCCATTCCTTTAAATTTATACAATTCGTGTCCCCGTGTTATTTCGGCCAATAACTCGCCTATTGATATCTTAGGTACTGTTCATCTCCCAGTTAAGTTTAATAATACGACTTTTTCTCATGAGTTTTTAGTAGCGCGCTGTATGTCTTCTTCAGTCATCTTAGGCATTGAATTTTGGAATAAGTTTGGCTTGACATCTGTTTTTAGTCAAGCATTCAATAAAAATATTAAGGGTAATATGTACCTCTCGTCCGTTAATCGCTCCCCTCCACTCGTTTCATGCGTTACTGAGCCACGATATATACATCCTCGCAAGGTCTTGTCTCCCGATCAAGAGCAAAACCTACAAAGAGTCATTGGTCAATTTTAAGTCATCTCGTCTGACAAAATTGGACTCGGAAAAACCACATGGCTGTCACATAAAATCAATACGACTGGACAGCCGATTAGGCAAAGGTTTTATCCTCTTTCCCCAGTAAAATTGAAAATTCTCAATGACGAAGTGGACAAGATGTTGGAGTTAGGCGTTATTCGTCCGTCCCGCTCTCCCTGGGCCAGTCCGGTAGTGATGGTTACCAAAAAGGACGGTTCGGTCCGCTTCTGCGTTGATAGCAGGAAATTAAACAGCGTGACCATCAGAGACTCGTATCCTCTCCCGCGCATTCAAGATATCCTTGATAATCTTCGTGGGGCGAGATACATAAGCTCGCTCGATCTTAGGAGTGCATTCTGGCAGATACCTCTCGCTGACAACGACAGTTGCCAGAAAACCGCTTTTATAATTCCCCAACGCGGACTTTTTGAGTTCGTTAGAATGCCGTTTGGGCTCACAAACGCAGCTTCCGAGGTGCAGCGTCTCACTGATATGATCGTGAATTTTGAGTTCACCTCAACTAGCGATGATTGCGTTTTCGGCTACGTTGACGATTTGATTTTGATATCTAAGGATTTCCACAGTCATCTCGCTCTACTCAAGAAGGTGCTGAATCGCCTCAAGGAAGCCGGTTTATCCATTAACCTTGAGAAATGTGAGTTCTGTAAGAGCGAGCTAAAGTATTTAGGTTACATCGTTAACGAAATGGGCCTGCAAACGGATCCTAGTAAACTTGACGCTATTAGGGATTATCCAACTCCCACTTGCGCTAAGTCTCTACGCGGTTTCATAGGGATATGCTCCTATTATAGGCGTTTCGTTGACGGCTTTTCCTCCATAATTGCCCCTCTCACCGCTCTTATCGGAAAAAGGAAGGGCCGAGACCCTATAACTTGGAATCAAGCCGCCGAACAAGCTTTCTCCAAGCTAAAAGAGGCATTAATCAATACTCCTGTGATGGCTTGCCCAGATTTTTCCAAGCCATTCTTGTTACAGTGCGATGCCTCAGCTGTTGGACTCGGTTCAGTCCTCTCACAGAAGGTCGATGGCATGGAGCATCCTATTGCTTATTATTCCCGCCTATTTTCCAAAGCGGAGCGAAACTATAGCACTACCGAACGCGAGTTATTATCAGTTCTTGATTCTATTAAACATTTCCGTTGTTTTTAGACGGGATGAAGTTTTCTGTTATAACGGACCATATGGCTTTGAAATGGCTACTTACCTTAAACAACCCTTCCGGACGCCTAGCCCGTTGGGCCACCGTCATTTCTCAATACACTTTTGACATTGTTCATCGTAAAGGATCGCAGCATGTCGTCCCAGATGCGCTGTCCAAAGTTTACGCGAGTCCCGTCACATTTGATCAGGGTCCTGACCATACGATTGACCGTTGGTACAAGAGAATTTATCTGGGCGCTCGTGATACGCCACAGATGTTTCCTGATTACTGTATCCAGAATGGTGTCCTCTTGAGACGAATGCCTATCACCAGCCCCCTGTCATCTGATCCATGGCGTGTAGTATTGCCCTCCGAGAAAGTTCCACTCGCGATCTGGGAAGTTCACAACAATTTCCCTTCTGTGCACCCCGGTGTCATGAAATCTTACCTTAAGATCAAGGAACTTTATTATTTTAGGCTGAGGTGTTTTCTCGACTCAGGTTCTAATTTATAACTTGATTTTTCCCTCTTTTACCTCAGTCTATATTTTTCTTCAGACTTCAATCTCCTTTCTTTAATCGTCAGTCGTTATTTCGCTCTTGCCGTATATCGATAACTAATTTTGAGGTATCTTTTAGGCTATAGCGATTAATTTAGTTTAGGTTTAGGGGACGTTTTGAATTTACTCATTATTTTTTTGCACCTAGTGTAGGTAGGTTAGGTAGGTTGTTTCTTTAGTCTTGGCTATCTATCTTGTTTGATCTATGACTCAAGTCACATGTTTGTGCTGGAGTCTTATATTTTTTGTCCTGGACGTGTTGTTGATTTGGGGACTTATCTTTGAACTCGAGTTCCACCTTGTTGGACCTATGGCACAAGTTGTATCTTTGAACTTGAGTTTTGTTTTGGTCTTTCCTTTGACTCCTGTTCCATAGCCTGAACTGGAGTCCCATGTTTTCTATATAGGTTGTAAGTTTTTTACTCTGATCCTACGTCGCCTTTTTTTGACTGAGGATATTTTATTTGTTTTTCTGTCCGGTGTCGAATTTCAGGCCAAGGCTTTTCTTTGTCCGAAGCTGTTATTTCTGACCGAAGACGCTTTTAACTGGAAGCAACAGTTAAAATTTATTTAGTTTGTCTACTAGGGTTTACGATATTTTATTGGTATTGAGTTGGGCAAGGTAATTTCATCTAATTTTATCCTCTTGATTATCACACTGTTAGGGTTGTCAAACCTTTCCAGGGTTGGCAATCAATTTTTTTTGCTGGAAAGAGGGTATTGTAGCGTGATCGCTACAAGACGCTTTGCTTTAGCCTTTTTTTAATTTGTCAAAGCAGGCCGTTTATAATTTTGCTAATGGTCATATTTGGTTTGTCAAGAAAACAGAAGACGATTTTTTTTCTTGGACTGTCACAAAGAATTTGGATAGAAAGGTTTGGCTCTGTTATCCACGACTAAAGTTATTATTGTGGCAGGAAACCATTCCTTGTCGTTAGGCCAAGGGTACGTGATATTCGGGTCCACGGGCGCGCCGGAGCTTGCGGACCGCATGTTTCTGTAATTGAGCTCTGTCAGTGACACCAACTATCGTTTCGCTACCAGGACATGCCTCATAGTTCCCGTTCGACAGATTGAAGAATAGGGCAGTCCAGCCAAAACAATGATGACAAGCTTATCATAAATATAACCATGTCGCTGACAAGTGCATCATAAATCAAAACTGATATCAGTTGAGCCGACTTTCGGCTCTTTACCCCGGGACAGAACGAATGACCTCAGGAGTACCTGCAGTCTTCAGGGTTCCGAACATCTTTCAACGGGTTCCGTACATATTTTATTAAAAAAATCGTGAATGGTTGAAGAGGTTCTACGGAAGACGGTTTTGTTCATCCAATAACAATTGTCTGCTTTCATATTTCTTGGAAATTTTTGTTTATATTTATGTAGCTTACATTTTAAGTTACCGTACTTAAAAACTTTTATCACCTTACTTGTGTCATGTTACGGTATCGTACTTTAATTGTATGCTAAGCCATCATTGGACCGGTTGCAACTGTGTCTGAAGATTAGGCACGTGATTTCCGCTTTATTCTTTTATGCCTTGCCATAATTTCACTCATATGTTTATTTTACTAAATACTAAAAATAATTTAAACGATATTGACTATTGCGTCATTCCATTTTTAAAATAGTATGTTTTGCTTTTTCACTATTTTCATGTTTTCGGTGTTTGTGTATTTAATTCAAAATTATACGTTATCGTTGCGTTAAAAAAGTTTTATTTATTTTTATTTAATAACGCTACACTACCTATCCGACCTTACCCTGCCACACACTTTTTTTTTTTTTGATCCTGCTGTGAAAAAATGCATTACGCATACCCGCCCACGGTGTAATGGGGGGGCTATGTGGGACTCCCCGGGATGACCCGGTATACCTACTAAAAATAACACAGCGACACTCCCGCATCGTCCGAGTGAAGGAGGACTGGAAAACTGGCACTGCCTTTACGTCCAGTCCTCCGCCGACGACCGCCCGCCTTTACAGCGGGGCCTTCACGTCCCTCCCTTAGTGGAGGGGCCCGGGAACGACCGCGAGTGCTCGGCCGTTCCCGCCCGACGAAGGTGGTGATTGGTGCAATGCGGACGATGCGGGACGCACCATTCGTCCGCTAAATACCACCTGGAGGAGGGAGAAGACGATCATACAACCGACTTCTCCCTCCCCTTCTTCGCCTGCGGAGCGGTGGCGGCGCAGCGAGAGGGTCATCCTCCCGCGCGCGCTCCGCCGCCTCTTTTTGCGACATTACTTCCTCGCAAAAGGAGCAACCGCCGCCCAGGCCTCCTCACTCCCCAGAATGGAGTTGACCACGCTGGGAAGTGAGAGGTCCTGCCCGACAACATCGATCAGTACCCCACTAAAACTGAATTGGTCCTGTTCACCCAGAAAAGGGCACTAGGCACTTTCAGCCTGCCTAAGCTGTTCAATACAGAGCTCCAGCTTTGCAACGAGGTCAAATTTTGTAAGTCATTCTTGACAGTAAGTTGAACTGAAGCAGTCATTTAGACAATAAGTTACACATGGCGTGCATCACCTTTTGGCATTGCAGGAAAATGGTAGGTAAGAAGTGGCCATTTTCACAGCAGGATCAAAATTATACTCTGGCTGTACAGCGCGGTGATTCGACCCATGATCACCTATGGGACCGTGGTTTGGTGGCCTCGCACTAAACTAACTACAGCCGTGAACAAGCTACAGCGAATGCAGAGACTGGCCCGCATGGCGACAACGGGCTGCATGAGGACTACCCCTACCGCAACGCTCGAGGCCATGCTTGGACTCCCACCTCTGCCTCCTCTCTCGAGGGTCTCAACCACGAACTCCCTCTAACTAGAGCTATTAACGACCGGATACCCAAGCAATTAATTTTTGATAAAAAAAAAATACAGAATACAATTACACAAGGATAACGGCTGCGAGGGGCTACGCCCCGATGGGCTGCCGCACCACTGGGGATCTACAACACGGTGTTCCAGGCCGAATGCTTATTCTTATTCTTTATTGCACACAAATCATAACATGAAGATACAAATACAATGGACAGGTTATGTACAAAGGCGAGCTTAACCCTTAATTGGGTTCTCTAACAGCAAACCTCAGTTGTAATAGGAAATTTGCGTATGCGGACAGTGATCCAAGTGCACAACAAAATTCAAAGTAAAAAATATTGAATATTAAAAATTCTTACATACTAAATAAACTAAACAGATACCGTAAAAATAATACATACTATACTCGTATTACAATAAAATACATAACTAAAATCATAGATTTATAAATACATATTTATGCGTCATGTTGATAGGAAATGTTCCCTTATTCTTCTCTTGAAAACTTCCAACGAAACGCTGTCCCGTATAGAATGCGGAAGAGTATTCCAGAGGCGAAAAGCACGAACAGTAAATGATCCACCGTAACGACTTGAGGAGTGGGGAGGAAAACGAAGGAGAAGAGATGATGAGGAACGCCAAGGTTTGCCTCTCGGAACAAGATACTCAAAGCGCTCTCGAAGATACGAAGGAGATTTAGGATTGTGAAGAACAGAAAAGAGTAAAGATAGAGTGTGGATATCTCAGCGCTGTCGAATAGGCAGCCACTTCAACCGCTTCCGAAATTCCGACACATGGTCGTACTTTCAAAGGCCAAAAATGAAGCGGATGCACAAATTCTGCAGACGATCGAGCTTATCAAGGAGTTCCTCAGTCGCATCAAGAAAGCATACATCAGCATAGTCAAGAAGAGGAAGAAGGAGAGACTGAGCAAGAGTAACTTTGGTTGAAAAAGGCAGGAACTTCTGGAGACGTTTAAGAGACCGAAACGAGCAAAACACCCTCTTGCTTACTTCTGCAATGTGAATATGCCAAGATAGGGTGGTGTTGTCCAATTAAACCCCTAAATTTTAATCTTTTTTAGAATAGGCTATAGCGACGGCATCATAGAAAACAGGTGGAAAAGCCTGGTTACTCAACAAATTGACGAAGTATCTGCCACCAATAATGAGAGCTTGTGATTTTTCTGGGTTCACCAAAAGTCCAAAACTTTTAGCCCCTTGACAGATATTTTCAAGATCACTATTGATGGCATCGATAGCTCCAGTCGCCTCTTCAAATTTAAAGTGGCGATAAAGCTGCAGGTCGTCTGCATAGAGGTGATAGTGTGAAGATAAGACCTTAGTGATAGCGTTTATAAAAACCGAGAAAAGAAGAGGAGAAAGGACGCCACCTTGAGGAACGCCCGAAGCGAGATCGCACCAGTCAGAGGAAACCTCCTCTGAGCGAACCGACTGCGAGCGACCCCGAAGATAAGAGTTAAACCACGTAATCACAGAAGGAGATACATTAAGAGAGGATAGGATTCCTAAGTGGATGTCAAAATCGACTGAATTAAAAGCACTGCTAATGCTAAAGTCCAGTAGAATCAATATTGTGAGGAGCCTGTTGTCCATGGCCAGTCGGATGTCGTCAGTAATTTTAACTAAGGCCGATTCAGTGCAGTGGCCAGGACGGAAACCAGATTGATAAGGACTTAGCAGGCCATTAGAGGAAAGGTAATGAGACAGCTGATTATTAACTACACTCTCAAGGACTTTAGATAGGATTGGAAGTATGGAAATTGGACGGGACTGGGAAACTGACGAGGGTTTTGGGACTTTGGGTAAAGGAAGAACATGCGCTTTCTTCCATGCGGAAGGAAAGCGTCATGAAATGAGGGAGTAGTTTATAGTGTGAAGGATGACAGGAGCAAATTCATTCAGGATAGGAAGAAGCATCTGGAGTTGCAGACCGTCATCACCCACCGCTTTCGTGGATATAGATGTGACGGCCCGCTTTATATCCTCTTCTGTAACTGGGTGAAAGGAGAATGAAGTACATAATGGCAGAGGCAGTTTCGAAAGATTGTTTAAAGTGGAGGCTTTCACGTTGTCGTCAAGAGTGACAGGTGATTTCGAGAAGTGTAGGTTAATAGTGTCAAGGTCAAGCTTGGGCATTTCCATGGCAGTCTCAGCTGTCCTAGCTGGGGAGGTAAAGGATTTCCCTATACGTATACTCTCGGACAACATGGCCGTCCTGCAAGTACTAAACATCCACACGGTCAATTCTGGGCTGGTTTACGAGTGTCCCCAGCGCCTATCGGTATGCACAATAAAGTTAATCAAGGGCCACATCGACTCCCGAGGGAGCGATGCTGTGGATGAGCTCAACCGAAGGGGTTCTAGTATGGCACCGGTGGGACCGGAGCCCATCGTGCCTTTACCTTTCTGGTACCTACGCGGTCTGGTAAGGAAACGCACCAGGGATCAACACAGCAAGCTATGGATTGACCATAGCAAATGTGTGCAAGCCAAGTAGGCACTGCCCTCCATCGACGGCTGTTCCACGGAAAAAGGCCCTATGACTAGCTAAGCCATAGTTGCGTGAGGTCACAGACGTAATGACGGGACCTTTAATGGGCGCACGGTTGGCGCAGTGGTTGAGCGATTAACTGTTGTGCTGCGTGTCATGGGTTCGATTCCCGCACGGAACAAATATTTGTATGACCTACAGATAGTTGTTCCGGCTCTGGGTGTTTGTGTATGTGAGTTTATATGTTTTTAAACGCAGCCACGATACAGGAAGAAATTCCTAGTGTGGGGCAACGTACTTTAATAAAAAAAAAATAAAAAAATTGAGCATCATGACAGCCCACTCTGAAGAGCATGCATGGTGGAAGATGAGACAGCAGCACACCTGCTCCTAAGCTGTCCTGCAATCGCTAGTTAGGGTACCTACCGTGCAGGAGATATTCGCCAAAACCAGGGCGCTGCTGGCCTTCCTCGAGGAGCTGGGGTGGATCGAATGATTTAATTAAATCCCACCGTACGCAAAATACGCGCTTAGTTGTGGCGTTGCGGAAACAGCCCGTCAAAACAAAACTAAACTAAAATGAGAATAAATGAGACTGCGGCCGATGTCGACATCTATACAACTATATTATATTTTATGTGAAGGGATGGAAGATGGCGAAAACGCCAAAAAAAACATGGATGGATAGTGTGAGGAGTTATATGAGAGAAATGGTAGTCAATGATAACGTAGAATCAAACGTGACAGGAAACGCGCCGATACCAAGTAACATCTTCTTTTCGTTTCAATTGTACATTTGATCAAACTATTTGGGCCCGGTAGGTGGCGACGTTTATGGCAGCGTCAGAGGTATTGTACAGGTCATCCAGGGTGCAAGTGAATGGACTGTTGGGACACTCCAGCGAGTGGAGCATAGTCTGTATTGGACAAACGCAGGCAGATAAAAAAAAGAAAAGATTTTGAAGATGATGATGACTGATCAGCACCTAGTAGTCTAGTCAACAACTGCTTTTTCTTTTTAATTTTATTGTAATGTTATCAATTGTATTGTATTTATATAAAGCGTGTTAACTCGAACATGTGTAAGCTGTGGTTACCTATAATTGAGTGTGCATAACAAGATAAGAGTATTGAATTGTATATTGTCTGTATAAGTTGATGTTGTGTAACTCGTTGGTAATCCTAATCCTAATAAATAAATAAATTAATTTTTTCAGCCGTCTCGAAAAAATATGAACAAGGTGTCATTCGATTCAGAATAGCGTGCAAAAGATTTAAAAAAAACAAGTTTCGCTCGCAAAAATTGCAAAAGTTAGTTACAATTAAGTGAAAAATAAAAAGGATGTTTGGATGTAAAATAATTTTTAATGTTGAAGTGTCCGAAGTGGCCGAGGCTTGCACAAGCCAGAGATCCGTTTTTGGCCGTATATTCACCCCTCTGGGAAAAATATAAATATTGGTCCAACAGTTCTGATAGTTGGGTTCTTATAGGTATATAGTTGCTTTCTTATAGGCAATTTCCTCTTCTTTATGAATCTTTTTTTAAATTTCAAAATCTTAATTAGCTTTTAGGGTTCCGTACCCAAAGGGTAAAAAAGGGACCCTATTACTAAGACTTCATTTATATTGCCGCTATAACAACAAATACTAAAAACAGAATAAAATTAATATTTAAGGGGGGCTCCCATACAACAAAAGTGATTTTTTTGCCGTTTTTTGCTCGATATTAATAACGGCACCAGGAAGACGCTTGAAATATTCACAGAATATTTAGTTGTATAATCACTTCAAAAAATAATAATTAAAATAAAATAAATTAAGGGGGGCTCCCATCCAACAAACGTGATTTTTTTGCCATTTTTTGCGATAATGGTACGGAACCCTTCGTGCGCGAGTCCGACTCGCACTTGGCCAGTTTTGAAATATTTGCAAAAAACCAAACCCACTTATTAACACGCTTTTATTAGCTTGCTATGTATGTATCAATGTAGCGGAATCTTTGAACGTGATTTTCACCCCCTTCAAAACGTCGGATTGATTTGACTTTCATATGTTTCCGAGCCTGCTGAAAAAACTTGAACCAAAAGCATTTGTTGACTAGACTATAGTAGGTAACGTGTTCGATTCTAATAATTTAGCTAACTTACAACTTGGTGCAGTCGACGTCTCTCTCGTGGCGCTTGAGGTGGCTCGCTTGAAGGAACCTTCTCTTGCAGATCTCGCAGGAGTACGGACGCTCACCAGTGTGGAACCTGAGAATAAATATTCATCAGCCTTTTAATGTTCCCACTGCTGGGACATCTCTCTGTCAGAGAGGAAATGGGTCTTAATTCACCACGCGGGCCCAGTGCGGGTTGATGGATGTCAAAGTCTTCGATTTTTTGGTTCTAGGATATGGTTTCCTCTTCGTTCTAGGAATGTAGGATGTCAGCGATGTCCATGTAAAACTTATAGTATAATATTACATAACATGGCGCCTCTCCTCACTGAGGGTTTAGGCAGAATTGCACCTAAAACTACACCAATATTTCGCCAGTTATGTTTAAGTCTGAAATTGTTGGAAAAACCCAATAACACTGCACGGCCTGGGAATTGAACCTAGAACCTCACGATCAGCAGTAGCGCTTGCTAAAAATAAACCAACGAGCAATAATAATAGTTACCTCTTATGCACGACGAGGTCCGATTTCTTGAAGAAGCTCTTGCGACAGTCCTTGTAGTCGCACGCATGCGGCGTCAGCCCATCGTGATCACGCTCTAAATGCTCTCTCAGCTGAAACAATGGTATTACAAGCTTTTATTTTACTTGCCTTGCAAACACGTTTGGTTTGGATGCCAATTCACGGATAGCTAAGTGACATCATTCTAAATTCAATATGCCAGACTGCCAAAGATGGCGGACCAGAGGCGGATCTCTGCCACGAGGGAGACAACTTTCATCGAAAATCATCATGAGCTATGAGACGCATTTCCATCTCTGTGGATATGTGAATAAGTAAAATTATTTCTACGCTTCTGGGGTATCGAAAAACCGCGTTTGCTCATTTGGTGTAACGTTGACGTAATTACACCTTTTTTTTTAAACAAGTTAAATATGTCAAAATGTGCGGAAAGAATATTTACATGGAGAGAAACATCGACGGAATTGAATTTGTGATGATGCCGCGTAATGGCGCGAGTGTCGTTGTAGTGCCATTTCTGTTGTTACACTAAATCGCCTGGCAAGCCAGTTGCGCGGAGCGCCTCGCTAAATGTGGTTGTGTTTGGGAGCTACAACGATGTAATAGTAGTTTATGAAACTGTTGCATAATAAGGGGTATTAAAACATGAGTGTGTGTTTAAACACCGAGCCGTAGGCGAGGTTTTTAAAAGAATCACACGAATGTTTTAATACCTAGTTATGTGCAGTTTCATACACTACTTTATCTACACTCATACATTGGGATTGAACTTGCTAAATAAAAGAAAAGTCAAAATAGTAAGAAAAATACAGTACAGCAAAACATATGAATAGCGCCAAAACCTAGCAGATCACCGCATTAACCGCGCATGCGCTAAAGCAGGCGTTGCCACAGACAAGTAAAAATCTTAATCAATACTTTTTATAATAGGTACTATAAAAAAAACATTTCCCTCCCGCAGTCGGATAAAAATGTCGCGCCCCGCATAAGCCTTCCATTAGAAAAAAATAATTGATGGAAACTCCTTGGTGATATTAAAAGGCTATATTAAAACTAACTTTTTACTACAGCTGAACAGATGTAGTAAAAAGTTAGTTGAACGAGCTGTAAAAAGGGCTTGCTTCGCTTTCTAATGTTATTTTAAATGGAGTGTAGTGTGTAGCACTCACCATCCACGCGAACTTAAAGTTCCTGTCACATATCTGACAGCTATGCTCCTGTTGCACATACGGCGTGTGGAGACTGCGCGTGTGCTTGTTGAGCGTGGAGCGGTAACTGAAGCGCTCGCCGCAGATTTTACACGCGTGCCGCCGGAGCGATGGCTCGTGGGTAGCTGTCAATAAAGGTACAGCTGATTAGAGGGCAAGATATATGGAGTAAAACAATAATGTCGCGGCGGCTCAATGGCTATGACATCGCCTCTCGTGTGCTTGAGGTCGTGGATCCGCGTCATAAAATATAGTTTTGTTGAATAATGACTAATCTCAGTTATTGAAATACTTCTTTTTTTTCGAAGTGGGCGTGGATGACCAAATTAGAAACTATGAGGAATAGCGAAATACACTCACAGGAGTCTCGGGCCCGATTTCGATGAAAACTAAAATTACATCATTGCATTTTTGAAAAGGCCTGTTGAATTTTAAAACCTTACAGCAAACTTAAGAAAATACCTTATTTTTAACGTCACAAGACAGACGCCATAGTGACTTCACGCCATTCCGTATAAACGACGTTTTGCGTGACTTAGATTAATTCAAAAGCATGTTACTTTTATGTTTTGACTCTGGATCATCCAGAGTAATGGAATATGCTACAATTGAAACAATTGATTGCTTACCTAGATGAGATCTATAATTATCATTCTTACTGAATGCCTTATTGCAAGTTCTACAAACATATAATACTGTCTTCTTTGGCTTTCTCTCTGTTACTTTCTTCTTCTCTTCTGTGACCATCAAAGTCATTGACGGTACACTTAAAGGCTCTTCTTTAATCACCATAGGTCCTAATTGCTCATTCTGAGGCTCTTTTATTGTTAGAGGCTCCATTTTAATCACCATAGGTCCTAATTGCTCATTCTGGGTCTCTTTCACTGTCAATGGCTCCATTTTAATGACCATAGGCCCTAATTGCTCATTCTGGGGATCTTTCACTGCCAAAGGCTTATCAAACTTGACATAGAGCTCTATATTGGCTAGACTTACAGGCTCCTGCTTAATATATGCAAGACTTACAGGCTCCTGCTTAATATTTGCTAGACTTACAGGTTCCTGTTTAACCTCAGGTATACTTGGTTCCTTAGTCTTATCATTAACTAATTCTACTCCTATATTTAACATGTCCGTTAGCTGTTCAGCATCGATTTCACTATTTAAACTTATTATAAAAGTATCATCGTCTTCTGTTGAAATATATTGCACACTATTTTCGCCGATCAGTTGGTTCAAATTTGCAGCTAGATTTGTGCTAGCTTCTAAATCGACGTCACTTTCAAATATCGTAGCACATTCGTTCACTACATGGTTATGATGGTCTATTTCGTTGTTTTTCTCAGGAGGGTTAATTATTTCTGGCGGATTCAGTAGTTCATCGGGTAAGTACTCAGCTTTGACGTGAAATAAAGTGTTCATGATATCTTGATCCATACTTTTGCTTCCATCTGTGAAGTCGAATAGAATCTCAGCATTTTTATCTGTGTTATAATCCATATCGTTTGTATTCGTGTTGAACATGTGGCTAGGTTGAATACTGTCGAAGTCTATGTCATTATAGAATAGTTCTCCGTCTAGTATGTGAAGTTGGTTCATTTCTTTTAATAACTCAATTTGCATCAAGTTTTCTGGGTTATTGTCTATATCCGGGTTGTAGACGTTTAGTATCTCGTTCTGAGTGGACATGGTCATATAGTCGTCTTCGGCAGAGAGGATGTCATCCACGATATTGTCTACGATGCGGTTGGTGTCGTTAAGGTTGCTTTTGTCTTCTTTGTCTGGTTCTGGAGGTTTTGGGTTTTGCGCAGCACACCCCGCGTCAGTATGTTGCCTGATGGATAATAAAGAAAATGGTATTAAAATCATCAGAGATATGAAACAGAAATAAGAAACTGGGTTGCACCATCGAAAACAAATAATACTTTGTCTAACTAGACGGTTTCATACGCTCCGAAGCTGAAGACTAGCGTTAGCCTGACTTAACAGTAAAACACAAGAATTTTGCGTATAAGTGTATGTTACTTATGCTGGTGACTATACTTTGTGGCCAGTTCTATCTTTTCTCTAAGGGCACAAGGGGCACGTGCTTGATGTCCCGGTTCATTGGAAAAGATCGTGCCTAAAAAGAAGAAAATATCTACAAAATAATTATAATAAGCTGTAATGGGTGTGAAAAATTGTTCAAATAATTTACTTGTGTTGGTGGGTTTAGTTAAGTTTCCAAAAGGGCCCCGAAATTAGGTGTGTTCAGGGGCCCCCAACTGGGTTAAGACGGCCCTGTCTGTGGACTTACCGGACACAATGCTCTAACAGTGCGCTCTTGTACTGGAAGCTCATCCCACACACGCGGCAGTGGTTCTTACGAGTGCGTGCGTCAGTGGGCTCGCTCGAATACTTGCTGAGCGGGCAGTTCTGTGCGTGACGCTTCATTGATGCTAGCTGAGGAAAGAACAATGGACTAGTGTTAATTATGTTTAAAAAGAAGTCCAAAAAACGATGGATGGACAGTGTCTACTGATATGGAGGACTACTAAGATGAGCTCGTGAATAAACAGTAACAGCCGCACGGTTCGAACTTCACTATTAAGCTAAGGTCCATCCGTGGATTGAGGACCATTCCCTAAATTGCGATACCGGCTGTCATTTGAACATCTTTGACAATCAACAGGTAGTCAGAAGACAGAAATCTGTTGTATAAAAGCGGCCAAATGCGAGTCGGACTCGCGCACGAAGGGTTCCGTACTTAGTAAATTGCGGTTTATGACGTATTAAAAAAAGCTTCTTACTAGATTTCGTTCAAACCAATTTTCGGTGGAAGTTTACGTGGTAATGTATATCATTATATTTTTTTCAGTTTTATCATTCTCTTATTTTAGAACTTACAGGGACACACATTTTACCAGTTTGGAAGTGTCTCTCGCGCAAACTATTCAGTTTAGAAAAAAATATATTAGAAACCTCAATATCACATCACGGTTTGATGAAAAAAAATTTTTGCACCCTCAAAATTCATTGTTTTGTTCTATTTTTGTGTGCAAATCTTAATGCGGTTCACAGAATACATCTGCTTACCAAGTTTCAACAGCATAGTTCTTATAGTTTCGGAAAAAAGTGGCTGTGACATACTGACGGACAGACAGATAGACAGACATGACGAATCCATAAGGGTTCCGTTTTTTGCCATTTGGCTACGGAACCCTAATAAACGGCTGGTGTCCACGTCTCAGCACGTATATTGCGTACGGGGGAGCAGTCTTGCCCAAGCGTAAAACCCAGTTCTGGGTTAAGGAGGTCAGATAGGCAGTTACTCCAACATACTTAGGAAAACACTTTGTAGATTGTTAGCATACAAGAAGAAGATAACAATATGTTGCATTGCCAATATGGCGAAAGATGATGAGTACATACCTGTTTAAACCGACTCCCGCACCCTATACAGCAGTAAGGCTTGGTCCTGCTGTGTCGCAGCATGTGCCGCTTGAGGTTCGACTTGTCTTTAAAGCGCATGTCGCACTCAGGACAAGCATGTTTCTTTACATCTGCCGACAAAAAGGAAAGCAGGGTTTAGCAACCATGGAGGCTACTCAGCCTGACCAATTAATAACTGTTAGGGGCCATAGCCAAACTTATGTCCCAAGGGGGCCATAGAAAAACTTATGTCCCAAGGGGGCCATAGAAAAACTTATGTCCCAAGGGGGCCATAGACAAACTTATGTTCCAAGGGGGCCATAGACAAACTTATGTCCCAAAGAGGTTAGACTTAACTTAGAACTGCATAATTTCCACTCAGAGCCGGTTTTTAATCTGCACATAATTTTTATCTGAGGAATAAAAATTGTGACTTGAAACTTTTGTAAAAAAAAATGCAATCCAGTATTTTGAATCTTCAGGTAAAAGTAATCTAACTAAAAAAATTGCCCTAAGACAGATTATTATTAACAGATTATCTTTGTTATGCCTACAGACTACAATAAGGGCCAAGAGCAGTAAAAATTGTAAATTAAAGCAGAGTAAAGCGACGAAAGTACATGACTTATCATACTGAACCCTATCTCTAAAACATTACTTTGTTCCAAAAACTTTTATCTTAACTTACCACTATGAATACTTTTATGTTTTTCCAAGTCTGAAGCCTTAGTGAAAGACTTCTCACATTGATCACAGTTGTGGGGCCTGCAAATGAAGAGGAAACACTATTGGAAGCACTATATTTTTCTCTCATTTCTATGCATGTGGAGGTTGGAAATTATCCTATATTAACTTACTACTGCCACAAAAAGTATCTTTCATAACATATCATAGCATCACGCCTGTTAGTATTCCCTAGGTGCACCTAAAGTCGACCCACATATTACCAGTTATGTTTAAGTCCCATTCAATAGGGGGGCACTCTTTTGCAAATTAAAATTATCCTATATTAACTTACTACTGCCACAAAAAGTATCTTTCATAACATAATTATCATAGCATCACGCCTGTTAGTATTCCCTAGGTGCACCTAAAGTCGACCCACATATTACCAGTTATGTTTAAGTCCCATTCAATAGGGGGGCACTCTTTTGCAAATTAAAATTATCCTATGTTAACTTACTACTGGCACAAAAAAACCCTTTCATTGCATAACATAGTATCACGCCTGTATTCCAAAGGTGCACCTGAAGTCCACCCACATATTACCAGATATGATTAAGTCCCATGTAATAGGGGAGCAATCTTTATCAAATTAAAATTATCCTATGTTAACTTACTACTGGCACAAAAAGTACATTTCATAACATAACATAGCATCACGCCTGTATTCCATAGGTGCACATAAAGTCCAACCACATATTACCAGTTATGTTTAAGACCCATGTAATAGGGGGGGGCAATCTTTTACGAGTCCCATGTAATAGGGGGGCAATCTTTTGCACATTAAAATTATCCTATGTTAACTTAATACTGGCACAAAAAGTATATTTCATAACATAACATAGCATCACGCCTGTATTCCATAGGTGCACATAAAGTCGAACCACATATTACCAGTTATGTTTAAGTCCCATGTAATAGGGAGGCAATCTATTACGAGTTTCATGTAATAGGCGGGCAATCTTATGTAAATTCAAATTATCCTATGTTAACTTACTACTGGCACAAAAGTATCTTTAATAACATAACATAGCATCACGCCTGTATTCCATAGGTGCGCCTAAAGTCCAACCACATACTACCAGTTATGTTTAAGTCCCATGTAATAGAAGGGCAATCTTTTACAAGCCCCATGTAATAGGGGGCAATCTTTTGCAAATTATAATTAGCCTATGTTAACATGTTAACTTACTACTGGCACAAAAAGTATCTTTCATTACATAACATAGCGTCACGCCTGTATTCCATAGGTGCAAATAAAGTCGAACCACATATTACCAGATATGATTAAGTCCCATGTAATATGGGAGCAATCTTTTACAAGTCCCATGTAATAGGGAGGCAATCTTTTGCAAATTAAAATTATCCTATGTTAACTTACTACCGGCACAAAAAGTGTTTTTCATAACATAACATAGCATCACGCCTGTATTCCATAGGTGCACCTAAAGTCCAACCACATATTACCAGTTATGTTTAAGTCCCATGTAATAGGGGGGCAATCTTTTGCAAATTTAAATCGTCCAATGTTAACTTTAATTAATTAATATATAGGCTTATAAATAGTTTTCCAAGATTACATACTGTTCACATGCTTGGAAACTATTTCAAAAATGTAGAAGGAGTTACAAAACTGGCGTTGTTGCTGAGGTAGGCCTAGAAAATACTGGTGTGAAGACTTGGAGGTGTCTGCCGGTGACTTGCTGGAGAAAAAAAACCTTACTTGTAGTTCAAATGCTTGGCAAACAGGTGTTGCTGCAGTTTCCACAAGGCCTCAAAGGCCATGGTGCACTGGAGACATTTCCACTCTCGCTCCAGAGGCTTGTGAGTCAGGCTGTGTTTCATTAGCTGCTGTTTAGTCGAAAACTTCTGGTCGGGACATTGCTCTGAAATATGAAATAAAGTGTGAATTACTGAATTAATAATTTAATTTAAGTTCTTAATAAACTAATGTTTTGTAAAGCCGGCAATAATCATAATAATAACCATAAATGCGAAAGTTTGTGAGGATGGAAGATAGTTGGATGTTGTTACTCTTTTATTTGGAAAAAACTACTGTATGGATTTGGATTAAATGTGCTACATTTAATCCAAATCCATACAGTAGTTTTTTCACAAATTGCAGATAGTTAATAAAGTAGATTAACATGTACACTATTTATTTATTTATTTAGGAATAACCAACAGTTACACATTTAAAACTTATAGCTAATACTATAAGAGCATGATATAAATGCGCAACTCACACTGTTACCCACATCATATAAAATAGAAAGTTAGTTTTGAGCAAACGATACAAAGCAAAGAAACAAATAATTTTACATTCTGTTAAATAACAATTTAAAGGCTCTTTATTGCTTCAATAGAGCAGGTGCGAAATTTATTAGTGGGTTTTGCAAATATGTCCAAGACAGTAAAAATTTCATTGAAACCATTACAAATACGATGCAGAGGTGCGCAGGCTCCAGCGTTTGTTCGATAGGAAGAAACAGCGAATAGTGGGCGCGCGCGCACCCCTCGCCTCAAAACACTTCTAGGAACAAAGTAATGTACTCTATTGATAATATCTGAGCAGTCGTATTTGTGATTATACTCATCATAAAGGAACATCGTTTCAAGGATTATACCTTGAAACGATGTTCCTTTATGATGAGTATAATCACATTCTAGACTTTAGGCTCATTACATTTTTTTTTTTTAGCAAGTCATTATACGACGGGTAGTTCCGGTAACAGCGGTATTGTACTGATTTCAAAAAATTCCACTGGACCCTCTCCAAACTATCTGCATATTTATTATAATAAGGATTCCATACTAACACAGCATATTCAAGTTGAGACCTTACAATTGACCTACTTATTTATATTCAGGTAGTAGATTCCTTTGGAATCATTTTGTACTTTCACAAGGGTCAAGCTGTTGGCAAAAGCTAATACACACATCAAAAGTGTCTAGGGATCAAGTACGTTTTAGAGTATCGCTGCATTTCATCATCATCATCATATAAGCCGAAAGACATCCACTGCTGGACATAGGCCGCTACTTTCGTCACTACATTGACCGGTCCCGTACGCCTCGCATCCAGCGGATCTTCGCAACCTTCACCAGGTCATAGGTCCACCTGGTAGGGGGCCTTCCAACGCAACGTCTTCCGATTCGCGGTCGCCACTCTTAGGACTTTTCTGCCACATCGGCCATTCGTTCTGCGAGTAATGTTATGTGCCCAGCCTGCTGCCACTTAAGTTTGTCAATTTTTCGGGCAATGTCGGTAACCCTGGTTCTCTTGCGGATCTCTACATTTCAGATTGGATCACGCAAGGAAACTCTGAGCTTCCTTACAGTCACCAAAGGGCAATGGAGAGGGCTATGCTTTGGGTGACTGTAAGCTTTCTGATGAGGCCCATTGTGAGCAACCACGTCTCGGAGCCAAAGGTCATCACACACACTGGTCATAGACTTTCGTCTTAAGACACTGGGTAAGTTGGATGAGAAGATACAGCGCAACTTCCCGAACGCTGCCCAGCCGAGTCGGATTTGACCTCTTTCTCGAAGTTGGCCCTACCCAACTGGATCGTTTGTCCCAGATAGACATAGTCGTCCACAACTTCGAGTGTAGAGACTCCGACCTTGACAGGAGTGGGTGTAACATGGGCATTCAACATCACTTTGGTTTTGTCCATGTTCATTTTAAGACCCACTCTTTCGGAAGCTCTACTGAGGTCATCGAGCATTATACTGAGGTCCTCCAAGGTCTCAGCCATGGCCACTATATCGTCATCAAGTCTCGATCGAATGGAAGGCTTTCTCGTAGTCCACAAAAGCTAAGCAGAGGCAGGTAGTACTATTTGGTTTTCTGTATAACCAGCCGCAGCATAGTATGAGGTCTACGAGGCTGGAAATCGTCAAACCTGTGTGCATTTGAGGTTTATTGTTTTACCTTTTATGGATCGTTATTGATTCTTTCTAGTGAATAAACACTACATATATAAAGAATTTTCTTTAAAATTTGATTAAAAATAGAAAATCATAGCAGTTGTATATAAGTGTGTAATAGCGTTTTTACAAAACCAATACAATCTCTGCATCGGAACTGTAATAAATTACATCAATATGGAGCGACAACATCATTAGACACGAGAAGAGATGATGAGAGGCGTTGGAATGATGCAAGCTGGTTCCAGGCAACGTATTGTAGCTGTCAGTCGTGGCACTACACAGAGCGTCATAAGCCGTCTCTGGACCATCACAGACAGCGTAGCCGAGCGACATGGAGTACGATCTCGGAGAGGACCGGTACATCCAAAATACAGCTAAAACATCATTTCCATGAAATGGGTCTGCATTCCTGAAGGCTCTAAGCAGCTATAGCACACCGTATGGCCTGTTTACAATGGGCTCGCGAACACAAAAATTGGGAGGCAGAACACTGGTGTTGTGTTAGCTTTTCCGATCAATCTTGTTTCGGTATGAGGCCGGATAAGACGTACTCGAGTTTGGAAGACTTCTGGACATCAAGAACGTTAGAAATTTTATCATGAAGTTCATTTATATGGAGGGGAAACAATAATGGTTTGGGCCAGTATTAGGATCCATCCAAGAACCAATCTCATTTGGATCAGGGGCAACCTCAATGCTCAGATTTATGCGGAGGGGATTGTTTCAGACGTAATGATCCCTTTGCGACACCGGTTGAGTGATTCATTTCAAATAATGCATGTCCACACACAACTAGAGTTGTAACATGCACTCTTGCCGATGCTCGCATAAACATTCTGCCAAGGCCTGCAGTCTATCTCCATAACCCAATTGAGCATGCATGGGATATGCTCCAGAGAGGAGCTCTGCCAAGTATGGATGCTGTGCATACCTCACAACAACTTTTTGACTTGTTAGGAATGTGGGCGGTCATTCCTCTAAGTGATTTTGGTGAACTGATTTTAAGGATGCCAAATCGCTGTGATTGTGTGATTAGTGTCAATGATTGAAACATAGATTATTAATATTTTTATCAACTTTACTAATTTTACCATAAACATTTTAAAAATCCTCACTTTTACCTTGTTTTCGCCATTTAATTAACAATATTAACTTATGTTAATTGCCCACAATTTGCAAAAATTGCAATTTTTCTTAATTTTTACAAAATATAGGGATAAGTTGTTAACTTAAACATAGAAATTAACGTAAGAAGCCAGTCTGGAAGACTAGATTAGGTAAATATAAGTTGGATAATTTTTTATAGTTAAAAATTTACTTGATCCCTAGACACTTTTGATGTGTGTAGTAAACAAACAAACAACATTTATGAGAAAACGAATTTGACGATTTTATATATCGCTGACTCAAGCAAACTTTAGTATTAGCTATTAGGTGTAGAAAAACAAACAATAACGGGTGAACACGTGATTAATAAATTATGTCGACAGCGAGAATACACAAAACACCACTTACCACAAACCCAAAGATTTTCCTTAGAATGGACTCTCAAATGTCCATAATACTTCTTAGCATTATCAAACCGCTTTTTACAGATCTCACAGTGCAACGTAGTTGGACCGTTCAGATCGGGCTCTTCTAGTGGCTCGTCTCCAGAGAGAAACTGGGCCAAGACATCGTCGGGTCCCAACAAGGCCCCATGGGATGGTAAAGATGCGTGCAACTCATCGTACACACACTCCTGCGGTTTGATCCTCGACAAAAAATCGGAAGTCTCCGAATCCACGAACTAAAATGAAAATATTTAGAAAACAACACAACTTTTCCATCCGTACTTTTGTAAACAGCTGTTGTCTTAGCATACTGTAAATAAACGAAACTTACTGGGAGACTAAAAAATGGTAAATTCGAATCCATTTTCGATATGCATGTAATAGATGAAGGAAACTAGATAATATTATGACTGAATTATTGATAAATACACGGATAAATGATCGCTCCATTTGCCATGATTTTCTGCCATACCATAAACTTTTTCTTTTCTCAAGCAAGTTTGATTGACGACGTTAATTTATTTTTTTTTTTTTCATTCGCCCTTCGAAAAGGCAGGCATCGATCTATAGTTGACGACGTTAAGAGTTACGACGTATGACGTCTGTCGTCGCTTACTTTTTTTTTTTTTTTTTTTTTTTTTTGCATTTGTTCCTGACGGAACAGGCTAAGGTCTGAGACCATGCTGCCTAGTCTTCAGTGAAATTTTAACATTCTTTAGTATGCATTAGAAGACGGATGTAACAGATTCTAATGTTTTATGGAGTATTTGGCAGCAAATTGTATTGAGTCAGCCTTCCCAGTAAGCTTAGCGGAGGTAGTCAATACTACAATAAAATTCTCCGCTCCACTATCCTGAGATCGCTTCTGTAAATGATTTCACATATTGTCCAGTTGCGTAGACAGTTGAGACACAAAACTACACCAATTTTATATCACAATATCCACTAGGAATCAATTTGCAAATAATATTAACAGCCGCTGAACTTCCCTCGAAAAAATCCCGCCAAAAACTCCACTTTTTCTTTTTTCTAGTAAAACCATAGACAAAGGCCACATTGTCTTTTCATAAAATATCTTAAAGGGGGTGATTACCATAGCCTTTTAGAGCCAGGTTATTTTTAGTGTGCGTAAGGGACAGATGTATCTGACTTGTATACATCTGTTCCTTTTTCACAGTCGAACCATAATAGTTTTGACACGTCATGTTTTGGAGGCTGATCTTTCATGCAAAATAGATTGCACAGACGCACAGACTAACTTTATAGTATTGTGTTTTTCTGTTCCGTGATTGTACAAGATACCTATTCTACAGCAAGTATCAATGCTCGTATCTACCAAAGATTACTACTATAAACTGAACATTTATGGATCGAGGACACCCATGGCTATTTTCAAGAGTTTCCAAATCGTTGTGAAAGCGAGTTAGGTTTTGTCTATAGTTGTAACACTGTCTGACTGTCACACTCACAGGCAATTTGTTTTTGTTTTCGAACGAAATGCCATTTTGTTTGTTTACTTCAGTGTGACAATCAAACACCAGCTGATACAGAAATAGGCAGAACGGAAATTTTAAAATTCGGTATGGCTGTATATTTCACGTAGACATTAACAATCTAGTATATGCTAATTAAAAAAAGTTAATCAAATTTCATCATTCAACGGCTAGGCATTGCAATTTATTGTATGATAATATGTAGATATTTTCGCCAAAAAAATCGATACAGTACCTTGCACTTTGTACCTAATGATTTGATCACATACAAAGCATTGTAAATTCTTTATCACTGATAAGAAATTTTATCGATGTTTTTATATATGTATTCGTTTTTAGGGTTCCGTACCCAAAGGGTAAAAACGGGACCCTATTACTAAGACTCCACGATCCGTCTGTCTGTCTGCCTGTCCGTCTGTCACCAGGCTGTATCTCATGAACTGTGATAGCTAGACAATTTAAATTTTTACAGGTGATGTATTTCTGGTGCCGCTAACAAATAACAACAAATACTAAAAACAGAATAAAATAAATATTTAAGTGGGGCTCCCATACAACAAACGTGTTTTTTTTTGCCGTTTTTTGCGTTAATGGTACGGTACCCTTCGTGCGCAAGTCCGACTCGCACTTGGCTAGTTTTTATTTAAATAGTGTTCTTAGTATAAAAAGTAATCTATCTTATCTCTATGCTATGAATCTATTACTAAACTTTTTGTTGTTAGGCATCGGCGGACCTGGGACATTCTGTAGCTCTCTTGCACTTGTTAAAAAAAGAAATATTATAGCTTGAACACTGCATAAGTTGGTGAGTAAAAACTACTAAAGTGGTTATAATTTTGTTCAAATTATGTACTCTGATGATTTTGGTGCATGGTAAAACTCTAATGAGTTTATGTTGACATCAACTTAAATATATAAAGTGTATGTGTATACTACTGAATAAATAAATAATAGTAATTAATACTTCTTGGCTCCTCATCATTCAGTAACAGTGGGTACTTTAACAAGCAGATTATAATTATAATTAATCAATTAATTAATTAATTTAACCCCCGTATACATGAAAAGTTGGGCAGGGATGCACCTATAAATAATACATCCACATTTTTTATTTGATGATAGGCTTGTCTTGACCACCATTTCACTAGTTATGTTTAATCTATAATATAGAAATGAATTGCTAAATGTGTTGCAAAACGCAAATCTCGAGAACCACTGAACTGATGTCGCTAATTATTTTTTTGTTGTTTTTGTTATTGATAGGAGAAGGTTCTTAAATTAAAAAAAATCCTGAAAAAGTCTAAAAACAACACTTTTCTATAGTCCCATACAAACAATTTGTAATAATACTTAAAGTCAATTTGAACTTTAATACCATGTTATAAAGTTTAAGGTTAAATATTAATGTCAATATTTGTCAATTAGAGTAGGGTAGGGTAGGGTAGGTAGGGTAGGTAGGGTGGGTAGGGTAGTTAGGGTAGGTAGGGTAGGGTAGGGTAGATGAATGTCCGAACCGATTTCCAAAAGTAAAGGTATTTTTCACTTTGTAGTTTTTTATTTGGAAGTCGGTAGTTAGTATTTTTTTTGTAAGTTTTATTTTACCCTTTTTTTAAATTTATATTTGTCTAATATGTACACTAATGCAAAATGCACTAAGCCTCTGTTGACAGCGCAATTTTGAGAATATTTGAGGGTTCTTTTCTTTTATATTTGAGGGGTATCTTTAGAAGCACAAGTGCTTCTAAAGATAATGTATCATCAAAAAGGAAAACACAGGGGCATAGTACCTATATATCTTTAATTTTCAGTTTATGGAATATATTTTAATTTGGCCCAATATTGGAGGAGAAAAGAGACGAAAGCTAAACCTCGAATTATGACTTTTTCCTATGGAAATTCAGTCGGCGCTCTCTGCCCATATTTCCTCTTAACCAGCTACTCTTTTTAATATCAATTAGATTACCATTAAAAAAACTTTTATCTTTATTTATTTCTTTCGTAATTCTTTATTTTGACTTTTCCTTTTTTCGCAGGTACAAAAAAATGTGCATCCTATTCATGTTCAATGGCACCCATGACGCAAAGAGTGACTACAGTTTAGTTCTGATATCTAACAGGGATGAATACTATAACCGGCCTACAGAAAACATGGCTCCTTGGAAGGAAGATCCTAACGTTATCGGAGGTGTTACATATTTTATATTACAATCATAAAATCATCTTGGATGCAAAAAAATCCATCCTGTCATTTTTATCTAACAAGTAACATGACAGGTAAATTATGATCGTATTGCTAATTTGGTATTTAATAACTTAATATCTAACAATTGTCATACATAAAGTCAGTAGGTACCTACCTAGCTACAAGGCCGTAAATATTAGTTACCTTCGAATGTTTTCTTAAGACGACGACTAACGAACTTATGGGAACAAAACGCGCACTCGTTTCACATTATCTTTGAGATGGTGTCAATCTCATTAAAATACGCCCAGCGGTTTTGGTGCGATTGTCGTGTTTTTGTTTGTTTTAGACATAACTTTACAAATTAATTACACTATGTATGTTGTAGGAATAAAACACGAAATTTTCTTCTTAGATTAAATTATTAAGAAAATGGTCTAATGTAACATTTTTTTTTTCCAAAAAATTACGATCAGCCGTTTAGACGTGATTCTCATTTTAAAATCAGTTACTCAGGGGTATCTGCGCCTTAATCTGTCGTGTGTTTAACCCGCGCTCGTAATAGATAATTAGATACGGTTGTGTGCCGCCGCTAGTCGCACGCGTCACCAGACAGACCCAAAAACCCCCCAAGGTTTAATTAAATCCACAAAATGCATTTAAAAAGCTCGTTAGGTTTGTATTGGATGTGGATCAGACACACAAGTGCCGAATTTTATTGAACGTGGATCCACGTCGCAAACACACGCAAGGTTAAGCCTTTCACATTATATGTAGTGGTGCCTTTTGATGCAGTGTTAGCCAATTGAAATTCGATGAAATAAGAAGTAGGCTTGAACAGATTAGTTCGATTGGTATATCCCCGTCACGACTTGATCACTTGACATTGTAACATAGGCGAACGCGTAGTCGGACAAATTAGTACCTACTGCTGAGATTCAGTGGCGTAACTATACCATCTCATGCCCGTGGTTAATTCGTAATAAAAAGCTTGACGTAGTTTCATTGTCTGTTTACCAACTTTTGTGATAAATGATACACCTCCTGTGATCAGAGGCTCATGGGCCCCTTTGGTCGAGTGCATTTTGCTGCGCCATCCTATTGTTACGCCACTGCTGAGATTCCTAAAAACAAAGAAACAATTTTACCTCTTTATAATATTAGTAGACCCATAGAGCTCTTAACTGCAGAGTTTCTAATTACATAAATTCAATTTTTATGAAATAACATATCAACTTTCAGTTGACATCGTAGTAAAAGATAAAAGAAACTTGTCTGTTTGAAGGTCGTGACTTAGAAGTCCCTGAAGGAGGGACCTGGTTGGCCGTGTCGCCCACTCGTAAGAAACTTGGAGTCCTGCTGAACTTGGCAGGATCTAACAAACCTGAAGCCGAAAGTAAGTTTGTATTTTCATTCGAAATATTTAAGGGAGAGCACGCCTAAAAGGTGTGCGTAGTCGCAGAGGAAAAATTACGAATTTCTTCATTTAAATTTTGCAGTTATTTTGTATATGACGTCGTGTAATTGTGTATGGTAAGTACAAATTTGTGCATCCAACCACTGGGGAGCTATTCAACAAAAATCGTTTCCGCTGGAACTAGCGGCATTTTTTTTCCTATGGACGTACAAGAAAAAAAATACATTCAATAATTAGTGTGTAATGAGGGGTAAATGTGTATGTTTAAATGAAATTTGTGTGTTTTAAAACCGCGGAAATAATCAAGTTTCCGATGCGATGACGTTTGGCTATTTGAAGAAAATCATTTGAAACGATTTAGTGCAGAGTTGTATTTTTTTTGCGTTGCGTTACGTTGCTTTGAATTTGTGTGCAATGTTTGTGAAAACAGAATTTGAAAAAACACCGTTCAGAAGATATACATATAAAAGTAAAAAAAAGTTATTCAAGTCCAATTACTCAAAATAGGAACTCTAGAGCCTAGTTTCTTACGTTTATTCGTATGTTGTAAGGGTCTACAATGCCTTGCCAAGTTTAATTTATGTGGTCTTAGTAATTAATGAGTAATGGCATAATTTACCTACTACGACTGGACCACTATATTTTATGACATCCGGTTGTAGGAATTTTTAATGGAAAAGCAAAATAAAACATTTTACAATTGTATTATATTTTAAATGTTTTGTTTTTTAATTTATTTTATAAAAATATAAAAAAATACAGATTATAAGAAACAAAACGAATAAAGGACATAGATAAAAATAACATACATAAAAAAATGCCAATATCACATTGTACTGGGATCGGTCCATCATCACTGACTGACTGATTGTAGCCAATAAGCCTGATATTGTGGTTGTGGACCGAATCGTGAGGCGTGCAATGATTGTTGACATTACCGTCCCGCTTGACGGGAACCTCGTGAAAGCCGAGAAATATAAGCAAATCAAGTATCTTGACTTGGCTCGCGAGGTTGTCAACATGTGGGATGTGGACACAGCGATCATTGTACCGATAGTCGTGTTAGCCAATTACTAGCTAGCTAGACTTAATAGCCACGAGCCTCGACCAAAACCTTAGGAGGCTCTCGTTAGGCGGCTGCGTCAAGGGCCTGATCCAGAAAGCAGTACTGCTGGACACGGCTCGCATTGTTAGGAGGTTCCTCTCACTGGAGCCCTGACCGCCCTGGACCCTGTTGCCGATACCGGTGGGCCTCTATTTTTTTATTTTTATATGTTTTTGTTTTTTAAATATTAAAAAATTTACAAAATAAGAAATTTTATGAATAAAGGACATAGATAAATGATGATACGTTGATGTCGTGGTGGGGTTGCGTGCTCTAATGAACCTTATATCAGTGCCGGTAGATTCTACTTTGCCGCAACATGCCTAGGGTGAGGGGCCAGACTAAGAGAGGTACAATCTGCAGGGCAGCTTTGTGGCGAGCTGGTGGGCAGTGGCGACCCCACAGACCATCTCCAAGTAGAAGTCTTGTCCCTCGTCTCCGGCTTGCCTTTATTGGCCGGTCGGTGTGAATACTGACGGCGAACAGAGTGCCCACCTCTCTCTTGCCTTAATTGGCTGGTTTGAGTGAAGTTTCGCAAGAGGAAACGTGCTCGGAGGAAGAAAGTTAACCCAGTAAGATGCTGTTAGGGATCTTGACTGTACTGCCACTCCTAAAGCACCTCCGTATATGTTGTCCCCTTGGTGCTACGTCACCAAAATGCTAGTTACCGATTATGGGGGGGCATTAATTGAGCGTGCAAGTCATCCTCTGGCATTTTATAGCCGTGTAGATCAACAGTGCTCAGGCACGGGCCAGTAGTCCTATAGTTTTAGACAATCGATTCACTAAACCTACCAAACCCATAGCCCAATGGGTTTTACCTCCATATCCTGTAATAGTCCCGCACTAGCCGGGGATTCTCCTTGGGTGCTTAGATGGGGTATCTCTCTTAGTCTGGCCCCTCACCCTAGGCATGTTGTGGCAAAGCAGAATGTGGTTGAAATAATAATTATACGATTTTAAACAGTTTTAGTTTTAGAAGAATTGCCAAACTTAAGTGGCAGTGGGCAGGGCACAATGCTCGCAGAACGGATGGCCGATGGGGCAGAAAGGTTCTGGAGTGGCGACCGCGAACCGGAAGACGTTGCGTTGGAAGGCCTCCCACCAGGTGGACCGATGACCTGGTGAAGGTTGCAGGAATCCGCTGGTTGCGGGACGCACGGGACCGGTCAATGAGGCGACGCTTGGGGGAGGCCTATGTCCAGCAGTGGACGTCTTTCGGCTGATATGATGATGATGATGATGAAACAGTTTTAGTTATATTTAACGGTGTTATAACTTTGTTATTTTATTATTTCTAACAGTTTTGTGTTATAAGTGTTTTGTATTCAATCAAATTTGCCATATTTTTTCTTATTTTATGATTAACAGAAGATTTCGTTTTTTTTATGATTTACATGTTTTAATTAACATTATCGGTGCAAAAAGAGTTTATGTTTAAAATATGAGTAACTACTGGTTTTAGTAAAATGTTGTCATTTATTTAATTAGTAATAGGTTTATTACTGAAAAGAAAACAAATGGGTCGTTATTGTATATTAAATCACAATAAAAAAAACAGTAGAATAATAGTGCATTATTTCAGAATCAATCTGTAAAAAGCACGTAACTCGAAATTAATATTTTTTATTTCGTTCAGTCATTTCACAACAGTGAATCAAATAAAAAAATACATTTATTTGCTTTATTAACGCGTTTTGAATCAACCGATCTATAAAATGCTGATACGGATTGGATTCTTCACATGAACTCATCAAGACATTCGCAATAACTTTGACATAAAATTAAATTGAGATAACGGCTTTTCGTCGATTCTGAAAAAAAATTCTGACTTAGTGCAGTGTTGTTCTGGGCATACAATATATAAAAGAGAAAGTATGTATGTATGTTCCTTATAGACTCCGAAACGGCTGGACCGATTTTAATTAAAGTTTGCTTTGGAGAATTCACTTACGCAATTAGGCTGCCGATCGCCACCAAACTAAACAGGATTATCCGCTGGAGCAATCTAAAGATTCTCTGAAAATTTCATTAAAATCGGTCCAGCCGTCCAGCCAGCGGTGACAAACAAAAATTATAGAAATTTAAATTATTATTATATTATTTCGTTTTGTGCGTATGGGTGGACATCCCACCCATACGCACAAAACGTTTTGGGGACACTTTTATTATGCGTACAGCTAAAGAGTAGAATTCCCTGCCGGAATCTGTGTTTCCCGATAGCTACAATCTAGGGGTCTTTAAGTCAAGAGTGAATGGGTTTCTTCTAGGCAAGCGTGCTCTATCGTCGACCACATCATCGCTTACCATCAGGTGAGATAGTGGTCAAGCGCAAGCCTATAGATAATAAAAAAAAAAAAAAAATAGAGAACCTATTTGTTTTATAAATAATCTCTTTATGTTGTGTTTTTATAAATCTTTTTAATTATTTAGTGCAATGAGCTGAAACTTCACATGTAAATAGTTGCATTAATATACTAATTATCGGAGTACGTTTTATTTTACTTTTTTTTATTTACAATCGGATGTCATACAATATAGTGGTCCAGTCGTAGTAAATTATGCCATTACTAATTAATTACTAAGACCACATAAATAAAACTTGCAAAGGCATTGTATTCCTCCCACTAAAAGTGCACCTCACTAACAGCACTCTAATCTCGATCCGGTCCACCACCACCTCGAGACCGAGAAGTCGCACCTGTTTTTCCTAACGGAGACGAAGATAACAACCCGACGTGGCGTACCTCAACTACCCGGGTTACTCTCTCGAACACAAGTTCAAGAAGCAAGCTGGGGTCTGTGTGTACGTCCGCGATGACATTTGTTGTCGTCGTCTCCGTTGCTTTGAGAAATCGGGCTTTTCTGCCATATGGCTACTTGTGGACACTGGCGTGGAGAAGTGTCTCTACATCGACGTCTACCGTTCGCACTCCGGGGACCAGGAGACGACAGCGCTTTTTAATTGCCTCGTGGAGTCGGCTGACATAGCCCAGCAACGGTACCCAACAGCGAAGCTTAATTTTCTGGGGGACTTTAATGCACATCAAAAACAGTGGTTGTACCCATACCGAAAAACTGACCATGCCGGTTTAGAGGCGCGCAAGTTTTCTCTATCGCTAGATCTAACCCAGCTGGTGAATGTGGCAACGCGGGTACCGGATGTAGACGGCCATACACCCAATTGCTTAGACCTTCTGCTGACAACTGATCCGGACAGTCATTCGGTATCGGTCTCAGCCCCGCTGGGAACGTCTGACCACTGTCTGGTGAGAGTCCTAGAGGCACGAGGCGAGTATGGCGATACGAGTCAGCAGACTGGGACGAGATGCGGCACTTTATCCTTGGCGGCATGTGTGCTTCTCCTCGGGTGACCCCTCGAGCTGTGCGGATGCGGTTGTGGATGTGATTCGGCAGGGAATGGAGTATTTCATTCCATTCTCCGACATTCCGCTCGGTCACAAATCCCGACCTTGGTATAATGCAGAATGCGCCCACGCTGAGGCACGAAAAGAGTCTGCCTACCAAGCCTGGGTTGGGGCCCGCAACCGCAAATTGGAGCGCGTAGGGTTCGCGCGAGGAAAAGAGCCTTTAATTCTGCCGCCAAGTTCTGCAAGCGGGTTCTGCGTCGGGCACGTTTTGACCATATTGGACGTATTGGGGCCAAGCTGGCATCGCACCCTCCGGGTAGTAAACAGTTTTGGTCCCTGTCTAAAGCGGTTGAAACAAATTTCTGTCGGCCCACTTTACCTCCGATGCTAAAACCTGATGGGTCGCTGGCTCACTCTGCGAGTGACAAAGCAAATTTATTTGCATTTCTTTTTGCTAGCAATTCACGTCTGGACGCTGGCTCCAAGCAACCACCTACTGTTCCTCATTGTGACTCTTCGATGCCGGAGATCGCTGTGCACGCTAAAGAGGTCCGGAGAGTATTGTGCAGTCTAGACGTGAACAAGGCCAGCGGACCTGACGGCATTCCAGCGGACCTGACGGAATTCCAGCGAGAGTGCTGAGGCAGTGTACGCCAGAACTGTCTCCTGTGTTGACTCGCTTGTTCCGCCTCTCCCTTGTAAAAAGGACGGTGCCGAAATCCTGGAAGCTTGCAAATGTGCAACCAGTGCCCAAAAAAGGCAACCGTGCAGACCCTGCCAATTACCGTCCGATCGCCATTAACTCCATTTTGTCCAAAGTTATGGAAAGGGTACTGAACAGAAAGTTGGTGACCTACCTCGAAGGCAACAATCTCCTCAGTGACCGTCAATATGGCTTTCGCCGGGGATGGTCAACTGGCGATATTCTTGTGTATGTCACGCACTGCTGGGGCGAAGCCATCGAGAGACACGGCGAAGCAATTGCTGTTTCGCTTGATATCTCGAAGGCCTTTGACAGGGTCTGGCACGCGAGTCTACTCAGTAAGCTTCCTGCTTATGGCATCCCCGCTGGTTTTTGTAGCTGGATATCAGACTTCCTCAGTGAACGGTCGATCCGAGTAGTCATTGACGGCTGCTCCTCTGACTTCATGGCTATTGATGCCGGAGTTCCTCAGGGGTCTGTTCTCTCTGCAACTCTTTTCCTGCTGCACATCAATGACCTACTTCAGCCTGGTATTGTTGGGTACGCAGATGACAAATGATGGTATTGTTGGGTAGAGAGATAATTGTCCAGCGCGAAAACCAGCGTGGATGAAGTTCTTTCCTTGAGAGAGGCTATGGTGGAGCGGACAGATTTGACCTTAAGCCTTGTCTCCCAGTGGGGTGATGACAATCTGGTCTCCTTTAACGCCACCAAAACACAGGCGTGTCTTTTTACCGCAAAAAGGAATATTTTCGATCAAACTCCTACTTTTTGGGGTGCGTCTGTTCCTGTGACTGATCGGCTCCTAGGCATGGAGTTGACATCTTGTCTCAACTTCGGCGCCTCCATTGAGTACAAAGCCCAAATTGCGGCCAAAAACTGGGCATCCTAAATAGAGTGAAGCGATACTTTACGCCTGGACAGCTTTTAACCCTATTCAAAGCGCAAGTCCGATCCTGCATGGAGTATTGCAGCCACCTTTGGGATGGCTCAGCTAAGTATTAGCTTGCCGCTCTTGACTCGGTGGAACGCAGAGCCAAGAGGCTCATTGGCGACGTTGAGCTGGCGGATGCCAACCTACACAGCTTGGCTCATCGCCGCAAAGTTGCCTGCTTGTCGGTCTTCTACAGACTGTACTTTGGTGAGTGTGCTCAAGAACTCCACGACCTCATCCCACCAGCCCCCTTCTACCATCGGACATCTAGACGCACTGCAAGTTATCATCCTTACCTTGTTGCCATTCCACCAATTCGCACCAAGCGCTTCCAAACATCCTTCATAATGCGCACAGCGAATGAATGGAAGTCACTACCTGCGTCTGTGTTTCCGAACGCATTCAACCCGAATCTCTTAAAAGTTAGAGTGAACAGGCTTCTTCTGGGTAAGCTCACTCCATCGTCGACTCTGTCTCTGTCACCTATGACCTAGAGTCAAGAGCAAACCCATCACAAATAAAAAAAATAAAAAAAGACCCTTCACATCACACATCATCAGCCTATTAATGTTCCCACTGCTGGGACACAGGCCTCCTCTCTGTGAGAGGGCATGGGCCGTAATCCACCACGCGGGCCTAGTGCGGGTTGGTGGATGTCACATGTCTTCGAATTTTTAGTTCAAGGACATGCCGGTTTCCTCACGATGTTTTCCTTCACCGTTTTGAGAGCAGTGGCACAGATAATATAATACTACAGTACAGATACCCAATCCCATACAAAGAAATGTCACCTCCGTAAGTCGGGCTATTCGTCGGGCTATTTTTTCTTTCTCCTTAATTTTAACAGGCGGCAGCACCAGTGACTCATTAATAGCCCGAGGCTGTGGTTTTTTAACGCCATCTAGAATTTTGCGTAGATACTAAATCATATGGCAATTTGAGCGAGGAATCGCATCATGTAGGTACTCAGAGACGTTATTTGCCAGTTGTCCTTGAACGCTTATTTCGTATTTGTAATAATAACATTAGGTATGATCGGGGCAGACTCCTCAGTCCGCTCAGACCGCGGTAACTTCTTAATAGTGGTCGCATTGTGTAGCGAATTTCACAATATTCACGAATATTCCAAATCAATCAAAACTATAGAATTCCTTGTAAAATTAAATGTAGGTAGGTAGCTTGCTTCCGCAGCAACGGAATGACATGATATAGGTACCTACTTCATGTCATTTTATTATTCACTATAAGGGTTACCCTTTTTTATTTTCGGTAGGTACCTACTTAGAAAGAACCGCAGCCTAATTGCGTAAGTATATTATCCAAAGCAAAAGAATCGATTCTTTCCCAAAACCGACTTTACGTAGTGCATATTGATACGAAAAGTCGTTTTTGGGAAGGAATCGATTCTTTTGCTTTGGATAATATACTTACGCAATTAGGCTGCAGGATGTTTTTACAAAAAATATTACTATTAGATAAGTAATACTTTAGTTAGGTACGTAGCATGGGCTACTTGAACAAATTTGATGTAGACTAGAATCAAAGTTAATGGCGACTCGCAACAGACAATGAAAATTAAAAAAAAAACAAAAACCAGTCGGGTTTTTGTGTACTAGAATTTTAGAATCAACATTATGTAGAATTTTAATGTATTTTTATTTATTAATATTTCTTTTTAAATAATGAGTAGATAGCTCTTAAAAACTGCACAAAAACGACTAGCACGGCGTTTTGCTCGAGGAGGCGCCTTAACACTTTTTATTTAACATTTTTTTCGAATTTTATACATTTAAACATATAAGTGTTATATATTTTTGAAATTGAGGCAATTTCAACACAAGATGGGATTAGAAGAAAAACACAATTGGGCCCCCACAATATGGCGCCCAAAAGCCGCCATTTCTCTATTTTTCAATTTTAATGTAGCTAATGACACTTGCAGGGTTAAGACGAATCGATTGACGTACGAATCATCAAAATCGGCCAACGCGTTTGGTCTCTGAAACACCACATAAGAACAAATATACATACATACATAGACTGATAAACACATTACCCTCCTTCGGCAGTCGGGTAAAATTAATTGTGCCAGCGGTGGTTAGGGGTGCGCAGCGACTCATACAAGTGTTCCAAGCCGCCATTAAGTTTGAATCGAACTGTACCTACTAGGCGACGCGTAAACTCGGACGGCAAGCGGGACTCACGTCGCGTTATCTCTTATTTTATAACCCGTGCGATTTGAGTAGGCCCTAGTGCAATACGAGTCCTGTTCCAGCGAGTTATCTAGTTAATTCGACGTGTAAACAAGCTTCACAAAAAAGTGATTTTATGTAATAGACCAAGACTTTAATATTTAAAATTACGCCTATAATAAATAAAATATTTTAAGTTACGCCTATAATAAATAATAACTGTCTTACAAAATGATTCTGACGATGGATATATAGTTTAGGACAAATTGTGAAAAACGCCATCTATTGCAAAGAACTCAAAACAAAACGAAAAGTCGACAGCAGCAATTAGTTGAAAGTAGTCTACTTTCAACTAATTTAACTTACAAAGTCTTCAACTTATCTTTTTTGTTCAAAAACCCTGATTAATGAGTGTAAATGGATAAATTAACATTAAAGAAGCAAGTTTTGATTTTTACTAAACTTATTACAGCCTAAATCTGCTGTTTAACATTTATAAGTGATTGTTACTTTCATATTTGTTACCTATGCTGCCATCTATGATCTTTTTTTAATACTAATTATAATTTGTTTGAATTGAGACCCCATGGCAGTGGTGATGAAATAATTTACACAAAGTAAAGCGCCTGACTGGGCTCGAACCCACGACCTACAACTTGTAAGTCGCGGCCGATACCACTGGGCCACCACTGCTCACTGTAGACCCTTACAAGATACGAATAAATGTAATAAAGAAGGCTCTAGAGGTTCCTATTTTAAGTAATTGGACCTTATAACATTATTTTACTTTTAAGTGTATATCGTCTGAACGATATGTTTTTTTTTCAAATTCTGTTTTCACAAACATTAGACACCCGCCGGCAACTCAGAGATTCACGAATATCTCAACATGAAGACTGTTATGGAAGAATCAAAACAGTACAAAGACAAATATACAGATCAACTGAAACATCACCCTAACCCATTGACAAGTACGCTTCTAATGTGTAATCCAATTAACCACCTGAAAAGAGCTAATGTGCTATTCTAATAACGAGAGTTAGGGCGATGGCGCTAACTCACTAAAAACTCTACACTTCAACCCATCTGATTATAGTCCACGGACTGATCGCAGATTGACCTATAATAAAAAAAAAAAAAAAAACATTAGACACAAATTCAAAGCTACGTGCGTAAAAAATACAACTCTGCACTAAAACTACTGTTTGAATAATAACCTCAGCTTGTAACAAAATTACTCGAGATTTCTGCATTGAAATTTGCTCCCTTGATCTATCTTCCCAGCTTTATACCTTAGTTTGTCGGGGTCAGCTTATTTTCTAACCGAATGCCAATCGTTTTGCAGGTAGAGGAAGAATAGTAGCAGACTACGTTAAAAGTGAGAGCACCATTAAAGCTTATATTCATCAAATAAAGAAGCATGCAAAGGACTGTAATGATTTTATTTTCGTATCTGCAGAATTCAGGTGATGAAATTTTCAATATTATTTAGTACAGTGGCGGACTAAAGGTGAGCCGCCCTGAGTCTCCAGTTCTGGGGCCTTAGCGCCAATAGAACAAACTTCGCGTAACCTTGCAAAGTTTGTTCTATCAAATCCCATACCAGGACCAAATATGTTTGTTCATTTGGTTAGCAGCTTTTGGGAGGCCCATAAGAATTGATACTAAACATAGGTTGATAGTCCGTCTAAACTTGACTAACATTCATAACATGTTGCCTGTATTCCCCTTTGGAATACACGCAGAGCTCCGCCTTGTGGACTCTACACCCAATTCGCCAGTTAAGTTTTTTTTTTTTATGTGGCAGGAGGGGATATCCGGTCGGACTAACACCCAAACTGTCTCAAAAAGTGAGCCGTCTGGATAGTGTCAGGCTCCAAGTGACTAAAACCCCTCCTGCCTTACATAATTCCGCCAACGAAGTTGGTGCCTATTCTGTGCAAACTCATTCATACCATTTCTCTTTCATGCCTTTCGTACTTTTATTCTTCATACCAATAAATAAAAAAAAAGAATAAAAAAAAAATAAAAAAAATATTCTTCTTGCTTACATCTTCTTGTATACAGTGGGTGGGCATCCCACTTTAGCCAGTTTTGTTTCGCCAGTTATGTTTAAGTCCCATTTAATAGGGGGAGAGCCCGGGTTGCTACTTTAAGCCGAGTAACCACTTGAGCATGCTCAAGTGGATACACGGCTAAAGAAATCCCAGATGAAAAAACCCGATAGCGTTTTGCCCGAACTGGGAATCAAATCCATGGGCAGCAGTAGGCAGGAGGTAGGTAGTCCGTCTAAACTGTTTCCTAATTTCCCACCACAAAATAATGTTTTGTTTTAGGAGGATATTTAACCCGTCGTGTAGCTCCTGCATATGGTTAGTATTGACACAGATAATATAATACTAGCATACAGATGCCTCATCAGCGTTTTTCGTCTGATTAAGATGATAATTTTTTAAAGAACATCGATCGCTATTGGTTCCGTTGCACGGATATAGATGTGTTAGCAGTGATTTGCAAGTAAAAGGGTTTAGTCGGTTCGTGAATGTTTTTTTTTAAATACAGCTTCTATTTGTTTTATAGTATTTTTTAGACGTTTCATTGTACCAAAAAATGTTACAAAACAAATTTAAAAAATCGAGTAGATGCCACAGAAATTTAAAACCGCGCCATCATCTTTAATTCTGGCATCAGTTTTAAATGATCCATTCAAATAATCTTTGAAATGTTAGTTAAGAGCCCAATATTTATAATTTTTTGATTGTTTTGACAGCTATTTTTGTATAATTTTATTTTATTGTAAAAATGTAGGTGAAGACCGTAGACCTCATTTAGTTTGCCGCTGGGGGCCTCCATTGGACTTAGTCCGCCACTGTCTATAAAAGTCTTCGATAAAAAAAAAAGTGGATCTACCTTTTGCAAGGTTCTTTTTTCCCTGCTTAAGCAAGAGCCTGGCATAAGCCATAATAATATCCTAAAAGCGTAAAACTATGATATATGTAGTTAGATTGAAGGCCGTACTCAACACAGTGTGAAGGAAATTAGCTGACGAATACTCAAAAACTAGTAGCGCCACACCATCTCGTAACAATATGTGTTACGAGATGGCGCTACTAGCTACTTATAGTTTTTCTCCTCTCGTCAATAGATGGTGCTACCTTCTCTTGTAACAATATAATTATTGTTTCAGGAGCGCGGGTCCATCAATAGCATCATACAGCAATGCGAACGATGAACTCACCACCCACAAGGAAGCATACGTTGGCTTCGGCAACACTCTACCAGAGGAACCACTAAAGAAAGTGGACGCGGGAAAAAATAAACTGATGCAAATCCTTACCACATTCAGTAAAGTGTCCATGCAAGAGGAACTTCTCGAAAAATTGATTGAATTGCTAAAATCGGAAGAGAAGTACTTTCTACCTTTTAATAGTTCCAAATTTTCGTCACTAATCTTTTTACCCGGACTTACATATCTTTTTTTTACAGGCATTTACCGGATCACATTTTGCAAACTAAGCGACCGAATGCATACAAGGAATTGAGCTCCATATTTGTGAGCATACCACAAAAAAAATACGGAACTAGGTATGTTGTTTAGCGTCTCAAAGTGACCACGGAAATACGTTATACACAGAGGGAGCGTGTTTTGCCCGCATGACTGATTACTAACCAGTCTCTCACAAAGAGGACTGGCTCTAATCCCAGCAGTGGTAATATTATGGGCTGATAAGTTTCTTTATCCAGCCGTTTTACGACATAACCCTATAAAAATAGTTATGATTGTGCAGAATTTGAATTTATTGATATTTAACTTATGTTTATTCTTTCAGAACTCACACCATAGTGCTGGTAACAAAAACCGGACTTATGAAGATAATTGAGATCACGCTCGTGGATCCGCTGATGCCCAAATGGACCAGAACTGAATTTGAATTTGATATGGAGCTGCATTGATTGTATTTGTGACCAATAAAATACGTATTTTGCAGTTGAAGTTTTAAACATTTCTCGCTATCAACAAGGAGGAAGGGCACGACGTTAGTTCCCCTAGGATTTCAAACAATGCGCGTGTGTGCAAAGACCAGCAGCCTTATTGTGTAAGTGAATTTGGCAAGGGAAAGAGCAAAGAGTATGAACAATCGACCAACCACATGCGGTGTTTGGTCGATTGTTCTTTGCCCTTTGCCTTGCCGAATCCACTTACGCAATAAGGCTGCCAATCACCATCACGCACAGTAAGGCCCAAAGTCAACCACATTAGAGTCGCCAATAGCCAGATCAACTATACTCTCTCAAAAAAAGTGGTTCCACTTTCCCGCAAAAAGTATTCTCTATCATGGAAGTAATAAGGCGGCAACATACTTACGTGTCGTGGCGCATCAATGAGGTAGGAAAACTATGGAGACGGCATATTCTACACTATATGAAGAATAGTTATACAAATATCTATAATATCGAAACACGCATGTCAAAAAGCGTTTTGTCTCTTTTTAACTAACCAAGAGCTGCATATGAAAAGAGAGACATCTAAATGTTTGTCAAGGACTAAACTTTGTAACACTTTTGAGTGACGTCAAAATCATGTCTATGCGTGACCGGTCGCCATGTTGATTGCCGAAAAAATTGGTAGTTGTGTGCCGTATATATACGTTTATCAGTGTAGTTGTGCTGTCAAACAGTTGCAAATGGGCAGCCATCTTAATTACCCGATATTTGTAGGTATGCACGCTAATTTCGTAGGTATGGCAAGTCCATAGGTTTATAAGTCAGTGTGGCGCATACTGTCGTGACGTTAAGTGTGCACACTAATCTGGCGTGTCGCAGCGCGCTCTGGCGCTATTTCTGAACAGCACATACCAGAACCTGATAGAAATTGGTATAGAAAGTGTACATAATGTTTACTTCGGCTTCGGATAATGGTTTCGGTGAACAGATTGAGGTTGATTGGCAGATAATACCTCAGGCTTTAAGTCAGCCTATATACAGTCGGTAATAGTTGTTACCCGACCCAACCTAAAAATTAACGAATCTGAACCCTCTGCCTGTGAAGGGTTATTCAATGTGTATGAGTTTGTCAGACTAGTGCTATTCGATGAACAAATAAAATAATAATACAGATACGTAAATTTGATCTTTAAAATGTTTGCATTAGGATATTTTTAACTACTTGTTATGCGATTTTGATTCTTATGCTGTAAGATTAAAAGTTTATCAGAGTACTAGCACGCCGCCCGCGACTTCTTTCGCGTGATTTGTTTATCCTATAAATGATTTTCTTATGTGCAGTTAGTGAAGGCGACCTAACAATAAGCTATTATTAAATCAATAAAAAATGGGGTATCGTAGATACTCGTACACAGGTTTTATTGGTTTGGGACGATTCGTTATTTGACTTAAAGAATAAAAATTTTAGGTTACCGCCACAGTGAAAAATCCTCCCCTAAAAACTTAATAACCCCTTTTTGCCCTTCAGGATCGAGATTTGAACAACCCAAACATGTTATCTCTCTTTTCTTCTCTTTTTTATTTATGTTAGTTTGATTCCACAGCCCCACCTGTGGGGTAACCCCATCTGTGGGGTAGTATAAAAAATATTTTATGTAAATTTTGAATATTTATTTAATTTAGATTTTTAATACAAACTAATTTGCCCCCTTATAGGTTGAATTGCAAAAAAATCCTGCTTAGTGCTCCCCTAGAACCCTACGTCAAAACCGAAACCTTATCCAGTAAGTTTCTTAGCTTGGGGTTAGTTTCGAAAAACTGGTTGGACTGGTTGTCATAAGTTTGGTGTACCAACCAACCAATTATGTCAAGTTTCAAGTTTATTACCCCCAAGACATAAAATTCTTCAAAAAAACTTTAACTCTCCCTAAATCGTCTTTTGGAGGAAGATTCGAAAAACTAATAATGACAACCTTTATTGTTTGTTCTGTTTGATATTTATGTCTAGTTTACTAACTGAAGTAATAAAATTGTTCAAAAAAACTATCATCCCTAAATCTTCTTTTGGGGGTAGTTTAAAAAATAGTAATAACAACCTTTACTATTCATTTAGGTTAGTATTTCGAATAAATACACCTCACATTGTTATATTAGTCGTGGTCAGGTAAGACCGAGCTGTAATAAAGAGAAAGTGTTACTTGATCCTCTATCAGAGAGTCAAAGTATGAGATGAGTCGACAAAGAGCTTCGGGGCGGCTTAAAAACAAAAATTAGACTCTTTTGTTAATGCGGGGAGTAATCCTAAGTCCTCCTCGTACTTTTAACCTTGATCCAAGTTTTTGCAGAAAACAAGCCCAGTCGACCGGCAGTTCTAGCTTGCGGGGACCGCCCGTATGGCTCCTTCACTGCGCATTGAAGAGATGTGCTGCGTATGAGCTGCTCCTCCTGGCTGGCACCTGTGAACTGCTGCCGCACCTGGTTGGTGCTTGTGCACTGCTGCAGCTGGTTGGTGCCTGTGCACTGCGATCCAGCACCTGATCGGTGCGTGTGCGCTGTTGCAACTGATCGGTGCCTGTGCGCTGTTGCACCTGGTTGGTGCCTGTGCGCTGGTGCACCTGGTCGGTGCTTGTGCGCTGTCGCACCGGGTCAATGCTTGTGCGCTGTTGCACCTGGTTGGTGCCGTGCACTGTTGCACCTGGTCGGTGCCTGTCTAAGTGTAAGTGCTAGTCGCTGAGGTACTAGTCACTCAGGCGTTCGTCGCTTGGCGTTTGTCGCTACACTTGATCCTTTTGTCATGTATGGACATGGCCTGCATTTTGGACAGGTTTGCACGTATGAATACGGTCGGCGTGTCAGGCATTTGCTTAAGTGTAAGTGCTACTCGCTGTGGTACTAGTCACTCGGGCGTTCGTCGCTTGGCGTTTATCGCTACACTTGATCAAAGTTGTCCTTTTGTCATGTATGGACATGGCCTGCATGTTGTCAGGCTTGCACGTATGAATACGGTCTGCGTGTCAAGCAGCTTGACGTATGAATACGGTCTGCGTCAAGCATGTTTTACCTTTTGCTTAAGTGTAAGTGCTAGTCGCTGTGGTACTAGTCATTCAGGCGTTCGTCGCTTGGCGTTTGTCGCTACACTTGAGCCTTTTGTCCTTTTGTCATGTATGGACATGGCCTGCATGTTGGACAGGCTTGCGCGTATGAATACGGTCTGCGTGTCAAGCAGCTTGACGTATGAATACGGTCTGCGTCAAGCATGTTTTACCTTTTGCTTAAGTGTAAGTGCTAGTCGCTGTGGTACTAGTCACTCAGGCGTTCGTCGCTTGGCGTTTGTCGCTACACTTGATCCTTTTGTCATGTATGGACATGGCCTGCATGTTGGACAGGCTTGCGCGTATGAATACGGTCTGCGTGTCAGGCATTTGCTTAGGTGTAAGTGCTAGTCGCTGTGGTACTAGTCACTCGGGCGTTCGTCGCTTTGCGTTTATCGCTACACTTAATCAAAGTTGTCCTTTTGTCATGTATGGACATGGCCTGCATGTTGGACAGGCTTGCACGTATGAATACGGTCTGCGTGTCAAGCAGCTTGACGTATGAATACGGTCTGCGTCAAGCATTGTTTCAGATAACTAAGACTGGTCGTCAAGGACAATCGGCACGAGGTGCAGGGTGCTGCCCCGAGGACAACGGAGACCTTCAAAATAAAGGGCTCAGTCGGGTTTGAATTTTTAAAAGAGATGAATGTGAGGTTGCTGTGTGAATCTTTTGATAGATGATATGTGAATTAATTGAAAGATGACT
Organism: Orthosia incerta; assembly: GCA_948252205.1. Lineage (NCBI taxonomy): Eukaryota > Metazoa > Arthropoda > Insecta > Lepidoptera > Noctuidae > Orthosia > Orthosia incerta. The sequence continues at coordinate 22,806,052 of OX411756.1, read as the reverse complement.
TAGAGAAAGTTGTGAATGGTGAAATGTGTTCATTTAGTCTTGTTGAATTGTCTTCTTAATGTTATTTTTTATGCCAGGTGAGCATGCGGAATCAGATGAGACGGTGCCTGCAGCCGGATCACAGCGTGTGGCTGACCCGTCTATGCCTCTGCTGGATGACGACTCTGGACGATGTGGGTGAGCCTTCAAGTGCATCTGCTGGTCCTACTGGTGCTTCGACAACGGATGGGTCCAAGTCGGACGAAAGCGGAGATCAAGCTCTCGCTGTACCTGGCAGTGCTTCCGAAGAAGAAGTCCAAGGTGCAGCCGAGGATGGTGCAAGATCAGGAGAGGCCGTATAAGCAGAACTTATTGTTGGTAGTGGTAGTACCTACCGATCGTATATATATCGGCCCTTTGCTTCTAAGTCGTCGCACGGTAAGGTTGAAGGTACCTTCGCTACTTTGCAGTGAGTTCGTTCCATATTGTGCTATTTGGGTTTTTGTGTTATTGGTTCTCGTTTTGAAAATTAACGGTTGTTTGTGATTGCTCGAATTTTAATGATTAGTTAAACAATTGTTAAAATTAAGTCTATTCTGAAATAAATTCGTTTTAGTTTGTTCGAATTGTTTTTTTCATTTGTTTTTCCATCCTCGTCGCTAAAAATATATGATTTAATTAAATTATTATTATTAAGTGTCAATCAATTATGGATGATTACTAACACTAGTTTGTAAGCTCGCAATTGTACTAACAAATAGGGATGTAATCGTAAGATGAATCTGAAATAAATGATGATAAATGATAATGATATGAATGGGATATTTCCGACGGGGTCAAAATACACTGGTTGGTTTTCTGTCAATTATGTTTTTTTGAAATGTTGCATGGGTGTTGATAGCCCACTTGATAGCGTTGTGAACGCTACTAGTAACACCAAAAGCTTGCTTTTACTTTTTCTTGGTTTTGATCCCTTTATTTTGCTTGCAGGACTTCGTTTCCGGAATCACTTTCTGTGAATCAATGCTTTCACATAACTCGTTTATAGGTAACGGCGCAAGTTTTGTTATTGGTCTTTTGAGGACTCCATTCTGTGTTTTAAGCGTGACCACACGGACTAAGTTGTCCCTGCCTAGATGTAGATCCACTACGCGGCCCATTGCCCACCTACTCGGAGGTAGATTGCTTTCTCTGATGTGTTCAAGTTGGCCCTTTTGTATGTTCTCCTTAGTTTGCTCCGAGGAGCTCGTGGCTAAATAATAACAGCCGCACGGGTCGATCATCAAGGTTAAGCAACGCTTGACGAGGTCGGTCCGTGGATGGGTGACCATTCCAACATACCGAGTTTCCCCCGTGCCTCGGAAAGCACGTTAAGCCGTTGGTCCCGGCTGTTATTTGAAAATCTTTGACAGTCGTTACGGGTAGTCAGAAGCTTGAGATCTGACACCAGTCTTGCCATGGGGTACCGTGTTACCCAGTTACTGGGTTGTGGAGGTCAGATAGGCAGTCGCTCCATGTAAAACACTGGCACTTAGCTTAATCCGGTAAGACTGGCAGCCGACCCCAATATAGTTGGGAAAAGGCTAGGCAGATGAGTTTGCTGCCATTTGTACCGGTTTTGTAACGAATGAAGGTATTCTTTTGACAATAGTGTCGACGCATGAGCTCAATGAGTTTCCAGTTATTTTTGATGTCTACTGCTTTCGTTTCCTCAGGTTCGTTGAGTGGCAGTGTTAGCGTTGGACCCTCTGTGAGGAAACGACCTTTAATTCTTATTGTATTTTATGCCTAAAATTGGGTTTGTTGTAATTTTTAAGAATCTATTTCTGAATTCTGAAATCACTCATTTATGAACCGAGTCGATTGAAACTTACTTTTTTTACATTATAATCGATTAGGCTGAATGCAAATTTTAATCGATTATGAGACGGGTGAATGGACAGCACAAAAAAACAACACCAAAGAAATGTCATATTGCAAGGTTGCATCATAATTTTAAGCAATTTTTTTACCAGAATTTGGCTTGTTTTTTATCAACTTTTGTATGAAAATTTAGGTACATAAGGACGCAAATAGAATAAGTATATCTTTATTTTGTACTTTTGCATCTTTTCAGCAAGTAAAAAGGTATTTCATGCACATATATTTTGAGTAAATCTAAATTGTCTACCTTTTGGAAAGGTGCAGTAATCCGTATTTCAACCGACCTCAACATGTAAAGACATTTTTTTTAAATTTACTGTGTAAAATAGCTGCGTAAACTTATTTTTCTGAATGAATTCGAATATTGAAAGTTCATGTAAATCCTGAATTTCATGACGTAATTTGCAACATCCCGTCGACTCACCTGGTATGTCATGTGTCAAAATCTTGTCGAGTCAAAGTCAAAGTCAAAGCCATTTATTTGCATTAAATGCGGTACAAAGATGGTATAAATAAGTTATTAGCACAATGACACATTTCGCCATAAGTTGGCATGCAAATATTAAGATATGAGTTAAGGTGCTTACAATAAGCAGATCTCTTAGCACATTATTTTTAATAGGTATTTAACCTGTTAAGTTTAGTAAACTCTTCAAAACACTTAGTTTACTTACTTAAGTAGACTATGAAATTATATGGTTAACAACACATAAAATATAAAGCAAATAATATCATAAAAGGCAGTAGGTAGAAATTACAACAACTAATAACAAAATAATCTACAATACATTCCTGTAATGATAAGATTGACATGGAGTTTTTTTTAGAAATTCGTTTATAGAATAAAAGCTGTGAGAAATGAGCCACTTTTTTAAAACTATACAGAATTTTCTGTAAGGGAGATCGGTTATAAAGGAGGGTATAGAATTATAAATAAGAGGCGCCATGTAAACACAACTACGCCTAAATAATTCGATTCTGGGTACAGGCAATTCTAATACATACTGTGTAACTTTTCGTTTATTATTGTTATTTTTAGTATTAAAAAGTGAATAATTAGTTTTTACAAATTTAGCGATTTCATATATATACATACAAGGAACGGTGAGGAGATTGTGTGCTTTATATACTGGTCTGCAGGAATCAGTCCAGTCCATATTAAAAATGGTGCGGATGCATTTTTTTTGTGCCAACAGAACTCTACAAAGTTCAGAGGAGTTTCCCCAGACAATGATGCCGTAACGGATGACGGAGCAAACATAGGCATGATAAACCATTAGCGCAGTTGGTTTGGATGTCTCATCTTTAACTTTTTTTAGAGCAAAAACAAACCTATTAATCTTCATGCATATTTCATTGATATGCTCCCTCCAGGTGAAATGTTCATCCAGTGTTATACCCAGAAATTTTGTTGTTTTTATCTGTTCTACTATTTGATCCCTATGTTTTATTTTAAGATGAATATTTTTACTCTTTTGTGTTTTAAAATTTAATATTTTAGTTTTATCAACGTTCACTTTTAAAGCATTTATATCTAACCATGTAACTATTTTATTCAAACTGGTATTTATATTAGTCTCATGAGTTTCATGATTTTTACCATCTAGGATAACTGTTGTGTCATCTGCAAATAAAACACACTCTTGTTCTATTTTTTGAGGAAGATCATTGATATATACAAGGAATAATGGAGGGCCCAAGATGCTTCCCTGAGGAACTCCAAAGTAATTTTGCCGAGGCTGAGAGTTGAAGTTGATGAGACTGTTAACTTTGTCATCAAATTTTGTAATTTGGGTAGTCTGAGTTCTATTGGATAAATACGATTTAAACCATTCCAGTGCTGGTCCCCTAATACCAATTCTAGATAATTTGTCGATTAGAATGGAATGATTTACAAATTCGAAGGCTTTACTTAGATCTAAAAACAAAGCAGAGGTTACACTTTTAGAGTTAATGTTATTTATTATAGATTTGACTAAACTAAATGCTGCTAGTGAGGTGGATTTATTTTTCCTAAAACCGTATTGCTCTTTTGCAAGCATATTATATTTGTCTAAGAAAGAGAGGACTCTTTTGTACATGACTCTTTCAAATACCTTGGATAGAATTGGAATTAGAGCAATCGGTCGGTAATTGTTTTTATCAGTTTTAGAGCCTTTTTTATGCAATGGTTTTATAATAGATATTTTGAGTTTATCCGGGAAGCAGCCTTGTTCTAAAGATAAATTAATAATATATGAAAGAGGTTCTGCAATGAATGGGGATATATTTTTTAAAAGGTCTGTAGATAAGTTATCATAACCAGTGGATTTTGTGTTTTTTAATGATTTTAAGATACTAAAAACTTCAGCAGGGTTTGTAGGATTTAAAAAAATGCTATTGTCATTGTTTTTAATATCTTGGTTATATGTGTTGTTCTGTAAAGTAGCGCTGTTTTCAACAATATCAATGAAAAAGTTGTTAAATATATTTGCTATATCTGAACCTGATGTAGCAGTAACACCATTATCTATTATACAATTAATATACTCTCGGGACCGTTCGTTACCTGTACAGCTTTTTACAATATCCCAAGAAGCTTTACCTTTATTTTTTGAGTATTCAATGTGCTTAAGATTACATAAGGATTGCATATTATGAATACATTTCCTTAACATTTTCGAGTACACCATAAATCTAGTTTTGTTTTCATGCGTTCTGTTTACATAATATTTATATCTTAATGTTCGTTTAGTGTTACTACAAATTTTGACTCCTTTTGTTATCCATTTTAATTTATTATCTTTGAACTGTTTTTTTACTTTAATCAGAGGGAAACATAGTTTATAAAATAATGTTAAAGTATCATGAAACGAATCGAAAGTATTATTCGTGTCTGAAATTTTGTAAATATCCGAAAAAGATAATTTACTTACGTGTTCAATGAATTTGCTAACATTATCTTTACTCAGGTCATTCACAGTCATGAAGGAATGGCCTGATATGGGTTTTTGATTACATTCGAAATTCACAACCTGAGCAGTGTTGTGATCAGATAAACAAACATTGTGAGTTTTGCCTATTACGTTTGGAATATTACTAATGATGTTATCAATACATGTGTTCAACCTGGTGGCTTCATGAATATGACATCTCATACCATAATTTGAGATTAATTCTTTCAATTTTGTACAATTATTATCATTGTTTAGAAGGTTTATATTAAAATCCCCAGCTATTATTATTTTGCTTTTTTTATTTTGTAATTTAAGTAAGGTTTTGTGTAAGTTTTCAAAAAATATATTTAAATTAGATGAGGGTGTCCTGTATATACATAATATTATCACATGCATAGATTTAATTTCAAGACCACAAATCTCGTAATGTTTTTCAATGCAAAATTCTGTTACTTCTTTTAATTCAGTACTTTGAAGATGGTTTTTGCATAGTATACATGTTCCCCCTCGCCGCTGATCAGGTCGTGAATAAATCGCACCGACGTAAAAGTTGTTAAGATTAAGGTATTTTTCTTACTCGAGCAGAGTGGTTATGTCAGCTAATTCGCCATTGTTCTTTGGCACAGAGATAGATTATAGTCTGGCATACTAGTAGCACAAAGGATACTTTTTATCCCAGGAGAGTGATCCCTTGCGATAATTTTCGACATTCACGTGGGCGAAACCGCAGGCAGAAACTAATAATTTGTAAAAATACTAGCTGTTACCCGCAACTCCGTCTGCGTAGGTTTAGTATGTCGAATAGTCTATTTTTTTATATCGCGCAATAATATTGTAGGTATGTTGGCCGCCTTACTTGAGAAATTATTAGTTAACCATACAAACTTCCACCCCCATTTCCACCACATTTAGCTGTATGGGAGCTCCGCTCAAAACATTTATTTTACAATGTGCATGGCATTGGGTCAACAAGATGGTTATACTGTGAAAACTTGAAGACTATATCTCCAACCGTTTGGTCTTAAACCCCGTGTGACAGACGACGGACAGATGGATAGACAGACGGACGGAGCGTTTGAACCCTAAAAAAGTATTGCTACAGAAATCGCACACATCGCATTGCCACAGAATGCTTAATTATGATTTAACTATAAAATAAGTTAACAAAATCAAAAAACCCGACTGCAAAGATGTAAACAAGAAGAAAATCATGCTGTGCAGTCGGAGGGTACATATTCGCGAGCTGGATGACCAAAACTATAAATATCCTATTACAACTTTTTAGTTATGCTTTTGTATAACTCTTTCTTTTTTTATTTTTTTTTATTTTTTTTTTTTTTATTTTAGATAGGCTCGCGCTTGACCACTATCTCACCTGATGGTAAGCGATGATGTGGTCGACGGTGTAACACGCTTGCCTAGAAGTAACCTATTCACTCTTGACTTAAAGACCCCGAGGTTGTAGCTATCTGGAAACACAGACTCCGGCAGGGAATTCCACTCCTTAGCTGTACGCATAATGAAAGTATTTCCAAAACGTTTAGTGCGTATGGGTGGGATGTCCACCATGTACCGATGGCGCATCGCCGTACGTCTTGTAGTTCGATGATGAAACGGGCTAGGCGGAATTAGATCATGCAATTCCATCGCACACTCCCCGAAATGCAACCGATAAAAAACCGACAAGCTGGCAACTCGACGACGATGTTCAAGGCTTTGGAGCTTTGACTCGACTAATGCCTCATTGCCGATGAGCCTCTTGGCCCGTTTTTCGATCGACTCTAGTGCATCAAGCTGGTATTTGGCAGATCCGTCCCAGAGATGAGAACAGTATTCCATGCAAGATCGAACTTGCGCTTGATACAACTTAAGCAGCTGCTCTGGCGTGAAGTACCGTCCCACCTTCGTAAGGATCCCCAACTTTTTGGCAGCCAGTTGAGCCTTTGCCTCAATGTATGGGCCAAAATTGAGTGTCGATGTCAACGTTACGCCAAGAAGCTCAAGATGGTCCGTTATCGGTACGGTTACACCTCGGAAAGATGGAGCCGGGTGAAATTGGCTCTTTTTCGCGGAGAAGAGACACGCCTGTGTTTTTGCGGCATTGAACTTGACCAGATTGGCATCGCCTCATTCGGAGACTGCTTCCAAGGACAAGCTCAAGCGCTCCACCATGGCCTCACGGAGAGACCGGACCTGAGGCCCAGTGGCTCGTGCGTTGGACAAGTATCTCTCAGCAACAGTGCTGTCATCTGCATACCCAAAGGTGCCGGGTTTTAGCAGATCATTTATGTGCAGCAAGAACAATGTCGCGGAGAGTACCGACCCCTGAGGGACCCCGGCATTAATATCCAATAGGTCCGAAGAGCAGCCATCGATAACTACTCGAATGGACCGACCCCTCAGAAAGTCTGCAATCCAGTCACACAGACCACCGGGCAGACCGAATGAAGGAAGCTTACCAATAAGGCTTTCGTGCCAGACCCTATCAAAAGCCTTCGAGATGTCGAGGGAGACGGCAAGCGCTTCCCCATGTCTCTCGATGGCCTCACTCCAGATGTGAATGGCATACGCTAGAAGATCCCCAGTGGACCGATTTCGGCGGAAGCCGTATTGGCGGTCGCTAAGGATGTCGTTGGCTTCTAGGTATGCCAGGAGCTTACTATTAAGTACGCGTTCCATACTCTTACAGAGTATGGACGTTACAGAGATGGGTCTGTAGTTGGCCGGGTCAGCACGACTGCCCTTTTTGGGCACGGGCTGTACGTTGGCTTGCTTCCATGCATTCGGCACTTTTCCAGTCTGATAAGAAAGGCGAAACAGGCGTGTCAAGATCGGAGACAATTCAGGCGCACAGGTTCTGAGAACAATTGCTGGTATACCGTCGGGTCCGCTAGCCTTATTCACATCGAGGTTGCGCAGCACCCTACGTACGTCCTTTTGATGGATGCGAATGTCCGACATACTCGTTCCGCATCCATCAGGAGAAGGAGGGGGGCGTGCGCCACCAGGATTCAGTCGCGAAGATTCCGCAAAAAGAGAGGCAAACAAGTTTGCTTTCTCCTCAGCGGAGTGGGCCAGCGACCCATCGGGTTTCAGCAGTGGTGGTAGTGAGGGACGGCAGAAGTTCGATTCAACCGATTTAGCCAGGGACCAGAACGCCTTACTACCTGCTGGGTAGGAAGCAAGTTTTATCCCTATCCGGCTAATGTGGTCGAACCGAGCCCTTCGCAACACTTTCTTGCAGGACTTGGCAGCCCTGTTGTAGGCTTTCTTCCTCTGACCAACGTCACTCGCCTTGCGCGTTCGAGCGTCGACCCAGGCATGGTACGCTTCATGTTTACGCGCATCGGCGCGGTTACACTCGGCGCCAAACCAAGGTCGGTCTTGGCTAGACATTGTTACGTCAGAGAACGGAATGTAGTACTCCATTCCCCGACGCAACAAATCCGTCACGGCGTCCGCGCACGACGTAGGATCTGATGAAGAAAAGCAAGTAGGCTGCCAAGGATAGGATGCGAAGAAAGATCGCATCCCATCCCAATCTGCTGACTTGTACCGCCATACCCGCCGGGTGCCTCTTGGGCTGGGATCGGGAGGGGAGTAGACGGATACAGACTTCACCAGACAGTGGTCGGAACTACCCAAAGGTGGAGATACCGACACCGAGTAACGGTCTGGATCTGTGGTCAGCAGAAGGTCCAAGCAATTAGCCGTATGCGAATCAACATCCGGCACCCTCGTTGCCCCCTGGACCAGCTGAGTGAGATTTAACGCTAGCGCAAGCTTTCGCGTCTCTCGCCCAGCATGGTCAGTGTACTGGTACGGGAAGAGCCACTCCTGGTGGTGGGCGTTAAAGTCCCCCAGTATCACCAGTTGGGCGGACGGGTACCGCTGCTGAGCCTCGTCAGCCGCCTCACTAAGGTATTGTGTAAGCCCGGTTGTCTCCAGATCTCCGCTGTGCGACCTGTAGACACAGGCATAGATAATTTTATCCAGACCTGTGTCCACCAGGACCCAAAGCACTGAGTATCGGGAATCTTCAAGGTTTCGGAGACGCCGATAACAGATGTCGTCACGGGCGTACATGCATACACCCGCGCGTGGCTTGAACCTGTGCTCCAGGGTAAACCCTGGGTAAGAAAGATACGCCACGTCTGACGGACATCCGATCTGCGTCTCCGAAAGGAACAAAAGCGCTGGTTTATCAGTCTCCAGATGATAGTGGACTGCATCAAGGTTAGAGTGTATACCTCTGATGTTACAGAGGTGAACCTTATGAGACAGTGAGTGCTGCCGCTGTACAGCTTTTTTTCTTTTGTTCCTAATTGTCATAGTTGAGAGGATAGGAGAGGAGAAGGAAGTGAGATGAGGTTCCACGCTGGCATCCCACAGACACGCGCCGGCAGGACGCCATCATTGGGGGACTGGTCTGGAGACTGCGGGGACGCCCGAGCCCCCCCGGAAATGTCCATCGGGCACTGTCTTCTGGTCGCCAACCAGCACGATGGCGCATTCCGGGATTTTTCGTCAGTTGGCGGGGCAGCCTTTCGTGTGTGGCTGGCACACTACTTGGGCCCCCAACTACCTGCGGTCGGCCAGCGGCGCACCGTGCCTCGGATCCCGCTACCCTCCGCGACCAGTCTCCCGATACATCCCTAACAGCGCGCATCAGGCCGGTCTGCCTGCAGTGGAACAGCTATCTCGACCCAACTCCTCTAGTTGGCTGCACCGAGCATCGTACCGGAACACGGCTAGGCCGCTTGGCGGTACGTCTTTGTCCGGTGGGTGGTCACAAGCCTTCGGCCGAAGCCTACCACCATTTAGTGTCACCTGATTAGCACCACCCGGGGACCACGTGTAGGGTAACAAAAATAGGGGTAACTCTCCTACGGACGCGGGTGACTCAGCCCCCAAAATTTCTTTTGATACCCCACTCAATGAGTACCGACAAAAAAAAAATTGCTACCCCTACAATAAAGGGCCAAAAGCCGCCATGTTCCTTTTTTTATAAGAACACTTGAGTGGCCAAGACCTATCTAATGATATTTTAATTATTAAAAGTCCATCAAGTGGTTTGAAAGATACGAGGTAATAAAGAATATTACATACATACAAGATACGCCCGAGAAACATAACCTTTTCCTTGCAGCCGGGTAAAAATAGCGATAATATTAGTTGAACTTAAATTATGTTACTAAATAAAGACAAAAAATCCATTAAGTATCTTAGTCTTTATCGAACGTAAGTACGAATTATTTAAACCGCAACGCAACGCCTTTTCATGTTCCAAGTACGGGCTGTGCTGCGCTGCGGCTGCTGAGGCCCTCTAGCGTTTAATTACAGTTTAAGGACGAAATGCTTGGGTTCTGGGACCCGAGTGCGCGTCTCCCTTGCAAGGATACCTCTCGCCGTCTGATTGATACTGAGTAATCTGGCTGGCCCGTTCCTTAGCCGAAGAATTGGACTGCAACATTTATATTTTGCAACGTTATAAAATTCCTATTTATATTCATTGGTTAAGCTACTTCTTCTTCTTTTCTTATCGATTAAATCAAATTTTTGACAGCTGTGTCATTAACCACGTTCAGATCCCGAAGGTGATGACTTGGCACAAAGAGCAGACAAGGAGGTGGGGCATATCCACCGAAGGGGCACATATTGGCACCGTTTTCAAGATAGGTCTATAAAAATGAAAAAAAAAAACCATTTGGCCAGTTTTTATCTACATGGCCTAACTGGGCCCGCAATCGCTTTAGGGATTTCTAGGTTGACTACTGCAGTACAAGTGTGAAGGGCCAGAGTGTGCATTAAGCTACAATGTATAACATTGTTGTGCCCGACAACATTTGAACTGGTTCAACTATTGATCTTGTAAACACGCAGAGGTGACAGCAGTCACATTATCATGCCATAACAACATTAATGATATGCAGCCACTCACTGTAGTTGCACAGCTGTGCTGGCAGCCAAGGATCCGTGACGACTTAGGTAAAAAAGAAACCCATGCGTTTTTAACCGACTGTGGAAGGAGCGTAATGTGTTTATCAGTCTATGTATGTTTGTTCATGTGGCGTTCTAGAGACCAAACGCGTGGGCCGATTTTGATGATTCTTACTTCTTCGATCGATTCGACTCAACCTTGCGAGTATCACTAAAGGCATGACAGAAATCAAAGTTCACCACATCGACCACCAGACGCCATATTGTCAAGATGACAAAAAAAATTGCGAACAATGTCAAGTTATGTAGCTTTGGATAAGTATTTAAAAATAGGTTTCTTTCATTTTTCATTTTAAATGACAGTTTAGGATTTCTTTTGTGGGGAATTTTTTCAAACCCATCGAGTGGAGTATCAAAATAAAGGATTTTTATTATGCACCAAGGGGATAAAGCAATGTATTACTTCACGTCGAAAAAATATACTTCTCTGTCACGAAAGTACCGGGAAAAGAATTATTGATCTTTTCCCGGTGCAACACAAAATGATAGTTATTTATCCAAATTTATTTTATCACCTTTAAAATTTGCTCCTTCAGAAATGATAAACTTACGCCAACGAATAATCCAATCATCAAAATTAAACGCTTTTGCCGGCATCGAGTTCAGTTCTCGCCGCGAATTCTCCTTTGTCTTCTACCAAATGAAAACGGGTGCCACGAAGTGGTAGTTTGAGTTTAGGAAAAAAGAAAAAAGTCGGCTGGAGCTATATCTGGTGAATAAGGTGGTTGCTCGATGATATTTGTTGAGTTTTTGGTCAAAAATTCGTTCACAAAAATTCGTTCATTATTGTGCAGTGCATTATTGTGGTGCAAAATCCGAGAATATTCTTTTCACAAATCTGGCCTTTTTCGTCTAAATTGCTCCCTTAAACGCTGCATAACGCTCAAATAATATTCTTTATTTACCTTCTGGCTAGAATGCCGAGTGCACAACACCGCGATAATAAAAGAAAACAGCCAATGACTTTGACTTTTGATCGACTTTGGCGTGGTTTTTTCGTTTTCGGTTCAGTTGGAAGGCGCCACTCCGAAGCTGTTGACTAGTTTTTTTTTATGGATAGGCTCGCGCTTGACCACTATCTCTCCTTTGCATGTCGTAAACCCACGTCTCATCACCAGTAACAATGCGTTTCATGAATGTTGGGTTGGAAATGACTCGTTCTAGCATGTCCTCAGCGACTCTTCTGCGATTGAGTTTTTGAAGAAAATTCAGGTCTTTTGGGACTAGCCGAGCGGCAACATGTTTCATACTCAAGTGATTATTTAAAACGGTACGGACCGACTCGTGAGCTATCTGTCTCAAACTTGAATGAGGATTTTCAGTCACTATTTCTTCCACTTTTGCGATGTAAACTTCAGTTGCAGACGTTGATGGCCTACCAGAGTGAGGCAAAGCTTTGTACTACTCATAATCATGTATTTTTGATAAAGTCCAGTCACCGTAAGCCTTTTGTAACATTTTCAGCGACTCCAAACACGAAATTCCATTGGCGATGCAAAATTTAAGACAGACTCATTGTTCGATGTTTTTGTCCAATATGAAATTGGCAATACGCACTAGATACGATATAACTAAAAACAGCACTGTATTTAATCTAAATAACAGATGTAACTCAAACTCCACGCCAAAATGGAAAACAAATGTGCAAATCTAACAACAACAAGAAAAAAAATGTAATTTGGAACCATAAACAAATCATGCATGCCCGAAACTTTTTTGACTGAATGTGTACCGGTCAGGTATATGTTTAGATATAAGTTCTACCTAAAGACCGTCCGTCACCACTTCCCACTGACTTATAAACCTATGGACTTGCCATACCTACTAAATTAGCGTGATACCTACATAAATCGGGAACTTAAGATGGCTGCCCATTGGCCAATGAGGTAGGCCATTTGCAACTGTTTGACAGCACAACTACACAGATAAACGTACATAAACAGCACACAACTACCAATTTTACTCGGTAATCAACATGGCGACCGGCCACGCATAGACATGATTTTGACGTCACACAAAAGTGTTACCAAGTTGAGTCCTTGACAAACATTTAGATGTCTCTCTTTTCATATGTAGTTCTTGGTTAGTTAAAAAGAGACAAAACGCTTTTTGACATGCGTGTGTCGATTTGATAGATATGTGTATAACTATTCTTCATATAGTAGAATAGGCCGTCTCCATAGATTTTCCTTCCTCATTGCCACTTCCTAGTGTTGTAGCTGGGATAAAGAAGTGGCGCGACAAACTGCCCAGCAACACGTTTGACGTTTTTTCAATAGCTATCACGATGCTTTCTTTGATAGGATTTCACATGTTTAGAGCCTTACACACTTTGCAAGTACAGCATAGATGTTTACCGTTTTTGCCAGCCTATGTAAGGCGCATGATTGTTTATTTAATTTTTGATTTAAAGTATCAACATGTGTTTTAAAATTCAAATTATAATCAATTGACATAATTTTAGTTTTGTCAAAGTTCATTTTCAAATTGCTATTAGTTAGCCATTTTATAATATCACTTAGAGTGCTGTTTATATCTTTTCCTAGGGATTCCTTATCGTTACTTGTAAAAACGACACTACACGTACAATCATCAGCAAAAAGAATTGAGGGATGATTGGTTATTTTGGGAGGTCATTTATATAAGAGCCTTACACACGAGAAACACGACGGAACCCGAGCGCTGTAATAAATACATGTGTTTTCTTTCTTTCTTAACTAATGCAAATAAATAAGGTAATGTGTAACAAATAATATTGATATTTTTTCGTACTACAATAGATATTGAAATAATAACCTGATGCAACGGCTGCTATTGTCTGCCTGTCTGCTGGACGCCCATGCAATAAATTCAAATATATAATGGGCAAAAGAACCTCACCAAACTGTGAATTATGTGGGGTGATTGAGGATACCTGTCACGTGTTGATGGAATGTGACCGGAACATACAAGGAAGACATGCTTTGTTTAGTGGGGGATTTGAAGTGGGGGTATGCAATAGCATCGTAGCATCTCCATTGTCGGAGGAGGCTAGGATGTTGTGTCGACTGTTAAAGAGGGACTGATCATGAGTGAGTGTGTCTGCTGAATATGTTACGACATGTCTAGCGGACATATCCGCTTAAAGTTTGATATAGTTTGATACTAGTAGTAGTGTTATGTATTTTGTTTCATCGCAATCGGTTCACGCTATCAAAAGTTAGATGGATTTAAAGTGTTCAAGAAGTAAAATTCCCACAGCACCCGCAATTTTCAAAGTTACTCGGACAGTTGAACTCGCTATTCGATAGATGGCGTTGTGCATTTAAAGTCATTTTCTGAATCGCGATGTTAAGATTCTACGCGAGTGAATGACACTAGAAAAAAAAAATGGTATGTAGTATATAGGTATGTAGGGTAGGCAGGAAGGTAAGTAGGGTAGTGTTGGTAGGCAGATGACGGGAGCGAAGCCGCGGGCACAGCTAGTACAAAATAAATTTTTGGTATTGGTTTCACTTCATAAACCACGAATGCTTTTCATTCACTTGTTTAAACAATTTTGTAAAATAGGGGTGTGTAATGTATGGTATAGTAACAGATAGTATAATATCACTTAAAATAACGTTCACATGATAGTATTTTCATATAATATAAAACATCTAACCTAATTTCATGTGATCTAATGTTATATTTCATATAACCTTCATTTCCTCTAATAACATTTAGTGTAACATTAATTTCATATAATTTTCAATTAGTAAAAAAACTAAAACTAGTTCTCTTTTTCTAAAACGTTTAGTTGACCTAATTTGCATATTAACTAATTTTCTAAGGTAAAGCACCGTTCCTGAGAAAAAAATATATTAAACTAACCTCAAAACACTAATGCTTGCTTCTGCATCGTCTCCAGCGCTGCGGGCAGTGCAACCCTTTCGCCCTTACGTATCAAAAATGCTTCGTTACAGCGATCGGGGCCTGCTCTCCCTTCGCGCCTCCAGTTTTAATATACACTCTAGGGGTAGCAGTCAAAAGACTACGTTAAGTCGGGGTGCCCCGATTCGGTTTTGGAACAGATTCGACTTATTTAACTACAAGCCGGTGTAAGTATCGAGAACGCAATAGTCAAGACATACAATAAATATTTTAGCTGTATGACAGAAAGAAAAATATTAAATATCCATCCACCAGCATAAAAGCAAACTAATAATAATCAATATTTATGTGGTGCTTGTTTTTGTAAAATGCGATTGCGAAAATGGCTGGCGTTTAAAATCTAATCAGTTTTTGCAAAAATATACAAAACAAAGTAGACGTTTTTAAATTATATTTTACGTCACTTCTATATATTTTGAATATTATACTAATTGAATATTATTTCAAATGTGCATTGTATAAAATGTTCGATATACCATATCAAATTAGGTTAAATAAAATTATATCAATTGTAGAATACAGGCCTACGGACCACAAAGCCAAGAGGCAACACTGGGGCTCATTAGCAATGCTGCGACTCTTAGATCCTACAAGGTCTATAACCGCGAAACCTCGAAACGCGGCAGCGGTAAACTAGAGGTTTGTTCTTTGGGATACCGATTCCCGTATCAGGTGGAAAGTGATACAAGCATGCACAACTTACATCTACTACTCACATTTGTTCCCGCGGTGGTCTCCTGGTCTGGTTCAATCCCGTGTCCGATCGAGGGATATAAGGGGGAAAATATATAAAATAAAATTGGGATAACCGACGTGGTCCAGCCTAAGATTCCTAGTAGACATCTATACACGCTCCCGACACAAAAATACTTCGCTGCGCGCGAAATATATTCACAAACAAATGCACGGGCGATTCCCAGTGCCACTCGCGGATTGCGAACGTAATTTCAAGTAACTATGGGTTGATTATATAGCAATTACAACAAAATCGAAGCAAGATCCCCGTATTACGTCTCACGCTATCAATCACATTTTTGCATGTACTCTCAACTTCAACTCAACCAAAAGCAGTCAAATCAATGACAGCGAGCTGACACAGTGTTGCAATAAAATAATAAGAAAAAGAACGAAACCTTTATTGGTTCTGAACTTCCCCCCGCCTCGGACATAAGGAGTTATGTCCGCTAATAAATGGGCAAGCGTGCTAAACTTGCCACTGCTCGTTTAAAACCGAATCTCCGACCATGACCTCCGCAACTCTGGGAACTCCGTCAGACCCATAAAATAAATCTACAATGCATTCACGAAGCCCATACAAATGCAACAAATTCGATTCTTTAACAAGATCTCCGACTTTGGGAGGGTCAGTTTTGTCAGTCCACAACGATGCCAGAAACTTTGGGTCATCTGTTGGAGCAACTCAAAACGTGTCAATCGCGAAGGTTTAACTTCCCTGAAGGGGTATTCCGGCAGGGCGTTGAGGGGCTGACCAATCAAAAAATGACCAGAGTCAAAACTTCCAGGTCGTTTGGTAACAAGTTCCTCAAATGTGAAAATAGCTTCACCAATAACACGGCAGAGATGCGTTTTGCTACCTTTACAACGGCTTCAAAATTGCCACCCCAATGAGGGCAGACTATGAGATCAAATTGCCAATTAATTCCCAATTGGGACATCATCATCATCATATCAGCCAAAAGACGTCCACTGCTGGACATAGGCCTCCCCCAAGCGTCGCCACATTGACCGGTCCCATGCGTCTCGCAACTAGTGGATCCCCGCAACCTTCACCAGGCCATCGGTCCACCTGGTGGGCGACCTTCCAACGCAACGTCTTCCGGTTCGCGGTCGCCACTCAAGAACCTTCCTGCCCCATCAGTTATCCGTTCTGCGAACAATGTGCCCTGCCCACTGCCACTTAAGTTTGACAATTCTTAGGGCTATGTCGGTAACCCAGGTTCTCTTACGGATCTCATCATTTCTGATTCGATCACGCAAGGAAACGCCGAGCATAGCGCTCTTTGAATGACTGTAAGCTTTGTGATGAGGCCCATTATAAGCGACTACGTCTCAGAGCCATATGTCATAACTGACGACACACACTGGTCATAGACTTTTGTCTTAAGATACTGTGGTAAGTTGGACGAGAAGACACCGCGCAACTTCCCAAACGCTGCCCAGCCAAGTCAGATTCGACGGTTGACCTCTTTCTCGAAGTTGGCCCTACCCAACTGGATCGTTTATCTCAGGTAGACATGGTCATCCACAACTTCGAGTGTAGAGTCTCCAACCTTGATAAGAGTGGGTGTAACATGGGCATTCAACATCTCCTTGGTTTTGTCCATGTTCATCCTAAGACCCACTCTTTCGGAAGCTCTACTGAGCTCATCGAGCATTGTACTGAGGCTCTCCATGGTCTCAGCCATGACTACTAGGTCTACTTGTCGGAAAACCGAAGGTGAGTGATGTAATCGCCATTAACGTTGATGCCTAGCCCTCTCCAGTCCAGAACCTTGAATACATCCTACAGCGCAGCAGTGAACAGTTTCGGCGATATGACGTCTCCCTGTCTCACACCTCGCTGCAGAAGGACTGGTTCCGAGGTCTGATCCTGAAGTCGAACTGACATGGTGGCGTTTTTGTACAAACACTTCAACACTTCGATGTACCTGTAGTCAATTTTGTACCGTTGGAGAGACTGCAGTACAGCCCAAATCTCGATCGAATCGAACGCTTTCTCGTAGTCCACAAACGCTAAACAGAGAGGCAGGTTGTACTCTTTGGTCTTCTGTATAACCTGCCGCAGTGTTTGTATGTGGTCTACGGTACTAAAGCCTTTTCGGGATCCAGCTTGTTCGGGAGGCTGGAAATCGTCGAACTAGCGCGTGAGACGATTCGTGATGACTCTTGAAAACAACTTGTAGACATGGCTAAGAAGTGAGATGGGCCTATAGTTCTCCAGCCGGGCATTGTCGCCCTTTTTGAAGAAGAGTACCACCTCACCCCTGCACCATGCCCGTGGCATTTTGCCCTCGAGTATGACGGAATCAAACAGTTTCTGAAGGGCCTTAAAGAACGGTTTCCCACCCGCCTTCAGGAGTTCAGCCGTGATTCCGTCGTCACCCGGCGCCTTGTTGTTTTTAAGCTGTTTCAGAGCCATCCTTAACTCGTACAAGCTGACGTCCGGGATATCTTCGGTATAGTGTCGGGTCCTCTTGGATCGTTCGCTAGATTCGCAACGGGTTTACTGGTTGATGTGTATAACTGCCCATAGAATCTCTCGATCTCCCTCAGAAGCTCCGTTTTGGCGGATACGATCCAGCCATCATCGTTCTTCAGTTTCGTGAGCTGGCTCTGCCCAATAGACATCTCTTGCAAAGACCTTGGAGCCCTTATTCCGCTCAATTGCATCTTTAATACTTTCGGTTTTAAAGCGGTGGAGGTCGCTTTTCAAGAACTTTGAGATCCGTCTATTTAGGTGCCGGTATTTCACCGCATGGTCTGAAGACTGCAGGATCATGTCACGCCTATCCTTCATTAGCTTGAGAGTAGGATCAGAGAGCGTTTTATTTATATCTTTCTGGCGGGTCTTGAAAAACTTAGACCCGACCATATGGACAGCTTCCACGAACCCATCGCTGTATTCGTCCACGGAGCTCCCTAGGCACTCGAAACGTTCGAGCTGAAAGGTTTCGGGGTTTTGGATCTGGATCTGTGCTGGACGGAGCGTGGACTTCATCAGGCGAGACCTTTCAAGCTTGATATTAATGTTCAATGTGCCTCTTACCATGCGGTGATCGCGCCCGGTTTTCACCGAATTGATCACAGAGACATCATTGAACATTTGCTTCTTGGTTGACATGATGAAGTCGTTTTTAGTCGCACCATCGGGGCTTTGCCAGGTCCACTTCCTGTGCTCACGCTTTTTGAAAAAGGAGTTCATCATGTAGAGGCTCTCCTTCTCAATAAAACTGGCCAGTAGGTGACCCCGGTGTTTCCGACATCCAACTCCAAATTACCCCACTTGCAGCTGATCCACGTCTCGTTTGCCCAGTTTCGCATTGAAGTCCCCCATGACAACGGTGAAGTGAGTTTTGAAACCATGCATGGCTCTAGACATATCCTCATACATGGTCTCTACCTCGTCGTCGGGTCGTGCCGAGGTCGGGGCGTAGACCTATATGACCTTCAGCGAATATCTTGCGGATATTCTGAGTATAAGGTACGCCACCCTGGTCGATACACTCTCGATCTTCACCACGTTGTTCACAAGGGACTTGTGGACGATAAACCCGACACCACCCTGGGACTGTCGGGTCACCCTCTCGGAAAAGGAACAGGTTACCGGATTTGAGGATTATCGAGTCTTCCTCCTCTCTTCGGACTTCAGATAACCCTATAACACTCCATCGCAACCTGCTCAATCCTTCCTCGAGTTCGGCTATCTTCTCGTCGGTCCGGAGTGTTCGCGTGTTATATGTTCCTAGGTCCAGTCGTCGGTGTTTATTGGGGTAACCCCTTGCCACGCCATCGCCTCGACCGCTACAGTAGCCGTGTGTAGACGGGCTGCTGGGCACTCGGGGCCGTTTGATCTGTGTGCTATTCATTTTAGTTTTGGGGGGGTTTGCCATAATCGCCACGCTTGGCAGGTGGGTTGGTGATCGCAGTTTGTTGTTAAAGTGCACAGAGAAAGCTGCTGCCCATTCTCTGGTGTGTCCCTTAGTCGCTTCTTACGACACCCACGGGAAGATATGGGATGGTGAAATTCTTTACGTCCGTCACCATACGGTACTAAAATTAAAAATAACCCTATGTAATAAGTTCTTTAAAAGCATTTGAATCCCAAGTCCTACCTATTTTAAGTATCTATTGTTATTGTAGTGGACTGTTCTACTTAGTTTAATTTTATACATTATTTTCGTTAGTGGAGTATTTGAAGTTATACTATAGTGCTTTTGTTTGTATTACCTATTGCCTGTAATGTTCTTATTTGATTTTTTTTACTATAAATAATAAATAAATAAAATGAATCATCATTTATTTCAGATTCATCTTAGTGAAAACTTCACTAAGATAAATTACTATGAGTGAAAACTTTTAATTGGCCTTGATCTTATTATAATAATGAACAGTTGTTAAAATTAGCTGTAAATTTTCCGAATAAAATAAAATAAATAAATAAAGACAAAAAATCCGTTAAGTATTTACGTCTTTATCGAACGTAAGTACGAATTATTTAAACCACAACGCAACACCTTTGTACGTGTACGGGCTGTGCTGGCGCTGCCGCTGCGGCTGCTGAGGTCCCTCTAGCGTTTAATTACAGTTTTGAACCGTTTAGGGAAGAAATGCTTGGGTTCTGGGACCCGAGTGCGCGTCTCCCTTGTAAGGATACCTCTCGTAGCCTGATCGATACTGAGTAATCTGGCTGGCCCGTTCCTTTCCTTGGCCGAAGAATTAGACTGACTTATATTTTGCAACGTTATAAAATTCCTATTTATATTAATTGTTTAAGCTACTTCTTCTTCTCTTCTTATCGATTAACTGAAATTCTTGTAACCCACTTTTTTCTACAGTGGCCTAAAAGGAGGGTGACCATAAGCTCTTAGAGCGGTATCAATTTGAGATCGAGTAAGTGACAGATGTATACACTTCAGATACGTCCCTTATTCGATCTCAAATTGATACCGCTCTAAGAGCTTATGGTCACCCCCCTGGGCCCACAATCGCTTTAGGGATTTCTAGGTTGGGCACTGCAGTGCATGTGTGAAGGGGCAGGGTGTGCATTAAGCTACTATCTAACGTTGTACGTGTTGCTAACACTTCAGAACCTGGGTAGCAAAATTAGAAAAATAAGAAATAGTACATTACTGCAGAATCCAGTAAGTAAGCCTTCCTGGCCAAGTATGAGTTAACCGGACCGAACCGCAGGTGAGGTCCGGTTATATACGAGGCCAGGATGGCTTTCTTACTGCTTGAGGCTTGTTTAATGCTTTTCTCAAAAATTAAAGAAAGTTTAACAACAAATTCGTTTAATTATAATATTGAAGGTTACATTCATGTTAGGGCAATTACTGATAGATATTGTGATCAATTTACCGGGGGCATTTATATTTGTTTGTTGTACGTCTTGATTAACGGACTCAAAAATATATCTATGTCATAAAATGTCATACCAAAAAGAGAGATTGATATACCTATATTTGGAGCCTCCCTCCTATAACCATGTTATAATGACTTAACTCTAATCTGTGTCTGGCTGGTACTATGATTTTTTTTCTAAGCAGATCTGAAGAGGATGACTTACTGTCTAGAGCCATCTCAGTGTTTTCGGTTTTTTGCACAAACGGTTAAGTAACCGATATACAGTTTTCATATCGATATCGAAAATGGTTTTCAAATATCAATATCATTTAGTACAGTTTGTATGAGTTAAAATGTTATTTAGATGAGTAAACTAACAACGAACGCGAAATAATATTTAGATAGAGAGGTAGTGCATATGGTTCCTATCGTTTGTGAAGTTTGCGTTTTGTTCGTAGTTCGTACGTTTTCGCATTTTTACGGTTTTAAGTTTTGACTTATTCGTTCTCGCACACTAGTAAGGTTTTTATTAGATACAGTTTTTGTAATATCGGTTATTTTGATATAGATATCGATATGATATGATATCTAACACATATCCGATTTAAGTAACCTTTTGATATATCGGACCAATCCCTACTACTGTCCAGTAAGTAAATTACATACTTACTTACTGGACAGTAGGATATTCCAAATTTAAAATCTCGCTTCTTACTGGACAGTTGTGAATAAGTCTCCGGTAGAGTTCACTTTCTGGATACTTTTTAGAGATGTTATAACAACATTACATACCATTTTTGAGAAAAACCTATTTACGCTTGCAGCTGATGTTTTTAACTGGCAATACTGCAATGACTAAGTTAATACTATCGCAAACTTCGCGCACGGAACTGGTGGTTGGATTGTGGTAATTGACTTCCCTCTCAATACGGTATGACTAACGCTCGCGGACTTCCTGCGGGTCGTGGAACAGTCTCGACCGGCGGTCACTTGGCACTACGCAGCGGCAGAGTGACCGTGTCCGCACAACAGTTAATTTTACCTCTGCCACCTTTCTTATAGTCACCTCGACGACATATTTTATTTACAACAATCGTTGTATTACCTACATGTTACCGTGAACAAATAGTCAAACAATTAAAATCAGTATAACCCCAGATTGGGGTTCTTCTGTACCAGACAACCTTTCGGTGTTGCTTGCAAGGACTGTGGCTGGATAACCTGCGTGCTATCCTCCGACAAGAAGATCAACCTACCTACCTGGCTGCCACAAGTCACCTACGTTCTGGAAACTACCAGGATAGTGGTTTTCTTTCGGCGGTGTTGAACTTAACACGCGCTCTATTCTTACAACTCACACCAGTCTCCGGCTGGGTTACTGTTAAATTTTATATAATTATTATACAAATACATATATATATTTTTTTTTTTATTGGTATTTTTTTTTTAATAAATTGCTATGTCTAGTGTAGATATAGCAATTTATTAAAAAAAAAAACTCTTCGAGTGTTGCCTAGCCCCTAACCGTTACAACTACCTATGTATAACATTGTTGTGCCCGACAACATTTGAACTGGTTCAACTATTGATCTTGTAAACACGCAGAGGTGACAGCAGTCACATTATCATGCCATAACAACATTAATGATATGCAGCCACTCACTGTAGTTACACAGCTGTGCTAGGGCAGCCAGGGATCCGTGATGACTTAGGTAAAAAGGAACCCTTTCGTTTTTAACCGACTGTCGAAGGAGGGTAATGTGTTTATCAGTCTATGTAGGTATGTATGTTTGTTCATGTTGCGTTCTAAAGACCAAACGCGATATTTTGATGATTCTTACTTCTTCAATCGATTCGTCTTAACCTTGGGAGAATCACTAAAGACATGACAGAAATCAAAGTTCACCACAGCGACCACCAGACGCCATATTGTCAAGATGAAAAAGAAAATAGCGAACAATGTCAAGTTAGGTAGCTGTGGATAGGTATTTTAAAATAGGTTCCTTTCACCATTTTTCATTTTAAATAACGGTTTAGGTTATGTAACGATTTAATGTTGGAGAACAACCATTCTCGCCAATTACCTCATATCTTTCAAACCTTCCGATGGATTTATATAATTAAGACATCGTTAGACACGTCTTGACCGGTAAAATATAATGAATATATAATGAAAGGTCCAACTTGACGGAATACCCTATCGATGTTTTCTCTATGAGTTTCGCTTCATACAGACGTTCCCTATATAAACAGTGCGAACAATGTACGTCTATATAGCTCAATTTGTTTTGTTTTGTAGTGTCCTAGATAAAGGTTTACTGGACACACTTTTTATTTTTATTGGTCTCAAATATTCATTGTGTCAATGTCATGCATACTTGTTATTTGCATGGTTGCTGAAATGCCGATTTAATATGTTATTTTATTTGAATTTTAAGTGACAGTGCTGTTGTTGTGCTTATTATAAATAAATAAAAGGTGTTCTTAGAAAAGTGACGTAAAAAAACACGTGGCAAATTTTGGGCCCCCTTTTGACGGGGTTTCCAATTTTTTCAAATCCATCGAGTGGAGTATAAAAATAAAGGATTTTTAATTATGCACCAAGGGGATAAAACAGTGTATTCACGTCGAAAAACGATACTACTGTACTGTGCTCTCAAGAAAGTACCGGGAAAAGATCACAAAATGTTAGTTATTTATCCAAATTTATTTTATCACCTTCATAGTATGCTCCTTCAGAAACGATACACTTACGCCAACGAATAATCAAATCATCAAAACATTTTTAAACGCTTTTTCCGGAATCGAGTTCAGTTCTCGCCGCGAATTCTCCTTTGTCCGAATGAAGACGTGTGCCACAAAGTGGTAATTTGAGTTTAGGAAAAATAAGAAATCGGCAGGAGCCATATCTGGTGAATAAGGTGGTTACTCGATCGTATTTCTGTAGATGGTGAGGAAGAACAAGTATGGTCTATAATCCAGGCGTATTCACCTACCGAATCAAATAGAAAAGAAGACATAATAAAAATCGGAAAATTCTACGAAGACCTACAATCCACCATTGCAAATGCATCCAAAAACAAAATAGTTATGGGCGACTTTAATAGACAGATTGGCAAACAAAAAATTGGAGAAGAATATACCACAGGAAGCCATGGCAATAGAAGTAAAAACAGCTCACGACTAGAATCTTTTGCTACTGGAAATAAATTAAGCATCCTAAACAGTTTTTATAAAAAGAAACCATCAAAGAAATGGACATGGATCTCTCCTAATGGCTGGTATAAAAACGAGATCGACTATATTATGTCTAACAATTTAAAAGTTTTTGAAGATCTATCTATTTAAAACAATTTTAATTTTAACTTAGATCATAGAATTGTTAGAGCAAAACTATCAGGCACACGTGTTAAAAGAGCACGACAATTTCACAACAGTATGAAAGCCATCAAATGCAGGTAGCACTGATCTACTTCTGAACAACCTCAAAATATCCTTGCAAGGCGGGCAAAAGGAATGTATATCGACCCAAGAAAAATACAATAGACTGCTTAAATAATTAAAAATAGAACCTAAAAAAGTAACCATGACTAGTAAGCCAACGATATCAGTTAAAAGTAAGCAATTATTACAAGAACGGAAATAACTTATACAACAAAAAAAGTAGCAGACTCAACTACTCTGCAGGAAGACATTGACGCGGTCTATCAGTGGAGCATGGATAATAAGTTACTCTTTAATATTGCTACATGCAGCGTTATGACCTTCAGTCGCAAGCGTAATCCCTGGCATGAAGAGTACTTTTTAGGCGGTGATCTGATAGCCCGCGTTAATTCTGTAAAGGATCTCGGAGTTCTGTCCGACACGAAGCTCACCTTTCATGAGCATACGAGGACACTTGCTGCTGAATCATATCGAAGACTAGGATTTATCCTTCGAAATATGCGCGAGCTTACCACATGCCATTAAACTTGTATACATGGCCTTAGTCAGGAGTAAACTCGAATCAGCAGCAGTGATCTGGAACCCGTATGAGAGTACTTACGCCTTACTTCTTGAAAAATCCAAAAAGCCTTTCTTCGTTTTCTTTATAAAAAAAACCCTTTTCTATACCTTACCAAATTTCTACTTGGTGTTTTAAATTTTAATTCTCTCGAAGTAAGGCGTAAGTACTTCTTGCTTATCTCTGCCTGCCGTATTATGCGGTGAGAGTCCGATTGCCAGGAGCTCGTGGCGCAGTTGTTGAGGCTGTTTGTTCCTGTGGTGCCCAAACAACAGCTTAGACCACGAAGTCACCGGCTTTTGGCCATACCTTCGGCACGAACGGTGTCCCGAGCTAACTCGCCTCTAGTTCGGGCGCTCACAATGCTAAATGCCCTTCTGACATCAGCACCGGAGTGTGACCTGTTTGCTGGGAGGTGGATTGATGTGTGTCGTGAATGTTTAAGTTTTTGTGAGAAGATGGATGAAAGTTAGATTAGCGCATAATTGTTTATGTATTCTTTGTACACTTTTTACTTCTGTAAGATATTTTTTATCCGTTTTTTTTTTCGTTCTTGTATTTTTTTGGTCTATGTTTTTTTGGTATTTTTATATAGTGTTTTTTTTTTAATAATTTTTTTATTCGTTTATATTTATTTATTTATTAATCCCCATCATAATTATATCCCATCATAATTATATTTAACTTTGCCTTATTCTTTTTTGTTTCGTTTGTGTGTTTTTTTATCTCTCATTGTATAACGCCTTAGGTATGACCTGTAAAGTTATACATGTATACTTAAATAAATAAATAAACAAGGAAGAAACAATAACAATAATGGCCAAAAGATAGCGGAAATAAGCAAAAAGACTAGCGAACAACTTAGAAAAGAACGAAAACTAAAAAGGCTAACAAAATTAAGAAAACATATAGAAAAAAACAGGAGGAGTAAAGAAGGCGCTGAAAGAAATGAATTGCAAAAAGGACTAGATTCCAAATATAAAAAATAAAGATACTGGAAAGACCAGCAAAAGAACAGAAAAAATACTAGGAATTGCTACGAAATTCTACAAAAATTTATACCAAAGTCGTAAAAGGGCAAAAGTTATAAATGAATATAATTCAGCATATGAAGAGGAAATTAAACCAATTCTAAAGGAAGAAATATATTGAAACACAAAACCTAGATAAGGCACCTGGACCAGATTTAGTCACAAACGAGCTACTAAAAACTACGTTACCAGTGATAGCACCAAGACTTACAGATATTATCTAAAATCACACTAAACAGAATTACTAATACACTAGATGAAAATCAACCTAAGGAACAAGCTGGCTTCCGAAACAAATTCTCAACTATAGATCACATTCATACTCTTAGACAAATTCTACAGAATTATAGAGAATACAATAAAACTTATTACATAGGGTTAGTTTACTTTAACAAAGGGTTCGATACATTCGAACATGACTATATATGGGACGCTATAAAAATACAAGGAGTGCAATCAAAATACTTACGAATATTTAAAAACGTATACACTGCGAGCACAGCTCAAGTTAAACTTGAATCTACAGGCAACAAATTTCCCATAAAAACAGGTGTACGCCAAGGAGATCCTATATCACCTAAATTATTCTCAGCAGGGCAGGCAATGATCTTCGGGAATCTAAACTGGACCAAAAATGGCCTCAATATAAACGGAGAAAATCTTAACCATCTACGCTTCGCGTATGATTTGATTTTGTTCTCAGAAGACGCAATAACTCTGGGACTAATGTTGCAGCAACTATCCGATGAAAGTGTTAAGGTCGGCCTGACAATGAACCTCACTAAAACCAAAATAATGTCGATTTCCCAACAAATATGTAGATATAGCAGTAAATAACGAACAAATTGAATATGTAAAGGAATATATATATGTCGCATCAAGGCTGGCCGATAGATGTAAACCATCGGGAAGTCAAAGGCAAGTCAATTCCCTTAGGTTAAGATATCGTGTGTGGGCAGGTCGGTGCTTATAAAAGCGCGCCAATGCGTAGTTGCTCTTGATTGCCGCTAGGGGCTTGCTTGTGATTTGACTTTACGTCCGTACTATTGACTAAACCCGACACGGCCATCCTGCGAGACAGGCGTCCTCGTCTGTTTCTCATTGTCAGGTTCTAACAGTGTATCGAATCAAGTGGAAATCCTCAATGGATGTCCTCAGCCCATGGGGAAAGCTGAGGGGTCTGTCAGACTCCTACTGACTAAAACCACATTGTGTTCTCTAGGCCGTAATTCCTCTTGAGAGGCGAACGTGGAACATACACGTCGCCTTCTCGGGCCTCTCTCAGGTAACAGATCCCCAACTCTATCACCCGCAGGCATCATCTTCTTGTCCTTGCTCCATGCCATCTCATGGTCACCTCGTGTTGCACCACACGTCGTCTCATTCCACTCCATCCTGGCAATTTCCCATCATACAAGGAATGTTTTCTGAAAAATACAAAATTTTCAAACAGTATCTGCTTGTCCAATCCTAACTCATACACTAGAGTGAGGAAACATTTTGAAACAATCAAACATGATCATTCAAATCTCTCTGTTCACTATTGCAAGGAACGAGTAATTCTATTTCCAATTTAAAGAAAATAACAACCTCATTGATTTGGTACCTAAAAGCACCCAATCTTCGTGATTACAAAGTCCAAGTACCACTGATAGTCATAACTCTCACATTAAATCAAACAAAAGAAACAATAAACCAGGTTTCTTATTCACGATCTTTAGCCATCACATAGTTCTACTAGCTATCTCATAGCTCTCTTAGCTATCTCAATTGCTCTACTCGCACATCTCCATGAAGTCGAGTCAATTCAACTCTCTGAACTCAGAACCTGTTCACACAGATTAAGTATGTCCTATGTTACGTCAATTCATTATCTACTTCATCTACTATCTCAATTGGTACTTGAAATTTGTATGTCTTACTAACACGATCTACGCATAGTAATTAAAATGAGAATAACCAAAACAATTTCAATTTTCGTAATGAGGGCTTGACGATTCGAACGTCATCAACATTAACATGGTGACCTCACCACACACGTGACTGCGAGTTTACTTTCTTTTAACCTCATGACTCAATAGGAACTTTCTGTAAGATTCCTAACACAAACATGATTTTTCACACCAGTCATAGTGCCACACAGACTTAAAGGTGCCATACAGGGCTACCGTAACCATAAATGCCAACAGTTGCCACACAGGCCAACATTTGCCACTCAGGCCAACAGTTGCCACTCAGGCCAACAGTTGCCACTCAGGCCAACAGTTGCCACTCAGGCTCATAGTTTCCACTCAGGCTCTCATTTGCCACACAACGCTCGGCTACTCCTGACCAAACTAGATTATTGGGTTCGTGAAAATAGGGAAATTTGAGAACTCTACTTTTTAACTAAATCATTACCCTGGGCCATGTACCACTGTCATTCCAAACAAACTTTAAAACTTCTGCTGCAGCAAAACTTGCCAAGCTTATGGGAACCCTCGAGTAAAACCTCTAACGCCACGGCTCTCTAGCCGACCAGCAATTGTATTGCTCTCACACAACGGTCTCACGGTCTCTCTCTAGACCCCGACCTCCGCCAGAATTCCCTGGTACGGTCAAATATAATACGGCCGATAGACTTAATTACTCGCTTGCCTTGCTCATTATTATCAAAATCCTTTTGACATCAATATCGACTGGTACATGACCCGCTGGCATCTGCCCCTAACTTACCTTGTGCATACTTGTAGGTTCTAAGCGTACCTATTTAAAGCTTTCGGTGTATAACGATCACCGTCCTGTCATAATCTCCTATCGCGGACTTAATACAGGGCCTATTTAGTTTTCGAAACAGAGATTCTCACACAATACTTCATTAGAAAAAGGTCCAACGATCAAAAAGTTCAATAACTAAACAAAGTTATTGTAAAAATTCTGTTACTCTTTACCATAATTCAAAGGCAATGCACACTCAACTCATCAAAACTTCTTCGTTGACCCATCGCCACATGTTACTCATGAGGTGCGGTCCAAAGTTTTGAGTATGACAAGTGTACAAGCCATCAGATTTAGTCTCACTACCACTGTCATCAACTATGACGTCTAATTCTCAAGGAACTTGGTGATCGGGGATCCTTCTCATAATATAATCTTCTCTTTGCAATATTCGCTCTTCTTACTCTAAGATTTTGGAACATACCGACAGTTAATGTGAGGGGAACAATTATGCCTGATAATATTTGCTGCCTTATACCTCGTGTGAAGGAGCTACACAAATAAACTCTGACACACGAAGGCTCTGGGTGTTGTGTATGTGAGATTATATGTTTGTAAACGCACCCACGATACAGGAAGAAATTTCTAGTGTGGGGCAACGTTTTTTCTTAAAATTAAAAAAAAAAAAAAAAAATACCTTTAAGAAAACGATCGCGAGATCTAATCTGCCATCATAATATTACTTTCAAAGTAAGCAAGTGAATTCAGATCTAAAGACGGTGGTTGTATATCGTTACGCAACATAAGGTCTGTTCCGAATACACGCAAATGACCAGTACCGTTACTTAATTGATACAATTGCCTTCGCCCAACGACTTTACTAACTCGCTTTGCCACTGAAAATGACTAGTTGTTAAGTCACTTTGGATAGCTCATCTTCTCATGCTGAGATAGGAGCCTTTTTGGTCTCGCACGGGGTTTTTTATATTTTATTATTGTTTGTGTTTTGCTTATCTCGTGTCTCCTGTGCGGGTCACAAATAAATATTTTTTCTTTCTTTCTTTCTTTTCATGGGATATTTCATCCTAAAGCTCGTATTGAACCAAATGATGAAACTACCACCAATAGGAAACTCATTAACTACTTGATTACAAGTGTGTCTTAATTACCTAGTGATAGTGCTAGATGTAACCACGACCAACTCAGTGGTCAAACATGAACACTTATAAGATGCTCGAAATAGCATCTCTTCTTCTAGAACATTCGACCTCACTATCGAAATAACATGGAAGCGACTCACCGAGTATTCCATTCCAAACTTGCGCGCGCTCGTAACGTTCGGCTACCACCTGCGAACTGCTAGCTTGCCGTCGGTCTCAACCTCTTAGATGTTGACACGTCGACCTTCGCATTCAGCGTTTGAACCGCCAGCCTGCAGCAGAGGCTCCACAGCAACGCAATATGGTATCTGAAACATGAAAAACACTACGAGAGTAAATGTTCACAAGGTTATCTTAACCATACACAGCAGATGAAAATTAATCGGTGCAGGGGTGTAGTAACCTAAACTGACACGGCAAAATGGGTTACTATGAACAACGAATGTGAGTGCAGAGTGTTTCAAAAACATGAACCACACATAACAGTGTCCCAAGTGCCCAGGTAGGTATTTAAGATTGGGACAATCCCACTATTCCCAAACCACTGCAACTCCTGAAAGCCAGAATCAACAGTGGTGACCACCAGAAAAGCGCAGAGACAATGAAGCTCGACGAAGTCCCGGAGAATGAATCTAACTGTATTTGATCCAGCAACGAAGTTAATCAGAAAAGAATAACGGAGGTAGGTATACGGCCTTTAGAGAATCCAATGAATGCCATAGCATTTTAAGTCGCAATTAACGAGGCCTGGTAGGGTTTACCACCTTTCAGATAGTTTGGCTCTCCAACCACAAAAGAAGAATACTATGCTTCTGCTCAAATGATAAATATAAATGATTTTATTTCTGTAAGTTGGTTTGTACAAACACTTTTACATGTCGGTCATATTTTTAAAACTAGATGAGGTCGGCGTTTCCTATCTGACTACTCTGAGAAGAAAGGCCGAAACAAACTCAGAGGTCACAGTCTCTTTTAAAGTCCAGACAAAACAAAAATCTTGGTTAGATCATGTGAAGACCATGTAGATTGATGTCTGAAATGGTCTTTTGAGGAAAGAACCAGCCAGATTGAGTGGACCTGTCCAGTCAGTGCACGCATTTGTCAATAACCGAGCAGCTCAACACAGAATTTAAGGAGCTCAACGATTCGACGAACAATACCAAAGAAAGGACATTCGGGTAGGCCGCATAAACTACTCAAACTGCCAGACCACGATTAAAAACTAAGATAAATAAGAAATAAAAAACAAAAAAAAAATGGTGCACATAGTCTTCACATTCACAATAATTAAAATAAAATAATAAAATATAATATTGCAAGAAAAGCAAAAAAAAAAAAACAAAATTCACGGTGGAAAATATAAAAAATTATATTTAATTTTTAATTGGAGCAGCTCAATCCCAAGCCTTTTTGTCTTTTGTCCTCAACGTAATCTTTAATGGTATAAAACGCTTTCTGGCACAACTTACGTTTAATGAATGATTTGAATTGATTAAGACTTAGAACTTGTACGTGGCTTGGAAGCTTATTATAAAAGCGGACACATTGACATCTAACCTATTTTCTACAAACAAGACAATTTATCTATATGTGGGCCCCACTGACGCTTTGCATCCAAGGTTAAGCCTAAGAATACTGTGCTATTTTCAGGATTCAATTCTCCGCCCTTTATCAACACATCAGTTTTCACCTGCCTGACGTGAGGTAGGATAAACTTAATGCATTTGGTTTTTTTTTCATTAAGAAGTAAATTGTTAACATTGAACAAGTGAACTACTTTTGAGATCGCGCTATTTACATCGTCAGTTACCAGCTGCTGACGTTTAATTTTAAACAAAAGTGAAGTATCATCCGCAAACAACACTATATCATGGTTATCCTTTATGAGGTAAAGCAAGTCATTAATATAAATAAGAAACAAGAAAGGACCAAGAATTGAGCCCTGCGGGACTCCCATTGTTACTATAGATCCGGGAGATCTTTTTCCATTAACGTCAACGCTCTGAATCCTATTACTCAAGTATGAAGTAAGAAGATCCAGAGCGCTGTCCCGGATCCCGTAGTGGCGGCGTTTCCTGATTAGCGTTTCATGAAGAACACAATCAAATGCCTTGGACAAATCACAAAAGATTCCCAAGGCATCGCATCTATCTTCCCATGCATTATAAATATGTCCTAGAAGCTCAAAACCGGCATCAGTAGTTGAACGACCCCTTGTAAAACCAAACTGTTTGCTATGTAATAATTTATGTTTATTAAAAAATCTTTGCAATTGCTCTAACATTAATTTCTCAAATATTTTACTAAACGTAGGTAGTACTGAAATAGGTCTATAATTTGTAGGGTCTGATGTACTACCTGACTTAAACAAAGGTATTATTTTACTATTTTTCATTAGGTCAGGAAACTCCCCACAGTCGATACAATTATTAAAGATAATAGCTAAACTAGGTGCGACAATGTCAATAATAGACCTAGCAACTTCTACAGAATGACCCCACAGATCTGCAGTCTTTTTAACATTTAAAGTGTGAAAGGTTTTAATTATGTCTCTACAAGTAATATGTTCAAAAATAAACTCCGAATCGCAAACATTAACATTTTCTTTTAGCAAAGACTCAGCAACAGAAGGTGATGAGTTTAGGGATTTAGTAGTTGAAATGGGAATATCTGAAAAGAAATTTGCAAAGGCCACTGCGACTTGTGAATCTGATTTTATGATGCTGTCATTAATAGACAGGCTGTAGTCAATATTTCCAGTTTCCAGTCAAGTTACCAGATCTTCCCGTTTCACTATTAATAATATTCCAAGTCGTTTTAATAATATTACTAATATTTTTAATCTTAGAACTCAAATAATGCGACTTGGCCTACCAACAAACTTTTTTAAATAATTTTGAATAATTTCTAACATATAAATTAAATTCAGCAGTGTTTACATACGTCCTTTCATCGTACAGCTCATAAAGCCGTGTTCTGCATTTATGAATACCAACGGTAGCCCAATCACTGAATGATGCGTTACTATTAACGGAGATAGTCTTGGGAATAAATGTGGAATTAAATTGTTTACAGTATATACTAAAAAACTCATCATATAGATGATTAGGATCAGCCTGAATTGTCAAAATTGGTAATTTATTAATGAGTTTACCTTTAAAAGCTGTCAAGCGACTTGCAGTTTTGGGGTTAACAGTGATATCCTTTTTAGCCACTTTGTTGTTTTGGTTAGGTATAGTAATCCTCTGCCCGCAATGATCAGAATCTAGCAAATTTATAATTTCTTTGTGGACCGGTATAATACTAGTATAAACATTATCTAAGCATGTGGCTCTAGTAGGGGTTATTCTTGTGGGGTCCAAAAATAGGTTTACAAGATTGTAGGACTGAAATAGGCTCATTATTTTACTACAAGAACCCGAGTTTTCTAATAAATTAACGTTAAAATCACCACAAATGATAATGGATTTACTCGAGTTACAAATCTTGTTTAACACTTCATCCATTACCTTTTCAAAGCAGTCATACAATCCTGAAGGGGGCCTGTACACACTTAATACAATAAACTACTCCAATTCTATACAAGCTATTTGAACTTTCCGCTCAACAGATAAGCTCACAATATCCTTACGGTCTTTGAATATAAGCTGGTTACTTACTAAAATCAATGAGCCACCATGTATAGCATTAACTCTGCTGAACGAACTACCAACCTGGTGATAATTAAAATTGAACAATAACTGGTGGCTTTTAAGCCAATGTTCTGTTATACAAAGAATATCAATATTGTTAAAATTCATAAATAATTCTACTTCTAAATCTTTGTTCATAAATCCTTAAATATTTTGATGCACCAAGAAAACAAACTTAATTAACTCTCACTACATAAAACTATCACACTACAAAACTTTTTTTTTTTTTTTATCATTACTATGTAACTGAATAGTTACCTCATAACAGTCACAATCTAGCATCGAGGCTAATAAGTAACTTAAATTTAACCTAATTTGCTAATAATTTATATGGTAAAGAATGTGTCCATTGGCACTTCTCTTATTGTCTCTATTATGATGGGAAGACACTTAGTTCATGTGTTCTTAAAAGGTAGCACTCACTGCACTTCGTAACACTAATTTCACTCTAAACTAACTCAAAAGGCTTAGTCCTTTTCAGTCTCTTTATTATGTCCGTGGTGTCAAGGAGCTGGATAGCCTCGACATTCACATGTTTATGAAGTCTCTGTTCATGAGCTTCGGCGTATTTTTTTATAACTTTGGCGACGAGGTCCACTCCTAAGTCCCGGTGGATATCCTCGTTTCTAATATACCAGGGAGCGTTTACTATGCTCCGCAGTACCTTGTTTTGAAATCTTTGAATAATTTCAACATTGGTACGTTTTGTACAGCCCCAAAGCTGTATACCGTATGCCCATACAGGCATAAGTACTTGTTTGTACAGAAGTACTTTGTTGTACACTGACAATGATGAATGTCTGCCAAGTAGCCAGTACATATTCCTGTAGCGGATATCTAACTCCAGGCGTTTCTTTTTGACATGAGCCTTCCAGCGAAGCTTTGCGTCAAGCGTCATACCCAGGTATTTTGCTGTATTTTCATAAGGTATTATGCAACCGTTGATATAAACCGGTGTATAATTAGGGCTTCGGTTTGTGAAGTCTATATGGGTCGATTTGGACTCATTTAACTTAATTCGCCATTTTTTTGTCCAGTTGGTGATGGAGTTCACAGCAATTTGTACTTTATCTACGGCTTCTTTATGAGTGACACCTATAGCCATGATGGCTGTGTCATCTGCAAAGGTTGCAATAAAGTTGTTTTCCATTTCTGGGATATCACAGGTGTATAATAGGTACAAGATAGGTCCAAGAACACTTCCTTGTGGTACACCAGCTTTTATTTGCTTGAGATCTGAGTAAGCATCTTCATGTCGGACTCTAAACGTCCTCTCTGTTAGGTAAGATTCTAAAATGTCTGCAAATTGTTTAGGAAGCATTTTCCTTAACTTATAAATGAGACTTTTATGCCAAACCTTATCAAATGCCTGTGCTACATCTAGAAAAACTGTAGAACAGACTTTTTTTTCTTCTAGGGTTTTTTCTATAATGTTGGTAATTCTGTGTACTTGGTCTATCGTGGAGTGTTTTTCTCTGAAACCGAATTGGTAATTGGGAATCAGTTTCCTGTCTTCTATTATTGGTTTTATGCGTCTTATAAGTAGTTTTTCAAATAATTTTGAAATAATTGGTAAAAGGGATATAGGTCTGTATGATGTTACTTCCTGAGGCGATTTTCCGGGTTTGGGGATCATTATTACTTCAGCAACTTTCCAGATATCAGGCACGTGTTTCAATCGGAAAGTTGCATTTATAAGGGTTGTAAGTTTTACTATGGCTTTTCGTGGCAGATTTTGAAGCAGTTCTCCAGTGATAAGGTCGTATCCAGGCGATTTCTTTTTGGCTAAGTTTTTGATCATATTTTGCACTTCTTTCGGCGTAGCTAATCGTATATTCAACTCATCATGGTGAGTGACATCTAGTGTTATGTTTTCAGAGCTTTCCTCAGCACTTGTTTGAAAAGTTTGTTGTAAATGCTCTGCAAATATATTTGCTTTCTGTTCGTTGCTTATGGCCCATTTGCCATCTTTTTGTTTAATAGGTGATGCATGAACAATAGGCTTATTTAGACGTTTAGTGGCTTTCCACAGTGAGTGTTCTGTTTTTCCACTACTTGTTAATTGGCTTAAGTAATTATGCGTAGCATCATCATGATATTCCTGTATTGCTTTACTTAATCTTTTTGTAAGTCTATTTAGCATTGTTTTGTCAGGTGGATATCTTGATTGTTGCCATTTTTGCCGCTGAGCCCTCTTTATGGCTATGAGGTTTCTTATTTCTAACGGATAACTATGACTTGCAACTTTTCTTTTCAAGATAGGTGTATTTCCCCAAGCGCAGTTTTGAATGTCTGTCACAAATTTTGACACTTCTTTATCCAATTGTTGATTATTTTTGAGTGGTACTTTGAGGTCAATCATATTGTCTAAATCGAATTTGAAGCTATCCCAATCCGTGTTTTTATTCACTAAAGTTGGATTGCTTTCTTTCTGAATTATTGTTTCACTTAAAGTTAAGATAATGGGCGAATGATCAGAGTTCATATCAAATCCCTCCTGTATGTGAAGATATGTAGCCGACAGATTCTTAAAAATGAAAAAGTCGATCAGATCTGGAATTCTTTGGGTATCAGTAGGCCAGTAAGTAGGCTTTCCTGTTGATATTGCATTGCAATTGATTTCTCGCATAGCACTAAGCAATTCCCTTCCTTTAGTGTTGGTTAGTCTAGATCCCCAACGTATGTGTTTTGCGTTAAAGTCACCTCCCAATATAAACGTGTTGCCAAGAAGTTTCAACAGGTTTCTGTACTGCTCTATTTTCAGAGCATGCTTTGGTGGACAGTATATAGCTGCTACGGTAATGTGATGATGTTTAGTTTTGACCCTAACGGCTACAGTTTGTATGAACTCTTCTTCATATTTAAGTTCTAGGTAATGGTAGATGTTCTCTCTTATTATAAGGGTGCTTCCCCCTCTCGCAGTATTGACAGGGTGCAGTGCATGATATATTTTATATCCGTTAAGGTGTATATACGATTCTCTTGTGAAGTGAGACTCTGATATGAGGCACACATCAATTTTATCTGTGGCAAGGACCGCCTGTAGCTCGTTTTGATGCTTTAGGAGTCCGTTTGCATTCCACGCCATTATTTTTAGAGTGTTCTTCATTTTTGAGTCATACGAGGTAGCTGCGTAGCACTATTTTCTAGGTTTTTTAACCTTAGTTCAAATGAGGTTAAAATATTCAAAATTTTATTTATATTTTCATTTGTGTCGGCGTCTATTGACGTGGAGGGTTGTGAACCGTGCACTGGTGGTTGTGGTTCAAGAGATTTCGTAGCTTGCGCATAAGACACATTCTTTGATACCCTTTGATACTCTATTGACATTTTTCTTAGCACTAGGAGCCTGAGTGACAGGTGTAGTAACTTTTTTTTTCATGGCTTTATTTTTCAGTTGTTGCAATTCTTTGGCTACCATACACCCTCTGTAGTTGGCTGGGTGTGGCTCACCACAGTGAACGCATTGGGTTTATCTGTTTTGTGCAGTCTTTAGTAAAGTGTTTACCTGTGCACTTTACACATCTAGGTTCCTTGGAGCAATATTTCTGTGTGTGGCCATATGCTTGATATCTCTTACACTGTGGTATTAGCTTGGAAGTTTTTAAAGGCTGCACTTCTACTTTACAACCTAATATGGTCTTAATACTATAAATTTTATTTAAATCTTCGTCTTTTTGGAAGGAAAGCATAAACATATTTAGAGGTTCCTTAGTCCTCCAACTTAATTTGTTTACCACTTCCTGGATTTTAAAGCCGTTAGCATTTAATTCTTCAGCTATTCTATTTGGCATACATGATGAGTGTAGATTTTTTGCTATGACCCTAATCGGTCTGTCTTGTTTGTTCTCATAGGAGTGCCAGAGACAATTATTTTCTAGTAATAATTTAGTAATTGCTCTGTAGGAGTCTTCGTTCCTGGCGTTTACTTTGACAGTATCCCCGTTCATCATTTTGACCACAAAGGACTCTTTATTTGAACAAGTCAAGAGAAGATCATAAAACTTCTGGTAGTTTCTGATATTTTCTACAATGACTGGGGGAGGTGGAGGTAGTTTTTTTATTTTTGGTTGCTCGGACTTTGTACCAGCCTGAGGTTCCATGGAGCTTGCTCCTTGCGATACTGGAGACAGTGAAGCATTCATTTTTCTTTTCTTTCTACTTTTTTGTCGTACCCACTCAGTTTCTCTGGCAAGGTCCTCTTCATCAGTCTTATATTCGACTGTTGACTGGGGCCTATCATTTGTCGAATGTTCCTTCTCTGAAGTAACATTATTTTGTTCCTGGATAAGCTTCAGCTGATGTTGCAAGGCTTCTACCTGGCTACTGAGCACTTGTACAAGTTGCTGCAGTTCTTGGCGCTCTTTAGCTTCCTCTTTATACCGGGTGTACAACTGATGTTCTAGTTCAGTTTTGAGGACTATTTTATTCGGCGAAGCCATAATTGTTTACAAGTTATAATTATAAAAATTATAACTTACCGCAAATTCTCACAATAATACATGATTCACTTACAAATCTAGGTCATTGCACCGCCCGCGAGGGCAATACGCGGCGGAACTAGGCTGCAGCGTCAGTACTTGTACACGAGCGCAGACTTGTGTAAGAGCGTGCGTGACGCGACCGTTCTCGCTAGAAGTCGATTGACCACTGGACACTACAAAACTAATCAAAATATTTCATTTGGAATTATCATAATTTCCAGACTGAAATGTAAGGTAGGTACGTCACTGTCACCATATCGTTCTAACTTCCAAACAATGATAGTCGGCAAAGGCCAGCCAAGGGTTATTGCCAGTGATAGTAGAATAATAAATCTTCGGCAACACTAAAACCTGACTAGCGATAACTAACATGAGATTATGGACCTGACATGGGCCATACATGAACACACTTTTTTATAGTCATAACAAATTGAAAACGACTCACCAGATTGGCATAAAGATCCGTGTGTATGGATCTTTCCACACGTCCACACGCTGCTCCTTGACCTTTCCAGCTCCTTGGTTGTTACTAGCCTCCTTATTGCTCCGTTCCGGAATGATTTTTGATTATTCAAGACTGAGGGTAGATCTCAACTGACAATGTTTTTTTTTTTGCAAGAATGTAAACGCCATTTTCACTAGCATTGTTTTAACGTGTGATCTCATTAGCACCATTGAATCCCAATTCTGATGTCGCATCAAGGCTGGCCGATAGATTTAAACCATCGGGAAGTCAGGATGTATTCCCTTAGGTTAAGATATCGTGTGTGGGCAGGTCGGTGCGTACAATAGAGCAAATGAAATCACATAAGTTATTCGATACACTAGGTTTATTCAAATAGACACAAGTTACATTCCTGCTTACTAATATTACGGATTGACATTGATTCTACGACGTCTTAGCTCTACGGCTGTCAGTGCTCAACTGCTCTATTCCGCACCACGCTAGTGCTTATAAAAGCGCGCCAATGCGTAGTTGCTCTTGATTGCCGCTAGGGGCGTGCTTGTGATTTGACTTTACGTCCGTACTATTGACTAAACCCGACATATATTTGGGCCAACTTATAGCTACAGATGTTTGCATGAAGAAAGAAATGGAACGAAGAATAACGAATACTTGGAAACGGTTCTGGTCTCTTAGAGAAATAATGAAGGATGAAGATATGCCAATGAAAGGGAAAAAGAAAGTATACGAAATATGCATTATGCCATGCTTACTATACGGGTGCCAGACATGGGCGTCAAGAGAGTAAATTGAAAGTCAGCCAGAATGCAATAGAAAGGAGTATTTTATGTTTAAGAAGAAGGGATAGAGTATAATTACAAGATATTAAAAAGAAAACAAAATTTAAAAATGCACACAGCCTACAGACAGCTCAAATGGCGTTGGATGGGACATATGTTGATAGAAAGTATAGAAAAATGGACTAAGTTAGTAACAGAATGGTATCCAAAAAAAATAGAGGCAGACAAACCAAAAGATGGGAAGATGACCTGAAGAAAATAGCTGGTCCGATGTGGACCCGTTTAGTGAGAGACAGGAGTACGTGGAAATCTTTAGTTGAGGCCTTTGTCGATAGACAAGCTGTTTCACATAAGCACCCAATTGCCGATCACGCAAATGCAAGATAGAATATATTAAATCAATTTAGTTATAGTAAGTAGGCATGTATTAATTAATTGTAAGAATGAACAGAAATAAAAGCTATTTTATTTTATTTTATTCTTATTCTATTAATAAATTATTGTGAATTATGAATAATTTGATAATAATAAATATTTGTTTGACTTAATTATGGATGTACACATTTGTAGAACTCTGGGAATGCTGGCAGCGAAGGGGTGGACTCGGTGATGTGTTTAGACTTTTCTTAATGAGACTCCAGGTACAGTAGTTTAATGACTTTTCACAATCAGTAATTAATAAAAATGGTACAATAATGAGCTCTGGAGTTATAAAAATCGACACGTTATGACGCTATATCGACCATTGGCGTCGACATACTACTGGTTGAATGAACGGTGTGGCGCGCCGCCGACAGCCGCGCGCCGCGACGTACCGCACACTGCCCGCGCATGTACTCCGGAGGGCCCCGCGCGTGCCTCTAGCGCCTTGCCGTAGGCGTGTGTGTATAAAGTCCTTGTGCACGCACACATGCAAGGCGTCGACAAGTTGCCCCCCTCGGCAAGAGACTATGGCTTGTAGACACATCAGGCCGGTCTTCAACTGGTAGCGGGCACAGTCGATTGAAGGCGCGCCGAAGTGTGCCCGATGTTGTCTTCACGTCTGCTACCCTTGTCACACCGTCGGAGCACGCTACACGCTGGTTATTCGCCCGAGCAGCCATCTGTTTGGTGGCAGTCGATCATCATTGATCAGCACCATCTCTCCAAGTCGCAGGCTTTTGCACCATTTCTGTCTTTTCTGCAGCTCTGTAATATACTCTTTGTAAAATCTATCCCAGAAATGGATTTTCAACTGTTGAGTTCTCATGTATCGTGGGATTGTGCTCAACCTTGTAGTATCTTGTCCCTGAGGAGAGGGTAAAACAGTTAATTTTTGTCCAAGAAGGAAATGTGATGGTGTGAGGGTTACTAGGTCTGAAGGACCAGAAGATAAAGGAGTTAGAAGCCTTGAGTTCAAGATAGCCTCTATCTGAGTAAGTGCTGTGTTAATTGCCCCGTAAGTAAGGTTTGCAAGAGCTATACGTTTCACGGCACCTTCAGCTAATCCATTAAAGTGTGGGCTAAAGGCTGGTGAGAATTTAAAGTTTATTGATAAATTTGAAGCGTGTGCACTTAAGTAGCTAGCATTTAATTTTAAAACCTAGCTAGATAGATATGAAAAAAAAATTGAGTTTCAGTTCTAAATATGGGGAACCACCAAAAGGAGAATGACCAAAATCAGTATCGCTTTGTAATAAAAGAGTATAACCACAAAAATATACTCATAAATTATAAAAAAAAAAATAAGTTTTCTTATTTAACTTGATCGAAATCGTATGTGGGGTTAATATTTTGTTTTTTTTTTTTTTTTTTTTTTTATTTTATATTCACATAATGTTAAGTAACTTATAAACTAAGCCCCACAAAACCGTAGTAATGGTTTGACTGTGGGATCGGTGAGTCTCCTCTATACACTAATGATTAAATATCATACTTAAAGCAAATTATTACTTAAAGACACATTTTTAAATAATATATTTTTAAACGATTTTTAAAGCTGTTTTTATTAGTTTCACTCCTTATATCTGCCGGCAGACTTCAAAAGATATGGTATTCGTTTTTTTAGGGTTCTGTCACCAAAGTAATTAGCGACTCTGGGTACATTGAATCTGCCAGCAGCCATAGATCGTGTGTTATGGTTGTTGATTACGTAAGTTAAGTTATGCTCTTGGGTACCATGGTGGTTAACTGCTAAAAGATATTTATGTTTGTAACTGATCGGTAGAATTTTACATATTTTGAATAGTTTCCTATAATCTCCTTTACAACTGTTTTTAGTTTTTTGAGTTACAAGTAGTTTTAAGAATCGAATTTGAAGAGCTTCTAATTTATCCAAGTTGGTTTTGAATGTTAATCCATAGCTGTCAAGAGCATAACTCAAAATAGAATCCACTAATGACATATATACACATTTTAATATATTTATAGGAACCTTAAAGCTTAGGTGGTACATTTTACTCAACAATATTCTTAATTTACTACAAATATAGTCTATGTGTTGGGACCAAGAAAAGTTCTCATCTATTTTCATACCAAGGTAGGTTACACAGTCAACTCTTTCAATAGGATTACATTTACAGTCCAGTAAGTTATTATGGTGGCATACATAATCGTGAGCAAATAAAGGTGGAGTCGCACAAAGAGGTCGTAAATATGGCGAATGAATTAACAATAATTGAGTTTTATCAGCGTTTAATATGATGCCATTGTCGTGCGACCATTTTACAGCAGCGTCTATATATTGTTGAACTAGCTTGTAGGTATCTTCTATGTTAGTGCCGGAGCGTAGTATACATAAGTCATCTGCAAACATATACGATGAACAATGCTTTAGCACTCGGCACAAGCTGTTAACATGCATGAGATAACAAATTGGCCCACATCCCGAGCCTTGCGCCACCCCACTCCGCACCTCGACTCTGTCACTAAGCACGTCCTCCACCTTCACACGGTAGGAGCGCGCGTTGAGGTAATCACGGAACCATGGGTTCAGTGGTTCTCCCACCCCGCACTCCCCCATTGCATTGAGTATGGTATCGGATTGCAAAGTGTCAAATGCTTTTTTATAGTCAAAAAATA
Source organism: Orthosia incerta (assembly GCA_948252205.1). Taxonomy (NCBI): domain Eukaryota; kingdom Metazoa; phylum Arthropoda; class Insecta; order Lepidoptera; family Noctuidae; genus Orthosia; species Orthosia incerta. The sequence continues at coordinate 22,763,846 of OX411756.1, read as the reverse complement.
TTGTTACTACAAATTTTTTATCATCTAGGTAACTGTTAATTTCGTCTGTAAATTTTGTTAGCAAGGTATTTGTACTTTTTCCTTTTAAAAAACCGTGTTGACACTCGTTAATTATGTTATTTTTTTGAAGATAGTTACTTAATTGGTTGACAATACACTTTTCTATAATTTTATCTATACTAGATAAAATTGAGATAGGTCTGAAGTTTGATACATTTTTGCGATCACCTTTTTTGTGAATTGGGCGTACTATTGCCTCTTTAAGTTTGTTAGGAAATTTGTAGCTCTTGACAGTTAGGTTTATTAGTTTAGCTAATACGGGGCTCACTTTATCAATAATTATTTTAAGGTCGGACATTCGCACAAGATCGGTACCCGGTGATTTATTTGTGTTCATGTTTTTTATTATGTTTTTAACATATTTAGAGCTTACTGGTTGCCACCTCATGGACAAGTCCATAGCTTTTACGTAGGTCTGTCTGTCCAACCAAATCTCATGACAGTTGTGTTTTATATTTTCTATTTCTTTAACGAAGGTAGACGCAAATTTATTACTTATGTCTATAATACTTCCTTGTTTATTTAGTTATTTATTCGATTTTATTTTAATGGCGTACTTTAGTGAAAACAGTGTTGCCATTTTATTAACCTCCCCATAATCGGTGTTACTAATAGTGTAAGGGCAGACGCTGAGTTTTAAAAATCATTTCTATTATGACATTTCCCGCTTTATTAATATTTTTATTTATATATAACATAATTAAAATTATATTACTTTACTAATTAAATTTAAATTCAAATTCAAAAACTTTATTTCAAGCGAAGACTCATATAGGGTTAGTAACAATATGCATTAAAACTAAGTATTAGTAAACAACACGATACGGTGACACATGTTACTGACAGCAGTGAACTATATACGGAAAGTCCACTCTGTCTGCAATCATTTTCAGAACCCTGGTAGGGCTGTCCATAACTCGGGCCACCATTTATGTTGCGCGCTTGCGCATTATCGCGTAAAAACAATCAACACGTGCCGCCGCAAACATCCCTGACGCACTACAACGCCAAGGCAACCCCATCATTTACTGAACGCGTTATTATAATGGACACGAAGGGCTCCATACGATGCCCGCGAGTACTTCTCCCACAGACTGCAAGTGTAGACGGTGGTACTTCTGCAGTACAACGTGCAAATCACCGAGCTATCATATTCGCACGCACGGAAAGAGCCCTCCGTTCCCTTTCAAACAACAAACAAAACAAACAAATCACTTATGGTCAGGGTGATTTAGATTAATTGTTGGTAACACTACCACAGGCGATGTAAATGAAAGGTGAACTGTCAACTATCAAAAATGTCATTGTCAAATGTCAAGTCAAACTAGGTGCCAAACAAAGCATCGTGTCGGCGCGGCAGCGAACTTTTGTTTTTGCGTTGATATTTGTTGAGTTTGTTGTGCTAATTAATAACCTATCATTGCGTTGAGTTCGTGTTCAGTAGTCTTCGGATTCGGATTTCCTGCACGCTCAAGAAATCTTTTTGAAGACTATTGTACTGTTTCTGTGCTGGTGGTGTGGATTGTGTAGAACGAACAGAAAATCAATGAAAAAACAAAAATCCCACAAAACTAACGGATAATTTTTATTTTCTTTGAAAGTATGACCTCTCCCCACTTTTATATCCAATTTACGCTATCATAAAAATTTTTTTTATGCGCAACGGCGGTCCATAGAAGGATGGGCAATCTCCTTTAATGTATTTTTCTATTTTTGTATGAAAATCTTAATGCGGTTCACAGAATACATCTACTTACCAAGTTTCAACAGCATAGTTCTTATAGTTTCGGAAAAAAAGTGGCTGTGACATACGGACGGACAGAGAGACATGACGAATCCATAAAGGTTCCGTTTTTTGCCATTTGGCTACGGAACCCTAAAAAGGATCATACAATAAAATGAAGGTACTTAATTGAAAAAGTAATATATTTACTTACCTATTGTACTCCTTGGGATAGTTAAAGTATGATATTTTTTTTTCTAGTATTATTCATACACACAGTACAATAAACAACCATTATTAATAATAAAATACAACGTTTTTACATTCAAATATTCAAACTTGCAACTAACAAAACAAACAACGTGCGTTGCACAGACCCTGACATTGTACACTGGCTGTGCCAACGTAAACTGGTTTTTCCAGTCTCGACGCATACGCAACAAGCGGCCAGTGGTCCCGCACTCATGAGTCCGCGTGCTCGTAGTAGTGCAACCGATTCACGCGGTTGTATGAAGCTTTATCTCTGTTCCGTTTATCTACTTTTGTGGCCCAGCTGCCCAAGTAGCCCAGCCGCGCATGGCTACAGCGACCAACACGCTTTCGCAGTATAGGTATTGAGCTGTGAACACGAAATAATATATGAGTTAATGAACACAATAAATAACCATGCATAGGGGCGTTACAAGAAACTAAAGGCCTGAAAATGGGATTTTAAGAAATGAATTGGAACACTCGTCGTAATAATAAAGTAGGTAATAAAGGGACGTGGCGTAGGTTGGCCAACGCTAAATAGAGAGTTTTTTAATGGAATGAGGATAGACTTTTCGGTTTTGTACTAAAGGTTGGCACTATGATCCATAAATTCCATCCATGATCTATTTTCCTTTCCAAATTAATGATGTTTCGCATGACTCCGCATCTCGTGCTTGCGTAGTCCACGTAACGGCCGCAACGTGCGCAGTTTCTTTGTTCTTGTTGCAACGCGTCGCTTGTCCGGCTCGTTTGGACCAAATGTAGAATGGGAATGCTGGCAGCGAAGAGGTGGACTCGGTGATGTGTTTAGACTTTTCTTAATGAGACTCCAGGTACAGTAGTTATAGGTTTAATGACTTTTCACAATCGGTAATGAGTAAAAATGTTACAATAATGAGCTCTGGAGTTATAAAAAACGACACGCTCTGATTCTCCTCTTGTTTCAGTCCATCCAAAGGTTGTCTGTAAGAGATTGCCTAATGCGATAAGACCGCCCATTGTACACTTGTTTTTGTAAATGTTCGTCCTGTATGTTTTTGTGGTGTACAATAAAGTATTTAATAATAATATATCGACCGGTGGCGTCGACATACTACTGGTTGAATAAAAAGTGGGGCGCGCCGCGGACCGCCGCACGCTGCGCCGCACCGCATCCTCTTTCATTGCCATCACCTCTTCGGCGCAGGCAGCCACTGCTTGCCATGATCTTTCACTTACGACCATAGATTTGATTATGGACGGAAGCGAAAGATCGCTCCCCACTTCGGCAACTAGGGCTTTCCGCTGCTCCACCCAGGCTGGGCACAGGTCGATGGTATGTTGGGCCGTGTCCTCGCAGTTGTAGTGATGACATCTTGACGTCGGCTCCCTGCCGGCAATGTGACACAGGTACTTCCCGAAGCAGCCGTGCCCTGAAAGCACCTGCGTCAGCCGGAAGGTCAGTACTCCGTGGCGCCGCTCCGCCCTTTCCACAAGTACAGGTTGGAGGGCCTCGATGGTCCTTAGGCCAGCCCCAGTTCGCATTAATCTTTCCCTCCACTCTACAATAACTTCATCTCGGAGCTCATTTTGCTTACGTCTTACCATGCTTGCTGGGATGTCTCCCCACTTCCTTGCGCCAGTTGTATAATGACGCTAATGACTTTGCGTCCAGTTCCCATGGCACCGACCCAGCAAGAGCACACGCTGCCTCGCCCGATATTGTGCGATATCCACGTATAGTACGGACCGCGATAACCCGCTGCGGTTTACACAGTAGAGCGGTGCCCCTAGTGGTCTGCAGCTGCTATTCAGCCCTCCAAGGCTTGGTAAGAGTCAACCAAGTGCACCAGCGGCACCCATCAACCTCGTCACAAGGCGCTGAAAATGGGCGTTGAAGTTCCAGAGACTGTCGAGCACGAGCCCCAAATACCTCATGGTCGATTTGAACTTAATTTGGATCCCACTGATGACAATATGAGACCCTAAAGGTGGACCTCTCCGGGGTCCATGAAAACAAATGGCCTCTGATTTGCTTAGAGCCACTTCAAGGCCCAGCAATCTAATTGGGTCAACGATTTGTGCCACCCCCACTGTTGCAAAGTGCGCAGCATCTTTGTAGGTCTTCTCTCTAGACAAAACTAGAGTGTCGTCAGCATAGCATGTTAAGCTGATGCCCGGGAGGTTGAAACCCCGCAGGACCCAATCGTAGCCGTTGTTCTACAGAAGTGGTCCAAGGACAGATCCCTGTGGAACACCGCACGTCATTTTCCTTTCGCATTGTCCATCACGTCCTGGATATATTATGGACCTCGTATCAAGATAAGCCCCTATTATCTGAAGTAGGTACGGTGGCAACTGATGGTACTTAAGCGCCTCCATTATGCAACTCCACGGTAGGGTGTTGAATGCATTAGCGATGTCAAGGGACACCGCCAACACAACTCCACCACTCATAACTACCTCTTCCGAGAATTCCTTAACGCGCAGGATCGCGTCGACGGTTGACCGACCCACTCGAAACCCGTATTGGTTGTTGGATAAATCTGGGCCAACTCTGTTCAAATGCTTGATGTGACGAGCAGCAATAATACGCTCGAAGAGCTTGCCCATCTCGTCAAGCAGCACTATCGGACGGAATGCGAACGGTGAGTCTGCGGGTCGCCCCTCCTTCTTAAGTAAGACAAGTTTACCCGACTTCCATGTCATGAAATATCCCTCGTTCGAGACAAGCATCAAACAACAGCTGCAGGCGAGGACCTAAGACTGTGAAGGCAATCGCTAGGGCACGCCCAAGTATTCCATCAGGTCCTGGAGCTGTATTCTTTGCACGAAGCCATAACTCCGCTGCGCTGAACTCCGCCTCAGTGATCGCCGGCACGTCAGCTTCCACCTCTTCTTCCACCATAGATGTTGATCAGAAAATAGAGTAGAGACGACCCCTTCAAGAAATAGTGGTTGCAAGCTTTGTGTTGGCGGGGGCGTCCAAGGGCGGAGCTTTCCTATGACTGCGCGATACGGTTTTCCCGGTGATCACGGTTCAATGACTCCAGAAGCTCTTTCCTGCCTGCGTTATTTGCCTCCAAGATCTTTTTCTTTAGCCTCTTTTTAGCTTCTCTATAGACATTGTAAAGCCGAGCTTCTTCTTCTGGATCACGGGTTGTGATAGCTAGCCTCCTGTATCGTGTAACAACCACACACTTGACTCGCAGATCTGCTATCTCCGGCGACCACCAATAAACCTGGTGCCTGGTAGGTTGTGTTTTAGCACGAAGCATCGCAGAGTCGCAGATGTTTGACATTGCCTGTTGGAACCATACCGCCTCTGTGTCCACCTTGACATGTTCGTCTGGAGTGCACCAGGACTGGATTATGGTAGCTTCAATAAGAAGTTCTCGGGTGAGCCGGTTCAGAACCCATCCGCGGGTCATGGTGTTGTTACGACCCGAACCATTGCTACGCGCGGTCGTTGAAGATCTCGAAGTTCGTCACCGCGCGCATCAGTGGCTGGGCACCCCCATGGCATTGAGATCGCCGAGAAAAAGCACTGGGCTTCGATAATTTCAGCCAATCAGGGCCCCTACATCGCTGAGAAAAGCTTCGAATTCTGAGAGGACTCTGTTGGGTGAAAAATATGCTCCAACAATTAATATTTCTCCAAAAAATGCAGCTGCGGAACCCGAATGCTTTTCTGCTACCACTACGGGGAATGAACCAGTTGCGGCGCGTGAAATGATAGCCACCGTACCATCCAAATCCCCGACCCAGTTGTAACCGTCACGTGTATAGACCACTCCATAATGCTCTGAAGTAAAAGGTCTTGTGTCCTGGTGCAATGGTTTATATTGCCTTGTAAAAAACGGTAGGCCATTAATTAGTTATTTGGACAATTGTTTCCTCCGCTTCCTTGCTGGCAAGCGAGTGAGTGGACAAAGAAGTCGGCACACCGGCTCCAGCTACCATGACCCTCTTCTGTCCCTTCCTTTGGCGAACTTGACCGTTACAAGCCCTGGAACCAACCTTATGTTTCGATGGTTTGTTGGTGGTAGCGCACACGGGGCAGTGAGGTTGCGCAGAGCACTGACTGGCAACGTGATTAGGCTGACCGCAGCGAAAACATAGACCTCTGCGGTCGATCTCCGATGTGCACGTGTTTTGTACGTGTCCATTCTGCAGGCATCTGAAGCAACGCATTGGCCTGGCTTCTAGAAGCTTAACACTTGCAGCAACCCAGCCTACCAGCAGTCGACCGGCTGCCACAACTTTTTTGGCTGCAGTGACTGGGCAACGCAACTAGACAGTGCCTAGACCGTTCACCGTTGAGCGTTGCACCACACCAACTTTGATGTTCTCCTCGGAACAGTCGCCCTTTTTTGCGACGGCAGCTGCAACCTCTGTCGATGTGACAGAGTCATCCAGGCCAGATACACGTAACTCAACGCATTTAGTGGGCCTTGAGACATTAACAACATTTGAGTCCAGACTTTCTCTGATTCTTGCTGCAACAATGTCTGCTTTGTCACTATTTGTTGCTCCGGGTATTTCCAATATTCGAGCGCCTGTAACCCCCAGTTTGACACGGAAAGGAGGAATACCCAGGTCCGCTAAGTAATTTTTTTCCTGGACTCGGAGAACACAGTAGCGTATGATAGTCCTTGATCTGCTACACCAACCCAGCCGCTCAAGATAAAATACTATTTAAAGTTACTGATTACGTTATAGCAGTGAATGAATACCAGTTAGGGTAGCCAACCGAAATAAATTAATGCCGATTATTTAATGTAACAAGTGATTACGAAATTTTTCGATGATGCAGTTTTGAGAAACCCACTGACAACTGAGGGCTGGCTAATTTGTGACAAATTGTCAGCAGATTTGAGATGTGACATCGACTTCAGAAACCGGCCCTAATTGTAATCGTGGTAGGTCTTAAGTAAAATACACGAACCTCCTCGCTTATGCTATCTTCTCGAGTAACATGCTGCTAGCTTAAAGTTTGGCACGCTTATTAAATTTTCTTGTCCAGAAATGAAGTGTTCCGTTAGGCATATCATTTCAATACTGAATTGTTTTTGCAATAGATCTTGGATATGTAATGTAAGCAGGTCCGTTTTTATTAAAGAGGCCAGTTATGTTTTGGTGCAAGACGTACATATGAGTATCAAAGAAAAACTCAGAGTTATCATTAGATTTATCATTTACCATTAAGTTCGATGTATTCTCAGTTCCACTATGTTCTTCTTCAACTTTAGAACAATCTTGACCGTAGTCAATTAATACGTTAGATCTGATCTGGTTTAAAATGTCTCTCCATCTGTTTTTGTGTGTGTGTTAATGTTTGTAATGTTAATGTGTCAAGAGTCAGGGTGTAATTACTGTCTAAAAAATATGCATATTCATGGTTTTTATGTCCAAACTTAGAAGGTTGTTGAAAAGTTCGACTTTATAATTGTGAATTAAAGCCCCTCTTATACACGTCGGAGCGCATATAATATTTTTTTGTGTTTAATGCTTTTCAGTGAGCTTTAAAATTTTTCGAGGATATCTAGATAAGTACTCATTTTTGCAATAGTCTTGCATTGTGAAGTATTTTAGGTTGGCCTCGACGATGCTTAATAATTGTTCTATGGTGGCGTTATGTAGCAAATAATGACACTAGTCAAATTTATTACAGAAAACTTCATCGATTACCGGCAGTGTTCCTTTGGTACACCTGCTACTCCATATGGCGAGTTTATTTTTATGTTTCGGTTGAGATACGCCTAATAGTTTTTTTAGAGCAACATTATCCCGGTGTGGAGATTACGTCAAGTTTTTGTTTTGCGTCAATGCCATAAGTCATCTCAGAAGTCTGAGTTTCTTTGTTGAGAGTGACGACTTTATTTACCTCGCAATAATGGTTCGAAGTTGTACTGCTTTAATTTTTGTTTGCTCGATGATGATGGTGTATGGTGTATGTTTGAGAGCAGTGGTGGCGCAGTGGTATCGGCCGCGACTTACAAGTTGTAGGTCGTGGGTTCGAGCCCAGGCAGGCGCTATACTTTGCGTAAATTATTTCATCACCACTGCTCTCAAAACGGTGAAGGAAAACATCGTGACGAAACCGGCATGTCCTAGAACCAAAAATTCGAAGATATGTGACATCCACCAACCCGCACTGGGCCCGCGTGGTGGATTACGGCCCATTCCCTCTCACAGAGAGGAGGCCTGTGTCCCAGCAGTGGGAACATTAATAGGCTGATGATGTGATGTGATGGTGTATTACTTTTCCTGCCAGGAGTCAAACAGATCTTTTTACATGTGTCGACAGTCTTTAGGGCTTTATCTAAATCGGATTTCGGATAAAGCCGGACAGCCCGCATTACCGAACTTATGAGTGTTCATCAGGAAATAGACCACTATTTCCTGATAAACACTCATAAGTTCCATATTAAGTGCATTTAATTGTCCGTTCAAGTCGTTAACATAGTCGCCGTCATTATAATCATGCAGACTGCCGGTACGCTCATCATTGTGGTGTCAAGTAACGTCTTTTCATCGTCATATGTTAAGACCGATAAGTTAGTCAAAGACCCAGTGTTCTACTTGCGAAGTGTGATATTGTTTGTATCCATGGTGTTCGAATCCAACATTCTGGAAGTTTCTAGTTGCTTAAAGAACAGTGAGATCGAAAGTCGATTGTTTTGTAAGTTGCTCGAATTATCTAGACCAGTATGGAACGTTCTAGAAACATCTTCCGTGCTATATAAAGAGTGGTTGGGTTTGTAGTGAGTCAGTTTTCGATCGGAAGCGACACAGAGCGATCGGAAAAGGAAAATAGTGCGAAGTAAGTCAAAGTCAAAACGTTTATTACGAACTGTATGCAAGTGTATAATGTTGGTGTTTTGTTATATTAGTACTTAAGACTTAACAGTCTTTTACAAGCATTGCAATTATCATTCTCCTGTCCCTATCATCCAAAATTAGCACGCATTAAACATTATTATTAATTAATAGAATTGATTAAGAAGTGTTTTTGAAATAAAGTGTGATTAATTGAAGTCTGCTGTTTAAATAATTTATCCCTGAGCCCCAGCTCGTAACAAATTAGTGTCAGAAGTGCGGGATAAATTATGCCGGTTCTACCGAAGGAAGACACGGAGGGGATGCGCACCAGGAGACAGCGCCAGCAAGACGTAGACCAGAGGCGCTTTGGAGACTCTCCCTCACCGTCATCAAGTGGACAACGAGACACCGCGGCTGCAGCGGCACTAGCTCAATATCCGGTGACCCCTGACCTTACTGATCTGATGGCTTTTATGCAGGAGCAGGCCCGCCGTCAGGAGGAGCAGGCTCGCCGTCAGGAGGAGCAGGCTCGCCATCTGGAGGAGCAGGCTCGCCGCTTGGAAGAGCAGCTACAGCGCGACAAGGAGGAGCAGGCTCGCCGTCAGGAGGAACAGGCTCGCCGCTTGGAAGAGCAACTGCAGCGTGACAAGGAGGAACAGGCTCGACGTCAATAGGAGTAGGCGCGCCGCTTGGAGGAGCAGCTGCAGCGTGGCAAGGAGGAGCAGGCTCGCCGTTAGGAGAAGCAGCTCTTGGTAATTAAGGACCTCCGCGGAACCATCGGGAAGGAGATGAAAGAGGTAAAGGACCAGGTCCAGCAGCAGGAGATCCGCCTCGCCGAATTGGAGTAGATTGTTCGTGGGCTCAAATCTGGAGGAGAGGTCGTGGCACCTGCGGTAGTTTCGCTCTCACCGGGTGATTTTAAGGTGCCACCATTCGACGGCTCTTCGTCATGAAAAAACAGTTCGAGGCCGTCATTAAATCGAATAGGTGGACCAAAAAACAGGCCTTGACTGACCTTGGGTCTTCGCGACCAGGCCTTGACTGTGTTAGTGGCACTTGGACAGAACTTTACTTTCGAGAAGCTTCTGGAAGCATTGGAAGCTAGATACGGCGACGCGCACCTGGAACATGTGTTTCGCGCCCAGCTGAAGGACCGATCGCAACGTGTTGGTGAAACCTTACAGCACAGTGGGCTTTGGAGGTGAAAAAGCTGGCTTCAGCTTCCAGAGAATACTCGCGGTGACAGTGTCATCTTCAAACGGTCGTACCTAAGGTTAAGGTGCCGGAGGTCCTACAGCTCTATCACAATGGAAGTTCAGGAAGTCAGATGGGACTTCAGAGGACTCTAATCAAGATCCGAGAACGCTTTTACTGGATTAATTGTCGAGAGGACGTTAAGGAATGGTGCCGCAAATGCATAAGTTGTGCGGGTGTGGCTGTGAAAGGACCACACACTAGTAGTAGAGGTGCATTAAAGGTTAATGAGCACATCAGAGAGACCGGTCAAAATATGTCTGGGATGATGAAGACTCGTTACGATCAGCAGGCGAACAATAAGGTCTTCGATGAAGGATCACTGGTATGGTTACATAACCCGGTACGCAGCAAAGAAAAATCGCCTAAATTACAAGCAAAATGGGATGGAACATATCGCGTAGTTACCAAGATTAATGACGTCATCTACTGAATTCAAAAGGGACCCCGAGGTGCATCAAAGGTCGTTCATGTGGATCGGTTGGCCCGTTATCAGGGGTCTAACAATGCTCAGGACGAGCATTTCTAAGAGGGAGGCAATGTTACAAAATAGGGCAACGCCATCTAGTGACGAGTAGAAGAACTAAGTAGTTACTAGTGGCGCCATCTAGTATCGAATAGCGGAACTAATCTTCTCGTGTCGAATGGAATTTTCCAGAATGTTCGAACCGAATATTCTGGCAGTTTCTAGTCGCTTCAGGAACAGTGAGTTCGAAAGTCGATTGTTCTGGCAGTTTCTCTTAAGTAAACTTCAGTTGCAGACGTTGATGGCCTACCAGAGTGAGGCAAATCTTCCATCGAATCTCGACCACTTTTGAACCGTTTTTACTACTCATAAGCACGTATTTTTGATAAAGTCGAGTCACCGTAAGCCTTCTGTAACATTTTCAGTGACTCCGAACACAAAATTCCATTGGCAATGCAAAATTTAAGACAAAGTCTTTGTTCGATGTTTTTGTCCATTATGAAATTGGCAATACGCACTAGATATGATATAACTAAAAACAGTACTGTATTTAATCTAAATAACAGATGTAACTCAATCTCTTCGCCAAAATGGAAAACATTTGTGTAAATCTAACAACAAAAAAAAACAAAAAAAAAGAATTTGGATCCATAATCAAATCATCCATGGCCGAAACTTTTTTGACTGACTGTATACCAGTTAGGTATATGTTGATAGGATGTCACTTGTTACACACGAAAACACGACGGAACCCGAGTGATACAGCTCGTGCTTGATGTAACTTTACAGTTTTGTTTATATTTTTCAAGTGCTGTAATAAATACATGTGTTTTCTTTCTTTCTTAACTAATGTAAATAAATAAGGTAATTTGTAACAAATAATATTGATATTTTTCGTACTACAATAGATATTAGAATAATTAATAACCTGATGCAACGGCTGCTATTGTCTGCCTTTCTGCTGGTCGGGTATTTAAGCCCAGCAGTCCTAGCTCTGCCACATTGCCCTATCTGCAGCCGCAAGAACAACAGCAACCCTCATGAAGTGTCCGCTCTCATTCGTTATACTGGTAAGCTTTTTATTATTTTCAATATGACCCTGTTTGTGAGTCTCATATTCTTCTTCATTGATGATTTAAATTTAGCCTATTTATATTTATGTTGCAAATAACAAATATTTTGACCAGGATTCAGCCATGTCGACTATCAGCAGGATGTAGGTGTATATTTGAATAGTTTTATTTCACACTCATAGATATTATAGCACTACTGCTGGGCATGAGTTCCTGGGTTCGAGCCCAGATCAGGCAGTATCTTATAACTGGAATTTTTCAGTAGCAGCCTGTACTTTAGATTTGTGCGCGTTTGATGCAATGGTCTCGCCTCCTATTACATGGCTTAAACATAACGGTCAAAATGTGCTTGTGCACCTCTGCTCAACCCTTCGTTAAATACAGGAGTGATGATAATATGTTAGGTATAATACATTCTGTCGGGTAGTAAAATAACCTTTCAATATAAAACAATTTATTTTTGTCATATAAAGTGTTTAGAATATTGTGGTCACAATGTTACGAGTATTGCTCGAAGTCTCTTCTCGTCTAATAATATGTCAGAAGTAACTTTAAAGTGAAGACTGCGGGAATCCGCTGGGTGCGTGGCCTATGTCCAGAAGCTGATGATGTTAGACATTGGATTATATGTACAATCAAAATAATATTAATCATTATAACTTACGTTTATTTCTTGTGACAAAATATCTATAAGTGAACGAGTAAAGTGATGCTTTTCACTCCATCACTATCCACAGCCTGGCTTCGCCCACTGCTGGGTATAGGCCTCTCTTCTTTTCTTGTGTCAATCCCCACGCTCTGGCAAACCCAACAACATGACGACTTCAACTGATGTTACATCGGCCTAGACCTCAACCACTCCAAATGTGAATTTTTCTTAGTGACAATACCGACAGACAACCGACCCTACAGTAATTCTATGCAATATCCCCAGAGATCAAAATTTTAGATAAAAGTTTACTGCACCTCCTAGGTTCCCCAATTTTGGAAGACAGTTTTTCTTCATTAATTGATGGCGAAATTAACCATTTTAATGATATTTCGGATAGACTCTCCAAAATAAACCTTCATTCGGCTTTTACTCTGATTAGGTATTGCTGTTTTGGACCAAATTTTATGTATTTTCACCGCTCTTCCCCTTTATGGAAGCAGCCACATCTCTTGGAAAAAAATTACGAAATTATTCAATGCACTCTGACATCCATCTTAAATGTGGCCTTGGGTGATCGAGCCTGGATGCAAGCTACACTACCCATTTGCTTCGTCGGGCTCGGCATCCGCAAAATTTCTAGTATTAGCCTACCGGCGTTCTTGGTTTCGGTCCACAGCACTGAAACGTTACCTACAAAATTTTTATCCCTTTCACTGGTTAACTTTGAAGTGCCGTGATCGACCGACGCAGTGTGGGCCTGGAAAGTGGCTTGCCCGAATACGGCGTTGCCAGAGAACCCATCTTCCCGGAGACAGTGGGATGAGCCGCTCTGCAGGTTGGTACGGAATAAACTTATAAATGCGTCCACCAATACTGCTGAGCGTGCCCGCCTGCTGGCTGTGGGAGAGTGGAAGTCGGGCCTCTGGCTACAGGCACTACCGTCACTCAACGACATCGATGTGGACGAATGTTTTGATGCACAATGAGCTCTTTTTCGTCTCTCTTTTGTATTCGTATATAGGTTTGTTTTTTTTTAGAGTAATCAATTGTATATATGTTAATAAATTACTTGTCATTACCTATTCAAGGTAAAAGAAACGAACTGACGTTACTGGACATAAATGGAAGTTTGGCGCCATTTCTGTAGACACTCTTCAGGCAGAGTTCGGACGGTGCAGTGCAGTTAATAAATGCGTTAACTTTGTTTATTCCTTCAAGGTCCTGGTTTTATACAGAGTGTAACGAAAACGTGTGATCATATTTTAAAAACTCCTTCTGCCCATGTATATGAACAAATTTCTCCCGGAATGTCATAGGCAATTTCTGAAAATAAAAATGGGTTTTCCATACAAAGTTGTCGTCAGCTGACCAAAATGTGTATGGGAGACATATTTTATTTCGCGAAAATCATCCTGAAGGGGTGAAAGTTTGTATGGTGAACTAATAATTACTCAAGTTAGGCAGCCCGCACACCTACAATATTATTGCGAGATATAAATGATTGTGTGACGTTATACAATAGCATTTTACATGTAAATGCATTTAATCCGATGTGAAATGATGATGAATGTGACGGTTATGTTGCAGGTAGTGACGTGCTTGCTTGTGGTGCCTGGCGTGTACTCTCTAACTCTAGATCCATCACCACGTTTAAAGAGTGCCCTCAAAAATGTGCCATACACCTGTTATGGAGAAATATGTTCATGTGCAAAGATACCTCCACCTTCAAACCTTAAATGTATGACTTCATCTCACGAATTTATTTCGTACTTGAAATCTTTATGTAAAATTACTTATCCTGTGCAATCGATCCTACTTTGCATAAATAATGTGGTACCTCCATGCACAACAACAACGTCCACCCCACCAACGTCCACCAGATCAAAGTCAACCAGATCAACGTCCACCACATCAACATCCACCACAACAACGTCCACCCCACCAACGTCCACCAGATCAAAGTCAACCAGATCAACGTCCACCACATCAACATCCACCACAACAACGTCCACCACATCAACGTCCACCCAACCAACGTCCACCACAACAACGTCCACCACATCAACGTCCACCCAACCACCGTCCACCCCACCAACGTCCACCCAACCAACGTCCACCACATCAACGTCTACCACAACTACGTCCACCCCACCAACGTCCACCACATCAACGTCCACCCAACCAACGTCCACCACAACAACGTCCACCCCACCAACGTCCACCACATCAACGTCCACCCAACCAACGTCCACCACATCAACGTCCACCACAACAAAGTCCACCCCACCAACGTCCGAAACATCAACGGCAACAGAGCCCAGCTCAACGGAGTCTAGCACAGCAGAGCAAAGCACAACGGAGTTAAGCACAACAGAGCCTAGCACACCGAGACCCAGCTCAACAGAGCCCAGCTCTGTTGAGCCCAGCTCAACGGAGCCCAGCACAACGGAGTTTAGCACTACAGAGGTCATTATACCAGAGCCCAGCACAACAGAGGTCAGCACACAAAAGCCCAGCACAACAGAGACCAGCACTAAAGGACCCAGCTCAACAGAGCCCAGCACAGTTGAGCCCAGTACAACGGAGCCCAGCACACCAGAAACGAGCTCAACAGAGCCCAGTACAAGAGAGGTTAGCACAACAGCGCCCGGCTCAACAGAATCTAGCTTAGCAGAGCCCAGCACAACGGAGGCCAGCTCAACAGTGTCTAGCTCAGCCGAGCCCAGCACAACGGAGGCCAGCTCATCAGAGTCTAGCTCAGCAGAGCCCAGCTCAACGAAAGCCAGCTCAACAGAGTCTAGTTCAGCAGAGCCCAGTACAACAGAGCCCAGTACAAGAGAGGTCAGTACAACAGAGCCCAGTACAACAGAGGTCAGCACACCAGAGCCTAGCTCAACAAAGGCCAGCACACCAGAGCCTAGCACAACACGGCCCAGCTCAACAGAGTCTAGTTCAGCAGAGCCCAGCACAACGAAGGCCAGCTCAACAGAGTCTACCTTAGCAGAGCCCAGCACAACAGAGGCCAGCTCAACAGAGTCTAGCTCAGCAGAGCCCAGCTCAACAGAGCCCAGCACAACAGAGCCCAGTACAAGAGAGGTCAGCACAACAGAGTCCAGCTCAACAGAGCCCAGTACAACAGAGGTCAGCACAAAAGAGGTCAGCACACAAGAGCCAAGCACAACAGAGCTCAGCACAACCGAGCTTATCTCAACAGAGTCTAGCTCAGCAGAGCCCAGCACAACGGAAGCCAGCACAAAAGAGGTCAGCACACAAGAGCCAAGCACAACAGAGCTCAGCACAACAGAGCCCATCTCAACAGAGTCTAGCTCAGCAGAGCCCTGCACAACGGAGGCCAGCTCAACTGAGTCTACCTCAGCAGAGCCCAGCACAACGGAGGCCACCTCAACAGAGTCTACCTCAGCAGAGCCCAGCACAACGGAGGCCAGCTCAACAGAGTCAAGCTCAGCAGAGCCCAGCACAACGGAGTTTAGCACAACAGAGGTCAGCACACAAGAACCCAGCACAACAAAGGCCAGCACACCAGAGCCTAGCACAACAGAGCCCAGCTCAACAGAGCCTAGTTCAGCAGAGCCCAGCACAACGGAGGACAGCTCATCAGAGTCTAGCTCAGCAGAGCCCAGCTCAACAGAGTTCAGCAAACAAGAGCCCAGCACAACAAAGGCCAGCACACCAGAGCCTAGCACAACAGAGTCTAGCTCAGCAGAGCCCAGCTCAACAGAGCCCAGCACAAAAGAGGTCATCACACAAGAGCCAAGCACAACAGAGATCAGCACAACAGAGCCCATCTCAACAGAGTCTAGCTCAGCAGAGCCCAGCACAACGGAGGCCAGCTCAACTGAGTCTACCTCAGCAGAGCCCAGCACAACGGAGGCCACCTCAACAGAGTCTACCTCAGCAGAGCCCAGCACAACGGAGGCCAGCTCAACAGAGCCTAGTTCAGCAGAGCCCAGCACAACGGAGGCCAGCTCATCAGAGGAGCCAAGCACAACAGAGCTCAGCACAACAGAGCCCATCTCAACAGAGTCTAGCTCAACAGAGCCCAGCACAAAAGAGGTCAGCACACAAGAGCCAAGCACAACAGAGCTCAGCACAACAGAGCACATCTCAACAGAGTCTAGCTCAGCAGAGCCCAGCACAACGGGGGCCAGCTCAACAGAGTCTAGCTCAGCAGAGCCCAGCTCAACAGAGCCCAGCACAAAAGAGGTCAGCACACAAGAGCCAAGCACAACAGAGCTCAGCACAACAGAGCCTATCTCAACAGAGTCTAGCTCAGCAGAGCCCAGCACAACGGAGTTTAGCACAACAGAGTTCAATATAACAGAGCCCAGCACAACAGAGGTCAGCACACAAGAGCCCAGCACAACAAAGGCCAGCACACCAGAGCCTAGCACAACAGAGCCCAGCTCAACAGAGTCTAGTTCAGCAGAGCCCAGCACAACGGAGTTTAGCACAACAGAGTTCAATATAACAGAGCCCAGCACAACAGAGGTCAGCACACAAGAGCCCAGCACAACAAAGGCCAGCACACCAGAGCCTAGCACAACAGAGCCCAGCTCAACAGAGTCTAGTTCAGCAGAGCCCAGCACAACGGAGGCCAGCTCAACAGAGTCTAGCTCAGCAGAGCCCAGCACAAAAGAGCCCAGCACAAAAGAGGTCAGCACAACAGAGCTCAGCACAACAGAGTCTATCTCAACAGAGTCTAGCTCAGCAGAGCCCAGCACAACGGGGGCCAGCTCAACAGAGCCTACCTCAGCAGAGCCCAGCACAACGGAGGCCAGCTCAACAGAGTCAAGCTCAGCAGAGCCCAGCACAACGGAGTTTAGCACAACAGAGTTCAATATAACAGAGCCCAGCACAACAGAGGTCAGCACAACAGAGGTCAGCACACAAGTAACCAGCACAACAAAGGCCAGCACACCAGAGCCTAGCACAACAGAGCCCAGCTTAACAGAGTCTAGTTCAGCAGAGCCCAGCACAACGGAGGCCAGCTCAACAGAGCCCAGCACAAAAGAGGTCAGCACACAAGAGCCAAGCACAACAGAGCCCATCTCAACAGAATCTACCTCAGCAGAGCCCAGCACAAAGGAGGCCAGCTCAACAGAGTCTAGCTCAGCAGAGCCCAGCTCAACAGAGCCCAGCACAAAAGAGGTCAGCACACAAGAGCCAAGCACAACAGAGCTCAGCACAACAGAGCCCATCTCAACAGAGTCTAGCTCAGCAGAGCCCAGTACAACGGAGTTTAGCACAACAGAGTTCAACATAACAGAGCCCAGCACAACAGAGGTCAGCACACAAGAGCCCAGCACAACAAAGGCCAGCACACCAGAGCCTAGCACAACAGAGCCCAGCTCAACAGAGTCTAGTTCAGCAGAGCCCAGCACAACGGAGCCCATCTCAACAGAGTCTAGCTCAGCAGAGCCCAGCACAACGGAGGCCAGCTCAACAGAGTCAAGCTCAACAGAGTCTAGCTCAGCAGAGCCCAGCTCAACAGAGCCCAGCACAAAAGTGGTCAGCACACAAGAGCCAAGCACAACAGAGCCTAGCACAACAGAGCCCAGCTCAACAGAGCCTAGCACAACAGAGCCCAGCTCAACAGAGCCTAGCACAACAGAGCCCAACTCAACAGAGTCTAGTTCAGCAGAGCCCAGCACAACGGAGGCCAGCTCAACAGAGTCTAGCTCAGCAGAGCCCAGTTCAACAGAGCCCAGCACAAAAGAAGTCAGCACACAAGAGCCAAGCACAACAGAGCTCAGCACAACAGAGCCCATCTCAACAGAGTCTAGCTCAGCAGAGCCCAGCACAACGGAGGCCAGCTCAACAGAGTCTACCTCAGCAGAGCCCAGCACAACGGAGTTTAGCACAACAGAGGTCCATATAACAGAGCCCAGCACAACAGAGGTCAGCACACAAGAACCCAGCACAACAAAGGCCAGCACACCAGAGCCTAGCACAACAGAGCCCAACTCAACAGAGTCTAGTTCAGCAGAGCCCAGCACAACGGAGGCCAGCTCAACAGAGTCTAGCTCAGCAGAGCCCAGCTCAACAGAGCCCAGCACACAAGAGCCAAGCACAACAGAGCCAAGCACAACAGAGCTCAGCACAACAGAGCCTATCTCAACAGAGTCTAGCTCAGCAGAGCCCAGCACAACGGGGGCCAGCTCAACAGAGCCTACCTCAGCAGAGCCCAGCACAACGGAGGCCAGCTCAACAGAGTCAAGCTCAGCAGAGCCCAGCACAACGGAGTTTAGCACAACAGAGTTCAATATAACAGAGCCCAGCACAACAGAGGTCAGCACAACAGAGGTCAGCACACAAGTGCCCAGCACAACAAAGGCCAGCACACCAGAGCCTAGCACAACAGAGCCCAGCACAACGGAGGCCAGCTCAACAGAGTCTACCTCAGCAGAGCCCAGCACAACGGAGGCCAGCTCAACAGAGTCTAGCTCAGCAGAGCCCAGCACAACGGAGTTTAGCACAACAGAGTTCAATATAACAGAGCCCAGCACAACAGAGATCAGCACACAAGAGCCCAGCACAACAAAGGCCAGCACACCAGAGCCTAGCACAACAGAGCCCAGCTCAACAGAGTCTAGTTCAGCAGAGCCCAGCACAACGGAGGCCAGCTCAACAGAGTCTAGCTCAGCAGAGCCCAGCACAAAAGAGGTCAGCACACAAGAGCCAAGCACAACAGAGCTCAGCACAACAGAGCCCATCTCAACAGAATCTACCTCAGCAGAGCCCAGCACAACGGAGGCAAGCTCAACAGAGTCTAGCTCTGCAGAGCCCAGCTCAACAGAGCCCAGCACAACAGAGCCCAGCACAAAAGAAGTCAGCACACAAGAGCCAAGCACAACAGAGCTCAGCACAACAGAGCCCATCTCAACAGAGTCTAGCTCAGCAGAGCCCAGCACAAGGGAGGCCAGCTCAACAGAGTATACCTCAGCAGAGCCCAGCACAACGGAGTTAAGCACAACAGAGGTCCATATAACAGAGCCCAGCACAACAGAGGTCAGCACACAAGAGCCAAGCACAACAGAGCTCAGCACAACAGAGCCTATCTCAACAGAGTCTAGCTCAGCAGAGCCCAGCACAACGGGGGCCAGCTCAACAGAGCCTACCTCAGCAGAGCCCAGCACAACGGAGGCCAGCTCAACAGAGTCTACCTTAGCAGAGCCCAGTACAACGGAGGCCAGCTCAACAGAGTCTAGCTCAGCAGAGCCCAGCTCAACAGAGCCCAGCTCAACAGAGCCCAGCACAACAGAGCCCAGCTCAACAGAGTCTAGTTCAGCAGAGCCCAGCACAACGGAGGCCAGCTCAACAGAGTCTAGCTCAGCAGAGCCCAGCTCAACAGAGCCCAGCACAAAAGAAGTCAGCACACAAGAGCCAAGCACAACAGAGCTCAGCACAACAGAGCCCATCTCAACAGAGTCTAGCTCAGCAGAGCCCAGCACAACGGAGGCCAGCTCAACAGAGTCTACCTCAGCAGAGCCCAGCACAACGGAGTTTAGCACAACAGAGGTCCATATAACAGAGCCCAGCACAACAGAGGTCAGCACACGAGAACCCAGCACAACAGAGCTCAGCACAACAGAGCCCAGCTCAACAGAGTCTACCTCAGCAGAGCCCAGCACAACGGAGTTTAGCACAACAGAGATCCATATAACAGAGCCCAGCACACAAGAACCCAGCACAACAAAGGCCAGCACACCAGAGCCCAGCACAACGGAGGCCAGCTCAACAGAGTCTAGCTCAGCAGAGCTCAGCACAACAGAGCCCATCTCAACAGAGTCTAGCTCAGCAGAGCCCAGCACAACGGAGGCCAGCTCAACAGAGTCTACCTCAGCAGAGCCCAGCACAACGGAGTTTAGCACAACAGAGGTCCATATAACAGTGCCCAGCTCAACAGAGGTCAGCACACAAGAACCCAGCACAACAAAGGCCAGCACACCAGAGCCTAGCACAACAGAGCCCAGCTCAACAGAGTCTAGTTCAGCAGAGCCCAGCACAACGGAGGCCAGCTCAACAGAGTCTAGCTCAGCAGAGCCCAGCTCAACAGAGCCCAGCACAAAAGAAGTCAGCACACAAGAGCCAAGCACAACAGAGCTCAGCACAACAGAGCCCATCTCAACAGAGTCTAGCTCAGCAGAGTCCAGCACAACGGAGGCCAGCTCAACAGAGTCTACCTCAGCAGAGCCCAGCACAACGGAGTTTAGCACAACAGAGGTCCATATAACAGAGCCCAGCACAACAGAGGTCAGCACACAAGAACCCAGCACAACAAAGGCCAGCACACCAGAGCCTAGCACAACAGAGCCCAGCTCAACAGAGTCTAGTTCAGCAGAGCTCAGTACAACGGAGGCCAGCTCAACAGAGTCTAGCTCAGCAGAGCCCAGCTCAACAGAGCCCAGCACAAAAGAGGTCAGCACACAAGAGCCAAGCACAACAGAGCTCAGCACAACAGAGCCTATCTCAACAGAGTCTAGCTCAGCAGAGCCCAGCACAACGGAGGCCAGCTCAACAGAGTCTACCTCAGCAGAGCCTAGCACAACGGAGTTTAGCACAACAGAGGTCCATATAACAGAGCCCAGCCCAACAGAGGTCAGCACAACAGAGGTCAGCACACAAGAACCCAGCACAACGGGGGCCAGCTCAACAGAGCCTACCTCAGCAGAGCCCAGCACAACGGAGGCCAGCTCAACAGAGTCTACCTCAGCAGAGCCCAGCACAACGGAGGCCAGCTCAACAGAGTCTAGCTCAGCAGAGCCCAGCTCAACAGAGCCCAGCGCAACAGAGCCCAGCTCAACAGAGTCTAGTTCAGCAGAGCCCAGCACAACGGAGGCCAGCTCAACAGAATCTAGCTCAGCAGAGCCCAGCTCAACAGAGCCCAGCACAAAAGAAGTCAGCACACAAGAGCCAAGCACAACAGAGCTCAGCACAACAGAGCCCATCTCAACAGAGTCTAGCTCAGCAGAGCCCAGCACAACGGAGGCCAGCTCAACAGAGTCTACCTCAGCAGAGCCTAGCACAACGGAGTTTAGCACAACAGAGGTCCATATAACAGAGCCCAGCTCAACAGAGGTCAGCACAACAGAGGTCAGCACACAAGAACCCAGCACAACAAAGGCCAGCACACCAGAGCCTAGCACAACAGAGCCCAGCTCAACAGAGTCTAGTTCAGCAGAGCCCAGCACAACGGAGGCCAGCTCAACAGAGTCTAGCTCAGCAGAGCCCAGCTCAACAGAGCCCAGCACAAAAGAAGTCAGCACACAAGAGCCAAGCACAACAGAGCTCAGCACAACAGAGCCCATCTCAACAGAATCTACCTTAGCAGAGCCCAGCACAACGGAGGCTAGCTCAACAGAGTCTACCTCAGCAGAGCCCAGCACAACGGAGTTTAGCACAACAGAGATCCATATAACAGAGCCCAGCACAACAGAGGTCAGCACACAAGAACCCAGCACAACAAAGGCCAGCACACCAGAGCCCAGCACAACGGAGGCCAGCTCAACAGAGTCTAGCTCAGCAGAGCCCAGCTCAACAGAGCCCAGCACAAAAGAAGTCAGCACACAAGAGCCAAGCACAACAGAGCTCAGCACAACAGAGCCCATCTCAACAGAGTCTAGCTCAGCAGAGCCCAGCACAACGGAGGCCAGCTCAACAGAGTCTACCTCAGCAGAGCCCAGCACAACGGAGTTTAGCACAACAGAGGTCCATATAACAGTGCCCAGCTCAACAGAGTCTACCTCAGCAGAGCCCAGCACAACGGAGGCCAGCACAAAAGAGGTCAGCACACAAGAGCCAAGCACAACAGAGCCAAGCACAACAGAGCCAAGCACACCAGAGCCTAGCACAACAGAGCCCAACTCAACAGAGTCTAGTTCAGCAGAGCCCAGCACAACGGAGGCCAGCTCAACAGAGTCTAGCTCAGCAGAGCCCAGCTCAACAGAGCCCAGCACAAAAGAGGTCAGCACACAAGAGCCAAGCACAACAGAGCTCAGCACAACAGAGCCTATCTCAACAGAGTCAAGCTCAGCAGAGCCCAGCACAACGGAGTTTAGCACAACAGAGTTCAATATAACAGAGCCCAGCACAACAGAGGTCAGCACAACAGAGGTCAGCACACAAGTGCCCAGCACAACAAAGGCCAGCACACCAGAGCCTAGCACAACAGAGCCCAGCACAACGGAGGCCAGCTCAACAGAGTCTACCTCAGCAGAGCCCAGCACAACGGAGGCCAGCTCAACAGGGTCTAGCTCAGCAGAGCCCAGCACAACGGAGTTTAGCACAACAGAGTTCAATATAACAGAGCCCAGCACAACAGAGTTCAGCACACAAGAGCCCAGCACAACAAAGGCCAGCACACCAGAGCCTAGCACAACAGAGCCCAGCTCAACAGAGTCTAGTTCAGCAGAGCCCAGCACAACGGAGGCCAGCTCAACAGAGTCTAGCTCAGCAGAGCCCAGCACAAAAGAGGTCAGCACACAAGAGCCAAGCACAACAGAGCTCAGCACAACAGAGCCCATCTCAACAGAGTCTAGCTCAGCAGAGCCCAGCACAACGGAGGCCAGCTCAACAGAGTCTACCTCAGCAGAGCCCAGCACAACGGAGTTTAGCACAACAGAGGTCAATATAACAGAGCCCAGCACAACAGAGGTCAGCACACAAGAGCCCAGCACAACAAAGGCCAGCACACCAGAGCCTAGCACAACAGAGCCCAGCTCAACAGAGTCTAGTTCAGCAGAGCCCAGCACAACGGAGGCCAGCTCAACAGAGTCTAGCTCAGCAGAGTCTAGCTCAGCAGAGCCCAGCACAACGGAGGCAAGCTCAACAGAGTCTAGCTCAGCAGAGCCCAGCTCAACAGAGCCTAGCACAAAAGAGGTCAGCACACAAGAGCCAAGCACAACAGAGCTCAGCACAATTGAGCCCATCTCAACAGAGTCTACCTCAGCAGAGCCCAGCACAACGGAGTTTAGCACAACAGAGTTCAATATAACAGAGCCCAGCACAACAGAGGCCAGCACACCAGAGCCTAGCACAACAGAGCCCAACTCAACAGAGTCTAGTTCAGCAGAGCCCAGCACAACTGAGGCCAGCTCAACAGAGTCTAGCTCAGCAGAGCCCAGCTCAACAGAGCCCAGCACAAAAGAAGTCAGCACACAAGAGCCAAGCACAACAGAGCTCAGCACAACAGAGCCCAGCTCAACAGAGTCAAGCTCAGCAGAGCCCAGCACAACGGAGTTTAGCACAACAGAGTTCAATATAACAGAGCCCAGCACAACAGAGGTCAGCACAACAGAGGTCAGCACACAAGTGCCCAGCTCAACAAAGGCCAGCACACCAGAGCCTAGCACAACAGAGCCCAGCACAACGGAGGCCAGCTCAACAGAGTCTACCTCAGCAGAGCCCAGCACAACGGAGCCCAGCACAAAAGAAGTCAGCACACAAGAGCCAAGCACAACAGAGCTCAGCACAACAGAGCCCATCTCAACAGAGTCTAGCTCAGCAGAGCCCAGCACAACGGAGGCCAGCTCAACAGAGTCTACCTCAGCAGAGCCTAGCACAACGGAGTTTAGCACAACAGAGGTCCATATAACAGAGCCCAGCTCAACAGATGTCAGCACAACAGAGGTCAGCACACAAGAACCCAGCACAACAAAGGCCAGCACACCAGAGCCTAGCACAACAGAGCCCAGCTCAACAGAGTCTAGTTCAGCAGAGCCCAGCACAACGGAGGCCAGATCAACAGAGTCTAGCTCAGCAGAGCCCAGCTCAACAGAGCCCAGCACAAAAGAAGTCAGCACACAAGAGCCAAGCACAACAGAGCTCAGCACAACAGAGCCCATCTCAACAGAATCTACCTTAGCAGAGCCCAGCACAACGGAGGCTAGCTCAACAGAGTCTACCTCAGCAGAGCCCAGCACAACGGAGTTTAGCACAACAGAGATCCATATAACAGAGCCCAGCACAACAGAGGTCAGCACACAAGAACCCAGCACAACAAAGGCCAGCACACCAGAGCCCAGCACAACGGAGGCCAGCTCAACAGAGTCTAGCTCAGCAGAGCCCAGCTCAACAGAGCCCAGCACAAAAGAAGTCAGCACACAAGAGCCAAGCACAACAGAGCTCAGCACAACAGAGCCCATCTCAACAGAGTCTAGCTCAGCAGAGCCCAGCACAACGGAGGCCAGCTCAACAGAGTCTACCTCAGCAGAGCCCAGCACAACGGAGTTTAGCACAACAGAGGTCCATATAACAGTGCCCAGCTCAACAGAGTCTACCTCAGCAGAGCCCAGCACAACGGAGGCCAGCACAAAAGAGGTCAGCACACAAGAGCCAAGCACAACAGAGCCAAGCACAACAGAGCCAAGCACACCAGAGCCTAGCACAACAGAGCCCAACTCAACAGAGTCTAGTTCAGCAGAGCCCAGCACAACGGAGGCCAGCTCAACAGAGTCTAGCTCAGCAGAGCCCAGCTCAACAGAGCCCAGCACAAAAGAGGTCAGCACACAAGAGCCAAGCACAACAGAGCTCAGCACAACAGAGCCTATCTCAACAGAGTCAAGCTCAGCAGAGCCCAGCACAACGGAGTTTAGCACAACAGAGTTCAATATAACAGAGCCCAGCACAACAGAGGTCAGCACAACAGAGGTCAGCACACAAGTGCCCAGCACAACAAAGGCCAGCACACCAGAGCCTAGCACAACAGAGCCCAGCACAACGGAGGCCAGCTCAACAGAGTCTACCTCAGCAGAGCCCAGCACAACGGAGGCCAGCTCAACAGGGTCTAGCTCAGCAGAGCCCAGCACAACGGAGTTTAGCACAACAGAGTTCAATATAACAGAGCCCAGCACAACAGAGTTCAGCACACAAGAGCCCAGCACAACAAAGGCCAGCACACCAGAGCCTAGCACAACAGAGCCCAGCTCAACAGAGTCTAGTTCAGCAGAGCCCAGCACAACGGAGGCCAGCTCAACAGAGTCTAGCTCAGCAGAGCCCAGCACAAAAGAGGTCAGCACACAAGAGCCAAGCACAACAGAGCTCAGCACAACAGAGCCCATCTCAACAGAGTCTAGCTCAGCAGAGCCCAGCACAACGGAGGCCAGCTCAACAGAGTCTACCTCAGCAGAGCCCAGCACAACGGAGTTTAGCACAACAGAGGTCAATATAACAGAGCCCAGCACAACAGAGGTCAGCACACAAGAGCCCAGCACAACAAAGGCCAGCACACCAGAGCCTAGCACAACAGAGCCCAGCTCAACAGAGTCTAGTTCAGCAGAGCCCAGCACAACGGAGGCCAGCTCAACAGAGTCTAGCTCAGCAGAGTCTAGCTCAGCAGAGCCCAGCACAACGGAGGCAAGCTCAACAGAGTCTAGCTCAGCAGAGCCCAGCTCAACAGAGCCTAGCACAAAAGAGGTCAGCACACAAGAGCCAAGCACAACAGAGCTCAGCACAATTGAGCCCATCTCAACAGAGTCTACCTCAGCAGAGCCCAGCACAACGGAGTTTAGCACAACAGAGTTCAATATAACAGAGCCCAGCACAACAGAGGCCAGCACACCAGAGCCTAGCACAACAGAGCCCAACTCAACAGAGTCTAGTTCAGCAGAGCCCAGCACAACGGAGGCCAGCTCAACAGAGTCTAGCTCAGCAGAGCCCAGCTCAACAGAGCCCAGCACAAAAGAAGTCAGCACACAAGAGCCAAGCACAACAGAGCTCAGCACAACAGAGCCCAGCTCAACAGAGTCAAGCTCAGCAGAGCCCAGCACAACGGAGTTTAGCACAACAGAGTTCAATATAACAGAGCCCAGCACAACAGAGGTCAGCACAACAGAGGTCAGCACACAAGTGCCCAGCACAACAAAGGCCAGCACACCAGAGCCTAGCACAACAGAGCCCAGCACAACGGAGGCCAGCTCAACAGAGTCTACCTCAGCAGAGCCCAGCACAACGGAGGCCAGCTCAACAGGGTCTAGCTCAGCAGAGCCCAGCACAACGGAGTTTAGCACAACAGAGTTCAATATAACAGAGCCCAGCACAACAGAGTTCAGCACACAAGAGCCCAGCACAACAAAGGCCAGCACACCAGAGCCTAGCACAACAGAGCCCAGCTCAACAGAGTCTAGTTCAGCAGAGCCCAGCACAACGGAGGCCAGCTCAACAGAGTCTAGCTCAGCAGAGCCCAGCACAAAAGAGGTCAGCACACAAGAGCCAAGCACAACAGAGCTCAGCACAACAGAGCCCATCTCAACAGAGTCTAGCTCAGCAGAGCCCAGCACAACGGAGGCCAGCTCAACAGAGTCTACCTCAGCAGAGCCCAGCACAACGGAGTTTAGCACAACAGAGGTCAATATAACAGAGCCCAGCACAACAGAGGTCAGCACACAAGAGCCCAGCACAACAAAGGCCAGCACACCAGAGCCTAGCACAACAGAGCCCAGCTCAACAGAGTCTACCTCAGCAGAGCCCAGCACAACGGAGGCCAGCTCAACAGAGTTCAATATAACAGAGCCCAGCACAACAGAGGTCAGCACAACAGAGGTCAGCACACAAGTGCCCAGCACAACAAAGGCCAGCACACCAGAGCCTAGCACAACAGAGCCCAGCACAACGGAGGCCAGCTCAACAGAGTCTACTTCAGCAGAGCCTAGCACAACAGAGCCTAGCACAAAAGAGGTCAGCACACAAGAGCCAAGCACAACAGAGCTCAGCACAATTGAGCCCATCTCAACAGAGTCTACCTCAGCAGAGCCCAGCACAACGGAGGCCAGCTCAACAGAGTTCAATATAACAGAGCCCAGCACAACAGAGGTCAGCACACAAGTGCCCAGCACAACAAAGGCCAGCACACCAGAGCCTAGCACAACAGAGCCCAGCACAACGGAGGCCAGCTCAACAGAGTCTACCTCAGCAGAGCCCAGCACAACGGAGGCCAGCTCAACAGAGTCTAGCTCAGCAGAGCCCAGCACAACGGAGTTTAGCACAACAGAGTTCAATATAACAGAGCCCAGCACAACAGAGATCAGCACACAAGAGCCCAGCACAACAAAGGCCAGCACACCAGAGCCTAGCACAACAGAGCCCAGCACAACGGAGGCCAGCTCAACAGAGTCTAGTTCAGCAGAGCCCAGCACAACGGAGGCCAGCTCAACAGAGTCTAGCTCAGCAGAGCCCAGCACAAAAGAGGTCAGCACACAAGAGCCAAGCACAACAGAGCTCAGCACAACAGAGCCCATCTCAACAGAATCTACCTCAGCAGAGCCCAGCACAACGAAGGCCAGCTCAACAGAGTCTAGCTCTGCAGAGCCCAGCTCAACAGAGCCCAGCACAAAAGAAGTCAGCACACAAGAGCCAAGCACAACAGAGCTCAGCACAACAGAGCCCATCTCAACAGAGTCTAGCTCAGCAGAGCCCAGCACAAGGGAGGCCAGCTCAACAGAGTCTACCTCAGCAGAGCCCAGCACAACGGAGTTTAGCACAACAGAGGTCCATATAACAGAGCCCAGCACAACAGAGGTCAGCACACAAGAACCCAGCACAACAAAGGCCAGCACACCAGAGCCTAGCACAACAGAGCCCAGCTCAACAGAGTCTAGTTCAGCAGAGCCCAGTACAACGGAGGCCAGCTCAACAGAGTCTAGCTCAGCAGAGCCCAGCTCAACAGAGCCCAGCACAACGGAGGCCAGCTCAACAGAGTCTACCTCAGCAGAGCCCAGCACAACGGAGTTTAGCACAACAGAGGTCCATATAACAGAGCCCAGCTCAACAGAGGTCAGCACACAAGAACCCAGCACAACAAAGGCCAGCACACCAGAGCCTAGCACAACAGAGCCCAGCTCAACAGAGTCTAGTTCAGCAGAGCCCAGTACAACGGAGGCCAGCTCAACAGAGTCTAGCTCAGCAGAGCCCAGCTCAACAGAGCCCAGCACAACGGAGGCCAGCTCAACAGAGTCTACCTCAGCAGAGCCCAGCACAACGGAGTTTAGCACAACAGAGGTCCATATAACAGAGCCCAGCTCAACAGAGGTCAGCACAACAGAGGTCAGCACACAAGAACCCAGCACAACAAAGGCCAGCACACCAGAGCCTAGCACAACAGAGCCCAGCTCAACAGAGTCTAGTTCAGCAGAGCCCAGCACAACGGAGGCCAGCTCAACAGAGTCTAGCTCAGCAGAGCCCAGCTCAACAGAGCCCAGCACAAAAGAAGTCAGCACACAAGAGCCAAGCACAACAGAGCTCAGCACAACAGAGCCCATCTCAACAGAGTCTAGCTCAGCAGAGCCCAGCACAACGGAGGCCAGCTCAACAGAGTCTATCTCAGCAGAGCCCAGCACAACGGAGTTAAGCACAACAGAGGTCCATATAACAGAGCCCAGCACAACAGAGGTCAGCACACAAGAACCCAGCACAACAAAGGCCAGCACACCAGAGCCTAGCACAACAGAGCCCAGCTCAACAGAGTCTAGTTCAGCAGAGCCCAGCACAACGGAGGCCAGCTCAACAGAGTCTAGCTCAGCAGAGCCCAGCTCAACAGAGCCCAGCACAAAAGAGGTCAGCACACAAGAGCCAAGCACAACAGAGCTCAGCACAACAGAGCCTATCTCAACAGAGTCTAGCTCAGCAGAGCCCAGCACAACGGGGGCCAGCTCAACAGAGCCTACCTCAGCAGAGCCCAGCACAACGGAGGCCAGCTCAACAGAGTCTACCTCAGCAGAGCCCAGTACAACGGAGGCCAGCTCAACAGAGTCTAGCTCAGCAGAGCCTAGCACAACGGAGTTTAGCACAACAGAGTTCAATATAACAGAGCCCAGCACAACAGAGTTCAGTACACAAGAGCCCAGCACAACAAAGGCCAGCACACCAGAGCCTAGCACAACAGAGCCCAGCTCAACAGAGTCTAGCTCAGCAGAGCCCAGCACAACGGAGCCCAGCACAAAAGAGGTCAGCACACAAGAGCCAAGCACAACAGAGCTCAGCACAACAGAGCCCATCTCAACAGAATCTACCTCAGCAGAGCCCAGCACAACGGAGGCCAGCTCAACAGAGTCTAGCTCAGCAGAGCCAAGCTCAACAGAGCCCAGCTCAACAGAGCCCAGCACAACAGAGCCCAGCTCAACAGAGTCTAGTTCAGCAGAGCCCAGCACAACGGAGGCCAGCTCAACAGAGTCTAGCTCAGCAGAGCCCAGCTCAACAGAGCCCAGCACAAAAGAAGTCAGCACACAAGAGCCAAGCACAACAGAGCTCAGCACAACAGAGCCCATCTCAACAGAGTCTAGCTCAGCAGAGCCCAGCACAACGGAGGCCAGCTCAACAGAGTCTACCTCAGCAGAGCCCAGCACAACGGAGTTTAGCACAACAGAGGTCCATATAACAGAGCCCAGCTCAACAGAGGTCAGCACAACAGAGGTCAGCACACAAGAACCCAGCACAACAAAGGCCAGCACACCAGAGCCTAGCACAACAGAGCCCAGCTCAACAGAGTCTAGTTCAGCAGAGCCCAGCACAACGGAGGCCAGCTCAACAGAGTCAAGCTCAGCAGAGCCCAGCTCAACAGAGCCCAGCACAAAAGAAGTCAGCACACAAGAGCCAAGCACAACAGAGCTCAGCACAACAGAGCCCATCTCAACAGAGTCTAGCTCAGCAGAGCCCAGCACAACGGAGGCCAGCTCAACAGAGTCTACCTCAGCAGAGCCCAGCACAACGGAGTTTAGCACAACAGAGGTCCATATAACAGTGCCCAGCTCAACAGAGGTCAGCACAACAGAGGTCAGCACACAAGAACCCAGCACAACAAAGGCCAGCACACCAGAGCCTAGCACAACAGAGCCCAGCTCAACAGAGTCTAGTTCAGCAGAGCCCAGCACAACGGAGGCTAGCTCAACAGAGTCTAGCTCAGCAGAGCCCAGCTCAACAGAGCCCATCTCAACAGAGTCTAGCTCAGCAGAGCCCAGCACAACGGAGGCCAGCTCAACAGAGTCTACCTCAGCAGAGCCCAGCACAACGGAGTTTAGCACAACAGAGGTCCATATAACAGAGCCCAGCACAACAGAGGTCAGCACACAAGAACCCAGCACAACAAAGGCCAGCACACCAGAGCCTAGCACAACAGAGCCCAGCTCAACAGAGTCTAGTTCAGCAGAGCCCAGCACAACGGAGGCCAGCTCAACAGAGCCTACCTCAGCAGAGCCCAGCACAACGGAGGCCAGCTCAACAGAGTCTACCTCAGCAGAGCCCAGCACAACGAAGGCCAGCTCAACAGAGTCTAGCTCAGCAGAGCCCAGCTCAACAGAGCCCAGCACAACAGAGCCCAGCTCAACAGAGTCTAGTTCAGCAGAGCCCAGCACAACGGAGGCCAGCTCAACAGAGTCTAGCTCAGCAGAGCCCAGCTCAACAGAGCCCAGCACAAAAGAAGTCAGCACACAAGAGCCAAGCACAACAGAGCTCAGCACAACAGAGCCCATCTCAACAGAGTCTAGCTCAGCAGAGCCCAGCACAACGGAGGCCAGCTCAACAGAGTCTACCTCAGCAGAGCCCAGCACAACGGAGTTTAGCACAACAGAGGTCCATATAACAGAGCCCAGCTCAACAGAGGTCAGCACAACAGAGGTCAGCACACAAGAACCCAGCACAACAAATGCCAGCACACCAGAGCCTAGCACAACAGAGCCCAGCTCAACAGAGTCTAGTTCAGCAGAGCCCAGCACAACGGAGGCCAGCTCAACAGAGTCTAGCTCAGCAGAGCCCAGCTCAGCAGAGCCCAGCACAAAAGAAGTCAGCACACAAGAGCCAAGCACAACAGAGCTCAGCACAACAGAGCCCATCTCAACAGAGTCTAGCTCAGCAGAGCCCAGCACAACGGAGGCCAGCTCAACAGAGTCTACCTCAGCAGAGCCCAGCACAACGGAGTTTAGCACAACAGAGATCCATATAACAGAGCCCAGCACAACAAAGATCAGCACACAAGAACCCAGCACAACAAAGGCCAGCACACCAGAGCCCAGCACAACGGAGGCCAGCTCAACAGAGTCTAGCTCAGCAGAGCCCAGCTCAACAGAGCCCAGCACAAAAGAAGTCAGAACACAAGAGCCAAGCACAACAGAGCTCAGCACAACAGAGCCCATCTCAACAGAGTCTAGCTCAGCAGAGCCCAGCACAACGGAGGCCAGTTCAACAGAGTCTACCTCAGCAGAGCCCAGCACAACGGAGTTTAGCACAACAGAGGTCCATATAACAGAGCCCAGCACAACAGAGGTCAGCACACAAGAACCCAGCACAACAAAGGCCAGCACACCAGAGCCTAGCACAACAGAGCCCAGCTCAACAGAGTCTAGTTCAGCAGAGCCCAGCACAACGGAGGCCAGCTCAACAGAGTCTAGCTCAGCAGAGCCCAGCTCAACAGAGCCCAGCACAAAAGAGGTCAGCACACAAGAGCCAAGCACAACAGAGCTCAGCACAACAGAGCCCATCTCAACAGAGTCTAGCTCAGCAGAGCCCAGCACAACGGAGGCCAGCTCAACAGAGTCTACCTCAGCAGAGCCCAGCACAACGGAGTTTAGCACAACAGAGATCCATATAACAGAGCCCAGCACAACAAAGATCAGCACACAAGAACCCAGCACAACAAAGGCCAGCACACCAGAGCCCAGCACAACGGAGGCCAGCTCAACAGAGTCTAGCTCAGCAGAGCCCAGCTCAACAGAGCCCAGCACAAAAGAAGTCAGAACACAAGAGCCAAGCACAACAGAGCTCAGCACAACAGAGCCCATCTCAACAGAGTCTAGCTCAGCAGAGCCCAGCACAACGGAGGCCAGCTCAACAGAGTCTACCTCAGCAGAGCCCAGCACAACGGAGTTTAGCACAACAGAGGTCCATATAACAGAGCCCAGCACAACAGAGGTCAGCACACAAGAACCCAGCACAACAAAGGCCAGCACACCAGAGCCTAGCACAACAGAGCCCAGCTCAACAGAGTCTAGTTCAGCAGAGCCCAGTACAACGGAGGCCAGCTCAACAGAGTCTAGCTCAGCAGAGCCCAGCTCAACAGAGCCCAGCACAACGGAGGCCAGCTCAACAGAGTCTACCTCAGCAGAGCCCAGCACAACGGAGTTTAGCACAACAGAGGTCCATATAACAGAGCCCAGCTCAACAGAGGTCAGCACACAAGAACCCAGCACAACAAAGGCCAGCACACCAGAGCCTAGCACAACAGAGCCCAGCTCAACAGAGTCTAGTTCAGCAGAGCCCAGTACAACGGAGGCCAGCTCAACAGAGTCTAGCTCAGCAGAGCCCAGCTCAACAGAGCCCAGCACAACGGAGGCCAGCTCAACAGAGTCTACCTCAGCAGAGCCCAGCACAACGGAGTTTAGCACAACAGAGGTCCATATAACAGAGCCCAGCTCAACAGAGGTCAGCACAACAGAGGTCAGCACACAAGAACCCAGCACAACAAAGGCCAGCACACCAGAGCCTAGCACAACAGAGCCCAGCTCAACAGAGTCTAGTTCAGCAGAGCCCAGCACAACGGAGGCCAGCTCAACAGAGTCTAGCTCAGCAGAGCCCAGCTCAACAGAGCCCAGCACAAAAGAAGTCAGCACACAAGAGCCAAGCACAACAGAGCTCAGCACAACAGAGCCCATCTCAACAGAGTCTAGCTCAGCAGAGCCCAGCACAACGGAGGCCAGCTCAACAGAGTCTATCTCAGCAGAGCCCAGCACAACGGAGTTAAGCACAACAGAGGTCCATATAACAGAGCCCAGCACAACAGAGGTCAGCACACAAGAACCCAGCACAACAAAGGCCAGCACACCAGAGCCTAGCACAACAGAGCCCAGCTCAACAGAGTCTAGTTCAGCAGAGCCCAGCACAACGGAGGCCAGCTCAACAGAGTCTAGCTCAGCAGAGCCCAGCTCAACAGAGCCCAGCACAAAAGAGGTCAGCACACAAGAGCCAAGCACAACAGAGCTCAGCACAACAGAGCCTATCTCAACAGAGTCTAGCTCAGCAGAGCCCAGCACAACGGGGGCCAGCTCAACAGAGCCTACCTCAGCAGAGCCCAGCACAACGGAGGCCAGCTCAACAGAGTCTACCTCAGCAGAGCCCAGTACAACGGAGGCCAGCTCAACAGAGTCTAGCTCAGCAGAGCCTAGCACAACGGAGTTTAGCACAACAGAGTTCAATATAACAGAGCCCAGCACAACAGAGTTCAGTACACAAGAGCCCAGCACAACAAAGGCCAGCACACCAGAGCCTAGCACAACAGAGCCCAGCTCAACAGAGTCTAGCTCAGCAGAGCCCAGCACAACGGAGCCCAGCACAAAAGAGGTCAGCACACAAGAGCCAAGCACAACAGAGCTCAGCACAACAGAGCCCATCTCAACAGAATCTACCTCAGCAGAGCCCAGCACAACGGAGGCCAGCTCAACAGAGTCTAGCTCAGCAGAGCCAAGCTCAACAGAGCCCAGCTCAACAGAGCCCAGCACAACAGAGCCCAGCTCAACAGAGTCTAGTTCAGCAGAGCCCAGCACAACGGAGGCCAGCTCAACAGAGTCTAGCTCAGCAGAGCCCAGCTCAACAGAGCCCAGCACAAAAGAAGTCAGCACACAAGAGCCAAGCACAACAGAGCTCAGCACAACAGAGCCCATCTCAACAGAGTCTAGCTCAGCAGAGCCCAGCACAACGGAGGCCAGCTCAACAGAGTCTACCTCAGCAGAGCCCAGCACAACGGAGTTTAGCACAACAGAGGTCCATATAACAGAGCCCAGCTCAACAGAGGTCAGCACAACAGAGGTCAGCACACAAGAACCCAGCACAACAAAGGCCAGCACACCAGAGCCTAGCACAACAGAGCCCAGCTCAACAGAGTCTAGTTCAGCAGAGCCCAGCACAACGGAGGCCAGCTCAACAGAGTCAAGCTCAGCAGAGCCCAGCTCAACAGAGCCCAGCACAAAAGAAGTCAGCACACAAGAGCCAAGCACAACAGAGCTCAGCACAACAGAGCCCATCTCAACAGAGTCTAGCTCAGCAGAGCCCAGCACAACGGAGGCCAGCTCAACAGAGTCTACCTCAGCAGAGCCCAGCACAACGGAGTTTAGCACAACAGAGGTCCATATAACAGTGCCCAGCTCAACAGAGGTCAGCACAACAGAGGTCAGCACACAAGAACCCAGCACAACAAAGGCCAGCACACCAGAGCCTAGCACAACAGAGCCCAGCTCAACAGAGTCTAGTTCAGCAGAGCCCAGCACAACGGAGGCTAGCTCAACAGAGTCTAGCTCAGCAGAGCCCAGCTCAACAGAGCCCATCTCAACAGAGTCTAGCTCAGCAGAGCCCAGCACAACGGAGGCCAGCTCAACAGAGTCTACCTCAGCAGAGCCCAGCACAACGGAGTTTAGCACAACAGAGGTCCATATAACAGAGCCCAGCACAACAGAGGTCAGCACACAAGAACCCAGCACAACAAAGGCCAGCACACCAGAGCCTAGCACAACAGAGCCCAGCTCAACAGAGTCTAGTTCAGCAGAGCCCAGCACAACGGAGGCCAGCTCAACAGAGCCTACCTCAGCAGAGCCCAGCACAACGGAGGCCAGCTCAACAGAGTCTACCTCAGCAGAGCCCAGCACAACGGAGGCCAGCTCAACAGAGTCTAGCTCAGCAGAGCCCAGCTCAACAGAGCCCAGCACAACAGAGCCCAGCTCAACAGAGTCTAGTTCAGCAGAGCCCAGCACAACGGAGGCCAGCTCAACAGAGTCTAGCTCAGCAGAGCCCAGCTCAACAGAGCCCAGCACAAAAGAAGTCAGCACACAAGAGCCAAGCACAACAGAGCTCAGCACAACAGAGCCCATCTCAACAGAGTCTAGCTCAGCAGAGCCCAGCACAACGGAGGCCAGCTCAACAGAGTCTACCTCAGCAGAGCCCAGCACAACGGAGTTTAGCACAACAGAGGTCCATATAACAGAGCCCAGCTCAACAGAGGTCAGCACAACAGAGGTCAGCACACAAGAACCCAGCACAACAAATGCCAGCACACCAGAGCCTAGCACAACAGAGCCCAGCTCAACAGAGTCTAGTTCAGCAGAGCCCAGCACAACGGAGGCCAGCTCAACAGAGTCTAGCTCAGCAGAGCCCAGCTCAGCAGAGCCCAGCACAAAAGAAGTCAGCACACAAGAGCCAAGCACAACAGAGCTCAGCACAACAGAGCCCATCTCAACAGAGTCTAGCTCAGCAGAGCCCAGCACAACGGAGGCCAGCTCAACAGAGTCTACCTCAGCAGAGCCCAGCACAACGGAGTTTAGCACAACAGAGATCCATATAACAGAGCCCAGCACAACAAAGATCAGCACACAAGAACCCAGCACAACAAAGGCCAGCACACCAGAGCCCAGCACAACGGAGGCCAGCTCAACAGAGTCTAGCTCAGCAGAGCCCAGCTCAACAGAGCCCAGCACAAAAGAAGTCAGAACACAAGAGCCAAGCACAACAGAGCTCAGCAC
The DNA here is from genome assembly GCA_948252205.1 of Orthosia incerta. Taxonomy (NCBI): domain Eukaryota; kingdom Metazoa; phylum Arthropoda; class Insecta; order Lepidoptera; family Noctuidae; genus Orthosia; species Orthosia incerta. Next base: position 22,728,055 of record OX411756.1, on the reverse strand, counting down.
AACAGAGCCCATCTCAACAGAGTCTAGCTCAGCAGAGCCCAGCACAACGGAGGCCAGTTCAACAGAGTCTACCTCAGCAGAGCCCAGCACAACGGAGTTTAGCACAACAGAGGTCCATATAACAGAGCCCAGCACAACAGAGGTCAGCACACAAGAACCCAGCACAACAAAGGCCAGCACACCAGAGCCTAGCACAACAGAGCCCAGCTCAACAGAGTCTAGTTCAGCAGAGCCCAGCACAACGGAGGCCAGCTCAACAGAGTCTAGCTCAGCAGAGCCCAGCTCAACAGAGCCCAGCACAAAAGAGGTCAGCACACAAGAGCCAAGCACAACAGAGCTCAGCACAACAGAGCCCATCTCAACAGAGTCTAGCTCAGCAGAGCCCAGCACAACGGAGGCCAGCTCAACAGAGTCTACCTCAGCAGAGCCCAGCACAACGGAGTTTAGCACAACAGAGATCCATATAACAGAGCCCAGCACAACAAAGATCAGCACACAAGAACCCAGCACAACAAAGGCCAGCACACCAGAGCCCAGCACAACGGAGGCCAGCTCAACAGAGTCTAGCTCAGCAGAGCCCAGCTCAACAGAGCCCAGCACAAAAGAAGTCAGAACACAAGAGCCAAGCACAACAGAGCTCAGCACAACAGAGCCCATCTCAACAGAGTCTAGCTCAGCAGAGCCCAGCACAACGGAGGCCAGCTCAACAGAGTCTACCTCAGCAGAGCCCAGCACAACGGAGTTTAGCACAACAGAGGTCCATATAACAGAGCCCAGCACAACAGAGGTCAGCACACAAGAACCCAGCACAACAAAGGCCAGCACACCAGAGCCTAGCACAACAGAGCCCAGCTCAACAGAGTCTAGCTCAGCAGAGCCCAGCACAACGGGGGCCAGCTCAACAGAGCCTACCTCAGCAGAGCCCAGCACAACGGAGGCCAGCTCAACAGAGTCTACCTCAGCAGAGCCCAGTACAACGGAGGCCAGCTCAACAGAGTCTAGCTCAGCAGAGCCCAGCACAACGGAGTTTAGCACAACAGCGTTCAATATAACAGAGCCCAGCACAACAGAGTTCAGTACACAAGAGCCCAGCACAACAAAGGCCAGCACACCAGAGCCTAGCACAACAGAGCCCAGCTCAACAGAGTCTAGCTCAGCAGAGCCCAGCACAACGGAGCCCAGCACAAAAGAGGTCAGCACACAAGAGCCAAGCACAACAGAGCCTAGCACAACAGAGCCCAGCTCAACAGAGTCTAGTTCAGCAGAGCCCAGCACAACGGAGGCCAGCTCAACAGAGTCTAGCTCAGCAGAGCCCAGCTCAACAGAGCCCAGCACAAAAGAGGTCAGCACACAAGAGCCAAGCACAACAGAGCTCAGCACAACAGAGCCCATCTCAACAGAATCTACCTCAGCAGAGCCCAGCACAACGGAGGCCAGCTCAACAGAGTCTAGCTCAGCAGAGCCCAGCTCAACAGAGCCCAGCTCAACAGAGCCCAGCACAACAGAGCCCAGCTCAACAGAGTCTAGTTCAGCAGAGCCCAGCACAACGGAGGCCAGCTCAACAGAGTCTAGCTCAGTAGAGTCTAGCTCAACAGAGCCCAGCACAACGGAGGCCAGCTCAACAGAGTCTACCTCAGCAGAGCCCAGCACAACGGAGTTTAGCACAACAGAGGTCCATATAACAGTGCCCAGCTCAACAGAGGTCAGCACAACAGAGGTCAGCACACAAGAACCCAGCACAACAAAGGCCAGCACACCAGAGCCTAGCACAACAGAGCCCAGCTCAACAGAGTCTAGCTCAGCAGAGCCCAGCTCAACAGAGCCCATCTCAACAGAGTCTAGCTCAGCAGAGCCCAGCACAACGGAGGCCAGCTCAACAGAGTCTACCTCAGCAGAGCCCAGCACAACGGAGTTTAGCACAACAGAGGTCCATATAACAGAGCCCAGCACAACAGAGGTCAGCACACAAGAACCCAGCACAACAAAGGCCAGCACACCAGAGCCTAGCACAACAGAGCCCAGCTCAACAGAGTCTAGTTCAGCAGAGCCCAGCACAACGGAGGCCAGCTCAACAGAGTCTAGCTCAGCAGAGCCCAGCTCAACAGAGCCCAGCACAAAAGAGGTCAGCACACAAGAGCCAAGCACAACAGAGCTCAGCACAACAGAGCCTATCTCAACAGAGTCTAGCTCAGCAGAGCCCAGCACAACGGGGGCCAGCTCAACAGAGCCTACCTCAGCAGAGCCCAGCACAACGGAGGCCAGCTCAACAGAGTCTACCTCAGCAGAGCCCAGCACAACGGAGGCCAGCTCAACAGAGTCTAGCTCAGCAGAGCCCAGCTCAACAGAGCCCAGCACAACAGAGCCCAGCTCAACAGAGTCTAGTTCAGCAGAGCCCAGCACAACGGAGGCCAGCTCAACAGAGTCTAGCTCAGCAGAGCCCAGCTCAACAGAGCCCAGCACAAAAGAAGTCAGCACACAAGAGCCAAGCACAACAGAGCTCAGCACAACAGAGCCCATCTCAACAGAGTCTAGCTCAGCAGAGCCCAGCACAACGGAGGCCAGCTCAACAGAGTCTACCTCAGCAGAGCCCAGCACAACGGAGTTTAGCACAACAGAGGTCCATATAACAGAGCCCAGCTCAACAGAGGTCAGCACAACAGAGGTCAGCACACAAGAACCCAGCACAACAAAGGCCAGCACACCAGAGCCTAGCACAACAGAGCCCAGCTCAACAGAGTCTAGTTCAGCAGAGCCCAGCACAACGGAGGCCAGCTCAACAGAGTCTAGCTCAGCAGAGCCCAGCTCAACAGAGCCCAGCACAACGGAGGCCAGCTCAACAGAGTCTACCTCAGCAGAGCCCAGCACAACGGAGTTTAGCACAACAGAGATCCATATAACAGAGCCCAGCACAACAGAGGTCAGCACACAAGAACCCAGCACAACAAAGGCCAGCACACCAGAGCCCAGCACAACGGAGGCCAGCTCAACAGAGTCTAGCTCAGCAGAGCCCAGCTCAACAGAGCCCAGCACAAAAGAAGTCAGCACACAAGAGCCAAGCACAACAGAGCTCAGCACAACAGAGCCCATCTCAACAGAGTCTAGCTCAGCAGAGCCCAGCACAACGGAGGCCAGCTCAACAGAGTCTACCTCAGCAGAGCCCAGCACAACGGAGTTTAGCACAACAGAGGTCCATATAACAGTGCCCAGCTCAACAGAGGTCAGCACAACAGAGGTCAGCACACAAGAACCCAGCACAACAAAGGCCAGCACACCAGAGCCTAGCACAACAGAGCCCAGCTCAACAGAGTCTAGTTCAGCAGAGCCCAGCACAACGGAGGCCAGCTCAACAGAGTCTAGCTCAGCAGAGCCCAGCTCAACAGAGCCCAGCACAAAAGAGGTCAGCACACAAGAGCCAAGCACAACGGAGCTCAGCACAACAGAGCCTATCTCAACAGAGTCTAGCTCAGCAGAGCCCAGCACAACGGGGGCCAGCTCAACAGAGCCTACCTCAGCAGAGCCCAGCACAACGGAGGCCAGCTCAACAGAGTCTACCTCAGCAGAGCCCAGCACAACGGAGGCCAGCTCAACAGAGTCTAGCTCAGCAGAGCCCAGCACAACGGAGTTTAGCACAACAGAGTTCAATATAACAGAGCCCAGCACAACAGAGTTCAGCACACAAGAGCCCAGCACAACAAAGGCCAGCACACCAGAGCCTAGCACAACAGAGCCCAGCTCAACAGAGTCTAGCTCAGCAGAGCCCAGCACAACGGAGCCCAGCACAAAAGAGGTCAGCACACAAGAGCCAAGCACAACAGAGCCTAGCACAACAGAGCCTAGCACAACAGAGCCCAGCTCAACAGAGTCTAGTTCAGCAGAGCCCAGCACAACGGAGGCCAGCTCAACAGAGTCTAGCTCAGCAGAGCCCAGCTCAACAGAGCCCAGCACAAAAGAGGTCAGCACACAAGAGCCAAGCACAACAGAGCTCAGCACAACAGAGCCCATCTCAACAGAATCTACCTCAGCAGAGCCCAGCACAACGGAGGCCAGCTCAACAGAGTCTAGCTCAGCAGAGCCCAGCTCAACAGAGCCCAGCACAACAGAGCCCAGCTCAACAGAGTCTAGTTCAGCAGAGCCCAGCACAACGGAGGCCAGCTCAACAGAGTCTAGCTCAGCAGAGCCCAGCTCAACAGAGCCCAGCACAAAAGAAGTCAGCACACAAGAGCCAAGCACAACAGAGCTCAGCACAACAGAGCCCATCTCAACAGAGTCTAGCTCAGCAGAGCCCAGCACAACGGAGGCCAGCTCAACAGAGTCTACCTCAGCAGAGCCCAGCACAACGGAGTTTAGCACAACAGAGGTCCATATAACAGAGCCCAGCTCAACAGAGGTCAGCACAACAGAGGTCAGCACACAAGAACCCAGCACAACAAAGGCCAGCACACCAGAGCCTAGCACAACAGAGCCCAGCTCAACAGAGTCTAGTTCAGCAGAGCCCAGCACAACGGAGGCCAGCTCAACAGAGTCTAGCTCAGCAGAGCCCAGCTCAACAGAGCCCAGCACAAAAGAAGTCAGCACACAAGAGCCAAGCACAACAGAGCTCAGCACAACAGAGCCCATCTCAACAGAGTCTAGCTCAGCAGAGCCCAGCACAACGGAGGCCAGCTCAACAGAGTCTACCTCAGCAGAGCCTAGCACAACGGAGTTTAGCACCACAGAGGTCCATATAACAGAGCCCAGCACAACAGAGGTCAGCACAACAGAGGTCAGCACACAAGAACCCAGCACAACAAAGGCCAGCACACCAGAGCCTAGCACAACAGAGCCCAGCTCAACAGAGTCTAGTTCAGCAGAGCCCAGCACAACGGAGGCCAGCTCAACAGAGTCTAGCTCGGCAGAACCCAGCTCAACAGAGCCCAGCACAAAAGAAGTCAGCACACAAGAGCCAAGCACAACAGAGCTCAGCACAACAGAGCCCATCTCAACAGAGTCTAGCTCAGCAGAGCCCAGCACAACGGAGGCCAGCTCAACAGAGTTCAATATAACAGAGCCCAGCACAACAGAGGTCAGCACAACAGAGGTCAGCACACAAGTGCCCAGCACAACAAAGGCCAGCACACCAGAGCCTAGCACAACAGAGCCCAGCACAACGGAGGCCAGCTCAACAGAGTCTACCTCAGCAGAGCCCAGCACAACAGAGCCTAGCACAAAAGAGGTCAGCACACAAGAGCCAAGCACAACAGAGCTCAGCACAATTGAGCCCATCTCAACAGAGTCTACCTCAGCAGAGCCCAGCACAACGGAGGCCAGCTCAACAGAGTTCAATATAACAGAGCCCAGCACAACAGAGGTCAGCACAACAGAGGTCAGCACACAAGAACCCAGCACAACAAAGGCCAGCACACCAGAGCCTAGCACAACAGAGCCCAGCTCAACAGAGTCTAGTTCAGCAGAGCCCAGCACAACGGAGGCCAGCTCAACAGAGTCTAGCTCAGCAGAGCCCAGCTCAACAGAGCCCATCTCAACAGAGTCTAGCTCAGCAGAGCCCAGCACAACGGAGGCCAGCTCAACAGAGTCTACCTCAGCAGAGCCCAGCACAACGGAGTTTAGCACAACAGAGGTCCATATAACAGAGCCCAGCACAACAGAGGTCAGCACACAAGAACCCAGCACAACAAAGGCCAGCACACCAGAGCCTAGCACAACAGAGCCCAGCTCAACAGAGTCTAGTTCAGCAGAGCCCAGCACAACGGAGGCCAGCTCAACAGAGTCTAGCTCAGCAGAGCCCAGCTCAACAGAGCCCAGCACAAAAGAGGTCAGCACACAAGAGCCAAGCACAACAGAGCTCAGCACAACAGAGCCTATCTCAACAGAGTCTATCTCAACAGAGTCTAGCTCAGCAGAGCCCAGCACAACGGGGGCCAGCTCAACAGAGCCTACCTCAGCAGAGCCCAGCACAACGGAGGCCAGCTCAACAGAGTCTACCTCAGCAGAGCCCAGCACAACGGAGGCCAGCTCAACAGAGTCTAGCTCAGCAGAGCCCAGCACAACGGAGGCCAGCTCAACAGAGTCTAGCTCAGCAGAGCCCAGCACAACGGAGTTTAGCACAACAGAGTCTACCTCAGCAGAGCCCAGCACAACGGAGGTCAGCTCAACAGAGTCTAGCTCAGCAGAGCCCAGCACAACGGAGTTTAGCACAACAGAGTTCAATATAACAGAGCCCAGCACAACAGAGTTCAGCACACAAGAGCCCAGCACAACAAAGGCCAGCACACCAGAGCCTAGCACAACAGAGCTCAGATCAACAGAGTCTAGTTCAGCAGAGCCCAGCACAACGGAGGCCAGCTCAACAGAGTCTAGCTCAGCAGAGCCCAGCACAAAAGAGGTCAGCACACAAGAGCCAAGCACAACAGAGCTCAGCACAACAGAGCCCATCTCAACAGAGTCTAGCTCAGCAGAGCCCAGCACAACGGAGTTTAGCACAACAGAGTTCAATATAACAGAGCCCAGCACAACAGAGGTCAGCACACAAGAGCCCAGCACAACAAAGGCCAGCACACCAGAGCCTAGCACAACAGAGCCCAGCTCAACAGAGTCTAGTTCAGCAGAGCCCAGCACAACGGAGCCCATCTCTACAGAGTCTAGCTCAGCAGAGCCCAGCACAACGGAGGCCAGCTCAACCGAGTCTAGCTCAGCAGAGCCCAGCACAAAAGAGGTCAGCACACAAGAGCCAAGCACAACAGAGCTCAGCACAACAGAGCCCATCTCAACAGAGTCTAGCTCAACAGAGTCAAGTTCAGCAAAGCCCAGCACAACGGAGGCCAGCTCAGCAGAGCCCAGCACAAAAGAGGTCAGCACACAAGAGCCAAGCACAACAGAGCTCAGCACAACAGAGTCCATCTCAACAGAATCTAGCTCAGCAGAGCCCAGCACAACGGAGGCCAGCTCAACAGAGTCTACCTCAGCAGAGCCCAGCACAACGGAGTTTAGCACAACAGAGGTCAATATAACAGAGCCCAGCACAACAGAGGTCAGCACACAAGAGCCCAGCACAACAAAGGCCAGCACACCAGAGCCTAGCACAACAGAGCCCAGCTCAACAGAGTCTAGTTCAGCAGAGCCAAGCACAACAGAGCTCAGCACAATTGAGCCCATCTCAACAGAGTCTACCTCAGCAGAGCCCAGCACAACGGAGGCCAGCTCAACACAGTCTAGCTCAGCAGAGCCCAGCACAAAAGAGGTCAGCACACAAGAGCCAAGCACAACAGAGCTCAGCACAACAGAGCCTATCTCAACAGAGTCTAGCTCAGCAGAGCCCAGCACAACGGAGTTTAGCACAACAGAGTTCAATATAACAGAGCCCAGCACAACAGAGGTCAGCAGACAAGAGCCCAGCACAACAAAGGCCAGCACACCAGAGCCTAGCACAACAGAGCCCAGCTCAACAGAGTCTAGTTCAGCAGAGCCCAGCACAACGGAGCCCATCTCAACAGAGTCTAGCTCAGCAGAGCCCAGCACAACGGAGGCCAGCTCAACCGAGTCTAGCTCAGCAGAGCCCAGCTCAACAGAGCCCAGCACAAAAGAGGTCAGCACACAAGAGCCAAGCACAACAGAGCTCAGCACAACAGAGCCCATCTCAACAGAATCTACCTCAGCAGAGCCCAGCACAACGGAGGCCAGCTCAACAGAGTCTAGCTCAGCAGAGCCCAGCTCAACAGAGCCCAGCACAAAAGAGGTCAGCACACAAGAGCCAAGCACAACAGAGCTCAGCACAATAGAGCCCATCTCAACAGAGTCTAGCTCAACAGAGTCAAGTTCAGCAAAGCCCAGCACAACGGAGGCCAGCTCAACAGAGCCCAGCACAAAAGAGGTCAGCACACAAGAACCCAGCACAACGGAGGCCAGCTCAACAGAGCCCAGCACAAAAGAGGTCAGCACACAAGAGCCAAGCACAACAGAGCTCAGCACAACAGAGCCCATCTCAACAGAGTCTAGCTCAACAGAGTCAAGTTCAGCAGAGCCCAGCACAACGGAGGCCAGCTCAACAGATTCTAGCTCAGCAGAGCCCATCTCAACAGAATCTACCTCAGCAGAGCCCAGCACAACGGAGGCCAGCTCAACAGAGTCTAGCTCAGCAGAGCCCAGCTCAACAGAGTCTACCTCAGCAGAGCCCAGCACAACGGAGTTTACAACAGAGGTCCATATAACAGAGCCCAGCACAACAGAGGTCAGCACACAAGAACCCAGCACAACAAAGGCCAGCACACCAGAGCCTAGCACAACAGAGCCTATCTCAACAGAGTCTAGCTCAGCAGAGCCCAGCACAACGGGGGCCAGCTCAACAGAGCCTACCTTAGTAGTGCCCAGCACAACGGAGGCCAGCTCAACAGAGTCAAGCTCAGCAGAGCCCAGCACAACGGAGTTTAGCACAGCAGATTTCAATATAACAGAGCCCAGCACAACAGAGGTCAGCACACCAGAGGTCAGCACACAAGTACCCAGCACAACAAAGGCCAGCACACCAGAGCCTAGCACAACAGAGCCCAGCTCAACAGAGTCTAGTTCAGCAGAGCCCAGCACAACGGAGGCCAGCTCAACAGAGCCCAGCACAAAAGAGGTCAGCACACAAGAGCCAAGCACAACAGAGCTCAGCACAACAGAGCCCATCTCAACAGAATCTACCTCAGCAGAGCCCAGCACAACGGAGGCCAGCTCAACAGAGTCTAGCTCAGCAGAGCCCAGCTCAACAGAGCCCAGCACAAAAGAGGTCAGCACACAAGAGCCAAGCACAACAGAGCTCAGCACAATAGAGCCCATCTCAACAGAGTCTAGCTCAGCAGAGCCCAGCACAACGGAGTTTAGCACAACAGAGTTCAACATAACAGAGCCCAGCACAACAGAGGTCAGCACACAAGAGCCCAGCACAACAAAGACCAGCACACCAGAGCCTAGCACAACAGAGCCCAGCTCAACAGAGTCTAGTTCAGCAGAGCCCAGCACAACGGAGCCCATCTCAACAGAGTCTAGCTCAGCAGAGCCCAGCACAACGGAGCCCAGTTCAACAGAGTCTAGCTCAGCAGAGCCAAGCACAACGGAGGTAAGCTCAACAGAGTCTAGCTCAGCAGAGCCCAGCTCAACGGAGTTTAGCACAACAGAGTTCAATATAACAGAGCCCAGCACAACAGAGGTCAGCACACCAGAGGTCAGCACACAAGTACCCAGCACAACAAAGGCCAGCACACCAGAGCCTAGCACAACAGAGCCCAGCTCAACAGAGTCTAGTTCAGCAGAGCCCAGCACAACGGAGGCCAGCTCAACAGAGCCCAGCACAAAAGAGGTCAGCACACAAGAGCCAAGCACAACAGAGCTCAGCACAACAGAGCCCATCTCAACAGAATCTACCTCAGCAGAGCCCAGCACAACGGAGGCCAGCTCAACAGAGTCTAGCTCAGCAGAGCCCAGCTCAACAGAGCCCAGCACAAAAGAGGTCAGCACACAAGAGCCAAGCACAACAGAGCTCAGCACAATAGAGCCCATCTCAACAGAGTCTAGCTCAGCAGAGCCCAGCACAACGGAGTTTAGCACAACAGAGTTCAACATAACAGAGCCCAGCACAACAGAGGTCAGCACACAAGAGCCCAGATCAACAAAGGCCAGCACACCAGAGCCTAGCACAACAGAGCCCAGCTCAACAGAGTCTAGTTCAGCAGAGCCCAGCACAACGGAGCCCATCTCAACAGAGTCTAGCTCAGCAGAGCCCAGCACAACGGAGCCCAGTTCAACAGAGTCTAGCTCAACAGAGCCAAGCACAACGGAGGTAAGCTCAACAGAGTCTAGCTCAGCAGAGCCCAGCTCAACAGAGCCCAGCACAAAAGAGGTCAGCACACAAGAGCCAAGCACAACAGAGCCCATCTCAACAGAGTCTAGCTCAGCAGAGCCCAGCACAACGGAGTTTAGCACAACAGAGTTCAATATAACAGAGCCCAGCACAACAGAGGTCAGCACACAAGAGCCCAGCACAACAAAGGCCAGCACACCAGAGCCTAGCACAACAGAGCCCAGCTCAACAGAGTCTAGTTCAGCAGAGCCCAGCACAACGGAGCCCATCTCAACAGAGTCTAGCTCAGCAGAGCCCAGCACAACGGAGGCCAGCTCAACAGAGTCTAGCTCAGCAGAGCCTAGCTCAACAGATTCTAGTTCAGCAGAGCCCAGCACAACGGAGGCCAGCTCAACAGAGTCTAGCTCAGTAGAGCCCAGCTCAACAGAGCCCAGCACAACAGAGCCCAGTACAAGAGAGGTCAGCACAACAGAACCCAGCTCAACAGAGCCCAGCACAAAAGAGGTCAGCACACAAGAGCCCAGCACAACAAAGGCTAGCACACCAGAGCCTAGCACAACAGAACCCAGCACGCCAGAGGCCAGCACACAAGAGCCAAGCACAACAGAGAAGTGTAAAAATATCATATGTTTGCTTATTTTCTTTAGTCAGTAAGTACACTCCTTTGTAACTGTACATATATACTCAGCTTGCACTATACTTCATATGCGCACATTTTATAATTATTGATTCATTCAATAAAGAGCACTTAACAGATGTGGTAGTTTTCTTGAAAACACCCTTTAGGAACCCCAACATTACATGGCGACTCTACCTCGGGACTCTGCAAAAACAAACGTACCAATCCCCTTGGGATTGGTACGTTTGTTTTTGCGAACTATTTATGCTAAGATCTTTATTTCTCTATGCAAGCGGACCTGAAAGAATTATGTTAACAACTTTCGGGCGCCAGTCCGTCACACAGTTCAGGTGCATATGAAGCGTCAGGAACATTTACATCACAACTTAGATTGCCGAACATTGAACTGCCAAAATTTACGGGACGGTACGAAGAATGGTCTTCTTTTCACGATTTCTTTACGTCATTAGTTCGCAAAAATACATCAATACGTGATGTACAAAAACTATACTACTTGAAAGCTTCCGTTGGTGGCTAAGCAGAGGCGCTATTGAAACACATTGCGATAACGGAAAGCAATTACTCGCAAGTCTGGACCGCACTGAAACAAATTTATGGAAACAAACGACTCATAGTGAACGCGGTTATTAAACGTTTGTTTAATCTAAGAAAAATAACTACGAAGAGCGCCAGTCTATTAAAATCATTGTTAGACAACTCACGAGTGCATTAATAACCTCAATAATATGTCAGTTGCCACGGAGTCTTGCGATTCTATGATAATATTTCTTGTAGTACAGAAAATGGATCTAGAAACTCACAAAAGCTGGGAGGAGTATTCATATCAAGATAATTTTGACGAATTACCTTCATGGGAGAGCCTGAAGAAGTTCCTCAAGTCAAACTCTTGACCTAGTGTCACCAGTTTCAGCTGCACGTGCACGGGAAAAATACTACTACGTCAACTGAAAAAACGTGTGTTAGGTGCGAAGAACAACATACATTTTGTCATTGAAAGCAGTTTACGGACATGAATGTCAAAGATAGGAATGAGTACGTGAAAAGAAATAGATTGTGCTATAATTGTTTGTTACCAGGGCACGCAGTGTTAAGATGCCGAGTCCCTATTAACTGCCGCATCTGCAACAAGCGACATCATTCTCTTCTTCACGAGAAAAAAGAAGACGTTTCAAAGACACAGAATGAGACAGCTACTACAACGTCAAGTGTGTCTGTGAATCATACCACAGAAGAGAACACAACAATAACAATGGCGGCACAATGCAACAATAGACATATGATAGCGCTGTTAGCAACTGCAATGTTGAAATTTAAGAATAAAGAAGGACACATCATTGTACTAAGAGCACTTATCGACCAAGGATCGCAAGCATGCTTCATCAGTGAGAAGGCGGCTCAGCTTCTGAAACACAAAAGGCAATCAATGAGAGGCAGCGTGATCGGAGTGGAATCCACTAAAACAGATGTCAAGCAAGTGGTTCAGCTACAGGTTATATCAAGAGTAGAAGACCACTTCTGTCTTAACATATCATCATCATCATCATCATCATATCAGCCGAAAGACGTCCACTGCTGGACATAGGCCTCCCCCAAAACTAACATATAAGACAATCTTATCTTAACATATAAGCCAATGTGATTGATAAACAGTTGACCACTAAGTTACCAAAACTAGCTGTATACAATGATGTTAAGCGCCTACAATGTCTAAACTTGGCAGATCCGACTTACCATTTACCACGGTTCGATCGATCTTCTGCTAGGAGTGAGGGAATATGCAGACATTCTACAACCGGAGCTAATCAAAGGTCCACCGGGCACACCATGCGCACAACGAACCAGCCTGGATTGGATTTTATTTGGAGAGATACAAAACAAAAATGAAGACAACTCTTTTGTTGTTATGCACCATCAAGCAGATATGGATAATATGTTAAAACACTCTGGCAAATAGACACTGAAAATAAAAGAAAATATACACAAGAAGAACAGTTATTTGAAGATATTTACAAAAGAACATATACAAGGAATGTACAAGTAGATACGTGGTTACCTTACCTTTCAAAACACAAAACCAAACTTTAGGGGGTGGTGTGCTTATTGCAGTGCAACGCGAGCTTATCAGTGATCTCCGCAGTGAGTGGTTTTCGTCTGCCGAAGACTTGTGGATTACCCTCACCCTTCAAAGGAAGAGACCGCGAGTATCGTATAAAATGCATATCTGTGTTGTGTACATCTGCAATCAAAATCTTGGCCACTCCCAAGCAGGTCAGTTAACTAATTTTTCTAATAACCTAACGGATATTGTCCAGAAGCATCCCAAAAAGAAGTAAATGTAAGTAGGTACAAAGAAGGCCACATATATAACACCTCCGTCCCAAATCATCTTGTTGACACGTTTCCAGGGTTTTACTTTTCCTATCTTTGTATTCTGGTACCCAGCATCTGATTAATATGCCTTTCACATATCTGACCTGAATCCGTTTCTATTTGGTAGTGTAATTGGCCTAAAACCCTTAAAACGGTTCCGAATTCCCATTTAATTTGGTCGTTTGTGTAGCTGCGTATTTGCACTCTCTGCCCGACAATAAATGAGCGTACCGTTGCCTCATCAGCCGGCGGTCGTGTTTCATCCCTCGTCCTCGCCTTGAAATGAACACTTAGGGTGTTTCTTATCTCCCTGCCAAACATGAGCTCATATGGACTTTTATTTGTGCTGCTACTCGGCGTCCTGCGTAGGCGTTCCTTAATACCCAGTAGTTTATCCTGTAAAGTGCCTAGCTCTGCGCTGATGCTATGTATTGCCTTTTTTATTGTTTGTACGTAACGCTCTGCCTGTCCATTAGTGGCCGGATGGTATGGGGCTGTGGTTTTGTGTACAACCACGCTTTGTCTGAGGAATGATTCAAATTCATTTGAAACCAATTGTCGACCGATGTCTGATTCTAAAGTAAGCGGAAATCCGAATGTTACGAAAAGTTCTTTAAGTTAGCGGATACACCATGAGCTTGTGGTTGTTTTCGTTCCTATTATGCCCATACCCATTTTGTAAATGCATCGACTATTATAAATAATGAATAACCCTTAATCGGCCCAGCAAAATCGATATGGATCCTTTGCCATGGACCTGACGGTAAGTCCCAATGATGTAGTACTGCGCATGCAGGTTGATTTTGCTTTAATCGACATTCTCGACAGCTTTTAACTATGTCTTCTATGTCTTGATCCAAATTTCTCCAGAATACGTATCCACGCGCCAGTGATTTCATTTTGACTATCCCAAGATGCCCTGTGTGTAGTTCTTCTAAAACCTGTTGTCTAAGGGTTGTCGGAATCATCACTCGTGTTCCTTTTATAATACAACCGTCTTGTATGGTCAATTCGTTGTCCCCCATCTTTTCTGCAATCTTTCCAGATACCCATTTATCCTGTCCACGATATTGACGCAGCCAGACCTCATCCCCCGGGCGTAGTTGACGCAACCCACTTGCGCCGTATTTTTGTTGGCGCTCCTGAGCATCCCTAACTCTACTGTCCCTACTTGGTCTTAGGGCGTCGAATTTTGTACGTAACCTGCGGCCAAACATGATCCACGCCGGTGTTTCGCCTGTCGTACAGTGTTCTGTATTCCTATAATCTTCTTCTTCCTGCCCTTGTCCCATGTTACTTGGGGTCGGCGCAACCCGTTTTCTTCTTCTTCTGTATTCCTATAATACAGAAGAAAATTATTTAAAAATAAATTTATGTTTAAGTTCTCTCTAATTGCCTTTTTAATAGCTCTTTTAACTGTATGAACTGCGTTCTCTGCTGCCAAACATGAGCGACGCCGGTGTTTCGCCTGTCGTACAGTGTTCTGTATTCCTATAATACAGAAGAAAATTATTTAAAAATAAATTTATGTTTAAGTTCTCTCTAATTGCCTTTTTAATAGCTCTTTTAACTGTATGAACTGCGTTCTCTGCTGCCCCGTTAGAGGCGGGGTGATATGGCGCTGAAAATATCTGTTCGATCCCGTTTGTAGCGAGAAATTGAGAAAACTCATGGCTTGTAAATGGTGGCCCGTTATCCGAGACTATTTGTCTGGGTAATCCAAAACGTGCAAACACGTCACTTAAAACGCTGATCGTGTGACTGCTGTACTAGGTACTTGACTCACTTCTAACCATTTGGTCCTGGCATCAACCATTACTAAAAATATCCGCCCCGTGATAGGGCCTAAGAAATCAACATGCACACGGGCCCATGGTCTATCTGGCCAAACCCATGGGCAGGGCATATGTCGAGGCGGTGCCTCGCTCTCTGCAGCACAGACACTGCAACCACGGCACGTTTTTTCAATTTCCTCGTCCATACCCGGCCACCAGACATAGCTCCTAGCGAAAGCTTTAGTTTTTACTATGCCCATATGAGGCTCATGTAAATCCATTAAAACCTTATTCCTACACTCACCCGGTACGACCACCCTAAGGCCCCACATCACACAACCTAACTCCTCGTATAGTTCTTTCTTACGATTAAAATAAGGTTGGAGCGATTTAATTTCGTTATCAGACGGCCATTCGTCGCGAAGATATGTTAGAACTCGGCCTAGCAACTGATCTCGGCTCGTCTGTCTTTTAATCTCGTTATAATCCAATAACATGGCATTTTGGGCGAAATGTAAATATGATTGTTCCGGAACTTTAATAGGTTGTTTAATAGTAGAAAGAGCTGGCAACCGCGATAACCCATCTGCCCCATTCTGCTTCGAAGAAACATACTCAATGTCGTATGTATAGGCTGACAACTTAATAGCCCACCTTTGTAATCGGCTCGCAGCCATTGATGGTATACCCTGTTTAGGCCCAAAAATAGTGACCAATGGCTTGTGGTCCGTGCGTAGTGTAAAACGACGCCCATATAAATACTGGTGCAATTTCTCTAAGCAGAACACAATAGCCAAAGCCTCCCGCTCGATTTGTGAATAATGCTTCTCAGCCGCGTTAAGCGCGCGCGACACATACACGACAGGACGCTCCTGCTGTCCGCCTGTGCTACTATCATTGAGCTCACCCATCTGACTTAATACGCCTCCTATTCCTCTCGCGCTCGCATCACAAGTTAAAAACAAGGGTTTGTTTGGTTCGTAATGAGCAAGGACGTCGGCACTAATCAAAATATTTTTAATTCTCTTAAAAGATGACTCACACTCATCATTCCATGTCCAAGCAACGCCCTTCTTTAGTAACCTGTACAAAGGTGCCAATATGTTGCTCAAGTTTTTAACAAATTTCGCATAATACATGATGGTTCCTAAAAAGGCTCTCAAGTCGGTAATATTTCCTGGGCGGGGTATGTTTAATATACCTTCCACCTTTTCCGGGTCCACCTTAATTCCCTCGGCAGAGATAATAAAACCTAAATATTTAACCTCATTAGTCAAGAATATGCACTTTTTTTTATTTAGTTTCATTCCGTTATGATGTAACCGCTCTAAAACCCTCTCTAAAATAACTAAATGCTCCCTAATATTGGGTGATCCAATAATAATATCATCGAAAAATACTTCTACGTTTGGAATATCGTTCAGAAGATTCGCCATAATTCGTTGGAATATACCCGGGCTTGACGATAAACCGAAAACCAATCTTTTATACTTAAAAAGGCCCTTGTGAGTATTAATAACCGTACAATTATCAGGGTCATCCAATTCAATCTGATTATATGCTTGCGTTAAATCGATTTTTGTAAATTTCTTAGAACCAATTAATTTAACCAGCAAGTCGTTTATAAGTGGTAAGGGATATTTGTCCACCAATAGTACTGGATTTAATGTTATTTTGTAATCAGCACAGATACGAAGTCCACCATCAGCCTTACGAACCGGTACAAGTGGAGTAGCCCAATCTGCGCACTCCACAGGCTCGATGACACCGGCGCGCAGCATGCCTTCTAGCTCAGCCTCGACGCGCTCGTGGAGCGCGTACGGCACAGGCCGTGCTCGACAGAAAACTGGCGTTGCTCCCTCGCGTAGTCGTAACCGAGCCTTGCCTCCCGTGAACCGGCCCAGTCCCTCCGAAAACAAATCCTTATATCTGTGAAGTAATAATGTTAATTGATCATTACCTGAAACATTGCTATTTCTTTGGTCTGCGCTCAGTGTGATCATATTTTGGTACGAAGGTATTTTAATGCCTAGTTCAGTAAGCCATTGTCGACCTAATAGCGAGGTGGTACCACCCTCTATTACAAACAATTCCATTTGTTTGCATTTATTTCCATACTTAACCATTGGCCTAATCAGCCCTATAGGTTTTGTAATAGTACCATCATAAAATCTAAATACTAAATTAGAATTATCTAAAGGTCTATGGCTAAACAGTTGATCATACTTTTCCCTACTAATACATGATACTAAAGACCCTGTATCAATCTCCATAGATAATTAGGTTTGATCCACATAAATAGTTAAGCTCACCGGTTTGTAGCTATTCAAACTAAGTTGATGCAAATCTTCTACCTCCCAGTCCTCCTCGTCTGACAAAGGAGGCTTATCCTCCCCTGTATAGTTCCAGAGGTTTGACTGATTGGCTACCCCACCTGCTGCTTGAACATGCGCCACCAAGTTATTGGTGTCACATCGGTCCTTCGGCTGTCTTCCACCAGAACGCACCGGACAAACCCGACGTAGATGTTCTTTCTGTCTACACCTACCGCAGATAAACCGACTGTATCTACATCGCTCCCTCTGGTGATCCGAAGCCCCGCAAGCAGAACAATTGTTTTTTGAATCTTCGGCGGTGACATTCCGTGCCGCCAGTAGCCCGCGTGATCCATCACGCCCTCGGCGGCCCCCACTGCTCGACGCCACCACCGCATGCAGCGCTCCAGCCGCGTTATCACCGCTACCGCCCGAGTCACTATTCTTCCCGACTGTTTGTTCCACTGCCGCTGCATCCCTCTCCGCCGATTCCATAGCGCATGAAATTTTTACGGCATTTGCATATTGCAGATTTTCTTCAGTAAACAATCGTTGCCTAATCGACTCGCTTCGCAACCCGCATACACGATCACGTAAATTCTCTTCCAATACGGACGTAAATTCGCAAAATTTGGATATTTTCTTCAGTTCTGAAATATATTGTAAAATGGATTCACCCGCATTTTGTCTTCGTTGTCGGAAACGGTACCTCTCTGCCATAAATGACGGCTTTGGTTGCAAGTGATCCGTCATAACCTTCACCACTTCCGCATAGGTTTTCGCACTCGGTTTTCCCGGACTTGTTAAGTTGCTTATTAGTTCATAAGCTTCGTCACCCATCGCCGCAATCAATGTGGGTAACCAAAATTCCTCCTTAACATTGTTGACCTTGAAAAACATTTCCATGCGTTCCACATACATTGTCCAATTTCCCGACCTTATATTAAACTCGGTTAGTTTTCCGATTGACATGTTGGATTAAATTTTATTTAGCACGCTTCTAATTTTTATCCTCGTCGCCACTGAAATATATGAGTAAAACAACGTGTAGCTAGTAATTCGGTTTATTCGGGACGGCGATGACAGACATAGCCGTGACAGACCACCAACAAGACAGATCATAAACAATAGGTATAAGGTTCCATACATTACAGTATCTACGGGAAATCTTGATAGATAATCTGCATTGCTATGATCATCCGATGTTCTGTATTCAATAGTGTAGCCAAAACCAGATAGAAAATGTGCGTAGTGAAAGAGCCTCATTGTGCTCATCGCCGGCAAAGTTTTGTGTGGATTGAAGATTTTAGTTAATGGTTTATGGTCTGTAATGAGTATGAATTTTCTTCCGTAGTGATAAAATTTCTTTAATCCCCAGAATAAGGACGTCGCTTCTTTGTCTATCTGGCTGTATTTGATTTCGCTACTTGTCAATGTACGTGATGCAAAAGCAATGGGTCGATCAGATCCGTCCGATAATCGGTGCGATAGAACTGCTCCAAGTCCAAAAGGTGAAGCATCTGTAGCGAGAACCAAGGTTTTCTCAGCGTCGAAATGCATTAAAACTCTCTCACTGAGAATTTCCTGTTTAATTTTCTTGAAACTCTCATTACATGTGTGCGTCCATTCATATTTAATGTCCTTCTTTAGTAGGTTATTAAGAGGACTGGATATGGAAGCTAAATTCGGTATGAACTTATTGTAATAATTAGCCATTCCAAGAAATGTCTGCAGTTCGTTGATGTTGCTGGGACGTTTTGTATCCAGAAAAGCGTTTACCTTGTTTCTATTTTTGTGCAGTCCATTTTTATCAATGGTGTGTCCCAAGTATTCGATACTCCTTTAAAAAAAATTACATTTATCCTTATTGAGTCTCAATTTTTTTCTTGTAATTTTTGTAATACCAAGCGTAATCTTGAAAGAAGTTCTTCTTCTGAATGCCCCTGAATGATTATGTCATCAAAAAAACATTTCACTCCAGCTACCCCTTGAAGCAAACGATCCATAAATTTTTGCCATAGATTCGGAGCAACCTTGACGCCAAACATGTGTCTATTTACTTTAAACGAACCCTTGTGCGTGCTTAATGTTTGCATGTTAGCGCTGTCCTCGTCCATCAACTTGTTTAAATAAGCTTGACTGATATCAAGTGTGCAAAATATTTGACCTCCGTTCATCTCTACCAGAATATCCTCTATGATCGGAATTGGGTATTGTTCATCCCGTATCACTTTATTTAAGGTGACTTTATAATCCGCGCATAAGCGTATACTACCATTTGGTTTGACAACAGGAACCACTGGTGTTCCCCACTCAGAGCTATCAACTTTTGTAATTACCCCTTGTTCGCAGAGTCGTACTATTTCATCATCAACTTTAGTTTTAAGAGCATATGGTATACGTCTAGGCTTAACAAAAATTGGTGATGCATCTTCCTTTAGGGTCAAATGAGCTTTGTAATCAGGTATGCAACCAAGGAAGCCATCGAATACCTTAGAATATTCAGAAAGTAGCTTATCCTACCAAATTTAAATATCGTCCCTCGTCGCCGAACCGGGAGAAACTTTTGGACGCACGTAATCGCTGCAATAAGGTGTGTAGAGACGCCCAACGACGCCATATCCACACCTCGGTTGAAAATGGAGACCCAGCTAAAGTCTGGAAATTTCTTAAATCCATAGGAGTTGGGAAATCTCGCCAAGAATCGATTCCTAAAGACCTTAATCTTGATCAACTAAATCAGCACTTCTCGTCTTCGTCCTCATGTAATGGGACCTTGAAAGCAACTACTTTGAGCTATCTTTCAAACCTTCCAACTCCGGATCATTCCCCATTTATTTTTAGTCAATTCTCTGATTGTGATGTTAAGAAGAGCATAGTTTCAATTACCTCTAACGCAGTTGGCAGTGATTGTGTCAGTCGAAAAATGATACTCCCTGTCCTCGACGAAATCCTTCCTGTCCTTTGCCATATCCTTAATTACTCAATATCCCATGGGGTCTTTCCATCAGCTTAGAGATCATTAATGATCTCCCTTTTATGATGGCCAAATTATCGGATATAATTCTATTTGCTGATGATACTTCGCTAATTTTTAAAATAGATAGGAAAGATACGGATGTCTTACATATCAATGAAAGTCTGGTTGTTCTCTCGGAATGGTTCGCAGCTAACAATCTTTTACTGAATGCGAAAAAAACAAAATGTCTAAAGTTCTCTTTACCAAATGTACCTCAACGTGACCTAAATCTAAATCTTGACGGCAAAAATCTTGAAATAATAGCGGAAACTGTATTCTTGGGGATTACTATCGATTCAAAATTGCAGTGGGGCGCGCACATTAGAACTCTTTCGGGCAGGTTAAGTTCGGCTGCCTATGCAGTAAGGAAGATAAGGCAGTTAACCGATGTAGCCACAGCTAGACTAGTATACTATGCTTATTTCCACAGTATTATGTCTTATGGCATTCTGCTGTGGGGGTCAGCAGCAGACGTTGACTCAATTTTTATCTTGCAAAAGAGGGCAATCCGCGCGAACTATAAAATGGGTCCTCGCGAGTCCCTCAGAGAAAAATTTAAAGAGATCGATATACTGACTCTACCTTCACTTTATATTTTGGAATGTATTTTGTATGTCCGCAAAAATCGAGAGCTTTTCAAAACTAGAAGTGACTTCCATAATTTAAATACACGCAGTAAGCACGAAATTGTAATACCCAAATTCAGATTAACGAAAACTAGCAAGTCTTTTCTTATAAACAGTATACGCTTTTATAACAAGTTGCCTAAGTCAGTTATAGAACTGACCGATGGAAAGTTCAAAAACTACATCAAACGTGTCCTTGTTAAAAAAGCATATTATAAAATCAAGGACTACGTTGAAGATAAAAAATTTGGCTTTGACACCCTCTGCGCATGCGGCTTCCCTGGTAACTCATAAACGGCACAAATATATGGATATCTCTAACTATTCTCAATCTCATTTTTTTTTTCTTCTCTTTTAATTAGACTTTTTACAATATTTTTCAATCATCATTGTAGCCCTTAGCTAAGAATAGTTACAGCACTGATTACAGTATTTGTGCCACATGTTAAATTTAGTGTTGTGGTTTTTTTTTTTTTTTTACCTTTGTATAGATTCTTTTACCTATTGTGAATGTGTGAACATTGTAGGCTTTCTAGTTTCTAGATGATTGTTAACATTTGTTAACTTTTTATTTCGTGCATTATTTTTTTTTTTTTCAATTTCGTACGACTTATTGTCGGGCCTACGTTGTCCCCCCATATCCAAGTACTAATGCTGTAACATGGAAATATTGTAAACGAAACAATTTAAAAGAGTAACCATGGAGTTTCTTGCCGGTTCTTCTCCATAGGAAACGACTAACCCGAACCGTGCACCTTTTGTCGACGTTTTATAAGTGCCCATGTAGGCCTATGTAAAATAAAAATATTTGATTTTGATTTTTGATTTTGAGCTTGGAAAGAGGCCAAAATCACTCCTTTACCCAAAAAGACGAATCCTACTTCCTTTTCCGAATACCGTCCTATCTCCATCTTGCCTTTCCTCTCCAAAGTCCTTGAACGCCTTGTCCACAATCAGCTTAGTGCTTTTCTTTGTAAGAATAGTTTGCTGAATCCTTTTCAATCCGGATTTCGTCCTGGTCACAGCACAGCTACTGCCTTAGTGAACGTTACGGATGACATACGGTTAGGCATGGAACGAGGACATCTGACGGTTCTTTGCTTGCTAGATTTTAGTAATGCATTTAATACTGTCGATTTCGATATCCTGCTTGGCATACTTCGCTCGCTTAACATATTTCCAACGGCGATTGACTGGTTTCGTAGTTACCTGTATGGCCGCCGGCAACGTATATGCATAGAAGAATCTAACTCTTCTTGGTGTTATACAACTGCCGGTGTACCTCAGGGTGGCGTTTTATCTCCTTTACTCTTCGCAATATTTATAAACGCTATCTCCAAAAAACTTCTGTCCTCCTACCACCTTTATGCAGACGATTTACAGATCTACAAACAAGCTGCCCTTGCAGAGTTAGCTGATGCAATGAATGCAATAAATAAGGATTTGGCTACAATTTGTGAGTGGAGTGAGGCAAATGGGCTTCAGGTAAATCCGGCGAAAACCCAGGTCATTGTTATTGGCAGCTCTAGGATGATTCCAAAAGTAAATTGGACACAACTTCCTCTGGTACAATTTAACGGAACTACTATTCCGATAGGTGAGAAGGTTAAGAACCTTGGGGTTTGGATCGACAGATATCTGTCTTGGGGTCCGCAGCTTCAGGACGTAAGCCGCAAAATTTTTGCATCTGCCAGGTCCCTTAGACGATTGCGAAACTTTCTTCCCACTGCTACTAAAATTGCGCTTGCACAATCCCTTCTGCTTCCTATCCTTGACTATGCTGATGTCAGTTATCTCGATCTCACCCAGGCACAACTAGATAAACTTGAGCGTCTTCAAAACCTTTGTATAAGATTTATATTTGGCCTGCGCAAATATGATCACATTTCTGAATTTCGGACAAAGCTCAAGTGGCTTCCCATACGTCTTCGCCGGGATTCTCATATTTTATTTCTGCTTTACAGTATTCTATACAATCCTACAACCCCCTCTTATCTCAAAGAACGTTTCAAGTTCCTTCATGACACACATAATAGATATCTGAGGTCATCGGAAAACTTGAGACTAGAGATGCCGCTGCATTCCACCAGCTTTTACGACAAATCTTTTACGGTTCAAGCGGTGCGGTTGTGGAATGCTTTGCCCGTGTCAATAAGGCGTGCTCAATCTCTGCCCATTTTTAAAACAATGGTAAAAAATCACTACCTCTCTCTTTAATAGTTGTATTTCTTGATATCTATGCTGTTGTTCCATACTTATTACTGTATATATTTGTCTATTATATATATATGTATGTATTTAATTTTTATTTTTTTTATATATAAATAGTACACCAAATACTACCTGCAGTACTGTCATTCCTTCCATTTGTTTTTTTAAATCCATCCAAAGGTTGTCTTGAAAAGATCGCTTTTAGCGATAAGGCCGCCCATTGTGTCACCCAGTGCAATGTTTTCTTCGTCTATACTTTCTGTAACTTATATGGTGTACATAATAAAGAGTATTCTATTCTATTCTATTCTATCCAGTTTTGGGTGTGCTTCAGTATTAACTACGTTTATATTAGCTAGGTCCAAATTCATGGCTCGTATCCATGTTCGACCGAAGATAGGGTCAACATCCTGTTTGATAATGTATAATTTTCCCTCAAGTGTTTGGTCATTGTATTTACACGTAACGTATGCCACTCCGAGTGGTGCGAAGGTTTCTCCTGTATATGTTCTCATCGTGATATTAGTTTTGTAGATCTTGCATCCAGTGTTCAATGTTTTAAAATCTTTGTGAGAGATAGATGACAGAGAAGCTCCTGTATCTACTTCCGTTTTCAGTTTCGAGTTATTGATGCGTACATTTATTATAAATTTGTCTGTGTCGTTGGATCGTATTAAATTCATATCCCAGGGGGTGGTCTCATCGACTTTATCTGAGGAGTTGTCAGTGTCCTGCAGCTCCACGTGCTCAGGCTCCAGTTGGTTGAGCGTTGGTTGTAGACAAACGCGAGCAAGGTGTCCAACTCGTTTGCACTTACTGCACGTATCTTTAGTGCTGCGACATCTGCCAGCTTGATGGTCTTTGCTGCCACAACGAAAACACTTGCCTCGTAAGTCCCTAATCGTTAAAGGTTTATATACTTGCTTTTGACTGCGGTTTTTAGGGTGAGCTTGAACAGTTTTCAAATTATTTAGTAAGCCTTGGTTTGAGAAGGTAGCTGCTGGTGACATATAGGTGCTGTCAGATTTTGCTAGTTCCATCGTAGTTGCTTTATTAATTAAGTCAGAAAAATCAGTCACCGTTGTTTCCTGTAGTATTTTGGTTCGAATATCAGTGTCATGTAATCCTCTTATGAATTGTAAGGAAAGAAGGTTATCACTGATCGACTTCTTACAATTATTGCACGTGAACTCGCAATCTTGAGCTAAATGTTTCAACTCTGACGAGTATGATATGACTGTCTCGTGAGAACCTTGAAGTCGTGAAATAAATTTATGTTGACGAGCACAAATGCTCGGTTTTGGATCTATATAGTGTTGTGATATTTGAACCAAGCTGCAGAATTCCAGTTCACAAGGATCGTTCGGTGCACAAAGGTCGTAAGCTTTCTAGTGTAATTCCGGTGGCAATAAACTAAGCAGCATGAGGGTCTGGATTTCTGGGTTGTGACAATTATTTAGCTTCATATAGGTTATTAAACGCTTAACAAAGTTATTGAAGCTTTCACGTTCTTGTAATGGTTGAAAATGAAAATGTATTCTTGGTGTTACCGGTGTGCCTTCTGAAGTCGTGACGTAAGTCGACGGTGCGGTCGGTATTGCAGGCCGTAAGCCATGCAGCTTTAGCCTTAGCTGTAATATGTGCTCTTCTTTATAATGTCGCTGCTCAATTTCTGCTTCCGCGTCAAGTGTTTGCAATTCGATTTCATTCTGTAGTTTTTCATATTTTTGTTCATAATTTGTTAGACTTGTCAGACGTGCACTTACTTCGTAATCCGAAGGATTTTGTAATTGTTCCAGTGTATGTTCGAACTTTGTAAGCTGGCCGCGTATAGTAGCGCGCAGGCGAGTAAGTCGCGCCAGTTCTGCCTCTATCGTCGCCAATATTATGTACTATACATGTAAGAGCGGGAGTACTCAGGGTTCTCAAATGATAACGATCAGACATCTTGTAAACACTTTTTATTACTCACACCAACAGTAAATCAACTTAATTTTATAAGAAGATGTGCACAGTTCAAAATACAATTCAATATTAAGTTCTTTCGACTAGAACTAACCTATTTATACGTTTTGACAAATGAAAAGGCGTCACATAGATACAACTACCGGTGACATTCGTTTATCAATTAATTTAGGATTTAAGTTTGTAAAAATACAGTAATTGTGTTCAATATTTGATTAGTAATTATTAACACTTTTTACAAATATTTTGAATGGATTTAGCTACCAATTATTTTATTTGAACGAACTAACAGTCAGTGATCTACCTTCCATTTTTGATTTTTAAAATATTACTCAAATAAAAAGAAATCTTTACATTAACAATACTTAATTCGGGTTTCCGTTAAGTCACCTGCCTTGAAGTTTGATTTCGTCTGTGGTACTATTTTCATTTAGCAGCGCTATCACGGCCACACTGACGAGCGGGCCTTGCTAGGCCCAGCGAATCTCTGAAAATCATAGAAAAATATTAAAACATTGCTTGTTCTGGTGAAACTGTCAAACTCAGAGATCGCAGATCGTGGCTTGACCATTAAGATTCAGAGGCCAGTCTTTGACTTGTTTTGACTAAAATTTATTGAATCAACCAACTCAATCCATAGCCATATCCAAGGCCTTTTTAAACATCCATTTTGCTAACTCAAATCAAATTCAGAGGTCGCAGATCGTAGCTTGATCATAAAGATTCAGAGGCCAGTCTTTAGACTTGTCATGACTGAATTTTATTTAACCAACTAACTCTGTCAAACTCAGAGGTCGCAGATCGTTGCTTGATCAGTTAGATTCAGAGGACCGTCTTTGACTTGTTTTAACAGAATTTTATTTTCATCCAACTAACTCATATCAAACTCAGAGGTCGCAGATCGTTGCTTGATCATATAGATTCAGAGGCCCGTCTTTGACTTGTTTTGACCAAATTTTATTTTACTAAACAACTCCAACAAATCATTCATTATTTTATCCATAAGCTTATCTTTTCAATTCTAAATAATTTTGTAAACAGTTTTAACCCTTTTTAATTATTATTTATTCTTGCTATCACGGTCTATGAGTTTAGTTAAAATTAGGATTAGACACCTATCTTGTACTATTTACTTCTTACGTATAGTTTATTATTTGATAGGTTTCCAGATATTTTGGTCCTACTTTGAAACCCCATCATTAAGTGAACAGTCTTTTTCTAAAACCAAAATGTTATTTTTAGTTTTTTCTGCCGTTTCGGCCATTCTGTGCTCAAAATGAATTTGGTATTTTCAATTGCAGGGGAGAGTATTTTACCAAGTAAGAGTTCTAAAGGGCCATACAGTCAGTGTCTATATGTACAGCCTTATATTTCGTTTTTATTTCAATTCTCAAATCTTTAATGCGTTTCATAATGTATACATTTGTTAGGGAAATAATTATATTAGTCACAGTTATGGACCCTGTCGGGCACAGCATAGATTAAGTAGGATAGAGGAGGAAGAACACCGAGTGTTTTTGTAATAAATTTTATAATTGGTTAAGTATTATAAGTTATATTGTTCTATTAATACAGAATTGAATTTAAAAATTATAATTATTGTTTCAAAATTATATACTGCGTATTTATTAGCTATTTAGTAAGATAGTACAATTTATTTATTTTTTATATTTATTTTATTTACTAATTAATAATTTTATTTATTACGTATTTAATATTTATTATTCATAAGGTAAGTTATTTATTGGACAATCCAAATTTATTTAAAAAAAATGTTTTGTTTATGAGGTCGGCGGGCATATTTTGAATAATGAGTATTTGTAGATACAAATAAATAGTTATGAAGTTGCTTATAATTTATCATTTAAGTATTCGCGTATGCTATAGTAGCATTTGCTAACAAGGAAGAGCTTCAATTTATTGATAAATATGTTATATTTATTAGAATTCTTTATTATTTCAGGTAACTTATTATAAATTTTATGGACATGACAATTAAAGGTACTATTGGAGTG
Source organism: Orthosia incerta (assembly GCA_948252205.1). Lineage (NCBI taxonomy): Eukaryota > Metazoa > Arthropoda > Insecta > Lepidoptera > Noctuidae > Orthosia > Orthosia incerta. The sequence goes on along the minus strand of OX411756.1, from coordinate 22,701,284 downwards.
CATGTTTAGTCGCGATCGTGGTAAGTTTAGTCTGTTTTTATGTCTTAAATTAATTTTCTTTTGTATGTCCTCTCTTTTTGTAAAGAATTCTGGGTACATACGCACAAATTTATAAACTTTGAATATACATATAAAGACAGGGTAAGGATAAAATCTTTAGTTCCTGAAAGTGGGGTTTACAGCTATCGGCGAGTTCAATATTTACTAAGATTCTTATTAGATTTTTTTTTTGTATGGTAAATAGCGTGGGTGCATCAGTGTTGTTTTTTTTATCTTATATAGGCTCGCGCTTGACCACCATCTCACCTGATGGTAAGTGATGATGTGGTCGATGATGGAGCACGCTTGCCTAGAAGTAACCTATTCACTCTTGACTTAAAGACCCCCTAGGTTGTAGATATCGGGAAACACAGACTCCGGCATGGAATTACACTTCTTAGCTGTACGCATAATAAAAGTATTCTTAAAACGTTTAGTGCGTATGGGTGGGATGTACCCTATAAGATGACACCGTATTTGAGCCATGCGTAGGCGGTACGCGTAGTACGTTACTAGTGCAGTTCTAAAGTCTGTAGTTTTTTTTTTTGATCTCGCGGAGGGCGTATGAGAATTTAGATATGTTTGCTCTTACTTTCTGAATGTATGACTGCCAATTTTTGTGTTTATCAATGTTTAGGCCTAGTAGGGTGAAATCATCAACCAATTCTATTTTTTTTTTAAAGCTAAATTTTATATTTAGTGGTGCTTTTTGGCGAGGGTGAAATGAACTTATTTAAGTTTATTGAAGTTAATTTCTAGACTGTGTTCAGTCATCCCATTTTGTAGAATCCAGTATGGAATTCAATATTTACAGTTATAATGCAACTATTTTATCAACCAAAACCATTTCAGTTTGACCGTGTACGGCGAGTAAAAGCATGTTCGAGAAAAAAAAAAGAAAAGGCTGAAATCTGTTCCCATAGTAGCGGATTCCTCATATGAAATAATTCTGCAGGTACCAAAAGATTAATTTCGCAGTAGCTTTTTAGTATAATATTATTTTTATTACTTTATCTATCAGTGGATACAGAAGTAAATTTAGGTAGTCTTCCTCCAGTAAGATTATCCGTAAGGCTTACGTTTATCGTAAGGTTATACTTATTCAATGATCATCAATGGGCTGAAGTTTGAAAAGCAAAATATTCTAATCTATCTACTCATTAATGAACAAACAAATGATTCAGGGACTACCTACTGCACGTGTAAATGATTCTCTATTTTAATTTGAATAGTTAACATGAGAGATTTGATCAAATACTACCTTACTACGACCCACTGATCCTAAATGTATTATCATAATCGTCTTTATGGCGTTGCAAGTATTTCTTTTTTTTTTTTTTTTTTATTGTACCTTCATTTATAAAAATAAATTTTCTAATACTCAGTACCTTAAAATAGAGTCTGTCCTAGAATGAAATCTTAATTTAAGTCATTAACAATATAAAGATTTACTTCAAATGTCACGTCATCGAATTTGTTAATGGATTTAATCGATGGTATGCTACTACCCCCAAACCCTCATAATACAAAAGTTCTAATTGGCGTTTACTTTTTTTAATAAGCGAAAATTTTAAAATACTCTCAATTAAACAAAAAAGATCTCACACCTCTTTGTGACTGCCCCGCGTGAAGGTCGCGCAGCAGATGAAGCACAGGGTGGTCTCGGGATGTTCCTAGTTTTCTTTGTATACCAGCAGCCTTCAAATGGATGAACTAGTTTCTTACAGACTTCACAAACAATGTTCCTGCAATCACTCGAAATATGTGGTTTAATGCAATTGTAATACGTCGCAGAAGATGAAATCGAGCCTTGGTTGTTTAGCACGGGGTTCTTCTGATATTACATCGGCGGGTTGTTTACTATAGTTCCCAAATGTAGCAAATCAGTTTCATTTGTTATCTTGGTGCTTGGGGCTCAGCTTGGTTAAACTTTGGTCTTATGCCATTGGAGCATTAGGAGTAATTCTTTAAAATAAACATTATGATTCGGTACTATATTCAGAAAAAGATTTAGCTTGATTTGAAGTCTATTAATACCTAGTTTCACTACTAGATTATGCTACGAGTGCAAGAGAATGAACTTTAGTGTCTACCGATTGCTTGATACGTCCCTGCAAGCATGAAAATCCCTTCATCCTAGCAACAGACTGAATTGTCTCGCACAGCTGTTAGACAGGTAACTTGTTTACTCAATTGTTATTTTATGCTAATCAAGATCATAATTAGGTAAATAAATTTCACTTAGCTTGTGGGTACTGGTGTTTTGTTTTTGAAAACCATCCTTTTCAGCAACTTAATCTGGCAACGAAGTAAATTCAGCTCATCTGAATGTCCTGGTCGAGTGGTCGGTAGGTTAGGAGAGTGCGGTCCAGTTGAGGCTCGAGTTGATCCCTTTCTTCTGATGTAAGAGCGGGAGTACTCAGGGTTCTCAAATGATAACGATCAGACATCTTGTAAACACTTTTTATTACTCACACCAACAGTAAAACAACTTAATTTTATAAGAAGATGTGCACAGTTCAAAATACAATTCAATATTAAGTTCTTTCGACTAGAACTAACCTATTTATACGTTTTGACAAATGAAAAGGCATCACATAGATACAACTACCGGTTACATTCGTTTATCAATTAATTTTAGATTTAAGTTTGTAAAAATACAGTAATTGTGTTCAATATTTGATTAGTAATTAATAACACTTTTTACAAATGTTTTGAATGGATTTAGCTACCAATTATTTTATTTGAACGAACTAACAGTCAGTGATCTACCTTCCATTTTTGAGTTTTAAAATATTACTCAAATAAAAAGAAATCTTTACATTAACAATACTTAATTCGGGTTTCCGTTAAGTCACCTGCCTTGAAGTTTGATTTTGTCTGTGGTACTATTTTCATTTAGCAGCGCTATCATACATATGTTAGCGATCTTTATATTTAATTGAGCACACTAAGTGATTTTTCTATGTTGGCAATAATTTGTTTGATATTTTTATGCTTGCAACAAAGATGGACTGTTTTTTGTCAGGTTGGTAAACGACAAGCTTGCACTTCTCGTTTCCCGCCCATTTCGAGAGTATAAATATTGTAGCTCTTGCCATCAAAGGCAGTCTATTTTTGATCGAGGCTACATTAATAAGTATTAGGGTAAGTGTTATAAACTGTATTCTATAAACTGTGTTCTATAAACTATGTTCTATAAACCATGTTCTATAAATTATTTTCCATAAACTGTGTTCTGTGTGACTGTGTATTTGATATGAGAATACACTGGGTGAGTAAACCCTTTCCAAGCATTTTTATTTACATCGCCATCCCCGCCAAAATACCCACACAAGATTTTAGTCTTTTAAGTAAAAGCCGACATTTCAGAAGTGGGATGAGCCCAATTATTTTTTTTTGTGTGTTTTGTACATAACACGGTTGCTAAACGCTCACTTTCAAAGTTTTATAATGAGGAATATGAGTACGAATAGAGATAATTTGTTTGATATTGTTATGTTCGCTGCATGACATTGCACATTGGTTCAGGATACTCCCTGATAGTGTGTAGTTTTGTGTAGATAGTGTGTAATGCTGTGTGGGTAGTACTATAACGCAGATCATTGCACATTCTAGGCGAATATATTCTGTGCTTTATTGGGGCTACCCTCCAATATCGCAGAATTTTTAGTCTGGCCAAGCTCAGCCGATAAATATGATTTCTCGGTACTGATGTGGGTGCCGCATATTAAGTCAGGGTAACTCCCTGAAGATGTGCGGTAAAATACACAGGTGTATAGCCTTTTGTGAGTGCTTGGCTGAGGCTACTCTTTGGCAGTACCATAGCGCGAAATGATGTACACTACGACTGGATTTATCGTGTGCTTGATCGGGGCTGCCCTCTAATGGCGCGGGATATGTCTTGGTCGTATTGTATCTTTGAAAACATATCTAAATTTTTTAATTTTTGCTACAAGTATGGTTACGTACTCATAAGCTTCTATATGGTATTTGAAGGTGTAAAACTTTGACTATCTAGTAAATTAAAAAGTAAGAATCTGTGCGGGTATGGTGATGACATGTACTCATCTTTACTAAGCTCATGTTAGAAAATACTTATTGAAGTAGGGTACCTCAATAAAATTAGAGAATAAAACTTGTTGGTAGGTACCGTCTACTGCTAAATATTCGTGTGAAATAAGGTATTCGTTGTTTTTAAGTTTATATTTTAACAAGCCAAGTATTTTAGTTTTTATTTTTCGTATACAATAAAAAAAGAGCTTTGCCCTGTTAGTTTCGTAAACGAAATATCGATTTGTATTTACTAAAAAAAAAGAAAATTAGAGAATTAATTCTTTTTATGGCCGGGCTTTACGCTTCGCAGTTGTAAGCTGCACCAGCAGCCATAGTAAGTATGATGAGATACTAAGCTAGTTGGAATTTGTTTTTACTTCTTGTTGATTTTTTTTAATGAGAATGCAGGTGTAATATGTGTAAAGTTGTGTGAGATTTAGCAGGTTCGTTTTTTCGTATAGTTTTTTTTTGTTGGATATAGATAGTGGTAGTGAAATAATACTTTAATAATTTTGTTTTGTGTTCTACGTAGTGGGTTTAGATTAGATTTAGCGGCTGATCCCCACACTTCGATTAGGTATTCGATTTTAAGAATGTGGGTGATGCTACATTTTAAGAACACCTTAGAAATATTAATGTTTATCATAAATCAAAAATAAAAGTTCATTTTACAAGAAATGAAGATTCAAATTAACTGTCGTTCAACGTTGTATAGTTATGGAAGGAAGTACAGAACCTAATGTCGGTTACAGAAGCTTATTATTAAGTAATTAGATATTGAAAACATTAAAATAAAAAAAAGATTTTTATTATATCGATTTTTTTGCTAAAGGAATGTCTGTAGGAAAAATTTGCGTATGGTGGGTCATAAATTAATCAAACCGTACCTATCGATCCTTGACATTTCGTTCGTAGAGGTTTATAGCCCTACTTTCGAGGATGTGTATAGATTATGTCGATTTGCTAAGGTTCTCATCTTGGTTATTAGTTTAAAATATCAATTAACATAAACTTTATAACCTTGCCATTTCTTGGATACTGTTGGAATTATTTCAATATTTAGTTACGGGGTGTTTAAATAAATAAGGCCAAAAAGTAGGTACCTTTTAGATGGTCTGATTTGAATGGATTATTGCGTTTGGGTTTGGATTCGGATTCGTATTTGAATTCTTATTTTGAGTTTGATGTTGAGTTTGATGTTGAGTTTAATGTTGAGTTTGATGTTGAGTTTGATGATGAGTTTGATGATGAGTTTGATGATGAGTTTGATGATGAGTTTGATGATGTGTTTGATGATGAGTTTGATGATGTGTTTGATGATGTGTTTGATGATGAGTTTGATGATGAGTTAGAAGAGTTCGAAACAGAGTTGAAAGAGTTTGATATTTGAGGTTGAGTTAGAAGAGTTGGAAACAGCATTAGAGTTAGAAGAGATAGAACAAGTATAAAAAAAAAGAAAAATGTTTGTTTGATATATAGGGATGGTTTGATATATAGGGATGGTTTGATACATAGGGATGGTTTGATACATAGGGATGGTTTGATACATAGGGATGGTTTGATACATAGGGATGGTTTGATACATAGGGATGGTTTGATACATAGGGATGGTTTGATACATAGGGATGGTTAGATACATAGGGATGGTTTGATACATAGAGATGGTATGATACATAGGGATGGTTTGATACATAGGGATGGTTTGATACATAGGGATGGTTTGATACATAGGGATGGTTTGATACATAGGGATGGTTTGATACATAGGGATGGTTTGATACATAGGGATAGTTTGATACATAGGGATGGTTTGATACATAGGGATGGTTTAATACATAGAGATAGATTGATACATAGAGATAGATTGATACATAGAGATAGATTGATACATAGAGATAGATTGATACATAGAGATAGATTGATACATAGAGATAGGGTTTGATTTATTTATATAGATAATATGTAGAGAGTTTATTATACCTATCTATACATAGTTTGATACAGATTATTATATACAGAGTTAGATTTTAGGGATAAAGAGAATGAAAAATGTAAAACAAGGCATATAATAAATAAATGTGTGTATGTTAGAGTCAATTAGAATTATGACCAGGTTTCAGATGTTAGGGTTTTAATGACCAGCTACTAGATATTGGTTTAAGTCTCAAGACTGTTTTTACACAGCAGTTTAATAAATACCACTTTGGTGTTTATGTATTGTTGTGTGTTTAATGTCAGTTACTATCAGAATGGTATACAAGAAATGATTTTACCTTTGGTCATAGCGTTGAGATTATTTTAGTTTATTAGAGAAAAGTTAATTTGATAAAAAAATCCAGCACTCTGTATGAGACTTGTCATTACAATGCAATAGTTGATAACGATGCAACTTGAAATTCTAGTGATCCTGAATTTGAGGCTAAGAATTGTCTATTTAAAAGTAGCACTATTGTCTTAGCAGGTGTAAAGATGCCTATCGAATTATATAAAATTGATTATTCTGTAACTTGCCGTGTGTGATTAGTTTTATCTTACCGCAATGAAATTAGCATGCGCAGCTAGATTTTATTTGGTGTCCGATATCTCACCAGCAGTTGATGAATTTGACTGAAATTGTAAAGAATCTGGTAGACAATTTTGATAATGACTGATGGTGACCACGATGTCTTGCAAGTCGCATTGTATATATACCTGATTATAATTGGATGCTACATTTTATAAACATTAAATTTTAATAAGTGACAGAAGTAGTCTTGAGACACTGCTGAGCTGGGATCTAAGCTCTTAAGTAAATTTTAGAATGGGAGACCGTTATCCACAGTTGTGGCAAATGCAAAATGGAACCTTGAAAATCCTGACAAAGAGGACAGTCTAGTTCTAGTCAATATATTGATCGAAACTGGATATTAACGCTTGACATTTTGTATTGGTAGAATTCGAATTAGAATTGACATTGTATTATTACCTTTGACATTTGTATTACCTAGTGGAATATGAATTGAATTATATGTTTAATCTTGACATTTGTATTAATGAAATCTAAATTGAATTTGTATTGGTAGAATCTGAATTGAATTGAATTTGTATTGGTAGAATCTGAATTGAATTGAATTTGTATTGGTAGAATCTGCATTGAATTGAATTATATTTTTACTCTTGACATTTGTGTTGGTGGAATCCAAATTGAATTGATTTGATTTTGTATTTCTCTTTCTTCACATTTTTAATTGAGATAATTGAATATTATAAAAGTAATAAATAGTTGAGATAGTAATTTGGTTGATTAATCAATATATTTTGATTGTTTTGTAATATATAATATTTTTTGGAAATATGTAAATGAAATGAATAGTCAGGCCAAAAGAGGTCTAAGGCCTTTAAAGTATAATCTATAAAGATTTGTTAAATGTGTTCTATGTGTGTAGATTTTAATGTTGTTTACATGTTATTACTAATAAGCTTATATTTAGTTTTTCTTTGTTGTTATTTGTCACGTACGAGGTCGTACTTAATAAACGGATGGCCGACTGTTAGCGATATTTATATTTAATTGAGCACACTAAGTGATTTTTCTATGTTGGCAATAATTTGTTTGATATTTTTATGCTTGCAACAAAGATGGACTGTTTTTTGTCAGGTTGGTAAACGACAAGCTTGCACTTCTCGTTTCCCGCCCATTTCGAGAGTATAAATATTGTAGCTCTTGCCATCAAAGGCAGTCTATTTTTGATCGAGGCTACATTAATAAGTATTAGGGTAAGTGTTATAAACTGTATTCTATAAACTGTGTTCTATAAACTATGTTCTATAAACCATGTTCTATAAATTATTTTCCATAAACTGTGTTCTGTGTGACTGTGTATTTGATATGAGAATACACTGGGTGAGTAAACCCTTTCCAAGCATTTTTATTTACATCGCCATCCCCGCCAAAATACCCACACAAGATTTTAGTCTTTTAAGTAAAAGCCGACACATATAAGTAATTATATTCATTATAATTCAATGGATTTATTATTCTTACACTGACAAAATAGATGACATGACAGGATGACATGAAAATCAAAAAGAAGTAAATGTAAGTTGGTACAAAGAAGCCCACATATATAACAAGGTGGTTCTCATCTTATGTGGCGAACAGATGTCAAACTGTTGTTCTTAATGGATAAACATCCAGAACTATGATTATCCCCTCGGGGATTCCACAGGGATTGCTATTGGGACCTTTGTTGTTCAACATCTTCATCAATGACGTCTCTTCATGTTTCTCTAACGCAACAGTTCTTTTGTTTGCGGATGATATGAAGATTCTAAGTGATATCAGAACTTACGAAGATGCTGAGCATCTCCAACGTGATCTGGACAGATTCCAAGAGTACTGTGTCGCCAACCGCTTGGATCTAAATGTCTCAAAATGTTATACATGTACCTTCACTCGTAACCCTAAACCTATTCTTTACGATTACAAACTAGCCGAGACACTTCATTAGCCAGAGTCAATACGATTAGAGATTTGGTCGTCACTTTTGACTCGAAACTTCTTTTTGACACGCACATCGATAATATTATTAAAAAACCTTCTAAGGCACTGGGTTTCATCTTGAGGATATCAGCCGATAAAAAAAAAAAAAAAACTATATTGTGCTTTTGTACGCAGTCATCTCGAGTACTGCTCTCCAGTATGGAATCCGATCTACAATACTTACGTCAATCGCATCGAAAGTATACAAAAGAAGTTCTTAAGGTACATTCAGTATAGATCCAAAACCTATTTACCTAACTATCACAGCCGCTGCAGGATGTTTCACATTCATCCACTAATTGAGCGGAGAAGAATTGCCGACATGGCATTCCTGTTCATTTTGGCTAATGGTTCAACTGACTGTTCTGAACTGATGAGCAAAATTGGGCTGCGTGTTCCATCCTTCACCTTAAGGAATCATCAACCTCTGTATGTTCTCTCTGCGCGGTGCACTAATCGACAAAACTCATGTATAATAAGAGCTAGCAGGGCATACAACTCGATGTGTCAGAGTATTGATAACCTTGATTTGTTCTCCACCAGTGTTCCGAAACTAAAAAAATGTTGTGTAAAAACTTCTTTGAAGATCACTGATACTTGTTCTGTCTCTTTTTACATTGTCTACGAGTAATTACTTCTTACGAACTGGTGCATGTCTACTGTTTCTTGTGCTACCCTAATATTGTCTGTGAAAACTTTTAATTGGCCTTCCATCACTAACTGTCTACTATCTGTATCCTAGCTGTAAGTTTTCTTAAGTAATAAAATAAATAAAATAATATATATATATATAAAATATATATAAAGTAACAGTAACGAATATTGTGAGATGACACTGCTTAGTTAATTTGAAAGTAAATCAGCAATTTCCGCTTGAATACATACCGACTGGTGGCCGTCCTGATCTCGGGAGGAAGCGCATTTCAAAGAAAAATGGACTGTATATGAAAGGAAGAGTGAACAAATTCAGTCGAATGAGACAGACAGAGTGAGATTATTAGAAGAACGCAGATGCCGAGCATGTAAAGAACAGAAAATTAGACATAAGATAGAAAGGAGAGGTGGGAAAATTGAGTAGGGAGAAAAGTGTGGTCAAAGCTCGTAAACATCTCCTCTGGCGAATGGGCAGCCATTTTAACTCAGATTTGTAGTTCGACACATGGTCATATTTTCTGAGGTTAAATATTAATTCAATTTAATTCACCCGTTGACATCTTCGGGGCCGACAGGTTCTCCTCATTAGAGAAGAGACCCAGCGACCCCGAGTCTTTCCTACGCGGACGCTTTCTCCAACCTTTGGGGGCGCACCCGTGCGATTCCTGGTCTGACAAATTGTCTGCAGGACCTGAGCCTCCTCGGCTCTTGTTGCTGTCGGTGACGGCAAGTGGTAATTGGTCGTCGGGTAAAGTAATCATCGTCGTTTTCCGTTTAGCATGCTTGTGGTCGTCATTGTTGTCCAAAGACATTGAAGGAAGACAGTTGTTGCCCACCCCAGAATACGGACGGCAGCCCGCCGAAGCGGGGTGGGACTTCCCGACCGCTGAGCAGTCGGGACCCACCTGAGGACATTTTTCGCAAGTGTCTTAATTCATGTTGTTTTTTTGTTTTTCCTTTAAACGGTGAGGTTCCTTTAATTCTTTCCTTCATAAATCTTGTTCCAGGAAATATTTGATTTTGAACAAGCCTTACAAGTTTGTGAAATAACTTTTAGTCATTTAGAATCTGCATTACATGTTTAAGATTTCTATTGAGATGTTTGCTTTACTTTTACAATTTCTGAGTACATTATGAACGGCCAAAGTTCAGGTAAAATTTGTGCAAAACAGCAGATTTTTGGTGGCTTATACTTGGTTTCTAAATTTTTTAATTTTTTGCTTCGGTTAAAACCTAGATATAGTGCACAAGATATTAGTTCAAAAAAATCAAAGATAGATGTGTTACATCGGCATAATCACGTACGAGCGTTTGCATGAAAAGTATGTCGGGTTGTCCACTCTTAATTAATACTTGTTTTTATTTCAATTTTACATCGTGCTGTAATTGAGTGACTTTACATAAAGTTGGAACATGGTTCAATAGAAATGTGAAAATATAACTAGTTTTTTAATAATTTGACAGCTGCCAGTTGAAAACGATTCTCCCTAGGGCTGAAAAGTATTACTTTCAACCCGCTCCTCAGGCAACTTCAGACCTACTTTCGGAGTATGAGTAATGAAAAAGTATTTTATTTCAATTTTGTTCGCAACGAAGCGTCACATAGCTTATAAGCTAGCATAAGATATGTAATAGTTCAAGTAAAATAAAATTATTTTTCTTCGAGATCCCTTAAATAACAAGGTCTGAGGTAACGGCGCGATCCACTGGCGCGCCACTCTTGAATATTAGTTTTTCCTATTTAGTGTGTGAGATTACACAAACTAGGTGTTCTAACTTTTTTACCCTATGTCTATAACTGATAATCAGTACATAAAAACAGTAAATAGCGAAAGTTAATAGAATCTCACCCTGGAACGGTAAATACAGGCACATTTTCCTTAAATACATGGTCAGTAATCATGTCATTGTTGATTTAGCGCTTCTAGGTAACCTAGACTTATACCTAGGCCCTGCCCATTTAATTCTAGTATATAAACGCCACTTAGTTGAGATAATGTGTTTGTACGAGGCAGTACAGAGGTTTCTATATACCTACGTGTTAGCGGACTGACTGCTTTTAGGGACACTTGGTGCCTGAAAGATTATAGATATACTTTCTGAAGCATTACCTCTCGGGAGCCTGCTGGCACGTACCCTGAACCATCCATGGATGATGAACATCGCCTGAATGGTTTAAGTAGAAACCAACGTGTAAGATAGTGCGATCGCGCAACCTTGCAAAATTAGCCGCTTTCAGGTGCCCTAAGTACCTGACGGCTTATAGATGTAGGTACCTGTTGAAGTACTACCACTCGCTAGCCCGTTTGCCTGTCTTTCCAACCATACTTCTAGAAAGAGGATAGCTTTGATGGTTTGGGAGACAGTCTACCTGCAAGGTTGCGGGATCACACAAATTTTCACAGAATTGACCCTTCCAGGGTGAGCTAACTCGAGGGTTAAAGTTGCACCTACTAAAGTTAGCACTTTAGTAGGTGCAACTTTAACCCTCGAGCCTGGGGTAGCCCCCAGGATAACCTGTCGGGATAGCTACCAGGCCGTCTTTGGTAGGTGGAAATCCCTCAGATAGTTTAAGTACAAATTAACTTTTAATGTTGTTTTGCATTTTTTTATCGAACTATGTAAATATAGCTATGGTTGTAATGTATTTCTATAGCCTTATAGAAGGTCTACAAGGTCCATGTAGTAGAATAAATCTAAATTGTATAGTTTTAGAAGAAAATAGTGTCGCAGTTAAAAATCAACAAAATTTCCCTTCATCCCTCATTCTTCCTGGAGTATATCTGTTGGGTATGTCACGGTAATGTGACTGGATGTGGGTTCGCTGGATAGAAGGTTTCAAGGCGCAAGGCTTCCTTCAGAAACAAGGGGGTTTTGTTGATCCGTAGGTTATAGACCAATGAAAAATACCTAAAATAAAAATCTAATTTACAAGTGATTTTGCGGTCCTCAATAAAGTAAAGTTTCGGGGTTCGAGAGCGCGCATGTCACATCACATCATCAGCCTGTTAATGATCCCACTGCTGGGACACAGGCTTCTTCTCTGTGAGAGGGGGTAGGCCGTAATCCACCACGCGGGCCCAGTGCGGGTTGGTGGATGTCACATGTCTTCGATTTTTTGTGTGTAAGACATGCCGGTATCCTCACGATGTTTTCCTTCACCATCACGAGCGCGCATGTGTATCGACCTAATTGTAGCCATCGAAATAGAAATAGTATTCTCACACCTCCTCCTGTACATTGGGGACCTGCAGAACCATGAAGAATTAAGCCTTTTATTTCCTACGTAAGAAGCCTTCACCTCTCAACACATAGCAGCCATCAATCAATAATTCAGGACTCTTGAAACTGAACTATAGGTGCAGGTCGTCAACGCGCTGGGACAGGAGACTTACACCCTTCCGTATACAGAACTCTAGCGATCCCGTCCGTCCGGTACAAATATCTTTAATTTTCATGGTTCAGTAATATGTTACGCCACGTATAATCTGCCTCGTTGGTTTAGTGGTCGCAAGGGCTACTGCTGCTCCTGGGTTCGATACGGATTCCCGGGTCGGGCAGAGTATTATTGGGGTTATCATTGGGCATTTCTCAGTAGCAGCCCGGATACCAGACTTGTGCCTGGCCCTATGATAAACATAACTGACGAAATGTGGCTAAATACTGTGACCTTATAGGTCACAGTATTTAGCAAAATTTTTTTTTACAGTTATTATATATTATATATTTACATTTAGTTTAATTACAGTTTTGACACGTTTAGGGTAGAAATGCTTGGGTTCTGGGACCCGAGTGCGCGTCTCCCTTGCAAGGATACCTCTCGCCGCCTGATCGATACTGAGTAATCTGGATGGCCCGTTGCTTGGCCGAAGAATTAGTTTGACTTAAATTTTGTGACGTTACCTATCAAATTCCTATTTATATTAATTGGTTAAGCTACTTATTCTTCTTTTCCTATCGATTAACTTTCAGTTCCGATCCTGAAAGGTGGCTTGGCACGAAGAGCAGACAAGGAGGTGGGGCATATCTTGCCATGGGGCCCCACATTGGCAATGTGTTTAAGATGGCTCTTAATACTCCATTTAGCCAGATTTTTTCTACAGCGGCCTAACTGGGCCCACAATTGGTATAGGTATTTCTAGATTGACCACTGCAGTTTGTCTCCAGGGGAAAGGATGAAATGTGAATGTGCAGAGTTGCCCGACAACATTTGAACTGGTTCAACTATTGATCTTGTAAACACGCAGAGGTGACAACAGTCACATTAACATGCCAACAACATTAATGATATGCAGCCACTCACTGTAGTTGCACAGCTGTGCTGGCAGCCAGGGATCCGTGACGTCTTTGGTAGAAAATAAACCCTTGCGTTTTTAAGCGAAAACTTCTTTAGCCGCGTTTGCGATTTTTGGTGGGGGCAAAACTTTTGTTTTCGCGTCTCTGAAACGCTAATGTGATAGTGTCATCGACATTCTAATGTGACGTTAAGTTTTCTCTTCTATTCAATAAAAGTGGCGCAACAAACTACCCAGCAACACATATGTCTGTTGTATTGTATCTGTCTGTTTTTTCTTCTAATTTGAACGCTTTTGCGGGCGTTCTGAGTAGTTCGGTTTATTTAGTCCAGTCACTGGACTGGAGAGACTTTTTGTCTCAGCAGTTTGTGTATGTAATACGAACGGACTATTGAGCCTGATAGTTCGGTATCGATATCGGACCTGCACTAGTGTAAGAGGAAAGACTGAAAGGGCGTTATGGTCTTGCGATATTTTTAACTTCAAATATTGCAGCAAACACATCTAGGTACTTTTGCAACAAGCTAAGTACAACGCAATATTATACAAAAGAAATTGATAGGTACATCTATTTCGGCACAAGTTAACTGCATCTGAACTTCTTGAATAAAATCGTCCTTTTCTATATTTACTCTGCTTCCTTTCGTAATTGCTTTTCCAAATCTTTTAATTTTTCTACCTTGAAATTTGCGAGTTTGTCATCGTCTTTCAACACGTTGAAAATACGCAACAAACTTTGATTTTTATGGATCAGACCATTAAGTGTAAAATTCCAGGATTCTACAACATTGTTAGTGCGATGACGCTCCGCAAACACGCACCATTTATTTATAAAGTCAGGCTTCGTCCATGTTTTTTAAAAATAACTTCTGAATTTCATTAATTTTTCATCTTGAATAGACATTTCGTTTAATTTAAGGCTCTGGAGTCCGGTCGTAATGCATCACCAAACTGTCGATATGAAAAGTCCGAGCCGGACTAAATAACCGAACTACTGAGAACGCCCGGCTTTTTGTCGCATACCTAAACATTGTTTTTTGTTAATTGCCCCAAGTTGCAAAGGCCTTCCCAAGTCCCGTGGCGCGGGGCACCTTGAACCAGTCCTCACGACCTGGACGCTCGGTATGAGTACCTATAGTTTTGGACTGGATATTAAGTGTGGGATGGAAAATTCGCCAAAAACCAGAGGCCTTACAATAAATGCGCGATGACGATGGCCGAAATGCCAAAATGTAAGTTATTGATCACGTGACATACCGATAGTTTTTCCGTTTGTTTTCCATACACTTTTGAAGTTTGTCCGATCACTATCGCCACGCTTTCGTTGATAGGATACCACTTGTCTATATAGAGCCTTACACACGAGAAACACGACGGAACCCGAGCGATACAGCTCGTGCTTGGCGTGACTTTACAGTTTTGTTTATATGGGTGCTGTAATAAATACATGTGTTTTCTTTCTTTCTTAACTAATGTAAACAAATAGGGTATTGTGTAACAAATAATATTGATATTTTTTCGTACTACAATAGTTATTGGAATAATTAATGACCTGATGCAACGGCTGCTATTGTCTGCTGTCTGCTCGACGGGTATTTAAGCCCAGCAGTCCTAGCTCTGCCACATTGCACTGTCTGCAGCCGCAAGATCAACAGCAACCAACATGAACTGTACGCTCTCATTCGTAATACTGGTAAGCTTTATACTATTATTAAAATGCCCTGTCTTATTTATAACAGAATTCAACAAAAAAATAAGACTAATAATTAACGTACCTATCATCATCAGCCTTTTAATGTTCTCACTGCTGGGACACAGGCCTCCTCTCTGTGAGAAGGAGTGGGCCGTAATCCACCACGCGGGACCAGTGCGTTTTGGTCGATTTCACATTTCTTCGAACTTTTGGTTGTAGTACATGCCGGTTTCCTTGCGAACGGTGTAGGAAAACGTACCTAAACACAAAGTATATTCAAGCGCGTATAAAAAGGGAAGAGGATTAGAAATATAGGTGAAGAGTCGAATAACTGCTTACCTGCCCTGTTTTTCAGTTACATATTTTAATAATCTTATTTGTAACTAGTGCGTTACGTTTCGGACTGCCTCACTTTGGTCTACTGGTCACAAGCTAATACAAAAACGATGCCCCACGCTGAGAATTTTGCCTGAATCGCGGTTACGTTTACAAATATTTAAACTCACACACAAACAGCCAGACCAGGAACAACTAGCTGACATTTGTTCCGTGTGGGAATCAACCCGCGACATGCAGCGTAGCAGCCAATCGCTCAACCACTGCGCCATCCGTCCGAATACCATAATTTCTTCTATCGGTTCCAACTGCCAACAATGGTGGATCCATTAATGCTCACCGTTCGTCCCGGACTTCTAGGGACTGATGATTTGTTCGGGGCCCTAACTAAAAATTTATGATAACACAATTTGACAGTTGTACCTACCATGTGTTTTTACCCGTCCGAAAAATTTTACTTAACACTTGTTTTTTTTCACTCCGAAGTTTCGGAGTAATTTCGGATGGGGCCGTAACTTTGTTGACAGAGACAGGGCGTAGACCCACTGGGCCGCCGCATCCAAATGTTTCCTGTTGCTGCATGTTGTCGTTTCACATAGCGCTAGACTAGAAGCTCTCAGGAGAACAAAATTAATTAAAAAAGGTTTTCATTGAAAGATCAAGGTAGTTAAAAAAAAAATAAAAAAAAATATCACATTATAAAATTAATAACAATAAGTACAAAATTTTGTCAAAATAATTCGTGTGGTCATAAAGAGCGTTCAGAAAATCGTGATCACAATGTCCTTTTAACATTTCAACAGTCTTATGTGAAACTAGCGGTTGCCCGCGACTTCATCCGCGTTGAACTTGTACCGTAAAACTAAATAAAAACATAGGTTTACATTTTTGTACGCAGAAAACTAATGCTTTTTCTTAAATAAAGTAGCCATAGTTACTCCTCATAACATCAGCTATCTGCCAGTGAAATTCCCGTCAAAATCAGCCCAGTTGTTTCAGAGATTACCCGGCACAAACAGATAGACCACCAAAAAAATTTTAAAGTAGTTTATTAAAAGTACCGTATATACCTACTTTCATGTGTGTATTTAGTAAAAAAACGATATTTTTTTCATTAATTTGGATAGATGACGCTCTAAGCCTTCTCATGTAATATTGCAGAACTGTGTGTTAAGGCTGCGGGCATCCGCTGGATACGATACGCACAGGACCGGTCGACGTGTGACGCTGGCCAGTGTCCAGCAGTGGACTGCTGTGGGCTGATGATGATGATAATGAAGTGAGACGGTATGTTTGCAGGTGGTGATGTACGCGCTAGTGGTGGTGACTCCTGGCATGCGCTCTCAAATTGTACCTGAGATTCCCGTCCTCGCGACAAGAGATCAATTAAATCGGATCTTACTTCTAATACAAAATACTGACACTGAAACAACTCTTGCCTGTTTACCTCAATCGCTTAATCAAAATACTGAATTGCTACAAGCAATTCAAGGTGGAAATTATGCTACGCTACTAACCATATTATCGACATCGTTGTTAAACGACGAGGCTATAGCGCTTTCGACTTGTTTGTCACCCGGAATTGGGCAATAGTGTTCCAAAAAATTGTTGATAAATTATTTCTGCAAATATAGCTGACTTCAAGCAAGCTGTATGGTGGAAGCATATTTAATAAACTTGAGTGAAATATAATATTTCGAGTTTTATTCATCTCCTTCAGGCAGCGCCTGTGACAATCTTCGTCTCTCTCACTGCAGAGCAAATGCCTCGTCTCATACAGAGAAGGCACGATCATTAATCACCACGCTTGCACCGAGCAAGCGTTGGTTTATACATTTATTTATTTATTGAAGGATCACCAACGAGTTACACAACATTAACTTAAAAAAAATACAACCTCCTTCCAAAAGAAAACACAAAAAAGTGAAAAATAACTTAGATTTCGGAAGTCAGTGTTCCTGTTTTCGCGTCTTCGTTTTTTGACACAGACTGCCGAAATCATAGTTATTTTTAACCGACTTTCGAAAAAGGAGGAGGTTCTATGTTAGACTTCTTGTATGTTGTTTTTTTTTTTTTTTTTTTTTTTTTTTATGTATGTTCACCGATATCTCCGTCAATTGTGGACCGATTTTAAAAATTCTTTTTTTGTTTGAAAGAGTTTGTTCCGAAATTGGTCCCATTTTAATTTGGTGAAGATCTGATGAAGATCTTCGAAGATATACAACAGAACTCTTCAATAAATGACGGCAAATCTCTCGGGACTGCTGCAATCGCATGTCTGTTTATTGTTTAGACCATTTCATATCATAACATCACGCCAGTACGCTCTTAAGGGTTAAGCAGATCTCTCATTTGATCGGTTTTGTTCAAGATACACGATATTCGAGTAATCTATTCTGGCGTTATAGGAAACTTACTAAACAATTTGCCTATTAGGTAGGTACAACTAAAAAATGAAAAATAAAAAAACTTTTTTACAAAAAAATACTACCGACTTCCAATTAAGAAAACTACAAAGTGAAAAATAACTTTATTTTTGGAAGTCGGTGTCCATAACGCAAAAAAAATGGTACCTACGAAAGACACCGACTTCCAAAAATAAAGTTATTTTTCACTTTGTAGTTTTCTTAATTGGAAGTCGGTAGTATTTTTTTGTAAAAAAGTTTTTTTTGCATTATGGACACCGACTGCCAAAAATAAAGTTATTTTTCACTTTGTAGTTTTCTTAATTGGAAGTCGGTAGTATTTTTTTGTAAAAAAGTTTTTTTATTCATCTTTGTAGTGTTTTTATTTGGAAGTCGGTTGTATTATTTTTGTAAAAAGTTTTTTATTTAAACACTTTTAAGTTGTACCTATAATTCCTGTCCAATTTCACCTCTATCCTCAGATCGTTCCGACCTTACTCCTCTTACCCACTTCCATTTCCTTATTGGCCGACCGTTGACAGCACCACCTACTGAAGACGTCACAGACAAGCAGACTTCGAGGTTGATACGCTACAAACGAATCGAACAACTTCGGCAGCACTTCTGGCGACGCTGGTCCACAGAATACGTGTCAGAGCTGCAACTGCGAACCAAGTGGAAGACTAAGCAGGATGACATGACACTGGGCAGCCTTGTCTTCATAAAGGATGACAACCTACCACCTATTACACGTATATTTCCTGGGAAAGACGGCGTGGCTCGAGTAGCGGACATCCACACAAGTACTGGAAAAATTCGAAGAGCCTTCTCCAAGATTTGTCCGCTGCCACTGCAATCGGTAAGCGACGATGTTTGACCCGCCGATCATTTTGAAAGCTGGGCTTCCAAGGCCGGGGGCATGTCCACGCCATCTATCACTGATGAGATGAAGAGGATATTGTTCATTCGGTCGTTCACCACTCAACCTCGGTTACTCGCTCACTCGCGCCTCCGTCATTCAAAATGTCTTCACTCTCCCTTTGCGAACCACCAAACAGCCACAGCTAATTTCGTAATGAATATACATTTTTAAAACAATATAAACTCAATTGAAAATCGTCAAGTTGCTTCATTTGGACACAAAACCTCCGCATTGCAAAAAGGAAAGTCAACAAATTTAGCTATCTTTTCACTCTTGAAAGCAGTACTAACTAATATTAACAATAATCAACTAACAACGGGCTTATTTTTAGATTTATCTAAGCGTTCGACCTAGTCTCGCATAACATGCTTTTTCAGAAATTAGAGTCTATAGGAATAAGAGGACCACCACTGCAGTGGATATCGTCATACATATCTGGCAGACAGCAGTGTGTTACTATCGGTCATATTAATGCCAATAAGGATATGGTTTCATAACGCTCTGAATTCAAAAACACCAAACGCGGCGTTCCTCAGGGCAGTATATTGGGCCCAATTTCGTTCCTTCTATATGTGAATGACATTGTTAACGTGACTAATCATAAATGCTTTCTGTTTGCTGATGACATTTCAATCATCGTTTCTACCACAAAAAAATGTAAAACAACAACTGATCACGAAATAGATATTAATAATACAATAGAAAATCTTATAAATTGGCTTAATAATAATGATTTGTCTATTAACCTCAATAAATCAGTATATGTACAATTTAATAAATCTTATAATAACAAATTAAATTTTAAAATGAATATATCAAAACTTCAAGAAGTAGCACAAACTAAGTTTTTGGGAACGATCATTGAGGAACATCTAGACTGGAAAGCTCAAATCGATAGTGTATGTAATAAAATCAATAAATTCGTTTACGCTCTTAGACGGATTAAAATGTCACAAGCATTAAAACAGCTGTAATGTCCTATCGTGCATATGTGGAGTCCTTGCTGCGATATGGACTAATTGTATGGGGAAATAGTACCGACCATAACAGGGCATTTATCGCTCAAAAGAAATGTGTTCGAGCTATTCAGGGCATTCCACCGGACGAATCTTGTCGACCAATATTTAAAAAACTCGGTTTGCTACCACTACCCTCACTATATCTATATGAAACATGTATGTTTGTACGGAAACACAATTTTCAGAACAGCAGCAGATGTATGCTCTAGGAATCGGCGTGACAAATTTAGACTTGTTTTAGATGAAACCCCTCGATTAACAAAATATAGTAAAAGCTGTTTAGCTATGGCTGTACAAATATATAATAAATTAACATGTAAACTTAAAATACTTAACAGCAGACTGTTTAAAGTATATTTGTTTAAGTGGCTGAATGATTATAATTTTTATAGCATTAAGGAATATTTTAAATACAAGTTGTGTTAATCATTTTGCATGCTTTAGTCTTAAGCAAAACATGTATGATCTCACCCTTAACTCATGTAACACCTTTATATACCATGTTTTATGCAATAAAATAAATAAATAAATTGATCCTGCACAAGAAGGTTATCAATTCGACTGTTTTTTTTTAATGTTTGTTACCTCAGAACTTTTTACTAGGTGAACCGATTTTGATGATTCTGTTTTTATTTGAAAGCTGGTGCTTTTCATCTGGTCCTATTTAAATCTTCGATCAAAAGATGAAGAACTTTGGAGATATACATCAGAACTCTTCAATAAATGACGGCAAATCACTCGGGATAGCTGCAATTGCATGTCTGTTTATTGTTTACACCATTTTATAACATAACATCACACTGGTACGCTCTAAATGGGTACGCAGGTGTGAACAGTTCACCCTAGCGTTGGTTTATACATTTATTTATTTATTGAAGGATCACCAACGAGTTACACAACATTAACTTAAAAAAAATACAACCGCCTTCCAAAAGAAAACACAAAAAAGTGAAAAATAACTTAGATTTCGGAAGTCGAGTGTTCCTGTTTTCGCGTCTTCGTTTTATGACACCGACTTCCAAAATCAAAGTTATTTTTCATCTTTGTAGTGTTTTTATTTGGAAATCGGTTGTATTATTTTTGTAAAAAGTTTTTTATTTAAACACTTTTTAGTTGTACCTATAATGCCCAAAGTGATGCCAGAATAGATTAACCCAAAAACATAAAACTTAAACAAAACCGATGGAATAAGAGTATACCAGGGTGAACTGTTCACACCTGCGTACCCATTTAGAGCGTACCAGTGTGATGTTATGTTATAAAATGGTGTAAACAATAAACAGACATGCAATTGCAGCTATCCCGAGTGATTTGCCGTCATTTATTGAAGAGTTCTGATGTATATCTCCAAAGTTCTTCATCTCTTGATCGAAGATTTAAATAGGACCAGATGAAAAGCACCAGCTTTCAAAAAAAATAGAATCATCAAAATCGGTTCACCTAGTAAAAAGTTCTGAGGTAACAAACATTAAAAAAAACAGTCGAATTGATAACCTCCTTGTGCAGGATCAATGCGGAGGTTTTGTGTCCAAATGAAGCAACTTGACGATTTTCAATTGGGTTTATATTGTTTTAAAAATTTATATTCATTACAAAATTAGCCGTGGCTGTTTGGTGGTTCGCAAAGGGAGAGTGAAGACATTTTGAATGACGGAGGCGCGAGTGAGCGAGTAACCGAGGTTGAGTGGTGAACGACCGAATGAACAATATCCTCTTCATCTCTTCAGTGATAGATGGCGTGGACATGCCTCCGGCCTTGGAAGCCCAGCTTTCAAAATGATGGCGGGTCAAGCGTCGTCGCTTACCAATTGCAGTGGCAGCGGACAAATCTTGGAGAAGGCTCGTCGAATTGTTCCAGTACTTGTGTGGATGTCCGCTATTCGAGCCACGCCGTCTTTCCCAGGAAATATACGTGTAATAGGTGGTAGGACAAGGCTGCCCAGTGTGATGTCATCCTGCTTAGTCTTCCACTTGGTTCGCAGTTGCAGCTCCGACACGTATTCTGTGGATCAGCGTCGCCAGAAGTGCTGCCGAAGTTGGTCGATTCGTTCGTAGCGTGTCAACCTCGAAGTCTGCTTGTCTGTGACGTCTTCAGTAGGTGGTGCTGTCAACGGTCGGCCAATAAGGAAATGGAAGTGGGTAAGAGGATTAAGGTCGGAAGGATCTGAGGATAGAGGTGAAATTGGACGGGAATTTAGGGCGGCTTCGATTTGTGTCAAAGCTGTACAAAATTCCTCGAAGTTAATCGCGCGTTACCCTACTAGGCGCCTCAGGTGATGCTTGCACGAGCGTACCCCACTCTCCCATAGACCGCCAAAATGTGGAGTATAAGGAGGAATAAATCGGAATACAATGTTATTGTCTGAAACGTAATTAATAATAGTTTCAGAACCTTTTTCTAAAAATAAAGGAAGTTCTTTCTCTGCGCCCACGAAATTCTTGTCATTATCCGAATAAATGACGCAAGGCTTACCTCGCCTACTAATAAAACGTTTTAATGCTAAAATATAATCATTTGAAGAAAGACTTGTAACAAGTTCCAAATGCATAGCTCGCGTCGTGAAGCAAATAAATAAACATAATATGTAAGCTTTGGTTATTGTGATGGTGGTATAGATCGTGCGGAAAAGCTATCGGGCGCCTACAACATCCAAGGCATGGAAGTTGTAGATAGTTTCATTTATCTGGGGTCTATTATTAACACTGAAGGTAGCTGCGTCCCAGAAATAAAACGACGGATAGCTATGGCTAAGGATGCTATGACACGCTTGCAGAACATCTGGAAAAATCGTGGCATAGGTTATAAAACCAAAGCCCGTTTAGTCAGAGCATTAATTTTCCCCATTTTCCGCTATGGAGCTGAGACGTGGACAATCCGAGCAAGGGAAAGACAGAGGGTAGACGCATCCGAAATGTGGTGCTGGAGGCGGATGCTTCGAATACCATGGACAGCCAAACGCACAAATGTGTCTATCCTTTCCCATCTCGATATCAAGACCAGATTGTCTACAGTATGCTTACAGCGTATTTTGACCTATTTCGGTCACTTAATGCAAAGGGGAGATGGAAGTCTGGAAAAACTTGTCATTGTTGGCAATACCGAAGGGAAAAGAGCACGTGGCCGGTCGCCAACACAATGGTCTGACCAAGTGAAGGATGGTCTCCTCAAGAAAATTTCAGCAGGTGGTGATGGCAACTTTGGACTGGAATCGATGGAGGCAGATTGTCCGCTCAAAGGGGTCCAGTGACCACGATCCTCAGTAATGAGGGAGCGATTAAAGAAGAAGAAGAAGCTTTGGTTAATCTTGAACCTCTGCCCTTTCGGTTTAATATGAAAACTAGCCCCGCATAATCAACACCTCTTTTAGAGCCAGGCTCTAAGCGCTCAAGTGGTAAGTTACCCATGATGGGTGCTAACGTCTTACCTCGGATACGTGTACACTTCACGCACTCATGCACTATTTTCCGTGCTAAGTTTCTAGTATTTAATGGCCACTAACATTCACGCACCGTAGCTAAAAGAAGTTGAGGACCCGCATGTAATAATCGTATATGTTCATACCGAAATAAACTAATAGTGAAAGGATGTTTACTGCACAATAAAACCGGATGTTTTTTATCGTAAGTAAAACTAGACGAATAAAATAGTCTTCCACCAACCCGAATTATTTTATGCTCATCCATAAAAACATTAAGACTAGAAAGCTTATTATATTGCTTACAAGTACGTTTAATAGGAACATTGCTAACCAAACTATTGTAAACATCTGGAAATGATTTTATTTGCACCAACCTAATGAGCATTCTTTGTGCGGCATTCAGTTCGCTTGCTGATAAGAAACCGGTTCGAACCGGACAAAACTACCCACTCTTCCCCCTTTCACCCCTCCTCTCCCCAACCTCCCCTGACCAGGCAGCAGCGTAGGGACCCCGAATGGAGCGAACCTACGAGACCGAGCGCAGGGGGGAGGTGGCAAGCGAAGCGAGCCGGCGACCTCCGTAGCGTCTATATATATAAAAGGCAATGTCCCGACTGACATATCAACGCCCAGCCTAAACCGCTAATTATAGAAGTTTGAAATTTTGAGAGGATGTTGATTTTATACTGTAGGCGTGATTTAAGAAAGGATTTTTCGAAATTCATCTCCTAAAGGGGTGAAAAAGGGGATTATAGTTTGTATGAAACTCTGTCAGTTTTAATTTGAAATGTATGAAATTTGGTTTTCAGCCTCTAAATATAAAATAATAAAATACGTCTTTAAGGATTTTTTGAATTTCATTTCATGAAGGGATAAAAAGGGATGTTAAAATTTGTTTGAAACCTAAATTGTTTATTATCAAAATTACTTGGAATTCAGTATTTATGCTCTTCAATACAATTAAAGAAACACGTATTTAAGGATTTTTTGAATTTCATCCCTTAAAGGGGTAAAACGGGATGTTAAAGTTTGAATGAAAACTAAATTGTTCATTATCAAAATTATTTGGAATTTAGTATTTATGCTCTTCAATACAATTAAAGAAACATGTGTTTAAAGTTTTTTGAATTTCATCCCATAAAGGGTTAAAAAGGGGGTTTTAAATTTTGTATGAAAACTAATTTGTTTATAATCAAAATTACTTGAAATTATGCATTTCTGCTCTTCTATACAATTAAACACACTATAATTTAAGGATTATTTGAATTTCATCCCTTAAAGGGGTAAAAAGGGGTGTTAAAGTTTGTGTGTGTGAATGAAAAATGTGCTCGGGGGAAACAGTTTTCATAACTCGAGTAACTCTGATACTCTCTGACTATGTCTTTGAGATTAAACGATTACAATTCCTCTTAAGATCTGCTTTGCAATGACCATAAATAAATCTCAAGCTCAGTCATTAAGGGTGGCAGGCAATAATTAGATTTAAGGCAAGATTGCTTCCGACACGGGCAAGTTTTTCCCTGGTCATTTTGTCACCGAAAAAACACCAATATATATACAAAGAAGAGTTTTATCAAATTCTAACTTCTTAATGTTTGTTAGTGTAAGCTAATTGGAGTACCCATATCTAGAATGTACAGGTTGGCGCAAAACTCATCACTCTATCAGAAGATGCTTTTATTTTCGCCAATGGCGGAAAATATAAATTCTGCTTCGAAATTTGTGTAGTAAACAGATGTAAAATATAGCTGGTAACCAAGCGGGTGTAAACTACGTCAAACCATTCTAAATCGCGACCACGAGGACGACAACTTTTCATCGAAAATCATCATGAGCAAGCTCTGCCAATATGTGAATAAGCAAAATTATCACATCTGTGAACCGAAAATCCGCGTATAATCCAGAGAGAGTCATTACATCCGCTTGAGCGGGTGTAGTAACTTTGAAGTTACTGCATGGTGTGTTTTTTACGCTGGAGGCGTCATCGGGCCGCTAAACCACTACTGTGGTCTACGAGGTCACAGAGTCATGATTAACATATTTCTCTATCCTTAAAAGCAATAAATTTGAACTAGACTACATAATGGTTCCAACAGGATAATGCAACGGCGGTTACTGCACGAGCCGCAACCGGAATTCTGAGGGCAGCATTACCCGGACTTGCACTGGCCAGTAAGTCGCCTGATTTAACTGTTCCAGACTTCTTTCTGAGGGTTTTTTAGGGTTCCGTACCCAAAGGGTAAAAACGGGACCCTATTACTGAGACTTCACGATCCGTCTGTCTGTCTGTCTGTCTGTCCGTCTGTCACCAGGCTGTATCTCATGAACCGTGATAGCTAGACAGTTGAAATTTTCACAGATGATGTATTTGTATTGCCGCTATAACAAAAAATACTAAAAACAGAATAAAATTAATATTTAAGGGGGCTCCCATACAAAAAACGTGATTTTTTTGCCGTTTTTTGCTCGATATTAATAACGGCAACAGGTAGACGCTTGAAATATTATTAAGGGGGGCTCCCATACAACAAACGTGATTTTTTTTCCGTTTTTTTGCGATAATGGTGCGGAACCCTTCGTGCGCGAGTCCGACTCGCGGCCAGTTTTTTTTAAGTCACGAGACGAAGTCAAAAAATAATATTTTATTATTATTATTAAAAAGCCTTAAACTCTTAAAGCCCTCAAAGGTAATATCCGCCAGAATTTCTGGCAAGAGTGATGGCAAATGCCATAAAAAGGCCCGAATGTTTATCAATTCTGGCGAAGCGACGGCCACTTAGCCGTATATTTTTTTCGACTAAATGGAAAATAAATTAAGACACCAAATAAATATTATCCAAAAGCAGAAACAAAGCTATTAATTCATAAAAAAAAATCACAGCCAAAGAACATCTGGTGATAACTTTTGCGCCCCCCTGTATTAATTTTCTATCGTGTCGGTAGTAGGATTCAGAAATTCAAAGCAAAGTGGTCTTCCAATATTTGTATCTCCCCGTGGAAATCGAAAGTTTAAAATAGCTCTAGCTATTAGATCAGGAAGGCAGTGCAGTTTATGCTCATTTAATATCAATTTACACCAAATTTTTATTATTCGATAAATTATTAAGGTTGAGCAAATTTTGTGGTCCACGCGAACAAAGACGCGGGTGTAAAACTAAGTTTGGATAATAATTTGCAATATCCTACCAGAACTAAAAAAAAAAACCAGCCAATATCGTGTAGTCCACGCAGGTGAAGCTGCGGGCGGAAAGCTAGTAAATAAATAAATAAGTTTAATTCAAATAAAATTATTTTTCTTCGAGATCCCTAAAATAACAAGGTCTGACGTAACGGCGCGATCCACTGGCGCGCCACTCTTGAATAATAGTTTTTCCTATTTAGTTTGTTAGATTACACAAACTAGGTGTTCTAACTTTTTTACCCTATTTCTATGACTGATAATCAGTACATAAAAACAGTAAATAGCGAAAGTTAATAGAATCTCCCCTGGAACGGTAAATACAGGCACATTTTCCTTAAATACGTGGTCAGTAATCATGGTATTGTTGATTTAGCGCTTCTAGGCAACCTAGACTTGTACCTGGGCCCTGTATTTAGATTAAAGTCATTTAATTCTAGTATATAAACGCCACTTAGTTGAGATAATGTGTTTGTACGAGGCAGTACAGAGGTTTCTATATACCAACGTGTTAGCAGACTGACTGCTTTTAGGGACACTAGGTGCCTGAAAGATTATAGATATACTTTACATTAACTCTCGGGAGCCTGCTGGCACGTACCCTGAACCATCCATGGATGATGAACATCACCTGAATGGTTTAAGTAGAAACCAACGTGTAAGATAGTGGGATTGCGCAATCTTGCAAAATTAGCCGCTTTCAGGTGCCCTAATTACCTGACGGCTTATAGATGTAGGTACCTGTTGAAGTACTACCACTCGCTAGCCTGTTGCCTGTCTTTCCAACCATACTTCTAGAAAGAGGATAGCTTTGATGGTTTGGGAGACAGTCTACCTGCAAGGTTGCGGGATCACACAAATTTTCACAGAATTTACCCTTCCAGGGTGAGTTAACTCGAGGGTTAAAGTTGCACCTACTAAAGTTAGCACTTTAGTAGGTGCAACTTTAACCCTCGAGCCTGGGGTAGCCCCCAGGATAACCTGTCGGGATAGCTACCAGGCCGTCTTTGGTAGGTGGAAATCCCTCAGATAGTTTAAGTACAAATTAACTTTTAATGTTGCTTTGCATTTTTTTATCGAACTATGTAAATATAGCTATGGTTGTTATGTATTTCTATAGCCTTACAGAAGGTCTACAAGGTCCATGTAGTAGAATAGATGTAAATTGTATAGTTTTAGAAGAAAATAGTGTCTAAGTTGAAAAATCAACAAAATTTCCCTTCATCCCTCATTCTTCCTGGAGTATATCTGTTGGGTATGTCACGGTGTCACCTGGATGTGGGTTCGCTGGATAGAAGGTTTTAAGGCGCAAACGCCCATATATAATATGTAATACTTCCGTCAGAAACAAGGGGGTTCTGTTGATCCGAAAGTTATAGACCAATGAAAAATACCTAAAATAAAAATCTAATTTGCAAGTGATTTTGCGGTCCTCAATAAAGTAAAGTTTCGGGGTTCGAGAGCGCGCATGTCACATCACATCATCAGCCTATTAATGTTCCCACTGCTGGGACACAGGCCTCTTCTCTGTGAGAGGGGCTAGGCCGTAATCCACCACGCGGGCCTAGTGCGGGTTGGTGGATGTCACATGTCTTCGACTTTTTGTGTGTAAGACATGCCGGTTTCCTCACGATGTTTTCCTTCACCGTCACGAGCGCGCATGTGCATCGACCTAATTGTAGCCATCGACATAGAAATAGTATTCTCACACCTCCTCCTGTACATTGGGGACCTGCAGAACCATGAAGAATTAAGCCTTTTATTTCCTACGTAAGAAGCCTTCACCTCTCAATACATAGCAGCCATCAATCAATAATTCTGGACTCTTGAAACTGAACTATAGGTGCAGGTCGTCAACGCGCTGGGGCAGGGGACTTACACCCTTCCGTATACAGAACTCTAGCGATCCCGTCCGTTCGGTACAAATATCTTTAATTTTCATGGTTCAGTAATATGTTACGCTACGTATAATCTGCCTCGTTGGTTTAGTGATCGCAAGGGCTACTGCTGCTCCTGGGTTCGATACGGATTCCCGGGTCGGGCAGAGTATTATTGGGGTTATCATTGGGCATTTCTCAGTAGCAGCCCGGATACCAGACTTGTGCCCGGCCCTATGATATTAATTGGTTAAGCTACTTCTTCTTTTCCTATCGATTAACTTTCAGTTCAGATCCTGAAAGGTGGCTTAGAAATGCTTGGGTTCTGGGAACCGAGTGCGCGTCTCCATTGCAAGGATACCTCTCGCCGCCTGATCGATACTGAGTAATCTGGATGGCCCGTTGCTTGGCCGAAGAATTAGTTTGACTTAAATTTTGTGACGTTACCTATAAAATTCCTATTTATATTAATTGGTTAAGCTACTTCTTCTTCTTTTCCTATCGATTAACTTTCAGTTTAGATCCTGAAAGGTGGCTTGGCACGAAGAGCAGACAAGGAGGTGGGGCATATCTTGCCATGGGGCCCCACATTGGCAATGTGTTTAAGATGGGTCTTAATACTCCATTTAGCCAGATTTTTTCTACAGCGGCCTAGCTGGGCCCACAATCGGTATAGGTATTTCTAGATTGACCACTGCAGTTTGTCTCCAGGGGAAAGGATGAAATATGAATATGCAGAGTTTGCATTAAGCTACTATGTATGACATTGCTGTGCCCGACAACATTTGAACTGGTTTAACTATTGATCTTGTAAACACGCAGAGGTGACAACAGTCACATTAACATGCCAACAACATTAATGATATGCAGCGACTCATTGTAGTTGCACAGCTGTGCTGGCAGCCAGGGATCCGTGACGTCTTAGCTAGAAAATAAACTCTTGCGTTTTTAAGCGAAAACTTCTTTAGCCGCGTTTGTGATTTTTGGTGGGAGCAAAACTTTTGTTTTCGCGTCTCTGAAATGCTAATGTTATAGTGTCATCGACATTCTAATGTGACGTTAAGTTTTCTCTTCTGTTCAATAAAAGTGGCGCAACAAACTACCCAGCAACACATATGTCTGTTGTATTGTATCTGTCTGTTTTTTCTTCTAATTTGAACGCTTTTGCGGGCGTTCTCAGTAGTTCGGTTTATTTAGTCCAGTCACTGGACTGGAGAGACTTTTTGTCTCAGCAGTTTGTGTATGTAATACGAACGGACTATTGAGCCTGATAGTTCGGTATCGATATCGGACCTGCACTAGTGTAAGAGGTAAAAGGAAAGACTGAAAGGTCGTCATGGTCTTGCGATATTTTTAACTTCAAATATTTCAGCAAACACATCTAGGTACTTTTGCAACAAGCTAAGTACAACGCAATATTATACAAAAGAAATTGATAGGTACATCTATTTCGGTACAAGTTAACTGCTTCTGAACTTCTTGAATAAAATCGTCCTTTTCTATATTTACTTTGCTTCCTTTCGACATTGCTTTTCCAAATCTTTTAATGTTTCTACCTTGACATTTGCGAGTTTGTCATCGTCTTTCAACACGTTGAAAATACGCAACAAACTTTGATTTTTATGGATCAGTCCAAATTCCAGGATTCTACAACATTGTTGGTGCGATGACGCTCCGCAAACACGCACCATTTATTTATAAAGTCAGGCTTCGTCCATGTTTTTTAAAAATAACTTCTGAATTTCATTAATTTTTCATCTTGAATAGACATTTCGTTTAATTTAAGGCTCTGTAGTCCAGTCGTAATGCATCACCAAACTGTCTATATGAAAAGTCCGAGCCGGACTAAATAACCGAACTACTGAGAACGCCCGGCTTTTTGTCGCATACCTAAACATTGTTTTTTCATTTTTTTTCAAGTCCCGTGGCGCGGGGCACCTTGAACCAGTCCTCACGACCTGGACGCTCGGTATGAGTACCTATAGTTTTGGACTGGATATTAATATCCAGTCCAAAACTATAGTTACTCGGTACTAGGTAGTACTCCACACTTAAGTGTGGGATGGAAAATTCGCCAAAAACCAGAGACCTTACACTAAATGATTCCACGCGATGACGATGGCCGAACAGCCAAAATGTAAGTTATTGATCACGTGACATACCGATAGTTTTTCCGTTTGTTTTCCATACACTTTTGAAGTTTGTCCGATCACTATCGCCACGCTTTCGTTGATAGGATACCACTTGTCTATATAGAGCCTTACACACGAGAAACACGACGGAACCCGAGCGATACAGCTCGTGCTTGGCGTGACTTTACAGTTTTGTTTATATGGGTGCTGTAATAAATACATGTGTTTTCTTTCTTTCTTAACTAATGTAAACAAATAGGGTATTGTGTAACAAATAATATTGATATTTTTTCGTACTACAATAGTTATTGGAATAATTAATGACCTGATGCAACGGCTGCTATTGTCTGCTGTCTGCTCGACGGGTATTTAAGCCCAGCAGTCCTAGCTCTGCCACATTGCACTGTCTGCAGCCGCAAGATCAACAGCAACCAACATGAACTGTACGCTCTCATTCGTAATACTGGTAAGCTTTATACTATTATTAAAATGCCCTGTCTTATTTATAACAGAATTCAACAAAAAAATAAGACTAATAATTAACGTACCTATCATCATCAGCCTTTTAATGTTCTCACTGCTGGGACACAGGCCTCCTCTCTGTGAGAAGGAGTGGGCCGTAATCCACCACGCGGGACCAGTGCGTTTTGGTCGATTTCACATTTCTTCGAACTTTTGGTTGTAGTACATGCCGGTTTCCTTGCGAACGGTGTAGGAAAACGTACCTAAACACAAAGTATATTCAAGCGCGTATAAAAAGGGAAGAGGATTAGAAATATAGGTGAAGAGTCGAATAACTGCTTACCTGCCCTGTTTTTCAGTTACATATTTTAATAATCTTATTTGTAACTAGTGCGTTACGTTTCGGACTGCCTCACTTTGGTCTACTGGTCACAAGCTAATACAAAAACGATGCCCCACGCTGAGAATTTTGCCTGAATCGCGGTTACGTTTACAAATATTTAAACTCACACACAAACAGCCAGACCAGGAACAACTAGCTGACATTTGTTCCGTGTGGGAATCAACCCGCGACATGCAGCGTAGCAGCCAATCGCTCAACCACTGCGCCATCCGTCCGAATACCATAATTTCTTCTATCGGTTCCAACTGCCAACAATGGTGGATCCATTAATGCTCACCGTTCGTCCCGGACTTCTAGGGACTGATGATTTGTTCGGGGCCCTAACTAAAAATTTATGATAACACAATTTGACAGTTGTACCTACCATGTGTTTTTACCCGTCCGAAAAATTTTACTTAACACTTGTTTTTTTTCACTCCGAAGTTTCGGAGTAATTTCGGATGGGGCCGTAACTTTGTTGACAGAGACAGGGCGTAGACCCACTGGGCCGCCGCATCCAAATGTTTCCTGTTGCTGCATGTTGTCGTTTCACATAGCGCTAGACTAGAAGCTCTCAGGAGAACAAAATTAATTAAAAAAGGTTTTCATTGAAAGATCAAGGTAGTTAAAAAAAAAATAAAAAAAAATATCACATTATAAAATTAATAACAATAAGTACAAAATTTTGTCAAAATAATTCGTGTGGTCATAAAGAGCGTTCAGAAAATCGTGATCACAATGTCCTTTTAACATTTCAACAGTCTTATGTGAAACTAGCGGTTGCCCGCGACTTCATCCGCGTTGAACTTGTACCGTAAAACTAAATAAAAACATAGGTTTACATTTTTGTACGCAGAAAACTAATGCTTTTTCTTAAATAAAGTAGCCATAGTTACTCCTCATAACATCAGCTATCTGCCAGTGAAATTCCCGTCAAAATCAGCCCAGTTGTTTCAGAGATTACCCGGCACAAACAGATAGACCACCAAAAAAATTTTAAAGTAGTTTATTAAAAGTACCGTATATACCTACTTTCATGTGTGTATTTAGTAAAAAAACGATATTTTTTTCATTAATTTGGATAGATGACGCTCTAAG
Organism: Orthosia incerta; assembly: GCA_948252205.1. Lineage (NCBI taxonomy): Eukaryota > Metazoa > Arthropoda > Insecta > Lepidoptera > Noctuidae > Orthosia > Orthosia incerta. The sequence goes on along the minus strand of OX411756.1, from coordinate 22,668,795 downwards.
CCTTCTCATGTAATATTGCAGAACTGTGTGTTAAGGCTGCGGGCATCCGCTGGATACGATACGCACAGGACCGGTCGACGTGTGACGCTGGCCAGTGTCCAGCAGTGGACTGCTGTGGGCTGATGATGATGATAATGAAGTGAGACGGTATGTTTGCAGGTGGTGATGTACGCGCTAGTGGTGGTGACTCCTGGCATGCGCTCTCAAATTGTACCTGAGATTCCCGTCCTCGCGACAAGAGATCAATTAAATCGGATCTTACTTCTAATACAAAATACTGACACTGAAACAACTCTTGCCTGTTTACCTCAATCGCTTAATCAAAATACTGAATTGCTACAAGCAATTCAAGGTGGAAATTATGCTACGCTACTAACCATATTATCGACATCGTTGTTAAACGACGAGGCTATAGCGCTTTCGACTTGTTTGTCACCCGGAATTGGGCAATAGTGTTCCAAAAAATTGTTGATAAATTATTTCTGCAAATATAGCTGACTTCAAGCAAGCTGTATGGTGGAAGCATATTTAATAAACTTGAGTGAAATATAATATTTCGAGTTTTATTCATCTCCTTCAGGCAGCGCCTGTGACAATCTTCGTCTCTCTCACTGCAGAGCAAATGCCTCGTCTCATACAGAGAAGGCACGATCATTAATCACCACGCTTGCACCGAGCAAGCGTTGGTTTATACATTTATTTATTTATTGAAGGATCACCAACGAGTTACACAACATTAACTTAAAAAAAATACAACCTCCTTCCAAAAGAAAACACAAAAAAGTGAAAAATAACTTAGATTTCGGAAGTCAGTGTTCCTGTTTTCGCGTCTTCGTTTTTTGACACAGACTGCCGAAATCATAGTTATTTTTAACCGACTTTCGAAAAAGGAGGAGGTTCTATGTTCGACTTCTTGTATGTTGTTTTTTTTTTTTTTTTTTTTTTTTTTTATGTATGTTCACCGATATCTCCGTCAATTGTGGACCGATTTTAAAAATTCTTTTTTTGTTTGAAAGAGTTTGTTCCGAAATTGGTCCCATTTTAATTTGGTGAAGATCTGATGAAGATCTTCGAAGATATACAACAGAACTCTTCAATAAATGACGGCAAATCTCTCGGGACTGCTGCAATCGCATGTCTGTTTATTGTTTAGACCATTTCATATCATAACATCACGCCAGTACGCTCTTAAGGGTTAAGCAGATCTCTCATTTGATCGGTTTTGTTCAAGATACACGATATTCGAGTAATCTATTCTGGCGTTATAGGAAACTTACTAAACAATTTGCCTATTAGGTAGGTACAACTAAAAAATGAAAAATAAAAAAACTTTTTTACAAAAAAATACTACCGACTTCCAATTAAGAAAACTACAAAGTGAAAAATAACTTTATTTTTGGAAGTCGGTGTCCATAACGCAAAAAAAATGGTACCTACGAAAGACACCGACTTCCAAAAATAAAGTTATTTTTCACTTTGTAGTTTTCTTAATTGGAAGTCGGTAGTATTTTTTTGTAAAAAAGTTTTTTTTGCATTATGGACACCGACTGCCAAAAATAAAGTTATTTTTCACTTTGTAGTTTTCTTAATTGGAAGTCGGTAGTATTTTTTTGTAAAAAAGTTTTTTTATTCATCTTTGTAGTGTTTTTATTTGGAAGTCGGTTGTATTATTTTTGTAAAAAGTTTTTTATTTAAACACTTTTAAGTTGTACCTATAATTCCTGTCCAATTTCACCTCTATCCTCAGATCCTTCCGACCTTACTCCTCTTACCCACTTCCATTTCCTTATTGGCCGACCGTTGACAGCACCACCTACTGAAGACGTCACAGACAAGCAGACTTCGAGGTTGATACGCTACAAACGAATCGAACAACTTCGGCAGCACTTCTGGCGACGCTGGTCCACAGAATACGTGTCAGAGCTGCAACTGCGAACCAAGTGGAAGACTAAGCAGGATGACATGACACTGGGCAGCCTTGTCTTCATAAAGGATGACAACCTACCACCTATTACACGTATATTTCCTGGGAAAGACGGCGTGGCTCGAGTAGCGGACATCCACACAAGTACTGGAAAAATTCGAAGAGCCTTCTCCAAGATTTGTCCGCTGCCACTGCAATCGGTAAGCGACGATGTTTGACCCGCCGATCATTTTGAAAGCTGGGCTTCCAAGGCCGGGGGCATGTCCACGCCATCTATCACTGATGAGATGAAGAGGATATTGTTCATTCGGTCGTTCACCACTCAACCTCGGTTACTCGCTCACTCGCGCCTCCGTCATTCAAAATGTCTTCACTCTCCCTTTGCGAACCACCAAACAGCCACAGCTAATTTCGTAATGAATATACATTTTTAAAACAATATAAACTCAATTGAAAATCGTCAAGTTGCTTCATTTGGACACAAAACCTCCGCATTGCAAAAAGGAAAGTCAACAAATTTAGCTATCTTTTCACTCTTGAAAGCAGTACTAACTAATATTAACAATAATCAACTAACAACGGGCTTATTTTTAGATTTATCTAAGCGTTCGACCTAGTCTCGCATAACATGCTTTTTCAGAAATTAGAGTCTATAGGAATAAGAGGACCACCACTGCAGTGGATATCGTCATACATATCTGGCAGACAGCAGTGTGTTACTATCGGTCATATTAATGCCAATAAGGATATGGTTTCATAACGCTCTGAATTCAAAAACACCAAACGCGGCGTTCCTCAGGGCAGTATATTGGGCCCAATTTCGTTCCTTCTATATGTGAATGACATTGTTAACGTGACTAATCATAAATGCTTTCTGTTTGCTGATGACATTTCAATCATCGTTTCTACCACAAAAAAATGTAAAACAACAACTGATCACGAAATAGATATTAATAATACAATAGAAAATCTTATAAATTGGCTTAATAATAATGATTTGTCTATTAACCTCAATAAATCAGTATATGTACAATTTAATAAATCTTATAATAACAAATTAAATTTTAAAATGAATATATCAAAACTTCAAGAAGTAGCACAAACTAAGTTTTTGGGAACGATCATTGAGGAACATCTAGACTGGAAAGCTCAAATCGATAGTGTATGTAATAAAATCAATAAATTCGTTTACGCTCTTAGACGGATTAAAATGTCACAAGCATTAAAACAGCTGTAATGTCCTATCGTGCATATGTGGAGTCCTTGCTGCGATATGGACTAATTGTATGGGGAAATAGTACCGACCATAACAGGGCATTTATCGCTCAAAAGAAATGTGTTCGAGCTATTCAGGGCATTCCACCGGACGAATCTTGTCGACCAATATTTAAAAAACTCGGTTTGCTACCACTACCCTCACTATATCTATATGAAACATGTATGTTTGTACGGAAACACAATTTTCAGAACAGCAGCAGATGTATGCTCTAGGAATCGGCGTGACAAATTTAGACTTGTTTTAGATGAAACCCCTCGATTAACAAAATATAGTAAAAGCTGTTTAGCTATGGCTGTACAAATATATAATAAATTAACATGTAAACTTAAAATACTTAACAGCAGACTGTTTAAAGTATATTTGTTTAAGTGGCTGAATGATTATAATTTTTATAGCATTAAGGAATATTTTAAATACAAGTTGTGTTAATCATTTTGCATGCTTTAGTCTTAAGCAAAACATGTATGATCTCACCCTTAACTCATGTAACACCTTTATATACCATGTTTTATGCAATAAAATAAATAAATAAATTGATCCTGCACAAGAAGGTTATCAATTCGACTGTTTTTTTTTAATGTTTGTTACCTCAGAACTTTTTACTAGGTGAACCGATTTTGATGATTCTGTTTTTATTTGAAAGCTGGTGCTTTTCATCTGGTCCTATTTAAATCTTCGATCAAAAGATGAAGAACTTTGGAGATATACATCAGAACTCTTCAATAAATGACGGCAAATCACTCGGGATAGCTGCAATTGCATGTCTGTTTATTGTTTACACCATTTTATAACATAACATCACACTGGTACGCTCTAAATGGGTACGCAGGTGTGAACAGTTCACCCTAGCGTTGGTTTATACATTTATTTATTTATTGAAGGATCACCAACGAGTTACACAACATTAACTTAAAAAAAATACAACCGCCTTCCAAAAGAAAACACAAAAAAGTGAAAAATAACTTAGATTTCGGAAGTCGAGTGTTCCTGTTTTCGCGTCTTCGTTTTATGACACCGACTTCCAAAATCAAAGTTATTTTTCATCTTTGTAGTGTTTTTATTTGGAAATCGGTTGTATTATTTTTGTAAAAAGTTTTTTATTTAAACACTTTTTAGTTGTACCTATAATGCCCAAAGTGATGCCAGAATAGATTAACCCAAAAACATAAAACTTAAACAAAACCGATGGAATAAGAGTATACCAGGGTGAACTGTTCACACCTGCGTACCCATTTAGAGCGTACCAGTGTGATGTTATGTTATAAAATGGTGTAAACAATAAACAGACATGCAATTGCAGCTATCCCGAGTGATTTGCCGTCATTTATTGAAGAGTTCTGATGTATATCTCCAAAGTTCTTCATCTCTTGATCGAAGATTTAAATAGGACCAGATGAAAAGCACCAGCTTTCAAAAAAAATAGAATCATCAAAATCGGTTCACCTAGTAAAAAGTTCTGAGGTAACAAACATTAAAAAAAACAGTCGAATTGATAACCTCCTTGTGCAGGATCAATGCGGAGGTTTTGTGTCCAAATGAAGCAACTTGACGATTTTCAATTGGGTTTATATTGTTTTAAAAATTTATATTCATTACAAAATTAGCCGTGGCTGTTTGGTGGTTCGCAAAGGGAGAGTGAAGACATTTTGAATGACGGAGGCGCGAGTGAGCGAGTAACCGAGGTTGAGTGGTGAACGACCGAATGAACAATATCCTCTTCATCTCTTCAGTGATAGATGGCGTGGACATGCCTCCGGCCTTGGAAGCCCAGCTTTCAAAATGATGGCGGGTCAAGCGTCGTCGCTTACCAATTGCAGTGGCAGCGGACAAATCTTGGAGAAGGCTCGTCGAATTGTTCCAGTACTTGTGTGGATGTCCGCTATTCGAGCCACGCCGTCTTTCCCAGGAAATATACGTGTAATAGGTGGTAGGACAAGGCTGCCCAGTGTGATGTCATCCTGCTTAGTCTTCCACTTGGTTCGCAGTTGCAGCTCCGACACGTATTCTGTGGATCAGCGTCGCCAGAAGTGCTGCCGAAGTTGGTCGATTCGTTCGTAGCGTGTCAACCTCGAAGTCTGCTTGTCTGTGACGTCTTCAGTAGGTGGTGCTGTCAACGGTCGGCCAATAAGGAAATGGAAGTGGGTAAGAGGATTAAGGTCGGAAGGATCTGAGGATAGAGGTGAAATTGGACGGGAATTTAGGGCGGCTTCGATTTGTGTCAAAGCTGTACAAAATTCCTCGAAGTTAATCGCGCGTTACCCTACTAGGCGCCTCAGGTGATGCTTGCACGAGCGTACCCCACTCTCCCATAGACCGCCAAAATGTGGAGTATAAGGAGGAATAAATCGGAATACAATGTTATTGTCTGAAACGTAATTAATAATAGTTTCAGAACCTTTTTCTAAAAATAAAGGAAGTTCTTTCTCTGCGCCCACGAAATTCTTGTCATTATCCGAATAAATGACGCAAGGCTTACCTCGCCTACTAATAAAACGTTTTAATGCTAAAATATAATCATTTGAAGAAAGACTTGTAACAAGTTCCAAATGCATAGCTCGCGTCGTGAAGCAAATAAATAAACATAATATGTAAGCTTTGGTTATTGTGATGGTGGTATAGATCGTGCGGAAAAGCTATCGGGCGCCTACAACATCCAAGGCATGGAAGTTGTAGATAGTTTCATTTATCTGGGGTCTATTATTAACACTGAAGGTAGCTGCGTCCCAGAAATAAAACGACGGATAGCTATGGCTAAGGATGCTATGACACGCTTGCAGAACATCTGGAAAAATCGTGGCATAGGTTATAAAACCAAAGCCCGTTTAGTCAGAGCATTAATTTTCCCCATTTTCCGCTATGGAGCTGAGACGTGGACAATCCGAGCAAGGGAAAGACAGAGGGTAGACGCATCCGAAATGTGGTGCTGGAGGCGGATGCTTCGAATACCATGGACAGCCAAACGCACAAATGTGTCTATCCTTTCCCATCTCGATATCAAGACCAGATTGTCTACAGTATGCTTACAGCGTATTTTGACCTATTTCGGTCACTTAATGCAAAGGGGAGATGGAAGTCTGGAAAAACTTGTCATTGTTGGCAATACCGAAGGGAAAAGAGCACGTGGCCGGTCGCCAACACAATGGTCTGACCAAGTGAAGGATGGTCTCCTCAAGAAAATTTCAGCAGGTGGTGATGGCAACTTTGGACTGGAATCGATGGAGGCAGATTGTCCGCTCAAAGGGGTCCAGTGACCACGATCCTCAGTAATGAGGGAGCGATTAAAGAAGAAGAAGAAGCTTTGGTTAATCTTGAACCTCTGCCCTTTCGGTTTAATATGAAAACTAGCCCCGCATAATCAACACCTCTTTTAGAGCCAGGCTCTAAGCGCTCAAGTGGTAAGTTACCCATGATGGGTGCTAACGTCTTACCTCGGATACGTGTACACTTCACGCACTCATGCACTATTTTCCGTGCTAAGTTTCTAGTATTTAATGGCCACTAACATTCACGCACCGTAGCTAAAAGAAGTTGAGGACCCGCATGTAATAATCGTATATGTTCATACCGAAATAAACTAATAGTGAAAGGATGTTTACTGCACAATAAAACCGGATGTTTTTTATCGTAAGTAAAACTAGACGAATAAAATAGTCTTCCACCAACCCGAATTATTTTATGCTCATCCATAAAAACATTAAGACTAGAAAGCTTATTATATTGCTTACAAGTACGTTTAATAGGAACATTGCTAACCAAACTATTGTAAACATCTGGAAATGATTTTATTTGCACCAACCTAATGAGCATTCTTTGTGCGGCATTCAGTTCGCTTGCTGATAAGAAACCGGTTCGAACCGGACAAAACTACCCACTCTTCCCCCTTTCACCCCTCCTCTCCCCAACCTCCCCTGACCAGGCAGCAGCGTAGGGACCCCGAATGGAGCGAACCTACGAGACCGAGCGCAGGGGGGAGGTGGCAAGCGAAGCGAGCCGGCGACCTCCGTAGCGTCTATATATATAAAAGGCAATGTCCCGACTGACATATCAACGCCCAGCCTAAACCGCTAATTATAGAAGTTTGAAATTTTGAGAGGATGTTGATTTTATACTGTAGGCGTGATTTAAGAAAGGATTTTTCGAAATTCATCTCCTAAAGGGGTGAAAAAGGGGATTATAGTTTGTATGAAACTCTGTCAGTTTTAATTTGAAATGTATGAAATTTGGTTTTCAGCCTCTAAATATAAAATAATAAAATACGTCTTTAAGGATTTTTTGAATTTCATTTCATGAAGGGATAAAAAGGGATGTTAAAATTTGTTTGAAACCTAAATTGTTTATTATCAAAATTACTTGGAATTCAGTATTTATGCTCTTCAATACAATTAAAGAAACACGTATTTAAGGATTTTTTGAATTTCATCCCTTAAAGGGGTAAAACGGGATGTTAAAGTTTGAATGAAAACTAAATTGTTCATTATCAAAATTATTTGGAATTTAGTATTTATGCTCTTCAATACAATTAAAGAAACATGTGTTTAAAGTTTTTTGAATTTCATCCCATAAAGGGTTAAAAAGGGGGTTTTAAATTTTGTATGAAAACTAATTTGTTTATAATCAAAATTACTTGAAATTATGCATTTCTGCTCTTCTATACAATTAAACACACTATAATTTAAGGATTATTTGAATTTCATCCCTTAAAGGGGTAAAAAGGGGTGTTAAAGTTTGTGTGTGTGAATGAAAAATGTGCTCGGGGGAAACAGTTTTCATAACTCGAGTAACTCTGATACTCTCTGACTATGTCTTTGAGATTAAACGATTACAATTCCTCTTAAGATCTGCTTTGCAATGACCATAAATAAATCTCAAGCTCAGTCATTAAGGGTGGCAGGCAATAATTAGATTTAAGGCAAGATTGCTTCCGACACGGGCAAGTTTTTCCCTGGTCATTTTGTCACCGAAAAAACACCAATATATATACAAAGAAGAGTTTTATCAAATTCTAACTTCTTAATGTTTGTTAGTGTAAGCTAATTGGAGTACCCATATCTAGAATGTACAGGTTGGCGCAAAACTCATCACTCTATCAGAAGATGCTTTTATTTTCGCCAATGGCGGAAAATATAAATTCTGCTTCGAAATTTGTGTAGTAAACAGATGTAAAATATAGCTGGTAACCAAGCGGGTGTAAACTACGTCAAACCATTCTAAATCGCGACCACGAGGACGACAACTTTTCATCGAAAATCATCATGAGCAAGCTCTGCCAATATGTGAATAAGCAAAATTATCACATCTGTGAACCGAAAATCCGCGTATAATCCAGAGAGAGTCATTACATCCGCTTGAGCGGGTGTAGTAACTTTGAAGTTACTGCATGGTGTGTTTTTTACGCTGGAGGCGTCATCGGGCCGCTAAACCACTACTGTGGTCTACGAGGTCACAGAGTCATGATTAACATATTTCTCTATCCTTAAAAGCAATAAATTTGAACTAGACTACATAATGGTTCCAACAGGATAATGCAACGGCGGTTACTGCACGAGCCGCAACCGGAATTCTGAGGGCAGCATTACCCGGACTTGCACTGGCCAGTAAGTCGCCTGATTTAACTGTTCCAGACTTCTTTCTGAGGGTTTTTTAGGGTTCCGTACCCAAAGGGTAAAAACGGGACCCTATTACTGAGACTTCACGATCCGTCTGTCTGTCTGTCTGTCTGTCCGTCTGTCACCAGGCTGTATCTCATGAACCGTGATAGCTAGACAGTTGAAATTTTCACAGATGATGTATTTGTATTGCCGCTATAACAAAAAATACTAAAAACAGAATAAAATTAATATTTAAGGGGGCTCCCATACAAAAAACGTGATTTTTTTGCCGTTTTTTGCTCGATATTAATAACGGCAACAGGTAGACGCTTGAAATATTATTAAGGGGGGCTCCCATACAACAAACGTGATTTTTTTGCCGTTTTTTTGCGATAATGGTGCGGAACCCTTCGTGCGCGAGTCCGACTCGCGGCCAGTTTTTTTTAAGTCACGAGACGAAGTCAAAAAATAATATTTTATTATTATTATTAAAAAGCCTTAAACTCTTAAAGCCCTCAAAGGTAATATCCGCCAGAATTTCTGGCAAGAGTCATGGCAAATGCCATAAAAAGGCCCGAATGTTTATCAATTCTGGCGAAGCGACGGCCACTTAGCCGTATATTTTTTTCGACTAAATGGAAAATAAATTAAGACACCAAATAAATATTATCCAAAAGCAGAAACAAAGCTATTAATTCATAAAAAAAAATCACAGCCAAAGAACATCTGGTGATAACTTTTGCGCCCCCCTGTATTAATTTTCTATCGTGTCGGTAGTAGGATTCAGAAATTCAAAGCAAAGTGGTCTTCCAATATTTGTATCTCCCCGTGGAAATCGAAAGTTTAAAATAGCTCTAGCTATTAGATCAGGAAGGCAGTGCAGTTTATGCTCATTTAATATCAATTTACACCAAATTTTTATTATTCGATAAATTATTAAGGTTGAGCAAATTTTGTGGTCCACGCGAACAAAGACGCGGGTGTAAAACTAAGTTTGGATAATAATTTGCAATATCCTACCAGAACTAAAAAAAAAAACCAGCCAATATCGTGTAGTCCACGCAGGTGAAGCTGCGGGCGGAAAGCTAGTAAATAAATAAATAAGTTTAATTCAAATAAAATTATTTTTCTTCGAGATCCCTAAAATAACAAGGTCTGACGTAACGGCGCGATCCACTGGCGCGCCACTCTTGAATAATAGTTTTTCCTATTTAGTTTGTTAGATTACACAAACTAGGTGTTCTAACTTTTTTACCCTATTTCTATGACTGATAATCAGTACATAAAAACAGTAAATAGCGAAAGTTAATAGAATCTCCCCTGGAACGGTAAATACAGGCACATTTTCCTTAAATACGTGGTCAGTAATCATGGTATTGTTGATTTAGCGCTTCTAGGCAACCTAGACTTGTACCTGGGCCCTGTATTTAGATTAAAGTCATTTAATTCTAGTATATAAACGCCACTTAGTTGAGATAATGTGTTTGTACGAGGCAGTACAGAGGTTTCTATATACCAACGTGTTAGCAGACTGACTGCTTTTAGGGACACTAGGTGCCTGAAAGATTATAGATATACTTTACATTAACTCTCGGGAGCCTGCTGGCACGTACCCTGAACCATCCATGGATGATGAACATCACCTGAATGGTTTAAGTAGAAACCAACGTGTAAGATAGTGGGATTGCGCAATCTTGCAAAATTAGCCGCTTTCAGGTGCCCTAATTACCTGACGGCTTATAGATGTAGGTACCTGTTGAAGTACTACCACTCGCTAGCCTGTTGCCTGTCTTTCCAACCATACTTCTAGAAAGAGGATAGCTTTGATGGTTTGGGAGACAGTCTACCTGCAAGGTTGCGGGATCACACAAATTTTCACAGAATTTACCCTTCCAGGGTGAGTTAACTCGAGGGTTAAAGTTGCACCTACTAAAGTTAGCACTTTAGTAGGTGCAACTTTAACCCTCGAGCCTGGGGTAGCCCCCAGGATAACCTGTCGGGATAGCTACCAGGCCGTCTTTGGTAGGTGGAAATCCCTCAGATAGTTTAAGTACAAATTAACTTTTAATGTTGCTTTGCATTTTTTTATCGAACTATGTAAATATAGCTATGGTTGTTATGTATTTCTATAGCCTTACAGAAGGTCTACAAGGTCCATGTAGTAGAATAGATGTAAATTGTATAGTTTTAGAAGAAAATAGTGTTTAAGTTGAAAAATCAACAAAATTTCCCTTCATCCCTCATTCTTCCTGGAGTATATCTGTTGGGTATGTCACGGTGTCACCTGGATGTGGGTTCGCTGGATAGAAGGTTTTAAGGCGCAAACGCCCATATATAATATGTAATACTTCCGTCAGAAACAAGGGGGTTCTGTTGATCCGAAAGTTATAGACCAATGAAAAATACCTAAAATAAAAATCTAATTTGCAAGTGATTTTGCGGTCCTCAATAAAGTAAAGTTTCGGGGTTCGAGAGCGCGCATGTCACATCACATCATCAGCCTATTAATGTTCCCACTGCTGGGACACAGGCCTCTTCTCTGTGAGAGGGGCTAGGCCGTAATCCACCACGCGGGCCTAGTGCGGGTTGGTGGATGTCACATGTCTTCGACTTTTTGTGTGTAAGACATGCCGGTTTCCTCACGATGTTTTCCTTCACCGTCACGAGCGCGCATGTGCATCGACCTAATTGTAGCCATCGACATAGAAATAGTATTCTCACACCTCCTCCTGTACATTGGGGACCTGCAGAACCATGAAGAATTAAGCCTTTTATTTCCTACGTAAGAAGCCTTCACCTCTCAATACATAGCAGCCATCAATCAATAATTCTGGACTCTTGAAACTGAACTATAGGTGCAGGTCGTCAACGCGCTGGGGCAGGGGACTTACACCCTTCCGTATACAGAACTCTAGCGATCCCGTCCGTTCGGTACAAATATCTTTAATTTTCATGGTTCAGTAATATGTTACGCTACGTATAATCTGCCTCGTTGGTTTAGTGATCGCAAGGGCTACTGCTGCTCCTGGGTTCGATACGGATTCCCGGGTCGGGCAGAGTATTATTGGGGTTATCATTGGGCATTTCTCAGTAGCAGCCCGGATACCAGACTTGTGCCCGGCCCTATGATATTAATTGGTTAAGCTACTTCTTCTTTTCCTATCGATTAACTTTCAGTTCAGATCCTGAAAGGTGGCTTAGAAATGCTTGGGTTCTGGGAACCGAGTGCGCGTCTCCATTGCAAGGATACCTCTCGCCGCCTGATCGATACTGAGTAATCTGGATGGCCCGTTGCTTGGCCGAAGAATTAGTTTGACTTAAATTTTGTGACGTTACCTATAAAATTCCTATTTATATTAATTGGTTAAGCTACTTCTTCTTCTTTTCCTATCGATTAACTTTCAGTTTAGATCCTGAAAGGTGGCTTGGCACGAAGAGCAGACAAGGAGGTGGGGCATATCTTGCCATGGGGCCCCACATTGGCAATGTGTTTAAGATGGGTCTTAATACTCCATTTAGCCAGATTTTTTCTACAGCGGCCTAGCTGGGCCCACAATCGGTATAGGTATTTCTAGATTGACCACTGCAGTTTGTCTCCAGGGGAAAGGATGAAATATGAATATGCAGAGTTTGCATTAAGCTACTATGTATGACATTGCTGTGCCCGACAACATTTGAACTGGTTCAACTATTGATCTTGTAAACACGCAGAGGTGACAACAGTCACATTAACATGCCAACAACATTAGTGATATGCAGCCACTCACTGTTGTTGCACAGCTGTGCTGGCAGCCAGGGATCCGTGACGTCTTAGGTAGAAAATAAACCCTTGCGTTTTTAAGCGAAAACTTCTTTAGCCGCGTTTGCGATTTTTGGTGGGAGCAAAACTTTTGTTTTCGCGTCTCTGAAATGCTAATGTTATAGTGTCATCGACATTCTAATGTGACGTTAAGTTTTCTCTTCTGTTCAATAAAAGTGGCGCAACAAACTACCCAGCAACACATATGTCTGTTGTATTGTATCTGTCTGTTTTTTCTTCTAATTTGAACGCTTTTGCGGGCGTTCTCAGTAGTTCGGTTTATTTAGTCCAGTCACTGGACTGGAGAGACTTTTTGTCTCAGCAGTTTGTGTATGTAATACGAACGGACTATTGAGCCTGATAGTTCGGTATCGATATCGGACCTGCACTAGTGTAAGAGGTAAAAGGAAAGACTGAAAGGTCGTCATGGTCTTGCGATATTTTTAACTTCAAATATTTCAGCAAACACATCTAGGTACTTTTGCAACAAGCTAAGTACAACGCAATATTATACAAAAGAAATTGATAGGTACATCTATTTCGGTACAAGTTAACTGCTTCTGAACTTCTTGAATAAAATCGTCCTTTTCTATATTTACTTTGCTTCCTTTCGACATTGCTTTTCCAAATCTTTTAATGTTTCTACCTTGACATTTGCGAGTTTGTCATCGTCTTTCAACACGTTGAAAATACGCAACAAACTTTGATTTTTATGGATCAGTCCAAATTCCAGGATTCTACAACATTGTTGGTGCGATGACGCTCCGCAAACACGCACCATTTATTTATAAAGTCAGGCTTCGTCCATGTTTTTTAAAAATAACTTCTGAATTTCATTAATTTTTCATCTTGAATAGACATTTCGTTTAATTTAAGGCTCTGTAGTCCAGTCGTAATGCATCACCAAACTGTCTATATGAAAAGTCCGAGCCGGACTAAATAACCGAACTACTGAGAACGCCCGGCTTTTTGTCGCATACCTAAACATTGTTTTTTCATTTTTTTTCAAGTCCCGTGGCGCGGGGCACCTTGAACCAGTCCTCACGACCTGGACGCTCGGTATGAGTACCTATAGTTTTGGACTGGATATTAATATCCAGTCCAAAACTATAGTTACTCGGTACTAGGTAGTACTCCACACTTAAGTGTGGGATGGAAAATTCGCCAAAAACCAGAGACCTTACACTAAATGATTCCACGCGATGACGATGGCCGAACAGCCAAAATGTAAGTTATTGATCACGTGACATACCGATAGTTTTTCCGTTTGTTTTCCATACACTTTTGAAGTTTGTCCGATCACTATCGCCACGCTTTCGTTGATAGGATACCACTTGTCTATATAGAGCCTTACACACGAGAAACACGACGGAACCCGAGCGATACAGCTCGTGCTTGGCGTGACTTTACAGTTTTGTTTATATGGGTGCTGTAATAAATGTGTTTTCTTTCTTTCTTAACTAATGTAAATAAATAGGGTATTGTGTAACAAATAATATTGATATTTTTTCGTACTACAATAGTTATTGGAATAATTAATGACCTGATGCAACGGCTGCTATTGTCTGCTGTCTGCTCGACGGGTATTTAAGCCCAGCAGTCCTAGCTCTGCCACATTGCACTGTCTGCAGCCGCAAGATCAACAGCAACCAACATGAACTGTACGCTCTCATTCGTAATACTGGTAAGCTTTATACTATTATTAAAATGCCCTGTCTTATTTATAACAGAATTCAACAAAAAAATAAGACTAATAATTAACGTACCTATCATCATCAGCCTTTTAATGTTCTCACTGCTGGGACACAGGCCTCCTCTCTGTGAGAAGGAGTGGGCCGTAATCCACCACGTGGGACCAGTGCGTTTTGGTCGATTTCACATTTCTTCGAACTTTTGGTTGTAGTACATGCCGGTTTCCTTGCGAACGGTGTAGGAAAACGTACCTAAACACAAAGTATATTCAAGCGCGTATAAAAAGGGAAGAGGATTAGAAATATAGGTGAAGAGTCGAATAACTGCTTACCTGCCCTGTTTTTCAGTTACATATTTTAATAATCTTATTTGTAACTAGTGCGTTACGTTTCGGACTGCCTCACTTTGGTCTACTGGTCACAAGCTAATACAAAAACGATGTCCCACGCTGAGAATTTTGCCTGAATCGCGGTTACGTTTACAAATATTTAAACTCACACACAAACAGCCAGACCAGGAACAACTAGCTGACATTTGTTCCGTGTGGGAATCAACCCGCGACATGCAGCGTAGCAGCCAATCGCTCAACCACTGCGCCATCCGTCCGAATACCATAATTTCTTCTATCGGTTCCAACTGCCAACAATAGTGGATCCATTAATGCTCACCGTTCGTCCCGGACTTCTAGGGACTGATGATTTGTTCGGGGCCCTAACTAAAAATTTATGATAACACAATTTGACAGTTGTACCTACTCCCCATGTGTTTTTACCCGTCCGAAAAATTTTACTTAACACTTGTTTTTTTTCACTCCGAAGTTTCGGAGTAATTTCGGATGGGGCCGTAACTTTGTTGACAGAGACAGGGCGTAGACCCACTGGGCCGCCGCATCCAAATGTTTCCTGTTGCTGCATGTTGTCGTTTCACATAGCGCTAGACTAGAAGCTCTCAGGAGAACAAAATTAATTAAAAAAGGTTTTCATTGAAAGATCAAGGTAGTTAAAAAAAAAATAAAAAAAAATATCACATTATAAAATTAATAACAATAAGTACAAAATTTTGTCAAAATAATTCGTGTGGTCATAAAGAGCGTTCAGAAAATCGTGATCACAATGTCCTTTTAACATTTCAACAGTCTTATGTGAAAGTAGCGGTTGCCCGCGACTTCATCCGCGTTGAACTTGTACCGTAAAACTAAATAAAAACATAGGTTTACATTTTTGTACGCAGAAAACTAATGCTTTTTCTTAAATAAAGTAGCCATAGTTACTCCTCATAACATCAGCTATCTGCCAGTGAAATTCCCGTCAAAATCAGCCCAGTTGTTTCAGAGATTACCCGGCACAAACAGATAGACCACCAAAAAAATTTTAAAGTAGTTTATTAAAAGTACCGTATATACCTACTTTCATGTGTGTATTTAGTAAAAAAACGATATTTTTTTCATTAATTTGGATAGATGACGCTCTAAGCCTTCTCATGTAATATTGCAGAACTGTGTGTTAAGGCTGCGGGCATCCGCTGGATACGATACGCACAGGACCGGTCGACGTGTGACGCTGGCCAGTGTCCAGCAGTGGACTGCTGTGGGCTGATGATGTTGATAATGAAGTGAGACGGTATGTTTGCAGGTGGTGATGTACGCGCTAGTGGTGGTGACTCCTGGCATGCGCTCTCAAATTGTACCTGAGATTCCCGTCCTCGCGACAAGAGATCAATTAAATCGGATCTTACTTCTAATACAAAATACTGACACTGAAACAACTCTTGCCTGTTTACCTCAATCGATTAATCAAAATACTGAATTGCTACAAGCAATTCAAGGTGGAAATTATGCTACGCTACTAACCATATTATCGACATCGTTGTTAAACGACGAGGCTATAGCGCTTTCGACTTGTTTGTCACCCGGAATTGGGCAATAGTGTTCCAAAAAATTGTTGATAAATTATTTCTGCAAATATAGCTGACTTCAAGCAAGCTGTATGGTGGAAGCATATTTAATAAACTTGAGTGAAATATAATATTTCGAGTTTTATTCATCTCCTTCAGGCAGCGCCTGTGACAATCTTCGTCTCTCTCACTGCAGAGCAAATGCCTCGTCTCATACAGAGAAGGCACGATCATTAATCACCACGCTTGCACCGAGCAAGCGTTGGTTTATACATTTATTTATTTATTGAAGGATCACCAACGAGTTACACAACATTAACTTAAAAAAAATACATCCTCCTTCCAAAAGAAAACACAAAAAAGTGAAAAATTTCGGAAGTCAGTGTTCCTGGTTTCGCGTCTTCGTTTTTTGACACAGACTTCCAAAATCATAGTTATTTTTCATCTTTGTAGTGTTTTTATTTGGAAGTCAGTTGTATTATTTTTGTAAAAAGTTTTTTATTTAAACACTTTTAAGTTGTACCTATAATTCCTGTCCAATTTCACCTCTATCCTCAGATCCTTCCGACCTTACTCCTCTTACCCACTTCCATTTCCTTATTGGCCGACCGTTGACAGCACCACCTACTGAAGACGTCACAGACAAGCAGATTTCGAGGTTGACACGCTACGAACGAATCGAACAACTTCGGCAGCACTTCTGGCGACGCTGGTCCACAGAATACGTGTCGGAGCTGCAACTGCGAACCAAGTGGAAGACTAAGCAGGATGACATCACACTGGGCAGCCTTGTCCTCATAAAGGATGACAACCTACCACCTATTACACGTATATTTCCTGGGAAAGACGGTGTGGCTCGAATAGCGGACATCCACACAAGTACTGGAACAATTCGACGAGCCTTCTCCAAGATTTGTCCGCTGCCACTGCAATCGGTAAGCGACGATGTTTGACCCGCCATCATTTTGAAAGCTGGGCTTCCAAGGCCGGGGGCATGTCCACGCCATCTATCACTGAAGAGATGAAGAGGATATTGTTCATTCGGTCGTTCACCACTCAACCTCGGTTATTCGCTCACTCGCGCCTCCGTCATTCAAAATGTCTTCACTCTCCCTTTGCGAACCACCAAACAGCCACGGCTAATTTTGTAATGAATATAAATTTTTAAAACAATATAAACTCAATTGAAAATCGTCAAGTTGCTTCATTTGGACACAAAACCTCCGCATTGCAAAAAGGAAAGTCAACAAATTTAGCTATCTTTTCACTCTTGAAAGCAGTACTAACTAATATTAACAATAATCAACTAACAACGGGCTTATTTTTAGATATATCTAAAGCGTTCGACCTAGTCTCGCATAACATGCTTTTTCAGAAATTAGAGTCTATAGGAATAAGAAGACCACCACTGCAGTGGATATCGTCATACATATCTGGCAGACAGCAGTGTGTTACTATCGGTCATATTAATGCCAATAAGGATTATGGTTTCATAACGCTCTGAATTCAAAAACACCAAACGCGGCGTTCCTCAGGGCAGTATATTGGGCCCAATTTTGTTCCTTCTTTATGTGAATGACATTGTTAACGTGACTAATCATAAATGCTTTCTGTTTGCTGATGACATTTCAATCATCGTTTCTACCAAAAAAAAAATGTAAAACAACAACTGATCACGAAATAGATATTAATAATACAATAGAAAATCTTATAAATTGGCTTAATAATAATGATTTGTCTATTAACCTCAATAAATCAGTATATGTACAATTTAATAAATCTTATAATAACAAATTAAATTTAAAAATGAATACATCAAAACTTCAAGAAGTAGCACAAACTAAGTTTTTGGAAACGATCATTGATGAACATCTAGACTGGAAAGCTCAAATCGATAGTGTATGTAATAAAATCAATAAATTCGTTTACGCTCTTAGACGGATTAAAAATGTCACAAGTATTAAAACAGCTGTAATGTTCTATCGTGTATATGTGGAGTCCTTGCTGCGATATGGACTAATTGTATAGGGAAATAGTACCGACCATAACAGGGCGTTTATCGCTCAAAAGAAATATGTTCGAGCTATTCAGGGCATTCCACCGGACGAATCTTGTCGACCAATATTTAAAAAACTCGGTTTGCTACCACTACCCTCACTATATCTATATGAAACATGTATGTTTGTACGGAAACACAAAGAGCTTTTCAGAACAGCAGCAGATGTATGCTCTAGGAATCGGCGTGACAAATTTAGACTTGTTTTAGATGAAACCCTTCGATTAACAAAATATAGTAAAAGCTGTTTAGCTATGGCTGTACAAATATATAATAAATTACCATGTAAACTTAAAATACTTAATAGCAGACTGTTTAAAGTTCATTTGTTTAAGTGGCTGAATGATTATAATTTTTAAAACATTAAGGAATATTTTGAATACAAGTTGTGTTAATCATTTTGCATGCTTTAGTCTTAAGCAAAACATGTATGATCTCACCCTTAACTCATGTAACACCTTTATATACCATGTTTTATGCAATAAAATAAATAAATAAATTGATCCTGCACAAGAAGGTTATCAATTCGACTGTTTTTTTTTAATGTTTGTTACCTCAGAACTTTTTACTAGGTGAACCGATTTTGATGATTCTGTTTTTATTTGAAAGCTGGTGCTTTTCATCTGGTCCCTTTTTAAATCTTTGATCAAGAGATGAAGAACTTTGGAGATATACATCAGAACTCTTCAATAAATGACGGCAAATCATTCGGGATAGCTGCAATTGCATGTCTGTTTATTGTTTACACCATTTTATAACATAACATCACACTGGTACGCTCTAAATGGGTACGCAGGTGTGAACAGTTCACCCTGGTATACTCTTATTCCACCGGTTTTGTTTAAGTTTTATGTTTTTGGGTTAATCTATTCTGGCATCACTTTGGGCATTATAGGTACAACTAAAAAGTGTTTAAATAAAAAACTTTCTACAAAAATAATACAACCGACTTCCAAATAAAAACACTACAAAGATGAAAAATTACTTTGATTTTGGAAGTCGGTGTCAAAAAACGAAGGCGCGAAAACAGGAACACTGACTTCCGAAATCTAAGTTATTTTTCACTTTTTTGTGGTTTCTTTTGGAAGGCGGTTGTATTTTTTTTTAAGTTAATGTTGTGTAACTCGTTGGTGATCCTTCAATAAATAAATAAATGTATAAACCAACGCTTGCTCGGTGCAAGCGTGGTGATTAATGATCGTGCCTTCTCTGTATGAGATGAGGCATTTGCTCTGCAGTGAGAGAGACGAAGATTGTCACAGGCGCTGCCTGAAGGAGATGAATAAAACTCGAAATAAACTAACTTTGTGCATCCACCTTAACCGAACTACAGAAAACAAGTCACAAAAAAAAACAATATAAGTAGTTCTCTCGTCGTCTAAAGTTGATAAGAATCCACTTTTTAATATTACATTCATAGTTCTATTAAAGTTCAGTCGGCTCTCAGTCTATATCTTCATCAAAATATTTTGAGCGCAAGTTAAAATGATTTCTAATAGTATGCTTACTAAGTGCAAACTTGGTTGCAATAATGTAGCGCACGGAATGGCAACGCCGCTCCGTATCTCCTCCGAAGTAATAATTTGATCTTTTTGGCGCGGAAACTATATTTTTGTTTACTACGTGGAAACTACAAGAACTAGAGATTTGATTTTTTTTCTGCCTGTGGCAGCTATTATTTCTTATGTTTTAAGCTATAATACATAATCATATCTTCATTCGTTCGGAAGATATGACATGAGCAGCTGGGGTGCCGTCACTCCAGCTTACACATATTTGTCGGTTTAATAAGTTATAGAGTATTTTGACCAGAGGTCTGAAATTTTTTCTGCCAATGGCTGCTATTCTGCCTCAAATTTCGAGCTATGGTACATAATCATATCTTCTTTTGTTCGGAAGATATCACATGGCAGCTGGGGTGACGTCACTCCAGCTTACACACACGTTTTTTTATCATAGATTCATCACTTTTTAAGTATTATCGTTCAGTTCTTTCCTTCCATGTGCAGCTATTATGCCTTATTTTTTTTACTATAGTCCAAAACCCTAACCTCACTGGTTTGCCTGTATTGAATGAGGAAGCTGGGGTGACGTCACTCCAGCTAACACATACTAAACGACTCATATTAACGAAATTTTTGTGGCACCTAAATTAAGACTCGGAACTTTGATTGCTGCTATTATGCCTTTATTATTGGCATAGATAGAATTTTTCTATCACATATGAGGAAGCTGGAGTTATGCACATTTTCGCGTCTTCGTTTTTTGACTCCGACTTCCAAAATCAAAGTTATTTTTCATCTTTGTAGTGTTTTTATTTGGAAGTCGGTTGTATTATTTTTGTAAAAAGTTTTTTATTTAAATACTTTTTAGTTGTACCTATAATGCCCAAAGTGATGTCAGAATAGATTAACCCAAAAACATAAAACTCAAACAAAACCGATGGAATAAGAGTATACCAGGGTGAACTGTTCACACCTGCGTACCCATTTAGAGCGTATCAGTGTGATGTTATGTTATAAAATGGTGTAAACAATAAACAGACATGCAATTGCAGCTATCCCGAGTGATTTGCCGTCATTTATTGAAGAGTTCTGTGGTATATCTCCAAAGTTTCGAAGATTTAAATAGGACCAGATGAAAAGCACCAGCTTTAACCCGTGAGAAGGCGCGCTATGAGCAATTTACTCACACAAAAATTTAAAGCAAAATTTTTTGGCGATACCGACGCCCTAACGTCTCGAGCGCCTAGGTACCTTCCTAACTATTCATCCCCTCCCCCGTGACGCGACTCTCGTGCCGGTCAGTTCTGTTGCGACCGCGCAGCTAAGTGTTTGTGGAGGCCGCGTACCATCGTGCGGCAATTTGCTCATCACGCGCTCTGCACCGAACATATTACTTAAATGTGTTTAATGTGTTTCGAGAGGCACACTTGTCCAGATCTCATGGAAGAGTAATTTTTTAAAGTTTTTGTTATGTAAGATTTTTTATTGTGATTTATATGAAGACTGTCATAATTAGAAAATAAAAATTTGTTGATTTGTTATATGTTTTAGAAGTTGCATTTATGTTTCATATTATTAATAAAAATACTTATTTTCTTACTTATTAAACCTTGTTTTATTCATATAAATCCATTATAAGTCAATAAGTACTATAAAAGTAGAAATATGAGCATTTAAAGTAGTGTGAGTAATTTGCTCGCGCGCGCCTCTCCATGTAACAAACAGAGGCGCGCCTTCTCACGGGTTAAAAAAAAATAGAAACATCAAAATCGGTTCACCTAGTAAAAAGTTCTGAGGTAACAAACATTAAAAAAAACAGTCGAATTGATAACCTCCTTGTGCAGGATCAATGCGGAGGTTTTGTGTCCAAATGAAGCAACTTGACGATTTTCAATTGGGTTTATATTGTTTTAAAAATGTATATTCATTACAAAATTAGCCGTGGCTGTTTGGTGGTTCGCAAAGGGAGAGTGAAGACATTTTGAATGACGGAGGCGCGAGTGAGCGAGTAACCGAGGTTGAGTGGTGAACGACCAAATGAACAATATCCTCTTCATCTCTTCAGTGATAGATGGCGTGGGCATGCCCCCGGCCTTGGAAGCCCAGCTTTCAAAATGATGGCGGGTCAAGCGTCGTCGCTTACCGATTGCAGTGGCAGCGGACAAATCTTGGAGAAGGCTCGTCGAATTGTTCCAGTACTTGTGTGGATGTCCGCTACTCGAGCCACGCCGTCTTTCCCAGGAAATATACGTGTAATAGGTGGTAGGACAAGGCTGCCCAGTGTGATATCATCCTGCTTAGTCTTCCACTTGGTTCGCAGTTGCAGCTCCGACACGTATTCTGTGGATCAGCGTCGCCAGAAGTGCTGCCGAAGTTGTTCGATTCGTTCGTAGCGTGTCAACCTCGAAGTCTGCTTGTCTGTGACGTCTTCAGTAGGTGGTGCTGTCAACGGTCGGCCAATAAGGAAATGGAAGTGGGTAAGAGGAGTAAGGTCGGAAGGATCTGAGGATAGAGCTGAAATTGGACGGGAATTTAGGACGGCTTCGATTTGTGTCAAAGCTGTACAAAATTCCTCGAAGTTAATCGCGCGTTACCCTACTAGGCGCCTCAGGTGATGCTTGCACGAGCGTACCCCACTCTCCCATAGACCGCCAAAATGTGGAGTATAAGGAGGAATAAATCGGAATACAATGTTATTGTCTGAAACGTAATTAATAATAGTTTCAGAACCTTTTTCTAAAAATAAAGGAAGCTCTTTCTCTGCGCCCACGAAATTCTTGTCATTATCCGAATAAATGACGCAAGGCTTACCTCGCCTACTAATAAAACGTTTTAATGCTAAAATATAATCATTTGAAGAAAGACTTGTAACAAGTTCCAAATGCATAGCTCGCGTCGTGAAGCAAATAAATAAACATATGTAAGCTTTGGTTATGGTGATGGTGGTGATAGATCGTGCGGAAAAGCTATCGGGCGCCTACAACATCCAAGGCATGGAAGTTGTAGATAGTTTCATTTATCTGGGGTCTATTATTAACACTGAAGGTAGCTGCGTCCCAGAAATAAAACGACGGATAGCTATGGCTAAGGATGCTATGACACGCTTGCAGGACATCTGGAAAAATCGTGGCATAGGTTATAAAACCAAAGCCCGTTTAGTCAGAGCATTAATTTTCCCCATGTTCCGCTATGGAGCTGAGACGTGGACAATCCGAGCAAGGGAAAGATAGAGGGTAGCGCTGTAGTCTGCAGTTTTTGTGTTGCCTCTTGAAATGGAACCTGAGCTCCACACTTGTATCACCACACGCAGCTGGTCACAACAGGTCTTGTGGTATCCACAGCCACGTTTAAGGGCTCAGACGTCAGTGCTATTTGTTGCATATTGTGCGAATGGCTGAAAAATTCATGTCTATGAACAAGTGTTCCACAAGCATAATCATAATGATGTTTTGCTAAATCAAGCTGTAGCTTAGGATGTTTGCTATCTTGCATTGTATTTGCACAAGTCGTCTTAACCTCTTGCGAACTCCGCTGACGCTATGAAACTGACTGAGTTTCATTTAGCATCATAACGAAAATAGAATTTTATTTTAAATTTTTGCCACTTTACACCAAGAAAAACTAACAATATTGCGGCTAAACTTCACAATGTTGTAATAATTTTTATTAAGAGTGACAATCAATTGTGACAAGTACAGTCATAAGGTAAAAAAACTAAAAATTAAATAAAGAACATAATGCAGCCAGTACGATTCACATTTCAACATCCTCCCTTTAATCGAGATGGCCACAAAATTATTTGGTTGACTGTACTAACAAAGGGTCACATATCAATTGACCTGACTGTACTTTACAATCATTTCATAGAAAAAACACAAGAGCATATCACTAGTAAACAATTTAGTACAAAAAACATCTTAAGATATCATCAAACCTATATCAGACACGCAACGTTGATGTTTGCAACGATTCAACCCTTTGGTCAAAATATCCGCTAACATCCTATCAGTAGGCAAATACGATAGCTTAATTTTGTTACTTTCGACAAGTTCTCGAATAAAGTGATACCGGACGTCAATATGTTTTGTCCGATTATGATGAACTGGGTTCTGTGCCAACTTTTGTGCACTTTGATTATCATTACAAAGAGTAACCACAAAAGACTCACCTGTAATCTCACCAATTAAGCGCTGTAAATACACAGCATCATTAGAAGCACTAGTTAAAGCCATGTACTCGGCCTCTGTGGATGACAGGGCAACTGTGGGCTGTTTTTTGCATTTCCATGACACTGGTGTATTAGCTAATTTAAAAATATAACCTGTGTACGACTGCAGTCCAATGCGCCTGCATAGGGTTCTTGTTAAATTGACTCAGAAAAGTAACGGCGAACAAAATATCAGGCCTAGTGTTAATTGCTAGAAATATAAGGCAACCGATTAAGTTTTGGTAGGGAACATTGACAGCTGGTTCCGACTGAGAACGCAGGTCAACACTAACGTCCATAGGAGTAGGGACAGTTTTGCACTCCGACATATTAAAACGATTCAACGTCTCTAATATATATCGCTTTTGATCTACCTTCACATCGTTAGTTTCATTTTGCCTAACGACATGCAGACCAAGGCAATAACTAAGTTCACCTAAATCCTTGACACCAAAATATTTGGTCAGACCGTCCTTCAAATAAGATAACTCGATTTCTTTGTCGTAAATAAATATTAAATCGTCAACATAAATTGCTAGAATAGCAATACTATCAGAACTTCTTTTCAAATAAATACAGGGCTCAGACTGTAATCTGTTATAGCCTAAGTCAAGAAGTACCTGATCTAGTCGTTTATTCCAGGCTCTAGCGGCTTGTTTGAGATCATAAAGTGATTTATTCAATTGACACACTTTCTTCTCCTCATCTTCAGCTGTAAAGCCTTCAGGTTGTGTCATGAACACCTTCTCTTCTAATTTCCCATACAGAAAAGCTGTGTCTATGTCTAAATGATGCATTTTCAAATTCTGTTCAACTGCTAGCGCAATCAAAACTCTTAGCGACGAATAACGAACAACCGGCGAAAAGGTTTCTTCATAGTCAATTCCGTAACTCTGATGAAAACCTTTTGCTACCAAACGTGCTTTGTATCTACTGATGTTACCTTCAGAGTCACGCTTTAATTTAAAGACCCATTTACACGGTATGATTTTCTGACCTTTGTTCTCTACTAACTCTTTGATGACCAACGGTACTTGGACCTTCAAGTACCGTTGGTCATCAAAGAGTTATATTCGTCTTCCATAGCAGCTATCCACTTAGCTTTGTCAGGACGTAAAAAAACATCAGAATAAGAATAAGGTTCATCGGTTAACTCACCACTTTGCATCGTCGAACAACAGACAGAACAGCGATAATTTACAGGTTTTCTATCCCTCAAATGGTACCTTCTACCAGATTCCACATGCTCCTCTTCTTCCTCGACAGGAACTATTGAAGTTGCGGGAAGAGGATCGGCAATAAGGAGAGGTGGTATTGCAGGCACGGCAGCAGCACTACTTGTATTTGCTACAGGATCGTTATTCAAGCTTCTGCTTTGCACCTGTAAATTATTCGTATCAGAAGAGAAAATAATATCGTGACGGGGTGACTCATCCTTCATCTTGGGATTAGAAAAACAATTCTCTAAAAATATTACATCCCGTCCTTTAATGGATTTCCTAATATTTGTAGAATCTCTGAACCTGTACGACTTGTTGTCATCACAATAACCAACGAATATGTACTGTTTTGCTTTTGGGTCTAACTTTTGGCAATCGCAAGCGGGTACATGTACGTATGCACGACAACCAAAAACACGTAAATGAGCTATGTGAGGTTTTCTGCTATACCATAACTCATAAGGGGTACGATTTTCTAGAGCTCTGTATGGACTTCTATTTTTAAGATAAGTAGCTGTACGAACCGCTTCTTGCCAGAAAGTTTTAGGTAGGCCACTGTCTTGCAACATACACCTAGCTTTCTCTACTAAAGACCTATTTGTTCTTTTGGCAATTCCATTTGACTCCGGGCAATATGGTACAGTAGTCTGATGCCTAATTCCTCTGGAAGCTAGATAAGCCTCGAATTCAGCATTGACGTACTCACCCCGTTGTCGGTACGCAAGTTCTTTATTCTAAGAGAGGTCACATTCTCAACAAGAGCTTCAAATTCTAAAAATGTTTTCTTTACATCCGCCTTACAGCGAATAAAATAAGAAAAAACCATCCTAGAAAAATTGTCAACAAAAATAAGTAAGTATCTATTCGATTCGAAAGAAACAACATCAAAAGGACCATACACATCAGAATGTATAACTTCCAACATTCTGCTGCCTTTCTTGTAATCAATAGTTTTGAAGGGTTTTCTACTATGTTTTCCTTCAATACAGGCTACGCAAGGGTTTTTATCTAAAGAAGAAAAATCAATACCTTTAGCTTGACCACGTCGCAGATGTTCCAAAGCAGCGCGGCACAGATGGCCTAGCCTGCGATGCCACAGGTCCGAAGAGCTAGCTAAAGCTTCAGTAGCCATCGCGCTTTCTGGATAAATGGGAACATGATCCAATCTATACAACCCACCAACGTTGCATGAAGCGTGGCCTACCGTTTTGCCAATTATTTTAACATCGTTATGTTTGTACATCGAACAACCTTCCCTATTAAAAATAACAGTTATACCCTTTTCAACAGCCTTGTTAACAGAAATTAAATTGGTACTTAACTCGGGAACATATAGAACGTCTTTAATCCCATTTAATTTTAACTTATTGTCTTTTAAAAGCAACACTTCACCAATGCCAGACGAAATAACCTTCTTGTTATTTGCTAAAGTTATTTCTTTGCTGTCAACCGTAGGGTTAAAATTGGTAACCCATTCTTTCTAGCATGTCATATGTGTGGAAGCGCCAGGGTCTACGTACCATTCCGTAGGACTTAAATTTCCTCCAACACCATAGGCTGATATTAGTGTAGACTCTACGACATTTTGAAGTTTTTTCTGTTTGACCTTTTTCACTTTCCTTTTGTGTGGACATTTAGGACTTTTGTGTCCTGGCTCCTGACAATTATAACAAATAATGTTCTGCCTTTTACATTATTTGCAGCAAGAGCCGACTCTTTAGACTCACGTTTAGCGCTTTCATTGAGTAACTTCCTTTTAATTAATTCTGACGAAACTTCTATATTTGCATTTTCTAAGGCCATCACAAGGGGATCAAATTCTTTTGGAAGACCACCGAGTAAAATTGCGCCTATGGATAAATCGTCTATTTTTCGGCCTATACCTGCCAAATCTTGTGCAGTGCCAGTAACAGCATTAATATACTCTTCGATGGAAGGAAAATTTTGCAACTCGTATCTATAAAGCTTTCGTTCTAACGCCAACTGTCTTCCCATACCTTTGTCTTCGTACGCATTAGCTAGAGTATCCCATACCTCCTTAGCAGTTTTACAGGCACGTACGTGAGTGATTGCTCCGCTTTCCAATGTAAGACACATCTTGGTTAACGCCTTCAAATCTCTAGTCTTCCTCAGGGTAACCGATGTAGAATCTTCAGTACTATAACCCTCAACTGCTGACCAAGTCCTCATGCAGTAGATACATGCGCGAACCGGCGTATGTAGAGGGAGCAGAAGTCATATTATCACCAACTGACATAGTTAATTACGCAAAAAATATTTTACGCTATTTTAAATATGTTTATGTACAAAATAAATTATTACAATTTATTTTTGTCGGCCCATAACCGATTGTTGTAATAATTTTTATTAAGAGTGACAATCAATTGTGACAAGTACAGTCATAAGGTAAAAAAACAAAAAAATAAATAAAGAACATAATGCAGCCAGTACACTGACCTCTATTAAACAAGTACGCTGGACTTCATATTATCGATGACAAAATTAAGACATTTGATTTTCGCCATTTTGGCGCTGATAGCAACGTGACTTAACGTGAGATTCCATGGAACTAATATTAGAGATGGGTCATAGCCTTCGGTATAAAAATACGTGAGAATAATTTAATACTTAGGAGAACAAGAAAATCCCAATTATTTTAATTGAGATTAATTTCTAAGTAATAGAAAACTTGCTGTAAAGGTTAACTGAAAAATACTTTCAATCAGATTGCAAGCTATAAACTAGTGGATAGCGTGCTACTAAAGTTATAGCGCATTACTGTCAGATCAGTGAGATCTAAATATGGGGATAGGCTAACAACTTATCCTTAAAACTAGTATATTTGAGCAAGTATCTGCTCGCTCAAATATACTAGTTAGTTAATATTTACATTTACAATAGTTTGGATTCACTCGGTTGGAACATCATTCAAACAAATATTTGCGTACGAATGACATGGATAATAATTTACAACGGACATATTTCTCGCTCTCATCGCTGAGATCCTGTCTCTGTAGTGTTAAGGTGCAAATAAGAGTGACATCGCATTCCAGCGACGTGAAGACTTATATCAGTTTTCAACTCTGTTTCAGATGCAGATATAAATTGTTTGACTTAAAAACATTTGTTAATACAATTATAATTGTCATGAAATTATTCCAGAATTAATTCCAGACATGAACGAGGTGATTGGTACAAGAAGAGAGAGGCCTATGCTCAGCAGTGGGCGAAGTCGGACAGTGGATGATCATGATGATGATTCCAGAATTTAGTATTACACATTGCTTTTTAACATATTATTACTGATTATTAGGCATTCCTATAACATTCATCACTAATACAAATATGAGATATTTAGTTGCAACATATTATTCGAAGTCAATACAGTAGATGAGTGATACGCCTTGCCAAGTCTACTATTTTGATATTAGTGTAATTCAAAAATATTACTAATACTCATATACTCGTATTAGTTAAAATAATATAATATTTCCAGGCGAATATATTAGTATTACCTAATCTTGAGAAATATCGGTATTAACCTATCTCTATATGTGTCAATTTTAGTTCCTGAGAACCTCGAGCGGGGCGCTTTGATTCGGCACAAAAATCAACTGTCATTTCATCTAATATATGTAGTCCATCGTACTTGTATGATATAGGTCAGTGAGCCAGTACGATTCACATTTCAACACACAAGACATTAGGTAGGTACTTATTATTATCAGAATACTTAAGTTTATACTTCCCTGAACATCACCACCACAGTTGCGTTTCCTCAGTATCTAGTCAGGATTGGGCATCGATGTCATCATCAACATTATCTGCAGCCCGACTTCGCACATTGTATAGTATAGGCCACACTATACGGTTGAATTCGGGCAACATGAATTCCTGTCGCCAGTAGCCGACGAGTTGCGAAACGTTTCTATAAGTAGGTAGCTCGAGCTACTTCCATGCCATTTTCTTGCGCACTTAAGAGAGTGCGCCAGCCATTACTCGTTACATTACTCGTCTCATTTGGTCCATTCTCCGTTATCGCTTTGTGCTTGCACTGATCCCGGACTTCTGATGTCACAAATAGGAGGACTATCTTGGATAAACCCTCGATCTTGTGGGCTTTCGTAGGTATGCATGCACAAAGCAGGTAACTCATGCCGTTTTGGAGATAGTCCTTGTTCCAATCTTATCAAAGCAGCGAATTCGGCCACCTATCGTTTTGCTTTTTCTCAACAAAACACACTTTCAATTTTATACACGCCACTTTAGGCCACCTCCACTATTTTTCTCACAACTCTCTTTCAACCCCGCAAACGCGCGCCCGCGCGTTCCTTTCTTCTAACTTCACGACAAAACATGGCGGGAGAACCTCGCTCGCTCAGGGTGTAGGCACCCCTGCTTTTTATTGGCTCAAGAACTAATCCGGCAAATTACCGCTTATAACATCCAATCCAAATCGAGTATTTTGACATAAGCAAAATAAAGTGTTGTCAATCGAATAAAATCGAACTGAGATTGAATCGTAGGCTAAATGTTGCCAATTAAACAAAACTGAATTAATAAGTTTACATTCGTCATATTTCTTTGTTCTAGATTATTAGTCATATACCTTCCTCCGACACACATTTATTAATAATGGGGCGTTAAACTCAAAGTTCGACATAGATGTCGCTAGCATCGACTCTGCTTTGTAGTGTTTGTGTTGACGTTTGAGTGAATTTGTTATTGCTGTTTTCTACTAATTTTATTATCAAAATGTATTCTTTTTGGACTGTTTCTCAATTAAAAGTGGAGTTACGTCAAAGGAATGCATCAACTGCAGGGAAAAAAGCAGTTTTGATTGAGAGGTAAGCAATAAACAATTTTAAGGTTATGTTGATAAATAATCGAAATTCTTTTCGAATCTAATAAGATGTATGTTTTTGACTTATCGATTAGAAGCATACGACTGTAATTTTAATTTTAATGCCAATCAAGGCCCTGGAACATCTCACAGTGACCCACAATATCGGTGCCCACCAACTTCTTCTTTTAAAGATATAAATGCCGATTCGCCGATTCCTGCTCTCAATAGGCAAGAAATACAGTCGTATTTCGAAAGGTGAGTTCATTTATAAAATCTCTTGTAACGTTTCTTTAGTGATACCTTTATATTTAGACCTTAGGACTAATATTAAAGTAGGTACCTCCTGCTATCTTATATTACTTACCAGAGTGCCTAAAATGCTATTTTATTTCTTTCAGATTCAGTTCTCAGCCTAAAGGAAAGGCTATATATGAAGCCAGGTGTTTGTTGACTGCGCGGTATACCATTGAAGGTGCAAAGACATACATACAAGGCCAATGCAAGGCCCAAATGAAAAAAGTTGCCTACATTGTAAATGTTATGTTAAGCAATGAAGGCTACATTGAAGAATGTCATTGTGAATGTGCGGCAGGCAGCGGTATAGAAGCACACTGCAAACATGTTTCAGTGCTACTTTGTGCAGTAGAGAATATGGTTAGATCTAAATCTATTATCCTGCATCAGGTTTGTACACAGACTTTAATGTCATTCAAAAAACCAAGCAAGGTCTTTTATAAATCACCCATACAAGCTCAACATTTGCCATCAATTAGAAAAAAAAGAAGAGTCAATGTTAACTTTGATCCATTGTCAAAGGAGGATGAAATAGATAATTACCATGATTATGTGCGCAATTTGGCTATAAATTTTGGAGACACAAAAATGCCTATATTACAAACATTTAGACCAGCTAATCCCTATGGCCTGGAGCAAGATCATACATATTCAAGCAAGGACTACAAAGATAATGTTCTCGACAGTCTTTTATTGCAAAATGTGACCAAAGAGCAAATTGAAAATGTGGAGCTAATAACAAGGGCTCAAGATAAATCTACTGATTGGCATAAGTGGAGGTCATATAGGGCCACAGCAAGCATGTTCTATGCAATTTGCCATGTCCGAACTGGAAAAAATATATTGATTGAAAAAATATTAAACCCAACAAAAATTTTCTCTCGGTCTATAGTTCATGGTGAAACTAATGAAACTATTGCCATAAAAAAATATGAAATGGTATTTCAATTAAAAGTGCAAAAGTGTGGTCTCTTCATATGCTTGCAATACCCCTTCCTTGCAGCTTCTCCAGATGGGCTCATAGGTGAAGAGACTGTTGTAGAGGTCAAGTGCCCCTATAGTGCAAGGTTCATGCCGATAAATACAGTTACTGTACCGTATCTAGAATACAGTAATGGGCAAATAAGTTTAAAAAGAAACCATCCATATTATGCACAAATCCAAGGACAGTTATTGTGCACAGGAAGAAAATATTGTAATTTGATTGTATATACATTTAAAGAAATCCAGGTGCGTTTTGTTAATAGAGATGAATCATATATTGAGGAGATGGTACGAGGACTTCACAATTTCTACGAATGTGATTTAAACCCTGAAATCATTAATAAATATTTTTATAAAAATTATTCTTTAATAAAACAAAAGTAGAATATTCTTTGTCTTTTATTTTTCATTTTTAATTATACTCTCTCTAAAATTACAACACATGACACAAATAAAAAATATTTTACTTGCTATAGGAATATAATTGTGATCTAATTCACTTTTAAGCATTTTATAGGTTTTAGTAAGACCAATCAACCTTTCAATATGTACTCTTTCACTTGCTAAAGTTCTATCCTTTAATACTGTTAAGCCTGGTAATTGGGTCTGACCTTTCAAAAATGTTGGAGTATTAACAGTAACATTACTTTCAGCAAACATATCTTGAATATTGAATCCACGATCTGCCAGAATAACATCACCACTTTCACACTTCTGTATTAGATCACTTCTTTCCACAGTTTGCCTGTCACTTACAGATCCTGCATATGCAGGGGAGCAATAGGACAACAGGCCTCCTGGAGTAGCACCAACAAGTACCTTTAAAGTGTTTCCGTGCTTGTAACTACTCCATGATGCCTGCTGAGCAGTAGGATGTTTTGGTTTCTGTACATGAATTTCTGTACCATCTAAAATTACCCTAATATTAATATTATATTTTTTTTAAATGATCTGGCATATAATACTGAACCAAATCTTTATCTGGCCATATATTTATTATTGACCAAAGTTGATATATAAAATTAATCCAAGTAATAAATATATTTGATACAGTTGTGGTGCTTATGTTAAAAAATCTACTCAATTCAAATATACACTTATTTTGCCTTAATTTCATTAAAGTTAAAAAGAACTGATCTTCTGTACTAAGGTTGATAACTTTGCTTCCAAAATAGTTTATTTTATGAGCTACTGGGCTCAAGGTAGAATACACAAAGTAGAATTTCTTATAGGATTCAAATCCTGTGTAAAATTGAATACCTTTATCATCATTTTTATATCTATGAATTGTTCCAAACATGTGTTCAATATCAACTTGTGTACCTTTAGACTCAAATACACATTCAGCTGATGATATGCCCTCACTCTCTTGCACTTCACATGCACTTATCTCCACTTCATTGGATTGGATGAACATGTTACATTGCTTTCTTGAGAGTTTGTAGTGAGGCTTGCAGGTACATCAAGCATTAATTTCCTCCGAGATCGTTTTTCTAAACGTTCTAAACGCTGTTTTGCAGATGTTAATTCTAATTTTGTTTTTGTAAAAGAAAATATTGAAGGTACTGCAGTTTTCTTTAAGAATTTAGCCTTAGGCTCATACACTGAAATTAACAACATAATATATCATTATCTGCCAAGCAAAATTATCTATAATTAACCACGAGTTATTATAAATCAATCACACTTACCGGTGTATTTACTTTGGCCAAAATAATCATCTGCTACAAAATGATCAGAGCACAATACAGAGTGCTGGGTTGCTTTAAAGTTTTTGATTCTCAACGCTTTTTCCCAGGCTTTTCTACGTTTTGGATCCTTTGGAAATATATGTCTCCCTTGATTTTTGCAGTCTGGAGCACAGCACTGCGTCATATTTAGAGTACTTAATTATTTTCGATATTTGTTTACATTTTTATCGTAAATTAGTATGGATTTTGACATGTGACAGGACAACATTAGGCAAAGTCGATCATGCGACATCTGGTGGGATAAAAAGGCAGTTTTTCTCCCCATTCCGACAAAGTGGTACAATAAAATTATGAAAAAAAATCGTTTTGGGGTTCCTCCTATAGACGTAAAGTGGGGATGTTTATTTTTTCTTTTCTATAGCATGGTGTGGTGTATCATTGGATAGGTCATTCAAAAATATTATGGGTTTGTTAAAACCATTTTTCGATTCAGATATCCGTTTGCGTAAAATTAAGCTTTAAATTGCAAATTTATAGAGTCAAGTGACATATAATCTCCTTCGTGCTTCGTATCAATATCTATGATATTGACAACCATCACTCGTCACTTGAAATGTTATAATCTGTCATACATTATTTTATTTACGACTTGATTTCTTTAGTTAATAAAAGCCAAGTTATTTATTTGGTGGTTTCTTCCTGATGTGTCAATTTTATTAACTAAATACAACTATGTCTGATAAGAAGAAAGAACCGGAGAAAACATATTCTTTAGCCAGGTATCTTCGACCTGATCGATTCGACGTTGAACCTAATGCTCCCGCAGCGGGTGAGCAGTGGGCTCATTGGCAACACACCTTTTCAAACTTCTTGATTGAAGAAATACCTGGTGACGTCACGGATTCAATAAAACTAAAATTACTAGCAAACCATTTAACTGCAAACATTTACATACATATAAAAGATTGTCAAACTTATGATGACGCTATTTCGGTTCTGAATAAAACGTATCTCAAGCCTCAGAACGAAATCTTAGCTCGATATGTCCTCGGCGCGCGAAAACAAAAACATGTCGAAACAATTGCTGAATATTGTCGCGCTTTACAACTTCTAGCGCAAAATTGTAATTTCAAATCTGTCTCCGCCGACGAACATAGAAACCAAGCAATAAGGAGCGCTTTCATCGCAGGAATTATTTCGGCGAAAATAAGAGAGCGGTTACTCGAAAACTCAACGCTTTCGATGGATGAAGCCTTCAACCAAGCCGTCGTCCTTGAAACAGCTGAAAAAGACTCCGCAATAATGGGCGTTGGTGTACCAAATGCTTTGAATGCTTTACCAGTGAATGTCCCACAACAAGAACAACTTAAACTCCTAATACCGAGTTCAAACAATGCAGCGGTCTCGTCCTCACCTCCTCCAACTGCAAGACGCTGCTTCTTTTGCGGTGGAAAAGTGCATCAAAGGGTTAAATGCCCAGCATTCCACACCTATTGTCAACTTTGTTCTAAGAAGGGACATTTCGCTTCAGTTTGCCGTTCTCGCAACAACTCTTCAACTAGCAATGCTATATCTTGTCC
Organism: Orthosia incerta; assembly: GCA_948252205.1. Classification (NCBI taxonomy): domain Eukaryota; kingdom Metazoa; phylum Arthropoda; class Insecta; order Lepidoptera; family Noctuidae; genus Orthosia; species Orthosia incerta. The sequence goes on along the minus strand of OX411756.1, from coordinate 22,634,237 downwards.
GAGTCCCACTGTTCCCGTCGAATATATGCAGTCACCAAGTTCTTTTCAAGCGATAAGCACCGTTTACTCAGCTGCATCTCCGTCCAGTTTGGTAAAAGCTACGATTTCCATCACCGTTAATCATATTCGTGCTGATGCGTTGATAGATACTGGGAGCTCCGTCAGCTTTATTGATCGCAACATAGCGCGAATGATGAACCTCAAGCAACGACCTTGCAAACAAACAATAAATCTGGCTTCGCTAAACCATACATCACATGTCGACGGACTATGTTTCGTAACGCTAGGAATTAACAAACACATATACAAACAGCGACCTCTTCTCGTAATTAACAACTTGTGTGCAGATGTTATCATTGGACACGACATTCTTAAAGATCACGCCAAGCTAGAATTTCAATTCGGAGGTACCAGGGAGCCTCTACAAGTGTGCGTTATGGAAGCTTCAGTGCCACCAGCATCTGTCTTTACGCACTTATCTGCCGACATCACGCCTATTGCCATTAAATCTCGACGTCATAATAAAGATGAAGAAGAATTTATCCAAGCCGAGATATCAAATCTTTTAGAAGATGGAATAATTGAACCGAGCGTATCGCCATGGCGTGCTCAGGTCCTTGTCACGGGAGGTGGAACTCATCGAAGGAGGATGGTAGTCGACTATTCAAGAACAATCAATAAATTTACGTACTTGGACGCCTACCCACTTCCAAATATTGAAACAATCGTGACGAAAGTGGCTAAATTTAATTATTTTAGCCAAATAGATTTAAAAAGCGCTTACCACCAAGTTCCTATTGTAGAACGGGAAAAAATTTATACGGCGTTTGAAGCCTGTGGCAAATTATACCAATTCAAAAGAATTCCATTCGGCGTAACTAACGGAGTTGCTGCCTTTCAACGTACACTTGAACACATTATCGGGCAAGAAGTTTTACAAGGAACATTTGCGTATCTTGATGATGTTACAATTTGTGGTAAAGATAAGGAGGAACATGACAAAAACTTACGACAGTTCATGGCTGCAGCAGAGAAGTACAAACTAACACTAAACGAACAAAAATGTAATTTTGGCAAAACGTCTATTAGCCTCTTGGGCTATACTATTCAAAACAATATAATAGAGCCTGATAAAGACAGACTTGATCCACTGTTAAAACTGCCACCACCACATAACGCCGCTGAACTCAAACGAGCTCTTGGTCTCTTTGCTCACTACGCCAAATGGGTACACAAATTCTCCGAAAAAGTACATCCTCTCGTCGGCAACGTAAACTTCCCATTAAGCGAAAGCGGACGGCGTAGTTTTGATCTATTAAAATCGGATATTGTGAAGGCTGCATTAGTCGCCATAGACGACAAAGAAACTTTAACTGTAGAGACTGACGCATCTGAGTTTGCCATAGCCGGGACGCTAGCCCAGAATGGACGCCCTGTCGCTTTCTTTTCTAGAACGTTGTCGGACAGCGAACGTAAACATGCTTCCGTTGAGAAAGAGGCTTGCGCTATCGTCGAGAGTCTCAGAAAATGGCGCCACTACCTCATTAACAGACACTTTCTCCTTATCACGGATCAGAAATCCGTCAGCTTTATATTCAATCAAAACCATACCAGTAAAATAAAAAACGATAAAATCGAAAGATGGAGGCTAGAACTGTCATGTTACAAATATGACATAATCTACAGACCAGGAATCGAAAATGTTGCCGCGGATGCACTGTCAAGGGTGTGTGCACTCATGAGTAACTCTAAATTATACGAATTGCACGATGCACTCTCTCATCCTGGAATAACCAGAATGTATCACTGGATTAAATTAAAGAATCTTCCTTACTCCCTAGACGATATTAAACAGATGACCGCTTCTTGTCGTGTATGTGCGGAAGTCAAACCTCGCTTTGCCAAATCAAAAGGGACACTAATTAAAGCTGTATCGCCGTTCGAAAGATTAAATATAGACTTCAAAGGTCCTCTGCCATCGAATACAAAAAACAAGTACATCCTGACAATTATCGATGAATTTTCAAGATATCCATTCGCTTACGCATGTCCTGATACTACTTCGGCTACTGTTATTAAGTGTCTAAGAGATCTTTTTTACGAATACAGTCAGCCTTTGTACATACACAGCGACAGAGGATCCTCTTTCATGTCGGAAGAAATACAGACCTTTCTCAAAAACTGTAATATTGCCACTTCTCGCACGACACCTTATAATCCGCAGGGGAACGGCCAGGTGGAGAGGCTTAATGGAACGCTCTGGCGGACGATACAGCTAAGTCTCAAGTCCAAGAATTTGCCAATAGAACATTGGGAACAAGTTTTAAAGCCCTCCCTTCACTGTGTGCGTTCTCTACTATGCACTTCAATAAATGCCACTCCCCACGAGAAGTTATTCAACTTTCCTCGGAGAACGCCAGTCGGCGAATCGCTACCGTCGTGGCTTGTTCCCGGTCCGATACTTTTAAAAAAGTTTGTTCGTTCGAAAACTGAACCATACGTTGAGGAAGTTGAGTTGCTTCAAACAAACCCCAGCTACTCTTACGTGAGACGGCGTAATGGTCAAGAGACAACCGTATCGAACAGACACTTAGCCCCACTTCCAGCAATAGCGGATGATGAATACCCGACAGTCAAAAACGAAGACTTTGAAAGGCCCGTACTGGAAGACAGGGCTGATGATGGGGGAATACATGAAGAAGAAGTTTTTAGAACTCCACTGCAAAATGTTGAGGCCCCACAAGTCAGAAGATCTACAAGGCCAAAGAGATTACCCTTACATCTCAATGACTATCTTCTTGATGCTGAAACCATAGAGGGGGAGAATGACATATAATCTCCTTCGTGCTTCGTATCAATATCTATGATATTGACAACCATCACTCGTCACTTGAAATGTTATAATCTGTCATACATTATTTTATTTACGACTTGATTTCTTTAGTTAATAAAAGCCAAGTTATTTATTTGGTGGTTTCTTCCTGATGTGTCATCAAGTGGGGGACACTGCCTGCGAAATGGTTGATCTTGGCTATGTGAAAAAATTTACAACAGTAGTAGTATAACGAAATTAAAAGGAAACTATCACAGATAAGTAGGCTTTACAAGTTTGCGAGTAATAGTCGACCAACTTATAAAATGTACTTGGAACCGCAAACATTTTGTACAACTGCCTTTGAAAAATTACTTATATAACGTTGTTAGCTGTGTAAAACAGATAGTAAATATAGGCTTATGAACCATGTAAAAATCTACAAAAATAAAATCATAACATCCTTAATATTCATCCTTAATAATGACTGATTGCTTAGTATTAAGCGGACGTGTTTATTTGTATTTGCTAAAATAAAATATCTATTAACAATTGCAAAATAATAATCTAAATCAATTTTTGCGGCGTCAGTTAAAAACAAAGTTAAGTGTGTCACGTGTGACTAGTGGGTTTCTTCCGACTTTGTGTGCAAGATGAACTGAATGGTTTTCTATTTTCTATCTACATTATACAAAGTGTTATGTCTACCCCAGGATCGAGCCCATTTGGTCGTAGCCAACTACTAAGACGAAATCCTCCGCTGACGCTTATCCAATAAGTGCCCCCGAAAAATCCAAATCCTCCAGCACCTGCGGAGAATGAGTTGCCGAGTGAAGTCATCATCACGTCAGAGATCCAGAAATGGTTAGGATCAATAGACAGCATTCTAAACGAAGTGTGCACTATTGTCGGTGATGGAAAAATTAAGAAGTGCATTATTTGTTTGAGATGCAAGTTTAAGGGTAGGATTGATAAAATAGTTGTAGATATGTAGTAATACATTATAACAGAGTTAGGTACCTTGTGGGTCTAAATATGGCGTCGACTCTTTGAGACTATTTTGTTTTACTTTGTTTAAGTCGAGCACGTTTTAAATTGCTCCCAGGTTTTTAAATTTTTCTCCTGATTCTCTTTATTCCTTGGTTGAATGTGTCCTTTTAGTCAATTTTTCACTTTTAAAAACTGTTATTTTTATTTAAAAGTTTTAATTACGTGACGCGCAACGATGCACTATAATCGCGAATGACAAGTTGACACAGTGATGCCAGGAAAAAAACTCTAAAAACTAGTGATTTGCGCGGGCGTTAGTAGTCGCTACTACATTATGTACCTATAATAATCATTAATTACAGGTACTAATCTCGAGGACGAGGCACGAAGTATAATGGAACTAAGTTATATGTATAAGCATGATTTTTGTTTATTTTGCATGAATGTAAATCTCGTTCTAGGCGTGCTGACGACGTTACATAATTATATAATTACTCCACATAAACCACTCTATTATATCACGCTTACACAACTCCATACATCCATACACAAACACACTTTAATCTACAACAAATGTTTTAATTTTCTTGCACAGTCACTCATTCGGGTTCTCACAGCGGCATATCATGACCTTCAAAAATATTTACCTTTTTATAGCATGTTTCTTAAATCCAATTACATATTATTATTTTCTATCGGAAGACCCTTGCCAGAAATTGAGACCTTTATTCTTTCGCTTTACCAATGGCTGCTATAAATAACATAATTCAGGACATTGATGATGTTTCAGTGGCTAAGTCTTATAAATGTGAACCGGAAAAATGTGGAAACCTAATAGAGTTTGCTTCAAAACCATTGACTGTAATCTCACAGAATATTCGCAGCATCTATAAGAATATGGATAGTTTTATTGCTCATTTGGCTAGGCTTACATTTAAACCCGATATAATCATTTTAACCGAATGCTGGTTAAATGAGCATAAATCACCTCCACTCTTAGACGATTACTCATGTTACATTTTAAAGAAAAGTTTAATACAAAATGGTGTAATTGTCATTTATGTTACTAATGACATCAAGTGTACTGTGAATGAACCTGATCCAATAGGAGCAAATTTTTTGCTGCTAACATTTAACAATGACACAACCATCTTGGCCACGTACAGATCTACATCCATATATTGCATCGACAATTTTTTGACTTCCATCGACAAAATACTTCGTCCTGTTAAGTCCAATAACATTATTATTATTGGAGATGTAAATATTGATATAAAACCAGGAAATAGTGATAGAAATAGTCAGCCTTATTTAAACCTCACTGCAGAACTGGGTCTTCTCCCGGGACATACATTGCCTACTAGATTAAACAACTGTCTGGACCACATCATGATCAAGTCAAATATGCCAGCTATAATCACCGTCATAGAGTCTACTGTCACAGATCATGACTCTTTTCTTGTTAGTCTATCCTATAAGCGGGAGAAGATGAGGCAACCTAATATTATTTTTAAAACAGATTTTAATGCAACCCTTAAAAACCTAGAATGTATGGATTTCTCCTTCGTCTCTTCATCAGCTGATGCTGATAAAGCCGCAACTCTTTTTACTGATAGTTTGACTTCGGTTCTCAAATCAAATACAACGTCTAGCATTATTCCGGCTCGTAAGAGAAGTATTAAACCGTGGATTTCATCTGGCTTGGTTCGGTGTATTCCGACACCGAGATAAGCTTCATGCTAAGACTAAGAAAAATGCCAATAATGCAGTTCTCGAAGTTACGTACAAGCGTTACAGAAATTTCTGTTATGCTTTCTTGCGGAAACTTAAATTAAAAATCTCTTTTACAAAATGCAAAAAGTAATAAGGAAACGTGGACAGCCATAAAATCAATAACGGGTACTGCCAAGCAGAAAGTTCCTACTACTGATCTACTAATGCATTATAACGATCCCTCTGATGCCGTTGAAGCAGTGAATAACTTTTTTGCGGATGCCGGAAAGCTCCTTGCGGACCAATTTAAGTGCTCTAATGGCCCCCAAATCACTTTGCCTTCAAACAACTTTACTATACCTCTCGTCGCAAATTCTATGGTACTTCTTCCACTTTCGAAGCAGAAATTGAATCCCTTATCATGAACCTTAAAAACGACTCTGCAACGGGCTGGGACTCTATTTCGAGCAGATTTCTGAAAATGTCCAAACACATTATAGTCCCGCCCTTTACCGCAATCGTTAGATTGTGTATAGAGCAGGGTGTTTTTCAAAGTGTTTTTAAACGGGCACTACACCGGTCTACAAGGGTGGGGCTCGAGACAGTGTAACAAATTACAGGCCAATATCTGTGTTGCCAGCGCTCTCTAAAGTTTTAGAAAAAATACTGAATAACCAACTTATTAAATTTTTAGAGTGAAATAAAATATTATCTGACTCGCAGTTTGGTTTTAGGGTAGAGAAAAGCACAGATGGAGCCGCTGGCTCTTTGGTCGATTATGGCACATCTTGTCTAGACAATAAGCAGAAGTGTGTTGGAGTATTTATTGATCTGGCTAAGGCTTTTGACACTGTCTCGATTTCTGCCCTTGTTGACAAGCTGGAAAGGTGTGGAGTGAGAGGAATTGCACTCAAAATCTACAAAGATTTCCTCACTGGTCGTTTACAAAAGGTTAGGGTTGGTAGTGCTATTAGCACAGATATCGCAGTCACCTACGGAGTCCCTCAGGGCAGCATTCTCGGCCCCAGTCTCTTCCTGATTTATATAAACGATCCGTGTCAGATGACACTCAATAAAGGTAAAATATTTTCTTACGCCGATGACACAGCGCTTGTATTTCAGGGAGAGACTTGGAATGAAGTACAACATAATGCGGAGATAGGGCTCTATAAAGCCATTTCATGGTTGAGGCATAACTTGCTTACCCTCAATGTATCAAAAACCTCATATGTTCAGTTCACAAATGCTCGCGTAAAGCAGCCGAATGTGGGTGTTCGTATTCACACATGTGAACCACCTTTCACTCAACAGTGCTCTTGCACAACTGTGAGTAAAACTAAAACGGTAGGATACCTTGGGGTTTTCTTAGATGAAAAACTTACTTGGCAACCCCATATAGACATGGTTTCATCAAGAGTCAGAAGACTCATATGGGTTTTTAAAAACCTCAGGCATGTAGCAGAGAACGATCTCCTCCATACGGTGTATCATGCACTGGCTCAGTCGGTAATTGGTTACTGTATAGGGGCTTGGGGAGGAGCATCCAAAAACCATCTCTTACGCCTTGAAAGAGCACAACGTTCCTTGCTGAAGACGATGACATTTAAGCCTTTCAGATTTCCCACAAAATCTTTATATGAGTTATGCCGGGTGCTTACGGTGAGACAGCTATTTATTCTCCATCTTATTAATAAACAACACGTAAGTACCCCGTATGATCATAATAAATATCAAAATCAGCGGACAATACCAAATGTCATTGAAGCGGTCGGATGTCGTACGCAGTGAACGGAAATAAACATGGAAGCATTACTTCGAAGGAACTTAACGCGCATCCTGACACAAAATCCCAAACAAACTCACACATCGAAACCCCGCAACTGATTCGCCAAACTAGCCAAAGTACACAAACAATATTATTACAACTCATGATGCACAGTAAAAAATAGACCTTATTTACTTAAGTTTTGGGTTTAAATTACCATCTAACGTATAGGCCGCTAACGACATTTCTACGACGCCACTGCGTCCACCAATCGCGTCGCCCGGGATTCTTTATGCAATATGGTGCAACGCAATTATTAATTATGATAGTGATGGTATTAAAGTAATATGAAAGAAAATATAGAAGCATAAATAAACGTGTGTGATCAGGTTACCACCGTCAGGAACAAAGTTCCTTCTCACGTATGATTTAAACAAAAACATTTTTTTTTATTTTTGCGATCTTGGATTATTTTAGCCTCACAATCGACTTTAGCATCCTCGAAAACTAAACCCATGATGAAAAATATGAAAGATTTCGCAGCTGCCATTTTGGATTTATATTTTGACCAAATTCGAAAGAAGGATATCGCATAGAAGTATGAACGCTTTTTCGCGTGATGATTTCTACCAGTCAAATCCTACGGCAATTCGTGTTAAAGAACCATCTTTTATTGTATTAAAAATATATCTTTTTGGAACGGTCAAAAATATATTAGAAAAGATAAAGATACAGCAACGATATCTATTTTCTCCATGCTGTTAAAGGAACTTTTATGTACCTACAATAACTTGGTATATTTTGCATAGTGCCGTCCCCATAGAAAAAAAAAATGGCGTGTATTGTTCCTTAGGTTGTAATCAAATTATATTTGCCATTATTGTCAGGTAAAAAAGTTAATTGTTTGGTTGGCATAACATCATCCCTATAGATTTCGTGGCATACTTCATTTTTTATAGAAATATGAATAGCGATGTATTTACACGTGAAATCTAATTCCAACATTCTTGTTATGCAAATGTGATTTATTTATGCACCGCTTCACTGCACAAGAAGGCATTTTTAAATAATTAACACGCGAAAAACAGTAAATATTAGTCGACCGCCGCTGTTGCCTACTGCGGACGAACTAAAAGCGTGAGCGGCACGATCGGTAAGCCCCGCCCACCGGGGCACAATTTGCGTTGGGTCATTTTTTAAAGCTAGGAATGCTTCCATGTTTATTTCCGTTCACTGGTCGTACGGCTTTTGCAAGGCGACAAAATGCTTATCTTTCTGTATAATTCTATAACAAGATTAATAGGCTCCTGAACTTTTATCCACTGTCTCTACGTGACTGCAAGTTAAGGGTGAAGAACTGGCTCCTCACTCTTGATTATGATAGTGTGGAGAAAATACTTAATGGTAATTAAGAATCAATCTCATTTATTTTGTTTTCACTTATAAACATATTCATTCAAAAACAAACACGCACGGACAAACACACACTTACACATTCACACACAAACATACAAGCACCAACATACACATACTCACACAGCACGTCTAAGATTTAAGATTTAGTTGAGATTTAGTTTTAGTTTAGTTAAATTTATAGATATTAGTTAATTTCGTGAAGATACTTTAATTAAAATGTTTATGTTACTTAATTCGAAAAATATGTTGTGATAATGGTAATGATAATGATTTAATATTTCCATAATAATTTCTGATTATTTAATATTTTTTATTTTGAGATATTTTAATAGTTTTTATAGGTATTTTTAAAATGTTTTTAATTTATTTTATGTATGACTGACTACTTGATTAATTTTTAATTTAATTTTTTTTTCTTTACTTTTTATTAATATTATTTCCTACAAAATTAAAATTGTAATTTGACATTAGGACAATATAAAATGGGGTGAGTGCTGACAGGTCCGCCTAGTTCGGGAGGCTTCAATAACTGCTGTAAAAAATTATGTCAATAAAGATTATTTGATATTTGATATTATTTGATTTGATATTGATATTAAAAGGTTTAAACACCTCCTCGCCCCTCCGTTAACCCACATTTTTCAGTTATTCCAAAGGAATATTTCCTAAATTGTTAAAAAAATCTGCGGTCACACCTATTTTTAAATGGGGATATTATAAATTGCATATCAAATAAAATAATCGTCTATCAATACATACTCATCATTTATATTCTTTTTTACATCAAATAACTTACTAAATGTTTAGCAAAACTCAAACTGCAGATAATTCGAAATTATACATCAATATGACATTACTTTTTTCCTCATAATGCAATACAGTTAAATTTATTTTTGTACAAAAATACTACATACATAGCAGAAATACTAACTGCACAGCAAATTTTCCATATTTCGTAGCAAAATAACTATCTCAGTCGCATATTCACCAGTAAGTACAACAAAACCTGTTCATCACATTTGTCCTAATTTTCAAGAAGTCATTAGTCCAAGAGCGAGCGAACCGAGCTCGGGAACTAAGGGCACCCCGACACGGACAGGTTAGGTTCGAAAAGGTGACGGCAGCTGAAGTGAGCGAGCAAAGCGAGCGAACTCAGCTCCCGTCATCTTCTTCGTGTTAGGTTACTTTAGACCCTTTAGACAGAAATAGGAGCCCCGCGCGGCGGGGCTCCGTCGACATTGTCGTTAAATAGTAATTGTAAAAACTTTAACCATGGATTTAAAAGAAAAAGAGTTAACATGTATGATGTGCATTAAGATTATTAGCTGTGCATTAATAAAAAAGCTTTTGCTTTAGGAAAAATCGCTGTACGCTGCGAAAATAAATTGTAGTGTGTTTAGTGATATTTTGCGTTGAATATTTAGCTGCGCAATCAGTAATTTAATAATTGTACCTATAGTGAATGCCACCCTTTATTTTGTATTGTGCGTTTAGTTTGTGCAGAATAAACAATTTTTCTTTCTTTCTTTCTTTCTTTCTAATTTTGATGAGAATTCGGAATTTTATTGCATAGAAAAAGGATATTTCTTGATTTGCGTTTAAATACTACCCTTTTTAAATCAGGAGATAAAAACAGTGTGAACAATTACAAACCCATTTCAGTGTTAACAGGCCTTTCAAAAATCTTAGAAAAAATTACCAACAGTAGATTGCTGAAATACTTGGAAGATAACAAACTACTTTCAGATAATCAATTTGGGTTTAGTCCCAAAAGATCAACGGCTAGTTCTAGATAATGCATAAGTTACGAGAGTGGACTCTAGATAACGTTTAACGATAACGTAGTTGATTTAGAAAATTTACTATGTACTAAAGGGCAGGTATGTGTATGTGTGTGTAGTTATGCTAGCTAACGAAAAATACACATAGCTTTATGATTTTAAATTTAAGAAACTCGGTAATGAGGGAACAAATAAACATAAATGTATACATACATAATTATATACTTACAGACATACCGATCAACAACCACTGCGACGCCGTAGTCGGGTAAAAATTTGTTTTTAAGACTTTGACGAGATATATCTCGCAAACGGTACTCTTGACAAACATATGATGTACTACACTACCTACTACCCTACCTTAATTTTAGAATTCCTGTTCAACGATATCACACATCATGTGTACGTTACCCCAACAGGAACGTGGCTCCTGGAGTGATATGAGTGGAACGTATAATTAGAGCGTAATCTGCTGTGAATGTGCGCTACATAAAAAACATGTGCATGTCGTCGTTTTTGAAAAAAAACGGAAAAAACTATTCCTGCTAGGGTAACGTTGTTCCAACAGGAAAATTATAAACGAATGATCGGAGCTTATAGTTGTGCAAGAATGTGCGCTGAAAATATAATAAGTGCGTAATCAGGTTTTCGAGCTATTGCATTTCCTGCTGGGGTAACGTTTTGCAGAATCATGTATCTCTGAAACTATTGTATGTGCGCCTATAGAATAAATATACACGAGTAGCTCTTGATTTGTGCGTATTTGTGCCGGAATTATATTTAAGAAAATATTTATAGTTTTCAAGAAACCGCACTTTTTTGAAAACCCGAAAAAAAATCACAGCGCCTAAATGAAAAAACTTATAAGCTCGTTCAAAACTGTATTCAGTCCATCTTGACGCTTGTATTAACCATAAAAAGATTCAAAAGTATACATGCTTTCGTTAACGAATAATATTGCTAAAAGTCAAAACGACGGTGTCATAACTTTGACGGCAAAATACAAGAAAACGGCTCAACCCAAGTAGGTAGGTGTAAAGCACAAATAAGAACGTGTAGTCAAAAATATATAATGAAAATATTCAGCTTGGAATGTTTCGCATTAAGTAGATTTAAACAAAAAACTAAACATGTAAACAAAGGCTGGTTATCCAACCAAATTCTAATGACTACGAAAAAGCGACGGACTCATACATATTGATGACCTTCTTAATTGGACGTATTAAACCTAAGCTGTTGTCCGTACAGTCGCGTTCAAACGTTTGGTGATTTGACCTAATTTTGGGGGATAATTAAAAAATACACATAACAAATGAAAGAGCTTGTTGATGTAGAAATTATTATTTTTCTTCTCTAAATTATGTTTCTTAAAGTAATTATGGCATCAATTCACTGATCAAATTACAAACCTATTAATCTCAAATTAATTATCTCAAACAATTTTTAGGGTTCCGTACCCAAAGGGTAAAAACGGGACCCTATTACTAAGACTCCACGATCCGTCTGTCTGTCTGTCACCAGGCTGTATCTCATGATCTCATGAACCGTGATAGTTAGACAGTTGAAAATTTCACAGATGATGTATTTCCGTTGCCACTATAACAACAAATACTAAAAATAGTATACTATGCAACTAGTGAATAAAGGACGATTCTAAAGCGAGGGCCATAGATGAATCACGAACAAGTAAAGGTTTCTATCAACTGAATCACGACCGCAGGGAGTGATTCATTATGCTTGAATCACGAGCATAGCGAGTGATTCAAGTCTTAGAATCCTGAGCGACGCGAGTGACTCATGGCCCTCGATATAAATCCGTGTTAATCAAGAGTTGCATAATTTTATACCATGACTACGAGAAAAAGAAAGATTTAAGCGAATAGCACAATGAGTAATAATAAATGTTTTATTACCTTCAAAAATTACAAAAATTTGAAAATTCAGGTTTTCACATTTTTTGTAAATTGAAGCTGAGCTAGCTGAGCATCTGTTTTTCAGGGGCTAGTATTTTAGATTAAAAGGTAAATATGTCTGAGCGCGGTCGTGTCGGACGATGCAGTGCCGAGCCGAGACCCTGCTGTGCCCCCGGCCCCCGCGGCGCCGCCGCGCCGCTCGTCGACGACGCCGTAGTGTGTTCGTTGGTTTTGGATATGTGTGCGTAAACAGTCCTGTAAGTCACTGTAAATCTTGGACAGTCGTCACGGATAGTCATAAGCCATCAAACCTGACACCAGTCTTGTCAAGGGCTGTCGTATCAGAGAAAGTAGCTCCATGTAAAATTTTCTAACCATGTTGGAGTCGACTTCTATCCGAATACAGCAGAGTACCTACGTACGCAGAGTACCTACTACGTTAGAAAAGGGGTAAGCAGATTAATTTATATAACAAGGTAAGAATGAAAAAGTGTTTAATTGTCACAAAACGATTGAAATATATAAGTACAAGCTTATGCTAAACCCTTAACAATAGGTAGTATGTATTTCGACGGGCAGCATGCTAGTCAGCCGCGGGGCTCCGTCATGGTAGGGGTCACCAACTGTAGCCTGTTTGACACCAGCTTCAACGTCAGCAGCTTGCTCTCTGGAAGTATGTCATTTCATCATTATTCATAAGAAAGATTCGATAGATAGGTCGAGTAAAGGTAACAATTTTATTATTATGTCCTTTATTAAAACTGTTTTCTTATTTTGCACATTTTTCAAGAATTTTATAAATAAAAAAAAAACAAAAGTATTTAAAAGAAACATTTAACATTTTTTTTTTTATTATGTCGAATTGCTTGTACATCCTCATGGCAAGCGATATCGGTTCAAATTTACGGGGCGCGCGACCACTAGTGTTTTGTTTCGGCTGCCCCGAGGCTCTAGACCAGTGTCATTCGATTTAAGCGATGGCGATGGTCGAAATACCAAAACGTGACGGTTTGATCACGTGACTTTCCGATATCGCTTGACATTCGACATATTTCCAATCGCTATCGCCACGCTTTCGATGATAGAATGTCACTTGTGTAGGGCCTCTGCTCGGCATATCGAGGAGCGATTTGAGTCGCGTGACTACTCATCAATCAGCTTAGCCTTTTTCAAATATGTTTGGGTCCACTTCCAGTCTAACCGGATGTGACAGATGTGACAGACCAGTCTATACTAAATTACTAATATTATAAAGAGGAAAGATTTTTTTGTTTGTTTGTACCGAATAGGTTCCGAAACTGCAGGACCGATTTAAAAAATTCTTTCACCAATAGAAAGCTAGATTATTCCTGAGTGATATAGGCTATTTTTTAATCCCGGAAAGGGTACCGTGGGGTGGTCCACGGGAGCGCAGCCGCGGGGAACAGCTAGTATTTTATATTTATCGACAGCCGGTCAGACGACTTCAAAAATCCAGTGACTGGGTAACAGTAACCCGCAAGACTGGTTTCTAGCTTTTTAGTTTTTAGGGTTCCGTCCCAAAGGGTAAAAACGGGACCCTATTACTAAGACTCCGCGATCCGTCTGTCTGTCTGTCTGTCACCCGGCTGTATCTCATGAACCGTGATAGCTAAACAGTTGAAATTTTCACAGATGATGTATTTCTGTTGCCGCTAAAACAACAAATACTAAAAACAGAATAAAATGAATAAACAAACGTGATTTTTTTGACGTTTTTTGCGAAAATGGTACGGAACCCTTCGTGCGCGAGGGTGACTCGCACTTCGCCGGTTTTATTTCCATACCAACCTCTAAATATCTACAAATGGCACGTGGGACCCACGTTATCAGCTTAACGTGCTTCCCAAACACGGAAGTCTCTGAATGCTATGGAAGGTCACCTATCCTCCGACCGACCTCGGCAAGAACCTTGAAGGCGACCCGTGCGGACATTATTTCTTAGATGAGGAGAGACGCAACTACTACATCGGAGTGAGCTTTTTAAGTGGGCCTGAATGCCCAAATCAAAAATTATCAAAATTTGCGAAAACACTCAAAGAGCCCAATTTAGATTAAAAAAAAATTAAAACATCGCATCAAAGATCAGGAATCGAACGCGTTGATTTAAAAACAAACACACGCTTTATAATTACTCCATTCGGTAGTGTCGCTAATAAGGATCAAATTCTTGGAACTAATTTCATAAGTACGGTAAACATAAGCAAAGGCATAATTCTTAACACTATTTTACACTGGTATATTTTGTATTGATCTCGCCCAATCAAATTTTTTAAAGCTAAGTATTTATTTTATCACTGAAAGCAACCTTATAGCAAATAGGATAAAGATCACTGTAATGAGCTTCATTTCTGTAGGTGGCTATCATTGGAAAAAACTGTCAACGGACTATATGGTGGATCACGGTGACGTAAAAAAGTCGAATTGCATTGCATGTTAACATACCTGCAGTTTAAATCGCCTATCCGTGTGATATAAATCAAATTGCGTCGCGCCATCAGGGCAAAGAAAGGGCCGGGCAGTTATCAGTACCTATCAATCAGTCTGAATTTTTGATTTAAGCACAGTTTGTAGCAATAGGCTCTTAAAATAAGCCAAAACTGGGTACTTTAATAAAAACCAAAATTAAAAGAAATTTATTAAAATTAGGCTAAGAAACAGGACTTTTTACGTCAGTCGGTCAGTAGTATCAGCGTCAAAGTTCTACATAAAGACAGTACCCCAAAACGTCCGCCCGTCGCCACTACCTAATGTTCTACCTGAGAAGAATAAGTGGTCTCCCCAGCAACACATCTTTGCTTCTACTCTACCTCTTCGAGCAATACAAGCGGCATTTTATATTATGTTTTGTTAAATGTAATCGTCATACCTGTAATATCTCTCGCTGCTGCTCCAAGTGATCCAGCCACCAGCACAGCCAGGAACTTCACCAGTTCTTCACCCAACATGTTTACCACCAGCACCAAGTCTATACAAGCGAACCTCGACACTACACGCACAGTATGAAGACCACACCCACCGGGATGGTAACGAAACGTTCCACACAATTCAATTCGTGACCATGTCCGTACACGATTTATGGTCGACTGGCGTGCTTATTGCAATTGTAATTAGTTTGTTATTAAACTTGAAACTTGTTTAAAATTATGTTTATTTTTATTTTGGAGGTCTGTATATTAATTGAGTAATTTTATCTGTTAGTTATTAAAACAGCGTTCACTGTTAAATTACTTGTTTAGTTAACAGACTTTAATTTTCTTTGTTTATATTAAGGTTATTTATATTGTAGGGACAATGTAAGTACGAATGTTATGCGTCAGAGTTTTGTTGTATGAAAGAGAAGTGTGAATGGGCGATCGCCAGTTACTGCGCATTGGCCGGTCCGCGTGTTTGTGTTCAACTTGGGATAATTACGGGAATAAAATAATAATACTACAGTGATCAAAACCTTTTATTTAAATACAACACGTGTGGTGGTAACTCCCGTGGCGAATCCCGTAGGTGTGAAATAGAGCTACCTACAGTGGTGACCCCGAACATTTCAAAAATATAAACGAGTGAGTAAT
Organism: Orthosia incerta; assembly: GCA_948252205.1. Lineage (NCBI taxonomy): Eukaryota > Metazoa > Arthropoda > Insecta > Lepidoptera > Noctuidae > Orthosia > Orthosia incerta. Next base: position 22,618,263 of record OX411756.1, on the reverse strand, counting down.
CGTGGGTTCGTCACGGCAACCTAAAGCGGAACAAGATGCAGCAAACTCCAATCAAGATGCCGGAGGCAGGAGGAACCGCAGCGGAAGTAGCAAACATCTCGGTATCATCACGTGTATCGATGTTATGGGTTGACATGCCGAGGATGTGGTTCGCGCAAGTGGAGAGCGTGCTGGCACCGCAGAAGCTTGGTGATCAAGCAAAATACGATTTTGTGGTTGCAAGGCTAGATCGGGAAGCACTACAACAGGTTAGTGACATTATTCTATCGCCTCCCCCAACAGACAAGTACAAAATATTAAAAGAGCGAGTGTTACACGCTTTCGAAGAGAGTGCAGAAAGACAGTTCCAGAAACTAGTAAGCGAGATGGAATTAGGAACGCAAAAGCCTACACAGTTATTACGACGCATGCGTGATTTAGGTCGCAATGCAAAAACATCAGAAGATACATTGCGCAATTTGTGGATCTCTCGTCTTCCAACTTCTGCCCGAGCAGTCCTAACAGTCAGCCACGACCAAACCTTAGACCATCTCGCAAACATAGCAGATAAGGTCATGGAAAACATACGCAGTGGGGACATAGCGGAAATCTCAACAACAGCCAGTGCAGGAAGCAGCAGCAGTCAGGTTCCGGTGAACGAGATACTCACGGAGATATCGAAGCTCAATCTAGAGGTGGCATCTCTTCGAGATGAGGTGAATCAGCAACGACGCAGTGCAACTCGACAAGGACGTGGTCAGAGCGGTTTCAGGCCAAGATCCAGGTCAAGGACACCAAACGATCCCGATTGGCTATGCAAATGGCATTTCAGATACCGCAGGAACGCGAGGAATTGCGAGAAGCCGTGTGCCTGGAAAACGCCGTCGGAAAACTAAATGTGGTACAATCAATAGCGATGGGTGATATTGTACCAAGAAAAAACCATCGTCTTAGTGTATTCGACAGAGAAAATGGACAAAAGTTTTTAGTAGATACGGGTGCCAACGTATCTGTCATACCAGTGTCACGTAAACAAAAGTTATATGGTGAGTGTGAGAGCTATAAACTATTTGTGGCAAATAACAGTGAAATTAAAACTTACGGAACTAAAACCTGCAATTTAAATTTGGGACTCCGCCGACCGTATCGTTGGACTTTCATTATCGCGGACGTCAATCAAGCAATATTAGGTGCAGATTTCCTAGAGCATCATAATTTGTTGGTAGATTTAAATGAACGTAAGCTAATAGATAAGGTGACTAACTTATTAACGTTTGGCAGAATTGTATCTAGTAATGAACCTTCTGTAAACACAGTGGATAGTAACCATCCATTTCTTGAGTTATTATCACAATTTCCAGACATCACCAAGCCAGTATCTTTCGCGAATCTAGATCGGGAGTCAACAAACGATGTGTATCACCACATCGAAACAACGGGCAAGCCGGTTCACGCACGAGCGAGGGCGCTGCCACCGGATAGATATCATAAGGTAAAAAAAGAATTTAGTTTAATGCAAGAAATGGGGATATGTAGACCGTCAAAAAGCGAGTGGGCCAGTCCGTTACATATTGTAAAAAAGAAGGATGGAAACATTAGGCCGGTAGGAGATTACCGGCGTCTGAATGCGATAACCAAACCAGACCGTTACCCCGTGCCCCGACTTCACGATTTCACATATATACTAGCAGGTAAGAAAGTATTTAGCAAAATAGATATTAACAGAGCGTACCATTTCGTAAAAATTGTACCAGAAGACGTAGATAAAACTGCAGTGATTACGCCATTTGGATTATTTGAATTCACCCGTATGAATTTCGGGTTAAGAAATGCAAGTCAAACATTTCAAAGATACATGAACAATGACGTACTAAAAAATCTAGATTTCCTCTTTAATTTTATAGATGACGTAATCATAGCAAGTGATAATATGGAACAACATAAAATACATCTAGAACAGGTATTTCAACGATTCAGGAAGTATGGTATCACGATTAACTTGTCCAAATGTGATTTCGGAAAATCAGAAATAGAGTTTTTAGGTTATAAGGTTTCAACGGAAGGAATTCAACCGTTAGAACATAAAATAAAAGCCATAGCAGAATACCCTAGACCGACATCAATAGAACAGCTTAGGAAATTTCTAGGAATGATCAATTTTTACAGGGCAAATATTCCAAATGCAACAACGTGCCAAATAAAATTAAATGAATTATTAAAGGGTGCAAAAAAGAATGACAAAACAAAAATCATATGGACAGACGAAACGAGCCAGGCATTCGAACAATGCAAAAGTAATTTAAAGAACGCAGTTATGTTATCACATCCGATACCGGATGTGCCCCTAGCGTTAATGACGGATGCATCAGACACATGTGCGGGCGGTGTGTTACAACAATGGGTGAAAAATTCGTGGTTGCCATTAGGATATTTTTCAAAAAAATTTACTCCCGCGCAAAAGAAGTATTCCACCTATGATAGAGAATTAACGGCAATTTTCATGGCTATAAAACATTTCCGATATCTTTTTGAAGGCAGGGAATTGATCATTTATACTGACCACAAACCGTTAACATACGCTATGCATAAAGTAGAGAGTAATTCCGAAACGGCAAGACGTACAAGGCAGTTATTATTCATAAGTGAATTCACAACGGATATAAGGTACGTAAAAGGCGACGCCAACAAAATCGCTGACACAATGTCTAGAATTGAAACGATACAATGCCCCAAGTCAATTGAATACTCGGAACTAGCGATAGCACAGGAATGCGATACAGAGCTGACGCAATTGTTAAGTGTAAGGAATGACAATATTATTCTAAAAAAAATATTCATTCCAAACAGCGAACAGGCTATATACTGTGAGAACTCAACTAGTGTATGTAGACCATATATACCAGAAAGTTATAGAAAGGAAATTTTCAAATCAGTACATGAGAATAGCCATCCGGGTGTTAGAGCAACTCGCAAATTAATAGCACAACGTTATTTCTGGCCCGGGTTAAATCGTGATGTAGGGCAATGGGCAAAAACCTGTATTCAATGTCAAAAGGCAAAAATAGGGAGACACACCGTATCAGAACTACAACCATTCACAGAAGCAACGCGCTTTTCACACGTTCATATAGACATTGTAGGACCGTTACCAATAACAAAGGAAGGGTACAGATACTTAATAACAATGATAGATAGATTTACACGATGGCCAGAAGCCATCCCTGTCAGCGATATTACTGCAGAAACGGTTGCAAAAGTATTTTATGATAATTGGATAACACGTTTTGGAGCTCCCGAGAGATTAACTAGCGATCAGGGTCGTCAATTTGAAAGCAATTTATTTAACGAACTCTTAAAAACTTTAGGTGTCAAAAGAAGTCGAAGTAGTCCATATCGACCACAAAGTAATGGTATAGTAGAGCGTTGGCATAGGAGTATGAAACAGGCATTAACAGCACGCCTCACGGAAAACACAAGTTGGTACGACGAACTGCCTACAGTTTTATTAGGGTTACGTAGTGTGGGCAGAAGCGATAATGGCGTGAGTCCCGCAGAATATATTTACGGACAAACAATCAGATTACCAGGCGATTTCTATGACACCACTGATAATCGAGTGACAGGGGATTATGCGTATATAGACAATTTAAAAAATAATATAAAACATATAAAACCAGTTTGTCAACAAATACGGGACTCAAGAAAATTATTTGTGCATAGCGAACTAGACAAGTGCAATCATATATTCATTAGAAACGATGCAGTTCGTCGACCTTTAACACCACTGTATGATGGACCCTACCGTGTCATTGAGAGAAAAGGGAAGGTTTTTAAGATACAGTTGCCAAATAGAACTGTTAATATATCCATTGACAGGTTAAAACCAGCGTTTATCATAAACAACCAGTCCGAGGTTACAGACACTAGTGCATGCGAGCCAAACGATAATAAGAAGTCCCCAATAACAAACACGGTTAGTAATAAAAGCATCATTAGTGAAGATCAAAATGTAAAATGCAATGACAAGAAAAAAACTAGAAGCGGTCGTACCATCAAATTACCAGTACGATTTAATTGTTAAAAATAAGTATGCCAGTTAGTACACCTTGAGAAACATCATTACAACAAGGAAGTATTTTGATTGTTACAATATCAACCTTCCTACATTCGCACGATGGTCTGTGAGACCGACAAATTTATTCAATGATTTTGTTGTTAGGGTGTTGTTTTGTTTATATTTTGTTTTGTGTATGTATGTAATCTATTAATGGCGTTGTCATAAGGAATACTGTGGACCCCAAGGGGCGATTGTTTTTTATAGCAGAGTAGATCCTTATGGCAACTACCTTTAACATATTTTATGTTTTTTTTTTTTGTTGTAAAGAAACAATTTCAAGTCGGCCCCTTGAAAAACAGGGGTACGCAAACAATGTAGTATAAGTGAGTGGAAACCTCAGTCAGCATTATAGATAGCAAGTATAGGTACCACAATGTATTACCGGAACACGCTGACAATGCGTTCAATAGAAATTAAGTACATAGGTATTGCAATAGAATGACCAACATATTTTGTCAATTTGTACAAATAAGTAAAAGTAAAATTTACAGAAATAAGAATGCAAGTAATGCAAAATGCACTGTTCAATAGGTTACATGTAGTTGTACAAGTAAATTAAAGTTAATAAGAACACAAGCCCAGTAGTGACAAGTACACATTTTGAAATAATCACCATCAAAATGGGAAAAACATTCAGCAAGGAAGAAGTGATAATTGCCCAAAACGGCGCAGTGGAAGCCCAAGTGTATAAACAAAACATGACAATAACACTTATGGGTGTTTTCATGGTAATTATAATATTTTTTGGGGCCGTCATCTACTGTCGTAATCGCATCAAAAATTGGATAAATAAAATGATGACGACAAATTTTAATACTTGGAACATGCAGGCAGCACAACGCACGCAGCCACAGCAAGCAAGTTATGCGTAACCCGATTCCCGACAGTTATTCATGGAACAGTGTAATAGAATTCCATGACTCATGATAAGGCAGTGAACAGTGCAACTTAGTAATAATATTGTGATTTATTAAATGATAATGTGACCAAATGGTACAATTATTTCAGAAGGACATGTTAGAGTTAAGATTTTTAAACCTAAAAATGTTTGTAAAATCTGGGGGGAGTAATGTAGGGACAATGTAAGTACGAATGTTATGCGTCAGCGTTTTGTTGTATGAAAGAGAAGTGTGAATGGGCGATCGCCAGTTACTGCGCATTGGCCGGTCCGCGTGTTTGTGTTCAACTTGGGATAATTACGGGAATAAAATAATAATACTACAGTGATCAAAACCTTTTATTTAAATACAACACGTGTGGTGGTAACTCCCGTGGCGAATCCCGTAGGTGTGAAATAGAGCTACCTACAATATGAGTGCAGTGGTGGCCTAGTGGTATCGGCCGCGACTTACAAGTTGTAGGTCGTGGGTTCGAGCCCAGGCAGGCGCTATACTTTGTGTAAATTATTTCATCACTCAAAACGGTGAAGGAATACATCGTGAGGAAACCGGCATGTCCTAGAACCAAAAATTCGAAGACATGTGACATCCACCAACCCGCACTGGGCCCGCGTGGTGGATTACGGCCCATTCCCTCTCTCACAGAGAGGATGCCTGTGTCCCAGCAGTGGGAACATTAATAGACTGACGATGATGATATTAAGGTTATTTAAAGCGTACTGTCAAAGCTTCTACACGGGTGGTCTATGGGCCAGTTTCACAAAGCGGGCTTATAATGCACTTTGAGTCCAATGTAATAACATTTTGAGGACTCTGGTGCGGCTTCCGCGGTACTGTAGTGCTTCAGGCATCTTTGCAGATGCGCACATAGGCGATTTTTTTTTTGGCAATTATGCGTAAGAAAACCATGTCTGTGGTGCACAGTATGAGGGGGAGTCGTAACAGCATCCTGAAAATGATAGTGGACAAAATGGACTCACCGGCCATACGTCGCTTCATTGACCTGCATGTGAAAGGTGTAGGTTAATGAAGAAACGTATTTTGTAACTTTATTCCCATTATTATTTTTATTGTACTAACATAGTTTATAAGATTTCTGATATTGTATGGTATTTTTTGCATACTGCTCTCATCATCTGCCTAGCCTTTTCCCAACTATATTGGGGTCGGCTTCCAGTCTTACCGGATTCAGCTAAGTACCAGTGTTTTACATGGAGCGACTGCCTATCTGACCTCCACAACCCAGTAACTGGGTAAACACGGTACCCCTTGGCAAGACTGGTGTCAGATCTCAAGCTTCTGACTACCCGTAACGACTATCAAAGATCTTCAAATAACAGCCGGGACCAACGGCTTAACGTGCTTTCCGAGGCACGGAGGAAACTCGGTATGTTGAAAATGGTCACCCATCCACGGACCGACCTCGTCAAGCGTTGCTTAACTTTGATGATCGACCCTTACGGCTGTTATTATTTAGCCACGAGCTCCTCAATTTTGCATACTGCTCTAAGTATTTTAAATTAGCTGCAATTACAACTGCTGAAAGACATTGGTCACTTAAGGATATACTCAAAAGCAAATACTTATCCATGGCCGCTAAGAGAAAAGTCCTCAACTCGTGCGTCTTACCTTGCCTGACGTATGGGAGCCAAACGTGGGCCCTAAATCAAAAACATCTTTTAAAACTGAGATCATGTCAGCGGGGAATGGAGAGAAGCATGATTGGTGTCACTAAAAAAGATCGGTTAAGAGCAGTTGAAATACGATCCAGAACCAAAGTAGAAGATATAATAAAGAAAGTAAGACAGTTGAAATGGAGATGGACAGGACACATGACGAGAGATAGTAAGTTTAAATGGACAAAAATTATAACAGAGTGGCAACCACACGATGGCAAAAGGAAATGGGGAAGACAGGCAAAGAGATGAATAGACGGCATAAGAAAAATTGGAGGCGCAACCTGGTCTAGAAAAGCTAGAGACAGAAATGAGTGGAAACAGCTGGAAGAGGCCTATGTGTCACAGGACACGCTGATTACTAAACCGGAAAACCCGATGTGTTAGATTTAAGTTTTTTTAATACTATTAGATTATACTTGTGTTAAGTTCTTCAGCAATAAAGGCTTAATAATAACAACTGCTGAAGTCCTGGGTTCTAAGTTCGGTATCGTTAGGCATTTCTAAAAGGCAGCCCCGAGTCTGGATTTCTACCTGAAGCGATAGATAAGCCCAATTTTACTGTATGACCTCTATACGCGTAACCCTTCGGCTTGAGGCGTTTCGCTTCTTATTCGTGTGCTTCATTCTTGCAAGGTCGTGCCCGCCCTGAAAACCTTTGACGGATTTACTGGCCAGATGCTTTCAGGACACTCTAGCTTCGGCTCTTCTCAGGCAGTGAGGTGTTCCCCTAAGTATAAAATCTTTGATGGAGCCCCGTTTTACTTTACCCAGAAAAAATATTATATTTAAGTAACTATATTTTGCACATCATCATCATCATCATCATTTAAGCTGAAAGACGTCCACTGCTGGCCATAGGCCTCTCCCAGGCGTCGCCACATTGACTAATCCCGTGCGTCTCGCATCCAGCGCCTTCTTCCCGCAACCTTAACCAGGTCCTCGGTCCACCTAGTGGGAGGCCTTTCAACGTATCGTCTTCCGGTTCGCGGTCGCCACTCCAGAACTTTTCGGCCCCGGGTTCTGCGAGCAATGTACCCTGCCCACTGCCACTTAAGTTTGGCAATTCTTCGGGCTATGTCGGTAACCCTGGTTCTCTTGCGGATCTCCACATTTCTGATTCGATCATGCAAGGAAACTCCGAGCATAGCCCTCTCCATTGCCCTTTGAGTGACTGTAAGCTTCCTGATAAGGCCCATTGTAAGCGACCACGTCTCAGAGCCATATGTCATCACTGGCAACACACACTGGTCATAGACTTTCGTCTTGAGACACTGTGGTAAGTTGGACGAGAAGATATTTCGATATTTTGCACGGTAAAAATAATAAGCACGGAACCAAAATGATTTCGTACATTGGAATGCATTGTCTGATAATCACTTACCTTGACGAAGCCGAGCGAGTGATATCACATCATTATAACACGATCAACGAACACCCTTGCTTCTAGGTAAGTAGAGGCTGTTTTTTTTTTTTTTTTTTTCATACGTCATATATTATCTGATTGTAAATCTTTAAGGACACAATTTATTTGACTATTTAGTTTTAATGCCGATAATTTCCAAGGCAGCATACTTTGGTCTGCGTTGTTTTTGACGTTTTTATTGAGTATGTAAGGATCTTGGCAGGTAAACTACCTTGTGCCTTGTGCTATAAATAAGGCTACTCCACTCATACGATTGACAGAGACGATGTAGCGATGATCTACGCAGCCTACCTTCCTACTACTATAAACTTAAAGTTTGTGAGGATGAATGTTTTTAATTTTTTCACGCAGCAAACCAAGATTCAAGGGTGGCCCGTGCTCGTGGAGAAGCTAGTAGGCAATAATTCAGCGGGTTGGCGGTTGGGTTTAAATTGGTGGTTTTGAGTTTTTAGTTAATAAGTGTTATTTGTGGAAGAAAAATAAACATGATTATGTTTTTTTTTTTGTTTTATAAAGATATTTTGTAGAATTACTAAGCAGTTCCGCGGGCGGTAGCTTGTTCAACAGGAAGTAACGGTAAGGTTAGTTTATTTTTTTAAACGATTTCTGCCACGGTATCCCAAAAAAACGTATCGCCCATACAAATTTTGGTCAGATGACGACAACTTTGTATGGATTATCCACTCTTTTTGGGTGTTGACCATGACTTCCTCGGAGAAAGTTGTTTATCTACAAGAGCAGAAGCAGTTTTTAAAATACGACCGCGCCTTTCCATTTCAATTTGTATATAAACTCGATGTGCTATGTTCAATTCGTGTAAAAAAGAAAGTATGAAAAAACGTTTATTTGCGCCAGGCACGACGCATACCATGAAAAAAACAAAGGTAAAACTTATATTTTTTTTTTTTTTTATCTTATATAGGCTCGCGCTTGACCACCATCTCACCTGATGGTAAGCGATGATGTGGTCGATGATGGAGCACGCTTGCCTAGAAGTAACCTATTCACTCTTGACTTAAAGACCCCCAGGTTGTAGCTATCGGGAAACACAGACTCCGGCAGGGAATTCCACTCCTTAGCTGTACGCATAATAAAAGTATTTTCAAAACGTTTAGTGCGTATGGGTGGGATGTCCACCATGTACCGATGGCACATCGCCGTACGTCTGGTAGTCCGATGATGAAATGGGCTGGGCGGAATTAGATTATGCAATTCCATCGCACATTCCCCGAAATGTAATCGATAAAAAACCGACAAGCCGGCAACTCGGCGACGATGTTCAAGGCTCTGGAGCTTTGTCTTAACCAATGCCTCATCGCCGATGAGCCTCTTGGCCCGCTTTTCGATCGACTCTAGTGCATCAAGTTGGTATTTGGCAGAGCCGTCCCAGAGATGAGAACTTGCGCTTGATACAAGCTGAGCAGCTGTTCTGGCGTGAAGTACCTTCTCACCTTTGCAAGGATCCCCAGCTTCTTGGCAGCCAGCTGAGCCCTTGCCTCAATGTAAGGCCCAAAATTGAGAGTCGATGTCAACGTAACGCCAAGCAGCTCAAGATGGTCAGTTATTGGCACGGTCACACTTCGGAAAGTTGGAGCCGGGTGAAATTGACTCTTTTTAGCGGAAAAAAGACACGCCTGGGTTTTAGCAGCATTAAACCTGACCAGATTGGCATCGCCCCATTCGGAGACTGCCTGCAAGGACAGGTTTAAGCGCTCCACCATGGCCTCCCGGAGAGACTGGACCTGAGGCCCAGTAGTGCGAGCGTTGGACAAGTATCTCTCAGCAACAGTGCTGTCGTCTGCATACCCAAAGGTACCGGGTTTTAGCAGATCGTTAATGTGCAGCAAGAATAAAGTTGCTGAGAGTACTGACCCCTGAGGGACACCGGCATTAATATCCAAGTGGTCCGACGAGCAGCCATCGGTAACCACTCGAATGGACCGATCTCTCAGGAAGTCTGCAATCCAATCACACAGACCACCGGGCAAACCGAATGAAGGAAGCTTACCAATAAGGCTTTCGTGCCAGACCCTATCAAAAGCCTTCGAGATGTCGAGGGAGACGGCAAGCGCTTCCCCATGCCTCTCGATGGCCTCACTCCAGATGTGAATGGCATACGCTAGAAGATCCCCAGTAGACCGATTTCGGCGGAAGCCGTATTGGCGGTCACTCAGGATATCGTTAGTTTCTAGGTATGCCAGGAGCTTAATATTGAGTACGCGTTCCATACTCTTACAGAGTATGGAGGTTACAGATATGGGTCTGTAGTTGGCCGGGTCAGCTCGGCTGCCCTTCTTGGGCACGGGCTGTACGTTAGCCTGCAATTACAAATGCAGTATGCGTCACAACCACGCAAAACGGTCATCGCTCAGCACAAACACAGTACTGTTATTTAGATAAAACACAGCCCTTTTTACCCGACTGCCGAAGGAAGGTAATGTGTTTATCAGTCTATGTATGTATGTATGTTTGTTCCTATATGGCGTTCTAGAGACCAAACGCATATACCGATCTTGATGATTCTAACGTCAATCGATTCGTCTTAACCCTGCGAGTGTCACTGGCTACATTAAAATTCAAAAATAAAAAAATGCCGGATTTTGGGCGCCATAATGTGGAGCACCAAATTTTTTTTCTCCGTTACGTTCCTCACGTTCCATAGTGAAAAAGGGTATCAAAATAAAAGGTTTTAAGAGGTGAATTCAAAAATATATAACACTTATATGTTTAAATGTACCTAATTCAAAAAAAAAAAAAAAAAATACTGAAAATTTGTAAATAAAAAAAAATAATTAAAAATTCTGGCTTTGGTCAGCCAGCTTGCGAACATGTATCCTCCGACTGCACAGCATAATTTTCTTCTTGTTTACGTCTTTTAAGTTCACTTTTTAAGCAGTCAGGTTTTTTTTATAGAAACAGCTCGGAGAAGTTCCAAATGAATAAACGAATGGCAAAATTGAAAAATATCTAACTCAAATCTTTTCTAGTGATTTTCGTCCACGTTCATAATTCCGGTCATAGAAGAGAATAAAATAATGTGCAGTGGATACGGGAGGCATAAATAAAACATGATTCACTGTTTATATTTTTATTTTACCTTTTGTAGAAATATAACCTAAGTATTCTTAAATAATCTAAATATCACTTAACGCTTCCGTTCTATTTGTAAAGCACTATTTTCTAAAAGGCGTAATACTTACTGTCCAGCAGGAAGCATTGTTGTTTGCAGCCACGCATGCTTGAGTAGCGTGAGCAGTACACATCACGCTTTAAGGGTACACTAGTCGACGGCACGAACTATTTTGTGCGCGGGGTTAAAATGCATTTTATATTAACCGACAACACGTGCGGAAGATAGATGCTGTGATGGGCAGTAGGAAGCTAGTTCGCGTACGAATACACACTTTTGCAAATTTCTAGCGAAATGGATAATGATTTAGGACGAAACCGAGAGCGCGAAATTTTATAAACAAACCTTTGGAAGTCTAGATATCATGAAAAAACTACTAAATCTATCTGTTCAAAATAAAATTATTTTCATTGTTGAACTACTAATCTATCCCTGTATGGAGGCCGTTTTGCAATTGTCCGTCTTCTTATGTTGCGTCCAAAAATGCGTTAAAATTAGTGTTGAAATGTGGAAATTTAGACGCTGATAACTTTCAAATATTTTTTTTTTACTTTTTTGCTTCCATACAGGGCTAGATAATGATGATACAAATTGATATCACATTTTATTTTGAACCTACATCGTCAAACAGTGGAATAATCCCTAGACTACGTTTGTATGGAAGATTTTTCGACTAGTGTAACCTTAATGTGCAGACAAAGACAAAGCAATTTTATGTACAGTTTAGAGTCAAAAGTGTAATGGCAAGCACCCAAAGCTAAAGTTGCAAAAAGTATTTTCCGAAGAAATGCCAATTAGTAAAGAATCTAAAGTTTAGATTCGACTAGTCGTTCGTTGACCATCCCTAAAAGCTATGACAATGGTCTAAATGCCAAAATTTAAGATTGATCCCACGTGACATTTCGTCCCATATGTTTTTGAAGTTTTTCCCATCGCTATCGCGACGTCTTCATTGTCTCAAAATGTCAAAAACAAATAAATTTAGACACTTTTTTTTATTGGGACAATCCCTCCGCACTATTCCCAAACCACTGCAACTCCTGCAAGCCTAATTGCGTTAGTGAAATTCTGCAAAGCAAACAAGTCGATTCCTTCACAATAACGACTTTACGTGTTGCATATTATTTATATTCATACGTAAATACGTTTTTGGGTAGGAATCGACTTGTTTGCTTTGCAGAATTTCACTAACGCAATTAGGCTGCTGAAAGCCAGCTTCAACAGTGGCGACCACCAGAAAAGCGCCGAGGCAATGAAGCTCGACGAAGTCCCGGAGAATGAATTTACCTGTCTTGGATCCCGCAACGAAATTAATCAGAAAAGAATAAAGGAGTAAAAGTAGGAAAAAAAATAAAAATTTCCACTTCCCTCCATATCAAGCAGGAGACAGAACGAAAAGGCCAATAGGCACAAAGGGTCGTTTACAACTGGAATAAGCCCAGTTGCCTAGCACTTTAGCTTTTGGAGATTGCAACTGCACTTTCGACCCTTGACTGTACACACGCGTAAATTAGCCGTGCGCTGCATTGAAGCGATGTCCTTTAAACCCACCAGTCTAATGAAAATAGAGCATTTGCCCGAAGAGTTTGTCATTACATAGTGTTATGTTATTTGGCTTATTTACTAAAAATAATTTACAAAATATTGATTGAATAAAGAAGTTTGCTTCAAGATACATTCATGGCTCAAAATATTGCTAAAGTTTCGTAAAATCATTTGGATTCTTTATCCTATCACGAAAAAATGCCCTACCATACCTACACCTACAGCGATTAAATAATCTCGTTATTAAACAAAAATGTTTACAAAATAACATACACATCACGCCTGTATTTACTGAAAGGATAGGCAGACGTCACATACTAGTATTTTTTTTAAATGAATCATAATCAACAGTTACTTTAGAAATACATACTATTAGTCGGTGGTCAATCTGTTACGATCAGATTTATTTACAAATCTGAGAAACACTATTCACCATGTAGGGGTTAGAACCACTTGGGTTGTTCTTTTTAGCGGCTGTGGAAACCAACATCAACATGTGGCATCGCACGAGCTAAGGTTTTAGTTGTAAAGCTAGTTCAGAGCATGAGAATCATACCTTCAGTCAACATGTATAGAACCATGATCATTGCATTAGATGTAGAGATGTGCTGACTATGGACTGCCGACTAGCCGATGCTCAAATGGCCGACTAGTCATCAATGCAACAGACTCAATCCAATCTATGATGAGTACAATCTTTTTAGGTTTTGCGTTAATTCTGTTACCGTTGTATCGTGACCGGAAAGTCGGCTTTCCTGACCAGTTGGTCCACCTTTAATAAGGATATCATTTTATCGTTGATAGACTGCAATCTCGTTTCGCTCTTCAATGTGCTGCAGCTTGCTAGAAGCCTCCGACTACACCGGAGACTACGCCTGCTTGGTCTCCTTCTGTACCAGCGCAGTGACGAACCTCATGGCGGGCATCTCCAGCATCAGCGTCAGCGGCACCGCCAGCACGTACGAGCTGCAGCTGGTGGCCACGCAGTCCACTAGCTGGAGACAGGCGAAATATTGCTATAGCTGGGAATCATTTCTTGAAAAAAATACTACTCCGTTTCCTGTGACAGAATGGACCTGTACCTAACGGTCAACAATCCAGTCACACACTACCATGACTAGTTTAATAAATACTTTAACTTCTATTCATCTAGATTTAAATTTTTACCCTCTTGTGCAACAACGCCAAGAGTGGGTGCGATTGCCAATAGGGAACTATCCGCAAAGCTGCGCTCAGATGCGCCACAGGAATCGGAGTTAACAAACTAGAGAAGGGCGTTTTAAGTTTTTTGCGCAAACGGTTATGTATGTGTTTTCATATCGATATCGAAAACGGTTTTCAGATATCGATATCATTAGTACAGTTTGCAAAAGTTTAAATTTTATTTAGATGAGCAAACTAACAACGAACGCGAAATAATACTTAGAAAGATAGGTAGCGCATATGGTTCCTAAAGTTTGTGAAGTTTGCGTTTTATTCGTAGTTCGTACGTTTTCGCATTGTTACGGTTTTAAGTTTTGATTTATTCGTTCTCGCACGCTCGTAAGGTTTTTATTAGATACAGCTTATGTAATATCGGTTATTATTGATATCGATATGATATGATATCTAACACATATCCGATATAAGTTACGTTTTGATATATCGGACACTTCCCTAAAAAAAACCAAACTGTCAAAGTCGAGCGACAAAATTTCGCAGTTTATGCATACAAAATATAAAACTAATAGTGAAAGAACAATGAAGCTAACTAACTTCCTCAATATTATTATTTGGTTTTTGAACACAAGTTATCTTAAAAACAGTAAAAAATAGTTCGGTAACCACAAACAGTAGTAGACGCCATGTTGTTATGTTTTTGTTTACTCCGAGCCGTCAACCGCCATCTGGCGGGAGCAATAGGCAGTAATGATCCCTATTAATTGTAACTTTACCTGTTTGCTGCGGATATGGAAGTGACCCATAGAGGAATAAATGCTTACCACACTGAGCAGAGAGGTGGTAATGGGCTGCGGTCGGCTGGCGGCGATGCTGAGGTTGAGGGTCCAGTGCAGCATCAGCACTGCCAGCGACATACGGCCCATGGCGTGCCAGCCGCGCCACGCCATCACGTGCTTCAGCCAGCCTACGGCACACACGGTAAACTCACTACTAGGAACATCATGTCAGAATCTCTCAAAGGGTAGGGCAGAGGTGAACTTATAGTACCTACACACACATTTCACTAGAGTCTAACACCACAGACTCCTAGTTAATAGTGGGGAGCCTATTTCCATTAAACGAACACAAGTCTACACTGTTGTTGAGAAATTTCAGTTGGAAAAACCCAATAACCCGACCCGGGAATCGAGCCGAATGGATATACTCAACTGTAGTGCTAGCGAACACTAGACCAACGAGGCGGTCAAAGTCACTAAAAGTCTCTCAGTAACGCAGCTCCTCCTTTATATGAGTGGGAGTCAGATTGTCTTCCCCATGGGGGAGCCCCCCCATGGGGAAGACAATCTGACTCAGACAAGTGCGTGAATTTTTGTCTCTGAGACATAACAGTTTCTTCTGACATATATTGTTCACTCGTGTTTGACAAAAAGTCTCTATCTTATCTTTGTCTTCATTACCATGTCCTCCAACAATGACTCACCCTCAATGCTCCACCTGCCCTCTGTGCCCCAAAACATGCAGCCAAAGTGACTTATGCGCTACCACCTACGATGCCGTAGGTCAAAAATCCCAATTTACTGTCGTGCCATTGACATAAAGAAAAATTGAATGCCTCACCCTCCAGCCCATTGACCATGCCGAGCAGTATCCCGCCCGCCAGCAGGCTGAGCACTGGTCTCTCCAGCGCCACGTACAGAGCGGTGAACCATGGAGTGTCGTACTCCCGCACGTAGTTCCCCGCCAGGATCCACGACACTATCAGCAGTGGGGCCAGCTTGTAGGGGCCACGGAGCCACTGCAAATAAGTGGAAGGGTTTCAATGAGTCAAGAATGCGATAAGAAATGAGTCCATGTTCAGTCATATGCCTCGTTATGTCATATAGTTTTCTATCTGTGATGCCAGAGTGTGATATACCTATGTAGGACTCACTTGATATGAAGACACCTTGACCCCTGCCTCCTGCAGCTCGAAGTGCAGGAAGGCAAGTAGCAGGCCGATGAGGCAGGCGGGCAGGCTGCCCCACGGCGCCTGGTAAAGCCGCGAGAATGATGGAATGCCAGCGTACATCGTCTTCAATGTGCTGTACAGAAAAGGTCAAAATTTAATAAAATATTACCGCTATGAACCGTTTGATACCGTATCTGTGAACCAATAGACATGTTAGTTACACGGTACGAGTAAATACATGAAATTCATCTCGTACCTCGGATAAGCGAAGTACATGATAGACTTCCAGTGGAAGGCGTACGCCAGCGCTCCGTTCAGTACACACGACAGCAGCACCAGCGCCGCCAGCGTGCGGAGCGCCCTCTGGCGGCGCTGCGCGAGGTACACGGTCAGCACTGACGCCAGCATGTACAGCTGCATGTCCACTGCCAGGAACCTAAAAATGTCTAAGTAAATTAAAAAGTCCTACGTATATTTTATGTCAGTCGTTACGGCTACTCTGAACTTCAGAAGCCCATAAAGCAACAAGACAACCAGCCTTTTCGTGATTTCATTTTTTGTGACGGTATCATTATTGTGACTCACCAGGTCTGCACGAGACAGATGTCCTCGGGATCCACCAGGTTGTTGACGTAGAACACGTGGCTCCAGAACTTCCTCCTACAGGCGTCGCTCTCCGCCCCCACAGTGGGCGCCCACAGCGGCCCGGCGCCCGCCCACTGCCACCACGTGGCCGCGTAGCCTATGACCAGCAGGTACACCGGGGAGATCCTGGAACAGGGTGCATCGTTAGTCATTGCCGGCACATATTTTATTTGTGCGAGTAATTGTGTACGTGTGAAGCCTTCTTCTTCCAGCCACTTCTCGTTACTCGGGGTCGGCTTTCCTGGTCATGAGGTGCCACTTGTTCCGCTGATAAGCGTGTCCAAGGTGTCAGCGGTCTACCTCTACCTTTCGTTTGTGTCGTCGTGATGTCGTGTGTGCATTACATTACCGTATCATCTAAGTCTAGTTTCGGCTAGTTTTTTTTAAAACGTTGATAGTAACTTTTAAATTTTATTTGTCTCACGCTGCCTAACCTAACCTAACACAATGTGTGAAGCCACAGAATAAATAATAGTACAAGTAGTGTAGCTAAGGGTCGCAAGTCGCGCGTTTATAGTGGGGTTTCCGGACAAGTGAGCTAAATATATGCGTCATCGTTCCTCTACAGTTCCAACCGTCATCACTAAAAACATGGTATTACAGGTGTTACTGTATCCCAAAAAGGGTCATACAAAGACTTTACATACATACAAATATATATAAACTCACGCCTTTTTCTCATGGGTGTAGGCAGAAACTATAGAACGCTTCCTACTCAATCTGCCTAGCCTTTTCCCAACTATATTGGGATCGGCTTCCAGTCTTACCGGATTCAGCTGAGTACTAGTGTTTTACTGCCTATCTGACCTCCACAACCCAGTAACTGGGTAACACGATACCCCTTGGCAAGACTGGTGTCAGATCTCAAGCTTCTGACTACTCGTAACGACTGCCAAAGATCGTCAAATGACAGCCGGGACCAACGGCTTAACGTGCTTTCCGAGGCACGGAGAAAACTCGGTATGGTTGAAATGGTCACCCATCCACGGACCGACCTCGTCAAGCGTTGCTTAACCTTGATGATCGACCAGTGCGACTGTTATTATTTAGCCGCGAGCTCTAAACGAACGCTACCTACTACGAACCCTAAATACTTATTTTGCTTTACTCACGTTCATACATCTAGTCATACACACACGCCGGTTATAAGTACTGCGCACCTGGCCTTTCTGGAGAACATCACCAATACGGGCGTCCCCTCCCGGCGTTTCCATTCACGTTTGCCTTGTAAATACATTTTGTTAGTGTGGAGTCTGAATAAGGCGCTTGGTAAAATAAATTAAAATCGAAGGACCGAAAGTTGTTGGTGGAACGTGCTGTACCTAAAAACCCCCCATAGAAGTAACGATCTTGCTCAATACACAGGGTAGATAAAAAAGCCTGACCACCAACCTGAATATCCCAGCCACGGCACCAGATCTCAGCTTCAGGAAATACCACAGCAATTTGGCACTCGCGTGGGCAAATGTCTCGATGAACGCACGTAATTAATTGCACGGCAATTTATGTATGTCCAGAAAAATTTTTAGTTTTGAGTTTATGACACGTAAAATGACCACATCTAATGGTGATCCAGATCGAACTGTAGAGGCTCCACACAGGGGCGCGGCGCGGGCGCGCGCGCGGTGCGCACAGACATCACGTCGCCGTTCCATTCGCCGATCTCCAAATGCGGGTAGGAGAACAGACCGGCGGACAAGCCAATTTAAAACTACCCTCTGTTTTTATGAGCAAATATCGAACATACCCCCCACCGAAATTATCATGATAATTTCAAAATTAACCTAATAATGAGTGAGAAGGAATGTCGCCCATAAAAGGGTTATAACGCTAAAGTTTAAACAAATCTAATTAAATGAGAAATTTACTTATGTACTATGGTAACCTGTTTAGACAACAACAATACTAAACAGGTTCATGATTTATGAAATGTATTAATTTAATTTGAATAAGGGAGAGGACTCAGCTTGTTTACTGGCCTCTTTAAAAGTCCCTTTTGTGTCCTCAAAGTAACAACTCGAACTATTTTATCTGGACCTTCGTGTAGCTGTTCCACTTTAGCACGAACCCAGTTTAGTGGACGAGTTAAATCAGATTTGATAAGAACTAAGTCACCGATTTTCATGTTTGGAGGTGAATTGAACCACTTTGCTCGTTGTTGCAAAGTATGCAAATAGTCGTCAGACCATTTCTTCCAAAACGTTTGGGAGATTTTTTGTATGCACTGCCAACGTGAGAGTCGGTTCGTACCTACATCATTTAAATCGTATTCGGGTACAGCGAGAAGACCTTGTCCTATCAAAAAATGACCCGGTGTTAAGACATCAAATTCGTTAGGATTGTCAGATAAGGGACAAAGGGGTCGCGGATTCATGATCGCTTCAATTTTACAGAAAACGGTAGTGAGTTCTTCAAAGGTAAGTGGCCTTTCACCTACTGCACGGAGTAGGTGGTGTTTGGCAGATTTGATGCCAGCTTCCCACAATCCGCCCATTGATGCTGCCGTTGGTGGAATATTTTTCCATTCAATCGAGCGGCTTGAACCATCAGCAATTGCATTGTTATTTTCATTGAAAAATTTGCATACTTCTTTTAAGTGCTTCGCAGCGGCGATGAAATTCGTGCCGTTATCCGAATGTAAACACGAGCATAGGCCGCGTCGCGCCACGAACCTATCGAGCGAAGCGAGAAAACAATCAGCTGATAAATCGCTCAGTACCTCAATGTGAACGGCCTTTGTGGAAAAACAAACAAAGAGACACATGTAACATTTAAGGATTTTTGCATTGCGATTTAAACTTGCCTTTATAAAAAACGGGCCACCCAGGTCACAACCGACGTCATTAAACACTTTATTGATTTTTAATCGTTCGCCGGGTAACAGACTCATCGCTGGTTGTATTGACTTGGGTTTGCATTTAAAACAAGTGATGCATTTAGACAATACACTCCGAATCATACTGCGTGCAGATAAGATCCAATATCGCTTGCACAAAATTCCTTGTAGGGAACGAGGTCCCACGTGTAGGTATAATTTATGAAAGTGTTCAATTATTAAAATTGTTATGTGACATTTTTTAGGCAATAGCAAGGGATGCTTTCTATTGTAGGGTAGGTCAGCTGCACTGATCCTACCCCCCACCCTGAGGAAATCATGCGCATCCACGAAGGGTGAAAGTTTCCTTAGTGATGTAACAAATTTATCATTTTTAATATTTTTTATTTCGTCAGAAAAATATTGCCGCTGTGTCATTTTTATTATAAGATCATGAGACGCATTCAACTCGTGCGTCGATAACGGTCCGCAGGAACGATGAGATGTCTTGCAGTTTTTTATAAACCGCAAACACCATGCAATGACACGTTGCAATTTATTAAATGTCGAGAATCTTTGAAATAGTGAATCTGTTATATCATCTATAATATTTTGGGAAGCAAAGCCGAATGAATCAGTATTAGTTTTAAGCTCTAAAATTTCTGTTTTATCATTGACGTAAAATGTACTGATTGGCCACAAATGAACGTCATCTGTGAGCCACTCTGGACCGCGTAACCAGCGCTCGTACTCAGCAACGATCTGGGTAGGAAAGGCGCCACGCGAGCATAGATCAGCAGCATTATAATCGCTTCGTACATGAAACCAGCAGTTGGACGGAACTACCTCAATTACTTGAGCGACACGACTTGAAACAAACGTTTTTAATTTGTAGGGAGGCGTTTGCAACCAGGCTAGTGCTACACTAGAGTCCGTCAAGGCGGTAATTTTAAATGTGATGGTTTGAATGTTTTGCTTAATAAACAGAACCAGTTTAGAAAGCAACACAGCAGACATTAATTCGAGCCTCGGGATTGAAAGAGGTTTAATCGGGGCAACCTTGCTTTTACTGATAAGGAAACGGGTCTTTACCTCATTGTCTTGATTGACACTGCGTAAGTAAATTACAGAAGCATAACCACGGGTAGATGCGTCACAAAAGGCAATTAAATGCACATCACAAAATTTAGGTATAAGCATGTGTCGCTCAATTTTTAGTGATGAGAGACAAGACAATGAAGAGATAAACAAAGACCACTTATCGCGCAAATCGGAAGGAAGTGCGTCATCCCAACCAAGACTTAATTTCCACAAGTCTTGCATTATACATTTTGCTAAAAAGGTACATGGAGATAGGAATCCCACGGGATCAAAAATACTAGCTAGCAATTTCAGCACTGAACGCTTCGTGTAGGTATTATCAGACATGTTGTAATCGAATGAAAAACAATCATCGATGGGTAGCCATTTCAGGCCTAATACCTTCAGTGACGAACACACTGTGTCGTCGCTGAAGTTTATAGCTACTGCTTGATCTGCGTTAATTCTTGACAGTAAATCGGGGGTGTTGCTTGCCCACTTGCGAAGGTCAAAACCACCCAGTTTTAACAGAGCTACGAGCTCGTCCTGTAAAGCACAGGCTTCGTCAAGGTCTTCAGCAGACCAAAGCAGGTCGTCTACAAAAAAACCATGCATAAGTATGTCAGCCGCGCGAGGATAGCGCGCACCCTCATCAGTCGCTAGCTGTTGCAACGAGCGTACAGCGACATAACCAGACGATCGTAATCCGTAGGTATTTGTCACTAGCTCATATGTTTTTATTTTGTCACAAGGTAACTCCCTCCATAGAATATGCTGATAACAGCGTTCAGATGGGTTGATAAGTACCATTCTGTAAAATTTAGGTATGTCAGCGGTGAAGCAAATGGGATACAGGCGAAATTTAAAGATTATTTTTAAAATATCATGGTGTAGTTTCCTACCTGTAAGCAAGTTATCGTTTAATGACACCCCGTTGGATGTTGCCGCTGAGCCATCAAATACCACTCGCACGGGAGTGGTGGTACTAGAGCTTTTAAACACGCAGTGGTGTGGGATAATGTACCGACTTGGCTCTGTACCGGTATATTGTTGCATGTGCCCCATCAGCTCGTATTCGCGCATTAATTTTATGTAGGGCTCACGCAACTCAGGTGAACGAACGAAACGTCTTTCTAGATGCTGTAACCGACGCACGGCGTGGTTATAAGATTCGCCCAGAGGCATTCCATTAGGGTCCAGTAGGATAGGTGAAACGTACCTACCGGTCTCGTCCCTGTAGTGGTGCTCTGAATAAATCTCGTCAGCAAGTTTACCAAGTGGGCTAATAGGGCTGTCGCACGGCGACTCTTCTATTTCCCAAAATGCTTTAAGTTGGTTGTTGACGGTGTCACTATCATTAATGTACGACATTAGATTGCAAGACGTTGCAATATTAGCGACATCATCAGAAGTACACGGTACTTCAATTTTGCCACACAATACGAACCCAAAAATACTGCTTAGCGCGGTGGATAATGTGGGACCTAAAATTATTTTGTTTCCATCATATATGTGAGGAAACACGTCACCTGCGAGTATAATGTCGACAGGTGACCTTTTATGGAAGTAGGGATCCGCTAATAAAAGGTTTTTATATTTTAGGGATATCTCCTCAGAAATTTCTACCGTAGGTAAATCAGATGTAATTTTTTGTAGAATAATAGCATCGATTTTTAGAGTAGGTTTATAAGAATGCCGAGGCGTTATAGTGCAAGAAGTCATGCCAAAGTTTTTAACAGTGTTTCCACCTAGACCCATAATATTAAACGGGCATTTTTGACGCGACAGCCCTAGCCGCTCTAAACAATTTAAAGTTATGAAATTCGATTGAGCGCCAGAATCAATAAGAACGCGGCAAGCGTGCGGGTTCCCGAACGAGTCACTGACATTAACTATGGCTGTACCTAGCAATACCATATGGCCTTTGTTTACGTCGGATGAGTGATAATTAGCTGCATTCGCTGTGCAAGCATTTATCGGCTCAGCGCTGCGGTTGTCGGCCACGGCTCGCGCGGTTCCAGGTTTGAATTCCGAATCAATGTGCAGTAATGCATGATGACGTTGATTACATGTAAAGCATTTGTATTCACTTTTACAATCAGCAGTCAAATGATTTTGCTTGAGGCAATTATGACAAAGATTCAATTCATCAGCACGCTTGATTCTTTGCGCGGGAGACAATTCACGGAATTGCACACAGCGAAAGATCATGTGATTATTGTCACAATGTACACAAGCAAATTTATTATCTCTCGACTGCGTTTGCGAAACAAATGTCTTTCTACTGTTGTTATCACCCGATCTTTTATTTTGATTGCTAGGTGTAAAAATTTTATTTTGTGTGGTATTTGAACCAGAATAAGCCTGCGAATGCTCTAATATTTTAATTTGATTATGCACATGAGACATCAGCTGATCATAGGTAGGTATAGTCCTTTGATCTAGACCTTGTTCAAATGTTTTTCTTGTGCTCGGATCTAAACCCCTCAAAGCTATATGGCATAACACATAACTAGACAAGTGCTCAATATTGAGAGCATTAATGGCTCTGTACAAATGATCAAATGTTTCTATGAAATTATTCAAGTTTGTAGGAGATTCATTTTTTAGCGCGGGAAAATTGAGCATTTTGTCTAAGTATTTACCTACAAGCATCCTATTATCCTGATATTGGCTAAAATTTCCATTATGGGCCGCTGATTTAAGGCGCGGGAGGAGGGGGAGAGGGGGGGGGGAGGGGGTGGAAACGCCCCCTGTACCATCCCCACAACTCGGAGCCCCATGGTTATGGAGATATCCATGGTTAAAGTTTTGAGGTTAGAATAAAAATTTCATCAATTTCCATTGATTTTTGGGGCGGGAAGGGGGGTAGGGATGTGGGGGGGTAGGGGGGCTACCCTCCTGTACCATCCCCACCACTCGGAGCCCCATGGTTATGGAGATATCCATGGTTAAAGTTTTTACAATTACTATTTAACAACAATGTCGACGGAGCCCCGCTACGCGGGGCTCCTATTTCTGTCTAAAGGGTCTAAAGTAACCTAACACGAA
This sequence comes from Orthosia incerta, assembly GCA_948252205.1. Taxonomy (NCBI): domain Eukaryota; kingdom Metazoa; phylum Arthropoda; class Insecta; order Lepidoptera; family Noctuidae; genus Orthosia; species Orthosia incerta. The sequence continues at coordinate 22,594,791 of OX411756.1, read as the reverse complement.
GAAGATGACGGGAGCTGAGTTCGCTCGCTTTGCTCGCTCACTTCAGCTGCCGTCATCTCTTCGAACCTAACCTGTCCGTGTCGGGGTGCCCTAAGTTCCCGAGCTCGCTTCGCTCGCTCTTGGACTAATTCATAAAGTCCACATGGAAAGTGGGTGCTCTGATTCGGTTTTGGGTATTTCGGATATTCACATAGTAAATAAAACACGATGACTAACACTGACAGTTATGAGTTAACACAAACAAAGAAGCGTGGCGTTGCTTCACGTTCCGTTCCACAGTGTAAACAAAATTCGGTATTTTTTGTGTAAAAAAGTCAATGTAATTGCATAATACACCATGGTTATTGTGCACATTAATTACACACCAAATAAAATATGTGAGTAAGTGAAAATAAAATTATATTTAAATAAAAAACATAACTTCAAATTTAATAAAATACTACTCTACGTCAACGGAACGTGAAATGCGAACTTTGACGTTTACCATGACAATTTATCTAACCTTAAAATTTGCACAAAACAAAATATGTATGGGAATTTTAAACATTTTTTTCTCGAAAACCGTGATGCTCCGAGTTAAGAAACTTTGGAAAAAGCTTTCTATTTATGAGTACTATCTATAAAAAAAAAATGGACTTCCAAATCAGCGGCCCATAAAGGAAATTTTATCCCTGATATTTGTCTAACAAGGATTGCCAGACAACTTCGTAGTTACTAGCAGTTATAGGTACACTTTTAACAATGCTAAGCGCAGAACCTTTTGTGCATGATAACAGGTAGTGAAACTTATCTATGTTTGATATACCTGTCTGATTGTGCACCAATGAGCAAAATGTTTCATAAAACGTGGTGAAACTCTCAATATCTCCATCAAATGTGAACAATTCGAGCTTGGGCAAACGTGGGCGAATTTCTACGTTAGTATTTTTACTCGTTGGACACGACGACACGTCTGCCATTTTGTATTGCTCCGCACACAATTTTACATGAAAGAATAAATCATCAAAGCCCTTTAAGTCGCTTTCAGAGAATTGCGTTTCAGGATTCATGATTAACTGCATTTCATAAACATCATAGCATACGGCTTCAAATGACTCCCGCAATGATTTTACCTCTGAGGCACGCAAAAGGAACATATCTTTTGTACTAGGATGAGTATCAAGTTGTTTCGACAAATCATAAACCTGCTGCATTTGTGAAAATAAACGTTGTTTTTTAGCAATAGACTTGTTTAAATTCCTAATAGCTTCTAGCTCCTTCCTAGACAGGGCCTTGTCTGATTCGTTAGTCATTTTGCAAAAGAATTAAATTTATCGATGGGAATAATAGGTATTTCTGACTAAATATTTTTTTTTACTTAATGAGTATAATAAAACACAAGCACGGCTTGTACAAGTTGAAAATATCGTTGGTACACGGTACGTAACGGCTTTGTTCAAAATGGCGTCTTTCTTACAAGAAAATTACCAACGTGGTAATGGACGAGGGAGACAAAATATATATAAATATGGAATGATTTTACGAAAATCAATCTAATAATGCTAATCCGGCTCGAATAGACCAAAATGTGGAGTCTGAATAAGGCGCTTGGTAAAATAAATTAAAATCGAAGGACCGAAAGTTGTTGGTGGAACGTGCTGTACCTAAAAACCCCCCATAGAAGTAACGATCTTGCTCAATACACAGGGTAGATAAAAAAGCCTGACCACCAACCTGAATATCCCAGCCACGGCACCAGATCTCAGCTTCAGGAAATACCACAGCAATTTGGCACTCGCGTGGGCAAATGTCTCGATGAACGCACGTAATTAATTGCACGGCAATTTATGTATGTCCAGAAAAATTTTTAGTTTTGAGTTTATGACACGTAAAATGACCACATCTAATGGTGATCCAGATCGAACTGTAGAGGCTCCACACAGGGGCGCGGCGCGGGCGCGCGCGCGGTGCGCACAGACATCACGTCGCCGTTCCATTCGCCGATCTCCAAATGCGGGTAGGAGAACAGACCGGCGGACAAGCCAATTTAAAACTACCCTCTGTTTTTATGAGCAAATATCGATCAGTTAGTCTGGCTATCCTCTTGATAGTGACGTAGGGCAGCAACTTGTAGGAGATGCTGTGGCTTGTGGCTTGTGGAGTAGAGTAGCAGTAAGTAGAAGATATAACTGTTAGTATACCTGGATATTCTCTTGATAGTGATGTAGGGCAGCAGTTTGTAGGAGATGCTGTGGCTTGTGGAGTAGAGTAGCAGTAAGTAGAAGATATAACTGTTAGTATACCTGGCTATCCTCTTGATAGTGATGTAGGGCAGCAGTTTGTAGGAGATGCTGTGGCTTGTGGAGTAGAGTAGCAGTAAGTAGAAGATATAACTGTTAGTATACCTGGCTATCCTCTTGATAGTGATGTAGGGCAGCAGTTTGTAGGAGATGCTGTGGCTTGTGGAGTAGAGTAGCAGTAAGTAGAAGATATAACTGTTAGTATACCTGGATATCCTCTTGATAGTGATGTAGGGCAGCAGTTTGTAGGAGATGCTGTGGCTTGTGGAGTAGAGTAGCAGTAAGTAGAAGATATAACTGTTAGTATACCTGGATATCCTCTTGATAGTGATGTAGGGCAGCAGTTTGTAGGAGATGCTGTGGCTTGTGGAGTAGAGTAGCAGTAAGTAGAAGATATAACTGTTAGTATACCTGGATATCCTCTTGATAGTGATGTAGGGCAGCAGTTTGTAGGAGATGCTGTGGCTTGTGGAGTAGAGTAGCAGTAAGTAGAAGATATAACGGTTAGTATACCTGGATATCCTCTTGATAGTGAAGTAGGACAGCAGTTTGTAGGAGATGCTGTGGCTTGTGGAGTAGAGTAGCAGTAGTTAGAAGATATAAATGTCGGTATACCTGGCTATCCTCTTAATAGTTATGTAGGGCAGCAGCTTGTAGGAGATGCTGTGGCTCTTGGTGTAGAGCAGAAGGTTATAGCCCAGCAGGAAGTTGGACACAAGCACGAAGATCTGCACCACCGACGTGCCGTTCAGGAAGATCATTAGCACCGGGTGGCGCGAGATCTGGAATCAGAATACATAGTTTATGGAAATCTGGGATATGAACAGTCAGAAATGCTGTCGCACTCTACTAAAGTGTATTTTACAAGAGGCCCCTGATTGGACATATGGTTTAGCGCCTGCTAAGCCATAAACTAAACTTGTTAAGAGTCTGTAACAGCCTTGTCACAGAATTTTAACGAGCACTCACGTTCGCTGACAGTACGGCGCGCGTTCGGCGGGAAATTAAAATAGTGGCATAGGCAATAAGGCATGGTGGTATAGGGAAACATATGGACAACATGACAATGCTTCGTGAAACGTTTGTCATTTAGTATGGAAAATTCTACAGCCGTAATGTGGTGTCAGGGTAAGTGCTGACTGTCAGCGAACGTGTTAATAATAATTATTATCCCTGGGTGATAATTTCGTAGTTTTTATATTTTGCTTTTTAGAAAGCGTTGCCCCACACTAGGAATCTCCTGCATCGTGGGCGCGTTTACAAACATATAAACTCACATACACGAAAAACCCAGAGACGGCACAACTATCTATAAGTCATACAAATATTTGTTCCGTGCGGGTATCGAACCCGCGACGCCCAGCGCAGCAGTCAACCACTGCGTCAACCGTGCGCCATGTTATTCTAGCAATGTAAGAATTTTGTCATTAAGTGTTAGTTGCTGACCTGTTCGATCCACCTCGGGTTGTACAGATACAGCATGTCGTGGATGCAGCCACTGTGCGTCGCCATGATCAGCACCATCAGTAGCACTCTGGAAAAAGACCAAATTGTTATTAGTTACAGAAGCCGTACAGTCTGACACCAGTCTTGCCAAAGGGTATCATGTTACCCAATTACTGGGTGGTGGAGGAAAAATCAGTAGTATACTATGCAAAATACTGGTACTCAGCTGAAACCGGTTAGACTGGAACCTATATCAACAAAGTTGGGAAAAGGCTAGGCAGATTGATTGCTATATAAGAAGATGTTGAAGCAAGCACTTCTGTATGAAATGAAGTAAAGATTTTGACCGACCTGACGCCCTGCACGGGTGTGAGTGCTGCGAGCCGTGGGTCTCCATCCTCGTAGGAGGCGGTCAGGCGACGCCAGTTGCTTCGGATCGACCACGAGCTCAGCAAGGGGTTCTCTGCAATCAACGACATTTATGAGACTACTACAGTCGAAGGCATAATGAAAACGGTAGGTCTCGTGGAACAACTGGTGGAAAAATGTTCTTTTCGCTACTGCACTACATACATAGCAAAAGTGTCGTGAACGTCGAAGTCTTACACTTTCTTTGGCCTTGTTGGAACGGAGGTCCTTATCGCACTTTAAAGTTCTGATTTGTTTGCGGCTGAGGGGCTAGACTAAAAAAAGTGTAACAATGAAAAAATAACCCAAAAACCGACACATTTTTGTAGTGATTTTTGAGGCATTGTTCGATCACCTAGGAAACTAAAACTTTTTAAATCAATTTAGCTTACCGTCAATTTTGAGACTGTGCAAAAATATGTATAATATTAACGTTGAAATACTCTTTTTATCAATATAACTAATCATTTTTGCATGATAAATTGTGCGAGGCACAGCGTGCAGCTTTCAGAATAGTACAAGCGAAGATCCGCACAAAAAGGAGACGCCGAGGAGAGAGCCGGAGGCGCACGAAGAAAACCGAAGACATACGAGCGTCTCTCTCTCTCTCCTGGGCATGGGTGCGGCAGTAGGCGAGGTGTACTAGGGAGGTATGAAGAACCAGGTGCCGCGACCAGTGAGAGGAACAGTGTTCGCTTGCAAACACCCACCTTTCCTCTAGTATTCGTCTTTAGTTAAATAAAACAACTTACTCTTAGCATGATCCCCAGTAACAACATCATACGTGGTCCCCACCACATTCATCACCACGATCGCTCCGACAACATACAGGAACACCTTCTGCGCTAGATCCATGGGTTCAGGGTTATGTGCCTGGGCATACTCCTGGGCGTGGGTGCGACAGTAGCCCAGCTGTACCAGGGAGGTATGAAGCGCCAGGCGGCGCGACCAGTGCGCCGCGCAGCGCTCGAAGCGCAGAGAGGCGTTGCGCTCGCTGATGGTGGGGCACCGGGAACTGACGCAGTAGCCCCGGTGGAGTTGCGTGCGGTTGAAGTGGTAGCGGTCTGACGAGTACTCCTGGAATAGATTGTTATGAGATTAAGGAAAGTTAAGAAAGCACGTTAAGGGCCTACATACGCTTTAGTGCCGTAAAACGGCAACTTTCTAAAGCATACTCCTTAGTAACAGCTAGGTTAAAAGGCTTGAAAAAAATTTTTTTTTATTACTGATTCATGTACATAATTTTGAACACAAGGTTTTTACGTGTAACAAATAGTTTTGCTTTAAAAATATAATTAACAACACGATAATTTTCGCAACTTTTGGAAACTCCTCCAAAACGACTTGGATGTTTAAAAATATTTTTACACAGAAAAATTGATGGCTGGTATTTCTTCATAACTAATAGCATATGTAAATCAAATAATATTTTGCAAACAAAACTGTTCAAAACGAGGTTCAATTTTGATATTTTGGCATCGAGTGGGCGCACGGCCAGTACTGAGTTAGCATTGGGGTGTATATGTCGCCTTAAGCCTTTTGGTCCCCCACAAGTCATTCGTAAACTTCAGTATTTACTAGGAGGTATCGTGTGTTAATCTGTAACTGAGTTGTGAAGGTCAGATTGGCTATCGTTCTATGAAATTTACTAACACTTAGCTGAATCAGGATCCATTTCCAGATGGTCGGCTTCCAGTCCAACGGAATTGTGACAAGTAAATATAAAAAATTTCCAAAAACTCCGGCATTTTTTTTTTCTTCATACTTTTTAGGGTTCCATACCCAAAGGGTAAAAACGGGGCCCTATTACTAAGAATCCGCGATCCGTCTGTCTGTCACCAGGCTGTATCTCATGAACCGTGATAGCTAGACAGTTGAAATTTTCACAGATGATGTGTTTCTGTTGCTGCTATAACAAAAAATACTAAAAACAGAATAAACTTTTTTTGCAGTTTTTTGCGATAATGTTTTTAAACTACATAATTTATCTAGTAGTAGACACGCTTCGATCAACAATCTATCAAACACGTAATTATGACACGATATCTTGCGGAAATACTCCGTTCCAAACAGAAAACAGCCCTTAACTATTGAACGGCTAAACCGATTTTTACCAAACATAGCTAAAAACACTCTCGACAAAGTCAACTTTCAAACAAAAAAATCTAAATCAAAATCGATTCTTAATTCTTTATTGTACACCAAAAGAAACAACATTACAAACATGTGATAATAAAGTGCATGTACAAAGGCGAGCTTAACTCAATGCTGAGTTCTCTTACAGCAAACCCTAGAGTGACAGAGAAATTTTATAATTATAGAGGGTAGGCATCCAGTGTACAATATTAAAATAACCTATGACGAATTATATTAACACATAAATATACTTACTACGTACGTATATAAATAAATATATATATATACATACTAATATTATGTCATTGAGCCAGATAATGATCTTTGATCCTCCTCTTAAAGACCTCCAGAGAAGGGCTGTCGCGTAGGGAGTGTGGGAGAGCGTTCCAGAGTCGCACTGCTGTAGCAGAGAAAGAGCCATCATAGCGGCTGGAAGTGTGTCGCGGAGGACGAAGGAGAAGAGAAGTGGCAGTGCGACAGGGTTTACCTCTCGGCACAAGATATTCAAAGCGTTCACGAAGGTATTGAGGGGCATTAGGATTGTGCAGGATACTATAGAGAAGGGATAAGAGATGGGTATCTCGACGACGCCGAATCGGCAGCCACCTTAATCTGTTCCGAAAATCCGACACATGGTCGTATTTGCGGAGGCCAAAAATAAAGCGGATGCACAAATTCTGCAGTCGCTCGAGTTTATTAAGGAGTACCTCCGTTGCATCTAAAAACAGACATCCGCATAGTCTATGAGCGGTAGAAGAAGGGATTGCGCAAGAGTAACCTTAGTGTGAAATGGTAAGAATTTTTCTAATCGATTCATCCGTTTAGGCGCTATGATGCCACAGACAGATACACAGCAACAAACGTCAAACTTATAAAACCCCTCATTTTCCGTCGGAGTTAAAAATACTAGGCAGATAATGATGTAAGAAATTAACTCCAAAACGAACTCTTAATCTCGGTAGGAAATAAAGATCTGGCAATTTTATTGTTCATTGAAATTATTGTTCATGGCAAGAACCTACTTCTAATTACAATAAACTGTAACTATCAATCAATCTGGCAAGTGATGTAGTTCTGGTAAATGTCATTGACATTTTGTAGGTGAATTTTACCTATTAAAGGTCCGTTTATATCTACAGACAATGAGCGTGCCAGACACGTGCCGTGGCAGACAAAATCATATTCTTTCATACAGTGAGTCTGTTAGTGTCTGCGCGGCCGTGTAACGATAGATATAAATACGTTAATAGATACTGTATAAAAGAATATTATTTTGTCTGCCACGGCACGTGTCTGGCACGCTCAGTGTCTGAAGATAAAAACGGACCTTTAAGTATGTTAATAACCACTTTTTTCTTTATTAATTGTTTAAACAATGTACCTGCCATGTTATCTCTTCACCACCCTTGGTTGACTGGTAGAGAATGCCTAAGGCATTAAGTTCGCCTTTGTACCTTTTTGTGCATGAAGTCTATATAAATAAATTGACAGAATAATAACGTTAATATTTCAGTTACTGAAAATCGTTAGTATTTCAGTTACTGAAAATTCTTTAGTATTTCAGTTACTGAACATTCGTTAGTATTTCAGTTACTGAAAATTCGTTAGTATTTCAGTTATTGAAAATTCGTTAGTAGTTCAGTTACTGAAAAATTGAAGGACGGTTAAAACCAAACAGACCTTTGAAACAAGTCAGTAAATTAAGGAATATCCCCTAGAATACTTTCAATAATTGACATTTACCAGTCAAACAGGGTGGTAAAGCAACAAAGAAACGAAAAATGTCAACTGATATAATCAGTTTACTGGCAGAGCATAAGGAAACCTAAATCTTTTCAGTAATTACTGAAATGCCTTTAAATATGACATAATAATTATAAACAATATTATTAACCTTGACATTATGTAGTTTTCCTTTCGAAATGGAATTTCATGGCTTATGATATGTGGCTTGGAAATGCCCCTAATGATCATAGTTTCTAGTATATAATAGTAGTATATGGTCATAAGCATCTAACGCGCTGTCACATCACCGTCACTCTCAACACGTCGTCAATTTCTTTCATTTTTTTTATCTACTTTCTTATTTAATAACTTTTTAAATATAAAAAAAAATCTTTAAAAAAACTTTAAAAAAAAATATTCTGGCCTCCTGGTATTTTGGATATAAATGCTTATAAAGCTCAACATCTAATTAAAAGTCAAATGAGGCATTTATATTTTATCATGTTAGAAAATTCTCGACTGATTTTAATCCAATTATTGATTTTGTTGTCCTAAAAAAAAATGTCCCAACACTTACTTACTGATCCGTAGGTGCCAAATGTGAAAGAAAATTTAAAATAATAAATTATTCCACTAATGGCACACATGTGAAAAATATCGATAGGTGCCGTATGTGGAATACCTAACTCAGGTGCCGTTAGAACGGGTGCTCAATGTGGAATACGTCGCCATGCTATAGACAATCAATGTGAACTAAAACACAGAATGGTTGCACAAGCAACCCAAAGTGGCCCATACTCCAACTATCATCATCATCTTAATCTTATCATTATTTCAACCACAAGACGTCCACTGCTTAACATAGGCCTCCGGACCAAGTGTCACCACACCGTCCTGTGCTACGGTGTGTGTGTGTGTGTGTATGTGACCGGTCATGTGCGTCTCGCATCCAACGAATTCACGTAGCCTTAACCAGGTAATCGGCTTACCTACCCAAGACTTACCTTCAGCATATTGTAGATGGGGTGCGGCTCCTTGAGCGGCGCCACGTTGAAGGAGCCGAGACAGTACAGCCCGCCCGGGCGCGAGAGGCACGCGCTGTAGTCGTCCAGGTGGTACAAGCGAGGGAAGCGCGCGTACTCTTCGTCTGTAACGTGTGAAACGGGTGCTGAGCGTACGTGACCAACTTCTTTTCGAAACATCTAATTCTTATTTTACAAATCATACCGACCGAATTTCGGTCACAGTAGCCAATCTCAACGGAGATTAACCAAGTACGCAGGCGATATTCTAGTGCAGAAGTGTGTGCGAAAACACAGGTGGACTCTCTGTTCCATTCGTCTTATAGTCCGATGGCAAACAATCTGACACGACAGGGAGGGGAGAACAGGCGCTGGACAAATGTCTTTATGTGTTTTCCGAGGCAAGGGGGTTTCACATAACCTACTTCCATACTCCAGGTTATTACTGAGAAATTCCTTCAGGAAAAACCCAATAACTATTATTGCCCAATCTGGAAATCGTTCGACGAGCTGTATGTACCAGTTAAAGAATTCATCCCGTTTCAAACCAACAAACAATTTTACGTCACTAAGTTCACCTAATAAACTAATTAATAGAACACACAACATCCTGTATAACCTGTCTTTAACTTGCACCGATCGATAGACGTCACAATTTCTTTGTTTTTAAGCAAATTAATGTAAATATCGCAGTTTTAATCTAATCAGTAGTCGCATATAGGTGCACACACTATCATGAATGCAGCAATGCAGGCCCGTTTCCGCAAATATAAAACATACGTATGTCTCATTTAAATGATAGGTAGGTTACATTATATATGTTATTTGTACCGTGACATTAAGTTTATTTACAAAATAAACATGAGCATAAATTAAGCTGGCTACGGACGGAAAGAATATTATCTACCTACTGTAATATTGTGCCGTTTCAATGCAGGAAATTGTCAACTTTTGTCATTTCTTTATCGTTTACAGTGTATAAGGAAAAGGTGGCACATTTACCTTAATGTTTAGTGCCTACTTTACGAGTAGGAATGTACTCTATGAAGTTAAAAAACCAGCCAAGTGCGAGTCGGACTCGCGCACCAAGGGTTCCGTACCATTATCGCAAAAAAATCACGTTTGTTGTATGGGAGCCCCACTTAAATATTTACTTTATTCTGTTTTTAGTATTATTTGTTATTATTGTTTATAGCGGCAACAGAAATACATCATCTGTGAAAATTTCAACTGTCTAGCTATCACGGTTCATGAGATACAGACTGGTGACAGACGGACAGACAGAAAGACAGACAGTCAGACAGACGGATCTCGAAGTCTTGGTAATAGGGTCCCGTTTTTATCCTTTGGGTACGGAACCATTAAAAGGTGTAAAGTGAAGGTTATAAAAACTGTATATATCGAAGACAGTTTATTTTTTGGGAAAAATTTTATTTCACTCTAGTTTTAGTACCCCTCACTAAAAATTGAGCAAGTTCTATATAGGCAGGTAGATAGTTACCTTAAAGATTGACAAAATACTTGCTGTTTGTCGCTAAGGAATTCGGTTGTATATTCCTTATCTTGAAAACTGCAGAATCAATTTTGATGAAACTTATACTGTTCCCTAAGTTGAGAGATACCTAATACAATTTATTATTACGATCTGATAAGTAGTTTCAGTGAAACGCGTAGATAAAAATGCATGCATACAAACAAACATACATGTACAATATGTCATGGACCAAGTGATTAATCAGGGCACTATGAATCTAGTCAAGTCAAATAGGGCAATGTAATGAATATGATTTAAACTTCTATATTTATCACATTGTCTGGTCATTATGAATATTTCTACGTAACGGTTGTTCAATTTGATAATTATGATCACTGAATTAGTCCAAGAGCGAGCGAAGCGAGCTCGGGTGTTTAGGACATCGCGACACGGATAGGTTAGGTTCGAAGGAGACGACCTGGTTCATTCGCTCACTTCAGCGCCCGTCATCTCCTTCATGTTAGGTTACTTTACATCCTGCAGACAGAAATAAGAGCCCCGAGTAGCGGGGCTCCGTCGACTTTTTGGCTTAAATAGTAATCATACCTATTCAATATTAAAATCAATGTCAAAATTAAAATAATAAAAAAGACACATCTTTTCCCAGCCCAATGTGTGATGGGCATTATACAGAAAACCCGGTCAATATAATTATTTCAATAGTTTTATCATAATATTGGGCATTTTCAAACTGCCCAGGCATTATGAATAATGTAACATAAAATAAAATAAACAAAAAAAAAATAAACAATTCCTTTTTTAATTTTTTTATACATATAACAAACACTTGGTCCATAACATATACACTTATGAAATATGGCACACATATTTAATTGTGCAATTCTAACAATATTACCTACATACATACGTGTCGAATTGCGGGATGTTTCGATTTTATTGATGTTTTTCCGAAGTCGGTAATAAATGAGTGTCAACAGTACCCTCTTTTCTCTTTAGGACTTTAAGAAAGAAACTTTTATATCGCCGGGTACACGACGGGTCACAGCTCTAGTGCCAACGGAACCTGACGCTCTAGCTAGAAAAATGAAATTCTATCAGCGGAAGCGACGCTATAGCGACTGGAAATGTATTAAATGTATGGGAATGCCAAACGCTTTCGAAATGTCACGTGATCAATCTCTTCATCATCATCATCAGCCTTTTTAATGTACCCACTGCTGGCAAAGAGGCCTCCTCTCTGTGAGAGGGAATGGGCCGTAATCCACCACGCGGGCCCAGTGCGGGTTGGTGGATGTCACATGTATTCAAATGTTTGTTTCTAGGACTTGCCGGTTTCCTCACGATGTTTTCCGTCACCGTTTTGAGAGGTGGTGAAATAATTTACACCATGGGCACGAGGTCTCATTGCTGAGAAAGAAACTTTGGTTCAAATAAATCTCACTAGATGGCGTGAATGTACACACTATTCAATAGAATTGTGTGTAAAATTAACATTTTCTGGAATTGAACATAAGAATTGTATGTTCTTGTTTAATCAACTCTCCTAAGTACAAAATCTTTCACGCAATGTTGACAAAAAGGCTAGAGTGGTATATTGAGAAAAATAAACTGTTGTCCCCGTTCACTTCTGGATTTAGGAGAGGACAGTCGTGTCAGGACTGCCTGGTCAAATTAGTAAGCCAAATTTACTTAGGATTTTGTTTTTTGGACATCACTAATGCCTATAATAACGTTATAATAGATGTATTGATAAATACCTTAGACGAAATAGGTGTTGGGCAAAAATTCTGTCAGTATTTGTGGAACTTTCTAAGTGAACGGCATCTTATTATGAAAGATGAAATCGATCAAAATAAGTACTTTATAAGATATACAAATCGAGGCTTAGCGCAAGGCGACCCTATTTCGCCTGTCCTATTTAACGTAATTACAATTAAATGTATTTAGAAAATTAGAAATGTAACGATGTGTCAATATGCAGATGATTTTGTATTATATTCCCCTTCCAGAAACCTAAGAGAAAGTCAAATAGAATTTCAAACAGCGTTAAATGCATTTTGTCTCATTCTGGATGAAATGGGGTTACAATTATCAGCCAATAAATCAAAGGTTTGTATTTTTAGTAGAGGTTTTAGAAGATTACAAATAGAACTTAAATTAGATATGGACAATTTAGAGATAGTAGAAAATTACAAATATTTGGGTGTGTGGTTATACAGATCGTTGCGCTGGAGTAAACACATTAACATGACTGTTGAAAAGGTGCAAAGGAGTCTTAATTTACTTAAAGTTTTGGCAGGTGCTTCCTGGGGTTTACATCCTAGACACCTAAGACGAATATATATTGCACTAATCAGAAGTCGCATAGATTATAGCTGTTATCTATACGATGCGAGCGCAAAATGCCATCTAGATAAATTAGATAAAATTCAAAATCAGGCTATGAGAATAATAGGAAGTTTTATCAAAACTTCACCGATACACGTTATGGAAAGTGAGCTAGGTGTAGTTCCACTGTACTTACGAAGGAAATATTTGGCTTATAAATTCTGTCTAAAGTCAAAGGCTATAGAAAATAATTTAAATTGTCAGTTATTAGAGAATCTCTACGCTCTTCGACAAAATTGCTATTGGAAAAATAAAAAAAATCCTTTTTTGGTAACTGTTGCGAATGAGGTTAAAGAGCTACAGGTAGCTCCTTCCTGTCCATTATTAATGTATACTTTACGAACATGGATAACTAATGTTAATGTAAACGAAATAATTATAGTAAATTTAGAATCATTAAAAAAATGTAAACGTTCATACGATAGTAACATATTAAAATATGAAGTTTTTAGTGAGATATATATTATATAGTGGTTGGTTTTACATATTTACAGATGGGTCGAAGAGTGTAGAAGGTTATGGGTCTGCATATTATATACCTAATATAGACATAAGCACACAGGATAATTGTTTTAAAATAAGTGAACCTACATCCATTATGACGTTGGAACTCATTGCAATCTCAGAGGCTTTGACTTATATAATTAATCGTTGCAGATATAAAAATGTTGTAATTTGAACAGACAGCAAAAGTTCATTACAACACATAGCTCGATGCGCCTCTGGCCACAGAGGTGCATCGATAGCTTATGTTGTTCTATCTAAAATTGATGAAATTACTATAAAAGGCATCCAACTGAGGTTGCAGTGGGTTCCATCGCATATTGGGTTGCGGGGCAACGAAGAGGCTGACACGTTGGCAAAATTAGCAGCTAGGAATGGAAAAGAAATAAATATTATATTAGATTATTCAGAATTTTTACCACAATTTAAAAAAATATGCTGTGATTATTGGAAGGAACATTTTAATAAACGGTCACTAGAGAAAGGTTTATGGTATAAAACCATACAGTGTGAACCTCTTCGCGTGCCCTGGTTTATGAATAATGATGCTAGTAGAAAAATTATTGTTACTGCTCTTAGACTCAGATCTGGACACATTCCATGCAAAAAATTTGCCTTCATGATGAAGAAAATCACTTCACCCAATTGTGAGGAATGCGGAGTTGTCGAGGACCTACAACATTTATTGATGGAATGTGTCCAATATGAGTCAAGTAGAAATAATTTAGTAAGGTCCCTGAATTTGAACAGAACTAATGTAGGCATGTTCCATACAATTCTATCCCAACCAAATGACGATAATGCGAAAGATTTGTTCAAATTCATGGCCCACGTGTTGTGAAAGTACAATTGCTTAGGATACGATGGGACTGACATACGCTATGCGTAAAAGGCCCTATAAATAAATAAAGAGAAAAAAAAAAGTACAAAATTATGGAATATTGAGCTCTTAATTCACATTTCAAAGATTATTTGAACAGATCATTTAAAATTGATGACAATAGATGGCGAATTTTTTATTTCTGAGGCATGCGATTCGATTTTTTAAATTTGTATTGAAAATCATTTTGGTACAATTAAACAGTGAAAACCCTTTTAATTGCAAGTCGCTGCTAACACCATCTGTTGCCGTGAAACGGGATCGAACACGATTGAATCAGATGGAACACGCTAGTTACGTCGGCACGGTTTCTTTGTAAGGGATAAGGCATCTGTATGCTAGTATTATATTATCTGTGCCATGGGGTCTCAATTCAAACAAATTATAATTAGTCTTGAAAAAAGATCATAGATGGCAGCATAGGTAGCAATTGTAAAAGTAACAATCACTTAAAAATGTTAAACAGCAGATTAAGGCTGAAATAAGTTTAGTAAAAATGAAAACTTTCTTCTTTTATGTTAATTTATCCATTTACGAGTGTAAGAGTGTAGGTTTTTTGAACAAAAAAGATAAGTGTTGATTTTGTATGATAAGGGTACACTAGTCGATGGCACGAACTATTTTGTGCGCGGGCTTAAAATGCATTTTATATCAACCGACAACACGTGCGGAAGAGATAGATGCTGTGATGAGCAGTAGGAAGCTAGTTCGCGTACGAATACACACTTTGCAAATTTGTAGCGAAATGGATAATGATTTAGGACGAAACCGAGCACGCGAAATTTTATAAAAAGACCTTTGGCAGTCTAGATATCATGAAAAATCGACTAAATCTATCTGTTCAAAAATGTTGCGCCCAAAAATGCGTTAAAATTAATGTCGAAATGTGGAACTTTCGACGCTCATAACTTTCAAAGATTTATTATTTTTACTTTTTTGCTTACATACAGGGCTAGATAATGATGAGACAAATTGATATCACTTTTTATTTTGAACGTACATCGTCAAACAGTGGAATAATCCCTAGACTACGTTTGTATGAAAGAAATTTCGACTAGTGTAACCTTAAAATAGTTAAAAGTAACCATCGATTTTTCGTTTGTTTTGAGCTCTTTGCTATAGATGGCGTTTTTCCCTATTCGTCCTAAACTATACATCTATCGTAAGAACCATTTTTTAAGACAATTATTATTTATTATAGTTGTGATTTTAAATATTTACTTCTTATTATACAGATAATCACTTTTTTGTGAAGCTTGTTTACAAACAACCCGATGAACCCGAGTTCAGACAGGACTCGAACGAATTAACTAGATACCTCGCTGAAACAGGACTCGTATCGCGCTAGGGCCTACTCAAATCCCACCGGTGGTGATAAAAAAAAGAGATAACGCGACGCGTGTGCCGTCCGAGTTTACGCGTTGTATAGTTTAATTCAAACTTAATGGCGGCTCGAAACACTTCGTGAGTCGCTACGTACTAGCAATTTTATGTGACAGCGTGGGTTAGGGGTAGGGTACTGCGCAGCGAGTAGCGTTTTTTAAAACATCATTAAGTTTGAACCAACGATCAATAAGTAAATAGGAATCGTGCATGATACAGAATTTTTTTCTTTGTAGACTGACTGACGGCTTAATTAATACCGTTTGACACAAACTTGATGGTGCCTCGAAACACTGCGCAGTTGTTCAGAAGCAATTTCAGTGACAGCGGGAGTTAGGAGTGAGGTACTGCCTAGTGAGTATCTAATTTTACAGCCATTAAGTTTGAAACGTTAGTAAATAGGAACCACGCATCATAAAGTAATTTTTGTCCTTGTGACATGGCTCCACTACTCGTACAGTCCGAATCAAACTTAATGGCGGCTTGGAACAGTCGTATGAGTCGCTGCGCACCTGGTTCGGCCGTTCATTCATTCAGTCGGGAATGGGAGATGCACTCTTTTACCGTTCACATGTGAACGCCTGACCGGCAGATCATCTTCCGTGAGCCGCAACGACATAGGTCATACGTATCTCCGCTACTATTTCCGCTATATTTAATTACCGCACCGCCATAGTTCTAAAAACGGCTTGAGCTACGCGCATTTCAGCTCGCCAATTTACGTGTCTCATTAAAAGTCCACTGGACGTGCATAACCATCGATTGTCTTCGCTGTACCGAACAACGTAATCCCGAGTGCGTCGAGAAGATACTTCCAGGGCCGCGTGACTGCTGCAGTCAGGTAAGTGCTTCTCTATATCCTCTGGGTGGACGTACGTCGGACCATACCTTCGCTCGCTCCGCTCATAAATTAATCTCCCGCTTGCCTCTCGTTTGACCAAACGCATCCATTTTTTTATTTTTTTTGTTTATTCCACCCGCATCGCATCGCATCCACCAGCACCCTTAACCACCTATTTTTTTCTAATATGCGGTGTCTGTTATCTACATAAAATTTGTTCAAGTAGCCCATGCTACGTACAAACTAAATTATTAAAAGTAAACATTTTTATAAAAACATCCTGTTCTTTATTTATTTAAGTACATAATATAAAAAATAATTACCTAAAATAAAAAAGGATAACCGTTATAGTGAATAATAAAATAATATTAAGTAGGTACCTACTTCATGTCATTCCGTTGCCGCGGCAACCAGCGACTTACCTACATTTAATTCTACAAGGAATTCTATAGTTTTGATTGATTTGGAATATTCGTGAATATCGTGAAATTCGCTACACAATGCGACCACATAGATTTAAGGTTACACTAGTCGAAAATTCTTCCATACAAAAGTAGTCTAGGGATTATTCCACTGTTTGACGATGTACGTTCAAAATAAAAAGTGATATCATTTTGTCTCATCATTATCTAGCCCTGTATGGAAGCAAAAAAGTAAAAGAAGAAAATATTTGAAAGTTATGAGCGAGGAAAGTTCAACATTTCGACACTAATTTAAACGCATTTTTGGGAATAAATACCATAAGAAGACGGAAAATTGCAAAACGGCCTACATACAGGGATAGATTAGTAGTTCAACAATGCAAATAATTTTATTATGAACAGATAGATTTAGTCGTTTTTTCGTGATATCTAGACTGCCAAAGGTCTGTTTATAAAATTTCGCGCGCTCGGTTTCGTCCTAAATCATTATCCATTTCGCTACAAATTTGCAAACGTGTGTATTCGTACGCGAACTAGCTTCCTACTGCTCATCACAGCATCTATCTCTTCCGCACGTGTTTTCGGTTGATATAAAATGCATTTTAACACCGCGCACAAAATAGTTCGTGCCGTCGACTAGTGTGCCCTTAAGGAGTCACCGCGGTCTGAGTGGAGTCTGTCCCGATCATACCTACTTTTATTATAACGAATACGAAGTAAGCGTTCAAGAACAACTGGCAAATAACGTCTCTGAGCACATGATGCGATTCCTCGCTCAGTCGATGCCATTTAGTATCTAAGCAAACTACTAGATGGCGTTAGAAGTTACAGTCTCGGGCTATTAATGAGTCACTGGTGCTGCTGCCTGTTAAAGATTGGGTATCTGTACTGTAGTATTATATTAACTGTGGTATCACAAAAAAATGACCAAGTTCTATATAGGAAGGTAGGTACCTAAAAGATTGACAAAATACTCGCTGCTTGTCGCTATGGAGTTTGATGAAACTTGTACTGTTTCCCAATTTGAGAGATACCTAATCCAACAAAAATGTTACGATCCGATAAGAATAGAATAGAATAGAATACTCTTTATTATGTACACCTTAAAAGTTACAGAATGTATAGACGAAGAAAACATTACACTGGGTGACACAATGGGCGGCCTTATCGCTAAAAGCGTAAGTAGTTTCAGTAAAACGCGTGGACCAACATACATGCATACAAACATACATACATATATAATATGTCATAGATCAAGTGATTAATCAGGGCACTATGAATCTATTCAAGTCAAATCGGGCAATGTAATAAATACTGATTTAAACTTCTATATTTATCACATTGTCTGGTCATTATGAATATTTCTACGTAACGGTTGGTCAATTTAATAAATATGGTCAATGAAGCTCCCGACACGGATAGGTTAGGTTCGTAGGAGATGACCTGGTTCGCTCGCTCACATCAGCGCCCGTCATCCTCCTCATGTTAGGTTACTTTACACCCTGCAGACAGAAAAAAGTAATCGTAGGTACCTATTCAATATTAAAACCAATGTCAACATTAAATAATAAACAAGACACATCTTTTTATTACGTGGCCCAATGACTGATGGGGATGAACATTAATCAGAAAGCCCGGTCAATATAATTATTTCAATAGTTTTATCATATAGCCTATTCATATTGGGCATTTTCAAACTGCCCGGGCATTATGAATAATGCCCTATTAATCACTTGGTCCATATTATATATACTTATGGAATTTGGCACGCGTGTTTAAAAGCCTTCCCTCACGATGTTTTCCTTCACCGTTTTAAGAGCAATGGTGGTGAAATAATTTACACAAAGTAAACCGCCTGCCTAGGTTTGAACCCACGACCTACAACTTGTAAGTCGCGGCCAATACCACTAAGCCACCACTGTTCAATCCCTTACCCATTTTGGCATTTCAACCATCACCATCGTTAATGAAACATTGTTTATTCTATAAATATCCGGATATTTTAATAGACGAAAATGAAATAGATTGATGATATGATAATTGTGTTTAAATTAAAATTTTAAAATTTACATTTTAAGTGTGCCTAAATTAAGCAATTAAAGAGTTAACAGCCTTATCTGCAATTGTAATTTCAAGTGGATTAGGTATGATAATGCACAAAAAAAATGTAACCTGAACTGTATGTATTTGCCAAAACTGTGTGGCAAGTAATTAATAGAGAAACTGGAAAGACACAACAACGCGATCAGAATGAGTTGTCTTTGAAAATATCTAATGAAACCATTTCTGATAAGCAAGAAGTCGCTGAGACATTAGAAAATTTATTTACCAACATTTCGTTAGAGGTTACGAAGTCACTTCCCTCCTCATCTAAATTGGCTGCAGCTCTTCTTAAAGAATACTTTACTAAAGACATACCAACCTTTAAATTTAAACCAATATGTATTGATACAATTAAAAACGCGTCCAAAAGTCTCAATATAAAAAACACTGAAGACTTATGGGGGATATCCGTTAGGGTTCTTGGAGATATTATTAACTCAATTGCTCCTGTCCTAACAGGCATATTCAATCAATGTTTGGAAAGCGGCACGTATCCCGACTTAATGAAACACAGTAAAGTAGTACCAACTTTCAAATCAGGCTGTAAGAGTGATCCCTCTAATTATAGACCTATATCCGTGCTACCAGCATTGAGTAAAATCTATGAAAAAATCATGCTGGACTAAATGCTGTCTCACTTCAATTCAAATGGGATCCTGCATAGTCAGCAGTTTGGTTTCACGAAAGGTAGGTCGACAACGGACGCGGGAGTAACACTCATCAGCCACATCTTGGAATCTTGGGAGAAGTCCCAGGATGCCATTGGCATTTTCTGTGATCTGTCAAAAGCGTTCGACTGCGTCGACCACAACACACTGATCTGTAAATTACAACACTACGGAATTCGAGGACGAGCTGCTGATCTTGTGCTTTCCTATTTATCAAACAGACAGCAAAAAGTAAATGTTAATGGGGCGACGTCCTCCGGGTCTCTAGTCAAAATAGACGTGCCCCAAGGTTCAATTCTCGGCCCTTTCCTTTTTCTTGTTTACATAAATGATCTCCTTTTTATGATGGCCAAATTATCGGATATAATTCTATTTGCTGATGATACTTCACAAATTTTTAAAATAGATAGGAAAGATACGGATGTCTTACATGTCAACGAAAGTCTAATTGTTCTCTCAGAATGGTTCGCAGCTAACAATCTTTTACTGAATGCGAAAAAAACAAAATGTCTAAAGTACTCTTTACCAAATGTACCTCAACGTGACCTAAATCTAAATCTTGACGGCAAAAATCTTGAAATTATAAGGGAAACTGTATTATTGGGGATTACTATCGATTCAAAATTGCAGTGGGGCGCGCACATTAGAACTCTTTCGGGCAGATTAAGTTCGGCTGCCTATGCAGTAAGGAAGATAAGGCAGTTAACCGATGTAGCCACAGCTATACTAGTATACTATGCTTATTTCCACAGTATTATGTCTTATGGCATTCTGCTGTGGGGATCAGCAGCAGACGTTGAATCAATTTTTATCTTACAAAAGAAGGCAATCTGCGCGATCTATAAAATGGGTCCTCGCGAGTCCCTCAGAGAAAAATTTAAAGACATCGATATACTGTCTCTACCTTCACTTTATATTTTGGAATGTATTTAGTATGTCCGCAAAAATCGAGGGCTTTTCAAAACTAGAAGTGACTTCCATAATTTAAATACACGCAGTAAGCACGAAATTGTAATACCCAAATTCAGATTAACGAAAACTAGCAAGTCTTTTCTTCTAAACAGTATACGCTTTTATAACAAATTGCCAAAGTCAGTTTTAGAACTGACCGATGGAAAGTTCAAAAACTACATCAAACGTGTCCTTATTAAAAAAGCATATTATAAAATCAAGGACTACGTTGAAGATAAAAATTTTGGCTTTAGCTCCTTCTGCACATGCGGCTTCCCTGGTAACTCATAAACGGCACAAATATATGGATGTCTCTAACTATTCTCAATCTCATTTTTTTCTCTTTTAATTAGACTTTACAATGTTTTTCAATCATCATTATAGCCCTTTGCTAAGAATAGTTACAGCACTGATAACAGTATTTGTGCCACATGTTAAATTTAGTGTTGTATTTTTTAATTTGTTTTTTTTTACCTTTGTATAGATTCTTTTACCGATTGTGAATATGTGAACATTGTAGGCTTTCTAGATGATTGTTAACATTTGTTAACATTTAGTTTTTTTTTTAATTTCGTACGACTTATTGTCGGGCTTACGTTGTCCCCCCTTATCCAAGTACTAATGCTGTAACATGGAAATATTGTAAACACAAAATTTTTAAAAGAGTAACCATGGAGTTTCTTGCCGGTTCTTCTCCATAGGAAACGACTAACCCGAACCGTGCACCTTTTGTCGACGTTTTATAAGTGCCCATGTAGGCCTATGTAAAATAAAAAAAATGATTTTGATTTTGATTTTAAATGCTATTTTGTATTCTTTCCTTCCAAAAAACAGGACATAATTATATATATATATATCGCAAATAGGAGGGCTATCTTCGATATACCCTCGGTCCAGAGATAGTCCTTAGTCCATTAGCAAAGCAGCGGATCCACCACCAATCGTTTCGCTTTCTCCCAACAAAATACACACTTATTCAAGTTCATACGCGCCACTTTTGGCTACTTCTCAACTCTTTTTCTAACAACTCTTGCCAACTCCAAAACGCGCAGCCGCGCGTTTCTTTTCTATCCCCACGACAACATGGCGGGAGACTCCACTCAGAGTGCCTTATTAGACCCTCCTCGCGTTTCATTGGTTTAAGAACACATCCGGGCAAAGTACACAGCTTTTAACATCCAATCGAAAATCAAGTATTTTGACATAAGAAAAATAAAGTGTTGGCATTCGAATAAAATCGAACTGAGAATTGAATTAGAAGCTAAATGTTGCCAACTAAACAAACCTGAATTAATAAGTTTACAAGCGATATTACTTTGTTCCTGATTATTAATCGTAAACCTTCCTGCGATATTATATATATTCTATTATGATGATCTTACGAGTATATTATGTAGGTACGACACCTGAGAAACAGACATTATGTGCCAATAAACGTAGGTAAACTACGGACTTGCAGAAAATTTAATTAATAATTATGACTATTTACCACTCATAATTTTATATAGTCGAAGGTTCATAAAATATATTCTGTTTACCATAATAGTCTTGTTATTTGACTAAGAGCCATTTTTATTACACCTGCTGTTCTTATTTAAGCTAGTAGGATACATCATATACTCAAAACAAATAATGAACCTACCGGCTCATCATCATTTTAGACAAAAGACGTCCAATGCTGGACATAGGCCTCTCCCAAGTGTCGCCACATTTACCGGTCCTGTGCGTCTCGTATCCAGTAGATTCCCACAGCCTTAACCAGGTCGTAGGTCCACCTAGTGGGAGGCCTTCTAACGCTGTGTCTTCCAGTTCGCGATCGCCACTCCAGAACCTTTCGGTCCCATCGACCAACTGTTCAGCGAGCAATGCGTGCTGCTTGAGCCTACTAGGTACATATAATTTAATTGAATCGATCGCACACTTTTCGAGAGCAGTGGTGGCCCAGTGGTATCGGCCGCGACTTACAAGTTGTAGGTTGTGGGTTCGAGCCCAGGCAGGCGCTTTACTTTGTGTAAATTATTTCATCACCACTGCTCTCAAAAACGGTGAAGAAAAACATCGTGAGGAAACCGGCATGTCCTAGAACCAAAAATTCGAAGACATGTGACATCCACCAACCCGCAATGGGCCCGTGTGGTGGATTACGGCCCATTCCCTCTCATAGAGAGGAGGCCTGTGTCCCAGCAGTGGGAACATTAATAGGCTAATGATGTGATGTGATGTGATCGCACACTTTTTAATTTTGACAATTCCATTGTATTCATTGCGTGTATTGTGCTGTCGAGTAGACGGATTTTTAAAAGGCTCTTAGAGCTATGGATTAGGAAATCTATTCGGTTGTGATGGAAACTGCGATTTCATGTTTTACGCAGTTACCTGTTGAGGTCACCCAAATAGCCTAAGGGATATTTTATCGTCATCAATTTTGCTGACTGTAGGAGAGATTTCGAAAATTCCTTGGACTTAAAGTTCGTTGATGGACTGATGGATGATGTTCTCGTTCGTTTAACGTTGCTTATCGTTGTTTTTATGGTATTTAACACAGGCCATCTGTAAAAAACTACTGAAGTTCTAAGACTGTCGGTCGGACACTTTTCCTATACGCCAAACGCGCGATAGTAAACTTAGCTCCAATAAAAAATCAGCTTCTAAACTTTATTAGTTTTGTCCGTCGGTCTAGCTAGCTCATACAACCAGGATAAAATATAATGTTCCTTATCAGACATAAAAAACTTTATATTAGAAATAAGATCGCAACGTAATTATTACAAAATATAGTAAATAAAATGAAGGGAAAAACAAGCAAGGTCGCTTTGAAGCTGCACATGACGCGATCACTTAGAATAAACCCTAGACTAGTATTATATTATCTGTGCCCTGGGAGACCGGATCCGATGCAAAGAACAATTTGAATAACAAGCAAGGAATCTTAAAGATCAGCGCCAGTGGGTTGACGCAAATAGCTTAGAGAATTAAAATAAAATAAAACTTACTTTAATTAAATAGGCACGACTAATTTGAGCAGCCAACTGTACATATACCTAGTTGTGGAACGCTAATTATAAAATATATAAAAGATTTCACATTTGCGAGCCAATGTTTAATTTTTAAACCGCCTTGAGCCCCATGATAGCCCAAGATACAGAGTAGTTGTCAAGTTTGACGATACCTGTGTAATGTATTATCTAGCTCGTGGATAAAGAAAATAATTATAATAATCTGTGGCCTGACTTGTCAAGCTTGACAGGAAAAATGTTAACTCCCAATAGTCTTTAATGTTAATAATGAAACCGTTTATTATTTTGTTAATTTTCGCGTAATAGTAACTTCAATAATGTATGTGCATTATAAAAGATCAAAAAAAGTATACAATAATAATATTACAATGAAAAAAAACTTTTTACAAAAATTACAAACGACTTCCAAACAAAAACACTACAAAGTGAAAAATAACTTCAATTTCGGAAGTCGGGTTCCTGTTTTCGTTTCTTCGTTCATAAAACGAAGAAACGAAAACAGGAACCCCGACTTAAAAAAGTTTTTATTTTTCACTTTTTAGTTGTGGTACATAATGGAACACTGGGCGTTATAGGTAGGTTATAGCCTAGGTACCTATAACGCCCAAAGTGAAGCCAGAATAAATTAACCCAATAACATGAAGCTTAAATAAACAAAACTGGTGTAATGACAGTATACCAGGGTGAACTGTTCACACCTGCGTACCCCATTAAAGCGTACCAGTGTGATGTTATGTTATGAAATGGTATAAACAATAAACAGATATGCGATTGCAGCTATCCCGAGTGATTTGCCGTCATTTATTGAAGAGTTCTGATGTACAACTCCGAAGTTCGTCTTCAAATCTTGATCAAAATTAAATGGGACCACATGACAAACTTTCGAATAAAAAAAGAATCATCAAAATCGGTTCACCCAATAAAAAGTTCTGAGGAAACACACATAAAAAACACAATCGAATTGATAACCTCCTCCTTTTTGCGAAGCCGGTTAAAAAACACCAAGAATAAAATAGAACACATTGACAAGATAAACTGAATATAAAGCTGACAAGAAGCCAGGCCCAAGCACTAACCACACGCCCAACAGTTCTTAAAATAAGGTTATTTTGAGTGTGCGTAAGGGACAGATGTATATGACTTGTATACATCTGTCCCTCCTACAACCGTGAGTCAAGCGATCACGGACGCTTCAGTTACGTCGAAATCGTGTGACGACTTCTCCACCGACGACACCACCACCAGCGCGTCGACGGCGACACGCCGGTTGCCGGACAGCCTGGAGCCTCGATGCCCATCTGCCTCTGACAGGGTCCCGCTACCAGTGGTAGTGTGTAGCGCATGCGATGGACGCAATCGATTAACGAAAACGTTATGCGCGCATACTTTGGGGCTTCGGAGGGCTTCGAAGTAACCTGACAGCGTACCGCTATGTTTC
Organism: Orthosia incerta; assembly: GCA_948252205.1. Lineage (NCBI taxonomy): Eukaryota > Metazoa > Arthropoda > Insecta > Lepidoptera > Noctuidae > Orthosia > Orthosia incerta. Next base: position 22,569,685 of record OX411756.1, on the reverse strand, counting down.
AGGTGCTTGAGCCAGCTGTCAACGTTTCGGCCTAATGCCTATCGGGTCATCCAAAGTAACCGTATGTTAGATGACGCCGTACTTGATAGACTGCATAATGAATCACGGAGTAGTAGTGTCTCGCCTACCTTGCCACCGGCCGCGGTGCAACTGCAACACAATCTTTCACCGCGACCCGACCATGTTGGCGAGGATGACGAAGATGGGGCTATATCCATTAGTACCCAGTGCAATTTACGATTGAGGACCGCTTTGGAGTGTGAATGCCGAGGGTATTGTTCCACACCGCCTGAGCACAGACCTCGATTACCTGGTCTGCCCATGCATAAGAAAAATAGGGCGCTGATGTGTGCTCTAGATTCACAGCTATGAAATGTTTTTGATAGTAGCGAAGACCTTTTCGGCATGTCGTGTAGCTAACATTAAATTTCAACCGAAACTTACAAGTATTTGAGTATTTTGGAAGCACTAGGCATTAATGCTACTGAAGTGAAACAGTCTTTGAAGGGGCGCTTCTTTGGCCGCCTGAAAAAAGTACTAAATAGTCGATAAAATATCTGTAGGAGATAATAATATATCAGGCGAGAACAAGGTCTTCAACGGCTCAGACAGAACTTGACGCCCTTGATAGGAAAGTCTGCACATTGCTTACCACAAATCGTATGCATCACATACACACGGTCATCTTATGAGACTGTATATCCCGCGGAAATGCGAGAGTCGTGGCTTTTTAAATGATGAAACCCTGCATAACCGCGAGGTATGCAGTCTTAGGGAATACTTCCAGGCCGCCGACGTGTGGTAGCGGTGGACAAGGGCCTTACCACGCTCTCCTTGGCTAACGAGAACTGGCGCAAACCTATAGTATTAGATACTAATGACCGCAGGGAGGTCGACGAAGATTTGAGGAGGCTCTCGTTGGGGAGCTGGATCAAGGGCTTGATCCAGTAAGCGATACTCCTGGACACGGCGCGTATCGCTTGGAGGTTCCTCTCTCTGAAGCCCTGACCACCGGCAGCTTGGTACCTGTTCCCGATACCGGTGGGCTACTATTTTTTTCTGTTTTAAGTATTTGTTGTTATAGCGGCAACAGATATACATCATCTGTGAAAATTTCAACTGTCTCATCACGATCCATGAGATACAGCTGGCCTTCTAATTTGTCCAGATTTTTCGCTTAGATGGCAAAAACTTAAGTTTTGTTGCGATTAAAAACAGCCAGTTATTTCATTAAACAGCTTTACACCTTTGATAACTACCTACAACTTTGCAATTCATATTATTGAGCCTAAAATTTGGTCACAATCTACTTTTTTCTCATTTTGCAGTCAGATAATACCTGTGCAACAACACCTGCAAACACCTATATTGCTGTCGCCGTGGCTCAGTTCTTGTCAATATATATTTGCATTTGCCTGCCAGAGTATTTGTTTCCTGATAGCTTCAACCTAGTGGTATTTAAGGCATGAATTAAAAGGTTACTTCTTAATGAATAGCGAAACGCGAGCCTATCGTTAAATAAAAAAAAACATACGAAGATGAAGAAAATATGAAAAATGTCCGGATTTTTTTAAAGTCCTGCTTTTTGCCAGGACTTTTCAAGTTTCTAAATAGTAACCCTAAACGCAAGCCTATAACAATTTAAGAGTGACTTCCACACATCGAATATCTCACGCAAATTAATAATTTCACCTAAAGACAATCTATCGCTCGATAGTCAACAAATTGCGCAAAACGGATCGAACCGGGCCAAGGCCGAGCCGCAGATCAAATTATTATACTCTAGAGCAGGGCACATACACGATCAACATATTTGAAACAAATAAAGCCCTTCATAGTTGAACTCTGTTTACTACTTATCATAATTAAATTCTACTCGAGCCGAAAAACCGCATATCGCTGCTTATAAACTAATAAATTAAAGTGCCAAAAAACGAAAATAAGTTTTGTTCAGGAGAGCAATACATTATTTATTCATTAGTATTGTATAGCAGTTTGCATGACACACAAAATTCCAACGAAAGACATTTGCCATCTGAGTGTCAAGTTTTTATTCGGTGTCAGCAATAGTGGTGATAAGGGTAAAAACGGGACCCTATTACTAAGACTCCACGATCCGTCTGTCTTTCTGTCCGTCTGTCACCAGGCTGTATCTCATAAAAACAGACAGACGGACCGCGGAGTCTCAGTAATAGGGTCCCGTCATAGAGCAACACGGACCACCGGCGGACACGGGACCCTAAAAAACCAAGTCAGTTAATTTGTTCTCTTAGTCACTGAAAATTCAGGCTTCTAGATTTATCCACAACGAAGTTACAAGGGGATCTAAAATGTGCTGAATGGTTTCTAGAAAAGGATGGCACGTGCATTTGTTTGTGTTTCGACTTGTTGACATTTCACTAATCACTATAGCGACGTTTTCGTTGATTAAATATGGGGATAAATATAATGACCACCTAAAATTACTTTGTGACCATAACCTCTATTACCTAAAATTGTACTATGAAACCCAAATTTAGTAAATTGATCACCAAATTTAGTAAATTGATCACCAAATTTTAATAGCAAATTATTGCGCTATTTAATGTTGTAAAATAGGTTAGGTTAGGTTAGAACTGTGACCAACCGCGCGCGAGCCGAGCGAGCAAAGCGAGCGGTGCCGCGGCAGCGGCCGGCGAGCGCTACTTCCAAGTTGCTCCCAGAAATTTTATAATCTTTTTGGTCATTGGTTTAATTTTGGTGATCATTTACTACTTTTGGTGATCATTTACTACTTTTGGGTTAACAATGATTTATTTGGAGTCATTTTGCCTAAACAGGATAGCGAGATGTTAAAACTTTGGTTATAATTTTACAATAAGATGCGGGTTTAATTTTGGTGATCATTTACTATTTTTGTCTGTTATATGTTACTATATCTGGTGGTAAGTTAAACATAAGCCATTAAATATTAACTTGTCTAGACTATGAAAATACTGACAAACTTTGAAGTCAGTTTCCTTATCAATCTGTTTCCCCGTGTTTAAACGAAAAATGTAATTTTAAACGAATAAATACCGTCTACACGCAGCTTTACCGGCGCGCACGCATTGCGAGTACTATCGCAACATGTTGCCAAGTTCGCCAATTACACACATCTCGAACAGATTGCAGGCCCACGAATATAATTAATACATAGTATTGTGAGAGTATATTAGGTACCCAGAGTTTTCCCAAACTCGTGAATAGAATCGTAGGTTTAACATTCTAATCAATGTTTACTACTGCTTTTAGACATAGCCCGTAGAATTGCCAAACTTAAGTAGCAGAGAGTAAGGCACATTGCTCGCAGAACGGATTATCGATGGGGCAGAAATGTTTTGGAGTGGCGACTGCAAACCGGCAGACATTGCGTTGGAAGGCCGTCCACTAGGTGGACCGATGACCTGGTGAAGGCCTATGTCCAGCAGTGGACGTCTTTCGGCTGATATGATGATGATGATGACGACTGCTTTTCTACTATTGCTAGGCTTTCTTAAGAGATCTGCCACCAATTAATCATAAGAAGTTTTAATAGTAAATAATATAGCCATCAGTTTTACTTCCTTTAAACTTTAAACTTATTTAGTGCAGTCTAAATACGAGCAACGTTTTAAATGAAACATTATAATAGTAGTTTATGCAACAGTCATATAATAGGGGTTATTAAAACACGAGCGTAGGTTTAGTAATAAGAATATCACGCGAGTGTTTTAATACCTAATTATATGCCGTTGCATACACTATTTTATCTTCACTCATACAGTTGAAATATAACAAAAATGGCAACGGAAAAACTCGGTATAAATAAGTGTTATGGCGGACAATTAAGATTCTCATTGCACATGACTGCGCAGCGCGCGCATCCAAAGACAAAGACACAATTTAAAAAATTAAATGTTTTTTTTTTATTTTACCTATCCACGAATATAAAGTAGGTGTTTATACAATAATTTTTGAATTCATATTTGGAACATTGCGTTGTGAGTGTAAATAAAATAATGTATGCACTATAATGAATTAAGCAAAACATAGATGTCCTATAGATACGTCTCTGGTCGGTTAAATAATAAATTAGTCTAATGAGTTAAAACAAATAATATATCTAACATCACACCAGTATACGCATACACTGTGGTATGTGCATTGTAAGAATCCGGCTATGTAATGGAACTAATAGCCATCAATTTGAACGATGTTACGTTACTGTTACGGAAAAGGTACGTTAAAGTTAATAATAAACAAAATATTATTGTTAAAAAATCAAACAGACTTCCAAAATAAAACACTTTTATTACAACAAATGTCTTTTCCGAAGTCAACGTCTTTTGTACCCATTGTTTTCAGTTATTCGACACCGACTTCGGAAAAGAAAGTTATTTTTCGCTTTGTAGTGTTTTGTTTTGAAAGTCGGTTTGTTTTTTATTTAAGAAAAAAAAATTTTTTTTTTACTTTTGTTAGGTACTTTCAATTGACATAATATTAATTTATAGCCAAAGTATATCTCATGTCGATTCCAATAAGCCCAAACACGACTAGGATACATTGTTTTATTTTGGAGTTCCAGTGTCCACCTTCCAGCTTTAACATAAGATCAGTTCGATGGTATTTTCATCAGGAATTTATTTATAAGTATTTGCTTCATCATAGTCGGTTAACTATTCGAGATATCTTATACCCGTGATATACTTAGCATTAAGGAGTTCCAGTGGCCATCTGTGGTCTTCTTCATCAGTTACACTCACCAAATGGTACTTTATAAGTGCAAATGATTACATTGTTGAAGAAATTACCAAAATACCTATATGTATGCCTATAATATTTGAGGAGTTTCCTCGATTTATCTAGGATCACAACATCAGATCCTGACCTGATGACCATGGGACCACGTGTGAAGTATGCCCTTTGAAACAAAAGAAGAATTTTCCAAATTTGTCCAGGCGTCTGAAAAAGATTCCAACGAATTGAGAACCTCCTTCTTTTTTTGAAGTCGGTTAAAAATGAGTTTTGTTTTACATTTTATGTGACACAATCGGATGGTATACGTATATATCACAGGAAGGTATATGATTAAAGAAAAAAGAAATATGACGCAAGTAAACTTATTAATTCAGTTTTGTTTAATTGGCAACATTTAGCCTGCGATTCAATCTCAGTTCGATTTTATTCGATTGACAACACTTTATTTTGCTTATGTCAAAATACTCGATTTGGATTGGATGTTATAAGCGGTAATTTGCCGGATGAGTTCTTGAGTCAATAAAAAGCAGGGGTGTCTATCCAGACACCCTGAGCGAGTTTCTCCCGCCATGTTTTGTCGTGAAGTTAGAAAAAGGAACGCGCGGGGCCGCGGGCGCGCATTTGCGAAGTTGAAAAAGGGTTGTGAGGAAAATAGTTGAGAGGTGGCCTAAAGTGGCGTGTATAAACTTTAAAAAGTGTGTTTTGTTGAGAGAAAGCGAAACGATAGGTGGCCGAATTCGCTGCTTTGATAAAATTGGAACAAGGACTATCTCCAAAACGGCATAAGTTACCTGCTCTGTGTATGCATACCTACGAAAGCCCACAAGATCGAGGGTTTATCCAAGATAGCCCTCCTATTTTCGACATATATAATACAGTGTTTTTCTTTTTCAATATTTACGTTTTGGATTTTTGGCTAGGAATACAGTTCTTTTTTTTATCCGTAGCGTTTGACCACTATCTGGCATGGCTAGATAGTGGTCAAACGCTAAGTACGTCATTTTTTTTTTTAATTTGTAAGATTTTTCAAAACTCGAATGTTAAGTTTTAGTTTTCATAATGATCGGACCTGAGACTGTTTGTAGTGTTTTTCGCAATTTCTCAAGTTTCGGATTTAGCCTGTAAAATTCGCCCTGTAGGTATTGTAGGAACCTGCCGAGACGTGTATAGAAAAAGATATCGAAGGACATATAAATTAACATAAAAGGTAGGAGCCTATTCCAGCAATAACCATAGTAAGTCAATGAAGTTCAAGACCTTGTCTCCCAAAAAGGTAATACCATTGACGTAATACTTATAAAATCGTATCGAACTTGGACATACTGACCGAGAATGTTAAGGCCGAGGAATGGCCAAAAACAAAGCGAATATGATTCAAACTTAATCTTAATGAATTCCGTATAAATCCGTTTTGCGGTGTTTTCGTTCTTAGGATGTCACTTGTCTAGACTCGAACCACCGCAGTATAGAACATATAGTGACGATGCTTGGAAAAGGCGACTGTCGGATGAAATATGATTTTGCTAAAATCACACGGTGAAAGTTTGTGAGTGTGTATATGTTTGTATGTTTGTTACTTCTTCACGCTCAAACGGTTTGACGGATCTGGACGAAATTTGGCACAGAGATAGATTATACTTTTTATCCCGGGAATATGTTCCCTCGCGATAATTTTCGACTTTCACGCGGGCGAAGCCGCTGGCAGAAGCTAGTTATCTATACAATTACACCGTACACAGTTTTATATTTTTCTGTTTCAGACTTTAATGATAGTATAAGAATTACAGTTTTCTGGATCGTAAAAAAACCTATACACAGTGCTTATAAAATTTACGACGGCAGATTTACTACTTACGCAGGTAAGGAATAAAAAAGAGATATATTTATAACTAGCTGTCCCACGCAGCTTCGCTCCCGTCAACTGGCTACCTACCTACCCATCTACCCTACCTACCCTACATTCCGAAAGCTCTCAATAAGGAATATTTTTTCCCGATTTTGCAACATTTTTCATTTATACTCCGCTCCTATTGGTCGTAACGTGATGTTATATAGCTTATAACCTTTCTCGATAAATGGACTATCTAACACAAAAAGATTTTTTTCAATTCCAACCAGTAGTTCCTGAGATTAGCGCGTTCAAACAAACAAACAAACTCTTCAGCTTTATAATATTATATATATATAAGTATAGATGAGACTGTTAACGCATCGACTTCAAATTCTGTAAAAGTTTTCTTAATTTCTGTACGGAATACTAAACCGAATTGTTTATAAATACATTAACGCTTTACGCGTAATTCAATTTAAGATAACAATTCAGTTCCGTTTTATCTCGTCAACTTTAGCTTTTATTTATAGGTACGAAAATTTTAAAAAGCTTTATCCGTTATTTAATTGTGTATGAATGTTACCTAGAGCAGGTTTTATAACTTTCCAGGTGGAGCTTACGGCAAAGGAAGATTACAAAACACTTTTTTGGGGCCGAGAATAACTGACGTCTAACAAAACTCTTAAAACCGACTACGAGATGTTAGTTACAGGCATGGCTTATCAAATTGAAGCCAACTAGCACTAGTCTAACTGAATTCTCATCATGTTAATGGCAGGGTCGTGAGGATCCACTTGACAATGATAAGACTGGAATGATGATTATCAGTAGGACGAACTTTACTAAACTCTTTAAAAAATGCGATAGAGACGAAAATACACATAACTGTAATTACTTGCCGCTGTGGCATTTATGGCACAATGGCATACAACGTACTTGCACAGTTTTAGTCAAATTGGAGTCATATGTATTTTTTTTGGCTTCGCACGGTTTGTGCATTTAGCCGTGTCACGTTTATAATAGAAGTTCTAGTTTATTTAGATTCTAGTCCAATGTCCTAGTTAGGCCCCAATAAAATGGCGGTAACTTTATTGGAAGCTTCTACGGATTTTTGTCGACAACATGTACAAACTCATGTTCTACCGCTGTGTTTTACTTGCCCACACTAATATTATCAGAATAAAAAACCACCATTTTTACACTATTAATATTCAATTTAACACAATTTCAGAAAAATAAAACAGAGAAGCAACATAGACTCCATCACGTTCCCGCCAAAACTCATGTAATTATTTATTTGGGTAAATACCGGGGATCTATACTTCAAAAAGATAGCTTGATCTCCGCGACATAATTATGTCAAACTGACGTATACGTTATTGTTAGCCTTTCAAGCGCTATTGTTACTGTATTGATACTGACAGCTGTCGCAGAGATCAAGCTATCTTTTATGAAGTATAGACAAACTGACATTCTATCAACTTTTAAAATATTTCACTTTGTCATGAATTACCGAAATGTCACGTTGTCATTTGTTATCGCTGATAGAACTTCAATTTGTCTGTTGCCTGTATCACTGGCATAACTTGGAAAATTAACTGAGCAGAAGAGACAGCCATACACACATATTTAAAAAAATATCAACGCTCTTTAGCAACTGTTCAAAAGATTCTAGATTCAAGAGAATTTGCATTTAGACCCTTCTTTCAGTTGCTTATCAGCTCAAAGATTTTTATAAACAAACATTCAAAATATTAATTATTAGTTTTAACTGAAATCTCGGCAAAATACCTGTAAATGTTGAATTAGGTTACTAAAAGAATCGTGGTGAAACATACCTGTAACATCTCTCGCCAGCGCCGGCACTGCCAGCAGCAGCAAGCACCACAAAATTTCCATCACTCACACTCTGTGTCAAGTCTGCCCCAGGTAAACTGGTACTCACTGCTTGAAGACTCAGCCTCTACTAAAGGGACAACACCGACTAGTTCCAAGTTCAAATCTCTCTCGATATGGCACACTGACTTTGTTTTGAATTTAGATCCAAAGAATATTACATTGAGCGTTTTGGCGCGAAATTATGCGCGATTATTGTTTATGGTAAAGACTCGATTTGGAATTATTTTATCATATCTGTTCTATTCTATGTTTTTTAAACGTTTATGAACATAACACTTGTCATGTTTTCAGTCACTTGCACTAATACGTTTGATGTTTTTCACTGCAAATAGCAGTAATATATTTTTTCTCGAGATCTCTTAATTATTAGTACTTGAGATGAATCACGCACACGACACTCTACGGCCACTTCGCAACATGTTGTGGTGGCGAAAGAAGCGGGGTCGAGCAATGCAACAGTCGAGCGTTCAATGTCAATGCCATGGTCAATCTTTATGATTTTGGATGTTTTCTATGTCAACGATTCTGCAATATACTCCAAGGTGCCTAACCACCCTATAGAGTCCTGATGAATCCTGAATAACTATTGTGTATTTCCTTATTATAAACTAGTATTTTCTCGCGTTTCGTCGCGTATGACACTCGGCTGTGCTTGTCTATGTGATAGGTTATTTTTTTAAATCGAATATAATGAGCAATTTCGGTGATTACATTTTTACAAAGAAACGGGTTACCTACCTACTTATTTAGTGGGCTTTTTTTTGGATAGCTAAGCTATTTCTTGTATTTAGATCCTCTTTAGTAGTTCACACCATACATGAAAAGTCCTTATTTATAAAAATCTCGACGCTGTTTAGTAACATTCTATTCGATCATCAGACCTTTCCGATTGTATGGCCTTTGGGAAATCATCGTGGTGAGAAAATTGGCAAGCCGCCCCGTTACCAAGTGCCAGCTGTTACCAGGGTGCGCCGGGCGAATTAAGCATTGAACATGGAATCATTGACACAGAAGAAGAGCAGATTCTTAATTTAAATGTTCTAGAATTTGAATTAAGAGCCTACAGTACCGCGATTTAAATAAATAACCATGTGAATTCCAACGTTTACATACGTGCCGTTTGCTCATAGAAATTACCGGCCCGTGACATTTCTGACTAATTTATCAGTTGTGTTATCTTAAGACGCTGTCGTGCGGTGCGGTTATTCCGTGCTATGTGGCAGCACCACTCGAGTGCAGGGTACACTTCAATTGACTTACAATCCTATGTCCCTAGCTAGGGCAGAGCTGTAGTTCTCCATCGCAACCGGTCTTGATCTTCACGCTTCACTTTGCTTCACGTCATTTCGATGCCTGTCGCTTCTGTTTGACGAGGCCGGCCACGCTTTCTTTTCCTTTGAATCCATGACCTGTTTGAGAATGCGATCGGGGTCGCTCCGGGATCAAATCACTACCACGAGAGGTTGCAATTCTCCTCTCTCAATTCCTAGCTCGGCCTATCTTCAGTAACGTAAGTCTGCGAGGAAAATCTATACTAATCTATTCTTCTACATCTATACTATCTATAACACTAATTACTAATAATAAAATTTGTATTTTTGAATTTTTGTATGTAACGAATAAACTTAAAAACTACTGGACCGTTTTAAAAAATTTTTTCACCGTTAGGAAGCTACACTATCCCTGAGTGACATAGGCTACTTTTTATCCCTGTATTCCCACGAAAACGGGAACTACGTGGGTAAAACCACGAGGCGTCCGCTAGTTATTAATAATCTTGCACTCAATTAACATAACTACGGAAATGAATAAACACGACAAACGTCAGCTGGTATTAATTTGTGCAACATTGCAAATTTTTATTAACGCACTATCATCATAAATGAGTAAACCTACCAGTTTTATTGCACTCATGTTTGAATGTTCACAGTTGGTTATCAGGCAAATTTACCCACTGGTCACTGTGACTCGATCCTGGCCAGTTACATGTATTTTTTTTTTTAAATTTTCTTTTCCACGTCCGTGTGTCACTGCGGGGCGCCAACTGAAACCAGCGCTGGGTGTCTGACGCCCAGCAAATGCTGAGTTGGTAACCCTTTCGGCATGGGCAAGTTCAGCGCAATTTGTCTTTGCACTTCTTTTTAGGGTTCCGTACCGTATTACTAAGACTCCGCGATCCGTCTGTCTGTCTGTCCGTCTGTCACCAGGCTGATGTGTAGTATGGTTTGGGGTGTGGTGTGGTGGTGTGTGGTGTGGTGTGAGTGGTGTGTGTGATGAGGGGTGTGGTATGGTATATTTCGTTTGTGGTGTGGTGTGGTGGTGTGTGGTGTGGTGTGAGTGGTGTGTGTGATGAGGGTAGTGGTATGGTATATTTCGTCTGTGGTGTGGTGTGAGTGGTGTGGTATGGTATATTTCGGCTACTCAACGTTTTCCAGGAGTGCTTCGGTTTCCGCATAGGTAAGTGGTTTTATCCAGTCTATAATACTTTTTTTACAGTCGTAGTAACTTTTATTACATACATACACGTGTTTATTAATTTTGTTATACAGCTGGGTAGAGCGTTTATTGAATTGTTTGCATGCAAATCTAGTTTTAGTTTAACTTAAAACTAAATTTTGCTTGGTTCATTAATAATGTAGCGAACTGAAACGAGTGTCGCAGAATCCTATAAACCTATTTATTTATGGCACATCAACATTCATATTAATTGCAAAAACAAAACTAATAAGAAGTGCTTTACTTTGGTGAGCCATATACACAAAGGCGCAGGTGGTCTACCAAATGGCTAAGATCAACATGTGGACATCTGCAAAACCAGGCGTGCCACGGCCACGGTCATATGTTGTCTGCCCTTTTGAAGCAGTCCCTGCCGTAGCGACGCGGTAAGACCTCAGAGAGAAGCCCACTCCCCAATTCGCAGCTTACACCAAACAACTACCAACTTACCGATTAAGTTTACTAATAACTGGAATCAAGATATATCCTTGTCAATGATATCACACTGAACGACCCTCGCACTGTTCATAGAACTCGTATGAAATAAACTGGAGCACTAAAAACACGTTTAATTCAAAATTAAATAATAGCCTAAGATCCCACTGCTAAAATCTGCAGTCAAACTGTTTTTGATAAGACTTATTTTTTATGAAAGATACTTCATAGAAGAACACAGCCGCAATTACTTTTTAGGGTTCCTTACCCAAAGGGTAAAAACGGGACCCTATTACTAAGACGCCGCGATCCGTCTGTCTGTCTGTCTGTCCATCTGTCACCAGGCTGTATCTCATGAACCGTGATAGCTAGACAGTTGAAATTTTCACAGATGATGTATTTCTGTTGCCGCTATAACAAAAAATACTAAAAACAGAATAAAATAAATATTTAAGTAGGGCTATCATACAACAAACGTGATTTTTGGCCATTTTTTGCGATAATGGTACGGAACCCTTCGTGCGCGAGTCCGACTCGCTCTTGGCCGGATTTTTTGTTTCTTTATTAAACTTTGCCCTACACCAGGAATGTATCGCGCGTACGTATTCAACATCAGCCAGCTCTCAGTTACCTGCAATTTATGGGTTCACGTGAATGAACAGATAAACTGCAACCCATAGATTGCGATTAATTGAGAGCTGGCTGATGTTGCTGGCGCATTTTAAAAACTTATACATCTTGGGTTATCTATCACACTATATATCATACTAATATTATAAAGTTTGTGAGTGTGTGTGTTTGTATGTTTGTTATTTATTCGCTCTCAAATGGCTGGACGGATCTGGATGAAATTTGGCACAGAGATAGATTATAGTCAGGAATAGCACATAGGATACTTTTTATCACGGGATGTTCCCTTAGATAATTGCCGAAACTCACGCGGGCGAAGCCGCGAGCAGAAGCTAGTCAAACATAAATTACAATTTATTTAATTAATGTAGGTAATTGCGGCTAGATATTACCAGGCAACCCTGTAGCAATCTATTCTATTATCAAGAATTATTCATGAAAAATTCGTTTTATCAAAAAAAAAATAACTTGCAGATTTTGGGAACGGGATCTTAGCTTTAAGTAAACGAGTAAGAATCGGTCAAAATCTTGTCATTGGCATGCAATGCCACCGGCTTGCAAGTGCAGAGCACTTCCTACTTCCTAACTAAAGCGCAACCTTGAACGCGTTCCATTGCAGGCTGGCCACTGCAGCTGCTGACCTTGTCTGAGTTGAAGCAGTAATGTATACTGGGTTTACGTAAACATCGATTTTTACGATTTTATTTGTATTTCTGAATTTCTGATACATTATTGGTAGTTTCGGGCAAAATTTAATAGAGTTACTAGCTTCTGCAAGCGGCTCCACCCGGGTGAAAATTGTTTTATTATCCCAAGGGAACAATATACCGGGATAAAAATTAGCGTATGTGCTCACAGAGCACACAACCAGTGGAGAGAGCATCGGCACGTTTTTGTTCTAAACCGAAGTCACCAAGAAACAGCAGGGGCAGAGGTAAGCTTCCCCCGCTGTGATTGGGTGACAGATTGACAACCAAATGACAACTGATTCTCTAGGGATTCCAAAAACGTAATAAAAACAAAATCGATATCGATATTTTTTTTATCGATATCGATAAATTGTTTTTATTTTTATTTTATAGTTAGTACTAAGAAGTTAAACAATAAGTAAGTTATGCTTATTTTTTAACTTATTATTAGTCTATAAGGATTTCTTTGGGATACAGACAAACAAAAGAACGAATTTCTTAGAATTTTTGGTACGTATAATAAACATTTATGATAAGGTAAATACGGGCTAGACAATTACAAACAAAAGGACGTACACAGCTGCAGTTCTTATTATTTTTATAAGCATTATCGATGAAAGCGTTATGATGCTGCAAACAGCACTATCGAGAAAAAAAGAGACAACTGCTAATGTGCAAATCAGTGTACGAGAAAGAGACAGCAAAGCGAACCATCCAGAAATAAATATATTTGATTTTGCTTAATGAAATTGATTAAATGGACTATAAAACCACATAACTGTGAAATGTTATCCAATCTTTTGTGTAACTTGAAGTAGTAGTTTACTTTTCACACCATTTAATTGCACAACTAGCCATTACTTTTCGTTTTATTTGTTTTAAAGACGGAAACGCGTGACCTTCGTACGTTTAGCCTACAAATGCTGCGACTGACCAAAATTCCGCCGCATGAGATTGATATTGCATACGTTTGGCGCCCACGGTAGCCTCCGCACGCTCTCTCCACTGGTTGTGTGCTCCGTGTATGTGCTATTCCAGTCTTTAAACTCTGTGCCAAATTTCACCACGATCCGTTCAGCCGTTCTGAATTAATTGAGTAACAAGCATCCATCCATACATCCATCCTCACATACTTTCACGTTTTGAATAATAGTAGTAGGATGTAGGGCATCTAGAGTTGTAAAAAAACGTTTTTTTTTCTGTGATGAATAAAAAAACGTTTAAAAAAACATGAAAAAAAAAACAGTATTTTTCTGGAGTAGGTTTTTTTCAATAGTACGATGATAAAAATATGGTAAGGCGGTTATCGTATATGAGTTGATATTACATTTTGTTTAATAAGAAAATACCATTTGTTTTCTATACTAATATAATATTATAAGGAGGATAGATTTTTTTGTTTATTTGGTTGTTTGTACCGAATAGGCTTCGAAACTACTGGACCGATTTAAAAAAATCTTTCACCAATAGAAAGCTACATTATTCCTGAGTGCCATAGGTTATTTTTTTATCCCGAAAACGGTTCCTGTGGGGTGGCCCACAGTCGGAGGATACATCTGGTTTGGTCAGCCAGCTCGCGAGTATGAATTTTAAGCAGTCAGGTTTTTTTTATTTTATTACTTTTTTGTTTTTTTTTTGAATTAGGTACATTTAATAATATATGTATGATATATATTTGAAATCACCTTTTTAAACCCTTTATATTGATACCACACACGATGTGGAAGGAAGAAAAAAAAATTTGGCTCCCAATTACGGCGCCCAAAATCCGCCATTTTCTATTCTCCAATTTTAATGTAGCAGTGACACTCGCAGTGTTAATACAAATCGATTGACGTAAGAATTATCAAAATCGGCCAACGCGTTTGCTCTCTAGGACGCCACATAGGAACAAACAAACATAGACTGATAAACACATTACCCTCCTTCGGCAGCCGGGTAATTAAATCAGAACAGAAAATAAAAACCGAATCATATATACAAATCAAATTAAAATTAAATCATAATTAATCTAAATTAAAATTAAATCATCATCTGCCTAGCCTTTTTCCCAACTATATTGGGGTCGGCTTCCAGTCTTACCGGATTCAGCTAAGTACCAGTGTTTTACATGGAGCGACTGCCTATCTGACCTCCATAACCCAGTAACTGGGTAACACGGTACCCCTTGGCAAGACTGGTGTCAGATCTCTAGCTTCTGACTACGTATAACGACTGTCAAAGATCTTCAAATGACGGCCGGGACCAACGGCTTAACGTGCTTTCCGAGGCCCGGAGGAAACTCGGTATGTTGAAATGGTCACCCATCCACTGACCGACCTCGTCAAGCGTTGCTTAACCTTGATGATCGACCCGTGCGGCTGTTATTATTTAGCCACGAGCTCCTCCTAAATTAAAATTTAATACGAACAGAAAATAAAAACCAAAATAACATTACGGAACAAAACAGTAGATATAATATGGTGTAAAGTGAGTAAGTGTGTGAGTGAGAGTGTATGAGTGTGATGTATGAAAAGGTTGCCTTTGTGTTCATGTTATGTATGAATGTAGTAATTTCTGTTTTGTTTGCAAAGGATGTCTTTATACTTCGGGGTTTGTACTTTTAACGTAGGTAGGTTTTATAAGAGCAAGGTAGTTTACGAGTCATAGAACCAACAATTTTGGCTAACACCTTATGTGATTAAGGTCGAAGGCACAGCTCCCACGTTTGGGCAAATTGTATGCGTTATTGATTAAGACCTCGACCATGAAGACTTGCAAAAAGTAAAAACCTAAAGAAAAATCGTTATAATTTGCGCATTAAGTTGAATGACGCGGAAAGATTTTATTTAAATGTATGTTGGCAGTATTGCAGAGGTATTTCAGTACCCAACAAACGTATTTTAACCCTACATAACCTACCTGAATAAAATTATAGCATGGTAAGAACTCTACGTATGAATATAATAATTATGGTTATTGCATTTTTACATGTCACGGATTTCCGCAAAGTAACTCCCGATTTCTTTCTTAATTTATTGTTGATAGGCCTTGTTCGTGGCATTTGCGATAATTCTGGGCCTATTGTGGTCGTCAAGACTTCCGGCTACCACTTGTAAAAACTTTACTGAAAAATCACATCATCATCATCATATCAACCAGAAGACGTCCACTGCTGGACATAAGCCTCCTCAAAGCGTCGCCACATTGACCGGTCCCGTGCGTCTCGCAACCAGCGGATCCCCTACCTTCACCAGGTCTTCAGTCCACCTGGTGGGAGGCCTTCCAACGCAACGTCTTCTGGTTCGTGGTCGCCACTCCAGAACCTTTCTGCCCCATCGGCCATCCCTTCTGCGAACAGTATATATCTTACTTCAGTTTTTTTTTTCAATTTATGGAATATCTTTTAAATTGGTCCAATATTGGAGGAGGAAATATGCGAGAGCCAAACCTCGAGTTATGACTTTTTACTAAGGAAGTTCAGTCAGATGTCTGCGACCGTATTTCCTCTTAAGTCAAGAGTGAATAAGATACTTCTAGGCGAGCGTGCTACACTTTCGAGCACATCATCGCTTACCATCAGGTGAGATTGTGGTCAAGCGCGAGCCTATCGTTATTTAAAAAATGTCCTTTGTAATAGGGGCGAGCTAGTTTCATCAATCGGGAACAGGACCCAGACTCTGGGTGACGACTTAGAGGCGTTTACGGGCTACTGGCCGGAGAAGGCGAAAAATCGAGAAGAGTGGAAAGCTATGTGTGAGATCTTTGTCCAGCAGTGGGACAATACAGGTAGAAAAAAAAATCTGGAAAAAGAGGGGTGTTATAAGTTTGACGTGTGTACTAGTGTGTGTTTATGTATTTGTATACATGTCTGTGGTATCATAGCTCCTAAACCGATGAACCGATCTGTTTTTTTTTGTTTTAAAGGTTACTTTATCGAGAGTGTTCTTAGCTCTTGTTTATTGAAAATCCGTTCAGCCGTTCAAAGGTTATGGGCGTTTTACTGTTTGAGTCGAGTTAAAAAGCATGAAATAAAAATGTGCCACGGGATTTTTAAATTTTACTTGTTTTAATTAATGATCTGCGTCGTATTGGTTCTTGTCTAACACATTGGTCTCAAAAAGAGTAAAGTACACATACATACATAAGCCTTTTTCTATAGGGTTAGGCAGAAACGACCTGCTGCGATCTTTACATACGCCATTTTTTTCCACAGGTGAGCCGCCTTTTTATTGGGGTGGGAAATCATCCAATGACTTCTCTCACTCTGGGCGTGTCAGACTTTTACTGACTAAAACTACCCGTGTTCGTTCAGATGCTTGTGCCAGGGCCGCGGTGACTCTGTTTCAAATTTATCCGCGACCCGGACAGGCATCTACCCTAGCAAAAACTGATTCAAATTCAAATTCAAAAGTCATTTATTCAAACTAGGCTGAGAATCAGTACTTTCTGAACGTCAAAATTACATGAGACAGTCCCCCAAAAACGCCCGCCCTTCACCACTTCCTAGTGCTTTTGCTGGGAAGAAGAAGTGGCGCAACAAACTCTCCAGCAGCACAGCTGTCTGTTCAGTTAGAAAAAAAACAAAAACTTGATTCTATGCAAATAATGTACATTACTCAAAACAAAAAATTAAAATAAAATATATTTGCCATAATGACAGCTAGCACACGCCAATATACCAACAAAAACATCGAAATCTAAACTCAAGCGAAAATAAAAACTAATAATAAAAACGTAAACGGAATGATGAAGCCCCCATCAGTTTTTGCTGACATCTCTTTGAGGCGCGCGTGGAACACTAAGCGCCGTCGACTCGGCCCTGGTCCTTATCGGACGGCGAGGTACCCATTACTCGCCGTCCGCAAGCCCGCGCCTACGGTGGCCGGGAATCGGCTTGAAACTCCTGACGCCCAGGACGTCTCCTGCGTTGGCTAGGGGCGTGAGGGTGTCTCCGTTGGGCCTTCTTCTTCGCGAGCATTACTGCTTTGCAGAAGGTGACAGTTTCCAATGCCCTCTCACTCCGTACCAGGGCCGGACGCGAGAGGTCGCCACCGCTGATCGACTCCACCAAGACACGGTGGTACTCCGCCCAAGCGGGGCAGACCTCCACCGTATGCTCCACCGTGTCCTCCTGGCGATCCACACAATGGTGACCCGGGCGTTTCCTCCCGTCTTATCCTGTACAAGAACCTCCCGAAACAGACGTGTCCGGTGAGGACCTGCGTCAAGTGGAAGCTGAGGACGCCGTGGCGCCTCTCAAGCCAACAGGTTCGCCGCCTTGCCTGGATTTTACTCTCATCTCTGTTTTATAGTTTGTTTTCTTCAGACTCGAGTTTTCTCGCAGTAGGTACTAAAACGGATAGAATCATTAAAAAAAAAATCTTGAGAGGTGTCAAGGGACACCCGGATGGAACGAAGTTCCTTTAGTATATACATATAATATATATATATATATATATACATACACACATATATACATATATATATATTATATATATACACATATATATATGTATATATATTCTCTCGACTTCGTAAACACAACAGCGTATAGGTTAGAACACGCACGAAACACGCGCACGCCGCACGGCTTACAACTATAGCAAAAAGTGTCGTTACAACTTTTCGTCTTAATTTTTTTCCGTCTAGCCCCCTTTCGCAACGCGCGATAAGGAACTTCGTTCCAAAAATATAAGAATAAATTGCGTAAGGCATATAGGTACTGTTGAGATAGGCCGGGTATGCCTTTGTTCTAGTGTTACCAGCTTCCTTATTTGGTCAGTTGGAACTGTTTTTTAAATTATTATGTGCTGATTAACTTATTTAGATAAGTAAATATGTGAGGGCTGTAAAAACAAGTATATTTTGTCCTGCTACCCATACTTTTTGTTTTATAATATTATAAATGCGAAAAATTCTGTCTGGCTGTCTGTCTGTTACCTTTTCACGTCAACAATTGCTGAACGGATTAGGATGAAACTTGGCACACCGGTACACTAAGTCCTGAATTAGGCTATAGGATACTTTTAAGAGGAAACGGGTGGCAGAGAGCGCCGACTGAATTTCCTTAGTAAAAGTCATAAATCGTGGTTTGGCTCTCGCCTATTTCCTCCTCCAATATTGGACCAATTTAAAAGATATTCCGTAAAATTAAAAAGCCTGAAAATTAAAGATATATACTATGTCCCTATGTTTTCCTTTTTGATGATACATTATCTTTAGAAGCACTAGAACCCTCACAAAATGCTCAAAATTGCGCTGTCAACAGAGGCTTAGTGTACAAATTTGACAAATATAAATGAAAAAAGGAAAACAAAGGGACATAGTATATATCTTATTTTATCAGTTTATGGAATATCTTTTAAATTGGTCCAATATTAGAGGAGGAAATAGGCGAGAGCCAAACCTCGATTTATGACTTTTTAATAAGGAAATTCAGTCGACGCTCGCTGCCCCCGTTTCCTCTTAATCCCGGCACTATATTCCCTTGTAAGGCCTCCCACTAGGTGGACCAATGACCTGGTCAAGCCTACGGGAATTCGCCGGATTCGAGACACACAGTACCAGTCAATGTGGCGACGTTTGGAGGTGGCCTATCTCCAGCAGTGGACGTCTTTTGACTGAAATCATGATAATGACTCAAAATAATAGGGAAATTTATTTGAGATATTTCCTTAAGAACGTTATATATTCATGCTTTCGACATAGAGGCTATATTTGTTTTGAATTTTGACATTCAATATAAA
Source organism: Orthosia incerta (assembly GCA_948252205.1). Lineage (NCBI taxonomy): Eukaryota > Metazoa > Arthropoda > Insecta > Lepidoptera > Noctuidae > Orthosia > Orthosia incerta. The sequence continues at coordinate 22,550,219 of OX411756.1, read as the reverse complement.
CTAAAAGATCAAAAACACGTCACTTGATTAGATAATCTAGTTCAAGGGTGGTATTCGGATAGAATGAACCAAAAAAGGTATACCGTTTAATTTGTAGTGATTCCCCATCGAATATGGTGATGTATCCTTGTCAACGATATTTGGTGTTTCGGTGTATTTTGAATAGAGGAAGTTTTAATTGGTGTTACATAAGTTATTGTAATATGTGCAAATGGGGATCAACCAACCAATCAAAGTCACGAGTATTTTAAGGAAACTTCTTCCACTGCAATCGACATACATTTAAGCAAAAAATTTATTCTTTTTTTTACCTTATGTTTTTAAATAAATTTAAACATTAACTCAAATGTCCTGACAACGGCCTTATTCCTTAATCGACAAACCCCTTATTCTTTATTGTACACAAAACATACAAATACAATAGGACAGTTTATGTACAAATTTAAAACAATAATTAAATAAAAATGACAATAAATACCAAGCTATAACTGTCAATTTGATTGAGTCGAGAAATAAATAACGCGCTACGACCAATAGGAGCGGAGGATAAATGAAAAATGTTGCAAAAGCGGGAAAAAATATTCCTTTTTGAGAGCTTCCGTTGCGTGCGCTGCGTAAATGGTTTAAGTTACTCAACAATCATGTATGTAGGGTAGGTAGGGTAGAGTCTGTCAAGCGAATCTAGTCCCATGAAAAAGGCGGTAAATTCAAAAATCTTTCAGGTGTCCACACTGATGTAGCACGCTGAAAATTCTTGATACTTGAAATTCTAATAAAAAAAATTGTTAAGGATAAATAAAAGAAAAAGCATTTCAATGTAGGTATTTATTTTTCACTATCAGAACTTAGATCAGAATCAAGAAATTTAATGCCTACATATGAAAAATCACTGTCAGTATCATCATTACGTACAGAAATTATGAAGGGTTCCAACTCTGTTTCTGATATCCTGTCTCTTACTTTGTACTTATTTTCGACACTAATAGTGTGATCTGTGCATTTTTTCAAATCACTGGCTGTGACACTATTAAAACATTCCTTTATAAGATTCTCCATTTCTTTACCAGGAATTCCTAAATTTTTGCTGGCTACTTTTCTTTTAGCCAAACTCCATATCAGTTCAATTGCGTTCAGGTCACAGTGATATGGTGGAAGTTTCAAAACCTCATGGCCATGTTGTTTTATGAATTCTTCAGCTTCATACATTGGAGTTGTTTTGTTATCATTCACAAGGCACATAAGCTCAGCCTTTGTAAAGAATTCTTCATAGTGAATTATATTTTCAGTCAGCCATTTCTGAATGTCGGCCTTTAAATCATTCATAGATGGTTGCTTATTTATTTGAGTAACATGGTAGCTAGCATTGTCCATAACAATCACACTGGGTTGACTTAAATTGGGTATTAATTTTTCCCGTAACCATTTCATAAAATTATTTCTGTTCATATCATCATGATAATCTGCCATTTTTGATTTTGTACTGAAAACCAATAATGCATTGGGGACAAAACCTTTTTCGGATCCAGCATGAACAACAATATGTCTTTTGCCTGTTGATATTTTGTCAATTACACCGCTTGTGGATGGCCCTTGCCATGATTTTTTAACTTTATAATTTTGGTGGACATAGGTTTCGTCAAGGTAAACTATTAATTTTCCTTGTTTCCGCTTTTCATCAATAGCTCTGAGATACCTATGTCGCCATGCAGCGAGTTCATATTTTTCAATCTCACATTTTTTTTTTTTTTTAATTCAAATCCATTTTTGATTAATAATTGTCTCAATGTTTCATGACATCCAGTAAATCCAATAGATTCTCTTAAATCTGCAAGCAAATTTCTTAAAGTTGGAACTTGCTTTTTCACACAGTAAAATTCATTAATTTTATTCCGTATGGCTGATAAGTCAAAACTATCCAGGTTGGCAACAGTTGGATGTCGTGGACGCTTTTTCCCCGGTGTATTCCACTCACCCTGGTTAATAGAACCTTCCTTTTTTATTCTTCGCAATGTTTTCACACTTAAATCTGAAAGTTCAATATATCAGTTCAAACAACGGCACAAATTTTATGATAACTTAAGTTGAAAATGAAGTGTAAACAAATAAATCTGTACTAACCTGTCATAGCAGCAATTTTTGTCAGATAGTCCGTTTCAGATGATTTTTTTTTACTGTCTTCTATGGCTATGACTTGCTTAACTAAATTAACAATTGAGCTTTTAGTTAATTCATCCTCCAAGGTGGCTGAAAAAAATGACAACAATCTCTTAAAGTTGTTTTCACTTATAGTTTTCCAGTAAATTTCAACAAAATGAATACGTCTGAATCTAAACCAAAACCGAAATGCTGATCACATCACTTTTAAAATACATAAAATAATACAATTGTGCTAAAAGTATCAACATGTTGTAGCCAACCTACCTGATGTTGAAACGATTTCATCCAAAAGTCGTCGTTTTTTCAATAACTCGTTGTCAATTTCATTCTTTACATGATTATATTTATTAATCATTGTAAATAATAGGCTCCTGACACTACTTTTAATAGGTTTCGGCATTATAAAATTAAAAATTCAACAAAAACAGGAATATTTCGAGGTTAACAACAGAATTTGTGACAATTTGTTTGACAGATAATAGTGTTGCCATTATAAGAAATCAGCAAAATGGTTGTGGACTAGACTCGCTTGACAGACTCTAGACGGGTAGGTAGGTAGCCAGTTGATGGGAGCGAAGCCGCGTGGGACAGCAATATGAGAATAGACAATATGAACCGACACAGGGGCGAAGGCGCGGGCAGAAGCTAGAGTGTAGTGAAAACTTTCTTCAAAAATATTATTTTAAAGTTCTGAGAACTACGGTTTATATTTTAATCACCTTGAATTTTCATTGTCATGCACACGCAGTTCGTTGCACTTTTGATTAATTTGTTAATCTTACTCATATTTTAAATGCGAAAGTTTGGATGGATGGATGTATGTTTGGTACACAATCACGCAAGAACGGGTGAACGGATCTGGATAAAATTTGGCACAGAGATAGATTATAGTCTGGAACACTTTTCATCCCGGTATTATGTTTCCTTGGGATAAATAAACACTTTTAACGCGGGCGAACGCGCGGGCAGAAGCTAGTAATAAAATAAACCCAATTATAAAGACCGAGTCTCGATTAAAAGTTGTTTTATTAACTAAAGAAATATAAACTGCAAGATTATAATCACTTTGAAAGGATTAGGTCCCGACTGATTAGTTGCTCCAGTTGCCGATGCACACTTAGGGCCGATTTCACCAATAAACTAATCGCGATTACTTCAACTAAACTCAGTGTAAGCCAATACAGCGTTCTGATTGGTAGTTTCTTAGCGGTCTTAACAAACAGAACACTGTATTTGCATAAACTGAGTTTAGTTGAACTTATCGCGATTAGTGATCGTTGGTGAAATCGGCCCTTAAAAGCAAGCCATTTTTCCTTTGTGGGTTCATATCTCAATAATAACAGCCGCACGGATGAAGATGGACCCGTACGGCTGTTATTGCCGATGTCGGTCCGTGGATGGATGACCATGCATTTTATACCGAGATGTCAAGCATGTTGAGCGTTGGTTGATATCTGTCAGTCGTAACGGGTAGTCAGACAGTATCGTGTTATCCATTTACTGGGTTGTGGAGGTCAGCTTCATGTAAAAGGGTCCATGCCCTCTCGACCCGAAGAATAATACCAGATGTATTACTACCAGTTTAGTGCCATTTGTACAGACAGGCAAATTGATATTTAATTCTAAATAACTTATTAGTTTATTATACATAGAATATTTAATATTTTGTTATGATACATAATTTATCCTGATAGTCAGTGATTTCGTTTAAAAAATTTAGCTTTATAAAGTTAGCCTCTAACTCGCTTAAGGTTACACTAGTCGATCATTCTTCCATACAAATGTAGTCTGTCGATTACTCCACTGTTTGACGATGTACGTTCAAAATAAAAATAGATATCAATTTGTCTCATCATTATTTAGCCCTGTATGGAAACAAAAAAGTAAAAAAGAAAAATATTTGAAAGATATGAGCGTCGAAAGTTTCATATTTCAACACAAAATTTTACGCATCTTAGGGCTGAAATAAATACCATAAGAAGAAAGAAAATTGCAAAACGGCCACCATACAGGGATAGATTAGTAGTTCAACAATGCAAATAATTTTATTTTGTAAATATATATGTAGTCGTTTTTTCATGATATCTAGACTCCCAAAGGTCTGTTTATAATATTTCGCGCGCTCGTTTTCTTCCTAAATCATCATCCATTTCGCTACAAACTTGCAAAAGTAATTCGCACGCGAACTAGCTTCTTACTGCTCGTCACAGCATCTATATCTTTCGCACGTGTTGTCGGATGAGATAGCAGGCATTTTAACCCCGCGCACAAAATAGTTCGTGCCGTCGACTAGTGAAACCTTAAACCGATTTTCTGTAAACAATTTAAAAAAATTATATACTTAGCCTATGTCACGCCCACAATTGAGACGAATCCAACGACACCTATATCATAATCCATCAAGCCGTTTAGGCTGTAGAGCGTGCTACAGAAATGGACATACCTACTTTCATACATACATTCGCTCGAAAAACATTACCCTCCCGCAGTTCGGTAAAAGGTATGAATTATTTCAAATCAATACTGGTACTCAGCAGTGCTTAGTAGGCGTTTCGCCCGCTGGATTGTTTCCGATCCGGTCGAAACAGGAACTTCATTATTATTAATATTGTTGAGTGGTGTTTCGGACGAATCCAATTTTAGAGGTAAAGTAATGTCAGAAACATAATATTAGTAGAGAGTTTAATAACATAATGAAAATATAACTTTCTCTTTTGCTTTTTTAGTTACATGTTGAACATTGTAAGCGTTTATACCCAAACTACCAGGAGACCAGAATCATGAAGAATTCTTAATATTTGCGGGGCTGGAATCATTACCGGTAAAGACTTACTTACTTAAGACTGATTATTGTGATTTAACATGTTTACTGTTGATTGTTGTAATGGTATATTAAGCATTATCATTTTACAAAAAGTGCCTGAAATTACTTAAATAATATAACGCTACCTAAGGTTTGCATTCTGACTGTACAAAATTTGCTTCAAAAAAAGTATAGTCCGAAACACCACTCAAAAATATTAATATTAATGAAATTCCTGTTTCGACAGGGTAGGACGAAACTCAGCGGCCGAAACGCCTACTAAGCCCTCAGCAGCATCCTGTAAGAAAGGATGATGATGGATGCCTCCAATGTCGTTGCGAATAAGCTCGGCAGTTTGTCTTTGGGTCCAACTTGGCAACAGTATTTAAGAACCAAAATCAAAGCCCTGCAAAAAACATCTCTTGTGGTTCTAGACAAGTGACATTCTATCAACAAAAGCGTCGCGATAGCGATTGGAAAAGTGTTTTAATGTATAGGAAAAGATAGATGGACCCTTCTCCACAGTTAGACTCGCATTTTGTCCGTTGTAAGTTACCACAGAGCCATCGCTGCTATGAAAGCGATTGGGAAAAGTGTCAAATTGTATAAGAATGCCAAGCGCTATTAAAATGTCACGCGAACAATCCCTTACATAGTGGCATTTTGACCATCTCCATCGCTGACATCGAATAGCACTTGTCTTAAGCCGTGCAGAGTGATTTAAACACTATTTCGCGGCGAACTAAACCTGAATCGAGAGCACCCTCCCCGGTAGTGTGACGTCACCGCACTCCTTCAACTTGGCATTATGACTGCTGGCAAGGTGACCGAAATGTGAACCACCTTGTTTGTCGTACAAATGTTACTGGGTTTTACGTTATTACTAGCTTTTAGCAGCGGTTTCGTTTGCGTGAAAGTGGAAAAAGTATCTACCATATACAAAGTACTATTTTAATTTCAATTAAACCATTTTAAGCATTGACAAAATTTTTCAAGGAGTCGTTCAGTTTAAAAAAGCCAGTTGCTCATTGCAATGCATAGATATTTATTTAGAGTTTGGGAGTATGCGGAAAAGGGTGTAAGGTCCTACACACCTCCATAGAAAAGGGAGGATCCTCCGACCAGACGGGTGTTATGTCTGATTCGGGCAACTACCCAACAGTTATCGTCGGAGTTTTGTATGTGTTCAAATCGCGCCGAAATTTGTATGACGTCATGTCATTAGTTCGTAAGTAGCGGCGTTGGTGCCGCCACATCACTCCCCTCCGGAGATAGCAGGTTAAGTCGTCCGTACATCTTGTGATGCGTGCCTGGCCAGTGGAAGGTTGGTTCCCTTGAGTCGGTCGAAGAGTTCGCGGTGAGTCAGAACTGTATGTGGTTGTGCCCCAGTGAGTCGGGGTGATGATATCCCAGTGACTCGGGATAGTGTTGCTGGCTCCAGTGGGTCGGAGTGGTGATAAAGGCAGCTGGGCACGATGATCAGGAATGCGCGTCCGCTGCGTGTTGGTGGTCAGGATACCCTCGTAGATGCCGTGGGTACTGGCTGGCTATGTGACTCGCTGCTCGTGGAAGTGATAATGACGTCACGATGAAGTAGCTCTGCACGAAGGCTGCGCTGATGTTAATGTTCGAGGGTCACCAGTTTGGGGGTAGGTGGAACAGGGTGTAAAGTCCCACAAACCTCCATAGTAAAGGGAGGATCCTCCGATCAGACGGGTGTTGTGTCGGGTCCGGGCAACTGCCCAACGGTTATCGTCGGACTTTTGTATGTGTTCATATCGCGCCGAAAACTTTTGCTTGCGCGATGCAGGATTTGCGTGACGTCATGTTATTAGATCGTAAGTGGCGGCGTTGGTACCGCTACAAGAGGAACGTGCAAGGAACTCCACGGACACTCTTTTAAATCAGTAAATAACTACAAAGTACTGGTGACATCTTTCGTTGAAATTTTACATAATATGAGAACGATGTACAGGTTAAAGTCCAGAGTAAAACAAACAATTCGAAAATACAATTTTTTATTAAAATAGGCATCTTAAGTACTAGTCCAGGACATAGACTACCAGTGTACCAAGATTCATCTTGATCCGTTAAGGCGAAAAACATTCAAACATTATAATACTCACAGCGGGTCTTTGTGTCTCTGAAGTTGGCTGAAGACACTGCGCAGTAGCTATTTGTATTTCAATACGAGCTTCTGCCAGCGATCTTCGCCCGCGTGAATGTTGATAATTATCCTAATGGAACATATTCCCAGGATAAATAGAAAAGTATTCTATGTGCTATTCCAAGCTATAATCTTTATCTGTGCCAAATTTTATCCATATCAGTCCAGCCGTTTGAGCGTGAAGAACTAACAAACATACAAACACACACGCACAAACTTTCGCCTTTATAATATTAGTGTGATGTGAAGATAGCATTTCTATAAATGCCTCTTTCACTCGCTTACGTTTGTCGAATATAATAGAATAGAATAGAAAAATATTTATTCGACACAGGCACAACACAACAGCAACAAACATGGAGTAAAAGACAAAACAGAAGTACAGAGACAGATAGTGCTGAACGTGCCCATACCGAAAGGGTTACCAACTCAGCATTTCCTGGGCGTCAGACACCCAGCGCTGGTTTTCAGTTGGCACCCCGCTATTTGTGACATACGGACGTGGGTAACACAATAAAATATAATATATACATAATTTGAAATGAGTGATACAATTTAAGGATGTGTAAAATGTGTAAATAAATAATGTACAATGAAATAATAGAAAAATAAGTTTATTAAGCTACAATGTGTGTCGCTTTGTTCTATCATGCTTACTGTATGCAATATACTCGATGACAAACCGTTTTTTGCGCAATGGTTGCAGAGCCAACTTCAGAGACACAAAGATCCACTGTGACTACTATACAGACTTCCACACTCATAATATCGGCAAGATTGTAGATCCATTTCACGCCCAGTAGCATTGCCACCCCTCCCTGCCCCCGCGCTACCTCTGCGTCTGGGCAACTTTTATCTAATTAATGATAATGGACCTCAGTTATGTCTTGAATGTATGACTTGGTTGGCGCAATGACAGTTATGTCTTGTGTGCAGCGAGTCGTATGTTCATGGAACAAAAGTAATAAGTAATTTGGTGTTGCATTTTTTTTGTGATCACGTGTCATTCGATAAAGACTTTGAAGAAACATAAGAACCAGTAATCAAAAAGTAAACTGAAGTTGAAAACAAACAAACTCTACTTTACCCTCAAAACCTATCAAACTTTGACAATAAAGCGGGGGACATACACGTTGTTAACTCTAGAATAATTGTTATCAAGAGTTTTTATCAATATCATAATATTATGATAATAAATGTATAAACAGTTTAAACTTGAATACCTAAATAAATACAGAAAACATATTTCCATTAAAAATATGCTTGCATAATTATTTATTACAGATCGTAGGTAACCGTTAATCATAAATAATAGTAATCCGTATTCTGAATGTTGTTACTGCTATCAATAGGGTTGTAATTTTCAAAGCTATTTGGTTAATCATTTTCGAAGCTACTTCTACTCTCATAAATAGTTCACAGAAGACAAAACGTTTACATACCCCCTACACGTCTACATTACACCCTATGGGTCTTTAAGTCAAGAATGAATAGGTTACTTCTAGGCATGCGTGCTTCACCGTCAACCACATCATCGCTTACCATCAGGGTGAGATAGAAGTCAAGCGCGAGCCTATCTATAATAAAACAAAAAACATTGCTTGTCAATGACATAAGATGCTTGCTTCGGAGTTAGTTGCAGCACTGCTTTCCAGCTGAATCACTAGAAAGTTTTGAACGACGAGCGTTTTGGGGCCTTTGTCTATTGGTCGTTCAAAAAGTACTGATTGACACCCTAATTTATTTAATCTAAGATTGTTTTCTAATTATGATAAAATCCTTGTAGCACAAAAGTTTTCACTGCGGAATCTATACTAATATTATAAAGAGGAAAGATTTTTCGTTTGTTTGTTTGTTTGTACCGAACGTAGTGACATAGGCTATGTTTTAATCCCGAAAACGGGTACTGTGGGGTGGTCCACGGGAGCGAAGCCGCGGAGAGCAGCTAGTATTGATATAAAGCCAGAGCGCCAACCCTAATTAAAACTATAATAACTGTCACACCTGTGCATACCATAATTATTTTATTGACTGCAGAACGTTATTATTTACTCAAATAAACTTGTCACAACATGTTTATTTATTAGGTATGTTCTTGTTTGTCAAAAAAATAGTTATCATTATCATCATATCAGCTGAAAGACGTCCACTGCTGGACATAGGCCTCTCCCAAGTTTCGACACATTGACCGGTCCCGTGCGTCCCGCATCCAGCGGATCCCCCGCAACCTTCACCAGGTCATCGGTCCACCTGGTGGGAGGCCTTCCAACGCAACGTCTTCCTGTTCGCGATCAATGTGCCCTGCCCACTGCTACTTAAGTTTGGCTTTTTTTCGGGCTATGGCGGTAACCCTGGTTCTCTTGCGGATTTCTACATTCCTGATTCGATCACTCAAAGAAACTCCGAGCATAGCCCTCTCCATTGCCCTTTGGGTGACTGTAAGCTTTCTGATGAGGCCCATTGTGAGCGACCAAGTCTCAGAGCCAACACGGGCAACTGGCAACAAACAATAGTAACATTGTATATGTTTTTTGTTTAAGGTTACACTAGTCGAAAATTCTACCATACAAACGTAGTCTAGGGATTATTCCACTGTTTGACGATGTACGTTCAAAATAAAAAGTAATATCAATTTGTCTCATCATAATCTAGCCCTGTCTGGAAGCAAAAAAGTAAAAAAAAGAAAATGTTTGAAAGTTATGAGCGTCGAAAGTTCCACATTTCGACACTACTTTTAAAGCATTATTGGGCGCGAATAAATACCATAAGAAGACGGAAAATTGCAAAACGGCCTCCATACAGGGATAGATTAGTAGTTCAACAATGCAAATAATTTTATTTTGAACAAATAGATCTAGTCGTTTTTTCATGATATCTAGACTGCCAAAGGTCTTTCGCGCGCTCGATTTCGTCCTAAATCATTATCCATTTCGCTACAAATTTGCAAAAGTATGTATTCGTACGCGAATTAGCTTCCTACTGCTCATCACAGCATCTCTCTTCCGCACGGTTTGTCGGTTGATATAAAATGCATTTAAACCCCTACGCACAAAATAGTTCGTGCCGTCGACTAGTGTACCCTTAAGTAGTTAAGACACGTGTACCTTTCACCTAACATAGCATCTCCACATAATTACATATGTAATATCACAGGTTAGGCAGAGGCAGAGGCAGAGGTAGGTACAACTATATATAAAAAGAACTCATACATAGGTAAACAAACATAATCAAGTTAAATGTTCTCACTGCTGGGACCCAGGCCTCATCACACCACGTACGCCCCGTTCGGGTTCGTGGATGCCACATCGGTCTCCTGACGATATTTCCATCATCGTTTTGGGAGCAGAGTTGATTACATAATTAAAAAACTCCTTCAGTCACTTTTATCGTTTAAATTCGAAGTGGTCAGTAACTTACTTGGATAAAATCTGACGCATCGAAAGGCTAAGGCCTCTTGTATGCAGTTTGGCTTCCTGTCACCTTACAAGTCCTTACTGGTAAGATGGAAAGGTACCCATTCCAGAGCTTGAAGATTTACTGCTACACGATTTACAAAACTATATTAACAATCATGATCTGTGGGCCCTTGGTCAAACAACTCTTTTTAAGGTAGTTAGTATTCAAAACTTGCTTTGCCAGCTGCTTTATTGGCGAGAAAAACTTTATCGCAGGGGTGAGGGGGCATAATAATATTCCCGGGATAAATAGTATCATCATCATCATCAGCCTATTAATGTTCCCACTGCTGGGACACAGGTCTCCTCTCTGTGAGAAAGGATGGGCCGTAATCCACCACGCGGGCCCAGTGCGGGTTGGTGGATGTCACATGTCTTCGAATTTTTGGTTCTAGAACATGCCGGTTTCCTCACGATGTTTTCCTTCACCGTTTTTGAGAGCAGTGGTGATGAAATAATTTACACAAAGTAAAGCGCCTGCCTGGGTTCGAACCCACGCTCTACAACTTGTAAGTCTCGGCTGATACCACTGGGCCACCACTGCTCTCAATAAATAATAAATATAAATAGTATACCATGACCTAATCCAATACATAGTATTATCCAAATACGTTCAGTAGTTAAGAGACGAAAAGGTAACAAATAGTTAGGCCGAGTTTCTCACCTCTAAATGATCGCAGAATTAATGTGACAAATTGTCAAACACGCCTTATCTGCTGTGATTAGTTGAATGAATTTTCAACAGCCAATCACAGCAGATAACGCGTACTTGACAATTTGTCACATTAACTTTGCGTTAAATTAGAGGTGAGAAACTCAGCCTTAGTCAGAGAAACTTTCTCATTTATAATATTAGTTGTGAGGTGCATTTTTCCTTTCACCCTCTAAAAACCCTTTCAAATTTCTTGCCTTTTTAAACTAAAATTTATTTAGCTCAAACGTTAATTCAACCGATCAATGATTACGCCGATGCCAGCTATCTGGATGCCAATGAGAAGCTCCTAAATAAGCTTGCGCGCTTGCAAAACCTGTGTATTCGTTTTGTTTTTGGTCTTAAGAAATACGACCATGTCTCTCAATTCCGCAAGGATCTTAAGTTGCTCCCTATCCGTCTTCGCAGGAACACTCGCATTATCGTATATTATATCTCATGTTCAACACCCTTATACCGACTTCCCAAAAAGGGGAGGTTCTCAAATCGGTTGGTTTTTTTTAAATGTATGTACGCCGATTACTCAAAGACGCCTGGACCGATTTGGAAAATTCTTCTTTTGTTTTAAAGGGTATACTTCCCATTTGGTGCCATAGTCATCAGGTAAGGATCTGATGATGGAATCTTGGAGAAATCGAGGGAACTCCTCAATTATTATAGGCATACATATAGCGATTTTGGCATTTTCATTAACAAAGCAATCATTTGCACTCAGAAAGTAAAATTTGGTGAAGTAGTACTGGTGAAGAAGACCATAGATGACCAATGGAACTACTTAATGCGAAGTATGCCATGGGTCTACGATATCTCGAAAAGTTAAACGACTATGATGAAGCAAATACTTCTAAATAAATAGTACTGATGAAAATGGTACTAAAGAACTGGTCTGATGATGAAGCCGGCAGGTAGGCACTGGAACTCCGATATAAAATAATGTATTCTAGTCATGTTTGGGCTTATTGGAATCGTCATGAGATGTACTTTGGCTATATGTGGCAATTGTAGGTACCGATCAAAACTAAAAAGAGATAATATAAGTTTTTAAGCTGACATGGTCACTAATTGTTTCGGCATATTTACCATGTATATTTCGGCACCGTTACAATAAGCGCCATGATCACGAGAACACTCGCGAATATTAATTCTAAAAAGAGATAAATATTAAAACTTTTTAACAAAAAAAAAACAAACTGACTTCGGAAAAGAAAGTTATTTTTCACTTTGTAGTTTTTTTTTGGAAGTCGGTTTGTTTTTTTTGTTAAAAAGTTTTTTATCCCTGCATACCCTGGCCACCTACGCAATCGTCCTGCCGATGCCCTTTGTAGATCCCGCCTTAAATCTCATCTCAATTTCCCATCTTATATAACTCACTTCTATTCCCACTCCTTCTCTGTTCATGCAAAACGATTGTGGGACTCACCTAAGATCCGTGACGCTCAAAGTATCTATATTTTTAAGAAGCAAATCAAAGAACACTATCTTTCTTCAATCTAATTTTATAATTATGTATTTCTTTTAATTTAATTTAATTATATGTATATATAAGGAACCCGTGCCTCGTGAGGAAACCGGCATGTCCTAGAACCAAAAAAAAATCGAAGACATATGACATCCGCCAACCCGCACTGGGCCCGCGTGGTGGATTACGGCCCATTCCTTCTCACAGAGAGGAGGCCTGAGTCCCAGCAGTGGGATCATTAATAGGCTGATGATGTGATGTGTGTGTGATATATAAGTGTTTAGGCACTTATTGTAATTTTATATACTATGTTTGTATTAGTTAAGTTTTACAGTCTTTAAACCTTTCCTTGTACTTATACACACTGTGTCTATGTTTCTTATCCAACTCTCCTGTCGCAGGTCTGCTGGAAGAAATTTCTCTAGAAATAAGCAGCACCTTTGTGCTCTTCTATCTTTATATGTATTTTCTCTTTTAAGTGTTTAATAATTAAATAATTAATAAATCAGAACAGATTTTGTAAAAAAAAGCATACCGGGCAATCACAGCACAAAGATTCAACATTCCCACCCAAAATTCAAAAGTCATTTATTCAAACTAGGCTGAAAATCAACACTTTCCGAACGTCAAAATTATGTAATTTAAGATAGTCCCCCAAAAACGCCCGCCCTTCACCACTTCCTAGTGCTTTTGCTGGGAAGAAGAAGTGGCGCAACAAACTCCAGCAGCACAGCTTTCTGTTCAGTTAGAAAAAAAAACAAAAACTAGATTCTATACAATAGTATGCAAATAATTTACATTACTCAACACAAAAAATTTAATGTATTTGCCATAATGACAGCTAGCACACGCCAATATACCAACATCGAAATCTAAACTCAAGCGTAAATAAAAACTAAAAATAAAAACGTAAACGGAACTTAGTACCCGAATTATAAAGCCTCCAGGCATAAAGGGCGTGCCCGCCTACATATATACAAAAAAGCTCAACCAATGCAGAATATCAAACCTTTTCTGAAGTATGACCAATGTCCATCTCTTAAACGCCTACAAAGAGTGCGAATAGCCATTACACTGCAGGGTGTACAGATGCAACTTTGCTATTAGGAGCTTATGAGTGAACGGAGGTGTGCAGTGTTGTAGCCAACAGCTCGAGGATATCTACCATAGCCCAGCTTGATTATCAAGTCCCCCAAGGACGGGTGTGACCTGGAGCTGTGCTGTGATGGTGATGCTCAAGTTAGGAATAAGGCAAACACCTGTTTGGGCTGTGAAAGGCGCCTACGCATATTGAATAGCAACTGCGTATGATTTATTAACTCTCATATCTACTTTAGGCGTTAAGGATTAAATTATGAAATATTTATGTAAAAGTATGAGAATCCCGTCGTTTAATAAACCTGTATTTTTACCCGGCTGCAAGGTAAGGGTTATGTTTTTCGCGCGTATCTTGTATGTTTGTATGTGTGTATGTTTGTATGTATGTATGTTTGTATGTATGTAATATTCTTTATTACCTCATATCTTTCAAACTACTTGGCGGATTTTTATAATTAGGACATCGTTAGATAGATTTTGACCGCCCAAGTGTTCTTAGCTAAGTGCCGTTAAAAAAAAGGAACATGGCGGATTTTGGACGCCATATTGTGGGGGTTGCAATTTTTTTTTATTCCATACCCATCGAGTGGGGTATCAAAATGAAGGGATTTGAGTGGAGATTACAAAAATATAAACTACTTATATGTTTAAATGTCATTCGAAAAAAAATGATAACTAAAAAGTTGTAAATAAAAAAAGTTAATTTAAAAATCAAAAACCCGCCTGCTTAAAAAGCGAACAAAAAAGCTGTAAACAAGAAAAAATCATGCTGTGCAGTCGGAGGATCAGAGGGTCAGCCAGTTTACGAATATGTATCCTCCGACTGCACAGCATGATTTTTTCTTGTTTACAGCTTTTTTGTTCGCTTTTTAAGCAGGCGGGTTTTTGATTTTTAAATTAACTTTTTTTATACTAGGTTTCCTAAGAACAACTAGACTAAGTTTTTAAACTGTCATGGTCACTAACATTAACATTGACATCATCATCATTTCAGTTTATCCGTGATCATGGTGCTTGCAACAGCACCGAAATATCGGGAACTCGCAACAAACAGTAAACATGGTAAATATCCCGCTTTTAATGTTAATGTTAACAACTAGACTGCCTAGATAATCTGCTAACATCTTCGTCGTTCCCTCACTACTAAGAATCGAGACAACATACGCCGCGTTTCCAAGTTTTACGATCTTTCGCAGTGTGGATCGCTCGGTATATGCTAGGAATGTGTCAAAATTAAAAATTCTAGGTCACTAAACATACTCAATACACACATACATATACATACACATACATACACACACACACACGCATACACACACACGCATACACACACACATACATATACATATTGTACATATTATATCACACTCCTTGAAATTTTATTCACCTACATAATACTGAGTTAACAAACCATTAAAAGTGCGGGTCATGTTACATAAGTTTGTGAATATTATAAGCCTCATTATTATTTTAGTAGGTCTAGATTTCATTTAACGGCCTAGTTGTACTTGAAATTGCTTGTTTCTAGGCCAGCTATTCATCAGCAGTCTATTTTATCATCTTGAGCAATCTGCGCCATATCTTAGCTTTCACAACTTAGTTGACTCATTCAGTTTTTCTT
This sequence comes from Orthosia incerta, assembly GCA_948252205.1. NCBI lineage: Eukaryota > Metazoa > Arthropoda > Insecta > Lepidoptera > Noctuidae > Orthosia > Orthosia incerta. The sequence goes on along the minus strand of OX411756.1, from coordinate 22,534,747 downwards.
TACAAATAATATTATAGAAAAAAAATAAAAATCAAGAAATTTAGTGAATAAAGTTCATAGTAACAATGGACAAGAAACTAGCACAGATCACTGTAAATAACAATTATAACATCAAGAATGCTGCTAAGAAATAACACGTGTCCACTGGTTAGTGAAAATAATTTGTTTAAATCAATATATCGTCATGGTCACCAGTAGGCTGCCAAGTAGCACAAAACTGCATTATAGGACGTCACAAAGGGTAACAGCGGTAACTTTAGCATTTATGAAGACTTATTACAGTACACTCGAAACTTGAAAATTACGCTTTCGCCTGTATAATAATGCTTTTATGCGTCACGGAGACAACACTGTAATGCTGCAAATGTTAATATAGGTATGCAGTTCAGTGTTAGTACTGCAAGCTGCAATTAAGCATTTTATTGACTTTAACTCAGCTGTATTCTGAATTGAAGGCCAAAGCAGTTAAATAAGATCTCGGAGGAGTGTTTCTTGGGATGATGTAGGTAACCAAACAACATAAAAGGGTAGATACAACAGACGTATAATTTTGTAAAATAAATCCATGGATCCCAAGAATTCCTGCTGAGACTTTAGTGGTTCACTGATGATTACCTACAATATTTGCGTACATGTTACTCAATATCCAGCTTTACAAGAATCTGTGGCTGACTTGTTTCACGCAAGAACTACTCGTATCAGCTCGTTACTGATTTTATGTACCAAGAGTGGATACTTAAACAGCCCATACCGTTTAATTCTGTTTAATTGCGTTTTGCAGTTCACATTGCTTGTCTGCCATCTTTTCGGTTCTAACCTATGTATATAATATATTAACAATTTTTCTTTGTTTAGTCAACGAAAATAACAACTGGATTTCAATGGAGTTTTTGCTTTATTTATTAATAATCTAAAATTTACATAATATGAAATACTTAATTAACAATAACTACCTATAAATACACTTAAATAAAAATAAAATAAAACTACGAACGCGTATAAAAGGGCAGGGGTCATAGGGCGTCAAAAAATTCGTCCATAGAAGCGTTAAAAATATTCTGGTTTGTACCTTGTGCTGAAAAATAGGTAAAAAGAACTCTATTTATCGGTCATTGTGCTATATAAAAGGTAACACATACTCTAATAATCAGTCAATGTTCAGCTCTTGAGATGACTGTTACCTTTAATAATGCTCAAATAATGCTGATATAATGCAAATAGTTACAGTTATTCAGCTATCAGCTGTTTAATTTTTGCCCAAACCAGGGTTATATCAGCTGAAACAGCGCCTCTAATGCTTCAGAAGGCTTGCAAGCCTTGCAGCACTGTCTACAATAGAATCCTAAGCTGTGCACAGCTTAGGATTCTATTGTAGACAGTGATTCAGCTAATAAACAGCACTTCTGTGATACTTGGGCTTTGCGTGCTGATTAGTATTGCTCTGACTGGTCATCATATCAGCCGAAAGACGTCCACTGCTGGACATAGGCCTCCCTCAAGCGTCGCCACATTGACCGGTCTCGTGCGTCCCGCAACCAGCGGATCCCCGCAACCTTCACCAGGTCATCGGTCCACCTGGTGGGAGGCCTTCCAACGCAACGTCTTCCGGTTCGCGGTCGCCACTCTAGAACCATTCTGCCCCATCGGCCATCCATTCTGCGAGCAATGTGCCCTGCCCACTGCCACTTAAGTTTGGCAATTCTTCGGGCTATGTCGGTTACCCTGGTTCTCTTGCGGATCTCTAAATTTCTGATTCGATCACGCAAGGAAACTCCGAGCATAGCCCTCTCCATTGCCTTTTGGGTGACTTTAAGCTTTCTGATGAGGCCCATTGTAAGCGACCACGTCTCAGAGCCATATGTCATCACTGGCAACACACACTGGTCATAGACTTTCATCTTGAGACACTGTGGTAAGTTGGACGAGAAGATACCGCGCAACTTCCCGAACGCTGCCCAGCCGAGTCGGATTCGACGGTTGACTTCTTTCTCGAAGTTGGCCCTACCCAACTGGATCGTTTGTCCCAGGTAGACATAGTCGTCCACAACTTCGAGTGTAGAGTCTCCGACCTTGATGAAAAATGGTACAACTCTCTGACTGATGCGACTTGGAAAATGGTGTCCCACAAGGCGGTATACTCTCTCCTCGTTTATTCTCTTTATTTATAAACTTCATTACTGTTATCCTCAAATGTTCTTACCATCTGTACGCTGATGACTTGCAACTTTACACTCAATCAGACATTGCCAACCTTGATAATTGCATTTCATTACTCAATGCTGATCTTCGAGCTATCAGTGAGTGGTCTGGCAAATTTGGGGTTTCTGTTAACGTCGGGAAATGTCAGGCCATCCACTCGTTCCACTAGGATCCCCTAAATCAGTCCCCCAAGGGATTCTACAGCACTCAGTGTTCCACTATTGGTAGTTCGTACTATTTGAGAAGTGTGAACACTGGCCAACTTAGACCACTGATTTACGAGAACTCCGTCATTTCTCTTTCACCTCATGTGAAAGATTTAGGTCTGTAGATTGACGACAGTTTTAGTTGGAATAAACACGTGGCTCAGGTGAGCCAGAAAGTCGCGTTCTCGCTGCGGTCTCTCTATAGATTCAAGCATTTCCTCCCATCCAGCACCAAAATCACTTTGGTCCAGTCACTTGTGCTTCCCATTAACGATTATGCCGATGTTTGTTATCCTGATCTATCCCAAGAACTTCTAAATAAATTGGATTCGACTTCTCAACAATTGTATTCGCTTTGTTTTTGGCCTTCGTAAATATGATCACATTTCTTCCTACGCCGTTCTCAGCTTAAATGGCTGCCTATCCACCTAAGGAGGTCCCTCAGATCTCTCTGCTTGCTCTTCACTATTATGAACGATCCTTATTGTGCTCCCGATTATCTAAAAACTTATTTCAAAGTGTTGGGCAGTTCTCACTCGCTGAGCTTTAAACTCCTCCAAATTCCTTCACACCGTACCGGTTTTATGTCCAATTCATACGCTGTCTCAACAATTAAGCTCTGGAATGCGCTACCCTTTAGCATTAAAAAGGCTGAAAGCAAATTCACTTTTAAAAGAAAAGTTCGAGACCACGATTTGAGTCAGACTAAATAGCTCTCAATGCTCTCATCTAGAGACAGAAGTCTAGTCATAATAACTATTAATAGGTTGCTCTTTTATTATTGATATTTATTAGTCTATTTTATTTGCGTATGTGTATTAATATATATGTAAGTTGTTACTTTTAAAAATTATTTTGTACCCATTCACAATGTTATCCTTTTTAACCCAAAGGTTGACTGGTAGAGAATGCCTTGTGGCATTAAGTCCACCTATGTGCCACTTTTGTACATGAAGTTTAAATAAATAAGTATATACATTTTCGTATACTAGTTGTTATTTTTTAAAATTATTTTGTACCCATTCACAATGTTATCCTTTTTAACCCAAAGGTTGACTAGCAGAGAATGCCTTGTGGCATTAAGTCCACCTATGTGCCACTATTGTACATGAAGTTTAAATAAATAAATAAATGCGTCATTTGTTGCAAATAAAATACTGGCACATAATAAATCAACAAACCTGTTGTTTATCAATTAATAACAGGGAGATTAGTGTCATAATCCGCTCATATTATACAAGAAGGAGTCTAGCGGCAAGTGGCTCGAGCTCAGTGCTCGTGGCCAGTCGAGGGCAGTGTGTCAGTTAGCGGTGACGTAACGCGAGCGCGACGGACTAGCCGTTGAAAGGCGAGGTTATACTGACAGCGGGGGATTGCGCTAATAGATAGCGTATAATACTCACAACGGATCTTTGTGTCTCTGAATTGGCTGCAATACCCTGCGCAGTAGCTATAGTTTATCAGTCTATTCTATGTGGCGTTCTAGAGACCAAACGCGATGGTTGATTTTGATGATTCTTACGTCAATCGATTCGTCTTACCCCTGCGAGTGTCACTGGCTACATTAAAATTGGAAAATAAAAAAATGGCGGATTTTGGGCGCCATATTGTGGGCCAGAATTTTTTATTTCTACCTAACCCATCGTGTGGGGTATCAAAATAAAGGGTTTTAAGAACTGATTTCAAAAATATAAAATACTTATATGTTTAAATGTACCTAATTCTAAAAATAACTAATAATATATAAATAAAAAAAGTTAATTACAAAAACCAAAACACCCGACTGCAGTCGGAGGATACATCTGGTTTTGGTCAGCCATCTCGCAAACATGTATCCTCCGACTGCACAGCATGATTTTCTTCTTGTTTACCTCTTTTTAGTTCGCTTTTTAAGCAGTCGGGTTTTTTGGTTTTTGTAATTTTTTTTTATTGTGTCAATGTTGAAGGTGAAGATAGCGTTTGTCGCATCATCCCATCTCACTTACTCTATGCAGTATACTCGATGAGAAACTGTTTCTTGCGCAATGGTTCGCAGAGCCAACTTCGGAGACACAAAGATCCGTTGTGACTATTACAACGGAATGTTTTAGTGGTAAATATTGTAACCAGTTTTTTTTTAACTTACTGGGATATGATAGAGGGTACTTACTTTAAATATAACTATCCAGGTTTGGCCCACCACGGCGTCTGACCCGGTAATGACATTATGAGCAATTGAGCCCAAACGCGATACGAACCCTTCAGCAAGAGAACTGGAAGACTCTGAATGGGGTGCAGGACTGCAAATAACACATAATTATACACAGAACAAATATGAATTGTATATTTGCACCTTTAATATTACATAGAAAGGCTAAATGGATAGCTATTGCGTATAAGAGTGGCTACTTTGCATTTTCTTTCATAATAAGCACACATTGGATATATTTACACAAGTGACCGTAACGGCCTACAAAACAGTAGTTTTTTTTTAAACCCAACTTTTTGACTTTCAACCCAGCTCTGCATCAACTGCCCGCTATTTTACCCGCTAACCGCTGTCAGTCCGACCAAGCTTCTGGTCAGAGAAGCGGCGTGCGAATGTGTGCTAATATTATGCGATATTACCACAACCGGTCATCGCTCCACGCGCCACTTTTGATATACTTTTACGGAATTGTCGGTGTTTAGTTCCGTTCCGAGTATATTTTCTTGCTCGCAGATTACGAAGAAAGGTGACCATAGATGCTTGGGGCGCATAAGAAAGACTCTCAAGGTGTCCCTGGACAGTCAGCCCTGTGGCTCGGTGTGAACTTTTCAGATTTTAAGGCTCATACTGACCTGATAGGAGCTCTTATGAGAGTGTATTCTTTGGCAGAATGAACGCAATATTATGTTGAATAATGTGCAGGCTGCATCAGGAGTCGTTTACTATACGGACCTTGTAGAAACTAGAACAAATTTTACGTGCGTTCAAGCGTTTTTTCCATACCTATTATTGGAAACAAATATAGCAGCTCGCAATGTTAGGACCCATTCATATTAATGCATTTTTATCCGTGGTGCTAGGCAACTGGGCTTATGCCAGTTGTAAGCGACCCTTTGTGCCTATTGGCCTTGTTTGTTCTGTCTCCTGCTTGACATGGAGGGAAGTGGAAATTTGTATTGTTTTCATACATACATATTGTTTTCTACGTTATTCTTTTCTGATTAATTTCGTTGTGGGATCCAAGACAGTTAAATTCATTCTCTGGGACTTCGTCGAGCTTCATTGCCTCGGCACTTTTCTGGTGGTCGCCGCTATTGATTCTGGCTTTCAGGAGTTGCAGTGGTTTGGGAATAGTGTGGTGGGATTGACCTGATAAAAGTAGGAGGTAGGAGGAAGTAGGAGGTTTTGTTCTCTTGAACCAATTGAAATATCGAGTTCTAGAACAGAAAATTATAAAACCACGTCCCACGTCTGCGTGCCACTGTGGGGTGCCAACTGAAAATCAGTGGTATGTATCTGACGCCCAGCAGATGCTGTGTTGGTAACCCTTTCGTTATGAGCACTTACAGCGTAATTTTTGATTTTTATTGTACTTCTTTTACTATTCTTCTTTACGGTTGTGTATTCTAAAAATGGCATCTTTTTTATAAGTAGCTTATAAAATGGTAGATTGGTCGAGAAGGGTACAATGGCGTTATTCATTCCACGCAAATGTTGGCCACTTATATAATTTACTTTAATTAACCAGTACTAATAGTCAGTAATAACGTGATAAGGGACGGTATGGAAGAAGAAAACGTGTTGCGCCGACCACGAGTAATATGGGATAAGGGCAGGAAGATCATGACTTTGATGATGGCATAAATGTTTTGGATTTTTTTTTTGTTTTTGTATAATTATAATTTGCTATAATTGTTTTTTGGCATATAGTTTATGTTGACATAATTATAATTTTAGGCATATTTGTATTAGCATAATTTTGATTCGCATAATGTATAGCAGTAATAGTACAGCAGTGATTAATTAATATGCTAATTAGAAGTATGACGCCACTTTAGAATGTCTCGTAGATTAGTACTAACTAGTATCTGCAGGACCTTATAGGTAAGTGTTATGTAAGGGAGCTTTCTCTTTGCCTTTACTTTGCTCTCAATTAACGCGTTAGGGAGATTACCCGGCTTCCCTCGGGCTTTTGATTCTCAAAATGATTAAGAGCGAAGCTAAAATGTGATTAACACCTGTCTGAGCTTGAGGGGAGTGACTGTTTTTATGGTGGCAAAAGAGAACTGTTCAGACTGCCCACCAAGTAGTCAAAATGGGACAATCCCACTGCACTATTCCCAAACCACTACAACTCCTGAAAGCCGGCATAATCAGTGACAGTAAGACAGATCAAACAAGGCCAATAGGCAGAAAGGGACATTTACAACTGGTACAAGCCCAGTTGCCTAGCACCACGGATAAAAATTAGCATTAATATTAATGGGTCCTAACATTGTGTGCTGCTATATTTGTTTCCAATAATAGGTATGGCAAAAACGTTTGAACGCACGGAAATTTGTTCTAGTTTCCACAAGGTCCGTATAGTAAACAACTCCTGATGCAGCCTATACATTATTCAACTTAATATTACGTTCATTCTGCCAAAGAAAACACTCCTATAAGATTTGATGTGCAGATTGTACATATTCGTACTCAGATTCAAAGAGCTTGAAGGAAAATAATTTACTTTTAAAGTTACCATGCCCCGTGAGAAAATAGGCAACACGGTGATCCACCTCCAGCCACGTTCTGGCCAGCCACACGCGAACGGATGGAAAGAATTGGTGGCGATGTCAGCCCTTGATGGAATTATCCCAACTACACCAAGTAGTCAGTGAACATACATAGGAACATACAAAGTTACCGGTTATTTTTAAGTAGATTTATTTTAAGAGAAATATGCCGCGAAATTTTGGACCTTCCGTACATAAATAACATCACACCTGTATGCCCCGTAGGATTAGGCAGAGGTGCACCTGAATTATACCCACATTTAACCAACTATGTCAAAGTCCCATGTACCAGGCACAAGTCCAGACTCCGGGCTGCTGCTAGTCAGTGATCATCGACACTAATAAACTTCTGAGGTACCAGAGCGTTCTCCATCCTAGACGTCAAATTGATGTACCGCTAATTCTCTTCTCGCCAACACGATGGTCAGACCATGTGAAGGAAGCTACGTCCTCAAGCAAATTCCAGCAGGTGGTGATGGCAACTTTGGACCGGAGTCGATGGAGGCAGATTGCCCGCTTAAAGGGGTCCAGTGACCACGATCCTCAGTAATGAGGGACCGACTGAAGAAGATTCTCTTCAAACTGGAATACTGACATCCCTAAATCTATTTCCTAAATCTTTTTCCTTTCTTTCAGTTCATCCAAAGATTATCTATAAAGTTATGTCTAGTAAAGTTATATGTGTGTAAAATATTGGCGGCTTAAGGGCGAAGGGTCAACCCCGCCGCACCCTAAACTATTGATACACTACATTACACAAATAGTATTGGTTATAGTTACTTATATTTTTGTTTTTTTAACTACGTAATTAACTGATAGTAAAAGTCAATAGAATAGTTTTAGGTCTGGAGAGTGACATAGGTTACTTATTCATTAATTGGTTCACTAATAATGTTTCACCAAAACAACATTGACAAATTTTTAGTTACCATCCAACGTTTCGTATACTATTTATTTCGCAAACAACTTATTCCGCAAATGTTTTCTTTTATAAACAATCGATTCAATCATTTACAAAAAAAAAATGAATTTGTTAATGTATGTATTTATGTAAATTTTGTTAAAAAATATATTTTTAAAAGAGTAAGTATGGAGTTTCTTGTGCACTCTTCTCCATAACAAGCTACTTTGCCGAATGCACGGTAGAATCAATTTTAATTACTTGTAAATTTTTATTATTATCGTTCAAAAGTGCCGCTTAATGGCCTAGTTGAAATAAATACATTTGACTTTGACTTTGTTTTACATAATTTTATTGAACTGTAAAGTTGCTTCTGCATCGTCTCCGGCGCTGCGGCAAGTGCAACCCCTTTGCCCTTACGTAACAAAGGATTTTTGTGCTTTCTTATTTCTCTTTTTATTTAGAGGTTTTTATCTGAGATATGACAACCCCATCATACCCTTTTACAATATTTCTACATACTCTAATTTATCTTAACATCTATTAATATTTATTATACCTACTAAAAGCAAAGAAATTGAATCACTCAACAAGTAAGAACTGTCATTAACTCACTTTTTTTTTTGTGGTCTCTAGCCTACATCTAATCTGATTAGTTTTAGCTCGATCATGAGTGATTCACGTTCATCTTTATTTCGAACAAAATCCAACAGCAAATGCTGTACATCCTCGATTTTATTGCACACTGTGTAATTCGGAGAATCGCTCTTTTTCATTAGGAATGCAAACTTTGCCGATAGGTAGTGTCCGGAGTGAAGTCTTAAAATTAATTTTACATATTTTGTACTAAAACTAGTACTAACATCAAACCAGGGCACTCGAGATGGTTGACCTTGAATACTTCTATACCAAATACCTTTATTTTGTGAAATGTTGTTGAAATATTGTTTCCAAGAATCAAAACATACTGCTTTAAATTGTGTTATGTATTCCCACTAATCGGTTATATAGTTAATAAGAGTACCATCTACTGCGGCTGATTTAGATATACAGTCAGCCTCTTCGTTAGCTCGTAGTCCGATATGTGCTGGGACCCATTGCAATTTAAATTCTATGTTATTTTTATTAGAGTAGTTAACCTTTTTAAAATATCATACGCTATCGATGCACCTCTGCTATATCCAGAGGCACATCGAGCTATATGTTGCAGTGCACTCTTACTGTCTGAAAATATTACTGCTTTATTTAGTTTTTGATTCATAACGTATTCTACTGCTTGCTCATCTCCACAGCTTCGGCTTCGTAGGCCGTCACGGCTCGCACGGGTGCCTATGCTTTGTCACAGCGGGCGGGGGTTGCTCTCCCTACGCGCCTCTGGTTGCAATATTCTCTAGGGGTAGCAGCCAAAAGATTACGTGAAGTCAGGAAGTCAGGGTGCCCTGATTCGATATTGGAACATATTTTAACCATGAAGTGTCATGAACTACAAGAGAAACGGAATGAATGACACGTCATATAAATACGTAAAAGTAATTCAAATTTGTTGCCGTTATTTCTATTGATTCTTATGCCTAAAGGCTATTAGGCTAATAGCCATGCCTAGTAACATTATGTGAATCTAATCAGCCTAAAATATAATAATGTCAAGAGTGAATAGGTTTCTTCTAGGTAAGCGCGCTACATCGTCGACCACATCATCACTTACCATCAGGTGAGATAGTGGTCAAGCGCGAGCCTATCGTTAATAAAAAAAATAAAAAAATGTCAACATAAACTGTATGCAAACTGTATGTAATTATAATTATACCAAAAAAAAAAATGCCAAAATAGTTATGCCAAAAAACATAATGCGAAAAGAAGGGTTCCCAAAATAAAGTCGACGGACGACCTTTTGAGTATGTCACCACAGATGGGACATATTCAGAAATTATGAAAAAGTGGCTCTACCTTTAGCATAATTAAGCTTAACACGCATTGCGATTTTTATTCGCGCTAATTATTTAGTACGATTTCCGCGCGATTTCTTTTTCCGCAATGCTTGCAGCTTCATACGATTCCATAGGTCGCAGAACGGGCGGAAAAAAATCGCGCGAATATAATCGCAGTGCGTGCTAAGCCATATACACCGTTAAGTTTTGGTCGTTACAATCCGTGGAGATTCCGGTACATGAAACAGTATCGATTTCATCATCATCATCAGCCTTTTAATGTGCCCACTGCTGAGACACTGGCCTCCTCTCTGTGAGAGGGAATGGGCCGTAATTCACCACGCGGGCACAGTGTATTGATTTGCTCGATATGCCCAGTGGCTAAGACCTCGCCTCTTGTGCTTGAGGTCGTGTGTTCAAATCCAGAAAAGTACCAATGTGAATTTTTCAACATTGGATCGGTTTTCTTTTTGGACATCGCTAAAACATCGTGAAGAAACCTGAACTTATAGTTAGTTGGTGTAATTGATGTAAGGCGTTCCAGTGCGAGGGTAAACAAATTAATTTATTAATTTTAAAGATAAAATAAAAAAAAAACAAATACAAAAATATGAACCCACTACCAATACAAAACACAAAAAATTCAAAATTAGTGTTTCAAAATGATAAAACAACAGGGTACCAAATACATTATGATTAAGCTAGAGTTATAGTCAGGCTTTTCAAAATCAACTGAGCAATTCAGTACCCAAACATACAGACAGACGGACATAGCCAGTGCTTTCTAAACACCTAGTGATAAGGAAATGCAGCAGCTGACGTAACCCCTGTTACATGAGCGTAACCGGCTGGACCCTAGAGTTTAGCGAAGTATTACACTCTGTAAGCTATTAAATAATAAAATACTACTTAGTGGCTGTTTGCCGCAATTGCACACACCGACACATTCTTTATAATTTTTTTTTATTTTGAAACTCAGCAGCTTATTACTAATTTATGTTTACCTCACTATCAATGAACAGCCCAGTGCAGTTGTATCAACGTTACTAGCATCTAAGTAAACACACACACACTGCACAGAGACAGCGGGATGATGACAATTATCTCTTAAGGTTACACTAGTCGATCATTCTTCCAAACAAACAATTATGTAATTTTGACGTTCGGAAAGTACTGATTCTCAGCCTAGTTTGAATAAATGACTTTTGAATTTGAATTTGAAACGTAGTCTGGCGATTACTCCACGAATCCGTATAGAAACAAAAAAGTAAAAAAAATATATATTTGAAAGTTATGAGCGTCAAAAGTTCCATATTTCAACACTAATTTTAACGCATCTTTGGGCGGAAATAAATACCTTAAGAAGAAGGAAAATTGATAATTAAATTTTCGGTTTTATGGTCATTCTTTGTTAAATTTTTCGATGTTTTGAATTCTGACATTTTACCCGTAGGGATTTTAATTTTTGACGTTCCCGAAAAAAACGAATATGTACCCGTAAAAAAGTTTTAGTTGGGAAAAGGATTGGCAGATTGATTGATCGATGAGGCCAAACGAACCTAATTTTGTGAGTTGCGTAAAATGCGTCGCGGAATTAACGCTGCATTAAGTTTTATACTAAAGTATTGAAATGAGTTGTCTGCTGACTCAAGCACATGATTTCAACTGAAGTGCGCTCAAAGTGAGGGAGGGGAGTGAGGCAAGTGTTAGCGCTCCGTACAAAATAACAACTGAAATAACGTCCGTCCGTCTGGCAGCCCAACCGAATTTTAGTTGAACTTAAATTCCGCGACTCATTTTACGCGACTCACAATCACAAAATTACGTTCGTTTGGCCTCACACTAAAAGGCAGGTTGAGAAGCCGGCAAGTGCGAGACGGCATGCATTTTTCAAAGTGTTTTATTGGCCTTGTTATGATAGAAACCATACCTGTCTATCTAAACTAATATGGCTATTATAAAGAGCTACAATGGTTTGTTTGTTTGTAAAAGAAATATCTGGAAGAACTGCGTAACACACAATAATATAATCAATGCTTTCAATTGGACAATTGATCAATCATTGCGTTATTTACATAGCAATGTCTATAAGGCTCCCGCAGACAGGCATAACTCGGCTATGCGATCATGATGCGGCATCGCGATTACTTAGAATTTGTGCTTTCTACACACAATTTCTATGAAAACGCGTTCGTGCATTGTCGCGTCGCACTTGTTGTAACGTTACGTGTAGCTAAATAGCTACACGTAAGCCAAGTTATTACAAATAAGAATTATAAAACAAAATAATAAAAGGATATATAAAGTATAAGAAACTTCGTGGGCCGGCTTCGTACGACGTGGGCGGCCCAACCAGGCAGCAGGTCGGATAGGCAGGAAGACGTGGAGTAGGCAGCAAGTCGGTGGGCGGCTAACCAGGCGGCAGGTCGGATAGGCAGGAAGACGTGGAGTAGGCAGCAGGTCAGACAGGAACGCCTCTTGAGTCGTGATATGCTCCAAATTGACAGATAGCAGGCACCACGATGGTCTAACTGGCACACGGGTTAGTATGCTGTTATGTAGGCGGATACGTAGATTAAAACCAGACAGTATATCACACACAATATATTAAACTGGATAAACTTTGGATATTTATAGATTTGTCTTCAGATCAAGACTTGACATTTAGTAATTCAAGGTAAAATCGTCTTTCGGAGTTCATAGCAGATTCCAGACTGCCCCAGGAATGTCTGGGCAATGCCTTTTATAGTCAGCGTTTTTCCAAACAAACGTTTCAAGAATTCCATTATTCTTTCTATCATTTTTAAATTATGAGTTGCCTGTATTTAAAACGGCCTGTATTATTTAGTCATAAAAGAATTCTGTGAGCGTTATAACATAATTTCATAATTTTACAAGCGTAAGAAGATAAGAAACTACTATCCAGTAAACAATAGTAAATTAACAATAATTAGAGCTAACAATAAAATTAATTTAAATTACTTAAATCAAATTAAACCTTCATAGTCACTAAGAAAATTACACAAAATTAAAAAAAAGTAAATGACAGGCTTGACAACTGACGTAATGTCAGACAAAAAGTAAACATTGAAAAATTATAAAATTCAATATTCTATTTCAGCAAAATAAAGTTAATAAACCGAATTAGATCGATTTAATATGGAAAAAGGACATGAGAATGATTGATAGTAAAAGTGTAAGTATGGATACTATATTGTCTATCCCGTCTTTATGGAATTATCTCCAGGAACCTATTAGAATCCTAAAACCGCCGACATCCACTGAAGAAGCATGCTTCCTTCTTTGTATGAGATGAGCTAATAGCAACCAAGTAAGTAATCATCTGCCTAGCTAAAGACAGGGGGATATGCTGAAAAAATATGGCTTATGTTTAACTTACCACCAGATATAGTAACATATAACAGACAAAAACAGTAAATGATCACCAAAATTAAACCCGCATCTTATTGTAAAATTATAACCAAAGTTTTAACATCTCGCTATCCTGTTTAGGCAAAATGACTCCAAATAAATCATTGTTAACCCAAAAGTAGTAAATGATCACCAAAATTAAACCAATGACCAAAAAGATTATAAAATTTCTGGGAGCAACTTGGAAGTAGCGCTCGCCGGCCGCTGCCGCGGCACCGCTCGCTTTGCTCGCTCGGCTCGCGCGCGGTTGGTCACAGTTCTAACCTAACCTAACCTATTTTACAACATTAAATAGCGCAATAATTTGCTATTAAAATTTGGTGATCAATTTACTAAATTTGGTGATCAATTTACTAAATTTGGGTTTCATAGTACAATTTTAGGTAATAGAGGTTATGGTCACAAAGTAATTTTAGGTGGTCATTATATTTATCCCCAAAAAATATTCCAACTAAGTATGTTGAGGCCGGCTTACAGTCAAACGGCAGAAGCTGCTCAACTTTTATCAAGCGTAAGTTCGATCATGCATGGAGTACTGTTCTCATCTCTGGATCTGCCAAATACCGACTTGATGCACAAGAGTTGATCAAAAAGCGAGCCAAAAGGGTCATCAGCAAAGAGGCACTGGTCAAGTCAAAGCTCCATAGCCTTGAACGTCGTCGCCGAGTTGCCAGCTGTCGGTTTTTTATCGGTTAAATTTCGGTGAAGTTGCGATGGAATTGCATGATCTAATTCCACCAAGCCCATCTCATCATCGGACAACCAGACGTACGGCGATACGCTATCGATACATAGTACTGTGAGGACTCACCAATTAAGAAAGCAACCTACTTGTATATATTAAGACTGGCAACAGATAACGTCTTGAAAGGTAAATGAATTTCGAACATAAAAAGATGTGAAGATGTTTTTTGCTAAGCTTGGATGGGACTTCTAGAGTATTCGCCTGAAGGCAGGCACGTTATTGCCTAAATAAATCAGATGAAAGTAAATTAATATCTTTTAATACATAGCAACCTGGCTACGTCCCCACAGTACACATCACACCCATTCGCACTAAACGTTTTGAGCATACTTTTATTATACGTACAGTTAAGGAGTGGAATACTCTGCCGGAGTCTGTTTCCAGATACCTACAATCTAGGGTGCTAAGTCAAGTGTGAATAGGTTACTTCTAGGCAAGCGTGCTTCACCGTTGACCACATCATCGCTTACCATCAGGGCAGAAGCGCGAGCCTATTTAAAAAAAATCCGGATGCAGTTGACACTACGAAAACTAGTATTTTCAATGGAGTAACCACGTAGCTGAACTCCACAACCCAATTAACTTCACAGCCTTACTAAGAGGTACCGTTGTACCCAGTAGGTATACCACGGTACCTCTTAGTAAGGCTAGACTAGATGTCAGACATTTTCTGCTTCTGGCTCCCTTAAAACCTGCCAAAATACTACAACAGTTCACTAAACAATCAATTAACTAAACAATTCATTTGTTTTTAGGGTTCCGTACCCAAAGGGTAAAAACGGGACCCTATTACTAAGAATCCACGATCCATCTGTCTGTCTGTCTGTCTGTCCGTTTGTCAACAGGCTGTATCTCATGAACCGCGATAGTTAAACAGTTGAAATTTTCACAGATGATGTATTTCTGTGGCCGCTATAACAATAAATACTAAAAACAGAATATAATAAATATGTAAGTGGGGCTCCCATACAAAAAACGTGATTTTTGTTGCCGTTTTTGCGATAATACAATGCAGGAATCGAATAAATTGCGCACTTACAATGCAGGAATCGAACCCGTGACTCGCGCTGCGGGTCACGGGTTCGATTCCTCCACGCAAAAAAAAATTGTTTGGCCTACAGATAGTTGTTCCGGCTCTGGGTGTTGTGTATGTGAGTTTATATGTTTGTAAACGCACCCACGATACAGGAGAAATTCCTAGTGTGGGGCAACGTTTTATTTTAAAAACCGGCCATGTGCGAGTAAGACTCGCGCACGAAGGGTTCCGTACCATTATCGCAAAAACGGCAAAAACACGTTTGTTGTATGGGAGCCCCACTTAAATATTTATTTTATTCGGTTTTTAGTATTTTTTGTTGTAGCGGCAACAGAAATACATCATCTGTGAAAATTTCAGCTGTCTAGCTATCACGGTTCATGAGATACAACCTGGTGACAGACGGACAGACAGACAGACGGATCGCGGAGTCTTAGTAATAGGGTCCCGTTTTTACCCTTTGGGTACGGAACCCTAAAAAAAGACAAGTGATATTCAATGTCAGCGATGGCAATATTGAAATGCCAAATGTAAGATCAATCCCATATATTTTGACATGTTTTCAATCGTTATAGTGACTCTTGCGTAAGTATGTAATTTGTTGATTTGTCTAGAGCCTTAGGGTAATCAAGCGCTATCGATATGTCACCTGATTTCGGCATTTGACATTTTGACCTTCGCCATAGCTAATAGAATAAAACGTTATCAGAGACCATAGAGGAGTAACAATTCTATAAATGAAAGCGTGGCGATAGCGATTGCAAAAATGACAAAAATGTATGAGAATTGCAAACGCTATCGAAATGTCACGTGATAAATGCGTTAAATTTGGCATTTCGACCATCGCCTTCGCTGACATCGAAAGTGGAAGTGACATACTGTCAGCGGTATCGATTTTTGTTAAGTTAAAAATTTTTTTTTACCAAAATATCAAACCGACTTCCAAAACAAAACACTACAAAGCGAAAAATAACATTCTTTTCCGAAGTCGGTGTCTTTGATACACATTGTTTTTAATTTTTGTTATTTATTTAAACGTCATGCACAAAGGTACAATGGCAGACTTAATGCCTTAGGCATTCTCTACCAGTCAACCAAGGGTAGTGAAGAGATAAAATGGCATGTGCATTGTTTAAACCGTGGCATGCAAACAACAAAACAAAAAATTACAATAATAAGCTGCTTAAATAAATATGTTATATATATATCTTATACATATTATAATACTTAAACATATACACACATAGCGGGGAGAGGGGGAGGCCCCTCCCCCCGCTGAAAGTAAAACCGCAGTATCTGCTTAAAAGCATACCGGCTGGTGGCCGTCCTGATTCCGAGAGGAAGCGCGTTCCAGAGAAGAATAGACTGAATATGAAAGGAATAATGAACAAAATCAGTAGTATGAGAAGGACACAGTAGGAGAAGATTATTGGAGGAACGCAGATTTCTAGCGTGTGAAGAACTATATTGAAAGTGAGACAGAAGGTAAGAAGGTGGGGTGGGAGAGGAGGAGGGAGAAAAACGTAGTTAGAGCCCGAAAATTTATTCTCTGGCGAATGGGCATCCATTTGAGCTCAGACCTGTAGCTCGACACAAGGTCATACTTTCTTAAGTTAAATACGAAACGAATACAGTGGTTGAGGAGCCTATCAAGGTTATCCAACATAAGCGCACTCAAGTCAAAATAGCACACGTCACCATAGTCGACTATAGGGAAAATTAAAGTCTGCACAAGCATAGTCTTTGTCTTTGCGGGCAAAAAGTTCCTCAGACGATACAGGTATCGCAAAGTGCCGTTGACTCTTTTACTGGCACTAGCAACCTGACTATACGAGAACCAGCCAAGTGTCGAGTCAAGATGCAAACCGAGATCTTTTACGCTAGGGCTAATGGGACACAGACACCGGAAAAAGAAAGTTATTTTTCGCTTTGTTTTGAAAGTCGGTTTGATGTTTCGTCAAAAAGTTTTTATTTTTCACTTTTTAGTTTTGGTACCTCAAATTGTCATGAAAATTATTTAGGACCAAAGTACATCTCATGACGATTCCAATAAGCCCAAACACGAATAAGACACAGTGTTTTATTTTGGAGTTCCAGTGCCTACCTTCCGGCTTCATCATCAGATCAGTTCGATGATACCATTTTCATCAGTACCATTTATTTAAAAATAATTGCTTCCTTGTAGTTGGCTAACTATTCGAGATATATCTTACATCCGTGACATACTTATCATTATGGAGTTCCAGTGGCCATCTGTGGTCTTCTTTATCAGTTCCACTTCATCAAATGATTTTTTCTGAGTGCAAACGATTGCATTGTTGATGACAATATAAAAACCTATATATGTATGCCTATAATATTTGAGGAGTGCCCTCGATTCCCATGGGATCCCATCAGCAGATCCTGACGTAATGACCATGGGACCACTTGGGAACTATACCCTTTCAAACATAAGAAGAATTTTACAAATAGGTCTAGCCGTCTTTGTGTAATCGGGTAACATACAAAAAAAGATTCCGACGAATTGAGAACGTCCTTCTTTTTTTGAAGTCGGTTAAACATGTTAGAAATTGATCACGGGACTTTACAGCATTGCATTTCACAACTCTTTTAATAAAAACATATTTCTATGGGTACAATGACGGCAAACAAATATTTACATTATGTAGAGACTTTTTGGATAAATAAAAGTGAAGCGATTGCAACAGACCATTATGTTATGTTGACATTGATACTACTTTACGTCTTATTAATGTCTACTTTAAAATACAAGATTGATCGTTTTCAATAAAATTCCAATTAATGGCGGCTGGGGTCGTATAAAACGATTTGAGTTCAAACCACGATAAATCAGTTTTATCTTCATTAACACTTTGTTTATGAAAGATCTTACACGCTAACAACATTATACTACTGAAACTATTCGTACGACTATGACTAGGTTACACTAGTCGACGGCACGAACGCGCGGGGTTAAAATGCATTGTATATCATCCGACAACACGTGCGGAAGAGATAGATGCTGTGATCGATGTGAGAGAAGCTAGTTCGCGTACGAATACACAGTTTTGCAAATTTTTAGCGAAATGGATAATGATTTAGGACGAAAACGAGCGCGCGAAATTTTATAAACAGACCTTTGGCAGTCTAGATATCATGAAAAAACGACTAAATCTATCTGTTCAAAATAAAATTATTTGCATTGTTGAACTACTAATCTACTCCTGTATGGTGGCCGTTTTGCAATTTCCGTCTTCTTACGGTATTTATTTGCGCCCAAAAATGCGTTAAAATTAGTGTCGAAATGTGGAACTTTCGACGCTCATAACTTTCAAACATTTTCTTTTTTTACTTTTTTGTTTCCATACAGGACTAAAGAATGATGAGACAAATTGATATCACTTTTCATTTTGAACGTACATTGTCAAACAGTGGAATAATTCCTAGACTACGTTTGTGTGGAAGAATTTTCGACTAGTGTAACCTTAAAGTTAAAACTACAACGATAGTTTTGGCGGGAACGCGAACTTGTGCGACCCTTTAGTCTATGGTGCGACCTATGTATGATGCGTAAAGCTGTGTCGAACCGTATGTATTCGTTACTGAGTAACGAGTATACCGCCTGACTCGAAGTACCGAATCGGTACTCTCAAATAAGTTTCGTTACTCGCATTTGTCGGTATTCGGCACGAGATGAATGTACGACGTCAGATGTATCTGTATAATAGTGTATAACATGAACGGAACGTGGCGATTCGGCGATGCGATGAATGAATCGTGCGGTCGACTCGACTCGGTTCGATACGGATTCAAAAAGCGCGCATTTTGATATTTTGAATTCATTCGTTACAAATTTTGTTTCGAAGTTTGTACCGAGCGATATAACGCAAAGTTTTTGTTTTCCATAAAGTGCCTCTTTTTGTAAATTTGGATGGCTATTGTTTTGTTAACGTTAATAGACTGCATTTCGGACATATTAGGAACAGGTAGCCCGGCAAGTAGTAAGGCAAAGTTATGTATTATATGTTAGTTACATATTGTTTTTTTTATTAAGTACATAAAACGTATGATAATTTTTCTGTATTCATAAAATCTGTAAGTTTAGTCTGTTTTGCGAATTGGACACGTCTGGGTTTTAATTAGTGTATCGTCATATTGCCCTGGATGTAAACGTGTTCAATAAAAAGAACAATCTTTCGTAATACACTAACTTGAGATCAGACCATCATTCAAAGTCTGCACTGTATATTGTTCTTCAGTGTTTTCCTGTTCGTCACAAATTGCAATGGAGTTATCTAAGTTCATCAAATCATCAATAAACTCCTCTGCTTCAGTAGTACATAAAAAAACTGACTGAATAGATATGAGAAAGCAGTCTTTGATTATATTGCTTGCACCTGTATTTTGTTTCTGAGAAATACAAAAGCCCTTAAACTCGACACGTTTTTGTTTACTTTTGCGATCTTAATAGCCAGCCATTGACCATTATACTTTTCCCAGATTTGGACACTGTTACCTATTCAAATTGTTCGATACAGCTGTCAGTAACGAAAGCGTGAGGCAAGGCAATTCGAAGCGAGATTGTAACGAAAGTAACAAGTAACGATACGTTTGTAACGAGTACTATGTTTTAAAGTAACGAATACATACGGGTATACTTTTTTTCGTTACTTTCACAGCTCTAATGATGCGCCCGCGACTCGAATGGAATGGAAATGGGATTGGTCAGCGGGCCCGGCCCCGGGATTTGCGCGGGCGTAGGCTGGGGTGCATGTGCCATCCGTGACGGCGGGATAAAACTAACTGTTGGCCCTGCCATGAGTGTGAGCGCGCGAGCGTCTAAACTGAGCGTTACACTATTTAATATGTATTTAAACTACATGCACATAGCTAAAATGACGGACTTAATGCCTAAGGTATTGTCTACATTTTAAATATTCTTATTTTAATTTTTACTGTACACAAAACATAAAAACCGACCAAGTGCGAATCGGACTCGCACATCGAGGGTTTCGTAAAAACGGGTACATATTTGAACGTCGAAAATTAAAATACCTACGGGTACATAGCCGGGTTGGAGACCTGAGTAATCTGAGTATATTATTATGGTATTTAATTCAACTTGATACCTTCAGGCGTTCCAGAGAAAAAGGTCTTGTCACACGGACAGACAGGGGCTATTTTTATTTCCTTTTGAGAAACGGAACCCCTTAAAAACAAACAAATATATAATAGGGTATTAAATAGTGAGTATGTATGTTATTTTATTTATGATGAGTGATGCCCCTAATTTATATTCGTTAATAAACTGTGTCAAGTCAACAAGTATCTAATACTTTTAAACGAGCAATTCTTGTATGTAAGTATATATAATTATAATCTGAATCTCGGAAACGGCTCCAACGATTTTCATGAAATTTAGTATGCAGGGGTTTCGGGGGCAATAAATCGATCTAGCTAGGTTTCATATTTAGAAAACGTGGCTTTCTCTATTTTCACCCGAGCAGAGCTCGGTCGCCCAGGTACTGAGTTATTAAATGAGCCACTAACATAATATTCATAGACCTAAATTTTAAAAGGACAATCATGTTCGTTTTGAGAATTTCAAGGCATGGCTCTAGACCAATGGTTCCCAACCAGTGGTCCGTGGACCACCAGTGGTCCGCAGAAGCCAAAATATGGTCCGGGAATGATTTTAAATTTAGTGGGCGGTGAGCCGTCGGTCGCCGTGCAGAGCCGCCGTAAGTAAGAAGAGTGCGGGCGGGGGGGAAATAATTATTCTGCGTTTGCGACATTAAAAGAACTTGTGGAAGACAAAAAGTATGACGCTATTAGAGCAAATATACAAGAAAACATCAAGATTCATTTACATATGTTTATTGATGAATTCAATCGTTACTGCCCAGAATATACCGAAGAAGCTAAAGTTGATCAAAAACTGGTTCGTAACCCTTTTAGCACGGACGCTAGTGAAGTTACAGAAGGAATTCAGGAAGAACTCATTGAATTACAAAATGACAGAAACTGCAAGGATACTTTTGAATCGAATTCACTTGAGTCATTTTGGTGTAAAAAAGCACTTCTTATACTAAACTTCGAGAAATCGCCTTGCGCTATTTTATGGTTTTCTCAACAACTTATTTATGTGAACAAGGATTTTCTGCTTTGTTGGTAATAAAAAACAAGGCGAGAAATCGTTTGAAAGTAAGTGATGATTTGCGTGTGGCTTTGAGTAACAATATTAGTCCTAGAATAGCCGAACTCGTGAAGAAGATGCAAGCTCAGAAGTCACATTAATTCAGAATTACAAAAGTTTATCCTAAAAATGTTATTATTTCTTTGTATGTAGTTTCATATTAGGTTTTTAATTAAAGTTTCAGTTTGATTAATACAGTTTATTTTTATTACACCTAGATAGTGGTCCCTGCTAACAAAAATAATATAAAAGTGGTCCCTGACCGACAAAATGTTGGGCACCCCTGCTCTAGACAAAGATTTATCGATTGTCGAAAACTCACAAATTCATAATATTAATTGAGCACGTGAAATTTTGGTAGTGCATGCCAATCATATAAACAATACATTTTGAACTTTTTGACAATAATTTACGGTGACAGAATATTATTGGTCTCTAGCCTCTGAGGAAAGACCTCAAGCAAGCCCAATTGCCCGAACAAGACAACCCAAGATAGAACAACTTGGCGCAGGAAAGAGACGAGACCCGACCCCAAATAATGGGGCAAGGGAAGTAAGGAGAAGGAGGAGGAGCCTCTGATGAGCTGGTATGCAAACCCAGCGTGATAACCTAACCACAGCAGCCCACCGACCACTAGAGGCTCCAAACAGGTGAAATTCTAACAACGACACGACGTACAGCGATGCGCCATCGGTACATGGTGGACATCCCACCCATACGAACACAACGTTTTGGGAACACTTTTATTGTGCGTACAGCTAAGGAGTGGAATTCCCTGCCGGAGTTTGTGTTTCCCGACAGCTACAATCTAGGAGTCTTTAAGTCAAGAGTTAATAGGTTTTTTCTAGGCAAGCGTGATTCACCGTCGACCACATCATCGCTTACCATCAGGTGAGATAGTGGTCAAGCGCGAGCCTATAGCGTATAAAAAAAAAGCTAAAGCGTCGCGATGGCGATTGGTAAAATTTCAAAAATGTGTGTGTGTGTATATGTAGCGCTATCGAAATGTCTCGTGATCAATCCTTTACGTTACACATACTACGCCAAAGAGACTAGTTATCGTCATCTGAAAAGTGACGCAATAATACATTAGTTATGATGCCGTAATAATTAGATAAAACAATGTGCGGCGGAAGCTTGTGTCGCATTGTTAACAGTGCAATGATCTGTCACCGCATAGGTCATGCACCTATGATCGATATTATGTAAAACTTTCGACTGCAGTTTAAAGATAACGAAAAAAATATATACTAACTAACCAAAGTGGATATAGTATTGATTGATAAAAAAAGTAAAGTTATGCTGACTGACACGGGCAATTAATTGCGCAATTATTGCAATTTATTGTCAATTATGACCGTATGAGAACACGTTGACAATGTATGGCTCTACAATTTTTTTATAGAAATTGCCAAAAAGTACCCAATTTCGGTGGATTACTTAAGTTTATTGTTAAATTTTATACCTAACATGTCTTCTTCAATTCAATGGACATATTAGTTTTAGCTTTTATTTAACTTGCAATGTATGTATGTACGTAAGTGTGTTCGGTTATCCGCCGCCGATTAAGATGAAATTTTGCACACATGTTTAGTTTGGATAACAATACATGTTTAGCGACGACATTTTTTGTTTTTTTTATGTGTGACGTCATTCTAAATCCAATATGGCGGACGGCCCAAGATGGTGGACTAGTTATTTTTGTGCACTGCCATGATATAGGTATCAAATGAAAGGGTTTGCTGAGAAAAATATGCACTTGCAATGTATGTATGTATGTAAGTGTTCCGGTCAAATCTTGCAACTGAATTTTAAAGCAATTCCTCCACCGATGAAGACGAATTAATTACGAAATTAAAAGCCCGTTCACGAACACGACGCATGCACTCAGCTCAACTATCATGAAGGGATCCGAAAAAAATTGATAGAGCATGACACAATCTCAACTGCCAGGGCGCACACAAGTCAACGAATGACACATAGGTACAATAAATGGTTGATTTATATAATAGTTGGTACATAGTACTCACATATGTGCTGTGCAGGTATATACATACATACATAAAGTCACGCCTTTTTCCTATGGAGGTCGGCAGAAACATAATATAGTACTAAAATAAATTGAGTTTTTACAATACAAATATATTCATACAGTCTTCAGCAGGTCCAACAACACTTCAAAACAATAATGTTCTGCATATCACTTGTTTTTGCGCCCTAGTGGATGTGTCTAGCATTTAGCCAAGCATTTTTATTAGTGATGTAATCCCACAACTTACAATATGCCTGCCTGCATAGTGTGCGTTTTCTACAAGTTTTAAATTTCGTCTCATTCAGTTCTAGAATGTGGGAAGGAATTGTATTGTAACATTTTGAACAGTATAACAGTACCCCATGAAAGATGAGGCTACTTTAGCCAGTCTGAAACCTGGTTGAAGAAATTGGTCCCTATTTCTAGTAACGTAATAATGTCTGTTCAGGTTCAATCAGGTAGCTGAAAAAAGAGGGCTGGCCTTTTCTTCGGCCAGAGAATCTGCCAGCGTTCTGGGCACTTTTCCCGTTGACATCGATGTGGACGAATTTTTTTATGCACAATGAGCTCTTTTCCGTCTCCCTTTTCTATTTGTATTTCTATAGGTTTGCTTTTTTTTTTAGAATAATCAATTGTATATATGTTAATAAAAGAAATAATCCGTATTAAATCAATTATAGACAAATAAAAATATCAGGTAGCTAATCTACGAGTATAACATGGTTGATCTAACTTATCTTTATTTCTAGTATTACAATTGTGTCTATTACTAACTTTACTAAAGAAAATAAGATAAGGAAAGAAAAGCAATCTGCAATAAGATTCTTTCCATCTATTACAACCAAGTTCGTACGACCTCCCAAACATATCCAACCTGAATCCAATATTGGTATTCTACCATATGCTACTGTAGGTTAAAAAAACCGGCCTACTCCTTCCACTCATTTTAATACAAAAAGAGTAACCGTTTTAACCGACTTCAAAAGAAGGAGGCATGTTCTCAGTTCAGCTGAATGTGTTTTTGTTCAATTCCTTTTACATTTAGACTGCGTTTAAAAATAAACAAGTGTCAACCTCTATCATGTGCACCATAAAGGTTTGCAAATAATTACATACTATACTTAAATTTAATATAAGAAAAAAATAATTTTAATTAAAGTAATTCTATAATTGTATGTACCTACGTATAATTTCACTCCTTTAAAATAATTGTTTAGAACTTTTGTATCATATAGGGAAAACAATTCACTGCGTCACTGTACAATATACTCTCATCACTGTATAGTAACGTCATCAGTTGGAGCACGGGACCTTGTTAGGTCCCGTGCTTCACCCAGGTGGAGAAACTAGGTGAAGCACGGGTCCGGACCCTGCGATTCGGACTCGGCCCCAAGGGTGCCGTACCATTATCGCAAAAAACGACAAAAAAACACCATTTTTGTATGGGAGCCCGACTTAAATATTTATTTCATTCTGTTTTTATTAATTGTTGTTATAGCGGCAACAGAAATACGTCACCTGTGAAAATTTCAACTGTCTAGCTATCACGGTTCATGAGATACAGCCTGGTGACTGACGGACAGACAGACATACGGACCGTAGTAACTTAGTAATAAGGTCCCGTTTTTATCCTTTGGTTACGGAACCCTAAAAATTACTGATTTTATTGTTTTTTTCTTGTTCAGACATTCATTACAGTTCGTCAACTCGATTACAAAATAGAAAAGTAGTTCGTTTAAACTGGTCGATCATTATCATAATTCTTCCATACAAACGTAGATTGGCGATTACTCCATATAAAGTGACACTATGAGAAATGCTCTTAAAATGATGCAAGTTCGAATTAAAAAAAAAATTGCATGAGTGATGACGTTCAATTGTTTTATTATTATGTAATAATTGGTTTTATAATAAAACAAAATAAAAACTACTATGCAAAGGTAAAAAAAAGTTTTACTATCATTTTTACTTGTTCCGCTAATGTTGCCAGCGTGTATAATAATTTGAATTCAGAACTAAGTACTTTATTGTTGTTTTGTTTTGATTTCCGTGTGAAATATATAGAGCTGTAAAAATAGTAGCTTTGCTAAAGCTTCCTCCCGTATCGATGTATCAATTTAACGGAATATTTGAACGTGATTTTCACCCCCTTCAAAACGTCGGATTAATTTGAAACTTTGCACGCTATCAATGACCGATGACAATGCAATAATTTAAATAGTTTTTTTTTTACATTTTATAGGCTCGCGCTTGACCACCATCTCACCTTGGTAAGCGATATCCTAACTTTGTCGAAATATTTATTTATTTATTTAAACTTTATGTACAATGGTGATACATAGGCGGACTTAATGCAGCAAGGCATTTTTTACCAGTCAACCTTTGGGTTAAAAAAGAACACAACAGTGGTAGGGGTACAAAATATATATATATATATATGAACAATAATTAAGGCGGATATTAATAAACTATCTAACTAATAAAATACATAAATAATTTCTAAAACAATAGACTAATAAATGTTATAATAAATATCATATTCAAAATAAAACAGAAATTTAAATATAATAACTATGACGAAGACCGAGCTATGTAAGAGACGACAAGTAATAGTTCCGTAACCTACGCTTAAATTAAAATGTACTCACAGCTTTTTATTCGTCAAGGGGCAGGAGGTTCCAAAGTTTTATAGTAGAGACATAATATATCCTTACCAGGATCTTCAGGATTAGACATTGAACTAAAAAGTAAAAAATAAATAATAGTATAAAAAAACTAAAAAATTCGCTATAACAGAAAATCAACCCAAAAAGTCGTTTTTTTTTTGATATTCACACTATTCTTAATTTAAATTTATTAAAAATTATTTTCTACTTTTTAGTTTGGTTTTCTGTTAAAGAGTGTTTTTTAGTTTTTTTAAACTATTATTTATTAAATTAAATTACATTAACACATTAAAAGAGATTAACAACTCTATATACTTCAGAGTTGATTGAGTGCGTCCGATCTGCACCAAGTGCAAAGGGCAACTGATAGATATCCGACGACTGACGAAACACGAAGTTTGCCGACGGACATTAAGAAAATGTTTGTACGTATATAAGTACTCAGCACCGACATAATAAATCAACAATTACAAGTTCAGGGGGGTGACCATAAGCTCTTAGAGCGGTATCAATTTGAGATCGAGTAAGTGACAGATGTATACAAGTCATATACATCTGTCCCTTTTTCGATCTCAAATTGATACCGCTCTATGAACTTATGGTCACCCCCCTCGATCTCAAACTTAATGTAAGCTATAAAATGAGCGTATCACTTTTTAATACACACAAAGGACATTGCATCAGCAAATTACATTTGGAAGTCTTCTGTAGCTAGTCATAATTTGCGAAACGCTCATCCACCATCAATCTTAATCACTTCACAATTAGGTATCATCACTTTTAGTCTGACCTCACTCAGTGCCATCATTAATCAGTACTTACAACTGTTCTAACAACTGTTGTCTACAACAAAAACAATACTAGACCATGACAAACATCCCATTGACACTACAACAACCATTTATAATCTTTACAAATAGAGCAACCTTGTGGCGATGTCAGATAAACAAATGAAAAGCGTTTAGAAATGCTCTAGAAATTAATGAACTCGGTTTTATCTATAGTTATTTTATCTCTTCTATACTAATATTATAAAGAGGAAAGATTTTTTTGTTTGTTTGTTTGTACCGAATAGGCTCCGAAACTACTGGACCGATTTGAAAAATTCTTTCACCAATAGAAAGCTACATTATTCCTGAGTGACATAGGCTATTATTTTTTAATCCCTAAATCGGGTCCTGTGGGGTGGTCCACGGGAGCGAACCCGCGGGCAACAGCTAGTTCTATATATAAAAGGCATTGTCCCGACTGACATATCAACGCCCAGCCTAAACCACGAATGATAGAAGTCTGAACTTTTAAGAGGATGTTGATTTTATACGGTAGGTGTAATTTAAGAAAAGATTTTTCAAAACTCAACTCCTAAAGGGGTGAAATAGGGGATGTAAGGTTGTATGAAACTATGTCATTATTAATTTGAACTGAATGATAATGATAAATAATTTTATTTCTGTAAGTTGGTTTGTACAAACACTTGACATGTCGATCATATGAAAAACCGAAACAAACTCAGAGGTCGCAGTCTCTTTTAAAGTCCAGACAAAAACTGTTTAGATCTTGTGAAAACCATGTAGATTGATGTCTGAAATGGTCTTTTGAGGAAAGAACCAGCCAGATTGAGTGGACCTGTCCAGTCAGTGCACGCATTTTGTCAATACCCGTGCAGCTCAACTCAGAATTTAAGGAGCTCAACGATTCGACGAACAATACAAAAGAAAGGTCATTCGGGTAGGCCGTATAAATTACTCAAACTGCCAGACCATGATTAAAAACTGTGAAAAAGAAAGAATGATCTACATAGTCTTCACATTTACAATAGTTAAAACAAAATAATATAATACTTTAAAAATAAATATTCTTGTCATTGCAAGAAAACCAAAAAAGAACAAATTTCAGGATGCAAAAAATAAAAACATAAATTAATTGGAGCAGCTAAATCTCAACTAACGTTTAATGAATGATTTGAATTTATTAAGGCTTAGATCTTGTACGTGGCTTGGAAGCTTATTATAATACCGTAAACATTGACATCTAAACGAGCCACCTATTTTCTTGAGACTTGTTGTAGGTACTACAAATTTGTGTCTGTAGAACCTACAACAAGTGTGTAATGAAATCTGGTATTTAGCCTCTAAATATAAAATAATTAAATACGTCTTTAAGAATTTTTGAATTTCATCCCTTTAAGGGGTAAAAACGGCTATTCAAATTTATATGAAAAATAAATTGTTTATTAACAAAATTACTTGAAATTTTAGTTTTTCTGCTCTTTAAAACAATTGAAGAAAAACGTATTCTTAAGTGATAAAAAGGGGTGTTAAATTTTTATACAAAATTAATTGTGTATTATCAAAATTAGTATTTAAGCTCTTCTATGTAATTAAAGCAACAAGTATCAAATGATTTTTTTAATATCATCTCTTAAAGGGGTAAAACTGGTTGCTGTAGTTTGAATTCTTTTGGTCTACGCGAACAAAGACGCGGGTGAAAAGCTATGTTTGGATAATAATTTGCAATATCCCGCCAGAACTGGAAAAAATGAAAAAGCCACAATCGTGTAGTCCACGCAGGCGAAGCCACGGGCGGAAAGCTAGTAAACAATACAACGACAAAAAATAACATTAAATAA
This sequence comes from Orthosia incerta, assembly GCA_948252205.1. Lineage (NCBI taxonomy): Eukaryota > Metazoa > Arthropoda > Insecta > Lepidoptera > Noctuidae > Orthosia > Orthosia incerta. Next base: position 22,506,034 of record OX411756.1, on the reverse strand, counting down.
AACAGTTACTGCACACATGTCTGTGCAGCACACAATACAATACAAATACTTACAAATACTTCTACAATAAACGAATACAAACAATAAAATAAAATACGAGGGACAACATAGAAAAACAATACATTAAGGCGCCTCATCCCCGAGCAAATCGCCGCGCTAGTCGTTTTTGTGCAGTTTTTAAGAGCTAACTCTTTATTTAAAAAGAAATATCAATTAATAAAAATACATTACAGTTCTACATAATGTTGAAAAATTGTAGTACACTTTTTTTTAAAGAGGTATATGTTTCACTAATCTCCTTCCAACAAAACCATAAAAATGTGTTATAATTATTGATAGCATGCATCTCCTCGTAAAGTGTTCTATTTTTTATACTAACACTTGAACACTAATGGATAGACAATTAATTTGATAACGAACATTTTGTAAGTTTTATTTTTTTCAAAAGACCAATATTCGATTTTATAAAGATTTTAGCCTAAAATCTGGGCGTATTCACTACCGTAATTCATGCGCCACCAGTGCCGTTAGGCCAATAGAAATACTCATATCTCATGCTGTTTTTTTGGTCAGGATACGGCCTTAAGTTTGACCGAGGAGGAACTCGCCAACCTATTACACCAGACAGCCAACGCCCTACGCGCCCTATCATCATCTGTTATGTCTTCAAACTAAGATATAAGTTACTCTTTAGACTAGGACATGGTCTAGATTTGCATCAATACACAAATGCAGACAAGTATAGTTAACTCCTAGGTGTATTATTTCCTGCTTGATATATAAGGAGGGAAGTAGAAATTATGTTTTCAACACACTTGCTCATAAAGTGACTCTAATTTCACCGCAATTAGGCACATAATAATACATGTAATCAATCTGTGACATTTTCATTGTTATTATTCACAAGTGAGTGATGGAGTTTTTATTTTATTTTATTGGTTGAGTTGCTTTGTTCTTAAAAAAGTTTGGATCCAAAAAAGATCGTGCTCAATAGTACAAATAATGTACGAGTATATATTGCTTGCATGAGCAAATTATCCATTTAAATACAAATTTGCATGAAATGATTCTTCCAATTTTGTATTTAAATAGGTAATTTCAACTTGTAGGTGTTTAAAAAAAAACTTTCACTCAAATATAACTTTTCTAATATAACTTTTTCGTGGCTAAAACGCTATCTGAAAAAAAAAGAAACTTCATTCTTTTAGTCTATGGCCGATCGCCATTTTTAGTTGCGCGCGCATAGGAAAACTGTATTATTTTATTCACAAGTGTGTTAAAAAACGTCGTATGATACACGTGTGTATTGATGTTTACCGTCCTCGGCTCTCTTAAGACCCTCACCTTACGGCTCGGGTCTCAATGGCGCCTCAGCGGTAATCACCAACATTACACACTTGTACCATAATGTACCTACTATTTTGTTACTCCTTCGCTGTTCTTTTCTGATTAATTTCGTTGCGAGATTTATAATAGTTAAATCGTTTCTCCGGCACTCATCGAGCATTATTGACGGCGCCGACACCTTTCTGGTGGGCAATGGTTACAATACCTAACCCAATGTCTTTCATTTAATCAGCCAGTAACGGTTCTTTTATTACTCGTTTATTATTTACCAACTCAAAGATTCCTACTCTCGATTTCGGGCGTATGATCAAAAACGCTATCGATGCACCGGACGGCTACAAATACCATAACGTGTGACCCACTGCCGGCTCGGGCCAACGATCGACCTTACCAACAAGACCGGTTATCTGGCTACTGTAAACACGGTTGCCGAACGGTCTTACTTAGAAACATGTATTTTTGTTCAAAATACGGAAATATTTTTATGAACGAAAACTAAACATAAAAAAACTTTTTACAAAAAAATACTACCGACTTCCAGAAAACTACAAAGTGAAAAATAACTTTATTTTTGGTAGTCGGTGTCTTTCGTAGGTACCATTTTTTGCGTTATGGACACCGACTTCCAAAAATAAAGTTATTTTTCACTTTGTAGTTTTCTGGAAGTCGGTAGTATTTTTTTGTAAAAAAGTTTTTTTATTTTTCACTTTTTAGTTGTACCTACCTAATAGGCAAGTTGTTCAGTAAGTTTTCTATAACGCCAGAATAGATTACCCGAATATCATGAAACTTGAACAAAACCGATCAAATGAGAGATCTGCTTACCCCTTAAGAGGGATGTTATGTTATGAAATGGTATAAACAATAAACAAGACATGCGATTTCAGCAGTCCCGAGAGATTTGCCGTTATTTATTGAAGAGTTCTGTTGTATATCTTCGAAGTTCTTCATCAGATCTTCACCAAATTAAAATGGGACCAATTTCTAAACATACTCTTTCAAACAGAAAAAGACATTTTAAAATCGGTCCACAATTGACGGAGATATCGGTGAACATACATAAAAAAACATACAAGAAGCCGAACATAGAACCTCCTCCTTTTTCGAAAGTCGGTTAAAAAGGAGCTTATAAGGATCCTAGCAGGAAATGATCTGTAGGTTTTGCCTATCACCCAGGGGAAAAGCGTGAATTCATGTCTGTGTAGGGTTGCACTGGCTGTATCTTATTGGTACGGCATTTTCAAAATAGCATCTAGTGATATGATCAGTAAGAATAGGATCGTGGTTTTCTGTAGGTTCTGCCTAATAAAATGGCGAGAGATTATTTTGCGTATGTATATCAAAACTCTAATAATGAGTGCTGCAGACATATAAGAGGTAAAAGAAGTGCTGCTGCTATGGGTTTTGACCCTTAGCAGCAGCAACTCAAACTTGAAACTCGAAACGCAGCCTCGGATGAAAATTATACATAGCATATAATGTCTCTGACAACGTAAAGACGAGTCAAACGACCGACGCATCAAATTCTGTAGAATATGTGCGAAAACGCTCGTATGTTGCATCGCAATGAATATTGTTTATCTTGATAAGTATGTGTGCATTACGTGGTAGCGATAGAGGGCTATGTACATTTTTAACTGACTTTAAAAAGGAAGAGGTTCTCAATTCGTCTGTATTTTTTATTGTGTTACTTCAGAACTTTTTACTAGGTGAACCGATTTTGATGATTCTTTTTTATTTGAAAGCTGGTGCTGAACATGTAGTCACATTTAAAAATGATCAAGTAGTTTTTGAGATATCCTAAATAATGCGTATTTTCATGTTAATAAATAAGGTATAGAAACTAAAAGAGAGAATAAAAAAGTTATTACAAAAAAAAACTAAAATAAAACACAACAAAGCCAAAAATAATTTTCTTTTCAGAAGTCGGTGTTAAAAACGAAAAAAGGTAGGTACCAAACACACCGACTTCCGAAATGAAAGTTATTTTTCGCTTTGTATTGTTTTGTTTTGGAAGTCGGTTTTTAGACTGATGCGTCGCTTCGCTTCGACAGTAGCAAAGTGTGCTTTCACCCTTGCTGTGTCTTTTGCCGCTTATCTGGCTCATGTGATGTTTAACATAGATTAAATGGCTCTTTGTGGATACCCTATGTTTTAATGTCATATCCGATGGTAGCATGCTCAGAACCTTTCAGAAATGGGATCTCTACCCAAAAATACATCTATTTTGCGAGTCATCACTCTCCATCAGTCATTTGTCATCAAATAAAAAATATTAGCAAATATTAGCTAACTCCCCACGACACTACACACTGTCCAGTCGTCGGTAACACCCCTGCTACAAAATCGAAAGGCCGTGGTTACGCAAGCCGCGCCGGCGACCGGCCCAGTCAGTGCCCACCATGGCTCCGAAGCGCGCACTGGTCCTCTGTGCGCTCGCGCTGGTCTGCGCCGCCTGCGCAAACGCAACCCCCGACATTATCTTCGAATTAAGCGGTACGGTACCAATATTGAAATATTAAAGTTTATGTTGTGTGTAGTGATTTTGAGGCATATTTTTATGCTGTGTTGTGAAAGGGAAGGTTGTCAAAAGCTGTGGTTTGAAGCTTTTGAAGGGTCCAAAGTAAAAGGGATTTCGGGGACTCGGTTCGGGTGTTCGGAAATGTTTGTTGGGCGATGTCTATTCCCAAATAATATGCTAATATGCACCGAATTAATCATGGCAGAGCCCTTTTCAAAAGGCTAGTATTTAAACGAGCGAAAAAAAAAACAAATTAAAGGTGTAAAAAATACTGAATGTGGCTTACTGAAATACTAAGTGGGCGACAAACAGTGGGCGAATACAAATGTTTAAAACAGCGACTTGAAAATATAAGTTGGTCGACAGGGCTCCTTTTTCTGTCTGCAGGGTCTAAAGTAACCTAACATGAAGGAGATGACGGGAGCTAAGTTCGCTCGCTTTGCTCGCTCACTTCAGCTCCCGTCATCCCCTTCGAACCTAACCTATCCGTGTCGGGGTGCCCTAAGTTCCCGAGCTCGCTTCGCTCGCTCTTGGACACGAATAAACCCGAACTCCCGCACTACACAGTGATGTCGCCTCGATAGTTGTTCAGCTATTTTCAAAATAATAATATTCTAAAATAGAAAAAATAGAAACCCAAATACAATTAAAGTATGTAACAATATTATTACCGCAGCTCACAAAAATCTCCTAAAAGGTATTACTCAAATCGGATAAATAGTCGCTTACTAAGTATAATAGTCGCCCATTCAGTATATTTTTCGCTCGGTTTATTATTTCCCTTTTCAAAAGGGCAAGATTTTCTTTATGAATTGGCATCGCTCAACAGATTCTTACTGTTCCTTGTTACCGTGGCTGAATTCTGAGTTTGGCTCAGAATTAATAATATTTAGAAACCATTTCTGCCATCTCCACGCTAAGAAGAAGATTTCATATTACTCGTACTTTTTTGTACTGCCTCGTTGGTCCAAGCAGAGGTCGTAAACGCTACTACTGACGTGTGGTCCTGGGTTCGATCTGTTGGTAGATCAACTTGAATCACAGCAGCACCTCAGAGTCTGGGTTTATGCCCGATAGCTATATGCTCACTTCTAGAGGATCTGGTTCCGGCCGGATTCCAGTACCTACCTACTGAAAAAATCGCGATTAAAATTGCCAAATCCCATAGATTTCGGGATTAACAATAGACAAAGTGGTTTATCTATCTATACTCGTAATATTATAAAGAGGAAAGATTTATTTTGTTTGTTTGTTTGTTTTTACCGAATAGGGTCCGAAATTACAAGACCGATTCAAGAAATCTTTCACCAATAGAAAGCTACATTATTCCTGAGTGACATAGGCAATTTTTTTATCCCAAAAACGTGTCCTGTGGGGTGGTCCACGGGAGCGAAGCCGCGGGGAATTGCTAGTTTTAAGATAAGTTTGATGTGGAATTTTGCTTAGGAAAACCACCGGGTTCGAATTTTCTACTCGCCCCGTATTACATACGATTTCAGCAAAACTGGCGAGAGTTTAGCCTCTGCCTACCCCTTTAAGAGCTAGTATCTGTCGTTAGTAGTATTTAAGCAGTGAGTTGCAAGTAAAGGACCGTCGTTAGCATTTGTAATAGGTTCTTATATTGCACTGAATATTGATCATCAGTTGCGGTCTGTTGATCAGTTTTGAAATTGCGGTTTGGTACACTAAAGCTGGTCAAAACGTGGTCATCAAAACGAGTATGTAAAAATCGTGGCTACCGGCATTCGGTCATTCTGTGGTTTCTGCACCGGACTAAGCGTGAGCATATGTATGTAATAATGTATTTGTAAACAAGTGATTCGCAATTTGTGACGATTATGGATTTAAGAACATTGTTTTTTCGAATCTTATGTCTTATATAAACTCAAACATACCATAAATTAAAACAAGAAACGAGCTTATAGACGGGAAGCTGGCTGAGTTTTTGAGCAATCAAATTCATGGTAAAAATTTGATAGTTGAATAGGTACAGTTTGTTGAGAAAACACCGAGTTTCAGATACGAGTCCTTTAGTCAGGAGTCCAATTTCAGATTTCCAAAAAGGGCACTGAACCGTTCAGGCCGTTCATTTTCATTTGATCGGGTGGCAAATCTGTTGAAGATCAGATCAGACGAGTTCGATGAGTTTAAAAAATCGTCGAAATCTAAGTTTTCAAAGGTCTCAGGTTTTCCAAAATCTGACAACTGCGAACAATGTCTTCATCAGATTTGCATATTTATGTCATTTTGCACTCATCTCCCGGCGCCCATGTACTTAGGCAACCTTTATTTCTACTTAGAATATACACCTCTGCTTAAACCTTCGTCGAGTATAGGCGTGATTTTAAGGGTACACTAATCGACGGCACGAACTATTTTGTGCGCGGGGTTAAAATGCATTTTATATCAACCGACAACACGTGCGGAAGAGATAGATGCTGTGATGAGCAGTAGGAAGCTAGTTCGCGTACGAATACACACTTTTGCAAATTTGTAGCGAAATGGATAATGATTTAGGACGAAACCGAGCGCGCGAAATTTTATAAACAGACCTTTGGCAGTCTAAATATCATGAAAAAACGACTAAATCTATCTGTTCAAAATTAAATTATACGCATTGTTGAACTACTAATCTATCCCTGTATGGAGGCCGTTTTGCAATTTTCCGTCTTCTCGTGGTATTTATTTGCGCCCAAAAATGCGTTAAAATTAGTGTCGAAATGTGGAACTTTCGACGCTCATAACTTTCAAACATTTTCTTTTTTTACTTTTTCGCTTCCATACAAGGCTAGATAATGATGAGACAAATTGATATCACTTTTTATTTTGAACGTACATCGTCATACAGTGGAATAATCCCTAGACTACGTTTGTATGGAAAAAAATTCGACTAGTGTAAGCTTAAGTAAGAATATCAGCTAGAATTAGGAAATAAATGATAGCAGTAAGGTTTAGTAAGTGTTACTGTTTGTGATTGTGGTGAGGCGGCGGCGTGTACCTGAATACCACAGGATTGGTACAAACTAGTCGCGAGTACTATCTATCTAGTAAGTACTTGTGCTAAATGGTGCCTACCTTAGTCAATATTTAGGTTTATTAAACGCTCTAACGTTTTGGCCTGGCTAAGATTATGTAAGAGCAAAGTTTTGATAAACAATAATTAGTCAAATAGAGTTCTAGTTTTCATTATCGTCAAAATTACGTAAAATATCGACTGGTTAGTGACTGAAAAGCTGTGAAGCTACATATAATTGTTATTCTTTTGAACGATTCAGCGCCTGGTAGCGATGTTTCATATCATTTTCCAGCGGCAAAATCGCAATACGCGTTAGTTTTATTTGCTACAAGTTTTTCAAATTCAAATTTTTATTACTCAACACAGCTTATAGGGTATTAATTTTGAATATATACGATGACGACGTGGACGAATTTTTTGGTGCACAATGAGTCCTTTTCGCTCTCCCATTTGTTAATAGATAATTCGTGATCAGACTTGTTCAGTGTGTAAGGTGCTAATTTGAGTGCAACTGAAAAACTAAACAGAACATTTTATTATGGAACTTTCCTCTTCACTTTGATATTGACGATGGTCATTAATTGTAATTTGTATGTCATGGCTCTTTCAATGTGCACAGACGGAAAATCTTTTAATAAACGCATAACTGTAGCATAAGCTGTATATCGTCGCGGATGTCATCGTTTAATGGCCGTCTTAACAAAAGATTAAAACTTTCAAGCATCTTCGCTCCTGTACCATGCAATTACCGATATAAAAAGTAGATAAAAATCACTATCCATTAGCGATCACTGTCGCCAGATATTTACTTCCACTCTACAAACAAACAACCAATCATACCTTATTATAATTTTAGTTACATTGGCAAAATGGGATTTAAGGCCCTGACCAAAAAATCAGAATGAGATATGAGCATTCCTATTGGCCTAGCGGCACTGGTGGCGCATGAATTACAGTAGTGAATACGCCCAGATTTTAGAATAAAATCTTTATAAAATCGAGAATTGGTCTTTTTGAAAAATCGAGAATTGGTCTTTTTGAAAAATATAAAACTTACAAAGTGTTAGTACAAAAAATAATTAATGATCACTTTACGAGGAGATGCATGCTATCAATAATTATTTCTCATTTTTATGGTTTTGTTGGAAGGAGATTAGTGAAACTTAAACCTCTTTAAAAAAAATGTGTACTACCATTTTAGAATCAACATTATTTAGAAATTTAATGTATTTTTATGAATTGATATTTCTTTTTAAATAAAGAGTAGAGAGCTCTTAAAAACTGCACAAAAACGACTAGCGCGGTGTTTTGCTCGGGGAAGCGCCTTAATAGACTCGTCTGATACCCAATGTGACAGCGGTGTCCCTGTGCAGGTAGGACACACATGCTTGAGTGCCCCAAGTACCAAAACACAGTCAAACACCTGCACTTTACCTAGAGAACCTAATGAACACCACCACCTAAACTGGGCCCTGTTTGCCATCGACTCGAATACAAGATATGGATGCCCTACCGAAAATTACAAGATTTTTTAAGTTCTAGGCGAACAGACACTGCATTTAGCCAATGTAGGTGTAGACAGCACTAAACTTCATGCTGTACTCATGTGGTTCTGTGGTGTGGCTCAGTAGAAAGTCGCCAGCTACCACTTACTGTTCAGCTTCGAACGTTTTCTAACGGTTCGGGAAAGCGTCGCTTGTGCATTTTATCTAAGTGTTATAATGTCACTTTCCCGATGGCATTCAATGAATTGAAATCTAACGAGCTTTTCTGCGACTGGAACTGTGGTGGCCCAGTAGTATCGGCCGCGACTTACAGTTGTAGGTCGTGGGTTCGAGCCCAGGTAGGCGCTTTACTTTGTGTAAATTATTTCATCACCACTGCTCCCAAAACGGTGAAGAAAAACATCGTGAGGAAACCAGCATGTCCTACAACCAAAAATTCGAAGACATGTGACATCCACCAACCCGCACTGGGCCCGCGTGGTGGATTACGGCCCATTCCCTCACACAGAGAGGAGGCCTGTGTCCCAGCAGTGGGAACATTAATAGGCTGCTGATGTTATGTGTTATGAGCTTTTCTGCATTTCAAACTCCAATACCGTCTTACTTACCTACCCTATATTCGAACCACAGATTTCTGAAATGAGAATTTGTAGTTGTGTATTTGTCAAACTAATCTTAGCCTGAAATCCTGTCAAATGAATGATGGATGTTAGGGCGTCCCCATGTGTACGAATCTAAGTTATACCACATGAAAGGTCTGTAACGTACTGTACTGATTATTTTTTGTACATCGATCGCGTTCGGTTCCGTTCCACGGATATAGATGGTGATTTATCTATCGCCGTGAAACGGAACCGAACGCGATCGATTTACAAAAAATAATCGGTATAATCAGATGAAAAACGCTAGTTACGTCGGCACGGTTTCTTTGTATGGGAGAGGCATCTGTATGCTAGTATTATATTATCTGTGGTTATGAGATGATTCTATGATTATATATCTCTGAAGCCCCAGAGTAGTGAGATATGATGTACTTAAGTTATCCTAAAATTCAAGTAATTTCATATCTCATCTCTCTCATAATTTCTTCTGCCAGCCCTATAATATTCGAGTAATTTCATATCTCATCTCTCTCATCATTTTTCTTGCCAGCCCTATAACATTCGAGTAATTTCATATCTCATCTCTCTCATAATTTCTTCTGCCAGCCCTATAATATTCGAGTAATTTCATATCTCATCTCTCTCATCATTTTTCTTGCCAGCCCTATAACATTCGAGTAATTTCATATCTCATCTCTCTCATAATTTCTTCTGCCAGCCCTATAATATTCGAGTAATTTCATATCTCATCTCTCTCATAATTTTTCTTGCCAGCCGTATAACATTCGAGTAATTTCATATCTCATCTCTCTCATAATTTCTTCTGCCAGCCCTATAATATTCGAGTAACTTCATATCTCATCTCTCTAATAATTTTTGTTGCCAGCCATATAATATTCAAGGCAAAGTAAAAAAAAAACAACTTTATTAGTTACAACAACAGTTATTGTATATACATATTTATGTAACTGTATTTATGTAATTTATATACTAAAGGATCCATCCGGGTGTCCCTTGACACCTCTCAAGTTTTTTTTTTCCTAAACTGCTGCGGCTTGATCGTTTCTTGGAACCAGGACAGCGTCAATACACAACAAAGTTGGTCGCCGGAGGAAACGATTCTGCAAAGTGTCTCGGGAAGAGTCACCTGACCGTGTTTCTCACTGAGGGTACTGTATATAGTCTGGCAAACGAAAGTAGAGACCGAAAAAACGCGGACTATTTAAAAAATATCAGCGTAGCAACCCCAAAACTATTATGATACCTGGAATAACCTAATTTGATACTTTTGAATTATTTATTGTATTTCGTCTGAATTAAAATACTATAGGTAATTGAGGTAGGTAATATTATAGATATGTATAAATCTCAATAAAAAAACAAAAGTATTCTATAATAATTTTGGTTTATTCAACTTATTAGCGTCATTCTAACTTATGAAATCTAATACCAGACGTAAACAATCTTTTTTTGTTTGAATTCGACGTCTTTCTCCTGATGTTTTTCTTGATAGACACCATGCGAAACGACATCTCCCGTAATCCACTTTTAATTGTTTTATTCATTTTTCACTTAATAAATGCTCTTATCAAGACCACAACAAATCACCAAAAATGGATGTTGACATTATTACAGCATTGCCATATAAAAAGTTTGCAAATAATTAGAGTGTCTATTTTCGTTTGCCAGACTCTACTCGCCCTAAAGTAGAGTCGGAATAACCAAATCACGAAGCAAAATCTGTAAAACCGTTTATCTAGCCATCAATTTACAATTAAGTCAGCGAAAAAAAGACATATTACTAATCTGGTCTCTAAGTGAGCTAAAATAAACAGATAAAATTTAATAATTTATTTTTCTTTCAACTACATAGTAATATTATAATTAATCACTACAAAACCGATCACAAAGGACGTAGTTTTTTCTTAGAACCAAAACAGTGCTGAAATGTTATATGAAATATCATTGTTGCACAGTTTTTGACTAACGCACTATTTTTTATTTAGATATAAATTTACCACAGAGGCTTAATATCTCCCATTAAGTTTAATGTAAAATGTATGCATTAGATCAAAAAGACACTGGCTAAAAATAAAAAGTGGCTGAATAAAATCGATGAGATGAAAAAAAAAAACAAATGGCGCGCATTTTGTACCATAGTAAATCGTTGATACTTCAGATTTAGCAAGAAAAGTAAAAAAAAAAATGGAAATAGACGGATAGCGATATGAATTCAACTCCAGAAAGCATAAATACAGCTGCAAATTAAATTGTTAATAACCTTTTGCCGCAAAAGTCGCGGGATATTTTTTTTTTCATTAACTTAAGTTTTTATTTTGAGTAGATATATTTTATCACGGTAGGTAGATTGGTAGTTGAAAGAATTTATTTATTAACAAACAATAATAACAGGAAAAAAAAAAACAAAAATATAATGGAACAGTCAATTCGATTACAATACGTATCGCGACTGGCATTTATTTATTAAAACTTCATGCAACATACAGATACATAGGCGGACTTAATGCCTGAGGCATTCTCTACCAGTCAACCAAGGGAGATAACATGGCAGGTGCATAAAAAATAGAAGTTATTGCAGTGTTGTTATATACTAAACTAGCTGTCCCACGCGGCTTCGCTCCCGTCAACTGGCTACCTACCTACCCTACATACATGATTGTTGCGTAACTTAAACCGTTTACGCGGCACACGCAACGGAAGCTCTAAAAAGAAATAATTTTGCCCGCTTTTGCAACATTTTTCATTTATGCTTCGCTCCTATTGGTCGTAGCGTGATGTTATATAGCCTATAACCTTCCTCGATAAATGAACTATCCAACACAAAAAAAATTCAATTCCAACCACTAGTTTCTGAGATTGGCGCGTTCAAACAAACAAACTCTTCAGCTTTATAATATTAGTGTAGATAAATAAATTTTCTTGTGTTATCCTATTCATAATGCAACATTGCTTAACCCTCAAGGCAAATAGCGTTATAATTTATAGCCTATATATTGCCCTGATCTCTAAGGTATATTTGTGCAAAATTCTAACAGAATCTGTTCAGTACTTTTGGTGCAAATTGAATACATTGCACAGACAAACAGACAAAAATCCTAAAAGCTATTACTCCTTTTCAAAAATATTAATTAAACAGTTTTCACGTCTCTACGATTTTATTAAACACTAGCTGAAATTTAGAACATAAAAGCTGCTATTGTGAGTCAATCTTAAAAGATAGACATATGCTGTCCCGGACTTTTTTTTAGAACTTTTAAAGCGGAACAATTCCATCATACATGATATTTGCGTAACTTAAACCGTTTACGCAGCGCACGCAACGAAAGGTCTCAAAAATGAATATTTTTTCCCGTTTTTGCAACATTTTTTATTTATGCTCGGCTCCTATTGGTTGTAGCGTGAAGTTATATAGCCTATAGACTGCCTCGATAAATGGATTATCCAACACAAAAAGAATTTTTCAATTCCAACCAGTACTTCCTGAGATTAGCGCGTTCAAACAAACAAACATACAAACTCTTCAGCTTTATAATATTAATATATATAGTATAGATTATAGTATAGATTGTATAGATATGTTAATATAAATACGACATCATGAACAAAATTATATAATAAAAAATTATGTATACAAGTAAAAGTTGTACCACTCAATAGGTCTAGATAAGCTTATTTGTGTCCCAAGGTGACATCCCTCTTAATTCCTGGAGAATGGAAAATATACCTTACCAAAAAGTAACTGAATTTTCAAATTTAATTGAATTTAAATATTAATTTGTAAATATTGTACGTCATACTGAATAACAATATGTAGATTGCACCGCGTAATAGTTATTGGTTTATTTTTGTACCAAGGCACAGATAATATAATACGACCAAGGTGACATCTCTCTTAATTTCTGGAGAATATATATGTGTATATGACCTTAGTTTACACGAAACCTCGTGCCTTGCTATTTCTTTTGCTTGGTTTTGATTTCCTTAGTAAAAAGTTATAATTTGAGGTTTGGCTCTCGTCTCTTTCCTCCTCCAATATGAGACCAATTTAAAAGATATTCCATAAACTCGTAAAGTATGATAATATACTATGTCCCTATGTTTTCCTTTTTTCATTTATATTTGTCAAATTTGCACACTAAGCCTCTGTTGACATCGCAATTTTGAGCATTTTTTGAGGGCTCTAGTGCTTCTAAAGATAATGTATCATCAAAAAGGAAAACATAGGGACATAGTATATATCTTCAAATTCATTAGTTTACGGAATATCTTTTAAATTGGTCCAATATTGGAGAAGAAAAGAGACGAGAGCCAAACCTCGAATTATAACTTTTTACTAAGGAAATTCAGTCGGCGCTCTATGCCCCCGTTTCCTCTTAATTCGCAATTCGCGAGTTAGTCCAATTCGATTCAAATAAATTGACAGTTACAGCTTGTAATTGTGGCATTAGTTTCTTCAAAAGAACTTCAGAATATAGGCCTCACATTTCTCACATAAGGGTTTTGAATGGAGAGCTGCTCTCTTTTCGTAATTACTTGTTATTGTTTGTAAGCCCACGCGCAGGATTCTACTGTCTATTCTCTTGAGTTTACAATAGGAACATTCATAGGTACTGATGAATAACTTTGCATCATACTCGTATGGCTGCTAGAAACTCGTGGCTACTTAATAAATGTCTCACAGGTCGATCTATAAGATTAAGCAATAACTGCCGAGGTCAGTCCGCGGATGGGAGACTATCTTAACATTCGGTAAGTTTACCCATCACCCATTTCACCCATCCGCGGACTTTCCCAGAAAGACAACTTAAGGGTACACTAGTCGACGGCACGAACTAATTTGTGCGCGGGGTTGAAATGAATTTTATATCAACCGACAACACGTGCGGATAAGAAAGATGCTGTGATGACCAGTAGGAAGCTAGTTCGCGTACGAATACACACTTTTGCAAATTTGTAGCGAAATGGATAATGATTTAGGATGAAACCGAGCGCGCGAAATTTTATAATCAGACCTTTGGGAGTCTGGATATCATGAAAAAACTACTAAATCTATCTGTTCAAAATAAAATTATTTGCATTGTTGAACTACTAATCTATCCCTGTATGGAGGCCGTTTTGCAATTTTCCGTCTTCTTATGGTATTTATTTGCGCCCAAAAATGCGTTAAAATTATAGTGTCGAAATGTGGAACTTTCGACGCTCATAACTTTAAAATATTTTATTTTTTTACTTTTTCGCTTCCATACAGGATTTATTTTGGACGTACATTATCAAACAGTGGAATAATCCCTAGACTACATTTGTATGGAAAAAAATTCGACTAGTGTAACCTTAAGCTGTTGATCCCGGCTCTCATTTGTAGATCTCTTGGAACTCGTTTCCAATAGTCAATGCCAACGATAAAACTTCTTCTTGTTAAACAGTTATCGGCTTGTAATGCTCAGAAAGGCAGTCGCTCCATGTAAAATTCTGTTGCTCAGCTGCTTCCGGTTGGACTGGAAGCTGACCTCAACCCAGTTGGGAATAGTCTCGGCAGATTGTTGGAGTCTTCATTTATGTGAAAGACCATGTTGTTCTGATATACTCGGTTTAAACCTGGGTTTTTAGTTAAACCGCTTTTTTAAATCATCATCATCAGCCTTTTAAAGTTCCCACTGCTGGGATACAGGCCTCCTCTCTGTGAGAGGCAAAGGGCCATAATTCACCACACGGGCCCAGTGCGGGTTGGTGGCATTTTTAAATAAAACTGGCTTATTTAAATTCTTCGGTTTATCTGCCGTGTTTATCATTGCGTTTAAAAGAGACGAAGCGGTAAATTTCGTAAGATCAGTGGAATGTTGGTTTATCTTCTGATAATTTATTTGCACTTTTATTTTCTTGCCGGTCTACTTTTGGTTTCAGTTGCATAATATTATAACAATTTAAAACAGATTTTGGGACAGTGGTGCCCAGTGGTAAAAGCCGCGACTTATAAGTTAGAACCCAGTGAGTGTTGGTCGTGTGTTAGAACCCAGGCAGGCGCTTTTCTTTGTGTAAATTATTTCATCACCACCACCCTCAAACCGGTGAAGGAAAACATCGTGAGGAAACCGGTATGTCCTAGAACCAAAACTTTGAAGACATGTAATATCCTCCAACCCGCACTGAGCCAGCGTGGTGGACACAGTCCACTCCCTCACACAGAGAGGAAGACTGTGCCCCAATAAACATGATTTGCCTATGAAGTTTTATAGACGTTATATTAGTCAGAAATGCTGCTTTACAAGAGGACTAGTTTCTGTCTCCTGCTTGTTAAGGGGTAAATGGAAATTATGTTATCCTTAATCCTCCGCTGTTCAATTCTATAGAATTTCGTTGCGGGATCCAAACTTAATTGACTTTCGCTTTTCTGACGGGCGCCACCACAGAACAAAAAAAACGCTGTCTTCTCTGTTCTGTGGGCGCCACTGTTGATTCTGGCTTACAGGAGTAGTAGTGGTTGAGAAATTAGTGTAGCGTGATTGACCAAAAATAGACTAACTGCCTGTCATCACATACTTACATAAAATCACGCCATTTGCCCATGGGATTAGGCAGAAACAAGAGATTGCCAACTGCTATGATCCTTACATACTCCTTTTTAGGGTTCCGTACCGAAGGGTCCAAACAGTACCCTGATACTATCACTCATTTTGCCGACACGAACACGCACTTGGCGGGATTTTTTACATCCATAACTTCATAAATTTCATTCAATTACATTCAATTCATTATTTTTATCATTTCATTTAATTTCATTTTTTCATTCTCTCTCCGGGACTTCGTCGAGCTTCATTTCCCGGCGCTTTTCTTGTGGTCGCCACTGTTGATTCTGGCTTTCAGGAGTTGCAGTGGTTTGGGAATAGTGCGGTGGGATTGTCACAAAAAAAAAAACCATAACTTCATACAGCCTGCCTGTCACCACTTTTTTAAAACACCTGAAAACAATTCCCCTAGCTTTCTAATTAAATTATGTATACAACGTGACCTAAGTAATGAATGTGATAATAAAGGCTGTTCACATTGACCTCTAATATCCGGCGCGCACACACGTACACTGGCAATACAAAGGATGCGCACGCGCAGTGCACACTCACGCGCCAAGTTCGAGTTCACTTCCTCAGCGTTACACGTACATTTATGTTTACGCAATTCATGAAGTATTGTGTGCTAACGTATATTGTAATTATAAACGATGTTAACATGGTTCATTCAGAACCCGTCTCTGAGAGAGAAATATTTCTCACGCCACTGCAGTTCGGCCGGTTGGGCGTGATACATCGATCCATTGATTTACAAAAAGGCGAAATATTAATAATAACCTACATTGTTAGATATGACTTTAAAATCGTAATTTGATTATTTTTTTTTTTTTTTTTTATTGTCTGTAGGCTTGCGCTTGACCACTATCTCACCTGATGGTAAGCGATGATGTGGTCGAGGATGGAGCACGCTTGCCTAGAAGAAACCCATTCACTCTTGACTTGAAAACCTCTAGATTGTAGCTATCGGGAAACACAGATTCCGGCAGGGAATTCCACTCTTTAGCTGTACGCATAATAAAAGTGTCCCCAAAACGTTTTGTGCGTATGGGTGGGATGTCCACCATGTACCGATGACGCATCGCCGTACGTCTGGTAGTCCGATGATGGAACGGGCTGGGCGGAATTAAATCATGTAATTCCATCGCACACTCCCCGAAATGTAACCGATAAAATACCGACAAACTGGCAACTCGGCGACGATGTTCAAGGCTTTGACTTGACCAGTGCCTCATTATCCTCCTTATCCTCCTTATCCCGAATTACTTTTACGGCATATTTTTAGTACCTAACATGATATTACATCATGCCTGTATTTCCAAAAGAGATAGACAGAGATGCACCACATCTATACTAATATTATAAAGCTGAAGAGTTTGCTTGTTTGTTTGAACGCGCTAATCTCAGGAAGTATCTATCTATCTGCCTAGCCTTTTCCCAACTATATTGGGGTCGGCTTCCAGTCTTACCGGATTTAACTGAGTACCAGTGTTTTACATGGAGCGACTGCCTATCTGACCTCCACAACCCAGTTACTGGGTAACACGGTACCCCTTGGCAAGACTGGTGTCAGATCTCAAGTTTAAAAAAATATTCCTTTTTCCTTCCGTTGCGTGCGCTGCGTAAGCGGTTAAAACTACGCAACATTCTTGTAAATTTGCACAGTAAATTTTCTTATTATTTATTTATGTACACACAAAAACACTTTCTTTTTTCTTCTTTTCTAAAATTTGGAAATCGTTTTACAACTTATATATTTAGAAGATAAAATCATTGAACACAAAGTTTCAACGTATGTACGACATGCATTTCAAGATTGCATCAATACGTACCAAACAATTAAGTACCATTTGGGATTATTAAAATCCCTTAGGTGTTTAGCAAATTATGTATAGAATACATAATTTGAATTCAGAAAATTTAGAATGTATCTACGATATATATATCTAAATAATTTTACTAAGTATATTTCAATAAGTGATTATCATAAACAGCTGGCATTTGGGGCTCCATTTCCTAACCTGACCAAACTAGGGCTGCGTGTAACACCGGCGACTACCGTTACATTGTGTAAGGCGTCCCCGATAGCCGAGCATCGCACCTCACACACGTTGTTAAATGTTGGGTATTTGCCTTTTTTCCGCATTCGGAGTTACTGTTACTTATGAAAGAGCATAAACCGAACATGACATGGTTTTCATCATACCTTTATTTCATCAAAGGCATTAGACAAGTAACATTCTATAATCGAAAGCGTGGCGATAGCGAATGTAGAAATGCCAAGCTTAAGCCTACATAAAATAAAATAAAAAAAACCGACCAAGTGCGAGTCGGACTCGCGCACGAAGAGTTCCGTACTCGGTAAATTGCGATTTACGTATTAAAAAAAAACTGCTTACTAGATCTCGTTCAAACCATTTTTCGGTGGAAGTTTACATGGTAAAGTACATCATATATTTTTTTTAGTTTTATCATTCTCTTATTTTAGAAGTTACAGGGCGGGGGGTGACACATTTTACCACTTTGGAAATGTCTCTCGCGCAAACTATAAAGTTCAGAAAAAAATTATATTAGAAACCTCAATATCATTTTGAAAACCTATCCATAGATACCCCACACGTATGGGTCTGATGAAAAATAAATTTTGAGTTTCAGTTCTAAGTATGGGGAACCCCCTAACATTTTTTGTTTTTTATTTTTCTATTTTTGTGTGAAAATACCAAGTTTCAACAGCATAGTTCTTCTAGTTTCGGATAAAAGTGGCTGTGACATACGGACGGACAGACAGACAGACATGACGAATCATCCATAAGGGTGCCGTTTTTTTGCCATTTGGCTACGGAACCCCAAAAACGTCGAAATGTCACGTTACCCACCCCTTATAATTAGCCATTTTGATCATCACCGTCGCTGCATCGAATTAAACTTGTCAAGAGGCTCAGTTATATGGCCCAGTCGCTTAGACCTCGCCACTCGTGCTTGAGGTCGTGGATTCAAATCCGGGCAAGTACCAATGTGACTTTTTCAAAGGTCGTAAGTACTTACTTTCTAAGGTTAGCTTGGTAATCGCTGACAATGGTGAAGGGAAACATCATGAAGAAACCTGGAGTTGTAGTGAAGTATCATCGTCATCAGCCTTTTAATGTTCCCACTGCTGGGACACAGGCCTCCTCTCAGTGAGAGGGAATGGGCCGTAATCCACCACGCGGGCCGATTGCAGGTTGTTGGATGTCACATATCTTCGAATTTGTTGGTTCTAGGACATGAGGGTTTCCTCAATGTTTTTTTCACCGTTTTGAGAGCAGTAGTGACGATATAATTTACATAAAGTAAAGCGCCTGCCTGGGTTCGAACACACGACCTACAATACGTAAGTCGGGGCCGTTACCACTGGACCACCACTGCTCCCTATGCTGTACTTATGATAATGAGTGTCTTTACGAAGGCTTTACTTATTAGTGAAAAGTATTCTAAAGACTTAATTTTATAATACGCTAAGCGAAAGTTAGTGGTGGCCCAGTGGTATCGGCCGCGACTTACAAGTCGTAGGTCGTGGGTTCGAGCGTTCAGGCGCTTTACTTTGTGTAAATTATTACATCACCACTGCTCTCAAAACGGTGAAGGAAAACATCGTGAGGAAACCGGCATGTCCTAGAACCAAAACTTCGAAGACATATGTGACATCCACCAACCCGCACTGGGCCCGCGTGGTGGATTACGCTCCATTCCCTCTTACAGAGAGGAAGCCTGTGTCCCAGCAGTGGGAACATTAATGGCTGATGATGTGATGTGAAGCGAAAGTCTGGCAAAAAAAGGTCAATATAAGTCTGAAATCACCAACCCGCATTGAGCAAGCGTGGTGATAAATGCTCGTGCCTTCTCTGTATGAGAAGTGGCCTTTTACCCGCAGTCAGACAATTACAGGCTGGTAAACATGTTAAAATAAGATACATTTATTTAAGATATTTTTTATGAGGACACCTTTATTTAGATACATTCATCATCTGCCTAGCCTTTTTCCAACTATATTGGGGTCGGCTTCCAGTCTTACCGGATTCAGCTAAGTACCAGTGTTTTACATGGAGCGACTGCCTATCTGACCTCCTCAACCCAGTAACTGGGTAACACAGTACCCCTTGGCAAGACTGGTGTCAGATCTCAAGCTTCTGACTACCCGTAACGACTGTCAAAGATCTTCAAATAACAGCCGGGACTAACGGCTTAACGTGCTTTCCAAGGCACGGAGGAAACTCGGTATGTTGAAAATGGTCACCCATCCACGGACCGACCTCGTCAAGCGTTGCTTAACCTTGATGATCGACCCGTGCGGCTGTTATTATTTAGCCACGAACTCCTCTTTCTTTATATACATTAAGCACAACAAATAAAATAGAAAAAATATACCATAGGTACACAAGAAAATACAATTATTGAGTGCATCATAGAAACCCTAGACCCCACACTAGGATACCCTGTGTCGTGGGATCTAGTTTTTTCGTCATTAATGACACATTATTATAAGTGCACTTGAAGGTAGTTGCGAATATTTTTTTTAAAACACTAAACAATATTTAAACTTAACCTATTTAATGGAAACATACAAAATTATAATAGCTGGGCTTCGCCCGCGTGAATGTCGAAAATTATCCCGAGGGAACATAGTCACAGGCAAAAAAGTATCCTATGTGCTATTCCTATCTATCTCTATGCCAAATTTTATTCAGATCCGTCCAGCCGTTTGAGCGTGAAGAAGTAACAAACATACAAACACACACGCACTCACAAATTTTCTCCTTTATAATATTAGTGTGATTTATTAAAAGTTTTGTGAAGTGTGTAGGTGTGTGAGTGTTTCTTTGTATGTGTAGTGTGTCTGTTGTGTGTGTAGTGTGTGTGTCTAGTGTAGTTTTTAATGTACTTTTAGAGAGATCTGATACGCCTAGGTGAGTCATTACAATGGATTTATTGCGCAAGAAATCAAATGTAATCAAAAGCTAGCTTAAAGCCATTAACGGTACAAATCTTGAAAACATAACATCACGGCTGTACATCTTAAAGAGTTAGCCAGAGTTGCAACTGTAGCAACCCCATATATCGCCGGTTATTTTTCAGTGGCATATAACAGGAGGCGAGCCTATATTGTCATCAACCGGGAACAAAGCCAGACACCGGGCAGCTATTGGAAAATTCCAGTTGGTAAAACCCAACAACACTTTCTCCAGGACCTCATGCGCGACCTGAGAATCGAAATTAAAACCAAAGAACCAACTACAAAGTTCTTTATTAACGCCAAACTAAATTATGATATGCAAAATTTGCCGAGTTTAGGTTAAAAAGGTCTTGGTATTGTTTTCCATTATTTCATTGCAAAGCCTCCATATTCAGTAGCGGTCGTACACAAAGGGTGATTACCATGACAATGTGCTGATCGGAGCATCGCAGGATACATTGCCAATGTCAGTCATTGCACCGACACCCGGTTGGCCACTGTCGCATGCTAATCACTTAGAGTTCTATGCTAGCCTGGTACTTTGTCCGTTCTTTTTCAGTTTTGTAACAGTCTAGTTACAATGCAAGTGCTTGTAGGATGCAAAAACAAACTTTCACTTCTCTCAAACTGGTGTTCCGTTCATCACTTGAAAGTCTTTGGTGCACTTGTTTAAACTTTCACTGCATTCAAACTGGTGCACTCTTTAATCTTCTGAAATGTATGCTGTCCGCATAGGGAGTAGTGGTGGCCCAGTGGTATCGGCCGCGACTTACAAGTTGTAGGTCGTAGGTTCGAGCCCAAGCAGGCGTTTTACTTCGTGTAAATTATTTCATCACCACTGCTCTCAAAACGGTGATGGAAAACATCGTGAGGAAACCGGCATGTCCTAGAACCAAAAATTCGAAGATATGTAACTATCCACCAACCCGCACTGGGCCCGCGTGGTGGATTACGGCCCATTCCCTCTCACAGAGAGGAGGCCTGAGTCCCAGCAGTGGGAACATTAATAGGCTGGTGATGTGATGTGTGTGATGTGTATGCTGTCTTAGTATTTTGTTAACGGGTTATAAGTTTTTTGCTCCTTGTTTCAGCTCTTCGTTGTCTATTTTCTACTTATGTTTGCGAAAATGAATGGATAGGCGAACTGAATAAGAAAGCTTAAGTTGGGCTAAGAACAGGCAGGTGATTACACAGATCGAATTGACGTTGGACCTTACTTGCAGATGAGCAGTACTACTCTATGCCCCAGCTGTTCTCGCTGGACGAGTGGCCGGGCTGCCTGGCGGCGCGCGCGCCCTACTGCGTCGGCAGCTTCGAGCTCACGCCCGCGCAGCACCCGCACCCGCTCTTTGACGTCATGCAGGTAACATGCATCATCGAACTCGGTTTCCAGTCTGACTGTGTAGCTGAATACCAGTCATTCACGTGGAGTGACTGCCTATCTTGACCTCCACGATCCAGTTACTTTGTAACACGGACATTCATAGTTAAGATTGTGATTGATCTGTTAATGAGAGACCAACGGCTTGACGTGCTTTTTGAGGTAAGAATGGGTCTTGGTATGTGATGAACTTACAGTGGGCTATTCATCATATATCAAGACTCATTCTGCCACGGATAAGCGTAGCTGAACCTCGAGCGCCCCTTCGTGGGGCTCGAGCCCCTACAAGTTTCACGAGCTAAAAACAGGAAAAAGGTACATTTTCAGGGCAAATTTCTCAATAACTACAAGATATATGATAAATCTTTTAAAACAACTTTTTGCGTCACATAGTTATCTAGGAAATAGACATTACATATTTTTGATAACTGATCAATTAAAATTAGAAAAAATAAATTCCTAACACACGTTTTTACGTAATCCTTTAATTCCCCCCGAAACACCAGGTTTTTCAATTGCTTTTTCAGCTTACTGATGGCGAATAACAATCTGCAAAAAATTGTGTGGACTGGGCATATAGTATACTAGTAAGCCACCAATTTTGATTTTTAAAGTTTATTGTATTTGTACTTAAAAAAAATGTTGTCCACGCGGAAAAAAGGCAATTTTATCATGTGCGAAAGCGTCGACTACGTGTAAGAATATGTTGAATATAAAAATAACTGATAAATAATTTGAAATTTGAGGTGTTTATCAATCGAATCCAATTATTATATTTTATTTTTGAGTACTTGTTTTATTTTAATAAATTGTCTGAATATTGCCTTATAAACCGTTGCGCACACGCGAGACATTCAATTTTGCTTATAGGCTTGTAGATGACGGACCTGTGTCGTTTTTTTTTATGTCATTATATTTTTTATCATATATCTTGTAGTTATTGAGAAATTTTCGCTGAAAAAGTAGCTGTTTTCTGTTTTTGGCTCGTGAAACTTGTAGGGACTCTTAAGTAGGTACTTATCTATGAGACGGGTAACATCAGTCTGTATTATTCCTACTGCTGTACCTCTCTATGATTAAGCCGAAACGCACCATGATAGCTACAATCTTCTTAGAGGTTTTTAAGTTATGAGTGAATTAATTACTTCAAGGCAAGCGTGCTTCACAATCGACCACATCATCGCCTATCATCAGGTGAGAGGTGGTCAAACGCGAACCCATAGAGAAAAGTAATATATCTGCGCGAACCTATCAATAATATAAAACGTTTTGAGGTAAAAACAATAAATGAAAACTATCGAATTGATAACCTCCTCCTTTTTGAGAGGTTGGTTAAAAACAGGCCAAGTGTAAAATAGTGGATGCCACACATTGCTATGTGTCAATTTCAACAAGCATAGAGCAAACAAAATACCGCGGGGCATTTAGCAACCGTGAAGATCGAATCACAGTTGCATCTTTGTATGTATATCTATGTAGGTAATAGTTTAAAGCACAGATAATAATAATTATTGCATGTTTAAAGTAAAGAAGCCGTCGTGTCATTAGCTAAATATTGAGCAAGTGCATGTAACTACAAATATGTAGTAAGTAGTAATATCCTCATGTTTCCGAGCACGCTCGACGCTCGACGCTGAACGCTCGGCGCTCGATTGGCCTACTAACCATCACTTTCAATTTCGCATGAACACATTATTATTCAAACTCTTGTTTATGTGCTCATAAACAAGAGCCTCTTACTAATCTAGAATCTTAACTATTGTGTGACAAATTACTATTATTGATTCCACTCATTTTAATACAAAAAGAGTAACCGTTTTAACCGACTTCAAAAGAAGGGGGAATGTTTCAATTCGGCTGAATGTGTTTTTCTTCTATTCCTTTGACATTTAGACTGCGTCTAAAAATAAACAAGTGCGAGTAGGACCCACGCACGAAGGGTTCCGTACCATTATCGCAAAAATGGCAAAAAAAACACGTTTGTTGTATGGGAGACCCACTTAAATATTTACTTTATTCTGTTTTTAGTGCAACCCGCGCTGGGCCCGCGTGATGGATTACTGCCCATTCCCTACCTCTCACAGTGAGGATGCCTGTGTCCCAACCGTGGGAACATTAATAGGCCGATGATGTGTGATCTGTGTGTGTTTTTAGTATTAGTTGTTATAGCGGCAACAGAAATACATAATCTGTGAAAATTTCAACTGTCTAGCTATCATCTTTCATGAGATACAGCCTGGTGACAGACGGACAGACAGACAGACGGATCATGGAGTCTTAGTAATAAGGTCCCGTTTTACCCTTTGGGTACGGAACCCTAAAAACGCAGTTAACATTATTACTTTATGAAAGTAGTTCGCACCAATTACATTATTATCGTTGGCACTATTATTATTGAATCCCGATCAAATTTTCTTTTTACAAAACCATGGTGATTCATTTAAATTAACACGGTCAAAAACGAGCTTTCACAAGTTGTTATAAATTAACCTCTGAACTTTCTGAAAAGCTTTTATAACACAACTATTTGTTATCTACGTGGACATGTCGACAGACAGAATGATTTTTCACTCAGACTTTTATCTATTCAATGTTGACAACAACAACTTATTTAACAGATGAGATGATCTCAAGGACAAAAGCTGTCATCTTGACAATGATGTTACACAGTGAAAACATATTTGACCTCAGATGGCGCCACAGAAGTATACATCTCGCTTTTATTTTGACAGTTCTGACACTAATTTATGAACATTTCGTTGACCTAGTACAGGCATGGCGAACGGTTATTGGTAATTGTGCCATTGTAATTGTTTCTTTAATCGTAATGCAAGCTGAACGGGAGTCATCTGGCAATGGATAGCTAATTGGGCGTGCCCGAATTATTTTATTATTTTGTTACGTGCCACTACCAGCACGCGTGCCGTTGGTTTGCCATCCCTGACCTAGTTCCTCAATTTCTAAATTAAGCATTTGAAATTGAGTATTGTCAAACTCAACTTTAGCCTGAAAACCTGTAAAATTTTGGCATTAGAGTACGGTTTGGGACGTTCTTAAAGCAGAATACTCAATTCAGGAATCGGCCCAGTGTCTCAGTCTTCCCAGCTTTCTTGTGGTCGGTTTCCAGTCTAGCGGAATTCAGCTGAGTACCAGTGTTTTACATGGAACGACTGCCTATCTGACCTCCACAACATAACGACTGTCAAAGATCTTCAAAAAACAGACGGGACCAACGGCCGTGCTTGCTGAGGCACAGGATTCTCGGTATTTCACAAATACTCACCCATCCACGGAACGACCTAAGCAAGCATTGCTTAACATTGAAGAGCCGTATGGCTGTTATTTTTTAGCCACGAGCTTCTCCTAGACGAAAGTGACCAAGTACCTCTTAACATACTAATATTCTGGGTCGTTTTGCAAGCTCTTGAAGGAGTGAAACCGACATTCATCCATCATTGCTCTCTATTATAAGTTCGTAAGTGTCCTGTCAACACTCCATTGACTATAGAGTATTTAAACATTGGCGGAGGTAGTGTATAACACAAGAGTTTGTGTAATTGGCCAATGTGGGCCAATTACACAAACTCTTTAACAAACGAAGTTTCGACAAACTCGTTTGAACATCTTCTTTAGAAGATTTTGACAGCTAAAAGGTGTAGGCGAACGGTCAAATAGTATCTAGTTTGTAGGGCTTTTACTGCATCAATGAATAAACTTTTGTCTAGGCACTTCTGAATTTCTTTCCTGCCTACGAATAATTAATTTTCTATTTTATAGCGAACCAATTTCAATTGTCAATTTTCCAGGATAAAAAGAAGTCTTATAAATCTAAGCGTACTTTAGCTTTTTATTATAAACTAAATTTTTATCTCTTCAGACATATTATAAGTTTAGATTTAGATTAACTGGTACATATTGGTATAATATTAGTTACACTAAAACTATGAAGGGACCGGCGCGCAGTGAAAGGCCCTTCGAGGGAGTACCTACTAGAGGGGGAGGTCAATGAACCTCGCTCACGTGCATTGCTGACCGGCTGCGGACAGTTCACCTTGATATGTCCGATGTGGAACCATGCATCACAAAATACTGCTGGTTTGAGATTCTTCTGCAAAGCATGAGCTGAGAGATCCTTCCTATAAACTTGTGATCTGGAATCAGCGTTGCCAACTCTACGTCTTTTTACGTAGATCTACGTATTTTAAGGGTACACTAGTCAACGGCACGAACTATTTTGTGCGCGGGGTTAAAATGCATTTTATATCAACCGGCAACACGTGTGGAAGATATAGATGCTTTGATGAGCAATAGGAAGCTAATTCGCGTACGAATACACACTTTTGCAAATTTGTAGCGAAATGGATAATGATTTAGGACGAAATCGGGCGCGCGAAATTTTATAAACAGACCTTTGGCTGTCTAGATATCATGAAAAAACTACTAAATTTATATGTTCAAAATAAAGTTATTTGCATGGTTGAACTACTAATCTATGCCTGTATGGAGGCCGTTTTGCAATTTTCCGTCTTCTTATGGTATTTATTTGCGCCCAAAAATGCGTTAAAATTAGTGTCGAAATGTGGAACTTTCGACGCTTATAACTTTCAAATATTTTCTATTTTTACTTTTTTGCTTCCATACAGGCCTAGATAATGATGAGACAAATTGATATCACATTTTATTTTGAACGTACATCGTCAAACAGTGGAATAATCCCCAAACTACGTTTGTATGGAAGAATTTTTGACTAGTGTAACCTTAAGCCTTTCCTGCAAACCTACGTACTTCAGTCCCAGAATCTATATATTTTCTATCAAAATTGTACAATACAAAATAACAAAATTATCCCATTAGGCTGAAATAATTAATGAACGTACCGTTTCATTCATTTTAAAACACAATGTTAAAATCATTCCATAGAACGAAACGTCTTGCCGTAAAAACGAAACTTAAGGGTACACTAGTCGACGGCACGAACTATTTTTTGCGCGGGGTTAAAATGCATTTTATATCAACCGACAACACGTGCGGAAGAGATAGATGCTGTGATGAGCAGTAAGATGCTAGTTCGCGTACGAATACATACTTTTGAAAATTTGTATTGAAATGGATAATGATTTAGGACAAAACCGAGCACGCGAAATTTTATAAACAAACCTTTGGCAGTCTAGATATCATGAAAAAACGAC
Source organism: Orthosia incerta (assembly GCA_948252205.1). Classification (NCBI taxonomy): domain Eukaryota; kingdom Metazoa; phylum Arthropoda; class Insecta; order Lepidoptera; family Noctuidae; genus Orthosia; species Orthosia incerta. Next base: position 22,478,902 of record OX411756.1, on the reverse strand, counting down.
TAAATCAATCTGTTCAAAATAAAATTATGTGTATTGTTGAACTACTAATCTATTCCTGTATGGGGCCGTTTTGCAATTTGCCGTCTTCTTATGGTATTTATTTGCGCCCAAAAATGCGTTATAATTAGTGTCGAAATATGGAACTTTCGACGTTCATAACTTACAAGTATTTTTTTTTTTTACTTTTTCGCTTCCATATAGGGCTAGATAATGATGAGACAAATTGATATCACTTTTTATTTTGAACGTACATCGACAAATAATGGAATAATCCCAAGACTACGTTTGTATGGAAAAAAAATCGACTAGTGTAACCTTAACGTAAAAATATTTCGCACTAAGATTTCGTTTATTTTGGATTTTTTGGAAGCTCGCTAATTCAAAAATGAATTTATCGTAATAAAAAAAGCTTTTTCTATGAATTACCACATGCGGATAATGTAAAAACCAACAATTATCCATATCGGTTACTGGCATATAATTTTTTTCGCGGAGATATCTCTAATCAAAGTTTTATTTGTCTGCTGTTACTTTTAGGGTCTTATAAATTGTTGTTTTATTCAGTTTTACCTATCCTACCCTCTTCATTTCACTCAGAAAAAATGTACGTAGATCTACTCAATTTTTCCTATGCAAATTTTACTATTTCTACGTATCGTGACAGTACCTAACAAAATGAAGTCGGTAATGTTTTCTGTTATCACAACACTCACAGCTTGGCTAGTTGACATTATAACAAAATCAAATCACCGATGTTAATGACCTTATGCGATGATTGCTCAACCAGTCCATTACTCAATCACGCTGAGTATGAGAGCCTGGGCGTGAGGAGACAGGTTCGACTCGCGATTGAGCAACTATCGCAACATTCAACTAGCGGTTAGGTTAATTGAGTGTACAGATTAGCTCCCGTCACCCAAATGATGCTAATGCCAGATATTTATAGTACCTTAATCTATTTTACCTTGCTTTTAGAATTCTAAAAGTGTTTGTAATTAAACAAATTGGTCGAGTTAGGTACTTGCATAACAAGATACCGCAGTTGAAGAACAAGTCTACCACTTCATTATAAGAATTACCTTCAAAGGAGAGTTGTTTAAAAGACTCGCGTCAGTTCTGTAAAAGTTTAGTGGGCTTACGAATTTTACGTTGGTAAATAAATAGCATTGCGTTGCGTAATCACTTATATCTCCTTTTACGTTTCAAGAAATATTAAACGAGTTTATGTAATTTGTTTTAGACTCTGCTTGTCAATTTTATAGCGTCAAAGCAAACTGAATAGTAATATTTTTGTTTTGTTCGTCAGCGCTACTCGGCGAACATAGTGGACAACTACAACCACACGCGGCTGCACCGCGGGCTGTGCCTGCCGCGTAGCTGCGCACAGCACGCGCCTGCGCGCCCCCATGACCTGCAGGACAACCAGCTGCGCGACTGGTACGTACTGATCAACTAGTTGAACACAGTGGATAACGTCAACCACACGCGGCTGCATCGCAGGCTGTGTCTGCCGCGTAGCTGCGCACAGCACGCGCCTGCGCGCCCCCATGACCTGCAGGACAACCAGCTGCGCGACTGGTACGTACTGATCAACTAGTTGAACACAGTGGATAACGTCAACCACACGCGGCTGCATCGCAGGCTGTGTCTGCCGCGTAGCTGCGCACAGCACGCGCCTGCGCGCCCCCATGACCTGCAGGACAACCAGCTGCACGATTGGTACGTACTGACCAACTAGTTGAACAAAATGACAACTTCAACCACACGCGGTTGCATCGCGGGCTGTGCCTGCCACGCAGTTGCGTGCAGCACGCGCGCGCGCTCCCCCAAGACCTGCAGCACAACCAGCTGCGCAAATGGTACGTACTGACCAACTGGTTGAACACATTGGACAATTTCAACCAAAACCAAATCGACCTTTATCATACATCACAGTTGATGGAAACTGGTACTTTTTCCTATATTCGAGGTGAATATAGTCGGGTGGGGGGTGAATAGAAACGCCTTTAGGATCAATAGACACGAAGAAAGGGGTGAATAAAGGCTAAGTCAGAAATATTAATTTCTTTGTTTTTCTTTCTTTGTTATTTGTTCTACCGTGCGAATAGATACGAGTGAAGGGTTAATAGAAACGAAAAAGCGGTCACTAGAAAGTAGAAACATAATATTCAGGGTTGTCAATCGTGTCCTATTTAAAAAAAATAAAGTGTGAAGTTTAAATTATTGGAAAAACATTTGTCTGAAATACATGCGATTAGTAAATAGAAACCTCCTTCCTTTTTCTATTTTTCTTTTCGCAATATTTAAGCGTTAATATTTGGTAAAATTTACGTGACTCGCAATTTCACAATGCTTTAATAACAGCTTGCATGCAAAATATCTGAGAAAATCAATGTTGAAGTTGAAAGTTGTGTCTCTTTAACCTAGGTGGTTAAAAAGGTAAGTAAATGAAACCCACAAACAGTAAACAGTTAATTTTAATCGAAACTAAATAAAATTATAATTCGATCCAGTAGAATTAGGCTCTTGATGATAAGCGCGCGTTGATGTCTTTTCAGTGTAAATGTTCTAAATCAGCGATATTTTTTATTTTTAACGACTTTAAAAACAAAATCTCTTTTACAAAAAAGTAAACAGACTTCAAAAGCAAAACACAAAAAAGTGCAACAAACTAATTCGATTCGATAGTTGGTGTCGAAAAATGATAAAAACAAGAGGTATCAAAGACACCGACTTCCAAAACGAAAGTTATTTAGCACTTTTTAGTGTTTTGTTTTTGAAGTCGGCTTATTTTTGTGAAAACGTTTTTGTTTTTACATATTTATAGCGCCAATTTTGATCAAAAATGTTTAAGGGTACACTAGTCGACGGCACGAACTATTTTGTGCGCGGGGTTAAAATGCATTTTATATAAACCGATAACACGTGCGGAAGATATAGATGCTGTGATGAGCAGTAGGAAGCTAGTTCGCGTACGAATACACACTTTTGCAAATTTGTAGCGAAATGGATAATAATTTAGGACGAAACCAAGCGCGCGAAATTTTATAAACAGACCTTTGGCAGTCTAGATATCATGAAAAAACGACTAAATCTATCTGTTCAAAATAAAATTATTTGCATTGTTGAACTATCCCTGTATGGAGGCCGTTTTGCAATTTTCCGTCTTCTTATGGTATTTATTTGCGTCCAAAAATGCGTTAAAATTAGTGTCGAAATGTGGAAATTTCGACGCTCATAACTTTCAAATATTTTTTTTTTACTTTTTTGCTTCCATACAGGGCTAGATAATGATGAGACAAATTGATATCACTTTTTATTTTGAACCTATGTCGTCAAACAGTAAAATAATCACTAGACTACGTTTGTATGGAAGAATTTTCGACTAGTGTAACCTTAATGCAAATCATAAACTATTGCAATTACCAAACTACAACAGTATAATCCAATGGTTATACCAATAAATAATTGATGTGACATACGTTAGGTGAGAGCAGTGGTGGCCCAGTGGTATCGGCCGCGACTTACAAGTTGTAGGTCGTGGGTTCGAGCCCAGACAGGCGCCTTACTGTGTGTAAATTATTTCATCACCACTGCTCTCAAAACGGTGAAGGAAAACATTGTGAGGAAACCGGCATGTCCTAGAACCAAAATTCGAAGACATGTGAAATCCAACAACCCGCACTGGGCCCGCGTGGTAGATTACGGCCCATTCCTCCTCACAGAGAGGAGGCCTGTGTCCCAGCAGTGGGAACATTAATAGGCCGATGATGTGATGTAATGTGACGTTAGGTTAATGATCTTACAAACTTCCATAGTAGAATAAATAGCCTTTATTGCTGGTTTAGATGTTGTTATAACCTATTTACAATGTGTTTACTTGATATTTAAGTGTTACAACCTATTTACACTATACTTAATATTATTTGTTTTACATAATATTTACGTTATTTTAATTACCTCATAAGCATTAAGAGGCAGTTATATTAGTTTTCATAATTAAGTTTATTATGTATTGAGGCCACGCATATAGTGTTACAACTACCTGTAATATCATTAGTTATTTCATTAGTGTTTGTTACGTATTACAATTAAACAATATAATACTACAAACATTGAAGTTACTCGTGCCCGGCACAACACCCGCTCTGAAAATGATTAAGGTTACACTAGTCAACGGCACGAACTATTTTGTGCGCGGGGTTAAAATGCATTTTATATCAACCGACAACACGTGCGGAAGAGATAGATGCTGTGATGAGCAGTAGGAAGCTAGTTCGCGTACGAATACACACATTTGCAAATTTTTAGCGAAATGGATAATGATTTAGGACGAAACCGAGCGCGCGAAATTTTATAAACAGACCTTTGGGAGTCTGGATATCATGAAAAAATGACTAAACTTATCTGTTCAAAATAAAATTATTTGCATTGTTGAACTACTAATCTATCCATGTATGGAGGCCGTTTTGCAATTTTCCGTCTTCTTATGGTATTTATTCGCCCCCAAAAATGCGTTAAAATTAGTGTCGAAATGTGGAAATTGCGACGCTCATAACTTTCAAACATTTACTTTTTTCAGTTTTTTGTTTCCATACAGGGCTAGATAATGATGAGACAAATTGATATCACTTTTTATTTTGAACGTACATTTGATTGTCAAACAGTGGAATAATCCCTAGACTACGTTTGTATGGAAGAATTTTCGACTAGTGTAACCTTAAGGTATGATTCCGAACCACGCTGCACGCAGCAGTGCTGCCGCGACACTACTGGTCCCCATACAATTTATATAAGCTTATATGAAATTACATTCCGAGCTAGGCAGCAATGTCGCAGCAGCAATATATAGTGTATAATGTCTTAGTGGCAGCACTGCGGCAACAGCACTGCTGCTTGTTGCCGAGTTCGGAATCATTCCTTTATAAAACCTAGAGTATCAAATCAATCAGTTGGCAGAATCACCACAAAAATGATTTGTTGGTTTCGGATTCTCTATAACATTGTATATATGTATGTATCAAATTACATATTTATTTTTCCTTTTTTTGTATATAAATATATACTTTTTTCACTATTCATCCTATCGTTTAGTTGCACCTGCCTTGTTTTATATTTGCACCACTCTAAGGTCGACTGGTAGAAAATGCCTAAGGCATTAACTGCCGGTTTCCCAGCTCTCAATTATCGGGCTGTTAACGTTATCGAGGATTAATCGCCTGTTAATACTACTTTCAATTTCTCAAGTCCCAAATGTGACAAGGATTTAACATTTTGTCACAATTGACAAAAATCTCGAATTAACCTCACGCAGTTTTGGGTTTCTGAGAACCTTTTTCAATGTTAATCTCTTGTCAACGAGCCTAATTTATAATTGTTGGAAATTGGTCGATTATTCGCAGATTAAAATTAATATTATGATTTTATAGACTTATCGGATGGGTGACCGCTTTTTTTGACTGACCTTCGTAAGTGTTGCTTACCCTGGCAGCGTCAGCCATCTAAAACAAACGAACAAAAAAAAAGCGGTCACCCATCCAAAGACTAACCTTGGTGAGTGCTGCTTACCCTGGCAAGGTCACCCATCCAAAAACAAGCGAACCAAAACAAAGTGGTCACCCATCCCAAGACTGACCTTGGTGAGTGTTGCTTAACCTGAGTGGGGTCACCTATCCAAAAACAAGCAAACCAAAAAAAACGTGGTTACCCATCCAAAAATCTTCTTTGGTAAGGTTTGTTTAACTTGGCGGCTACACCAACCCAGCCGCTCAAGATAATAGTACATTATGGTACAAGACGTGTGAAATGTTGGTGATTACCGCTGAGGCGCCATTGAGACCCGAGCCGTAGGTGAGGGTCTTAAGAGAGCCGGGGAAGGTAATCATCAATATACACGTGTATCATACGACGTTTTTCAACACACTTGTGAAGAAAATAATACAAAAAAAACATTTTCAACAGTAAAAACGAGTTGGGAAAAATTTTCACAATGGCGGGCAAAATTAATCAGTTGTCCTATGCGCGCTCATCTAACAATGGCGATCGGCCATAGACTAAAAGAATGAGGTTTCTTTTTTTTGGCTTTTCGTGGATAGTGTTTTAGCCACGTACAAAATAGGGAATTTCAATTTCTCTTAATTACAGAGCAAATAAAATTTATATTTGATTGAAAGTTTTATTTATTAAACACGTACAAGTTGAAATTAATACGAAGTTGCATGAAATAAGCAAGCAATAGGTCCATTAATTTATTTGTACTATTGAGCACGATCTTTTTTGTATCGAAACTTTTTTAAGAACAAAGCAACTCAACCAATAAATTAAAAAAAAACTCTATAACTCACTTGTGAATAATAGCAATGAAAAAGTCACAGTTTGATAATAGGTATCATTATGTGCCTAATTGCGGTGAAATTAGAGCCACTTTATGAGCAAGTGTGTTGAAAAATACTATTTAAAGTAACTGATTATGTTATAGTAGTGAAAGAAGTGAATGAATACCAGCTAGGCTAGCAATTTATTTCGATTGGCTAACCGAAATAAATTAATGCCGATTATTTAATGTAACAAGCGATTACGTAATTTCTCGATGATGAATTGTTGAGAAATCCACTAACAACTGAGGGCTGGTTAATTTGTGACAAATTGTCAGCTAATTTGAGATGTGACGTCGACTTCAGAAACTGGCCCTAAGTTCGCCTTTGTACTTGTGCATAAAGTTTTAATAAATAAATAAATCAAACACACACAACATTTTAGAAGTTAAAAGGAGAATGCGACAAATTGGTCCAAGTTAGCAATGTGGTTAATATTTTCTGAAATAACTTTTAAAGGACTCAAGTTTATGGTATGGAAGCTAACCTCAATTGTGTCCAAGTTTTGAAATATAGAGGTAAACGTACCCATATAGTTTCCGATGAATTAGGACAAATCAGTTAACCAACAGAAATGATAGAAGCTCTATATGAAAGGGTTTCAAAAGAGCTTTATTTTATGTTATGAAAGCTAAGATCGATTGTGATCCAGTTCCTAAATATGAAAGTAAACGTGTATTGGTGAATAAGCAAACATGAAATAATGAAGATCACATTTGTAATTTCGAAAGGAACTTTTTAAGCAAGCTAATTGCTAATTGTGTCCAGGTTTGGAAGTATATAGGGAAACAGGGAAACAAGTCTAATTGCTCATTATTCGACGTGTTAAAAAATACCGAGTAACCAACAGTAACGATTATCTGAAAAGGGTTTTTATGCACTTAATTTTATGCTATGGAAGCTACAACCAATTATGTCCCAGTTCTGAAATATTAGGGTAAATGTACACGGTCATTATTCAATGACGTAAGACAGACCGCGTAAAAAATACCAACTAGGCATATATTTAAATGTTAATTTTGGCCCAGTTCTGAAATATTAGAGTAAAAGTACACTGATATTATTCTGACGAGTTAAGACAGATCGAGTAACCAACAGTAGTGAGACATGAACCATGTTATAACTGAAAAGGCTTTTTATGTACCTCATTTTATGCAAAGAAAGGTAAGACCAATTGTATCTCAGTTATGAAATATTCGGGTAAACGCACAATGGCATTATTCGATGAGTTAAGACAAACCGAGTAACCAACACTGACAATATTTTCTGAAAGACATAATTAAGGTCGACGCCATGAACTTTTTTGTGCGCGGGGTTAAAATACCTGCTATCTCATCCGACAACTCGTGCGAAAGAGATAGATGCTGTGATGAGCAGTAAAAAGCTAGTTCGTGTACGAATTAGAACTTTTTCAAGTTTGTAGCGAAATGGATGATGATTTAGGACGAAAACGAGCGCGCGATATTTTATAAACAGACCTTTGGAAGTCTAGATATCATGAAAAAACGACTAAATGTATATTTTCAAAGTAAAATTATTTGCATTGTTGAACTACAAATCTACTATGCCTGTATGGTGGGCGTTTTGTAATTTTCCTTCTTCTTATGGTATTTATTGCCGCCCAAAGATGCGTTAAAATTAGTGTTGAAATATGGAACTTTCGACGCTCATACGACGCTTTGGTCAATTATGTCACAGTTCTGATATATTGAGGTAAATGTACTCAAGCATTTGGTTAGTACGGTTAAGATATTCTTTTACGGTTTTCTTCGGATTTCTGTTTCGGGTTACGGTTCCGACAATACTAAATACAACACTGTTGATTCTATAGAAAATTGACCATCCTCCTTTAACAAAACACGGACTCCCAAAACGTGCACTTCCCAAGTATTTTATCTAGTAGTAGTTTTTATCTGGCTGGAAAGAGAAAAATGGCGCAACAGTCTCGCCAAAAAACACTCACCCTCATTTGTGCACTAACGCACTATTCGATTCATATTCTTTACATGGATAATATTCGGAACCATTGCTATGATGAATGATTTGAAATGATTGCACAAACGCCCTGATCAAAATAATTTTGTTTCTGTTTTTTTTTATCATTGTCATCATCCTACAGGTTTTCAAGGTGCGTGAACGCGCACATGTCTGCCACATACAACCTGTCCGCCTCCCTGCACCGCCTTGAGTACTGCACCCGCAGCGACCCCTCGCCGGAGCTGTCCGCCAGCGAGCAGGCTTTCGCCGGGCTGCTAGCGGCGCTGCTGGCTCTGGCCATCATCAGTACCGTGCTGGAACTCACCCTGTCTGACCACGCCAGGAAAGGTATGTTGATTCCACAGAAACAATCAATCAATCAGGTAAGATAGTGTTCAAACCCGAACCTATCAATAAGAAAAAAGAGACTCAAATGACCATCTCAGATACGCATGGTCCTCTTAAGGGTACACTAGTCAACGGCACGAACTATTTTGTGCGCGGGGTTAAAATGCATTTTATACCGACAACACGTGCGGAAGAGATAGATGCTGTGATGAGCAGTAGGAAGCTAGTTCGCGTACGAATACACACTTTTGCAAATTTGTAGCGAAATGGATAATGATTTAGAACGAAACCGAGCGCGCGAAATTTTATAATCAGACCTTTGGCAGTCTAGATATCATGAAAAAAAACACTAAATCTATCTGTTCAAAATAAAACTATTTGCATTTTTGAACTATTAATCTATCCCTATAAGGAGGCCGTTTTGCAATTTTCCGTCTTCTTATGGTATTTATTCGCGCCCAAAAATGCGTTAAAATTAGTGTCGAAATGTGGAGCTTTCGACGCTCATAACTTTCAAATATTTTCTTTTTTTACTTTTTTGCTTCCATACAGGGATAGATAATGATGAAACAAATTGATATCACTCTTTATTTTGAACGTACATCGTCAAACAGTGGAATAATCCCTAGACTACGTTTATATGGAAAAATTTCGACTAGTGTAACCTTAAGACATTAATAGATAATGTAAAATAATTTATCTGGCACCTCTCTCGCCACAGTTGAACAACCGTCTTAATAACAAGCGTTTACACCATAATATTCTAGGCTTACACAGAATTCGTCATTTTTAAATTGCATTATATTGGAAACATCGTTAGTAAGGCTAGAATAACTATTAATCTCTTTTAAATCGATTAATAATAAATACCAATACTTTATGAATGCCCATTCCAAGTCTTATAAATCATAGTATTTTTTTTCCAAATAAACAAAATTTGCGTAAACATGGCATAACGCTACGTAACGTAATTCTCATGGGTCACCGACTTACCAGCGCGGCAGTGGCGATGACACACCAAACAAAGTATTGACAGTCAGAAGTCTCACTTGGGGTGACATTACAAGACAGTTTAAAGAACTTCCACTCGACTCAGTTTCAAATTTATTCTCAGATTCGAGGTGGGTCGAGTTGGAGGAAATAATTTTATAACTTTTTTTTGACTGGTAAAGAATGCCTCAGGCATTAAATCTGCTTATGTACCTGTATGTTGCTTGAAGTTTTAATAAATAAATAAATAGGGGTCACACAAGTCAACGAATGCTTATAGTAATTCACTTTGTAAACTCTCTGTTGTTTCTCACTAGAGGTCGCGATGCTAAACATGATCACAGCACAGTATTACACACAGGAATTACTCAGTAGCAGGCCTGCGTCTGTATTTGTGTACTGGAGTATGGCCTATGTGGATGCTACAACTATGTACACCTTCGGAGAATAATACATCCTCGTTATTTCTCGTGAAAAAGAACTCAGTTTATGGCAGATAAACATAGTTTTCCTTTGAGTTTGTTTTGGAGTTGCTTCTCAGAGGAGTCAACTATGAAACATATCCTTCATCTACCACGTTTCATTGACTTGTAAAGGTATTATTTTAACCAATCTATACTAATATTATAAAGCTGAAGAGTGTGTTTGTTTGAACGCGCTAATCTTAGAAACTACTGGTTGGAATTGAAAAAACCTTTTTGTGTTGGATAGTCCATTTATCGAGCAAGGCTATGTATCATCACGCTACGACCAAAAGGAGCGGAGCATAAATGAAAATTGTTGCGAAAACGGGCAAAATTATTCCTTTTTGAGAGCTTCCGGTTAAAGTAACGCAAAATTCATGTATGTAGGGTAGGGTAGGTAGGGTAGGGTAGGGTAGGGTAGGTAGCGTAGGGTAGGTAGCGTAGGGTAGGTAGCGTAGGGTAGGTAGCGTAGGGTAGGTAGGGTAGGGTAGGTAGGTAGCCAATTGCCGGGAGCAAAGTCGCGTGGGACAGCTAGTTTACAAAATAAAATGAATATTATTCCCGATAGCTACAATCTAGGAGTCTTTAAGTCAAGAGTGAATGGGTTTCTTCTAGGCAAGCGTGCTCCATCGTCGACCACGTCATCGCTTACCATCAGGTGATATAGTGGTCAAGCGCAAGCCTATAGACAATAAAAATAAAGAATATCATAAAGTTCTTAGTTTTGAAACTAGTCCTTAGTGTAGAACTTCTGCACCTATCTGCCTCGTGTGACTCGGGCGCCAGCGGCGTGTGATTGCCGCAACCGATTATTTTTATTCGGCCACTAATCGTGACTCTAGCCGCCAAAAAAATACAAGATTGAGCCATAGCTTATAGCATCGGGGTTCTTTAGGTTTTCATCTTGATACTTTACTATACACTGTTATTGCTTCATCTCTCGTCTCGGTATAATATTTCGACATTGTTATATTTTCTTCCTGGTGGTAAATAAATCCAATCACCTTTTGTACGGCGCGGGGGCCATAATGCTGAATCGCGTTACGGATTTAAAACCGAACGTAGTGTTTCAAGCAACGAACACGAACCAATCATTTAACAGTTTGACTTTATATCTTTAACTAATATTTTGTTTAAAGTCTTCATGGCAGAAGGTTGCTTTACTAGAATTATTGACATTAATGAATGATTCAAATACTTTAACTCGACACTTTATCCTGAAAGAGTAAAGAGCTCTACTTCTCATCGGTATACTATCAATTCACTCTTCAACTCGTGTCATGTGTCAGTTTAAAACGATAACATAATTCGCACGTCCACAACATTCGGAACTGCGGATCTCCATATTGTTCGCTGACTAACTGGAACGCGGTTCACTTTCGTTCAGCTGGGGAGGTGAGGTGGGGGGACGTGCCGAATCAATGACAGTGAGCCAATCTGTTAGTAGTCCACTGTAGCGTGCGTTACAGCATCGATGATGAATGGGTGGGCTTACAGGCGATAGGTAGCAGTGGTCATGACTGATTGGTTCACGTTGAAATGTTGACTGCTTGGTCAGGCAGTGATGATTGTTAAGGTTCCATACCCGCAGGGTAATAACCGGATCCCTGTTACTAAGTCTCCACTGACGGTTCGTCCGTCCACAGCTCACAAGATCGTATGCCTTCAGAAGCAGACCGGTCCTGATGTTCTTCCTATTGATATGGAAACTCCATAAAACTAACTTTATTCTCATTCGCACAAGGTCATAAACTCCTCAGGAGCAGAATGTGCCCTCTAACGTGGTCTATCCTGACGTTTTAGCGTTTAAGAAATCCGAAAACATAAATATACCTATTCCTATACTCACAAGGTCCTTATCATCTCAGGAGCAAAATGGGCTTTCTCCTGGTGTGATCCATCCCGTCTACTAGCGTACAGGAAAAGCAACTTAATATGCCTGAAAAGTTGAATGGAGCCTGACGTGATCTATGCCGTCATTCCAATAAAAAAGAAAAATTCAACTGTATTTCCATTCGCACAAGATTGTTACTTCTGAGAAGCAGAATGAGCTATGGCATATCCATTCGTGTTGGCTTGTAAAAATAGACTTAGGCCCGTATCACACGTACTCATACTCGACTCAAACTTAAAATTGGCCACACCTACCAATCAACTGCCAACATGTCACAACTCTCGAGTTTGGCATATGATTCTTCAGCTTGATATAATAATGTGTAGGTACTCAATAAAGCAAGATACCAGACGTTAGGTACTGAATCTTTCTACAAAAAATGTGTGGTAGGTATTGAGTAGTTTTTGTATGCGCTTTGAACGGCCGACGGCCAAATAAATAGTATTCAACGCGTAATTATTAAAAACAATAGTCTCAGAGCTGGTAACCTTGAGTGTGGTCCAACTCACAAGACTGAAATTTGATCACAGTTTCATTAATAGGTTTAAATTAAAAAAAAAAAGTCCAAGTTAACAAGTATTTTTTAATTCCACTGATTTTGTGTTGAAAGATTTCGTTAACGTTTGTGGCGTCTGGGATCTTGGACTTGAGCACGAAATACAAACCCAGTAATGACAACTGTCTATTTTGAGTTGAGTCAGTGCTGCCGGAATACCGACCTTAATTCCCATACTCACAAAGTCGTAACTCCTCAGGAGCCGAATGGGCGCTGGCGTGGTCGATCCCGTCGTGCTGGCGTGCGCTGCACGCGCCGCCGCCCCGCTCCGCGCGCACCGATCTGGCTTCGTTCGACGGGCTGCGCGTGCTCACCATGCTGGTCGTCATCATCGAGCACGTCTGCTGGATCACCACGCAGACATATCTTACTGACACCAAGATATATGAGCAGGTTGGTTCCTAGGTTCCCACTACGTATAACACATTTAGCGGAGATAACATTCGCCATAATAGCCGTCCATCCCATCTAAAAATGAAAAAGTCCTCACTATCGAAAACAAAAATATTTCAAAGGAGAAGGTCCAAAATGTATGATCAAAAACTCAGAAATCAAAAACTCAGAAATCGATACGAACTAACTATATATGCGGGTGAATTGCTTATAACGAGCAAAATAATCTACTTACTTCGCAGACCCCAAATCCATGTGAGCTATAGGTTGCCTTTCCACCAGAGATATGCTATGTAGCTATGCTGTGAGGATGTGAAAGCTAAGCTACGAAACTATATGACCGTTTCTACTAATGCTAAGCTATGTAGCGGGCTAGTAAGATGCGCCGCCGCAAGGTAGCTGTGCGAGGAAGATGCGCAGCTCGAACTATGCGATTTATCGATATTAGGGAAGGCACGGGGAGCGGCGCGGGGCTGGCGGTGGCACGGTGATGGGAGAGGCGACCATCCATAGCGCGCATCCAGATTATGCATCCATCCATATAAAAATCATAGCTTAGCAGAATCCGTTTCCACCAGTGCTATGCTATATGCAACAATAAATATGATTGGTTGATATCAAACGCATATAGCAACGTAGCATAGCATATCTCCGGTGGAAAGGCACCCTTAAGCTGACAAAGTGCATGAAAAATAATTACCTAGGATAAGGGATAGAATAAGGATTTTCATAACTCTAGTACCAAAATCAATCATGCTGTCTTGGTTAGGACTTGGGTAGGGTTATTTCGCTCGTTCTAAGCAATCGATCGGAATACAGTTTGTTCGTATCGATTTTGGGGTCAATAGTGATACCCGATCCTTTTGTGAATTTCATGAAGTCAATTTATAAAAGCCACACGGGACGATGTTCAATGTTAAGCAACGCTTGCTGAAGTCGATCCATGGTTGGGTGACCGTCCAATACATATCTGAGTCGCTACTGTGAGTCGGAAAGCAAGTTAAACTGTTGTTCCCACCGGTCATTGGTAGATGTTTGATTGTTCTTAGGAGTCAGAGTCGGAAGCCAGAAAATCTTGCCACTGATACCTACCTAGGTGAGATAGGCAGTCACTCCATGTAAAAATCTCGTACTCAGCTTCAACCGGTTACAATGAAACCGATCCCAACATAATTGGGAAAAGGCAGGCATATTGAATTATGTTCTTCTCCCCAGATGCGAGGCTCAGTGGACGTGGTGCTGATGACGAACAGCACGCTGGTGGTGCAGATCTTCTTTATCATGTCCTCGTTCCTGCTGGCGCATAAGCTGCTGCAGCAGCGACGACGCGGGGAGAACGTGCCGCCCGTCTCCACCTTTGTGGAGACAATGGTCAACAGGATTATCAGGTCAGGCATGCAAATCAAGATCTGTAGAGTGTAGCGACCTGTTAGCGCGTAAACGGAGCGAATTTTTTCGATTATGGGATAACTATTGTGATTATGAATTTGAAGTTGAGTATTTTTCAAAGTCAAGCCTGAAAACCTGTCAATCTTTAATACTAAAATAGGGTTTCATGTGTTCGTAGCTCCTCCTAGTTTTCAATTTAGAAATCAGATATGAGACCCTAGACTCCCGGCGAACCAAAGATTAAAAAACCCGCCTGCTTTAAAAGCGAGCAAAAAAGCTGTAAACAAGAAAAAATCATGCTGTGCAGTCGGAGGATACATATTCGTAAACTGGCTGACCCCCTGATCCTCCGACTGCACAGCATGTTTTTTTCTTGTTTACATCTTTTTTGCTCGCTTTTAAAGCAGGCGGGTTTTTGATTTTTAAATTAACTTTTTTTATTTAAAACTTTTTAGGTATCATTTTTTTTTCGAATGACATTTAAACATATAAGTAGTTTATATTTTTGTAATCTCCACTAAAATCCCTTCATTTTGATACCCCACTCGATGGGTATGGAATAAAAAAAAATTGCAACCCCCACAATATGGCGTCCAAAATCCGCCATGTTCCTTTTTTTTAACGGCACTTAGCTAAGAACACTTGGGCGGTCAAAACCTATCTAACGATGTCCTAATTATAAAAATCCGCCAAGTACTTTGAAAGATATGAGGTAATAAAGAATATTACATACATACAAACATACATACATACAAACATACAAGATACGCGCGAAAAACATAACCCTTACCTTGCAGCCGGGTAAATATTGAAGATTGTATGGTAATGGCTACTGTGGGTCGGGTTATAGAAGATGTATGCTGTATGTATGAGGTATGGAAGAAGAGACATGCCGTATCAACAAGAATAAATTGGCATAAGTGCAGGAGTATAATTATGCAGACTACGTGATAATAAATCTTCGTTCCCCTCAGAGTGAGCCCGTCGTACTGGGTGGTGGTGTGGTTTGCAGCGTCGTGGTGGGAGCGCATGGGCCGCGGGCCGCTGTGGGCCCCACTAGTGGGCAGCGAGGCCGCTGTGTGTCGCCGCAAGTGGTGGACCCATTTGCTGTACCTCAACAACATCCTGCAGGCTGACGACAAGTGCCTCATACAGACCTGGTGAGACCCCTTAACAAACATCTATTTAACATAGGCACCACAGACAGGCCTGGCTGTTTTAACGCCGAGGAACCAACTGTCCACGTCATACTGGAATGCGAGGCCGTGGGTTATCATTTTGCAGAACTCCTATGAACAGTTCCGTGAAGCCTGTGAAGCCCCCAGGAAGCTGTTGTGCTTGGGGGCGGAGGTATTCTGGCTATGCCAGCCAGAACGCACTACGGACGGGATATATATGTATAACAGTTAAAAGAGGTACAACTGTTCTGTGATCTCGACATATTATACATTTAAAGCAATATATGCCGCTAACTCATCGCGCTATCACGGGAATTTAACGCGATGATTTCGATTATTTATTTACCTATTTCACCGTAGGTTTCGGCCGTGTTGCAACGACCGTGGTCCCGGGTAGACTGATGTCTCGGTGTAACTGGCTCCGAAATAATCGAAATCATCGCGTTGAATTCCTGTGATATATTGTTTTTCAAATATGAAACGCGAAAGTTTTAAAGTTAATATCCCGCTAACGTCTCTTCGACCGCTAAAGTGCAAAGTGGAATCATCAAGCTATCACAATGAAGTGAACGTGCCGAGAAACGGTACTGTTCACAAGATGAATGCAAGTTAGCATTGAGCTGGTCATGTCTCCGTCTGATGAACTACCGATAATAGACCTTATGTACGTACACAGGTACCTAGCCGCTGACATGCAACTGTACGCGGTGTGCCTGGCACTGACGCTGGCTCTGTGGCGCTGGCGGCGCGCGGCGCTGGTCGTGCTGAGCGCGCTGCTGCTCGGCTCGATGGCGCTGCTCTTCGGCCTCGCCTATTCCTGGCAGCTCGTGCCCACATACGTCATGCATCGGCCTGAGTGAGTCCATGAGAACCCTATACATATTCTGTACTAGATTCTTCGGACTGTGAGAGTATGGAAACAGGGATTGCACCTGTTTGCGCACATACTTATGCACTGCAACATCGCCCGCGCCGATGAATAGTCACCGCTAAGATCCGCCAAAGTCGAAGGTCTGGAGGACTATTAGTTCATCCAGTGTTCGCTTCCATGGAATATCCTACAGGAAACAAGCATTTTTTTTTCTTAACGATAGTGTAGCATCTTATTTGTGAAAGAATGTTTGTAATCAGTTTATGCTTTTAATCAATTTTACCTCTCTAAAGACCTTTTTTTTTTTTTTTTTTTTTGTTTACGGGGGGAAACCTTCAAAAGGCGCCTGGACTTTTGGGGAAAAGACCAGGGAGTGTGGGATTCTTACCTCACTAAAACCACCCCGGTGATCACCATCAGCACTTAGAAGGGGCCCCGTTACCTCTTAAAAGACCACTCCGGAACCCCCTCTGTGCAACGCCTGTTAGGGCACATCCCTGGGGAGACTGAGGAGCGTCTCCCCTGAGCCTCGCTTTTTACGGCAGCACGTGATCACTGTGCCACCGTCTTTCCTAGAGTCACTTGGTGGGTGGACAGAATCCCCAATCTGACCACCCGTGACCCTGGAGTCCCACCTGCCAATGATGCAGGCGGGGTTTCAGCGTTTTAGGCGGCGTCGAGGTGGTTGCCTCCACGACGCCTTCTCCTCCGGGCAGGATCGGCCCTCTCACGACCCCGCTCGGCAGCCTCCTTCTGAACCATCACGGTTTCACAGAAGGAGGCCATTTCTCTCCAGTTTTCTGTCTCTGCCAGCATGGCCCTCACAACCACTGGCAGAGACAGGTCTCGCCCGATCCTGGCGACCAAGACCTGCCGCTCAGAGACCCACTCAGGGCACTCTTCGAGCGTGTGCTGTGCAGAGTCAAGGTCGCCTCCGCAGTGATGGCAATTTGCCGTGGTCTCACGCCCAATCCAGTTCAGGTACTCACCGAAGCAACCGTGCCCGGTCAGCACCTGAGTGAGCCTGTAGGAGATGCGCTCCCCTCTTTCCAGCCAGGCTTCGAAGTGTGGCAGGATGGCTTCGACAACGCGCTTGCGCGAGAATTGCGGCTGCTGTAGCCGCTCGCGCCACCGCTCGAGCGCGTGTCGCCGTTCCTGCCACCTCAGCCTAACCGTAGCGATTCCTGGCACGCTATTGCCACTTTGACGGATGGCGTGAATCCGGTCATATACCCTCGCGTCCATATCCGCCAGAATGTCCAGCGGTGGAAAGCGTGCCAGGAGTGTTGCCGCCTCATAAGATACCGTTCGATATCCTCGTGCGATTCGAATGGCCATTTTCCGCTGCAGGCTATTGATTTTGGTCCTGCAGCGTCGGACACCTGACAGTCTGTTTGACTAAACAGGTGCCCCATAAAGGACCATCGATCGCACGACACCCGCGTAGAGGCGGCGAACTTCTTCCCGAGGTCCCCCGAGATTGGGCAGCAGTCTATGCAAAGCACCCACTGCCTTTCCAACCCGAGGAACCAGGCGCTCGAAATGCTCTTCGAAGCCCCACCGACCGTCCAGGGTAAGGCCAAGATACTTTAAGTATCGACCCACCTGGACTTGCGCATCTCCAACAGTCACTGACGAGCTGGGCGGCTCTCTGCTTCTCGGCAGTCTATGGAACCATAGCGCCTCAGTTTTATGAGGCGCTATCTCTAAGCCCAGCTCGCGGATCGAAGCCACGACTTTTGCCACCCCACCTCTCTAAAGACCTATTGGTTTTAAATAATTTAGGCTTTAAACAGACAAGCTGCATTGTAACAGCACGCCTGTTGCAAAATTAGAGTTTAGAAGCAGTTTCTTTGCATCTGACAGATCAAAATCAAAACGGTCAACCTTCTGCGCTGTCCACTTGCAGTCAACGCGCTGTTAGCATGCAGTTCTACTATCGAGCAGTTTAAATCTGCTGAGACTTTTCAGAGCAAAAGTCCAAATGCTATAGAGAAGAGGGTTCCAAATGCTATAGATCCAGCCCATAAGTCTTAACCTCTCCCTTGCAGATCGGTGCGGCTGGCGTACCACGAGGAGACGTCGTTCAACGTGCTGTACCAGTCACCGCTGGGCAACGTGCCGGGCGCGCTAGCGGGGCTGCTGCTAGCCCACCTGCAGCATGCGCTTCTGGACATGGATGTACAGCTGCCACGCTACAAGGTATGTCACGAAGAGTGCTGATCACAACGTGCCGGGCGCGCTGGCGGGGCTGCTGTTCGCCCACCTGCAGCATGCAATGCGGACATTTATGTGCAGCGGAGTAATGAGTCTTACTACACCCTGGCAATCAACTCGGATTCACATCATACACACACATATCATCAGCCTATTAATGTTCCCACTGCAGGGACACAGGCCTCCTCTCTGTGAGAGGGAATGGGCCGTAATCCACCACGCGGGCCCAGTGCGGGTTGGTGGATGTCACATGTCTTCGAATTTTTGGTTCTAGGACATGCCGGTTTCCTTACGATGTTTTCCTTCACCGTTTTGAGAGCAGTGGTGATGAAATAATTTACACAAAATAAAGCGCCTGCCTGGGCTCGAACCCACGACCTACAACTTGTAAGTCACGGCCGATACCACTGGGCCACCACTGATCTTCTCACTGCTCAACTCGGATTACAGACTATCAAAGTTCACTGCTAGACATAGAACTCTTCCAACTGCCAAATTATACCTGTGGTACCAGACTGTGTTATTGTTATTGCAATGTGAGTTGTGTGAGTGCGCGTTTTAAAGATCCTTTGTGGGTGTAGCTGGGGGAGTAAGTGTAACACACTTATGGCTACTGATACGCGATCTCCGGTCAAGGTCTCGCCTGCTGCAAGGGTCTTTTGACAAACATGAGTGGTACACTGCCACTTCAGCTTGCTAATTCTACAAACTATGCATGTCAGTAACTCCACTTATCATAATGACCACCCTACTCATATATTCAGTTATTAAAATATACCCATAGTTGGCTAGTGTTGGTCGTGGATAAATTTGAAAAAGAGTTACCGCGGCCCTGGCTCAAGCAACTGAAGGAACACGGGTGGGTTTGAAAAGTCTGACACACCCTCCCGCTTCACCCAGAGCGGGCAAAGTCATTGGAAGATTTCGCACCCAAAAAAAAAAAAGCTGGCTAGTGTTAGTACATCAGTAGCACGTGGATGATTATAACATCATTATAATGGGTTAAGAACTTTTGTAATGGCGCCGCAGCACGCATTACGTTATGGCTTATATTATAGTTTCACTAGTAGGTATGTATCATTGCCGCTTTATATAAAGATCTTTTCACTGTGATGCTCTGTATGCAATGCAATGTAAACCACTTATAGCTTCATAATACACCAGCCGCAACCATAACACACGCCAGTCCTGAAATCATTTAATTATTATTACATTAAAAAAATGTCGAACATGGAACCTCCTCCTTTTTGGTAAGTCGGTTAGTAAATAAACCTTAGCTGCGACGAATAAAGTTCTATCCACACATATCAGTGCCGTGCCCGGGACGTGACAGGGTCGGGCCCAGGTATTGAAGCTTCGTCACTGGCCCGTGCACGGACGTGTGTGAACGAGTTCATACACACCGATAATTTTTTGACCTCCTGTCGTGGCACGGTCCGTCCACGTCCCGGGCACGACCCTGATATGTGTGGACCTCAAGACAAACAATGCCTATTAACAATTGAATGCCTATTAAAAAAAAAACATGGCGATTGAATATTATGTTTTCAAAAATGTAAGTGATACGTAGTATAAAGTCGTCTGTGTGTAAGCGCAATATTGAACATTTTAATAAAATAATACAAACAAAACAACAACAAAAAAATACAACCGACTTCAAAAAACGAAGGATCAATAAAAAAACTATATAATAATCATAAAAATTTTTATTCTTTTCGTTTTTTACTCCGACTTTTGAAAAGAAAGTTATTTTCGCTTTGTATTGTTAGTTTTGGAAATAGGTTTATTTTTTTTGTTAAAAAGTTTTTTATTTTTTACTTTTAGTTTTGGCACCTTAACATGAAAAGTATTTATAGCCAAAGGGCTTCTCATAACAATTCTAACAAGACTTAACACGACTGGGATACATTGTTTTATTACGGAGTTTCGGTGCCTACCTTTCGGGTTTCATCACCAGATCAATTCGATGGTACTATTTTCATCAGAACCATTTATTTGAATTTGCTTCATAAAGTCATTTAACTTCCACATCAGTTCCATTTCACCAAATGATACTTTCTGAATGCAAATGTTTGTCATGTTGATGAAAATGCCAAAATCGCTACATAAATTTGAGGAGATCCCTTAATTTTATGGGATCCCCTCATCAGATCCTGACTTTTTGCCAATTTAAAAAACAAAAAAAAACGGTCCACAATTGACGGAGAAATCGGTAGACAGATTCATAAAAAAACAAACATAAAGTTGAACATAGAACACGATCACTAAATCATACCTCGATGTAGGAAACCCTAAATACCTAGGACTAAAAACAGCGGGCCACTTTCACCACTGCGACTGGTTGGTCGCGGTTGTGCAAGATAACTATGGAGTAAGAACTTCCTCGTTACAGAGCGATGTTAAGGACTCATAATTATAATAATTGATAGACATCTTAAATTTAAAATCGAACATTACGATTCGAGAACAGAGTCAAAGTCTACACTTACCTACCTTACCTACCTACGTACCAAATTCTGTCAGCGATGGTGACTGTCAAAATGACAAAAATGTCAGGAATTTATTTAGTAGGTACCTACTTGTGACATTTCAATAGCACTTAGTAATCATACATTTTTAGGGTTCCGTACCCAAAGGGTGAAAATGGGACCCTATTACTAAGACTTCACGATCCGTCTGTCACCAGAACAGAGGCAAAGTGTAGACTTTGCCTCTGTTCTCGAATCGTAATGTACCTACCTACGTACCTAATTCTGTCAGCGATGGTGACTGTCAAAATGACAAAATTGTAAGGAATTTATTTAGTAGGTACTTGTGACAATTTAATAGCACTTAGTAATCATACTTTTTAGGGTTCCGTTACCAAAGGGTAAAAACGGGACCCTATGACTAAGACTTCACGATCCGTCTGTCTGTCCGTCTGTCTCATGCACTGTGATAGCTAGACAGTTGAAATTTAACACAGATGATGTATTTCTGTTGCCGCTATAACAACAAATACTAAAATTAGAATAAAATAAATATTTAAGTGGGGCTCCGTACAACAAACGTGTTTTTTTTGCCCTTTTTTGCGATAGTGGTACGGCACTCTTCGTGCGCGAGTCCGACTCGCATTTGGGTGACCATTTCAACATACCGAGTTTCCTCCATGCCTCGGAAAGCACGTTATGCCGTTGGTCCCGGCTGTCATTTGAAGATCTTTGACAGTCGTTACGGGTAGTCAGAAGCTTGAGATCTGACACCAGTCAACTTGCCAAGGGGTACCGTATTACCCAGTTACTGGGTTGTGAAGGTCAGATAGGCAGTCGCTCCATGTAAAACACTGGTACTTAGCTGAATCCGGTAAGACTGGAAACCGACCCCAATATAGTTGGGAAAAGGCTAGGCAGATGATGAGTTATCACGGCGCTTTCGTTGAAATAATTTAACTTGTCTAGATGAGCCTGTTGTCTGAAATGGAAATACCGGCATTGGATACCCATAAAGCAGCTGGATAAGAGCAGTCGATGAACGAGAAATAAAGTATTTTTTTACTTAGTAGGTATTTACCTTCGAGCAGTGATCAGCTGACACGTTAGACATTTAGAACACCTTATGCTTATGCAAGCAAGAGGAAACAGTTTAATAGCATGCATCTGAAACAATACCTACCTAACGTTTAATACTATAAACCATGGTGCAGTCTGTCATGATTGCAGGATAACTGCTGATTGCATATCGACAAGTTAAAGTGTGTTATTGCAGTTGTAAACAATGTAAAATATTACTCATCTGCATATAACATCAGTAATTGACAAATGCGTTTAGATAGATAGAAGAGATGGGTCGGCAAAGATGTGATTTACTTAATGCCTTAGATTTAGTGGGTGGAGTTAGGGAGACATAGGCACTTATCTAGATGACAATGGCATTGATATAGAGGAGGTATAATAAAACACAATTCTCTCCAATAGATGTAGATAGGTATTCCCTAAAGGGAAGTGTAATTGTAGGTAGCTGGTGCCTATAGACCTATAGGTTACACCTACGTTTCGCCAATGAAGTATGTGTTTAAATCCCATGTTCCTAATTGAAAAAACTTATGTCCAGTGCTTTGATTGGCTTTAGCAATGTCAGTGAGTCAATCACGGCAATCAAACTGCCTTGCCTTTCTCAACCATGTTGAGGTTGACTTCCAGTCTAACAACCTATGCAATGGAGGAATTTCGGTATGTTATCATGTTCACCCATGCATGGACCGACCTCGGCAAGTGTTGCTTAACCTTGAAAACCGACCCATGCGGCACCTCTCTCGTGATGTTATGAGCCAATCACGAGTCAAAATCTCTATCATTAACAATCAATTTACTACTTGTTACTAATGAATGGTGTTGTGTTGCAGATATTCGGGTGGATCAGTGTGGCGTCGGTGCCGGTGGCGGCGTGGTGGGTGGCGGGCTCCCCGCTGGTCCTGGGCCGCGGCCCGCCCTCTCGCCTGGCCGCCGCCGCGCTAGCCGCTATCGAGCGGCCCGTCTTCTCCTTCTTCGTGGCAATGGCGCTGCTCGGGGCCATGAATAATGTGCCTTGTGAGTTACGCATTTCCATAACTTTCCTGGCAGTTATACGCCACAGCATCCAGCGAATAATACTTATACTGTGCTTATACGCACGCGTTTAGCTTTGCTTTGTACCACAGATAATATAATACTGCTTTGTACATACTTACAACGTGATTATTAATTTTTCACGATCCGTGCAACAGCCACAGAACAAATATTTGTATAGCCTACAGATTTGTGGTGGTGGTGTTCTGGTCTGCTTCTTATTATGTAAGTGAGTTTAAATGTTTGTAAACGCACCCACGGTAGACAAGAAATTACTAGTGTGGGTTAAGATTATATAAAAATAAATAAAATGCTTAGCTATGTCCACTCTGAAATAATTATATAAAGCGCATAATCATGTAGTGCTAACCTTTGTAACCGCGTACCGTGGTCGAGTGGTCGTCGCTTCCTGAGATTGTACAAGCTTCCTGCTCCAACTTGCGCAAGAGTCGACAGACGCCGTCTTTCAGTCAAATGGCACAGCGCAGGCCATTGCGTAACAAAACATTTATTAAAAGTTCCTATACTTTATATGATAATAAAATCAAAATGACGCATACATAACATCACGCCTGTAGTCCCTGAAGGGTTAGGCAGTGGTGCACCTTATAGTAGGTACCTACACTCACATTTTCCTTATAGTAGGTAGTAGGTACCTACATCACATTTCGACCGTAATGTTTTAAAGCCCATGTAATAGGGAGTGAGCCTATTGTCATCAATTCAAACTCCAGACCACTACTGAGAAATTCCACTTTGCTCAACCCGAAAATCGAACCCTGCAGGACCTCATGCTCAGCAGTGACGCTGGTACTGAAACGGTTTTACCAACAGTCAATTGGTCAATGAACCGTTGGTCAACATTATTTTTAAACCATTAACTTTTCATTCAAAGGACTTTTCACCCACGAACGTTTCTATCAGTGAATGCATAACCAACAGAATGTTTTGACCAATTTCTTTTCACCCAAAGGACAATTGGCCAACAGACACCGGGACAGGTGAAAGTAAATAAAGTAACAGTTACAGTTTCATGAATTGTTGTCATTATGAATATTGCTACGTAACGGTTGGGCAATTTGATAAATATGGTCAATGAATTAGTACAAGAGCGATCTCGGGAGCTAATGGGTCAAAACATTCTCTTGATTAAGCATTCACTGACGTAGAGTTATGCTGGCGAAACGTCCGTGGGTGAAAAGTCCTTTGTATGAAAAGTTAATGGTTTAAAGATAATATTGACCAACGGTTCATGGACCAATCGATTGTTGGTAAACCGTTACAATTTCAGTGGCGATTGCGACGTCTACACCAAGGAAGACTTTACTATTCAATAATAATATTTCTGAGGACCTCTTGTCTTCATTGCTGACACTTGTAAACTTTCTATTATCTAATATTTGCCGCGGTTACGAATATTTGCGCATTGCGATAGCCATGTATTTCATAACAGACCATTGCGGGCTGCGGGCTGTGTAAGCAATCACATGATACTTACCTACCTACCTCTCTTATACTTGACTAGCTGTCCCACGCGGCTTCGCTCCCGTCAACTGGCTACCTACCCTACCCTAAATACCTGAATGTTGCGTAACTTTAACCGCTTACGCAGCGCACGCAACGGAAACAATTTTGCAACATTTTTAATTTATGCTCCGCTCCTATTGGTCGCATCGTGATGTTACCTTCCTCGATAAATGGACTATCCAACACAAAAATATTTTTTCTATTCCAACCAGTAGTTCCTGAGATTAGCGCGTTCAAACAAACACTCTTCAGCTTTATAATATTGGTATAGATTTTATCAACTAGTTTAGTAGGACTGCTTAGGTATATAATATTGCAGGCAAGTTATTATTATGAAATGCAATATTCAATGAATGACTGCCTCTTTGTAGGTACTTATAATAATACCCTTCCCGTTCGGGAAACCCAGCCATGTTTTTTATTACTAGCTTTTCTTAACCTACATAAACTGTTTTTTATAGAAAAAAAAATCTGTAGTGCAGCATTCTATCGGTAATTATTTTGGTGATCGGATTGTTACTAACTAACAGAGATCTACTTATATACTTTTAGAAACAATTTTTCGATTTCATTATATTAGGTTAGACAACCAGCCAATGAAAGCTGTCTTGTTCGTTTCCAGCAGCAGTACGGCGGTGCCTGTCGTGGCGCGGCTGGGCGTCATGGGCGCGGCTGTCGTTCGGCGCCCTGCTACTGCACATGCCTATCAACAAGTCGCTGGTGGCGGCCCGCCTCATGCCCTCCATGCTCGATAGACAGTCCGCGGTAACGTACCTCTATAGTATGGCAGTCCTCTGGCCGGCATCCTATTACCTACTTGCATCGTCTAATCAGACCATTGAGCCGATTGAGAGAGTGCTACTTTTATTCTTGCTTAAATTATGATATACATAAATGCAATATTTATTATTAATAAATATTGCATTTAAGTTTATCCTTTTGAAATTGCATGCCAATAAAATCCACGGCTGCTCTGCAACAGCAGCGTAAGAATAGTTGGATGAACGGAAACATTGTTCTAATGTCCGTTGTTGTTGTTTCTTACTTTTAAATAAATTATTATTATTGTGTCAAGTGCTAGCTGTAATCAGCAGGATTGAAATCAGAGGTCTACCTAGCTAAATTGTGTATGTGAAATCGTTTTTTAGGTTTCTTTGGTTAGGTACCTACCAAGCGGGACGCAAGGTACCTATCACCATTCAGTGCTGATACAGAGCGCGTGCGCGGTTGGTCAGTCGACTCAAGGATCAACTGACCAATCGCGTCGTGTCTACATTTCGTTCGCTCTCGAATGCACTTGCGTGCACTAATACTCTATCTGCCCTTTGTTTTTGTTGATTTTTGAAATTTAATTGTAATGCCACGAACAAATACCGGGAAAACATGAGTCGGTTTTCCCGGTCGGCCTAGTGTATTTAATTTTCAAATACTTTTCGCTCAAATTTAAAGTTTGCTCCTAAGCTATCGATGACAGTGAGCGTGGCTTAGAATCTCAGATGTCGATTGTCAACTGTTCCACTTCAGTCCCTTTCATGCCAACAAAACGATAGTGTCCAAAATGTTTCGTTAATAATATGATTATTAACGAAAACTACACTTATTTTTATATAAAGAAATCCTAAATTTCTTAATCTTTAGGCGATTTATACGCGGCACCGCGCACCGCCGCGGTAGGCGGTGAAGCGGATCTCATGTCGCATTGGCCTCTTTAAAATCCGTTGATGCCTTACACGCGCAAATCAACCTCATAGATCTCAATACTTTATCATGATGAACTCCCCCAGATCCTGGAGTGGTTCGGCGTGGCAGCAGTGTCGTACATGGCGGCGCTGCCGCTCGCCCTACTGGTGGAGATCCCGGCGCAGCGCCTGCACCGCGCGCTCACGCGGCCTCACCGAACCGAAGCCCGAGCGCCGGCGCCTCCACCTCCCGGCGACGACAAACCCACCGACAAGGCCGACTTGTGAACACCGCGCAAACCGAGTAGTACGACATGAATGCTAAAAATTCTCCATCAATAAACTCATTCCGTCTGTCATCTTTGTGCAGACACCAGACGCATGGTTAGTGTACATAGCTGAGCACTCCATTCGTTACTACTCTGTGTTGTGAAAGTCAATTTTCTGGGATCTTGGGCCGCTTATTTTAAATTATTCTAGGCTGGGCCTAGTCCAATTGGGAGGAAGAAGGGTATAGGTTCCAAATGGTGGGTTCTCCCATAGCACTGAATTGTAACTAACAATATTTTCTCAATGTACCCATATTATAGGTAAGTGTAAATAATTGACTCGATCGATTTCATCAGAAATACGAACAGGAACCAATTTTTATTATGTAGGTAAAATAGATATTTATCATACATAAGTTAAAGTGACTAAATTGATATAGGTACTCGAGCGTTTTCACTAGACCAGCTGTTATTAACTATTTATATATTTCTTTTACAACTAGACAGAACGCCGAGACGAAAATAATAAATGAATGAAAAAATCTGTAATAATTAGTGTGAACTAAGTATTGACAGAGTTTTCGTGACATCGTAACATCACATTGAAAGCGACTTAATGTAACACAGTAAGCCATATTGTGACAACCATAAGGTCGATAGTGCCTACCGGGTTACTTGTAATACAGTGCTTGATGAACTGATTAAACATAGATGATTAAGTTAGAAATGTTTACTATCCAGAAAATAGCCTCGTTAACACCTTGCTTTATTTACTTTTGACTTTGTAGCCGATGTGGGCAGGTTACAGGCAATATAATGTGATAGTAGAACTTAGCGTAAGGGCGCTGCCCGTGGTGATAGACTTAAAATAGATATGTGTAACAAATACATGCAGGATGTCGTCTGTACAGAGCGATAAGTGCACAAAAAGGTTATTTTGAAAACTATTTTATTGGAAAAAGAGTTGCAGAAAAAGAGGTTTCTTTGATTGAGTATTACAAAAAAATATTCAATTCACTACAGCACTAAGTTGTTTTAAGACGAAGGCGACGGTCCCTTTTGTGCACTAAGTGTCAGTTTAGATAAATAAATCTGTACATATTATTTGTGTTGTTTTATTGCCTTTCTCATTTCCAACTGTAGACTTTATGAGTGACCACTCGCAGTTCAACCTATAACATTGTTGACTGCTTAACAGGTCTATCCCGTGAGGGCCATTTAAAGCCTCCAGCCTGAGCAAAAACTCTTTAAGTAGTAAGCAACCACACTAAGGACACCTCCTGTGGGGTACGGAGCTCGACTTAGGGCAGCAGGGGACAGGCTAAATCTTTATTATTTTTTTATATAATCTTGCTGTTCGCCGCGGCTTCGCTCCCGTGGACCATTCCATAGGACCCATGGACAAAAAAAATAGCCTATGTCACTCAGGAATAATGTAGCTTCCTATTAGTGAAAGAATTTTTAAATCGATCCAGTAGTTCCAGAGCCTATTCGGTACAAACAAATGAAAAATCTTTCCTCTTTATAATATTAGTATATAAGTATAGATATGCTCGCGTTTGACTGCTATCTAGCCTGATGGTAAGCGATGATGTGGTCTACAGTGAAGCATGCTTGCCTTGAAGTAATCTATTCACTCTTGACTTAAAGACCCCAAGGTTGTAGCTGTCAGGCAACAAAGACTCCGGAAGGGTATTCCACTCCTTAGCTGTGCGCACAATTTTTGTTGCAGCTAACTGAGCTTTCACTTCAATGAATGAACTTTTAGACACTGACACTTTCAAATATCACTTCAAGTGTTCTGAAAGTGTTTGATGCCATTATCAACATTATTTTCTTTAGGTGCTATACACCATCTATGTTATGGGGTTTGGTTTCCGCACTTAGTCCTTCAGGTGGACCATTGTGCGTGGGCCATGGCGGCCGTTTGATGGATTATTCCAACCAGCCCACCTCCCTCCAGAAGCTTATTAGGGCTCCTGGTTTCCTTAGAACGTCCGTGTAAGATCTGGGTGACCCGAGGGTTTGTGTTCTTATCTGTGTGACTCCTGTGCATTCAAAGAGAACGTGCGCAACGGTTTCCTCAGTCTCCGTGCATGCCCTGCACAGAGGACTGTCCGTTATGCCTATTGTGTGGAAGTGTTTGTTAAGTAAACAGTGTCCCGTGATGGTCCCCGTCACCAGGCGCAGGCCATTTCTGTCCAGAAGTAGCAGACGTCTGGTAAGACTACTGTCCAAAGATGGCAAAGCTTCTTTGGACTGCCGAGGTCCACCAGTTTTCCGCCTGTATCTGGGTGAATTCCTTCAGCCACCTACGTATTTGGTTGAAGGGGATGGGTAAGACAGGTTCGGGTCCATAGACCACCGTGCTGGATCCTCGTCTCGCAAGCTCGTCAGCCGCGTCATTGCCTAACGATCCGCTGTGTCCTTTTATCCATTGCAGTGTCACCGTGTTCCGACTAGATACAGTAAGTTGTTCCAGTGCGTTGTGACATTCTAGTATTAATTTCGATGTAATATATTTTTTCCGTAGGGATTGGAGGACTGAGGCGCTGTCGGAGAGTATACGTATGTGGGTGTCCGTAACCCTCCTGGCTTCTAGGGCGTGGTCCGCCAGTATTATGCCCACACACTCCGCCTGATAGACGGTGTTGAATTTTCCTAGCGGTCTGGATATATTTATATTAAGGCCGTGTGAGAAGACTCCGACTCCGGTAACGGAGTCTGTCTTCGACCCGTCGGTGTACAATCTCATCTCCTTCGGGTCTGAGTAGTCATATTGTTCTTCTGTAAGCGTTATGTCGTAGTGCCTTTGAAAGTGGTGTGTTTTTGGGGCTTTGTCGCATGGCGATGCTAACATCGGTTTTCGCTTGATCGCGTCTTCTTTTATGCGTGTGTGCTTAATCCTGGAGTCCTTAGTTAGGGTACCTGATAGATGGAGTCTAAAAGCGGCCAAGGCTGCCTCCTCCCGCACGATAAGATGCAGAGGTGGCAGTCCCAGCATTGCTTGTAGGGCGGCCGTGGGTGCAGTTCTCATACTGCTAGTGATTGCAACGCAAGCAAACCGCTGCAGTTTTTCGAGATCTCTCTGAGCTGTGCTGAGATCTGTCCTAGGCCACCAGACCAGCGAGCCGTATATTAGTGTTGCAACAGAACTCTGCTTCCGCTTCCGCAACTGCAGAAGTTCCGCATGTTTTTTCACTTCCGTTTCTGCTTCTGGTTCCGCAAACTTTATAACAGAACTCTGAACGGAAGCGGGGAGAAAGCGATGAGGAGCGGTGCAGCAGACGCGACGGCAACTCAAATTGCCATTGAAGACATTGAAGTGCAGCCTTCTACTTCCAAATCATCAGCATCATTGCAAATATTGGAATCGATGTTAAGTGTAAATGAAGACCAGGAGGAGGACTCTTCTACAGCTGACGATGGTGACAATTTACTTTTAAAGTTACAGTCACACCTTCGGGAGTACAAGAAAGAAAAAAGACTACCTCTTCATGAGGATCCCCTTATGTGGTGGAATGGAAATGCGCACAAATACCCCCATATTTTGCCAATAGTTCGCCAATACTTATCAGATCCCCCCAGCAGTGTAGCCAGTGAGCAATTATTTAGCGGAGCTGGTTAAATATATGAAGAACATCGAAATAGGCTGAAAGGTGAAAAAGCGGCCAAGTTACTATTTATTAAATATAACTTGCCGCTGTTTAATTTTGACTACTAAAATACAAATTTAATAAAAAAAGTTTTAAATGTACAATTGTGCTTTTTTTTCATAGTGTTAACGCTTCCGTTTCCGCTTCCGCTTCCGTTTCCGCTTCCGTTAAGATTTACTTTTGACATCTGTTTCCGTTTCTGCTTCCGTTATGCCAGTTCCGTTGCATCACTACCGTATATAATGATTGGTCGAATGACTGTGTTGTATAGCCAGTAGGTAACCATGGGGCTGATCCCCCAATTCCTGCCCAGTAGTCTCTTGCACTGCCACAGGGATATACTGGCTTTTGTGGTGATATAGTTCATGTGTTTCGCGCAATTCAATTGTTTGTCCATGTAAACTCCAAGGTACTTGGTTTCGGTTGAAAGGTTTAAGGTTGTTCCAAAGAATCTCGGTAGCTGCATTGTCATTGGTTTCCTCTTTTTAGTGAAGAGTATTAATTCCGTTTTTGTGGGGTTCACTGAGAGTTGGTGCTCGTTACACCATACCTCTACTAGTTTTAGGGCTTGACGCATGAGATTGCATAGAGTGCCTTCGTGGGTCCCGTTTATTATTATTGTTATATCACCCGCGTAGCCGACAGTGAAATAACCTTTGTCGTTGAGTGTTTTGATGAGGCTGTCTGCCACCAGGTTCCACAGATGTGGCGAAAGGACGCCCCCCTGTGGACAGCCCTTGTAGTGTCGTTAACCGTGACCTGAACCGCTCGCATTTTGAGCATGTTGGTGATCCAGCCTCCTAGGGTCGGGTCTATGCTGTGTCTGTCGAGGGCCGTGTTTATGCTATTGAACGTGGTCTTATCGAAAGCGCCCTCGATGTGAATGAAGGCAGCCAGTGCTGAGCATTTATGGTCCACTGCGCATTCAATTTTAGAAACCACGTTGTGCAACGCGGATTCTGTCGATTTGCCTGTGGAGTACGTATGCTGTTGTTTATGCAGCGGTTTTAGTCGGAGAGGCCCATCACGGATGTGCCTGTCGCAGAGTCTTTCGAGGGTTTTCAGTAAGATGGATGTGAAGCTTATAGGTCTATACGCCTTGGGTTGCATGTAATCAGTTTTTCCAGGTTTGGGTATGAAGATGACTTTCACCTCCCGCCATGCAAGAGGTATGCACCATTAAAAGAAGGATCTAATTTAAAGACTTTATTCTGTCTTTACACACACACCAGTCTGATCACAAAAGACTTCACACATTTACAACCATACATTTATCAAGATGAGGACAAACCGCCACAATATCTTATGGCAAGTCAATATATTATTATACTTGAACAATATACAGGACTGCCAATATGGTTGGCTGGTGTTAGACCCTGTGTGACTATAGTCACTTTGGTAGGAAGGCACTTTCAGGCAGGGCCACTAACAAACAGGTACACTATATATGCTTCAAGCAATATAAAATTAAGTCAGGGTTTAAAACTTATCGAGGGGATGGTTGGCCCTGCCTAAAAGGGCGTCGAGATAGAGTATAGACACGTGGTACTTAAAACTAAAATAGTAAGTATCCTACTTATGATATATGTATTATACTTATACTCTGGCCAAGATAGCGGTACAATATTTACTAACAAAGCACTGACAGCTCAATCAACAGACAGCAGCGGTGAAAGTTTTAGGTTAGCTCGCTATCAAAGTTTGTAGTCCTATGACCTTGGATATTTTATGTTCTCAAACTATCTTTCATCTGTACTAACTCGGTTAAATCAATTAACAAAAAATACAACATTCTATATTGCATTAATTTTTTTAGAGTTCCGTACCCAAAGGGTAAAAACGGGACCCTATTACTAACACTCCTTGGTCAGTCTTTCACCAAGCTGTATCTCATGAACCGTGATAGCTAGAGAGTTGTAATTTTCACAGATGATCTATTTCTGCCGCTATAACAACAAATACTAAAAACAGAATAAAATAAATATTTAAGTAGGGCCTCCCATACAACAAACGTGATTTTTTTTGTCGTTTTTTTGCGATAATGGTACGGAACCCTTCGTCCGCGAGTCCGACTCGCACTTGGCCGGTTTTTTTTGTTTAGTAGAGGGTAGCCTTACAAAAATGCTGCTTTACTTTGTTAGTATACATTGTATCTTCAAAATGGCTGGAGTATAGATGGATATTTATCACTGTTGTCACATAGAAAAGTTGGTGTGACAGAGGTCTAACGTCTTGAAGGTCCGGAGCCGCCTTGCCAGCCACCCCGGTGCCCTCCGCCTCTCCCGCCCGCCCGGCCCCGACCAGCAGCTGGAAATGACAAGTTATACATGAATATAGTAAACTAGCTTCTGCCAGCAGCATCAAATGCATGGTCGAAATTTTTTACAGAGAACAAATAGTATCCTAAGATAATACCTACTATCACATACGGCAGCATAGTGTGGTGGCCAAGAACAAAGCTTGCCTCGTGCAAAGCGCCACTCACCAGGTTACAAAGAACAGTGTGTCTCGGCATCACGGGTGCTTTCAGGACAACACCTACAGCAGCGATTGAGAGATACCTCAATATCCCTCCTCTACATATGATGGTTGAATTCGAGGCAAGGAAGACATTACATCGTCTCGCTGTCGCTGGACTATGGGATGCCTCTAAGCCAAAGACTAACCATACAAAGTTCGATGAGAATGAAGACCTGGATCGGGTAACAAGCATGTTATCCGATAAAATGCAAACTATGTTTGTGTTTGAGAGGTCTTTCAAGGTACAAATCCCTACAATAGAGGACTGGACGAAGGGACTTGATCCACCAGAACAAGATAGTCTGGTGTGGTACACTGATGGATCCAAAATGGAATCAGGTACAGGAGCGGGAATATACGCAAAAGGCTACAAATGTAGCAAAAGCTTAGGGAAGATGGCAACTGTATTCCAAGCGGAAACATATGCCATTATAACCTGTGCTCAAGAGAATATAGATAGAGGGACCAGAGGTAAATCCATATATATTCTTAGTGACAGTCAGGCTGCAATCAAAGCCATGGCATCCTACAAAGTGGACTCCGGACTTATTCTGGATGCTATCCAAACCCTAAACAGGCTTGGGAAGCACAACAGGGTAAGACTGATGTGGGTCCCTGGGCACAAAGGATTCCATGGTAACGAAGTGGCTGATGAACTGGCAAGGGAAGGCTCAGCGAATGATTTTGTGGGTCCAGAACCATGTGTAGGCATCTCGACAATCACCGCATTTGTCCCACCGCCTACGAGTAACCGATTAGCTAAACGATTAGATCCCGTATCAATAAAAGAGACATATAAATAGTTACTAGTACTCTCTCACAAAAAATTTGTTGCAGCGATAAGAGCTATCAAAGTTATGCTCCCTCAGCGATGCTCTCTAGCGTGCTTGGCGGTCAGAACTCACACCAATAGAGCGAGTGGTGCGAGAAATCGCCCGTCGCACATAAACACACTCTGATAGCCGAATCGAAGAAAAATGATTCATTCTGAACGGTAAAACTATCTGAAAAGTGCCTAACTTTCATCATCATTTACAATATTAGTATGGATGGATTGGTACCATAAAATGGGGTGAATATAAATTGCGGGGTGAATGGAAACAAATCTGGGAGTTTATTATTTTGGTCTCTAATTTGTCTTTAGTCAGCAATATTTTACCATTATACTGGATACCCCCAAATTTACGTTAAGTTTATTGACATAAAAAAAAGCGGTTAAAGTGACCTCTGCGTGTATTTTTCACCCCTCTCTCGTATCTTTTGACCCCAGTTTCAAGGTAAATAGAAATCGGGTTCTTTTTTTCTATTTTACAAATTATTGAAATGTTTTTGCAAATTTTAAGCATTAGTATTTGGCCAAATACATCGCGACTCGCAATTTCACAATCATTTAATAACATCTTGCATACAAAATATCTGAGAAAATCAATGTGGAAGTTGAAATTTGAATAGGCACCTATTCACCCCATTTTACGGTAGTTACTTACATATGAAATGCCCAACCCATCCAAAATACAGACAATTATCATGTATTCATTTAGGATGTAGTTACCTCATACATAAACATTACAAGTACTTTTCGAGAATTGACACCTAACCACTCGCCTTGGCCTACCCCACCTCTACCCAACTCTTTGGGGCATACAGGAGTGATTATATTTATTTATTAATATTTTATGCACTAGTATAAAGGCCGATTTAAAGCCTTACGCATTTTCTTAGTCTACAACGTCCATACTAATAAGCCTATTTTACTTTTAGCTGTGATACCTGCATACTTTAGCAATAGTGCAGCTGTCTACTGGTTCTAAACAAAGTAGAATGGTTGAATGCCTTTTTTACGCAAGAATCATCCCTATTTTATTTGAGTTCGTGTTTTCAGCTGTTTGATAATTAATCATGCATCATTGGCTGAATAGATTACTAGGTATGATGTACCTAATTTAAAAAAAAAGTAGACCAAGGCCAGTATTAGGAAGAGAAAAGGACACAAATATGAGTGGATGAAAACCGTCATTAAGTATGCAGAAACATAGTAAAATATCGCACGCCCACGCGTACGCATCGGCAAGGCGACTTCAGGGTGGCCCAGAAGTTTGGCGACAACTATACATGCTAAGTTCAACTTGAGAGCAATGACTTGACACATAGCAACACAAAAATGTTTTCAAAACAGTATGTAGATATTTGTTTATGGTGAAACAAATGTTTGCTCATTATTTAGCTGCTGGAGACCTTAATACTGAATTACTAACCTTGTGCTCGTAATATCGCACTTTTGCCGCGACCGGCCGTCGGTTTATTCCCTTGTCGTTTAAACATAGGAGCATTTTTCAACATGTCTGGTAATATCAGGAACCTGATTTTGGAGCCCCTGATGTATACATTCTCCAGCTGGGCGACTCTGCCGTCCCTGTAAGTCACGGTAACTTGCGTCATCTGGCAATTCATGTTATCCTCAGCCTCAATCAGCTTCCCGCGATAAACTTCACCGGTATTTGTTTCACAAGTCACTACATGACCCTCCGCTTCGTGAAGTACTTTAATAGGAACTCCAATCGACATGTTTATAGCTTAAATAGCACTAACACTTGAAATATGGAGCGTTTTATCCGTTTTATTCTAGATGAAAATGGATTAAAATTCACAATTTATTTTTCGCAAAAGCTAACCCTAACCAAACATAACAACAAACAATAGACAACTACTTGTTTTTTTTTTTTCATTACTATCATAAGACGGAAACACACTTACGTGTCGTGGCGTGGCGTGGCGCCTTCTGACACAGTTGATTGGCTAGAAAAGTAGTTGTGTTATGACGTAGGCTGAAACAGAGTCGTTTCAATGGTGGGTCGCGCGCCACGCCACGCCACGACACGCAAGTGTGGTTCCGCCGATAGACAGTGTTTACTGAATACTGATCTTATTTATTACTGATAGTCTATTAATTTCTAGAATATTTGCCTAATATTTTTTTTATGGTGTACTTAAGAAAATTGTTCGCGACGAAGCGTCATCAACCATACTAAATGGTTCATAGAAATTGAAGTTTGTATGTGTAGACATGTCTGCTCACCACGGCGCGCCACCTGATACTAAAATGAATTTTAGAGGCACGTTTATATTTATACTAAAATTTTACCTACATTTTTTGAGATAGTAGTATAATGTTTTTAGTGTTTGTCAGTATGTTATAGGGTTCAATAGTTCACCCTTAACAGAGTAAAATCATTAGAAAGCATACTGATAAGAGTTATCATAGTAAAAAACATAAATTTCTGTCATACGATACGTCTGTGCTCGGCGACGGATTAGTTCCGAATGAACCGTGAGAGGGAACCACACGTTATTTATAGTTTTGGTGGTTTTTGAAAATATTATAGTAATTAAAATCATGTTTTTAAGGGCTTATCCTATGTACTGGACATGAAATCAGTACATAATGATGAAACTATGTGAAGACCACATAGTTTCTGCTATGTAAATAGGAATATTGACTTGATATCTCAAACACCAAATATATGGTTTTAGGTCATTTTAGGGTATATGGGGGACCTAGACCGGGACAGGAAGCCTATATACACCTCATAGTTAGCGTAGTCTTTTATATAAAGCCCATTTACTTGAGATATCAAGTCAGTATATAATAGAAAAACTGCTGTTTATCTGGTTTTTGGCAATCGCTTACGGTTTTAGGTGCCCTAAGTACCTAGAAACATATAGGTGTACTGGTAAAAGTACTACCATTGGAAAGCCTGC
Organism: Orthosia incerta; assembly: GCA_948252205.1. Classification (NCBI taxonomy): domain Eukaryota; kingdom Metazoa; phylum Arthropoda; class Insecta; order Lepidoptera; family Noctuidae; genus Orthosia; species Orthosia incerta. The sequence goes on along the minus strand of OX411756.1, from coordinate 22,442,258 downwards.
TAAAAGGGCTTCCAGGCGGTTTCTAGATGGGAAGAATCGCTTGGATAGTCAACGAGATAAGCAGTCGTGAAAAATGTAAACAACGTAAAACGTTGAAATTTGTAGACCCTTCAGGTGGAATAACTCCATGAAGGGAATAGATGTACTCATGGTGTAAGTACTTTCGGATGGCTTGCTGGACTAGCTACCAAGCCATCACTTTGGAGCGAAAATCGCTCAAGTAGTTTAAGTACAATTCCAGAAAATAGGTTTCTGGAAATGTAATTTTTAGTCAGTTTTTGGCACTCCCCGGGACTATACACCCCTGGGAATTCCGAAAATAAGGAATTTTTGGGGACCTCCCGATGGCCCGTTAAACGCACCATCGTGTTGTCCCAATCTTATTAGTGTTTTTATATCTAATTTCTCTGATAGCTGGGCGCAAAGAAAGTGACCAGCTATCAAATTTGTACATATCAAGGCACCTTATGTGCATATGACCTAGATAGACTTACATAAACACTAGAAATGTAAAGTGTGGTCTATTGGCTACCAGAATCCCCATAATAGGCGGTGATTGCCTGGTTAGCCTAAGTAGGAAGTCCTAAAGTCGGTGAAATGACTTAGGAATTTATAGATTCATTACATAAGGGATGATATCCCATAGAAGATTCCCGAAAATAAGCTTTTTCTAGACGTCAACAGACAGCCTGCTATTGGCACCAGCAGGTCAACCCAACCTATAGATATCCTTAGGCTAGGTTGAAAACTATTAAGGTTTTAACTGGGAAATAAAGGGAATTGTCCTTTTATTTCATGGAAATAGTCTAGGGAAGCTATCAATACCTGGAAATTAGGTATATTGATTAGATACATAGATAGGGGGCGTTACTGTGTTACAGTACGAAGGAATCCAGCTATTGATAGCACCATGGAAGGGGTGCGGTAACCCTATTTACCAAATATGTATAAGGGTTTTTTACATAAATAAAAATTATTTTCGGCGAGAATTTGCGGGGCTCTCAATAATGGCACGATGCGAGGGTATAAAGAACCCCCGGGCCCAAAATAGAATTTGTAGTCATCCAAAGCTAGTCGCTTGTACTTGTCTTAGTAAATAAGAAGTAATTCTTATATAGAATCAAGTCTCAGAAATTGTTGAGAGCCCTAGAATCGTGCCGTGTACTGAATAACTTAGTGTTTCATTTAATTCATCGACTTCAACCCTTATGAAGACATCCCTTTTCGATCCTGTCGAGCTGAACCTCGGAACCTGGACACCAGGAGTGCTGATCCAGAAGTAGGCAACCCGGAATCTGGAAATAACTCAAGTACAGCCAACACATCGTTGAATCGTTAGAGTCGATTTGCAACCCTACGTCACTGCTGCAGCTAGGCATCCAAGAACCTTTGTTTTCGTTGATGTGGATGGGGCGTTCAGCGGCAATGGCCAGAAGGTTTACGCCCTTCTTTTCTCGGGGCCAATGAACACGCTACGTCCTGCACATTTAATGGTCCTTGCGAGCCTGATTTTGGAGCCTGGCGTCCCGGCAAAATTCGACGACGGACATATTTAATGGTCCTATCGAGCCGAATTTTGAAGCCTGGAGAGCCCCAGGACGTCGGGAACAGCAGATCCAGAAAAAACAACTGGGTGCCTGCATATTAAGTCGGCTACGTGCAACACAACGTTGACCCGTTCGAGCCGAAATTCGAAGTCTGGAGCGCCCCAGGACGTCAGGAAGAAACAGTGGTGGAATTAATTTTTCGAATTTTGGAGAAATTAATTTCACAAATAAACCAAAAATCGACGTGCACTGCAGGGAACAGGTCCTACGTGCCCTATTTGCCGCTGGATCCAAGAGGTAAAATTCTGGAGACAGTTATTGAAAATACCCTATTTTTTCAATAATTGTAAGAAAATAGAAGAAATTTTCTGTGAGCCGCAAAATGCTGTATGAAGACAGATGCGCATCCTTGAAGCCCCAAGAATAGTTCCTGAAGACTTATCGCTGAAAACTACCCTATGTTATCAGTGATTTGTTCTAGAACTGAACGCTTGTTTATTCAACCAAGAATACTCGTTCAGAAGATTGGATTACGTCTTTGACGCGGAAGAATAGTTCCTGAAGACTTATCGCTGAAAACTACCCTTATGTTTTTAGCGATTTGTTTAAAAAACGAGCGCCCGTCAGAAAAATACAAGACGTGCGTTTAGAAGGCTGATGTGCATCCTTGATGATTGAAGAATAATTCCTGAAGCCTTATGACTGAAAACAACCCCTATGTTTTCAGGAAAATTTTGAAGACTGAATTTTCGTCAGTGAATGGAAGAAACGTACTCTGAAGACTTAGATACGTTTCGGATGTACTGACTAAGCGGTTCCTGAAGCACTATCACTGAAAATAACTTTGACGTTTCGGTGATTTATTTGAGGATTGAATTTTCTTCAATCAAGCAAGATACGTGCTCGGAAGATTGATGCACGGCTCTGATGCTTTGGACAAGCAGTTCATGAAGCATCACCACCGAAAAGTAACCTTGACTTTTCGGTGATTTAGAATTTGATTGAATTATAGTCAATCAAATAGAACATACACGTTTATGGGAAAAATAAACTTGTATAGCAAATGCCTGAAGTTTCCTGAAGACTTATCACTGACCGTAAGTTTTTAGTGATTTTTTATTTGAAGATTGAATTATAGTCAATCGAAGTGGAGGTTAACTTCTGGAGATCGTCGGTTTGAACGCTGAAGCCCGGAACTGGGACTTATCTTTGAAAACTAACTTCGAGTTTTCAAAAGAAAATATTTCAACAACAATGCCGATAACCAGATCCAAAGGCAAGACGCCGGAGGCATGGACCGTGGAGTTGGATCAGCCAGCTGGCATCAGACATGAGCTGCCGCCGTGTTCACCTTCCACAACCGAAGGGACCGAGCCGTCGGACGAGCAGCGCCATCTAGCGCCTCAAACTGAAAGCACTCCGACGCATCAACCAATAGAAACTGATCAAGCGGTTTCTACCAGAGTAACCAGATTAGAAGGAGCTTCAGACACAACATTGAAACCTTCTCAGAAAGAGAAGATTTCCGAAGAAGACAGACGTACAGCGATGCCGATGACTACCCGGGGTGACGCCCGTATCGAACATAGCCGTCCGCCGTCAACTAGAGTGACTCGGTCACGAAAAAACATAGACAAAGCTCGCGAAGACTTACTCAAAATTAAGTTGGAGCTTGCACAACTGGCACTTCAGAGAGCGGAGGAAGAGGGTTCCGAAGCTGAATACCTGGATGACAGAAACTCGAATGACGAGTACGTGCGTTCATGGCTAGAAGAGGCACCAGAACCTCAGCCTGAGAAGGAGGATAACGTCGTTGAAGGGGGAACCAGAAATTCTATGCATAGACCCCTGACTGCGGCCGCCACCAAATCGCAAATAGAAGGTCAGCATCCTAAGGAGAAAGAAGTGCGAAAGCCTCCAGTTGCAGCGTCAGCTGAGTGTACAGGAGGTCAGAGGGATAGTCTCCGTCCATTCTTGACGGAGTTGACGTCCGCTATAGCGTCGCTAGCCGACAGGAAAATAGAACAGCGGGACCAAACGAACCCCTCTGCGTCGAAATTCGTCATGACATTGCCGAATTTCAATGGTTCTCATACTGAATGGCTATCATTTCGGGCCATATATGAGACAACTCGAGCGTACTTTACGGACATCGAGAATACAGCGAGGCTGAGGAGAAGCTTACATGGACGTGCAATGGAAACCGTCAGCTCAGAACTCATCGGACATGCCAGGCCCGATGACATCATGAAGGAACTCGAGCTGCAGTTCGGCCGTCCAGACTCCATAGCGCAAGCTGAAACAGATAGATTACGCGGACTGCCGCGCTGCAGTGAGTCACCAAGAGACATCTGCGCGTTTGCAAGTCGCGTAAGAGGTGCTGTAGTCACGCTCCGCGCGTTAAAAAAGGGTCATTACCTTATGAACGCGGAGCTTATGCGATTGTTAACAGAGAAGTTACCCAATTCGCTACGAGCACAATGGTACCGATCATATTCGGAGAAGTACCAATCGGTGCCAGATATTTCATTGTTCAGTAATTTTATATCTGAACAGGCACACTTCTGTAGTCCATTCGCCCCACCCGAAGGCATCGCTTCGGCCGAGGCGAACACCAACAGACGCGTCACACAAAGGACGCATATAGCTACGGACCAACCGGTAGGAAAATGCCGTGTTTGCGACGTGGGACATCACTACGCCACTGGATGTGCACAATTCAGGGGCGTAGCTGTCGAGAAAAGATGGGAGCTAGCGAAAAAACACAATCTATGTTATCGCTGCCTTCAACATCGACGAGGCAACCACACTTGTAAGAGAAAACAGTGTGGCCAAGACGGGTGCAGAGATACGCACCATCGGCTTCTTCATAGGAAGAAGCAACAGCAGAGGGAAGCCAACAAGAAGCCCGATGTTCCTGAATCCCGCAAGGATCCTCAGGAAACGGTGGCCAGTTTCGGGTCACCATCGAGCCAGGCGTACCTCAAGATAGTGCCGGTCCGGGTAATCGGACCGGCGGGAGAGGTAGCAACATACGCTCTCCTAGACGATGGGTCCACCGTTTCGCTGATGGATGAAGACATCGCGAGGCAAGTCGGGGCAGAGGGCCCTGTGGACCCGCTCAAGATCGGTGCGATAGGCAACACCATGCTCACCACCCCATGCTCAAGAAGAGTCAAGGTGACGCTGGTTAGCCCGCAAGAGAGAAGGGTACAATTTAAAGCACGTACTATACCTAAACTCAGCTTGGCAAAACAAACAGTGAGCGATAGGGTTGTCGCACGCTGCAAGCATTTAACCGACTTGAGAAAAGAGTTGATGTACAACAATGGCGTGCCAAAAATACTCGTCGGCCAAGACAACTGGCATTTGTTATTGGCCAGCGAGATTCGCAGAGGTCCAAGACACCAACCAATTGCGTCACTTACAGCGATGGGTTGGACACTACATGGCGCGCACAGTAGTTTACTACGACAACAAGTACATCATGTCAATAGAATAACAACTGATGACAATTTGGATCATCAGTTGCGCGAACATTTCGCCATAGAATCGTTGTGCATAAACCCACAGCGACCCGCCTCTGACCCAGCAAGAAGGACAGAGGACATTTTGAATCGATCAACTGTCCAATTAGAGAATGGACACATCGAAACCGCCATGCTTTGGCGTAACGAGCATGCTGAGATGCCAGATAGCTTTGAGACAGCTCTGAAGAGGCTCGTCTCAACAGAAAAGAAGCTGGACAAGAACCAGGAACTTCTAAGAAGATACTCAGACCAGATGGACTCGCTAATTGCGAAAGGGTACGCTGAAAGGGCACCCGCAATTAGCACGCCGGGCAAAACTTGGTACCTCCCACACTTCGATGTCTTCAACCCAATGAAGCCAGACAAACTTCGCATCGTACATGACGCTGCCGCCAAATCGAGAGGAATGTCACTGAATGACTTCCTGTTAACTGGGCCCGACCTATTACAGTCGCTGCCAGGCGTAATGATGCGGTTTCGCCGCCACTGCGTCGCAATAACCGGTGACATAGCGGAGATGTTCATGCAAGTGAAGGTGCGGAGCCAAGACCGAGACGCGCTTCGCTACCTGTGGAGGGGAAACCGCAGAGAAGGAGCGCCAGAAGAATATAGAATGACGTCCATCATTTTCGGCGCAGCCAGTTCGCCTTGCACAGCAATTTTTGCAAAGAACTGGAACGCAAACAAATATATAGAGAAGCACCCTGAAGCTGTGGATGCTATACTACGTAGTCATTATATGGATGACTACCTAGATAGTTATAGAACTATCGAGAAGGCGGCAGAAGTCGCTAGTATGGTGCGAAAAATACACCTACAGGCGAGGTTTGAACTCAAGAAATGGGTTTCAAATAGCTCGCAGCTCCTAGAAAAAAATGGACCCATCGCACATACAAACTGAGATGGTATCCATTGGAGATATAGATACGTCGGAAAAGATACTCGGCCTCATATGGAGGCCAGGCGAAGACACGCTGGGTTTCAACCTCACACTCGCGCGTCTGCCTGAGGGTATCTTGGACCGAGAGGCGCCCACCAAGCGAGAGGCGCTCAGAATAGTAGCGTCGCTATACGACCCACTCGGACTCGCCTCGCCAGTAACCATCAAGGCGAAGCAAATATTGCAAGAAGCATGGAGGCGAGGCGTCGACTGGGATCAGAGGCTAGATGTTGACCTAGCATTACAATGGAAAATTTGGGTACAACATTTACGCCAACTAAAAAACGTTAGCGTACCAAGATGCTATCCTGGATATAGCGACGCTATAGAAATGCAGGTGCATGTGTTCACTGATGCAAGCGAGATGGCATATGCTACCGCTATATACTGGCGGGCCACGACCGTGGAAGGCAAGCACTTAATAAGCCTTGTTATGGCGAAAGCGCGGGTGGCCCCACTGAAACTGCTTTCGATACCGAGACTCGAACTTCAGGCCGCGGTATTGGGAACCCGCGTAGCCGCAGCAGTGATGAGTGAACACGACTGCAAGCCCACGTCAGTAACGTATTGGTCAGATAGCAAGACCGTACTGACCTGGATTAGAAGAGGAGCGAGAGTATACAAACCTTTCGTTGCTCACCGAATAGCTGCTATTGAAGACAATAGCAAAGTCGAAGATTGGCGATGGATACCCACCAAGATGAACATCGCTGATGCAGCAACCCGTGACGTGCCACTGCGGTTCAACTCGGACCACGAGTGGTACTGCGGGCCGAGTTTTTTGTCTCTTGGGCCCGAATTATGGCCCACAGAGAAACCTCCGACTACAAACGACACGGGAGAAGAAAAAACTTTCGTTGTCACAGAAGGGGACAAGAAGAGCTTCATAGAAGCCGTTCCAGAGCCAAGCAGATTCTCCAGATGGGAGCGACTGCTTCGTGCGACCGCCACAGTTCTGCGTTTTATATCTCTTTGCAAAAATAGAACAGAGATAACGTCCTATAAACGGACGAGAAAAAACGCTGAAAAGGACCCAGACTGGCGCAAGAAGCCCGCTGTACCTGCACAGAAGCAGAAGCAGGCATGCAGAGCACCAACCCAGGTCAACAGACAAATCATAGAAGCAGAATTTCTCCAAGAAGCTGAGAAAATACTTGTCCAGGTCGCACAACAACAATCGTTCGCTTCAGAGTTAGCGAATGTTGAAGAAATAAATAAAAATAGCTCGCTGCGACCTTTACAAATTCAGGTCGTCGACGGCGTGCTGCGACTAAGAAGTCGCATAGCAGCTACGCAAGAGGTAGCTGAAGAAGTGATGCGCCCGCCTATATTACATGGCGACCATCACATAACGCAGTTGTACATAGACTGGACACATCGCAGTCTACAACATAGTGGCACCGAACTCACAATTAATGAGGTACGGCAGCACTACTGGGTCGTGAAGATGCGACCAACAGCGAAGAAGGTGATAGCAAGATGCCTGCATTGCCGTATACGCAAGGCACAGCCACCAGTACCTGCGACCGGCGACCATCCGAAAACGCGCCTCGCTCACCATAAGAGGCCGTTTACATATACCGGGCTCGACTATTTCGGCCCGCTATCCGTCACCGTCGGTCGGCAGCATCAGAAGAGATACGTAGCACTATTTACGTGTCTCACATCAAGGGCGGTGCACCTTGAAATCGCCGCCAGCCTTAGCGCAGACTCCGCCATATTGGCGCTGCGCCGATTCGCCGCACGCAGAGGATGCCCAGCTGAGATACACTCAGACAATGGCACCAACATGCACGGCGCCGACAGAGAGCTGCGAGACGCCTTCAAAACAGAGGCAAGTCGTAGAGGCATCGTATGGCGCTTCATAACGCCATCAGCGCCATTCATGGGAGGCGCCTGGGAGCGCCTAGTTCGTTGTGTAAAAAACACACTATACAATGTACTTACAGAAAAACACCCCACCGAAGAGGTGTTGTCCACACTGATTTGTGAGGCAGAGTACATTGTAAATAGCCGACCATTGACACACGTGTCGGTAGATGGTGATGATGATGAATCCATCACACCGAATCACCTTTTACTCGGTGGGTCAGCCAGACTACCTACACCTGGCACGTTCACCGAGCAAGATATAGACAGCAGGAAAATATGGCGACGATCACAGATCCTCGCTGATATGTTCTGGAGTCGCTGGGTCAGAGAGTACCTGCCGGAGCTCCAAAACCGGCGGGAGCCACATAGTAGTGGGCCCAGATTTAAAGTGGGTGACCCTGTCCTGATAGCCGACGGCCAGCTGCCCCGCAATACGTGGCCGCGAGGCCGCATTGTGGCCGTGTATCCAGGAATCGACGGAGAAATCCGGACCGCTGAGGTACGCACGCTTGGCGGTACCTTGAAGCGTCCGGTGAAGAAACTCGTCCCACTGCCCCAGTAACCAGAGATGCCGGAGCGGCGACCGTCCTCTCGGTGGGCCTGGCCGGCAGCCGAGAAATGCCGTCCGTCGCTCACCGAAGGAATGCAGCGCCGCGCCGACAACACTTCGAGTCGACACAGCGAGTCGACACAGCACTGCACGGCGGGAGATATGTTCGCGACGAAGCGTCATCAACCATACTAAATGGTTCATAGAAATTGAAGTTTGTATGTGTAGACATGTCTGCTCACCACGGCGCGCCACCTGATACTAAAATGAATTTTAGAGGCACGTTTATATTTATACTAAAATTTTACCTACATTTTTTGAGATAGTAGTATAATGTTTTTAGTGTTTGTCAGTATGTTATAGGGTTCAATAGTTCACCCTTAACAGAGTAAAATCATTAGAAAGCATACTGATAAGAGTTATCATAGTAAAAAACATAAATTTCTGTCATACGATACGTCTGTGCTCGGCGACGGATTAGTTCCGAATGAACCGTGAGAGGGAACCACACGTTATTTATAGTTTTGGTGGTTTTTGAAAATATTATAGTAATTAAAATCATGTTTTTAAGGGCTTATCCTATGTACTGGACATGAAATCAGTACATAATGATGAAACTATGTGAAGACCACATAGTTTCTGCTATGTAAATAGGAATATTGACTTGATATCTCAAACACCAAATATATGGTTTTAGGTCATTTTAGGGTATATGGGGGACCTAGACCGGGACAGGAAGCCTATATACACCTCATAGTTAGCGTAGTCTTTTATATAAAGCCCATTTACTTGAGATATCAAGTCAGTATATAATAGAAAAACTGCTGTTTATCTGGTTTTTGGCAATCGCTTACGGTTTTAGGTGCCCTAAGTACCTAGAAACATATAGGTGTACTGGTAAAAGTACTACCATTGGAAAGCCTGCTAAAAGGGCTTCCAGGCGGTTTCTAGATGGGAAGAATCGCTTGGATAGTCAACGAGATAAGCAGTCGTGAAAAATGTAAACAACGTAAAACGTTGAAATTTGTAGACCCTTCAGGTGGAATAACTCCATGAAGGGAATAGATGTACTCATGGTGTAAGTACTTTCGGATGGCTTGCTGGACTAGCTACCAAGCCATCACTTTGGAGCGAAAATCGCTCAAGTAGTTTAAGTACAATTCCAGAAAATAGGTTTCTGGAAATGTAATTTTTAGTCAGTTTTTGGCACTCCCCGGGACTATACACCCCTGGGAATTCCGAAAATAAGGAATTTTTGGGGACCTCCCGATGGCCCGTTAAACGCACCATCGTGTTGTCCCAATCTTATTAGTGTTTTTATATCTAATTTCTCTGATAGCTGGGCGCAAAGAAAGTGACCAGCTATCAAATTTGTACATATCAAGGCACCTTATGTGCATATGACCTAGATAGACTTACATAAACACTAGAAATGTAAAGTGTGGTCTATTGGCTACCAGAATCCCCATAATAGGCGGTGATTGCCTGGTTAGCCTAAGTAGGAAGTCCTAAAGTCGGTGAAATGACTTAGGAATTTATAGATTCATTACATAAGGGATGATATCCCATAGAAGATTCCCGAAAATAAGCTTTTTCTAGACGTCAACAGACAGCCTGCTATTGGCACCAGCAGGTCAACCCAACCTATAGATATCCTTAGGCTAGGTTGAAAACTATTAAGGTTTTAACTGGGAAATAAAGGGAATTGTCCTTTTATTTCATGGAAATAGTCTAGGGAAGCTATCAATACCTGGAAATTAGGTATATTGATTAGATACATAGATAGGGGGCGTTACTGTGTTACAGTACGAAGGAATCCAGCTATTGATAGCACCATGGAAGGGGTGCGGTAACCCTATTTACCAAATATGTATAAGGGTTTTTTACATAAATAAAAATTATTTTCGGCGAGAATTTGCGGGGCTCTCAATAATGGCACGATGCGAGGGTATAAAGAACCCCCGGGCCCAAAATAGAATTTGTAGTCATCCAAAGCTAGTCGCTTGTACTTGTCTTAGTAAATAAGAAGTAATTCTTATATAGAATCAAGTCTCAGAAATTGTTGAGAGCCCTAGAATCGTGCCGTGTACTGAATAACTTAGTGTTTCATTTAATTCATCGACTTCAACCCTTATGAAGACATCCCTTTTCGATCCTGTCGAGCTGAACCTCGGAACCTGGACACCAGGAGTGCTGATCCAGAAGTAGGCAACCCGGAATCTGGAAATAACTCAAGTACAGCCAACACATCGTTGAATCGTTAGAGTCGATTTGCAACCCTACGTCACTGCTGCAGCTAGGCATCCAAGAACCTTTGTTTTCGTTGATGTGGATGGGGCGTTCAGCGGCAATGGCCAGAAGGTTTACGCCCTTCTTTTCTCGGGGCCAATGAACACGCTACGTCCTGCACAAAAATTATTTACAAACAAAAAGAAAGTTGTATATGTGAATTATGTGGTATGAAATTCAGTGGGCCAGCAGACTTATAATGTAGATCTAAGGCCTAGCACGCACAATTTATAATTAAAAAAATAGTTTTTCGCGTACTGAATTTGACTAACACGCACTGCGGATAAAATTTCGCGCGATTTTTTTCTCCTTCTTCCTGTTCATAGAGTTCAAAATAGTCGCGCAAATTTTATCCACGCCGCGGTGCGGTGGATTCTGTGGCAAAACACGGATTTCTTGCGATATTATAACCGCGCGATTTTTTTTTCGCAATGCGTGCTGCTTCATACAATTCCATAGGTCGCAGAAAGTGCGGAAAAAATTCGCGCGAATAAAAATCGCAGTGCGTGTTAGCCTAAATAAGACTTCGGTTCATACCTACCTACATTTGACTAAAAGCCAACAATCCAAGTTCTGCATTATGGACGACAAAAAAATGCCGGACAAAGATTGTCTGTGCCAAATAAAAAAAATGAAAACTTGTCAATCAATCAATTATCAAACTCAAAACTAAAGTTGCATAAACTTTGTGTTGTTTGTTGGAACAGTTGGATTGGAAGCCGTGGCGTTTTCTCCGTAGTTTCTAAATTAAAGTAAAATAGCAAACCCAGACTAAAATTGTTAATTGGTGAACCATGACAGCAGAAGTGATGAAAATTGAGGTGGAAATGGAGTTGTGTTGCATCTGCGGCAACGCCGGCGGCGAGCTGCTGTCGCCGGAGGAGCACGACGCGGGCGCGCCGCCCCTGCAGGTGCCGCTGCGCACCATGCTTGTGCACCTTAACTCCAGCAAGGTAAAGAAACAAACTTTTTTTGTCGGTTCATAATCAAAACAATTTCATAACCTATATTTTCTATTAAGCGGGAACCAACAAAGTAGGACGCTGGCTAGGTTTTCAATCAATGAGTCTCTGATCGACTGTTTTGCCAACTTACGGACATTAATAACCACGCTTGCTCAATGCGAGTTGGTGATTTCAAACTTATATTAAGTAGACCAGACTGGCCTCACAACTTTTCCATCACTGTTGTCAGCGATGTCAAAGATAAACTTAGAAAGAACATAATTATGAATAAAACTAATTCACTTTGGTGTAGTTCTCGTCAAACTTCTTGGCCGCCCTGAAGTTGGCTACAATGGCTGCGCAGTAGTAAATCTCGTACAAAAACAGCACCGTTTCGTGCCTCGCGCATCCGGTAAACCAACTTCAGGGCGGCCTAGAAGTTTGGCGAGGGCTATACTTGCCCATATTTGTTAATACAACATTGTAAAATAGTATTGTCGTGGTTCAACTGAGTAGGCTGTTCAATATAATATTAAAGACAGGCAGGACAGGACTTAAACATTAATTGTTGGTTGCTACTCCATGTATTTGTCGATAGGTGGTGCCTGAAGGACGGCTGTGTGGCGAATGCATCCGGCGCACTCTGGAATCTTACGAGTTCAGCACAACGCTATCCTCGCGTGGGGCGCCGCCCCTCAGTGAGAAGATCCGAGCCCTGCGGAGGAGGTGAGACAACTCGTACATAATACTTCTATAAGCAAAAAGTGTTCAGAACAGTGATTGCCAATTGTCACACTGTTTATTTTGATTTCGTTAACCAATAAGAGAATAAGAATACAATCAGTTCAAAACAGAAAGAGGCTAGAATTAAAAAAATATAAAGTACAAAGTCTATGTACCAACAGAAATTAACTTGAGCATTAGATCTCAGTATATAAACTATTATTGATTCTTCAGTTTTTAGGGTCCCATACCCAAAGGGTAAAAATGGGACCCTATTAGACTCCACGATCTGTCTGTCCGTCTGTTACCAGGCTGTATCTCATGAACCGTGATAGCTAGACAGTTGAAATTTTCACAGATGATGTATTTCCGTTGCTGCTATAACAACAAACACTAAAAACAGAATAAAATAAATATTTAAGTGGGGCTACCATACAACAAACATGTTATTTTTTCCATTTTTTGTGATAATGATACGGAACCCTTAGTGTGCGATTCCGACTCACAGTTGGCCAGTTTCATTTCATTCAAGCTGAGCAGGTCAATCGTGCATCTTGCGTATGTTATGGTGCTTAACTAACTTCAATAACTTGACTTGTTTTTCCAACTTTACAATTTTTACAAAACTTTACAAGTTTTTGATTGGAAATCTGTGTGTGTCAGACTTCACGAGCTGACACAGAAGATTGACGTGTTCATCGTGGTGGGGGGTGCGGGCGCTGGCGGCGCCTACTCCGAGGAGGACATTATCATGGTGGAGCGCGACACGCTGGCCGCTGCGGCTGCTGCTGATGATGACGACCTGGAGCGAGCCCGCAACGCTCGCGGTGACTCCGTGTACCAGTGCTCCGTGTGCCCGCTGTCCTTCCAGGTAAGTCAGCTGATACATCATCATGATGGAGCGCGACACGCCAGCCGCTGCGGCCGCTTCTTACGACGACGACGACTGGAGCGAGCCTGCAACGCCTGTGTTGTGATTCTCCAGTGCTGAAAACACACCTGTTGTGCTTTGATTCTCCAGTGCTGAAATCACACCTGTTGTGCTTTGATTCACCAGTGCTGAAATCACATTTGTTGTGTTTTGTTTCTCCAGTGCTGGAAACACTCATGTTGTGTTTTTATCATTATTTTGTTTTCTTTTAGGTTTTACATCTGATAAGAGTTATTGAGGTTGATATAAACCTGCAAGTATTAATATCGTACAAGTTTAGATAAACTTGTGTAATATTATAGTGTAAAATGGTTGGCTTCAAATGTTTATAAAAAAATATGTTCAAAAACTAAAACCCGACTACTGAAAAATCGACACTAAAAAGTCTGAAAACAAGAAAATATTCTCATCTGAAATTGTTTGTACAAACTTAACGGAGGTGTCATCATTTTGTTGTCGTTGCGGGTCTCTAATGCTGTTATTATTGTTGTGCAGCGTGTAGCGGAATACCGCGCGCACTGCGCGACGCACGCGGAAGACGCGCTGCACTCGTGCTGGACGTGCGGCGCGCAGTTCTCTACCAGAGCCGCGCTGCGCGACCACGCGGGCTCGCTGTGCGGCGCCGCGCTGTGCTGCGCGCTGTGCGGCCGCGCGCACCCAGCCGCCGCCGACCTGCGCCGCCACGAGGCCTCCTGCCCGCCGCGATGCCCCGCTTGCGGTGAGTAATAATCCTTCAGATCGGATCTCAGCGGAGACTAGCCATGGCCTCACTTTCGTAGCCCGATGGGAAGGCGATACATAGTGTCAGTACACCTGTGCTAAATATCCGTGTATCACAGGCCTCCTGTTGGCGGACCGCGCGGCGCTGGCGGCGCACTGCGCGGCGCTGCACGGGCGCAGCTCGCGCGCACCACACGTGTGCCCGCAGTGCTTCCGCACGTGCGACACGCCCGAGCTGCTCTCCGCGCATCTGCTGCGTCACCGCCAAGCCAAGCAGTTCGTCTGTGGCTACGACGGCTGCATACTGCGCTTCGGGACCAGGTATGTTGCGTTACACGAGTTTTTATACCCATACCTTATTGCCATGGAGGTGCATAAAAAATTGGTCCGCCATCTTTGGAAGTCCGCTATATTGGGTTTAGAATTATAATATCACTTCGCTAACCGTGCCTTGTCATCCAAAAGAAACCAGTATGCAAAATTTCATTTGCAGTTGCACGATTTGACCCATACTTATATCTTAATTAACTAACTTGTTAAAAGACCATTATAACATAATTTGTCAATTGTTTCGTAAAGTTTTCTATGATTTTGGTTCTTTTTCGGCATTAGAACCTCCGACTCCATTCATTAGTACACACGCAGACACACTAGTTATAAATGCGAAAGTGTTTCTGTCCATTACGTCTTCACGTCTAAACTGCTTCACATTGGATAATACTTGACACACGCAAGACTATGGCTTGGATTAGGACATATTATAAAGTTAATACTCATCTCGGTAGATAAGTTTCCTTGGGATAGTTAAACATTTTACATGCGAAGGGAGCTAGTATTGAATATTTTTCGTTGCCATCTTATTTTTTTTAAATATTAGTTTCTTTTATTATTAAAAACATAAACGTTTGCCGAAACTGTTTTTACCAACTGAACAGCTGAACCACACAATCAGTTTGTTTTTACCTACCGAACAGCTGAACCACACATTCAGTGTGTTTTTTCCTACTGAGCAGTTGAACCACACATTCTGTGTTGTATTTAGGACGTTTTGTAATCTAAATTCAAACTAGATTCGATTGCCAAGTAAATTCCGCTACCTGACCATAGATGGCGGTATTCTCAGTGGTTGCAATTATAAACTTTATTGCGTTTGTTGTAAGGTTGACATTCGTGTCTTAGGTCGATATTTACTGCTACTCGAGTACGGAAGTAACATTGCGTTTTGAATTACATTATCGATATTGATAGATAACAAATTTCTTAATTCGAAAAAACAAGGTTTTGTTTGGAGTTCAGTAAAACTGTAGGATGAATGGCGTATTATTATTTAAACATAAAATATTATATGTACCTATAAAATCTATTACTGTTCGTTAGTCTCGCTAAAACTCCAAAACGGCTTAATAGATCAACTTCTAAAAAATGTTCAGAGGATATCGTGCTTGATTTGGATGGCATCCAATTAACTCTACCTGTTGCATCTATCCATTTTCCGAGTCCTCACTCACCTGTGTGAGCGAGCGCACGCGCAGAGAGTGTCAGAACGAGCGGTCAGTGACGCGATAATGTTGAGAAATAAAGTGAAATGTAATAGTTGTAATGTGGTGATTAACGAGTTGCTTGCGTTTGTGCAAAACCAGGCAGGCTTTATGGATGAGGTTAGCATGATACGTTTATGTACTACTGCATTTAAGGATGAAGATATAACGCTGGCAAAAGATTTACTTTTCGAGTCGGTTGATACATCTCGCCGAAAAATTAATAGAAGAAAGGAGGGTAGAAGCCGAAGAGACATTGAGGATATCATTACAATGATAAAGGAAGTGGATCCGGAGTTACTTCCCATTTTTGTAGCCAGAGATCTCGGCAAACTGCCACCAGTAGCGTTTGATCACATTGACGCTACTAGACTTCTGAGAGATCTATTAAAACTACAGGAAGAAGTGGCTGTGATAAAAGAAAAGTATGTAACATTGGATGATATTGCGGACATGAAGGTGACAAGTGATAGCTGTTACAGGAGCATGAATGTCAATCGTAAGAGAGGAGCTGCATGTTTAATAGAAAATAATTTTGAGTACGACAGTGGCCCAATTGGTCTAATTACTCAAGTTATTCCGGAGAGGTCAACGAACGCTGCGATCGTAAAGTGTGCGCAAGGTGTGAGCGAGACATGTAACGATACCATCATAAACAATAGTGTCGTTTCGCCGCCGGCGCAGACATATTCGGAGAAAGGCGAAAAGGGTTCCCAGCGCGGTGAGGCCCATACGGCGGTTTCGACGAGGATGGAGGTGTGCAAAACGAGGACAGCGACAATAGCTGCGAAGGAAGTAGCGAGTGACGGTGCGATGAGGCCCACTGTGGTGACGGACGGTGATGTATTGGTGCGTGTTGAAACTCCAAGCGCGTCAACTCCGAACCGTCGAAAGTGTAAAACATTCTCAAATGTAGTGTGTGAGGGTAATTGGAGAAATGAGTCTCCTAGTGAGGGTTGGGTTGAAGTGCAACGTAAAAGAGTGCGAAATCGTTTTGTTGGTTTGAAGGGTACGGCAGATACGCTGCCTCATTGTTCATTTAAGGCAGCGGATATTAAAGTGCCTTTTTATATCTATAATGTAAACAAAGATACCAAGATGGATGATATTGTTACCTACATTAAAAACAAAACAAATGTGGAAGTTTTATTGCATAAAATAGATATGAAAAAGAATAAGGGATATGCGGCATATAAGTTTTTGATACCTAAGCGGGAGCTGAATGTATTTATGAATGAAAGCCTGTGGCCCGATGGTGTATCTTTCCGTAGGTTTGTTAATTATGGAAGCATGAGCGAGCGGCGGCAGGGTGACTTGCAGCCGAGTGACTGTACTTATAAAAATAAAATCGTTAATGATTAGTACACAAATGATGGATAAAAATAATGATTTTCTTACTAAGTTTGTAAGTTACAACTGTAAGTCGTTGAAGAGGTCAATCGTGTGTGTACAAGGTCTATGTAAGTCTATGGATGTCATTGCGCTGCAGGAAACCTGGTTGCTGCCTCATGAAGTGCCAACACTGGGTAGTCTAGATGTAAATTTTGGATATTTTGGAAAATCTGCGGTGGATACGTCATCGGGGGTATTGAGGGGAAGACCGTATGGGGGTGTAGCTCTTTTGTGGAGAAAGTCTGTATTTACGTCTGTTTCTGTTGTACCTTGTGTGAGTGACCGCGTCGCAGCTATAAAAGTGACTTGCGCCGGTCGCACCTTGTTATTGTTTAGTGTGTACATGCCTACTGACTCAATAAATAACTTAAGCGAGTTCTGTGAGTGTTTAAGCGAGCTAGCGGCTGTTATTGAGAGCGAGAATGTGGAGAGTGTCTATATGCTCGGCGATTTTAACTCTCACCCAGGAGGTCTTTTTAGTAGGGAAATGTTAAGTTTCTGTGATGAACAGAGATGGCGTTGTGCTGACTATATTAAACTAGGCATAGACTCCAATACTTATACTTTTGTGTGTGATGCTTGGGGAAGTAGACGTTGGCTTGACCATTGCTTGGTTTCTGAAGCAGGCTGGAAATCGCTTGAGAAAGTTGAAGTTTATCATGATGTGTACTGGTCTGACCACTTTCCGCTTGTCATTCATGTTAGCCTGGGCCTGGACGAGCCATCGGATGCTTCAGGAATACCACGTAATAACTGTGATAAGGCTATATGGGGTGAAATAGAAAGAAATGCAGCCCAAATAGGCTGTTATTATAGGCTATGTATGGAAAATCTGAAACATATAGACTTCCCAGATGAATTGTGTGATTGTTGTGATAGTTTTTGCCAAGACAAGGACCATAGAATAGTTATTGACATCATGTATAACAATATTGTCACAGCACTTCGGCAAGCGGCGGAAGGCAGTTCTGGCTTCGTCGGAAATAGGGGAGGTCGGCGTACAGTCGTTGGGTGGAACAGGTATGTCAGGGACGCTCATGGGCGTGCAAGGAGGGCCTTTCTCAACTGGGTTTGGAGTGGAAAACCTCATTCTGGACAGCTTTTCGTTGAAATGAGGGAAGCGCGAAAGGCATTTAAACGAGCTTTGAAGTTCTGTCAGGAGAATGAAGAACAGGTTAGGATGAACATTTTGGCTGCGGAACATCAAAGCAAGCGATTCCAGAAGTTTTGGAAATCCACCCAGCGTTTGAGCCCGAAACTTATTGTTCCAGTGAGCGTTGATGGCAAGACGGGCGCGGGGGAGGTGGCGGACATGTTCATGAGGCACTTTCGGGTAGCCTCGCGACTTCCATCGAAGGCGAGGGATCGTGACCCCAAAAGACAAGTCTCTGAGGTTCCAATTAGCATTTCCTCAAAGGAAATCAGCAAAATTATAAAGTCTATGACCAGGGGCAAGTCACCGGGTCACGATGGCCTTAGCATAGAACATTTTCAGTGTGCTGGTCCGCATCTTCCTAGGGTCTTGTCAATGTTATATACCTTCTGTGTCAGGCACTCCTATCTTCCCACAGAACTGATGAGGACAATAGTTGTCCCTATAGTCAAGAATAGAGCCGGGGATGTCTCGGACAGACATAACTACAGGCCTATATCCCTAGCGACTATAACTTCAAAGGTTCTGGACGGTGTGCTTGAGCGGAGAGTAACTCAACAGCTCAGTCTGCAGGATGCTCAGTTTGGTTTTAGGGCTGGGCTTTCCACGGAGACTGCTATGCTGGCGGTAAAGCACACCGTCAGGTACTACACTGACAGAAGCACGCCGGTGTACGCTGCCTTCTTGGATCTATCCAAGGCATTTGACCTGGTTAATTATGACATACTGTGGTCAAAGTTACGCGAACAGGGGCTAGCTGATGAGCTAGTTGACCTTCTGCAGTACTGGTATGACAACCAAATTAACCAGGTCAGATGGTCGGGTGTATTGTCCGGGACTTATGGTCTGGAGTGTGGGGTCAGGCAGGGAGGTTTGACCTCCCCAGCGCTCTTCAGCCTATACGTCAATAAGTTGATTGAGGAGCTCAGCGGTACAGGTGTCGGATGCTCCATTGATGGGCAGATGATAAATAGCATAAGTTACGCCGATGACATGGTGCTGCTGAGCCCTTCAATTAACGGACTCAGACGGTTGCTTGAGGTTTGTGAAGGATACGCCGAATCACATGGCCTCCTGTATAATGTGGGGAAGAGTGAGGTTATGGTGTTCAGGGTGGGTACCAAGAAGCCTAGGGTAGTTCCTCCAGTGTGCCTTTATGGTGTGCCACTAAAGAGGGTGACCAAATTTAAATACCTAGGTCACATCTTAAACGAGGATCTGCACGATGACGATGACATCGAGCGGGAACGGAGGGCGTTGTCAGTCCGATGTAATATGCTGGCCCGCAGGTTTGCACGATGTACGAGGGAAGTGAAAATTACACTTTTCAAGGCGTATTGCCAGACCTTCTACACGTGCAGCCTGTGGGTTAGACATACGCAGAGGGCTTACAACGTGCTCCGGGTCCAGTATAATAACGCTTTTAGGATACTGTTGGGGCTCCCACGTTTCTGTAGTGCATCGGGGATGTTTGCAGAAGCAGAAACTGATGGTTTTCAGGCGATAATGCGTAAGAGGTCAGCATCCCTGATGCACAGGATGCGGGGGAGCGTAAACGGTATCCTTAAGGTTATTGCGGATAAACCGGACTGCCCTTTCCTGGGGTACTGGACCCGCTTGCACAGCGGCGGCTCCAGTGCAACGGGAAATAGGTACATGAACTGATTTGGATTATTTATTTGTTATTTTATTTTTATTGTGTGTACCTATGCATTATTGTTTTTATTAGGTTGACATTATTAATTTATGTAAATTTACTAACATAGTCATAAGTTTACTAACAAATTATGGATCATGGTCCGAAATAAATGATTAATAAAAAAAAAAAAAAAAATTCTCTTTGGCGTCTTTGGGAAATCTAAAAATCAGAAGGATTTTTCATTTAGTAATTTCATAAAATTGCTGCACAAACAATCATTGTTATAATTATTATGCATACAATACAGCATACCTCCAATTTTTTACGAAATATTTAATCCACCTAATATAAAATTAAATATAGTTTCCTATTTTCTTTTATCGATATCTATCTATAAAATGAATACCCGACCCGACTACATCCCTAATTGAGTAGCGAAGATCTTTCGAAAACGAAATGGTGAATTGCATTTTAGTGCATTCAATCTAAAATAAACTCAATCTTAATCGCGTAAGGTTGATTTTAACTAGAAGTTTCATTAAATTATTAGAAATTTAAATTTACTAAGATTTTATCAGAAAACAAATAAAATTGTTTTTACACCGATGATACGAAACAACTCCATTTTTAAGATTATTTCTCCTACTATCATTTTTGCACTCCCCAGTGGAACAAAACGGCATAGTTACGGAAAAATAAATTTGTCGCGAGACTAGCAACTCGACGCGATGTTAGAACACGACTGGGATCAAGTTGCGTTGAAACGCTTATTAGTGCCACGTGTGCCCGCCTACTTTTCATTTCCACTGTTTTTCTGTTCCGTGTTCATAGTATAGAATTTGTACATCCATGTCCACTTGAACTTCTGAATAATATGCTGCACTTTGCAGGAGCAACCTGATGGCGCACATCCGCAAGTGCCACACTCAAGACATGCCCGCGGACGAGCCCGACGAGTCCGTCGCCGCGCCGGCGCAGGAGGCCCCGCCCGCCGCCTCCGCCACGTGCGGTGACTGCGGACGCACGTCAGTATACTCAGTCATCCAGTTGATTTTACATAATGATATCCGCTTAAACAAATATCAACTTTATAATAATGTGTAGTCGGTAATAGCTGTTACCTGATTCACCCTACCGTTAGCTTACCAACTAAAAGTTATAGGAATTTGAACCTTCTGCAATTAGCAGTCGATAAGTGTGATTCGATACATGTATTTTCATATTGCTATAGTGTTGATTGTAATATTATAAAGATTGACGCAACAAACATAAAAGCATATTTTTGTGTTTGTAGGTTCGGTTCGGTGGCCGCCATGAAGCGCCACGCTCGCGTGCACCGCCAGCCGCGACACTTCCAGCGCCCCATACAGGTACAGCAGTTATTTCATTACAAGTTCACCCTCCAACCATTTTTCAGTGGTAGTGATGGAGCTGGGTATTGCCGCGCCGACATAAAAAATAATAATTATAGAGCGCTAATGTTCTAATGCTTAGGTAATTTATGAGAACCCGGTGCCCGCCATAAGCGTCACAGGAAGACATCGTGGAGTTTTAGTGGGTTGGAGTCCCACATAACTGCGCTATCTCCCTGTGGTAGCGCAATATGCATGAGCATTTCTCCACGCAAAATATATATATATATATGTCGGAAACAGGAGGGCTATCTTCAATATACCCTCGGTCTTGTGGGCTTACTGTGGGTAAATGCATGCCAAAGCACAGAATGTAGGTAACGTATGCGTTTAGAGTCAGTCCATTGTCCAATTACTAGCAGCAAGTTGACGCGCTAATTTGTAATCTCTTCCACTAGCCTTATACATTTAGACTATTTTAGACGCAACTGCTCGAATAATTCTACTTTCCAAGTTCTCTCAAGTCAACCCGCGCCTTCGCGTCTCCCTCCAAATTGTGTGTCACCTTCCTCTAGGATTCAAATCCTTGCCTAGCATTTGACATTGGAGAAATTAAGTGTTGCCAATTGAATAAAATCGAATTGAAATTTGAATCAGTATCAAAATGTTGCCAATGCATCAAAACTAAATTCATAAGTATACAAGCGATATTTCTTTGTTCCTTATTATTAATCATCTACCTGCCTCCTATATATATATAGATATATATATATGGTCTCTAAGACATGTCTCCAATGTCTTTTTTTTTTATCTTATATAAGCTCGCGCTTGACCACCATCTCACCTGATGGTAAGCGATGATGTGGTCGATGATGGAGCACGCTTGCCTAGTAGTAACCTATTCACTCTTGACTTAAAGACCCCTAGGTTGTAGCTATCGGAAAATACGATAGAAAAAAAAAACGATTTGATACATTCCTGTGTTTATTATTGACTATGTGTGTAAATCATTAGTAATACGTAATTAAGATATTGTTCTGTGGTGTCCCAGGAGGAAGGCAACGAGTCTCAGGAGGGAGAAGACATGGAGGGCGAGGTGGAGTACCTGGAGGTGGAGGAGCTGGACGACGCGCACTACCACGAGGACGACACAGAGCTCGAGGACCACAAGCCTGACATCGACATGCACTGAGCTGCCGCATCACCGGGTCACAGTAACCCTCAAGCTCTGTGCTCATGATAAAGGTAGATTTCCGAGCAAAACGGTTCCGTGACGCTGGAAATACGCGGAAAAAAGGTCCTAAGCTACATGTAAAACGCGTCGCTTACGCGGTTGAGTCCAATCATTTCGAACGCGTAAGCGATGTGTATTAAACAACGCTTAGGACCTTCTTTCTGCGAATCACTTGCTTCGCGGAGCCGCTGTGCTCGGAAATGTATCTTGTTTATAAACGTGTTGCCAATAGGGATGTTTCCTGGGTATGAAAATAATTATTTTTAGTCAGTCAGTGAGATTAACAAATAATATTGGACACGCATTTTTTGCTTTACCAAATCTATACTAATATTAAAAAGCTAAAGAGTTTGTTTGTTTGAACGCGCTAATCTCAGGAACTACTGGTTAGAATTGAAAAATTCTTTTTGTGTTGGATTGTCCCTTTACCTAGGAAAGTTATAGGCTATAGAACATCACGCTATGACTAATAGCAGCGGAGCATAAATGAAAAATATTGCAAAAACGGGACAAAATTTTCCTTTTTGAGAACTTCCGTTGCGTGCGCTGCGTAAACGGTTGAAGTTACGCAAATATCATGTATGTAGGTTAGGTAGCCAGTAGAAGGGAGCGAAGCCGCGTGGGACAGGTAGTCAATAAATATTTACAAAGTTAAAGAGCATCAAACTTCAGGATTGGGGCCTTGTGACGTCACTAAGGCAGTATAAAGTGTACTAGCGGCGTGACGTTTCACGATATTTGAACGCATTATATCGTCGTCACTTTTTGTTTACGTGTCAAAAGAAAAAATACGTGTCCAATATTTTTTATTAATCTACAGAAAAAAAACAAATTTTCAGTAAACGTACCCTATTGAAAAAACCGTGGTAAATCTGAAGCTTAAGTTGTAACTTCACTCTGTGTTTTTTAAGCGAGGAAGACGTTTAACATTGTTGCAGCAACGTAACAAAACATGACGCCTGTGATCCCTAAAAGGTTGAACAGAGACAAGTACACCATAAATATGGAGTAGCATGCACTTATCATTATGTTGATTGACTACTGGCATTAGCTTTCCTAGCATTGGAACTAGTGTACTCCCGCTAACTTGGATTATTCTGCTGAGTGTCATATATTTAGCAAATGGCTACCTATAGGCAGTTATCAAATTGCTAAATGAATCCCTATGTAAGCCAATGTTAAAGCCTTTAGCCGTGTATTGACTGAGCGAGTAGCCTCGCGAGGCAAATCCTCGGCCGGTCAGAACGTGCCTCGGCCGAGGCAAACGCAGGCGCTGCCTCGCCCGAGCGTGCCGCGGCCCGAGCCGAACGTTGTCGGTTTTAGTCGATGCTCAAAACCGCGTCAGTAAGTTTGCCGCGCGCACTCAAGACGGTTGTGTTTTGCCTCGCTTGTTCGACGAACGACGGAATCGTTTGCGTCATGGATAAAGAACAGTGCCTTTATACAATTATATGGCGAATGTAGACTACTTTGGGACGCACAATGTTCTGATTATACTAATAGAGTATTTAGAGAAGATGCGTGGAGAAACATAAACGGGGAAATAAACATTCGAACAGCGGACTTCAAAAAAAGATGAATTCTTTGCTAGGATCTTATAGGAGGGCAACTGGCTATAAGCCGCGTTAGGCACGCGTGCAGTCTATGTTCGACTTCTCGTTAGTCAGAGTAGCGCTCGATGCTGGCTCAGCCTTGAAGAGCGCGGCAGCCACATGTAAAAAAATTATAGACCGCGGCGACCCCGCGCGGCAAACGTCCGAGGCTGCTCGCTCAGTCAGTACGTGGCTATGGCTAGCAGGCATAGGCGGATCCAGAGGGGGGCAGGGCACTTAAAACACTTTTTCTTGCTTTGCTCACTCTTGCACCGGTTCTCTTTATATTGACGAAAACTATTTTGTAAAGTTACTGTTTTGAACCTTAAACCACCAAGTTTTGCCAAGAAACCAAATAACCAACTGAATTAGCTACAACCTCCCGCGCTGGTTTAATCCGGCACTCTCATTGATATAGATTGAACACAAGCCTTCTCTGGCACAAATAAAGGCTAGATCCGCCCATGCGAATAGGTTTATTTTAGTTAGATTGATAAAAAGTGCCTCTGTTTTTTATACATAAATGTATGAATATATCCTACCTATCCTACTTGCGTATGATCACTTGGGACAGGCGTATTGTATAAGATTAGATGATAATACATTTACTTTATAAAAATGTAAGTACATACATAATATTTTTATGGCTAACTTCTTTTTTTTTTCGTTTAGTTATTGTAAAATTCAAATATGTCAATGTTTATTTCCATGATTGTGTTTTATTTACTGTTACTTCAGTAAATCTGCCTTTTCCAACTATTTCGGGGTCGGCTTCCAGTCTAACCGAATGCAGCTAAGTACCAGTGTTTTACAAGATTTTATTTAACTTGCAGTGTATGTGTATGATTGTATGTGTGTTCGGGTGAAAACTTGCTACTGAATTTTAAAGTAGTTATCCTCCACCGATTAAGATGAATTTATGCATACACATTTAGTTTGGATGACAATGCATGGTTAGCTATGTGACGTCATTCTAAATCCAATATGGCGGACGGTCCAAGATGGCGCACCAGATATTTTTGTGTGTACTGCCATGATATGGGTATCAAATGAAAGGGTTTGCTGAGAAGAATACGAAAAAAGCTTGTTTTAAAAAAAGATTTAGAATTAATAATTTTATTTCACTTGGTGAAACTGCCTATCTGAGTTTCAAAACCTAGTAAGAGCGGTTCCGTACTACATCCGATCCGTGTCCGAGAGAGAAATTACAGTTCCGAAGTAGCCTTAGTATTTCTTGTAAGCTTCCCTTACGCACTACATCCGAACTCAGGCCGAACATTTTCGTTCGAATTCAGAACATTTTCAATTCGGATAGAACTCTGCACTCAAATCACTGACTCCCTTACTGGGTTACACGATAATCCTAACAAGACTGTCAGGTTTTCCTGGCTTCTGGCTACCCGTTACGACAGTCAACGTTCTACAAGTGACAGCCGGGCAACGCACTATAAAACTTGATTCAAACCAGCAGGCTTCAACAATAATACTTTATTATAACAACATTACAACACTAAATAATCGTGGAAAATACTTTACGTCAAATAGTAATAATATCACAATACAATAGGAAAGGATCGCACGTAACTAATACTATGAGTACTAATCACATGCTCATTCAATAAATATTTGTCTTTTTCAAAACTTTAATAACACATCCTGCGTTACACTGTTTTGAGGGCTTATTGCTAGTTTTTGTATGTAGGTACTCGATGGTGTTCACGTAAACTTCAATTTGTAATTGCGAAAGTTTATTCGCGTTCGATAATGATTAAAACTGGCATTATGGTCACAATAGTCTATAGTTTATGCAGGATTGAAACGAAAATGCAAAAAAAAATGTGCGACATTGTTGTCAAATGCAGGGATGTGTTAGTTAGATACTATAAATGTCGCAGCATGCCTCGGTAAGGTGGAGTCTTGAGTACATGGATTACTGACTGTCAAAGGCTACTTCTACAGCGAAGTCGTTACATCGTGACCGCAATATGGCGTTTATAAATTCCATATTACCACTATCTATTTTACCGCGAAGTCCTTCGACGCTTTTTTGTGGCACCGCTGTGCAAGTAAACCATATCTTGTCTGTACTCGCACTCCAGGGATTTTACTATTACGTTACAATGCTATCGACCATCGCCACAGTCTCAGGTCACGGTAGGTCGCACTACGGGCTGGGGCTGGGGTTGAGGTTCCCGGGCGGCGCGGCCTGCTGCGTGTAGCTGGTGCCGTCGTCGCCAGGCGATGCGTCGTTCGGGCGCGGCTTGGTGCGGCAGATGAGCGCCACACGTCTCTGGCGCGGCACAAGCTGCCCGCGCCACACGTTGTGCTCGCCACCCAGAACGGCGTGCGTGAAATCGTAGCGGGCCACGTCTCTGGAAACATGACGATTTGGGTTTAAATCAGAACATAATCTGCCTAGCCTTTTTCCTATTGATCATTAAAGGCGGCTGATAAAGCTGTAATGGACCTCGCCAGAAGGATATAACATCTATACTAATATTATAAAGAGGTAAAGTTTGTGACGTTGTAGGGGGTAATCTGGATCTACTGAACCGATTTTAAAAATTCTTTCACTAGTAGAAAGCTACATTATTCCTGAGTGTCATAGGCTATAATTATATATTCAAACAAATTAGAGATCCTTATGAAAATTGCAATTATGTAACCCAAAGTAGAAAAACTTTTGCCTGTATAATTCATTCTTTGGGATGCGCTGAGAAAACTAGATGATACATAAAAATTATTAGGTAGCCAAGGTAGCCAGTTGACGGGAACGAAGTCGCGGGGGTCAGCTTGTCATGAATATAAAGAGGGAAATATCACTGGAGAAACCGTTCTACACCACCATATCCTATAGCAAACCTGCTCATAGTCCTAGGACTTGTTGCAGAAGATAACAGAAAAAAACTTTTTTCCTGGCTATGTTAGGATCGGCTTCCAGCCTAACCGGGTGCCGCTGAGTCCCAATCTATATCAAAATAATAAAGAGGAGAGATTTTTTGTTTGTTTGTGCCAAATAGGCTCCGAAACTACTGGACCGATTTAAAAAATTCGTCTCACTAGTTCCTATGCATTCTGACTATTTAAACGACTGTTGGAGATCTTTAAATAACAGCTGGGACCAATGGCTTAACATGCTCTCCGAGGCATGGAGGAATGCCAGCCAAACTGGAATATTGTCTCTTACTTCATGATGTAGAGGCCGCGGCGAGCCAGCAGCGCGTTGACTTCCATGTGCTTGTGCGTGACGTGCACCAGCTGCATCACCGCAGAGGACACCAGGCACAGCCCCGCGATCACGCTTCCGCAGAACTGACAACAAACACCAAGTTACAGCCACGTGCTAAGTATTACAGAGGCTGGCTTTTTGGGCAAGCATATCCAGGACGAAAAGTTGTTAGCTGAGAGAATACGAGAATATATCTAAAAAGTTCACTCCCTGTGGGGGGACAGGGAGTGAACTTTATATATTCTTCTTGATAGTCTGTTAGTACAGCCACAGATAATATAATACTAGCACACAGATACAGATGCCTCATCCCATACAAAGAAACCGCACCGACGTATCTAGCGTTTTTCATCTGATTAAACTGATTATTTTTTGTACATCGTTCGCGTTCGGTTTTATTCCATGGCGATAGATAGATGGTGTTAGCAGCGACTTACAAGTAAAAGGGTTTACTCGGTGCATTTATATTTTTTCTTTAAATACAGTAAAGATTTGTTTAATAGTATTTTTTGCAGGTTTTTAGTTTCATTGCACCAAAATGTGTTACAATACAAATTTATATAATCGAGTGGAATGCCTCAGACATTCAAAACCACGCCATCTATTGGCATCAATTTTAAATGACATTCAAATAATCCATAATTTTGTGCTTAGGAGAGATGATTAAACAATAACATACAATTTTTATGTTCAGTTCCAGTAACTGTTAATTTTACACACAATTCAATAACAACTCGGTGCATGTCATCTAGTGAAATTTATTTGAACCAAATTTTCTTTCTTAGTGCTGGGACCCTGTGGTACGGCACACTCCGCTATCTTCGAAATTCTGAGTTGCCACTGACAATTCCTAATAGAAAAGCCTAGTAACACTATGCCCAACTTGGGACATCACGCTCAGCGGTCACACTTGCTACTGCAATACCAGTGAAGTAGTAGACATAAAACCATAATTAACCAGCATCATCTACCCATCTAACTGTATCTAGCAACTTACTCTAACACGTATATATTTCCAGTGTGATTCTGATGTCCCTTTGCAGACTATGACACACCCTGGACAATACACCTGGACTTTGGATGAACTTATGCTCGCTACTGACGCCGCCCAAAATAATTAAAGGGTTTTCCATCGACTCGAGAAGAAAAGCAACGTACCCTGACGGCGTCGACGTGCGGGCGGATGTGCCCGGCGGCGGCCAGGTCCAGCACGTGCACGTGCGGCAGGAAGTCCTCGCCCCCCACACCAGCACCGGCGCCGGCCGCCAGCGCACGCACACGGGCGAGTACCGCGGCGCTCTCCTCGCCCCACGCCTTGCTTGCACGCTCAGTCTCGCGGAACCCTTGGATCGCCTGCAAGTACAGACAGGGTTTGAATGACATGTAAATACCATTACAATAACATGTAAATACACTTTTACATGGCAATCTTTTTACAAGCTTTTATTTATTTAGTGTCTCCTGTCCTGGTGTCTGTAATTAAATTGGTCCACTTGAACTGAAATTTTGCACATGTTTGTTTCTCGTTACAATACAATTTTTAAACATAAAAGTTTATTTAAACAAATCTTACTTTAATATGAAAGCTTGTTTGTCAATTTAAACTTGATGAGGCTTGTGTGTCCTAGCTATGCTGAGAAGAAACTTAAAACAAACTCAGAGGTAGGTTATATACTTTTATTTTTATTGGATGGGAAATCATTCAATGACTTCTCCCGCTCTTGGTGAAGCGGGAGGGCGTGTCAGACATTTACTGACTAAAACCCACCCATGTTACTTCAGTTGCTTTTGCAAGGGCCGCGGTGACTCTCTTTAAAATTTATCCACAACCCAGACTGGCATCGGCCCTGTCACTTTTGCTGAAATCTCTTTGAGGCGCACGAGGAAAACATAACGCGACGTAAACTCAGGCCTGGTCCTTATCAGAACGCGAGCTACCCATTATTTGCCTTCCACCAGCTACGGTGGCCGGGAATAGGCTTGTGACTCCCGACAGACAAAGTTTAATTTAAGTCAAACGAACCAAAAAGAAGTACTAACATTATCCCAGTGATCGAACTCATAGCGCATGCGGCGCAGCACAGGCTCGAGCTCCAGCAGCATGGCGCTCTCCTCGCGCTCCGTGATGAAGTCTGGGTACACCTGCATGTCGCGCACCACGGCAGCGCGCAGCGCGGGCGTCTCATCCTCCCCCCACGACGGACTGATCTCCACTAGGCTGGGGTCCCCTGGGTGATAACAAATATTTGAAGTGACACAAATAGGTGACTGGCAAGTGTAAGGTTAGCTTCCGGTGCCAAGTTAGACAATATTGTATGTTTCTCTGTATTTTTTCATCAGTCATTCATATATCTTATCTTCTATTTCAAGGCAATGCCCCGAAAGACTAATGCCAAGACCATTTAAAATTTTCTTTTATTTAGGCAGAAAGTCGGTATCATGCAGTCAGGACTTTGCAAAACCAACCAATAAGTGTGTGATAACTTAGTATTTTTAGCAGAAAAATTTAGTGCCAATAAAAGAACTCACGTAGCGCAATCCTATCCCTCGACTCCGTGATGGTACACATCTTGCGAGGAAGACCGATGCATAACTTCTTATATCGACAGGTTTTCAGAAAACTAAAGGTTAACAAACGCATTTTATTGCGTAAATTTAATTAAAACTTGCTTCAAAAATAATTCAGGAAAATATTGTGATTTGAAGTTGACAACGACAAGCAAGCGAAGACAGCAGGAGCAGGTCAGCTCTTGACATTGACAGTAGTGACTGCCGAGTCCAATGAGGTAGGAAAACTATGGAGACGGCTTTCTACTATATGAAGAATAGTTATACAAATATCTATAATATCGACACACGCATGTCAAAAAGCGTTTTGTCTCTTTTTAACTAACCAAGAGCTGCATATGAAAAGAGAGACATCTAAATGTTTGTCAAGGACTAAACTTGGTAACACTTTTGAGTGACGTCAAAATCATGTCTATGCGTGACCGGTCGCCATGTTGATTGCCGAGTAAAATTGGTAGTTGTGTGCCGTATATGTACGTTTATCTGTGTAGTTGTGCTGTCAAACAGTTGCAAATGGCCTACCTTATTGGGCAATGGGCAGCCATCTTAATTGCCCGATTTATGTAGGTATGCACGCTAATTTCGTAGGTATGGCAAGTCCATAGGTTTATAAGTCAGTGGCTGAGTCTGACAGTTGTGAGATCTGTCATGACTGTCGTTTGTCACTACCACAGAATACAATGAGGTAGGAAAACTATGGAGACGGCATATTCTACTATATGAAGAATAGTCATACAAATATTTATAATATCGACACACGCATGTCAAAAAGCGTTCTGTCTCTTTTTAAATAACCAAGAGCTGCATATGAAAAGAGAGACATCTAAATGTTTGTCAAGGACTAAACTTGGTAACACTTTTGAGTGACGTCAAAATCATGTCTATGCGTGACCGGTCGCCATGTTGATTGCCGAAAAATTGTATTTATTATAAACTTTATTGTACACCACAAAATAAAGAACACACAGGACAAGCATTTT
This sequence comes from Orthosia incerta, assembly GCA_948252205.1. Taxonomy (NCBI): domain Eukaryota; kingdom Metazoa; phylum Arthropoda; class Insecta; order Lepidoptera; family Noctuidae; genus Orthosia; species Orthosia incerta. Next base: position 22,411,535 of record OX411756.1, on the reverse strand, counting down.
CAAAAACAAAGTGTACAATGGGCGGTCTTATCGCACAGGGCAATCTCTTACAGACAACCTTTGGATGGACTGAACGATAGGAGAAGAATTTAGGGCTGTCAGTGTACCTACAATAGATCATAAATAATATTACCTACTTATACATAATAACATAAAATACATACATACTACATATCTAATATACTAATAAATATCGAATATATGACAGATAAAGGAAAAGGCTAAAAATTATAGTGAAAGATAATGCTATGCTTGATAATGATAATGTAAAATTTGTAGTTGTGTGCCATTCGGAGACTGCCTCCAAAGACAGGTTCAAGCGCTCAACCATGGCCTCCCGGAGAGACCGGATCTCGCCTCAATGATTGGACCGAAGTTGAGGGTTGATGTCAACGTAACACTGAGAAGTTCGAGATGGTCCGTTATCGGCACGGTTACACCACGGAAAGAAGGAGCCGGGTGGAATTGGCTCTTTTTTGCGGAAAAAAGACACGCCTGGGTCTTCGCAGCATTGAAACTGACCAAATTGGCATCACCCCATTCGGAGACCGCCTTCAAGGACAGGTTCAAGCGTTCAACCATGGCCTCCCGGAGAGACCGAATCTGAGGCCCAGTAACCCGTGCGCCGGACACGTATCTCTCAGCAACCGTGCTGTCGTCTGCGTACCCAAAGGTTCCGGGTTTTAGCAGGTCATTAATGTGCAGCAAAAACAGTGTAGCCGAGAGCACCGACCCCTGAGGGACTCCGGCGTTAATACCTAGCTGACCGGACGAGCAGCCATCGATAACCACTCGGATGGACCTCTCCCTCAGGAAGTCAGCAATCCAGTCACACAGACCACTAGGCAGACCGAAGGAAGGAAGCTTACCAATAAGGCTCTCATGCCAGACCCTGTCGAAAGCCTTCGAGATGTCAAGGGAGACAGCAAGCGCTTCCCCGTGCCTCTCGATGGCCTTACTCCAGACGTGAATGGCATACGCTAGAAGATCCCCAGTTGACCGATTTCGGCGGAAGCCGTATTGGCGGTCACTGAGGATGTCGTTGTCTTCTAGGTATGCCAGGAGCTTATTGTTCAGCACACGTTCCATACTCTTACAGAGGATTGACGTTACCGAGATGGGTCTGTAGTTTGCCGGGTCAGCCCGACTACCCTTTTTGGGGACTGGCTGAACGTTAGCTTGCTTCCAAGCCTTCGGCACCTTTCCAGTTACTAACGAAAGGCGATATAGGCGTGTCAGGATCGGAGACAATTCAGGCGCACAAGTTTTCAGTACAATTGCCGGTATCCCGTCGGGGCCACTAGCTTTGTTCACGTCAAGGTTACGCAGCACCCTACAGACCTCCCTCTGATGGATGCGAATATCCGACATACTCGTCCCACATCCAACAGGAGACGGAGGGGGCCGCGCGCCATCAGAGCTCAGACGCGAAGATTCCGCAAAAAGGGAGGCAAACAAGTTTGCCTTGTCCTCGGCGGAGTGGGCCAGTGACCCGTCGGGTCTCAGCAGTGGTGGTAGTGAGGGGCGACAGAAGTTTGATTCAACCGACTTAGCCAGGGACCAAAACGCTTTGCTACCAGCAGGGTATGAAGCTAGTTTGTGCCCGATTCTGCTAATATGGTCAAAAAGTGCCCTTCACATCGCCTTTTTGCAGGACTTGGCACTTGGCCCTATTGAAGGCTCTCTTCTTCTGAGTTACGTCACTCGCTTTGTGCACTCGAGCGTCGACCCATGCTAGGTAAGCCTTGTGTTTAACCGCATTTGCGCGGTTGCACTCAGCACCAAACCATGGTCGGTCAACGCCGGAAAGCGCTACGTCAGAGAATGGAATGTAGTACTCCATCCCCTGGCGCAACACATCAGTCACGGCGTCAGCGCATGACGATGGATCTTCCGAAGAGAAGCAAGTGGGCTGCCAAGGATAGCATGCGAAAAAAGATCGCATCCCATCCCAATCTGCTGACCTGTACCGCCAAACCCGCCGGGTGCCTTTCGGGCGGGGATCGGGCGGGGAGTAGACGGATACAGACTTCACCAGACAGTGGTCGGAACTACCCAAAGGTGATGAAATCGACACTGAGTATCGGTCTGGATCTGTTGTCAGCAAAACGTCCAAGCAATTGGCCGTATGCGAATCAACATCCGGCACTCTCGTAGCCCCCTGCACCAGCTGGGTGAGATTAAGCGCCAGCGAAATATTTCGCATCTCTCGTCCAGCATGGTCAGTGCACTGGTATGGGAAGAGCCACTCCTGATGGTGAGCTTTAAAGTCCCCCAGTAACACTAACTGGGCGGAAGGGTACCGTTGCTGGGTCACATCAGCCGCCTCACTCAGGTACTGTGTGATCCTGGTTGTCTCCAGATCACCGCTATGCGATCGGTAGACACAGGCATAGATAATCTTATCCAGACCTGTGTCCACCAGGGCCCATAGCACTGAGTAGTTAGAGTCTTCAAGGTCACGGAGACGCCGATAGCAGATGTCGTCGCGGGCGTACATACATACACCCGCACGTGGCTTGAATTTGTGCTCCAGGGTAAATCCTGGGTAAGATAAAAGAAAGAAAGAAAAGAAAGAAAATACATTTATTTGTCACAAGCCATTAGAGCACACAATATAAAAAATGAAAAACAAAAAACAAAACTTAAAAACTATACGACAATAAAAAAGTGAAAGACAATATAAGTATGACATTGTGTGTCCCACGGCTGCGCCAAATAGGATAGGTATGCCACGTCCGACGGACATCCGATCTGCGTCTCCGTAAGGAACAAAAGTGCTGGTTTCTCAGTCTCAAGGTGATGATGGACTGCGACAAGGTTCGAGTGCAGACCTCGGATGTTACTGAGGTGCACCTTATGTGAGAGTGAGTGCTGCCGCTGTTCAGCTTTTCTCTTTTTGTTCCTTGGCATTATTGCTGTGAGTGAAGGAAGGTGAGGAGAAGGAAGTGAGATGAGGTTCTACGCTGGCAACCTTCAGACACGCGGAGTCCGGACGCCATCATTGGGGGACTAGTCTGGAGACTGCGGGGACGCCCGAGCCCCCCCGGGAATGTCCATCGGGCACTCTCGTCTGGTCGCCAACCAGCACGATGGCGCATCCCGGGATTTTTCGACAGTTGGCGGGGCAGCCTTTCGTGTGTGGCTGGCACACTACTTGGGCCCCCAACTACCTGCGGTCGGCCAGCGGCGCACCGTGCCTCAGATCCCGCTACCCTCCGCGACTAGTCACCCGATAGGCCCATAACAACGCGAGTCAGGCTGGTCAGCCTGCAGTGGAACAACTATCTCGACCCAACTCCTCTTGTGGCTACACCGAGCATCGTGCCGGAACACGGCTAGGCCGCTTGGCGGTACGTCTTTGCTCGGTGGGTGGTCGCAAGCCTTCGGCCGAAACCTACCACCAGTTAGTGTCACCTGATTAGCACCACCCGGGGACCACGTGTAGGGTAACAAAAGGGGTACTCACCTACGGACGCGGGTGACTCAGCCCCTTGATTAATGGGAATTGTCCAACAAATATTGTTCAATATCTGAAGTACTTTTCCCGCTTATTATCTGAGTACATAATAATATATCGCGTCGAAAACAATCGAATTCACTCAGTTTGAACTCTTTTTTTAGCAAATTTACTGTTACTAGTTTCAGTAACTTGTGCAAAACCAATGAGAAAATTGATAAAAAAAAGTTCTCACAGCAGGAATGCGCTAACCAATACTCGATTATTATTACCACAACAGATATGAACTATGCAAAATAATTTTTATCAAACGTGTGGTTAAAATGATCACGGACGCTCAACGTCTCTCATTCTCATTTTAATTTTCATCTGAAATATTGTAAACGCTTTATTGTAAAGTAATAAATACCAGTATAACCATCAAAGTCGCCTGATTTACCCGTGTTGATCACAGTCACACAAGAAGCCTAGGAACACACACCGAACACGCAAACAGTCATACTTGATAATATTTTTCGGTTGACAGTTTTGCTTCTTGAAATGGCGCAGTAATGACGCAGGTTTTTTTTTATTTCCTTGTATTAAATAGATAATAATAAAAATATTTCTCATAAAACATAGCAGCAGTTGTGAACTAGGGATCTTGAGCAATTCAAAAATGTATAATACTTCTACATTCCCTTGAAGAAAATAGAAAATATCTTAAGTTGAACTTCTATAATGAGTAATCTAGTAAATATAAAATTAACAAAGTTTATACTTTGTTAATATAGTTTGGGTGTAATTTTATACACCTAAAACTTTCTTATATGCAAATAGGTCGATAAAATATAGACAGTAATATAATTTCACAAAGGAATAGTATACATGTTACTCAATCAACACACGCCAATGAATTGGGTGAAGATAAACCTACTATCAAGTATTGCATTTCGATTAATGCGAAGGTTCTTAATAACATCTCGTTAGTTTGGCAACCGGAGCCGAGCCATTGTGAATATTTTGCAACTGATGCAACACATTCTGTGAGCCGCATCGCATTTACTTACAATTTACATACTTAATTATTTTATGGCCAACCATTTATTGACTATTATCGAAATATACAAAAAAAAAAGAATAATAATAACTTTGCTCAATTGTTTTTTAAACCGTAACTATATAAAATAATTTTCGTAAGATACTGGATATAAACTCACCCTCAGTTTGCCGACGACATAGTGGTCATGGCTGAGTCTTAGCCATGTCTACAAGTTGTTTTCAAGAGTCATCACGAATCGTCTCGCGCGCAGGTTTGACGACTTCCAGCCTCCCGAACAAGCCGGATTCCGAAAAGGCTTTAGCACCGTAGATCACATACATACGCTGCGGCAGGTTATACAGAAGACCGAAGAGTACAACCTGCCTCTCTGTTTAGCGTTTGTGGACTACGAGAAAGCCTTCGATTCGATCGAGACTTGGGCTGTACTGCAGTCTCTCCAACGGTGCCAGATCGACTACCGGTACATTGAGGTGTTGAAGTGTCTGTACAGAAACGCCACCATGTCAGTCCGTCTTCAGGATCAGACCTCGGAACCAGTCCTTCTCCAGCGTGGCGTGAGACAGGGAGACGTCATTTCTCCGAAACTGTTCACTGCTGCGCTGGAGGATGTATTCAAGGTTCTGGACTGGAGCGGCCTAGGCATCAACGTTAATGGCGAGTACATCACTCACCTTCGGTTTGCCGAAGACATAGTGGTCATGGCTGAGACCATGGAGAGCCTCAGTACAATGTTCGATGACCTCAGTAGAGCTTCCAAAAGAGTGGGTCTGAAAATGAACATGGACAAAACCAAGGTTGTCCAAGGAATGCCCATGTTACACCCACTCCTATCAAGGTTGGAGACTATACTCGAAGTTGTGGACGACTATGTCTACCTGGGAGGCTGGGACAAACGATCCAGTTGGGTAGGGGCAACTTCGAGAAAGAGGTCAACCGTTGAATCCGACTCGGCTTGGCAGCGTTCGGGAAGTTGCGCGCGGTGTTTTCTCGTCCAACTTACCACAGTGTCTCAAGACAAAAGTCTATGACCAGTGTGTGTTGCCAGATGGCATATGGTCCAGAGACGTGGTCGCTTACAATGGGCCTTATCAGAAAGCTTACAGTCACTCAAAGGGCAATGGAGAGGGCTATGCTCGGAGTTTCCTTGCGTGATCGAATCAGAAATGTGGAGATCCGCAAGAGAACCTGGGTTACCGACATAGCCCGAAGAATTGTCAAACTTAAGTGGCAGTGGGCAGGGCACATTGCTCGCAGAACGGATGGCCGATGGGGCCGAAAAGTTCTGGAATGGCGACCTTGAAACGGAAGACGATACGTTGGAAGGCCTGCCACTAGGTGGACCGATGACCTGGTGAAGGTTGCGGGGATCCGCTGGTTGTGAGACGCACGGGACCGGTCAATGTGGCGACGCTTGGGGCAAACCTATGCCCAGCAGTGGACGTATTTCAGCTTATATGATGATGATGACTGGGTTATACATATCTAAATTCTTATGTATACCATTTAAATAACTAGTCACCAGGTGATATGAATTAGTGTGTAAAATTACGGAATAGGTTACCCAGGAAAGGCAGTAGTGATCTAAGTATCTTTAGGTTGTCTTTTATTTTAAATTCTTATTTGTAAAAACAATATTTCCATATTCCTCTAGAATCTAGATTTAAATCTCAAAGCAAGTAAAGCTACTCTGATAATGCAATGTGAAGTGTAAATATTTTTCATACTGTAGCGCCCGATGTAGTGTTTATGTAGCGGATAGTTGCGGTGACAAAACAAGCAGGCGCACGAATAACTGTTGCGTTACTAATAGAACAGAATAAAATAATATTCAACATAACAATACACTAACATACATAAAAATACTTATTTTTTTGTGGTATTTATATTTCTTTAAACACGACACATGCCTATTGTTACGCCTGTTATTCTCTGAAGGTGCACCTACAGTACAAGTAGGTACCTACGCCCATATATCGCCATTTATTTTTAAGTTGCATTATAATAGGGAGCTAATCTATTGCCATAAATCATTTAGTTTTGCGATCGTTTTGTTTTCCTGATAACTTAGAGAATCTAACAAGTCGAGCAAACAATACAGCCGTACCATCCTTTTCTCGAAGCCATTCAGGACATTTTCGACCCAACTGTAAGTTCGTTGTGGATAAACCTAGAAGCCTGAATTTTCAGTTAATTTTTACTTTGGTAGGTAGGTACCCATAGTTAGTAATAGCTAAGCTTGTCTCCACCGAATAACTTCTATTTGTTAAGTCAAAGCTATTTATTTGCATTTAATGCGGTACAAAATATGGTAGTATAATATACTATTAACAACAGATCAGTCCCAACACGTTCTCTTATTATCTTTTGCTAAACATTGAAGAATAAAGATGGCCAGTCCTTGGTATTAATACTGACCTAACACACATGGGCGCCGGGAATTGCAAGAGGAGCCATGTGTCCTCACGATGTCTTTCCACACCAATTAACTTTTGTCAAGTGGTCGGTGCGATCCTTCACTGTGAAGGTGAACATACTCCGTGGCTGGCGACATGTTATGCATGACTGAGCCCCGGTTCATCCGCCACCGCAAGGCATTGGTTGTCAATGCCGCGACCCGCTTCGTCTCGAGCTAATTAACACTCAATGAAATATTTGGCCGATTGTTATCTGGTTGTCGGCTGACATTGACAGCGACCACGTCGTGTCACTAGATATTGTAACAAAGACAGTGACGTGATTTCGTGCTTCGTGCCATGATACAACGCGGCAATTGTGGCCCCGTCAATCATATTTTTATTTAGTTTTTAGTGTTCCTGAAATCCTGCCCCGTGAGGTTCATAATTGAATTCCTATTCCTAGGCTGTCCGTCCGTCTGTCAGTTCGTATTGACCATTGATCTTCTTCTACAAAGACACTTTAGCTTTGGGAGACTGCATTTTTGAACTTTTGCTGGTAACTACCTAACTTCTAATACGAAGGGAAGTATACAGTAGATAGTTGTTTGTATTTTTGTTTAGATTCCAGTGACCCAAACCACAGCCACAGTTTGAAGATCTTGATTGGTGTTACAAAGAATGGAACCAATTAGTACCAGCTGGGCCTGCGAGCGGTTAAACTGGGCCCAAACAGTGTGTATTTGTTTCACCGCAGATCATTTAATTGGCTCATGGCTAGTCTATCAGGTGCTGATTGCCTGTCGGAATGCCGACGGTATTCGTATCGGTCGTGACCGTGCAGGTTGTCGTGACGCGCCAACTGCCTCGTCTTCGCAGGCAGCCAGGCGAGGCGGCTAATGATCACTATTATAGTTACATCGTTATTATAACTACTGATGACTTTGTGTACCTTCTATATAGTACAGTTTACAGATAATATAATACTAAAATAAAGATGCCTCATCCCATACAAAGAAACCGTGCCGACGTAACTAGAGTTTTTCGTCTGATTAAACTGAATATTTTTTGTACATCGATCGCGTTCGGTTCCGTTCCACGACGATATATGGTGTTAGCAGCGACTTGCAAGTAAAAGACTTTAGTTGCGTAGCGTTGGTTTAGAGGTAGGTCAAGTCCTGGGGACGGATCCCGCATTGGGCATAGTTTTATTTGGGTTTTCCGCCTGGATTTACTGAGAGCAGCAGGAGTCTGGATTTTTGCCCGGTTGATAGCGATAGGTTCACCTCCTATTTTACAATGGACTTACATATCTGGCAAAATGTGAGTGTACCTCTGGCTAAACCTTAGGAGTATACAGACGTGATGTTTATGTCATGTTAAAGACGGTTTGTGTAATTCAAACGTTACTGCTCACATGCGGTTGAACGTACTTTGAGCTGCAGAGATTGACGATAAGAATCGCTGATAATGTTTAATTGTTTAAAACAAGCTTAGGGTAACTGCATCACTATCTGTAGGCAAAAGTTGTTTTTTTTTTTGCTGCTTCGATTTTTGTTCCTAGCTGAAGACTTTCTTACCTCTTTGGTTATTCATCATCATTATTATATCAGCCGAAAGACGTCCACTGCGGACATAGGCCTCCCCCAAGCGTCGCCATATTGACCGGTCCCGTGCGTCCTGCATCCAGCGGATACCCGCAACCTTTACTAGGTCATCGGTCCACCTGGTGGGAGGCCTTCCAACGTAACGACTTCCGGTTCGCGGTCGCCACTCCAGAACCTTTCTGCCCCATCGGCCATCCGATAAGCGAGTAATGTGCCCTGCCCACTGCCACTTAAGTTTGGCAAATCTTCGGGCTATGCCGGTAACCCTGGTTCTCTTGCGAATCTCAACATTTCTGATTCGATCACGCAAGGAAACTCCGAGCACAGCCCTCTCCATTGCACTTTGGGTGACTGTAAGCTTTCTAGTGAGTCCCATCCCATAGTGAGCGACCACGATTGTGGTCATTATTAGTATTTAATTCAAAATTGAGGAAGAAGTCCTTTACGCTGGTCAGACCAATCACGCGCCTCCTTGAACATGAAAGCCTCAGAAGCCGTGCATGTTGCTGAAAGTAGGATCAAGTGGAGAAATATAATCAAGGAGAAGGTTTTGAAACCATGATGTGGTCACCCAGCATTGGAGAATCGACGCAAGGAGGGAGGAATTCAAAATCTAAAAGTAGTTTCCTTGAAATGTCCTAGTCCTGTGTGTACTAACTAGTATGTGAATAGCTTGATCGTGGACGCGTGCCTCGGTGATTCAAAGATGTGCCAAGAATTACAAAAAAACTTGCGTCGTGGTGTAGCCTTATAGTCTAACGCGTTATATCGGGTGCACTGTAACTGAGCCGTACTTAATGGCTTATGTTTAACTTACCACCAGATATAGTAACATATAACAGACAAAAATAGTAAATGATCACCAAAATTAAACCCGCATCTTATTGTAAAATTATAACCAAAGTTTTAACATCTCGCTATCCTGTTTAGGCAAAATGACTCCAAATAAATCATTGTTAACCCAAAAGTAGTAAATGATCACCAAAAGTAGTAAATGATCACCAAAATTAAACCAATGACCAAAAAGATTATAAAATTTCTGGGAGCAACTTGGAAGTAGCGCTCGCCGGCCGCTGCCGCGGCACCGCTCGCTTTGCTCGCTCGGCTCGCGCGCGGTTGGTCACAGTTCTAACCTAACCTAACCTATTTTACAACATTAAATAGCGCAATAATTTGCTATTAAAATTTGGTGATCAATTTACTAAATTTGGTGATCAATTTACTAAATTTGGGTTTCATAGTACAATTTTAGGTAATAGAGGTTATGGTCACAAAGTAATTTTAGGTGGTCATTATATTTATCCCCGTACTTAATTACCTACACACAAGAAATTCTAGATCTGTCTCTCTTCAATGAGCGCTGCTCGTTCCACTTCCTCGCACACACAATAATAGCATTATTATAACTAACAATGGCATTTTTCAGAACGTTCGCAAGGACACTCGCTTTATTAAATTGATTTCAGTTTTCAGACTAAATTGTTTCCTGAATAAAATGCCTTTTTATTTTATGCTGTACAAAAGTTAGTTCTGTGCTGTCCAAATTTAGGCGGTAGCTAAATATATTATTTTTAAAAGAACCTAGGTTCTTTAGGTTCTAACATTCACTATGAATAGATGTCACATTTTAATAGGTGGTGGAATCGAGCCTACGTCTTCACGCTTGAGATAAGAGTCGTTTTTGCAAAGTTAGAGGTTCACCTGCCATTCCTGCTAAACAATGATTTCCTCATATCATAGCCGGCTGATAAAATAACATTGTATTCACTTTTTACGATCACCACTTGAAAATTAACTAATGATAATTGGTTAATGTCACGCTACAAATATAAACCGCCAGCCGGCCGTTGGTGCCGAAAAGTTCTAGAGTGGCAACCGCGTAAGGAGTGGCATTCCCTGCCGGAGTCTGTGTTTCCCAATAGCTACAACCTCGGGGTCTTTAAGTCAAGAGTGAATAGGTTACATAAAGAAAAGAAAGAAAAAAAAAAAAAAAAAAAACAACAACAACAACAACATCAAGTCAACATCTAGTTAAGCCTGCTACACCGTCGACCACATCATTGCTTACCTTTAGGTGAGATAGTGGTCAAGCGCGAGCCTACAATTTAAAAAAAAGGCAGATTGTTTGAATATGCTTTTAAATCTCTCAGGCTAATATATAGCCTCTTTCAAATTACGAGTTTGGTTAGAAGCAGAACTAAGTTCAAAGGGATAAGTAGGTAGGTACATCAGGACGTTACCGAGATGGGTCTTTAGTTGGCCGGGTCAGCTCGACTGCCCTTCTTGGGCACGGGCTGTACGTTGGCTTGCTTCCAAGCATTCGGCACTTTTCCAAAAAATTATAGGGACAAATCCTTCGTCTTGCCGAATTCACTAACGCAATTAGGCTGCTGGTCAGCAGGCGGTAAGCTTGTTGCCTAGTCTTGTCCCAACAGTGTTGGGGTCGGCTTCCAGTATAACCGGATGCAGCTGAGTACAGTAATTTACATGGAGCGTCTGCCTATCTGACCTCCACAACCCAGTAACTGGGTAACACGATACACCTTGCCAAGACTAGTGTCAGATTTTATGGCTTCTGACTACAATAACTAATGACAAAGATCTTCAAATGACAGCCGTCTTCATCGCTGCTGAGAAGCTAGCCTCTTCCTACGCGTGCTAGTAATAACACGGTGGCGAAGAGGTGCGCCGGCGTAAGGGGCGGGGCGTGCCGCGTGCCGCACATCCGGTGCGCACGATCGGATCAGTGCCGACGACACCACGTACAGAAGGTGCGAAACTCCGCGCAGTAGACCGTAACGAGTTTAAAGATTATTTGCAAGAGTAGACACGGTGTTATCCTGTGACTGTTTATACCATTGGTGGTTCTTGTATAGACATTATAGATTATCATAGTATAGTATCACGATATGATGACTGACGATGATAATATGACGACGAGTCAGTCTCTGGACAGTCAAATAAGGGTCAGTGGCCAAACTCGCAGCAAGCTTACCGCCTGTTGACCAGCAGCCTAATTGCTAAGTGAATTAGGCAAGGCGAAGGATTTGTCCCCATCAATCGACCAATCACATAGACGGCAATCCAGAACGTGTCTTTCATCACGCACGTGATTGGTCGATTGATGGGTGCTACAACTCAGGAGAAACTATCCAGCACTTTAGTTATTGAAGAGATAAGGTAACTGTGAACGGTAGTTTAATCCAATGAAGGCGAAGCGATAACGTGTGTTTGTAAGAATTTAACCTTCTTTGATTCGTAACACTGCGGCCGGAGTGCGAGTCTTTAAACACTGCTTTCAGCACGCCTTGTGTTGCGACTCACCAAGCGGTTAACTATCGTGTTACTGGAGAGAAGCCTCGTTACGCCTCGCTAATAGTTGACACACATACTAACAACAAGACATGGTTTCATGGATAACCTTCACGCTTGTTACCCAGGGACTAGGTAAACAGTGATGATGGTTCTTAAGTCTTTTGCTATAGGAAAGTTTAAAGCAAATAATATTATTATCAGTTAAAGCGATGGTTTATAGACCGTAAATAGATGGCACTGTATGTCTGTAAGTCGCTACAATTTTCGATATTCGATAATAATGATATTATTATGTGGGAACATTGATAAAGAGTGATACACGTTGATATTTCTGTTAGTGACTTTGTTTCTTCGTACTGCTTGAGATATTCATAATAACAAGTAGACGTACATGAAGCAAAAGGAGTATTTAAGGATCTTAACAGGCTGCGTTCTGTGTTTCTGCCTATCCCCATGAGAAAGGGTTTGAGTTTGTTTTACAACGACAGTGAAGAGACTGTTCAAATGCTGTCGTTGTATAGTTCTCGCCAAACTTCTTCGCCGCCCTTTTAGCTACAATGGCTGCACAGTAGTAAATCTCATGCAAAAAGAGTACCGTGTCGTACCTTGCGAATCGAAAAGCCAACTTCAGGGTGGCCCAGAAGATTGGAGAGCACTATAACAGATAGTCGTTATTAACATAAATAATTGCACATCCTCAGATATTTGTAACATAATATATTCCGTTGTAACACCCAGTAGTTATGTCGTTTGACTGTATGTATCTATTTTATACCACTAACCATATAGGTAACCACGTTAGCTCGACAAAATGTAGCACACATTTTATTAGTAGTTGGCTTATAGTTCTGAAAACGTTATGCAACATAAACCGTCTGAGTTATGGGGCCTCTCCTCTGTGTAACTATGTGCATCATAACTGTAAATAGTTTCCCAGTAACATTCAATGTTATAATGTCTCTCAGAAGATTTTAACACTCAGAAGACATTTCGCAACTGTCGTAAAATACGCGACATTATTACCTTCAACGATTTACATGTCTTTTGTGAAGAACATCATCTGTGCTGACCTTTCTATATGACTGTATGACATTCTGACTTGAGTCGCACATTCATATTGTAGGCGTGTTTGAGTCCGTCGTGTCTCTACTCGGCGGATTGTTTTATTCAGTACATCATGACACCAGTGAACAATTATCCTCATTTTAAAGACGAACTATGAATAAAAATGTTAATTGATTGCCAGTAGCAGTATTAATGCATTCTAATAAGTATGTAATGTATTGCGTTACAAATAAGAATAGGACCGACTCTGCCTTATTGTGACGAATCGTAGCAAAAAGATTTATTTTGTCGTTTTGAGGTCATTGACGTTCCTATTCTTAATTGAAATGGATAATACTGTGTTTGTATCAATAACGTCATCATGGTTGTTATTTATAGCAGAGACAACAGATACTCCATTAAGGCTAATACACATGTTACCTGTCATTTGTCGCATCTCATATCCTTTGTATTTTGTTGACGTTCGTCCATTGCTTGTTTTCCGACCTCTGTCCCCTGTTTCCTGTCGTCTTTTCATTGGTTGCACAACACAGCACATGCAATAATATATTGAGTCGTGAGTATAATGTCGCAACCTTTCTCATTCACCTTCATTACATACTATTCGAATTCTTCAGGGTTCACAGGTTAACCTCTTTGGTTACCAACACTGAGTGCCACTATTGCATGGGCCCATAGAAACAGGCACTCATGTATTTGAAAAAAAATACACGGTCCTGATCTTTAGGTAGGTAATTTTCACATCCGTAGCTGCTTATCATAAAAAAGTCTTTCAAGCCTCGCTCTGTTTCAACATAATATGCGTCTTTGTATTTAAAGTATGATGAGAAATTAAGCACTACGCCTCATACGGGTGCTAATTTATATTAATACATAATTCATAACCGGCAGCCTACTTAAATAAATAAGTGTGATATTAAAATAACGTTCACGGTAGCGCTATTCATTAGAATCAGGCGCAACTTGAAGCGTGCCGTGACTAACAGATAATCATCAACGTTCAAAGTCAAAACACTGTTGATTGTTTGTTTAGCCGATTATCCTCGTATCAAGGCCGCGGCAGCCCTGCAGTGAGCGGGGGGAGGTCAGCCAGCGAGGAGGAAGTCACGAGCAACCGCCGCGCACTCTGGCACCCCTCTCAGTGGAGCTGCCGTGAACTGTGGGTCATATATAACGTAATGTCAGTAATTTTACATAAACTTTAGATTTAGACACAAAAACTTCTAAGGAAGTAAATGTTAAAGTTAAACAAGAACTAAAGGTCAGAGTAACATAATAGTATAACATAACAGTATTCCAAAAGGCAAGATGTGTGCCCTGTCATTAGGATTCACGATGTACTATATGTACTTGGCAGATTTTTAGATTTCGCCAAGCCATTTGACACGGTAACTGTCCCTCTCTTTCTGAATTGGAAGGATTTTTAAAGCAAGAGCATTGAACACCTTTCATAGTTATCATGCAAATTGAAACCAGGTTGTTAGAAGAATAATAAATTACGTGAGAAATTGTCCCAGTCCTGTTTTGGTGTTCCCCAAGGAACTGTACTAGGGTCAACTTTATTCCTAAACTGCATGAATGTTATTTTTGCGGAAAATGTATATCCAATTGCATAAAAAATACTAAATATAACCAACAACGATTAATAGCTTTATAAATAAACGACGAAGATTACCTACGATTCATCTTTAATTTGTTTTGTAGTCATAGTTTATTACATCAATCAACAATTTTGTAGTTTTTCGAGGTGTAATAACACCACGTCATGATGAATAAACACGCTATTAAAAACATAGTGTTCATTCATCCCGGTACCTACCTGATTGGTTCTAAGAAATCCGTGTGATGTGTTCGTGTACAATACGTTGTGTCGCGTGTATCAGCTTATAGACAAAGTGGTTATTATGCTTAACTAGAGAATGGGTAGAAACCCATTCGGTAATGATACGAGTGATGACACATACTTCTAAGAATAGTCAGGTATTTACGATGTTGTCGAATCATTGCGATTAATACCCGCTTAAGTATCAGCTGATTCGAGTACAATGTTTTCCGTCATCTCTATAATGTCAACACGTTAATATTCTCGTAGGAATTGGAAGCTGAATAGCTGTAATAACCACGCTTGACAATGACATATTAACAATGTGTAGCACCAGTCTTTGCAGTACGTTGGAATAAACAAATTGATAAGATGAAGAAGACCTCGCTTCTTCATTAATCTTAATTATATTCCAATTGTCCCTTAAATTATCACGCGAGGAAGTGATCGCTGCTCACGAAGGCAGGTCAATGAGTTTGTGACCCACAAACATTAAGGCTGTGATGACGACAATCCTTTCAATGTAAATATTTGGTTACCGCTACGGCATGATATGGTATGACTTGAGTTATGTTATGGCGCACAATGCTTCGCACTTCGCAGACAGTGTCGTTGACTGCTGGGGTAGGCGCTGTTGTGACATGGCGATGAGATGGGGTGATATCATTCTGCGCAGTCAGTGCCCCCAGGCGATGGTGCAGATTAGAAACGACATGAACAATTTACTTCTCGCAGAAGAAGGCAGGCAATCACACACATGCGAAACAATAGCCATGAAAAGCTTAGAGGTGAAATAGCGGGGCTGATTCGCGAATACTGAACTATTATATGATCTACATTTGAAGTTGTGTATGTGTGTGGCGTATACTACTACAAACGCTCGAAACGGCACACTTACACAAACATGAGCACCGACGAGACTCGGTAAGCAGCGTCCGCGGTGCTGTCAATAGTGCTAGCCGCTAGCCGCTAGGGGTCTCGTCGATGCGCATGTTTGTGTGAGTGTGCCGTTTCGAGCGTTTGTAGGTAGTTTCCGTACTGTTCGTGCATATTTATACTGTGCCTATGTAGAGGAAAGTGACGTGTCTGTATGTCTGTAGTGATGCCGCGATAGCTGGCCGGACATGCGTGCGCGCCGCTTCCGCGTCATTCTCTGTTACGTGTCAGAGTGATGTACTGAACATCCGATGGGCGATAGCTCATGAATAACAACACGGCCTCAGGCCTCCACGGTCAAGTTCGACGCTCATTAACATTCCTGCGTTTTTAATTCAATATTCTGGCCGTTTCTCGCCGAATTTGTGAATAGGCTGGCTAAATAACCAGTTTGGACTAGATTGTATCAACTATCGCGAAATTTACTGTTGTATAGTTAGAAACACGTTATGTTATGAATAATCGGTAATTGATCGATAACTAACTCGATGTGTGTCAATCGCATTCGATAGGCTATCGGCGTGAACGTGAATACATAACGACAATCGTCATAAAATGGATTTAGAGCTGTTTACCATAATGGTGGTGGTTGTTAAACGTTGAGAGCTGTGGTTGACTGCTAGCTTTTATACTGTTACTGTTTTATTGGCCTATTCAATCAGATAATCGCCTCTTGCGTCATTACGTCACTTACAATAAGAAAATGGTCTTTCTGTTCCTCGTCACTTTCTTTCATCTTGTACAGCACATTCTACAGGACATAGCTTCTCCTCCTTATCCGCCGGCGCTCCTTGCATCAAAGTAAATTGAAGTCCCTGCATCTTATCTTCAGAACCTTTCTGTGAGGAGGCCTTAGTTTTTTAGTAATAATATACTAGTATTATATTCTCTGTGGTAATAGCATTATAGCTTGAAATGATTTTTAAACTGTGATTGTAGCCTGACTGCGTTATGTTCAAATGTTCTATGTTGGAGTTTAACAAAAACAAATCTACAATACTCTATGTCTGTCTAGAGTCTAGCCATAAATTATATGGTTATTTGACTCCAAACCCTTGTCAGGTAGTAGAGACCAAAAACCTAGCTGGTCACATTACAACACAATCGTGTCAGTCTTGCTAGGGAACACACGGGGGTGACCATAAGCTCTTAGAGCGGTATCAATTTGAGATCGAATAAGGGACAGATGTATCTGACTTGTATACATCTGTCACTTACTCGATATCAAAACGCCCCCCAGGTGTCACAAAATATTACTGAAACTAGCTGTTAACCGCGGCTCTGCTCCCGTGCACCACCCCACATAACCCGTTTTCGGGATAAAATATATTTTAGTTCTAAAAACTAAAAAACACGCTTTAATGGTAAATTGTACTAAAAAGTCGTTAATCCTGAAGATCTTGGTAAGGCTAATGGGACAAACAATTTAAACGCGCACGGTAGAATCAACTTTTATTACTTGTAAATTTTAATTTTTGTTTGACTTTCAAAAGTGCCGCTTATTGGCCTAGTTGAATAAATATATTTGACTTTGACTAAATTATTGCATTGTCATCGGTCCTTGATAGGTGTGCAAAGTTTCAAATGAATCCGACGTTTTCAAGGGGGTAAAAATTACGTTCAAAGATTCTGTTACATTGATACATAGTTACATAGATACATACCAAGCTAATAAAAGCGTGTTAAAACTAGCCTATGTCACTCAGGAATAATGTAGCTTTCTATTGGTGAAATATTATATATACTCATTATAATATTAGTATAGATATACCTTCCAATTTAACAAGTAATTAAACATCCTTTATAATGCGCACAGCAAATGAATGGAACTCACTACCTGCGTCTGTGTTTCCGAACGCATTCAACCCGAATCTCTTCAAAGTTAGAGTAAACAGGCTTCTTCTGGGTAAGCTCACTCCATCGTAGACTCTGTCTCTATCACCTATGACCTAGACTAGAGTCAAGAGCAAACCCATCATAAATAAAAAAAAAAAAAAAAAAAAAAAAAAACTGTATTATTGAAACCCTTATAAATCGGTATTTTATTAGTGTCTTACCTCTACCCACAGATGTAAATCTAACTAGATGACGCGATTGTACATACTTCGCGTGCCAAAAATCGGAGTAAAGTTACGATCAATTAACGTAATCTGAGCTTTTCATTTAGCATTATCGGCATCGGAAATCCACCGAAATCTAGACAAATGCCTTGTTATGCCATATAGAGTTGTAAAGAAAGTATAGAAAAAGTTGGCCGAGGTATTGGAAATGTTTTCATTCATTGGTAAGTTGTTTTTAAATTGTTTGTGAAAAAGTGGCACGCTTGGTTTTCATACAGATGGAACTTGCGTTAGAAAAAGTTGGCCGAGGCATTGGAAATGTTTTCATTAATTGGTAAGTTGTTTTTAAATTGTGTATGAAAATGTGGCACGCTTGGTTTTCAAACAGATGGAGGGACTTGCGTTAGAAAAAGTTGGCCGAGGCATTGGAAATGTTTTCATTCATTGGTAAGTTGTTTTTAAATTGTTTGTGAAAAAGTGGCACGGTGGTTTTCATACAGTTGGAGGGACTTGCGTTAGAAAAAGTTGGCCGAGGCATTGGAAATGTTTTCTTTCATTGGTAAGTTGTTTATAAATTGTTTGTGAAAAAGTGGCACGCTTGGTTTTCATACAGATGGAGGGACTTGCGTTAGAAAAAGTTGGCCGAGGCATTGGAAATGTTTTCATTCATTGGTAAGTTGTTTTTAAATTGTGTATGAAAAAGTGGCACGCTTGGTTTTCATACAGACGGAGGGACTTGCGTTAGAAAAAGTAGGCCGAGGCATTGGAAATGTTTTCATTCATTGGTAAGTTGTTTATAAATTGTTTGTGAGAAAGTGACACGCTTGGTTTTCATATAGATGGAGGGGCTTGCGTTATAAAAAGTTGGCCGAGGCATTGGAAATGTTTTCATTCATCGGTAAGTTGTTTTTAAATTGTGTATGAAAATGTGGCACGCTTGGTTTTCATACAGATGGAGGGACTTGCGTTAGAAAAAGTTGGCCGAGGCATTGGAAATGTTTTCATTCATTGGTAAGTTGTTTATAAATTGTTTGTGAAAAAGTGGCACGCTTGGTTTTCATATAGATGGAGGGACTTGCGTTAGAATAAGTTGGCCGAGGCATTGGAAATGTTTTCATTCATTGGTAAGTAGTTTATAAATTGTTTGTGAAAAAGTGGCACGCTTGGTTTTCATACAGATGGAGGGACTTGCGTTAGAAAAAGTTGGCCGAGGCATTGCAAATGTTTTCATTCATTGGTAATAGTTGTTTTTAAATTGTTTGTCAAAAAGTGGCGCGCTTGGTTTTCAAACAGATGGAGGGACTTGCGTTAGAAAAAGTTGGCCGAGGCATTGGAAATGTTTTCATTCATTGGTAAGTTGTTTTTAAATTGTTTGTTAAAAAGTGGCGAACTTGGTTTTCAAACAGATGGAGGGACTTGCGTTAGAAAAAGTTGGCCGAGGCATTGGAAATGTTTTCATTCATTGGTAAGTTGTTTTTAAATTGTGTATGAAAATGTGGCACGCTTGGTTTTCATACAGATGGAGGGACATGCGTTATCTAGTTAGATTTATGTCTGTGCCTCTACTGTCCCCAAAACCACAATACTATATTTAGTTAAACACAGCTCACTTACAATAATAAGGTAGCTCTCTGCCGCAGATCAAATATATTATTAGCATATTGAGCTACAGATAACTTGTCTGTCGGCTTCAATGCCTAGCGAGAGGTGACTGGCTCCGAGTGACCTACATTGTTCTATAAATACACTAGACGTTTAGCACCGACGATGGTAAACACCACGTCATCAGAAAAGTAAACAACTGACGAAGAAAGCGCGAGGTTGACCTTAGCAAACATTAGCAAAGGTACCACAACATCAGGGGCCTTATAGAGGGAGACAAGACAAAAAGCTCTGTCCATTTTTGACAGTCGCACCATGATAATTTTGACAGGTCATGGTATTAGTTTAGTTCTAGACTGTCTCGTTTGTGTAGTGGTCGCAAGTGGTACTGCTGAGCAGGGGTCCTGGGTTCAATTCCACGACCGGGCAAAGTGTTAGTGGGTTTTTGCACCTGGAATTTCTCAGTAGTAGCCCGGAGTCTGGATTTGTACCCATCATTATCATCATATCAGCCGAAAGTCGTCCACTGCTGGACATAGGCCTCCCCCAAGCGTCGCTACATTGATCGGTCCTGTGCTTTTCGCATCCAGCGGATCTCCGCAACTTTCACCAGGTCATGGGTCCACCTAGTGGAAGGCCTTCCAACGCAACGTCTTTCAGTTCGCGGTCGCCACTCCAGAACCTTTCTGCCCTATCGGCCATCCGTTCTGCGATTTGTGCCCGGTTGATGGCAATAGGCACGACCTCATTTTTTTTTTTACATTGGATTTAAACAAAACTAGCTATTGGTGGGTGTAGGTACTATAACGTGCACCTCTGGCCATCCCTTCGGGGGAAACAGGCGTGATACTGTGTTTAATTTAGTGTTAGGTTGGCAAACAACCCACTCGCCTACTCAATGAAAGTTGTTACCGCCTGCAAGACCTTGGCAAATGCCAAGTAACGATCAACTCTAATATGACTAATGTATCTGTTACTGTATTGAGTCTTCTCTTACTGTTGCTTTACAATTAATAGGGATGATGACGGGGTACGAAACAGCAATTGTATTTAGTCCACCGATTAATTTATCAAAAAATATTGGACACGTAATTTTTGCTTATTCAAATCAATACAAAATCACCAAGATAAAGTGCATCAAAGTTCGGGCGTGGGGGCTTGTGACGTAATTTCTATGTAAAAAGTGTACCAAGCGTCATGCGATATTTTAACGCACTGTATCGTCATCATTTTTTGTTAAAGTGACAAAAGACAAATACGTGTCCAATATTTTTTTGAAATGTAACTGACGGACTAAAAATATTATTTTATTCATCGTCCCTATTGACTCCTGAAAGTGGAACATCCAACCACCCACACATCTAGCGACTCTTTTGTATGAACATCTGTGTGCTTTAGCAACTGATTAGCAGCTCGGAGTCTCAGCGGTAAGAATGAAAATTTTGATTCAATTAAATATCACTATTGGCGCGATATGCACCGATTTCGTTGAATTGTGTGTAAAATTAACATTTTCTGGAACTGAAAATAAAAATTGTATGTTCTTGTTTAATCAACTCTCCTAAGCACAAAATTATAGAATATTAGGCTCTTAATTCACATTTCAAAGATTATTTGAACGGATCATTTAAAATTGATGCCAGTAGAAGGCGCGGTTTTAAATTTCTGAGGCATTCCACTGGATTGCTTAAATTTGTATTTTGGTGCAATGAAACTGTAAAAATATGCAAAAAATACTATAAAACAAATCATCACTGTAATTAAAGGAAAAATATTCACGAACCGAGTAAATCCTTTTACTTGCAAGTCGTGGAACAGAACCAAACGCGATCGATGTACAAAAAATTAATCAGTTTAATCAGACGAAAAACGCTAGTTACGTCAGCACGGTATCTTTGTATGGGATGAGGCATCTGTATGTTAGTATTATATTATCTATGTTAGCAGAATCTCTACAGAATATTTGAAAATAGAATGTGCTAAGCATTCGCTAAAGCTACCTACCTATACTCCTGCGCAGTGCGCACTCACAATACTTGCTCCTAACTGTTTGGTAACTGTGCTTACTGTGCCTATTCACAGATAAACCCACGCTTCCAATTGCGGTCTCAAGTTTGGCGAGATTTGCTATTTAGATTGCGCCATTATCTTTCTTATTACCTCTCTCAATCATGGACATAGTTCCTTGCTGTAGACTTTGTTTCCGAAAGGACAAATTTATATATGTAGTTTTGGCGACACAAATACGTAAGAGGTCAGATCTGCCGCAAATGAATCGCTCGAAACTGGTTGACTTTCTAACTCTAAGCTTCACCTCGATGTAGCACGACTCGACTGCTCGCGACTTAGATAGGCGACTTACATAACATCTACTTCCTCACAGTATCAGGAAGCTTTCTAAGTTCTTTTCAAAGATATGCACTAACATCGGGCATTCGCTTTTTGTTCTTATATATCTGGGCAGTGTTTCTCTACTAAGCACGAGGGGAAAATTCTGAATTTGCATAGAGTCGCTTTCTATTTAGAAAACTAGCCGCCGAGTAAACATGAATGATGAAACGGTCGGAGATGACTTGGATGACCTAATATTAGTTAGAAACCTACGCAGTAATAAGGAATGTTTTACCTTAGCAGTATGTAGTTTTCAGACTTGCCTCATAGTTCACGTTAGCTGAAGCTGAGACTCCAAACAATGGTCATTATATCAACGAAAGCACTATCGAAATCTCACGTGGTCGTTCTTTGTCGAGACCTCTTGTCTCAATCTACCATAACGAATCTTATAAGAGACCCTTACCACCACTTGATCAATCCCCTCGTCTCGCAATCCGCCAGCTCATCGCGTCTGTCTGCTGCAGTCAAGTGACGTCACCAGCTGGCTCGTGCTGTGTATGCGCGTCGTGCTGGTCATGCGTGTGACCTTGTGCCCCCCCGACACCCCGCGACATGCGTCACGGCCCCGCGCCGACCCGCATCGACCTCGACGTTACGCGTCCGTGATCATCACTGGATGACGCAGCAGAAGCAGTACAGAAGGTTTCTTTGTCCATCAGCTTGTGGATAACGCATCATCTCTTTTTTCCCATACTTTTTCTACTCTCTCTAACATACCTTTCTCAGTAGTCGCCAGATTTCTTGTCATAACATCATCTTTTACAGTATGTAACCTAGCATCGATCCTTTGATCTTCCTCTACTCTTTAGCCCTTATCTTTATGGTCCCAAGTTAAGTCACATCGTCATTATCTTATGCTTGGGCGAAGCAACTCTCACCGTATCTGTTTCTGGATTTTTATATCCTATTTGACCCTTGCATATAAAACATTTTTTAATTGTCTGTGTGTGTAATGCACCTTCTGCGCCTGTCTTTCGTATGCCGCGTTATGATGTTCAGCGATGATCCACGGTGATATAACATCACGACCCGATGCCATCATCCTCCTCTTTGTGTGTAGCATGTTCCGCAGAGCGTCAGTATCAGATATACCATCAAGTAACCTTTTCCCAGCGCGCCGGGTGACGGGTCAGTTTCCGGGCTCATTTGTTGTGTCCGAACTATCGCGAAGATTCATATTACAGATAATGGATCCTGCTATTAAAAGGGCTTTTCAAACCTGTTTAAATGTGCGCGTATCTTGTATGTATGTATGTATGTAATATGCTTTATTACCTCATATCTTTCAAATCACTTGACGGATTTTTATAATTATGACCCCGTAAGATAGATCTTGATCGTCCAAGCGTTTTTAGATGAGCCGTTAAAAAAATAACGTGGCGGATTTTGAGCGCCGTATTGTGCGGGTTGCATTTTTTTTTCCTTTCAAACCCATCGAGTGGGGTATTAAAACGAAGGGTTTTTACAGTTGATTACGAAAATATAGACCACTTATATATTTAAAAGTCATACGAAAACAAAGAGTTTTAAATAAAAAAAGTTAATAAAATCATCGTGTTTTTATTTTATTAACTTCTTTTTTGCCAGATTTGTGATTGCAGTCTGTGTGTTAGGGCTATAGAAGGCGCTGCTGTCCCGACTCTTGTTTTATTTCATTCATCGTATAATATCCCGTAGGAAGACATGAGCTTCTAATCAAGATGGCGATGGTCGGATTAATCACGAGGCATTTCGATAGGGATTGACATTCCCATACATTTTGACTTGTTTCCAATCGACGCTTTCTTTGACAGAATGTTACTTGTCTTAAGGGTACACTAGCCGACGCGACGGCACGAACTATTTTGTGCGCGGGGTTAAAATGCATTTTATATCAACCGACAACACGTGCGGAAGAGATAGATGCTGTGATGAGCAGTAGGAAGCTAGTTCGCGTACGAATAAACATTTTTGCAAATTTGTAGCGAAATGGATAATGATTTAGGACGAAACCGAGAGCGCGAAATTTTATAAACAGACCTTTGGCAGTCTAGATATCATGAAAAAACGGCTGAATTTATCTGTTCAAAATAAAATTATTTGCATTGTTGAACTAATAATCTATCCCTGTATGGAGGCCGTTTTGCAATTTTCCGTCTTCTTATGGTATTTATTCGCGCCGAAAAATGCGTTAAAATTGTGAAAAAATGTCTCTCAATTGTAGTGAGGCCACCGGACACAGGACAGAGCGGTTCACGAGGGATTAATGCAAGATTAATAGCTGGCACGAGTATAGTTCAGGGCCCAGTATGCCAGACGATGACGTCATGTTTGTAGTAAACATAACGTATCATCTCGCCTGTATGCCCTAAATATTTTGCTAGAGGTACACTAGCTAAACATTTGGGGCATAAACGTTAGTAGGTATATCTACATATCTACATATGTTAATTTAGTTTAAGTTTGAATGTTATACTGTTTTGTTTTTCTTTTTTGGTAGCTGTATTGTGTTGTTCACACTCTTTCTTGCCAATTTGTTTTCAGAAGTAATGACTTTTAATTGGCTGTCAGTCTCACTTACTATTTTTTATTGTTTGTTTTACCTGTAAGTCATCCATAATTGATAAATAAATATCGCCAGGTATGTTAAAGTCTCATGTAATATAGGGCGAGAAAATCGTCAACAACCGCGCACAAGTGCAGACTCCGGGCTACTACTGAGAAATTCTAGATGGAAAACCCCAATACCTCTTTACCTGACTCGGAAATCGAACCTAGTACCTCATGCTCCACAGCAACGCTTGCGACCACCACACCAACAATCGTCGGCTACCCTGGGTCGCGGATAAATTTGAAAGAGAGTTAAGTACCGCGGCCCTGGCACAAGCAACTGAAGGAACACGGGTGGGTTGTTTTAGTCAGTAAAAGTCTGTCACGCCCTCCCGCTTCACCCAGTGTGGGAGAAGTCATTGGATGATGTCCCACCCGAAAAGAAAAAAGAAAAAATAAGGTTGCAGGAGGATCGTACACTGCCCAATTGTTTAGCAATAGAGTTCAGAATGTTACTTAACCTCCAACGTCTGAGTGCGCGGGAGCCATTCACATCGTGTTAACACGACTCACCTTTCATTTCTGATATAAGAACGATAACCATCAATAAAAGAGACTGCCTAACTATAAATAAATCTGTGGAGTCTGCGTCGATTTAGTTAATTATTTCCTCGTTCTAGAGCGATGAATGGTAAATAAATAGTTAACAGCGCAATCACGATGTGCGGCGTACTGTGGGCTTGTAGGAAGCTAACGCGAATGTGTCACGTCACAGTCACAGGGGCTGGAGAACTGCCGAGCTTACGCGACGAGGCTCTCTTGACCATAGCTGTGCCTTGACTTATTGTACTATTTCCGCTAGACGGGCAGAGGGCGTCCACAGTAGTCCTCCGTCGCGACCGGTCTTGAGCTTCACGCTTCACCTCACCTCACGTCATACCAATGCCCGCCGCGTCTGCATGTACGGTGCGTCGCCAGGTTTGACTATCCAGTCCTAAGCTCGCTTAGGTATGTGATCGGGGTCCTTTCGGAGAGTTTGGCCATTCCATCTCCACTTGCCTTGCATTTGGATGATAAATAGAGTAAATAATTTTTTGCCTTAACCGGTAGACCGTAAAGATGTTCGGGAGCTACAGTTCGAGACCAGTATCGTAACAAAAAATGAGTGCGTAACAATGCGTAAAATTACCTTTCAATAGGTTTTTTGTAACCAACTGTTGTACAATAACAGCGTGATGTTGCTACATTTGGAGGCATTGTCGCGGAATGTACAGATCTTAACTTATAACAGCGAACATGGCGAAACTTTTTGCAAATACCTTTGTGGTTAACAACTGAATAATATTAGCTTAATTGTTAAATGACGATTGGCTAAATACTTGTAAAACGTAACTTGTGAAGTGCTTGCATGTTTACTGCGTGTTCGCTAAATTTGAAGTCTAGATTTCTTTACTATGATGTAGTTTTTTGATGTCGGCGATGCTTTCCGAAGTCTAAATTGTCCAATTTCTTAATCCTTCGTATTCTTATTTTTACATATGCCGAATTTTTCATATTCATTTATTTACACTTTCTCATTATTCCACATTTTGTATTTTCCACATTTAAGTACAATGACAATAAAACGATGTAATATAACGATGACCTGGTTAAGGTTATGGGAAGGCGCTGGATGCGAGACGCACGGGATCGGTCAATGTGGCAACGCCATGGGAGGCCTATGTCCAGCAGTGGACGTCTTTCGGTTGAAATAATGAAGATAATCTCCTTTTCAACATCCTTTTTAACCCTGCATACCCTGGCTACCTGCGCGATCGTTTTTCGTTTACTCGCCCTGCCGATGCTCTTTGCAGATCCCGCCTTAAACTTCATCTCAATTTCCCATCCCATAGAACTCATTTCTATTCCCACTCCTTCTCTGTCCATGCAGTACGATTGTGGAACTCACTTCCACCTAAAATCCGTGACTCTCAAAATGTTTCTCTGTTCAAAAAACAAGTCAAAGAACATTATCTCTCTACCATATTGTAATTTTGTATATTATATGTATGTACTTATATTTACTTAAGGTATATGTGTAATTTATATATAATTAGTTAAGTTATTATAGTCTATTTTAAGTTTCCTTATTCCTTTCTACACACTGTGTCTTCGTCTTTCATCCAACTGTCCTGTCGCAGGTCTGCTAGAAGAAATTTCTATTGAAATAAGCAGTACCTTTGTGCTCTTCTATCTGTATTCTTTCTTTTATCTGTAAAGTGTTTTGTGTGTACATAAATAAATAAATAATGACAATGAAAACTTTGTAACAGATTTTGTACCACACACAATTCAATTTGTGGATGACCAAAATCTGCTATGATTTGTGGAGTTGTTCTAGTGAACGCCATAGGACAACCAACGCTTTAGAAGGTTGGCACTTCCGTTTAAATCAAAAGGTACTCGTAGGAAGGAACAATTTATTCTTTTTCGGATGTTTTCTGAAAAAAGAGGCATCATACTTTGTATATGGTTTTTTGTTTTAGCCTATACTGTCCCACTACTGGGCAAAGGCCTTTATATTATGAAAAATTAAAAATTGCCAAATAAATACGGAGCAAAGGAAAAGGCGATCCAAATTTATATTAAAAGATGCCAAAATCGAAAAAACCATTGATGATTTATTAAAAAGCGCAATATCACCTGAATAATGTTTAAAGAAATGATGTTGGTTCAAGTAACAGTATTGAACGTGAACCACAACACTTCATAAAAAAAAACAGGTTCCTTTTTATTTCAGAATATGTTTGAAAGGTAATGAATTGTTTTGCCCATCTTTTTTTACATTTATACATATATAGCATAACGTTTATATTTTGCTCTAGACCTTTATTTTTAACCGACTTTCGAAAAAGGAGGAGGTTCTATGTTCGACTTCTTGTATGTTTTTTTTTTTTTTTTTTTTTTTTTTTTATGTATGTTCACCGATATTTCCGTCAATTGTGGACCGATTTTGAAAATTCTTTTTTTGTTTGATAGAGTATGTTCCGAAATTGGTCCCATTTTAATTTGGTGAAGATCTGATGAAGAACTTCGAAGATATACAACAGAACTCTTCAATAAATAACGGCAAATCTCTCGGGACTGCTGCAATCGCATGTCTGTTTATTGTTTATACCATTTCATAACATAACATCACGCCAATACGCTCTTAAGGGGTAAGCAGATCTCTCATTTGATCGATTTTGTTCAAGTTTCATGATATTCGGGTAATCTATTTTGGCGTTATAGGAAACTTACTAAACAACTTGCCTATTAGTTAGGTACAACTAAAAAGTGAAAAATAAAAAAACTTTTTTACAAAAAAATACTACCGACTTCCAAATAAGAAAACTACAAAGTGAAAAATAACTTTATTTTTGGAAGTCGGTGTCCATAACGCAAAAAAATGGTACCTACGAAAGACACCGACTTCCAAAAATAAAGTTATTTTTCACTTTGTAGTTTTCTTATTTGGAAGTCGGTAGTATTTTTTTGTTAAAAAGTTTTTTTATTTTTTCTTTCTTTGATTTTTGCTGTAATAAATGGTTTTGATTTTAAGATTCTTTGATTATCTGATGAAAATTTATGACATTTTCCTTTTTGTATCGAACTGTATTCATTCGGAAAATTATGGTGTTAGGACAATAAACAATAAAGATACCTAAGAATTCGGAAATATAAGAATTTGAAAAAAATATAATTAGGAAAGATAATGTTGCGTATTTTAAAGAATTCATCGCGAATTTGGATTTTAGCGCTGACACCTGTTTTTTTCCTTTAATTTATCTTAAAGAGCTTCTAATAAAATCATGAGGTTATAAAAGTCATTTTGATATGCCCGTTGGTGGGTCGAGAAACTGTTGTAATGAGTCCTTCTGTTGTCTTCCCATTTGCTTCCTTTACCTAGTAGCCTAATTAATATCATCATCAATACATATAATAAATCTGTAGAAAAATATCTTTTGTAAAGATATAAAAAGGATAACCAACAGAACCCATTTCCAGCATTTTTGGAATTTTTGTCTGTTTGTCTGTTTATTTGTGCACGCATCACGTGAAATGTATGAAACCAATTTAGATAACTTTTATACATAAAAATTGTGCGTAACTTGAAGAATTACTTAGTTTTTGTTTCATCGCAATCGGTTCACTCTATCAAAAGTTAGATGAATTTAAATTGTTCAAGAAGTAAAATTATCACAGCTCACGCAATTCAGTTACTCGGACAGTTGAACTCGCTATTCGATAGATGGCGTTGTGCATTTATAGTCATTTTCTGAATCGCAGTGTTAAGATTCTACGCGACAGAATGACATTAGAAAAAAATTGGTATGTAGTATGTGTAAAAATATTATGTGACTATGTGTTTTTAGGGTAGGTAGGCAGGAAGGTAAGTAGGGTATAGGGTAGGGTTGGCAGACAGATGACGGTTTGAAGACGTCTTGGAGGACGGATCGGAACGAAACATAGGTTACTCTACTGGTAATATATTATCAACTGTATGACATGGGGCATGGGCAAAAAGTTTTATTTTAAGAGAACTACTTTGTGAACAAACGTGGAACAATACGCGACGTTCGCGACGAGCCGACGACGTGTGTGTGTAGTTCAATCAATTCACTTTCGACTGTTTTTTCTTAGGAATAAAATACAAAATCGCACCAAGTTATTCGAAGACTGGTTTGTGCAACGAAGACGGACTTAAAAACTGTTTCACCGTCGCAGAACTATTTTGTGAATGAACGTGGAACGATAAAGGACGACGCGACGTCCGCGACGACCGACGTGTGTCGTTGTTGAATCAGTTCGCTTTCGAATCTCGACTGTATTTTCTGAGGCGTAAAATAAAAAATCGTACGAAGTTATTTAAAGACAGATTTGTGCAACGAAGACTGCTTTTTCCCAGGACGTAAAACGGTTGCACCGTCGCAGAACAAAAAAGGTCTTTAGAAACGGTTCGTCATCGCAACGCCCACCACTTATGACGGGAGCGAAGCCGCGGGCACAGCTAGTATATCATAAATCTGTAGAAAAGTCCTTTTTGTACATCATCAATATCAATCAATACAAATAATAAATCTGTAGAAAAATATTTTTTGTACATCGAAAAAAATTCCAAAAAAAATAGCCAGGGTGTTAAAGGATAACCAACAGAACCCATTCTAGCATTTTTGGAATTTTTGTCTGTTTGTCTGTTTATCTGTTTGTCTGATTGTCTGTTTATTTGTGCACGCATCACGTGAAATGTACGAAACCAATGTAGATAACTTTTATACATAAAAATTGTGTGTATCTTGAAGAATTACTTAGTTTTTGTTTCATCGCAATCGGTTCACTCTATCAAAAGTTATATGAATTTAAAGTGTTCAAGAAGTAAAATTATCACAACTCACGCAATTCAGTTACTCGGACAGTTGAACTCGCTATTCGATAGATGCCGTTGTGCATTTAAAGTCATTTTCTGAATCGCGGTGTTGAGATTTTACGCGAAAGAATGACCCTAGAAAAAAAATTGGTATGTAGTAAGTATATTTTTTAACCGACTTGCCAAAAAAGGAGGAGGTAAAAAACATACATAATGTCGAACATAGATCGAGATTATGTATTATGTATGTTTTTTTTTTGTGTAAGTTCACCGATATCTCCGTCAATAATTGTGGACCGATTTCAAAAAATCTTTTTTTGTTTGAAAGAGTATGTTCGAAATTCCCATTTTAATTTGGTGTAGGACTGACGAAGCAATTTGAAGATATACAACAGAACTCTTCAATAAATAACGGCAAATCTCTCGGGATTGCTGCAATCGCATGTCTGTTTGTTGTATATACCATTTCATAACATAACATCACGCCAGTACGCTTTTAAGGGGTACGCAGATCTCTCATTTCACCGGTTATGTTCAAGTTTCATGATATTTGTGTAATATATTCTGGCGTTATACGAGTAGGTAACTTACTAAACAACTTGCCTATTAGGTAGGTACAACTAAAAAGTGAAAAATAAAAAAACTTTTTACAAAAAAATACTACCGACTTCCAAATAAAACTACAAAGTGAAAAATAACTTTATTTTTGAAAGTCGGTGTCCATAACGCAATAAATTGGTACCTACGAAAGACACCGACTTCCAAAAATAAAGTTATTTTTCACTTTGTAGTTTTATTTGGAAGTCGGTAGTATTTTTTTGTAAGAAGTTTTTTTGAGTATGTGGAGTAGGCAGGCAGGCTGGTAAGTATGGTAGGGTTGGCAGGCAGATAACGGGAGCGAAGCCGCGGGCACAGCTAGTATAAAATATTTCCAAAAAAAATAGCCAGTGTGTTAAAGGATAATCAACAGAAACCATTTCCAGCATTTTTGGAATTTTTGCTTGTTTGTTTATCTGTTTATTTGTGCACGCATCTCGTAAAATGTACGAAACCAATGTAGATAACTTTTATACATAAAAATTTTGCGTAACTTGAAGTAGTACTTAATTTTTGTTTCATGGCATTCACTCTACAAGTTAACATTATCACAACAAACGCAATTCAGATACTCGGACAGTTGAACTCCATATTCGATAGATGGCGTTGTGCATTTGAAGTCATTTTTTGAATGGCGGTGTTAAGATTTTCCGCGAAATAATGACCCTAGAAAAAGAAATAAGTAGTGTAGGTAGGTAGGTAAATAGGGTAGCGTAGGCAGTTGTCGGAACACGGGAAATGAAGCCGCGGGCCCAGCTAGTTTATAAAATCTCTACACTGTTTAGCAAGTGCTAAGCAGATTCTAAAATCAAATTCTCTATGGAAAATTCGGATTTAGAATCTGCTAATCAATTGCTAAACGCATCAAAGTTTTTTTTTTATAAATAAGGCTCTTCCAAAGGGGAAACTGATAATTATGATAACAATAGTAATCAATGTTCCAGCATCCACGTAGCATTACTTCATGAATCTATTGTGGTCCAGCAACAACGGTGAAGCTTTCTAACGATGTAGGTGTTCCTCGCTCAGTCATCCATATCGGTATATTCACACGAAGTAAGTCGAGATGTACAGTGACTAATCAATTCATCAACTGCTGTCATTTTGTTAATGTATACTAGCTTTTATTTTAACTCTAGGTACTTACGTGATGCCATAAATGCATTTCTATTGTTTTTCGCTTTTATTGCATACTCACGACAAATATTATATTTTCAAGTAGGAAATTAATAAAGCTAAAATCACAAAAAATAGGCAAGTTTAATGAAAAAACATTTAAACAGCTGGTTTCCGACTGGTGAAATTTCGTAGTATTGTGTCGAACTGTGTGCGCATCGCTGACGTCACTGCGTCAATATTTAAAATTTTGTACACCAACACACGCACTCCATAACGAGTCCACACCGGTGCAGAACTCGTTTGCGCGCAGTTTCAGTGAACTTACGTTACGAGTACACTTACTGATATTCGTACTCACTTTCCTCTCAAGTATGTAGTCTAACACCGTGCTCATACCATCTCAAACATAGATAAGGCATCACCACGCTTGCTTTAGGCGGGTTGGCGATTTCAAACAGTTCCTATGATTTGAAAAAGTCACATTGGTACAATCGGTAATAGCTGTTACCTACGCCACCCTAAAAACTAATGAATTTGAACCCTCCGCCTGTAACATTTAGGATTATTTAATTTGTATGACTTTATCAGACTAGCGCCACTCGATAAAAACACAATAATAATACAGATCGCACGGCGCACGGCGCACGGTTGGCGCAGTGGTTGAGCGATTGACTGCTGCGCTGCGTGTCGCGGGTTCGATTCCCGCACGGAACAATTATTTGTATGATCTACAAATAATTGTTCCGGCTCTGGGTGTTTGTGTATGTGAGTTTATATGTTTGTAAACGCACCCACGATACAGGAGAAATCCTAGTGTGGGGCAACGTTTTTTTAAAAAACAAAACAAACAAACAGATACGCAAATTTTATCTTAAAAACGTTAGCGTTAGGATATATTTATAACTATTTGTTGTGAGATTTTGATTTATATGCTGTAAGACTAAAAGCTTATCAGAGTATTGTAAAATAATTACTATCATTGCTACTAATAGCTTATTCTAACGATTATATAGATCTGGTTTCGTGGTTCATGTATAAGGCTGAGGCAAACAAGATGTGAGTTCAAATCCAGCGTCGAGAATATTATTGTTTTGCTTTCAAATTAGATTCTATTCAATAATAAGTAATTCTTACATTATTGTAAAGAACTATAGACGTACATATTCTTCAAATATAACATTTCTAAATTGCTAATATTTTCGCCTTGTAATAATTGGGTAATTGAAAGACAAATATTGGATTCATTATAAAACTGAGAGTCAAATGTTACTAAGTTAACCTTAAGGTAGGAAAATAAAAATGAACCGTGACAATAAAACTAAAGCCTGTCTACGCACAATTGCAGTGACTACGAGCGAAAAATTTTTCCTAGTCTTACCAAATTGTGAAAAACAACGTATAAATTTACGTATTTTCTCAATTTTCAATTTAACTTTATCATAATCATTATAATTTTTCATTTCTGTTGTTATGAGTACCTATTGAAATATAAAAAAAAAGAAATTAAAAATATTAATGATTTACTATAAATTAACTATTTTAATTTAATATAAATAAATATTTTGAATTCAAAAAACATGATTCAATTAGTCATTTATTTTGTAAAACATATGTATAGTTACAGATAGTATTGTTAAAATAAGTGCACTAGACCAATATGTGGCGTACAGAATTAACATAAGAAAGCAACAATAAATAATAAATAAAATAATACAATTAATGTGGCAATTTTGTTTCATACACAACGCACTGTTACAAATAAATATTTTACATAATTAAAATTATTTGCGTGGCATATCAAGAGACTACATTAAAAAAAAACTAAAATATGTCAATTAGCTAAACAGGTCATTGCAATTTTAGATAAACAAAGATATTCATACTTAATCACACATCACACATCACATCATATGCCTATTAATGTTTCCACTGCTGGGACACAGGCCTCCTCTCTGTGAGAGGAATGTGGATTTAATCAATAAATTAAATCATGTTTATCTAATTGGCAAGTCGGAATCTTCACTCGGTTTATATGTACATAGATGGTAGAGTGTAAACATGAGATGAGTTACAATTAGTATAAACATTTGCATATGAAGGAGTAGAATTATTCGGTTGAATTTCGTCTATAAAATAGTCATTATACGCCTGTGCAATATTAATAATTGAATATTGTAATCATAAAGCAAAGCAACAAAAAGTGGAAGGTTCGTTTTGAACTCGCAACCATGTTGACATAGGTTTACTGATGCAACCACTAGACCAAACCGACTTATCAAATATCTTTGAAATTAACAATTTCATCATGGCGATAAAATAGTATTCAAACGCATGCATATTTGCCTAACTTGAACAAGTCGATCTAGTTCGATAAGCTCATGCGTATCGGATAACACTTATCTGCTGCTAATTGCAGTAGGTTTTAAAATCGTCTAACTTTTAGTGGGTCGGCCAGCGGCAGGGTGGGTCAGGTAACAGCTATTACCGACTGTAAATGTCCGGATTTGAACCCAAGACTTCAAGCACGAGAGGTCTCCTATAGCCACTGGGCTATCACGCCGTATTATGACGAGTATGCAGAAACAGCTTCAATATGATCTCAAACAGTACTGCTTCGACTAAGTTATGTATGAAAGCTCTACCCTAACCCACTGTTCCATCAGAACCGCTAAGTTGTAAAAACGCAAGAGGTGATAAAATGATTATTAACCACATACTCAGTGCTTGCCAGGTGAATCTTGGTGCTTAGTACCGGGTCTACAGTTTGAATGTTAATAAATATATTTCCAGTAGGAAGACTATTGGACCATTTTCCTCGTCAGCCCAATGCCAAAGTTTTGTATAATTCATGGCATGCATGAATCTTTCCTTATTTGCTGATTTTCCTTCGAGCTTGAGGCCAAAAGTTTCTCCGAAACAGGTCAGTCTTTACTGACCTGTTTGTTTAGCGGGGAGAAAACGTTATCATTCTTTAATGATAACGTTTTCTCCCCGCTCTTATCCTCATTTATTTAGGGTCTGTATAGCAAGGCCATACATCTTCAAATCCGTCTTCTCTCAGATTCACTTCTTTCTTTAGCAGGTTTCATGTATCTGTTGTTTGGTTTGTCTCTTTCCTTATTTCCATTATTATTATTATTTACATTGAATACTAATATGACCTTGGTGAGGAGGCTGCGGTTTTGAGCACTCTCATCAATATGTAACAGTATGTATAAAACAGAAAAAAAAAAACAAAACTATGGTTTGTTTTTCTCTCTGTTATGCAACAACTATTTCTGTTTAATCTGTCTATGACCACTGTGTGTTGCCAGTGATGACATATGGCTCTGAGACGTGGTCGCTTACAAAGGGCCTTCATCATCACAAAAGCCTACAGTCACTCAAAGGGCAATGGAGAGGGCTATCCTCGGAGTTTCCTTGCGTGATCGAATCAGAAATGTGGAGATTCGCAAGAAAACCAGGATTACCGACATAGCCCGAAGAATTGCCAAACTTAAGTGGCAGTGGGCAGGGCACATTACTCGCAGAACGGATAGCCGATGGGGCCGGAAAACGATACGTTGGAAGGCCTCCCACTTAGGTGGACCGATGACCTGGTTAAGGTTGCGCGAAGGCGCTGGATGCGAGACGCACGGGATCGGTCAATGTGGAGACGCCTGGGGGAGGCCTATGTCCAGCCGTGGACGTCTATCGGCTGAAATAATGATGATGATGATTTCTGTTCAATTA
This sequence comes from Orthosia incerta, assembly GCA_948252205.1. NCBI lineage: Eukaryota > Metazoa > Arthropoda > Insecta > Lepidoptera > Noctuidae > Orthosia > Orthosia incerta. Next base: position 22,376,476 of record OX411756.1, on the reverse strand, counting down.
GTGGTTGTGTTTTAAGTTATTTGTTAATCAGTATTAAGATTCGCCGCATATTACTGACGGACTTTTTTATTATCGATAGGTTCGCGCTTGACCACTATCTGACTTTATCGGAACTAAGCATAATGACCAATGGGTTCGTTTCTACCTTCTTCTGCGTTTTGTGGCGTGCCGTAGCTTATCGTAGCGTTGCGTAACAAGGCGTAGAGTTGCATATATCACTGCGTAGGGCATCGTAGCGTTGGCTAGCGTGTCGTAGCGTGTCTTAGCATGACGTACTGCGGCGTAGTTTTTTCGTAGTAGTGTGGCATAGCATGGCGATATGGTGACTCTACAAATTGTTTCTACCATAGCTGCATAAGAGTTAGGCTTTCTGCGCTGCAAGCTGCGAGCACAGCGCAAAGCTACGTAAGTTACTATAATTACGCGCCCACAGTAAGTTCTGCACGTGTTGTAATTAGCCGAGCATATCGCCGCATTAACCACGGCCCCCCTCCCTCCCCCCGCCGCGTGCATTTTCCGCGGCTCATAGTCATTACTGTCTAAATCAAACGTCAGCTCACCTTCGACCAACGATTATTGAATCACACAAGCACAGGAAGGTATAGAAGTTAGCCAATTAAAGCTCGCCTTTGACCCTCGCTTGACCCGCTTCAACTATTGCTGACCACGAAAGTATAGGTTCTTTGTAAATGTTTGCATCTTCACGTTCACACTTTATTTATTTACACTTAATTATACTCTCTCTTCCTCTTTTCGTATGAGAATGTGGCCTCCTCTGGTGCAGAGTTAATTAAGCCGCTTCTGGGAACCCCACAGGCCTTTGATTTGGCTATAACAGACTTACATTGAATATATAAGTCCAGGTTTCCTCACGATGTTTTCTTTCACCGTTGCTTGTGGTGTCCAAGATAAACTTAGAAAGTACATATGAATTTGAAAAAGTCACATTGGTACTTGCCCGGATTTAACTAATTATACTTATGTACATCGTAGAGGATCGTTTTCATATTGCCAACCTCTTCATGAGTTTCTTGTAATACATTTGAAGCTTGCTCTGTTTACGTAAAACTCAGCACTTTAAAAAGATTCTTGGAGCCCATTATACTCGTAATAGCCCGCGTACTGGCACTGTAGCCAGTGTACATAATCGGCCATGTTGCATGAGTGTTGCCTCTCATTAGGCGGCTCCTAATTTTTTTTCTGTTGGCTTCTCTGTGTGATCGCTGATCGAGTCCGAAATAAATACTATCTATATCGCGTAACGCTTGCCGGGGTTGGCCGTGGGTGGGTGAGTTCAATAATAGTTGGATTATGATGAATGGATGCTGCGAGAGTGTAGCTCTGTCGAGAGTGTGTCTCTCGCTCCAGTCACCCAGTGACAGTGATATTGTGCGCGCATCTAACGTTTTTGTGCATTGTGTAGTGTGTGAACGTATCTATGACTTTCTCACATTGTGCGGGTCGTGCCACCGTCACCGTCACCGGCGGAGTTACGTGCTGGGGTTCGTTATGTCACGCGTGTCCCGTAATGAGCGGTTATCTTGAGTTACGACTTCTTGATGCCAACTACTGCTTCGTCACGGTTATAGTTTAGAGTTGCGCGAAGAATCTGTTGTACATACTCAGTGGAATGTCGCAATCATAGTGGATGATTGGACGTACCGGTGCCATTATTCGGCAGATAATGTTTATGTTTGCAAGTACTGCTGAGAATTAAAGGAGTAGCAGAAGTGCACCTATTGCAGGTAATCCGACAGTTTGCCAGTTATGTTCAAGTGCTAAGTAATAAGGGGGAGCCTATTGCCTTCAATCATGCACATTGCACATTTCCGGACTCCGATGTTCATGTTCTTCTTCTGAGCGTGTCGATGGTAAATACAATTTTTAAATGATATGTTTGTTCCAAGATGTTCAGCCTTTCCACTGAAAATGTTATATCTTTACTGTACCTAACTTTGACCACACAATGGAAGACAAACGAACAATCTGTAGCAAATGTTTTAAATAATCGATGCATCGGTGTCGTCTGTTACATTTATAAACTGAACGTGTCACAGTAGTGTTAAAGGCCTGTAAAGCCGACTTGACTTCGGAACTGGTTCCCTGTTGCAATCAACTGCAGATGACAAGGACTTCAGGAAATAGGTCGCGTTTCCAAGGCACAGAAGAACCACTTTGCGAAATGCAAGAGTATAGGGCTCGCAGTGTCCCCGGTTGATCAAACTGCAGAGATCTGCCGGAGAACCAAGGTACAACCGTCTTAGCCCGAAGAATTGCCAATCTTAAATGAAACGGTACATTGCTTACAGAACGGATAGTAGATGGAACTGAAAGGTATAAGCTGGTGAAGGTTGCGGGAATTCGCTGGAAATCGCTGGCAACAAGAAGCATGATGGCTAGGTTTCTAGAAAATGGGAACTTCGTCAATTTATTGAATACGAAAACACAAGCCCCCAAACATCCATTCTACACTTCTGCTCAACCTGTTTCTATGATTTTAATGGTTGTCCAATAAGGGCACCCAGACCAGTGATCGTATCAGATATTCGCCGGCGGCTGTCCGCTAAGGAGGCAAAGAGGTCGCTAACTGTACCGTAGTTCTTACGCGACCCACATGCACTGCGCATTCTACTGATCTTTTAGTTTGACCCTATAGCTCTATGCGGTATCACTAGCCCTTCGATTTAAGGCTAGAAATGGTTTGTTATCACGAAAACAGTGATGGATTACTCAGAGAACTTGCTTTGACTTTGATATGTGAAAAGGTGGAATTTAAAGCTGACGTGAAAACAGAAGTATGTTTATTTATTATATGCTTTATTGTACACCATAAAATACAAACTTAAGTCTAAAACACAAACAATAGGCGGCCTTATCGCTTGCCACGATCTCTTCCAGGCAACCTGGTATGGACAGTAATTGCTTGGACATTAAATGGGGCGGTCATTGGTGTATAAATAACATTGCTTAAATAATATACTACAATAGATACACAGATAAATACATAAGCTATGTAATAGATACATAAATACATACTTAATATATAGGCAAATAAAAAGAAATACAAAAAATTACGAAAATCTATTGATAATCACAGTATCTATTTGAAATTGACAAGCTAAGAGGAAGACAGCGACAGATAATATTCCTTTACAAGTCTTTTGAACACAGGCAATGATTGAGCACGTTTGATTGGATCGGGCAATGCATTCCATAGACGAGTAGCCTGTACAGTAAAGAGCTAAATTGTGCAACGATTTCGAGCTACAGTAATAATCACCACGGCTCTGATTATACAATGGTTTCTGCGCGATAAGCTACCCGGAAGGCGATGAATCCTCCGATGAGAACAAAAAATAGAGATAATTATGCGTAAAATGTTTTATAATAATTCTGTGAGTTTTGACACGCGTATGGTTTAGCTGCTCCAAGGCGTCAGTGGCAATGTGGGGCAGTGATCCGTCTGACACCTGATTCATGAGCGTTGATGCCGCCGAGTAATGCTATGCTACATACATTAACACCAACTACAAGTAATATAAAATCATAATGATTACGCTAGATTCGAGTATTAACTATGAAGTAATCGTTGAAAGCATTGATCTCAATTCGCAATCGGGGACGAATGTTACTTTCATATTTTAGATCGTATCGAAATAACTAGACAATAATGTACCACTGAAAACTAAAGCCTTTAGTTACATTTAGTACAGTCACAATATATTATGAAATATATTACGATTAATAGATCCTACATAATAGGACCTAAGGAGACTAACTTCAAAAGGCTTGTCAAGGGACTAAGTGAAGAAGTTATCAAATAGTTCGAAAAACGCGTAAGAAAAATTAGTGTTTCTGATGCGCGTGTTGGCAAAACGAGATTCAAATGTAGCAAGGAAAGCTTTATACTTAGTAGTAGCTGCCCTGCGGCTACGGATGACGATGAAGCAATATTTTGGTGAATGTCATTAACATGGACTGGTTTAATTCATATTCGGTTCAACTAACTTTTACATTTCCTGTCGTGGCGACCTTTACTTGCTTTGGTGGCCGAGACTCGCGTCCCAAGTCCCAATTCATCTTCGATTCATTGCGATAATTCTCATCAGGCGCGGATACGGATTGGTGCTCTCAGCCCCAAGCGAAATCTTGGATCCGCGCCTGATTATCATGCATGTTCTAGCTAAGTCTTCTTAGAGATGGCCTAACTACATTTTAATTAGTTTTGTTAATGTATTCGCTGTAACTTCCCACGACAGCGATACTATCAGTCTACCTGATTGTTGTCTTCTTACATATTTCACCGCGTTCATCGCCACCCCTGGTCCTCGCTCCTAAGATAGCGACTGCATCCGTCCGAGCCTGCATGACCGGCGGGACGCAGTGGTCGGGACAGGTCCGGTCGGTGCAATCACCGCAGGACCATTATAGCGTATCCTGCCATTTTGGACCCGCTCGGTCACGTTGTGGATAGGGGCAAAAGATCCATCTCTGACGAGTACAGATACATATTTGCTATATCGATAGTAGATCATACTGCTGAGAGTTTTGTTTATTCTGGAAATAGTCTTGAAAGCACTTCAGTTGGATATTTTTCATTTGTTTTATTTACTGTATTTTTTTAGGAGCTCGCAGCTAATTAATTGCAGTCGCAGGGGTCGATCTTCAAGGTTAAGCAACCCTTGCCAAGGTCTGTCTTTGATGGCCACATTTACATAGCAAGAGCCCTCTTTTCCTCGGCAACCACGTTAAACTGTCGGTCCCGGTTGTTCTTGTACATTTTTGACATTCGTTAGAGATAGTCAGAAGCGGACCATCTGACAGCAGTCTTGCCTAGGGTTTACACTGGCGGCCGACGCTTATTATATTATTAGGGTTCCGTACCCAAAGGGTAAAAACGGGACCCTATTACTAGGACTCCACTGTCCGTCTGTCTGTCTGTCTTTTTATTTATTTTTTATTTATCGATAGGCTCGCGTTTGACCACTATCTCGCGTGATGATAAGCGATGATGTGGCGATGATCTGTCTGTCTGTCACCAGGCTGTATCTCGAGAACCGTGATAGCAAGACAGTTGAAATTTTCACAGATGATTGTATTTCTGTTGCCACTATAACAACAAATACTAAAAACAGAATAAAATAAATATTTAAGTGGGGTCCCATACAACAAACGTGATTTTTTGCAGTTTTTTGCGATAATGGTACGGAACCCTTCGTACGCGAGTCCGACTCGTACTTGGCCGGTTTTTTTTTTTTCCAACGTGTATTTTGCAGTACGCTTGTAGCACTGTGTACGCACTGTGTACCCACTGTATACATTCGTTATTCAACCTCAATATTCATGCATAACAAAAAGGTAATTACTCGTGTCGTGTTGTCGACGACTATCGCTCACATGCTCATAATAATATTCAAGTTGTTTGCGGAATTTATCGGAATTTAAATGGCATTTCGTTTTCCTCGTCATTCTTATAGTATATCAGTGGAAAACGTATTGTTTCAGCTGTTTTGACTTTTGAATATAATGAATGTTGATTGCAAAGGTATTGATAAACAAATATGTATAAAAGTTGACGCAATTCTTCCATCGAGGTAGGCACCTTGATGGAAGAATTAGTTGTAGTGTACCTGTTCCTACTTATCACTTAGTACACCATTCTAACGTGTCGAACTATTGCAGTAACATTCTGTTATCTGTGACCTTACCTAGCTGACAATAAGTATGCATATTACCTAGTTTGTTGATGTAGCGTAAAAACCCAAACTTCAATGTGTGTCTCTTGATGGGAGTAATCAAATTAATGACTATTTATTTAATCTGATTTGTTATCTGGTAAATAGAAGAAAATCACTCTTAAGTAATATACACAACACGGTTAGTTTTCGTTTCGCCTTATTCAACTTGTCACGAAAGAGTCTTGATGCTGAAGTGATGTTTGGCTTTGCCTTCTACTTTAAGATTAACACTAAAAGTAGTAAGAAAAGATTTGACTTGCGGGAGAGAATCTAGACTAGAACTAGGACACACATCATAGAATAGAAAATGTAAGCAAACATAATTACGTAATAAAGCAAATGAATGGTAAAAGATTTTCAAGATGGTTTCGTTCTCGCGTTCGACATTAACCTCGAGTGTGTCCTGCTGAGAATAATGCATGTGATTGTGTGCTGTGCAGGCGGAGCACGAGAACAGGCCGGCTGGCTCGCTTCTTGGAACTATCGACTAGCCCCGCAAGTGCATGTGCGAGCGATTCGCGCCGCGAGACGCACACATGTGTGCATCTGAAGCATGCCTAATGTTACAAGCACAACTTGCACCGTAATAAACCGAGTTTATTAGCTAGTAATTGCACTACAGTGGTGGCCCAGTGGTATCGGCCGCGACTTACAAGTTGTAGGTCGTTGGTCCGAGCCCAGGCAGGCGCTTTACTTTGTGTAAATAATTTCATCACGACTGCTCTCAAAACGGTGAAGGAAAACATCGTGAGGAGACCGGCATGTCCTAGAACCAAAAATTTCGAAGACATGTGACATCCACCAACCCGCACTGGGCCCGCGTGGTGGATAATGGCCCATTCCTTCTCAAAGAGAGGAGGCCTGTGCCCCAGCAGTGGGAACATTAATAGCCTGATGATGAATTGCACTACTACAGGGCAAATGCCAAGAATCACACAGGGATACACAAACACACATGGATCCACGGAGATCACACAGATATATACAGGGATCACACATCATCATCTGCCTAGCCTTTTTCCCAACTATATTGGGGTCGGCTTCCAGTCTTACCGGATTCAGCTAAGTACCAGTGTTTTACATGGAGCAACTGCCTATCTGACCTCCACAACCCAGTAACTGGGTAACACGGTACCCCTTGGCAAGACTGGTGTCAGATCTCAAGCTTCTGACTACCCGTAACGACTGTCAAAGATCTTCAAATGACAGCCGGGACCAACGGCTTAACGTGCTTTCCGAGGCACGGAGGAAACTCGGTATGTTGAAATGGTCACCCATCCACTGACCGACTCTACAATCTACAGGACTCGTACAACGATCTACAAGATCACGCAAGCATTCACGAAGTCAAACACTAAACAATAGTGATCACACAGGGATCCACGAGAATCACACAAGGGACCACAAGGAACGCACAAGGATCCACTATGTTCCACAGTCCCTGTACTCTCAGTTTGAGGCTATCCTCATCTCGCATCATAACCACGATCAGGGTAGCTATTCGTTCGTATTATACAAAATATATATGTATGTGTATTTTAAGCAACTTATTATTAGTATTTCTTTGTTATACTTTTTTGCTTGTCACAATTTAAATAATGCACCTGCCATGTTATCTCTTCACCACCCTTGATTGACTCGTAGAGAATGCCTAAGGCATTAAGTCAGCCATTGTACCTTTGTGCATGAAGTTTTAAATATATGAATAAACCGTACACCCTGTAATAGTTAGGGTACTTACCTAATTTAATTAATCATGTGGCAATCAACTTTGTTTAAATTAAGATATTGAAGATATAAAAAAATACGGATATTTGCTCGGCGATAGTACATTATGTAATTCAATTAATAAACAAATAAGTGGGCTGATATACAGGGCGAAAATAAAGGTCTGAAAATTACGGCAACAACAGACCTAAATAAATTGTAGTTCTAAAAACTAAAAAACACGCTTTAATGGTAAATTGAACTAAAAAGTCGCTAATCCTGAAGATCTTGGTAAGGCTAATGGGACAAACTATTTAAACGCGCACGGTAGAATCAACTTTCATTACTTGTAAATTTGAACCAAGTTGAATAAACATATTTGACTTTAACATTAACATTAAAAGCGGCATATTTACCATGTTTACTGTTTGTTGCGAGTTCCCGATATTTCGGTGCTGTTGCAAGCACCATGATCACGGATAAACTGAAAGTCATTGCGGGTGGGTGTTTATGAGGAGACAAAACGGTCTACCCTCTTTCTTGTTCGTTTTTTGCACTCAGTACCGCTACCATTGTCACTCACAACTCGATTCTGTTCCCGACACACGAAACTCACTGTGTCCGATCGCGAACTAAAATGGTAAATATCCCGCTTTTTATGTTGATGTTAGTGTTAGTGACCATGACAGTTTAAAAACTTATATATTTGACTTTGACTTTGGCTTTGACTTTGACTAAATTATTGCATTGCCATCGGTCCTTGATAAGTGTACAAAGTTTCAAATCAATCCCACGTTTTCAAGGGGGTGAAAATCACGTTCAAAGATTCCGTTACATTGATACATAGATACATACCAAGCTAATAAAAGCGTGTTAAAAAAAAACTCTCTTTATGTTTAGAGCTAAGAAAACTGCACTTAATCTTGCCTGGTCCTATTTGGAGCAGCCGACAACAAGGTTACTTTTACATATATAGTTATTTTTTTTATTATTGTTGTTTAAGCTGTTTTCTTTTTTCTTTTTTTATGCTGTTTGCTCTGGCTTGTGTCAAATAAATGTGTTTTTATTAGTGAAATGTGGGTGTTTTATAGGTGCAATTCTGGCTAATACATCGGTAACTACAGGCGTGATGTTATGTGTTGTAATCGTCAACGCACGATTGATAGGCTTTGTAGGTGTTTCGGCCGCTGAGTTTCGTCCGATCCGGTCGAAACAGGCATTGCATTATCTATACTAATATACTAATAATCTATACTAATATTATAAAGATAAAATATTTTTTTGTTTGTTTGTTTGTTTGTACCAAATAGGCTCCGAAATTACTGCACCGATTCGAAAAATTATTTCACCAATAGAAATCTACATTATTACTGAGTGACATAGGCTATTTTTTTTATCCCGGAAATGGGTCCTGTGGGGTGGTCCACGGGAGCGAAGCCGCGGGCAACAGCTAGTTATTAATATTTTTGATAGCTGTTTCGGACGAATCCTTTTTAGAGGCAAAGTTACTTGAGAAACATAATTAAAATTATCACATTTCTAGCACCCTTACGGATTTGGAAAATCTCAAAATTTCGCTAGAGCTAACTAAAAGTTCAACACAGTGTTGAACATTAACCCTCTTACTAATAAAGGCGGTATAAAGTTATACCAAGTATAAACCTATGAAAATGTATGGTTATTTCTTTGTTATACCTGGTATAACTTTATACCGCGTTTATTAGTAAGAGGGTTAGTATTTTTGTGACCTTTTTCGCTAAGAACTAATTTACAAATCTTCGAAGAACACACGAGACTTCAAGATTTCTAATTGGTATAGATATATGATTGTTTATTGTTGTACACGTTTTAATTGACATATATTTTATTGTGTTTCGACAGGATCGGACGAAATTCAGCGGCCTAAACGCCTGCTAAGCCAGCAGCCATTGAACCCAGCGGCCGAAACGTCTACAAAGCCGATTGATAGTTGTATGAACAGCCAGAGGTACTGGCGTTACTGCGCAGCCAATGACTGACCTAGCTCACTGAATCATCCAGTACATTATATTATCAGATTATCGCAACATTCTGCAGCTTATCAATTAATTGATCCGTGTTGTGATCATCAGCATAATAAATCGGTGCGATTGTGATAAGCCGATGTTATGATTCACACTTCAGATTAGATGCTCGCTACCGATAAAAGATGAAAAAAGATTACAATTAAAAACTTAATAAAACGAGATAATAGATGTAAGTGAGCCGAAAATTCGTCAAAATGATTTTTGATCTAACACAACATGACAGATATGTATCTGCAGAAGGCTCACTTTATTCGATGCTCGGGAGAAGATCAAGGGAATCATCAAACTGGGCACATTACACTGCGTTTATTGTTTCCGATTATGTACATATACATATCCATGTACATGATTGTTGTAGTGTGTATAAATGTTACAATGTACAGTTAATTAAGGGTCTTGTCACACTCTACCAAAACAGCAGCGGCATTTTTTTAAGTGATAACTTCTTATGGGACGGTAAACCGCTTCGTAACGTAACGCGTTACGGCGCCTATCTGTCTGGCTTCCCTTTCTCTCATGCATACAGCAGCGGTAGGCAGGCTTTTCCTCTCTCACTCTAACAAGTGAAACAAAAGTTATCACTTCTGTCGGGTGTCCCGAGACACACACGTTTTTTTTATGCTTGAGAATTTTATCTTATCATGGTTAGTAGGTTATAATCTTTACTTGACATTATAATTAATTTTTATTTATAATTTATACAATTGAATATTTCTAATCTTATGCATAATAACAAAACAAACTTACATACAAAGGGGAGAGGAAAAGGGGCTCATTGCGCATCAAAAAATTCATCCACATCGATGTCAATGGGAAACGTGCCATCGATACATATACCATCTTTACTTTAATTTCGATACTAGATACATATTAAACCAGTTGTGGATAGTTTAACTTCTTCTACAAAAAGTACCCATTTGAATTTTAGGAGAGTAAGACTGCACTTTTGACCTTTGACTGTACAATGTTCAACCTTCAGTCCGACAGACCAGTCTAGTTTTTTTTTTTTTTTTTTCATGTTTCGTCTCGTAGTTCGGTCAAAGTGACTGACAACTACTTAAACGGGCTTCCCTGTGGAGACTAAGCTATATAGCCTCCAGCCAGGCACAAATTTCTAATCCTAAGCGACAACGCTGAGGGCTACCCCCTGTGGGGTCGAACCTCGGCTCAGGGCGTCGCTGGGGGGACTATGGCTGGATCTTAATAAAGTGATTCTACCATCCGTTCGGAATAAGCCTACGTGGAGAAGAACGGAAATCGATACTTTTGTTATAGCTAGCACGTATCGTGTGACCGGCTCACACCGTCTGTATCTTCATATCACAATATCATGGATAGCATCGAAATATCAGGTAATTAAACACTGTTAAATGTACACGCATGCGCAAGCTAACGCGATCCAGAACAAACATTAGGACACGTAGCATTATAACAAATTGTAACTGTGTGCTCTATCAATTCTAGTGAGTTTCCCACTTGCAATAAACACAGTCGTTACGAGTACATCTTCTGCGTGCACTTCGAAAATTATTTCAGAGGTTCATTCGAAGCTTATTATTATGTCAGACTGCCTCGTTATCAGGGATGTTATGGATATGAAATTTCGGATCTGGATGCGGATAGTTTCAGTATTAGATTTCTAAGAAATTGTAACAGTCAAACACAAAAGACAAACATGCAAGTGACGCGCGCTGCTAGTGTGTCCTGTCATAACGTGTAACTCATTTAGACTTCCGCCTCAATCCGAAACTTTTAAAGATTTTTATTTCGGATACCCGATATTTGATTCAAAACATGTGACATCCACCAACCCGCACTGGGCCCGCGTGATTGATTACGGCCCATTCCCTCTCACAGAGAGGAGGCCTGTTTCCCAGCAGTGGGAACATTAAAAAGGCTGATGATGATGATGATGATACGATATTTTTGGTTACGGTTACGGAGCTGCTTAACATCCCTGCTCGTTACTAAGTGAAGTGAGTGTAAGAACTGCGACTTCTTAAGAGTGTCTCAGTAGCAGCCCGGAGTTTGATTCGTTCTGGAAAACTATTACTACAGATCAGACTCCAGTAAGCCTCGACGTGTTGACGTATCGTATGTCGACCCTGCCTGCGTCGTCGTAAAGCGACGAATTATCACAATAGTTAGCGCGCGTCCCGCTTCACTTGCGCTAAGTAATGGAACACGTTCCGCGCACGCGCTCCGCTCATTTGTCACGCTTCCTTACCCGCCGGAAAATTAATTTCTTGATACCTAACTCACTTCGACAATCTCTAATAGTTGTTTTAGACGGCGCAACATTCACATTTGCTTCTAGTTCTTCTTAACATACCGAGACACCTCCGTGACTTGGAGACTACGTCTTTTGTAGATCTGTGACAGTCGTCACAAAGAACCAGAAGCCAAGAAATCTGATACCAGTCTTTCCAATGGGTATCGTGTGCCCCGTTACTAGGTTGTAGAGGTCAGATAGGCAGTCGAAAACACTGGTACTCAGTTGCATGTAGTTAGACTGGAAGCCGAACCCAACATAGTTCATTGTGTTCATTGTGGTTCTACTTCGAAAACACTCAACAGAAACTTGCCAAAAACTAGTTATTATTGAGTCCATCATTATGTTCTACAAGCTTCAGAAGCTACGGCATGCGGCCAGGCTGTTATTATCAAATAATTGTAAATTATTTACAACCTCTAAACAACATGCGATTATATTGAGAAGTCGACAGTGCCTGCAGCCTCTCTAACGGAACTAATAGCCGAATGCTGATAATGAAAAGTCACTCGCAAGCAGAAATTACAAATCAATGATAAAACCTTTGCGAGGAGATAAGACAATAAACTTTTTTCATGATTAAGTAATACAAGCTTTAAAGTATTATAAAACTTTTTTGCAAAAAAATTCTACCGACTTCCAACTAAAAAACTACAAAGTGAAAAATAATTTCGGAACAAATACTCTCAAACAAAAAAAGAATTTTCAAAATCGGTCCACAATTGACGGAGATATCGGTGAACATACACAAAAAAAAAAACATACATAATGTCGAACATAGAACCTCCTCCTTTTTGGTAAGTCGGTTAAAAACCAGCCCTAATAGAATACAATGTTCGGTAGTACAACATATAATGAAAGGCGTTTTAGGCCAACAGAAATTTGTGGATGAAGAAGACGGTCCCTAATAAATTCGAGAGCGGGGCAGACGATGACTCACTGCTAGTGTACTATCCACTCCAGCTGACTATATTGAGCCTGCAGAAAAGCTCCCTGCGGGCCACCAGCTGCCTTGGCCCACCTGGAAATCTCTAAACCGACTACGAAGCCAGGTGGGTCGCTGCAGGCACAACCTAGTTAGATGGGGGTACTCCAATGACCCACAGTGCGATTGCGGAGCCACGTCCCAAACAATGCCTCACCTTTTGTCTTGCTCTCTGTGCAAAAACACCTGCACCTTAAAAGACCTTTGTGAGGCAAATGACAAAGCTGTTGGCGTGGCTGAATTCTGGTCAAAATATATTTAATTTTGGAATCATCGATTCGACGAAGAAGAAGAAGAAGAAGATCCACAAGCTTGTTGTTATGTTGCGTGACTCTCCTTTTTGCTTAATCGCCCGAGTGACAGCAGTGCTCAAATTCAAATTAATGTATTTATTTGACCATTGTATGTATTATTTGCGTCTTCAGAACGACCAACTACGTAACAAAGTAATGACGGAAGTGCTCCATAAACAGACCCCACTTGCGCACACGCACACGTCGTGCCACCAACCAACTAACATCGCTTTATTGCCGCTCCGAGCACAGCATCTTCGTTTAATCTCACAGCACCAACTGCTATTAACATATGAATGACTTGCTCCACATTCTCGACCATTATACTTAATTCATAAAGCAATTTAGCCGCTACGAACTCTTTATTATAATCAACCGGAATTGCTGCGGAAAAGAAAACAATAGTTGTTCTTCGTGAAAATATTCACTTCATGAATAAGCGAGTTTATTTCAATGGTAAATGTTTGTGCACTAAACAGAATGGAAAGAATTAAGTCGGTTTCATTAATTAGTTAGGATTGTTCACGCGTTGTGAGCAACTAATGTGTGGCGCGTCCTCGAACTGCGTCTATACAGCTGTGTATACAAACACTATGGCATATGGGCCTTATTATAGAGATTATATATATTATAACTGAGTAGCAGATTATTTTCCTAATTCTTAGAAATTTTAACATAGAGTGCGCTATGGATGTGAGTAGATTCTTAATTTGAATTTTCAATGGAAAATTTCAATTTAGAATCAGCTAATCAGTATTTAAACTAACCATAAAGTTAGTTTTTTTTTATAAATATGGCTTTTTGTGCTATGTCATGTAGGCTATGTTCAGTGGCGACTGGAGGCTACTCTCTCTGATCTAGTTCGGCAGCACGTACCGACATTACGTCAAGTGTGGCGGGTCGCGCGTAGCATTATAAGTGCACAAAGTTTGCTAACAGCTTACTGTAAGTGAGACCTAATCCCGTTCAGTTCAGTTGTTGTGCAAGGAAGATGCGCGCGGCGAGGAGCGCGGCGGGGGGCAGGAATGTTTGCAAGACTTGCGACACGAGTGGCCGGGTGAAGGGGGGAGGACTACGTGTGCTGCAGCCTTAGTGCATGAGCAGGCTTCCTCGGAGGCTCGAAGGTCGTCTACCAATAGGTCATAGTTTGTCACATGAATCAGGAGAGCTTCGCGAAAATGTTAGAATTGAACATACGAAATGACCTCGAATAGTACATGCTATTGTCGTAACAAAAGCTATGCAACAAACTATCTAGCCAATACATAGTTAAAATGTACATGTGTTACATTTGTTACTTTTCCACAGGTACGACGCTTGTAACATCTTCGTGACATAACTTTACTAAGCGCCTCCTCGAGGTTATCATCGGAGGTAATCACCGGCGCGCGCCAGCTTTATGACAGTTTAACAGCCTATTGAATAAACTGACAATCGACCGCAAGTATGAGTACGTGATACATGACGATGTACGCAAGTGGGACACAACGACACTGTGTCGGCATGGCATACAGAGACACGGTGTAGTGCAAGTTTGTGTGCAAGGATTACGAAGGATTCTCAGAAAGGAAAAATAAGGAACGCGTTAGTCATGATGTGAGGCTATGTGACGCTGTCGTGCCAAGCTAATAGCAGTCGTGACGGCTCCTCTGAATGAACATTTAATAATAATCGTGAAACACACATCGTTTTGTTTGTAATTTAACGGAATTCAACCTTCACATCATTATGTATAGGAAGATGTTGTAATTTGAGTAAAAAGCGTCAAGTCGTGATGGGTTGCCGTGAGCTTGGTTTGGGCGCACACAGCGTGGATAGGATAGTGATTACCGCCAGTGATTAGCTGAAGGCTGCGTGTGCGCAGGTCGCGGCTGTCTTGTTGCAATCTCTCGCTATTAGCGCGCGACCGACGAGCTGCCACACGCCAGACATAGACGAAGAACCACCAACTATAGCGACATGCGATTCTAATTAATTGGATTAATATTCATCACGCCTGTATTAATCGAAGTGTTAGGCTGAGTTGCACCCATAGTACAGCCAGATTTCGCTAGTTATGTATAAGTCCCATGTAATAGGGGGCGAGCCTATTGCCAGTAATCGGAGCATAAGTCGGCACTTCAGGCTGTTACTAATCGGGGCACAAGTCGGCACTTCAGGCTGTTACTAATCGGGGCACAAGTCCAGACTGCAGGCTGTTACTAATCGGGGCACAAGTCCAGACTGCAGGCTGTTACTAATCGGGTCACAAGTCCAGACTGCAGGCTGTTACTAATCGGGGCACAAGTCCAGACTGCAGACTGTTACTAATCGGGGCACAAGTCCAGACTGCAGGCTGTTACTAATCGGAGCACAAGTCTAGACTCCAGGCTGTTACTAATCGGGGCACAAGTCCAGACTGCAGGCTGTTACTAATCGAGGCACAAGTCCAGACTGCAGGCTGTTACTAATCGGGGCACAAGTCCAGACTGCAGGCTGTTACTGGAAAAATTCCACATGTAAAAACCCAATAAATCTTTGCACGACCCTGAAATCGAACCCATACGCATACTCAGCAGTAGTGCTTGTGACCACTTGAGGCAATAGGATTAGCATACTAGTAATACATAATAGATCGATAGATACGTAAAACATAACCAGAGTAATGATTAAGATTTCAAAGATAATGTTCCATCATGGTTTGGTTTTAGACATAATTATTCTAATTTAAAGGCAGTTTCTGGCAGTATGACATGTTCTATTTCAACCAAATATTCGTGAGATATCTGACATTATACGGACCATACCTTCTTTGTTTACTGATAGCGTGATCAAGGTGAACGCGACAACGCCTAAATAGGTCGATAGGTATCGATAGCAGCGACACAACCTCCGCCGAATATTTGTTTGTAATTACCTTTTAGATTAGCGAGCTGAGCGCTGGTAGGCAGCTCTAAAGTCCAACCAGTCGGCGTCAAGACTAACTGGTTTTTATCTCAAGCAAAAACCTCGCTTACATTACCGCTAACTACGCGGGGTACAATCAAATGTACGAATTATTAAAATCTTATTTCCAAATTAAGCTGAAATGTATTTTCCTCTTCTATTTTAATGTCTCGTTGCTCTAGAGTTCGCAAACGCTACTACTGAGTATGAGGTTCTGCTGGGTTCGATTCCTAGGGCGGGTAAAGTGATATTGTGTTTTTTTTATAGCCTCGCGTTTGACCACTATCTCGCCCGATGTTAAGTGATGATGTGGTCGAAGGTGAAGCACGCTTGCCTAGAAGTTACCTGTTTACTCTTGACTTGAAGACCCCTAGGTTGTAGCTGTCAGGAAACAAAGACGCCGGCAGGGAATTCCACTCCTTAGCTGTACGAACAATAAAAGTATTTTCAAAATGTTTTGTGCATATGGGTGGGTTATCCACCATGTACCGATGGCGCATTGCCGTACATCTTTTTGTCTGAGGCCTTAGTGCGAGTTTATACTCACGCTCAATCGCGTTAACGTTAACGCCAATTTGTATTGAAACTGGTTAAGCGCCGTCTGGTGACGGCAAGGCAAAACCTCTTTTTTTGTATACATTTTGACATAAGAGATCGTTTACGTTACCACGAGTGAGTACGTTAAAAAACTCGCACTAAGCACACCGATGATGGAATAGGCTAGCCGTAATCAAATTGTGCAGTTCCATCGCACACTCCCCGAAATGTAACCGATAGAAAACCGACAGGCTGGCAACTCGTCGTGGGTATTCAAGGCTCTGGAGGTTAGAGTCGACCAGCGCATTGTTGCCGATCATTCTCTTGGTCCGTCTGTCAATCGACACAAGTGCATCAAGTTGGTATTTGGCAAATCCATCCCGGAGGTGAGAGTAGTACTCCATGCATGACCGAACTTGCGCTTCAAACCATCATTAGTTTCTATCAAGAATTTCACAGTACGGTCCAGAGATTGAATTTTATGGCCAGTTAATGGCAATAGGATCGCCCCCTGATACATAGGAGTCATGGGACTTAGACATATCTGGCGAAATATGGGTATAGGTATCTCAGGCGCAGCTCTGCCCTGCCTAACCCTTCGAAGGAAACAGGCTAGATGTTATATATTTTTCCAAATTAAGCAAAAGTGTATTTTTCTTGTAAATTGGTCGAGTGTGACGGATAGCGTTAGCGTTGCTCGCGCGCGCTCAATTGGTGGCGTCGCGGTAATCAGACCATGTGATATGAGTAAACCGGATCCTCTCTGATACGTGTTACATGTGGCAGCTGTAAGCCTGATATCTGTCTTGCTCTTTATACCTCTTTATCTTCTTCTTCGTCTTTGGCCTTGCCTTTTACCGTCTCGTGAAGTCGGCTATCCCAATCATGCGACGCCATTTATTACCCGGCTGCAAGGAAAGGGTTATGTTTTTTTCTGTCTTATTCGTCATCTTCCGTAAGACCCATCCCCCTCATGTCCTTTTGAATTTCGTCATCCATGTGGTTTGAGGTTTTCCTCTTCCCTTCCTCCTTGTAGCCACGGAATGGTACTTTTTCACGACATGGCATATCTCTTTAACTTACTCTTTTTTATTTTGTGGTCTACTAGGATGCCTTCTTCGTATGGTACATCTATCTATACTAGCCGCTATCTTAGGAGTCATCCCCTTTTTAGCCATATTTTGTGAACTTGCACGCACTTTGTCAACTGGTTTCTATAATATTTCACGCACTCCATTCGTTGTTTTATTCGTGCATACCTATTCTTATTTAAATTCTCTCTAGATTTTCACCAAAGCCGCTAGTAGATGCCCCATGTGTGACTGCGCCTGCGTCGCCCCAACAACGGCCAGTTCGAGTTAATGCTAAAACTGTGCGTTTATTAGTGCGCGCTATTAAGCGCTCATATTTTAGTTGCATCTTAACTTCTCAGAGTTATTGCGATCTTAAAACAGAAAGTCAATTCTGTTGGACATGATGGCAAATGTCTTTCAGTGGGACGGTAATGATATGCGCATTATTAAAGTAACGCAATTAAGCCCAATCTAGGAGAAGCAGAAATCGTAGTGTTTTACCTAGTGACACGATCTCCATAACCACATCCGTAACGCTAAAAGTTCCAGCACAATCTGTTTTCTTTAAAACGAAGGCGATATCATATTGTGTCTAAACAACTACACTTTTTTATAACGTGTGGAAATTCTCATAATTGTTTTCCGCCTCGGCGTGAGCGGAGGAGTCTGGCAAACTAACTACCCGGATACCTCCAGCTTTTACCGATACCAAAAAAAAAAGATAGAAGCCGAGCTAGTACAGGTTTTGAGCAAGCATTTTCAGGACGCGAAAAGTTGATAGCAGAGTGGAGTTTACTGAGAGAACACTGAGAATAAGGTTTATCAAAATTATGCCAGTTCTAGAATTAAACTTTCCAAATTATATTAGTTAGCAGACCTTTTGACTTTAATGCAGCGTACAGCAACCCTTCTAAACTGTGTTCTTAGAAGCCGTCCGTCTCGAGTGTCGACGGAAGTGTGCACAATAACATTATGTATGGGCGACTCTTTATGTGGCTCCGAGTGGCTGCAACCACATCTATATTAATATAATAACGAACAAGCAGCTGACAGACTTGATCCGCAGGGGTCGATGACCTCCGCTCGGATTTATTTTGAATAATGAATGGTCTCAATACAGCTGCAGGCGTTGCACTTATTACTGAACAAATGAAACACAAGTAGTACCTAGGGTTACGAACCGTACTCAGTATTGTAGAATAAAAGCACAAAACGTTTTGGGAACACTTTTATTACGCGTACAGCTAAGCAGTGGAATTCCCTGCCGGAGTCTGTGTTTCCAGATAGCTGCAATCTAGGGGTCTTTAAGTCATGAGTGAATAGGTTATTTCTAGGCAAGCGTGTTTCACCGTTGACCATATCATCGCTTACCATCAGGTGAGATAGTGGTCTTTTTATTCTTTATTGTACACCAAAAAAAGCAATATCCTACCCTACCCGTAGTCTATTTCGCTTAGATAAGCGCAATAGCAGCACCTGAGCCCCTCTACAAGCTACAATAGATTACGCTAAAATAACTAATTTATTATACGGATGGTCGATGGGGCCGGAAAGTTCTGGAGTGGCGACCGAGTCCGGGAAGACGCAGCGTCGGAAGGCCACTTTCTAGGTGGGTCCTTGTCAGGGCTACGGGAATTCGCTGGATGCGAGACGCATATGACCGACCCAGGTGGCGATACTTGGGAGAGGTCTATGTCCAGCAGTGAGCGACCTTCAGCTGAATTGATGATGACTCAATTTGTATGACTCTGATTATGCTGTGAATTTCTAAATTATCGGTTAATTGCAAGCAATGGGAAGTGAAAACAGGGCTTCGTTGAAATAGATTTCTAGCAATCGTACAATTATTTTCAAAAATCAAAACCAAAATATTTTATTTCAACTAAACCAAGATCTATGAATTGTCAGCAAAAAAAAATAAAAATGAAGCTAGTTGCACATTCGCAAGCGTCAGTAGGTTTCTATGGAGAAGAGCGTGCAAGAGACTCCACGGACACCCTATTTTTTTTTTTTTTTTTTATTCGAGATGGGTTTGCTCTTGACTCTAGTCTAGGTCAGAGGTGACAGAGACAAAGTCGACGATGGAGTGAGTTTACCCAGAAGAAGCCTGTTCACTCTAACTTTGAAGAGATTCGGGTTGTATGCGTTCGGAACCCTTTTCCATGAATAAG
Organism: Orthosia incerta; assembly: GCA_948252205.1. Lineage (NCBI taxonomy): Eukaryota > Metazoa > Arthropoda > Insecta > Lepidoptera > Noctuidae > Orthosia > Orthosia incerta. The sequence continues at coordinate 22,356,709 of OX411756.1, read as the reverse complement.
TTTTCATTACAAGTATTTGGTTACATCATTCTGGATCTCACGACACAGGGAATCCTAGTGCGAAATCTAGGAATTCAATACACTTGAATGTAATCTTATCAAATAACTTTATTCCTATTCTTGTTGGAAAATTACAACAGAAACAACGAAAAACGCTTACTGTAGCGGAAAAAGTTTAATTTTGAAAGTGAACTTTTTTTTAAGTCTTCATTTATCCTCTCCAAAATCAGATGAGTATCTGCTATTTTCTTTAAAAAATGTCTGTTACACTAGACGTGTCAACACGTTTGAGGGATCTAATGCAAACTGACCACTATGTTGTTGTGACACGTTTGCAACTATCTGCTTAGTGGACAGAACGTGTACTATGTGTGTCAAGTGTGCCTGCTTGTATACTTGACTCGTAAGTATTGCAGCTATTGACGAAACGGCGGTGCTCGTCAGTATTCTTACACGCCCTCACTGATTGATGGTCGAGGTCACGACACTGCAGACTCCTGGCACCGATCACTGCGCCTCTATAAACTGAGCATGCACAAGTAATCTCCAAGAGTGATTTGTAGCGCTGTCCCCAGGTCCACAGTACACTCAACAGTCGTCCGAGGTCGAAGTTTAACTTTGCCAGCTCCTTTCTCTAGTAGCTTTAAGGCCGATACTCGCAGTTCAAATGTTAGAGAGGCGTGCGGTTGACCGTCCAGCGGTACAGTTAGCTGGTCGCAGGGCGTCGCTCCCCTTCTCCCGGCTCCTCACCCCGCACTCCTAACACTGGACGAACCTGTTTGCTCCATGTCTCGCTAGGCCTAGTGTCCGTCTAGTTATTAAGTAAGTACTTATGTAGCTGTACCTTCGTCTCTTTCTACTGGAAGATGAGTGTTTTAAATGTTTGGAAATTATTGTTTGGAAATCCGCCTGCAACATTATAATATAGTACTTAGATTAGAAAGAAACAGTAAAAACATACTGGAACAAAAAGCACACAATAACACTCCTTTTTTGGGCAGCCGTATAAAAAGATAACTTTTAGGCATACCACGCACTGCGATTTTTATTCGCGCGAATTTTTTTTTCCGCTCATTCTGTGACCTATGGAAATGTATGAAGCTGCACGCTTTGCGGAAAAAAAAATCGCGCTCAAATAGTACTAAAAAATTCCCGCGGAAAAAAATTCGCGCTAATAAAAATCACAGTGCGTGTTAAGCCTTAGGCATAGCACGCACTGCGATTTTTACTCTCGCGATTTTTTTCCGCCCATTCTGTGACCTATGGAAATGTATGAAGCTGCACGCATTGATTTTTATTCGCGCGAATAAAAATCGCAGTGCGTGCTAAGCCTTAGGCTTTAGGGCTCAATATGTTAAAACATGACAATAATTTCTTTAGAAAAATGTTAGGTAAAATTGAAAAAAATGCTGATGTAGGTACCACCTTTTGAAAGTCTAAAGTTACAAAACTCAGTCTCAAAATTGCCAACGTTACCTACTTCTTAGTGCGCACATTGCACATGCACAAGCTCTGTGCTCATCGCTCGAGTGTCCCCCGTGCTAATTACTGTAGGTAATAGCCAAGTGCTCTGCATTGCATCGCGTTGGTGCACAATCACCGGCGATGTCACGCCACGCAACCCGCATGCCGCATGCCGCTGTCTTTTTTATTATGATAGCCAGTCAGCCACCTTTCTCTTCACATCCAGAGCAGTCTGGAGATCTTACTTGATGATAAAGGCTTCCAAACTATTGTACTATAGCTTTATTCAGCAAAACTGGCATTGTTTCAGTAAAGCGTAGTGGTAGCTAATGTTCGAAATGAAAATGTTTCGTTCCTTCCTTTGTTATTTTGTTGCAACACTTGTCAGCACGCTGTCATTTTGAATTGACAGTTCTCGACTGAGCTTGGAGTTGACAGTTGACAGATGACTTGTAAAAACGTGTTTGCTGGAGAAAGACGTGACAATTTGGCTTTGGGCTGGTTTTGTTTGTAAACTGATAATCAGTCAATCGTTCACCGGAATTGTGTCTCCATCCGTGTGTGGTATTGTGCTTCACCCGGACATTAGTATTTGTATATATTTCGCGCGCAGCAAGGTATTTTCGTGTCGGGAACGTGTCTACTGGCAGTCGAAGCCCGGCTCAGAACATGTTTGTTGTCCCTTCCACATTTATTATAAATATTTTCTCTCCAACATCCCGATCATACACATGGGATTGACCAGAAGACCATCGCGGAAACAAACGTGAGTATTATTTGTAAGTTGTGCAGTTAGGTACCACTGTCCACCTGTCTGACATGTACCAGTATCATAAAGAACAAACCCCTAGCCACCGCTGCTGCGCATCGCAGTTTCGCGGGTATAGTCCTGGTTAGATCCAAGAGTAGCAGCGTTGCTAATGGGCCCCGGCGTTACCTCTTGGCTGTGATCCGAAGGGCTGTATTAAACGGAAACAGCTAAAGTGTATTTAACACGTAATATCTAGGTAGGTCTTCTAGCTGAGTCGATGGTTAAATTCTTCGGTAGTTTAAGACCAGTAGGTGGCCAGGTTAATTGCATCGTCGGTGGCATTCATCAAGTCCTCTTAACTCATGTTTTGGAAAACTCCACATTACATCTTTTTAGTAAAAACGGCGACAGACATAATTATGTTACTAGAAATAGGGACCAATTAGTTCAACCAGGTTTCAGACTGGCTAAAGTAGCCTCATCTTTCATGGGGTACTGTACAAAATGTTACAATAAAATTCCTCCCCACATTCTTGAACTGAATGAGACGAAATTTAAAACTTGTATAAAACGCACACTATGCAGGCTGGCATATTATAAGTTGGGGGATTACATCAATGATAAAAATGCTTGGCTAAATGCTAGTCCTGCTCCACAGCCACTAGGGCGCAAAAACAAGTGATATGCAGAACATTATTGTTTTGAATTATTGTTGGACCTTCTGAAGACTGTCTATATATATTTGTATTGTATAAACTCAATTTCATTCATCAAGGTATGTACTTATGTACCTAAATATTGTAAAAAGTTTTTTTTTTTTTTTTTAAAGAGTAAGTATGGAGTTTCTTGTGCATTCTTCTCCATTACAAGCTACTTTCCGAATGCACGGTAGAATCAACTATTATTATTTGTAAACTTTAATGTAACGTTCAAAAGTGCCGCTTGGTGGCCTACTTGAAATAAAATATCTTTGTCTTGTCTTGTCTTGTCTTGTCCATTTGCCCATGTTGTGATTATATAATTTAAGAACTACTAGCACTATTGTAAGGGTTTAGTTTTCAAAATCTGTAACCACTGTTCTTGTTCATGAAATGTAATGTTTGTATGTCGTTTTGTGGCAATTAAATATTTTTTCTTTCTTTTTGATTGTAGCGTTTGACTTTTTTTTTTTGTGTGGGAAATCATCCAATGACTTCTCCCGCTCTGGGTGAAGCGGGGGTAAAATATGCCCCAAATGCACCACTTGCCGAATGCAGCACAAATCCACCTTGAGTTAAAGAGTTAAGGACAGAAGGGAGTCGACAACTAAACTGGTTTCTGCATTGATCTTATCATAACACGCATATGCACTTGCATTTAAATGCTTATCGAAACACATTATTACTTAAGTAATTTTTTACGTGCTTGTACATGATTTATTATTATTATAAGTTATTATAATCTACACTATTTATATCTATACTCTATACAAATATATCTATCTATCTATATAAACAAAAGAGAAAGTATGTGTGTATGTTCCTTATAGACACCAAAAAGGCTGTACCGATTATAATGAAAATATCAGACAATGTTTTGATTGACCCAGCGCATAATCCTGTAAAGTTGTACCGAATAGGCTCCGAAACTACTGGACCGTGTTAAAAAAATCTTTATTATTCTATATTATTCCTGAGTGACATAGGCTATTTCTTAATCCTGAAAACGGGTCCTGTGGGGTGGGAACAGCTAGTTATGTATAACTAAAACGTTAATTTATTCTTCTATATTTGTTTGGTTACAATCAGTTGTAAATTACAAAAACCGTAATATCCTGTATGACTGAATAACCCATTACTCAATACTTCGCAAATATCTAAAACGCTAATCCTGCCGAGTTGTTGACACTGTTCGGATGCTGTCGAAGTCAAACCTCGCTGTCTGCTGCGCTCAGTGCAACGAGGTGACAGGATAGAGCAACGAGAGCACAAGTCACGGCTTCTCAGATGATGATGCAACACTACGTTCTAATACTTCATTTGTTTGTGTTTCTATATTCACTTGTTTAGCACTCAAAGATTTTACGACCTCACATGATTGTGTAGAACATCGCACATTACCGCACAAATAGTAAAACCAATGAAATAGACACAGACCTTAACTAGTTATCTGAAACTTGTCATTAAATTGTGAGTTCCAAGTGTTAGCTACAGTAAGCTCCACAGCCTTAAACATCGATGCCGAGTTACCAGCCTGTCGGTTTTTTATCGGTTACATTTCGGGGAGTGTGCGTTGGAATTGCATGAACTAAATCCTCCTAGCCATTTCCATCGTCGGACTACAAGATGTACGGCGATGTGTCATCGGTACATGGTGGACATCCCACCCATACGCACCAAACGTTTTGGGAATACTTTCATTATGCGTACAGCTAAGGAGTGGAATTCCCTGCCGGAATCTGTATTTTCTGAGAGCTACAACCTGGGAGTCTAAAAGTCAAGAGTGAATAGGTTTCTTCTAGGTAAGCGCGCTACATCGTCGACCACATCACCATCAGGTGTGATATGGTCAAGCGCGAGCCTAACAATAATAAAAAAAAAAAAACATCGGACTACCAGACGTACGGCAATGCGCCATTGGTAAGTAGATGGTGGACATCCCAACCATACGCACAAAACGTTTTGGGAACACTTTTATTGTGTGTACAGCTAAGGAGAGGAATTCCTTCTCGAAATCTGTGTTTTTTAAATACAACCGGCATGGGTTTTTCGTCAAGAGTAAATAGGTTACTTCAAACCGGTCGGTTCTACACTGGTCGAACGCGAACCTATTAATAAATGAAAACAACATCGTTAAGTTTAAGGATCCATGGTCAGTTCTGCATCCAAACCGTGTGATCTGCTCAAACCCATAGCTAACCGTGCGTGTGTAGTTGTTACAGCCTCGACAATCGATTGGCTACGACAAGCGTTTGGTTCCATGCAATTACTTTATGAAGCAAATCGTTGAAAACAAAAATCTGATCGTTTCGATAATGATTTGTGTACTACACTCGTCCATTTTTTACCGACTTCACTCAATTCGGATGCCTATATTATATAACTCCGTCACATATAAACGGATTTGCAAAATTACTTTTAAGTTCCATTCCCATCCCATTGTCCAATTAAAATTTGGAAACGATCTGATGAAGAACTTCGCAGATGTACAACAGAACTCTTCAATAAATGACGACAAATCTCTCGGGATTCCTGCAATCGAGTGTCTATTTATTGTTTACACCATTTCATAACATACTATCAAGCCTGTACGCTCTAAGTGGGTACGCAGATGTATACAGTTCACCCTGGTACACTCTCATTCCACCGGTTATGTTCAAGTTACATGTTATTTGGGTAATCTATTCTGGCATCACTATGGGCATTACAACTATAGAACTTGTCCATTATGTTACAGGTTTTTATTTTTTACTTTTTAGTGGTGCATAATTTATGTACCACTAAAGAGTAAAATATAAAAAAATAAAATTACAAACAAAAACCAAACGACTTTTCAAGAAAAACAACTCAATTTCGGAAGTCAGAGTCAAAAAATAGTTTTTTTAGGGTTCCGTACCCAAAGGGTAAAAAACGGGACCCTATTACTAAAACTCCGCGATCCGTCTGTCTGTCTGTCTGTCCGTCTGTCTGTCTGTCCGTCTGTCACCAGGCTGTATCTCATGAACCGTGATAGCTAGACAGTTGAAATTTTTACAGGTGATGTATTTCTATTGCCGCTATATCAACAAATATAAAAAAATAAAAGCAGAATAAAATAAATATTTAAGTAGGGCTCCAATACAACAAACGTGATATTTTTCACGTTTTTTGTGATAATGGTACGGAACCCTTCGTGCGCGAGTCCGACTCGCACTTGGCCGATTTTTTTCTTGATGTTATTTTATTGCACGCTTCGATTCTTTGCTTTGCAAAACAAAAAATCGAAGCGTGCCATTTTTATGGCACGCTATGAAGCACGCTATAGAAGAAGATCTGCATCCATCTTTATGTTATTTTTTATAATAACAAAAATTACAACCGACTTCCAAACAAAAACACTACAAAGTGAAAAATAACTTCAATTTCGGAAGTCGGTGTTCCTGTTTTCGTTTCTTTGTTTTTTGACACCGACTTCCGAAATTGAAGTTATTTTTCACTTTGTAGTTTTTTTGTTTGGAAGTCGGTTGTAATTTTTGTTAAAAAGTTTTTTTATTTTTCACTTTTTAGTTGTGGTAGGTACTAAATAGATAAACCCAATAACATGAAACTAAAATAAACAAAAACGGTGGAATGAGAGTATACCAGGGTGAACTGTTCACACCTGCGTACTCCTATAAAGCGTACCAGTGTGATGTTATGTTATGAAATGGTGTAAACAATAAACAGATATGCGATTGCAGCTATCCCGAGTGATTTGCCGTCAGTTATTGAAGAGTTCTGATGTATATCTCCGAAGTTCTTCATCAAATCTTGATGAAAAACTTCTAAATGGGACCACATGACAAATACCAGCTTTCGAATAAAAAAAGAATCATCAAAATCGGTTCACCCAATAAAAAGTTCTGAGCTAACACACATAAAAAAAAAATACAATCGAATTGATAACCTCCTCCTTTTTTGCGAAGTCGGTTAAAAAGATGGATGCAGATCTTCTTCTTCTTTTCGAGTCGATGGGAATCTCTTTATAGATTTTGGGCCCAGTAGGTGGCCACACCGATTGCGGCGTCAGTGGCGAGCATGAGGTCTTCCAAAGAGCAGGTGTATGGGCACTTTGGGACACTCCAGCATGTGTGCCAAGTGGATGCAGATGAGATATTATTATTGTTGAGAATAGACAGGCAGATTGATTTGTTTATTCTATAAAGCTTAGGTACAGTCTACACTACTATAGTAAGTAAGTATACGTAGAATACCCGTAGTCGTAAAATTACCGCTTGCAATTGCCACGTGTACAAGCTCACGCCAATTAAAATATATTTATATAGTTATAAGGTGCGGCGGGATGCTGGCTGTTTACCATTCAGTGTGTAATATTCCTACTGCTGCTATACGTATCGCATGCAATACTGCGCTGCGCTTGCTCCCGACTGTGGAACTTTTATCATTGTACGGTCTACCTGCTGCACATCAGTTTACACATAAACTACAATAACCACCCTTACTGCCACTAAATAAAGACGACTGTCCAACTCGACCAGTTAGCAAGCGCGTGCGTCTGAGTGTACATACTTAGTGCATGTGTTGCGTACCATCATTGTTTGGCTTCCTGTTACGTACGAGTCTTGATTACTATCTAATATTCCTCCGCATTTTCTACTGCATGCAATATAACACACTGATTTACTTATATAAACATCCGCATTTTATTGGACTGTAGGAAGTCGACCTTCGCATACCTAAAGCGGCGCAAGTTTGGAAATATTGAAAAAACATCGTATTTCAATGCAAAAGACCATGAGAGTTTCGTACGAATGGAATGGAGCATTCTTGCATTCCTCAAGAACTAGAGAACTTCAGTTCTAAGTATACAGATACACACTGAGTGATTACCGTGTAATCTCGTAGAACATTAACGGTTGATAAATATTTGGACGTAGTTAGAAATATGGGTTAATGACTGAACGGGTGTTAGCCATGGTATGCAGGAGCCGATAGCGAGTCATGGCGATACAGATCACAGGTGAATACAGCAGGTCTTTTCGATCCTATTCAAGCCATGCGCGAGAAGTTGCAGGTTTTGAGTTAAAAATAAAAAGCTTTTCAATAAAAAAAATAACCGTCTTCGAAAGCAAAATACTTCATAGAGAAAAATAATTTTCGGTACCCTAAGAGTTATCAGAAATACACGCCTTCTGAAACCAGTCTATGAACCTTCTGAGTCTTCTGGTGTTGTCGACCGAGCATCTAAGCGTGTGCGTGTGGCATGCTCGGTGATCAATCTCACCTGTCGAGTTGAGATGCGTGTCACTGACTGATAGCCGACAATATTATAAGTTTTTAAGCTAACATGGTCACAATCATTAGAATTCATATTTGTTTCGGCATATTTACCATGTATATTTAGATTTTGATTGAGAGCTCGATATTCCGGCACCGTTACAAGCGCCGTGATTACGAGAATTAAAGTCTTTGCGGGTGGGTGTTATTTACGAGCTGACATATCTGTCTACCCTCTTCCTCACTCGTTTTTCACGCACGATGCCGCTACTACCAGAATTTTTCTCACTAATTACAAATTTTAATTCTAATGATAGCAGACACTCAGTCACCCACATGACCACATGACACCGCCTCCGCAACTGCTCTGATTAGGAACTCGGTTGAGGAACAAGTCTTAAAGAAAGCATAAGAGCTTATGAGTAAGAATGCGGATGAATTTTCGAGTTCGAATAGATTCTGTGAAAGATGCTGCATCATATAAATTCGGATACAGATAGGAAGGTGATGTTCCCGGGATGGAGAGGGACAGGCACAGCGAGGCTGCGCTATTACCACTAACGACAAAGGTAATACCAAATGACTGCGATCAGGAAAAGCTGAACCTACTCGGTTACACGTAGAGCAAGACACATTTATAAATGTTCTAGTTAAACATGTCTTCGAGTTACCGGACGAAGCTCGCTGATTGGTGCAGCCGTTCTTCACATGAGTACATGTGCAGACACACACAGGGATATGCGGATCGTACGAGTGGAAACTGGAGAACCTAATGCCTAAACATAGGTTTCAATAGTTAGTGCTACAAGCAATTGCAGAATCAAATACTATTTCGATAAGATCGTAGGTGCTACTGCTGAGCTTGAGCTCCTGGTTTGGATTCCTGGGTCGGGCAAAGTGCTACTGGGTTTTTACACGACTACGGCGAAGCAAAACGGAGGGTTATGTTTTTGACCGGTATGTGTGTATGTATGTATGATCATCTGTTACCTCATAACTTCTAAACCACTTATTGAAAAATGAGGTGTCGTTGGAAGCGTCTTATTTGTCTGCTGATTATAGGCAATGTGACGTCACATTAAATTGAATAAGGCGCTCTCTAGGGGGCAGTAAATGACAAAAAAAAAATACTCGCTCCACTCCTCAATGTGTTACCACACATGTTCAAATAGTTTTCATGACTTTGACTGGATATACCTCGCAAACAGTACGCTTTACAAAAATATATTGTACCAATCCCTTGCTTTTAAAATCCCTGTTCAATGAGGTATCATTGAACAGGGATTTGCAGGGATTTTAAAAGGAAGGGATTGGTACAATACATTTTTGTAAAACGTACTGTTTGCGAGGTATATCCAGTCAAAGTCATGAAAACTATTTTTTACTACTACGGCGTCGCAAAGTCCACTCTAGTAACTTATGCATTATCTAGATAAATGTAAAACAACAAACCCTACACCGAAAAAAATGTGATGTCATCATCTGCCTAGCCTTTTCCCAACTATATTGGGGTCGGCTTCCAGTCTTACCGGATTCAGCTAAGTACCAGTGTTTTACATGGAGCGACTGCCTATCTGACCTCCACAACCCAGTAACTGGGTAACACGGTACCTCTTGGCAAGACTGGTGTCTATCCGTAACGACTGCCAAAGATCTTCAAATGACAGCCGGGACCAACGGCTTAACGTGCTTTCCGAGGCACGGAGGAAACTCGGTATGTTGAAATGGTCACCCATCCACGGACCGACCTCGTCAAGCGTTGCTTAACCTTGATGATCGACCCGTGCGGCTGTTATTATTTAGCCACGAGCTCCACCGAAAAAAATGTGATGTGGCTCTGCAAAAACCCCAAAATAATTTAAATAAAAAAAAGTTCAAAAACTAAATCCCGACTACTGAAAAATTACGCTCTAAAAAGTAAGAAACAAGAAAATATTCTCATCTAAAATTGTTATGTACAAACTATACCGTAGAGGATAGTTTATACATACTTTAAAAAGCGTGATTTTTCAGCAGTCGGGTTTTAATTTTTTTTAACTTTTTTCCATCTGGCATTTCTCAGTAGTAGTCTGGATTATCCGCGTTTGATGACAATAGGCTTGCCTTCTATTACATGAACATAATTGGCGACATGTGGTATCATCAACAAACAGCAAATTGTAAATATTGTAAAACGTGACAATACAGATGAATAACCATATATCATGGGAATTTAACGCGATGATCAAAACCTGTGTGACCCTGAACACCTGGAAGGGGAATCGGACCATGTTCAGGAGGTAATAAAACATAACGGGTACGTGGTCAGTCGGCGAATGAAACGGCCCATTCCAAGATGCAAACATCCTGAGGTAAATATACAGCCTGCCTACCTGCCTTACGTCAGAGGAGTAACGGACAAGATCAGCTCGATATTGAAGAAGTACTCCATTAACACTATATACACGCCAGGACAAAAGGTAAACAGCATAGTGGGCACATCGAAGGATGTACTGCCGTTTCAATCACCGGGTATTTATAAAATCAACTGCAGCTGCGGTAGCTCCTACATAGGTCAGACTAAGCGGACTATAGCTGAAAGGGTCAAAGAACATAAAAAAAACCGGCAGTTCAGTAAGTCGGCGATTGCAGAACACCTATTAGAAGGCGGCAGCAATCACTGGATCGAATTTTATCGTCCACAAGTCCACTCCACGAAACGCCACTTCTATTCAAAAATTTTGCGTGAAGCGGTTGAAATTTAAAAAAAAAAGTTCAATCGGGATGACGGTTACAAATTATCCGCGGCGTGGAATCCAGTGATTCAAAAAACATTACCTCGTTTTGTGCAGTCAGCGAACTTGCAGAATAAGGACACGGTCAGTGTTGTGTGTAGAAATGTGAGGGTAGAGGAATAATTTTTGGCCCCAACGGAGCCAGTACACCGAGACACCAGTCTACCCGGGACCACGGCCGTTGCAACGCGACCGAAACGTCGGGTTAAATAGGTAAATAAATAATCGAAAACATCGCGTTAAATTATGAAACGCGAAAGTTCCAAAGTTAATAATACAGATGAATGTCAGGACCCATTAATATAATATTTCTGACGTTATTTTGCCTCTATCAAGGATTCGTCCGTTTTTATCCGTGGTGCTAGGAAACTGGGCTTATCCCAGTTGTAAACGACCCTTTGTGCCTAATGACCTTGTTTGTTCTGTCTCCTGCTTGATTCCCTCTATGGAAGTGGAAATTAGTATTTTTTCCTACTCCTCCATCATTATTTTCTGATTAATTTAGTTGCGGGATCCAAGATAGTTAATTTTTTTCTCCAGGACTTCGTCGAGCTTCATTGCCTCGGCGCGTTTCTGGTGGTCGCCACTGTTGATTCTGGCTTTCAGGAGTTGAGTTGCAGTGGTTCGGGAATAGTGCGGTGGGATTGACCCAATAAATAAAATACAGATGAAGCAGTTCGTCACACGCGAGACGTGTGCCTCTCTGTCGCAATCACGCAATAGCTATTCAATCAATTATTTTGATTGATTGAGTCAATAGAGGCTGCTGATCGAAGGTCCATATCGTCAAATATTGTGCCATTAGCTGTAATGAGTTAATGAGCGGCCTCCACCAACAGAGGCCTATAGTGTCGTAAGCGATAATTGTTGTTAATTGGCGCCCGCAATCAGGGGCGCGTGATGATGCGGAAGGTCGCAGCTCGGTGACTGTGGAACAATCAGTGGCGCAATGCGTTGTGTTGTGCCTGCATACCGGCTAATTATAAACGATTACTGTGATCATCAATCAGGGCAGCGCACTGTGGAGCAAAAAGTCCACCTTGTAAACACCAACAAAGTTATGATGACGAACAACTACCGGAAATATATTGTGAAGGACGGCACGGTTGACATTTGTCGGGCATGTCACCGGCCGGGGGAATCAATCAGACACATTATTTCCGGTTGTTCTAGTCTGGCTAACGGAGACTATTTGCATAGACACAACCTTGTAGCCAGGATTATCCACCAGCAACTTGCTCTTAAATACAATCTTGTGGAATCAGAAGTGCCTTACTATAAGTATGTGCCCGACCCAGTTCTCGAAAATGGCAATGTCACGTTGTATTGGGATCGGTCTATCATCACTGACAGGACTGTTGTTGCTAATAAACCTGACATAGTGGTGATAGACCGACTAGAGCGTCGCGCAATGATTGTTGATATTGCGGTCCCCCATGACGAGAACCTCGTGAAGGCGGAGAGAGATAAGAAAAGTAAGTATCTTGATCTGGCTCGCGAGGTTGTCGACATGTGGGATGTGAATACAGCAGTCATTGTGCCGATAGTCGTGACGGCCAATGGTATAATAGCCAAGAGCCTCGACGAACATCTGAGGAGGCTCTCGTTGGGCAGCTGGATCAAGGCCTTGATCCAGAAAGCGGTACTCCTGGACACGGCTCGTATTGTTAGGAGGTTCCTCTCTCAGGAGCCCTGACCACCGGTAGCTTGGACCCTGTTCCCGATACCGGTGGGCTACTATTTTTGTATTTTTAAATGTTTTTTTTATTTTATTTTTTATAGAATGATATTTAAAAATGTAAAAATATGTAAATATAATAAATAAATGGAATAGTACACAGAACATAATATGGTTTAGGGTGGAACAGCTATGAACACTAACATACATCATGATATGGAGCTTTCAAGTGCAGTACAAAATTTATTCTCTAAACATTACTACATCATGCCTGTATTGTCTTCGGTCGTCATATTTCGTCTTCGGGCTTCGATATAAGTTATCATGTTTGAGTTCCATGTAATGAGGGGCGAGTCTACTGCCATCAACCGGTCACTAAGTTCCGACTCCGGTCTGCTACTGAGAAATTCCAGATGGAAAAACCCAATAACACTCTTTGCCCGAATAGGAAATCGAAACCAGGACCGCTCGCTCATCAGTACCGCTTGCGTCCACTGATATGCGTCTCTGAAATTAATAACGGAACTTACAGCAGTCGGTAGGCGATTGATTCCCACAGTAGTATATCAGTAGATGACGTCGCTGTGAGTCACGCTGGAGGTCGTTGCCCCCCTAATGAACACATCGCGGATTAGCGCTAATGAAGCGCCGATCCACGAACATTCCGCGCTTGCCCCCGAAAGCCGCGCCGTCCATCACGTCATTCCCAACACTTATTTACGCGTGTGTCGTCAGCGAACATTCCTTTTACTTTCATTTCAATTGTCAATTTGACGGTAGTGTTGCATCGATATAAATTTTTTTCAGCGTAATATTGTAAGCCAAGAAAATTTGTTGCTCCGTCTGCCGCGCGTAGCGCCGTGCCCGAATAATGTAGCTGTCTTCAATTACAATGTTTTTCAGCATTGCTCACATTTTGTTTAACATCTTAGATTTTGGTTTGATTGGAAGAGATAAACTACTGTCTCTGGCACTTTCCTTACTCGACAAAAGTTTATTTTCGTCTCACCTACTCCAACCTTGTTCATATCTACCACAACACGACATCGTGTCTGCGGTTGTTGGCGTTTCTTTATTTATGTCATGTGGTGTGATGATCGTACGATCAGAATACGCTTTGTTTGCTATTGGCATCACTGAATACACAATCAATGACATTGCAAAGAATTGACCGCAAAAAAACTACATACCTACCGCAAATTTACTAAAAATGGTAGCTAATGACTGCAGAATATTTATTAAAAAAATCGCAGGTATTTGAGCGTCCTTCACAGAGGTAATCGTTGCGCAAGCTGCGGAAACGCATCATTAGTATTAGGTATCGCCGCAGACGCTACTCCGCCGCCCGTACCTACTAGTTGACAATGTTGTTTCAGCCTAACTACAGTATTAATAGTTGTTATCTACGTTCACGTAGGAGGCTCTAAATAGTCATTTTACTATCAACTTGATTATATTCTTTTACGAGTTTGTCGACACTAAACACTCGTATAAACTGAGCTAATATTTGAGCGTTACCTGAACATAACACAATTTACATTCACATATTTGCTCTACACTTGAGTCGCCATTTGAATGGGATGCTCCCTCAGACTAGTTGTGGCGGATGGGAATGATGACAGTGCACCTCACAGTACAGCTGTCTCAGGTAGGCTGCGTTGTGCAAACAATTATGATGCTTATGAATTCATGCTTACGAGTCATAATCCTGTGGGGATGCGGTGCGTGTGAGCGACATTGTAAACCTGTGCGTTCGTAATGAAGTATTATTAGTAATGTTTATTATTGTTCCTATTAGTGACAGCACGCAGGGCAATGACATCGTTTATTATAGTATATAAAAAAACGGCGCTTGGCGCGGCGCTACGTCGCGTACGTCGCGCCGACGAACAGCGACGTGGTGGGCAGGGAATATGACGCCGGGCGCGGTGACGTTGGCTATGTTTTTTATCTAGTTCTTGCAATCGCATTTTTTGCGTGTTTCCTCTGTCACCTTGTGCAAATACAAAAGGTTTGGTAGACACAGGTATCAACACACAATGGATTTCTTTATTTAAACGCAATGGAGAAGGAAAATGCAATAAGAACTTGCTAAATGGAATTGGAGTAGTCTGTGATCTCTCCAAAGCCTTTAGTTGCGTACACCATGGCAGACTTTTACGCAAACCGTGTTGTGTTCAAATAGATCTATGCCTTAAAATTTGTAATAAATCTAATATACGAAATAGGATCTAATACGTGGATGTCAATCAGGTGAAATTTTCGGAGCTACCAGTTCCGTTAGGTGTACCTCAAGGCTCAATATTGGATCCATTTTATTATTATTCTTTCTTAGTATTGTAGATATCTTTAAAGAAGTCGTACTTTCTACAAAAAATAAATATACTATCTTTTGCCAGTGGCAAAGTCCGAATGAACGTCGTAAATTGCCCCATATAAAAAATATCGCGGTATAAATTATCTAGGTAATGTTCTAACATAATCCAGACTATGGTCTTGGAATTCTCACAGATTTTTATTAAGTCATAAACAGTTTTAGGTGTAGATTACAATCAATTTAAAAATACATATTTTATTTTGGGTTTTCCCACTGTAGGTAGTGGCACTACCGAATGGTCATATATCCTTCGTCGATAAGCATACGCGGCGTGATAAGGACTATGATTCCGGATTTGTGCGTCACCTTTGTACAAAATTGCGACTGTTAAAAATCTGACCAAGTGCGCGTCGCGTACCTCGTACCGCGCACAAAGAAGAGTTCCATAGAAAGGATATGGGAAGCAAAAATAATAATTAGGTAAGTTTTTTTTTTAACTATAGGCTCGCGTTTGACCACTATCTAGCCTGATGGTAAGCGATGATGAAGTACTTCAAAGTGTTTCTCCAAGAAACTGTAAAACTAAGTTATTTCCTATTACTACATAGAACTAGCTTCTGCTAGCGGCTTCGCCCGCGTCAAAAGTGTGTGTTTTCTTATTTATTTTATTTATTTTAGTACATGGACGACTTACAGCTAATAAAAACAAACAAAAAAGGAAACCGTAGTCAACAGAAAGCCAATTACAAATCCTCACGTATATATTAATAATAATAATTTATGGCGTGAGCTCAAATACAAAAAAATCACCGCTTTCATACAAATAAGAACGAAGAAGAAGGGCGCACGGTTGTCGCAGTGGTTGAGCGATTGACTGCTGTGCTGCGTGTCGCGGGTTCGATTCCCGCACGGAACAAAAATTTATATGACCTACAGATAGTTGTTCCGGCTCTGGGTGTTTGTGTATGTGAGTTTATATATTTTTAAACGCACCCACGATACAGAAAGAAATTCTAGTGTGGGGCAACGTTTTACTTAAAAGATAAAAAAAGAAAAAGAAGCAATATAAATACTTGGTTTGCAATTATATGACTGATGAGAAAGAAAATAATAAATTAATAAAAACAGAAACAAACAAAGAAGCACAGCACCTCCTCTCGTTTGTCTGGACAAACGAGAGGTGGTGGTGTGCTTATAGCGACGCGGCCTATGACTGGGGACTGATATGACTGGTCATATCCCAAGTTTTTCCAGCCATTATCCCAAGGGAACATTATACCGGATATATATATTTAAATTGCACCGAATGAACATTATGCCTATGTGCTATTCCAGGCATAATCTATCTCTTTGCCAAATTTTATCCAGATCCCTGCAGCCGTTGTGGCGTAATTGAGTAACAAACATACATACATTATAGTATTAATAAATAAGATGCTTTGATTTTTTTTAAACGTTTTAATTAGCTTGGTATGTATGAATGTATGAATCTTTGTAACGGATTCTTTGAACGCGATTTTCACCCCCTTCAAAACTAACATCACGCCAGTACGGTCATTTGATCGGTTTTGTTCAAGTTTAATGATATTCGGGTAATCTATTCTGGCTTTATAGGAAACTTACTAAAAAACTTGCCTATTAGGTATGGACCAACTAAAAAGTGAAAAATAAAAAAAAACATTTTTACAAAAAAATACCACCGACTTCCAAATAAGAAAACTACAAAGTGAAAAATAACTTTATTTTTAGAAGTCGGTGTCCATAACGCAAGAAAATGGTACCTACGAAAGACAAGTCTTTATTTTTGGAAGTCGGTGGTATTTTTTTGTAAAAATGTTTTTTATGTAATATATTTTTATTGACAGATATATTCAGTCATTTTGAAAATATCTTAAAAAGCACCCCACGCTTTTTTATAATATTTTTTGTTTTTGTTAATCACGGGAGTAGGCCACACAGTTTTGAATAACGTACCTGTTATATACTGGCCACCTAGAATCCATACCTGTCATGTTGACGACGTGTGACATTCATCTTTCATTGTACAGCTTATTAATTATATACTTCTACATGATGAAAATGTGTATTTAATAAATTGGCGACGAGGATGTCGACTACTGATATAATAAAATTAAAGAGAACTCGCGCGTCATTGCGTGGTTTAATTACAAAGCTTGAAAATTACGTAAACACCCAAGAAACTCTACCATACGAAGAAACAGAGTCAAGACTACAATCACTTAAAGAAACGTTACAGAAATTACAAGAAATACAACATGAAATAGAATTAGAAACACCAGACGAACAACTAGACCAAGAGATAGAAACCAGGTACAATTTTGAAGAGAAATGTGTCATCATAAAGACGAAACTTCTCATATTACAAAACAGAGTAAATCAACGAATCACACCGCTGCAAACATCGGCATCACATGTGAGTACGATTACACAACATGAACGCGGGCCAAAAATGAATTTCCAGCCCTTTCAAGAAAAAGAGACCTTCGCAAATTTTACCAAACGACTAACTGTATTTTTCTTGCTCAATAAAATCGAAGATCCTAAAATTAAAGTGTACACCTTTCTTGCCGCATTATCACCCGAATTACATGAAAAGTTACATGATTTATGTTCTCCGGAGGATCCAATTGATATGAACTTAATAGAACTCACACAGATTCTAGACGACTACATAGATCCTAAGCCTAGTATATGGGCGTTACAACACAGATTTATTACGCATACACAACGTGAAGATGAAACAGTAGCAACATACGCCTCAGATTTAAAAAAAAAATCCTTGAACTGCGAATTCAAGTGCCACAATTGTCAAAAGTCTACCTCAGAAAGTTTCCTAGCCCTACAATTTATTCGTGGATTAAAAGACAGTGAAATACGAACGAAAATTCTTCAAGAAAGAGATACACCACCTTTTACTAAACTAGTTCACATTGCTACATTCATGGAAACGGGAAAATCAGAAAACATGAAAATATCCGCAGACATGCACAAAGATTTGGACACAGTAAACAAGATTACAAAATCGAAAAGTAGAGATAACGAATCACGACCATCATCATCTCCGTTAACTATAAGAGATTTAAAAGGAAAATGTTTCCGATGCGGTAAACACGACCACCGATCTAATGATTGCGGTGCCAAGTCTACCTGCCTCAAATGCAAGAAAATTGGACATCTAGCACGAGTTTGTTTGCAACGGAACCTAAAAACCAATCTACTCGAGGACACTATAAGTAACTCGAGTTGCGACAGTATTGGAGATATCAATTTAATCAAAACTGAAATAACGGACAAATATATGATCACAGTAAAAATTGAGAACAAACAAGTAAGCATGGAATTTGATACGGGAGCGGCCTTGTCAACAATGTCACTCAAACAATACAAAAGCCTACAAATACCAAATAAAATTTTCAAAACTGATACGAAATTGAGAACATACACTGATGAAATTATCAAGCCTGCAGGAGTAACATACATCAAAGGGACGTATAAAGACCAGATATTCAACGGGAAGCTTTACATAATCAATCAAAACGTTGACCCAATTTTTGGTAGAAGCTGGATTAAAGAAGTTAATATGAAAATTGCAGATTTAAGAGTAGTACGAACTTCAGAACAATCCGACAAACTTGATAAATTATTACAAGAATTTTCATCAACTGTTTTTAGATCAGATCTAGGCAAAATACCCAACTACGAAGCTCATTTAAATCTCAAAGAAAATATACAACCAATATTTATAAAACCACGACGTATACCGTACGCTTTAAAGGAAAAAGTCGATAAAGAAATTGAACGACTGTGTGCAGAAGGGGTGATTACCAAAATAGACCAATCAAACTGGGGTACACCAATAGTACCGATTGTGAAACCAAACGGGAGCATTCGACTATGTGCAGACTACAAGGTCACCCTTAACAAAGTCATCAGAGATGAACATTACCCAATTCCTATAATTGAGGATATATTTGCGGAAATGAACGGAGGAAAATACTTCTGTACTTTAGACATTACCCAAGCCTATCTTAATATGGTCATGGATGAACAAAGCGCCCTTTTACAAACATTAAGTACACACAAAGGTACTTACAAAGTAAATCGCTTGATGTTTGGAGTCAAAGTGGCACCAAGCCTTTGGCAGTAATTTATGGATCAGTTACTTCAAGGACTAGACGGAATTAAGTGCTTTTTTGATGACATCATAATTCAAGGAGCATCAGAAGACCAACTTTTAACACGTTTAAGACAAGTCTTGCAAAAACTAAAAGATAGTAACCTCCGCGTGAATAGAGAAAAATTTAGTTTTTTTAAACGTAATATTAACTACCTAGGACACACAATAGATAAAGAGGGTTTACATAAGAACAAAGACAAAGTCAAGGCCATCACGAATACAGTAAGACCAAGAAACATAAACGAACTACGAACCTTCCTTGGTATGGCCAACTACTACAACAAGTTTATACCGAACCTTGCCTCTTTAACGAGTTCTTTAAATGAATTACTAAAGAAAGATAAAGATTTTCACTGGACTTCTAAATGTGAAGACAGCTTTAACAACATAAAGAAGGAGATTTTGAGCGACAGAGTTCTAATTCATTTTGACCCAGGTAAACAGCTGATACTAGCCACAGACGCCTCACCGACAGGCTTAGGAGCTGTTCTGTCTCACAAACTAACAGATGGCTCAGAAAGGCCAATCGCTTTTGCCTCAAGGTCACTCTCAACTAGCGAAAAGAAATATAGTCAAATCGACAAAGAAGCTACGGCAATCTACTGGGGCATTAAAAAGTTTTTCCACTACTGTTACGGCAGGAAATTCGTTTTAGTGACTGATCATAAGCCGCTTACCTCGATTTTTCATCCACACCAGACATTACCTGCACTAAGCACAATGAGATTATTCCATTACGCACATTTTTTATCGGGATTTGACTACGACGTGGAATATAGAGCTTCGGTGAAACATTCAAACGCTGACTACCTATCAAGATTTCCAGTTGAAATAGCAAAAGAAACATCAATAGACCAACATTGTGCGTATCAATTGCAACAGATCAACATTTTAGATATCCGACCAGAAGTTATAGCCAGTGAAACGAGAAAAGACAATGACTTAAATACTTTACTACAAGCACTACAGACAGGTCAGTCATTACGTCAGTATGGTTATGGTGATAATGAATTAACACTCCAGGATAACTGCATATTGAAAGGTACCAGAGTGGTAATACCCAAAAGTTTATGTGATCGAGTTCTTGATGAACTACATGCGGGACATATCGGTATACTTAAAATGAAATTGCTAGCACGCAGCTACATATACTGGAAACATATTGACATGGACATTGAGAACAAGGTAAAATCTTGTAGAGCGTTCCGATTAGAACAGAATGAATCACCAAAAGCTCCTCTACACCACTGGGAACAACCTAGCGGCCCCTGGCAACGAATTCATATAGATTTTGCAGGACCTGTTCTAGGACACCAACTTCTAATAGTCGTAGATGCATTCACAAAGTGGATTGAAGTTTTGCCCACAAAGACCACAACGAGCGCATGGTGCATTGCTAAGTTTAAGGAGTTATTTTGCACATTTGGCATACCGTACACACTGGTATCAGACAACGCACGCCAGTTTATATCGAATTTAAAAGAATTTAAAACCTACCTTACCAGCTGTGGAGTAACACATTTAACGTCAGCTCCGTACCACCCAGCAACTAACGGTCAGGCTGAACGTTACGTGCAAACTATTAAGAAAGCACTACGTGCAATGGAAGGGGAGAGGGGCAACCTTACGGATAAGCTCCTTGTGCTAAAAACTCGGCTCAGACGCACACCAGTCCAGGATGGACATACTCCCTATGGACTAATGTTCAATTGGGACGTTAGAACTAAGCTACACGTGATGTTCAGGGATTCAACTGCACCGACAGCGTTCAGATCAGAGAACACACCGCCTCCTGTCAGAGCTTACTTCGTAGGTGATCGAGTGCAGGCCAGAGCATACTCCGACCAGAGACGCAGATGGGAGTTCGGCACGATAATGCGTCGTTTCGGTAATCTGCACTATGAAGTGCGAACTGACGGTGGCGTTATATGGCGCAGACACCTGGAGCAGTTACTGCCGGTCCCGGGTGTGCGGCAGCTAGGAATCGCGGCGGAGGACTGTTATATACTGGCCACCTAGAATCCATACCTGTCATGTTGACGACGTGTGACATTCATTTTTCATTGTACAGCTTATTAATTATATACTTCTACATAATGAAAATGTGTATTTAATAGTACCTTTACACTCTCAAACCTTTAATTAGAAATTGAATTGACTATTTTCACTTTCGATAACTAAGTAAAGGTAAATTAACATATTCAGTCAGACAAACTGTCAAATATTTGCTCTTTGATTTTATTGCCCAAGCCCATAGCTGATGTTATTTGAGCACTAATTGATCGTTCCCATATAAACTTTCTAAAGTGGAAATGTGCATAGAATCGATGGACAAAATCTTGAATGAAACACACACTACACAAATAGTGAGTTCCATTCATTTGCATTAGAGCGGGTCCACACGGCGCGTTGCGTTGCGTTGCGTCGACGCAACACAAATATTTTGACGCATTTTCCGCCACACGGCATAACGTTCATAACGTTCTGTCGCCACCGTCGCTGCAACGCACAGTTGCAGCCAATGTTATTGATACTCGTAAGTTTACCCTAGTTTTTAATTGTTTTCGTAGAAGTTGAAGATTGCCTCGGCGCTTTTCTGGTGGTCGCCACTGTTGATTCTGGCTTTCAGGAGTTGCAGTGGTTTGGGAATAGTATATTTTTTTTTATTGAGATTGTCCCAATAAAAAAAAATACCTAGAAGACAACGACATTCTTAGTGACCGCCAATACAACCAGGGGCGGCTTTACCTATAGTGCAGGGTGTGCGTAGCACACGGGCGCAGCGCCCTAGGGGGCGTTGAGTGCATCTCGCAATCTAGTAAGTTTCAATGCTGCTAAGGCGTGTCTTTTTCCTGCAAAAAAGAGCCAATTCCACCCGGCTCTATCTTTCCGTCCAGAGTCTTTGTTTCCTGATGGTTCAACCTAGGGGTCTAGTAAGCGTGCTGCACCGTCGACCACATCATCACTTAACATCAGGCGAAATAGTGGTCTAACGCGAGCCTATAACAAATAAAAAAATAGAAAACAAAAATACGTATAGTACTCCTCGCCAAACTCCTTGGTCGCCAAGAAATTTGGCGAGAACCATACAATATACGTATTATTATTAAATATACGGCAGAGAACTCCACTCCTGAACTTTACGCATAAAGAAAGTATTTCCAAAACGTTTAGTGCGTATGGGTGGGATATCCACCGTGTACCGATAGCGCATCGCCGTACGTCTGGTAGTCTGAAAATGAAACGGGCTAGATGGAATTAGATCGCGCAATTCCATCGCACACTCCCCGAAATGTAACCGATAAAGACCGACAAGCTGGCAACTCGGCGACGATGTTCAAGGCTCTGGAGCTTTGACTTGACCAGTGCTTCATTGCCGATGAGCTTCTTGGCCCATTTTCCGATTGATTCTAGTGCATCAAGCTGATATTTGGCAGATCCGCATTTTGCATTGTCTCTACACATCATACTGTAGAGACAATGCAACTTAGTGCGATTTCCGAGTTGCGCTTTAGGCAAAGATAATAGGTTTTTCCATTAGGAATTTTTAGTAGCAACCCGAAGTCCAGACTTGTGCCCGGGTGATGGCAACCAGCTCGCCCCCTATTTCATGGAACTCAAGCATATTTGGCGAAATGTAGCTGTAATATTGGTGCAGCTCTGCCTAACCTCTCGGGGCATACAGGCGTGATATTATGCTTACAACAAAGCTGTGTAGCGGTAACATGACACGACATAGCACGTGTTATTTTGGGATAGCATTCGTCAAAACAACGGCGACGGAGCAGCGTGTTGTGTTTACGTTGACTCCCGATGATAGACCGTCACGGAAGCATCCCCTGCCGGAACTTGTCAACCTCTCGCCGACATTGACGAGTGACGGCTACCATCACACCGTCAGCACGAGGAAGGGATCAGAGGATATGCCGACGGAAATACTGAGTTGGTGGCGATACAAGTTAAGAATATAATAAAAAACTATTTACAAATAAATATTACCGACTTCCCAATAAAAAAACTAGAAAGCCTTTCGTAAGTACCATTTTTTGTGTTATGGACACTAACTTCCAAAAAGAAGTTATTTTTGTAGTCTTTTTATTTGGAAGTCAGTAGTATTTTTTGCAAAAAGTTTTTTTGAAGTACCTACCTAATAGGCAAGTTGTTTAGTAAGGTACCTATAATTCCAGAATAGATTACCCGAATATCATGAAACTTGAACATAACCGGTGAAATGAGAGTGTACCATGGGGAACTGTACACATCTGCATACCCCTTTAGAGCGTACTGGCGTGATGTTATGTTATGAAATGGTATAAAAAATAAACAGACATGCAATTACAGCAATCCCGAGAGATTCGCCGTTATTTATTGAAGAGTTCTGTTGTATATCTTCGAGGTTCTTCATCAGATCTTCACCAAATTAAAATAGTAAGAGTTTAGGAACAAACTCTTTAAAAAAAGAAGAATTCTCAAAATCGCTCCACAATTGACACAGATATCGGTTAAAAAACAGACATAAAGTAGAACGTAGAACCTCCTCCTTCTAGGAAAGTCGGTTAAAAATAACACGTTACATAGACTAAGGGCCTGGACGAAGTGACATTCTACCAGCGATAGCGACTGCTTACCAAATCGTCGTTCGAAAAATCACATGGCATTCGGTATCAAAAGTCAATCTCTTATAATTAAAATAAATTAATCATAAATAAAGCATAAATCATTTATTTATGATTAATTAAACATGGGTACAAATATACATTGATGTTTTTTGTTCATTAATAAAGTTCTCCATGTTTAACCATCACATGGGTATGAAAATAATGAAAACTAAGTAAGTACAAGATAAAATTAAATTAAATATGTCAGCCTTATGTAATAATTATGATAATATTTAAATGTCAAAAAATCAAATAGAAAATTAAATTACATACAAATATAAGTTAAATTCGAAACAATTAAAATACCAATTCAAATACCTGCTCAAAATAATACATTACAGTCAGATTTAAAACTAATACAAATCAAATTAAAATTAATAAATTGATAATTCATAAGACTAGTATGGATTTTTCTCTAACATAATAAATCGGATGTAGTAGGCCTAGCATTTTTCATTTAAATAGTCATTAATGTGATAGTAACACTTTGCAACTAAATATTTGTGTAGTATTTTTTTAACTTACGTTACACACTGTTCGGAATCGTTATAGCCTATAGAAGGCCACGACCATCTGTGTGAGCCCTTAGTGCTGACGCTGAGAATGTGTCAGAAACTGTAGTTTATGTAGACGACGCAGTTGTCTGCTCGCGTCGTGTTTACCGCATTAGCAAGGCATTAGCGGACAGCGGCACATCTCCGCTAACTAGCCGCTCATTTAGTGGCGTTTATCCTGTACAATCATGTACAATAGTAATTATGTTAACACGTTAAGAGTATTGGTGTCGGGTCACCGTCGAACGTCGCACTGTCTGACAAATTAGCTGATTTTAGTTATCTGATGCCGTAATCAGCAAAAAGATCTCTTTCGATCTATTAAGCATTAATTGCATAAATTCACAATCAGCCTATTCAAAAGTGAGCAATTGGATCTATTTTTAACAGACTTAAAAAAAAAAGGAGGAGGTTCTTAAACCGTCGATATTTTTTTTATAATGTATCATCCCGATTACTCAAAGAAACCTGGACCGATTTGGAAAATCTTCTTTTGTTTGAAAGGTATTTCCCAGGTAGTCCCATGGTCATCAGGTCAGGATCTGATGATGGGATCCTGGAGAAATCGAGGGAACTCTTCAAATATTATAGGCATACATGTAGCGATTTTGGTATTGTCATCAACAATGAAACCATTTGCACTCAGAAAGTATCATTTGATGAAGTGGAACTGATAAAGAAGACCACAGATGCCATTGGAACACCTTAATGCTAAGTAAGCCATGGGTATAAGATATATCAAAAAGTTAATCGACTACAATGAAGTCATCATCAGCCTATTAATGTTCCCACTGCTGGGACACAGGCTTCCTCTCTGTGAGAGGGAATGAGCCGTAATCCACCACGCGGGCCCAGTGCGGGTTGGCGGATGTCACATGTCTTCGAATTTTTGGTTCTAGGACATGCCGGTTTCCTCACGATGTTTTCCTTCACCGTTTTGAGAGCAGTGGTGATGAAATAATTTACACAAAGTAAAGCGCCTGCCTGGGTTTGAACCCACGACCTACAACTTGTAAGTCGCGGCCGATACCACTGGGCCACCACTGCTACTACGATCTGCTGCTACGATGAAGTAAATACTATCATCTATCATACTACCATCGAACTGATCTGATGATGAAGCCGGAAGATAGGCAATGGAACTTCGAAATAAAACGTTGTGTTTCGGCTTATTGGAACCGTCATGAGATTTACTTTGGCTATAAATGCTTTTCATCGTAATTGGAGGTACCATATCTTTCTTTTGCGAAGTCGGTGTCAAAAAACAGTAGTACCAAAGCAGTAGTGTTTTTGTAGTGTCAGTTGTAAATATTTGTGTTACTAATAAAGTTGTTAATTTTACTAACCATTTTTTTTGTCATGAATACTCGAATGAAGAGAAATTCTATATTCTATTATATTCTAAGCACCTTGTTGACTCAAAGCCATACAAATAATATTTTTATATGTTTTAAGGGGGAGCCCATAAAGGTAAGTAGGGCGCGAACAAAAAATTGTTTTAACGAATATTGGAAAACAAAGAAATGAGAAGTCAACAAATACAGCTTTTAAAAAAAAATGTTAAATTCCCATTGACCTTTAAATTTGGTGATAATATTTATTGTCACATATATTTTAATAACAACCAATTATTGAAAATCAGATATTTCTTAAAATTTCCTGATTTTTCCTATTAAAACCAACTTGTTTTTGCGGTTTAGGGTAGGGAACCCTAAATCTGATCTGAATCTCCAGTTGTTCAACTATGTAAAGGTCGTGAAACTACTGAACGAGTGTCAAAAGTGGATACTGTGAGCATCGTCTGTCGAGAACAGTGTCGAGTAACTAGTGAGAAAAGTTCTGGTAGTAGCGGCATCGTGCATGAAAAAAGAGTGAGGAAGAGGGTAGACAGATATGTCAGCTCGTAAATAACAACCACCCGCAAAGACTTTAGTTCTCGTGATCATAGACTAATATATAAAAGATTGAGACTCGTGATCATGGCGCTTGTAACGGTGCCGAAATATCGAGCTCTCAACAATAATCTAAATATACATGGTAAATATCCCGAAACAAATATTAATTCTAACTCAAAATCTGATTTCGTCAGAGACCTTGATATGACCCCTGCAACGTAAATAGTCCTACATCCTCTTTAACCTCTAGTACAACTGTTTGTGGGCGCACTACTTCACAATGGACAATCATGCGCATGTCGCATTACGCTAATTTGCACTAATATACATATTCGTTTACCTCTAATTGTATGATTACGCTATGTCATGCTGCATGCATATCTGTTTGTAGGATTGTATTGATGTGAATCCATTAAAACATCTGCGTCGATCTGCAAGCTTTTTTAATCCAAACAAACAACGCAGTTTGGGTTTGGGTTGAGTCGCGTGACAATAGCACGGCTATGATTAGGTAAATTATGGCCATTAGCGATAATAATAAATAAAATATACAAGAATAAATGAATGCGTAATTCTGTTCCTTGCAAAGAAGACATACTTTTCTATGCCATGTCGAACAACAATCATAGGATAGCAATCGATCGACTATTTACAATCAAATATCGGACGTTAATTACTACGTGGATGCGTACTGCTGCTGCTTCGAAAAGGCTACTATACGTCACCACTACGAAATTGGTAAGTCAATGCTACGACGACGCTACGAAGTCCTACGACAGAGCTACGACGTCAATTCTACGACACTGCTTAGTAAATGTTATGTTGCTATGACGTTGCTACGAAACGATACGCAGCTGCTACAAATACGCTAAACGGTACAAAACGCGTGGAGTATGTGTGGATACACTTCCATGAGCGAAGTCACTAGTTCGCCTTCGATAGGTGTGTTCACAGTTCACAAGTCACGGCATGCTGGCGACCACGGCTTAATGTCACGCGTCGCGGCGGCCTTCCGATCGATCGCGTGTCATTAAGAGTCAATAGATACTGCTCATCATCATTATGTTCACTGCTACCTGTGATGGCGTCCGGCCGCTGATTGGTTGTTTGTTATGTCAGGCTA
Organism: Orthosia incerta; assembly: GCA_948252205.1. NCBI lineage: Eukaryota > Metazoa > Arthropoda > Insecta > Lepidoptera > Noctuidae > Orthosia > Orthosia incerta. Next base: position 22,329,343 of record OX411756.1, on the reverse strand, counting down.
ATAAGGTAATGGCCGATACAGCGGTGGCAGCCATCAAGTATTCGTCAGCGGTCGCAGCGACTCGTTTGGATGCATCGCGCGCTAGTTGAATGTCGCCACGACCGCGCGACGGTCGCCAGCAGAGCTATAAATAGTACGTGCACGGCGTGCCTTTGTATTGTAATCATATGTTTGTTTAACTGCACTACGCACAGATTCAATCGAAATAGCCATTATGTCTAATAGGTACATACTCACAGATACCGATTTAAAAATCAGAGCTGTATTCAAATAGCTCTGAAGGTTGTGATGCTTCTGAAATCTCTTGTTGAACCGCCTTCTACAACAGAGGCAGGCACCGGTAAGAGTTTAGTCTATGTGGAGTGTGGACACAGACATAACTGTGATCTCATGTCGCTGTGTGTCGACAAGTATTCAGTCAGCGAGACTTAAAGACAACCACTCGTATACACAGCGCAGTTCCGTCGCGAATGATCTTCATCCGTGAACAGCGTCTAAGAATAGCTCTTCGCCGACAGTAAGTGGCCGTGATTGCATGCGGCGCATATTGCCAGTCCCCTGCCTGCACTGGTCGGTGGGCGTGACGGTCATTGTAGTCCAATCTAGTTGATGGCTAAATATAGCGTGGCTGGAGCGACCTTCGCGGGGCTCCTGCGCGCCTGGCACTCGTAACGAGACGCGTCCTCCAAACGACACGCTTACCTTTCTGTAGTTAATGACAAATGCGCACTGCAAATAATGTGAGTCAATAAAATGTCCTGATATTCATGTTTAGTCCCCGGCATGTGACTTGGTAAGGTTTTGGCGTAGTGGGTGTAATATGTCAACTGACCAACCAACTGCGCGCTCGGAACGGTGTTAAACGTTCCCCGCGTCCCGCTCGGTAACCAAAGAGACCTAAAAAACGAATTTGGGCCCATCTAACGACTTTTGCCAAGTTACGTGCCGACAACTATACGCTCTCAAACATGTTTACAGAACATTTTGCCAACAAGCGGATGTAAATATGTAGAAGGTACCTATTGTAAAGACCAGAATGTTTTCTTTCTCACTGCTGTTTTGATTCAAGTCTAACTGAGAAGTTAAATAACAGCTATTAAGTATTATTATTCATGAATGCGGTCGTTCCAATAAATATTATAGTATAACGATTATGTCATAAAATATTAAATTAACAAATGTGCCAAAAAAACTAATTAATTATACTTCGTTGCAGCATCCTAGGAGATGGAGTACACCATGTAGTCCGTTCTGTTGTATTTTCCGTCGTATTCGGTCGCATTTTTATTAACTCATCATCATCATCTGCCTAGCCTTTTCCCAACTATATGTATACTACTACTACTAATATTCATTAATAAATTAAAACAATTTCTGTTAGCTAAATGCTATTACAACGTAAATGAATATTTAAATGATAAATTCTAAATTTAAATAATTGCAATCTAATAAATAAATAAAAATAAATAAAAAATTGGAAAATTAAAATAACAAATAAATAAAAAACGGTTAATTAAATGCTATTATATTATGTTAGTGAATATTTAAATAACAAATTTTCAATTTAACAAATTTTAATCTACTAAATACATGTCGCAAATAGTAAGGCTATCTTGGATAAACACTCGATCTTGTGGGCTTTCGTAGGTATGCATGCACAAAGCAGGTACTTATGCCTTTTTGGAGATAGTCCTTGTTCCAATCTTATCAAAGCAGCGAATTCGGCCACCTATCGTCTCGCTTCTCTCAACAAAACACACTTTCCAGTTTATACACGCCACTTTAGGCCACCTCTGTAACAACTTTGTCACAACTTTTTTCCAAATCCGCAAACGCGCGTTCCTTTTTCTAACTTTTTTTCGACCAAATATAGCGGGCGACTTCGCTCAGGTCGCCATTATCCTTGGCTACCCTGCTTTCATTGGTTCAAGAACACCTCGGGCAAAGTTCACAGCTTTTAACATCCAATCAAAATCGAGTATTTTGACATAAGCCAAATAAAGTGTTGTCAATCGAATAAAATCGAACTGAGATTGAATCGTAGGCTAAATGTTGCCAATTAAACAAAACTGAATTAATAAGTTTAAATGCGTCATACTTCTTTGTTCTAGATTATTAGAAATACCTTCCTCCTACACGGCCAACCTGACAGACAAACGGCCCCACGTTTGAGCGACGAGAGAAATCGTTACTCAATTTTAATAAAAAAAACAGACAGAGAGACAGAACAACAATAAAAAAATAAGTAATAGGTTAAGTTCGGCCGCTCCTGACCAAATAAAAAAAATAACGTGGTCGTGACATCTTCCTTCTACGTGAAACCTTCAATCAACACCCTATATTACCAGCCTATAACAAAAATCAAGTACTTCTTTACTCATGAAAACGGAATTCTCATAGCTTTCACACTGTTCATTTGTTTTCTCCATGTAAATCTAGGTCTCCACACCGTACACAACCATCTTCGTACTATCGAAACAGCCACCTCACCGTTTAGACAACCATATTACCACATTCTAAACGGTTACCGAAGCACCAGAGGTACCAGGTTCCCAACAGGCGTCCATTCGGTCTCGAAGCACTAAGTGTGCCAGAAACCATCCAAACGCCCAACACAACATACCATGCCACATACACCAAACAACAGGTCACCGAGGCCCCAGAGGGACCAGGCTCCCCCAGACACACAACAGGTCACCGAAGCCCCAGAGGGACTAGGCTCCCCCCAGACAACAGGTCACCGAAGCCCCAGAGGGACCAGGCTCCCCCAGACAACCGGTCCTCTCGAAGCAACAAGACTGCCAGATACCCATACCACATACACTAAACAACAGGTCACCGAAGCCCCAGAGGGACCAGGCTTCCCCAGACATACAACAGGTCACCGAAGCCCCAGAGGGACCAGGCTCCCCCCCACACATATCCAGCAATGTTTCTTGGTCCCACAGCAATCGCTGTGGCTCCCGATGGTCAACCCTGTGACCATCCTGCAACCATAGTCATCCTGACCAGGCCTCGTAACCCACCTCGGTTACAGCAGTCATCTTTGACCACTCACCACGTAACCCATCTCGGTTACAGCAGTCATCTTTGACCACTCACCTCGTAACCCTCCTCGGTTACAGCAGTCATCTTTGACCACTCACACCTCGTAACCCTCCTTGGTTACAGCAGTCACCGCAGTGACTACTCATCACCGTACAGTCAGTCCTTTGACCGTACACACCTCACCGTACAGTCAGTCCTTTGACCGTACACACCGACCTCACCATTGCCAGATTGATTTGAATCAGTCTTCAACATAGTACATTCAGTTACGCCAATGGGTACTTTTTCTTTCAGCTTTTCTCTAACTCATCATAAACCAAACAAAGCCTTTAATTCAACACATAGTTGCCACCATTCAGAACTCCAATAACCATAAACAGCACCTTTAAACCATAACAAAATTTGTTATTTCATACTTTATTCTCAGTACAAAATACAACAGCAACCTCACATTCAGGATTTCTTACCCAGCCAAAAGCATTTTCAAGAACTCCATTTTATGTTCATGATTTCATACCAAACCCTCAGTGCGATAGGTATAATCTACCAACTAACTACCATCATCAAACATTACCAATTTTGCAAAATAAAAAGAAAATGAAATCATGCACCGCATGTCACCGACTTTACATCTGTGTTAACATTATCTTATCCAGCTTGGTCAGATAGCAAATAACACAAAATTACGTTAGGTATGTTCACAATGACCAGCACAGAACATTCAAAAAGTTAGAACACCACAACCATTACTGACACTTTAAATTCCACATTTATTATTCAAGTTAGGTAGGTACTAGACTTCCTACATGACACCACACAATCACACAATTCACAAATTCACACCTTTATTTTAAAGAGATGTTACAATTATTAAAACTTTTGAACAATGTTCAATTACCGAGGCCAAGCATCGTTGAACAACGCAGAACAAGAAAACCATTCCAAGTTTCCTCCAAAAAAATGACTCCTGTACCAAGTAAATAAAATAAAACCCAAGTGTCCACAATCCACAATAACTTAGTAAATACATTCGCAGAATTAACTCACTACACAGAATGCACTTTCAACTTAATTGCCGAATCAACTCTTGACACCGTCAGCTCTCTGACCCATGAAACTAAGAAACTGTTCTATGTAAATTAAAATGTTGCCAATTGAACATTTATCTCATCTTCAGCCACAACTTCAACAGTTATTGGCCCTCGGGCATCTCATAATACCTAAATACGTCTGCTAGACACCATCTAAATGTCTAGTTGCACTTTCATTTGCCGTAGTCAATTTAAATCATTATTTTTTGTAGGTATCGTTAGAATGACATGTTAATATTTGGTTAGTTCTCTACAATGCGGTATATAACAACTACAGACATTAACTTTACCTTTATTCAACCGTTGGTAGCAACAAAACTAAACGCCAACTCTCTAGGCTATAGTCACGTTAATCCTTGTGATATTTTCGGGTTGTAAGATTGCAAATCGAGTCTAACAACAAACTATTTCACTAAACTTAAACACCGGTTTGAAAATAATCTTGATCACAATATAACTCTCAACTGAAAGTTATCGCAAGTCTTTGGAACAAAGCAAAAGTTTAATCCTCACATTGACTCACACCTTGTATCGATTTATTAATAATCTAGTCTATAACTAGTAACTTATAAGTTAAAAATCATATCACAATTTATTTGTTTTGTTTCGTCAAACTTTTTTCAATGTTGACACTTAATGTCACTCTCTGATAGAGATGGGCAAGGGATGGCGATCTGTTATCGATTAATCGACGAATCGATTTAAAGCACAAAAAAAAATATAAACAATTTTCCAACCGATATTTAGTACTGAATCGATTCAGCGAATCGATATTTCACCCTACAAAATCGAGATTAGATTTTGCTGTTATGATATGAACCAAAATATTATTTAAGAATAATTTAATGTATTACACAAACTTAAGTGAATTCAACGTAAACAAATATCTTTCCCATATACCTGATACTTTAATTTAGTTGTGAAAACAACCCTGATCCGCCAAAGATGTTTAAAGATCGGCTATTATTACGATTTTTCTTTTTGCGTTCCGTAACTGTATTCACACTTGCATTAAAAAATACCAACGCGAATAGTTAGAAAGTACGGTAATTTCAAAGAAAAGCATATTCACAAATTCCCTTGGTGATCAAGCAACAACAAACTCAGTGGTAGTAGTATTTACGGGAAATCTGAAGTGACACCTATTGATAAAAAAATAATGCATGGCTGAAATTGCTAGTGTTCAAACATGTAAAAAAAAAACGGATTGCTAATATCTTCACTTCTCGATTTTCAGCAAACTAACAACCTATTTAATAATCTGTATGTACGATTGTAACAGCACTAGTGGTCACAAAACCGTATATTGTTCTAACATCATGCAACATAACATAATGAAATTTGTTTTCTTTGCGTTTTGTACTCACGTTTCAATGCTCCGGATACATTATAAAGATAATATTGCGAAAATCGTTTCGTTGTTTGTTTTGTTGGTGAACATAACGATTAAAATACTTGTAGCAAAATATTTCAAAGCTCGAACACAACATAGATTTAAATAGATGGCGTGACATGCACCAACTTCTCATTCTGTTTATGTAAAAATAATATGTTCGTTTTTAAATTGATCATAAAAAAATTCATGCACCTATTCAATAAGTTCCTCCAAGCAGCACATTATGGCAAAATGGGGTCCCGAAGCTAATTTCGATGATTATTGAAAGAAACACAGTATCAATACCATTACATAGATGGCGCTGTTTGAATTTTCTACTCTTTTCATGTAACTTACCTTACACATTTCCATGAAATAAAATAATGCAATAATTATAAATTGCAATGAAAACAACAATTAATTATAAAAGGTACTTCCAAACCACAATAGATCCCAATGGGTCGAAGTGTCCCGAGTTATTTCTCGGCCCCTCCATAAGATAAGATAGGTACTTCCAAACCCAATACATACTTCGGGTGCCACAAATGTATGCCGATGCACAGATAGTTGAATGCAGATCAAAGTCACATACCTTTAAGCCTGTACTCACGGGAAGGTCAGGCAGCAGCGCTTAGTACACCAGGCACAAAAGCAAAATTTTGTCACTGACCATGCACTTGTCCAGACTCCTAGCTGCTTTCAGAAAATATCAAATTGATTGATCACCGCAGCGGCATGTATAACACCGCAAAATTTCCTTATTCATAGCGCTGTAGGTTGCAGTTTGTGTGTTGCCTCTTGAATTGGAACCCAAGCTCCGCACTTGTTTCACCACACGCAGCTGGTCACAACAGGTCTTGTGGTATCCACAGCCATGTTTAAGGGCTCAGACGTCCCTGATATCTGTTGCATGTTGTGCGAACGGCTGAAAAATTCATGTCTATGAATAAGTGTTCCACAAGCATAATCATAATGATGTTTTGCTAAATCAAGCTGTAGCTCAGGATGTTTGCTATCTTGCATTGTATTTGCACAAGTCGTCTTAATCTCTTGCGAACTCCGCTGACGGTATGAAACTGACTGAGTTTCATTTAGCATCATAACGAAAATAGAATTTTATTTCAAATTTTAGCCACTTTACACCAAGAAAAACTAACAATATTGCGGCTAAACTTCACAAGACATTAGGTAGGTACTTATTATTATCAGAATACTTAAGTTTATACTTCCCTGAACATCACCACCACAGTTGCGTTTCCTCAGTATCTAGTCAGGATTGGGCATCGATGTCATCATCAACATTATCTGCAGCCCGACTTCGCACATTGTCTAGTATAGGCCACACTATACGGTTGAATTCGGGAAACATGAATTCCTGTCGCCAGTAGCCGACGAGTTGCGAAACGTCTCTATAAGTAGGTAGCTCGAGCTACTTCCATGCCATTTTCTTGCGCACCAAAGAGAGCGCGCCAGCCATTACTCGTCTCATTTGGTCCATTCTCCATTATCGCTTTGTGCTTGCACTGATCCCGGACTTCTGATGTCGCAAATAGTAAGGCTATCTTGGATAAACACTCGATCTTGTGGGCTTTCGTAGGTATGCATGCACAAAGCAGGTACTTATGCCTTTTTGGAGATAGTCCTTGTTCCAATCTTATCAAAGCAGCGAATTCGGCCACCTATCGTCTCGCTTCTCTCAACAAAACACACTTTCCAGTTTATACACGCCACTTTAGGCCACCTCTGTAACAACTTTGTCACAACTTTTTTCCAAATCCGCAAACGCGCGTTCCTTTTTCTAACTTTTTTTCGACCAAATATAGCGGGCGACTTCGCTCAGGTCGCCATTATCCTTGGCTACCCTGCTTTCATTGGTTCAAGAACACCTCGGGCAAAGTTCACAGCTTTTAACATCCAATCAAAATCGAGTATTTTGACATAAGCCAAATAAAGTGTTGTCAATCGAATAAAATCGAACTGAGATTGAATCGTAGGCTAAATGTTGCCAATTAAACAAAACTGAATTAATAAGTTTAAATGCGTCATACTTCTTTGTTCTAGATTATTAGAAATACCTTCCTCCTACATACATATATACTTTGTCAAATAAAAGCCCTCTTCCTCTCTCCTACTTTTGCAGTGCCCGACAGGGTCCACAATGGTCTAAATTTGTACCTACCATCTAAGTTCACATGTGGAAGCAATAAATGTATTGAGTATATTGGGGTCGGCTTCCAGTCCAGTCTTACATGGAGCGACTGCCTATCTGACCTCCACAACCCAGTAACTGGGTAACACGGTACCCCTTGGCAAGACTGGTGTCCGATCTCAAGCTTCTGACTACCCGTAACGACTGTCAAAGATCTTCAAATGACAGCCTGGACCAACGGCTTAACGTGCTTTCCGAGGCACGGAGGAAACTCGGTATGTTGAAATGGTCACCCATCCACGGACCGACCTCGTCAAGCGTTGCTTAACCTTTATGATCGACCCGTGCAGCTGTTATTATTTAGCCACGAGCTCCTCCTCCTCGCATGTTTATTAACTCTCGTATGTATATTTATCAGTATATGGAATGCTGCTCACGAGTATTGCTAAATGGTTAAATTCTTATTTGCACCTCAAAAACTAAGTATATCGCGTTTACAAAGCACAACATCACTCAACCTGGACCTAACTATAACCTTAGAATCCATAGTTGTGATAATTTCCTACTTAGCACCAATTGTTTTTGTAATGAAATCACAAAAGTTACTGATATCAAGTGTCTTGGTATTATGGTTGACCAACGCTTATCTTGGCATCTGCACATAGAAATGGTCATGGCTCGAACTAGAAAGCTCACTTGGATCTTCAAAACTTTAAGAGATATACCTATGTTACCTCCAAGACTCTCTTAAACCAAATTTATGTTTCACTGGCCCAGTCAGTTTTAGTGTACTGTATACCTGTTTGGGGTGAGACTACAAAAATTCAATTTTTGGTATTGGAGCGAGCACAAAGATCTCTCTTGAAGGTCATGTATTTCAAATCGCATAGATTTCCTACTGAAACCCTTTATTCGCTAACCGGTCTTCTTACAGTCAGGAAATTATGTATCCTCCATGCTGTTTTAAGGGTACACTAGTCGACGGCATGAACTATTTTGCGCGCGGGGTTAAAATGCATTTTACACAACCGACAACACGTGCGGAAGAGATAAATGCTGTGATGACCAAAAGGAAGCTAGTTCGCGTACGAATATACACTTTTGTAAATTTGTAGCGAAATGGATAATGATTTAGGACGAAACCGAGTGCACGAAATTTTATAAACAGGCCTTTGGGAGTCTGGCTATCATGAAAAAACGACTAAACGTATCTGTTCAAAATAAAATTATTTGCATTGTTGAACTAATAATCTATCCCTGTATGGAGGCCGTTTTGCAATTTTCCGTCTTCTTATGGTATTTATTTGCACCCAAAAATGCGTCAAAATTAGTGTCGAAATGTGGAACTTTCGTCGCTCTTAACTTTGAAATATATATATTTTTTATTTTTTTGGCTCCATACAGGGCTAGATAATGATGATTTTATTTTGAACGTACATCGTCAAACAGTGGAGTAATCCCTAGACTACGTTTATATGGAAGAATTATCGACTATTGTAACCTTAAAACTCCATAAAACTCTCCCTTATGACATCAACCTCGACAAAAAGAGGTAGGAAATATCTCGTTGCGCCGGAAGTCTCCGTTAAAACGACATACGCAAAAAAACAGTATATCAGGCAATCCACTTCCATCAACAATAAACTAAATAAACTTTTAAATATTTTCCGCATGACTTATCGAGATTGTAAAAAATCTCTGACAAAATGCCTAAAAATCAAAAATTATGACGACATTGAAACTCTTTTACAAACTGCAGTGTGATGATCCGATGATAAGTGACGCATACACAAAACTACCTCCAAATATTCTGACACACTGTTTACATACATACACACACACACAAACACTTACACAACACACTCACACCCATACACGTACATGTTTTAAGTTAATCGTTTTTGTTTGTATACATTTTTACTTAGCATTTAGGAGTTCCAATGGCCATCTGAGGTCTTCTTCATCAGTTCCACTTCACCAAATGATACTTTCTGAGTGAAAATGATGGCATTGTTGATGAAAATACCAAAACCGCTATATGTATGCCTATAATATTTGAGGAGTTCCCTCGATTTCTCTAGGATCACTCCATCGTAGACTCTGTCTCTATCACCTATGACCTAGACTAGAGTCAAGAGCAAACCCATCATAAATAAAAAAAAAAAAAAAAAAAAAAAAAGGATTCCATCATCAGATCCTGACCTGATGACTATGGGACCAACAAGGAAGTATACCCTTCAAAACAAAAGAAGAATTTTGATATCGGTCCAGGCGTTTTTGAGTAATCGGCCTCCTCCTTTTTTTAAAGTCGCTTAAAATTTGTAAAATAGAAACGTTCCGGATTTTGGGTGCCATATTGTGGAGGCCCAATTTTTTTTTCTTCCTGTCCCATCGTGTGGAGTATCAAAATAAAGGGTTTTACGAGTTTATTTCAAAAATATATAACACTTCTATGTATAAATTTATTCGTTAGCTAGCTGCCCAAAACCAAATGTATCCTCCGACTGCACAGTATGATTTTCTCCTTGTTTACGTCTTTTTAGTTCGCTTTTTAAGCAGTCAGGATTTTTGAATTATTTAATAAACTTTTTTTTTAAATAATTATTTAATATTTTAGAGTACCTACCTACTAAAATTCTGTAAACAATTTTTAATAACGTTACCTTCAAAGTTTTGTTTCTATTTACCCCTGCGGTCCTATTCACCGTTTGACGGTAGCTGCTGAACATCTTGTGTATTAGTCAGTAAAACCCCTATGCTCGCCTCGGGGTGGAGGACATCCATGAGGAAAAAAGGGTGAGTACGTAGGTAATTACTAATTAATTACCATTTGATCGCATCGATGTTAAACCACGGAATAAACTTATACATACGTGGGGCAACAACTTGGCTAATACACTAATAAGATGACATGACTAAATGTTGCACAAAATTGAGCGCGGCCGCTTTTTGTGTGTGTGGAGACGCGAGTTCACGCGAGTGATGAGTCACTGTCACTGCTAGAGCTAGCTATCTCCTACACGCTGGATGTTGCAGTACACAGAGTGAGTCACTAGCTCGGCTTAGTGGGATATACATCTGAAACTGTTAAAAATCGTCGGTGGTTCTAGAGTTATTTTTAAAAACTGCATTGTTTGCTACAATACTCCGCTGCCCGCTGTGCTTCAAGCAGCAGAGGTTCTAATGTGCCGTTCTATTCGAGATGGCGATTGACACATACTATAATGTAACTGTAAGATTGATCGCGGGACATTTCGATAGCGTTTGTTATTCCTACATTTCTTGAATTTATTATTTTACTCTTTGCCAATCGCTGTTGCGATGCTTTCGTTCATAAAATGTCACTTGTTTAGAGGCTCTAACTGTGAGACGCGCGGAGACGCGGCTTTGCAAGCAACGCGTCAAAATATAAATATTTGTTATTTGGGTCGTCGGCCCGCGCCCCCGCGGCGTCTCTAATAATACTTACAACTAACTATGTGGGTCGCAACTCGTAGGCATGCCGCCCATTCACAAGATACAGATCATTTCTTTATTAAAACTCACCGTCATCCTTGCAGCCACGTCCAATGCTGAACTATGGCCTCCCCTAGTGTCGCCAAATCGACCGGTCTCGTGCGTCTCGCATCCGATGGATTCCCGCAGCCCTAACCAGGTGCACGGTCCACCTAGTGAGAGGCCTTAAACGCGACGCGGTCGCCACTCTAGTGGTGGGTCGTTGTCGTATTTTTGACGGACGAAACGCAACCGTTTTCCCGACGACGAAAACGGTTGCAGAAAACGGTCTTCGTCGCAACTGGTTTGAAGTCGTCTTGGAGAACGAAACTTGGAGGACGGATCGGAACGAAACATAGGTTACTCTACTGGTAATATATTATCAACTGTATGACATTGGCAAAAAGTTCACTTTTTATTGTAAGAACTACTTTGTGAACAAACGTGGAACGATACGCGACGTTCGCGACGAGCCGACGACGTGTGTGTGTAGTTGAATCAATTCACTTTCGACTGTTTTTCTTAGGAATAAAATACAAAATCGCACCAAGTTATTCGAAGACTGGTTTGTGCAACGAAGACGGACTTAAAAACTGTTTCACCGTCGCAGAACTATTTTGTGAATGAACGTGGAACGATAAAGGACGACGCCACGTCCGCGACGACCGACGTGTGTCGTTGTTGAATCAGTTCGCTTTCGAATCTCGACTGTATTTTCTGAGGCGTAAAATAAAAATCGCACGAAGTTATTTGAAGACAGGTTTGTGCAACGAAGACTGCTTTATCCCAGGACGTAAAACGGTTGCACCGTCGCAGAACAAAAAACGGTCTTTAGAAACGGTTCGTCGTCGCAACGCCCACCACTACGCCACTCCAGAACGTTTCAGCCCCATCGGCCATCCGTTCCGCGAGCAATGTGCCTGCCTACTGCCATTTATCTTGAAATGCCTAATGTTTGCAGATAACACGCGAGGAAGTGCCAACCAATGAACTGAATAATGTTTAATTACCTAATAACCAGCAAGGTAGCTTTTTTTTTTTTTTTTTTTTTTTATTTATGATGGGTTTGCTCTTGACTCTAGTCTAGGTCATAGGTGATAGAGACAGAGTCTACGATGGAGTGAGCTTACCCAGAAGAAGCCTGTTTACTCTAACTTTGAAGAGATTCGGGTTGAATGCGTTCGGAAACACAGACGCAGGTAGTGAGTTCCATTCATTTGCTGTGCGCATTATAAAGGATGTTTGGAAGCGCTTGGTTCGAATTGGTGGAATGGCAACAAGGTAAGGATGATAACTAGCAGTGCGTCTAGATGTCCGATGGTAGAAGGGGGCTGGTGGGATGAGGTCGTGAAGTTCTTGAGCACACTCCCCGAAGTACAGTCTGTAGAACACCGACAAGCAGGCAACTTTGCGGCGATGAGCCAAGCTGTGAAGCTTGGCGTCCACCAGTTTAACGTCGCCAATGAGCCTCTTGGCTCTGCGTTCCACTGAGTCAAGCGCGGCAAGCTGATACTTAGCTGAACCATCCCAAAGGTGGCTGCAATACTCCATGCAGGATCGGACTTGTGCTTTGTATAGGGTTAAAAGCTGTCCAGGCGTAAAGTATCGCTTCACTTTATTTAGGATGCCCAGTTTTTTGGCCGCGATTTGGGCTTTGTTCTCAATGGAGGAGCCGAAGTTGAGATTGGATGTCAACTCCATGCCCAGGAGCTCGAGCCGATCAGTCACAGGAACAGACGTACCCCGAAAAGTAGGAGTTTGATCGAAAAGACTCCTTTTTGCGGTAAAAAGACACGCCTGTGTTTTGGTGGCGTTAAAGGAGACCAGATTTTCATCACCCCACTGGGAGACAAGGCTTAAGGTCAAATCTGTCCGCTCCACCATAGCCTCTCTCAAGGAAAGAACTTCATCCACGCTGGTTTTTGCGCTGGACAAGTATCTCTCTGAAACAGTACTGTCATCTGCGTACCCAACAATACCAGGCTGAAGTAGGTCATTGATGTGCAGCAGGAAAAGAGTTGCAGAGAGAACAGACCCCTGAGGAACTCCGGCATCAATAGCCATAAGGTCTGAGGAGCAGCCGTCAATGACTACTCGGATCGACCGTTCGCTAAGGAAGTCTGATATCCAGCTACAAAAACCAGCGGGGATGCCATAAGCAGGAAGCTTACTGAGCAGACTCGCGTGCCAGACCCTGTCGAAGGCCTTCGAGATATCAAGCGATACAGCAAGTGCTTCGCCGTGTCTCTCGATGGCTTCGCCCCAGCAGTGCGTGACATACACAAGAAGATCGCCAGTTGACCGTCCCCGGCGAAAGCCATATTGACGGTCACTGAGGAGATTGTTAGCTCAATAAAATAATCCATTAATTTTATGATTGCTAACGTAAATGACAGTCGTGAGGCGTGCACTGATAGCTGATAGTGTGTGCATTACATACATAAAACAGTGAACAGGGACATTAACTCTGTTGTTGAATCATTCACGAAAACGTAACTGGTTTTATTTTGATAGCTGAGCTAGGCTCAGCGGAACTGTTATCATTGATTAGCAAATAGAAAGTGGCGCGACAGGCCTACTCGTACAATACGTGGCACCTATCTGTGGAACTAACAGCCAGTGCGATAGTTGTGACGCGGGGTTGTTGACCTCCTGAAACTGTTGTCAGCCATTAAGTGAATATTCCGTTCCTCATAAAATCAACACTTGTATGTTGTTTTAACGGCCCGATTGCCGCAACTTGATGAACTCTATATAGCGTGCGAGTGAGAATTATTGCATCGTCCTGACTCCTTGAGAAAGGCCAGCGGGCTCTTAAATGTGAACGCGCAACTAAACGCACCGCAGGAACCGCACGCGTCGCAGCCATCGCATTTTTTAAATCTTTATATGAAATTGTATGCAGCCTCGCGCACCTATCCGCGCCGCACGACCCGCATTTCAGCAAAATGCTGTAGGTTTACGGATTCCACCAGCGCATGCGGCTGACGTCATTAGATTCGGCGCATTCGATGATTGCGGCCAGTGCGGTGCGGGCGGCGCGAAGACGTCATCCGTATCCGTATTTCGTATAGAAAATATTGATATAATAAGATGTACAGATCTGGATACGATGCGTGCGGCGCGTTCGGCTCGGATTGCGCGGGGCCTTGAGAAAATGCCTGCAGCTCGTCCGGCTCCTGCGGTGCGTCTAGGTGCGATACTGCTGAACTCTCCGAGAGTGCTAGCAGGGCTACTGTAGTATTACCCTGTATGCTGGTCCTGGGTTCGTTTCCCTCGTTGGGCAAATTGTTATATTGGGTTTTCCATCTGGAATTTCGCAGTAGCAACCCGAGTTAGGTTAGAGTAGTTAAGTAGTTAGCTCAGGAAATTTGCTGCAAAAAAATCTTGTTAAGTATTTTCACCGGAGTTATGTTCATTATGGTAGTAGTAACCTTTCCTGAAAAGTACATAGAAATCGCATCACAGCAAAAAGAAGGGCCCAAAAATCAGCAATTTCTATGCTCAGGGCAAGTTTGTTCCTTGTTGAATTGTGCACAAAAAAATCGTACATAAGATTCACTAATGTTCATTAGTTGCTGAAATATGAGCCAAAATATTTTTTTTTTTTTTTTAACTCGTCTTTAATAGCTTGTTATGTAAGTATCTATGTATCTATGTAACGGCGTCTTTGAACGTGATTTTCACCCCCTTTAAAACGTCGCATTAATTTGAAACTTTGCACACTTATCAAGGAACGATGACAGTCCAATAATTTAAATAGTTTGTTCCATTATTGTTGAATACAGGCCTTCGGATCACAAGCCAAGAGGCAAACACTGGGGCCCATAGCAATGCTGCGACTCTTGAACCCTACCAGGTCTATACCCGCGAAACTGCGATCGCAGCAGTGGTAAGCTAGGGATTTGGTTTTTAGAGATACTGATTTCTGTCAGACTGGTGGAACGTGATACGGTGGTACACAAATTACTATTATTACTCACCTTGATTGACACCTTGACCCTGGGGTCGTTCAATCCGTGTGTGGTCGAGGGTTATCGTGGGAAGATATATATATATATAATATTAGGAAAATGAGGGATAACCGACGTCTTCTGGACAGGCAGTTCCGGCAGCCACCAGGCACGTTGTCGACACAAAATACCTCGCTGCGCGCGAAATATATATGCACAAACAAATGCAAGGGCGACCCGCAATACCACTCGGGCACCGCGAGCACAATTTCGGATAACGACCGGCTAGTTGAAATTCAATTTCCACAAAACCAGTTCGAGGACCGAATCGTCACGTCTCGCGTCGTCGGTCACATTTTAAATCCCCTCCCCCCCCCCCAGATAGGGTTAGGGGTGTTAAAGTTTTTTTTGAGGAATCTCACTGCGCAATCTGACTTACATAATCGAAAAATAAAAAAGAGAGAGAAGAAAAGAGTGAATAGCATATTTAGGTTGTTCATAAATCGCCCCTTAACGGGCCAAAGAGGGGTTGATAAGTTTTTAAGGGAGGATTTTACTTTGTGGCGGTAACCTAAAATTTATTATTCTTTAAGTCAAATAACGAATCGTCCCAATCCAATAAACCCTGTATATCTACAATATCCAATTTTCTATTGTTTTAATAATAGCTTATTTTTAGTTGCCTTCACTAACTGCATATAAGAAAATCATATAAAGGATAAACGAATCACGCGAACGAAGTCGCGGGCGGAGTGCTAGTCACTCAATAAAACAGTTGATTGTGAACATGTGGTTTTTATTTCCTTGTAAGAAGCATGCAAACAAGTATACACCATGTATGCAGCAAGCATGCAGCATGAAAGTGAGCATGCAAGCAAGCATGTAACATGTGTCAGCTTTTACTTAAAAGACTAAAATCTTGTGTGGGTATTTTGGCGGGGATGGCGATGTAAATAAAAATGCTTAGAAAGGGTTTACTCACCCAGTGTATTCTCATATCAAATACACAGTCACACAGAACACAGTTTATGGAAAATAATTTATAGAACATGGTTTATAGAACATAGTTTATAGAACACAGTTTATAGAATACAGTTTATAAAGCACTTACCCTAATACTTATTAATGTAGCCTCGATCAAAAATAGACTGCCTTTGATGGCAAGAGCTACAATATTTATATTCTCGAAAAGGGCGGGAAACGAGAAGTGCAAGCTTGTCGTTTACCAACCTGACAAAAAACAGTCCATCTTTGTTGCAATCATAAAAATATCAAACAAATTATTGCCAACATAGAAAAATCACTTAGTGTGCTCAATTAAATATAAAGATCGCTAACACATGTAGCAAGCAAGCAAGCATGCAGCCTATATGCGAGCATACAACATGCAGCAGGTATGGTTTTTGTCACGACTCCGGTGCTGTGGGGGTCTTGTTGGCGCCAGCCTCAGCCGCGGCGGCGAACGTTTCAAACTTACAACCACCTGCTGGACTCCGGGCCTACACGATTCTAAATTACACTCTAGGGCTCTAGGGGCAGGGCAGACAAGATTGCGTGGAGTCGGATTTACAGCGACTCTCCTTTTTGTCACTTATACCTAATTTGTTATTTTTTCTTTTTATACGGTAATCTTCTGCGGGATAATTTGAATGTTACCAAATGAAAATGTGCGTACTAAAATCTTGCCAAATATTGCATTGGTATAAAAAAGGTTGCTAAAATTTGTTTGGAAAGAAACTGTCGGAACACTTGTTTAGTCTAGTCAAATTATGTTATTATGCTCAAGCGATCCGTTTATGGGAACCCCCCTAAAAAACATTTAAAATATTGAGAGATAGATGCTTATACTGTGAAATTTGAAGACTGTAGCTCCAACTCTTAAACAGCTGCAGCGATCTTGCAGATGTGCATGCGGACTCACTTACCAAGTTCCGCAAATTAACACACGGTGATATGTAGTGTGATGCACTTATTTGAATTTTAGTTTTTATTTTTAAGTCAAGATATCTATCTACGGTATCCCCTTGTTCGCATTAGGACAGATTCGCTTTAAGACAGATTCTCTTTACGACAGATTCGCTTTAAGACAGATTCGCCTTACGGCAGAAGTACAGTGAACTCGATATTTCTGTATCTGTAAAACTTATTAATAAAACATTAAACAAGTAACAAAAAATGGTATTTATTAATTATCTTATATTAGTTTTAGATACATAGGTACCTATTTATCCTCTATTCAGCCTGCACAAGCGTTCTACACATTCCAGAACTGAAATTTCGTTTCGCAGTGCACTAGTAATAATCATAATTTTTATATCTTTCTCCTTTAACTTTAGACTACGCGGTTTTCCTTTACAATAGGTTTCAACCCTTTTTAAATTTTTGTCTTGATATTTGGCTTCCTTTTAAGTCATTGTATGAACCGATACAACGCCGGTTTCAAAGGGATTCTACTTTTAAGGCGGCCATGCTACCCTTCAACTGGGTTATTCGTTCTGAATACTTCTTTGTAGCAACTAAATGTATCAGTAGTAATTAATCCCATCCATCGCTTCGAGAAATAGTCCCTGAATGCTGAATATTCTTCAGAATCATTTACTGATTCTTGAATAGCTAAGATACCTTCAGGGATCAAAATTGGTGGTAACAATGCCAATTGCATATACATTTGTGTAATACGATCTCTACCATCGACTTTCTTCAGACCTAGATTTAGACTTTTTTTTGAGAGCGCTTTCCAATAGTGGTAGAAGCAACCGGTAACTTTGGCATTGGGATATACGCCTTTAACTGCTTGAATTACTGCTAACTCGTAATCTTATTTACTGAAACTTTATACTGCTCTATATTTACTGAAAAAATATCCCGCAACATAGTAAATAGTCTTTCATAAGTAGCTTGTGTTTTGTTAGGTAAGAGTATATAAATTAATGGTACAAAATTTACGGTATCATCGTTTTGTGAAGCATTAATATGTAACGTGTATAATTGATAGAAGATCCTGGGAACAACTTTGAAGGTACCGTCACCGTAATAGCATTTATAGTTTTGAAATTTGGTCTTCGCTAGTGGTGTGCTAAAAAGCAAAATTTTCTCCTTTGTCCCATCGTCAAACAAGAAAAAAATATCCACAAGACTATGGGGTACCTTGAGATCTTTTAGATCTTTACAAGTTGTTTTATCCAAATTTAAGTAAGCCTTTCTAGCTCTATACAAAACATCTTTTTTCTCTTTAAATGTCGGTATATCGTCTTCTGGTAGCTCACATTCAGCACTCTCAATAAAATCCTCAAATATCTTTGGAATTGGCTCGAGGTTTGTACATACATTTCTCTTACATTCATCGATTAAGCCATCTGTTATATTTTTGGTTACATCCGGAATACATGAGTGTTTAGCCTCCTTTAATATTGTATTTTGATCATCCAAAGTAATAGAAGTACTGCAGTCCATTCTATTAAAACATCGCCAATTTGTACTGCCATTTGTATTTTTTTTAACGTAATTATAGCGGTAACCAGCATGTAGTAAAACGGGCTTAACTTTTCGACTCGATATAAATTTAAGTCCGCTGTTCGTAGTGGGCAAATCCATTGTGATTTATTATACTTCTTTTTAAATTATTAACACTTAGCTACCTAAAAAATCAGCAACAAATCAATCGTAGACTAGAATATCTACTTATGACAATGTCATATAATAAGTATACAATGAATATGAGTGGCCATTAACATGATACTGACATGGAAATTAAAGGAGTTTCTACAACATACCTATAGAGATTGGCCAAGAAATCGTTGATTAAACGAAACAGGGCGATAGTTGGGGTTATTTGAAGAAAAAAAATAGTACCTACTTTAGGACCTACTGCAAATAACCTCAACTATCGCCCTGTTTCGTTTGATCCACGATTTTTGTCCACCTGGTATATAAAGAAAACTACGTGGAGAACATTTCAACACGACTGTACAATTTCTGCCGTAAAGAGAATCTGCCCTAAAGCGAAACTGTCGCAATGCGAATCTGTCTTAAAGCGAATCTGTCCTAATGCGAACAAGGGCGGTATCCCCTTGTTCGCATTAGGACAGATTCGCTTTAAGACAGATTCTCTTTACGACAGATTCGCTTTAAGACAGATTCGCCTTACGGCAGAAGTACAGTGAACTCGATATTTCTGTATCTGTAAAACTTATTAATAAAACATTAAACAAGTAACAAAAAATGGTATTTATTAATTATCTTATATTAGTTTTAGATACATAGGTACCTATTTATCCTCTATTCAGCCTGCACAAGCGTTCTACACATTCCAGAACTGAAATTTCGTTTCGCAGTGCACTAGTAATAATCATAATTTTTATATCTTTCTCCTTTAACTTTAGACTACGCGGTTTTCCTTTACAATAGGTTTCAACCCTTTTTAAATTTTTGTCTTGATATTTGGCTTCCTTTTAAGTCATTGTATGAACCGATACAACGCCGGTTTCAAAGGGATTCTACTTTTAAGGCGGCCATGCTACCCTTCAACTGGGTTATTCGTTCTGAATACTTCTTTGTAGCAACTAAATGTATCAGTAGTAATTAATCCCATCCATCGCTTCGAGAAATAGTCCCTGAATGCTGAATATTCTTCAGAATCATTTACTGATTCTTGAATAGCTAAGATACCTTCAGGGATCAAAATTGGTGGTAACAATGCCAATTGCATATACATTTGTGTAATACGATCTCTACCATCGACTTTCTTCAGACCTAGATTTAGACTTTTTTTTGAGAGCGCTTTCCAATAGTGGTAGAAGCAACCGGTAACTTTGGCATTGGGATATACGCCTTTAACTGCTTGAATTACTGCTAACTCGTAATCTTATTTACTGAAACTTTATACTGCTCTATATTTACTGAAAAAATATCCCGCAACATAGTAAATAGTCTTTCATAAGTAGCTTGTGTTTTGTTAGGTAAGAGTATATAAATTAATGGTACAAAATTTACGGTATCATCGTTTTGTGAAGCATTAATATGTAACGTGTATAATTGATAGAAGATCCTGGGAACAACTTTGAAGGTACCGTCACCGTAATAGCATTTATAGTTTTGAAATTTGGTCTTCGCTAGTGGTGTGCTAAAAAGCAAAATTTTCTCCTTTGTCCCATCGTCAAACAAGAAAAAAATATCCACAAGACTATGGGGTACCTTGAGATCTTTTAGATCTTTACAAGTTGTTTTATCCAAATTTAAGTAAGCCTTTCTAGCTCTATACAAAACATCTTTTTTCTCTTTAAATGTCGGTATATCGTCTTCTGGTAGCTCACATTCAGCACTCTCAATAAAATCCTCAAATATCTTTGGAATTGGCTCGAGGTTTGTACATACATTTCTCTTACATTCATCGATTAAGCCATCTGTTATATTTTTGGTTACATCCGGAATACATGAGTGTTTAGCCTCCTTTAATATTGTATTTTGATCATCCAAAGTAATAGAAGTACTGCAGTCCATTCTATTAAAACATCGCCAATTTGTACTGCCATTTGTATTTTTTTTAACGTAATTATAGCGGTAACCAGCATGTAGTAAAACGGGCTTAACTTTTCGACTCGATATAAATTTAAGTCCGCTGTTCGTAGTGGGCAAATCCATTGTGATTTATTATACTTCTTTTTAAATTATTAACACTTAGCTACCTAAAAAATCAGCAACAAATCAATCGTAGACTAGAATATCTACTTATGACAATGTCATATAATAAGTATACAATGAATATGAGTGGCCATTAACATGATACTGACATGGAAATTAAAGGAGTTTCTACAACATACCTATAGAGATTGGCCAAGAAATCGTTGATTAAACGAAACAGGGCGATAGTTGGGGTTATTTGAAGAAAAAAAATAGTACCTACTTTAGGACCTACTGCAAATAACCTCAACTATCGCCCTGTTTCGTTTGATCCACGATTTTTGTCCACCTGGTATATAAAGAAAACTACGTGGAGAACATTTCAACACGACTGTACAATTTCTGCCGTAAAGAGAATCTGCCCTAAAGCGAAACTGTCGCAATGCGAATCTGTCTTAAAGCGAATCTGTCCTAATGCGAACAAGGGACGGTATCAATCAAAACCATTTCTTATTCCTATTAATTAAGTTATTTTTCTAAATGATTGTACAACAACTTAGCATATGTGGTGCTTACCTGTTAAAAATTGAGACACTCGACTTTAGTATTAAGTGTATAAATTGTAATATTTAAGTGTTAACAATTGTTGGTGAGCCTAATAAATAAATAAATAAACTGTTTGGCTGTAAATCCTGTGTGACAGACTACGGACAGACAGATGGACAAACAGACACGTGAATGACAGCAATGGCTCCGTTTAGACCCTTCAGGTATGGAACCCTCAAAAGGCTTTTAGTCCGCCTCTGTACGTACAAAACGTATATATAGTGCATAAAGTATTTATAAAAAAAATAATTAGCATTGCCGAACCAATAATTCGATAGCTCTAAAATCTCCATCTTGATCGGCACCGTGTGCATAACTCTAGTGTTATTTACACCGTGGTGACTAATGTCTTAGTTGGATTAGATACAAGGACTGCTTTGGGTTATATTCCATAAGTTTCTTACTTTTCATATACATATTTTCAGTATCTGGATTAGCTAGAAACTAAAAACAAAACAAAGCCGCACTACGAAGCGCGATTGTTCTTTGTTAGTGTTGAGCGCATCTGCTTCGCACTCGGCGAGTACATCCGTGTGCAGAGTATTATCGAGTTAGCTTCGGTTCGCGCAGCTCGACTGACTCGACGTGTGGATTGACCGCGGCGGGTCACGTGTGACGGATCCGTCACTGTTAGATTCAGTAGCATCATCATCATTGCAGACGAAAGACGTCCACTGTTGGTCATAATTACCCTACCCTACCCCAAGCATCGCAACATTGACTGGTCTCGTGCGTCGGCTCACAAATCAGTTGTATTTTAATACATTTTAACTATTATATAAAATACTAAAATTTAACAGTTGATTCTAATAATGAACCCTTCTGATAAGCGCTATCGAACTGGCTCGTGATCAATCTCTCACTTTTTCGACAATCGAGAGAATGAGAAGCACCTGGGCCATGTCCTCACGGGCGCACGGCGCGGTGAAAGTCAATAACGAAATATTTTTATGAAATTTTGCTGGAATTGATAAGTCCTGGCCCTTTTCATACACATTAAAATGTAATTTTGCCTAAAACCTCGCCTCTTGTGCTTGTGTGGGTTCAAATCCAGGCAAGTACCAATATTTTTTTTTCAATTCATAATAATTATGTACTTTCTAAGTTTATCTTGGACATTGCTGACAACGGTGAAGGAAAACATTGTGAGGAAACCTGGACTTATAGTTAGAATTTGTATGTTGGTGCAAGGCGTTCCAGTGCGAGGGTAAAACAAATGAATAAATGGCTCGTGTGGGTATAGGTCCCAACGTGTGTGTCACCTACAGTGTATCCATCGAGTGGTGCCTGAGGATACTGATATCAGACTGCCGCACTGTTCTGTTAGGCTCGGCTCATCGCGCGGCATACGGCATTACATGCGCATCTTGTAGCGAAGCGAATGGGGATCAGCTAATTGAACCTCGTCGGAGTAATTGTGCGTATCGGTGTCAGCGTTACACCATACCAATAAAGACGGCCGGCACAGAACGAATACACGCCATGTAGGTACCTTCCTTTTACTACTTCATAGCATCAGTGAATTCTCGTTAAGTAATGATTCTTCTTTGTGAAGCGTTTTTTGTTTGAGATTGCTCTGTGGATCGGAAACTTAGGTATGAGTTGAGGCGCCATCGCCACAGTGAGATGTCTCGGTAAACAGTATGCCTAGCTCTAGTTGGCCGCTGCTAAGCTTCGAAAGATTCTGCCGAGATCTACGGGTCCCATAGGACGCCACGAGACACCGCGTTAGACCTGATGGAGATGGCGGGACAAGCTTGAGTTCTATCGAAAGAAGTGTATACCAAAAAAAGAGAGCAAAGCGGAGCCTTTGCCCTCCAATGAATGACACAATACAAACTAACATAAAAATTTCACTGCTTGAAAATGTAGCAAAATTCGGGACCAGAAATAACGTCCTGCACTGCCTAACATTCACAAGCTGGGGAGCATCACCACAAGTTTTCCGTGCAGGCGCAGACCAGGCCATAGGCCTTACGGCCTATGTCTGTCTTTCTCTGCCAGTGAGTTCGCATGTCCAGTGTGGCATCGATCCGCTCACGCTAGAGAAGTTGACATAGCGCTAAATGACACTTACACAGTAATAATAATAATAAAATCTTTTATTTCAGACAAAGTCCATAGGATTAGTAACAATTTACTTAAAAAACTAGTATTAGTAGGTACATATATAAAACTACAATTCAGCGTGGAGCTGCATCCACCTCTGCATCATCGGAGAATCCCACCGGTCTGCGAACACACTAACAACTAACAACAATCAATCATAACTGAGTCTTTGAAACCTACCTCTCTTGAGTCTTTTTATCCAATGGCGGGTATAGCTCCACCAGATGATCGCCGCGCGGTAGCCAGCCGTATAGTGAAGGAGAAATAAGAACGGGACAGCCGCCCTATATGAACATCAACTCCAACCTGCACGTCTAAAAAGCTGTAAAAGCTTCCTGAGAAATACGACCTCCTCGGCATCCAAGGCTACTGACGAGAGATGCAAAGTGTGGAAAAACACACATCCTGCCCCTTCACACTCCATCACTCCGGCAGAACATCTGCCCCTGAACACGAATTGCAATGGCCAGTCTGGAAATCCTTAAACCGATTGTGAGCCCAGGTTGATCGCTGTAGAGAAAACCTGGCCGAATGAAGTCTCATAGAATCATCTCAAATACAGTGCCAATGTGGGTCTATTTCGCAGGATATGCCCTACCTCCTTGTCTGCCCTTCATGCCACCTGCACCTTTTGGGATCTAAACGTCGCGAATTACAAACTATCGAGATAGCTACATACTGGTCGGACAAAATTTTAATAGTTGTTACAGGAGTTAATCGATACGAAAAGAAGACGAAGAATACAAACTCATTCAATAGCGTGGCGCTGGCGGCTGACGCACCCGCATGGTGTCGAGTGGCAATAGTTATTATTTAGTTATTAAGGTATTATACGCTTTGTAGTGTTTTGCTTTAGAAGTCGGCAATTTTTTTTGTAAAACAATGTTTTATTTGTGTTTTTTATTATCCTCATGTTATTAACATGAAAATCATTTATAGCCTGAAATGAGATGCACTCTGCATCTCATTTCAATTCCAATAAGCCCGGATAACCACGCCTAGGATACATTGTTTGATTACGGAGTCCAGTGCCTACCTTCCAGCTTCATCATCAGATCAGTTCGATGGTAGCATTTTCATCAGAACCATTTATTTTTACGAGTATTTGATTCGTTATAGTAGCTTAACTATTCGAGATATCTTATATGGGACATACTTATTAAAAAGTTCCAGTGGCCATCTGTGGTCTTCTTCATCAATTCCACTTCACCAAATAATACTTTCTGAATGCAAATGCTTGCCATGTTATTGAAAATACCAAAATCGCTATATGTCTGTCTATAACATTTGAGGATTTCCCTCGATTTCCTGTTTATTGTTTACGTCATTTCAAACGTAACATCACGCCGGTACTCTCAAAGAGGGTTCGCAGATGTGTACAGTTCACCCTGGTATGTACACTCTTATTTCACCGGTTCTGTTCAAGTTTTATGTTATTCGGATAATCTAAAGGTTGTCTTGAAAAGAGCGCTTTTAGCGATAAGGTCGCCCATTGTGTCACCCAGTGTAATGTTTTCTTCGTCTATACTTTCTGTAACTTATATGGCGTACATAATAAAGAGTATTCTATTCTATTTTATTCTGGCATAAATTTGTGCACTACCTTACTGAAGAACTTGCTCATTGTATACCATAACTAAAAAGTGAAAAAAAAATCCCATCTGTCACCTTTTTTCAACCGACTTCCAATAAGTTCAATTTCGGCAGTCCGTGTCAAAAAATGACAAACAAAAACAGGAACACCGACTTCCGAAAGTGAAGTTATTTTTCACTTGGTTGTGTTTTTTGGAAGTCGGTTGATTTTTTTTGTAAAAAAGATTTTATAGAACTAAAGTTTTGACACGACGGAAACCAAGATTGAAGTGACGGATTAGGTAGTAAACAGGTTCTTAATAAAAACACTTAATTCTACAATCTAATTAAATATGGAAATACACATACGAGTACCAGCTGAGTCGACAACATGACAGGACCAGATTGACGTCGAACCTACGTAACCAGAGCGAGTGAGGGACGGCGCGGCTACCGGTCACATACGCTTCACAAGTGCCTACACTCACTAGACGTTAGATTGTACGTTACTGCTGTGGTTACTGTTAGAGGCCATGACGTCATCTAGTTTCCCCAATATGCGTATATAGAACAAAAACTTGGCAGTCGTCAGATTTATGAAAATCTGAAAGCTTTATGTGAAAACCTAAATTTGTAAGTTTTTTTTTAAAGTCGTCTAAGGTCAATTTTTTTTATCCGTAGGGAACTCAACTAATGGTTAAATATGGTAACCGATGGTTACAAATTTCGGTAAAATGCGTTTGGTTTATCAATTGCCAGCCTCACAAATTGACAAATAAGTTGGCGAATTATTGATTTGATCGTTTGTTAGATTAAAAATTGATGAATCTTATCGTTATGCATCATAACGAACGATACCCATTCGAGGCTCGCAGTGGCAATCCATTTTGCCATTCGTAAATTTTAACTTTAACAGGTATCACGTATAGTCGGAGGTCCAAACGTCTGACGGGCTGACCACAATTCTTACCAAAGTGTAACGCAGTACTATTTTGTGGAGGTTCGATTCTGGCAATCACCTGCATCTGGTTAGACTAAAAGCGGACTACAAAATAGTTGGGTATTGGTTAGTTAAATAATGAAAGCTTTAGAAAAGCTTAGTTAGATTGTTTTAACCGACTTCCCAAAAAGGAGGAGGTTCTCAATATGATTGGTATTTTTTTTTTTTTTTTATGTATGTACACCGATTACTCAAAGACGCCTGGACCGATTTGAAAATTCTTCTTTTCTTTGAAATGGTCCCATAGTCATCAGGTCAGGATCTGATGATAGGGTTGGGAGAAGCCGGCAGGTAGGCACTGGCATTCCGAAATAAAACAATGTATACTAGTCGTGTTTGCGCATATTGGAATCGTCTTCAGATGTACTTTGGCTATATATGATTTTATGGCAATTGGAAGTACCTATCAAAACTAAAAAGAGATAAATAAAAAAACTTTTTACGAAAAAACAATCCGACTTCCAAAAAAAAAAAACACAAAAATTGCAAAATAACTTTCTTTTTCGAAGTGGATGTCGAAACACGGTAAACAATGGGTGCAAAAGAAAGCAGGCATACCGACTTCCGAAATTGAAGTTATTTTTCACTTTGTATTTTGGAAGTCGGTTTGTTTTTTTTTTGTAAAAAAGTTTTTTTGTCTTTCGTATCATCATCATCGTCAACCACTTATACACAGAAACTAATCATGATCATTTCAAAGAAGTTTTGAATTGTGGGATCCTGTATAAACGTTATTTGTCATTGGTATAAATTAACAAATTAAATTAGCTCACATATTGGACACACAGCACAGCGGTGGCAGTGGTCACTTTCAAATACTTTGACCGTGACATTTGTATAAAGATTAGACGGTCACTTCTGTTGCACTTTCGGTGCCAACCACGGATCGACGAGGCGGATTCTAGAGGATCTTCCGCCGAAAATGTAGCTTTAAGTTCAAACTAATCAAAATAATGCAATTAAGTCAAGTATACACGAATTAAGATATATTCTATTTACGGATTAAGCTAATTAGATAACGACATTCATCATAATAATTCTCGTGCACCTACTTCGTCGATAATTCCACACAATATTGTCAATATGAAGTTGTGAACCCTGGCTCCAGACCACCAGTGCTCGCATCGTTACCGATGTCATGTTTCGTCATTAGTGTCGCTAATTGCTTCTAGTTTGCATTCTTCAGTTCGACAACCTGATGCTTGCCAATTACTTAAATTTTTATTTAACAAACTCGAAGAAAGCTCAGTTACTCAATTAAAAGCTGCACCAATACTTTGAAAGCTATCAGCGTATCTGTTGGCAAGCTCGGGCACCGGGCTCGGGGCAAGATTACCGCTATCAGATCAGATAGTAACAAAAACAAATTGCAATCGTCTCCTAACGGTAATGACTTTCGCCCGCGGAGTGTCGGTAGTCGGCAGGCTGCGAAGTGCGGACGCCGAGGAGGGCGAGGAGCTCTGGTGCGGATGCGCCGCACTCCGGCAGGAGGGCGGGGGGCGCGCAGGGGGCGGTCAAGGCCGCCGACGCACGCGGCCGGTCCCTGCGCCAGCGCACACTCCACTCAGTTCGCCCCGCGCTCCCCTAGCCTGAAGTCGCGTCGTGCCGCTCGTTAGTTCGCGAGTGAAGTGTGTGTGTTGTACAGTTACGTGCCTAGTGCCGTGAAGCAGCCGGTCGTCGACCCGCGAGTATGAGCTCGCGCCCGCTGCGGCCGCCGCTCCCGCCTCTCCTCTGATCAGCTTGGCTCCGCACAGCTCCCGGACCACAAGGTGAGCTCCTGCTTCCTTGCCCCTGAGCCCCGACGACGAACAACGGCGCCGCGCGCGCTGCGCTAACCGGTTGTGCGCTCTCCGCAGTCGACGGAACACTCGGGGTGAAGACATTCCGCTGACTCGTTATTATAATAAATTGTCCTAATTTGCGGCTGGGGCCTGCCGCGGTCGGCCCGAGCGAGTCACTGCAGGCTGAAGGCTCCGGCTTGCTCGACTGTGAAGCTGATTCAATGGACCAGCTCCGATACTATTGATAAAACATTGTTATTAACTTCGCTCGCGATGCAAGTTGAGACGAAGCGTGACGCTGTCAATTCAGCTAATTGTGATGTGCTCATTTGGATAACGGTAATACACACAGTGTAAACTGCACCGAATCGGTCCAACGGCTTGAAAGTTTCTGTCAATAGTATCATTAGAGCAGAGTGTTAGTGGTTCTCATTGTATCCGCGAGACGTTTTGTTAGAAACCGTGTCTGGTTCTAAACCAGTTGCGGTAATGGTGTCAAGGTACAGCTGAGGTACGGTCTTTCAAACACAACTGACATATTTTACTCACTTATTAAAATGATAACAAATGCTGTTACATATTTCACTGAAATACATTAGGCTTAAACGATCAGGATCGAGACTGTTCGTAGGGCACAGACGTACAGTCGGTGCAACGTCCCGAGTCCTATATTTATTCAAAGTCAACGCCGGAGGGTTAACTCGCGACTACCTGCAATAAGGGCAGGGTTACCAACTCCTAAAAAATACCCCAAAAAGATCAAGATGAAATACCCCTAAATTCAAAAGCCCCAAAAAGAACCCTGTATTAGGTACCTATTAAAAGGTATTGTTTAAATGAGTATCTCGTTTTAAGGTAAATAAAATATAACTAAGTTTTAATTACTTTTTATTAGAACTTATTTATAACGAATTAAACATCAACATTGTCAATAATTGTTAGTAAATCGTTTAAGTTCCGCCTTGGCGTTCCATTTGAGCTTTCATTTGAGGTACTTAATACATGTTTACAATACTATAACATTTTCTGAGATGGGGCAAATGTAACGAATAAGCCACCATCTTATTTAAAATGAATCGTGTCGTCAACTTTACATAATTGCAAAGGACAATCCATTTCATTAGTAATGCATGAAATATTATTGAAGCCCCTAAAAAACGAAAATATTTTTTTTGGCCCCATGGTAGCCCAAACCTTAATATGTTTACCCTAAATTTGGGGCTAAAGCCCTAAGTTGGCAAGCCTTAATAAGGGAGCATTCTCATGAGACTCTCAGACATGTGCCGCGGAATGCTTATTGGGAAAGCACTCTTTACGACGTATTTCGTCGGACAGATTATCCACGTTGATAAGAAAACTTGAGTTCAAACCTGCACGAATGTTAATCACTTAAATGTCTAATGTCTTGCTTTGTCTTGTTCTGGTTGCTTTAAAATTGAGAACGTGTTCACTGATTCATAGCAACCCATTCAAAAGCTAGTCTGGGTAGCTCACACAGCTTTTCTGAACGCTGAGAACGCTCACAAAGTTACGAGTACAACTTCAGAGCAGGGTGACCAACGCCTACATTCTAAATTACCCGAAAACCTTATTTGGGGTAGATTTTGCCCACAAATTATCATCAAAAATAAATAATTTTATTTAGGTAAATCAATCACATTTACTTTTACGTTCTATGAATAAATTTGAATCACTTTACACTCACCTACCTTTAACATCTAAACTATATCTCTCGTAAGTATAGTGTTACTACGGTATCACTGTGCCGATTATGAATATCTGTTTTTTAATTCATTACAACACTAAATTTTCGTTCAACAGATGTATTAGAGTAAAGTACAACGAGCAAAAAGCTTATTGGTTTTGGTAAAATGTTTCGCTCTGCATTGTTTATCAGATCCAATTCCCCCTACTAGGGGAATACCCCTCAAATAGGTACCTCTGGCTGACAAACTATGTTGACGACAGCATTAAGCAATTTAACATATTCTCAGAATGCATAGATACGCACAATTGCGTACCACACAACGCAACGTAACAACGTAATTACGTTCAATTAGTTCAGTGGTACGCATGCGCATCCTAATTTTGAGTAGATAACACTGAAGACTGTAACGTTCTTGTAACCATCTTACTTATCCATAACAAAGACCAGTTGACTTTACCTTGCCCTAGTATAGGAACTGCTTAGACCAACGTACAAGCCTAGATGCCAGAGCAGGCGTCACGTGGTGTTGCCGCGCCTCTTACAAAGTATGCGGAGAGAGGAGCACCATACTTCTGTCCTTGACTAGAGATGGGGTATAAAGAATCACAAAAATAAATCAGAAGAATCTGCCCAACAGGGATCAGAAGTGACGAGGAGAAATATCTAGCGCGTTTAATCAGTGGAGTCTAACATACACCAACCACACACCGGTGGTAGACATTCTTGAGGATTTCTACAGGTCTAAATTCCATATTGAGGAAACTGCCTAATTTTAACACTGAAGCCAAACATCATTAATATGCTAAAAGATGAATGCCTATCTATACGAGCATTCTAGGGAACCACTTTGATAATACCATTCAATATGAAGTGCACAAACGGCAGGTAAACTTAAGGCGATATATACACCCCAATGCTAACGCAGTACTGGCCGTGCGCCCGCTCGATGCCAAAATATCAAAATTGAACCTCCTTTTGAACAGTTTTGTTTGCAAAATATTATTTGATTTACATATGCTATGTTAGTTATGAAGAAATATCAGCCATAAATTTTTCTGTGTAAAATTTTTTTTAAACATCCAAGTCGTTTTGGAGGAATTTCCAAAAGTTGCGAAAATTATCGTGTTGTTAATTATTTTTTCAAAGCAAAACTATTAGTTGCACGTAAAAATCTTGTGTTCAAAATTATGTACATGAATCAGTAATAAATATATATTTTTTTCAAACCTTTTAACTTAGCCGTTACTAAGGAGTATGCTTTAGAAAGTTGCCGTTTTACGGCATTAAAGCGTATGTAGGCCCTTAAGTAGTTGCAAGCAATCCATGGACCTGAATCATTACCAAGCATTTACCTTTGTGCACTTTGTACCGTGTGACATTGTGACTACAATTAACGCTTCCCTGTGTCACATCAACGCTTGTTCTTGCAATTTATTTAGTAAACACAGCCCGCCTCTCAGTCTGATCAGCTATTGCTGTTTAAAGGTCGGCTCTGGTTATTATAGTTTATCTTTTGTTGAACGTGATTCTTATGTTTTTTGCTTTCGTCATTTGTGCTCGATAAATAGTATTTTGCTGTTTCCTAACTGTTACTTCCTGTAACTGTTACTTATTATATCAATCTTGTCATGATTACATTCAGTATTCAATATTTAAGGGTACACTAGTCGACGGCACGAACTATTTTGTGCGCGGTGTTAAAATGCATTTTATATCAACCGACAACACGTGAGGAAGAGATAGATGCTGTGATGAGCAGTAGTAAGCTAGTTCGCGTACGAATACACACTTTTGCAAATTTGTAGCGAAATGGATAATGATTTAGGACGAAACCGAGCGCGCGAAATTTTATAAACAGACCTTTGGCAGTCTAGATATCATGAAAAAACGACTAAATTTATCTGTTCAAAATAAAATTATATGCATTGTTGAACTATTAATCTATCCCTGTATGGAGGCCGTTTTGCAATTTTCCGTCTTCTTATGGTATTTATTTGCGCCCAAAAATGCGTTAAAATTAGTGTCAAAATGTGGAACTTTCGACGCTCATAACTTTCAAGTATTTTATTTTTTTACTTTTTCGCTTCCATACAGGGCTAGATAATGATGAGACAAATTGATATCACTTTTTATTTTGAGCGTACATCGTCAAACAGTGGAATAATCCCTAGACTACGTTTGTATGGTTTTTTTTTTGACTAGTGTAACCTTAATGTAGTTTTTCAAATAAAGAAGTGTTCACATATTCAAAAACATATTGTATCGAATCGAACCGAGCATAACTCCTTGATGGTAATTCCTAATCATATTTTTTTATTGATTTCAGCTTGTAAGATTCTTTGTGTTACCTTTTGTCGAAAGCTTGAACAAGTCTGGGACATTTATGTTATTGTTATGTCTTCTTGATTAGGTACAAAAATAATTTAATTTGCTGTCAAACATACGGTGAAATAATGCAAATTTGTTAGGAAAACCCTAATTTCCATTGTTCTTTCTTATTTATTGTTGATTTAAATTCACATTTGCAGTAATTTGAATATCAACGATGTAAAGTATGTGTTGCTGATATTTTCGCTAACTGACTTATAGCACTTCAAATGATGAGTGCAAAACCACACAAATGCCATGATTGAAACAATCGCTAACTTACTTATAAATTGTATTAGCATGTCATGGACCAAATGATTAATCAGCGCATTATGTATAATGTCCAGGCATTATGAATCTAGTGAAGTCAAGTCTGGAAATGTAATGAATACTGATTTAAACTTCTATGTTTATCACAATGTCTGTTCATTATGAATATTACTACGTAACGGTTGGCTAATTTGATAATTATGGTTAAAGAATAAAAAAGAAAGAAAAAAAAAATATTTGTGACCCGCACAGGAGACACGAGATAAGCAAAACATAAACAAAAATAAAAAATACAATACCCCGTGCGAGACCAAAAAGGCTCCTATCTCAGCATGTGCAACGATATTAAAAAGAAAATATCACTGCGCTGATATTCTTTTTTTTTTCTTTCTTTCTTTACTCATCTATTTTATATTAAAATCAATGTCAACATTAAAATAATTTAAAAAAGCCCATCTTTTTATTACGCGGCCCAATAAGTGATGGGCATTATTCAGCAAGCCCGCAGGCTTATTACGTATCTTTTTCAAGAGCAAAACGATAGCGATCAAACGCTTTATGTCATAAAAGTCTGAATTACCTGCAGTGTATGTATGGTAAGTCCTACACAATCGTTTGCTAATCGCTCGCTGTTTGTCAAATGCACTTATTAAAAAAAACCGCCAACTATCGTTTTGCTCTTGCAAAAGATACGTAATAAGCCTGCCGGTCAATTTAATAGTGGGCATTTTTCAAATTCTCTGTGCATTATGAATAATGCCGTATTAATCACTTGGTCCATAGCATATACATACTTTCCAGTTACCACTATAAAATAGTCCGAAAAAAAAAAATTGTTTCATCGAACCGAAGTAAAAGATTTCGTGAAATCTAGAAATGTTAGAGTAAAAGTATACAAAGCAACAGAATACAGAGCAGCTGCTTCACAAAACTTATTAATTTAAATTATGTAAACTAATAACATAGGTACATGAGTAGGTACATGACTGATAGTTGGTAAAAGATTGGAGCCATCAGAGTGGAACTGTAACTAGGCTGCAAAACGTAGATAAACAAAATGAAATTAATGAAAATAGGCGAATAATATCAAACGCTTGCGCATGTCCGGTCCGGGATGCAGTGATACGCTGTATCGGAGAGAGGGTGGGTGTGCATCGCACGGCCACCTGCCTAAAGTTGACACTTATATATAGGTATGACAATTCTAAACAGTTACAGAGGAATCCTTCCGTGTCCTTACTGCCAATGTCTCCCACTAAGTAGTTCATTGTATCAAGGAGAATAAAAAACGGCTTCTATCCCGTCTGTTGTTAGGTGACTGTTTTTGAGATTTTCCTGAGTTTGAAATACTCCTTCTTCTTCCTTCTCCGGTCCCATTATTTGGGGTCGGGTCCTCACTTTCTTGCGCCAAGTTGTTATGTCTTAATTTGTATGTACGGGCTATTGGGCTTGCTTTTTCTATATTGGGTAAATTGCAGGTGGTCTCTACCTTTCTTTTGTTCTGGAAGCCGCAGAGCAGTGTTTTAATACCATATACCAAAATATTTAAAGAGCTTTACTCGAAAAGAAAAATAATAACGTGTGCAAGTTTTAAATCGTTGTCGTTTCGTTATAACTTATATCTCTTTTTATATCTTAATCTCCAGAAAACGTTAAAACAAACAGATTTAAAAAAAAACCTCTGTTTTATCTTTATTTACGTGACGTCATCTGCTCGTTCAGCTTTGCGTAATGTTCCCTATTGTTACATTTACAATGTTAGGCTCTCCGCAAAATCAATCTGTCCTCTAGCAATCAACGTGTAATAGAATGATGGACTGCGCAGTGGGAGTGAGTTGTGAGGAGCAGACCTTCTGCCCACGACGCGCGGTTAGTCTTTTTGCTGCACTCAGCAGTGAGCAGTGATGCAACACTGTCACGACTCACGATCGACTCCCACACATTCCGCAAATCTTCTCCGTTGAACATGAGGCACGAGACGGACATTTACAACGAGTATGTTTGCATTTTGTATTTTTGTTGACCTCGTTTTACGTACGGCGCCTGCATCGCATCTTATTTCTCTTTCACGTATAATACGTGATATTATACAATCTTTGTCAATAAACATTGGAATTAATTTTTGTAACCGATATGAAGAAGACGTTTAGCATGATGCTGCGTACATGAGTACTTGCTTCAATCTTGCTGACACTGTGTTATTGATCCGCCATCTTTATTATTGGCGCAATGAACATTACATGCATGCAATTACGTAGCAATCAGTTACAGAATCATATTCACAAGTTATTTTAAGATGAGTTGTTCTGTTTCTGTATGTAAGCATGTATGAAGTCCTGTGAGATGAATGTGTTTGTGAAAGTCTGAAGCAGAAAATGTCTGTTTTTTTATTTTGTGTTCTTTTTTATCGTGTTCTTTTTAGGGTTCCGTTCCTCAAAAGGAAAAAAAATAAACCCTTATAGGATCACTTCGTTGTCTGTCTGTCCGTGTGTCAAGACCTTGTTCTCTGGAACGCCAAGAGGTATCAAGTTGAAATTAATATGATATATTTTGTTATCAACTTGTTTTAATGTAATGTCTTGTTGTACAATAAAGAATAAAGAAAAATCAAAGTTCTTAATCAACGCGATCAAAAGATATATCCGTTTATGTCACATATTTGAGTAAGGGAATCAAAACCTAAAGGGTAGTTTCCGTTGAATCATGAAATTTGACAAAAAGTAATGTCTTACAGCACAAGTAAAGGAAAAAATCTAAAATCTGTAAATTTATACATTCATCAATAAAAAGTTGGAGCCAATTTTGGTGCTTTCATTGTTTATGAACGTTAGTAATGTTACATATTTATTTTGGTGAATGTAGCTGTTTAAACAGAATCCTCTGTGCGCATGTCAGGCTCGCACTTGGACGGTTTTAATTTATTTTAATATATATATTTATTTAGGCAAACCAACTATATAAACACAAGAGCATTCATAATACTTATCTTTAACAAATATAATAGCACTGCATGCATCTAAATTAAAGGTAAGCACAGTATTTTATTTAGATCTCTAAACAATAATAATTGGCATAATGGTGGATAACAATAATATATACAATATGTTGTGTTTGTAAAGTGATCATGTTATAGTGTAATAGGCTTCGGCCGTTCTTTTCAATTTCAATAAATAAATTAGCTTGAACATGTAGGGTTCGTGTGCCACGTCGTCGTTTGCGTAGTGGTCAGCGACTAGATGAACTGCGGACTGTGCCGGACACTATTGCCAATATCTATGTTCTATTATTCCCAATTTTGGGAATAATTTCACTGTTTTTTTTTAAACATATTGGAGTAAGATAGAACGACCGCTTATGTTTATCTAATAATTCACGTATCAACGCTCTTCCCATAGATTATCCAATCAGAATGGAATGCCCCACATTTCGGGTAAATTTTTCCCCTGCTGCGTGCCGTTAGACGTGCTCTATGCCTGCATACTGATTGGACGAGCAGCACTCGACAGCGCGCTTGCGAGTGCGAGTCTATATCGGTACTCAACTCGAGTGCACACTTGAAGCCGAGTGTTTGTATTAGGTAGTTCATGTACTTACGGCAGATAATGAGTAATCTGTGCGGTTTTAGATAGCAGCCAGATTAGCCAGATTGATGAATATTTACTAAGTCTTTAAATTATTGCCGACCCATGTATTTGCCAGATTAGCCATGTGTTGGTGGAGTTAATAAAATAATTGCGAGAACTGCAACTGACCGAGTTTTGTACCAACAGTTGCTCCCTATTACTAAACCTACGCGTGGCTTTCTGTACATCTGTCACAAGCCTGTATCTTTTCAACCGCAACAGGTATCCGTTTACTGTATACTTAATTTAGTATGCGTGATGCAACTCATAAACGTGCTGGAGATTAGCGGCCATGACACAATACTACAATTAGAATCCTGCATCTCTCCGAGACATCTCATCATCATTTACCTGCGTACTGTGTCAGTATGGTGCCCCGTGCCATGGAGATGACTATATATACTCCTGTAGATTGTCGACGAGCTCGTGGCTATATAATACAAGCCGCACGGGTCGATCTTCAAGGTTAAGCAACGCTAGCCGATGTCGATCCGTGGATGGATGACCATTACATAGCAAAATGCCTTCGTGCCTCTGAAAGCTCGTTAAGTAGCGCTGTCATTTGAAGATCTTTGATGGTCATTGCGGATAGTCAGAAGCCAGGCAATCTGACACCAGACTTGCCAAGAGATATCGGTTTATCCAGTTACTGGGTTGTGGAGGTCAAACACGCAGTCGCTCCATGTAAAATACTGCACTGGTATTTGCCTGCATTCGGTTGGACTGGAAGCCGACCCCAAAATTGTTCGGAAAAGTTAAGGTAGGCAGATTTATTGTTTCTGGACAAATCCCACCTCCCTCCGCTTTGTGTCACGTGTGGCGCGTCAGGAACAGGCAGTCTATCGCAGTTGCAGTGAAACGCACCGGTTTCTCCGCGCGGAGAAACTAGCGCGCACAGCACCGCAAGCCGCCGCTCCACCGCGCCGGAGTGCCGCCACAATACATACCCGCGCTGGGAGCGTTCGCACGCTGATCATAACACCGCGATTAAATAATCAACACCACCGCACTATTATGTGCTGCTGCCCGACACCACGCCGCACATATAAACACATTGGCCGGGCGCGAGCGGGGTAGTAGGGGGAGTGGGGGCCGCCATTGTCTGCGTTATCTGCCATCAGCTGAGCACCGCAGGCAGGCCGACGATCTCAGGGCTCCGCACTCTCGCCGAGCCAGCGCAAGGCGACGACACTCGCAAGCACGCAACAAGGTAGCTCCTCGCAAGTCAGACTAAGGCAACGCTTGTAGGCCGGCTTGAAGTATCATTCTATCAGATAGCGATAGTTGAAATGCCAAAATGTAAGAGATTAATCATATGACTCTTCGATAGCGCTTGGCATACCCATTTTTTTTCTTTTCATCGCTATGGAAATGCTTTCGTTGAAAAAATATTACTTGTCTGATACCTCTGAGTTGCTTACCGGCTCGGTAACCTCGCAGTGTTTAGTGCACCCCTCCGGTTGGTTTTCGCATTGTCGAGGCGGGGGGCTCAGTAACCGTGGCTTGGTCACCCAAAGTGAAGCGAAGAGGAACCCGAGGAGGAGCCACTCGTCAGGGCTTTTGCCGATTAAGCCGACGACGTAGCGGCCAACTAGTAGGTTGCGGTGCCGCTTGGTAACAGGCGACATCGCAACTGAGGTGGGCCGCGATGTCTTATGGAGATTCCCAGGTCCCATACGATGTCGCGGCTTAGGATTGGAGGCCGCGGCGGGAGAGGAGTGCCGGTATTGCGGTGCGCCGCTCTCCCTACTTTCCGCGGCCCGGACGGGGTCGCCACCGTCTGATGGCCTCCCTATCCCCTGCGGCCGAAAAATGATAGTTGGCAGGGCCATTGACGTTGACCCGTCATAGGGGGACCAAGGGTGCCATACATTGAGTCGTCTGGCGCTCATGTGCTGATTTGGTCCCTGGGGTGGTCACGGCGTACAGTGTGGCAGCTACCCCGGCGCTCGCCCCAAGCCGCCGCTCTGACCTCTACTAGTAGAGCGATTTGCGCAACATGTGCACTAAGTCATGACCTAACAATCTCTAGCGAGGTCTTACTGTGCCGAACGAAAGCTGCGCGAGACCCACCGCGAGACTAACTACGACAAGGCCCGTGGGGGACGTAGTGCTGACGCCCACTCGAGCACCACTGTGCGCTGTCCCTGGTCACGATCAGACATGGCGGCTCTCGTCTCACGGACGAACGTCCGCCTGTGACACACGCTGACAGCCGGCTCGTACCGACGCTCGTGTCGAAACTGCCATTTGTTTGAATTAATTTCAGAAAGTCCGTGCTGTTAGAAAGTAAAAATTGCAGTAATTTACAGCAATAATTACGACTGTTGTTCGTTATAAGTTCGCTGATATGTTTGGTTATCTGCGAGTGATGTCATAGCCGCGTGCATAACCTGCTGGTTCACCTTTACGAGAGTCTAACTCTCAACATTATCATACTTCTGCTAAAACGTGTCATCAATTCGGTTTGTGTGCACATTTTTAGATAATCGGCAATGCAAGTTAAATATAATTACAAAATAAATATATATGTATATATATAAATTATACATATTGAAACTATCTGTGCAGGTTTCAGCCGCCCGCCGAGATAAAAGTATTCATTATGTTAATCCAGGCTATAACCAAATCGTTCAGCCATTTCTGCGTGATGGAGTAACGAACATCCAAAAACAATAAGTTATAAAAATATAAACTGTCGCATTTATAATATTAAGTATGATTGGATTAATGAGGATCATCACAATCAGACTTGCATGTTTTCCTAGACGCATTATAGTACGTATGTACTAGTGCCAGCACACCAGCATTGTCTAGTGAGTGATCATGACGTATCCGCACTCATCATAGAAACATGTCTTCCTGTAAGCATTCCTGCTTGAGTAACACTTAAGATAGGTACCGAATCCCAAATGAGTTGTGCCATTTGGATTGGATACTCGATCCAGATTGAGTTATTTGTACACCGTCTATATTACAGCATAGTGAGCGATATGCGAGATGTGGTGCGAGTGTTATCTCCGCGGATCTCCCCGCGCGGGCGGCTAGCGCAGGCGGCGACACACTTTCTAACGAACATCTATTCCGCGCCGTCCCACAGTGCTGTGGCCGCACTCGCTGAAATACAGACAATGCGATATGTGAGACGCTGCAACGTGATTATGCATAACGAATGTCTTATGTAAGTGATCATAAAACTTTTGGAACGGGGTGTTAGGAGGCGGCCAAGCAGGCGGACTGTGTGAGCGGCGCTGAGCGAGTCGTGTGGCTGTTGCATCATCGTTGAATCGTCTGAAGAATTCTCTCTGGTCACCTTTGTAACTTCAATCTGTGGCCGCTGTGTGACGCGGTGAGCCGGTAACGCAAGTCTTTAGTGTTACGGGTTCACCGTGTAATGCAAGCTTACACTTCGGTTTCTTGAATTACAGAATAATAACAGTTACGGGTAAATGGGTAATATTCGGCGTACCCGCTGGTTCTGTACCGGCCAATGCAGCAGGATTTGAATGTGCAGTTATTATGCGACTTGCTGTATGTGGATACTTAATTGCTTTGCGTGGGTACTTGATTGCTTATGTGGAGGTCGTGGCTAAATAATAACAGCCGCACGGGTCGATCATCAAGGTTAAGCAACGCTTGACGAGGTCGGTCCGTGGATTGGTGACCATTTCAACATACCGAGTTTCCTCCGTGCCTCGGAAAGCACGTTAAGCCGTTGGTCCCGGCTGTTATTTGAAGATCTTTGACAGTAGTTACGGGTAGTCAGAAGCTTGAGATCTGACACCAGTCTTGCCAAGGGGTACAGTGTTACCCAGTTACTGGGTTGTGGAAGTCAGATAGGCAGTCGCTCCGTGTAAAACACTGGTACTTAGCTGAATCCGGTAAGACTGGAAGCCGACCCCAATATAGTTGGGAAAAGGCTAGGCAGATGATGATGCTGTATGTGGATACTTTCCTCGATCGTCGTCGGCAACTACAAACACGGCGCACGATTGCACTCTGTGATATGGGTATGGCGTTCATTCGATTGGCTCGTCGAGCATCTCCTTCTTATTAGAATGTACTAAAGTATTCTTATAACCTAAAAGCTATAGATGAATACAATCAAGATAGTTTAGAAACCGTGCGCAAGATGATCGCGCTACATGCCGCGCACTAGAATATTCATCAGTTGGTCCGGCGGCAGTGGCGCATCTCCGCGCTTTCTCTCGCGTAGAGCGCCCTTCTCACCTCTCTGGGCCTTGCGTCCCCTCACGCCTGCCCTTTGGCATCACCACGTGACGTCACAAGCCCGCACCTAGTGTGATGCTCACTGCCGACCAGTCGCCAGTCAGTGGCGTCACTGACGCTACAATATTGCTTGTAAGGCCTATTCAGTTTCCAGGGTGATCGACCCAACGCGTAGCTGTCGCCTGTTACGAGGATACCGCTTGTCGGCCGGTCTCTAATGTATGCTAATATTTTACAGTTGTGTCAAGAATATCCTGATATTGAGAACCCACAGAGTGCCAGAGGCTATTCACCTTGCTTCACCACATATAGAAACATTCTTGAGTTCTGGCAGTAAATGCGTTTGCAATGCTAGATCAATTCGTTAGTTCAAACAAGATTATTGTGGTCTAGAAATAAGTCGAGTGTTGACCGGCTGCGTTCCGAACTTGAAAATATTCTTTCTGATCCCGCAATTAATGAATTCAACTGATGATCAAACCTTCTGTTCTAACTAGTATCACTTCTAGCAATGCTGGTGTATCTGAACTATACGATCAATTTACCTACCTATTCATTACTTATAAAGCCTCATTCACCTCTTGAGATAAATCCCTTAATTAGGTCCTACTAAGAAGCTGTGTTGACCCTTGCTGATAACAATGCGTTGTGTGTTGACCCTTGCCGATAAGAAACGATCGCATTTGATTAGCGATGGTGCAGATAAGGCTCGGTAGATATGGCGGCGCGCTGCCTGTGCTTGGCAGTGCGCGTGCGTCGCTCTGACACACCTGACCGCGGCCGGTCACACAGTGACAGCAGTGACGAGAGATAAGTGTGACCAGTGACAGTGCTGTCTCATCCGATGTCTCGGTGCGAGGTAAGCGACGCCGACGCGCCGAGATTGTGTGGTAGTAGGTTAGGTACCAGCAGTAAACAAAACAGGAATGTCGTCACAAATAATTGATCGTGTGGTTGAATCCTGCTGTGGCGATGTGCCGCAGTTGTTGTGCTGTCAGCATTACCAACTGCTATAGAAACAGTGCGGTCCGTTTTGACGAGGAGCCGGGGTTGCACCGTTATATTAATTGTAGAACTGGTAGGTACCGTTCTCAAGTTCTATACGTTCACTGTAATTTATCAATTGGAGGTGATTCAGTGCTCGCGTGCGCATGAACATTAAGCTATTACATTCAGATCTGCGAGCACAAAGCACGGAATAAGAAATTATATCAATTAGCAGAACCCGCAATGTGATCCTGAACGAATGTGAAATAGCACCTGAGGCTCAAGACAAGTGAATTTCTATCAACGAATCAAATCAAAATCCAATCATATCAAAATTAAATCAAATCATTGTTTATTCGCTCAAACACGAGTATCATACATACATAACAACATTCCAGTAAGAAGAGAAGTTAAAAAAAAAAGTTAACAAAATCAAAAAACCTGACTGCAAATATGTAAACAAGACATGCATCTTTGCAGTCGGGTTTTTTGATTTTATTAACTTTTTTTATTTACAACTTTTTAGTTATATTTTTTTCGAATGAGTTTTAAACATATAAGTGGTATATATTTTTGTAATAACCTCTAAAATCCTTCATTTTGATACCCCACTCGATGGGTTTCGAAGAAAAAAAAGGTAATCTCCCACAATATGGCGCCCAAAATCCGCCATGATCCTTTTTTTTAATGGCACTTGGGCGGCCAAGACCTATCTAACGATGTATTAATAAAAATCCGTCAAGTGGTATGAAAGATACGACAAAAACATAACCCTTTCCTTGCAGCCGACGTAAAAAGATCATGGAACGTCATGTTTGCTTTGGCATGGCAAGCAAATATTGATATAGAATACAGTTCAAAATAATTATTCTAGATTACCAAATTAAACAAATATAAAATACGTGCAAATGTCAATAAAATAATGCAAGTCTAAATTATAATTCTAGAACGTCGGATAAAAAAAAATCAAATTAATTAATCATATTAAAATAATCATTCTAAAATTATAAAAACATTTGCCAAGATATCGATATATAGATATCGATAAAGAAAAAGACGCGAGATAGTGACTGGTAAAGTCAAATTGTATGGGATTGCCTTTCGATACCGCAATCACTGATAGAATTACACTTTAGAGGGAGGATGACCTCTGCAGGATCCGAAGACGAAGTAGAGACGAGTGGTAGCAATTTCCCCATTCTGAACAATCTGGTGAGCAGTGGTGGCCCAGTGGTATCGGCCGTGACTTACAAGTTGTAGGTCGTGGGTTCGAGCCCAGACAGGCGCTTTACTTTGTGTAAATTATTTCATCACCACTGCTCTCAAAATGGTGAAGGAAAACATCGTGAGGAAACCGGCATGTCCTAAAACCAAAAATTCGAAGACATGTGACATCCACCAAACCGCACTGGGCCCGTGTAGTCGATTACGGCCCATTCCCTCTCACAGAGAGGAGGCCTGTGTCCCAGCAGTGGGAACATTAATAGGCTAATGATGTGATGATGATGATGTGAACAATCTGAATATCTGTCCGGGCGCGCGTGTCCTGAGGTGATGCGGCTAGTTGCACTCACTTCTTGGCAAGCTAGCAGTTTTACTCAAATATTCGAGTGATAATTATAAGATCATTTAGGTTACTGGTTCTCTTGGTGAGTTAGCTGGTGCAAGGTGCCTTTATATTTTCATTTCGACTATTTAACATTCGATTAGGTAGTACAGATTAAGAACATCCATACTGTTTGTTCCTTTTCATAGGGGTCAGGATATGGATGAAACTTAGCAGGCCCTATCCATAAAAATCACTGAGCTGTTTAGCTACTGATAAGCAGATTCTAAATTCAAATCTACTATAGATAATATAAACTGTGCTACGCAATCACTAAACAGTGTCGATTCTCAGAGTGGCAGAGTTAAGACTCCTACTCATTATTGCTGAGCGTTCCACTGCCACATGTGTAGGGGCCTTAGCAATGCCAGCCGAGGATACAAGCTTACGCCGTGATGGATGCTCGTCAACACCGTATTAATAGCCCGCGTGTGAGCACCGCGCATTCGCGCTGTGCTCCTAGTGCACACGCTATTTATCTGCGGTACCGCACTCGCCCGCTAGTCTAACTAGACAAATGTCTCGAGTACATAACTACATAGACATACATTATGTGGGAGCTATCGCTCGTGGAACCGGCCACCGACTTCTGCGAACGAGACGTGGTGACGCGAGGAAGGAATTCGTCCTGCGTTGACGTCACAGGCATCAGAGGCGGACTCATGCCGTTTGAAGTTGGCGTGCGGCGCGCCTCCTGCACGAGCGAACACATTTTGGACACATTGTTATGTTAGTGTACATCGGGATACTGACGTGTGGCTCAGCGATCCTTTGACCACATATTCACATTTTAACTGGAGGAGATATTAGTTATCCAGGCTTAATTTTAAGTGTAAACGGAGGGAATCAATCTGAAATAATGTGTCTTTGTCATTGACATAAGTAGACTATTGTAACGTTGTACTATAAAATCAATCAATCTGCCTAGCCTTTTCCCAACTAAATTGGGGTCGGCTTCCAGTCTTACTGGATTCAGCTGAGTACCAGTGTTTTACATGGAGCGACTGTCTATCTGACCTCCACAACCCAGTAACTGGGTAACACGGTACCCCTTGGCAAGACTGGCGACTGACAGAGCTGAAGACTCGTTATTGTCGTACGGCATGCGGCAGCGACCTTCCGCTCACACCGGGAGGACAGGCAGGATAGACGGCGCTCCTGCGTTGCAGGGTGCTTTCGTCATCGAGTTATGGCAGAATGTGTATTGACTGATCATCGCTACCCAACACAACTAACAACATTTTTGAAACTAAGGAATAAACTTCGAAGAATTTTGCGCGAATAATGTTTCGCAGTTTCAGAAAACTTTGTTGTATTTGTAACCCACCATAGTGACGCATGCGTGCGAGATTGGTCCCGGCTGTCATTTGAAGATCTTTGACAGTCGTTACGGGTGGTCAGAAGCTTGAGATCTGACACCAGTCGACTGCTTAACGTGCTTTCCGAGGCACTGAGGAAACTCGGTATGTTGAAATGGTCACCCATCCACGGACCGACCTCGTCAAGCGTTGCTTAACCTTGATGATCGACCAGTGTGGCTGTTATTATTTAGCCACGAGCTCCGTGTACTATAAGTATCAACGTAAATACTTTTTCGCAATTATGATAATAATCTGCGTATTAAGTCGGTACCTAAAGAACAATGGCGAATTCTTAGCTGATTTAAATTTGAGGGTCTGAAAGTGAGTTAAATACGAAATTAATGCCAATAATTGACGACGTTTTTTGAAAATATAACATTAAATGGTTCATTACGGATAAAAAAAAAACATTATAAATGTAAGTTATTTGATTTTTACGTTCACTCTCATTAGCTTAGAGTTGTCATTTTAAACTTATTCTGCCAAGTGACAAGTAGTGACTGTAGTAAGTATATCATTATTGTTTTTGTTATTATAATAAAACGGAGCAAATGAATGTCAATACAGTTTATATCTAAGTGTAGGTCTCCCAAGTGAATTACTTACTTTCATTACTGATAGGCAAAAATAATAGTATCCAAGTCTAAA
The DNA here is from genome assembly GCA_948252205.1 of Orthosia incerta. Classification (NCBI taxonomy): domain Eukaryota; kingdom Metazoa; phylum Arthropoda; class Insecta; order Lepidoptera; family Noctuidae; genus Orthosia; species Orthosia incerta. The sequence continues at coordinate 22,284,745 of OX411756.1, read as the reverse complement.
AAAATATAGCTTGGTTGTTGACGACGACCTTTTACACGTCAAAGTAGCTTAAATAAATAAATATACTCTTTCCAAAGAGTATATTTTACATTTCATGCTGAAATGACTAGGAAAGGGAAATACTAATGCGATATTGCCCTTTTACTTCCATGAAATTGAATAATGTTACCTACCTTACCTACAAAAGTTCTTGACTGAATATCTATTATTCTCGGCAACCTTGAACGAAAATTCTTGCACAAACTTATTCAGAACATGCCCCTGAATTAAACAAGATATTTTGCATCTAGGGTCGTAGGAATTTAATCTCAGCTAAAATAATGTATGGGCTTCTGCCATTGTCCTTTAAGTAATAATAATACGTATAAATAAATTAATTGAAGGTGTCGTTGAGTTTAATTTCTTTCAAATACAGCTCGCACGCTTCTCTATGGTGGGTTACAATTACAAAAAAGTTTTCTGAAACTGCGAAACGTTATTCGCGCAAAATTCTTCGAAGAGTCTTAGTTTCAAAAATGTTGTTAAGTTGTATTGGGTAGCGATGATCAGTCAATATACATTCTGCCATGACTCGATGACGAAAGTACCCTGCAACGCAGGAGCGCCGTCTATCCTGCCTGTCCTCCCGGTGTGAGTGGAGGCTCGCTGCCGCATGCCATACGACGAAAACGAGTCTTCAGCTCTGTCAGTCGGCGTGGTTCCGCATGCCGGCGCTAATTCCGTCGCAGCCACAGTCCGCACCTGAGCCGTGTGTGTTGTGGTAGCATTATCAATGCAAATGCCGCTGTAATACATGCGTGAGCTGCCAGCCGTACTGGCAGTACCACACCGCACTGCGACTTTATCTAACTAATTAATAAGGCCCTTGTTTATGTGCGAAATATTGTAAAGATCGTTTCAGACAGATCATTTAGTAGAATGTACATTCGCGTAAATGTTTATTGTCCTCAATATGTTATAATTTTCTTCGTTTCCGTTGTCGCTGAAATGAACATCAACTTCCTGCCCTTGTCCTATGTTACTTGGGGTCGGTGCATCACGTTTTATTCTTCCTTACCGTCCTGTCACTAACTGCGTTTTCGCCGAAATGAATGAAAATAATAATTCCTACTCGATTCAGGTACCTCCATGGGTGTGTATTGTGGGGTAATATCATCATCATCATTATAAGCCTTTTAATATTTCCACTGCAGGGACACAGGCCTCCTTTTTGTGAGAGGGAATGGGCCGTAATCCAACACGCGGGCCCACTGTGGGTTGGTGGATGTCACATGTCTTCGAATTTTTGGTTCTAGGACATGCCGGTTTCCTCACGATGTTTCACTTCACCGTTTTGAGAGCAGTGGTGACGAAATAATTTACACAAAGTAAAGCACCTGCCTGGATTCGAACCCACGGCCTACAACTTGTAAGTCGCGGCCGTTACCACAAGACCACCACTGCTCTCTCACTGTGTGGTAATATGCCTAACACCAAAGTTGAAGAGACTTATAAAAATACTCTTTATAAAAGACTTTACGTCATAGGGAACATAATCATCTGATGTTATCTCAGCACGCGCGATATGATTTCTTAAAGATTACTTCGTATTGATTGGAATCTACTCGTTTTCAATTAAATATTAGCATTGTTGATCATTATCGTGTAGGAACTTACACGCACTACTTAGTGTAGGTACGACATACATGAATGACATCTACGATCTAACTATGGTAAGGATAACTCTCTTATGTAATACTAATAGACTCAATGTAATAGACGAGTTCCGGTGGAGAGCGACCGTCGGCTGCAATACCGCGCGAACGCTGCGGTGTGCCCATGTGCCCAACTGCAGGTATCTAAACATTGAAAGTCTTGTGAAAAACCATGCAAGCGATGAAAGCTCAACAGAAGTTAACATTGGACATACCAATGCGTGTGGCGCCCGTCGGTCTGTTAGTAGACCTAGACTGGCTCTGACAGCAACGTCTGAGGAGCGGTCACACAGGCAGTATACACTTATGTTATCAAAGAGTGTGTGTGTGCGACATTGTCCGCGTCCCCCCGCACTCGCCGACCGCGCGGATTCATGGGAGGCGGCATTCAAACAAACCATTGATTGAACCGCTGACACAACAGGCTTATTTCCGGTTAGAAGGTTGTGTGAGTCAATCGAGTGTAGGGGCACGCGGGAGGGGGGAGGAGCACTCAGACTTTTTCCGCAGAGTGTGCGTCTGTGGCGTGCGCGATAAGTAGCAAAGGATCGATCGACACTAGTTGGACATGTTTGGTGCTAAGTTTGTAGTTCGAGTTAGACCTTCCCCACGCGTGACGTCACGAGTGCACACTCACTCCTCAGCCTCAGCGGTATAGTTAACAGCGCCCGTGACCGCGCGCTATCTGTGCCGCTAACTGTACAGCGCCGCGCAGCCTCCATGAGATGATCCTATAATCTGTCCGCAGTGTCTGTGAGCCTCCAACAGCTTCAGACACACATTGACGAATGTCTGTTCATATTGTAAAGACGTCCAGTTGTATCTGATGCTGCTGAATCACTCTCATTCTTAGCTGTATGAGAAGAGGGCTTTTCCCAGCAGTGGGATAGTAACGGGCTGGTATTATATTATATTGCGATTTCTTCAATACCATCGAATTGGGTAACTGTTATGGCAGCTGTATGTATGCCTGTATTATAATTGTTACCTTCGTGCAATCGTTTCGACATGGTTCTGGTCCTTACGGCTTTGTTAGCTCATTACAAATTGGATGTAGCACAGTTTGTACAGCAGTGTGATCTATATGAGTGACAGCTGGGCTTCTGTGAGCCAGACACTATGGAAAACTCTTTAAATATGTTGGACACATTAGGGGCCACGGTAATTGCAGCGTTAGTCGTTTACATTAGGTCCTCTATAGTGCATGTGTATGAACACTCCAGCTTGTAAGTCATATTTTGCACCGGAGCACCACACTCCCATCGAATAACAGACGGGTCACTAAATAATATAAAAACAGAGATATATATATATATAATAGAACCGCATTATGCAAAATTATGTTTGCAGCGGCCTCCCCGGATGCGTAGTCAATCGGGTGTTCAATACACATAGGCCACTGCAGATCACGCCCATGTGGCAGGTGTTTCAAGAAGTCAGGTGGTGGTAGGTGATATCCTTAGTCAGACGCTCAGGGCTCAGAGGGCACGCCACACTGACGCGTTCTGCCTCATTGACTTGCCCTAGCACATTCATGGTAATCTACCATACACGTACGTAGCCGTAGGTAACCGGTGCGCGGGCGCGAGTGGACGCGGCGCGGACGCGTGCCGGAAATATTTAAAGTGGTTTTATAGCGTGGTGTATATTACAGCGATTACACGCATGAGTGAGCCCTGCCTTCCGTGTGAGGTGCCCCTCGCTGCAGATCTCCCGTATCAGAGCTAGCTACGTAGGACCTTTGTGCAGCAGTCTTGCAAGTCTGTCTGTATGTCGGTAGTCCCGCCGGGCGCTGAGTACACACAGCGGATCATGTAGCACACTGTGCTGCCTACTTTCTATCAATATACTTGGACAAATTGTGGGACGGTCGACTTGCACGCCATCTAGTGAGTGCACTGCGACAGTTGCGCCAGCCGTCAACATCTGCACTCGAATCCACTCCCGAACATTGTCTGGTAAAACTCGCTATCAGTAGTGACACTGCCCTGCATCCTGACAGCATAGCTGTGCTGTGTCACAGTTTTGATGTAGGTCCAAGCAACAAATGTTCATTTACGAGACGAGAAAATACATCGTTCACAAAGAATGATCTTATAACCTAAACGTCACTGTTTTCTGCCGCATGCAAGCGTGCATATTATTTTTGTTTATGTATCGTGGAAGTAAGGGTAATCGTTCCTATTGCCATAGAAACAACTGTTTTGTACTAGCCTATTCCTATTATAAATCATTATAAACATGTTGAGCACATTCCAAAGCGTGTCGCTGCCGATGCCAATGGTTCACGGTTCTCGTGTAACATGAGCTGAGGCTCTCCACAAGCGAGCGATATTCTATTAACGAAAGTGCCCCGATAGCAATTGGAAATGTAAGAAATGTATGGGATTGAGATTTTTAACCGCTATCGAAATGTCACGTGATCAATCGCTTACATTTTGGCATTTCGACCATCGCTATCTCAGACATCGAATGGCACTTATCTAGAGGCTCTGAAAGGTTGGAGGGCGCAGGGACTTGACACGTTTGCAAAAACTGAGAACGCCGGTGTGCAGGTGTGCGGGAATGGCGGACCGGTCCCTGCGCTCCCGGGCGGGGCGGCGGCACGGCGGCGCATGCGCACCCGGCCGTCGACCCCACCCGCACCGTCTGTGCACCTCAACTATGCGACTAGCAGATCATTCCCAACAGGGCTTTCAAATCTATATACGAGTACCGAAAGAAGAAAGCCTTTCTATACCGAGTATAGAAAGGCTACAATTATATTTTTGTTGATGCGGACGAAACGATGTTAAATAATAATAGCCGCACAGGTCGGCCCTCAAGAATACTCTTACCGAGGACACGAGGCAGATGGGTGACCATCCGTAACACACCAAGACTCTTCCATGCCTCGGAAAGTATGTGTCGTTAGGTCGTTGGTCCAACAGCTGCCATGGTCGTTACTGACGGTAGTCAGAAGCCATTAAATTTAATAGCAGTCTTGCCAGGGGTAACGCGTCACCCAGTTACTGAGTTGTGGAGGTCAGATGGGCAGCCGCTTTATGTAAATATATACGTACTCCGCTGAATCCGGTTGGACCGGAAGCTGATGGCAGGTCAGGCAGACTCATATTAAGAGGGGCTTCAATTAGATTACATTTGAATTATTGACGTGCCAACTGAATTGTACCTATGCATTGTTACATCATCAACGTTACATTAGCTACCGAACATTTACTGTTTATCAAGCAAGTAAACTATTTGTCTATCACCTCTAGTATCCCCTATCGCTCGCCTAGATATTTTCGAGTTCTTTTAACGACTTGTTTTAAGGCCGTACCCTGACCAAAAAATCAGCATGAGATATGAGCATTCCTATTGGCCTAGCGGCACTGGTGGCGCATGAATTACGGTAGTGAATACACCCAGATTTTAGAATAAAATCTTTATAAAATCGAATATTGGTCTTTTGAAAAAAATTAAACTTACATAATGATCGTTATCAAATTGTCTATCCATTAGTGTTAGTACAAAAAATAATAAATGAACACTATACGAGGAGATGCATGCTATCAATAATTATTTCTCATTTTTATGGTTTTGTTGGATGGAGATTAGTGATACATATAACTCTTAAAAAAAAAGTGTACTACCATTTTAGAATCAACATTATGTAGAAATTTAATGTATTTTTATTGATTGATATTTCTTTTTAAATAAAGAGTAGATAGCTCTTAAAAACTGCCCAAAAACGACTAGCGCGGCGTTTTGCTCGGGGAAGCGCCTTAAGCAAGGTAAACAGGAAGCGCGTATCGCCATGTCACCTATTTGCATGGTAAAGTAAAAGTAATTGTGTGATGCATCACACACGTCACGTCTCAGAATGTTGAGTTACGAGTACACTAATCGACCTCAACAACATATAATTATTTCCGATTTCTTAAATGATTTCGGTTCGCTAGAATTAGTTATGTATCTATCTAACATTTCCTGGAACATAAGTTTAGTTGTGATACATAAAAACGTAGCAGCAGGTCGAGTTCTGACCTTCAGAGACACTCACACTACCGAGCCGCCTTCCTAGTCTTTCACCGGCACTCACTCACCGGCCTCTTCTGATGAACTCCTTTTTTGGATGTAAGAGCGAATTTATGGGTTATTCTCTGAGTACCCCGATCTCCGAGGCTCCTGTCCCGGAGAACCCTTAATACAATAAATATTATTACATTTATTTTTCTATTGTTTTCAACTTGCACGACCGACATCAAGTGCTTAAATGTGTGTTTGAAAGTAAATTATTATTAAAATGATAGTAGTTTATTTGAAATTATGTACAGTGTCGAATCATAGTTTTAATAGAGGTAATTACCTAGTTAAAATTCATCAAAAATATAAAATATATTTTACAATTTATGACAACAACAATTATTTCAAATTCGACGCACAGCCGGGCGAGATGGGTTGCAATAATTTTACCTGAACGGGTGCCAACCAATTTATATAACAAACAATAGAGCTAGTGCGGCCGACTGGACAATAATATCTGTTTTTTTTTTAACTTGCGACATTATTCTTATTTATAATTGAAAAGACTGATATTTTCTCTCTATATTTACTCTTAGTTTAGTTAGTTAGTTTAGTTTCGACGGGCTGTTTCCGCAACTCCACGACCCAGCAGTATTTTGCGTACGGGTATATTTACTCTTATTATCAAATCATTTACTTTAACCAAGCATCATATTTTTTCCTGATTTTTAAGTTAAGTAAGTAACATAATTTTATTTAACATATCATCTGCTGACGGTACTTTTAAGCTAAACTGACTTTTAATTGAGTTTATCAAGATCAAAATAACTCAGAGTCTTCCGGGACGGGACGGGGCCTTGGGGTACTCAGGGAATAACCCGAATTTATAATCTCGTCTGCTTAAATGTTTTTAATTAATATTTAAAAGTTATACAATTCCATTTACCACCTATTGGGTCCAAAAAGTTTGTACAAATATACCATCGAAACGAAAAAGAAATTGATATATAACAGTCCACTTTAAACTCTTGATTTCTCAGTTTGATAGGGCTGGGTCTATGTTAGAACTAACTCTACGCGATGTTCCTCCGCCCAGGCTCTTTTGGCTGGGAGGCGGTTTCACAGGCGTATTTAGCGGCACCAACCTCGAGAGGCACTGGTCGCCTTTCCTGACATTATCCTACGGTCGCATCAGTTCCTTCCGAGAATCTCTCATCAGTCTCATAGCACAACAGACACAAGTCAGGGCCATGGTCGTCATTGTCAAAAATGTTTTTAATCGAAGCAACAACCGAAGGATGTGAGAGCATTGCAGGGGAGCATCCAATTAATGGGGGTTTTGTCTGCTCATGATGTCTCATAATGATAAGCTCAACTAGTAAATTATAGTGTGACCCGTCCAAGTAGCCACCATGTGAGCCTGCGGTGCCGCGGCCGGGCGAGTGTCGCTGTCATCACTGTCTTTGTGTAGTCTACTGTACTATGTCTAACTGTGTGTCTCTGGTGGTTGCAGGTGATGCGAGGGTGGTGCGTGCGTTGGAGTTGGGGCGGGTCACAGCGCGCGCGCCTGCGCTGGCTTGCGGCGCTGCTGTGCTGGGGCGCGCTGGCGGGGTTGGCCCTGCCGCGCCTGGCACCGCCACCACGCCGCGCGCCCCCTGCGCCCCCCGCGCGCCTACTGCTGCAGTCGGAGCCGGCCGCCAGCACGCCCGCGCCGCCCGGCACCGCGCCCCCGCACGCGTTGCCACACACAGACCCACGCGTGCTCACCGAGGATGAGCTGCGCGCGGACGCCGAGCGGCGTCTGCCCTCGCTGCCGCTTTCCTATTGGCACAAGCACCGCAACGACCAGAACAAGTTCCTCAAGAAGAAGGACTGCGCGCCCTTCCCGTCCATCTACGACCTGGAGTTCCACAATACGTACTGGCAGACGATGCGCTCGTCCGAGGGCGTGTTCCACATGTTCGGCGCGTACCTGGATGCGCGCAACACGTCGCTCATCGGGCCCGCCGTGCGCATCCTGGCCGTGCACGACCGCATCCAGCCGCGCCTAACCACGCACTGCCAGCTGTGGTTCGAGGAGCGCCCGGCGCCCGTGGTGGTGCGTGTGCTGGAGTACAAGTACGTGTGGAACAACAAGTGGGGTAACTACCGCAACCACGTGCTGCAGCCGTACCTGCTGGCGTGCGTGCTGCCCGCAGAGGTGCGCACGCTCGTGCCTGCCAGTGTGTCGCTGGTGGAGGGCGCCTGTGACCGCGCTACTAACAACCTGCGCGTGCACTATGCGCGCCCGCAGCCGCCCGCACAGCGCAAGGACTTCGCCGTGTGTGTCAAGGGACTGGACTTCCTTTACCAGGACCTGTCCGTGCGCCTGGTGGAGTGGATCGAGCTGGTGCGCCTGCTTGGCGCCGACAAGATCTTCTTCTACGAGTTGCAGGTGCACCCCAACATCACTAAGGTGCTGGACTACTACGCGGAGCAGGGCGCGGTCACCGTGACGCCCGTCACGCTGCCGGGCGGCCAGCCCAACCTGCCGGGCCTGCAGCACATGTACCTGAAGAAGAAGCTCAACCACAAGCGGCAGATGGAGCTAATCCCGTACAACGACTGTCTGTACCGGCACATGTACGAGTACCGCTGGCTGGCGCTGCTGGACATTGACGAGGTGATCGTGCCACTGCAGGACGCAGACTGGGCCGGGCTCATGGCGCGCGTGCAGCCGCTCGCGGTCCCAGCGGTGGGCAAGCCGCCGCGCTCGTCATACCACGCCTCCAACCTGTACTTCCTGGACACGCTGGGGCACGCGCATGGCTGGGAGGACGGCGTGCCGCACTACATGCACATGCTGCAGCATGTTACGCGCACCAAGAACTTCACCAAGCCGGGCCAGTACGTCAAGGTGAGCACGCACGACAATATATTGAGTAGATGCGGGCTGGCCACCGCACTGCGGCACTGGCACCTGCATGAATAAGAAATAGCACTCATTGAATAACGAGGATGGGAGGGATGGGTTTTCGGTTTTGGTTTTGAATTCATGTATTCGTTATTATTATCGACACTGAAAACCATAAAAACGCCATCTATGACGAAAAATATGCAAATTTTCGTTGTGTCGCATCAGTTAATGCTCAGAACACGTTCTGGTTTTTCTTATTTACTTATTTAGACTTCATGTACACAAGGTACAAAGGCGGACCTAATTTGTAACCTTCTTTTTATTCACTGCCAAGAAGGGTTGTGATCATTTGAAAGAAACCACAATAAAAAAAAATCAGTAAAATATTTATAGGTGCAAAAAGATTACATTACAGTTTACGTATAGCTATTATTGTAAGAATTATTCCATTGTAATCATTTTGAGTAATGAACACTGCCTCTCAAACTAGGGCAACCTGTATCTTGAGACACAGTAATGCGTTCTGAGTTATTTTTTCGCTCAACGAGCGTTTTCGGTCTTTGAGCCACATGGTACACATCATTTTGTTCCTGAAAGTGGTGGGCCGTGGGGTAGGACTTAGGAGCCAGTTGTCGAGTGTGGTGAAAATTTAATCAATCAATCATCACTAAACATCAAATTTTACTATACTTCAGCACTATTTAGTACTAGCGCAATCTGTTAGCAGTTTCGAATACAGATTTTAGTAACATCATGATATTTCTTGTTGATTGATAGTAATGATGATGCATAGATATTGAATAATACTCGATGCGTGTATTAAATTGTATGGTTTAGTGACGTCACGTTCACGTCGCTCATTGTCCACATGTGTTGCAGGCTTTCCACGAGACGGACCGCGTGCTGGCGCTGCACAATCACTTTCCGCTGGCGTGCCTGGGCGGCGCGTGCAGCACCTTCCCGCTCGACACGAAGCTCGCGCGCCTGCAGCACTACCGCGCCGACTGCGTGAGTGCACTCAAGTCCTGCAAGGAGCTCAAGGCCGAGGCCGTGCGCGATGAGGCACTGTGGCGCTGGCGCGAGCCGCTCGTGTCCCGCGTGGACGCCACGCTGCGCGCGCTCTCGTTCCTGCCGCCGCTGCCGACGCAGCCGCACCGGTGACCCCGACCCCAGTCCCTACTCTCTACGCTTAGTCTTATGTATTAAATGCTAGTATTAAACGTATTTTTATAGTTACTCTATCCAGTTGTTTCATTCAACATGCCTTCTGGTATCCTTGCCCACAAGCAGTGGTTGGTTGGCCACGAAGAGAGCACCGACGGAATAGAACATCTTTCTTCATCATCTTCCTGCCCTTGTCCCATGTTACTTGGCAATTCGTTTTCTTCTTCCATACCGTCCTGTCCCTCGTCGTCTTCCCTTTTCTTTCAAATCATTTCTCACACAGTCCATCCATATTTTCCTTGGCCTTCCTCCCCCTCTTCATCCACAGTTGTATTCATAATTCTTAACATGCTTTTCATCCCTCCCCATTACAAGAACATACCAGGACAAACGATTCCCTCAAATTTTCTGTCACTGGCGCCACTTTGATGCGTATATACATATCGATACCGGAAATAGCACGGAACAGAATGTTCAGTGGGAAATAGCAATTATCATAAAGAACATTATGAAAATTAGTTATGTATACATATCTGGAATCAGCGGCGCGAGCTCTATCGATTGGTATTTTACGACCTGGAGTTCCAACAGCTCTAGCTCGATTTTTTTTTCTATATGGGATGTATCACACCTTAACTGCCAGACAATGAGAACACAATAGAATATGTATTGCTTGTCGGACACATGGCAGTTAAGGAGTATTTTTTTTCTTTTTGTAGGGAGCTTAAAGTCATGTTTTAATTATTTATGAAGTCGTAAATCTAATTTTTGCATTGAACTTTTTATACGTCATTATAAACAATATCGATACCTGAAATTACAATTGTCGTAAAGGACAAATAAATTCGAGTTTTTAGTGGAGCCCAAAAACAAACAAAAAAAATTGTTTTTGTCTAATATCAGCCCTCACGGAATACCAGCAGTGGCTCTTAGAACCTGTGCGCCTGAACTGTCTCCGATCTTGACACGCCTATTCGGCCTTTCGAATCAGACTAGAAAAGTGCCGAATGCATTGAAGCAAGCTAATGTACAGCCCGTGCCCAAGTAGAGCTGACCCGGCCAACTACAGACCCATCTCTTTAACGTCCATACTATGTAAGAGTATGGAGCGTGTACTTAACACGATGCTCCTGGCATACCTAGAAAATAACGAGATCCTTAGCGACCGCGAATACGGCTTCCGCCGAAATCGGTTTACTGGGGATCTTCTAGCGTATGCCATTCACATATGGAGTGAGGCCATCGAGAACCACGGGGAAGCGCTTGCCGTCTCCCTCGACATCTCGAAAGCTTTTGATAGGGTCTGGCATGAAAGCCTTATTAGTAAGCTTCCTTCATTCGGTCTGCCCGGTGGTTTATGTGATTGGATTGCAGACTTCCTGAGAGATCGGTCCATCCAAGTGGTTATAGATGGCTGCTCGAAGGACCAATTGGTTATTAATGCCGGGGTCCCTCAGGGGTCGGTACTCTCAGCAACATTATTTTTGCTGCAAATTAAAGATCTGCTAAAACTTACCAACCTACCTACCTTACCAACCTTTGGGTATGCAGACGACAGCACTGTTGCTGAGAGATACTTGTCCAACGCACGGGCTACCGGGCCGCAGATCCGGTCTCTCCGTGAGGCCATAGTGGAGCGTTTGCAGCTGTCCTTGCAGGTAGTCTCCGAATGGGGCGATGCCAATCTGGTCAGGTTTAAAGCTGCTAAAACCCAGGGGTGTCTTTTTTCCGCCAAAAAGAGCCAATTTGAACCAGCTCCAACTTGCCGAGATGTGACCGTGCCAATAACATCCACCAACCCGCACTGGGCCCGCGTGGTGGATTACTGCCCATTCCCTCTCACAGAGAGGAGGCCTGTATCCCAGCAGTGGGAACATTAATAGGCTGATGATGTCATGATGTGTGATTCGAAATTTTAAAACATATCCCTAAAGTGGCAATGAGCGAAATTCTCTCAAAATAATGTAAGTTCGAATAAAGTTAACACAATCGCATGAAAGGTGATGTTCAATTGTTTTATCAATTAGGCATAATTCGTTTTTATTATAAAACAAAAGAAAACTAGCTCGTAACGGTAAAAAAAGTTTCACCATATTTTTTTCTTGTTCCGCTAATTTTGCCAGTGTGTGTAAATAATCAAAATAAACCAAACTCAATTATTCATGAAAATGAGAGTCTTTACGTTGGAGTCTCTTAATACAGGCATTTTTTTGCCTTGCTCCAATCATCAACTTGTTGTTTTTTTTTGGTTAAGAAATAAACAATTTTGAATTTTTGAATTATCAGCTACGAAAGATTTGTTATGTGTGCAGGATGACGTAGATAAGTTAGATTTAGTAACTTTGATGTGTTACTTGTTTAGAATTTAGATAGATAATTTAGTATTTTAGTTTGAGCCAGTGCCAGATACATTTCGTTGTTAGTTATAAATATGTACATATTATTTCTTGAGTTTCATGGTATTTTCTAGAATAACGTTCCCACGGTTAAAGTTAATGTTAATGGTTTTAGCCATGTGTTTAGGCACCTTAATGGTTGGGACGGTTTTATGATTCGACCGTAATATAGATCCATTGTACTCGTATTCAATATTGGGAAACTAACTTTTGTTAATGTTTTATAGTTGTCGGAACGGTCGACATTATAGCGAGCATTGTAAAACTGTACCCTGCTAATGGTTATGTTTTAATAGCAGGCATTTCCTGGACCCAAAAGTGATTGCGTACCGTTCTTTAGATTATGAATAGTGTAGAAAGTTCCCAGAGAAAATGAATATTCCATTGTATACGAACCCAAGCCGTCGGGTCCTATAAAAAGGTCCGTGTGGCTCTGGATAGACACAGTCGGCACTCGGCAACAGAGCTCTCAACAATATAGAATCTTCAAAATACAGTAAGCCAAAGTGTTTCACTCTCTCCACCAATCCCAGTCAACAGTTAATGTACACATAAGCGTGCACATTTAATGGTCCTTCGTGCCGAATACTGTGGATAGAGCGAACGAAGATCGTGAAGAACATATTATTGGGAAGATAAAATAAATCGGTTGCAAGAATGCCGGTAACACGTTCAGAGGAAAAAGGCCGCAAGCAACCTACAGAACAGACTCCGGAAACAGGCACGGCCTCTACGGTCACAGGGACTATTGCCGCAGAGACGACCGAACATACAGCTACCCCGTTCTCCGCGACGACAGCGACCTCCGCCGTGCCCTCCTCCTGACCTCCGCCAAAGCAACCTCTGTCACTGCTGTGACTCGGAAGCAATCGATGAAGCCGCCTGCCGCTGTCACCGAAAGTAAAATGGGAACCTCTACAGTAATAAGAAGCGTCGCTGGTCTGCCAGAGCCGTGCGGACCACAGAACCCTCGCAGCCCCAGCAAGAGGGGTAGAGGGGAGGTATCCACTTCTAGCAAAGCTAAAGCGTACAAGATAGCTAAGGCTAAGGAAGAATTGCTTCGCCTTCAAGTTGAACTAGCCGCAGCGCGCCTAGCTACACTAGAAACAGAAGATACAGAGGAAGAAGAAGATGATGTCTCCGTATACTCGGAAACAGAAACAGAAGCACGAGTAGACACCTGGCTGGACAACCAAGTCCCTCCACCCGTCCTAGCCATCACGAACCACCCGCATCCACCGCCGCCCGCAGCCTTACAACCCAAAATAGCAACCACTACAGAAGGGATAGAAGATCCTGAAGCTCACCGCCGTAGCCGGGATAACCCTTCGAATCACCAGTTCGGACCGGCGGGAGCCTACTCGAAACCGCAGTCAGACATCGCACAGACGGCTGAAGCGATCACGCGCGCAGTCAAGGGCGGTCAACGTCCAAAAATCATTGAACGCCCGGTATTTAGCGGCTCTCACCAGGAATGGCTGCCATTTCGTACGGCCTACTACGAAACCGAGAACATGTTCTCATCGATAGAGAACATCAACCGTCTGCGGCAGAACTTAAAAGGGCGCGCCAGAGAAGCTGTAAACAGCCTACTCATTACCACCGCGCACCCAGAAGATATCATGAAGACTTTGGAGACGAGGTTTGGAAGACCGGAGTCAATTGCGATGGCTGAAATGGACACGCTTCGAGCATTGCCGCGCATAAACGAGTCACCCAGAGACATCTGTATATTCTCAACCCGGGTGACTAATGCCGTAGCCACGCTAAGAGCTTTGAATTGCGTCTACTATCTATACAACCCAGAAGTCGCAAAAACAATGATTTATTTATTTATTTATTTTATTTATTTATTTATTTATTCATTTACACATACAATTATTTTTACAGGTAGAACCCAAGGTAACAAAAGTAGTCATACCATGCGACACTCAGAGATGCCCCGTAAAACTGATCACACACCTTTTCGCGTCCATGATTGACCAGTCCCAAGTAACGGCTCTGGGCGTCCGCACAAGTTAACTAGAGGACAATACAGTAATTGTCACCTTCTGGAATTCCGCCAAAGAGCAGGAAAAATGATAGAGAAGCTGACTTCAACCCAGCGCTACAGATACTACGATTTTGCAGCAACTCAGCCGAAGGAAGAACCAGACCTTTTGAAGTTCGAGAAGTTCTTAAAGAGAGAAGCAGAACTATGCGGACCCTACGCACAACCGGAACAAATGAACACTCCAGTCCCACAATCTACGAGTCAACAGAGGCGTCCACAAAAAGTGCATACAGCGACAATAGAAAAGACGAATAGGCCAAAATGTCCTGTATGCGAAAACACAGGACATACAGCAGCGGACTGCCTGCAACTGAAAGAAGCCGATGAAAATTCAAGGTGGGACATAGCAAAGGCCCGACGCCTGTGTTTTAGGTGCCTTCGATACAGAAGCAGGACTCATAGCTGTCGTCCAAAGACGTGTGGCGTCAACAGCTGTAAGTACTATCATCATAAAATGCTACACCATGCAAAGAAGACAGAAGAAGCGGAAGACAGCGAAGTTAAAATGGAGTCTGCGGAAACAATTAACTCAGCTTGGACAGCCACGAAGAAGCAGTCCTACCTGAAGATCCTGCCAGTGCAAGTGACTTGCCCGGCGGGAAAAATAGACACATTTGCGCTCCTAGACGACGGGTCGACAGTAACTTTGATTGACGACAGCATAGCCGGCCGAATCGGCCTCCAAGGACCCGTCGACCCACTACACATAGAAGCTATAAATCAAATGAAGACTGCTGAAACCACTTCAAGAAGAGTTACTTTCACCTTAAGAGGACCCAACAAACATGAAGAACGAGTCGAAGCTCGAACAGTAAAAAACTTGAAGGTGTCGCCACAACAAATCTCAAGCCATCAGCTGCTAGAGTGCGAGCATCTACGGGATATGAGTGAAATTCTGACGTATGAGAACGCCAAGCCGAGGATCCTGATAGGCCAGGACAACTGGCACCTTCTGCTAGCTTCCAAGATTAAGAAAGGGAACAGAAATCAACCAGTAGCGTCACTTACTCCTCTTGGGTGGGTTTTACACGGAAGCTACACAAGGATATTGGGACGCGCCATCAACCTTGTAAACCACTTGGTGGAGCCAACAGCTGAAGATGAGCTTCATGAAATGATGAAGCGATACTTTGCCATAGACGCGCTGTGTATAAACCCGAAGAAACCGAAGTCTGATCCTGAAGAACAAGCTCTGCGCATCTTAGAAGAGAATACTGTACACACAGAAGAAGGAAGATATGAAACGGCCCTTCTGTGGAAGAAAGAAGATGTCACACTCCCAGACAATTATAACAACTCCTTGAGGCGGCTCTTCAGTATTGAAAAGAAGCTTGACCGTGACGCACGCCTTAAAAAGAAATACACCGAACAAATGGAGGATTTAATTACTAAGGGCTACGCCGAGCTTACACCTGCAATAAAAGAAGAGAAAAAGACATGGTACTTACCTCACTTCGCCGTGGTAAATCCCATGAAGCCAGAAAAGCTACGCGTAGTTCACGACGCCGCAGCCAAAACAAGAGGGGTGTCTCTGAATGACTTGCTCCTAAAAGGGCCAGATCTTCTTCAGTCACTACCGGGCGTCGTCATGAGGTTCAGAGAACACACTATTGCAATAACTGGCGACATCAAGGAAATGTTTATGCAGGTCAAGCTTAGAAAGGAAGACAGGGATGCGCTAAGATATCTCTGGCGCGGGGACCGCCGAGACAATAGTCCACCGGAAGAATACAGGATGACTTCATTAATCTTCGGAGCATCGAGTTCGCCTTCAACAGCCATCTATGTTAAGAACCTGAACGCGAAGAAACATGAAGTAACTCACCCCGAAGCCACGGCTGCGATAGTCAGGAAACACTACGTAGACGACTACTTGGATAGCTTCAGAAGCTATGAAGACGCTGTACGCATCGTCACTGGTGTACGTGAAGTACACAAAACAGCGGGATTCGAACTCAAGCAGTGGAAATCAAACTCAGCAGATCTCCTGAAAGCCCTAGGTGAAGAAGAACAGTCAGAAGAAATGGAGCTCTATAAAGCAGAAGAGAAGGCAGTGCGAGTGCTGGGATTGATGTGGAAACCTAGAACAGATGAACTCACCTTCAATCTCAACCTCGTCCGTATACCGAAAGACATCGTCAATGGGAAAACGCCAACGAAGAGAGAAGCCCTAAGAATAGTCATGTCACTCTTCGACCCGCTTGGCTTTGCCTCTCCAGTGACCATAAGAGCGAAACAGATCCTACAGGAAATATGGCGAAGAGGGACTACATGGGACAACGAGATTGATAGCAACCTCGCGGCGCATTGGCGAGACTGGATGGTGCACTTGAAGAATCTCCGTGACGTCACAATACCGAGAAGATATCTACACTACAGCGACGCCACATCTCTACAGCTACACATTTTCGCTGATGCAAGTGAGGTCAGCTATGCAGCAGTCCTGTACTGGAGAACAGTTGCTCCAAACGGCGAGGTCAACGTGTCACTCATACTTGCCAAGGCGAAGGTTACACCCTTGAAGCTCACCTCAATACCAAGACTAGAGCTTCAAGCCGCCGTCATAGGTACACGCCTAGCAGAAGCCCTGTTAGAAGAACATGAGAGGAAACCAGACCCCAAGACCTTTTGGACAGATAGCAAGACTGCGCTCATCTGGATAAGAACGGGCTCCAGATCCTATAAACCCTATGTGGCTCACGATGCAACCAGAGATGTTCCAGTAAACTTTGGGAAGGAGCATCGGTGGTACAAGGGGCCTAACTTTCTCTACAAAGACGAAGCGTCCTGGCCAACAGAACAAGCAACGTCAACGCTTGCCGAGCCTACAGGGGAAGAAAAAGTTAATCATGTCGGCGTCAGTGGCAAGCATAGGATAGCTGAGAGTCTGCCAGATGTGTTTCGATTTTCAAACTGGGATCGACTCAGGCACACAGCGAGGGTCCTACAATTCATTCAATATCTGCCTGATAGCTATCTGCCGGGTAGCTGTATGTTCGGTCGTCTCTGCGGCGATAGTCCCTGTGACCGTAGAGGCCGTGCCTGTTTCCGGAGTCTGTTCTGTAGGTTGCTTGCGGCCTTTTTCCTCTGAACGTGTTACCGGCATTCTTGCAACCGATTTATTTTATCTTCCCAATAATATGTTCTTCACGATCTTCGTTCGCTCTATCCACAGTATTCGGCACGAAGGACCATTAAATGTGCACGCTTATGTGTACATTAACTGTTGACTGGGATTGGTGGAGAGAGTGAAACACTTTGGCTTACTGTATTTTGAAGATTCTATATTGTTGAGAGCTCTGTTGCCGAGTGCCGACTGTGTCTATCCAGAGCCACACGGACCTTTTTATAGGACCCGACGGCTTGGGTTCGTATACAATGGAATATTCATTTTCTCTGGGAACTTTCTACACTATTCATAATCTAAAGAACGGTACGCAATCACTTTTGGGTCCAGGAAATGCCTGCTATTAAAACATAACCATTAGCAGGGTACAGTTTTACAATGCTCGCTATAATGTCGACCGTTCCGACAACTATAAAACATTAACAAAAGTTAGTTTCCCAATATTGAATACGAGTACAATGGATCTATATTACGGTCGAATCATAAAACCGTCCCAACCATTAAGGTGCCTAAACACATGGCTAAAACCATTAACATTAACTTTAACCGTGGGAACGTTATTCTAGAAAATACCATGAAACTCAAGAAATAATATGTACATATTTATAACTAACAACGAAATGTATCTGGCTCTGGCACTGGCTCAAACTAAAATACTAAATTATCTATCTAAATTCTAAACAAGTAACACATCAAAGTTACTAAATCTAACTTATCTACGTCATCCTGCACATTATGATAAAGTCAGATGTGTAGCAAATGACTAATCTTGATCATCAATGGATAGTACAAGTCAATTAAATCAATAATTAGACTTAGGGAGTAAAAGGAACAAAAAAAAAAGTTAGAAATACCTACAATAGGTGGTAAAACTAAGTGAAATAAAAGGTTTTTTTTCTATTATCTAATATTTATTAATCAAAACATTTAATAACAAAAAGTATTCTTTTAGGAACTCAAAATGTAAACAAAATGTGATGCCATTTTTTTTTATCGGCAGTAATCGGTGCTGAAACTCAAAAATAACTATTTTTTTTAATAATCAGCTAATAAACTAATCTACCACCTAGTTTTTTATTAATTCTTTTTTTTTTAATTCAAACAATATTTATCAAAATAGTATTAAACTTATTAATAAAATTAAAATAACCAAAATAATAACAAATTTTGGTCACCAGAACTCAAAACTCAAACAATTGACATTCTATAGTATTAATTAAATGGTAAGTAACTTCGGTCTTTTAAAATTATTAGTAACTAGCTGTTACCCATTCTTACAAATCTCTTCAACCAAATTATGATACAATAACACATACCTAAGCAGCCATGGAAAACATGTAAAATTTATCTTATATACAAGAATGGAGACCCAAAGAGTATAAATAACTATAGCCCTTAAGGACGTTGTTACATTTTCGACGAACTCAAATTTAGGTATCTAGTAGCACACAGCAACATTACGCGTACGCACACATTGAAACTACTGAGCGCTCGATTTTATACATCACTCAAATAATATTGGTCCTTGATATTATTTTTTAATTTTATTGAAGTTGATTCAGGAAGGTTAGTTGGCACTTTGATTTGGTAACTGTTAAAACGACGTCGTAAAAAGTAGGTTATTATTTTCAACCGACTTCAAAAAAAGGAGGTTATCTATCTATTCGACCTGTATGTATCTGCGGTTTTCTTAAAAAAACACTAATCCGGTATTGATCGGGTTTTCGTCGATAAATGTATGTGTTATCAGGCAAGGTTTTATTGTATAATATATTAGGATCTGATAAAGATTTTCGGAGATAGACAATGGAACTCTTCAATAACAAACAGCATATGACCTGCGATTACTGTGATCGTATGTTTCTGTATTGTTTTCACCATACCATAACATAATATCACGCTTGTACGGTTTTAGGGGGTAAACAGGTGTATTTAATATACACAATATTTTTCACTTTTTTGTAATAAGTAGGAAAAAAATTGTAGACAAAAAGAAAATCTTGCTGTGCAGTCGGAGGATACATATCCGCGAGCTGGCTGACTAAAACCAGATTTATCCTCCGACTGCACAGCAAGATTTTCTTCTTGTTTACATCTTTTTAAATCGCTTTTGAAGCAGTCGGGTTTTTTGATTTATTAACATTTTTTATTTACAACTTATTAGTTATACTTTTTTTTTCGAATGACTTTAAACATATAAGTGTTATATATTTTCGTAATCACCTCTAAAAATCCTTCATTTGGATACCCCACTCGATGGAGTTCGAAGAAAAAAAAATTGCAATCCCTACAATATGGCACCCAAAATCCGCCAAGTTTCTTTTTTTTCAACGGTACTTATCTAAGAACACTTGGGCGGCCAAGACCTGTCTAACGATGTCTTAATTATAAAAATTTGTGTTGAAAGATACGAGGTAATAAAAATATTACATACATACAAACATACAAGATACGCGCGAAAAACATAACCCTTTCCTTGTAGCCGGGTAAAAAAACGCCACGTGTTTTAAGTAGATTCCTAAAACGAAATAATTGTCACAATGATTAAAAAATGACTTGAACATTTTGCATTACATGGAATGGAACATATAAAATATTATAATCTAAAATTTTTTGGAGCATTACATAATGAGCAGCATCTAATGACATACTACCAAAAAACCATGAAAATGACACCCAAGACGAAAATATGTCTAATTTTTTTCGGCGCCATCTTGTATTTTGGTTTTGACCCCATAATCGATCTAAGCGAACCCAAAAACCATGAAAATGACACCTACGACGAAAAGATGTGAATTTTTGTCGGCGCCATCTTGTATTTTGGTTTTGACCCCATAATCGATCTAAGCGACCCCAAAAACCATGAAAATGACACCCATGACGAAAAGATGTCAAACTTTTGTCGGCGCCATCTTGTATTTTGGTTTGAGCCTGTATTCGATATAAGCGACCCCAAAATCCATGTAAATGACATCCATGACGAAAATTTGTAATTTTTTTATCGGCGGCATCTTGGGTTTTAACCCGTATTCGTCATACATACATACCTACATACAAACCGGTTAAAATCATGACCCTCCTCCCACCCATCCACTTCTTAACTTCACCGCCGACAGCTTAACCTTACCCATCCAAATCCTAACCTTACATATACTAAGAGCTGCTTAAACCCACCCATCCATTTCTCAACCTTGTCAACAACTGCTTAACACCACCTATCCAAATCCCGATCTTACCCAACATAATTTCTAAATCACATACATAATAATAGGAAACTCAAACATACTTTTATTTCGGTCCGATAAAATATCAACTCCTTTTTTATCACGACAAACGACGCGTGGCGGTACTCACACGCATGCACACTACAATTTTTCTGTTACTTTTATCGTATTTATTTTTTGCGAGAGAGCGATACGCCCGTCCTTCCTCGAGCGCTTCTGAGCGCGGATTGATGAGCCGTGAGTGCAAAATGTATGAAGAAGTCGGCAGGTGTTTTTATTTTAGCTAATAATTTAAAAATATAATGATTTAGGTAAAAAATAATTAGCTGAACCTGCAAAGGACTATATATATCGCAATTTCTTATAATTTTGAAGATAAAATATGCTGTAAATATACCTAAACTGGGACCTATTCGGACCCTACTTTTTTATTTTTTTTGCGATTATTGTGATGGGCAAAACGTATTTGTGCGAAAATTTTGTATGATGTCATACAATTTTTCTGATGCCATTCTGGAGCTGAATATATTATCTTTAAATTAAGACCATTATATCTTCACATCTGTGATTGCATATACATTAAAATGGTACCTGAAAAGCACTGTTATTTGTAGAAAAATGTAATAGCGTCCTTAAGCCTTCTCTCAAGCTTGTATAAAACATTTACATCAGTACTCGAAAATAGATGAAAACCAATCTAGAGAACAAGCGGGATTCAAGAAGAATTATTCAACTATTGACCATATATTCACACTTACTCAAATAATGGAAAATACGTAGAATACGAGCAAACAATATGTATAGCATTCATCGGTTATAGTAAAGCCTTCGACTCCATAAAGCATGAATCCCTCCTGGACTGCTCTAGCTGAACAAGGAATCAACCAAAACTATCTAACTATAATATATAAAATCTACAAGGAATGCAATGCTCGAGTTAAATTAGAAAAAGGGCGAGGTATTCTGTTTTGAGAAAGTTGTAAGACAAGGTGACACTATATCGCCCAAAATATTAATAGCTGGAACACATATTTAAAAAACTAAAATGGGACAAAAGTGGTATCAACATAAATGGCGAATAGATAAGATAAAGATATTTATTTGCTCAAACATGTGTATAGATGCAAGAATAAATAATACGTGCATGCAGGATAACATTTAAAATAAAAGGTTCGGACATGTTTGCCACATTCTATGGCGTGCAAAATATTCTGAAATTAATATCATGAACAATTACAATAAAAATGAATTTAAACACAATAATTACAGAATGTCAACATTAAAAAAAACTGAAAAAAATTAGTAATAATGTAAAAAAAATGTCATTCAGATGTCAATTAACAGTAATATATGTCAAAACTATGTAAAAATGTCAAACAAATGTCAAGTAAAAAAAAAACTAAAAAAAAACAAATGTCAAAAGATAAATATTAAATAAATGTCATATAAAAACGTATATTATAGTATATCTATGTAAAATATTAAAAAAATGTCAAATAGAAATAAAAATATAATAAAATGTCAAATCTAAGTGACATTCATCAAATGTCAAAATATCAATAATAATCTATGTCAAAATAAAAGATTCTGCCAAAAATTCGCTAATAGTATAGTAGGCTTTTTTAATTAGAAAGGTTTTTAACTGTTTCTTCAACTGAACGTTGTTAAGCTCCCTCCAACTTTTGGGTAACTTATTATAAATACAGGAGCCATGCAGAAAACACTTTCGCGCATAAGTGCCGTCCTACTCCTATGCAGACAGAGCTGACTTTTATCACGCCTGTTTCTCGGAAACTCATCCGCCATTAGTGGAAATAAGTCATTGTTATTTCTCACAAACATTACTATTTCGAGAATGTAAAGGGATGCCAATGTTAATATTTTATACTGAATGAAAAAGGGTTTACAACTATCGGTAGATTTTAAGTTAAACATGGCTCTAAGGCATCTCTTTTGTGCTTTAAATGCAAATTCTTTATTAGTTGAGTTACCCCAGAAGATAACCCCATATCTGAGAACAGACTTAGTTAGCCCGTAGTTAGCGGTTAATAGCGCATCTATATTAACCGTTCGAGACAGATTGTACAAGGCGTACGCACTACTGCTTATTCTATTAGTCATTACCTCTATGTGTTGCTTCCAATTTAAATTGCGATCTATAGTTAGTCCTAGAAACTTAGTTGTATTAACTGTGTCAATTGTAATAGTATTATACGTTATGTCAAGATTGGGAATAGTCAGTGTGCGTTGGCTAAAATGCATTAACATAGTCTTATTTAAATTGATTTGCAAATTGTTATTTTCTAACCACCGTATAGCGTCTTTTAATGTATTGTTTATGTTTTCTTTATAAAAATCTTTTTGATTGCATGGTATTGTAATTGTACTGTCATCCGCAAACAGTGTCATCGGATGTTTTATTGCCCTTGGAAAGTCATTGATGTAAAGTGTAAAAAGCGGTGGTCCTAGTATACTTCCTTGTGGAACGCCGTAGACCACATTACGTTCCTCCGATTGAAATTTTTCTTCTCTTTTAGTGTTTATATTTATTTTGCTTATTTCTGTTATTTGTACTCACTTAGGTAAGATTTTAAGAGCTCAATACCTGTCACACTTACGATTTGCAGACGATATAATCATACTTTCAGAAAACCATTCAGAATTACAAGAGATGATCAAAATACTCAATATAGAGAGTATGAAATGTGGACTGAAAATGAACTACGAAGAAACGAAAGTAATGACCAACGGAGAAGAAATAACAATAATTGTTGATAACCAACACGTCGAATACGTTGATAGCTATAGATATTTTGGGCTAAATATATGTTTTACTGATAGGACTGCAAAAGAAATAAAATGAAGGATAACTATTGCATGGAAAAAATACTGGTCGAGGTGAGGTGAGGTGATTTCGTTTTTCAAACGACATCAAACGGAAACTATTTGACTCAAATATTTATACTGCCAACTCTTTTTTATGGATGCCAAACTTGGACTACAACAGAGGCAAAGAAAATAAAATTAAGATCATTTCAACGAGCTGTAGAAAGAAGCATGCCTGGCGTAAAAATAAGCGACCGTATAAGGAGCAGCGTCATAAGAGCAAGGACGAAAGTCACCGATGTTTTGTTTATGGCCGAGAAACTGAAGTGGAACTGGGCGGGCCACATCGCGAGCACCGCAGACAACAGGTGGAGCGAGCGCGTCCTGCAGCCTAATTGCGTAAGTGAATTCTCCAAAGCAAACAAGTCGATTCTTTCCCAAAAACGACTTTACGTATTGCATATTACACTCTGAAACGGAAAGGTTATGCTATGGTTATAGGTTATGCACCACGTAGAATTTATTGTAAAGAATGAACGAAAGCGGAAGAATCGAGATAAAAATTCAAACATAACGCTGTAAATGAACTTCAATTCAAAGGAGGATGTTTGTACTTTTTCCAAATTAGTTTCATAATACCGAAAAAGTTGAAAGAAATTATTCTGATTCTTTGAAGGAATCGACTTGTTTGCTTTGGAGAATTCACTTACGCAATTAGGCTGCTGCACTGGTAACCACGAAACGGAAACAGGCGCCGCGGCTGACCATTGCAACGATGGCGAGACGACATCGTAGCACTGGCAGGGATAGAGTAGACCAGAACGGCCCATAATAGATTTAGATGGAAACAGATGGAGGAGGCTTTCATCCAGAAATGAATGACCCCTTAATAGATTAAAATATATATAAACATATAGAATTGTAAATTATAGGGAAATAAAGACTACTTTTATTTTATTTTATTGTAGCTGTTGCCCGCGGCTACGCTCCCGTGGACCACCCCACAAGACCCATTTTCGGGATTAATAAATAGCCTATGCCACTCAGGAATAATGTGGCTTTATGTTGGTGAATCAGAAATGTTGAGATCCGTAAGAGAACCAGGGTTACCGACATAGCCCGAAGAATTGCCAAACTTAAGTGGCAGTGAGCAGGGCACATTGCTCGCAGAACGGATGGCCGATGGGGCAGAAACGTTCTGGAGTGGCGACCGCGAACCGGAAGACGTTGCGTTGGAAGGCCTCCCACCAGGTGGACCGATGACCTGGTAAAGGTTGCAGGAATCCGCTGGTTGCGGGACGCACGGGACCGGTCAATGTGGCGACGCTTGGGGGAGGCCTATGTCCAGCAGTGGACGTCTTTCGGCTGATATGATGATGATGATGATGATGATATTGGTGAAAGAATTTTTCAAATCGGTTCAGTAGTTTCGGAGCCTATTCGGTACAAACAAACAAAGAAAAAAATATTTCCTCTTTATAATATTATAAGTATAGACTAGTATTTGCTTGGTGCGCGAGCTGCAAGCAGCTCGCGTGTTTTTGTCCCTACACCTACCCTACACCTACTCTACACCTACCCTACACCTACCCTACACCTACCCTACACCTACCCTACACCTACCCTACACCTACTCTACACCTACCCTACACCTACCCTACACCTACCCTACACCTACCCTACACCTACCCTACACCTACCCTACACCTACCCTACACCTACCCTACACCTACCCTACACCTACCCTAAACCTACCCTACACCTACCCTACACCTACCCTACACCTACCCTACACCTACCCTACACCTACCCTACACCTACCCTACACCTACCCTACACCTACCCCACACCTATCCTTCACCTACCCTACACCTACCCTACACCTACCCTACACCTACCCTACACCTACCCTACACCTACCCTACACCTACCCTACACCTACCCTACACCTACCCTACACCTACCCTACACCTACCCTACACCTACCCTACACCTACCCTACACCTACCCTACACCTACCCTACACCTACCCTACACCTACCCTACACCTACCCTACACCTACCCTACACCTACCCTACACTTTGTTCCAAAAAACATAACCCTAATGTTTGCTTGTCGTCGCCAGGCACTGAGTTTCGCTTCACCCACTTTTTCGCTCCATTCGGGGTCGCTGCCTGGTCCACTCCCACCATACAGGTTTCGACGACCGATATTAGGTAGGGGAGGTTGGGGAGAGGAGGGATGAAGGGAGGGAGAGTAGGGAGTTTTGAAAAATGATTCCGACTCAAGCATTGCACCTTTATATGAATCTGAAAAAAGAAATGTTCCAAGTCTCTCAACTTCCGAGATCCGCTTAAAGGGGGGGAGAAGGGGGGCGAGGGGGTCAACTTTAAAAAATGGTTTTTACTTTTCCGAGCCTCCTCTAAACGAATCCGTAAAAAAAAACAAAAAACAAAGATTAGCCAAAACGGGGGGGGAGGGGGGAGAAGGGGGGCAAGGGGGTCAACTTTGAAAAATGTTTTTTTTGTGACTATAGCATTGCTCCTTTATATGAATCTGAAAAAAGAAATGTTTCAAGTCTCTCAACTTCCGAGATACGCTTAAAGGGGGGGAGAAGGGGGGTGAGGGGGTCAACTTCGAAAAATGGTCTTTACTTTTCCGAGCCTCCTCTAAACGAATCCGTAAAAAAAACATACTACGGGTACCTTAGTTTCCGAGATACGATAGAGGGGGGGAGGAGGGGGGAGGAAAAGGGGAGGTTTGGGACTTTTCCCATACTCGCGAGAGTCACTTGTTTACGAATCTGTCAAAATATACCCACCTCCCCATCCACCATCTGGGAGAACAATTATGTCAGTGAGTGAGTCAGTGGTAATGCAGTTTTATATAATATAACTAGTATTTGCTTGGTGCGCGAGCTGCAAGCAGCTCGCGTGTTGTTGTCCCTACACCTACCCTACACCTACCCTACACCTACCCTACACCTACCCTACACCTACCCTACACCTACCCTACACCTACCCTACACCTACCCTACACCTACCCTACACCTACCCTACACCTACCCTACACCTACCCTACACCTACCCTACATCTACCCTACACCTACCCTACACCTACCCTACACCTACCCTACACCTACCCTACACCTACCCTACACCTACGCTACACCTACCCTACACTTTGTTCCAAAAAACATAACCCTAATGTTTGCTTGTCGTCGCCAGGCACTCAGTTTCGCTTCACCCACTCAACCTTCGTTACGCTACGGAGGTCGCCGGCTCGCTTCGCTCGCCACCTCCCCCCTGCGCTGCACTCGGTCTCGTAGGTTCGCTCCACTCGGGATCCCTACGCTGAATCCGTAAAAAAAACAAAAAAAAGATTCGCCAAAACGGGGGGGGGAGGGGGGAGAAGGGGGGCAAGGGGGTCAACTTTGAAAACTGGTTCGTTTGTGACTATAGCATTGCCCCTTTATATGAATCTGAAAAAAGAAATGTTCCAAGTCTCTCAACTTCCGAGTTCCGCTTAAAGGGGGGGAGAAGGGGGGCGAGGGGGTCAACTTTGAAAAATGCTTTTTACTTTTCCGAGCCTCCTCTATACGAATCCGTAAAAAAAACAAAAAAAAAAGATTCGCCAAATCGGGGGGCGAGGGGGGAGAAGGGGGGCAAGGGGGTCAACTTTGAAAACTGGTTCGTTTGTGACTAAAGCATTGCCCCTTTATATGAATCTGAAAAAAGAAATGTTCCAAGTCTCTCAACTTTCGAGATCCGCTTAAAGGGGGGGAGAAGGGGGGCGAGGGGGTCAACTTTGAAAAATGGTTTTTACTTTTGCGAGCCTCCTCTAAACGAATCCGTAAAAAACAAAAAATACGGGTACCTTAGTTTCCGAGATACGATAGAGGGGGGGAGGAGGGGGGAGGAAAAGGGGAGGTTTGGGACTTTTCCCATACTCACGGGAGTTACTTGTTTACGAATCTGTCAAAATATACCCACCTCCCCCTCCACCATCTGGGAGAACAATTATGTCAATGAGTGAGTCAGTGAGTCAGTCAGTCAGTGGTAATGCAGTTTTATATAGTATAATGAAATTAATTTTATTTTCACTTGGTTGTCTTTTATGATACAAAATTAAAATAATCATCAATCAATTCAATACATATAATAAATCTGTAGAAAAATATTTTTTGTACATCGAAAAAAAATCCAAAAAAAATAGCTAGGGTGTTAAAGAATAACCAACAGAACCCATTTCTAGCATTTTTGGAATTTTTGTCTGTTTGTCTGTTTATTTGTGCACGCATCACGTGAAATGTACGAAACCAATGTAGATAACTTTTATATACATATATACATATACATATAATAAATCTGTAGAAAAATATTTTTTGTACATCGAAAAAAAATCCAAAAAAAATAGCCAGGGTGTTAAAGAATAACCAACAGAACCCATTTCTAGCATTTTTGGAATTTTTGTCTGTTTGTCTGTTTACTTGTGCACGCATCACGTGAAATGTACGAAACCAATGTAGATAACTTTTATACATAAAAATTGTGCGTATCTTGAAGGATTACTTAGTTTTTGTTTCATCGCAATCGGTTCACTCTATCAAAAGTTAGATGAATTTAAAGTGTTCAAGAAGTAAAATTATCACAGCTCACGCAATTCAGCAGTTACTCGGACAGTTGAACTCGCTATTCGATAGATGGCGTTGTGCATTTAAAGTCATTTTCTGAATCGCGGTGTTAAGATTTTACGCGAAAGAATGACCCTAGAAAAAAAAATTGGAATGTATTAACCGACTTCCCAGAAAGGAGGAGGTCCTATGTTCGACATTATGTATGTTATTTTTATTTATTCATGTTCACCGATATCTCCGTCAATTGTGGACCGATGTCGAAAAATCTTTTTTTGTTTGAAAGAGTATGTTCTGAAATTGGTCCCATTTTAATTTGGTGTAGGCCTGACGAAGCAATTCGAAGATATACATCAGAACTCTTCAATAAATAACGGCAAATCTCTCGGGATTGCTGCAATCGCATGTCTGTTTGTTGTTTATACCATTTCATAACATAACATCACGCCAGTACACTCTTAAGGGGTACGCAGATCTCTCATTTCACCGGTTATGTTCAAGTTTCATGATATTAATGGGTAATATAATGGGTAATATATTCTGGCGTTATACGAGTGTGTAACTTACTAAACAACTTGCCTATTAGGTACAACTAAAAAGTGAAAACTAAAAAAACTTTTTACAAAAAAATACTACCGACTTCCAAATAAAACTACAAAGTGAAAAATAACTTTATTTTTGGAAGTCGGTGTCCATAACGCAATAAATTGGTACCTACGAAACACACCGACTTCCAAAAATAAAGTTATTTTTCACTTTGTAGTTTTATTTGGAAGTCGGTAGTATTTTTTGTAAAAAGTTTTTTTGAGTATGTGGAGTAGGCAGGCAGGCTGGTAAGTATGGTAGGGTTGGCAGACAGATGACGGGAGCGAAGCCGCGGGCACAGCTAGTCACTAAATAATAGTATTGAAAAATCCTTTTTGTTCTAAAATTCAATGCTCCCGATATGAATGATAGCGACTTTCTCGTTAGTTTCAGGAAGAATGTCTTTCATCAGTTTCTAAAGACGGTAGATCTAAATACTCCTTACGAAAGAGCTTTGGTATAGTTCCGTCAGTACAGAAACGCTTTAAATCGTTAAATTTGGCGACTGGTATAGGGTTAGGTTTGTCATAAAGTGTTGGTAAACCAATACTAGAAGTATCTTCTACTTTGTCTGTACTTGTTAGGTCTTGGTTTTGTCTTTTTGTTTTATTGTCCTTTGCCTTTTCCTTTTATTCATCATAATGATACTACTTGAGCGTCTTCGTTTTCGTTCATTGAATATTTTACTTCCATACATTTAGCGTTATTTTTCTTGAACGTGACAATGCGCATTGCTTGCAAAAAAAATGTCAACACCAGGGGGGTGACCATAAGCTCTTAGAGCGGTATCAATTTGATATCGAGTAAGTGACAGATGTATACAAGTCAGATACATCTGTCCCTTATTCGATCTCAAATTGATACCGCTCTAAGAGCTTATGGTCACCCCCCAGTAAAGGATTTTCGTCAATTATTAAGTTTTGTTAATTTATATGGATAGAACACGAAAAAATTGTTAGACTTTCTTTTGACATCATGAATTAGAAAGTACTTTGTTTAAAAAAGATATTAGACAAAAACAATATATTTTTTTTTGTTTTTTGGCTCTTCTAGAAACTCGTGTTTTGTCCTTTTACGACAATTGAAATTTCTGGTATCGATATCTTAAAATGTGGTACATAAGTTCTTGATGTGCGTTTCGACGGCGCGGCCACGGCGATATTAAAAAAAATACCACGCCAAAATGTTTTAATTGGAAAAATGATTCCCAAAACCATAAATTTGTCAAACTTATGGAAAAGTTTTAAGTGTTTGAACGTGGCCGTGACGCAGCGAACCGCGCGGCTACGGAGATCTTTAAAACTAAGCATTGCAGAAACCTGAAATTGAGGTAAATAAAAGATTGAATTTGTAAAAAAATTGTATAAATATAGAAAAAAAAACAAAGGTTTGTCTTAGGAGCTGTAAGACTAAAACCACATGGCCGCGCCATTGAAACGGTGAAAAACACGTTATGGCCACACAGAGCGGCCGCCCCATACCTACTTGAAAGCGGTCAAAATTATTTTTAACAAATTAATGATGCAGATTGAATAAAAATGTCTCAATTTATTTAATTGTTATTATTTTAGTTTATTAGAAGACGATATTAACCACTATTGAGTAACTTTATAGGAATAGCGTTATATTATTATCACATAGATTATAAAAACTGTTAAAATGTAATTATTAGTTTGATTCACTTCTTTATTAACAGTTTTTTTGTGTAAATATTTTGTGAAATTGTGAAACATAACAATGTTGGCAATTGTGTCACATCTATACTAATATTAAAAAAAAAGGAAGGATTTATTTGTTTGTTTGTTTGTACCGAATAGGCTCCGAAACTACTGGACCGATTTGTAAAATTTATTCACCAATAGACAGCTACATTATTCCTGATTGGGTCCTGTGGGGTGGTCAACGGGAGCGAAGCCGCGGGTAACAGCTATTAGATATAAAGGAGTTTCTTATCTGTTTTTCTCCACTTAGGTAGTTTACGAACGGAAAGTAAATTCACTAATCTAGATCCAGCCATAGCTGTCCCCCAGCGACGCCCTGAGCCGAGGTTCGACCCCAACTGGGGTAGCCCTCAGCGTTGTCACTTGGGTTTAGAAATATGTGCCTGGCTGGAGGATAAATAAATAGCTAAGTGTCCACAGGGAAGTCTGGTTAAGTAGTAACCAATCACTTTGATGACGAGACGCCACGTATAAAAGAAGAAATGAGATCTGCTTCACCGCCTACCACTGCGGTGCGCGGTGCCGTGTATAAACCACCTAAAGGTTAAGAAATTTAGGATTTCTTTATATTAATGTTTTCTCGGTATTTGTTCGTGACGTTACAATTAAATTTCAAAACTCAACAAAAACAAAGGACAGATAGAATATTAGTGCACGCAAGTGCATTCGGGAGCGAACGGAATGTAGACGCGACGCGATTGGTCAGTTGATCCTTGAGTCGAATGACCAACCGCGCGCGCGCTCTGAATCTGAACGGTGATACGTGATACCTCGCTCCTCGCGTCCCGCTTGGTAACCAAAGAAACCTAAAAAACAATTTCACAGTCACATTCTGGGTAGGTAGACCTCTAATTTCAATTCTGCTGATTACAGCTAGTACTTGACACAATAAGAATAGTTTATTTAAAAGTAAGAAACAACAACAACGGACATTAGAACAATGTTTCCGTTCAGCCAACTATTCTTACGCTGCTGTTGCTGAATAGCCGTGGATTTTATTGGCATGCAATTGCAGAGGATAAACTTAAATGCAGTATTTATTAATAATAAATATTGCATTTATGTTTATCCTAATAACATTATAATTTAAGCAAGAATAAAAGTAGCACTGTCTCTCAATATATCGGCTCAGTGGTCTGATTAGACGATGCAAGTAGGTAATAGGATGCCGGCCAGAGGACTGCCATACTATAGAGGTACGTTACCGCGGACTGTCTATCGAGCATGGAGGGCATGAGGCGGGCCGCCACCAGCGACTTGTAAGATATAAATTAAATAATTCACATATACAATTACCATGGCACAGTGGAGTGGCAACGTATAATCAATAATTCATAATTCAAAAAAATACTATAGTGTGCTGTTCCCATTTTCTACGTTTCGATCTTTCACTGGCTGAATCAAAACTGGAACAAGGATGACCAGGTCCAACAGGAAAAGTCTAAAATAGGAATATTACAGAATGTTGCAGCCACTCAGCGTATTTCCTTTATTGTAAAAACTCTCATTCTGATAGAATTTTGTAAGTCAGGGGGGGCAACTAGTTTTCAATATAATTAAGTGTTCTCTCTTACAATCCCAACTTTTTGCAGGACTTTGAAATATCAAGGCTGACAGTTCAGGACGAGAAAAATCTGAGAAAAATAAGTACGCGACCACTGACCTCTAACATACAAGTACGCTGGACTAAACATATTAGTTGAAATGACAGTTGATATTTGTGCCGATTCAAAGCGCCCCGCTCGAGCGTCTCAGGAACTAAAATTGACACATTTAGTCCGATAGGTTAATACGGATATTTCCCAAGATTAGGTAATATTAATATATTCGCCTGGAAATATTATTAATATATTCGCCTGGAAATATTATTAATATATTCGCCTGGAAATATTATTAATATATTCGCCTGGAAATATTATTAATATATTCGCCTGGAAATATTATAATATATTAATATTATTTGGCTTGTGACGATGCATCTGTGAGAAGGCGTTGTATACTTCCCGTCAGTTGTCACAGGTCTCGTGACGTCACATCCTCGACCAATCAGCGCCGAGTTACGGTAGTCACGTGGTCCCAGGTGGGGTGTTCGCTAATAGCGGACCTTTACCTCATAGAAGTCTCACACCAGGAGGCCTTAAATGATGCTGTGCATCGTCTCTGCTTAATAATACAAGTTTTATTTTTATGTAAAACTTGCACTATTATTTGGCATGTGACGATGCACAGCATCTGTGAGAGACGTGTTTATAACTCCTGGTGACCACGACGACGCTATGTGAGAATTATGAAAATATTTACTGAAAAAATAAACCATATATAGCAACAAGTATTTATTATACAAATCAGGATACTTTTGTACTTCTAGTTATTCCAATAAATTAAGGTACTTTAAAATAACAACAATGGAGCAAACAGGGTCGCGTCCTACGGCGACTGGGTTGCGCTCTGCGCCGGCACAGTTCGTGGCGTTGCCAAGAGCGGCAACGTCGGCGGCAGAGCAACATGGATGACATGGCACGCCCGTATAAGGGCGCCAAGGACAGCAACATACGGCGCATGCGAGGCTGCCAGCTCGCATGCCACAGATAACAATATACTACAACTAACAAAACATAATAAAAGACACAGACTAAAATAGCACAGATAATGCAGAATAAGTTGCCTACAGGATGCCCTTTGGGTTAGTGAACGCACCATCAGTCTTTCAGCGTACAATGAATAAGATCATCCACAATTCACCTGCTTCATCGTATGTATTGGTTTAAATGGATGATATTCTGATTCCTGCCAAGTCATTCGATGAGGGGATGGTACGTTTGGAGGAGATGTTGCGGTTACTGGCAAAAAGCGGTCTAACCCTCAAAATGAGTAAATGTAATTTCTTTTATGACAAAATAGACTACCTGGGGTACGAAGTCAGTTCAGAGGGTGTTAGACCAGGGTCGCTCAAAACAGACGCCATATCCAAATTCCCTACGCCAACAAATGTTCATGAAATTAGGAGATTTTTAGGCCTTGCTATCTTCTTCAGAAGGTT
The DNA here is from genome assembly GCA_948252205.1 of Orthosia incerta. Lineage (NCBI taxonomy): Eukaryota > Metazoa > Arthropoda > Insecta > Lepidoptera > Noctuidae > Orthosia > Orthosia incerta. The sequence goes on along the minus strand of OX411756.1, from coordinate 22,251,377 downwards.
TGTCGCGGGTTTCGCCTTAATAGCACGACCTCTGACTAGTCTGCTGAAGAAGGACTCTTCTTGGAGTTGGGGTAGTGAAGAACGGGCATCATTTGAAAAATTAAGTACTGATGTACCAATGGCTAAAATGAGAGGCATCCATTACCTGATACCCCAGACCAGTACCGTTCCACTTGGCCATTCGCTCGGGGGGGAGTGGCGACAGCATTACGCGTGCTATATACCACGTGATTGAATAAATGTTTTAAACTGCCTACTTGTGAAGCTTGTCCCTTGGTCCGTAATCAAACGTGTTGGCACACCAAAGTAACTAAAATGCTCTCTGAATACTCTTATGCTTGTGGCCGATTTAGTGTTTCGCACAGCGGTGATATCAACAAATTTAGTAAACGCATCTATGATAACAAGGATGAATGTATTGCCACAGATGATCCGCATGTATAGTATGGAATGGTATGATAGCTTTAGGGATGGGGTGTAGTTCACCGGGCCTGGCACCACTTGGCAGCTAATGATATGCGCAATGAAGGCAAGCAGAGACGTATTTTTTTACAAACCGTCTCATCTTTGGAAACCAGTAAGTAGCTTTTAAGCACGCCAATGTTTTGTCAAACCCGAAGTGTCCCACATCATCATGATTAGCTTTCAGTAGTTGCCATCTGGTGGCACTTGGGACAACCCAATGGATAGTATTTTCGTCAATGATACGATATACCCGCCCATTTACAAGCTTGTAATTTTTTAATATGTCAACGGCATCTTTACATTTAGAATCTCCTTAAATCTCCGCGATATTTTTTATGTCTTCGTCAGTCTGTTGCACCGTTGCAAGCCAATCGTCAATACCTACTGAAAGGACATCTAACACGTGATCAACGTCTGGAGTACCATCTATAGCACTTCTGCTGAGGGCATCTACGTGTGCTATTTTGTCACCAGGGCGGTATTCTATTGAACAGTCGTATTCTAAGAACTTCAGCCACCAGCGAGCGATTCGTGGGACCAAGTCGCGTTTACTACACTTTAAATGGTACGCAAAGCGTTGCAGTCTGTGACTACGGTGAATCTAATACCAAGTAAGTAATGCCTGAATTTATTCAATGAGGCAATAATAGCGAGGGTCTCTAACTCGAAGGAGAGCAATTTTTGCTCATCCGGACTGGTTTGCCTGCTATAATAAGCAATCGGTTTGAACACCCCAGACTTGTCCTGTTGCATTAAAATGCCGGCAACCCCGTATTTGCTCGCGTCGGTGTGGAGTTGGGTTAGTGCATTAGGATCATAAAGTCCTAGGACCGGTCTTTGTACTAAAATCTCATTTAATTTTTCAAATGATGCCCGTTCTTCACTACCCCAACTCCAAGAAGAGTCCTTCTTCAGCAGACTAGTCAGAGGTCGTGCTATTAAGGCGAAACCCGCGACAAACCTTCTGAAGAAGATAGCAAGGCCTAAAAATCTCCTAATTTCATGAACATTTGTTGGCGTAGGGAATTTGGATATGGCGTCTGTTTTGAGCGACCCTGGTCTAACACCCTCTGAACTGACTTCGTACCCCAGGTAGTCTATTTTGTCATAAAAGAAATTACATTTACTCATTTTGAGGGTTAGACCGCTTTTTGCCAGTAACCGCAACATCTCCTCCAAACGTACCATCCCCTCATCGAATGACTTGGCAGGAATCAGAATATCATCCATTTAAACCAATACATACGATGAAGCAGGCGAATTGTGGATGATCTTATTCATTGTACGCTGAAAGACTGATGGTGCGTTCACTAACCCAAAGGGCATCCTGTAGGCAACTTATTCTGCATTATCTGTGCTATTTTAGTCTGTGTCTTTTATTATGTTTTGTTAGTTGTAGTATATTGTTATCTGTGGCATGCGAGCTGGCAGCCTCGCATGCGCCGTATGTTGCTGTCCTTGGCGCCCTTATACGGGCGTGCCATGTCATCCATGTTGCTCTGCCGCCGACGTTGCCGCTCTTGGCAACGCCACGAACTGTGCCGGCGCAGAGCGCAACCCAGTCGCCGTAGGACGCGACCCTGTTTGCTCCATTGTTGTTATTTTAAAGTACCTTAATTTATTGGAATAACTAGAAGTACAAAAGTATCCTGATTTGTATAATAAATACTTGTTGCTATATATGGTTTATTTTTTCAGTAAATATTTTCATAATTCTCACATAGCGTCGTCGTGGTCACCAGGAGTTATAAACACGTCTCTCACAGATGCTGTGCATCGTCACATGCCAAATAATAGTGCAAGTTTTACATAAAAATAAAACTTGTATTATTAAGCAGAGACGATGCACAGCATCATTTAAGGCCTCCTGGTGTGAGACTTCTATGAGGTAAAGGTCCGCTATTAGCGAACACCCCACCTGGGACCACGTGACTACCGTAACTCGGCGCTGATTGGTCGAGGATGTGACGTCACGAGACCTGTGACAACTGACGGGAAGTATACAACGCCTTCTCACAGATGCATCGTCACAAGCCAAATAATATTAATATATTATAATATTTCCAGGCGAATATATTAATAATATTTCCAGGCGAATATATTAATAATATTTCCAGGCGAATATATTAATAATATTTCCAGGCGAATATATTAATAATATTTCCAGGCGAATATATTAATATTACCTAATCTTGGGAAATATCCGTATTAACCTATCGGACTAAATGTGTCAATTTTAGTTCCTGAGACGCTCGAGCGGGGCGCTTTGAATCGGCACAAATATCAACTGTCATTTCAACTAATATGTTTAGTCCAGCGTACTTGTATGTTAGAGGTCAGTGGTCGCGTACTTATTTTTCTCAGATTTTTCTCGTCCTGAACTGTCAGCCTTGATATTTCAAAGTCCTGCAAAAAGTTGGGATTGTAAGAGAGAACACTTAATTATATTGAAAACTAGTTGCCCCCCCTGACTTACAAAATTCTATCAGAATGAGAGTTTTTACAATAAAGGAAATACGCTGAGTGGCTGCAACATTCTGTAATATTCCTATTTTAGACTTTTCCTGTTGGACCTGGTCATCCTTGTTCTAGTTTTGATTCAGCCAGTGAAAGATCGAAACGTAGAAAATGGGAACAGCACACTATAGTATTTTTTTGAATTATGAATTATTGATTATACGTTGCCACTCCACTGTGCCATGGTAATTGTATATGTGAATTATTTAATTTATATCTTACAAGTCGCTGGTGGCGGCCCGCCTCATGCCCTCCATGCTCGATAGACAGTCCGCGGTAACGTACCTCTATAGTATGGCAGTCCTCTGGCCGGCATCCTATTACCTACTTGCATCGTCTAATCAGACCACTGAGCCGATATATTGAGAGACAGTGCTACTTTTATTCTTGCTTAAATTATAATGTTATTAGGATAAACATAAATGCAATATTTATTATTAATAAATACTGCATTTAAGTTTATCCTCTGCAATTGCATGCCAATAAAATCCACGGCTATTCAGCAACAGCAGCGTAAGAATAGTTGGCTGAACGGAAACATTGTTCTAATGTCCGTTGTTGTTGTTTCTTACTTTTAAATAAACTATTCTTATTGTGTCAAGTACTAGCTGTAATCAGCAGAATTGAAATTAGAGGTCTACCTACCCAGAATGTGACTGTGAAATTGTTTTTTAGGTTTCTTTGGTTACCAAGCGGGACGCGAGGAGCGAGGTATCACGTATCACCGTTCAGATTCAGAGCGCGCGCGCGGTTGGTCATTCGACTCAAGGATCAACTGACCAATCGCGTCGCGTCTACATTCCGTTCGCTCCCGAATGCACTTGCGTGCACTAATAAGCTTATTTCTATCAGGACTATAAGAACTAATAGTTTCCCGAATATTTTTAATTAAACTATATGGATCGTTGTTATGACTATCATTGGATCGTTCATAAAACTCGCCAGGTAAACGTAAAGATCTACCGAATGCTAACTGCGCGGCACTGACCCCACTATCCGTACGAATGGCAGCCCGCAAGCCGAACAACGCACTGGGCAGTTGCTCTAACCAATTGGAATTTTCGTGCAAACGTGCCATAAGGGCGACTTTCAATGAACGATGCCACCTTTCCACGGCGCCGTTGCTCTGGGGATGGTACGGCGTGGTTCTAATTTTATTAATTCCTAGAAAACGCATTAAATTTTTGAAAAAGTTCGATTCAAATTGCCGACCCTGATCGGTCGTTATCCTAATCGGGCAACCGTATCTAACTATCCATCCCTCGTAAATACATTTCGCAACTACCTCTGCAGTTATTTCCTGAACTGGAAAGGCCTCTGGCCATCTCGTACACCTATCTATAATAGTGACTAAATATCTGAATCCTTGTGGAGACGTTGGTAAAGGACCAACAATATCCGCGTAGATATGCTCGAAACGACCAGACAGTGTGAATTTTCCTATGCCCGACATTACGTGACGACTGACCTTCGACCTTTGACATTGCAGACAGGTTTTAGCCCACAAACCCACATCTCTATTCATACTAGGCCAAACAAAATACTTAGAAACCATCTTTCTCGTTGTTCTTACACCTGGATGACTCAAACTATGCACACTATCAAAAGCTGTTTTTCTAAAATGTTCTGTTAAATATGGTCTAATAACGTTTCCAGAAATTTCACAATAAATTGGCTTATTACATTCAGGTAATAACATTTGTTTATACTTGATATTACTATGGCTAGCAGCTCCCTATCATAGGTTGAATATTTTTGTTCCGTAGGGGTTAATTTCTTTGAAAAATAGCCTAACGGTTTCCAAACACCGTCTACCTTTTTTTTTTTTTTTTTTTTTCCCACGATAAAATAAAACCGTACTATATTATTATCTCTTAACACTTACAAAAAATACATAATTAAATTTACTCTAAACTATTATAAGACCTAACTGAACTGTATGAGTGTGGGTGAACGACTGACGTCCTGTGCCGTCGTAATTCGTATATGTAGCGCTTGCTTAAATGTAAACAAACAAACTTATCAAGTAAGCAGGGGCGCTACAGTGGGGATAGAAGCGAATCATCGGGCATTTTAGTGGTATGGCCAGCATTCGTTTCCTGACATCAGTGCTAGTCACTTGCATTGTATCATTGTATCGCTGTTAGTTTTGCTAAATCAAACTGTACTGCTGTGTACTATTAACAATAAAGCTGATCTTCAAATTTATAAAGAGTGTTTTACATTCAAAGTCCTTGCTCCTGAGTGTTGGACCAGTACGGTTCACACGGTACGGTATTGACTCCGCGTAGTATGTTGAAACTAAATATCAAAATATTATTATTTACTATTTATCACTATTTAGTATGGTAATACTAAATTGTGTAATACTAAATTCTGGAATCATCATCATTATCATCCACAATTCCACAGTCCGACTTCGCCTACTGCTGAACACAGGCCTCTCTCTTCTTGTATCAGTCACCTCGTTCCTGTGCCTGGAATTAATTCTGGCATAATATCACGATAATTATAATTTTATTAACGAACTAGCTTTGCCCGCGGCTTCGCTCCCGTCATCTGTCTGCCAACCCTACCCTACTTACCCTCCTACCTACCTACGATTTTTTTTTCTATAGTCATTAGACTTCAAATGCACAACGCCAACTATCGAATATCGAGTTCAACTGTCCGAGTATCTGAATTGCGTGTGTTGTGATAATATTACTTCTTGAACACTTTAAATGCATGTAACTTTTGATAGAGTGAACCGATTGCGTTGATGATGATGATTCGATGTGCAAAAATTACTTTTCCACAGATTTATTATATGTATTGATTGATGATGTTTTGAAGTCAAACAATTTATATCTGGATCTAAAACAGAGTTGAAACTAAGACTTCACCTCGCTGGAATGCGATGTCACTCTTATTTGCACCTTAACTCTACAGTGACAGGATCTCTGCGATGAGAGCGAGAAATACGTACGCAAATATTTGTATCCGATGAGCGCCAACAGAGTGATTCCGAACTATTAACTAACTTGTGTACTTGAGCGAGGAGAAGCTTGCTCAAATATACTAGTTTTAAGGATAAGGTGTTAGCCTATCCCCATATTTAAATCTCACTAATCTGACATTAATACGCTATAACTTTAGTAGCACGCTATCCACTAGTTTATAGCTTGCAATACGACTGAAAATATTTTTCAGTTAGCCTTTAAAGCAATCTTACTATTACTTAAAAATGAATGAAGTACAATTTAAATAACTAGGAAATTTTTCTCTTACTTATTAAATTGCTCTCACGTATTTTTTACCGAAGCCTGTGTCCCATCTCTAATATTAGTTCCATGGACGCTCACGTTAAGTCACGTTGCTATCAGCGCCAAAATGACGAAAATCAAATGTGTTCATATTGTCATCGATAATATGAAGTCCAGCGTACTTGTATATTAGAGGTCAATGTACGCGACCTAATATTAAAAAATAATAATTACGTATTAGCAAATTTTAACATTTTTTTTTAATATCTTTTCAGAAGAAGGTTTAAGATACACTTGGGAGCAAATAAATCGAGCCACTACCTTTTTTCACGTAAAATGGTAAATATTTTTGGTAATATGGAACGTATCAATTCGAACTATATATCGCCTAAAAGTTTAGTTAATAACCTTTACAATGAGGGTAAATTATTGAATAATAACCTTATTGAATGATAAATTATTGGCTCTGCAAGAAAAATGGTAATTTTGATAGAAAATTTAGTAGGGCTAAAACAGTCCATAAAAACAATAAAAAACAAAATTATTGCAAAAAAAATATTCTTAATAACTGGTATTACCCCCCCGGGCCCTGATACATTCTTGTAGCCTATTAGTCATCGATCTGATCAGCGTTACGATGACATATTGTGGTATGTTCTCCCACTCTTCAAGCACAGCGACTTTAAGCTCGGGAATGGATAAAACAGCGGGAACCCTGGCTCGGACTCTCCGTTTTAGCTCGTCCCATAGGTGTTCGATCGGGTTCAAATCAGGACTTCGTGCTGGCCATACCATTTGTTGAATCCCGATCGCAGACAAGTAATCCGTAACGATCTGCGCGGTATGAGGTCTCGCATTGTCATGCATAAACAAGAAATTTTCTCCGACAAAACCAGCATACGGCATTACGTGGTTTTCAAGAATGTCAGTTATGTATCGGTCAGCTGTTAATCCACGTCTACCATTGCCATCGTTGGCGGGGTCGACGAAGACAAGTTCCGTTTTTCCGTCTAGAGAAATTCCTCCCCACACCATACAAGAACCACCACCAAAACTCACCGTTTCTCGAATGCAACATTGGGCAAATCTTTCACCAGGACGTCTATACACTCGGTTTCTCCCGTCATTGCTAAAAAGACAGATTCTTGACTCGTCAGAAAACAAAACTGACCTCCAGTCTTCTAACGTCCAATTAATGTGTTCTCGAGCAAACTCCAAGCGAGATCGGCGATGAGCTACAGTCAATTTTGGGCCAGTTGCTGGTTTGTGTGATGTTAAATTTCGTTCTTTTAGTCTTCGTCTCACTGTCCACCTACTGATTGCGACTCCTCGAACGTCACGTAACGCTTGCTGTAGCTGAACAGCATTAAGTCCACGGTCGCGCAACGAATTGGTTGCAATAAAGCGGTCGTCACGTTCTGTTGTTGCCCGTGGTCGGCCAGTTCCAGGTCGCCGAACAAAAGCACCAGTCTCCAGATACCTGCGGTATACCCGCTGTACCTTTGAACGACTCAAATGAAGTCTGCGTGCCACTTCACGTTGTCCGTGTCCAACCTCAAGTAAAGCTACAACTTGGGCAGCTTCCGTCGGTGTAGTATCCATTTTATCAGGTTATTTTGATTACACAGACACAGATAAAGACAACAATAACAAGTAATATGGGTATGATTAACAAAAACCTCAAATTTAATCTTTTCTTAACAGAGTACAATAAAAATGTCATAAGCAAATTAAATGCGATAATTTTATTCTACCCTTTAAACTTTAATAAAAATGAAATTTTGACAACTAACTACCCTCATTGTAAAGGTTATTAAATACCCTTTTAGGCGATATATGTTTCGAATCGATGCGTTCCTTAATACCAAAAATAATTACCATAATGCGTGAAAAAGGAAGTGGCTCGATTTATTTGCTCCCAAGTGTATATTTGCCTATAGGTTTTGTTGCAAAGAGTAACGTATTGTTAAAACTTTTACTCTCGTAAAATAAATTTTATTTGTAAAATTTGAGTTTATTTATTTCACCACTATTATCAATATTAAGTAAAGGCTTGAGCAAACATTTATAAAATTATAATTTTTTTGTAATTTTTTTGTAATTAAAAACTAGCTGACCCCCGCGGCTTCGCTCCCGTCTGCTCAGAGCAAGAGGAAATGCTTTCTTTAATTGGTAAGTAAGTTTGTTTTTAAATTGTGTATGAAAAAGTGGCACGCTTGGATTTCATACAGATGGAGGGAATTGCGTTATCTAGTTAGATTTATGTCTATGCCTGCGACAGACTACAGTTAACCACAGTTACGTGCAGTCACAGCCGTAACAACTGGCCACGGGACTTTTAATAAGCATCTTTTAGTATTAGGGATCACTGTGAAGAGCATGCATGGAGAAGGACGAGACAGTAGCACACCTGCTCCTAAGGTGCCCTGTAATCGCTGGTTACTAAGCCAAATACCTCGGTGACACAGGTACCGTACAGGAGATGGTTGGCTGTTGCCAAAGCACTGCTGGCATTCCTCGAAGAGCTAGGGTGGATCGAGTTAGGAAGACGAATCCAACCTGGATGCAAAATGCACTTAGACATGGAGTAGTGGAGACCAGCCCATCTTAACTTAACTTAAAAACCTCTATGCATTTTTGCAATATAATGTTTGCAGAATTTTAGAAAACATCGTGAGGAAACCGGCATGACCTAGAACCAAATATTCAAAGACATATGACATCCTCAAACCCGCACTGCCACACCTGTGGATTAAGGCCCATTCCCTCTATCACAGAGAGGAGGCCTGTGTCCCAGCAGTGGAAACATTTAAAGGCTGATGATGATGATGATTTAATATATTATCAGATATACTGGGACGAGATGCGGCACTTTTTTGCGTCTTATCCCCTCGAGCTGTGCGGATGCGGTTGCGGATGTGATTCGGCAGGGAATGGAGTATTTACATTCCACTCGGTCACAAATCCCGACCTTGGTATAATGCAGAATGCGTGCACGCTGAGGCCCGAAAAGAGTCTCCCTACTAAGCCTGGGTCGGGGCCCGCGACCGCAAAGTTAAAGCGCGTAGGGTTCGCGTGAGGAAAAGAGCTTTTAATCCTGCCGCCAGGTTCTGCAAGCGGGTTTTGCTTCGGGCACGTTTTGACCATATCGGACGTATTGGGACTTCCTTTTCGCACCCTCCGGGTAGTAAACAGTTCTGGTCCCTGTCTAAAGCGGTTGAATTGGATTTTTTGTCGCCCCACTTTACCTCCAATGCTGAAACCTGATGAGTCGCTGGCTCACTCTGCGAGTGAGAAAGCAAATTTATTTGCATCTCTCTTCGCTAGCAATTCACGTCTAGACGCTGGCTCCAAGCAACCACCTACTGTACCTCATTGCGACTCTTCGATGTCGGAGATCGCTGTGCACACTAAAGAGGTCCGGAGAGTATTGTGCAGTCTAGACGTGAACAAGGCCAGCGGGCCTGACAGCATTCCAGCACGAGTGCTGAGTCTGTGTGCGCCTGAACTGTCTCCTGTGTTGACACGCTTGTTCCGCCTCTCTCTTGTTAAAAGAACGGTGCCGAAATCCTGGAAGCTTGCAAATGTGCTCAAAAAAGGCAACCGTGCAGGCCCTGCTCATTACCGGCCGATCGCCATTACCTCCATTTTGTGCAAAGTTATGGAAAGGGTACTGAACAGTAAGTTGCTGACCTACCTTGAAGACAATAATCTCCTTAGTGACCGTCAATATGGCTTTCGCTGGGGACGGTCAACTGGCGATCTTCTTGTGTACGTCACGCACTGCTGGGGCGAAGCCATCGAGAGACATGGCGAAGCACTTGCTGTATCGCTTGATATCTCGAAGGCCTTCGACAGGGTCTGGCACGCGAGTCTGCTCAGTAAGCTTCCTGCTTTTGGCATCCCCGCTGGTTTTTGTAGCTGGATATCAGACTTCCTTAGCGAACGTTCGATCCGAGTAGTCATTGACGGCTGCTCCTCAGACCTTATGGCTATTGATGCCGGAGTTACTCAGGGGTCTGTTCTCTCGGTAACTCTTTTCCTGCTGCACATCAATGACCTTCTTCAGCCTGGTATTGTTGGGTACGCAAATGACAGTACTGTTTCAGAGAGATACTTGTCCAGCGCAAAAAACAGCGTGGATGAAGTTCGTTCCTTGAGGGAGGCTATGGTGGAGTGGACAGATTTGATCTTAAGCCTTGTCTCCCTTTGGGGTGATGACAATCTGGTCTCTTTTAACGCCACCAAAACACAGGCGTGTTTTTTTACCGCTAAAAGGAGTCTGTTCGGTCAAACGCCTACTTTTCGGGGTGCGTCTGTTCCTGTGACTGATCGGCTCGAGCTCCTAGGCATGGAGTTGACATCAGCTAAGTACCAGTGTTTTACATGGAGCGACTGCCTATCTGACCTCCACAACCCAGTAACTGGGTAACACGGTACCCCTTGGCAAGACTGGTGTCAGATCTCAAGCTTCTGACTACCCGTAACGACTGCCAAAGATCTTTCAATGACAGCCGGGACCAACAGCTTAACATGCTTTCCGAGGCACGGAGGAAACTCGGTATGTTGAAATGGTCACCCATCCACGGACCGAACTCGTCAAGCGTTGCTTAACCTTGATGATCGACCCGTGCGGCTGTTATTATTTAGCCACGAGCTCCTCCAAATTTCAAATAACGTGTGATTGCTTATTTGAATATTTAAGTTGATGAAAATCACTCAAATGACTGTTTGATTATCTTTACTCATTTTATTACTCAAAATTAATTATTCGGTACTTCATAAATAATTTTGTGATTTGTAAAATAAAAACTAGAATTTAAAAACAGACAACAAACAAAGAAAGTTTTAGTCAATAAATTTGTAACGACTCAAACCGAAGTTTAGGATAAAAACGACCGCTCACAATTCATTCTAAGTCGAGTCTCCGGACGGTACGGAGCTCCGGAATATTGTGAGTCATTCTTTATTGTTGATAACTATTTATTGTGTGCCATTGTGTGTCTTTATTGTGTGCCATTGTGTGTCATTATTGTGTGCTATCTACCAGCAAGAATATAAGTTGATACTCTTGAAGTCAAGTCTTTCATTTTCAACATGAGTAACCATCACCAGCACCAACACCATGATGATAATGGAGATAGTGACGTCAGCACTGCTACATCTTAAATAATAATACTAAGGCATACTAACATAAAATACATACATACATACAATAATACATAATATACAAAAAAATAACAAATATCTCACAGAGAAAGGACAAGGAAGACTAATTATGAAAGTGAAAGAAAATGCTCCTTCACCATTTTTTTAAATGTTGGTAAGGATTAATAATAATAATAATAAAAACAACCTGACCGCGTACCGTGTCCGGATGCTCTCTTTGTTTCAGGTGCTTGAGCCAGCCGTCAACGTTTCGGCGCAACGACTTTCGGATCAGGTACGGGTCATCCAGCGTAATCGTATGTTGGATGATACTGTGCTTGATCGCCTCCGAACGGAAATGTGTAACCGTGTCACTGCCCCATCGTCGCAGGCCGTGGTGCAACCACAGTCCAACCACGCTGACGAGGATAGTAGTGACAGGGTTACAAACGTAAGTAACCAGTGCAATGAGGAATTGAGGAGTGCTTTGGAGTGTGCTATTCGGGATTATCGCTACATGCCGCTCGAACTTAGGCCACGATTACCTCGTTTGCCCATGCATAACAAAAATAGGGCACTGGTGGCTGTTCTGGATTCGCAGTTGTCAAACTATTTTGATAACTGCGAAGACCTCACTGATACACATTCGATCATGTACTGCGCGGCTGTAGCGGCATGTCGTGTAGCCCACGTCAAATTTGTAGATGACAGAGCTACACGACCGAAACCAGCCGTACCAGCTTGGCAGTGCAGGATCGAACGTCGTATTGGTGGGGCCAGAGCACTCATCGGCAAACTAATTTGTTTCAGGGAGGGCAATAATCGGCCAAGAGTGATGCGCTTTGTGAGACGGGCGTTTTCGGGGACTGATGTCAGCCCCCAAGACTATATATCCCGTGTCACAGAGCGCATCGACTTCCTGAAGCAAAAAGTGTTTGCATGGGCAAACCGTATTCGTAGGTATAGGCGGAGAGTGGAGCGATACACCCAGAATCGTACATTCCAAAGTAATGAAAGGTGGGTTTATCGGGCTTGGGAGCGACCCGACCAAGGTGTGACTGATACGCGCCTGCCGGATGATGACGCTATGTGTTCATTCTGGCGTAGCATCTGGTCGGTGCCTGTCAGTCACACCGAAGGTGAATGGACTCGGGAGGTCGAACGAGCGTGCGATCCAATACAAGAAATGGGGGCTATCACGATCAGCCCCCAAGATATAGCCCGTGCAGTCCGCCCGTTGCCGAACTGGAAATCTCCAGGGCCGGACGGGCTGCACAACTTCTGGATAAAGTGGCTACAAAGGTCACACGCTCGTTTGGCATCTCAGTACCAGGCAGCCTTGGAGTCTGGTTCGCTACCCAGGTTCCTTACAACAGGAATAACCCACCTGCTCCACAAATCTGGTAGCACCGCGGAACCCAAAAATTATAGACCTATTACATGTTTACCAACGGTCTATAAGGTTCTTACATCCATTTTGAGAGTTAAAATTAATAAACACGTCGACGATAATTCGATCATGTCGGTCTCTCAAAATGGATGTAGGAACGGGTCCCGCGGTACTAAGGAGCTACTCCTTATTGATATGGCCATTAGCCAACAGGTTCGGCGTTCCCAAAAGGATCTGTCGACATTTTGGATAGATTATAAGAAGGCCTATGACTCGGTGCCTCATACATGGCTCATGAGGGTGCTAGAATTGTATAAAATAGATACAACTCTACGCACCTTCCTGATGTCGTGTATGGGGCAATGGAGCACAGTCCTTCGCTATCCAGGATGTCGAAATATCCAGAGGAATAGCGAACCTGTAAGGATCGAGCGAGGTATATTCCAGGGCGATAGTTTGAGTCCACTTTGGTTTTGCCTAGCCCTGAATCCTCTAAGCATGCTGCTGGAGAATTCAGGGCTAGGCTATCGGTTGAAGAGAGGTGGTCAGGTTATATCTCACCTCCTTTACATGGATGATCTGAAGCTCTTTGCCCCCAGCAATCTTCAGCTGATGGAGCTACTGAAAGTAACTGAAACTTTTAGTAACGCCATCAGGATGGAGTTTGGTGTGGACAAATGTGCGGTCATGCATGTAAAGCGAGGGGAGATTGTGGAATCCGTAGGAATTCAACTCGCAGATTCCATAAACCTGAGATCCCTCTCTCCAAACGAAACCTATAAGTATTTGGGTATGTCGGAAGCGTTAGGTATCAGCACTACTGACATGAAGCAATCGTTGAGGGAACGCTTCTTTGGCCGCCTGAAAAAGGTATTCAATAGCCTTCTTTCAGGCGGAAACAAGGTGCGCGCCTTCAACGGTTGGGTCATGCCGGTATTGATGTACTCTTTCGGCATACTCAAATGGACTCAAACGGAACTCGACGCCCTGGATAGGCGGGTCCGTACACTGCTGACTGCAAATCGAATGCATCACCCACGATCGTCAGTCATGAGATTGTATATCCCGCGGAAGTGTGGAGGCCGAGGCTTTTTAAATGCTAAAAACCTCCACAACCGCGAGATATGCAATCTCAGGGAATATTTTCTACACACCGACGTAGGTATGCATCGAGATGTAGTAGCAGTGGACAAGGGACTCACCCCGCTCTCCATGGCGAATGAGAACTGGCGCAAGCCTGTAGTGCTTGAAACTAACGACCGTAGGGAAGTATGGCAGAGTAAGGAGCTTCACGGACGCTTTTTCTGGGCCCTACATGGGTCTGATGTAGACCAAGCAGCGTCCGTAGCCTGGCTGCGTTTCGGTGACCTCTTTGGGGAAACCGAAGGTTTTGTCTGTGCAATTATGGACGAAGTTATCATGACGAATAACTACCGGAGATTTATTGTGAAGGATGGCACGGTTGACATCTGTCGGGCATGTCACCGCCCGGGTGAATCGATCCGCCACATTATCTCTGGATGTTCTCGTCTAGCTAACGAAGAGTATTTGCATAGGCACAACGTTGTAGCCAGGATCATCCACCAGCAACTTGCTCTGAAATACACTCTTGTGGCATCGGAGGTACCGTACTACAGGTATGTGCCCGACCCAGTTCTCGAAAATGGCAATATCACATTGTACTGGGATCGGTCCATCATCACTGACAGGACTATTATCGCTAGCAAGCCTGATATAGTGGTGGTGGACCGAATCGAGAGGCGTGCAATGATTGTTGACATAACTGTCCCGCATGACGGGAACCTCGTGAAAGCCGAGAAAGATAAACAAATCAAGTATCTTGACTTGGCTCGCGAGGTTGTCGACATGTGGGATGTGGACACAGCGATCATTGTACCGATAGTCGTGTCAGCCAATGGCTTAATAGCCACGAGCCTCGACCAACATCTTAGAAGGCTCTCGTTAGGCGGCTGGGTCAAGGGCCTGATCCAGAAAGCAGTACTGCTGGACACGGCTCGTATAGTTAGGAGGTTCCTCTCTCTGGAGCCCTGACCGCCGGTAGCTTGGACCCTGTTCCCGATACCGGTGGGCCTCTATTTTTTATATTTTTAAATGTTTTTGTTTTTTAATTTATTTTATAAAAATATTTAAAAATGTAAATAATAAGAAAACTGATAAATAAAGGAGATAATAATAAAACATTTATTGCCAGAATACAATTCCAATTCCATGTCACTATATGGTTTAACAAAACTAAGATTTAAATTAGAATTCTACATAACACAGAGTTATACACCTCTGACACCCAAGCTAAGATTGAACTTGTGTTATGAGTGTCAGGGCTCTCGTTCACTAGGGCAATACAATGCAAACAGTTCGGAGTAAAGTACACGTCAAACAAGAAACAAAGACTGTGACAATACAAATAATCAAAAAAAAAAAAAAAAAAAAAAAAAAAAAAAAACAAAAAAAAAAAAAGAAAAATCAAATGACAAATCAAATTAAAGAAAACTGCAACAATTCGGCCCGCATTTTAGGCTCAAAATTACCGTTTTTTAATATTTCTCAGAAAGGAATTTGTGCTCATGTAGAATCTAAGTTAAGTGAGGGTGACATAAGGGGGGCGGCCAGACTACTGTTCAGCAGTGATGTGGTGGCGCCTTACTCTCCTGAGACTCTTGCAGCTCTAGAGAGTAAACACCCAGCGCCTGTGGATGGTCTCACCTTCCCCGACCCGCCCGTCCACCCCGACCCCCTCGTTCAGGATTCATCTTTTTTCCAAATTACAGCCCCGCAGTTGATCGCAGCCGTGAGCTCTTTCCGGAGTGGTTCTGCCGGCGGCCTCGACGGCCTGACTCCACAGCATTTGAAAGATTTGTTGAGTTCAGGCGCCGGGGAAGCTGGTGAGTCGCTCATGAAGGAGCTTGCGGTTCTGATCAACTTAATGCTCTCCGGCGGCGTGAACGATGCCGTCGTCGATGTCTTGTATGGGGCTAACCTGTGTGCCCTGTGCAAGAAGGACGGCGGCATTCGTCCCATTGCTGTCGGTTGCACCTACAGGCGTTTGGCAGCCAAAATATGTTGCAAGGTGTATAGTGAATCTCTTGCAACTAAGTTCCAGCCCCTTCAACTTGGTTTTGGTTCCAGAGGGGGTTGTGAGGCTGCCGTACATGCCTTATCCTCATTTCTTAACTCTAAAAAAGGTGAGGTCATTCTCAAGGTTGACGTCAAAAACGCATTCAACTCCGTGAACAGGGACACTTTGTTGGCTGAAGTCAAAAAAGAACTCCCCGAAATTTATGGTTTTATGTGGCAATGTTATAGGCATCCATCAAAATTATTGTATAAGGACAACATTTTGGAATCTGCAGTTGGTTGCCAACAAGGTGACCCTCTCGGGCCTGTCATTTTCAGTTTAGCTATTCATCCCATAATCCAACAACTAAATTCCAAATTTAACGTGTGGTATTTAGATGATGGAACGCTAGGAGGTGATGTTGACACCGTTTTGAATGACCTGCAACTCCTCAAACAGAAATTTAAATCTATAGGCCTGGAACTTAACCCCTCTAAGTGCGAAATTTACCTCTCTGACGTTACCGACAGACAATCGACTTTAGATAAATTTAGTGCAATAGCCCCGCAAATCAAAATCTTAGAAAAAAGTTCTCTGCACCTCCTAGGTTCCCCTATTTTAGAAGAAAGTTTTTCATCTTTCATCGAAGATAAAATCAAACATTTTAATGATATTTCGGATAGACTCTCCAAAATTAATATACATTCGGCATTCACCCTTATCAGATATTGCTGTTTCGGTCCAAATTTTATGTATTTTCTCCGTTCTTCTCCTCTTTGGAAGAAACCACAACTTTTGGACAAAATTGACCAAATTATTCGCAACACATTAACATCCATTCTTAATGTGGCCTTGGACGACCGTGCGTGGTCGCAAGCCACCCTACCAATTCGTTTTGGTGGCCTCGGCGTCCGCAAAATTTCTAGTGTAAGCTTACCAGCGTTTCTGTCTTCTGTCCACAGCACTGAAAAGCTAACCAGAAAAATTTTAGCTCTTTCCCTGGTTGACTCGGAAGTGCCGTGCTTGACAGACGCAGAGAACGCCTGGAAAGTGGCTTGCCCGGATACGGATCGGCCCGAGAACCCATTTTCCCAGAGACAGTGGGATGAGCCGCTCTGCAGGTTGGTACGGAATAACCTTATTAATACGTCTACCAATACTGCTGAGCGTGCCCGCTTGCTGGCTGTGGGTGAGTGGGAGTCGGGCCTCTGGCTTCAGGCACTACCGTCGCCTAACATAGGCACTATGCTAGGTGACACAACCTTCCGACTCGCTACATGCCTGCGATTGGGCGCTCCTTGTGGGGCTCCACATCGCTGTCAATGCGGTGAAGCAGTCGACTGCCTCGGACACCATGGCCTTTCTTGTAGTAAGAGTGCAGGTCGTATTGCACGGCACGCTAGCATTAATGATCTCATCCGTCGTGCTCTTGCCACCGCCGGAGTGCCAGCTGTCTTAGAACCCAATGGCCTGGCACGCGTTGATGGGAAGAGACCAGATGGTATGACCATAATGCCTTGGAAGTTGGGTAGGTCTTTGGTGTGGGATGCAACTTGTGTCGACACCCTTGCACCATCCCATCTTCCTAGCACGGTGGGCTGCGCTGGGGCGGCTGCTGCAGGTGCTGAAAACCTCAAACGGCGCAAATACAACAACTTAATTGGTAATTATGTGTTTGAGCCGTTTGGGGTTGAAACACTAGGGCCGTGGGGTCCGAGTGCACACCTATTATTTCGGGATATCGCCAAGCGGTTGGTCGACTCTTCACGAGACCAGAGGGCTGGCCTTTTCTTTGGCCAAAGAATCAGCATTGCCATCCAACGTGGCAATGCTGCCAGCCTTCTAGGCACTTTTCCTGTTGACAGCGATGTGGACGAATTTTTTGACGCTCCGTAATTGTACATATGTTTATTCTTATTTTAGTTCTAATATTAGTTTGTAAATAATAATGTACATATGTAAATAAATATCTTCCTTCTCGACAAATAATTAAATAATTAATTGAGAGGCAAACCGTGTGTATGTATTGTGTTTATGTTTTGTGTTGTAAGTGTTTATGTGTGTTTATGTGTGTTTGAGGATGTGTGGGATGGAGGAAAGTTTGGATAAGGGGGAGCCACAGAACAAAAAAAAACGCCTACTACAGTAGAAGTCGCAAGTGGGCGGGGCCCGCGTACCCCGAGTTTTGCACAGTTCTGCATATGTTTCCTTCCGCGCACACACTACGCACATCAGTCTTGGTTCAACCGTCACGGTGACAAAAACTTGAAAAATAATACAAAAATGCCTTATTGTGCTGTTTTAGAATGTAAACACGATAGCAGAACCAAAAATGTGTCAAATGTAGGTATATCTTACCATCGGCAAGTTTTAATTTATTTTATTTCGATAAAAATATAAAAACAATATTTTATTGAACAATACAAGTAAAAGTTGATTTTATGAGGTTAAATTTAAGGTCTACTTTCTTTAAAACTCAAACATTGTTCTCGAAGATTCCAACTATGCACATGTCACATTCAACTACTCAATTAGAGATTACCAATATCGATAATGAGTTATCGATACTTTAAACTTACAATATTCTAAAAAAATCTTCTTACGCGCGAAAAACATAACCCTTTCCTTGCAGCCGTGTAAAAATAAAGATTACGACGAATTGAGAACCTCCTCCTTTTTTTGAAGTCGGTTAAAAAGACAACAGCCTTCAAAATCAACAAAGTGTAATAATAATAACACATGAACATAGAACCTCCTTCTTTTTTTAAGTCAGTTAAAAACTGGCTTATGTGTTAGTCTGAAATTTAAGATCTACTGGTGTATAGACCTAAATTTCATCAGTTCATTAAGGAAGTTAGTCAAGCTAATCATAATAAGAGTGTAGCCGCAGGCGAAAGCGTAAGCTTCCCATATCAGTAGGACGTATTGCATTTGTAGCGTAGTCTATCGCATCATCATCATCAATCATCAATACATATAACAAATCTGTAGAAAAGTATTTTTTGTACATCAAAAATATTGCCAAAAAAATAGCCAGTGTGTTAAAGGATAACCAACAGAACCTATTTCCGGCATTTTTGGAATTTTTGTCTGTTTGTCTGTTTATTTGTGCACGCATCACGTGGCATGTACGAAACCAATGTAAATAACTTTTATACATAAACATTGTGCTTAACTTGAAGAATTACTTAGTTTTTGTGTCATCGCAATCGGTTCACTTTATCAAAAGTTAGATGAATTTAAAGTGTTCAAGAAGTTAAATTATCACAACACACGCGATTCAGTTACTCGGAGAGTTGAACTCGATATTCGATAGATGGCGTTGTGAATTTGAAGTCATTTTCTGAATCACGGTGTTAAGATTCTCCGCGAAAGATCGATGACTATAGAAACAAATATGGTCGGTTGGTAAGTAGGGTAGGCAGGAAGGTAAGTAGGGTAGGGTTGGCAAACAGATGACGGGAGCGAAGCCGCGGTCACAGCTTGTAATTAATAATAGTACACCAAAGACTACGTACAGTATTGTCTTTCCTTTCATTTTTTAAATCCATGGAAAGGTTGTCTTGAAAAGATCGCTTTTAGCGATAAGGCCGCCCATTGTGCCACCCAGTGTAATGTTTTCTTCGTCTATACTTTCTGTAACTTATATGGTGTACATAATAAAGAGTATTGTATTCTATAATTCTATTGATAGAACAAAAACACAAAGATACGCCCATCTTTGTATCAATAGAATCATTTTCAAAATCGGATCAGTAGTTTACCATAAAATATCTTAGTAATACTTTCTATAAATCGTAAGTATTGGAATAAATTTATATAAAATCTTGATTACAAACATAATAATATTTATCGACTCTAGTTAATGGGCGCACGGTTGGCGCAGTGGTTGAGCGATTGACTGCTGCGCTGCGTGTCGCGGGTTCGATTCCCGCACGGAACAAATATTTGTATGATCTACAAATAGTTGTTCCGGCTCTGGGTGTTTTTTTGTATGTGAAATTATATGTTTGTAAACGCACCCACGATACAGGAGAAATTTCTAGTGTGGGAACACTTTTTTTTTTAACTAAACTGTATTTTGTTTGAAAATAATACGGAATGTCGATAAATAAGTCAACGACCGTGGTACATCACTACAGAAGGACGAGTAGTAATGACCTCATTTCGCAAATATAAATCTTATCGGTAACGAAATACGGCTTTAAATTAAATGAATTAATTATAGTGACATCTAGCGGCGGGTAGCGTAACTTGCTCATTAAACTATTCCGTGTGCGCTTTAAACGAAAAAAGTAATAAATACTCAAAAAGAGTAAACAATAAACCAACTCTATTGTCATAAAGCTGTGGTTTATTTTCAAATAAGCGACGACTGACATATTTTCTCCTTTCATCTAAAAATTAAACTACCAATCACACCAAAGATTTCTTAGTGTTATGAAATACAATTAATCTGTATATGTGAGAGTTTGGGTACGCTGGTTCCGATACTAATAAAGCTATATGCGATTTCTACTGTATTCTCTGTTCTGTGGGGGGAGCAGAATACGGTCACGCATCGAGAATTCTTTCGACCTCATCATAGCAAAGAGTGATGATCCATTTACTGACTTGAGCCTTGCAGTCAAATTTATTGCACTTGTAAATGCTGCACTGTTTGTTAATGAAGTTGTATATACGACCACCTTTTTTTTTTTTTTTTTTTTTTTTTTTTTTTTTTTTTTTTTTTTTGGGTGGGAAATCATCCGATGACTTCTCCCGCTCTGGGTGAAGCGGGAGGGCATGTCAGACTTCTACTGACTAAAACCCACCCGTGTTCCTTCAGTTGCTTGTGCCAGGGCCGCGGTAACTCTCTTTCAAATTTATCCGCGACCCATATACGACCACTTAGTACCATATAATGTCGCTGCGCAAGCGTGGTTCTATGTCTTACGGAGGGACAAACGTTAGCAGTCCTACGCATTGCCGGACGATTTGCGTCCAACCTCAGGTCGTCGGTATGTTTACGCAACGTACAGTTCAGCACAAAGAGCTGTCTCACGGTCAGGACGTTACATTCTTTGTACAGTAGTGCGGTACTATGCCGGTAGTGTTTGAAAGTCATGACCTTGAGGACAGCCCTCTGTGCCCTTTCCAGTTGTAACATGGTTGTCTTCGGATCTCCACCCCAGACCGTAACGCCAAAAGTTAATATTTGTAAGGTAGAATTTTCTCCCTCCTAGAATAGAATACCTACCTCTGTGCACGCCGGTGATTTCTCACCGGCGTGCACAGAGGTAGGGTAGGGTAGGCAGGTAGGTATTCTGCATGAGACTATAGCAGGGATTATTTAACATGAAGTTGATTGAAGTAAAAGGCACACAGTTTGGTCAACTAATTTAATTCATCGAGCATACAGTCCGTTATCACCACTTGTAGATATTCTAAATATAAACAACTCACTTTCAGAAGGAACACATTTTACCATCAATTCAAAATACTGGAGATATGATTTCTCAAACAGTACCGTTATCCTGTGTAGCTGTCTTCAAACTTTGGTAAATTATATCATCAGGAGTGTTCGAAACCTTGCTGTAGCTATATCCGCTAGTTGACCATTAAATATTTATATTAATTACTTATAGTTAAAATATTCCTAAGGAGACATTTGGAGCCCTGCCAAGGAAAAGAAAATTGCATGATAAAATCAAACGGACTCGTGTCACGAATATGCAAATTCAGACAAATTCAAGCTAATACTCACAGCGCCCACTGAACGATTGTTCCTTTCATTTTGACGCTAGCCAGCCTTGTCCTTCCCATTATCAAAGATGTTTTTTCGGTTTTATTTCAGGTTATTAAGTTCACAGGTGCTAGTGACCTCAAGTGCACCCTTGTAAAAGAATTGACAGTCACGTCAACCACAGACCCTGAACATTTTACTTTAAACCATAGACGCATTTACTAAAGTATCCTTTATGTAACTAATAATTTATTATTTTGTATGTTCAATTTGTGTGTTTATTGAATTAAATGATTTCACGCAAATGGGATATATTTTATTTAAACGTTCATCAATGTCAGACATATGTCAGCGCCATCTAGCACCTAAATTACCAAACAATCAAGTAGTGATACTAATAATCGAACTCGTTTGGCAAAAGGAAACCAGATGTCGCTAACATACCTAGTGTGAGAAATAAACCATATATAGAAAGAGAAAAATAAACCATACGTAAAGTATCCGCATCAGCACTATACCGCAGGCTTTTAAACACCGTAATTAGTTTTCTAACTCTGCCAGACAAAACCCTAATCTGGGCGCCCCACGAGACCAGACTGTCTATAACCATACCCAGGTATCTTACACTGGTTGTTCTTGTCAGGGGAAGACAAGCACATTAGTTCGGGTGTGCATTGCAAAAGTGAGATTTAACTGTAAACGAGTTGTCGGGTTGCGAGGTAGATTTCAAAGAGAAAGTGATAAAGTTTGTTTTTTCTACATTCAGGGTCAGACTATTCGCCGTCAGCCTAGATATAACAATACGAAGGACATCCTCAGCTCTCTTCCTGGCTTCGTTCCAATTTTCAGCATGTACCAGAAGGGCCGTATCATCGGCATATGAATAAATTGAGCAAAATGGGAGTGCTAAATCACATAGGCTGTTTACGTACACTAGAAAAAGTGTAGGCCCCAGGATGAAACCTTGAGGTACTCCGAAGGACAATGTACACTCGTCACTAACATATATGTCGATTTTAACGCACTGCGTTCGCTGGGATAGGTAACTGGCGAAAACTGCGAATGCAGGACCTCTAACTCCTATTTGCTCCAATTTTTTTAGAAGAATAGGGACAGAGACAGTGTCAAATGCCTTGGAAAGGTCTAGAAATAAACCTAGACACTTAGATTTTTTATCCAGAGTCTCAACAACATCGTCAATCAAGGCCGCACATGCGTCTACACAGGACTTCCCTCTGCGAAAGCCAAATTGATTGTTGGAAAGGATGTTATTATTCTCTAGGAAAGACACAAGACGGTTATTGAGGACCCTTTCAAGAACCTTTGATATCGCAGGCAGGACTGAAATTGGCCTATAATTATTGACACTGTCTTTTTCCCCAGTCTTATGAACAGGATGTACGACCACTCTCTTTAAAACTCTCGGAAATTCACCTTTAGAGAAACAAACGTCACATATGTGAGTGATGAGGGGCACAAGAGTTTGTCTGCTCAACTTTAGAAGTTTTGAACCGATTCCATCCCATCCCGGGGCAGAATCAGTACGAAGACCCATAATAATATTTTCAACTTCCGTATCATCAGGAGAGAGTAAGGCCATTGAGTTAACCTGCTCATTATGCCTCACATATGACTCATGTTCCCTCCCTGCATTTGCATGACTAGCCGCAAGTTCTTTACCAATATTTCCAAAGAAGCTATTGACTACATTCAATGAAGCCTTGCAGTCTAGACTGGATATAGACAGCAACTCCCCCGGAGGGGGTTTGGATGTTTGTTTAATAATTATACTATTAATAACTTTCCATGTCTTTTTAGGATTATTTTTGGCTTTCTCCAATTCATTTTTTTTTTAATTAATTTTAAGCCTATGCAGAAGTTTATTGCAAAAATTGCGATACCGTAAAAAGGTTAATTTAAGATTTTTTGTGTTTTCGATGCATGTTATCCCTGTTTTTAATGCATCTGAGGAGTCCTGTTGTGATCCAGGGCTAAGTTATTCTCAGCCTAGAAGGAACGCCAATGGTTACGGTATTATTACGTATAATGGACACAATAGTATTAATAAGAAATTCAGTAGCCCAATTAGCGTTGCTAGACGAAAGAATGGCACTGAAATCGGTTTTTTCAATTTCCAAAACAACTTTAGGCAGATCTACTTTCCAGAGGATTTTTTTAGTTTGACGTATTTTTATATTTTTAACACAGACAAGTACAGGGACGTGGTCGGTTATATGACTGTCCATGATAAAAGATACTACAGATTTTTCTGTTCTAGTCATGACATGATCCAAGCAATTTTTTTCTCTGGTAGGTGATGTCTAGGCTGGTAAGAGTCCGTGTGATGCCGTCAAAATCATGTATTCATTATAATTTGGGTCATTACTTGTTGGGCTAATGTTAATGTTCATGTCTCCCACCAGAAATATATTTCTATAGGAGGATAGCGACGTTAATATATAATTGAGGCTATTTAAAAAGTTGTCTAATTTGCGAAAAGATGGTGGTCATAGCAATAATAACAATGTCAGTGAGTTTGCATATTAGGCAGTTAGCATCAACAAAAACCGGTTCAGTTATGTCATGTTGTAAGTCAGAGAGAACGTAGACAACCAAGCCATCGCTTTTATTTAGGCTTTTAGTTGATGAATAGGCTGTGTATCCAGGCAATATCGGAATATTAATACTTTTACTGAGCCAACACTCTGAAAATACAATGACGTCACACCTGATCTTTAAGGAACACAACAATACCAGGACGCTATCGAAGTTCTCGCCAATACTACGTATATTTAAATGTAGCACATTAATCGTTTTATTTGAGTTTCCCAAGATCTGAAGGCATTTATCAGGAGGACAAATGAACGATTCGTGGGACCCAAATGTATCCAGACTATCAATAATTTCATTTACATTATTCATTTTTATTGAAACTAATATGATTTGCTCTAAAAGACAAAAAAATCAATCCCAAATTTAACCTTAAATGTCATAAAAGAATTGATCATTATTGTCCCCAAAAATAACTAGATAAATATAATATATTCGATATTGCTTCCTAATATTGCTCTGCACATCAAGATGAGTATCATTGCCTGAATTTATCAGTAAACTTTGTGATTTGTGAATGTTTTTAATGTACATGTGTGAATTGTAGACTTGTGTAATTAATATATTTTTGTAAGTGTGTGAAGTGTGTGAAGGTGCCTTTACAAAAAAGATAATAATGCTTAAACAATAATAAACGCGATCATGATTAAATAACTTGGAAGCTAATGTTACTCGACAAATAAAAAAAATACTCTTTATCATGAATGAAGCAATTATTTGTTTTGAAGGGCCTTGATTGCTATGCACTCGATAAACGTCCCGAATTTCTTCCGGGTTCACCTCCACCGCCAAGGATCTACACACACCCACAACTATTGCCGCCAAGTCCCTGACGTTTTCTTTGTCCTTTGAGGAGACATTACGCAGCTCGATCACGGCAGACCTATGATTGCCATGCATATCTTGAATTTGTTTTTCCAGCTGGCTAATATATTTACGCTGCTCTGCTGATTTAGAATTTTTTTTGCTACGCAAAAAACATACATATACGTACATCCTATGTCTATGCCAAAATCCGACAGCGATGCAATATCCCCTCCGCCTCTGAGCTCACATGTGAGAAAGCGAGACTTCCGACACCAACCAATATGTCCGCCATATCTTACGGACACTTCCCCAAGAAGAAAGAGGA
The DNA here is from genome assembly GCA_948252205.1 of Orthosia incerta. NCBI lineage: Eukaryota > Metazoa > Arthropoda > Insecta > Lepidoptera > Noctuidae > Orthosia > Orthosia incerta. The sequence goes on along the minus strand of OX411756.1, from coordinate 22,226,069 downwards.
GGGTCTGAGTTTGGGTAAATTTTAAAATAATAATTTAAAATAAGGTAAAAAGATATTACTAAAATCACAGAAAACCCGCAAAAACACGTCCGCTCCGATCGAGCGCTGAGGGGAGAGCTAGGATTGATCACGCCTCACTTCAATAGATAATGCATTCCACAAACGAGCTGCTTGAACTGTGAAAGATTTGTGAAAGAAGAATGTGGAATGCATACGTATACTTTGTTGCCGCCGCTACAAGTGTGTGTGTGAGGGGCGGCCGGCACCGCGAGGCAGTCTCGCTTGACCGCCGCCAGAGACCCTCGAGACCGCCGCGAAGAGCGCACGTAGTATATAAGACATAGACTATATCTACCTCCATTTTATTTAATTTATATTGTAAAGTATCAAAAGAATATACCAAGTTTAGAGTATCCAGGGCGAGACAGCAGGTCGACTCCATTTACAAGGACGCAATTCCAGGGGAGTGCCCGATTCATGAATTTTTTACACAAATTCCTATTATTTATCCTTTACCTATTTAGTCGTGCGGGCTCGCACGCGCATGATGGCGTCTACCGTGGAGCGCCCCCTGCGGAAGCGAAATTGGCTCTCCGCCAGATCCGGCCCCACCCGCACCAGCTGCCCAACGAGGCGGTCTGCAATAACTCTTTCAAAGAGCTTGCCCACCTCATTGAGCAGCACAATGGGCTGGTAAGCGGACGGAGAGTCCGCTGGGCGCCCCGGCTTTTTAATGAGGACCAGTTTCCCCGTCTGCCAGCGAAGAGAGCCTCCAAGGCCAGGACCCAGGCTTTTCCAGGTAAGCCGTCGGGTCCTGGGGCGGTATTTTTGGCATTTAGCCTTCGTACCGCCATTCTCAGTTCTACCTCAGTCACCTCCGGAGCATCATCGTCGTCGTCGGTGGTATGGTCCGCATCGGGCACCGCAATAGGTGGAGCGATCTCCTTGCGAAGGGAACAGAGTGCTCACCACGCCCTCCACGAGCTGCGGCCAGAGACTCTGCATCAGCGGGGGCGCCCATGGGCGGAGTTTATCCCACACCATTTTGCGACTCCTCGCGAGCCAAGCCCTTGGCCCACTTGATCTCCGCTCGGAGGGCAGTCTTCGCCGCTCTGTACCCCTCGTACAGCTCCACCTCAATGGATTCCGTATCCGGAGGACGGTTACGAAGCCTGCGGTGCCTGGTGTACCGGTGTCGAGCAGCAACGCACGCCTGGCGCAGAGCCGTAAGCCCCGGCGACCACCAGTACACCTGGCGCCGGGCGCGTCCTAGCTGGACCCGGGGCATTGCCACGTCACATATCTCGGACATGGCCTCCCGGAACCACTCCGCCTCGTCGTTGATGTCAGCTGGCTTATCCGGTGATGACATCCAGGCCTGCACGATTGAAGCTTCCAGGAGGAGCTCTCGGTCCAGCTGTTTCAGCGCCCACCGCGGACCACTCGGGGTCTGTCGGACCGACGCGCTCGAGATCTGGGTGGAGACGTCGAACCGAATATACCGGTGGTCGGAATATGTCTCCTCCTCCATGACACGCCAGTCGACGACACGCGGTGTCAGAGCGGGGCTGGTGAACGAGATATCCACCACCGATTCACCCTGCATCCGCACACACGTGGGGACAGAACCCCGGTTGAGGACGACCAAAATGTTACAATAAAATTCCACCCCACATTCTTGAAATGAATGAGACGAAATTTAAAACTTGTATAAAACGCACACTATGCAGGCTGGCTGGCTGGCTATATTATAAGTTGGGGGATTACTTCACTGATAAAAATGCTTGGCTAAATGCTATTCCTGCTCCACATCCACTAGGGCGCAAAACCAAGTGATATGCAGAACATTGTTTTGCAGTGTTCTTGGAACTGCTGAAGACTGAATGAATATATTTGTATTGTATAAACTCAATTTCCTTACTATTGTATAACTGCAAAGCACGTGTGTGAGTACTATGTACCCAACTGTAAATCTACCATTTACTGTACCTGTGTGTCGTTCGTTGTCTTGTGTGTGCCCTGGCAGTTGAGTGTGTCATGCTCTCTCAAATGTCTCTCTGAGGGTGGCGCGTGTGTTGGATCATCCGGTTCCCTTCATGATGGTTGAGCTGGGTGGTGCCAATTCATGCGTCATGTTCGTGAACGGACGCCGTCAGCTGGGATTGGTCATAACTTAACTGCTTCAGATGTTAATGCTTTTTTTTTCTAGCTTCTATTATATAACTGCACAGTGCATGTGTGAGTATTTTTATTACTTTATGCCTGTACGTAGTATAGTGTGTAGTGCTATTCTGGGTGCATTGTCCTCACTTAAATTAATTTATTAATGAATGTACTTATATGTAACTAAATATTGTAAAAAAAAACTTTTTTTTTTAAAAAGAGTAAGTATGGAGTTTCTTGTGCATTCTTCTCCATAACAAGCTACTTTCCGAATGCATGGTAGAATCAACTTTTATAACTTGTAAATTTTAATGTACCTAACGTTCAAAAGTGCCGCTTGGTGGCCTACTTGAAATAAAATATCTTTGTCTTTGTCCAAGCCTGTCTCCAGAGCCCAGTCCTCAACTATCCTGCCCCTTGTGTCCGTATACCGGGAACCCCAAGCCACATTCTTGGCATTGAAGTCCCCAAGGACAAGCACAGGGATGGAGCGATACCCGACGACGACGACTTTTAACTCCGCGAGGGAGTTGTGGAACTCGATGAGAGTTCGGTTCGGGGAGGTATACCCCTACCATGGCAATCTCCCCGAACCGTGCTGCCACGCAACCCTGTCCACTCTTGACACCCTCGAGGGACGGGGTACCAGCGGCGGCCGACGAAATTAAGGTCACTGAGCCGCTCAGGTCCTCCACCCTGTCTTCCCTGGGTGGGACAAAGTACGGCTCAGCGACCACGGCGATGTTAATCGACCTCTGCGCCATGCTCTGGAACAGTAGATCCTGAGCAGCGGCACAGTGGTTAATGTTCGCCTGGAGGAGACGTAATGAGTCCATTATTGACACTCCATTTCAGCCCTGCCACGGTGGTTTCGACAGCGACGACGGCAATGGCGGCATCAGTCGCGGTGGCTACGGCGTTGACGGCGGTGGTTGAGGCCTTGCTCCTGCCCCTGGCCTTGACGGGTGGAGCGCAGGTCTTGCTCCCAGCCCGGTGATCGGCCGGCTTTCCCGCTGCTGCACGTACGACGCAGTGTGGCGTGGCACGAGCCGGCCTCGTGACCGGGCTGACCACAGCGGAAGCAGTGATCGCTGCGGTCCACCTCCGAGGTGCATTGAGCTCCCACGTGGTTGCCCACATGGCAGCGGAAGCACCTCAGGGGTCTGGGTTCCAAAAGCTTCACCTGCGCGGAAACCCAGCCCACCAAGAGCCTTCGGCCCTCCCCAGCTATTTTTAGGGCTGCCGAGACGGGGCAACTCACCTTAACGGCTCGCATTCCCGTGACGTTAGAACGTATGGTGCCTGCCCTCACCTGCTCGGCAGAACATTCCCCGGTCCTGGCAACGGCGGCTACCACGTGTCCCTCCGTCACAGAGTCGTCCAGGCCCAAAATGCGCATGTCAGCGCACTTGGTCGGCCTGGACACTCGGGCTTCGTCCGCATTTAGGGTCACCCTGAGCCTTTCGGCCAGAGCGTCAGCGGTCTGGCCGCTGGCCGCACCGGAGACTTTCAGCATTCGGGCCCCAGTCGCGGTGACTCTCACCCGGATGCCCTGGGTGACGCCGAGCTCCTGTAGGTTCACAGCCGTCCTCGCTTTAACGAGTACCTCGCGGTAGGATACGCCCTTATTTTCCGCATCCGGCTGTAGCGTTATCACTACAGCTGCGAATTTCGGGGCGCGGAACCTAGCCGCGACGCTTCGCTCCTTGCGCCGCTTCCGCCTCTCCTTCCTTTTGGCCGCCCTCGCTGCCTTGCCCACCTTCCTGTTCTGCCCGGCCACTTGCCGCAGGAGATTCAGGTGGAAGCAATTGGGGCGGCTGACTTACCACCTGGGCTGGAGCCCTCTTCAACTGTCCAGACGCTCCGCTGTTTTTGGGGGCAGAATTTGCCAGTCTCACCGAGGCCGACCTCGAAGGTACCAGCATGGCCCCGCGGTTGGCCTGTCCCAACGGGCCCATGGCAGCCACGGCGGTGGCCAACGAGGCCGCCTTCCGCTGGCCTAAGGCTGCCTTGCTCGCCGCTAGCGGGGGGCGCAGGACGATGGCCCTCAGTGCAGAAAACCGACGGCACGGGCCGGCCTTGCCCATACTGCGCCCCCCCTCCTGCGGCATCTCCTGGTGGCAAGCCCCTTGGAGCCCTGCCAGGTCTGCTCGGAGGCCCGGCGTGATGTGATGAAGCGATAAATTATAACACGAAACTAATAACTACATCCAAACGTAAATTAATATTGAAGCCTTGGATAACACCGGGCCTAGATGTATGCGAAACCGTGATCAATTACAAATAAAAGTATTAAAATAATCCAGATAATGAAATAGTACGTGCCACTTACAAAAGATACAGGAACTTTTGCAACACCTTACTAAAGAAAGTTAAGCAAAATTACGAACAAGACCTGATTAAGCAAGCAGGGAAAAACAACAAGAAACTTTGGGAAGCAATTAAAATATAACATATACCCAATAAAACAAAACAGCAATCCACACAATTAATCTCAGCAGACAATCCTATAGAGTCTATAAATTCAGTGAACTCATTTTTTGCAAATGTAGGAAGGAAACTGTCAGAAAAGTTACTCTCACTACATAATATTGGAAAATTTATATTATAAATTTTCCAAATGACAATGGCAACATCCATCTGATAAATTCTCCTCAAAATTCCTTTGTTCTTCTGCCTACTGACGAAGAGGAAATACAGTCCTTAATAAGTAATTTAAAAAGCGAGTGTGCGGTCGGCGTTGATAATATATCTGGATCCTTTTTAAAACGTTTTTCCAAAATGATTAGTCCCCCACTAACATACATATGCAATCTCTCCTTTTCTACTGGAATATTTCCGCAGGCCTTCAAAACTTCCAGGATTGTACCCGATTCAAAGCAGGAGACAGATACTGTGTCAGTAATTATAGACCAATCTCCATACTGCCAACATTGTCAAAAATATTAGAACGATTAATGAACACCAGGCTTACTAAATATCTTGAACAAAGCTCTCTTCTATCTCCATCTCAGTTCGGATTTCGATCTGGCAGGTCAACAGCTGAAGCCGTCCACGAACTAACTGATCACATAATTAATAAGTTAGGTTATTAAAAAGATGACCTTAGCCATTTACCTAAATTTAGCCAAAGCATTTGACACAGTATCTGTTCCCATTTTGATTAAAAAGCTCGAAAATATGGGCGTCAGAAGTCTGCCGCTGCAACTCAGACTATCTATCTGACAGAACACAGAAAACGAAAATAGGAAATTGGGTTAGCGATGAACTTCCTAACCTATACGGTGTTCCATAGGGCAGTATCCTCGGCCCAACATTATTCTTAGTTTACATAAACGATTTATGTAACATCAGCTTAGAAAACGGGAAAATTATCACGTTTGCCGATGATACTGCCTTGATATTTCATGCTAACACTTGGGATGAGGTTAGTCAATATGCTCAACAAGGATTTGATACCGTCTATAAATGGCTGCATTACAACCTGCTAACCCTAAATGTGGATATGACGAAATTTATGATTTACTCACTTAGGCCGCAAGATCAACCTGATTTTGACTTAAAAGCTCACTCTTGTGATAATATCAACCAGTGTTCCTGTCCTGGCTTGGTTAAAACTAGTTTTATTAAATATCTTGGTATAATTATATATTCCAGACTCAGCGTCCTACAACATATAGAATCCCTTGTTAAACGACTACGCAAATTAATATATATATTTGAAAACCTACGACATATTTCCAATACATCAGTTCTTAAGAAAGTTTAGTTCGCATTATGCCAATCACTTATTTCATATTGTATAACCACATGGGGCGGTTCCTCTAAATCACACATGCAGGCACATTTTCCTTAAATAAGTGTCAGTAATCAGTTTTTTGTTGTTTTAGCGCTTCTAGGTAACCTAGACTTGTACCCAGGCCCTGTATTTAGATTAAAGTCATTTAATTCTAGTATATAAACGCCACTTAGTTGAGATAATGTGTTTGTACGAGGCAGTACAGAGGTTTCTATATACCTACGTGTTAGCGAACTGACTGCTTTTAGGGACACTTGGTGCCTGAAAGATTATAGATACACTTTCTGAAGCATTACCTCTCGGGAGCCTGCTGGCACGTACCCTGAACCATCCAAGCATGATGAACATCGCCTGAATGGATTAAGTAGAAACCATCGTGTAAGATAGTGGGATCGCGCAACCTTGCAAAATTAGCCGCTTTCAGGTGCCCTAAGTACCTGACGGCTTATAGATGTAGGTACCTGTTGAAGTACTACCACTCTCTAGCCCGTTTGCCTGTCTTACATTCAACCATACTTCTAGAAAGAGGATAGCTTTGATGGTTTGGGAGACGGTCACCCTGCAAGGTTGCGGGATCCCACAAATTTTCACAGAATTGACCCTTCCAGGGTGAGCTAACTCGAGGGTTAAAGTTGCACCTACCAAAGTGCTACCCCAGGATAACCTGTCGAGATAGCTACCAGGCCGTTTTCGGTAGGTGGAAATCTCTCAGATATTTTAAGTACAAATTTACTTTTAATGTTGTTTTGCACTTTTTATCGAACCGACGCTTTAATGCAGTTACGCGCCTGAAAGATGTAAATATAATTATGGTTGTAATGTATTTCTATAGCCTTATAGAAAGGGTACAAGGTCCATGTAGTAGAATGTATAGTTTTAGAAGAAAATAGCTTCTAAGTTGAAAAATCAACAAAATTTCCCTTCATCCCTCATTTTTCCTGGAGTATATGCTGCCTGCTGGGTTTATAGTCACGGTGTCACCCTGGATAGAGGGTTTCAAAGCGTGTACGCCCATATATAATACTAGCTGTACCCCGCGGCTTAGCTCCCGTGGACCGCAGGACCCGTTTTCGGCATAAAAAAATTGCCTCTGTCACTCAGAAATAATGTAACTTTCTATTGGTGAAAAAAAAATTAGGATCGGTCCAGTAGTTTCGGACCCTATTTGGTACAAACAAACAAACAAGAGTATAGATGTCATACTTCCTTCAGAAACAAGGTTTTGTTGATCCGTAGAAGTTTCGGAGTTCGAGAGCGCGCATGTGTCGATGCACCTAATTGTAGCCATCGACATAGAAATAGTATCCTCACATGTCCTCCTAGACATTGGGGACATGCAGAACCGCTTCAAATAGTCAGGAAGAATCAAGCCATTTATATCCTACGTAAGAAGCATTCACCTCTCAACACATAGCAGCCATCAATAAATACTCCAGGACTCTTGAAACTGACCTATAGGTGCAGGGCGTCAACGCGCTGGGGCAGGAGACTTACACCCTTCCGTATATAGAACTCCAGCGATCCCGTCCGTCCGTATCTTTAATTTTCATGGTTCAGTAATATGTTACGCTACGTATAATCTGCTTCGTTGGTTAAGTGGTCGCAAGGGCTACTGCTGCTCCTGGGTTCGATACGGATTCCCGGGTCGAGCAGAGTATTATTGGGGTTCCCATTGGGTATTCCTCAGTAACATGCCGGATACCTGACTTGTGCCCGGCTCTATGATAAACATAACTGACGAAATGTGTCTAAATACTGTGACCTTATAGGTAGTTTAATTACAGTTTTGACCCGTTTAGGGTAGAAATGCTTGGGTTCTGGGACCTGAGTGCGCGTCTCCCTTGTAAGGATACCTCTCGCCGCCTGATCGATACCGAGTAATCTGGATGGCCCGTTGTTTGGCCGAAGAATTGGTTAGACTTATATTTTGTGACGTTACCTATAAAATTCCTATTTATAATAATTGGTTAAGCTACTTCTTCTTCTTTTCCTATCGATTACCTAAATTTTTTGACAGCTCTGTCATTGACCACGTTCAGATCCTGAAAGGTGGCTTGGCACGAATTGCAGACAAGGAGGTGGGGCATATCTTGCCATGGGCCCCACATTGGCAATGTGTTTAAGATGGGTCTTAATACTCCATTTGGCCAGATTTTTTCTACAGCGGCCTAACTGGGCCCGCAATCGGTATAGGTATTTCTAGATTGACCACTGCAGTTTGTCTCCAGGGGAAAGGATGAAATGTGAATGTGCAGAGTTTGCATTAAGCTACTATGTATGACATTGCTGTGCCTGACAACATTTGAACTGGCTCAACTATTGATCTTGTAAACGCGCAGAGGTGACAACAATCACATTATCATGCCATGCAACATTAATGATATGTAGCCACTCTCTGTAATTGCACAGCTGTGTTGGCAGCCAGGGATCCGTGACGACGTATGTAGAAAATAAACCCTTGCGTTTTAAGTGAAAACTTCTTTAGCCGCGTTTGCGTTTTTTTGTGGGGGCAAAACTTGGCGTCCGGTTATTCAATTTCTTGAATAAAATCGTCCTTTTCTATATTTACTCTGCTTCGTTTCGACATTGCTTTTCCAAATCTTTTTATTTGTTTGACCTTGAAATTTGCGAGTTTGTCATCGTCTTTCAACACGTTCAAAATAAGCAACAAACTTTGATTTTTATGGATCAGTCCATTAAGGGGAGTCCATTGGGGGGAGAAGCTAGGGTATGGCTTGGTGGGAATCGCTGTTGGTGGGAACAGCATTACCTAAAAAGTGCCAAAAATAGCTTCTGCTGTACTTGTGGTGGAGTACCGTATAAAGCAGAGCCCTAGCCAGTCCGAGTCATCCACGTCCCCGTCGTTCCCCCTGGGACCTGCTGCAACCGCGCCGCCGCGCGACCGCCACCCCGAGTTGCAGCTGAGCTAACGGATGCAGGGCGAGGGGCGAATATTCTGCGCCTGAAAACAGAATCGTCTCACAAGGGAGGGTACCCGAAACTAAACCGAGCACGTCCGAAGGCTCAAAAGCGGCAGCCCCGCTATCGGATTAAGGCACAGTGGGCTAATCACTCGCTTGCCCGACAACCTTAGATTCCTGAAACTGAAACAGTAATAAGAAACCGGACCGATTTTTTACCGACGACATTTGGCTTGAAATTACGGACACGAATTGCATTTTGGAATGTACGAACGTTGAGCGAGGACAGTCGACTGGCCCAGGCAGAAGCAGTAATGCTCAGCTACAAGCTGCAGATTCTGGGTTTAAGCGAGGTGAGAAGAAACGGATTTGGTGAGATGAGAACGTCCGGGGGCTTAACTTTGCTGTATTCGGGTTAAGAAAGTGAGGAGGGTGTGCGCGAGTATGGCGTGGGGCTCCTTATTTCTAATACAGCTAGGAAAAACCTGGTGGACTGGAAACCGATCTCAGACCGGATCATGTACGCCCGTTTTAACTCAAGAGCACGGAAGACATCCATTGTACAGTGCTACGCCCCAACCAATGCATCATCCGAGGATACCAAAGACGACTTCTACAACGCCCTCAACGCCACCCTTAGGAGCATTAAGAAGCAAGACATCGTCATCGTCATGAGGGACCTGAATGCAAAGGTTGGGAGTGTCAACACTAACCGCGAACGACACATGGGTACACACGGTCTCGGAGTGTGCAATGACAATAGGGATCGATTTATCGAGTTTTGTCAGAACCACGACTTGACCATCGGAGGAACATTGTTTATTCATGGAGACCACCACAAATACACCTGGAACTCACCCGACGGAGTCACTAAGAATCAGATCGACCACATTGCCATTAGCTCCAAATGGCGTTCTTCATTGCTTGATGTCCGCAACAGAAGGGGCGCCGATTTAGATAGTGACCATCATTTGGTAGTTGCTGAAGTTCGGCTCAAGGTTGCGGTAACCCGTGCAACTGGAGAACCCGGCAAAGTGGGGCGAAGGTATGATGTGAGTAAACTTTTTAACTTGGACACCCGTAAGGCGTTTCGGCTTGAACTACTCAATCGATTCTCTGGACTGGAGGATGCTGCGGATTCAGTGGATGAAGAATGGAGCCGCATTATAAAGGCCTACACAGGCCAGCTCCGTGGTCCTTGGAAATAAGTCGACACATGCGCGCGAGGACTGGATGTCACTTCACACGTGGAGCCTCATTGAGGATAGGAGGAGGTTACACCTCAAACTGCTTGAGACGCGTGATGATGCCGAACGAGCCGACCTCAATGCTCAATACCGCCAGAAGCGTAGGGCGATTTATCGCAGTACGCGTGCAGATAGAAGGCGTTGGGCTGATGATATTGCTGATCGTGCTCAACACGCTGCGAACACCGGCAACTTGAAAGAGCTGTATAAAGCCACGAAGACCTTGGCAGGAAACAGAAGACTCAAGAAGAAGAAGCCGCTTAAATCCAAGGAGGGGCAGCTTATTGTGACATCGGAGGGGCGGCTGCAGTGCTGGCGCCAGCATTTTGAGGAGGTCTTCCGATTGTCGGCATCTCTGACACCTAACGCGCTGCAGGTAGGATCTACACCACCTCGACCTCTCGACATCAATACAGAACCACCGTCAGCCTCTGAATTGACTGAAGCGATCCTCTCTCTGAAGACAGGCAAAGCACCTGGACTCGACCTGATAACTGCGGAAATGTTACAAGCCGACTTAGCCTCCGCCGTCGACGTGCTGACGCCTTTAATTGAAAGGATATGGACCGCTGAAGAACTCCCTGATGACTGGAACAAGGGACTTTTGATTACCGTGCCTAAGAAAGGTGATCTCAGTAGTTGCGATAACTGGAGAGGCATTACGTTGTTGTCGACTCCCTCTAAGGTCTTCTGTAAGATAATTCTTGATAGGCTGTCGAAGGCCGTTGAGCCTCTTCTGCGCGGGGAGTAGGCGGGTTTCCGTTCGACCCGCTCATGCACGGACCAGATCAACACTCTTCGTATAATTCTGGAGCAGGCAGCAGAATGGCAAAGGGAAATATATCTTACTTTTGTCGACTTTGTAAAGGCCTTTGATACGTTGAAGTGGTCCAGCATCTGGTCCCGCCTGTTGGATTTTGGAGTGCCGCCAAAAATTGTCCGCCTATTGGAGAGCATCTACAGGAAATATTCCTGCAAGGTGACTCACGAAGGCCTCATTTCGGAGGACATCGCAGTGCACGCTGGTGTCCGCAAGGGATGTCTTCTTTCGCCCCTCCTTTTTATAATCGTCCTCGACGGAATTATGCTGCGCATTCACGATAGCAGGCGTCGCGGGATAGAGTGGGGATTGACAAACGTCTTGGAGGACCTGGACTATGCAGATGATCTATGCCTGCTGAGTCATACACACGCTGACATGCAAGCGAAACTGAATGACCTGCGCCAGGAGGCGGCGAAAACAGGGCTCAAAATTAACATCCGGAAGACCCAGGAGATGCGTACAGGTGTGTGGAATTCTTCGCCGATATTAATTGGCACTGAGGTAGTGGAACGACTGGAGGAACTGAAGAGGATATCACTTCACGGATCGCCAAAGCGCGAGCTACCTTCGCACAGCTGAGACCTGTGTGGCAATCACGGAAACTGACCCGAAGGGTTAAACTCAAAATCTTCGGGTCCAATGTCAAATCCGTGCTGCTCTACGGGTGCGAAACGTGGAAGGTAACAAAGGACATCTCACGCCAAATCCAAGTCTTCGTCAACCGATGTCTTCGTCGCATCCTCGGAATTTACTGGCCCGAGATCATCTCTAATGTAGAGCTGTTGGAGAGATGCCACGAGACCCCGATCGACCGCCAGATCAAGCGGCGTAAATGGTGTTGGATTGGTCACACGCTCCGGAGGGATTCCAATCACATTCCTAAACAGGCCTTGGATTGGAATCCTCAAGGAAAAAGGAAGCGAGGCCGTCCCCGTCAAACATGGCGACGCACCGTTTTGGCTGAAGCGACGAGTATCGGAATGACGTGGAGCGAGGTGAAGCGCGAAGCTCAAGACCGGTCTCGATGGAAGACTACTGTGGAAGCCCTCTGCCCCAGCAAGGGGCCATAGGATCTTAAGTAAGTCAAGTCCATTGTGTGTAAAATGCCAGGATTCTACAACATTGTTGGTGCGATGACGCTCCGCAAACACGCACCATTTATTTATAAAGTCAGGCTTCGTCCATGTTTTTTAAAAATAACTTCTGAATTTCATTATTTTTTCATCTTGAATAGAAATTTCGTTAAATTTAAGGCTCTGTAGTCCGGTCGTACTGCATCACCAAACTGTCGATATGAAAAGGCCGAGCCGGAATAAATAACCGAACTACTGAGAACGCCCGGATTTTTGTCGCATACCTAAACATTGTTTTTTTGTTAACTGCCCCAAGTTGCAAAGGCCTTTCCAAGTCCCGTGGCGCGGGGCACCTTGAACCAGTCCTCGCGACCTGGACGCTCGGTATGAGTACCTATAGTTTTGGACTGGATATTAAGTGTGGGATGGAAAATTCGCCAAAAACCAGAGATCTTACACTGATTCCACGCGATGACGATGGCCGAAATGCCAAAATGTAAGTTATTGATCACGTGACATTCCGATAGTTTTTCCTTTTTTTTCCATACACTTTTGAAGTTTGTCCAATCACTATCGCCACGCTTTCGTTGATAGGATGCCACTTGTCTATATAGAGCCTTACACACGAGAAACACGAGGGAACCCGAGCGATACAGCTCGTGCTTGGCGTGACTTTACAGTTTTGTTTATATAGGTGCTGTAATAAATACATGGGTTTTCTTTCTTTCTTAACTAATGTAAATAAATAGGGTATTGTGTAGCAAATAATATTAATATTTTTTCGTACTACAATAGATATTGGAATAATTAATGACTTGATGCAACGGCTGCTATTGTCTGCTGTCTGCTCGACGGGTATTTAAGCCCAGCAGTCCTAGCTCTGCCACATTGCACTGTCTGCAGCCGCAAGAACAATAGCAACCAACATGAACTGCACGCTCACATTCGTAACACTGGTAAGCTTTATACTATTATTAAAATGCCCTGTCTTATTTATAACAGAATTCATAAAAAAATAAGACTAATAAATAACGTACCTATCATCATCAGCCTTTTAATGTTCTCACTGCTGGGACACAGGCCTCCTCTCTGTGAGAAGGAGTGGGCCGTAATCCACCACGCGGGACCAGTGCCTTTTGGTCGATTTTACATTTCTTCGAACTTTTGGTTGTAGGACATGCCGGTTTCCTCGCGAACGGTGTAGGAAAACGTTCCTATATACAAAATATATTCAAGCGTGTATAAAAAGGGAAGAGAATTAGAAATATAGGTGAAGAGTCGAATAACTGCTTACCTGCCCTGTTTTTCAATAACATATTTGAATAATCTTATTTGTAACTAGTGCGTTACGTTTCGGACTACCTCACTTTGGTCTACTGGTCACAAGCTAATACAAAAACGATGCCCCACGCTGAGAATTTTGCCTGAATCGCGGGTACGTTTACAAATATTTAAACTCACACACAAACAGCCAGACCAGGAACAATTAGCTGACATTTGATCCGCGTGGGAATCAACCCGTTACATGCAGCGTAGCAGCCAATCGCTCTGCTGAATCCGGTTGGACTGGAAGCCGATGGCAAGTCAGGCAGACCCATATTTAGAGGGGCTTCAATTAGATTACATTTTAGTTATTAACGTGCCAACTGAATTGTACCTATGCATTGTTACATCATCAACGGTCCATTAGCTACCGAACATTTACTGTTTATCAAGCAAGCAAACTATTTGTCTATCACCTCTAGTAACCCCTCTCGCTCGCCTAGACATTTTCGAGTTCTTTTAACGACTTGTTTTAAGGCCGTACCCTGACCAAAAAATCAGCATGAGATATGAGCATTCCTATTGGCCCAGCGGCACTGGTGGCGCATGAATAACGGTAGTGAATACGCCGAGATTTTAGAATAAAATCTTTATAAAATCGAATATTGGTCTTTTGAAAAAAATTAAACTTACAAAATGTTCGTTATCAAATTGTCTATCCATTAGTGTTAGTACAAAAAATAATAAATGAACACTATACGAGGAGATGCATGCTATCAATAATGATTTCTCATTTTTATGGTTTTGTTGGAAGGAAATTAGTGATACATATACCTCTTTAAAAAAAAAAGTGTACTACCATTTAGAATCAACATTATGTAGAAATTTAATGTATTTTATTGGTTGATATTTTTTTTTTAAATAAAGAGTATATAGCGTTTAAAAAACTGCACAAAAACGACTAGCGCGGCGTTTTGCTCGGGGAGGCGCCTTAAATTATTTCGGTTCGCCAGAATTAGTTATGTATCTATCTACCATTTCCTGGAACATAAGTTTAGTTGTGATACATAAATACGTAGCAGCAGGTCGAATTCTGACCTTCAGAGACACTCACACTACCGAGCCGCCTTTCTAGTCTTTCACCGGCACTCACTCACCGGCCTCTTCTGATGAACTCCTTTTTTGGATGTAAGAGCGAATTTATGGGTTATTCTCTAAGTACCCCGATCTCCGAGGCTCCTATCCAGGAGAACCCTTAATACGATAAATATAATTACATTTCTTTTTTCTATTGTTTTCAACTTGTACGATCGACATCAAAAGTGCTTAAATGTGTGTTTGAAAGTAAATTATTATTAAGACGAAAGTAGTTTATTTGAAATTTTGTACAATGTCGAATCATAGTTTTAATGGAGGTAATTACAGTTTAAATAAAATTCATCAAAAATGTAAAATATATTTTACAATTTATGACAACAATAATTATTTCAAATTCGACGCACAACCGGGCGAGATGGGTTTTTTTTTTTAAATTTTACCTGAGCGGGTGCCAACCTTCTTCTTTTTCTTCTTCCTGCCCTTATCCCATGTTACTTGGGGTCGGCGCAACACGTTTTCTTCTTCCATACCGTCCTGTCCCCCGTCACGCTATCACTGACTCCCTTTTCTTTCATATCACTCCTCACACAGTCCATCCATCTTTTCTTTGGCCGTCCCCTCCCTCTCCATCCATCCACATTTATATTCACAACTCTTCTAGTAACATGCGTTTCATCCCTCCTCATCAGATGACCATACCAGGAAAAACGGTTTCCTTTCAACTTTTCTGTCACTGGCGCCACTTTCAAACTTCCTCTAATATACTCATTTCTCACTTTATCCATTCTCGTCACTCCGCACATCCATCTCAACATTCTCATCTCTGCTACATGCAATCTCTTTTCATCCATCTTTTTCACAGCCCAACATTCTGATCCATACAGTACGACAGGTCTTATCACGGACTTGTAAATTTTACCCTTTAACTTGAGGGGCATCCGTGGGTCGCAAGTTGTGCCAGTGACCTGTCGCCATTTCATCCATCCTGAGTTGATCCGGTGCGTTACGTCTCGGTCTACGTCGCCATCCCCTTGGACAAGCGACCCCAGGTACCGGAAGTCGGAGCAGATTGGTATGGGCGTTCCAGCGAAAGCTATGGGCACGGAACTAGAGAGACCGCCGAAGTCACCGAAGCCAACCAATTTATATAACAAACAATAGAGCTAGTGCGACCGACTGGACAATAATATCTGTTTTTTTTAACTTGCGACATAATTCTTATTTATAATTGAAAAGACTGGTATTTTCCCTCTATATTTACTCTTAGTTTAGTTTCGACGGGCTGTTTCCGCAACTCCACGACCAAGCGCGTATTTTGCGTACGGGTATATTTACTCTTATTATTAAATCATTTACTTTAACCAAGCATCATATTTTTTTCCTGATTTTAAAGTTAAGTAAGTAACATCATTTTATTTTATTTATAATCTCGTCTGCATATATGTTTTTAATTAATATTTAAAAATAATACAATTCCACTTACCACCTATTGGGTCCAAAAATTTTGTACAAATATACCATCGAAACGAAAAAGAAATTAATATTTAACGGTCCACTTTAAACTCTTGATTTCTCAGTTTGATAGGGCTGGGTGTATGTTAGAACTAACTCTACGCGGTGTTCCTCTGCCCAAGCTCTTTTGGCTGGGAAGCGGTTTCACAGGCGTATTCAGCGGCACCAACCTCGAGAGGAACTGGTCACCTTGCTTGACATTATCCTACGATCGCATCAGTTCCTTCCGAGAGTCTCAGTCTCATAGCACAACAGACACATGTCAGGGCCATGGTCGTCATTGTCAAAAATGTTTTTAATCGAAGCAACAACCGAAGGATGTGAGAGCATTGCAGGGGAGCACCCAATTAATGGGGGTTTTGTCTGCTCATGATGTCTCATAATGATAAGCTCAACTGGTAAATTATAGTGTGACCCGTCCGAGTAGCCACCATGTGAGCCCGCGGTGCCGTGGCCAGGCGAGTTTCGCTGTCATCACTGTGTCTTTGTGTTGTTTACTGTACTATGTCTAACTGTGTGTCCCTGGTGGTTGCAGGTGATGCGCGGGTGGTGCGTGCGTTGGAGTTGGGGCAAATCACAGCGCGCGCGCCTACGCTGGCTTGCGGCGTTGCTGTGCTGGGGTGCGCTGGCGGGGCTGGCCCTGCCGCGCCTTGTTTCGCCACCGCGCCGCGCGCCTCCCGCGCCTCCCGCGCGCCTACTGCTGCAGTCGGAGCCGGCCGCCAGCACGCCCGCGCCGCCCGGCACCGCGCTCCCGCACGCGCTGCCACACACAGACCCGCGCGTGCTCACCGAGGATGAACTGCGCGCGGACGCCGAGCGGCGTCTGCCCTCGCTGCCGCTTTCCTATTGGCACAAGCACCGCAACGACCAGAACAAATTCCTCAAGAAGAAGGACTGCGCGCCCTTCCCGTCCATCTACGACCTGGAGTTCCACAATACGTACTGGCAGACGATGCGCTCGTCCGAAGGCGTGTTCCACATGTTCGGTGCGTACCTGGATGCGCGCAACACGTCGCTCATCGGGCCCGCCGTGCGCATCCTGGCCGTGCACGACCGCATCCAGCCGCGCCTGACCACGCACTGCCAGCTGTGGTTCGAGGAGCGCCCGGCGCCCGTGGTTGTGCCCGTTCTGGATTACAAGTACGTGTGGAACAAAAAGTGGGGCAACTACCGCAACCACGTGCTGCAGCCGTACCTGCTGGCCTGCGTGCTGCCCGCAGAGGTGCGCACGCTCGTGCCTGCCAGTGTGTCGCTGGTGGAGGGCGCCTGTGACCGCGCTACTAACAACCTGCGCGTGCACTATGCGCGCCCGCAGCCGCCCGCACAGCGCAAGGACTTCGCCGTGTGCGTCAAGGGACTGGA
This sequence comes from Orthosia incerta, assembly GCA_948252205.1. Lineage (NCBI taxonomy): Eukaryota > Metazoa > Arthropoda > Insecta > Lepidoptera > Noctuidae > Orthosia > Orthosia incerta. The sequence goes on along the minus strand of OX411756.1, from coordinate 22,208,808 downwards.
CTTCCTGTACCAGGACCTCTCCGTGCGCCTGGTGGAGTGGATCGAGCTGGTGCGCCTGCTGGGCGCCGACAAGATCTTCTTCTACGAGTTGCAGGTGCACCCCAACATCACCAAGGTGCTGGACTACTACGCGGCGCTGGGCGCGGTCACCGTGACGCCCGTCACGCTGCCGGGCGGCCAGCCCAACCTGCCGGGCCTGCAGCATATGTACCTGAAGAAGAAGCTCGAACACAAGCGGCAGATGGAGCTAATCCCGTACAACGACTGTCTGTACCGGCACATGTACGAGTACCGCTGGCTGGCGCTGCTGGACATTGACGAGGTGATCGTGCCACTGCAGGACGCAGACTGGGCCGGGCTGATGGCGCGCGTGCAGCCGCTCGCGGTCCCAGCGGTGGGCAAGCCGCCGCGCTCGTCATACCACGCCTCCAACCTGTACTTCCTGGACACGCTGGGGCACGCACATGGCTGGGAGGACGGCGTGCCGCACTACATGCACATGCTGCAGCATGTTACGCGCACCAAGAACTTCACCAAGCCGGGCCAGTACGTCAAGGTGAGCACACACAACAATATATTGAGTAGATGCGGGCTGGCCACCGCCATATCTGCATGAGTAAGAAATTGCGCTCATTGAGCTAAAAAATAGCTCAGTAGGCATAGTGCGAGATTTTACTCACGCTGGATCGGATTAACGTAGACATCGATTTGTATTGAAACTGAATAAACGCCGCCATTCGGTGACGATAAGAAGAAACTTCCTTTTGTAGTGTATGCAAATAGACATAAGAGGTCGTTTACGTTATCACGATCGAGTACGTTAAAAAACTCGGCATACGCCCACAGAACGCGTTGCGGCTTTATTCAAACGGCCAGAACGCGAATTCCGCGTTGTGGCACTTTAGAAACCGGCCACATCACGTTGTTGCAGTGAAGAAATGCCAGAACGCATTCTGAGCATTACCTAATGCAACCACGAGACAGAAGAAAGGGTGCCGTGGAAAATTGACATATTTTTCCTCATGAGTGTTGTTTTTCGTGTTTTTGGGGTCACTAATAACGAATATGGGATCGAATAACGGGATGGGTGGGATGAGTTTTCGGTTTTGGTTTTGAATTCATGTATTAGTTCCGTTATTCAACTCTTTTCTTATTGCTTACATTTTTAAATATTTTTACAAAACACATACAAAAAAGAAAAACATTTAAAAATATAAAAAATAGAGGCCCACTGGTATCGGGAACAGGGTCCAAGCTACCGGTGGTCAGGGCTCCAGAGAGAGGAACCTCCTAACAATGTGGCCCGGCCATAGTACAGCCACAGCCTTGCTTAAAGTTACTGAAGACGTCAGGACCGGCTTGGAGGGTTCGAGGTTGACGGTGTTGGTTTTAATAGATTTCTCCAATGCATTTAATACCGTCGATCACGACATTCTCCTGGCCATCCTGTCTCAAATTGGGGTTTCTTCGTTGGTACGGGATTGGTTTTCATCATATCTTCGTGGTCGCCAGCAGGCGGTACGTGCTGATAAGAAATTCTCTGATTGGTGCGCTCTGGAAACAGGCGTTCCACTAGGCGGTATACTCACTACACTCTTATTTTCTTTATTTATTAACTCTATTACTACTATCCTCAAATGCTCCTACCATCTGTATGCTGATGACCTGCAGCACTACGCGCAATCTGACATTCTCAATCTGGATAACTGCATCTCACTGTTAAATGCTGACCTTCAAGCAAACGCTAACTGGTCTAACAGATTTGGGGTTACTGTCAATGTCAGTAAATGTCAGGCTATCCTTGGTAGTTCGTATTTTCTACGAACCTTGGACACTGGCCTTCTGAAGCCACTTATTTTCGGTAATACCGTTATCCCTCTCTCGCCTCACATTAAAGACTTAGGCCTATTCATTGATGACAAGTTAAGCTGGAATAAGCAGGTCGCTCAGATTAGCCAGAGAGTCATATTCTCACTGCGGTCTCTCTATAGATTCAGACATTTTCTTCCGTCTAGCACTAAAACTACCTTGGTTCAAGCTCTTGTATTGCCTATAATCGACTATACCGATGTTTGTTACTCTGATCTATCCCAAGAACTTCTTAACAAAGTGGATCGACTTCTTAACAACTGTATTCGCTTTATTTTCGTGCTTCGTAAATATGATGACATTTCTTCCTTCCGTTCTCAGCTTAAATGGCTGACTATCCGTCAGAGGAGATCCCTAAGATCCCTCTGGATGCTCTTCAACATCATGAACGATCCTTGTACTCCTGATTATTTAAAACAATATTTTAAACTGTTGGGCAGTTCTCACGATCTTAACCTTCGAGCTTCCAAAAACTTACTTCTCCATATTCATTCTCACCGCACTGGGTTTCTATCTAATTCTTACACTGTCTCTACTATAAAACTCTGGAACGTCCTTCCCCTTGACATAAAAAAAGCTGAGAGTAAATTTTCATTTAAGCGTAGGTTACGGAACTATTACCTGTCCTCTCTTACATAGCTCGGTCTTCGTCATAGTTATTATATTTAAATTTCTGTTTCATTTAGAATATGATATTTATACGATTTTTTTAGAAATATATTTGCGCCCGCCCGCCTTAATTATTGTTCATATATATATATATATATATATTTTTTGTACCCCTACCACTGTTTTGTGCTTTTTAACCCAAAGGTTGTCTGGTAGAGAATGCCTTGCTGCATTAAGTCCGCCTATGTATCACCCTTGTACATGAAGTTTAAACAAATAAATGAGAGCCGTGTCCAGCGATACTGCTTTCTGGATCAGGCCCTTGATCCAGCCGCCTAACGAGAGCCTCCTAAGGTGTTGGTCGAGGCTCGTGGCTATTAAGCCAGTGGCTGACACGACTATCGGTACAATGATCGCTGTGTCCACATCCCACATGTCGACATCCTCGCGAGCCAAGTCAAGATACTTGATTTGCTTATCTTTCTCGGCTTTCACGAGGTTCCCGTCATGCGGAACAGTTATGTCAAAAATCATTGCACGCCTCTCGATTCGGTCCACCATCACTATATCAGGCTTATTAGCGATAATAGTCCTGTCAGTGATGATGGACCGATCCCAGTACAATGTCTTATTGCCATTCTCGATAACTGGGTCGGGCACATACCTGTAGTACGGCACTTCCGATTCCACAAGAGTGTATTTCAGAGCAAGTTGCTGATGGATAATCCTGGCTACAAGGTTGTGCCTATGCAAGTAATCTTCGTCAGCTAGACGAGAACAACCAGAGAAAATGTGGCGGATCGATTCACCCGGGTGGTGACATGCCCGACAGATTTCAACCGTGCCATCCTTCACAATAAATCTCCGGTAGTTATTCGTTATGATAATTTCATCTATAATTGCACAGGCAAAACTTTCGGTTTCCCCAAAGAGGTCACCGAAACGCAGCCAGGCTACGGACGCTGTATGGTCTACATCGGACCCATGTAGGGCCCGGCAAAAGCGTCCGTGAAGCTCCTTACTTTGCCATACCTCCCTGCGGTCGTTAGTGTCAAGCACTACAGGCCTGCGCCAGTTCTCATTCGAGCACTATATGTACACTACACTACTTGCACTACTTCATGTATTAGTTATTGTTATCGACACTGAAAACCATAAAAACGCCATCTATGAAATATGCAAATTTTCGTTGTGTTGCATCAGTTAATGCTCAAAATACGTTCTGGCTTTTCTTATTTATTTAAACTTCATGCACACAAGGTACAAAGGCGGACCTAAATTGTAACATTTTTTTCTTCACTGCCAAGACGCGTTGTGGTCATTTGAAAGAAACCACAATAAAAAAAATAAGTATAATATTTATAGGTGCAAAAAGATTACATTACAGTTTACGTATAGCTATTATTGTAAGAATTATTCCATAGCTTCTTGAGGGGCCGCCGCAACACACCAGCCGAAGTTGTTACATCAGCCACCCGCACAATGCCATCGCGACCTGGGAATGTCGCAGTGATTCGTCCCCTAGGCCAAGCGCCTCTTGGCATATTACCATCAGCAAGCAGGACAAGATCGCCGACTGAAATATCTAGTGCTTCTCCTCGCCCGCGCCGTGGAATGAGTGTCGGCAGATACTCGTTCACCCACCGTCGCCAAAAATGGTCGGCTAAACGGACTGCTCTGCACCAGCCACTTCTCGAACACAGGTCCGAGTCTGATAATGTTGCTGGTATTGGGCGGCCTGAAGACGAGTTCAATATAAAATGCATGGGCGTCAAGGCTTCCTCGCTGCCGGGCTCTAATGTTACATGCGTCAACGGGCGCGTGTTCACTAACGCCTCTACTTCTGCAAGGAGCGTGCGAAGTACCTCATCCGTGGGGGCTCGTTCTGTAAGGGTGACCCTGAGCGCTATTTTCACTGATTTGACCAGCCTTTCCCAAGCGCCGCCCATGAAGGGGGCTCCGGGAGGGATGAAACGCCAGTTAATTTTCTCCGTCGCTGCATAACGGGGCACAGCAGCATCATAAAGTGCGCGAAGTTCTCTGTTGGCGCCTACAAAGGCGGTTCCATTGTCCGACCAAATTTCTGTTGGCGCTCCCCGTAAGCCTGTAAATCGGCGTCGGCTCATAATTGCAGAGTCTGCAGATAACGAGTGTACAACGTCTAGGTGGACAGCGCGGGACACAAGGCACGTGTAAAGTGCAATGTACCTCTTCTCTATTCTCCGGCCGAGAGACACTTGAATATGCCCGAAATAATCCAGTCCCGAAAACGTAAACGATCGTCTATGGTGCGCCAGGCGTGCCTCAGGTAAATCTCCTATCGGTGGCTGGAAGTTCACGGCTCTTCGAATTCGGCAGAACTGACAGTGAAAGGCGACTGTGCGGACGGTACTTCTAAGACTAAGTAGACTAATATGCGGCCAGACAAGCGCATCAATCCATCATCGCCCACCAAAACAGATAATTTTGACAATCGGCTGGTGCGTGGCAAAGGTTGTTCGGGATAGCTAGCAATACGTCTCATCTCGTCGGGGAATAAGTCTAGCTGTGCTTGTCGCAAAATGTGCGTCTCTGCTAAACGGACGTCAGCAGCAGTCAATTCTCTGACGGATTCACGTGATAGACGTGAGATAGCCAATGCGGTCAACTGGTCAGCAGGCTGGAATATAAAGGTACACATCCCCCCTTCAAAACGAATAAGATTTTCTACACACAAACCCCTTTTATTAAGACTACGCATTCGCAACAATGTCAAGTACTTATGCGCGTTCGCGGTCGCACGCACCAGTCTTAGCCAAGAACTAAAACGCTTGGGATCGGCTGAAACTGGCTCATGCTTTTCAACGTCGGTAATGATATGAACCGGGTCGGAACACACTGCACGTTTGCTCTCCTTTTCTATTCCTGGGTACTTGGGAGCGCTGGGCTCCATGGGCCACTTCGAGGAGAGCAAAAATTCAGGGCCAGATATCCAGCGTGACTCTGGGGATAACGTTGTACGCTTGATGCGGGTCGTATCATCCGCAACATTTAAATGACTTGGCAACCAGCGCCATTCTTTAACATCCGTTATCTCCAAAATCTCACCTATTCTATGTGAAACAAATGGTTTGAAAGAGCGGGCCTCGCTGCGCAGCCATCCTAAAACTGTCATAGAGTCGCACCAAAATATACGTTTGACAGTCTGACGTCTGTGTGCTTGACAGATTGTTGCAGCGAGGCGAGTTGCGATCAAAGCTCCTTGGAGCTCTAAACGATTGATGAAAACTGTCTTTAGAGGAGCTACTCGAACTTTACTACAAGTCAGTGCCAGCTTCAAATCGCGAACACAAAACGCGAAAACAAAAGAAAAAAAAAGAAAGAAAGAAAGAAAGCTTCAAATCACCATTCTCTAAAATAAAACGCCAATATGCGACCGCGGCGAAGGCGGATTCGCTTGCATCACAAAAAATGTGAAGTTCGCACTTATCTACTTTGAGCTCGCCTGGACAGTAGCAGCGTGGGATCTGCAGATGTTAGACCGCGAATAAATCTTCAAACCAAAGTCTCCACGCCGCACTGTCACTCTGCGAGAGCTCCTCGTCCCAGTCGAGACCTTTGCGCCACGCGTTCTGGAACATAATGCGGCCTGTTACAACAATTGGCGCTAGGATACCGAGTGGGTCGAAGACACGCATTACATGTGATAATACTTCCCGTTTGGTGAGCTTATTTGGCAACGTGCTTACTTCTTTTAAGCCTGTATTAAAACCGATCGTATCAGCGATAGGTTGCCAAATTAGCCCAAGTGTACTTACGGGCGTAGAGAGGTGGCCTAAATCGACGTCTACATCTTTGGTAGCTACAGGAACATCAAGCAAGCTCTCTTTCGGCAGTAGAGAGAGTGCTGAGAGGTTGTTTGAAGCCCAAGCGCGCATGTCGAAGCCAGCATGTTGATGAATAGTACGAATTTCGGCTGCAAGTTTAGCAGCTTCATCGACGGAATCTAAACTTACAATACAGTCGTCCATATAATGGTCGACAATTATGGCTCGAGCCACGTCTGGATAGCGTTCCTGCCATTCCATTGCATTTTTATTTTTGATATATATGGCAGGGAAAGGGCTAGAAGCGGCACCGAAGATCGTAGACGACATGCGGTAGGTCTTTAATGGCTCGTTAGGGCTATCACGCCACAAAAATCTTTGTGCGTCACGATCTTCGGTGCGTATTTTGATTTGGGAAAACATTTCGCGTATGTCTCCGGTCAGAGCGACCTGGCCTTCGCGAAAGCGCAGCAGGATATCTAAAAGAGGCTGAAGTAAATCAGGTCCCGTTAACAAGAGCGAATTTAATGATACACCATTACTTTTAGCGGCAGCGTCATGAACGACTCTTAATTTATTCGGCTTGTTCGGATAAATTACGCCAAAATGCGGTAGATGCCAGACATGTGACTTGGCGCTGTGCGCTGCCGTGCACAATTCAGCGTAACCCTTCCAAATCATGTCGTGTATGTTTTGACGGTACCGCTCCGCATAACTAGGGTCCCTAGACATCTTCCTTTCAAGACTGAGGAAACTTGATAAGGCAAGCTTATAGCTGTCAGGTACAAGCAAATTATCAGACTTCCAAATCAAACTAACTTCAAACCGATCGCTGGGCAAACGGTGCGTTGTGCGCTTGAGAATTTGGATAGCGCGTTCGTCGTCAGCGCTGCGCGCTTCGCGCTTCGAAATTCCAATACAATCTAAACTGTGTTGCTCTCTAACTAATTGCTCTAACATAGCGCGGTCGCTAATGTCAGCAGCTGACGACTCGCTGACTGTTGCATGGTTGACGGTGTCGACCGGTACAGTTCTGCTGCAGCTAAAACCAAATAATATTAATAAAAAATAAATAATAAATCTTTATTCAGAAATTAGAAAAGGTAAAATCACAGTTTCAATCTTAGATAACTAATGTAGGTATAATAATGTAAGATGCCTGTACTAAGTAATCCTGTATCACAGGCTGTAGGAGCTCTAAAAATATGCTTATCGTAGGATAACAGAATTTAAACAATATTTAACATGAGAAGTCTAAAAATTGTGGCAAGATTGTATAATTTTGAAAATTAATTTTAATTTACTTAAAACTATAAACAGAAAACTAAATTACTAGGTCATAGATACTTAATGTCTTATTTACCTATATAGCAAAAAAAGTGCACTTTGATTACACATATAAAGATTGGGAAATAATTGGTAAGCAGAATTGTAAAATTAAACAGAGACACTTAATTTTTGTAGCTAACGACTAATGTGCTTAGCCAGCAACAAATTGACGGTTAATAGGTCGTTGCAGTGTCAACAGCAGACGTTCGACGCGTGTGACCTTGAGTATGACGTACTAGACGCCCTCATAGTCGATAGAGTTGACGTGCCTGTATTCCGCTATTTTCCTAGCAGGGCACTTAGGGTCTCCCGTTTTATGGTTGTTGGGCTTTTTAAAGCGCGAACAAGTTGCGCATTTCGATGTGTCCCCCTTTTTCGTGCAATCGGATACCAAGTGTCCAGCTTCAACGCAGTGAACACACACAGAGTTGACCTCTCTACATGTTTTGGCTGCATGACCATATAATTGGCACTTGTAGCATCCGGTAACCATAGAGAAGTCCCTAACAGGGCAGGACGTCCAATTTATAAACAGCCTTGATGTCGAAATTAGGGCTTTACGTATATTGGCTGGCATTTCAATAATGTAATTACAGCTCGACGCATCTTTCTTCCCAGATTTGTGGCTTAATTTAACAGAGGCCAAAAAGGACTCCATGGACATCTCTGGCAACTTGGCGGGTATGTTTTGCTCGTAAATGCACCTGAAGACTTCAGATTCAGACAGGGTAGACGGCACTACAACAATCACGATCCGTGGTTTGCGCTTCTTGGGCTCATCGGCGGTTAGTCCAGATGTAGAGAGCTGGACGGCGTTCTTGATTTTTTCAGCGTCATGCTTGGTCTCTGTGCTAATAACAACACCTCCATTTTTGGTCTTGCAGCTTCATTTGATCAGGTCGTGTGATTTTTGTCTTTAGTTTCGTCACTGGACTAGAGTTTGTCACTAGGATAAATTACCACAGAGCTTAAATTGTTCGGTCGAACGAAATCATTTGATCCCTTTTTCACCATGTCGGCAAACGAAACATTGCCCGCAGTGCCAGAGTCCTTAATCGTCGGCTTGAGGTCCGAAATATGTTCAGTCAAATTGAGATTTTCTTTTAAGGCATCTATCATATCGTGTGCTAGAATTGCTTTCTGCTTCAGAGATTGGTATAGGACTGCCATCTGTGAAGTGCCAGATCTTATTTTACGACACAAGTTAGACATTTTCAGTTTTTGTTCTGAGTTTAATTTGCCATCCGAGGCAATAGAGCAAACCTCATTTAAGTGTTGACATCCATCTTTGTATGTCGGGCGTGGATGCGACTTCAATCGAGAAATCTGATTGGGCTGGGATTTGCGACGTCATCTTCGCTGGCGAGGTGGAGGCTTGCACTCGGCTTGGATTACAGGGAATCCATTTTATTTGATAGTCACTTCACTGTTTCTAAGTTCATTATGACTAAACTACACAGTAGACTAAACTACACAGTAGACAAAAATTTATAAAGAAGGTCACTATTATAATTGTTTAAATTAAATATTGCTAACGAGTACGTCTGTATTCTACGAACGAGTGCGAATCTCAACCCCAACCTTTTTTTTTTTTTTTTTTTTTTTCGGGGTGGAAAATCCTCATTGGATGTCCGCCCTGGGAAGGGCGGAGGGGTCTGTCAGACTCGTACTGACTAAAAACCACCCCGGTGTTCCATCTCACACCTACGCTGGGGGTCGCGGGAACAACGATACTTCCGCAACCCCCAGCTAGTGCCGGCCCGCCACTGCGGGCCTCGATCTCGGGTTGGGGGGGAGTGAGGTGTTTGCACCCCCCGCAACGTCTAAGAGGGGCGCGCGTGGAACACTACGCGCCACCACCTCGGGTCCAGATGTGTGGGGGGCGAGGGACGTCCCCGAGTCCGTCGCCCTAGGACCCATTTAGGGGGGCCGGAAGAGGGCGTTGTCTGCCCTCCGCCGACGCCCGGCGCGTCTGCTGCGGATCGGGTTAGCGGATGAAATCTCCCTCTTCCTCTCCGCAGCCTCCTTCTGCGAGACAACTGTTTCGCAGAAGGATACCAACGCGTCCCAGGACTCCTCGCTGCCGACCATAGACTCGACTACGGCCGGCAGCGACAGGTCACTGCCCACTTCAGAGATGAGGGCACGGCGTGGCTCCTCCCAAGCGGCACACTCTGCCAGCGTATGCCGCGCCGTGTCCTCCCGGCAGTCGACGCAGTGGTGACACCGGGCGTCCGGCTCCCTGTTTATGCGACACAGGTACTTCCCGAAGCAACCATGCCCCGAGAGCACCTGCGTCACCCGAAACGACAGGGAGCCGTGCCTCCTCCCGAGCCAGCGCTCGAGCACTGGCCGGACCGCCGCGATGGTAACGAGGCCGGCGGTAGGGCGTGAAAGCCTGTCCCGCCATTCCGCCACCAGGACCTCGCGAAGCTGAGACTGACGCAACTCCATATGTCGCTGCATCAGCCCTTCGCCCCGCGCCCGCGCTTCCTCGCGCCACCGATACAGTGACGCGAGTACCTTCGCCTCAAGGTCCCAGGGCGGGGATCCGGCCAGTGCACAAGCCGCCTCGTAGGAGATCGTGCGATACCCCCTGATGACTCTGACGGCCATCGCTCTCTGCGGCTTTCGCAGAACAGCGATGCTGCCGGCCGTCAGCTCAGCCGCCCAGATCGGGGCCCCATACAGGGCCATCGATCGCACGATCCCCACGTAGAGCCGCCTACAGGCAGCGCTCGGGCCCCCCAGATTGGGAAGCAACGTTGACAGCGCCCCAGCCGCGCCCAACAACTTGGGCGCCAGCCGCCGGAAGTGGGGGCCGAAATCCCACCGGCTGTCGAGCACCAATCCCAGGTATTTCATGGTTGACTCGACAGCGATTCGAGCCCCCCCGACGACGATGTGGGCATCGGGCGGTGGCGCCCGCCGGGGGCCATAAAAGACCATGGCCTCCGACTTGTTGAGGGCCACCTTCAGGCCAAGGCGCCGTATGCGGCTCACCACCTGTGAGACCGCAGCCGTTGCCAGCAACGCTGCCTCCCTGTACGAACTCCCCCGGGCGGTGACCAGCGTATCGTCCGCGTAACACGTCAGGTCTACGCCCGGTTGGAGTTCGCCCCTCAGCACCCAGTCGTACCCGATGTTCCACAGGGGCGGGCCCAAGACCGAGCCCTGCGGAACACCGCACGACATGCAGTGCTGGTTTTCGACGCCATCACGTCCCACGTAGGTGACACATCTCTCCGCCAAATAAGCCCCGACGATGCGGCGGAGGTAGGGAGGCACTCGATGATACCGCAGTGCCTCCCGAACACAACTCCAGGGCAGGGTGTTGAAGGCGTTGGAAATGTCCAAGGACACCGCCAACATCACCCCACCCCGGGACACCGCTTCCTCCGCCAGGACTCTCACCTGCGATATTGTGTGGATGGTGGAGCGCCCATGCCGAAAGCCGAACTGGCTTTCGTCCAGGTCCGGCCCCTCCCTGTACAAGTGGCCGACGAGGCGGGCAGCGATAATCCGCTCGAACAGCTTACCCACCTCGTCTAGCAACACTATGGGCCGGTACGCGGACGGTGAGTCCGCAGGGCGCCCCGCCTTCCTGAGCAGGACCAGACGACCAGATTTCCATAAAGTCGGAAACTGGCCCCGCTCAAGGCACGCTGTGAAGAGTCCTCTCAGCCAGGGCTCAAGCTCCTTCAGAGCGAGGGCTAATACGTGACCGTGGATCCCGTCGGGCCCCGGAGCCACGTTCTTGACCCGGAGCCGCATCACGGCCGCCCCCATCTCTGCCTGTAGACTCTGCGGCCGTGGGCAAAACCATCGGCGGCGGGATATGCTCCGCTCTCGCCGGGAAGAGGGCTGCGACTACCTCCTCCAGCAGCTCGGGTTGGAGACTCTCTGTAAGCGGAGGCGCGGCGGCTCGAAGTTTCCCTCGAACCGCTCGATAAGGGCGCCCCCACGGATCCCTGTCTAGAGTCTCCAACATCTCCTCCCTGGCTCGCTTCTTCGCCTCGCCGATGGCCAACCGCAGAGTCTCTGTCACCGCGCGGTACACCTCATACCGCGCGGCTTCTTCGTCAGGGACCCGACGACGTCTCGGTATCGGGTGTACTGGCGTCTGGCCGCTACGCACGAGACACGCAACTGTGCGATCTCGGCGGACCACCAGTACACCTGGCGCCTAGCTGACTGTGCGTGGACCCGGGGCATGGACGCGTCGCTGATTTGCGTCATCGCCCCGCGGAACCACAGCGCCTTCTGTTCGACGTCGACGGGTCCGGTCGTTGCCGACTCCCGGATCCAGGCCTGGACAATGGTGGCCTCCTCGAGAAGTTCCCTGTCGATGCGCTTGCGCGCCCAGCGCGGACCGTCCGTTCGCGGGGCTGGCGAACCACGGCTGCCGGCGGTCTGGGTGGAGACGTCGAAACGGATATATCTGTGATCCGATAACGTCTCCACCTCCACGGCGACACGCCAGTCGCGGACACGGCTCGCGACAGCAGGGCTAGCGAACGAGACGTCCACTATTGAACCGCCCCGCTGCCGCACGCACGTGTGGACCGAACCCCGGTTTAGGACGACCAGGCCAGTGGTTACTGCCCACTCTTCCAGCACCTCACCCCTAGCATCGGTTATCGGAGATCCCCACGCCGAAGACTTGGCGTTGAGATCCCCTAGCAACAACACAGGGCGAGGGTGGAGTCGGCCTACGACAGCGCCCAACTCGACAAGGAAACTCTCGAAGTCGGCGAGACTCTTGTTAGGCGAAAAATACGTACCAACTATGCCAACGCCGTCCGCGAGGGCGGCCACCCAGCCGTGACCTCGGGACGGGCTGGCAAGAGTCCCGCCAATGATGGCCACCAAACCGTCGAGGTCTCCAACCCAGTTGTCCCTGGGTGGGACGAAATACGGCTCGGCGACCACAGCCACGTGAATCGACCACTCTGCCATGCTCTGGAGCAAGAGATCCTGAGCTCTGGCAGAGTGGTTGATATTGCCCTGGAGGAAATGGTAGAGCGCCATTATGCACAATCCATTCCCTCCACTCCATTCCTAGGCCGGGAGTCGGCCGAAGAGCAGCCAGATTGACGGGGGGGTAAAGAGCCCCCAGCAACCTTGGCCCTCCTTCTTCTCTTCTGCTGCGTGGGTACGCCACAGGCCTTTCCGCCCACTCTGTGCCCAGCGGGCCTCCCTGCAGCTGTACAGAGGCTGCAGTTTGGCGCCGCGGAGCACTGGGCCGCCTTGTGGCCGGGCTGACCGCAACGAGAGCACTGCTCGCTGCGGTCTGTTTCGGCGGTGCATCGTGCCCTGACATGCCCAATGTCCAGGCAACGATAGCACCGCAATGCCCTGGGTTGCAGCAGCTTGACCCTCGCTGCAACCCAACCCACTAGCAGTCATCCGCCGTTAGCGACTTTTTGCGCCGCCGCCACCGGGCACCGCACCCAAATCATGCCGAGCCCGGTAGCGTCGGCGCGGATCTCGCCCGTCCGCACGTCTTCGGATGGACATCCGCCGGCTCGGGCAATGGCCGCAACGACCTCAGCTGGGGACGTCGAGTCGTCTAGACCGTCGACACGTAAAATGCCGACACGTAATGAGGCCAGCGGTAGGGCGTGAAAGCCTGTCCCGCCATTCCGCCACCAGGACCACGTGAATCTGAGACTGACGCAACTCCATATGTCGCTGCATCAGCCCTTCGCCCCACGCCCGCGCTTCCTCGCGCCACCGATACAGTGACGCGATCCCAACGTAGAGCCGCCTACAGGCAGCGCTCGGGCCCCCCAGATTGGGAAGCAGCGTTGACAGCGCCCCCGCCGCGCCCAACAACTTGGGCGCTAGCCACCGGAAGTGGGGGCCGAAATCCCACCGGCTGACGAGCACCAATCCCAGGTACTTCATGGTTGACTCGACAGCGATTCAAGCCCCCCCGACGACGATGTGGGCATCGGGCGGAGACGCCCGCCGGGGGTCATGAAAAACCATGGCCTCCGACTTGTCGAGGGCCACCTCCAGGCCAAGACGCCGTATGCAGCTCACCACATGTGAGACCGCAGCCGTCGCCAGCAACGCTGCCTCCCTGTACGAACTCCCCCGGGCGGTGATCAGCGTGTCGTCCGCGTAACACGTCAGGTCTACGCCCGGTTGGAGTTCGCCCCTCAGCACCCAGTCATACCCGATGTTCCACAGGGAACCTAAGGCAACCTAAGGCCCAACCTAAGGCAGTACAAATTGCAACCGGTTGATTTTTGGTGCCCTTACGCGTGATTCTAGACATGCTGAGATGCCAATTGTCAATGCCAATAATTATTGTCGGCCTCACTTCGTCGTAACAAAACTCATCTACTGTGTCAGAAAGATATAGATTCTTGAGAAACGCTCGCCTTGTCGATCGTATGTCGCGCGGCGCCTAAACCTGTGATTGCCCGGGCTTTACTAATAACGAAAGATTCTTTAGCACGACGGCCTTTGATTTGGAAATCAACGTACTGAACCGTCGTATCTTTACTTAAACCGCCTACACAATCTAGACGTATTTGCTTCTTGGGCCCACAGACGCCTAATTTCTTCGCGACTTCCAGATCGATGAACGTGGCTGTGGAGCCGTCGTCCAGCAGCGCATAGGTGTCTTCACTGCTAGCTGGGCCGGACACGGTTACAGCGACGATGTTCAACAACAGACGCGAAGATATACGTGCCCTGAATTTTCGAGCGTAACGGAAGTCGAGGCATGCGTAAGAAATTCTTTAAGTTCGGCGTCGCAGGGCGCAGAAACTAGTGAGGAAATAGACGAATTAGATACTGTAGCGGCGGCGGACGTGGCGGCTCGCGGCACGGCGTTGGACAGGGCCGGCGCGGGCTCGTCGTTATCCACATTCACGTGCGCAGCAGCGGCGCGCTCATATTTCGGGTTGTGCAGTAATGCGTGGTGACGGAACATACAACCGTCAATGTTATACGATTTTTTGCTTAACACAAATTCAATCTATGCCAACCTACTTTTAGACATCTATGGCAAACTCGTTTCTTTTTAATCAATTTCCATCGGTCATCAACTGACATTGACACAAATTTGTCACAATGAATTAATTGATGCGATTGTTGACAAACTAAGCAAATATTATCTTTACGTGCAGTCGTCGATGAATTTGATAAAAAATGCGGCGCTAAATTTGCAACCGCGTGCTGATTTTCAGCAACAGCGTGCACGTGATCTCTGGTCAGTATACTGTCTGCTGCGTGCGACGCAGCAGCCGGCTCAATGATGATGCCAAAGTGAGCCTGGAGGTCGATCTCGTGCGCTAGAAACTCTGCTAATATTTCTAGCTCTGATTGACCACCAGCCTCGTAACGAGCGGCTCGTAAAATCTAGCCACTTAGCTCGCAATAGTGGTGAAATTTTCGTCATAACCGCCAGAAAAAGTTCCGGCGACGCGAGATATTCCGTGTGATCTAACAAACGAATTACCTCAACACAATTGCGAACTCGACTAGCAAAAATAGCAAGATCTTTACCTTCTCCACTAACACGCGGCAGCGCGCGCACCGCGGCGACCTCGTGTGCTACCACGTCAGGGCGGCCGAAGCGCGTGTCGAGCGCGCGCAGCACGGCGCCGGGTTCGCGCGCTGTAACCAGCAGCGCCGCCACCGCCTCACGCGCTGCGCCTGTGAGCGCTGCGTTCAGGCGCGCTAAGTTGTTGGCGGCACTATATGAACCTTGCGTACCTTGGAAGACTTTTTTAAGGCTAAGCCAATCTAAATGAGACTTTCCATCAAACCTAGGTAAAGGAACGGTTTGTATTCCGGGGCTATTGCCTTTATTAACATTATTAATAAGTACTTCGAGAGACTTGATGAGCTGCGGAACCTCCGCGCTGTTTTCGCTGCGTGCCGCTGCTGGGGCGGCGCCGGGGGCCTGCGGCGCTGTCCCTGTACGCGCAATGGGCGCGAATGCGAAATCAAATTTAAGCTTTGTGTTGCAATTACGGTCCGCTTCAGACTTACTAAGCCACTGGTCTACGCGGTGGCTGCTTCTTGAGCTGCGCTGACTCGCATCTGCCTCGATGGCGGCGATTTCTGCGCGGAGCTCTAAATCAGCGGCCTCACGCTCGACGGCCAACCGCTCGCGCTCCAGGTCGGCGAGGCGCGCGACGTGCATGCAGTGCCTCCGCGGCTAACCGTTTGGCCAATACCGTAGCTGAGGAGCGAGACGAGGTTGTACTAACAGGGAGAGAAGGCGCCGCGAGTGCGGTCGCCGAACTGACGTGAGGATCGGTAGGCACGGGCAGCGGCTCCGGCTCCCTCACCGCAACGGTCTTACCTTCGTTACCCTTTATCATAGCTTTTGCAGCTGACCGAGTATGCCCCATATCACTATTCACGGTAAAAGGACCAATATGTTAGTGATTAATTAAAAGAAACTGCTGGTTCAAGATATGGTGAGTATAATTTCACGAACACTTTGACAAGAGCAAGAACTTAAAAAAGAGGTGCGTTGCGCACAGTAATCATTTTGAGTAATGAACCCTGCCTCTCAAACTATGGCAACCTGTATCTTGAGACACAGTAATGCGTTCTGAGTTATTTTTACGCTCAATGAGCGTTTTCGGTCTTTGATCCACATGGTACACTTCAATTTGTTCCTGAAAGCCGTGGGCCGTGGGGTAGGACTTAGGAGCCAGTTGTCGAGTGTGGTGAAAATTTCATCAATCAATCATCACTAAACATCAAATTTTACTATACTTCAGCACTAGCACTATTTAGTACTACTAGCGCTATCTGTTACCAGTTTCGAATACAGATTTTAGTAACATCATGATATTTCTTGTTGATTGATAGTAATGATGGTGCATAGAGATTGAATAATACTCGATGCGTGTATTGAGTTGTATGGTTTAGTGACGTCACGTTCACGTCGCTCATTGTCCACGTGTGTTGCAGGCTTTCCACGAGACGGACCGCGTGCTGGCGCTGCACAACCACTTTCCGCTGGAGTGCCTGGGCGGCGGGTGCAGCTCCTTCCCGCTGGACACGAAGCTCGCGCGCCTGCATCACTACCGCGCTGACTGCGTGAGTGCACTCAAGTACTGCAAGGAGCTAAAGGCCGAGGCCGTGCGCGATGAGGCACTGTGGCGCTGGCGCGAGCCGCTCGTGTCCCGCGTGGACGCCACGCTGCGCGCGCTCTCGTTCCTGCCGCCGCTGCCGCCGCAGCCGCACCGGTGACCCCGACCCCAGTCCCCACTCTCTACGCTTAGCCTTATGTATTAAATGCTAGTATTAAACGTATTTTTATAGTTACTCTATCCAGTTGTTTCATTCAACATGCCTTGTGGTATCCTTGCCCACAAGCAGTGGTTGGTTGGCCACGGAGAGACCAACGACGGAATAGAACATCTTTCATAATCATCTTCCTGCCCTTGTCCCATGTTACTTGGCAATTCTTATAAATATACTAATACATATCAAATATATAACGGAGAAAGGAGAAGAATAAAAATTATAGTGACAGGTAATGCTCTTTTACCATTTTCTTAAAC
The DNA here is from genome assembly GCA_948252205.1 of Orthosia incerta. Taxonomy (NCBI): domain Eukaryota; kingdom Metazoa; phylum Arthropoda; class Insecta; order Lepidoptera; family Noctuidae; genus Orthosia; species Orthosia incerta. The sequence continues at coordinate 22,191,650 of OX411756.1, read as the reverse complement.
ATTGGCAGTGTTTGAGCACGTCTTATTTCGATTGGTAATACATTCCACAACCGAGCCGCTTGAATCGTAAAAGATTTGTCAAAAAAGGAAGTGGAATGCATACGAATACTTAATTTTAGATTCTCCGATGATCTCAAGGACCTAGAATGGGTGTCACAAAGGAACTGAAAGCGTTCTTTGAGATAAAAAGGAGTAAAAGGATTAAATAGGATGTTATAAAGCAAAGAAAGTATGTGGGCATTCCGGCGAAGGCGAATAGGAAGCCATTTGAGCTTAGTACGAAATTCAGAAACGTGATCATACTTGCGCAAGCCAAATATGAATCTGATACAGAGATTTTGAAGTCGCTCAAGCTTGTCCAATTGGTCTTGGGTGAGATCAAGATAGCTGGCATCAGCATAGTCCAGGATAGGGAGAAGAAGAGATTGTGCTATCGCAATTTTAGTGGTGATAGGAAGAAAATTACGAAGTCGTCTCAGGGAACCCGCAGATGCAAACAGTTTTCGACTGACTTCCTGCAGTTGTTTGGTCCAGGATAGAGTACTGTCGATATAAATCCCCAAGTTCTTCACAATATGATTTATAGGGATAATGGTATTATTGAAAGAAACCTGGGGAAGTGTCGACCAGTCGATCCTAGAGACAGTCCGGGAACTACCAACAACTGTAACTTGTGTCTTCGTTGGATTGATCTTCAGCCCGAACTCAGTGCTCCAATCACCTATTCGAGCCAGGTCTTTATTAATTGTTTCAATGGCATCAGTTAACTCTCCGAGAGGGGATTGGGTATAAATTTGGAGATCATCAGCATACAGGTGGTAGAAAGAAAAAAGTCGTTGAGTGATAGCATTAATAAAGAGTGCGAAGAGAAGAGGAGATAAAACGCCACCCTGCGGCACACCGGCAGAGGTGTGACACCAAGAAGAGAAAGACTCATCAGTGCAAATGCGCTGCCGGCGGCTAAACAAGTAACTATGAAACCAGTCAATTACCGGAGGAGATATGTTAAAAGAGCGTAGAACCCCAAGCAAAATGTCGAAGTCAACGGTATTGAAGGCATTGCTGAAGTCAAGCAGAGCAAGTACCGTTAACTTCCCCATCTCCATGCCTGACCTAATATCGTCCATGATGTGTACAAGTGCTGAGGTAGTGCTGTGTCCACGTCGGAAACCAGATTGGAAAGGATTTAACAGATTGTGCTTGGAAAGGAACGTGCTGAGCTGATGGTGAACAAGCTTTTCAAGTACTTTGGATAGGAAAGGAAGAATAGAAATGGGACGATAGTCAGAGAAAGATGCAGGTTGTGTATTTTTGGGTAAAGGAATAATTTGGGCATCTTTCCAGGCTTGTGGGAAGACACCACTAGAAACAGAGAAGTTGAGGATGTAAAGGATGACAGGAAGAATGTTTTCAAGGATTGGTATGATCATCTTACGGCTGACACAGTCACTACCAACAGCGTTGGATGTAATCGATACAATACTCTTTTTAACATCACAAGCAGTGAATTGACTTATAAAAAAAGGGGAATAATCCGGTATCGGAAGGTTTGAAAGATAACTAAGCGTAGTAGCTTTGGTAGCCCGATCCAATAAGGGTGAAGTAGAAAAATGATTGTTTAGTAAGTTGAAGTCCAAGTCTTTAGGAATCATGTCATGAGACTTTTTTCCGATACCTAATGATTTAAGAAATTTCCAGACCTTAGCTGGATCACCGTTTTGAACTGAATTATGAATATGTTGGCGTTGAGCGTTCCTACACACCTTGTTGCATTGATTTCTAATTAGGATGTATTTTTCTCTGTTGACGTCATTGGGCCGAATTTTAAACCTAAACTTCGCAGCTGCTAATACTACAAATTTTGCGGACGCCGAGGCCTCCCATACGGATGGGAAGAGTAGCTTGAGCCCAAGCTCGGTCGTCCATAGCCATATTTAAAATTGAAGTTAATGTATGACGGATAATTTGGTCCATTTTTTCTAAAAGAGAAGGGTGCTTCCATAGATGGGAAGCACGCAGGAAATATGTTAATATGGGGCCAAAACAACAAAATCGAATTATGGTGATAGCCGAATGCATGTTAATTTGGAACAATCTTTCCGAAATGATGTTGAAATTTTGTATTTTTTCCTCAATAAAATCGGGAAAGGAATCATCGAAGACTGGGGACCCAAGGAGACGGTGTGATTTCGGGGCTATTTTATTGAATTTAGCAAATGTCACTTGTCTGTCGGTACTGTCTGATAAAAATAACTCACATTTGGCAAAATTTAGATCCAGTCCTATAGAATGTAGTTCGTTTTTTAAAAATTGCAGGTCATCTAAAACTGTGTCTACATCGCCTCCTAGGGTTCCATCGAGTTCAAGTTTAAATTCTTCTTTTCATAAAGAAGAATTTAAACTTGAACTCGATGGTCAATCCAAGTTGAACAATACATGTTGAACAAAACAATTTTTTGCTCTTTATATTTAAGACTAATTAACAGTTTCAATAACTTAGTAATTTATTGTATATATTAAGTTTAACAAAACATTCACTAGTGAAAAGGTTTACAGTTTAAAATAAAACATATGACTATAACCAGTGTTGAATACTAAGGGTAAATGTATCCCATTTAATGTAATTTGTGCTTATTTAATAATGCTCAAGAAACTTCAGAAAAACAAAACATTAACATTATATAAAATTTAAAAGTGGTGTACTTTTAAATTTTATATAATGTTAATGTTTTGTTTTTTTAATTTAAATTTAAGCAAACTTTAAGTTAACCTATAGTTTAGTTAATTTCTTAAGTAAGCCAAATTGTAAGGTAGAATATTTACCCTACACACCAGCCAACCAAGAGGTATGTAGTAACATGAGACTACTATAGGGATGCTTTCGCATGATGTATTGATGTAAGTAAAAGTCACACAATTGGTCAACTATTTTAATCTTCACAAATACAGTCCATCACTGAAGTTTCTTGAGCATTATTAAATAAGAACAAATTACATTAAATGGTATACATTTACCCTTAGTATTCAACATTGGAGATAGGCTATCTCAAATAGCATCATTCAGCCTGTGCCTGTGCTTATCTAAGCATTAAGCCCAATGAGAATATTTGTATTCGGAACTTGCTACTGAAGTTGCAGGATGTAGATTTTATGATGAGTTAACCATGTTTATATGTTTAATGTTTATTAATAAAATTATCTTAAGGACCAGCGCCTATTGATCCTATGGGATTACTTAAACTTAGGCCTGGACCCTTGCCGCCTTCGAGTCACCCTGATCGATTTAATTAACGTTCCTTTGGATATATTAATTTATCGTATGCAGCCGATCACAGGATTCCAATGAAAAAGAAATGTCATCCTTGCAAACCATAGACATTGAGCGTTCATAGATTAGTAGACGCATATCCATAATTCACGTTACGCAACTGATTCTAATATAATAGATTTGTTATTTTATTTATAAGTTGAATTGTGTGTTTATTGTATAATTTTTTACATACAATTCATATATATATAGGCACTAGATGTCGCTAGTGACCTCAAAATCAAGTAAAATGTTATTTATGATCGTAACAGCAGGACCACGACTTTGAATGTTGATTCCAAGTTTGAGGAGCCTGTCGCTTCCCTCAAACCTACATAGAAAATTACTACCCTGCAAGATAAAATTACCCAAAATTCACATAGTCACGGTGTTAAATTTACATTTCAAGATTTCTCTATAAAAACTATGTGATTTCTTCCCAAATTTATCCAAAAATTACTACTCTTAAAGAAGTTACAGCGACCAAAAGTTCAGATACCTAAGGGCCGGTTTCTGAAGTCGACGTCACATCTCAAATCAGTTGACAATTTGTCACAAATTAAACCAGCCCTCATTTGTCAGTGAGTTTCTCACACATCATCATCGAGAAATTAAGTAATCCCTTGTTACATTAAATAATCGGCATTAATTTATTTCGGTTGCCTACCCTAGGGTAGTTATATAAACAAGCGATCCAAAAAAAGTGGTCACTCATCTCAAGACTGACCATGGTAAGTGTTGCTTACCCTAGCGCGGTCACCACCCCAGCCGCTTCAAGTTTAACACAAACCTATCTAGAAACTGACCTTGGTAAGTACTAAGTACAGGCACAGATAATATAATACTAGCATACAGATGCCTCATCCCATACAAAGAAACCGTGCCGACGTAACTAGCGTTTTTCATCTGATTAATCTTGTTATTTTTGTAACTACATCAATCGCGTTCGATCCCGTTTCACGGCAAGAGATGGTGTTAGCAGCGACTTGCAAGTAAAAGGGTTTACTAGGTTCGTGAATATTGAATTCTTTTAATACCGTGAAGGTTCGTTTTATAGTATTTTTTTGCACGTTTTTACAGTCTTTTTGCACCAAAATGTGTTACAGTGCAAATTTAAAAAATCGGGTGGAATGCCTCAGAAATTTAAAAATGCGCCATCTACTGGCATCAATTTTAAATGATTCGTTAAAACAATCTTTGAAATGTGAATTAAGAGCCCAATATTCCATAATTTTGTACTTAAGAGAGTTGATTAAAGAAGAACATACAATTTTTATGCTCAATTCCAGAAAATGTTAATTTTACACACTATTATTATATTCTATTGAATTGTGTGTACATGTCGCGCCATCTAGTGACATTTATTTGTACCAACATTTCTTTATTAGCAATGAGACCCCGTGGTACAGGGTACAGTCGACATTAATGCGCGTGAGGAAGGTTCGATTCCCAGGTCAGTAGCAGTTTGTTTTTTTTATTTTTATTTACATAAATACAAAATAACTTTTTTTGATAATTGTGTCAAATTTTTATAATGTAATAAATTTAAAAAGCGTTTAGTTAATATCCAATTTTTTTTAATCTTGGTAATTAAATAATTGATATAAATTAACATATTTTTATAACTCAACCCATACCATAGTTTTCGCAGACCCCTATTATCTTTTTATCGTAATATAGCCTTTAAAATCATAATATTAATGTACGATTACATCGCACATTTAATTAGCACGCTAGCATAAGCGTTTTTATTTAATGTAAATCGTCATTCATACCAATATTGTTGAGTACACTTTCGACCGTTCTATTGTAAACAAGTACAATCAATCAATATTTTATCAAGAATTCAGCAAGAATAGTTTTCTTCCATCTACACATGTATTAGCAACCAAGTGCTCGTACATATTGGTCCTTCGAGCTATGTGTTGGTGATTAGTGTTCTCTCGTGTGGCTGCGAATCGGTTCCGTTGGCCTCCCACAAGCGGGAATCCCTAACGCGAATTGAGAAGGCGCATAAGGTCGTACGGAAGAATATCAGACCACCTACACAGACCAAGTGACATTGGGCTAGCAGTCCAAGATCAACAACAGCATCAAGGCAAACATCAAGTTAGCATTTTAGCATCAAGGCTTCATACAAGACAAGACAAACACATCAAGAAAAAGATATATAGCAACCCAAAACAGATCGATCTTCAGCAAGTTTCAAGAAAGTTGACGGCGAAAGAACTCCACACTCAGCAGGGAAAATTCAACCTAGTTATTTGAATTTCCTATTTTCAAGTATCAAGATGGAAGAACTATTTCACAAGCAGCAAGTTGCCATCAATGGCATGCGACAACTTTGGTCAAATTTCAAGAAAGATGGACCAGATCGCAAAACTTCAAAATACATCAAGAAGAAAACTGAGACTCTGAACAGCTATTGGAACGAGTTTCAGAAAAATCATGAAAAATTGTGCATGTACGAAGATAAAACCCAAGAATATTTTATCGGAAACCACTATGAAGAAACGAAGGCGTTCTACATAGAAGTAAGAGATTCTATTCAGAGAGCAGGTCTGAACAAGCCAACCCTTTTCGGCCGTCAGCAGCCAGGTGCCTCGACCGCAGAGGGCAGAACTACTCCAGTGAGTCCAATGCCAGCTCCGGAGTATACTACTCGAGGAACTGATAGCAAGTTAGATGAAAGGTTGCGTAAACAAGCCAGCAACTTCAAAGCCTTTTCTTACTTCTTGACTAACATAGATCTGTCAACCATAGAAGAAAAATGGGAGTTTGAAGACATTTTGAAATCTCTAGAAACCCGTTGGAATGAGGTTGATGGTCTCCACTGGAAAATAGACAGCGAATTTGATGAGGTATGAGCAGATCTACTTCAATATTAAGAAAGAAATAAATCGTAGATTATTCTCTGCATCCCATCGAGAAAAGTCTACGCCGCAGCTGGATATTCCTATATTCAACGGAAATTACCAGAATTGGGTATCATTCAAGGACTTGTTCACGGAAGCAATTCACGGTAACCCATATTTATCTGCGGCACAGAAAAAGCAATTCCTGAAGAGCAAGATTAAAGGTGAACCAGAAAGCCTAATACAAAATCTGCCGATCAGCGCGGACAATTACATCGCTAGCTGGGATGTATTAAACCACCGTTATAACAACAAGAAACTTATCTTTACTACTCATATATGATTATAACCTTGATGAATATCCCAGTTATTCAACAAGCGACATCGAATCACATCAAACGTATTCATGACGTAACAACCGAGTGCCTTAATGGTACAAAGAATTTAGGCGTCAACATTGACACCTGGGATCCTATGGTAGTACACCTGCTCACTCAAAAAATGGATTCTGAAACATTGAACGAATATTTCACTTCACTCAAACAGCCAAGAGAACTGCCATCTCTGAAGGAGTTTTTGGAATTTCTGGAGAACAAGTTCACTACCATGGAGTCCGCACGTCGTAAACAAGATGCGATTCAAAAATCTACAAGTCCTCCTTTAAATTCAGGGAACTCTTGATCGAATCAGGGAAAACAATACTACGTCAGCAACAAGGCTACGTCAAAGAAGACCCCTTCTGTCTCCTGCCCAATCTGCAAAGATCATCATGGCATATATTATTGCAATCAATTCAAAGAAATGCCACCAGGGCTAAAGAGAAAAACTATAAATCGACTCAATTTTTGTACAAATTGCCTGTACAATCACAACGAAAAAAAATCCACGTCCAGCAAACGTTGCCGGCAATGCAACGGACAACATAATACGATGTTACATGACGCCTATGCAAATGAAAACACAACGTCATCGAACGTTTCCGGCCACGTGCCCCCCGAGCAAGAATCAAGCCCCGGAGCTCATGTTGCACAGCAAAAACTTGCTTCGACAGTTCTTTTAGCAACTGCATTATCAAGGTGACAGGAGCTGATGGAATAAAAAGAACGGTGCGAGCCCTCATTGACCAAGGATCCCAAGTTTCCTTGATCACCGAAAACGCAGCGCAGGAGCTAAGGTTGCCACGACAGAACTGCAAGGGAGTTATTACTGGCGTTGGTATAAATGACAAGACCTGCAAAGGAATGTTGAGTATCAACTGTACCTCATTAGACGACAACTAAAAGTTCAGCACTAATGTTCTCATAATGAACAATATAAAGAAACCTGCCGAATTCAACATTTTCTAAACCATCATGGGTATTTTTAGAAGAAATTGACTTAGCCGACCCTCAGTTCTACGTCAGCAACCCAGTTGACATATTATTGGGTGCGGATATATATGCTAAGATCATCATGAACAAGATTCACCGAGAAGATTCAGGTAGCTTTATTGCGCAGCAAACACGCATTGGGTGGATTTTGTTCGGCGGGGTCCAAAGTCTTCAATACAACTTAGTTCTGAATAATATACAAGACATCCAACAATTTTGGGAGATCGAAGATATTCCTGAAGATGATCAAATATCATTTGAAGACGATGAATGCATTCAATTTTTCAATTTGACAAGGTTGGAAGACGGAAGATATCAAGTGAGACTACCACTAAAGACAACTTTCAACAAAGATATTGGGGAATCTAAACAAGGCAGTCGCTCAGCTGTATCAGATAGATAGAAAGTTCGCAAAAAACATTGCAAAACAATACAAAACATTCATAGATGAATATTTATCTCTCGGTCACATGAATCCGGCGCACAGCAACAAGAAACTAGAGTATTTTCTACCGCATCACTGCGTACTACGTAGTGAGTCAACAACTACGTCACTCCGTGTAGTATTCAAACTCTTTGATCCCCTCGGTTGGCTCACTCCAGTTTCTACCAAGATGAAAGTACTATTTCAAGACATCTGGAAAGAGAAGAATTTGAACTAGGATGACAAGATTCCCGAGCAAATTAACCGAGAATGGACAAAAATTAAACATGACGTAGAAAACATAAATCAATGTAAAATACCTCGATGGATAGGTACGACATCGGCCGGAAACAATATCGAGTTACACGGATTTTGCGATGCATCGCAGAAGGCGTACGCATGTGTCGTGTATTGCAAAATTTCAAGTCAAGGTGTAACTAAAATAACTTTAATGGTTGCGAAATCAAGATTGATTCCATGCAACAAGAATATCTCTTTGCCCAAATTGGAATTAAGTGGAGCTCATCTGCTATCTAAACTAATGGTTTTTTTTTTTTTTTTTTTATAGTCTATAGGCTCGCGTTTGACCACTATCTCGCCTGATGTTAAGCGATGACGTGGTCTACGGTGAAGCACGCTTGCCTAGAAGAAACCTATTCACTCTTGACTTAAAGACCCCAAGGTTGTAGCTATCAGGGAACAAAGACCCCGGAAGGGAATTCCACTCCTTAGCTGTACGCACAATGAAAGTATTAGCAAAACGCTTTGTGCGTATGGGAGGGATGTCCACCATGTACCGATGGCGCATGGCCGTACGTCTTGTAGTCCGATTATGGAAAGGGCTAGGTGGAATCAAATTGTGCAGTTCCGTCGCGCACTCCCCGAAATGTAACCGATAAAAAACCGACAGGCTGGCAACTCGGCGTCGATGTTCGAGGCTCTGGAGCTTTGAGGCGACCAGTGCATCGTTGCCAATAAGCCTTTTGGCCCGTCTGTCGATCGACTCAAGTGCATCAAGCTGGTATTTGGCAGATCCATCCTAGAGGTGAGAGCAGTACTCCATGCATGACCGAACTTGCGCTTTATACAAGTTGAGCAGCTGTTCAGGCGTGAAGTACCGTCTCACCTTAGCAAGAATCCCCAATTTTTTTGCAGCTACCTGAGCTTTCGCCTCAATAAATGGACCGAAGTTGAGGGTTGATGTCAACGTAACACCGAGAAGTTCGAGATGGTCCGTTATCGGCACGGTTACACCACGGAAAGAAGGAGCCGGGTGAAATTGGCTCTTTTTAGCGGAAAAAAGACACGCCTGGGTCTTCGCAGCATTGAAACTGACCAAATTGGCATCACCCCATTCGGAGACCGCCTTCAAGGACAGGTTCAAGCGTTCAACCATGGCCTCCCGGAGAGACCGAATCTGAGGCCCAGTAGCTCGTGCGCCGGACACGTATCTCTCAGCAACAGTGCTGTCGTCTGCGTACCCAAAGGTGCCGGGTTTTAGCAAATCATTAATGTGCAGCAAGAATAATGTTGCCGAGAGCACTGACCCCTGAGGGACTCCGGCGTTGATATCTAACTGACCGGACGAGCAGCCGTCGATAACCACTCGGATGGAGCGATCCCTCAGGAAGTCCCCTATCCAATCACACAGACCACTAGGCAGACCGAAGGAAGGAAGCTTACCAATGAGGCTTTCATGCCAGACCCTGTCGAAAGCCTTCGAGATGTCGAGGGAGACGGCTAGCGCTTCCCCGTGTCTCTCGATGGCCTCACTCCAGATGTGAATGGCATACGCTAGAAGATCCCCAGTGGACCGATTTCGGCGGAAGCCGTATTGGCGGTCACTGAGGATGTCGTTCGCTTCTGGTCAAAGTGAAGGAAAGTTTGATCGGTCATGACATCAAAGTTTATGGGTGGACCGATTCTATGGCGGTTTTGGGATGGATACAAGGCGATCCAAATCGCTGGAAAGTGTTTGTTGCCAACAGGATGCGACAAATAACAAGGGAGATGCCATCTCAATGTTGGCGATATGTGAAGTTAGCGGCGAATCCTGCAGATTGCGCGAGCCGGGGATCAACAAGTCTGAAACTAAAGGAAAACAATCTGTGGTGGAATGGACCCACCTGGCTACCTCACTGTACGCCGGAAGTCCAAGCAAGTCGCCAAACTTATTCAACAGATGAAGAATCCCTTAACAAGCAAGTAACTATTGTGACACAAGAAAAGTCACAAGTAAACAGCGTTATCAAAAGACTTCTTAGCAGACTGAGCTCATTTACAATGATTCTGCACGTACTAGCACGTTTACAGCGCCTGGTTATCAGAAAACATATCAAAACCCTACATTACCTTAGCGGAGCTACGCAAGGCCAAGGTCGTAATAATCAAAGAAGTTCAGTCTGTAGAGTTCCAGCAAGAAATACGTGACCTGAAGAAAAAAAAACAAGTGTTCACGACAAGCAAGATCATGAATTTGAGTCCGTTCCTAGATGAAGAGCGAATACTGCGTGTGGGTGGGAGGCTGCATCATGCTGCGATCAATACTGAACTTAAACATCCTATAATTTACCTCATCAACATCGTCTGACGGAAATAATAATAGAACACGCACACAAACTTACATTTCACGGCGGAGCTCGAGTTACATTAGCATGTATCAGGCACAAAAATATTGGATAATCGGGGGAAATAATGCAACGAAAAAACAAATAGGTCAATGTATTACCTGTAGAAAACAAAATCCTGCCAAACTACAACCCCTGATGGGAGACCTGCCTGCAGCAAGAATCAATCCATCTCGACCCTTTATGCACACCGGCGTTGATTTTACTGGCCATGTCTATATCAAAACCAACAAGGGCCGTGGTGTCAAGACCACCAAAGGATATGTGTCAGTATTTGTTTGCATAGTGACGAAGGCCGTGCATTTGGAACTAGTCTCCGACCTCACAACGTTATCATTTATCGCTGCCTTACGTAGGATGGCAGCTGGAAGAGGCACACCTTGTTACTTGTATAGTGACAACGGCCGCAACTTCGCAGGAGCCAGCAGGGTTCTACAAAATGAATATGAAGAATTGCAGAGAATCATTAACGATAAGCTAATGGCTGAGATAACGGATATGGAGATCATATGGCATTTTAACGACCCTTCATGGCCATCAGCAGGAGGCCTATGGGAAGCTGAAGTGAAGAGTTTTAAGCAGCACCTCAAGAAAGTGATCGGTGACCAAAAATTGACTTACGATGAGTTCACCACACTTCTAACACAAATTGAAGCCTGCCTAAACTCAAGGCCACTGTGTGCAATCTTAGAAGATCCTGAAGACCTAGATTTCTTGACACCTTCTCACTTCATAACTGGCAGACCCACGTTAACGTTAGTTGAAACCGAAAGAGATCTGCGAACACGCTGGCAGTTAACACAGAAAATACTACAAGATCTGTGGAAAAGATGGCGCACAGAATATTTAGCGCAGTTAACTGCAAGAAGCAAGTGGAGGCAACCTCAATCCAACATCAAGTTGGATGATATAGTTCTAATCCACGACGACAACCTTTCACCCGGCAAGTGGGCGATGGGAAGAGTCGTAGAACTACATCCAGGCAAGGACGGCCAGGTGCGTGTCGTGACCTTAAACACAAAAAGCGGCACTATTAAACGTCCCGTCTTAAAAGTTTCCATACTTTTAGAACATAAAGAAGTTGCCCCACAGTTCAACACGGCACTTGACAAGAACCAAGACGTGGAACACCAGCAAGTCCAAGCATTCTCAACAAGGAGGTCAACGAAAAGCAAGTTCAACTTGACAACTATGGTCACTGCTCTCATGTTATTTTTCACATTCATTACAAGTGCAGAATGTAACATGAAAATAGCCCCATTCCAAACAAGTCAAAGCTTGTATTTTGACAAAGTGTCCGACATTGTGCTTATCAGAGACGATTGGAATATTGTGGTTTACTACAACATGGATACGTACTGGCAATCAACTGCAAGGTTCAATGAATACATCCAATCGCTCAAACTAACATGTGACATCATACAAGGTCAAGTTCACTGTGACGTTATCATACAGCAGCTACGTCATACGTTCTTAGAACTCGAGCACTACAACCAAGTGTTGCAAAGTCAGCATTCCGGCACGCGAACCGGGACACTGCGTCAGCGCCGAGGCCTTATCAATGGCGTGGGATATATCGCTAACAGCCTATTCGGAGTGCTCGACGAAAGTTTCGCTGAAAAATATCGCAAGGACATTTCTCTCATTCGAGAAAACGAAAAGCATATAGTTTCTCTCTGGAAAAATCAGACTTCACTCATGGAAGCAGAAAACAACCTTCTTAAGCGCACAGAGCATGATATGAACCAGCAACTTAAAATGATAAACCGTCATATGAATAAGTTACACGCAGCAGTGGACCAATTGAAAAAAAACATTGAAGCCAACAGCGTCATTAATGACTTCAACATGGGAGCTATTATAGCAAGTAATATGATGTATAATTTAAAGAGCATTCAGAATACGTTATTAGACACCGTTACTGACATATACAATGGTCGTTTCAACTTACATTTGATTACACCCGAACAACTCATGAACGAGTTAAGTACGATTTCTAGCAAGATGCCCAAGGACGTCTCCTTGCCAATTGACAACATACACTCGGACCTTCGGAAGATATATGATCTACTGGAAATAAAAACAAGACTTCTGGAAGACATTATCATCTTTGAGATCAAACTACCTCTCATCAGTCGAGATTCATACGAAATCCTCAAAATAATGCCGATCCCCAAGACAGTGGGCCAAAGTGACATGATCAGCATAAACTCAGTATCCGAGTTCATATCTATCAACATGAAGAAAGATACCTATATTAACATGTCGGAAGAAGACTTGAGATCATGTCCAACCGTTTCGGGAGTTTATTACTGCCACATCTTACGACCCATTTACCAAATAAAAGGAGACAAGAATTTCTGTGAAACGGAAAATTCAGAATGCAAAACCACATCAAGCTTCTGTAAAGATAAATTGCAAGAAACATACACATTAAATAGATATTTTTACTTTTGCTGTGATAGGTGTCACGTTCGAACAATATGCGGCGATCAAATAACCGCACATCAGCTGGCACAAGCCAGACTAATCAATATACACACATCAACACGGTCTAGGGATATTTTTAAAAAAGCGAATTACAATCAATGTGTTAATTATTTATATGACATGTATATATTTAAAAGATACGTTATTTAATATTCTACCATTTTTTAATAATGGTTAAGGTACTTCGATTAAAATTTCAGGATTTTATGGAAAAAAAATGAAGCATATACGGAAACCGTATATGAATTAACTTTTAATTTATGTGTAAAAACTGAAAAAAATTGAAAAATCATTTAATTTGTGTTTATAAACTTGAAGTTAGTAGTCTGAGAAAGCGCCCATGATGTTCATAACATATCGGCAACGATTCGGCATGCTCAGTACAAGGTTGTCAATGTCTTGCTGCGGAATATTGTCCCATGTCCTTCTGAGGTGCGCAAAAAGTTGATCTTCTGTAGCCAGATTTTCAGGAACTTCCTTCAGAGCTCTTCTTTGCAGCATATCCCACGCATGCTCAATGGGATTTAGATCTGGCGATTGAGCAGGCCAGTCTAAGGCCCTAACATTGTGTGTATGAAACCAAGCTGCTACCGTTCTCGCCGTGTGGGCCCGGGCATTGTCGTGCATGAGCAGGAAATCTTGACCCATTTGTGTTCTGTGTGGCAAGATTACGGGCCCCAGCACCTGTTGGACGTATCGTTCTGCCGTCATATTGCCCCGCACCCAAACGAGATCCGTCCGTCCTCCAAGACGAATTCCTGCCCAAACCTTAATTGTTCCTCCTTGGTATGGGTGAACTTCCTGAGGGTTCTGAAGACGGCTCCATCGTCCAGGAACTCGCCAAACACGCGTCCTTCGTGAATCTGGATGGAAGCCGAACCTGGATTCATCCGTGAACAGCACATTGGACCATTGCTCACGGCCCCAGTCCACATGGTTCCGAACCCATTCTAATCGTCGTCCACGATTGCCTCTCCGTAAAGGTGGGACCCGGAGTGGTCTACGAGAGCGTAGATTGCTTTCATGCAGTCGCCTTCTTACAGTTTGGTCACTCACAAGCACTTGGTGTTCCACTCGCAGCCTTTGGACCAATTGAGTCGCCGTTGCATTTGGTTGAGCTCGCGCAGTAATTTGCAAAAATCGGTCTTGTCTGGGGGTAGTGATGCGACTTGGCCCCCGGTGCCACTCCGCTACTTCACCTGTGGCACGATAGCGTGTCCACAATCTTGAAATTACATTTTGTTGGGTCCCTATGGCCGCAGCAACATTACGCTGAACAGACCCAGCTTCCAGCATTCCCACAGCTCGTAACATCTCCGCCCTCGTCAAATGTTGGAGTTGCATGGCTACAATATCTCAATTTTAACTTTATCTTTCGTTTAAAAATGAAAAAAAAAAACTGTAACTAATCGTAATTCGTATTGTTTTCTAAATTTCGCACAAATGAAAATTCCCTCTCCTACACATCAAGACATTTTTATGCCACCGAAACAAAAGAATTTTCAAAAATTTGAATTTGGAATTAGTCTGAGATAAATTACAAACAAATCGGTGTATAAAAGATTCCAATGCGGCCAGTACTTTTCGAGTTATTTAATTGAGTATGAAATATCCCTAGACCGTGTTGATGTGTTTAGGTCAAGGATGCATCGTCAAAACCAACAAGTTTACCCTGTATTCACACAAACCTCACATAAGTGAATTAAGGACGAACGCAGATATTTATGCACCAGTGATTGCCCCTATCAAACACATTATCAACATCAGCATACCTAAATTAGTTGTGGGCAACAAAACTCAAGATTTAGAACAAGAAATCAGCGAAGTAGACAAAATGATACTGTCAATGAAAGCGGCAGATGTGATGTTACCTGATGATCTATCTTATCACAATATTCATCGCTGTGATCTACACTCTAGTTGGAATTTTGGGCATCGCTGGACATTATAGCTCGCCGTACGCGATGTCGATGGCGAGTTCCATTGTCACCACCAACGTCCGTTGCTGAGGAATCAAGAACAGGGCCTGCTGCGTCGCGCCGCGGGAGCAACAGTGATACAAGGGAAACAAGTGGACACCTCGACTGCGTGCGCGTCCATGTTCCTCGCAACCCTAATGTCCATATAGGAACTTCTGCTTAATTAAGTTTATATGATTTATATCTCTAAACTTTTATTATCATGTTTGAAACTTTAAGCTATTTTTGTAAATCTAGATGCTCTTCATCCTTCCTATCTGTTGACGATGCTACGTCGATTGCTCAGTTACAGGAGCAAATAAATAAAAAGCGTGGACTATAATAACCTGGTGTAATTACAGAAATACAATATTCGAATAAAAATGTAGTGTCTTCGTCGTAGTAAGAATTTGAGTGCGCGATGCTCGGAGCGGGAGACATGCCAGCGCCGCCCGCGCCTCCCGCGCGCCCTCTCATACCCCCGCGCCTCCAACCAATCGCAGGCAGGCCATGCATAGACATGCTCCCTGGGTTGAAGGGGACTTCAAAGAGGAAGTGGACAGATGTTGTTGAAGCCGCACCGAATCGTCCCTCTCTTCGTCTTCAGATCCGCGACCCTCGTGACGCCATCGCTGCCGGGGTACACCTGCACGATGCGTCCCAGCAACCAGCAGAGTGGCGGAAACGCCTTGTCCTTCACAAGAACAAGCGATCCCAACGCTATGTCACCGTTGGTAGAAGCAGGCCATCTCGTTTTCTGCTGTAGATTTGAAATATTAAACCTTTTCCAAAAGTGTTGCTTGATGCATTCCACACGCTGGTAGCGCTCCAAACGATTGATGTTGGCGTCGGTGATCTGTGGATTTGGAACCGACATTAGTGAGCGTCCAATAAGGAAATGAGAAGGAGTAAGGGCAGAGAAGTCGAGAGGATTAGTGGAAAGAGGAGTAAGGGGCCTTGAATTTAGAATTGCCTCTATTTGAGTTAGGCACGTAGCCATTTCCTCGTAAGTAAAATGAGTAAGCTGCAAGATTCTTTTTAAATGATGTTTCGTTGAACGAACCGCAGCCTCAGCGAGGCCGTTAAAGTGTGGAGAATAAGCCGGTGCAAACCTGAATTCTATGCTTTCCTGAGCCATTTCATATGCAACATCAGAACCCTGCAAAAATTTATATAGTTCATTACTTGCTCCGACAAAATTTGTACCATTATCGGACAAGATAGTACGTGGCCTGCCGCGACGTGCGACAAAACGATTTAAAGCAGCTCTGTAAGCTTCTTTAGATAGGTCCGTGACAAGCTCGAGATGCACAGCTTTGGTAGCCATGCATATAAAAATGCACAGGTAGGACTTTATTAATCTAGATCCCCGATCTTTCCGGTCAGATATCAGTATGGGCCCAGCATAGTCGACGCTACTATTAAGAAAAGGAAACTCCAAGGTGCTTCTAGTGTTAGGTAACTGTCCCATGATTGGCTGCACATTTTGAGCTTTAAATCTAAAACATTTTAAGCATTTGTTCACAGTTACCTTAGCAAGATTTCTGCCCCCCAGAGGCCAATAAGTTTGGCGAATAGTCGACTAAAGCAATTGTGGACCTGCATGTAGTAGTTTTTGATGTTGCATTTGAAATAATAATCTCGTTAAATGATGCTTACTACAGAGTAAAATTGGATGTTTTACGTCGTATTCATACGGGGAGTTATCTAGTCTGCCCCCTACACGAATAATATTGTCACAGTCTAAAAAGGGAGTCAAAGAAGTTAACCTGTTTTTAAGTGACAATGGCTTCACGGATTTGAGGACAGCGTACCTACTCATTTGGGAACATTTCAGATTGAGCTACACGTAATATAAGAAACAAGGCCTTTCTAAGTTCATCAGCAGAAAGGGAACCTATTATTTTAGAATTATTATTTTGTAAGTTGTAAATAAATCTTAGAATGTAAGCTACGACGCGTTGTAAATCATTGAAGTTAGAATGTTTATAAGTTAACTGTTGTATGATTGAACTACAAGTTAGATTCGAACTAGAATTACTACTATTATGACTATCTACTAAGTTACAAATTACTTCTGGTAGATCTTGTTTCACGTATTTATTTGGCTGTTGTGGCCAAGCATTTTGATTATTCAATAAAAATTTAGTGTCTTCGTCGTGGTAAGAATTTGAGTGCGCGATGCTCGGAGCGGGAGACGTGCCAGCGCCGCCCGCGCCTCCCGCGCGCCCTCTCATACCCCGCGCGCCTCCAACCAATCGCAGGTAGGCCATGCATAGACACTATCTCTTCGGGGAATATGAACGATTTCATTACATCGCACATTTAACTAGCACGCTAGCATAAGCGTTTTTATTTAATGTAAATCGTCATTCATACCAATATTGTTGAGTACACTTTCGACCGTTCTATTGTAAACAAGTACAATCAATAAATATTTTATCAAGAATTCAGCAAGAATAGTTTTCTTCCATCTACACATGTATTAGCAACCAAGTGCTCGTACAATTAATTTTAATCTGCGAATAATCGACCAATTTCCAACAATTATAAATTAGGCTCGGTGAAAAGAGATTAACATTGAAAAAGGTTCTCAGAAACCCAAAACTGCTGTAACATGTGGTTCATTCGAGATTTTTTCAATTGTGACAAATTATTAAACGCTTGTCACATGTGGGACTTGAGAAACTGAAAGTAGAATTCACAGGCGATTAATCCTCGATTACGTTAACAGTCCGATAATTGAGAGCTGGGAAACTGGCAGTAAGTGTTGTATTTTAAGAGAAGTTAGCTTTCATTTCTTTTCCATACGAAATCATCGCGTATAACCCGACCAAATTAAGTTGTCAATGGTCACAACATTGTTTAGATGTACACTCGTGCACATAAATTTATGGATGTCGGAATAGTAATAACAACAGTTCACTATCTATATTAAGCTGTGTATTATACTTAGGACCATAACAAGAAAAAAGTAAATACCTTTGTTCTACGGGATCGGGGTACACAGTGAATAACCCGAATTTATAATCTCGTCGGCATACATGTTTTTAATTAATATTTCTTCCGGCTGATATGATGATGATAATGATGAATTAATATTTAAAATAATTCAATTCCATTTCCCACCTACTGGGCCCAAAAAGTTTGATCAAATGTACCATCAAACCGAAAAAGAAATTAATATTTAACATTCCACTTTAAACTCTTAATTTCTCAGTCTGATAGGGCTGGGTCTATATTAAAACTCACTCTACGCGGTGTTTCTCCGCTCAGGCTCTTTTGGCTGAGAGGCGGTTTCTCAGGCACATTCAGCTGCACCAACCTCGAGAGAAACTGGTCACCTTTTCTAACATTATCCCATTATCCTACGGCCGCATCAGTTCCTTCCGAGAGGCACATTTCTACCTATCTGCTCGGACGACAGATTCCTCCGTCTGGCCAATAACTACACAATTACGGGCGCACGGTTGGCGCAGTGGTTGAGCGATTGACTGCTGCGCTGCGTGTCGCGGGTTCGATGCCCGCACGGAACAACAATTCGGATAGTATGATCTACAAATAGTTGTTCCGGCTCTGGGTGTTTGTGTATGTGAGTTTATATGTTTGTAAACGCACCCACGATACAGGAGAAATTCCTAGTGTGGGGCAACGTGTAAAAAAAAAAAAAAATTACTCGTATAGAATTCTTTCCACTAAACCTATACAGAGAAGCACTCTTCGCTCTATGCTTCTGTGATCTGTCTAGCCCATAATATATTTAGATTTTTTTGCTACTATATCTATGGTCTAGTTGACACAAATGACACATGTCAGGCCCATGGTCGTCATTGTCACAAATGTTTTTAATCGAAGCAACAAACGAATGATGTGAGAGCATTGCAGGGGAGCATCCGATTAATGGGGGTTCTGTCTGCTCATGATGTCTCATAATGATAAACTCAACTAGTAAATTATAGTGTGATCCGTCCGAGTAGCCACCATGTGAGGGCGGTACCGCGGCCAAGCGAGTGTCGCTGACGTCACTGTGTCTTTTCGTAGTTTACTGTACTATGTCTAACTGTGTGTCTCTGGTGGTTGCAGGTGATGCACAGATGGTGCTTTCGCTGGGGTTGGGGTGGGTCACTGCGTTCGCTCCTGTGCTGGCTGGCGGCACTGCTGTGCTGTGGCGCTCTGGCGGGGCTGACACTGCCGTGCCTGGTGCCGCCGCCGCACCGCGCATCCCCTGTACCCTCCACGTGCCTATTGCTGCAGTCGGAGCCAGCCGCCAGCACGCCCGCGTTGCTCAGCACCGCGCACCCACACGCGCTTCCTCACACAGACCCGCGCGTGCTCACCGAGGATGAGCTGCGCGAGGACACCGAGCGGCGTCTGCCCTCGCTACCACTTTCCTATTGGCACAAGCACCGCAACGACCAGAACAAATTCCTCAAGAAGGACTGCGCGCCCTTCCCGTCCATCTACGACCTGGAGTTCCACAACACGTACTGGCAGACGTTGCGCTCGTCTGAGGGCGTGTTCCACATGTTCGGTGCGTACCTGGATGCGCGCAACACGTCGCTCATCGGGCCCGCCGTGCGCATCCTGGCCGTGCACGACCGCATCCAGCCACGCCTGACCACGCACTGCCAGCTGTGGTTCGAGGAGCGCCCGGCGCCCGTGGTGGTGCGCGTGCTGGAGTACAAGTACGTGTGGAACAACAAGTGGGGCAACTACCGCAACCACGTGCTGCAGCCGTACCTGCTGGCGTGCGTGCTGCCCGCAAAGGTGCGCACGCTCGTGCCCGCCAGCGTGTCGCTGGTGCAGGTCGCCTGTGACCGCGCCACCAACAACCTGCGTGTGCAGTATGCGCGCCCGCAGCCGCCCGCACAGCGCAAGGACTTCGCCGTGTGCGTCAAGGGGCTGGACTTCCTGTACCAGGACCTGTCCGTGCGCCTGGTGGAGTGGATCGAGCTGGTGCGCCTGTTGGGCGCCGACAAGATCTTCTTCTACGAGTTGCAGGTGCACCCCAACATCACCAAGGTGCTGGATTACTACGTGGCGCAGGAAACGGTCACCGTGACGCCCGTCACACTGCCGGGCGGCCAGCCCAACCTGCCGGGCCTGCAGCACATGTACCTGAAGAAGAAGCTGAACCACAAGCGGCAGATGGAGCTGATCCCGTACAACGACTGCCTGTACCGGCACATGTACGAGTACCGCTGGCTGGTGCTGCTGGACATCGACGAGGTGATCGTGCCACTGCAGGACGCTGACTGGGCTGGGCTCATGGCGCGCGTGCTACCGCTCGCGGTCCCAGCGGTGGGCAAGCCACCGCGCTCGTCGTACCACGCCTCTAACCTGTACTTCCTGGACACGCTGGGACACGCGCACGGCTGGGAGGAAGGCGTGCCGCACTATATGCACATGCTGCAGCATGTCACGCGCACCAAGAACTTCACCAAGCCGGGCCAGTACATCAAGGTGAGCACACCACGACAATATATTGAGTAGATGCGGGCTGGCCACCGCCATATCTGCATGAGTAAGAAATATGTATGTAAGGCCGAAAAGCAAGTGATACCGAAAATACTCATTGAGCTAAAAAAAAATAGCTCAGCAGGCTTAGTGCGAGTTTTTACTCACACTGGATCGGATTAACGTAAACGTCGGTTTGTATTGAAACTGAATAAGCGCCGCCATTTGGTGACGATTAGGAGAAACCTCCTTTTTTGTATTGTATGCAAATAGATATAAGAGATCGTTTACGTTATCACGATCGAGTACGTTAAAAAACTCGGCATAAGCCCACAGAACGCGTTGCGGCTTCTTTCAAACGTCCAGAACGCGACATCCGCGTTGTGGCACTTTAGAAATCGGCCACAACACTTTGTTGCAGTTAAGAAGTACCTGATTCGCGTTGTGTTGCTTCCATAGATACGAGTATAATAAACAATATTTCTATGGTTGCATCAGTTAAGGGCCTACAACCGCTTCAGTACCGTAACACGGTTACTTTCTAAAGCATACTCCTTAGTAACGGCTAGGTTAAAAGGTTTGAAAAAGAAAATATATATTATTGATTCATGTATATTATTTTTAAAACAAGGTTTTGTCGTGTAACTAATAGTTTTGCTTTAAAAAAATAATTAACAACACGGTATTTGTTCGCTACTTTTGGAAACTCCTCCAAAACGACTTGGATGTTTAAAAATATTCTTACACAGAAAAAATTATGGCTGGAATTTCTTCATAACTAACATAGCATATATAAATCAAATAATATTTTTCAAACAAAACTGTTCAAAAGCAGGTTCAATATTGATATTTTGGCATCGGTACTGCGTTAACATTGGGGCGTATATATCGCCTTAATGCTCAGAACTCGTTCTGGCTATTCTTATTTACTTATTTAAACTTCATGCACAAAAGGTGCAAAGGCGGACCTATTGCCTCTTTTTTTCACTGCCATGACGCGTTGTGATCATTTGCCACAATGCATTCTGAGTAATTTAATCGCTCAATTACCGTTTTCGGTCTTTGAGCCACATGTTACACTTTATATTGTGCCTGAAAGTAATAATAATAAATCTTTATCCAAACTTCAAATTGGTAAACTATACTAATAGGTCTTATATATAAAGTAGGTAAAACAATGTTCAAATCAAATCAAATCAAATCAAATCAAATTGTTTATTTGCTTAATACAGGTAGGTTCAAACAGATGTTACAGATAGATATATAGTACACTGTATCATTACCTAATAAGGTGTGCAAATATTTATATTATTGACAATCCATTTAAATAATCATTAAAATAACATTACAAAATAATTATACTCAAAGAATATAAAACAAAAGAAAATAAAATAAATTAAAAATACTACAAATGTCAAAAGTGAAATAAAAAAATACAAAAATGTCAGATGAATTAAATTACATGTCATAAACTTAACAATCAATCAATTAAAGAGCTGTCAAAATTAATGCATGTCACACTATTTTTAATATCATATTATTCAATGTCAATAAATTATTCTTACTATAGGTCTCTATCTATATTTTTATCCTGTAGGTAGTCCTTGACATTGTAATAGCATTTATTCACTAGGAATTTGTGCAGCTTCGACTTAAATTGATGTACAGGTAACTTTTTGACATCGTCAGGCAATTTGTTGTAAATCAATGATGACATAACAAGAATACTTTTATTGATTAGTGCTGTTTTCCCATATGGTATTTCAATATCTAATCTTTTTTTATCACGTAATTGCCTATAGTAGCTTTTAAAAGCAGTCTTATAATAGTTAGGATTTGATTTCACAAAAATATTTAGTTCATATATGTATAACGAAGGCAGAGTCAGATTTTTTAAACTTTTAAAATAGGGTTGACAGCTGGTAGTTTGGTCTACATTACACATTGCTCTAATGCATTTCTTTTGAGCTTTAAATACAGATTCCTTATCGACTGAGTTGCCCCAAGATATAATACCATATCTTAGGACAGGTGCCACAAGTCTATGATAAGCAGCTAATAAGGCTTCTTTATTAACAATTTTTGAAAGTTTATACAGAGCAAATGAGGACTTATTAATTCTTTTGCAGACATTTTCTAAATGTGTTTTCCATGACAGTCTATCATCAATATTAATGCCCAGAAACTTTGTATCTGTCACAGGATGTACTGTTTCGCCTTGGTAACTAACGTTTATATTTGTCAGTTGGGTTCTCTGGTGAAAGTGTATTATTTTAGTTTTGTCCATATTTATTTTAAGATTATTTTCCCTTAACCATTGAATTATCCTATTTAATGTTTGGTTGATTACGTGCTCATAATTATTTTCTTTATCGCTTTTTATTATGACTGTGCTATCATCTGCAAATAGTACCATTGGTTGATTGATATGGTTAGGGAGATCATTGATATATATCAAGAACAATAAAGGGCCTAGAAAACTTCCTTGTGGTACTCCCATTTAGTGTTAGGTGCCTGAACTAGATAATCCTGCATCACAGGCGACAGGGGCTCAAACAATGTAATTGTAAGGACAAGGAATTTTACAAAATTTTCTTAACATTAGAATAGTGACAGAGATATATTGTTTTTTTTTTTTTTTTTTTTTTTTTAATCTTTATTTGTAAACATAGGTGGTACATGGTGTGTGAGATGTTACAATATAACGTTGATTCTCTATGTTTTGCCGTGAAGCGTACAAATATCATTAGCAAATTACATTAGCAATGAATCAGCAAATGTCTTTTAATCATTAGCTACCAAATTATAAGAAGAGCCAATACATTATAGATTAAGAAAAACAATAAATGCAAAAATAATTGAAAATTAAATAAAAACAATTAAAATACAATTAAAAATTAGATGTCAATTATTAAAATATCTTTAAAAAATTAGATGGCGAATAATAAATTAACCTTAAAAATTTGATGTCAAATAATAAATTAATATTAAAAACTAGATGTCAAATAATAAATAAACCTTAAAAATTTGATGTTAAATAAAAAGTCCAATTTTGTACTATCAGTACAAAATTGGATGTCAAAAAACAATACATGACATGTTAATACTCAAAAGTTATAGCTATATTTTTTCCTCTAGAAATTCTGAAATATTATAATAGGATCTACTTACTAGGAAGTTTTTCAAATGTCTTTTAAATAGGTTAATACTCAACATTTTAATGGATTCTGGTATATGGTCGTATATTACCTACTGGTGCCATGCAAAGAACACTATTTCGCATCAGTGCTGTTTTACATTGCCTCGAGCACAACATATCAATGTGACGTCGACTTCGGTCATTCCTATCGGATAACTTGGGAAAAAGTTTTGGATTGGTTTTCACAAATATTGCAATTTCAAATATGTACATACAGGGTAAAGTTAGTATATTGTATTTAGTAAAGAAAGGTTTACAGGTGTCTGTGCATTGCAACCCAAACATTGCCCTGATGCACTTTTTTTGGGCTTTAAATATGAGTTCCCTATTCGTTGAGTTTCCCCAAAAAATAACACCATATCTTATTATTGAACCAGCCATACCATGATATGCAGTAACGATGGCGTCCGTTCCTATGACTGGCCCAAGTCTATACAAAGCATATGCTGATTTGCTGAGTCTCTTTGCCAAATCTAACGTGTGCGCCTTCCAATCTAGCCGTTGGTCCATGGTTAAACCCAGGAATTTAGATGTACTAACTTGATTTATTGTCTTGTTTTCGTAGTCAATATTCATAGTCATAGTTTTACGTTGGTTGAATGTCATTAATTTTGTTTTGTCAATATTTATCTTAAGGTTGTTGTTATTTAGCCATGTTATTATTGAATGTACAGTATTAGTAACGTCATTATTATAAATTTCTTTGTCTTTACAGGCAATGGTAACTGTGCTGTCGTCGGCAAACAGTGTCATATGGTGTTTTGTAACTTTTGGCAGATCGTTTATGTAAAGTATAAATAGTGGAGGGCCAAGTACGCTCCCCTGTGGCACACCATATACGTTCGTTTTATTACGTGACCGATAGAACCTTTCATTCTTTGTTTTTGGATCTAATACTAAAACTTTCACATTCCATGAAAAACAAGGTTTTTATCTTTGATAACACTTTCACTGGTACCCTTCCAAACGTAGACTGTACGTATGTCTTAAATTGATGTATTTTGCAAGTAAAAACAATTATTTTGAAATTTGATTTTACGGAGCGATGTTGACAGGTTGCGGGTTTTTTTTTTTTTTTTTTTTTTTTTTTTTTTTAATCTTAATACTAACATTTATTGATAATCTTAATACTAAAACAGATGAAAATTAAAATTAAATAATATTAATAATGAGAAACAGATGATTCCTCACTTAGCTAAGTTTACGTAAAATTGTTTGCACTTAATTATTTACACACGTGGACAACGAACTTTGAGCGTCAGCAGATATTTGAGCTGGGTTAACTAACCACTATTACAAAATGTTTTCAAGCAATTTTGCCAAAGTACGCACGGTGGCAAATTTCCCAAGACAGCAGCAAATTCAGGCAAAGTAACGTACGCACGGCGGCAAATTTCCTAAGACAGCAGTAAATTCAGGCAAAGTAACGTACGCACGGCGGCAAATTTCCTAAGACAGCAGCAAATTCAGGCAAAGTAGGTCAGTGCAGTAGCCTGTTCTTGTTGAGTCGGCATCACGTGTTAAACACGGAAGTCTGGCTTTGAGTGTGATGCTCTAGGCGCCCTCGTAATCGACAGAGTTGATGTATCTGAATGCCGCTATCTTCCTTGCAGGATAATCAGGATCTCCTGTTTTATGATTGCTGGGCATTTTAAAGCGTAAGCAAGTTGCACATTTTGGTACTTAAGCTTTCTTTGCGCACTCTGTCATCGAGTGCCCTGTTTCATTTTCATGACCATACTGTTGGCACTTATAGCACCGAGTTACCAGTGTAAAATCTCTGACAGGGTAGGTTGTCCAATTAATAAAAAGTTCCGATTGAGCGATTAGGGCTTTACGTATATCTGCTGGTACTTCAATGACGTAGTTGCAGGTCGACTCATCTTTCTGCCCAGATTTGTGGCTTAATTTTACCAAGTCCTGGAAGGATTCTAAGGAGATGTCTTCAAACATGTCGGCTACATTTTGTTCAAAAATGCATCTGAAGACCTCATTTTCAGCCACGGAAGTCGTCACTCCTGAGACCACGAGCCGGGGTTTGCGCTTGCTGGGTTCGTCGGCGGTAAGCTCTGGAGTAGAGAGCTGGACTGCTTGCTTTACTTTATCAGCGTCATGTTTAGTCTCAGTGCTGATATTTATGCTTACATTTTTTGTTTCCCGGACACCACAAACATGCAGTTTCATTTGCTCCGAGCGTATGATCTTTTTCACGAGGTCTTTGGTTTCGTCACTCGATTTCAGTTTATCTTGGGGATAAATTGCAACCGAGCTTAAATTATTGGGGCGCACAAAGTTATTTGCTCCCTTTTTTACCATTTCGGCAAAAGAAACATTTTCCGCAGTACCTGAGTCCTGTATGGTCCTTCTGAGTTCCATGATGTGGTCTGACAGGTCTCGCTTTTCAGTAAGGGATTCAACCATACTGTGCGTTAGATGAGCTAATCAAGCCTTTAGCGGTTATAGTACTGCCATTTGTGAGGTACTGGATCCTATTTTACGGCAAAGATTTGCTATTTTAATTTTCTGCTCCAAATTGAGTTTTCCATCCGCGGCAATAGAGCAGACTTCATTCAGATGCAGCTCAATAGAAGTCATCCATTTTTGAACCTCGGTCGTGCTGATGTTCTCAGGTGGCGCCGCCACAGTCAAGGCAAAGGAGAGCACTGGCCCCCTTGAATTCGAGTGTGAAAGTGCGAAAGTGGTGGGCCGTGGGGTAGAACTTAGGAGCCAGTTGTCCAGTGTGGTGAAAATCAATTGTACTATACTTCAGCACCTATGTAGTACTACTAGCATTATCAATCGGCAGTTTTGAATACAGATTTTAGTAACTTCATGATTGATAGTAAAGATGATGCATAGATATTGAATAATACTCGATGCGTGTATTGAGTTGTATGGTTTAGTGACGTCACGTTCACGTCGCTCATTGTCAACGTGTGTTGCAGGCGTTTCACGAGACGGATCGAGTGCTGGCGTTGCACAACCACGTCCCGCTGGCGTGCCTGGGCGGCGCGTGCAGCAACTTCCCGCTGAACACGAAACTCGCGCGCCTGCAGCACTACCGCGCCGACTGCGTGAGTGCACTCAAGTCCTGCAAGGAGCTCAAGGCCGAGGCCGTGCGCGACGAGGCACTGTGGCGCTGGCGCGAGCCGCTCGGGTCCCGCGTGGACGCCACGCTACGCGCGCTCTCGTTTCTGCCGCCACTGCCGCCGCAGCCGCACCGGTGACCCCGATCCCAGTCCCCACTCTCTACTGTACTAAATGCTAGTATTAAACGTATTTTTATAGTTACTCTATCCGGTTGTATCATTCAACATGCCTTCTCTGGTATCCTTGCCCACAAGCAGTGGTTGATTGGCCACGGAGAGAGCACCGACGGAATAGAACATCTTTTATAATCGTTATAGGCTATATAACATCACGCTCTATAGGAGCGGAGCATAAATGATAAATGTTGCAATAACGGGCAAAATTATTCCCTTTTGAGAACTTCCGTTGCGTGCGCTGCGTAAGCGGTTAAAGTTACGCAACATTCATGTATGTATAGTTACTGGTAGGTAGCCAGTTGACGGGAGTGAAGCCGCGTGGGACAGCTAGTTAGAAATAATATTGGTCCTAAAACGGTTCCCTGGGGAACGCCATATGTATTTATCGTTTATTTATTTATTTACAACAAAAGGCACAGTTTACAATAAAATATCTTTAAACATGTAAGAAAACACAGTTGCTCATTTGCCTGAACTAGGTTGAACCTGAGTTTCAGGCTAGAAAAATGCTTAAAACTTATAATAATAATAAATTAACAATCAATATAACTTGTATATATAGAACTTAAAATAAATTAAATTAAAGATACAGCAAAAAAAAAAGTATTATTTCGTTATAACCAGGAGATCTTCTGTCTCCCCGTAAGAGATACTAAGTAAATGTTTCTGAATAATCTTTTTACAGCTAAAATTATTTAACTTATAGATACTTAATTTTCTATTTAATGTATTGTACATAAATGGCCCTAAAAATGTAAAGAATCTATTTACAAAGACATATTTTGAGGATGCATTGGAAACGCAGACAATGTCATTTCGTCTCTTATTATTTGTATTTACGGCGTTATATATAGCATAGCATGGTATGTTGTTTTAAAACCAAGTGCATTATGAAAAGTTGGCGAACAGTCAGCACGTTGCAGGATTTGTAAAGCAGATCAGTGGGGTAGAGAAAAGGATGGAAGTTGGCAACTTTTAAAATTGCTCTCTGAGCTCATTCAAGAGGCAGTAAATGCGTTTTTGGTGCTCCGCCCCATGAAGTGATACAGTATTGAATAACTGATTGACCTAGGGCAAATACACTTGTTTGATTAATTTTGAATCTGCAATCGTTCTAAACTTTTTAAAAACATAAATTAATTTGCGCACTATAAAGTAGGCTTTCTATATGTGGTCTAAACACAGAACAGAGAAGACAGTAGAAATCGCATATAGCTTTATTAGTATCGGAACCAGCGTACCCAAACTCACACATATACAGATTAATTGTATTTCATAACACTAAGAAATCCTTGGTGTGATTGGTAGTTTAATTTGTAGATGAAATTAGAAAATATGTCAGTCGTCGCTTATTTGAAAATAAACCACAGCTTTATGACAATAGAGTTGGTTTATTGTCTACTCTTTTTGAGTATTTATTACTTTTTTCGTTTAAAGCGCACACGGAATAGTTTAACGAGCAAGTTACGCTATCCGCCGCTAGATGTCACTATAATAAATTCATTTAATTTAAAGCCGTATTTCGTTACCGATAAGATTTATATTTGCGAAATTCATTGCAGTCATTACTACTCGTCCTCCTGTAGTGATGTACCACGGTCGTTGACTTATTTATCGACATTCCGTATTATTTTCAAACAAATACAGTTTAGTTAAAAAAAAAAACGTTGCCCCACACTAGGAATTTCTGCTGTATCGTGGGTGCGTTTACAAACATATAATTTCACATACACAAACACCCAGAGCCGGCACAACTATTTGTAGATCATACAAATATTTGTTCCGTGCGGGAATCGAACCCGCGACACGCAGCGCAGCAGTCAATCGCTCAACCACTGCGCCAACCGTGCGCCCAATAACTAGCGTCGATAAATATTATTATGTTTGTAAACAAGTTTTTTCATAAATTTATTCTAATATACTTACGATTTATAGAAAGTATTATTAAGATATTTTATGGTTAACTACTAATCCGATTTTAAAAATGATTCTGTTGATACAAAGATGGGCGTATCTTTGTGTTTTTATTCTATCAATAGAATTATAGAATACAATACTCTTTATTATGTACACCATATAAGTTACAGAAAGTATAGACGAAGAAAACATTACACTGGGTGGCACAACGGGCGGCCTTATCGCTAAAAGCGATCTTTTCAAGACAACCTTCCATGGATTTAAAAAATGAAAGGAAAGACAGTACTGTACGTAGTCTTTGGTGTACTATTTTTAATTACAAGCTGTGACCGCGGCTTCGCTCCCGTCATCTGTTGGCCAAACCTACCCTACTTACCTTCCTGCCTACCCTACTTACCTACCGACCATATTTGTTTCTATAGTCATCAATCTTTCGCGGAGAATCTTAACACCGTGATTCAGAAAATGACTTCAAATTCACAACGCCATCTATCGAATATCGAGTTCAACTCTCCGAGTATCTGAATTGCGTGTGTTGTGATAATTTAACTTCTTGAACACTTTAAATTCATCTAACTTTTGATAGAGTGAACCGATTGCGATGACACAAAAACTAAGTAATTCTTCAAGTTACGCACAATTTTGATGTATAATAGTTATTTACATTGGTTTCGTACATGTCACGTGATGCGTGCACAAATAAACAGACAAACAGACAAAAATTCCAAAAATGCCGGAAATAGGTTCTGTTGGTTATCCTTTAACACACTGGCTATTTTTTTGGCAATATTTTTGATGTACAAAAAATACTTTTCTACAGATTTATTATATGTATTGATGATTGATGATGATGATGCGATAGACTACACTACAAATGCAATACGTCCTACTGATATGGGAAGCTTACGCTTTCGCCTGCGGCTACACTCTTATTATGATTAGCTTGACTAACTACCTTAATGAACTGATGAAATTTAGGTCTATACACCAGTAGATCTTAAATTTCAGACTAACACCAGCCAGTTTTTAACTGACTCAAAAAAAGAAGGAGGTTCTATGTTCATGTGTTATTATTATTACACTTTGTTGATTTTGAAGGCTGTTGTCTTTTTAACAGACTTCAAAAAAAGGAGGAGTTTCTCAATTCGTCGTAATCTTTATTTTTACACGGCTGCAAGGAAAGGGTTATATTTTTCGCGCGTAAGACGATTTTTTCGAATATTGTAAGTTTAAAGTATCGATAACTCATTATCGATATTGGTAATCTCTAATTGAGTAGCTGAATGTGACATGTGCATAGTTGGAATCTTCGAGAACAATGTTTGAGTTTGAAAGAAAGTAGACCTTAAATTTAACATCATAAAATCAACTTTTACTTGTATTGTTTAGTAAAATATTGTTTTTACATTTTTATCGAAATAAAATAAATTAAGACTTGCCGATGATAAGATATACCTACATTTGATACATTTTTGGTTCTGCTATCGTGTTTACATTCTAAAACAGCACAATAAGGCATTTTTGTATTTTTTTTTCAAGTTTTTGTCACCGTGACGGTTGAACCAAGACTGATGTGCGTAGTGTGTGCGCGGAAGGAAACATATGCAGAACTGTGCAAAACTCGGGGTACGCGGGCCCCGCCCACTTGCGACTTCTATTGTAGTAGGCGTTTTTTTTGTTCTGTGGGTCTAAAGGAGAGTGTTTCATCTATTATAACCCCGAGATATTTTATGTTGTCTGTTTTGAGGATAAAAGGACAGTTACACATGCTGACTGAATGGAATCCACATTTATGGGCATACAGATGAGAGTTAGTAATGTTTAATTGACGCTTGCGCATGGAGAAGTGAATACATTTCGTCTTTTCTGCATTAAGTGTTAGTAAATGGCTTTGCAGCCAATTAGTCACAGTATTGAAACCTTGTTGGGCGTATTCGTACAATTCATTACTAGTTTTCGCGGTAAAAATTAGCGCCGTGTCGTCGGCATATGATATAAGTTTGCCTTGTATAATATCTAAACTACACAGATCGTTAATGTAAATCAGGAATAGGGTTGGGCCCAGTATGCTTCCTTGAGGAACACCATAACCAGTATTTTTTTGCTCATCGCTAGTAATATCATCTATTTTAACAAATTGAGATCGAACGTCTAAGTAGTCAGCAAAAAGTTTCAGTGGTGTTCCTCTAATTCCTAAAGCCTCTAATTTTTTTAGAAGCATGGAAACGGACACCGTATCAAAGGCTTTGGCTAGATCAAGGAAAACCCCCAGAGTCTGGTTACCTTTGCCAAGTTCTTCTGCGATATAATCTGTCAGACTATGCACCGCATCGGCTGTAGATAATTTGGCCCTGAACCCAAATTGCGGTGATGATAAAAGATTGTGTTATTCAAGATAGTTTACTAGTCGACTGTTTACAATTTTCTCTAGTATTTTAGATATAGAACGAAGTAAAGATATTAGTCTGTAATTATTTACTAAGTGTTTGTCTCCGGATTTAAAAACAGGTATTACAACTGCTTTTTTCAGACATCTAGGGAAAATACCTTCCGGTAAACACATACGAAATATATGTGTTAAGGGAAGTACCAGAATGTGCTTAAAGGTTTTGAGGATCTTATTGCTTATATTATCCCATCCAACTGCACAGTCATCTTTTAGTCCAGATATTATTCGGGTTATTTCGTCTTCGTCAGTGTCTAACAAGCCAAAAGATTTTAGAGCACATCTGTTATTCAACTTTTGGCAAGGTGGATGAACATAGTAATGTTTTGGAATCTTTTCGGCAAGAGATATCCCAACATTTACAAAAAAGTTATTAACATGGTTGGCTGACAAAAGCGGCGATGACTTAGAAAGCAGCAAGCTCGAATTAGATTCACGCGGTTTCGGTGACGTTTTTTATATGTTTCCAAAGTTGCTTACTATTGTTTCCTGCTCTATTTATTTATTATACGCTTTATTGTACACCATAAAATACATTAATAAAAAAAACTTAAGTCTAAAACACATACAATGGGCGGCCTTATCGCTTGCTGCGATCTCTTCCAGGCAACCTGGAATTTAATTCATTTTTATCGTAATTATTTTTCAAGTTCTTAAGGAGGTTGTTGCAAAAATGTCTATATCTCTTATAGGTTATTCTAAGGATTTGATTATCAGGGTTACTCCTATATCTCTGATGAAGTTTATCTCTGTGTCTTATACACCGAATTAGGCCAGGAGTCATCCAAGGTTTAATATTACGAAGTTTTTTGTTTACTGTAATAACAGTCGTGTTACGTAATATTGCTAATTGAACATGTTTTATTAAGTACGATAAAGCAAAATTAGCGTCAGCAGTATTGCAAACTGGGTTATAGTCAAGATTGCATAAATCACATTCAAGTCTGTTTGTGTTTAATAGCGTTTTCGTCTGGGGACGATTTAGCTTAGGCAGCGTTAAGTTTAGGGTTAGTAGAACAGCGTGATGATCTGTAATTGTTGAGTTAGTAACAAGCGTAACATATGATAAGTTGGATTTGATCATCATATGATCCAGACAGGAACCGCTTTGATGAGTAGGCAATGTGTGTGCGGCGAGAAAACCATGGTATGAGCAGATATTAAGATAATCTTGGGTCCCAGCGTCGCAGTTTTCAGAGTTAATGTTTATATTTATATCACCTGTTAGAATAACTCTTATATGAGCTTAAAGCTAGAAAATTCTGGTTTAAGGGTGCGTGAAAAGAGTCCAAGTTTCTAGCGGAAGGTGACCTATATATAGTGATTATTGCAGTTGTAGTACCAATTTTGATGATCAATCAATTTTGTTGTTTACTGTAGTATACAATAAGTTGTATTCTGGCATTTCTGGGAGGTATTCCTGGCGATTAGATAGCCAGCACTCGGTTAGTACCATTATGTCACAATCAAAGTTAAGTCTATGGAGAAAAAAGTTAAAGCTATCTATGTTCTTATAAATACTGCGAATGTTTTGAGTTAGTATGGTTAGTGAGTTTTGATATTGCGAGAAATATTGCCCGCATTCCTCAACCTCACAATTCTTTGAATCAGTACGAAATGCGTTATCTATATCGGTCATTAAGTTATTATCCATAATGTAAGAAAAATATAAACAATAAAATTAAGTCTAAAAATATCAACAAGTATGTGGCGCTCTTAGGCGCCTTCATAGTCGATCGAGTTTATGTACCTGTTTTCGGCAGATTTTTTAGCAGGACACTCTTGGTCGCCAGTTTTATGGTTGGCTAGTTTTTTAAAGCGAAGACATGTTGCACATTTTGGCGCTTCGGTTTTCTTCGTGCAGTCGTGGATAGCGTGCCCTTCTACACCACAATGTCCAGATGTGCGGGCAGCAACTTTGCACGTCTTAGCCGCATGACCGTACTGTTGGCACTTGTAACATCTCGTTACCAGTGTGAAGTCTCGCACCGGGCAGGAAGTCCAATTTATGAATAATCTGTCTTGTGTGATGAGAGCCTCGTGTGTTGCCCGTGGTCCACCCGCCTGGTTCACCTAGGTGGACTATGTGAAATTATTTTTGCCCATAGTTCACCAGAAGGTCCATATGTTTTTGTCGTAGTATTACGAAAGAATAATAGTGATATTAAATGTTAAAGCCAGCGGGAAAATTTTGTAATCTAACTTAATATATGGCAGTTCATCAGTTCAGTTCTTTGAACTGATGTTCTTCCCACTTTATACTCGTACTGGTATCTAACTTCCCAGTAATTATAAATATTAATAAAGGGTCCCACTGATCAGTCGGTTGCCCCCAGAGTGTTGAGCGCTCTTAAATTTTTTGAAACAACATCTACTAAGTTAAGTAATTCTTTAAATGATTCCTTGGTTAAGGTTTCAATACTGCATAATGCTTTAAGATGATTGTTTACCAGGAATTTCTTATTATTATATCTATCACAAAGTAACTCCCATGCTACAATGTAATTTTCAGATGTAAACTCCAACGACTTGATAACTTCAATGGCACCACGCTCTTGTGAGTATCTCAGATAGTGAAACTTATTGATTCATTGCAATGAATTAAGGATTGAAAGGTGTCCCTAAATTCTAGCCATTTTAAATAAGAATCATTGAATGTTGGCAATTTTATTGTTGGTAGTTTTATCGACTGTAGGCCATTTGAAACGCAAGTTGTATGAGAACCTTTGTTATTACATGCGTCATCAAATTTCTCCTTGCAAGGCCCTTGTTTTTCTAGTATATCCCCAATAATCGACTTAACGGTAATAAATTTAGTTTCAATCGAATCTCTTAACGTGATATGTTCATCCGTTGCAGATTCATCACAGGTGTTTTCAATTAATGTTTGAACGTCATCAAACTGTCTATATAATTCTTGACAATTATCCAAACGTCTACTTAATTCCTTTATATTGACGCTACTTAGAGCACTAATGTCGTGCTTTTGGATTTCCAGTACATATTCGTTCAATTTAGTTAAACGCCCTCTAATATTACCGCATTTCCTAATTAAATCACTTAACTCACATTTGCCCTCATCGGCATCTTTAAGGTACACTACCGAGAAATCAAACAACGAAATAGATAATTAAATGTGCATCAAACCAGTCGTAGGTTCGCTCCAGGCGCAGCTCGCAGCCACGCGGTGAAACGGCATGCACATCGCACGGCAAGAGTCGTAGCCGACGATTTCCTGGAATTGTTCGGCAAATCTATTTGAAGCACGGATGCAGTGCAAGGCTTTCAGCTGTGCAATTAGTGCACGAGACACGGAATCGGCAATTTTATTACACTAATGCAAACATCAAAGAATATAAAGTGTTATAGATAGACAGATATTTTTACATAAACAGCAAATAATGAGGCACAATTATAGACATGCTGGACTTGAATAGTCGCCTATTAGACTCACTATTTTTAAGTTTCGTTAATAGGTATCTAGTTATAGGTATTACCTATTGAATTTAAATGACCACAATGCGATTATTCTAGCCGTTAGCTGCACTTTAAACCAGAGGAAGCAGTAAACCCTAAACACACAAATAGAAGCGGAAATCGGGAACGGAAAAAAGTATAGGAACGAGCTTACTTCCCTCGGATAGACCACCTGACGCGATGCCCGCTATATCCACGTAGATCTTCATAATAGGTAGCAGTAGCCTCCTAGTGCTCCAGAAATTTCATCGCAGTTGCACGTGGAGGCCGCGATGAGCGGCGAGCAGCGGAGTTTTCGCGTGGATGGCAGTTCGAACAATCGGACCGAACGCCGCCACCGAATTTTCTTCGCCCCAACTTGCAGTTTCTTTTTGCTCACGGTCGCCAACTGTTGGGAGATGAATGAAACGGACGTGATTTTATTACATATTTTAATAGGATAGCCGAGCGACACAGAAAAGGTTAGTTACAATTAGAGAGTACTGAGACGCGCGCACTCGGTCCTTCATTTTGTCCGAATGGCCGGCCGGCGGGGTTCACGCGAGCGCCGCCGCGCCGGTCGTTGCTCCCCGCGTCCCGCTTTATGTTATATTTTTTTTATTTTTCTAAATTTGACTCACACACTGTTCCGTTGTTGTTGAATTAGTTATTTTACCTATGTCGGCAATATTTGTAAGTATGTGAGAACCATGTTCCTATTTATCAAATTAATGAATTTACCTGTGTTACGGCGCAGCGCCTCACGTTTATTGAATACTAAATTCACACGTCGATAGATCTACGCCCTATGTTTTTAGTAGGCGTTTGTCATTTTTTTATTCCCTATAATTTGATATGTCATACCATTCTACCGTCTGCTTTCTTACTGTACGCACGATACTCTTTAATAAACCATTTTACGTGTAATTGGACTTTAATTAGCCCCATTGTATAGTCAAAATATACAACCTGTTAATGCTTTTATTACTTTATACCTGTATGTAGTATAGTGTGTAGTGTTATTTTTGGGTGCATCGTCCTCACATATATGAATTTATAAATGTATGTATCTATGTAAATATTGTAGAACACCTATTTTTTTTAAAGAGTAAGTATGGAGTTTCATGTGCGTTCTTCTCAATAACAAGCTACTTTTCTAAATGCACGGTAGAATGAACTTTATTACTTGTAAATTTTAATTTTTAATTGTTTGACGTTCAAAAGTGTCGCTTATTGGCCTAATTGAAATAAATACTTTGACTTTGAGTAATATGTTTTTTTCATTTACGAATTATACTTAACAATCAAGGCGTATTTATTACACCTCCCGCTAAATAAACCTGATGAAATCCTGAATATGATCCTATCGAGTCTGGATTAGAAGATTTCACGTTGAAGAAACTTCGATCAGCTATTATTACAAGGGTTTCAAGTGAATTGGTGGATAACTCATAATTACAAGCAAAGTCAGGTGTGGCATCCATATCCTTTTGCTGTGTCATTGTGAAGATTTGGAATTTTCCGTGGTCTGGACAATCGAAATCATTATTAGTTCCACCCAGCACTCCATTATCAGGTTCTATTTAGTGTTAATTAGTCGTTAATAACCAGGTTGACTACACCAGCTTACGCAATGCCAGAGGATAAGGAGCTCATTAGAAAAAAGGCGAGTTACAAGGGAAGGGTAACAGTATTCTTGAATTATTTGAACTCATTAAAACCAGCTATAACTTCTTCTGAGATTAACGATTTGCAATTGTGTTATAACAGGCTTGAGTCATTGTATAGTCAATATGAAATGTAGTACTGATAATTTGGATGGTCAAATGTTAGAACGTAGCGAGTTTGAGTCTCTTTTTTATAAAACCCTATCTGAAGCTAAGAAAGTACTCGATGATTATAGGAAAGCGATCCAATTGAGTGTGAGGTAAGTTCACATTCTAATAATCACAGGTTTGTTAAGTTACCGACTATTTAATTATCAAAATTCAGCGGTTCTTATTAGGTTTTAATGTTTCTTCGCTTCAGCCTGAATCCTCTAAGTTTCATAATTTTCTTGAGTCAGCGGTTCTATTTTAACAGTACTCATATCGTTGACTCTTTTACGTCAACCTTGTTTATATCATCAGCTGTTCGTACTTAATCAAACGTACCTTAAATATTTGCTGATCTTGAATAAATTTACACGAAATTTTAATATCTCATTCCTGGGCCCATAACCACTGTGGGGGACTACCCTGCATAGTGCATGTGTGCAAGGAAACTCAAGAGTAAATTAAAATTGCATACTAAATTTATTTTGAGTCACACAGGCACTATACAAGGTAGTCTCCCACAGTTCTTACGTGAATTGGTTGGAGTTTCACGATACAGTTTGTCAGCCTCATTCACACTAATGACGCCATGAACGACATAAATAAATTTCATTATTTGTAGTCACCACTAGAAGGTTCAGCTGCCGTGGTGATAAACTCTATTCAGTTTTCTGCGGCTAATTACTCAGTCGCTTGGAAGTTACTCTGTGATCGGTTTGATAACAGACATCTGTTGATTCAACACCATATTACAGCATTAATTGATATTAAGACGATCAGTAAGGAATATCAGTGAATTTAAAAGCTTTAATCGATTAAAAAATTCCTAGTGTGGGGAAACATTTTCTTAAAAAAAAAAAAAATACTTGCGTGCTTTACAATCCCTTGGAGAACCTGTTAATCACTGATACTTTACTCTTTCACTTTATAACAGATAAGTTAGACAAAAAAAAAATAGGTCATAAAGGTCGTAAGGAGCTTTTTTTAAAGATAGGATAAACTAGCTTCTGCCAGCGGCTTCGCCAACGTGAATGTTAAAAAATATCCCAAAGGAACATATTCCCGGGATAAGAAGTGTCCTATATGCTATTCCATACTATAATCTATCTCTGTGCCAAATTTTATCCAAATCCGACCAACCGTTTGAGCGTGAAGAAGTAACAAACATATAAACACACTCAAAAACTTTCGCTTTTATAATATTAAGTGTGATATACCAATCGATAGAGCTCACATCGCTAATTCCAAATATATATAACTCATTTTCGACAAAAAAAAATGTACTTTACGACAATTGCAGTTTCCGGTCATTTGGTACAATAATTGCAACCGAACAGCTCACACTATTGCCTGCGTGCATTTCCATAAATGCATGTATCGCCACTAGCGCCAGTTAGTGCGTGTTCGGATACCAATCGCGTAACTCAAATCAAACCACCTTAGTGCTACTTTAGCTTAGATTAACCATTTACCATTATTTTAACAGTTAACCATTAAATCCATATCATTAAACTAGTGGTCGTAAACCAATAATCAAACCATTACCAGTAATTAATATAAAGTCAACCAAATTAACCAACTTAGAGTTTAGTGCTAAACCAAGCACGCGCTAAATTCTACACCGGTATTGATATGTATATACGCATACAAAGATATTGTAATGTTGGACTGTGAAAAAGTCGGATGAAAAGAGATTGTAAGACACCCTGTCTCAGTAAGAATGACTTTTTCATTTTAAAATAAAAACAAGTATTTTATGACAGAGTTGTGATATTTTTATTGTATTGTAAAGAAGACATGTGCCGATTAAGTATGGAATAAAATATCCGGCAAATGACCACCACGACTCCGATGACAGGCCATTACTCTTTTCATGAAATTTTCCATGACTTTTGCACAGAGATGTGGCTGTATCTCATCGATGACGCGTTGGATTTCCGATTTGAGCTCAGGAATTGTTTCGGGTTTATTCGCATAAACCCGATATTTCACAAAATCCCAAAGAAAAACCGCACGGCGTTAAATCGCACGATCTTGGTGGCCAGTTGACATCAGAATTTCGTGAGATAATGTGTTCTGGAAATCGTTGCTGCAATTAGTCGATTGTTGCATGCGCGGTGTGCCAGATTCACGCCGTCACGTTGAGGCCACAAGAAGTCCGTTATTATTTATTATATACTTATTTATCATATTCCTGTAACGAATGCCGTTCACAGTCACTGCAATTTCGTAATTAGTTTTCACAATTATAACGCGTTGTTCTTTCGAAAAGCGCTCCATTTTTAATAATCAAAAAAATTTATAATAATAAAAGATTTTAAAAAGTGCACTCATACTGAGACCCCTTTATATAGCAGAGATGAGCTTACTGACATGGATGTGCGGAGTGACGAAAACTGATAAAGTGAGAAATGAGTATGTATATTAGAGGAAGTTTGAAAGTGACAGAAAAGTTGAGGGAATCGTTTGTCCTGGTATGGTCTTGTAATGGGAGGGATGAAAAGCATGTTAAGAATTATGAATACAAAATGTGGATGGATGAAGAGGGAGAAGAAGGTCAATGAAAAGATGGATGGACTGTGCGAGGAGTGATTTCAAAGAAACGGAAGATAGAACGGTATGGAAGAAGAAAATGCATTTGCAAGTAACATGGGACAAGGGCAGGAAGATGATGATGAAAGATGTTCTATTATCTGTGGCCAACCGACCTCTGCTTGTGGGCAAGGATACCAGAAGGCATGTTGAATGAAACAACTGGATAGAGTAACTATAAAAATACGTTACTAGCATTTTATACATAAGACTAAGCGTAGAGAGTGGGGACTGGTGTCGGGGTCACCGGTGCGGCTGCGGCGGCAGTGGTGGCAGAAACGAGAGAGCGCGTAGCGTGGCGTCCACGCGGGACACGAGCTGCTCGCGCCAGCGCCACAGTGCCTCATCGCGCACGGCCTCGGTCTTGAGCTCCTTGCAGGACTTGAGTGCACTCACGCAGTCGGCGCGGTAGTGCTGCAGGCGCGCGAGCTTCGTGCCCAGCGGGAAGCTGCTGCACGTGCCGTCCAGGCACGCCAGCGGATAGTGGTTGTGCAGCGCCAGCACGCGGTCCGTCTCGTGGAACGCCTGCAACACACGTGGACAATGAGCGACGGAAACGTGACGTCACTAAGTCATACAACTCAATTGCATCGAAAATTATTCAATATCTATCAATCAACAAGAAATATCATTAAATTTCTAAATTCTGTATTCAAAACTGCCGATAGATAGCGCTAGTAGTATTACATAAGTATAGTAAAGTTGACTTTCACCACTCGACAACTGGCTCCTAAGTCCTACCCCACGGCCCACCGCTTTCAGGAACAATATGAAGTGTACTATGTGGCTCAAAGACCGAAAACGCTCATTGAGCGAAAAAATAACTCTGAACGCATTACTGTGTCTCAAGATACAGGTTGCCCTAGTTTGAGAGGCTGGGTTCATTACTCAAAATGGTTACAATGGAATAATTCTTACAATAATAGCAAATAGAAATATACGTAAACTGTAATGTAACCTTTTTGCACTTTTAAACATTTATTTTTATTTTTATTGTGGGTTCTTTCAAATGACCACAACGCATCGTGGCAGTGAAGAAAAAATAAGGCATTTGGTCCGCCTTTGTACCTTTTGTGCATGAAGTCTAAATAAGTAAATAAGAAAATCTAGAACGTGTTCTGAGCATTAACTGATGCAACACTACGCGAATAGGCGGCGGAAGAAAGGGCGCCGACGAAAATTTGCATATATTTCGTCATAGATGTCGTTTTTATGGTTTTAATTGTCGATAGTAATTTCTAATACAGGGATTCAAAACCAAAACCCAAAATGTCATCGACGAAGTTTTTCCAATATTTCGTCATGGGTGCCATTTTCATGGTTTTTTGTCAAAAAACCCATCCCACCCATCCTCGTTATTCGATCCCATATTCGTTATTAGTGAACTCAAAAAACAGCGAACTAAAAAAAAACGATGAAAAATATGTAAATTATCGACGTCACCCTTTCTTCTGTCTCGTGGTTGCATCAGTTAACGCTCAGAACGCGTTCTGCCATTTCTTCACTGCAACAACGAGTTATGGCCGATTTCTAAAGATTCACAACGCGGAATTCGCGTTCTGGCCGTTTGAATGAAGACGCAACGCGCGTGGGCTTATGTCGAGTTTTTAACGTACTCGATCGTGATAACGTAAACGATCTCTTATGTCTATTTGCATACATTACAAAAAAGGAAGTTTCTCCTTATCGTCACCAAACGGCGGCGCTTTTTCAGTTTAAATATAAATCGACGTTTACGTTAATCCGATCCAGCGTGAGTAAAATCTCGCACTAAGCCTAGTACTAAACTATTTTTAGCTCAATGAGCGTTTTCGGTATCACTTGCTTTTCGGCCTTACATAACTATTTCTTACTCATGCAGATATGGCGGTGGCCAGCCCGCATCTACTCAATATATTCTTTATATCAGCTTAATCTACATAATCTTAAAATTCTTGTTCGGGATTGGCTCCTCAAGCAATCATACACCGCAACAGAGGACCTTTTACAGGTTCTGGCTTAGCCAATTTAAACTAATAGGCACACTTTTCATACATCACACTCATACACTCTCACTCACACACTTACATGCTCTACACCATGTCACATCTACAACTTTGTTCCTTAATGTTACTGTGGTTTTTATTTTCTGTTCGGATTTAATTCTAACTTGGTTTGATTTTGATTGATTTGTATATAATCAAATTTTTCTGTTTTTATTTAATTTAATTTAACTTTGATTACATTTAGTTTAATTTAATTTTTATTTCATTTAATTCATGATTTAATTTTGGTTCAATTTATTTTAGATTTAATTTAATATTGATTTAATTTATTTTAGATTTGATTTAATTATGACATAATTTAATTTAATTGTTATTATATATGTATTTCTTTTTTATGCTTGCCTGCCTTGATTTTATTGGTATCACAAATTGAAGATGTGTTTAAATTGCTGGGGGATGGAATTCTGGTGACCTGTAATACAGGTTCTCATTAACTACCACGGGCACCAGAGTTTCAGGACCATTTGTTTTTGTGTAATTTGTTTTTGTGCCAAATAAATTTATTATTAATTATTATTAATTTATTATTATTAATATTGTCATAGTGTGCTCACCTTGACGAACTGGCCCGGCTTGGTGAAGTTCTTGGTGCGCGTGACATGCTGCAGCATGTGCATGTAGTGCGGCACGCCGTCCTCCAAGCCGTGCGTGTGCCTCAGCGTGTCCAGAAAGTACAGGTTGGAGGCGTGGTACGACGAGCGCGGCGGCTTGCCCACCACTGGGACCGCGAGTGGCAGCACGCGCTCCATGAGCCCGGCCCAGTTGGCGTCCTGCAGTGGCACGATCACCTCGTCGATGTCCAGCAGCGCCAGCCAGCGGTACTCGTACATGTGCCGGTACAGGCAGTCGTTATACGGGATCAGCTCCATCTGCCGCTTGTGGTTGAACTTCTTCTTCAAGTACATGTGCTGCAGCCCTGGCAGGTTGGGCTGGCCACCCGGCAGCGTGACTGGTGTCACGGTGACCGCGCCCTGCGCCGCGTAGTAGTCCAGCACCTTGGTGATGTTGGGGTGCACCTGCAACTCGTAGAAGAAGATCTTGTCGGCGCCCAACAGGCGCACCAGCTCGATCCACTCCACCAGGCGCACGGACAGGTCCTGGTACAGGAAGTCCAGCCCCTTGACGCACACGGCGAAGGCCTTGCGCTGTGCGGGCGGCTGCGGGCGCGCATACTGCACGCGCAGGTTGTTGGTGGCGCGGTCACAGGCGCCCTCCACCAGTGACACGCTGGCGGGCACGAGCGTGCTCACCTCTGCGGGTAGCACGCACGCCAGCAGGTACGGCTGCAGTATGTGGTTGCGGTAGTTGCCCCACTTGTTTTTCCACACATACTTGTACTCCAGCACGCGTACCACCACGGGCGCCGGGCGCTCTTCAAACCAAAGCTGGCAGTGTGTGGTCAGGTTTGGCTGGATGCGGTCATACACGGCCAGGATGCGCACGGCCGGCCCGACGAGCGACGTATTGCGCGCGTCCAGGTAC
Organism: Orthosia incerta; assembly: GCA_948252205.1. Taxonomy (NCBI): domain Eukaryota; kingdom Metazoa; phylum Arthropoda; class Insecta; order Lepidoptera; family Noctuidae; genus Orthosia; species Orthosia incerta. The sequence continues at coordinate 22,148,945 of OX411756.1, read as the reverse complement.
GCACCGAACATGTGGAATACGCCCTCGGACGAGCGCATCGTCTGCCAGTACGTGTTGTGGAACTCCAGGTCGTAGATGGACGGGAAGGGCGCGCAGTCCTTCTTCTTGAGGAACTTGTTCTGGTCGTTGCGGTGCTTGTGCCAATAGGAAAGCGGCAGCGAGGGCAGACGCCGCTCGGCGTCCGCACGCAGCTCATCCTCGGTGAGCACGCGCGGGTCTGTGTGCGGCAGCGCGTGCGGTAGCACGGTGCTGGGTGGCGTGGGCGTGCTGGCGCCCGGCTCCGACTGCAGCAGTCGGCGCGCGGGGGAAACGGGGGCCGCGCAACGCGGTGGCGGCGCCAGAAGAGGCAGGGCCAGCCCCACCACTGCACCCCAGGACAGCAGCGCCGCCAGCCAGCGCAGGTGCCAGCGCAGGTGCCCGCACCACCTGCTCATCACCTGCAACCACCAGGGACACACAGTTAGACATAGTACAGTAGACTACACTAAGACACAGTGACGACAGCGACACTCGCCTGGCCGCGGCACAACCCTCACTCGGACGGAACACGCTATAATTTACTAGTTGAGCTTATCATTATAAGACATCATGAGCAGACAGAACCCCCATTAATCTGATGCTCCCATTTGTGACAATGACGACCACAGAACATAACACAGACCCTTTATTTAATTTTTTTGGTTGGGACATCATCCAATGACTTTTCCCGTTATGGGTGAAGCGTGAGGGCGTGTCAGACTTTTATTGACTAAAACCCACCCATGTTCCTTCAGGTGCTTGTGCCGGGGCCGCGGTAACTCTCTTTCAAATTTAGCCGCAACCCAGACAGGTATCGGCCATATCGGGCCGCGTCATTTTTGCTGACATCTTTTAGAGGCGCGCGTGGAACACTACGCGCCGTAAACTCGGGCTTGGTCCTTATCGGACGGCGACCTACCCATTACTTGCCATCTGCAAGCCGGCGCCTACGGTGGCCTGGAATCGGCTTGCAACTCCCGACGCCCGGGGCGTCTCCTGCGGTGGCTAGGAGCGTGAGGGCGTCTCCCTCATGCGTTCCGCCTCCTCCTTTGTGAGCATTACTGCTTCGCAGAAGGAGGAGACAGCTTCTCATGTACTCTCGCTCCGTACCATGGCCTGGACCAGGGCCGATCTGAGATGTCGCCACCGCCGATCGCCTCCATGAGGACACGGCGGTGCTCCACCCTAGCGGGGTAGATCTCCACCGTATGCTCCACTGTGTCCTCCGGGCGGTCCACATAATGGTGACACCCGGGCATTTCTTCCCGCCTTATCCTGAACAGGAACTTCTCGAAACAGCCGTGTCCGGTGAGGACCTGCGTCAGGCGGAAGGTGAGGACACCGTGACGCCTATCAAGCCACTCCTTAAAGAGGAGCGGTTGGGCTTACCGCCGCAATTGTGGCGTGCGCAGCGCTGGGTCTGTCTGTCCGCCGAGCAGCGATTTGTCGCGGCAACGGAGTTTCGCCCCGGCATTTCGCTTCCTCGCGCCACTCCCATATTTGCGCGAGGACTTATGGACGTACCTCTCGTATAGCTCCGTTTCAATGGCTTTCGTATTTTGGGGGTGGTTACGGAGCCTGCGGTGTCTGGTTTACTGGCGTCGCGCAGCAACGCACCCCTGGCCCAGAGCCGTAAGTTCCAGCGACCACCAGTACACCTGGCACCGTGCGTGTCCTGGCTAGACCCGGGGCATTGCCACATCACTTATCTTGGATATGGCCTCCCGGAACCACTCCGCCTCGTTGTTGATGTCAGCTTTCCGGTGATAGCACCCAAGCCTGCACGATCGAGGCTTCCAAAAGGAGCTCCAGTTGCTTCAGCGTCCACCGCGGACCACTCGGGGTCTGTTGGACCGGCACGCTCGAGGTCTGGGCGTAGACGTTGAACCGGATAAACCAGTGGTCGGAATAGGTCTCCACCTCCTCCAGGACGCGCCAGTCAACGACACGTGGTGACAAAGCGGCGCTGGTGAACGAAATGTCCACCATCGATTCGCATACACGTAGGAACAGAACCCCGGTTTAGGACGACCAGGCCTGCCTCTAGATTTAGGTTGGTGGACGATTAGGCAATCGTCCACCAACCTGCCCCGTGCGTCCATATACCGCGAACCCCTGTAACATTAAATGTTACATGTCTTAATTTTAATTAATAATGTGGTAAATAAATGTAAATCTAATCAATTATTTACATTCATCTACATTGTTAACAAACTAATAAAGTAACTATTCACAATACTGGATTAAATATAGAACAAAAAATACTGAACTAACTAATAATAATGAACACATCAAATCAGAATTCTGCATAGCTACAATTTATCGCCGCATTCGTATTAAAATAAGCAACATATTAGGCACCCAGAGACCGTTCCTTCGTTCTCGGCGCAGGCGCATCGTTCATGTTGTTCATTCACGACAGTATGTCTCCACGTCGCGGAGACCGATTCTTGGTGTCAAGGCGAACGCACGTCAATATTTATCGCGATCTCTGATTCGGAAAAACCCGTAAAAGAAAAATAAACGGTCGTCATCGCGAAATTATTCTTTTAACGGCGTCACTACCGTTCTCTCGACCATTTTATTTGTATATTTAATTATTGTGTGGTGATTTGGAAAACCCCATTTGGGGTTCAAGGATCACCCTTATTCTGCTCGCTTCCCCGCGGTGGACCGTAGCGAGTCAGCCCATCTACTGCTGCACCTGCATCTTGGAAGACCTGGCGATCGACACGCGAGCACCCATCTCCAGCAGAGGACAATGCCGTCAGGGGAGTGCTAGACGATGGGGGAAAAGTTGTGATCGCTGTATAGGCCCTAATCCACTAAATCGACCCACCTACTGAGCTAGACTTTTTTTTATAAATTATAAATGTTCCGAATTTTCTACCTACCTGTTTTTTATTTATTATCCCCCTAGGAACCTATGCCTAGGTTAGGTGAAAAAGGCAGGGGTAGTTCTAGAGCCGAGACACCCCAAGCCACATTCTTGGCATTGAAGTCCCCGAGGACGAGCACAGAAAGGGAGCGATACCCGACGACGACGATTCTCAACTCCGCAAGGGAGTTGTGGAACTCGGCGAGAGTTCGGTACGGAGAGAAGTATACCCCCACCACGGCAATCACTCCAAACCGTGCTGCCACGCATCCATGTCCACTCTTGACACCCTCGAGGGACGGGGTACCGGCGGCGGCTTACGAAATTAGAGTCACTGAGTCGCTCAGGTCCTCCACCCAGTCATTCATGGGCGGGACGAAGTACGGCTCAGCGACCACGGCGATGTTAATCGACCACTGCGCCATGCCCTGGAGCAGCAGATCCTGAGCAGCAGCGCAGTAGTTGATGTTCGCCTGGAAGAGGCGTAATCGGGCCATTATTTGCACTCCATTTCCGCCTCCTCCCGAACCCCCTGTGAAGATCCTGCCGCGGTGGTTTCGGCGGCGACGACGACTGTAGGGGCGGCAGCATTGGCGCCGGCTGCGGCTGCGGCGGTGACGGCGAAGTTAGAGGGCTTGCGTCTACCTTTGGCCTTGGCTGGTGGAGCGCAAGTCTTGCTCCCAGCTCGGTGATCGGCTGGCTTTGAAGCATTGCGACAAGGCTGCCCACAGCGGAAGCCGTGGTTGCTCCGGTCCACCTCCGAGGTGCAATGAGCTCCCACGTGGTTGCCCACATGGCAGCGGCAGTACCTCAGAGGTCTGCGTTCCAGTAGCTTCACCTGCGCGGAAACCCAAGCCACCAAGAGCCTACGACCATCCCCGGCTATTTTTTGGACCACTGAGACGAGGCAGCTCACCGTTACGGCCCGCATCTCTGTGAAGTCTAGACGTATGGTGCTCGCCCTCACCTGCTCGGCAGAGCATCCCCCAGTCCTAGCGACGGTGGCCACCACCTCTCCCTCCGTCACGTGGTCGTCCAGGCCCAGAATGCGCATGTGATATGATGGACTTGGTGAGTCTGTGCACTCGGGCCTTGTTCGCATTTAAAGAGCTTTTCGGCCAGAGCATTGGCGGTCGGGCCACTGGCCGCACCGGGAACTTCCAGCATCCGGGCCCCAGTCGCGGTGACCCTCACCCGGATGCCCTCGAAGACGCCGAGCTCCACCAGGTTCACCGCCGCCCTCACTTTGGCGAGCACTTCGCGGAAGGACACGCCCTTCTTTTCCGCTGCCAGCTGTAGTCTTATCACTACTGCTGCGGACTTCGGGGAGTGGAGCCTAGCCGTGACGCTTCGCTTCTTTCGCCGCTCCCATCTCACCTTCCTTTTGGCCGCCCTTGCTTCCTTGCTTGCCTTCTTGCAGCCGGCCACTTGCCATTCGGCGCCGGCCGCAGGAGGTTCAGGAGGTGACAGAGATTGGGACGGCCGACCCGGCACCCGGGCTGGGGCTCTCGCTGCCTGAGCAGCTGCCCCACCCCTTTTGGGTGCCGATTTTACTTTTTAACGGAACAGTGTGCGAGTCAATTTTTTAAAACAAAAATAGTAGAAAAAAAATTAAGCTTTACTACAATACAAATTAACCAGTTCTATTTTGTCTACAGCAAAGATGGAGCAGGACCAGCATGTTTCCAAGCATTCTTATCTTGCATATAATCATCTAATTTGTAATATGCTTGTTTACAAAGTGTGCTTTTAATTATTGATTTAAATTATCTTTCTAATTCAAATTCAATTAAATTTATTGCATCCATAATGTACATATAGGTGTTAAATATAAGTTACAGAAACAATTATGGACCCTGTCAGGCACAGCAATATTCTAGATACAGTCTGTCCAGGAGAGAGGGATAGTGCTTAATATTTTTCCATAATAACATTTCAGTTGTATTTGCAATGTTTTATTTGATATAATGTACCTACTAATATGTCTATGTTTTTGTATTTTTATGTCATGTCGTGTCATGTACTATTTTTGTCTATTATTACCTACTTATTAAGTTGTACGAGCTACGCTGTACATTGACCCTAACTAATACGTCCTACTTACAGTGAAACGTTGCAGTTTGTTTAGCTCAACATTAATTGTACATTATTACATTATAATATGTTATTTTTAGTAGCAATAAAACCTTTATATCAATCGGTTGTTTACTCATTCATCATAACAGTTCAACATAACATTTTCACTGTTGGGAGTTACGCCCCAACATATGGTCCTTCGAGCAATTTAGTGTTGTGTAATTTACATCTTTTACGGTCGCGAATCGGTTGGACTGGTCTCTCAGAAGCGAGTCGCCCCAGTAACCAATTGAGAAGGCGCATACCGCAGAGGAGAAGGTTGCACAATACGAAGAACCAAGAGTGTGGAGCAACAGTCAACGCTCGAAACAGAAGAGTTCATTTGAAGTCAACAAGAAAAACAACAAAACATCATGTCGGCAGCTGAGTTCTACCAGAAGCAGAACGAACTCTACGACGGCATAAAGAAGATTGGTATAAATATCAAGAAGGATGGTTGGGACAGAAAGAACGCTGACTACTTCAAACGCCGTAAGGCAATGCTGGAAAACTTGTGGTCAGAATTTCAGTTCAATCACGACCGCCGGCCCACGGAACAAAGTGTAAGTCATCCGTACTTTAGTAATGACTGCTATAACATAACTCTGCAGTGCTACAATGAAGTAAAGGAGCTTATTCTGCAACAACACCAACAACTTACGACTCTCACTCGTTCTCCGAGGGAGCAGTCGGTACAACCAAAAACATTGGGAAGTGCCAACCAACAAACAGGGGAAGGTACTTCGGAACAAACAAAACAGGAACAAGAAGCCCAGGAGAGTGAGGCAGAACAAGCTGGCAATCAAGACGAACAAAACAGAGAACCATCTCCTCCTACTCCTCGGCAAGATCAACAAAACACCGCGAAAAAGGACACGGGATCCAATAGCAAGCTGGACGATATGATGCGCAAACAGACCGCTAACTTCAAAGCCTTCATGAGAGCAGTCGCGAACATACACGTGGAGTTCCTGTCTGAAAAATGGGAGTTTCAAGACGCTCTGCAAACACTGCAAACACGCTGGTCAGCTATTGACAACCTTCACTGGGAGATAGAGTATGAAACCAACGGAGAGAAGAATGCAGTGTATGAAGAACGCTACACCAGGTATGAAAACCAGTTCCAGGAACTAAAAAAGGCTTTGAATACCAAAATGTGGTCCGGCACTCATCGGGAGAAAACAACACCGAAATTAGAGATACCAGTCTTCAATGGTAACTGCAACCAGTGGATCCCATTTAAAGACCTTTTTACGGAAGCAATACACAACAACAATTCCCTCTCATCTGCTCAGAAGATGCAGTTTCTGAAGAGTAAGGTGCAAGGAGAAGCGGAACGCTTGATTCAACATCTACAGATAAGTTCGGATAACTACCTGGTGTGTTGGGATATCCTCAATCACCGATATAATAATGAAAAACTTATATTCACATCGCACATCAACATGCTGTTCAATTTACCAAACATGCAACAACAGACAGTGGCCCAAATAAAGAAAATCCATGACGTCAGCATAGAATGCCTACATGCGATAAAGAATTTAGGAGTGAATATCGACACCTGGGATCCGATAATTGTACATATATTATCGCAAAAATTAGACGCTGACACACACTCAGAGTACAACGAATCGCTGAAGAACTGCCGAAAACTGCCAATACTGAAAGATCTGCTAGATTTCCTAGAAGGGAAGTTTACATCATTGGAAGCATCGCGCCGCAAACAAGAAAACAATCAAAAACCAAATACCTCATCGAGTCAACATCAAAATACTTTGTACTCTAAAAAACAATACAGCAGTAATCAAGCAACTAGCAACAAGAAAATTACGAAATCGTTCCATGCGTCAACATTCCGATGCCCCCTTTGCGATGACGAACATGGCATGTACAATTGTGCAAGGTTTTTAGAAATGCCGAATCACTTAAAACTTAGCACAGTAAATAAAATGAACATTTGTGTAAATTGTCTGTTCAGCCATAACGGAAAGAAATGTACGTCAGCTTACCGATGTCGCAAGTGCTCGGGTCAACATAATACATTGCTACACGATGCATGTATTACGAACAAAACGGAAAAACAAACAAATTCTTCCCATGTATCAAAGGATGATGATACTTCGGAGATACTACTAGCGACAGCTGTAGTAAACATAGAAACAGCCGATGGGACCCTAATCAAGTTGCGAGCCCTCATCGATCAAGGTTCTCAGATATCTTTGATCACCGAACATGCTGCTCAACTTCTAGGAGTTAAGCGCGAGAGATGCAAAGGAGTCATCTTTGGAGTTGGACAGAAGGAAAACCACTGCAAAGGAATGACAACAATTACTTGCAGTTCTGTCTACAACGACTTCAAGTTCCAAACGACTGTCATCATTATGAATAACTTGATTAAGAACCTGCCGAATAAGACCTTTGCAAAACCATCTTGGTCCCACATACAGAACATCCATTTAGCAGATCCGGAGTTCCATAACAGCCGTCAGGTGGATCTACTATTTGGAGCAGACATTTATTCGCAAATCATGCTAGGAGGCATAATAAAGGGCGATGACACCACTCAACCTATCGCACAACAAACCTACCTAGGTTGGCTTCTATGCGGAAATGTCAAAACTTTCCACTGCAATGTGGTCATAAACAATCTTGAAGATATCAAACAGTTCTGGGAAACCGAAGACATCACCGATCAATCCAATTTATCGGTGGAAAATGAAACATGCATTGAATACTACACCAACACTACGCAACGCCTGGAGAATGGGAAATACGAAGTCAGACTGCCGATGAAGAAAGAACTTGAGAGCAGACTGGGTTCGTCCAAACCAATGGCTGTAGTCCAATTCAAAACTTTAGAAAGAAAGTTGGAAAAACAAACACACCTGGCAAAGGCCTATAAAGACTTCATGGCTGAATATATTGATCTAGGTCATATGAAGCAATCAACAGTTAGCAACAAAACACTCGAGTGTTACTTACCTCACCACGGCGTGCAACGCGCTGAATCAACAAAAACAAAGTACAGAGTGGTGTTCAATGCGTCAGCAAAAACGTCAACGGGATGCAGTTTGAACGACCTCATGTACAAAGGTCCCAATCTTCAACAGGACCTACAAACATTACTAATGAAATGGAGGCAATACAAATATGCGTTTACAGCGGACATTGAGAAGATGTTTCGTGCTATTTGGGTAGCCCCTGAAGACCAACAACTGCAACAAATTGTATGGCGAGAATCACTGGGACAACCTATCCGCTCATACCAATTAACAACCGTAACATACGGAACCAAGGCAGCGCCGTTCCTAGCTATGATGACGCTCAGGAGATTGGCGGCAGATGAACATGAACAGTTCCCGGAGGCTTCAAAAGTGCTGGAAGAATCATTCTACATGGATGACCTCGTTCACGGGACACATACAATCGAACAAGGAAAGCAATTGATCGCGGATCTGAAACAGTTACTGAAAAATGGAGGGTTTAACCTCAGAAAATGGTCAGCAAACAATCAAGAACTTTTGGAAGATATCTCCGAACAACACAACGATAAGATTGTCTTCAACTTCAAAACAGAAAATACACAAAAAACGTTAGGCCTGTGCTGGAATTCAAGAGAGGACAAATTCACCTTTCAATGCACAATTTCTGACGTAAACAAGAAACAAACAAAACGAAGCCTACTTGCCGAAATATCCAAACTATTTGACCCACTCGGCTGGCTGGCCCCCGTGTCAACAAAATTGAAATTATTATTTCAAAAACTGTGGGATGGCAACTTACATTGGGACGACGAAGTGTCCGATAACATACATGTGGAGTGGTGCAAGATACAAGCCGATATAAGAGCGATAAACGAATGCGAAATACCTAGATGGCTTAAGTGTGGCGGAAAGCAGACAATGGAGCTACATGGGTTTAGCGACGCCTCCCTGGATGCCTATGCCTGCGTCATCTATGCACGAGTCCAGTCATCAACAATACTGGTCGCTGCAAAGTCAAAGATTGTACCACACCGAAAATCAACAACATTGCCTAGACTGGAATTGAATGGAGCGCACCTTCTATCACAACTAATGCGCAAAGTCAAACAGTCATTGAATCAATATGAAGTACACGTCTACGGCTGGACTGATTCCATGGTGGTCCTGGGTTGGTTACAAGGAGACCCATCCCGCTGGAAAGCATACGTAGAAAACAGAGTACGAAGTATTACTGACGTCATCTTGCATCTATATCAGGGGCGGTGTAGAGGCAATGCCCTTACGTACTTTCTGTTACAGGGATCTCACAACAACCTTGATCCAAGTGGGGACGGGAACAGAGAAAAGGAGAATCATCCTTGCCTCTGCCTATCTCCCATATGAACAAAAAGAACCAGTAACACCACTAATCAGAAGACTGGTTGATTACGGCAACCAAAAGAACCTTGACCTGATACTTGGTTGCGATGCGAACGCACACCACGTCGTTTGGGGCAGCTCGGATGTCAACAAACGAGGGGAGGATTTGTTGGACTTTGTGGTAAGCTCTTCTTTACAAATCCTTAACGTAGGCAATAAACCTACTTTTAGAACTTCTGCGAGGACTGAAGTTATTGACCTTACGCTGGCCTCAAACAGGGTCAGCGCTAATATTGAAAATTGGCATGTATCGGACGAAATCTCTTTGTCTGACCATAATTATATATGCTTTAGGTTTAGGACGGCGGGAGAAGCCGAAACTAGACGAAGGAGAAACCCAAGGTATACAAATTGGGACTCATACAGGAGGGACCTCAAAGTAAATTTGGGGAGCCCTAAAGGTAAGCTCAATTCCATACTGGATATAGAATTTGAAGCGGACAGAATCAAGGCAGGCATCATCGGTGCATGGGAAGATAACTGCCCAGAGAAGAAGGCCTTTGGCAAAAAGGTACCATGGTGGACTCCTGAAATAGCCAAAATACGTCAGGAAACACGACAGGCCTTTAATGATGCAAAAGCCAGGAAGGATTTTTCCGGCTATCATAGCATGCTAACAAGGTATAACACGGCGGTACGCAAGGCCAGAAGAACTAATTGGCGGCAGCATTGCACTTCCATCGAAACTCTGCCAAATGGGATGAGGTTGTGCAAAGCAATGTCCATGACCAAGACAAACCCACTAGCATCTGTAAGGGATGAGAATGGGCAACTCACGGAAACTGGACAGGACACTCTGGGCGTGATGTTTAGGACCCACTTCCCAGAATGTATACTGCGCGATAGCGATGAAGAGGAACCAGTCACAAGGGACGAGCTTACAAGGCACACGTCCAAAAATAACTGGCTCACGGCAAAGAAAGTGGTAGATGAAAATAAACTGAAGCTGGCCATAGCGGGCTTCCAGCCACTCAAATCCCCTGGTCCAGATGGCATCTACCCAATACTATTGCAAGAAGGGGCATCTGTTTTGATACCCCATTTGAGTAAGCTCTACAGAGCCTGCATAGCCTTTGGGTACGTACCCAAAGCATGGAGGGAGGTCAAAGTCACCTTTATACCGAAGGTGGGTAGACCGACTTATGAAGAAGCTAAAGCTTACAGGCCCATTAGTCTATCATCCTTTCTCTTGAAAACTCTGGAGAAACTGGTAGACAGGTACTTAAGAGAGGGTCCTCTGAAATTATTCCCCCTACATAAACTACAATGCGCCTACAGCCCCGGCAAATCTACGGAAACGGCATTGCACTATGTTGCGAGTCGAGCCGAGGCTGCGCTAGAGGGACAAGAAATATGTGTCGGGGCTTTCCTCGACATAGAGGGAGCCTTTGACAAGACAACATTTGAGTCCATACGCACTGCTGCAAAGGAACATGGCATCAATGATACCACGTGCAACTGGATTGACTATATGCTGAGAAGCAGAACAGTCAGATCGGAACTAATGGGAGACAGACTTAGTGCAAAAACAACAAGAGGTTGTCCGCAAGGCGGAGTGCTGTCACCATTATTGTGGTGCTTGGTAGTAGACTCGCTACTAACCAAGCTCAATACCGGACCATTCTACACAGTAGGCTATGCGGATGACATAGCTATAATGGTCAATGGTAAATTCCCGAACATAGTGTCTGGATTATTACAACAGGCATTGAGGATGACAGAGGAATGGTGTACAGTGAACCACCTCTCTATCAACCCAAGCAAAGCAGTCATTATTCCCTTCACGAGGAAGAGACAACTAGGAAACCTAGGAGAGCTCTCCCTCAATGGAATAAAACTGCCCTGGTCCACCGAAGTTAAATATCTGGGTGTAACGCTTGATAAAGAACTCAGGTGGAAAACTCATGTGGAAAATATTACGACAAAGGCCTTACGAGTGTTCGGCATGTGTCGTTCTACCTACGGTAAAACTTGGGGGCTAAAGCCCAAAGTGATACGATGGCTGTACCGGACAATGATAATACCTATTATCACATACGGCAGCATAGTGTGGTGGCCAAGAACAAAGCTTGCCTCGTGCAAAGCGCCACTCACCAGGTTACAAAGAACAGTGTGTCTCGGCATCACGGGTGCTTTCAGGACAACACCTACGGCAGCGATTGAGAGATACCTCAATATCCCTCCTCTGCATATGATGGTTGAATTCGAGGCAAGGAAGACATTACATCGTCTCGCTGTCGCTGGACTATGGGATGCCTCTAAGCCAAAGACTAACCATACAAAGTTCGATGAGAATGAAGACCTGGATCGGGTAACAAGCATGTTATCCGATAAAATGCAAACTATGTTTGTGTTTGAGAGGTCTTTCAAGGTCCAAATCCCTACAATAGAGGACTGGACGAAGGGACTTGATCCACCAGAACAAGATAGTCTGGTGTGGTACACTGATGGATCCAAAATGGAATCAGGTACAGGAGCGGGAATATACGCAAAAGGCTACAAATGTAGCAAAAGCTTAGGGAAGATGGCAACTGTATTCCAAGCGGAAACATATGCCATTATAACCTGCGCTCAAGAGAATATAGATAGAGGGACTAAAGGTAAATCCATATATATTCTTAGTGACAGTCAGGCTGCAATCAAAGCCATGGCATCCTACAAAGTGGACTCCGGACTTATTCTGGATGCTATCCAAACCCTAAACAGGCTTGGGAAGCACAACAGGGTAAAACTGATGTGGGTCCCTGGGCACAAAGGATTCCATGGTAACGAAGTGGCTGATGAACTGGCAAGAGAGGGCTCAGCGAATTATTTTGTGGGTCCAGAACCATGTGTAGGCATCTCGACGTGTCTCGTAAAAGCCGCATTTAGGGAGTTTGCAGATCACAGACAACGAACTTGTTGGCTGTCTACTACCGGTCTACAACACTCCAAGAGATTCCTGGGCTCCACTTTCAAAGCCCGGGATTGCATTTGGAACATGAGCAGGGGGCAAATCCGCTACCTGCTTGGGGCCTTTACTGGGCACTTTGGAACCAACGACATGCTCATGAAGATGGGTCTAACCGCGACACCCATGTGCAGGTTGTGTGGGGAACATACGGAACGCATGGAGCACCTACTGTGCACATGCGATGCACTGGCTGGTAAGCGAATGAGTCTCCTAGGGGTTGGATACCCAAAACCAGAAGATTATAGGCTCATATCTCCTAGTCTCGTTGTAAGACTAATGAAAACGGTTTTCAACGAGAATGAGGAGGAGTAAGTTATCTAGGGGACCACAAAAGATCCCAATGGGTCGAAGTGTCCGAGGTATTTCTCGGCCCCTCCATAAGATAAGATAAGATTACTGACGTCATACCACGATCATCGTGGAACTACGTTAATACAAAGGAAAATCCCGCCGACGCCGCAAGCAGAGGCCAATACGCTAGTCAGCTGAAAGAAAATCAATTATGGTGGCATGGACCTACATGGCTACCATTGCTTAAAACAAAGAACATAGAAAAACACAATTATAACACGGACCAAGAAGAAAAAACAGTCCGGAAACAAGCCAATGTATCCCAACATTCTCAACACATCATAGAAAATACGAGCATTGTGGAAACATTATTGCAAAATCACAGCTCTATCGAACATATTATTCGCATTGTCGCATGGATACTCAGAGCATTGAACCCGAAAAGGCGACAGCTACCGAGATATCTGACGTTGCACGAATTGAATAACGCAATAAAGGTGCTCATAAAACAAACTCAACAAAAATCATTTGACACAGATCTTTGTCATTTAAAGAAAAATAACAGGGTGCAGGCTAACAGTAAAATAAAAGACCTCACTCCGTTCATTGATCATCAAGACATCCTACGAGTGGGAGGAAGATTGAAAAACGCATCGCTAACCGAAAACATGAAACATCCGATGATCATTCCACACGACAGTCGATTGACACATCTTCTCATCGACCAAGCTCATCGAATGACGTTTCACGGCGGCCCGAGACTCACTCTATCACACCTACGGGAGAAGTACTGGATCGTCGGTGGGAACCGAACAACCAAGATGCAAATCAGAAAATGCGTGACGTACCGCAAGAACAACCCAACAAAAGAACACCAACTGATGGGTAATCTACCAAGCGCAAGAGCAAATCAAGCGCCGCCCTTTTACCATACTGGGGTAGATTACACTGGATTTGTGGACGTCAAAATGAACAAAGGCCGAGGAGCAAGAACAACAAAGGGCTACATAGCAGTCTTTATATGCATGGTGACCAAAGCTGTGCATATCGAACTGGTGTCAGACCTCACCAGTTCAGCATTTTTGGCAGCCCTCAACAGAATGGCAGCAAGAAGAGGCGCCCCTCGTCACTTATACAGCGACAACGGGACAAACTTTGTCGGAGCAAACCGACAACTCGTAGAACAATACGAGGAAATTGAACAAACATACAAAAGCATCCAACTACAACAGGAAATCGCGGAGATGACAATTGAGTGGCATTTTAATGCCCCCGCTTGGCCATCAGCGGGAGGTTTGTGGGAACGAGCAGTCAGAAGCCTAAAACACCACTTGAAACGAGTAGTAGGAGAACAAAAACTAACATTTGAAGAGTTTTCCACAATCCTAACAAAACTGGAAGCCTGCTTGAACTCCAGACCTCTGTGTCCACTAAGTGAAAACACAGACGATCTAGACTGTCTGACGCCAGCACACTTTTTATCGGGTAGATCGGGGCTGACAGTCATAGAAACAATGGAAGATGCAAGAACAAGATGGGAACTAACAAGAAAGATCTTCGCAGAAATCTGGAAACGATGGAGGAACGAATATTTGTGCCAGCTATCAGCCAGATCAAAGTGGCAGGAACCACGGAAAAATCTGAAGATAGGCGATCTGGTGGTAATCCATGAAGATCATGTACCAGCCGGGAAATGGCTCATGGGGAGAATAACAGAACTTCACCCTGGGAATGATGGATACGTTCGGGTCGTTAGCCTAAAAACAAGAAACGGGCATATGAAGAGGCCTGTCACAAAACTATCCGTCTTGCCTATCAACAGTGACGAAAATGTCGAACAACAAAACACAACAAAAACAAATGAAAATGAGTCATACCTACAGGCTAACAGCGAGTCGCAAAGTTCACGACGATGCAAAACAACAAACAGAAAAATAAACTTCATCGGATTGGTCATGGCACTGCTGTATTTGCTAAATCCCGTCGCGGCCGCTAACACAACAAACATCGTCGAGCTTCAACAAGGCCTTTACTTTGACAAAGTAACCAATATGCAGCTTATACGCGGCGAGTGGAAGATTATCGTGTACTATGACGTCAAGCCCTACTGGCATGGTATAGCAATATCTAGCAAATTCACCAATCATCTAGAAACCATCTGCGAGAAAATAAAACAGAAAACACAATGTAACGTAATTTTAACACAACTACAGCACTCGACCGACGAAATAGGACACTACAACCATATGTTGCTGAATCCGCAAGGCCGAGTGAATACGAGAAACAAACGCGGGCTTATCAACGGTGTCGGTTCCATCGCGCGCTCCCTGTTCGGAGTATTAGATGATGACTTCGCGAAACAATATCAAGAAGACATTGACCTGGTCAAGGCCAACGAGAAACACCTGGCACTGTTGCTAAGAAATCAAACATCCGTGATCGAAGCAGAATATAATTTACTGAAGAGGTCGGAAGATGCAGTTGAAAAACAGTACAAAATGTTTAACCAACATTTGCTAAACCTTGAAAGGTTTACGAACAACCTCCAGAAGGAACTGAATTCCCAAGAACTGTCTATTGAATTTGTGATGTCAGCTATTACGGCAAATAGTTTAATTGAGCATCTCAGAAACGTCCAAGAGACCCTCATAGACACGGTAACAAACATATATAACGGCAAGATGAACCTACACCTCATCGCACCGGAACAGCTTCGGGACGAATTGAACAAAATCTCGGGTCAATTATCCAAGGATTTGGTCCTACCCATCACCAACATTCAAACAGAGTTATTTCACCTGTATCATCTCTTACAAGTAAAGGCGAAAATGACCGAACGATACCTTATAATCGAGGTAAAGGTACCCCTAATCAGCAGAGATAACTTCGAGATCTACCGAACAATACCAGTACCGAAAAACAATGACGTGGATATGGTCACCCTAATACCTATTGCTGAAATGTTAGCAATAAACATTCAAAAGGACTCCTACATACCAATGACGGAATCCGAAATACATCAATGCATGCAACATGACGCGACAACCCAATTGTGTCCACTACAGAAACCAGTATACCGCATGAAGTCGGACGAGAGCCTTTGCATGAAGGACAAGGAATCTCTTCACTGCGAAACAAAACATGAAACCTGCCGAGACAAGTGGTTGGAATTAAACAATGCAAATAATTTCCTCTATTTTTGCTGTCAACAATGCAAAATACGTATTATTTGTGGGCATCAAGTTTCAACGCAGCTGCTACACAAGGCCGGAGTCATAACACTCAATGACGATTGCATAATTAGTAGTGAAACTTTTGCTGTTTATCCCCAAAGGCAACAAATGAACAAAATTCAAGCCCAAGTCGACGCAGGTCCAGCAGAAATTCCTTCAATCAACAATATCATAAACTTACCTGTACCGGTTCTGAATCATCTTCACGAGAATGAGACGGTAACAGAGCAGAGAGTATTACTGCAAGAGCTTGGCAAACAAGTAGAACAAATGAAAGCCGCAACATCAGAAGACATCATGTCAGATCATGCAACACACCATGATATCCACCAATACGTTGTCATCTACCTATTGGCTGCCGCCGCAACATTTGCGGGTGTAATATACGCTTACAACCGCCTACGCAAACATTGGGCAAGTCAAAAGAAACCAGAAGCTCCATCTATTCCCAATCCGATGCCCCGAAGAAGGTCGACAGCGAGCATCGTGGACAACGCCTTATTTGACGTCACAGAAAACATCACCGCAGCGCACTTATCGAGTGCACGTACACTCAATAAAGCAACGTCGCCTATTGCGCGTTGTGAGTTACCGTAATAAATTATGAAATTGTTTGTATTTACATTTTTACGTTTTATAATCTAACTTGATTTTGAACAATTTCGATGTACATTTAAGTTAACTTTGTGAGTGGGCAATATGTACGAGCTACGCTGTACATTGACCCTAACTAATACGTCCTACTTACAGTGAAACGTTGCAGTTTGTTTAGCTCAACATTAATTGTACATTATTACATTATAATATGTTATTTTTAGTAGCAATAAAACCTTTATATCAATCGGTTGTTTACTCATTCATCATAACAGTTCAACATAACATTTTCACTGTTGGGAGTTACGCCCCAACATAAGTTATTCACCTAAATTGAATTAAAATTAGTTTAATTGAAATGCATAGTTTATATTTAATAAAATTATTATAAATGCTTATTATGTCCTTATTATATTTCGAGTCAATTGATTAATGCAATTTTACATAACGAGTTATCTTTATTTTTATTGAATTTATCCGTCAAATGTGTTTTATAATTTGTTTTTATGTGGTTTATTGTACCTACTAATATGTTTATATTTTTCTACTTTTATGTCATGCCATGTCATGTACTATTATTGTCTATTATTATCTACTTATAAATTTATTCAACTTAATTGAATTAAAATTAGTATATTTGAAATGCATAGTTTATATTTAATAAAATTATTAATGCTTTTTTATGCTGATGGTGTACTAAGGTTCACTTTGGTCTGCAGGGTGATTAAGAATGAAAAGATGCGTGTGATGCGAGTGATGGTTTATTGCGACTGTCTTTACAAATAGTTTTAACTTATTATATCAGGTTACACACACATGCAATATCGTCTCTCAGACACATAAACTAAACACAACATTCCGCCCACCAAAGGGCTCTAAAAGGCCCTTTGATAGAAATACATTATAAAATCTAGCGGCAATTAAAAATTCTGAATTTAAAGATTAGATTAGATGTTACATTAAACAATATTAATCTGTATGGTCTATTGGTAAAGGGCATAATTTATTAACAGCTCGTTGGACTATGTTATCACCACTTTTCACGCTGTAAACTCTTGTCATGCCATCGGCACCTGGATGCTTTTCCACAATACGTCCTAACACCCATTTGCCTGGAGGTAAATTATCATATTTAATCAGTACAATGGAACCGATATCGAGTTCAGGGCTCCGTTTAAGCCATTTAGGTCTCTGCTGCAAACGAGATAAATATTCGCTTTGCCATCTCCGCCAAAAGTGTGACAATAGTTTTTGCATATTCTGCCAACGAGATAACCGTATAAAGATATACCGTTCTTTCCTTTCTGTGACGCATTGAACACTGGTCGTACTTTTGTTGTTTCTTTTTCTTGTTTCACTATCGCATGATGTGGCAGATATACTGCTGGTTTCTCTATTTCATGTCTAGGTACTTCTGCCATGTAATTCATTCGTTTGTATTCTTCCATTACTTTCGCGTACTCTAATTTTAACTGGTTGTTTCTTTCAAATCGTTTTTCTAGTTGATACAGCCTTGTCACTGCTATGTCTCTGGTTTGTCCATTAGGTGATAATATTTCATTTTTCTTTTTAGGTAGTGTTCTATATATCTTCCGTCATTTGCTCTGGAATGTTTTTCGTTGTATATGTCTTCACATTTTCTCTTTTCCAAGGTTAGTACACCTTTGTCTTCAGTTTCCAGTTCCCACATAGTTTTTAGAAGGGTGTTGAGGTCTAGATTAAGGTGCATGACGGTAAAATCATGGTCTTTCTTCACAGTTTGAACTTTACCGAAGAGGATCCAACCCAGGCTGGTATTTTGTGCACATGGTGTGCCTGGTGGGCCCTTGATTAATTCACCCTTTAAGATCTGAGCACAGATTTCGACACCTAGCAACATGTCTATCCGTCCTGGTTGATTAAATCCTGGATCTGCTAGGATAAGTCCCTTTATGTGTGCCCAATTGTTTTTAGGTAGTTTCTGTGAAGGTAGTTGTGCAAGGAGTCGCGTTGAAATTATGTATGCCTTAGTTTTAATCTTAAAGCTGTCGTCGTGTTTAGACAAAATCTCTATGTCAGTTGCGAATTTTACTGCAGTCTGCGTTGAACCAATTCCCGTAATTGTACCATGTACGAGGGTTCTTTTGAGACATAGTATTTGGGCAGCTCGTGCACTGATAAACATTGCCTGAGAACCCTGATCCACTAGAGCTCGTAACATGGTGGTTCGACCGGTTACATCTCGCACTGGTACAAGAGCAGTAGCCAAGAGAGCAGTGGCAGCATGTGTTGTATGGAATGATGATAGCTCAACCTTTGGTTCTTCAGGGCTTGTACTATTGAAGATTTCTTCGTCTTGAACTTCACTATGATTTTCTTGAATGTACTAAAAGCGTTTTTTACACTTGCGACAATTCATATTCAACCGACAACGTATAGCATGATGTCCGCCGGCAAGGCAATTAAAACAAAGATTGTTTTTCTTCACGACTTCACATCTTTCATTTGGTTCTAGTTTCGCAAAATCCCTGCAGTGGCTCAATGTATGGCTTTCTTCGCATAGTTTGCAATATTTTGCGGGTGTAGTGTCTGACGTTGCTAAGTTGACAGAGGTACATTTAGGTTTCTCCTTTGATGGCGGGGCGACAAGTTCCAGGGCGCGAAACTTTGTTTGTAAAAACTTTACTAAATCATCCCATTCAGGCAGCTTGTCCATATCCTCTCGGTAAGATTACTCCTCCCAATCTTGGTGTGACTCTGGATCCAATTTCTGAACCGTCAGAAATATAATTATTGGATCCCAAGAATCAGTAGAAACATTAAGGTTCTTTAGGCCTCTTACACATTAATTTGTAACATCCAGTAAAGATTTGATATGAATAGCCGTTTGACAGGGAATCTTCCGTTGGTAAAATAATTTCTTTAAAAAATAGTTCACTATAATTCTTTTATTTCCATAACGTACGCTCAGTGTGTTCCATGCTTGCACATAATTGAGTTATCTTTGTTTTTTATAGTAGTAATTTATTATATATTTTATATCGACATAGCATACGTACTAGAAGAGTGCAATTCAAGGCGGAAGGAGGGTAGATCTAGTCTGTTTCTGTGGCGCAGCGAATAATTTGTTTGCATGTCTTCCCGTGTGTTATAAGTTTCTGGGTATTTGGACTAGTTTACATAATTCTAATATATAAATACTAGTTAAGGTAAGGATTTTGTATTTCTGGAAATAAGGCTTGCAACTGTCTGTTTGTTAGATGTTAGTTATCATTTTTATCAGCTTTTTTGTAGGATTAATAGGGAGGGAGCGTCCGTGCTATTTCCCCATAAGATAACGCCATAGCTAAACCAAGCGTGGGCATACGCGTAGTATTTCTTGACCTAATGAAAAATAGTAAAATAATACCTTTGTTTCATTAATCTTTTGTGATTTGTCCAAGGCATTTGATTGTGTTCTTCATGAAACGCTAATCAGAAAACTCCGCCACTACGGGATCCGGCAGCCTAATTGCGTAAGTGAATTCTCCAAAGCAAACGAGTCGATTCCTTCAAAGAATCAGAATAATTTCATTCAACTTTTTCGATATTGCGAAACCAATTTGGAAAAAGTACAAACATCCTCCTTTGAGTTGAAGTTTATCTACTGCGTTTTGTTTCATCAAACTCGAACATTACACAATACCAATAGTGAAGTTTTATCTCGATTCTTCCGCTTTCGTTCATTCTTTACAATAAATTCTACAACAAAATATTAGTAATGGAAAGGAGCATAACCTTTCCGTTTCAGATTGTAATATGCAACACGTAATGTCGTTTTTGGGAAATAACGACTTGTTTGCTTTGGAGAATTCACTTACACAATTAGGCTGCGGGACAGCGCTCTGGATCTTCTTACTTCATACTTGAGTGTTGACGTTGACGTTAATGGAAAAAGATCTCCCGGATCTATAGTAACAATGGGAGTCCCGCAGGGCTCGATTCTTGGTCCTTTCTTGTTTCTTATTTATATTAATGACTTGCCTTACTTCATAAAGGATAACCATGATATAGTGTTGTTTGTGGATGATACTTCACTTTTGTTTAAACTTAAACGTCAGCAGCTGGTAACTGACGATGTAAATAGCGCAATCTCAAAAGTAGTTCACTGGTTCAATGTTAACAATTTACTTCTGAATGAAAAAAAAACCAAATGCATTAAGTTTACCCTGCCTCACGTCAGGCAGGTGAAAACTGATGTGTTGATAAAGGACGAAGAATTGAATCCTGAAAATAGCACAGTATTCTTAGGCTTAACCTTAGATACTAAGCTTCAGTGGGGCCCACATATAGATAAATTGTCAAAAAAAGCTAAGCTCCGCAGCATATGCTGTTAGAAAAATTCGTAATTTAACTGATATAGAGACAGCCCGTTTAGTATACTTTAGCTATTTTCATAGTGTAATGTCATACGGTATTCTGTTGTGGGGAAACGCCGCCGACATCCAGACTATTTTTGTTTTGCAGAAAAGAGCTGGGGGGTGACCATAAGCTCTTAGAGCGGTATCAATTTGATATCGAGTAAGTGACAGATGTATACAAGTCAGATACATCTGTCCCTTATTCGATCTCAAATTGATACCGCTCTAAGAGCTTATGGTCACCCCCCTGTTCGTTCAATTTATAAATTAAGCCCGAGACACTCTCTCAGAGAGAAATTTAAGGAGATTAATGTAATGCCTTCTCAGTATATTTATGAAAATCTTTTGTATGCCCATAAAAATATAAAATTGTTTAATAATACAGTGATATCCATAACATAAATACTAGGAACAAACACAAATTTGTAGTACCAACAACAAGGCTCAAGAAAATAGGTGGCTCGTTTAGATGTCAATGTGTGCGCTTTTATAATAAGCTTCCAAGCTACGTACAAGTTCTAAGTCTTAATACATTCAAATCATTCATTAAACGTAAGTTGTGCCAGTAAGCGTTTTATACCATTAAAGATTACGTTGAGGACAAAAAGGCTTGGGATTGAGCTGCTCCAATTAAAAATTAATATTGATTTTTTATATTTTCCACCGTGAATTTTGTTTTATTATTTTTTTTTTGGTTTTCTTGCAATGGCAAGAACATTTACTTTTTAAAGTATTATATTATTTTATATTAATTATTGTGAATGTGAAGACTATGTGGACCATTTTTTTTTGTTTTTATTATTATTTTTTTTCTTTGTTTTTAATCGTGGTCTGGCAGTTTGAGTAGTTTATGCGGCCTACCCGAATGTCCTTTCTTTGGTATTGTTCGTCGAACCGTTGAGCTCCTTAAATTCTGTGTTGAGCTGCTCGGTTATTGACAAATGCGTGCACTGACTGGACAGGTCCACTCAATCTGGCTGGTTCTTTCCTCAAAAGACCATTTCAGACATCAATCTACATGGTCTTCACATGATCTAACCAAGATTTTTGTTTTGTTTGGACTTTAAAAGAGACTGTGACCTCTGAGTTTGTTTCGGCCTTTCTTCTCAGAGTAGTCAAATAGGAAACGCCGACCTCATCTAGTTTTAAAAATATGATCGACATGTAAAAGTGTTTGTACAAACCAACTTACAGAAATAAAATCATTTATCATTAAAGCGGTTGCTGGTAGATTTTTAATGTCACGGAGGGCATATGAAAACTTTGATACTTTCGATTTAACTTTTTGTATGTGGGTTTTCCAGTTGAGTGTCTATTGTTAAACCTAGGAGAGTGAAATTATTAATTGCTTCTATTTTTGTTGATTATATATATAGTTTCAATAAATTGGACTTTTTTGCCGGGGGTGAAAGGTAATTAATTTTGTTTTGGTGAAGTTAATTTCAAGATTATGCTCGCTCATCCAGTCTATTATTTGATTAAGAATGGTGTTAAGTTTTTCGTTAATATTGTCATTCATTTGGCATGAGGTGAGGATAGAAATATCATCAGCAAACAGTACACATGGCCAGTCTATGGTTTGGAAAGGTCGTTAATGTTAAGAAGGAATAATAGGCCGCCTGCTACACTTCCCTGGGGAATAGATGCATGTATTGGTCTAACATCTGACCTAATGCGCTGTGTTTCTTTTTTTACCTTATCATGATATTCAACCTCTATGAATTGCTCTCTGCCCTTTAAATATGATGCAAACCAGTCATGGGTTTTCCCGCGTATTCCTATTCCTTAAAGCTTATTGTTTTAATAGAATTTTAAATTATTGCGACCAGGCTGCCCACAGTTAGTTTTATTATCTCACAAAGGTATAATTTTATAGAATTTAACACAGTACCCCTTGAAAGATGTGTGTAGTTTAGCTAATCTATAAGATGGTTAATCTAACTTATCTTTATTTCTAGTATGAGTATTGTAATTCTGTGGAATAACTATCCAGTTGCCTCTCAAAAGGATATTCTCATAAAAACTCAGCTCATCCGCAAAATATTGTAAATATTGTAATTATCTGTTGCACAAGGTCTAGCGAATTCGACTATTTGATGAACAAAATTCTTTTCTGTGGACTGAATTTACCGATCCGAGTATTTATATAGCTGCGATAGTGGGTCCGAAATATTGGTCTTACCCGGTTTATATTTTACGTTATAACGATACGCCTGAATTCGCAATACCCAACTTTCGACATGGGCACATGGTTCTGATTTCGGACTGAACAGAAATTCCAATGGCTTGTGATCCGTTATCAAATGAAATTCTTTACCAAAAAGAAATGTATTAAAATGCCTGATATACCATACTATACCAGAGCAAGGGCCTCTTTTTCTGTTGGGCTAAATGTTCTTTCACATTGACTGAGTGCCCAATTTCCGTATGCAATAATTCTTGGTCCTTTACAATCAATCTGCACTAAGACGGCTCCTAGTCCTACAGGACTTGCGTCAGCTATTACTTGCGTCTTGTCTTTGTTTTTTTTTCTATTATAGGTTTGCGCTTGATCACAATCTCAATCGTAATACCCCAATGTTTCTATTTTAGATAGCATTTCTTTTAACTTTTCATTATGATCGTCTCTCCAGTGTACTTCTATACTTGCTTTCTTCCCTAGTTTATGTCTTAATATTTGTTTTAGGGGTCCTGTTGTCGTAGCCAAATTTGGAATTCATTTGTTAATGTAATTTACGAATCCTAAAAAGCTTTGTAATTCTTCTATTGTTTTTGGCACTCTAAAGTCAATTACGCTCTTCATGTATTAAGGCAGCAGTTTCACGCCTTCTGGTTTTAGTTCTTGGTCCAAAAAGTGTATTGTCTGTACTTTATAAATACATTTATCTTGGTTTAACAAAACATTGTTGAGCTGCTCTACCTCCATCACTTTGGCAAGTCGCAAGTCGTGTTCTCTCTCGTTACTCCCCCAGATTAATTTGTCATCGATAAAATTTGTAGCTCCTTCGCACTTTGCGAAGGAGCATTTACATTTTCTCCATTATTTTTATAAATAGTTCTGGAGCACATGTGACTCAGAAAGTAAGTCTTTTGCGTCTGTAGAGGCCGTTAGCAAATATCTTGAATCTGGGTGTAGCTCTATTTGATGGCATGCGTTTTTTATATCTAGTTTAGAGAAATAGTATGCCTTCTTTATTTTTGGTAATAAGTTTTCCATACAAGGTACTGGGTGATTTTCTCTTAAAATGGCTGCTTTGGCGCGCCGCCATATCTACGCATAAGCGTACATCACTATCATTCTTAAGGATTAGGACTATCGGAGAAACCCATGGTGAAGGTTCATGTACCTCTTCTATGACATCTAAATCCAGTAATTCTTTGATTTTCTTAGTTATTTTTTCATCGAATGGTATTCGCCGGTGTTGTTACATACCTGGTTTTATTGGTGAATCAATAGGAATCTCAATTAAAATAACTTTAAATTTCGAGAATGGTATATTTGATCCCTATTTAACTTGATTTACTTGCACGCCTAACCTCAGAACACCCAATCGCAATGCAGTGTCTTTTCCAAGTAGGTTCCGTGATCCATCTTCAATGACGTAAATAGTGGCTTCTTCCATTTTTCCGTTTGTTTTTATTTCTGTTTCAAAAGAACCTTCAAATTAAATATAATATATATTGCACTTCTTAATTTCCCAAAGAATTCCTTGCTCGCTTGTTATAAGTATTTGCTATTTCATGATTTTGTGTGAGTTTACGTTTTTGTTGAAATTACTTAGATTTGCAATATTTTTGATAATGGCCTAATTTTCCACAGCCGTTACATTTCTTGTCTTTCTCTGGGTAAGGACTACTTTGAGAGATGTGTGTAGAAAATCCACATCTAGTACAAATTGACATTTTTTTCTCTTCATTCGACTCTATTTCATGATTAGTCCATCTTGAATTATCTTTGTATCTACTTTTTATTGCATTAACTTCATTTGTCTTATTCTTCTCTTTTTGTTCATAACTTCTAAAGTTGGTAGTTCACAATTTCTAAAGTATTGGCTATAGTAATCACTTTGTCTAATGTAATTTCATCACCCATTGTTAACATTTTTTTTCCTGAGTTCAAAACTCAAACTTGACAAAGATTTTTTAAGTATTTGGTCAATTATGTGATCATCAGCTTTTTCGAACTTACATTTCGATGCCTGGTCTTTTAGCTTGATAAGAAATTTTTCAAAACTTTTCCCTTCATCTTGCTTAAGAAGACGGAAGATCTGCCGTTCAAAGGTCTTGTTTTGTTTAGGGAGGAAGTAATCCTCTAATTTACTTATTAGTATATAAGTATATAAGCTATTGCTTCAAAGATATCAGCATTCTCCCGAGGTTCCACATTTGCTCCAGGCAAATTATAAAATATTGCCTGCAGTGCACCTTGGACTAGCAGCGTAGCTCTCTTTTTAGTTGCAATCGTGATATCAGCGTCTTCAAAATATATTCGAAGGGATCGTTTCCATTTTCCCATCTCAAACCGACCGATGTACTGTCGCCGTCGATATCCAATTTTTCAGATGGCGGTAGCTGGTTAGCCATGATTGATCGTGTTTAGGAGACCTGAAAAAACATCCAATTTAATGGACATCCGAAGATCATACATCCAATTTAATCGGCGTCCAAAGAACATACATCCAATTTAATTGACGTCCGACAAAGACAAAGACAAAGACAAATATATTTTATTTCAAGTAGGCCACCAAGCGGCACTTTTGAACGTTAGGTACATTAAAATTTACAAGTTATAAAAGTTGATTCTACCGTGCATTCGGAAAGTAGCTTGTTATGGAGAAGAATGCACAAGAAACTCCATACTTACTCTTTTAAATAAAGTTTTTTTTACAATATTTAGTTACATAAGTACGTTCATTAATAAATTCATACATGTGAGGACAATGCACCCAGAATAGCACTACACACTACTACGTACAGACATAAAGCAATAAAAGTACTCACACATGCACTGTGAAGTTATATAATAGAAGCTAGAAAAATAAGCATTAACATCCGAAGCAGTTAAGTTGTGACCAATCCCAACTGACGACGTCCGTTCACGAACATGACGCATGAATTGGCACCACCCAGCTCAACTATCATGAAGGGAACCGGATGATCCAACACACGCGCCACCCTCAGAGAGACATTTGAGAGAGCATGACACACTCAACTGCCAGGGCACACACAAGTCAACGAACGACACACAGGTACAGTAAATGGTAGATATACAGTTGGGTACATAGTACTCACATACGTGCTTTGCAGTTATACAATAGTAAGGAAATTGAGTTTATACAATACAAATATATTCATTCAGTCTTCAGCAGTTCCAACAACACTTCAAAACAATAATGTTCTGCATATCACTTGGTTTTGCGCCCTAGTGGATGTGTAGCAGGAATAGCATTTAGCCAAGCATTTTTATCAGTGAAGTAATCCCCAAACTTATAATATGCCAGCCTGCATAGTGTGCGTTTTATACAAGTCTTAAATTTCGTCTCATTCAGTTCAAGAATGTGGGGTGGAATTTTACTGTAACATTTTGTACAGTACCCCATGAAAGAAGAGGCTACTTTTGCCAGTCTGAAACCTGGTTGAACTAATTGGTCCCTACTTCTAGTAACGTAATTATGTCTGTCGCCGTTTTTACTAAAAAGATGTAAATTCTTTCTCACGTACATGATGTTCTCATAAATATATTGACAAGGAACCGTCATGATGTTAATGTCTTTAAACAGTTCCCTTAGGGAATCGCGCCGGCGAAGATTATATACGGCTCTGATTTGCAGCTCGTTTTTGCAGAATAAAAATTGACTCAATGTCTGCAGCCCTTCCCCATAGTAAGATACCGTAAGACATTATACTATGAAAATAACTAAAATATACCAGTCTCGCGGTATCCACATCCGTCAACCGACGAATCCTCCCAACAGCATAAGCCGCCGAACTCAGCCGCCCCGCAAGGGACACCAAATGAGGACCCCACTGCAACCCTGAGTCCAGCGTGATCCCCAGGAAAACCGTTTTATCGACGAATTCTAGCTTCTCCTTGTTTAAAATAATGTCACAATCAGTACTTTTGACATTCGGCAATGAAAATTTTACGCACTTGGTTTTTTTACCATTTAAAACTAAATTATTGGCAGTGAACCAATCCTGAACCTGCCGTAGCGCGTTATTTACGTCGTCAACCTGACAAGTACGTCTATTTATTTAAAAAATTAAAGATGTGTCATCAGCAAATAACACCATGTTTAGTTTGTTTTCCAATAAAATAACACCATGTTTAGTTTGTTTTCCGAAAATCATACATCCAATTTAATGGTTGTCCGAAGATCATACATCCAATTTAATGGACGGCCAATGATCATACATCCAATGTAATGGACGTCCAAACAACAGAATATGAGTATAATACATTATTGGGGTGTATGGTTAGAGGTGGACACCAATGAAAGACCGTTTTATAAGGGTTTCAATAATACAGTTTAATTACCCTTTACTTGTTAAATTGGAAGGTGTGTTTCAGTAATATTTTGTGATACATGTGTTCTATAGCAAGGCTGAAGCGATTATGAGTTGGGACCAGATAGGATTTCGGTCTCGACTACCTGAAAAGGGTTTGGAGCCAAACCATATAATTTATGGTTAGACAGAGACAGACATAAAGATTTCAGATTTGTTTTTGTTAAACTCCAACATACATGAAACAATTCAGTCAAAACCGTTTACGACACATCGTTTATACAAAATACTTAAAGCGACCACATAAATCTAAAATTTCAGGCGAATTATAAATTTTACAATTACATGTTTTGAACATTCTTCGTAGGTAGGTAACACAGCCACATAACATTTGCTCAGTACAATGGTCAAAGGCTATTAATATCGCATAAATAATCAAAGGCTATTAATATCGCATAAAAAACAAAGTGTCGAGTTTAGGGTGTATTGTAATCGCCAGTACCAATCCTAGTAATCTCTATAGCCTTAAGTGTAGGCGAATTTTTACCTTAAAAACATGACCGGATGTATGACTATTAGTTTTTTCGACTAATTAAGAAGAGTTCCTTCAATGTAGTTATAAACGATTGACTGTATGTGGGTAATTAGGTAAATACTTAGTTATTAAAATGTTTGGTTTACTACACTATACTGTCGAAAAAATAAAAATGGGTAGGTGTTGAAACAACATCTCACATTTAATCTGAATAAGTAATAATAATAATAATACAAGTATAACTAGGTCACCAAAACTCCTGTTTTATTAATTTAAATATGGTTAAAGATTCAAATTCAAATTCTATTTATTGCATCCATAATGTACATACAGGTGTTAAATATAAGTGGCAGAAACAATTATGGACCCTGTCGGGCACAGCAACATTTAGATACAGTCAGTGTCTAGGAGAGAGGAATAGCGCTTAATATTTTTCCATAATAACATTTCAGTTGTATTCCAATGTTTTCATTGGGTATAATGTACCTACTAATATGTTTATGTTTTCTCTTTGTATGTCATGTATTATTGTCTATTATTACCTACTTATTAATTTATTTACCTAAATTGAATTAAAGTTAGTATATTTGAAATGCATAGTTTATATTAAATAAAATTATTATTAATGCTTATTAGTCCTTATTATATTTTGAGTCAATTGATTAATTATATTTTACAGAACGAGTTATCTTTACTTTTATTGAATTTATCCGTTAAATGTGTTTTATAATTTGTTTTTATTTGGTTTAATGATAAGGAAAAAGATAAGTGTGGTAAGAAATGGTTTTGTTTACGTTATTTATTGACACACATTTTCGACTTTACGATTTGTGTGAAATAGAATAGATGACTCATTAGATATATTTTTCGTAAACACATTCCATAAAGATCTGAAAGATTTTATTGAACTATTGAGTTCATCTATTACATAGAAAATAAAATGATATATGTAGTACTTAATAATTGGAGCGGGTTGCACTATCAACTTGACCACTTTTTTATTCTCACCTTCCTTTCCTTTTAAAGAAATAAATGTATTTTATTTACTGACCTTTATCCTCGTCGCCATTTGTAGTGATCACTATCACAACACTTACTAGCTATTTATGTATACGTGTCACACTGGCTCACCGCAATAGCCAGCTCCAAGCGCAGGCGCACGTCTAAAGGCGGATACAGACTTTGCGAGGCATGCGCAGCGCACGGCGGCCATCGCATGCTTCGCAATGTGTGGACGTTCATATTAGTGCTGAGATATGTGCTACGACAACTCAAATCAAAGCAAAATGCGTGCGTTGCGAGCAAAAGGCGTGCGTCGTGCGCCGTTCGTGGCGCATGCCTCGCAAAGTCTGTATCCACCTCAACCTGTCCCGCATCTAATGCCAGTTGACAGATTGACAGCTACCCCGCTCTACTGGTGTAAATGAGACAATGTATTATATCTATTGCATAGATATAAACACTACAGGAACGATTGCACGAAGATAACGATTTTATTACATGCATACATACAGCTGTCATTCCAGATACCCAATTCGATGGTGTTGTTGGTTTGTGCTGACTGACTGATCGATCAACGCACAGCCAAAACCGCTAGGCCTAGAAGCATGAAATTTAGCAGAAAAGTACCTCAAGTGACGTAAGTGAGCTATAAGAAAGGATTTTTGGAAATTCCACTACAAAGGGGAAAAGTGGGTTGAAAGTTTGTATGAAATGTTTACAGTTTGTAAATTAGATACATGAAATTTTAGATTTACGCTCTTGCTTGATAAAAAGACTTCATTTATTTATTGGTTTTTGGAAATTCCACCCCTAAGGGAACACACATAATTTCTAAAACCTATTAAGTACATGAATTCTTTTTATCAACCAAGAGTAAGCTCTTGGTTGATAAAAATAATTCATGTACTTATTAGGTTTTAGAAATTTTACCTCTAAGGGGATAATATAGGGGTTGAAACTTTCTATGAAATTTCTGTTTGGAAGGAAAAACATCTGAAATTATAGGTAAATGTTCTTGATTAATAAAAAAAAACAATATTTTTTATTATTTTCGGAAATGCAGGGTGGCATTTCTAAGGGGGTTGAAAGTTTGACGAGGTCGGTCCGTGGATGGGTGACCATTCCAACATACCGAGTTTCCTCCGTGCCTCGGAAAGCACGTTAAGCCGTTGGTCCCGGCTGTCATTTGAAGATCTTTAACAGTCGTTACGGGTAGTCAGAAGCTTGAGATCTGACACCAGTCTTGCCAAATTTCTACAGTTTGTAAGTCCAACTTACAAACTGTAGAAATTTCATACAAACTTTGAAATTTTAGATTTACGCTCTTGGTTGATAAAAAGAACTCATGTATTTATTAGGATTTAGAATTTTACTCCTAAGGGGATAAAATAGGGGTTGAAACTTTCTATGAAATTTCTTCTTAGGAAAAACATCTGAAATTGTAGGTTGACGCTCTTGATTAATAAAAAAACAATGAGTTTAATTATTTCCGGTAATGCCACCCCTAAGAAGGTAAAAAGGGGGTTAAAAGTTTGTATATTGTAATTTCTACAGTTTGCAAATTGGACACATAAAATTTTAGATTTACGCTTTTGGTTTATAAAAAGAATTAATGTATTTATTGGTTTTTGGTAATTCCACCCCTAAGGGGGTAAAAAGGGGGTTTGAAGTTTGTATGAAAATTCTACAGTTTATAAGTTGGACACGTGGAATTATAGATTTACGCTCTTGGTTGATAAAAATAACTAACGTATTTATTGGTTTTTCTACCCCTAAGGGGATAAAATAGGGGTTAAAACTTTACATTAGATTTCTTCGGTTTGGAAGGTAAACCATCTGATATCGTAGGTTTACACACTTGATTAATAAAAGAAACCGGCCAAGTTCGAGTCGGACTCGCGAACGAAGGGTTCCGTACCATTATCCAAAAAATGGCAAAAAAATCACGTTTGTCGAATGGGAGCCTCACTTGAATATTTGTCGGGTTTAGTCAATAGTACGGACGTCAAAACAAATCACATGCATGCCACCTGTCGGCAAATCAAGAACAAATACGCTTTGGCGCGCTTTCTCTAACCACTTGCGTGGTGGGGACAGCAGAATGTGGCAGTTGAGTACTGACAGCCTTAGAACTAACACGTCGTAGAATCAGTGTCAGTCCGTAATATTAGTAAGCAACATTGTAACCGTGAGGTGTGACTATTTGAATAAACCCAGTGTATCGAATAATTTATGTAATTTCATTTTCACGATTCTACCGATCGACCTGCCCACACACTATGTTTTAACCTAAGGGAATACATCCTGATTGCCCGATGGTTTGCACCTATCAGCCAGCCTTGATGACATGAGAATTGAGATTCAGTCGTGCTAATTCTGTCTACGTGCTAATGAGATCACATGTAAAACCAATGCTAGTAAAATGGCGGTTACATTCTTGCATAAAAATAACGGTGTTGTTTATCCGGGAACAACGTGGGACTGATTTAAAGAATCGTCGAGTTTTCTGTGACTACCCTCAGTCTTGAATAATGAAAAACCAGTCCGGGACGGAGCAGCAATGAGGCTAGCAACAACCAAGGAGCTGGAAAGGTCAAGGCAGAGCTTGTGGACGTGCGGCAAGATCCATCCACACGGATCTTTATGCCAATCTGGTGAGTCGTTTTCATTTTTTCATGACTATGACCAAGAGTGTTCATTATTCAAAATTCTGGTTTTGTGTACGGTAGGGTGGACATAGAATAGAATAGATTATACTTTATTGTACACCATATATTTTTTTTAAATTATAATTTCATGTTAGTTATCGATGGTCAAGTTAAGTTTTGGTGTTGATGAAGAGTTATTATTCTAATAAAACTGGCAATAACCCTTGACTGGCCTTGGCCGACTATTATTGGAAGTTAGAACGATATGGTGACATGGACAACCTTACACTTCAGTCTGGAAAATTTGATAATACCAAATGAAATATTTTGATTAGTTTTGTAGTTTTATGTAATGAGAGTTAACTAAGTTTGAGATGAAGCATATCTAAAAGGTGGTAAACCCTACCATGCCTCGTTAATTGCGACTTAACTTAACAATGCTATGGCATTCATTGGATTCCTTAAAGCCCATATACGTACCTAAACACTTGACTTACTTGACTTAAGATCCTATGACCCCTAGCTGGGGCAGAGGGCTTCCACAGTAGTCCTTCATCGAGACCGGTCTTGAGCTTCGCGCTTCCGCTAATACGGTACGTCGCCAGTATTGACGGGGACGGCCACGTTTCCTTTGTCCTTGAGGATTCCATTCCAAGGCCTGTTTAGGAATATGATCGGAATCCCTCCGGAGCGTGTGACCAATCCAACTCCATTTACGCCGCTTGATCTGTCGGTCGATCGGGGTCTCGTTGCATCTCTCCAATAGCTCTACATTAGAGATGATCTTGGTCCAGTAAATTCCGAGGATGTGACGAAGACATCGGTTGACGAAGACCTGGATTTGGCGCGAGATGTCCTTTTTTACCTTCCACGTTTCGCACCCGTAAAGCAGCATGGATTTGACATTGAACCCGAGATTTTGAATTTAACCCTTCGGGTCAGTATCCGCGATTGCCACACAGATCTCAGCTGTGCGAAGTAGCTCGCGCTTTGGCGATCCGTGAAGTGATATCCTCTTCAGTTCCTCTAGTCTCTGACACGATGCTCCCGAGGTACGTAAATTTGTGGACACAGCATTCTACACCGATTAACATCGGTGTAGAATGCTTTACACCTGTACGCATCTCTTGAGTCATGTTTGACCACTGAATCGGTCGTGGTTATATCTAGCACTATCACTAGGCAATTAAGACACACTTAGTAAAAAGCAAGTAGTTAATTGGCGGTAATAGTTTCAACATTTCGTTCAGTACGAACTTTAGGATGAGATATCCCATATGAAAGAGATGAGATATCCAAAATGACTGCACAACTAGTGATTTTCAGTGGCAAAGCGAGTTGGTAATGTCGTGGGGTAACGAAATTGTATCGAGTTATTAACGGTACTGGTCATTTACCAGTATTCAGAAAAGATCTTGTTGCGTAACGACTTACACAACCGTGTTCAGGGGGGTTACCATAAGCTCTTAGAGCGGTATCAATTTGAGATCGAATAAGGGACAGATGTATCTGACTTGTGTACATCTGTCACTTACTCGATATCAAATTGATACCGATCTAAGAACTTATGGTCACCCCCCTGATCTGAATTCACTTACTTACTTTCAAAGTAATATTATGATAGCAGAGTAGAACTCGCGATCGTTTTTCTTACAAGAAGACTGAGTTAGTAAGCGATAGTAAATGTTTACTGTTGATATTTGATTTTAAAGATATTGATCAGAGTTAATTCTTGAAGCTCCTTCACACGGGGTATTAAGAACCAAATATTATCAGGCATAATTGTTCCCCTCACATTAACAGTCGGTATGTTCCAAAATCTTTGAGTAAAAAGAGCGAATCTTGTTAGAAGGATCCCCGATCACAAAGTTTGTTGAGAATTAGACGTCATACTTAATGACAGTGGTAGTGAGACCAATCTGATTAAGAATAGCTTGTAGGTACACTCATACTCGAAACTTTAGACCGCACCTCATGAGTAACATGTGGCGAGGGGCTACAAGGAATCCTTGGTACGATTTCTGTCTGCGTTGGTGCACAGAGCGATTCATGTGTTGTAGCGCATATTCGCTAGATTTTTGAGAATCGTTCGAACGATTTCTGTCTGTGTTGGTGCATAGAGCGCTTCATGTGTTGTAGCACATATTGCGCTAGATTTTTGAGAATCGTTGGTGCCATTCTTGTCTGTGTTGGCGCACAGAGCCCCGCATTTGCTGTAGTATATGTGGCGGCGGACATGTAAATAATCGTTGGTAGATGCGTTTCTGGCTTGTGCTGGTGCACAAGTCACAATGAAAGTTTCATGAGTTGAGTATGCATTGCTTTTGAATTATAGTAAAGAGTAACAGAATTCTTACAATTACTTTGTTTAGTTGTTAAAACTTTCTGATCGTTGGACCTTTTTCTAATGAAGTGTTGTGTAGGAAACTCTAATACGAAAACTAAATATTAAGTCCGCGATAGGTGATTATGATAGGATGGTGATCGTTATACACCGAAAGTTTTAAATATGTACGCTTAGAACCTACAAGTACACGGTAGGTTAAGGAATTGCCAGCGGGTCATGTACCAGTCGATGTTGATGTTAAAAGGATTTTGATGACGATGAGCAAGCTTAAGGTGTCTATAATTTAGTCTATCGGCCGTATTATGTTTGACCGTACCTGTAGATTCTGGCGGAGGTCGGGGTCTAGAGAGACCGTTGTGTGAGAGCAATACAATTGCTGGTTGGCTAGATAGCCTTAGCGTTAAGGTTTTTCTCGAGTTTTTATAAGCTGGGCAGTTTTTGCTGCAGCAGAAGTTTTAAAGTTTGTTTGGAACGACTAGTAGTACATGGCCCAGGGAGTAGGCGTTTTTTTTGTTCTGTGGTAGGGCCCATGGCCCAGGGTAATGATTTAGTAAAAGTGTAGAAGTTCTAAAATTTCCCTATTTTCACGAATCGAATAATCTACTTTGGTCAGTAGTAGCCGAGCGTTGTGTGGCAGCTGTTGACTTGGGGGTGACCATAAGCTCTTAGAGCGGTATCAATTTGAGATCGAGTAAGTGAGAGATGTATACAAGTTATATACATCTGTCCCTTATTCGATCTCAAACTGATACTGCTCTAAGAGCTTATGGGCACCCCCCTGTGTGGCAAGTGTGAGCCTGTGTAGTGAGAGTCAACTGAAGGCCTGTATGGCACCTGTAAGTCTGTGTGACACTGTCTGGTGTGAAAATTCATGTTTGTGTAAGGAACCTTACAGAAAGTTCCTATTGAGTAAAATAAAGTAAACTCAAACCGTCACGTGAGTGGTGAGATCACCATGTTATTTTTGATGACGTTCGAATCGTCAAGCCCTCATTACGTAAATTGAAATAATTTTGTTTTTCTAATTCTGATTACTATGCGTAGATCGTGTTAGTATGTTAGCCTTTTCCCAACTACGTTGGATATTTAAGGTGGACTGTTTTATTCGAAATATGTAAACTACCCTGATAAATGTAAAATGAAATACCTACTGACCAAAAAGAACCTTTTTTTTCAAAGAATCCTCATTTTCTCCAAAAATCTCCACCAGCTCCTGCCAAGCTCCGTTTCTAATAATAGTGGAATATTCTGCACATTGGATGTCCCACACAGCAGGTCTCTTTTCCACTTCATCGATGAATAGTTCGGTGTCGAAGCGATCCATTGTCACCGTCCGATACGCGCGGCTTCCGCGGGGCAACTGAACGTGCTCTAGGTACGTCAAGTAAAAAGATCCGAGCGGCGACCGCGCGAATTCATTTTCCAGCGGTGGAGTGGCGGTAGCCGCGCAGATTGTCAGTCAGCGCTGACAGGTATGAACGAATTGATAGGCGCTTATGTAAATAAGATCCGCGCGGTCTGACCGCGCGATTTGCATCCGCACGGATTCCGCCATGTCGACTAGCTCTAACATACGTAATTAACTGAGATGAGATCACAATAATTATTAAAGTATTTGAGAATGCTAACTATTGCTAACAAACAAGTCTTACATTTATGACAGACACCATCATGATTTGATGAATCTGTCTAATGAATGGCACAATTATCATAACAATGAGTTTGTCTTATAATAAAATTACAAGTGTTTAGTTTAACTACTCATGCAACAGCTCTATCATTTTGCCATAAATTGCTAGCACCGGATCCGGTATACTACTATACAATACTTAGCAACAAACATGTCTAACTAGTGTCGTTCGATCCTTTGTTACTTATAGCGCACGCAACAGACGCACACTCTGCGCAACGAGTCTTAGTGCTCCCCCTCCCACGTGCCCCCATAGTCCACTGACTCACACAACCTTCTAACCGAAAATAAGCGTGATGTGTTAGCGATCCAATCAAAGGTTTGTTTGAATGCCGCCTCCCATAAAACCGCAAGGTCGGCGAGTGCGGGGGGACGCGGACAATTTTGCACATACACAAACTCTTTGAAAACAATTGAATGCATTGCAGCAGACTAATAGACAAAAATTAAAAAAAAATGCTTTAGTATCTATCTTCATATAAACGGCTTTTACTTTTTCTCAAAACAATTCAAGGTGGGTAGGCCTCTGGTGTGGGACGCAACCTGTGTCGACACCCTGCGCCATCTCATATTCCTAGTTCGGCGGGCTGTGCTGGCGCTGCTGCTGCGGCTGCTGAGGCCCTCAAGCGGCGCTAATACTGTAACCTAATTGGTAATTACAGTTTTGAGCCGTTTGGGGTCGAAACGCTTGGGTCATAGGGCCCAAGTGCACGTCTCCTTTTTAAAGAGATCTCTCGCCGACTGATCGACACCGTGCGTGACCAGAGGCCTGGCTCTTTCTTTGCGCAAAGAATCAGCATTGCCATTCAACGTGGCAATGCTGCCAGTCTT
The DNA here is from genome assembly GCA_948252205.1 of Orthosia incerta. NCBI lineage: Eukaryota > Metazoa > Arthropoda > Insecta > Lepidoptera > Noctuidae > Orthosia > Orthosia incerta. The sequence continues at coordinate 22,112,521 of OX411756.1, read as the reverse complement.
CTGGGCACGTTCCCGGATGACAGCGATGTGGATGAGTACTTCAACGCCTGAGTGTACCTTTCTTTTGTATATAGTGTAAGTAGTTAGTTTAATTTTAATTTTGTAAAGTTTACTTTTGTTTAGTGTTTAAGCAAATATAAATTAATAAAAATATGTTTGTGATAAGTAGATTATTATATTCAATGTACAGTTTTGACGACTTTACGATTTTTTTAATTCGTGTGTAGATTTTTATAGCTGTCAAATCTGACTTCTTAGATTGTCAAGATTTGAAGCTCTCTGTCTAATAAGTGTATTACCTAGTCTATGAACTAGGCTACCCTGAACTGTCAACATTTATCTTGAAATAAAAAAGTCGGTTAAAAACTAAACTACTAGGCTCGCACGTAGTTCAAACTTAAGTTGCTTAAAACTAAAACAGGCTATGCAAGATCTAGCTTTCATATTTTAACGTTGGTGTTTAAGGTTTATATGAACCAATGGTCGCAGTTACCAGTGAAGTGAAGGGTCCTCGCTTCCAGACTAATTACTATTTAATAAATTTTATTGAAAATACAAGATGTCTTCGACAGTGACAATTTCGGGCACGAGCCTACAGTTCCTTGTAGCACTCTACAGCTTAGTCAGCAGATGTTATTATTATCAAATACTTAGTAATGAATAACGCCTACTAAAATTATGATAGCAATAGAAGTTGCCACAACTTGCTATTACTGTTACGACTATATTTAAATATTGTTTTTTTTTTTGGATAATAATTTCAAAAATGGAGCCCGTTCGGCACGCTTCGTTCTGTCTATCTGTCTGTCCCACAGCACAAAGAAAACTCTATCTGAGTATCTATTTATTTCTTAATCACAAAATCCACAGCTCTTAAAAACACCTTAATATACTAATTGTACATATAATAATAATATTATATAATATATATTTTTTTAAATATTTTAGCGTTCTTACGAATTAGTCATTGTGTTCGTACGAATCGGTAATTAGTCACTGCCAGTTAAATGCATAGAAATATAAAAAACAGATCCCCAACACAAATCTCTAAAGCCCATGGTGGTCCAATGATCGTTTTAGATATGTTTTTTTTTATATATGGTTTTTGATTATTCGGTTATGGGTCTCAGTTGGGTGTTGTTAGTATGGACGACATATAGCTATCACGCCGTGTTTTTCCTGAGCTCACATGATAGTGTTTGGTGAGCAGCTTAAAATATGAACTGAACTTTTTTTTATCGGTTACATTTCGGGGAGTGTGCGATGGAATTGCATGATTTAACTCCGAACAGCCCGTTTTATCATCGGACTACCAGGCGTACGGCGATGCGTCATCGGAACATGGTGGACATCCCACCCATACGCACAAAACGTTTTGGGGACACTTTTATTATGCGTACAACTAAGTGGAATTCCCTGCCGGAGTCTGTGTTTCCCGATAGCTACAATCTAGGGGTCTTTAAGTCAAGAGTGACTGGGTTTTTCTAGGCAAGCGTGCTTCACCGTCGACCACATCATCGCTTACAATCAGGTGAGTCAAGTCAAGTGCGACCCTACAGACAATAAAAAAAAAAAAACTGCGAAGTGTCTGATGATGGACTTCGCCAACTATGCGACAGCTCGTAGTTGTTGCGGAACCATGTCTGATACATCATTGGACTCTCTTTAATACCTATGGTTTGATGTGTACAATATAGCAATTTCGGTTTCCTGGAGTTCTCTTTTTTTATCGTAGATAGGCTTGCGTCTGACCACTATCTCACCTGATGGTAAGCGATGATATCGTCGAAGGTGTAGCACGCTTGCCTAGAAGTAACCTATTCACTCTTGTTCTCACTATGTTAATATCATAAATACAGATTTACCAGCATTATCAACCGTTGTATGGGCACCTCTAGGTACTAATTACTTCGTCAACATTAATAATTACCGTAGGATAGCTGATGATTAAATGAGGATGTTTGCTCTGTAATTTGTACAGCTAATGGTAATGACAGCAAAATTTTGTGATAAACGGAGTCGAAGTTCATGTACCTACGTCGATGATATTAAAATTGTTTGTAATATTTTAGTTAAAACATTATTGAACTCTTGCATGTTTCAGAACATTTTCTGACGTCAAAAACGTTGTTAAAGCCTCTGATATGCTGCAATGAATGGAATCAATTCGATTCTAGTACTTAATTATTCCTACGTAACTAGGTACCTACTGTGAGTCTGGAATCCTCTCGTGGAGGAGCTGGTCCATGGCAGTGGTGTCTTATCCCATACAAAGAAACCGTGCCGAAGTTCTATACCGATTATTCTGATTATTTTTTGTACATCGATCGTGTTCGGTCCCATTCCGTTCCGTTCCACGGATATATATGGTGATCTATTTATCGCCGTGGAACGGAACCGAAGGCGATCGATTTAGAAAAAATAATCGGTATAATCAGATGAAAAACGCTAGTTACGTCGGCACGGTTTCTTTGTATGGGATGTGGCATCTGTATGATAGTATTATATTATCTGTGTCCATGGTAAGCTGTTGGTCCCGGCTGCCATTTGTAGATCATTGAAAGTTAGAAACCAGGCAATTTGACACTAGTCTTGCGAAGGTGTATCCGGTGTACCCAGTAACTGGGTTGTGGAGGTCAGATAGGCAGTCGCTCCATGTAAAATACTCGTACTCAGCTAGATCCAGTTAGATTTATAGCCGATCCCAATATGGACACGGAAAAGAAAGTTATTTTTTGCTTTGTAGTTTTTTGTTCTGGAAGTCGGTTTGATATTTTGTTAAAAAGTTTTTTTTATTTTTCTCTTTTTTGTTTTGGTAGGTATCTCCAATTAACATGATAATCATTTTTAGCCAAAGTACATCCCATTACGATTCCAATAAGCCCAAACACGACTATATATCAGAGTTCCAGTGCCTACGTTCCGGCTTCAACATCAGATCAGTTCGATAGTGACATTTTCATCAGTAACTATTGTTACTTATGTTATGTTGTTGTTATGTTGCCACTGTAACTATTATGGGCCAGGCAGGTAAATTAAAGTCTCGAAGAGAGGGTAGATATAACAATTTGTTAAAAAAAATATTATATAAAATTTAACAGAAACCCAGCCGGAGACTGGTGTGAGTTCTTAATATCGAGCGCGTGTTAGGTTCAAGACCGCCGTAAGAAAACCACTATCCTGGCAGTTTCCAGAACGTAGGTGACTGGTGGCAGCCAGGTAGGTAGGTCGATCTTCCTGTCGGTGGGTAGCACGCAGGTTGTCCAGCCACAGTCTTGTAGCAACACCGAAAGGTGTCCGGTATAGGTGAACCCTGGAATATCCCGAATTAGGCATTTAAGAAAATGACCGAATTTGTACCACTGACTGCAACATCCTCATCATTTATAATTATTTGCTTCATCACAGTCGGTTAACTATTTGAGAAATCTTATACCCGTGACATATTTAGCAATAAGGAGTTCCAGCGGCCATCTGTGGTCTTCCTCATCAGTTCCACTTCACCAAATGATACTTTCTGAGTGCAAATGATTGCATTGTTGATGGATAGATCTCATCATCAGAGCCTGACCTGATGACTATGGGATCAACTAGGAAGACCCTTCAAAATAAATGAAGAATTTTGAAATCGGTCCAGTCGTCTTTGAGTAATCGGGGAACATACATAAAAAAATGAAAAGATTCCGACGAATTGAGAAACTCCTCCTTTTTTTGAAGTCGGTTAAAAGTAGAAAGATGGCGGCTTTTGGGCGCCACATAGTGGGGGCCCAATTTTTTCCTCCAAACCCATCGTGTGTGGTATCAAAATAAAGGGGTGATTTCAAATACATATAACACTTATATGTTTAAATGTAATTCGAAAAAAAAAATTATAAAAAAAAATGTTTATTAAAAAATTAAAAAAATCGATCTGCTTAAGATTAAGAAGTGAACTAAAAAGACGTAACAGGAAGAAAATCATGCCGTGCAGTCGGAGAATACATCATATTCGTGAGCTGGTTGACCAAAACCATATGTATTCTTATTCATATTATACGACTCCACAGCATGATTTTCTACTTGTTTACGTCTTTTTACGTTCGGGTTTTTTGATTTATTGAATTAACTGGTTACTTGTAAAAACAGGCCGGTTACAATATTGTTTTTTTATATTTTGTTTGTCAAGAACAGAGAAGACAATTTTTTTCTAACTATGTCTTTCATTAAAAAAATCTTGGGATTGAAATCCAAGAGTTGGTTTTCGTTGTTCGTAAGTCGTAAACTCGTAAACAAACTAAAGAATTTCCTATGAAATTTCAAGCAGCAATACAACCATGGCTATGTCAATCCTTGTGCGAGAACTGTAGGTACATTTTCCTTGTCGTCAGGCAGAGAGCGCGCCAGAATCCACGGACCACATACCGCCCCGACTGAGCATGTTTAGCGTTGACAAGAGTTTATGCAACATAAACCAAAACTGGTAAGTCATATTATTTCTTTCTAATTATTCTTTGAAATGTCGTTTCCTTCTGGTATCTCAGACCCTTTCGTTTCATAACTTTGATTGTCCGTTTTTACAGTTGAGCCGACATCGGCTTCACACAGGTAAGTACATAAAACTTGTACATGCAGTCTTTGTGATTTCGAACATCTTTCAAAGGGTTCCGTACATTTTGTAAAACGGCCTGTGTTTTGTGGCGAGGACTGCGGCTCGGTTTCAGTCCGCAATCAAGTTTTGGAAAGGTACTACTGAAGGCAGTTTTGTTCGTCCAGCGCGGATCCCCGACGGGTGGCTGCAGTATCATCATCAATATCAATACATATAATATATCTGTAGAAAAGTAATTTTTGTACATCGAAAATATTTCCAAAAAAAATAGCCAGGGTGTTAAAGGATAACCAACAAAACCTATTTCCAGCATTTTTGGAATTTTTGTCTGTTTGTCTGTTTATTTGTGCACGCATCACGTGAAATGTACGAAACCAATGTAGATATATATATAAAGATATACATAAAAATTGTGCGTAACTTGAAGAATTGCTTAGTTTTTGTTACATCGCAATCGGTTCAATTTATCAAAAGTTAGATAAATTTAAAGTGTTCAAGAAGTAAAATTAACACAACACACGCAATTCAGATACTTTGACAGTTGAACTTGGTATTCGATAGATGGCGTTGTGCATTTGAAGACATTTTCTGAATGGCGGTGTTAAGATTCTCCGCGAAACAATGATGACTATAGAAAAAAAAAAATGTTAGGTAGGTAAGTAGAGTAAGTGGGATGGTAAATAGGGTAGGGTTGGCAGGCAGATGACGGGAGCGAAGCCGCGGGCACAGCTATTTATACTGATATTATAAAGAACAAAGATTTTTTTGTTTGTTTGTTTGTACCGAATAGGCTCCGAAACTACTGGACCGATTTAAAAAAATCTTTCACCAATAGAAAGCTACATTATTCCTGAGTGACATAGGCTATTTTTTTATCCCGAAAACGGGTCGTGTGGGGTGGCCCACGGGAGCGAAGCCGCGGGCAACATCTAGTTATTTAATAAAATTAACTTTTGTGTTAGAATTACGTACTACAGCTTGCATTTTAAGTTTCCGTTGTTTAAGACTTATACCTTACCTATGTTTCGTTATGGAATCGTACTTTGCATGAATGCTTAAGCCATCATTAAACCGGTTGCAACTCATAAGTTTTATCTTACGAAATATAGAAAACAAAAGAAAGAAAGAAAAATACTTTTTTAAGCAGACCTACTGACTGACCTACTGTTGCATCGTTAACCTAATTATAATAATATAATATTTATAATCTTTATTTATATAAAACAGATTGCAGTACATGTAACAGTTTTACAAAGTAGGTAGTAATAAATTAAATCTCTGACAATCAAGTCGATGGATTAATACAGGTTATTTCATAGCCTAGCAAGGAGGACAGCATGTGCTGTCCTCCTTGCTAGGCTATGAAATAACCTGTATTAAGAACTAATTTTAATAACTACCTAATAAGTAAGGGCCGATTTTACCAATGTTTACTAATCGCGATTAGTTCACCTAAACTCAGTTTATGCAAATACAGCGTTCTGATTGCTAGTTTCTCTGCGATCTCAACCAAACAAAACGCTGTATTTGCATAAACTGAGTTTAGTTGAACTAATCGCGATTAGTTTTATTGGTGAAATCGGCCCTAAGTTGACTTTCTTCGTGCTGTTCGAGCGAGATCAGCGCATTCAGTGGCTATCAGTTGTTGTGAGTGTAGCACTGATACCGACCACCCAGTACCCAGTACTGATAGTGCGTGAGTCACGCTCACCGTGCGCATCCTAATCGTCTTCCGAGAACCTCGTTATTAAGCACACAAACAAGTATGAGGGGCGGCTCGTAATTTCCACTAAACTGAGTAAACAAACATGTTTGTCGAATGGTGTCAACATTACTGCCACACGGGGACAAGCCAGGAATCAAGCACAGAACAGATAATAGTGCGTAGTACATTATTACCTCAATGATAACAGCAGTTATTGTTGAACGCAGCAGCCAGTGGAGCCTGCGACAGAGCTGCCTAGCAACAGCAAGCCTGGCCGTGCCAACAGTATCGCGTCTGCTGACCTACCTAGTCGACAGAAAACATGCCCAGATTATACGACTGACGGAATAAGTATCACTAATTTCATCATGATTGGTGTAGTAACGTCACACCAAGCCACACTACACGAACAAGCACAACATGACAACAGTTATAGACTCTGATGCTGCCCGTGCCCGGACTCCACGGGCTCCATCATCCTTGACTGCTTGACTGTTTTGAAACCTCTAGGCGACGAGACGTTTACTTATTGGAACAGGGTCCACTAAATTTGTTTTTTTAGGGTTCCGTACCCAAAGGGTAAAAACGGGACCCTATTACTGAGACTCCGCGATCCGTCTGTCTGTCTGTCTGTCTGTCCGTCTGTCACCAGGCTGTATCTCATGAACGGTGATAGTTAGACAGTTGCAATTTTCACAGATGATGTATTTCTGTTGCCGCTATAACAACAAATACTAAAAACAAAAGAAAATAAATATTTAAGTGGGGCTCCCATACAACAAACGTGATTCTTTTGCCGTTTTTTGCGATAATGGTACGGAACCCTTCGTGCGCGAGTCCGACTCGCACTTGGCCGGTTTTTTAAAAACACTAAGAATTTCTCCTGTATCGCGGCTGCGCTTACAAACAGTTAAGTAAACTTTCATACACAAATGCGGTTGCGGGGATCCGCTGGTTGCGGGACGCACGAGACCGGTCAATGTGGCGACGCTTGGTGGAGGCCTATGTCCAGCAGTGGACGTCTTTCGGCTAATATGATGATGATGATGACATACACATATTGCCAGACCCGGAACAACTATCTGTAGGCGTACAAATATAGGAATCGGACCCTCGCCACGCAAATAATTATCGCAAATAATTACAATACATCGGTCCTTGTACATGTTAAATGAAGGCATACTTATGTTTCGGTAAGTACCTGAATAGGATAGGGCGGTAAATTGCCACCTCTGTGGAGGCATCCTTGACTCTGCATAGTACACGATTGAGGAGTGCCTTGCGTGGGCCTTGGAGCGGCAGGTCTTAGTCGCCAGGATCGGGCCAGACCTGTCTATGCCAGCAGTGGTGAAGGCCATGCTAACAGTAACAGAAAACTGGGGGGAAATTGCCTTCTTTTGTGAGACCGCGATGGTCCAGAAGGAGGCAGCCGAGCGGGATCGTGAGAGGGCCGATCCCGCTGTCCGCTTACTAAGTGACTCTGTTCTGCTGCTGCTATTCACAACTTGGCTCAGGGGAGACACATTTTCAGTCTCCCCAGGGATGTGCCCTAACAGTCTTTTAAGGGGTCATGCTGATGGTGATCACCGTGGTGGATTTAGTGAGGTAAAAAGCCCACATTCCCTGGTCTATTCTCCAAAAGTCCTGCTTTCGCATTGGCCCAAAATATAGTCGTAATTACCTCAAGAGTAGGTATTTCACCCGGGAACAAAAGTATCATTCTTAAGTAGGGGAGGCTGGGTACGGTTGAAACAATTTTGCTTTGAACGCTCGTAGCACAGCCATTTTGAAACATAACACTTAAAATGACATAATAGACTTTTTTGTCTTCAAATACATCTCAGAATTAGAGGCTCAACTGCCATATTTCCAAGATAGGAAGAATTTTATAAAATAATGCGCCACTGTCTCAACCGTCTCCATGCCAAGGGCGGTTGAAACAGTGATGGGGGTCAGTTGAAACATAAGCAAATAAGTAATATAAAATCAGTCTCTTTATTCGTAATCAACAAGCAATAGTTAAATTCTAGTATGGCATCATTTCTATCAGCCTTAATAATTGTTTCCTGGCTGTATGAACACAAATGAATATAAAAAGAAAGAAGAAGCTCTTCTGCTCTGGCTTAAACTAAACAAAATAACACGTATAAACAAAAATAACTAAAACATCAATAATCAGTCTTAATAATTAAATTAAATGATAATTTAAGATTTCCATATCACAAATTATCTTTAATAACAAAAACAAGCTGAACAGCAGCTGCATACTTAATTTAAAAAAATACAAAAAAAAACTTTTTACTTTCCTGGATTTGAACCTCAACCTCAAGAATTCATCGCCTCTCATCCAACAAACATACAAAATAAATAGGTACCTAGTGTCTACAAAAATAGAATGTATTCTACGAATATAAATGAACTCATTATCTAAAATATTTTCTGACGAACTGGAAATTTAGTTTTTTGTTGTACCTACCTAAGAATGAGACGGTATCGTTCGACACGCATGCGTCAATAATTTCATGAAAATGTTGATAAAGCGGAGATAACGCGGCGCAGATGTCAAGGGCAGGGCCGCACACCGCCGTGCTATGCCGCCTGGCCAGTCGGCAGTTCGCAACTGTGATTCGCAAACCCTCGTCCAGAGGAACTATTCTGTTCAGGTCAAGTACACCTACCTTGTAACTTGTCATTGTCTAAAGTTTGGTAACTGCATAAAATACAAGAGCATCTGCCAGCGGTTTTGCCCACGTGAGAAGTGATTTACCATCTCAAGGGAACATTGTAACCGGAATAAATAGTAAATTATGTGCTTTTCCAGACTATAATCAATTTCTGTGGCAAATTTCATCCAGATTTGTTCACCCGTTCTGGCGTGACCCATCCAAACTTTTGTATTTAAAATAATTAGTCTTACGTCTTCTTGTAAGATAAGATAAAGATAGTGATTACGTTTTTTCAAATAATTACTAACATTTACATAATTTCTGGTAGGTTATATTTTGTTTAACACATAATAGGTACTCAACCTACTGGATTACTCGGTTTAGTACAGATTCCGGTTTGGGCAGATTCTTGTTACGGCAGATAATTTTTTTGGCAGTTTTACAGTCATCTACATATGTAAATTCAAAATTACCTCGCAATCCGTCGATTTATCATGTTATTCAATTATTTAAAAAAAAAGCCGCAGTACAGGACAGGAATTTGAAAAAACTAAAAAAAATTAAGAAAAAAAAAAGCAGAATCAAATGAAATCACGATACTAGAATGTCTTCAACGTTTTTTGGCAACGCTAAAAAAATAAGATGGTATGATTAAATTCAAGTAACGTGTTATGTGCGGAGGTTAAAGTTTTTCTTTGTTGTTATTTTGCTACCTTTGCGTTATTAAGGTTTTTAGTTTTAAGAATAAGATTTTTTGCTGTAATTTTGTTACCTTTGCTAAGTACCATTAATAAGGTTTTTAGTGTGATATTGACTTTAAATATACCATTACATAAATTGTATGGTTTATGTTGGTCATGTCACTTCTGCCGTATAACGACTCTGCCAAAAAAAGAATCTGCCGTAACCAGAATCTGTCCTCAACCAAATTATCCAATCTATTCTTGCTTTTTCGAGGAGTTCCGTTCTATGCTTCGTAGTTCAAGTCCAGTCCAAAGTCCGGACTATAGTTGAATAATGCAACTTTTTATTTAATTATTTGACAATATACCGTGTATAAAATACTTAATTAACTAAGACTACAAATATATACACTTAAACCAAAAACTACTCACTACCTAAACCTAAAAAGTTATGACTATAGTTAGATAACTTATTTAGGGGTTATTTACTATTTGATTGGGCAGAGTTCCCTGGTGTACCTTTGAAGATCAAGGTCTAATGCAAATGAAATAAAATGAAAGCACATTGTTAAGTTGCTGTACTGAGCTCAACGGAATAGAATAATTAAAATCTTTTCGTAAACAAAGAAGACCTGCCCGTTAAGATAACCCCGATGACGTGTAACTTGAAATCTAGTGGCGAAATATGAGCGTAAGTATTGTATAGAGTTGTCAAACATTTTTAGAAGAAATTGAGTATATCTGATGCTTTCTAAAAGGGTTCAAATTCAAATTCAAAATTATTTATTTGCCAGCATAGGTAGGGGTAAAGATGTTATACATTGGTTTTTTAATGTTCTCAATGCTCTGCCGTCATATGGGCATGCAAAATTTTACACATAAATTACAACCTAGTATCAAAATACAATAAATATTTAATATCAAGCCGAATAACAATAAATATTACAAAATCATTAAACCATTTTATTTTTAATGTCAAGGAGTATCCAGTAGTCAAAAATTAAATAAATGTCAGAGTAGATAAAGAAAAGTCCTAGATAAATAATAATTGAATGCATAGTATGTCATTATTATTGTAATAAATATTATCTGCCATAAGGATTCCCGTTTAAATACTCCTTCACACTGTAATACGCCTTATCAGTTAGAAATTCCTTTAGCTTCCGCTTAAATATGTGCAAATTGTCAATATCTGTAATACAACATGGCAATTTATTAAAAATCTTGGATGTCATACAATAAACACTGGAGCCCATTAAATAAGTTCTGCAAATATTTCAGGGTAAATGAAGAGTGCAGTCTTGGAATAAAGAAACGAACTAAAAAGACGTTACAAGAAGAAAATCATGCTGTGCAGTCGGAGTATACATATTATGGTTTTGGTCAGATAACTCTTGATGATGTGTCCTCCGACTACACACCACGATTTTCTTCTTATTTACGTCTTTTGAGCGTTCTTGATTTTTTACATTAACTTTTTTTATTTGCCTATAACATTTGAACTTTTAATGAACCCAACAAAATCACAAGCTCTCATTATTGGTGGCAGACATTCCGTCAATTTACTTAGGATGTCCCGCCAGTTTTGTACGATTCTGTCGCTATACCCTATTCAAAAAAGTAAAAAACTTAGGTGTTTTCTTAGACGACTGCAACCTATCTTGGGACATTCGCATTGCAGAAGTAAGCAGGAGGGTATTTTGCTCGCTTCGGTCTCTGAAGCGTCTCCAGAAGTTCCTGGCTTTTTCAAATAAAGTAACTCTTGCACAGTCTCTTCTTTTTTCTCTTCTTGACTATACTGATATCTGCTTTCTTGATGCGACTGAGGAACTTCTTAATAAGCTCGAACTATTGCAGAATTTGTGCATCCGTTTAATTTTTGGCCTCCGAAAGTATGACAATGTGTCGGCATTTTGAAGGTGGTTGAATCAATCAATCATTTATTTTGTAAAACATAGGTAGGTATGGTTACAGTTGGTATATTATTATAATATGTGCAATATGTTTGGCCAATATCTGGCGTACAAAGTTAACATAAGCAAGCAACAATAAATAATAAATAAAATAATACAATTAGGGTGGCATGTCAATAGATTACATTAAAAAATAAATCAATTTAAAATATGTCAATTACGTAAACTCATCATTACAATTTTAGATAAATAAACACAAGGCCGCCCATTGTATGTTTTTAGTATTATGTTGCTTTTTTTCTTGTTTATTATGGTGTACAATAAAGTGTATATAAATAAATATTCATACATAATCAATAAATAAAATCATAAGTGTTTAATTGGCAAGTCGGAATTGTCATACCTCTGTTTATCAGTAATAAACTCAGTGATGGATTTGTAGCATCTATCTACTTGATACCTACCTACATAGCATACCTACCCTACCTATCTAGGTAAGGTACCAAATTTTTTTTTTCATGAGAACCTTCTCCTAACAATAACAAACACAACAAAAAAAGAATAAGCCAAATCTGTCCAGCCGTTCACGCGTGATGCCATGACCAAGGGAAATAGGGATTCAATTATATATATATAGACTAGTATTTGCTTGGTGCGCGAGCTGCAAGCAGCTCGCGTGTTGTTGTCCCTACACCTACCCTACATCTACCCTACACCTACCCTACATCTACCCTACACCTACCCTACATCTACCCTACACCTACCCTACACCTACCCTACACCTACCCTACACCTACCCTACACCTACCCTACACCTACCCTACACCTACCCTACACCTACCCTACACCTACCCTACACCTACCCTACACCTACCCTACACCTACCCTACACCTACCCTACACCTACCCTACACCTACCCTACACCTACCCTACACCTACCCTACACCTACCCTACACCTACCCTACACCTACCCTACACCTACCCTACACCTACCCTACACCTACCCTACACCTACCCTACACCTACCCTACACCTACCCTACACCTACCCTACACCTACCCTACACCTACCCTACACCTACCCTACACCTACCCTACACCTACCCTACACCTACCCTACACCTACCCTACACCTACCCTACACCTACCCTACACCTACCCTACACCTACCCTACACCTACCCTACACCTACCCTACACCTACCCTACACCTACCCTACACCTACCCTACACCTACCCTACACCTACCCTACACCTACCCTACACCTACCCTACACCTACCCTACACCTACCCTACACCTACCCTACACCTACCCTACACCTACCCTACACCTACCCTACACCTACCCTACACCTACCCTACACCTACCCTACACCTACCCTACACCTACCCTACACCTACCCTACACCTACCCTACACCTACCCTACACCTACCCTACACCTACCCTACACCTACCCTACACCTACCCTACACCTACCCTACACCTACCCTACACCTACCCTACACCTACCCTACACCTACCCTACACCTACCCTACACCTACCCTACACCTACCCTACACCTACCCTACACCTACCCTACACCTACCCTACACCTACCCTACACCTACCCTACACCTACCCTACACCTACCCTACACCTACCCTACACCTACCCTACACCTACCCTACACCTACCCTACACCTACCCTACACCTACCCTACACCTACCCTACACCTACCCTACACCTACCCTACACCTACCCTACACCTACCCTACACCTACCCTACACCTACCCTACACCTACCCTACACCTACCCTACACCTACCCTACACCTACCCTACACCTACCCTACACCTACCCTACACCTACCCTACACCTACCCTACACCTACCCTACACCTACCCTACACCTACCCTACACCTACCCTACACCTACCCTACACCTACCCTACACCTACCCTACACCTACCCTACACCTACCCTACACCTACCCTACACCTACCCTACACCTACCCTACACCTACCCTACACCTACCCTACACCTACCCTACACCTACCCTACACCTACCCTACACCTACCCTACACCTACCCTACACCTACCCTACACCTACCCTACACCTACCCTACACCTACCCTACACCTACCCTACACCTACCCTACACCTACCCTACACCTACCCTACACCTACCCTACACCTACCCTACACCTACCCTACACCTACCCTACACCTACCCTACACCTACCCTACACCTACCCTACACCTACCCTACACCTACCCTACACCTACCCTACACCTACCCTACACCTACCCTACACCTACCCTACACCTACCCTACACCTACCCTACACCTACCCTACACCTACCCTACACCTACCCTACACCTACCCTACACCTACCCTACACCTACCCTACACCTACCCTACACCTACCCTACACCTACCCTACACCTACCCTACACCTACCCTACACCTACCCTACACCTACCCTACACCTACCCTACACCTACCCTACACCTACCCTACACCTACCCTACACCTACCCTACACCTACCCTACACCTACCCTACACCTACCCTACACCTACCCTACACCTACCCTACACCTACCCTACACCTACCCTACACCTACCCTACACCTACCCTACACCTACCCTACACCTACCCTACACCTACCCTACACCTACCCTACACCTACCCTACACCTACCCTACACCTACCCTACACCTACCCTACACCTACCCTACACCTACCCTACACCTACCCTACACCTACCCTACACCTACCCTACACCTACCCTACACCTACCCTACACCTACCCTACACCTACCCTACACCTACCCTACACCTACCCTACACCTACCCTACACCTACCCTACACCTACCCTACACCTACCCTACACCTACCCTACACCTACCCTACACCTACCCTACACCTACCCTACACCTACCCTACACCTACCCTACACCTACCCTACACCTACCCTACACCTACCCTACACCTACCCTACACCTACCCTACACCTACCCTACACCTACCCTACACCTACCCTACACCTACCCTACACCTACCCTACACCTACCCTACACCTACCCTACACCTACCCTACACCTACCCTACACCTACCCTACACCTACCCTACACCTACCCTACACCTACCCTACACCTACCCTACACCTACCCTACACCTACCCTACACCTACCCTACACCTACCCTACACCTACCCTACACCTACCCTACACCTACCCTACACCTACCCTACACCTACCCTACACCTACCCTACACCTACCCTACACCTACCCTACACCTACCCTACACCTACCCTACACCTACCCTACACCTACCCTACACCTACCCTACACCTACCCTACACCTACCCTACACCTACCCTACACCTACCCTACACCTACCCTACACCTACCCTACACCTACCCTACACCTACCCTACACCTACCCTACACCTACCCTACACCTACCCTACACCTACCCTACACCTACCCTACACCTACCCTACACCTACCCTACACCTACCCTACACCTACCCTACACCTACCCTACACCTACCCTACACCTACCCTACACCTACCCTACACCTACCCTACACCTACCCTACACCTACCCTACACCTACCCTACACCTACCCTACACCTACCCTACACCTACCCTACACCTACCCTACACCTACCCTACACCTATCCTACACCTACCCTACACCTACCCTACACCTACCCTACACCTACCCTACACCTACCCTACACCTACCCTACACCTACCCTACACCTACCCTACACCTACCCTACACCTACCCTACACCTACCCTACACCTACCCTACACCTACCCTACACCTACCCTACACCTACCCTACACCTACCCTACACCTACCCTACACCTACCCTACACCTACCCTTCACCTACCCTACACCTACCCTACACCTACCCTACACCTACCCTACACCTACCCTACACCTACCCTACACCTACCCTACACCTACCCTACACCTACCCTACACCTACCCTACACCTACCCTACACCTATCCTACACCTACCCTACACCTACCCTAAACTTTGTTCCAAAAAACATAACCCTAATGTTTGATTGTCGTCGCCAGGCACTGAGTTTCGCTTCACCCACTCAACCTTCGTTACGCTACGGAGGTCGCCGGCTCGCTTCGCTCGCCACCTCCCCCCTGCGCTGCACTCGGTCTCGTAGTTTCGCTCCACTCGGGATCCCTACGCTGAATCCGTAAAAAAAAACAAAAAAAAAAGATTCGCCAAAACGGGGGGGGAAGGGGGGAGAAGGGGGGCAAGGGGGTCAACTTTGAAAAATGGTTCGTTTGTGACTATAGCATTGCCCCTTTATATGAATCTGAAAAAGAAATGTTCCAAGTCTCTCCACTTCCGAGATCCGCTTAAAGGGGGGGAGAAGGGGGGCGAGGGGGTTAACTTTGAAAAATGGTCTTTACTTTTCCGAGCCTCCTCTAAACGAATCCGTAATAAAAACAAAAAAAAAATATTAGCCAAAACGGGGGGGGAGCGGGGAGAAGGGGGGCAAGGGGGTCAACTTTGAAAAATGGTTTGTTTGTGACTATAGCATTGCCCCTTTATATGAATCTGAAAAAAGAAATGTTCCAAGTCTCTCAACTTCCGAGATCCGCTTAAAGGGGGGGAGAAGGGGGGCGAGGGGGTCAACTTTGAAAAATGGTTTTTACTTTTCCGAGCCTCCTCTAAACGATTCCGTAAAAAAAAACAAAAAAAAAAAATTTGCCAAAACGGGGGGGAGGGGGGAGAAGGGGAGCAAGGGGGTCAACTTTGAAAACTGGTTCGTTTGTGACTATAGCATTGCCCCTTTATATGAATCTGAAAAAAGAAATGTTCCAAATGTTCCAACTTTCGAGATCCGCTTAAAGGGGGGGAGAAGGGGGGCGAGGGGGTCAACTTTGAAAAGTGTTTTTTACTTTTCCGAGCCTCCTCTAAACGAATCCGTAAAAAAACAGAATACGGGTACCTTAGTTTCCGAGAAACGATAGAGGGGGGGAGGAGGGGGGGGGAAAAGGGGAGGTTTGGCACTTTTCCCATACTCGCGAGAGTTACTTGTTTACGAATCTGTCAAAATATACCCACCTCCCCCTTCACCATCTGGGAGAACAATTATGTCAGTGAGTGGTAATCCAGCTTTATATAATATAACTAGTATTTGCTTGGTGCGCGAGCTGCAAGCAGCTCGCGGCTTCGTCGTGTTTTTGAGAACAATTCCTTAACCTACACCTACCCTACACCTACCCTACACCTACCCTACACCTACCCTACACCTACCCTACACCTACCCTACACCTACCCTAAACCTACCCTACACCTACCCTACACCTACCCTACACCTACCCTACACCTACCCTACACCTACCCTACACCTACCCTACACCTACCCTACACCTACCCTACACCTACCCTACACCTACCCTACACCTACCCTACACCTACCCTACACCTACCCTACACCTACCCTACACCTACCCTACACCTACCCTACACCTACCCTACACCTACCCTACACCTACCCTACACCTACCCTACACCTACCCTACACCTACCCTACACCTACCCTACACCTACCCTACACCTACCCTACACCTACCCTACACCTACCCTACACCTACCCTACACCTACCCTACACCTACCCTACACCTACCCTACACCTACCCTACACCTACCCTACACCTACCCTACACCTACCCTACACCTACCCTACACTTTGTTCCAAAAAACATAACCCTAATGTTTGCATTCGTCACCAGGCACTGAGTTTCGCTTCACCCACTCAACCTTCGTTACGCTACGGAGGTCGCCGGCTCGCTTCGCTCGCCACCTCCCCCCTGCGCTGCACTCGGTCTCGTAGGTTCGCTCCATTCGGGGTCCCTACGCTGCCTGGTCCACTCCCACCGAACAGATTTCGACGACCAATATTAGGTAGGGGAGGTTGGGGAGAGGAGGGATAAAGGGAGGGAGAGTGGGGAGTTTTGAAAAATGATTCCGACTCAACCATTGCCCCTTTATATGAATCTGAAAAAAGAAATGTTCCAAGTCTCTCAACTTCCGAGATCCGCTTAAAGGGGGGGAGAAGAGGGGCAAGGGGGTCAACTTTGAAAAATAGTCTTTACTTTTTCGAGCGTCCTCTAAACGATTCCGTAAAAAAAAACAAAAAAAAAAGATTCGCCAAAACGGGGGGGGGAGGGGGGAGAAGGGGGTCAAGGGGGTCAACTTTGAAAACTGGTTCGTTTGTGACTATAGCATTGCCCCTTTATATGAATCTGAAAAAAGAAATGTTCCAAGTCTCTCAACTTCCGAGATCTGCTTAAAGGGGGGAAGAAGGGGGCGAGGGGGTCAACTTTGAAAAATGGTTTTTACTTTTCCGAGCCTCCTCTAAACGAATCCGTAAAAAAAACATTCTACGGGTACCTTAGTTTCCGAGATACGATAGAGGGGGGGAGGAGGGGGGAGGAAAAGGGGAGGTTTGGGACTTTTCCCATACTCACGGGAGTTACTTGTTTACGAATCTGTCAAAATATACCCACCTCCCCATCCACCATCTGGGAGAACAATTATGTCAATGAGTGAGTCAGTGAGTGAGTGAGTGGTAATGCAGTTTTATATAGTATAACTAGTATTTGCTTGGTGCGCGAGCTGCAAGCAGCTCGCGGTTTTGTCGTGTTTTTGAGAAGTATTCCTTACACCTACCCTACACCTACCCTACACCTACCCTACACCTACCCTACACCTACCCTACACCTACCCTACACCTACCCTACACCTACCCTACACCTACCCTACACCTACCCTACACTTTGTTCCAAAAAACATAACCCTAATGTTTGCATTCGTCGCCAGGCACTGAGTTTCGCTTCACCCACTCAACCTTCGTTACGCTACGGAGGTCGCCGGCTCGCTTCGCTCGCCACCTCCCCCCTGCGCTGCACTCGGTCTCGTAGGTTCGCTCCACTCGGGATCCCTACGCTGAATCCGTAAAAAAAAACAAATAAAAAGATAAGCCAAAACGGGGAGGGAGGGGGGAGAAGGGGGGCAAGGGGGTCAACTTTGAAAAATGGTTTGTTTGTGACTATAGCATTGCCCCTTTATATGAATCTGAAAACAGAAATGTTCCAAATGTTCCAACTTTCGAGATCCGCTTAAAGGGGGGGAGAAGGGGGGGCGAGGGGGTCAACTTTGAAAAATGGTTTTTGCTTTTCCGAGCCTCCTCTAAACGAATCCGTAAAAAAAACACGAAAAAAAGATTCGCCGAAAGGGGGGGGGAGGGGGAGAAGGGGGGCAAGGGGGTCAACTATGAAAAATGGTTTGTTTGTGACTAAAGCATTGCCCCTTTATATGAATCTGAAAAAAGAAATGTTCCAAATGTTCCAACTTTCGAGATCCGCTTAAAGGGGGGGAGAAGGGGGGCGAGGGAGTCAACTTTGAAAAATGCTTTTTACTTTTCCGAGCCTCCTCTAAACGAATCCGTAAAAAACAAAAAATACGGGTACCTTAGTTTCCGAGATACGATAGAGGGGGGGAGGAGGGGGGGGGAAAAGGGGAGGTTTGGGACTTTTCCCATACTCACGGGAGTTACTTGTTTACGAATCTGTCAAAATATACCCACCTCCCCATCCACCATCTGGGAGAACAATTATGTCAATGAGTGAGTCAGTGAGTGGTAATGCAGTTTTATATAATATAACTAGTATTCGCTTGGTGCGCGAGCTGCAAGCAGCTCGCGTGTTGTTGTCCCTACACCTACCCTACTCCTACCCTACACCTACCCTACACCTACCCTACACCTACCCTACACCTACCCTACACCTACCCTACACCTACCCTACACCTACCCTACACCTCCCCTACACCTACCCTACACCTCCCCTACACCTACCCTACACCTACCCTACACCTACCCTACACCTACCCTACACCTACCCTACACCTACCCTACACCTACCCTACACCTACCCTACACCTACCCTACACCTACCCTACACCTACCCTACACCTACCCTACACCTACCCTACACCTACCCTACACCTACCCTACACCTACCCTACACCTACCCTACACCTACCCTACACCTACCCTACACCTACCCTACACCTACCCTACACCTACCCTACACTTTGTTCCAATAAACATAACCCTAATGTTTGCATTCGTCGCCAGGCACTGAGTTTCGCTTCACCCACTCAACCTTCGTTACGCTACGGAGGTCGCCGGCTCGCTTCGCTCGCCACCTCCCCCCTGCGCTGCACTCGGTCTCGTAGGTTCGCTCCACTCGAGATCCCTACGCTGAATCCGTAAAAAAAACAAAAAAAAAAGATTCGCCAAAACGGGGGGGGGGGGGGAGGGGGGCGAAGGGGGGGCAAGGGGGTCAACTTTGAATAATGGTTTGTTTGTGACTATAGCATTGCCCCTTTATATGAATCTGAAAAAAGAAATGTTCCAAGTCTCTCAACTTCCGAGATCCGCTTAAAGGGGGGGAGAAGGGGGCGAGGGGGCCAACTTTGCAAAATGGTTTTTACTTTTCCGAGCCTCCTCTAAACGAATCCGTAAAAAAAACGAAAAAAAAAGATTCGCCAAAACGGGGGGGGAGGGGGGAGAAGGGGGGCAAGGGGGTCAACTTTGAAAAATGGTTTGTTTGTGACTTTAGCATTGCCCTTTTATATGAATCTGAAAAAAGAAATGTTCCAAGTCTCTCAACTTCCGAGATCCGCTTATGGGGGGGAGAAGGGGGGCGAGGGGGTCAACTTTGAAAAATGGTTTTTACTTTCGCGAGCCTCCTCTAAACGAATCCGTAAAAAAAACATACTACGGGTACCGTAGTTTCCGAGATACGATAGAGGGGGGGAGGAGGGGGGGGGAAAAGGGGAGGTTTGGCACTTTTCCCATACTCGCGAGAGTTACTTGTTTACGAATCTGTCAAAATATACCCACCTCCCCCTTCACCATCTGGGAGAACAATTATGTCAATGAGTGAGTCAGTGAGTCAGTGAGTGGTAATCCAGCTTTATATAATATAATTTTATAAAACAAAAGATAACGTTACTGTAAATGTTGAAGTTGTTTCTTCTTGTTTAACCTATTCTGGAAGATGTAAGTGCGGGTCATTCCCAAAGTACTCCATTCATTTGTTCTAAAATGATAAAAATCTCATACATTAATTCCCAAGTTACTCCAATGAATTATTATTATTTAAAAATGCTTATTATTCTGCTCCATAGGTATCTGGCATTCTCCACCAGTTATTTGTTATCAATTCTCGAACTGCTCCATTTACATAATTATCTATAAAATACATATTTTTCATTACAGTCAGTCACAAAAATGATCAGGTACCAACGATTGTGGTTACTGTTAAAAATGTATTTATTTTTTGATCCTGTTCCAGCGTTTTATGATTTTTGTTTAAAAATTGTGGGTTAAGCTCGCCTTTGTACATAAGCTGTTTTTGTATATGTATGTTTTGTGTACAATAAAGAATATGAAGATGAACTTTTTAGTTATCATTTTCTTTTCGAATTTCTTTTAATCTTATACGTGTTATATATTGTTGTAATCACCTCTTAACACCCTTTATTTTAATACCCCACACGACGGGATTGAAGGAAAAAAACATTGGGAACCCCACAATATGGCGCCCAAAAGCCGTCACTTTTATTTTTCAATTTGAATGTAGCATTTGCAAGGATGAGACGCAGCGATTGACATAAGAATCATCAAAATCGGCTTACGCGTTTGATTTCTAAAACACCACATAGGAACTAACACCTATACTTAGACTGAGAAACACATTACTCTCCTTTGCCGCATGCAGTCGGGTAAAAAGAGTATCCGTTATTATTTTTCTGTTTGCGTGACAACCTTTTTTTATTTTCACTTGTTCCAGTGTAATCAAATCTTGAAAGTTAAATTCAACCCGCTGCCCGATGTTCGATTGAGTTAAAATTTTGCTTACATGTTTTTTTTCGTGACAATATTTTTTTTATATAAAAACTTGCTTAGTAATATTTACCTAAGAAATTTAAAATAATTTTAATAGACAGTTTTAATTAAAGGCATGGTTTTATTTTACCACCACTTTGAAAATTATAACCGAAAACTCCTACAATGAAATGCCAAGATGTCATTCAGTTTAATTCAAAGACAAAATAAATTGTATACGTATTCTACAACTTTTGTAGATTATAGATTAAGCCTAAGCAAAATAAAAATACAATACAATACTCTATATTCCAATACGGTTGGCAACGCAGATGCATTACAGTGCACAGTACATATCTGTGTACCCCTTCAGTTACGGTGCGTCCACTACACAGATTTGGCATACATTGACACCGATATTAGTCTGTACTCCTGTGTTGCATTGCACAGACAAATTTCTATAGAAGTCGATGAAAGTCTGTGTAGTCTGGACGCACCATTATGGAACTGTGTAAACAATACACGGTCATACGATTGCAGTAATCGCAAGAGGTTTGTAGTCAATTAAAGTGTTCTATTATATCTCTGAAGGTCTTTATCAGATCTTCAGCAAATTAAACGGACAAACGCACATTGGGAAAATACTCAAACAAAGAATCGTCAAAATCAGTGGACTAGGCGAAGATATCAACGCCATCGAGAGTACGTGTGTAGCGACACAATGTGCCGACACAAAGACGACCTTCACCAGCGCTTTTGGATGTCCGCCATTACGAGCTGTTCACTGTAACCTGTGCGCTGTTCGCTGTACAGGGCTGCCAATCCACTAGCGTCTGCTCGGAGATGAGTGTTCTGTAGGGTATATAATAATCGACATCACCCGAACTTGATAGAATGAAGGAAGACGAAAGAGAAATAGTTATCAAAAATTCAGTTGATAAAATAGTTTCGGTACTACCGCAACTATTTTATTTTATTTAGTTGGCTCACCAACAATTGAATACACTGATACAAAGATATGAGATATATCCAATATACATACCAATACATAAACCAAGGTCGCCGACGACCTCCGCTAATGCAAAACGTTTATTTAGTGAAATGTCTCCTTCATATATTTCACCCGAAGACAGATCAAAGCGAATGCAGACATCAGAGTCAATTTTAAGCTCGCCGATATTAAATGTCACTAACGCATGCAATGACGACTATTGTGATTTGGTTTCTCAGGCGTCTGCGTATCTGACCAAAATTAACGACCTTGTCAATGACCAAGGGTCCCGGATGAATGTTGCTAACAAATCCGCTATTATGGATATGACTCAGCGCGTAACGGCTATTGTCTCATTGCTAGCCATAAAATCATCCGCTAACGAGACTAAGTTGGCCAATACTGAACGCGAATTGGATAAAATGAAACATAATTCCGGTGTCGATATTGCCAAGTCTGGTGTCAATAATATGTCATATGCTGATAAATTAAAACTTCGTTTACCTAAAGTCGTACCCGTGGTGGAGTCACGCGCCAAACTTCCGTGTCTTGTGGCCTACCCCACTGATGAGCGATCAACTGATTACGGAACGTCTTCCGCGACTAAACAAGCGCTCATGAAAGCTATAAATCCTAGTGATGGCTTTCAAATTGTAGGTGTCAAAAAAGCTGCGAAATCTGGCGTCGTGTTACGTGTCGCAAACGATTACCAAATCAAAAAATTGCAATCGGTCGATGCCATTAGGTCCGCTGGCTTACGACTTGAGAAACCGAAAGGCCGTAGGCCTCGTATTTTGGTTAAAGACATCCCGTCGTCAATGGAAGACACTGCCTTTTTGCATGCATTGTACTGTCAAAACATTAAAGACGAGTTGCCATTAAATGAAGCCGACTTTATTAAATCAACAAAAATTATACGTAAGCGTTCGCTAGACAACGGTCGGAAATGGATAGGCATTGAACTCGAGTCCGCGGTCCGGAAACATTTAGTCTCGACTAAGGATAAACTGTTTATTGATTGGGCGACTTGCCGTTTCATTGATGATGTCGAGATAGTACGTTGTGCACATTGTCAACAGTTCGGTCATGTTAAGAAACACTGCACTATTAAATCACCTACCTGCGCTAATTGCTCTGAGGCACATGAAACCAAAGACTGCCCGCATAAGGACAATTTAAATTATACACCGTCTTGCGTTGCTTGTAAACGTTCCAAGAAATCATATGACCATCGCTGTGGATCACACGAGTGTGCAACTTATAAACTTAAGCTCGAACAACTTATCCTCAACACCAACTACTAAAATAATGGATAGATTAACCATAGGACAATTAAATCTCCACAACGATAGGGTGGCGACTTCTGAACTAGACAAACTTATTATCGATTATAACTTGGATATAGTGCTTGTTCAAGAACAATATCAAAACGCGTGTTTACGTCACAAAGTAGTACAGTTGGATGGCAAAGCACGAGCCGGAATTTACGTGGCCCGTTCTTCTAACTTCACAGTAACGTCTTTGCGTAACCTTATGACACCCCATTGTGCCGTTGCGGAGGTCTCATCGTCTTCTTTTAAAGTTTACGTTGTGAGCTGCTACTTTCAATATTCAGACCCTGTTGGTCCTCATATACATAATCTCCGTCACGTCTTGCAGTCCCTCGCGGGCTGCAAAGTTATCGTTGGCGCTGATGTTAATGCGTCTTCGATTTTATGGTATGGCAAAGTTCGGTCTACGGATTATGAACGACGCTGCGCTGTTGAAGATTTCATTGCTGAAATGAATCTGACTATTCATAATACCCCTGACGCACCACCAACTTTTTGCAGCCAAATGGGCGAATCTTGTATTGACGTCACACTGTCTAGTGCAGACGTACGCTTGGATAGGTGGCGTGTCCTACCGGACGCGTCTTGTAGTGATCATCGCTTGATCGTGTACGAATTTGTTCCGGTTTTTACTCAGGGTACGACACATGCAATTGGTAACTTTAGGTATAAATGTAAGGGTGCGAATTGGGAATTCTTTAGCTCGCTTCTTGCGTCTCACGCCAAAGATTTCACTCGTGATGGGCTGTCAGCTGAGGAAAGTGCTGAAATTATGTCAGACACCTTTACCTACTGTGCTGACATTGCCATTGGTCGTGGATCTATGACCAATGTACGTAGATGCGATTGGTGGTGTGACTACCTAACTGAACAGCGTAAGGGTTATCGCCGAGCGCGTAAACATCTTAACAAGCTTAAAAAACGTAAGGTCACCGGTGACCCTCTTTCCATTGCGTTGAATGCTTTTAGAGTTGCCAGGTCCCGCTACAGAGCATCGGTGGAAAAATCTAAGGGTAATTTATTACGTAAAATAGTAGAAAAATTAGATAAGGAGGGTCCGTGGTCTCCTTTATATCATGAGTTTAAAGCCAATCGATCAGTCGACCTCGCGTTTGTTCAGAACATTAAAGTAAATAATAAACACACCGCCGGTATTGAGGAGACAACTGAAGCTTTGCTGAACACTCTTATACCTGATGACTTACTTTCTAATGACAACGACTACCATCAACAGATCAGAGCGTGGGCAGCTGTACCACCTGAATCACCAGCGTCAGACCTTCCATCCACTAACGAATTTATTAACGTTGTCAAGAGGTTACCACTCAACAAGTCGTCAGGTGAAGATAAAATATCTAATCGGATGATTATAGAAGCGTGTAAAACAGCCGGTGATGCGATTTTAACCGTTTACAACCGTTGTATTGCAGAGGGCGTATTTCCTCGTATTTGGCGACGTGGATTTATACGAATCATCCCGAAAAGTGGCGACAAACCCCCGGACGACCCAAAGTCATACCGGCCCATAACATTACTTCCATCTTTGGGCAAACTCCTGGAGCGCCTTATCGTTCCACGTTTGCTACCGGACGGACCAAAGTTTCATAACAATCAATTCGGTTTCACTATGGGAAAATCTACCGTAGACGCGGCCCTTACTGTTAGGAAAATTGTTAATACATCTGAACATAAGTACGTAATTGGGATTTTTCTAGATATTTCTGGGGCCTTTGATAACGCATGGTGGCCAATGCTATTACTTAAAATGAAAACTCGGGGCTGCTATAGAAATATATACAATTTAGTTTACTCTTACTTTTTAAATGGTTCCGCGAAACTTAAACTCGGTCATCATTCCATGTCGAAGTCTCTCACCATGGGATGTCCTCAGGGTTCGGTTATTGGTCCACCTTTATGGAACTTAGGCTTTGATGATTTCCTCGCGATTCCGCTTCCAAGCGGCTGTTCATTAACCGGTTACGCGGACGACGGTCTTCTGCTCATTCAATCAAGTACTCGAGCTGGACTCGAGAACTTGGCTGACACTTGCCTACGATTAATATCTCAGTGGGGTGATCGAAACCGCCTGACCTTTGCTCCGCACAAAACTTATCAACTCATTTTGAAAGGTAATCTCAAATCGTGTCCTACTATAAAATTTAATAACGTTCCCGTAAAAAGGAAGCAGTCCGTGTGCTATCTTGGTCTAGTGTTAGAGAGGAATTTTGCATTTATAGATCATATTAAAATAGTCGGTGAAAAAGCAAAAAAGAACTTCTATGCCTTAACGAGAATATCTAAATCTACGTGGGGTCTGTCTTTTTTAACCTTAAAGACTATTTATGGGGCTACTTACTTGGGTTGTATGTGCTATGGTGCGCCTGTTTGGGCTGATAGGGCCACAATAGGGGCGGTACGACATAAATTACTTCAAAGCCAGCGTTTGGCTTTGATATTCTTATGCAAAGCATACAGGACGGTTAGTACTGAAGCCTTACCGGTACTTGCTGGCGTACTTCCGGTCGACTTTGAAGTGCAGCGACGCGCTGCAATGTACTATTCCGCACGAGAGACCATGGATGCGGACTTTTTAACTCGGTGTGACCGTGAGAAAATCTCTAGGTTATTTAAACCACATATTGACGTCTGGGAGGAACTTTTATCCGAATGGCAATGTAGGTGGGATAATTCCATCAAGGGCCGACACCTCCACCAATTCTTTCCATCCGTTCGCGTGCGGCTCGACAGAACGTGGCTGGAGGTGGATCACTGTGTTGCCCAATTTCTCACAGGGCATGGTAACTTTAAAAGTAAATTATTTTCCTTCAAGCTCGTTGCCTCACCTTTATGTCAGTGTTCTACATCTGACTGCGAATATGTACAATCTGCACATCATATCTTATGGGAGTGTATTCTTTGGCAGAATGAGCGCAATTTTATGTTAAATAATGTACAGGCTGCATCTGGAGTTGTTTACTATACGGACCTTGTGGAAACTAGAACAAATTTCCGTGCGTTCAAGCATTTTTGTCATACCTATTATTGGAAACAAATATAGCAGCTCACAATGTAGGACCCCTTAATATTAATGCAAATTTTTATCCGTGGTGCTAGGCAACTGGGCTTATCCCAGTTGTAAACGACCCTTTGTGCCTATTGGCCTTGTTTGTTCTGTCTCCTGTTTGATATGGAGGGAAGTGGAAATTTGAACTTTTTCCTACTCCTCCGTTATTATTTTCTGATTAATTTCGTTGCGGGATCCAAGACAGTTAAATTCATTCTCCGGGACTTCGTCGAGCTTCATTGCCTCGGCGCTTTTCTGGTGGTCGCCACTGTTGATTCTGGCTTTCAGGAGTTGCAGTGGTTTGGGAATAGTGCGGTGGGATTGTCCCAAATAATAATACCAATACATACCATTATAGACTAGTGTACCAATTTCTTACAGTTAAGCACATCATGCATTACTTATTTGCCGATTGACACTGGGCGATTAATATTGGGCGCCTACTTACAATTAGATGAGTTCTTATACTCATCCAATTTCAAGCAGGCATACAATATTATGATATGGACCAAACTCCAGATTATAATCGAAATTAAAATCAAAGTTAAAACAAAAATCAAAATTCAATTAAAACAAAAAATCACAATTAAATTCAATATACCATAAAAATCGCGATTAAATTAAAATAACAATCAAATCAAATTAAAAATTATTTTAACCGACTTCCCAAAAAGGAGGAGGTCTCAATTTGGATGTTTATATATTTTTTTATTTCATGTATGGTCGGTCATACATAACTCAGTCATAAATATAGATGGATTTGCAAATATTTTTTTTGTTTTAATATTTATTTATACTATCGAGGTGGTCCCATTGCCACCAACTAAGAATCTGATGATGGCATCCAATGGGAGTAGAGGGAACTCCTCAAATATTATATGCAGACATATAAACCTTTTTAATAAAAAAAATAAACCGACTTGATAAGAATGAATAACTTTCCTTTGAAATCGGTAGTTTAAGACTTAGAGGACTATTACATTATATTGTGTTAAAAATAACTTTAATGTCTTCAAAAATTTAATCACAAAAATAGGATAATTTAGTGTAGGTATCGTACGGATCATTCATAGACGATTAGGTGTCTCATGTATGTTAAATGTAAATAATAAGACCCTTTTATTTGAAGCTTATCACTAACATTATGCTACTTACTACGTTGATATTATTAAGTGAACTAGGTTTTCAATATTAGACCAAAACGACTGCTTTAAGGCCGTACCCTGAACAAAAAATCAGCATGAGATATGAGCATTCCTATTGGCCTAGCGGCACTGGTGGCGCATGAATTACGGTAGTGAATACGCCCAGATTTTAGAATAAAATCTTTATAAAATCGAATATTGGTCTTTTGAAAAAAATAAAACTTACAAAATTTTCGTTATCAAATTGTCTATCCATTAGTGTTAGTATATAAACTAATAAATGAACACTTTACGAGGAGATGCATGCTATCACATTTTTATGGTTTTGTTGAAAGGAGATTAGTGAAACATATACCACTTTTAAAAAAAAGTGTTCTACCATTTTAGAATCAACATTATGTAGAAATGTAATGTTTTTTTATTAATTGATATTTCTTTTTAAATAAAGAGTAGATAGCTCTTAAAAACTGCACAAAAACGACTAGTTCGGCGTTTTGCTCGGGGAGGCGCCTTAATGAAACGAATTCCAATACCTAGTAAGAGGCCCTTGATAGGTTTTTATTTGGGATTTGGTATTATACATAACTTGAAGTATCTAAACCAATCTTTAGCAAGGCACATAATACTTGTACAAATACACTTAGACTCAATTTAAGTATCATATGTAATAAAGCAAGTCATAATTATCCATATAAGTACCAGAAAAATATGAAAAAGTTGTTGTGTTCTAAAAGGCAGTAGAAAAAGTTTTCTTGTCTTCGCCTGTAAAATTCAGTCACATGCTCTTGCAAGCTTTGCTTTGGGACAGCTGAGCTGTAATTCGGGATGGCGGACGTGCGGTGGCGCTGTTGCAGCATGTCCCAGGGAGAACGATGGGAACGTGGATACCTGGGACTTGCTAGGGCTCTGCTGTATACGGTACTCCGCCACAAGTGTTACTTTTGGCACTTAATAGTCAATGCTGTTCTCACTAACAGCGATTCCCACCAAGACAAACCCTAGCTTCTCAGCCTATCCGTGAAATACTTATCATTAAAGAGTTCAAGTGGCCACCTGTGGTCTTCTTCATCAGTTCCACTTCACCAAATGCATATTATATTTGAGAATTCATTACCAGATTCAGACTTGGTGACAATGGGACCACCTGGAACGTATAGGTACCCTTTCAAACACAAATAATTTTCATAACATATACATAAAAAACACATACAGTCGAACATAGCACCTCCTCCTTTTTGCGAAGTCGGTTAATGAACTAGCAGCAAGTCGCGTCAGCCCTACGCGTATACTTTGCATCGTTTGAATGTATTATTTAGCAGCATATAAAGAGGACAATGGCTATTTGGTGGCTTAATATTGTGTTGATGTGCGACTAGAGCGGCGGACAGGTAAGTGGCTAAGTGAGTAAACGGTGCGCGGGAGGCCGGCAGTCCACATACACGTCCAGGTGAGCGCGCTCGTATTCTCCCGCACAGCACGCCGCGACCGCGTGCGCCCGGCCTCGTATGTGGAGATGTTTACATTCGTAGCTAATCGTTAATTAGTGTGTGCATCGTTAGACGACGACCTCATTAGACATCTCTAATGAGGTCGTCGTGCAAAGTGCACGCGGCACGGTCACGCGCGCGTTTCATCACCTCTCGTCGCTAGGCATCCAGCGACCATGACCACTCTGCCACAATGCCCTGCCCGTGATCCTCTAGAACTAACCCACAACAACAACGTTTGCCTCCCGTGCCATCCCAGGTGGGCCCGCGGCCGGAATAAGAGCTTTTACTCTTTATAAACTTACGTTCTGTGCTCAAGTACAGTAAGAAGTTGCCAAATTTCAAGTCTCTAACTCGTTCCGAATTGACATCTCATCGATCCACTGTAAAATGAAGGTTTGTAGTCTTACTCTTGACACTTCATGATCACTACAAATCAACACGGTGAACGTTTGGCGACATTTTGACCCTTTCAACTTTCTGGTTGGTTTCTACATTATAAACAATTTTTAAAACGTTTGCTGAAAATAAAACAAACCACTAATAACACTCCCATAAGAGCTCCCTATTAGCTCTCTATTTCTGAACCAGTTCTATCAATGAAGCAAAGCAACACTTGTTGGTTTCTGTGCGCTGATGGTGATGGAATATATATCATATGGCTGTGCTTTGCCGTAAAAAAAATCGTGAATATTTTTGTGAAGTCAATAGGAACATGCGACACAGCTCATACGGCCCTGAAGGTCGCGGCTTGCTTATCATCCCGAGGTACCTACTCTGGCGGAGGGTCAACGTTCGGCCGCCAACCTAATATCTGCGCGGACGAGAGGAAGGTCGCTCATTCACTTGATACGATATTATTGCTGATCTTCGAGCTATCAGTGAGTGGTCTGGCAAATTTGGGATTTCTGTTAACGTCGGGAAATGTCAGGCCATCCTCATTGGTAGTTCGTACTATTTGAGAAGTGTGAACACTGGCCAACTTATGCCACTGATGTACGAGAACTCCGTCATGTCTCTTTCACGTCGCTCAGGTGAGTCAGAAAGTCGCGTTCTCGCTGCGGTCTCTCTATAGATTTAAGCATTTCCTCCCATCCAGCACCAAAATCACTTTGGTCCAGTCACTTGTGCTTCCCATTATCGACTATGCTGATGTTTGTTATCCTGATCTATCCCAAGAACTTCTAAATAAATTGGATCGACTTCTCAACAATTGTATTCGCTTTGTTTTTGGCCTTCGTAAATACGATCACATTTCTTCCTACCGTTCTCAGCTTAAATGGCTGCCTATCCGCCTCAGGAGGTCCCTCAGATCTCTTTGCTTGCTCTTCACTATTATGAACGATCCTTGTGCTCCCGATTATCTAAAAACTTATTTCAAAGTTTTGGGCAGTTCTCACAATCGTAACCTTCGAGCTTTAAAAAATCTACTCCTCCAAATTCCTTCACACCGTACCGGTTTTATCTCCAATTCATACGTTGTCTCAACAATAAAGCTCTGGAACGCGCTACCCTTTAGCATTAAAAAGGCTGAAAGCAAACTCACTTTTAAAAGAAAAGTTCGTGACCATTATTTGAGTCAGACTAAATAGCTCTCAATGCTCTCATCTAGAGACAGAAGTCTAGTCGTAATAATTATTAATAGGTTTCTCTTTTATTATTGGTATTTATTAGTCTATTTTATTTGTATATGTGTATTATTATTATATATGTAAGTATATACATTTTCGTATACTAGTTGTTATTTTAAATATTATTTTGTACCCATTCATAATGTTGTCATTTTTAACCCAAAGGTTGACTGGTAGAGAATGCCTTGTGGCATTAAGTCCGCCTATGTACCACTATTGTACGAAAGTCAGTAACTTAACGTCAGTCGTAACTAGCAGACAGAACTTCAACATCCTAAAAGTCCACAACCAATGTAACTAAGGGCTGTCCGGTAATTGGTACGTGGAGGTCAGATAGGCGGTCGCTCCTACATCCAATGCCTATATGCAGTAGGGCAAAAAGAACATTTAATTAATATTTTTCAATTTTTACCCGACTACGGCGAATCAAAAAGGAGGGTTATGTTTTTGACCGGTATGTGTATATGTTCATCTGTTCCCTCATAACTTCTAAACTACTTATCATAATTAAAATGAGATGCCGTTAGAAGCGTCTTGTTTGTCCGCTGGTTATAAGCTATTTGACGTCACATTAAATTGAATATGGCGCCCTCTAGGGCTCTAGGGGGACTAGGGGGCTCGAAGTCAAGAACAGAAAAGTGTTCCCCCCCCCCCATCATGTTTGGTATCATTGAACAGGGATCATATTTTTGCCAATCGTATCTTTTGCGAGACATATCTCGTCAAAATCATGAAAACTATTTTTATACCCGACTACGGCGTCGTTAAGTGTTTGTTGATCGTTATGTAAGTATGCAATAGATAATAATGCATGTATGCATTTATTTTCATTTGTTCCCTTAGGCTTTGCACACAACCCAAAATACTTTAAATAAAAATAAGATCAAAAACTAAAACCCGCGCGACTAGTTCAGTCATCGGGTTTTAGTTTTTACCCGACTACGCCGAAGCAAAAGGGAGGGTTATGTTTTGACCGGTATGTTTGAACTTATTTTTTACTATCTTCTGCCAGCGGCTTTACCCTCGTTTATGTCAAGGGGAACATATTCCGGGATAAACAGTATCCTATTTGCTATTCCAGACTATAATCAATCTCTGTGCTATATTCATCTGGATCCATCCAGCCGTTTGAGCGTGAAGGAGTAACAAACATACACACAAACTTTCGCAATTATAATAGTGTGATGTGAAAGTGTGATGTTTTACTCCTAGTAACCCACGACTTTTTGCCCACTTTGTATATATATTTGGAATGGTCTATTTAGTAGCTTTCATTTGATACCCATAATGTTATGACAACGAAAAAAATATGTATCACTTCTTTTTGAGGTGGTACATTTTTATATATATATAAAAATTGGGATCCTGCCGGCTCGATTTGTCAAAATTATTTTGACAAAACTTCATTATCCAAACAAATTTTATCAACCTTTTTTATACCAATGCAATATTTGGAATGATTTTAGTACGCACATTTTCATTTGGTCAAATTTTTACTCGGCAGAATATTACCAAGGATAATGTCATTATGTCATTTGTCAGGTGTTGTGTGTGTTTGTATCCAATGATTTATTACAGCAAATAATATTTAGACAGTAAACATTTAGTCAAATGATTTGTTATGACAAAAAATATAAAGACAAAAATTAGAGAAGGAGGTGATAATTAGTCATTTTTTTTTTTTGATGGATTAATGGTAACCTTTAAAATTATATAGCCTATATCATTCCCACAATTAAGACGAATCCAAGGCAATCTCATATGTCATAATCCGGCAAGCCGTTTGGGCTGTAGAGCGTGCTATAGAAATGGGCATACATACATACATACATGCGCTCGTAAAACATTACCCTCCCGCGGTAGGGTAAAAAAAAACTAAGTACTTCAAAAACTAAATCAAATGCGAAATAATTTTAACTTCAAAAGTTGGTGACGTAAATTGAACAATAATAGGTATCAAAGACACCGCCTTCCGAAAAGAAAATTATTATGTTTTGTTGTGTTTTGCTTCGGAAGTCGGTTTTGTTTTGTTCTTGTAAATTAATATTTTGTTCTCCAGTGACAAATGTGATGTTCTTCTTAAGAGCCTGTACTTAGTGCGAGTTTTTAACGTACTCACTCGTGATATTGTTAACGATCTCTTATGTCAAAATGAATGTATACAAAAAAAGAGGTTTTGCTTTGCCGTCACCAGACGGCGCTTCATCATCATCATCATATCAGCCGAAAGACGTCCACTGCTGGACATAGGCCTCCCCCAAGCGTCGCCACATTGACCGGTCCCGTGCGTCCCGCAACCGACAGACGGCGCTTATCCAGTTTCAATACAAATTGTAGTTTACGTTAACGCGATTGAGCGTGACTAAAAAGTCGCACTAAGGCTTCAGTTCAGTTTTCGGAGCAGGATGTTTAAATCGTCCCGTTTTTTTTCTATGTGGTGTCTCTACGTTTGTTTCCTTTCGAGATGTACGCCTAGGTACTTAGCGGTTGTCCCGTGTGAAAGCGTGTCATCTCCGAGTTTAAGCAGCTCCTTTCATTCCAGTCCTTCTCCTGTCTTGTTCACCATTCTATGCATTCAACTGTAAAGCAGGGGTGCTCTACAGTTGAATGCCCTATTCTGAATCCAAACTGATGTAGTGGGATAATGTTGCCGTCTTTTATTATGTTCTTAGAGCCTTCGTGCAGAGACCTTCTCAAATAGTTTAGACATAACAGGCAGTTGGCTTATTGATCTGTATGACGACACAAGATACAGTGATTTTCCTCTTTGATCATGTTGATTTCCGACACTCCATATTATCGGAATATACCTAGTCCTCATAACTCCATTAAATTCGAATTCTCCAACAATTGTAGCCCGATTATGAAAATTCTTTTTGTGTTTATAAGAGTGAAATAATATTTTGTCTTAGTCGTGTTTGGGCTTATTGGAATCGTCATGAACTCTGGCTATACATGATTTTTATGATAATATGAGGTACAAAAACTAAAAAGAAAAAAGTGAAAAACTTTAAAACCAAAAAATATAACCGGTTTTCAAAGCAAAACACTAGAAAGATTTTTTTAATTATAAATAACGCCAACACAAAATAGAGTACAATATTAGAGTACGGTTGGAAAACCTATGCGGCTCCTGTTCGGAGACACTCACACCGCCCACACCGGCTATACTGGCCGGAGTCCTCATTGTCAGTGCCGCTTCCTGGATGACGCCACCGCTGTACATTAGTGTCGCATTGTTGCCACATAAGAGCTAATGGCCGCAGACATTGACTCATCGTATTATCATTTGGTATGCTTGGTGCGGTGGACTCCCGTGCCATTGTGGTTGTGTTGTGCCCAGACCTTCACATTGTCAGCATTCGTGGATGATTAATGTGGTACCGTGCTGAGTTAATCATTATTTGCTATTCTTTAGTATCCTCGTACTTTTATCTAACTCATAGATACCAAGTTTCCTGTACACATTTAATGAAGAGTAACCACGAAAAAAAACGTACTACGTAAGCGTGAGCCGACTGATGAGACGTTCACAGCTTAGGTCGAGTTTCTCATGACAAATTGTCAATCACGC
The DNA here is from genome assembly GCA_948252205.1 of Orthosia incerta. Classification (NCBI taxonomy): domain Eukaryota; kingdom Metazoa; phylum Arthropoda; class Insecta; order Lepidoptera; family Noctuidae; genus Orthosia; species Orthosia incerta. The sequence goes on along the minus strand of OX411756.1, from coordinate 22,077,799 downwards.
GTTCCATCTGCTGTGATTGGCTGTTGAAGATTCATTAGGCAGAGTTCCGCACCTCTAAATTATCGCAGAATTAATGTGATGAATTGTCAAGCACGTTTTATCTGCTGTGATTGGTGGAATGAATTTTCAACAGCCAATCACAGCAGATAACGCGTGCTTGAAAATTAGTCACATTAATTCTGTGATAATTTAGAGGTGAGAAACGCGGCCTTAGTAAACAAGAAGGAACAGAGAGATACTACTATGAATATTAAAACGAATCAAATATTCGTCAGATATAATGATTTGCATACAATGAATTAAATAATGAGCACATAAGAGGTGGTGATCAGTAACACAGCTACTGATAGCGCTGAACTTTGTCTCCGAGCTCGTTACAAGCGCAGATAATCACCTATTGATAGCGCGCACATTGGTAATTGTGTCCAAGGTTCCTCGGCCTGCTGCGCGGAATGACAATAGCACTGCGGATGCAGGGCGCATAGACCGAACAATGCACCAGGAGCGCCGCGGTATCATACGTCGACAACCTAGAGTTGTCGACGTATGATACCTGAGATTCTACACAAATGACATTCTGTCAACGAAAGCAGTAGTAGTAGTCTTTGAACGAAAGCGTCGTCACAGCAATTAGAAACAAATCAAAATTGTACGGGAATGCCAAGCACTATCGAAATTTCTCTTGTCCAGTTCCGCGGATAGAATGATATTATTTGTTTAGAGACACTTTGTGTGAAATGGTCAGAGCTAGAGCTGGGCTCCTCGGCACGTCTGTCAGTCACCGGTAGTACGCAACGCACCGGTACGCTCATGTTTACTACCTTCCTCCGGCCAGCCTCTGCTTCGATCGCTCTTTATGGCTTGGCAAACCATTGACACTTCTATAAGACAGAAAGTCAGAAAGTACACATTCGTTCTGTTTGTTGTCAAGGAGTACCGCTGTTTGTTTCATATATTGAAAACTACTGTACCGGTTTGCTCTACACCCTAAGTTTGTGTACTTAATTAATTCGAATAAAAAAAACAGTCAGATATCTAGTTTCTGAGAAATACGTGGACAAACATACAGACATAAACTTATGAGACACACGTTTAGAAGTCCGCAATATAAAGTAACATAGTCCGTAGCATGTAATATCGTGCAATTCGAACAATATTACATACATAAAGGTCGAATTGATAACCTCCTTTTTTGATTCGGTTAAAACAATATTAATACTCATTGTGTAGGTATATTTTAGAAGTAGAAATGAGTCACACAGAAAAATCCAACTTTGTATTACACTATGCAATAATAATCTATCTTCTATCTATATATATAAAAGAGAAAGTATGTATGTATAGATATATTATAGATAGAGATTATAGACTCCGAAACGGTTGGACTGATTTTAATGAAATTTTCTTTACCTATCTTTAATTATCTTTCTTTTCTCTCTTCATCGCTACCAACAGGCTTTAGATTGACCCAGCATCCGCTGGGTCAATCTAAACCCTGTTGGTAGCGATCGGAGCACATCACATCATCAGCCTATTAATGTGCCCACTGCTAGGACACAGGCCTCCTCTCTGTGAGAGGGAATGGGCCGTTATCCACCACGCGGGCCCAGTGCGGGTTGGTGGATGTCACATGTCTTCGAATTGTTGGTTCTATGACATGCCGGTTTCCTCACGATGTTTTCCTTCACCGTAAAGCGCCTGCCTGGGCTCGAACCCACAAACTACAACTTGTAAGTCGCGGACGATACCACTGGGCCACCACTGCTCTATCGGTGCATTTTTTTTTAACTTTGAAACGCGGACGAAGCCGCGATCAGAAGCTAGTAATAGATACAATTTCAACTGAAACTATCGCGATGTACTTCATCAAGGTGACTTTACAAAAATGTCAAGGAAAACTAAACAACATAGTGTTTAGTTTTCCTTGACATTTTTACAGTGGGGGTGCGCTGGTACGGGACCAACTCGGAAGCTGCTGTTGCTTTCAACTGAGTTGGCCACCGGATCCGGTTGGTAGGGTACAAACCTGTACCTGCACTAGTTTTAGCAACGATACAACTTCTAGGATACAGATGATTTCCTTTGCATGATCTAACGTTCTCAGAGTGGAAGTTGTTCATATTCCTATGTACACTCACCGCCTGGAAGATTGTCAACACAGTCACTCTGTATATTTCATCAACACCAACGCTAAGATATTTTAATGACTGACCAACGAAAATTATGTGTTTTGCAAATATATCTTACCCAACATTGACTAAATAAAAACTACATGCTCGGATTTGATCGTGTGGCTTCCGAACTTTAAGGTTACACTAGTCAACGGCACGAACTATTTTGTGCGCGGGGTTAAAATGCTGTTTATATCAACCGACAACACGTGCGGAAGAGATAGATGCTTTGATGAGCAGTAGGAAGCTAGTTCGCGTACGAATACACACTTTTGCAAATTTGTAGCGAAATGGATAATGATTTAGGACGAAACCGAGCGCGCGAAATTTTATAAACAGACCTTTGGGACCTTTGTTATCATGAAAAAATTACTAAACGTAGGTATGTGTTCAAAATAAATATATTTGCATTTTTGAACTACTTATAGTGGTGTAATAATAATGCACTGTATGGTAGCCGTTTTGTAATTTTCCGTCTTCCTATGGTATTTATTCGCGCCCAAAAATGCGTTAAAATTAGTGTGAAATGCGGAACTTTCGACGCTCATAACTTTCAAATATTTTCTTTTTTGCTTCCATACAGGGCTAGATAATGATTTGACAAATTGATATAATTTTGAACGTACATTGTCAAACAGTGGAATAATCCCTAGACTACGTTTGTATGGAAGAATTTTCGACTAGTGTACCCTTAACAGGACGGATCCATAAGGTAGGTCCGTTTTAAGTTCGGTTAAAAAGTATGTAGTATGACGGATGTTTGTACTGTATGTTGGTTCCTGCAAATGTGGCACATGTGCGTGCGTCGTGGTCGTGGAGGAATGAGGATGTGCAAAATGGGCTGATAATGCACAGGTTAGCTAGAGTAGGCTATCAGCCACAGTCACCGGTCACCCGCGCACCCGGATGGCGAGTGTTTGTCAATACGAGGGGCAGAGGGCAGGGCCGCAGGGCGAGGGAGAGGAGGGACAGGGTTGCGGGGCGCGGGGCTGCCAGGAAAGTTTCCCCTGAGTAGGCTCGTCGCCCGGCATCGCCTGCCCCTCGTTATCGCCGGCCGCTATCGGCGCCGCGCTATATAACGGCCGGTTGGTCATCCTTTGGCACATTCACTGTTGTGTTACAGGCAGCACCACTTGTGCCCGACTTCTCCTCCTACAACTGAATCTCTCTCATCACAATGGCCGCCAAGTTGTTCGTGTTGGTCGCTTGCATCGCGCTGGTGAGTACTGCTGGGGTCTGGTGACGCTGGTGTTGTGTGATGTCGTATCATGTGTGTGTCTTAACGTATGTTCCTCTACAGAGCCAGGCCGCCATGGTGCGCCGCGACGCGCCCACCGCCTCGCCATTGGAGGAATTAGAGAAGCACGCGCAGGAATTCAAGAAGACGTTCAGCGAGCAGTTCAACTCGTTGGTCAACTCCAAGAACACGCAGGAGGTGAACAAGGCGCTCAAGGAAGGCTCCGACTCCGTGCTGCAGCAGCTATCCACGTTGTCCAGCTCCCTGCAGAATGCGGTGAGTACCTATTGCGCCCTCTGTGAATCATTCTACATATTGAGCCATGTTATGTGATGTGTGTTACACATGAACATGATTTGATTTACCAGACCCGATTAGTTTCTTGCGGGATATGATCTCTGAGATCAAAATCTAATAGAAAATACATCTTAATAAAAAAAAAACCGACTTAAAAAGCAAAACACTAAAAAGAGAAAAAAAATCTTTTCGGATGTCGGTGCCTTTGGTACTTATAGTTTTGCATTTTTCTACCTTCTTTTTGGAAAGTCGGTTGAAAAGTGTCTGTAAGTATAAATTGTTTATTTTTATTATTGTTTTTATAAAAAAGGAACTACAATCCAAACAGAGCGCAGTTCCTTAATTGCCCGAGTGTTGAACTTATGTTTAAGGGTACACTAGTACACCTCGTTGCTCTAGCGGCCGTAAGCTTTACTGCTGGCCGTGAGATCCTGGGTTCGATGCCCGGGTCGGCCAAAGCGTTATTGGTTTTTCCATTTAAAATTGCCGGTTGAGGGCAATAGGCTCGTCCCCTACAAGGGACTAAAACATAACTTGTGAAATTTGGGTGTACAGGCATGATGTTATGTTGGTACTAAGTGAGGTTGTGGTTACAGATAGGCGACGCCAACGGTAAGGCCAAGACCGCCCTGGAGCAGACCCGCGCCAACGTAGAGAAGGCGGCCGACGAGCTGCGCAAGGCGCACCCCGAAGTGGAGCAGCAGGCCGGCGCACTGCGCGACAAGCTGCAGGCCGCCGTGCAGACCACCGTGCAGGTCAGTACCCAGCAGTCCATGATGTTGATCATTGTCATTAACTGATTTGTTGAGGGGCTCTTTCCAAGTCACATACTAACAACGAAACATCGTGTAAAAAACAAAAATGTGTAGGATTACCAGGAGATGACATAATAAATGTGATGAATCTCTTCCATTTTGGTATTTTGGCCATCGTCATCACTGATAGAATGACGCTCTATCTAAAATATATACGCCTTTGAAAGCTCTCGTGTCAGCTCATACTAACTTGTCACTACCCGGTGTTGCAGGAGACCCAGAAGCTCGCTAAGGAAGTCGCCAGCAACTTGGAGGCCACCAACCAGAAGCTGGCTCCGCAGATCAAGGCCGCCTACGACGACTTCGTGAAGCAGGCCGAAGCCGTGCAGAAGAAGGTGCATGAGGCTGCCAACAAGCAGTAAACATTGCCCGCACTACCGCCTAGCACAATAAACCCATACTCACCCAACCTGATGACTTTCATTGCTGCTCACCCCTCGCTAGTCTAGCGGGCCCCTCAGGCACACCGCCATGTACCCCGCGCGTGTCCGCCTGACTCATGACCCGCGGCTCGCCACCACCGCTTAGATACAGAGCTCATAATAATACCAGATTGATACGTTTATCTACCGCTTATTATCGCAATACCTAGTGTTCACACCGCGGTGCCTACATGTAGTAAGTGTTGCGGATGATACAGTCACAATCATATGTGCGTCATGAGTTCATGACTTATCGACCCACACGCTATAGTTAATCTATTGTCACCAAGCACTATACAACAAGTATTGGGTGTTGTATTGTATTGCATAAAGTTAGGGAGCTGGGGCTTAGGGCTATGATATTTATTTTCAGCATTAATAGCTTTACTAGCTTCTGCCAACGCTTCGCCCTCGTGAAATGTGTTTCATCATCCTAAGGGAACATTATTCCAGACTATAATATATCTCTGTGCCAAATTTCATCCAGATCCGTTTAGCCGTTCTGGCGTGATTGAGTAACAAACATGCACCCATCCATACTTTTACATTTATAATATTAGTAAGAAGACCGTTTTGAAGTTATTTAATAAAATAGGCGAATACAAGGGCAGAAGCTGTATTTAAAATATGATCGCACCCTGCCGTTATAACACGTGTACAAAGTCTAGGAAATTTCTCAATATATCTATCTAATTATTTTATTAAACGTAGCTGTTAGTACGATCGCTCGTTGCGTGAGTCCGACTCACACTTGTCCGGTTTTTTTGTAATCTTTGTTCATCGATTCCTCCGCCAATTGAATGTTGTAGGCCTTACAAATGGTCCAATAAATTGGAAAATTAATTATATAAAATTAAAAAAATATATCGATGAGCACTCGGAATCAACCTTTGGGGTTGATTCCGAGTGCTCATCGATATATTTTTTTGCACAAAAAAATTACTTTGTAGAAGTTATATATAAGGTACCAGTTTTGTGCACCAGCACGACTAATAATTATAAGTAACCATCGAAGATTTAAGAAACAGATACCAGCCATTAGATACAAAATTTGGAACGTTTAACATTTTAAACGGACTTTAAAAAAAGGTTTTTCCAAAAAAAAAATCCGTCTTCAAAAGCAAAACACTAAAAAGGTCAAAATAAATTTCGTTTCAGAACTTCGGTCTTTGGTACTGCTTGTTTTTATCATTTGTAGACACCGACTTCCGAAAGTTATTTTGCACTTTTTAGTGTTTTGCTTTTGAAGTCGGATTTTTTTTTTGTAAAAAAGTTTTTATTTCTCTTTTTAGTTTTAATACGCCATCATTCATTCATTCAGTTCTATAGTAAGGTACCTAAAGGATAACTCAATTTACACATTCGTGCTGTTTGTCTGTTTGTTGATGGACTGACTTTGATGATACTGGCACTATTTCTCCTTTTTAGAACGTCGGTTAGTAAAAAATCAACTTTGTCTGCACAAAAGGAGGCTTTTTTTAATAGTCGTCACTTGTAACCTTTATCATCCTGTCCTAATGACCACCTCCTCCCTATCCTTCATCATCGGTCGGCCGTTAACGGCGCTACCCACACCAGCTGATGAAGACAGAAATTATACCAAACAGCGCAACCGCTATGAACGCCTGGAAACAAGTCGTTCAAATATCTTCTGGCAAAGATGGCAGAATGCATACTTGTCGTAGCTGCAGCAAATAACAAAATGGCGTATGGGCGATGTTCAGCTTAGTATGGGAGATATGGTGCTGCTTACTGAAGACAACGTGTCACTTAAACTGGCGCTTTCAGCGAGTCCAGCGGTTATTTCCTGGAGCCGATATAGCAAGAGTCGCAGATATCAAAACTGCTCGCGGTTGTGGGCGGCGACCGTTGGTAAAGGTATACACGTCTCTGCTTGCTGCCTACCGCTGAAGAATTAGAATAGAATAGAATTGTCTTTGTTCAAGTATCAAAAGACAATAATTATTAGTAAGAATTACAACTATGTTAGTAAAAAGTGACACTTAACAAAAATGTTGATGACCATGTTTGTCTGGATGTTACTGTTGACTTGTTGACTTGATAGGGTTCGCTGGCGGGATTACTTGAGCGGCGTTATAGACACAAAAGAAAGCCTTGTTGGATTGATTATTACTCGTTGTTTATTTTCTTAGTATGTACACTGGTGACGCTGCTGATTCGGAATGCCCGAACGCACATGTGTGTCCTCTATAAAAACAGACGCATCCCCCGCTTACGTGGGGAAGCCTGGTCTCTACTGACCTAACCAACCACAACACTACAATTTGCGCGGGCATCTGACTTTAAGACCGTTGACCAATCAGGGTGCTCTTACATGTTCGCGCGAATCCCGTGCAGCGTGGTATGGGGAACTTTCTCTGGCTCTTTTCTGCGGTAAAACATGCCTTACAATGTTGAACTTATGACTTATATATGTTGAAACACTTACATCTAATTACAATACATTTCAACGATAAACCTTAATTTAAACACTAAAAACACCGAAATACTGAAATCTCTGGTGGCTATCGTTTCGCCAACGCGATTGGCCGAATTTCTCTACCTGAAACCGAGTGTAAGTCGGGAGGCGGGTCGCATTCCAATCTTATGGTGAAACTATTATTAATTCTATGCTACTATGCCTTGCTGAATACAGCAATTCATTATTCCTAGCCTAAACTTAGATGTCTACTTAATCATTATACAATTTAAAGATACGAACCTACACTTAAATGACATCTACGCTTAAACTTACTCTTTATTTTATACAACTTATGTATCTACGCTTAAAAATATGATTGACCTCTTATGATACTTGTGTCTCGTCGCTAACAAAAAACAAACAAATTGCAGTAGACCACCGTTGTGGCAACCCATGATAAATGGCACAACAGTGACCCACGAAAACACAGTTTAAGTAACTCTAAATCATCGATCAATCGTTAGGCTACTGTTGGAGTTGGAGCTGTCTCACAGCCTGCGCACCATGGAAGCGCAGTTTTTACGTATGGTTGTGTAGAAACAAACTACATGCGCATCCGCGAACATCCTCGACGCACTACAGAAGCGGGGCAGCTCCACCCCACCCACCAGCATCCTAAACGCGTTATTATACTGAACGCGAACAGCGTTGTATAATCTGTGCGTATATCTAGCCCA